>OW203991.1:10000000-12583333 GCA_934047225.1 Ypsolopha sequella
ACTCGTCTTCTACTTGTTATGGATTGCTCACTTGCTATGAAATAGCCACGCCAAATTGATCTTCAAATTCTTTACCTTTCAAAAGTAATAAATAGGGAGAGCAATAGAGAAAAAAAATCATCAGTAATAGAGATAAAGACTCATAAAGGTCATTTTTTTTTTAAGTGTATGGCTTTCAATGGAAGTTAGCATCCTAGTCTGGTTATAAACTTCTGGGTAAGCACAAAAACTTTGATACAAAGAAATAATTAAGTGACGTTTTAATCGAGCTAAATAATATTTGACGGTTCAGCAAAAACACCAAGAGATAAGAATTAAGAGGACCCTTTTGTAAAAAATCTTCTAAACTTGACTTTTTATAGAAGTACCTAAATGAAACTTGAGGATAAGTAATTATTTAGTAATTATTATAGTAATTACTTCATGATTTAAACAAAACGGCTTGCCTCAAAAAAATATTATATTTCTTTTACTAGTGTTTTTATTTTTGATATCTTAACCAAGTGACATTAATTCACAATCAACAAAAATCCATAGGGTTTATCAGTGATTGCGGAGTTCGGTAAGGCGATATGCGAAAAAAATACGCGTGTTTCTTTTCTGTGTATTTCATGAAATACACGCAAAATTTTAATAAATTTCTGGTATATGCATTTTGACTATACTATAATCTAGGGTTTCGAAATTGGAAAATATGTTTAGATAAATTTTCCTCGATAGAAATAATTGTTGAAATGAGGTCTTCAAACACACTTTTTCTCCTCGTTTGACGAATAGGAACCATAAACAGAACTCAAACATATTTTATAAGGTGTGTTTCAACAATATCTAGAGATTTAATATTTGAAATTTTGCTAGCTATTTTAGATTTTTTAATAAAAATATAAAACCAACTTTTTTCCCTTTTGCCCTGAATCCGCCCCTCTCGCACTGCGCGATTTTTTGCTTGGAGTGACAGTGACAAAAATAAAATTTGCATAGCCTCTTAAATTGTAGTAGCAATAGGTAAGCATCTCACAATCATAGCTGGGTGGTGATCGCGGTCGGTCCACACACACAACACACTTCACACAACACATATTATGATCGGGTTAGCCGACCAGTTTCAGACTGCCTTAATCTGATCGACTGAAGACGTTTACGCGACGACATTACGCCTCACATAGCGGGCATTTAACTTTGGAGGTATATTTTTGTGGGAAAGTAGTATATATGTTTTGTTTTAATCTCCGTATTTACCTAAGAGGGCATAAAAAAAACATTATTTTTGGTCTTAACTATTAAAATCTTAAATGAGTTTCTTCATTAAAAATCACCTTGTTTTTAGGGGTTGCGTCACAGTAGAATATAATATAAAATATATAACTTCTGTACATTCATATTTAAGAACGCGGCGTATCCTGATCAAAAGTCCAAGAAATGATTCTAACACTAAACATATTTTCATACTATAAATGAAGAAAGACAATCAAATTCAGGAGAACAAGTATGATAGTGTTCAGGTGTATGATATACTCGTACTCATAGTAATACGGTGGCTTAGTAAAATTACTGTTGCCTGGGTCACAGTAGAGAAAAGTAACAGTATTATGTCTTCATATTAAACGGCCGAAAGGCGCGCTTCCAAATTCTGGCAGGCCTCGTTAGTAGGGGTGCGCCGCAGTTAAGGCGATTAAATTTACCAAATTAGCAGCTCGATGTCGAATATCGACGGAAACGACATTGAAATAGCGTTCATATCAGCGCGCAATGCATTGTGGCTGTTACGATGCTCGCTGCGTCCTAGATAGGGCAAAATAGGAGAAAATAATACTTTTCACATGGACGTGATTGTTTGATTGTTTATCTATTTATCAAAACATACATAAATTAAATCGACTAA
This sequence comes from Ypsolopha sequella, assembly GCA_934047225.1. Taxonomy (NCBI): domain Eukaryota; kingdom Metazoa; phylum Arthropoda; class Insecta; order Lepidoptera; family Ypsolophidae; genus Ypsolopha; species Ypsolopha sequella. The sequence continues at coordinate 10,001,883 of OW203991.1, forward strand.
GCCGCTTAGGAGCAGGGGAATCCAAGCCAAAAACACCATTCGGTTGAATTTTTTTTTTCAAAGAGATGTTTTGGTGGTATGAAGAAGAAAAATGTTACAAGTTGTCTTAGAGTTGATAACTCATTATACTTTTTTTTTAAATTTTTGGTTTAGCCATAAACGAGGATAGGCTTTAGAAAGTACCCATTGTGCGATACTAATCCCCTTAAGTACGGACACGGAAAGTGTGATACGACACTCGACTCTCGCGCATTTATGTGGGCAGTCCTAATGCGTGCGTCTCCCGAGCGTTCTTTCAAGGACACAGCCCAGACGTAACACTGTTACTTTTCTCTACTGTGCCCGGGTGGATAATAGCACTTAATTTGGTATGAGGGTACCTTAGGGTACACTAATAAATATTAACCTAGGAGCACAACAAAAAATATATATAATATTCTCAGCATATTTTTTTAAATTTTCTTAAAGCTGTAATTGAAAATTAACAGTAAAGCTTTTGGACTACTAAATTTTCCTTATTCTATGACTATAAGGCGTAGCAGGCCTACGTAGCATTAAAGCTACAAAGTTTGCTACGCCGTAGCGTATGTCTGTAGCAAGTGCATTATTATCGCTTCGTAAACAGCGAACGAAAAATACTTAGAAGTAGTTGATTAAGAGTACGGCATAGGCTACCAAAAATTTGACTACATATCCAACACAAAAAGGCCAAACGCAAACACTTTATTAGCTTTTAATAGAAGCGATTATTGGTTGGCACCTTGCCTTGGCCTCTTTGTCTTTGACGGGTAATACTATAATGACGCAGCAAAACAACAGAATGGAGAGTTTTTAACTTATACAGGAATATTTTATGGGCAAAAACATAAGTAAGTCCCCTAAAAAAATACTAACCAATCAAAATTTTTTTTTCATCAAACGAAGCCTCTAAAATTTGGCGTTGTTCATGTTCTACGCTGAAATCCAGCCAAGATATCGTGAAAATTTACGCTTTTTGAAGTTATTTATCTGCTCTTTCAATGAAGTTCCGAGTAAAATAAATTAGTATAACAATTTTGGGATCTTTTTCTAGATTTTGGGCTATCAAAAACGCGATTGGAGGAATTTCACTCCATGGAAATAATTATTGAAATGAAGTCTAAATATTTATTTAGATGGATTTTAACAATACTAAAATTAATTTTAATGGAAATTTTCATAGCTAATTTAGTTTTTTTGTATTACTCGTAATTTGAAACCGATTTTTTGTAAATTTCCCCCGATTCCGTCCCTCTCGCACTGCGGTTGTTTCCGCCTGGAGTAACAAGAGACCTTTGCACAGACGATATATCACTTTAGCACTGAAAAATTACCCCAAAGAAACTGTGCCGGTCACAATGTTTATTATGGCATCGGCTCCTATGACGTTCATAGTCACTATTAGTCGGCCAATCACGACTGCCCCTTGTCATTTGACACACATACGAACCAATTATGAATGAGATATTTGCTCTTTTGAATTGAGTAATTAGTAATTATTTTAAATGAACAAGCAACGTACTTCATTTACAAACTTTATTCGTAGCTCCAGTTTACCAGTCTTAGTTAACCAATTGCAAAGAACTTTTTAAGTGTATTGCTTACAGCTTCCCATCACACTTCGTTATCTCTTTCACACACGGTCTCACATTGTGTTCTAACCATAGAGGTAGCATAAAATACGTACAGTGCGACAAGGCTGTTTTAGCATGTGGATTCTAGTTTCTTTTGCCCTAGTTTTGGACATTAAGGATCACAAAATCTTGAAATTTGGCAGTTAGTTTCCTTGTATCACACAGACATCCACAAAAAAAGGATTTTGTGAAATAAAAGTATAAAGGTATGATAAATATATGATATAAGTTTATATCCACGCGCCAAAATAGCTTTGTCGCACTAAAGAGGTATATGCCGCCATTTTGTATTGCTTTCGAACTGTCAAATGTCACAATGTCAGGTTGGTTGAAAATTATAACATAATAACTAAAGATTCGCAGTCTGTCACTCCGAAACGTCCTTGAAAAATTTCTAGCACAAAATACAATAAAATACAACACTCTTTATGGCGCACCAAAAAAACAGAAATAAGAAAACAATTTTATAATAAGTAGTAAGGTACAATTGGCGGTCTTATCACTAAAGCGATCTCTTTTAGACAACCTATGGATGGATGAACTCCTAAAAAATAAATGGCAGTGCAAAGAATAAATAACACACTTTAAAACATGTTGATAAATTAAATAATATGTAGGGATATATATATCTTATATATATATATATATACAATATATATATACATACAATATATATATATACAACGATATTACTTCGAGGGGGTTTCCAAGTAAGATGGTGGCACCACCACAGTCGAGCCCAGCATCAGCTCTACCCCCTTAAGGCGATATGCGAAAAAATATGGGTGTTTCTTTTCTGTGTATTTCATGAAATACACGGAAAATTTTAATAAATTTCTGGTATATGCATTTTGATTATATAATCTAGGGTTTTGAAATTGGAAAACATGTTTGGATAAATTTTCCTCGATATAAATAATTGTTAAAATGAGGTCTTCAAACACACTTTTTCTCCTCGTTTGACGAATAGGAACCATGTACGGAACACAATTTTTGTAGGTGTTTAGGTGTTTTTAGTTTAGGTTCTTTTAGGGTTATAAGTGTTTTAGGTTTTTTTATACGTATAAGGTGTGTTTCAACAATATCTAGAGATTTTATATTTGAAATTTTGTTAGCTATTTTAGTTTTTTTTAATAAAAATACAAAACCACCTTTTTTCCCTTTTGCCCTGAATCCGCCCCTCTCGCACTGCGCAGTTTTTCGCTTGGAGTGACAGTGACAAAAATAAAATTCGCATAGCCTCGTAATAAGAGACTGTGTTTCTTTGTTATTATTTTTCGTAGGTTCAAACCAGCAAATAACCGGTGTTGTTTGTGATTATTCCAGAGATTTTAATTATGATATTTCTGTTAAAGTAATGATGTATTTATATTAATACCGAAGCTATTTCAATCACGCATACAAAGTTTAACGTAAAATATTTAATAATCAATCCTGAACCGAGTTTTGTTTTAAACTTTGTGTCTCTATGTTTTTAACTTGTATTGTCAGAAGCATGTGCTCGGAACAAAACTTTAATAAGCTCTTTAATTCACTTTGTTTCCCACGAAATTATGTTATGTTTGGCTTTCTTTGAACAAAACTCTTGTAGGTAAATTTTGGGGTTACAACTTTGCGAACAGAACATGGGAGCAAGTATAGTCATAATAATAAATTTGATTGTTATGAAAATACTTGAAGCAATTAAAAGCTCCTTTTTAGATGATAAACGCAAACTTTTAAGGCGAAGCTTCCATGATGTGGTATTACGTTAACCAAGTATGATAAAACAGTATTAGCTTACATTTAGCTACGAGTACACCGACCTCGAACAAAAACAGTTCACTGCGTAGATAAAAATAATCTGGCTAAGTGCAAGTCGAGCTCGCGCACAAAAGGTTCCGCACCACCACAAAATACGGGTACGGTACCCTAAAAACACGATTAATTACAACAGTATAGATGTCATATCAACATTAGGGCAACACGAGGCAGCCGCTAAAATTGGAAGGCCTGACAAAAAATTCGCGGCTCCCGCTAAGTACGGAATCCTAATATCTTAACCGCTATGTTTTTCCTGTAATTTTACGTTATCACCGATTACCTTGATTTTTTTAGTATTTTTCGGTCCTCTCGGGAGGACATGATAAAGTAAAAAAAAAAACAATTTTTTGAGGCTTGCTATTGTAGGGCACACGAACAAAACATCTTATGAATTTCACAAAAACGCTCATCGAACCATCATACTGAGCACTTACAGAGTCTTCAGTATGAATTTGGCTACATAAATGAAGGGGAGCTTATCCCAGTTTTGTCTCTTTTCTGATTCATTTTAAATCATAAAATTGTGATATTTTATATCTGAAAAAATATATATTTTAGTTACATTCTTTATGCAGAAATTAAGGAAAATGTAATTCAGTTAGTACCTTTGCGGATAATTTTCTGAAAATTTCACTATAAAAACGTTTTTTTTTGCGAAAAACGTATTATTTAAGAGCGCGTGATGTTATTTATGGTCGTCGCAACAGACACCGCTCAGAGGGTGCTATTTTAAACTATAATAAAAGATCATAGAGTTCTGTTCTACTTGATGCAAAATGAGTTCCTCAATTTCGGGGATAACGGGCCCTTAATGTCACCTTGTATACTCAGAAAAACAAGTGCTTTTCCAGCAAGGATTCGTACCCGACCCGTGTATTAAGTTTGTAAAAATATAATCTCAATATAATCGGTTAAATCTTAAACAACGCTTTTAGCAGTTTTATGAACTATTTATTTCTAAAAATACAATGAATTAACATTCAACTTCAGCGGTCCCTTCAACAACTATTGAGACCAACAATACTCCCTAACAAGTTAGTTCAGATTGTTTCGTCGACAGTTCTAAAGATGGCACAACAATAAAATCTTTAACTTGTTGCTTGGCTCTAATGAGAAAAGTTGCTGCAACAAGACGCGATGCTGCGATCAATTTGTATCTCCGTCTGAAACTTTAATTTAAATATTGTACGAGTTCTTATTGATGTCTATTTTTTTCGTCATATTTTCATGTTTTATATATTCTCTGACTTCTTTATTTAGCTGTTCTTCTTAATATAAAAATAAAAATCGAACTTAAGTAGAGTTCGGTTAAGCGTCCGTTTTCTGAGAGAACTCACATCGCTGCTTGATATTGTCGTACCGTGTCGTCACCGTACATCCCATTGGCGCCTGTTACCAAAATGACTCCTATTGATAATTAAATATATTCATATTGACTTTATTAGCTTATTTCTATAATTTTTTATATATAATTATATTTATTATAAGATTATAAATTAACAAATAAACTATTAAACTAAAATTAAATTAAATAAAAAAATAAAAAGGCCCTTAAACGGTATTTTATAAAAATATTTAAGTAACATATTTAAATCATAAAAAAGTGAGTTAAATCCGTTTCTTTAAATATTTAGTATTATTTTCTCCTATTTTGCGCTATCCGGAGACCCTGCGACGTCCAAATGCAATATGCGCTCTTTAATGCTACTGGGCTGATATTTACCACTTTCAGTATGAAATCGTATCATAATCTATGCTTAACTGCTCACTTTAAATGCATAACTTCGTAATTTTTGAGATATCGAAAAAAATAATTTTACTACGGTTTGAAGATTTTAAACGTAATTGATTTTCATAAAAATCCTCATGTAGGAGGCGAACTCAATAAAAGTAAACGCGATTAAGAAAAACTCAGCATCTAACCAAAAACAAACAAACCTGCTTGTTTTAATAAAATCACACACGGTTTCCCTGGAACGACGCGCGAGAGATTTCAATCATACCAACATTTCCATTATCGTAAACTCTGTAATAATACCCGGGACGTGCCACATCTCCCGGGGATATCACACTTTATGTTTCGTCTTTACATTCGAGTTGAATTAGAAATTGTGTATCACCGTGATGCTACCTTCTACATAAACTGTAAATAATTCTACAACGTAGGTTAGTACTGTCTAATTGTACATCCTAAAAACTTTGTTACAGCTTTTTACCCACGGCATCGGCAATGCGCTACCATAAAATACCAATGCCCTACATTAAAAATACCAATAACTTAAGTATGGGTAATATGATAAGTGAAGTAAATTGTAAGAGGCTATCATTGGTCATAAAAGAATAGCAGGCATGGTATTTCTGTCATTGGAAAAGAAAAAAAACGATGTCAGTTGATCTGAATGAAGTTCTTCGCATTTTTAATAATACGGCTAATCGAAGAATTCAGCTATTATTATTTATAGACTGAACCACCTTGCACACTATTGATTAGATAAAATATGTACTAATATACTTCCTATTTTTATGTCAAATTATTAAATACGTACCTATACATTTTATAATAGTTACAAATCACTAATTAATAAAAAAACTGAACTCTTGGTCCGACTAGGGCTTGGCCAGTTTTAAATATTTTCAAATGAAGAAGTATGACAGTTTTTACACTCGCTAACTAGTGACAGAAATGGAATTATTTACTTTTGGAGCTCAGAGCAATGACTAAACTTGTCCTGGACTATCTTAAGGACTGTCCTGGATTTCTGGACAGTCCTGGATTCAGGCTCCAAAACAACTGTCCTTGTTTTGGAGCCTGAATATTATGTCACCAAACCATAATGGAAATGTAAAATTACAAGTTTATTTTAAGCTTTCTTTAAATTCAATATTATCTACCTAGGAGCTTTCTTGTAAACCTATTTTATTGTAAATAAAAATACTGTTTGATTATTAAATGGTTATTTTATCATATCTAAACTTATGTTTGAAGCGAATTGTTGACATAAGAAGAAGGATGCCAGTTTTTACCGTACCCAACAAGTTTCTATTGTTAGGTCAGGATTCAGTTTCCGGGTTTCAACATAGACTTTGAGGGAAATACATCTAATGGGATTGATAAACTACATAGTCACTCTCTCTTTAACGGAAGTTTTGTAAAAGAAACAAATCCAGCCAGAGAACAGGAGTTCTTTGAACTAGAATAATCACTTTCTGTTACCTCTGTTACCTCTACGAGAATAATGGCTTTTTCTTGGTATTGTCCTTTTACTCTTCCACAATTTAGTATCTATACAACTTTCACTTATTCTTTGCGGGTATTTTAACATTTTTACTTTTTTTGTGGTAGTGGCAGAATTCTCGCCTGCTAATCCAGAGATCGTGGGTTGAATACTCGCGAAACACATTAATTTGTGTTCGGTCTGAGTGCTTCGAAAGACAAGCTGTTGGTCATCAAGCATCACGCCTGGGACGTAATAATCATCGGTGAAAAGCGGGTGTACCAAATGTGGACTGTCACTTGAATTTCACAGTGCACACTAGAGAACACCTCCAGCGATTCATTTCGTGACAATATGTTTTTAAGTGTTATTTATGATTTATGCTTTTTGTGCGTTTTGCTAACTTGAAATAAATAAACATGTTGTACATACAAAAGGTCAAGATCAAGGTCTCGTCAAAGATAATTATTATTTCGGGGCTATTCAAAGCATCTTGTAAAAACAAGTCTTCCTTCTTATGGCTCTTGTCCCAATTTATTTGGGGTCTGCCCTGAGTAGTCCTGCTTCACACTGCACGGTTGCGGGTTGTCTCTTCGTTCGTGTTTGCACATCTCATATCATTTTTTTTTGTCTGTAACCAGGTCATTGGTGGTCATCCACGGCATCTTTTTCTGTCTTCTATGTTCTTCACTGTTTTAGTAAAAACCTTGTAAAAATAGCTGTAATTTTTTTTGTTGTAACATTTCTGGTATAATTGAAACCCAAATATGAGGAATAAAATAAAATACATATCATCATGACATGAATCCCCGTGGGAATCTCAGAAATGTTCCCAATCGTGCACTGTAAAATGCAAGTCGCAGTCCACACTTGGCACATTTTACTTTCTAATTACTTTCCAAACGTCATGGCTGGTAAGCCCTATCGCCATACTTCAGGCACAAATTAATCTTTTGTATTATAACTTTAGCAAGGAGTAATAACATGGAGTTTTTCGTTTAAGCAAACGGTTCACCTCAATAAATATTATGGTCGTGTTAGCCGACCAGTTTCAGTAGATTAGACAGCCTTCTTCTGGGTTTATCGTGAACCTATCTCTTGAAAGTCGTGAAACCTCATTTCGTAATTACGACGCCATCATTCGCAGGCTAATAAAACGCTCAAACTGGCTGAAAACATCGCGAAATAGCGCTGAAATCTTCTTAAATTGTGTTTTTAAAGTCGTGATATACGTTCTTAAAACACGATAATATTACAAATTTAGAAGTTTCAACTCTATTAGCAAAGAATTCAATGAAATATATTTTTTACATTCTGTTCTCCTTCTTGCAAGCTACTCGTATAATTATTATAAAAATAATTAAATATGAAATACAAAAATCTATGACGTTACAGCAGGAAAACTAAAATGAAAAAAATTCCCTACCTGAACTTCTTTTCTGAAATTTGCGTCAAACATTTATTATGGTTTAAATAAGCAAAAGAAAAAGAACGGGCATCTTAGGCACTACTCGTGCACCGATGCCACGTTTCCGTATGATTTGGAGAATAGTCACAGAGCTTACGAATTCACACCTAGTTCTAGAAATGATGTGTCTTTAATATAGAAATAAAGAGGTCAAAGTGTGAAAGGTGCCATAACAATTATTCTAGGCCAACGGCCATTGGGGTTTCACAGAAAAGGGTTTGTTAAACATCTTTGTTGAAAATTAAACTCTTCTACTTGTCCACAGATATTCACTTTTTTAAACTAAACCCAACCGGTTTCACGTATAAGCATTCTCAAGGGTTTTGAGCTATTACAAAAATTTAATAATTAAAGATTGTTTACATGTTTTACCGAAATCTACAGCTTGACACAAAAAAAACTCTTTGTTATACAAAACTCTTTTGACCCGAACAATCAACAGAAAGTACAACTTAATAGACAGCTTGTCATAAAGTTCCCCGCTTTAGGATCTGCTCTGGGACCTTTAAAATTTCATATTCAGAATCTTCCGTACGATATAATCTCTGGTGTGAGCGTTTGGGGACGGTTATATAATATCGTATGTATTCTTTATGTATTTTGATTTTGTGGACTGAAAACATTCTTTGTAAAGTAAATATTACTCACTATAGAGTCGTGGTTAGGGCGCTACTTCCCAGCGTCATCCGAAAATGAGTCTATTGATTAAGTTATTTTCAAGTTATTTCTACATTATGAAAAATATTTATATTTTTAGTTAAACTATAAATAACAACTTTAATTAAGTAAATTATTCTCACGTTTATATAAATTTTATTATTTAACAGCACAAAAATATTGTTCAAAGTCAAGCTGTTTAAAATTGGTTATTTCTTTGAAACCACTAATATACTTGCACTAAAATACAGAGAAAATATTACTTATAAAAATGATTTGTGTTTTTTTTTCCGTTTATGTTTAAAGTATAATTTATCCCATTTTGCGGTGTCCATAGACCCCGACGTCGTAATGCAGTGCGCACTAATATGAACGTTATTTTAGTATCTATAGTTTCTGTAGACATTTGTATCGACACAGGTCGACTCAAGGTCATTGGCGGCTACCTACTCCTTAAGGTGATACGTGATTTTTTGAATTTTTTTACGGTCATAGTCACTGCAGAGAGACAGATTCAGGACAAAAGAAAAAAAGCTTGTTTTTTATGACATATTTACTCGTTGCTTTCATGCCGCCAGACGACATCAAACTTACACTTGACCCGTTCAAGATAAACACAAGAACTCTAGCTAGCAAGACGTTGACATAAGTAACTAAAACTAGATTTAAATAACAGAGAAGCAAACCATTTCTATGTGAAAATGAGTTATGCGCTTCCTCGACGTTATGGGAATCTTATCAAAAAGAGTTGCGAAAGGATAAATTCATCATTGTAAGTTTTTCATGCATGATAAGTCCATATATAAGTGGGTTACACCGTTTGGTAAAATATTTACTACATCATGCATGATTTGTGCCCATTTTTAACCGTTTAGTAAACTATTTATCCTTCGGATTGGCGGCATAAATTTTCTGGGCCTTTGTCCAGTAAAAGTGATCTCCACGAATAAGGCTTTTGTGTTCCATAACCTATTGAGATATCTTTTTAGGATTCAAAACAACGAACTCATAAAACATTTAACTGTGTTACACCCTGGTTTACTGAAAACAGGATCTTATTAAGCCAAACTTGTACGACGCCAAAGGTGACACGAGTGACAGTATTTCCAATATATTTAGACACGTATCTTAGCTCGTGTTACAAAGCAATAGAGGCGATTATTGTCAGCCCATACTTCTAAATGTGTTGGTTATTTGGTATCTGGAGTACAGCCAAGTTCTCGTTTCCTATATCAACAGTCGAGGCAAGTTCCAAACTCACGGCCGAAATTGATTCATTAGAACGACCCTTTGTTTTTGACTTTTAATAATCGAATATATACTCATCGAAAGTATTAATGAAATAAATACATACTCAATCGTAAGATTTATTCCAATAGATGCTCGATTAAAAGTATGTATATAATAGAGACGTTTTGCAAAAATATTGGTTCAAAAGTTATTCCATTTTTGGATTTATACTCCGAAACGAGAAAAATTATAATGAAAAATACATTTATAGTAAATTGAGGCAGATTCTGAAGGCTTTAATTTTAGTTTAAAACTTTTTCTTCATTGCAAATAAATTACTTTGGAAAAATTCAAGTTTGACAGCAATTAAACTAAAATAAAGCCTTCTGAATCTTCTTCATTGTGATACCAGGGTGGTAAGTAGGTAATTATCACAAAATAATTAACAATTGTAAGCCCGAACCCCAGGCGGGGGTTTACCATCGCCACGAGTTTGTAAAAACGTTAAGAGTGCACCGAGTTTTTTACACACACAAACACGTTGTTATAACCCTTGCTTGAAGTAGTAAACAATTAAATTAAAATCTAGGGAAATATATTGGTATTATTAGAGATATACAGATTTTTATAAATGTTATGGTTGAAATTAAATTTTTATAATTTATATTTTATAATAAAAATAAATTTAATTTAATTTCAACCATAACATTCATAAAAATCTGTATATATTTATAATAAAACAGTAAAAAAAAAAAGCTTTTATTAAGTAAAAATATTTATTATCATATTATTAGAGATATATACCAAATAATGTACACAATGGAATCACGATTTGATAAAGTTGGCTTGATAGAATAAATTCGCAAAATAACCTCTTTTCAAGTAATTTATTCCTCTATATCCCTACTTTTTTATATAAATAAGTAATTTGATATTATGATTAATTTACTAAAATAAAGTTCATAGATAACTGGAGCGTTTATACACGACAATTTTTTATTTAAGAATAACAACGAAAATCATTAAAAAAGTGCAAAGTTTGGTTATTTTCTTTACCGTTTACACGTAAAGAAAAGGACAGAGACAAAGGAAAACGACCGGTGCGCCCTCAACAGCTGTGTATCACGTCGTTCTTCAATACATTTTTAGATAAAATTCCTATTTTTTTTATTATATTCATGTGTAATATTATATTAATTTAAGTAAATCTTACCTTTATTTTTTTTTTGTGTATTTCCCCGTATTATTATTTATTATCTGAAACTATTACCTACCTAAAGACATAGATTGTTTAATTATATTACATTAAAACCGACCTGTAATACGTGTATCTGATATATCTACTTACATAAATAAATATGTTTAATTTCATTTAATTTCAAAGAAAGTTCAATTCGAACCGGAATTCTTTTAACCCTTATTTCAAATAAAGAAAAACCAACAGCGAAAGAAATTTTACACGATATTTTCCCATCATAACGCAAATCATTTATAACAAACATTATAGGAAGCCTCAATAAATTGTTTTCCATTTCTAGCGGACATAACTCAAACAAATACAAATAGGTACTCGAAACGGAAGCCCTTAGAAATTGTAGCGTAATAAATAATTCCATACTAATATCAATAAATCCCTTCTGTTGTTAGTAGAGGAAGACAATTTACATTATCAATTGTAATTCGGTAGACCCCACCCCCCCTTCCTCAGGAGACCCCCAAGACCCGCGGTTTCGATGCACGATTTGGACAATAAATTAGATCCCGGCAAACATTGCCTTCCAATCAGGACTAGCATGGTAAATAATAAAGTCAACATGAAAGAACTAATTATTATTGGTATAAAAGAACTAATCATTATTGATTGAATTAGATCTCAAAATTTAATGACAAACGAGATAAATTAGACTAACTAATATAAGTATGTTTAAATTGGATAAATACAATAGGTAAGTTTCATTGCTTTAGGCTTTCACAAGTAGTATGTGAGCCTGAGCAGAAAGAGTATTTTTTCAAGTTTATGTTTATGATTTTTACCCGTATTTTATATGTAGCTAAGTATATTTCAAATATTAGATTTATTATTTCTGATACCAAGCCTTTAAAGTCTAAATTTTGAAAACTTTCCTTTTTCCAGAACAATTTGTCTATCTCTGCCCGAATTAGGTGTTTCATTTGTAGCCGTTCGAGTCTTACTCTGCATCACCAATAGCTAATTACTGTCGGGCAATTATAGACATTTAAAGATCTATATGCACCATAGGTTTTAGGAGAAACGAACTTAGCTTACTAAGAAAATATTACATTATTTCATATTTGCCTAGTTAGGTCATGCTAGCGCAGAACCGCTGACTCGCTGGCAACTGCTCCAGATCAATATCTGTCTGTCTCTGCCCAAGTTAGATGCTTCAATTTGTTACCGCTCGAGTCTTACCGTTGCATCACCAGCGGTTAGCTAGCTGTTTCTGTCAGGCGGTATATACATTTAAAGATCTGTATACACCGCAGGTTAAGGAAAGGCGAACTACATCGTAAGTATTACATTATTTCATATCTGCCCGGTTAGATCATGCTAGCGCGGTACCGCTGACCCGCTGGCAACTGCTCCAGATCAATATCTGTCTGTCTCTGCCCGAGTTAGGTACTTCAATTTGTTACCGCTCGAGTCTTACCGCTGCATCACCAGCGGTTAACTAGCTGTTACTGTCGGGTGGTTATATACATTTAAAGGTCTCTTTGCACCACAGGTTAAAGATAGGCGAACTACTTCGCACACCCGTTTCAAACATTGGTTTTGTAACGCTGCATAAGCAAGATGAGGTTTTAAATTTACACGGTCACTATAAAAACTGTTATGATTACGGGAGTATAGATGCTTAGTTTTTTAATCCGAGACAATGGCTGTTGTAACTCTGCCGAAAATTCGGGAAATATGAAAAATAAATCCAGTACTCCTAATAAATGCACATGCAATTTAGGCATAGACTAAGTATTAACTTTAGTCTATGGTTTAGGTAAGCTCATCGTAGTTCGCTTTCAAGCTTTTATAAATTCATTTCATGAGGCATTAAAAAAAAAACTTTTACAGTACATTAATAGTTATTGAAACAAAAACTTGGGAAAATGGGTCCAAAGTTTGTATCCACAAGAGGGCTGTGAATTTATTATCTTTTAATTTTGCTTGTTTTATATATCACGAAGAATGATATAGCTTTACTATTTCTATTATATACGTATGTAATTGGTGGCGAAAAAAAAATCATGCGCAAATTCACACCGAACATGGATTGTAATTGAACAGGATTTACGTATAAAGGAAATATAGAAAAATCACATATTTTCACAATTGACAAACACATAAGACAACGGCTTAATTAATTTTAATCTCCATCATTGTACCAAGTCTTGCCATAAGCTCTGCCCTGTTTTTTGACAACTGCAAGGTTCCAAGGAAACCCTCGAATATCAATCTATATAAATAGGATAGAGTAGGTTCCAAACTATAACAACCAAATTATTATCATTTAATATCATAAAAAATAACTTGTGAACAAGTTGCAAGTGCTTATGAACAAATTAAGCAGATTTAAGTCGTTAAATCACGAATTCATTTTGAGTTTACGATATTCCTTTGATACGGATGAATATGAGATAAAGGTTTGATTTTTATGCAAATGATAGGATAGAAAATCACTTCTTTATTTCTATTATTAGTGATAAATCATAAAATTTATTGAAAATAAATACAACCACGTGCTTAGACTCCGTGCTCATACTCAATTATTATTGATAAAAGAAACGTTTACAGGTCATTGATCTGATAAAATGGTAATGAGAACACAATCTGAAACAATAATTAGATACTTATATTTTTTTTGTCAGTAATAAGTAAGTTCTTTGTAAGTTCCATTTATACAATGTTCCCTGACTGTGCTTTGAATGCCAATGAGCATTTTTCATTCTGTCAAATTTAGTGTTAAATAAGATTCCTAGATGGCACTGTCGTATTCTTTAGCAACAGAATCAAAGACAACATTTGCACCTCAGAACATTCTTATTCTGAGATTTGCACAGATTCCAAACAAAAGAAAAACCACTTTGACATTGATTGGTACGAAACATGTTTTATCCTCGGTGACATGGACAGCGCCATCTGGAGGAAAAGCTAAGAATTAAATAGAAAAAAAAACGACGAGAAAAACGCTTATTCGCGGTAACAAAAAAAAATATATCTCCTTGCGATGGATAAATCGCCAAGTGTTCGAACATAAAAATTTATTTCTGTCATAGTTTAAAATTAAACACAATCATAAAAGCCCTTCATGTTATAAAAGGCCTTTTGTGTCTGCCATGTCAGCTTTTTCCCCGATGACCATATAGTTAAACGAGTCATAGATTTACCAACGACGAAATGGGGACCCGGGAGACCCCCTGCCACTTGGTTGACGACGGTTCAGAAGGACTTTAAGGGGCAAGTAGCCACCAACGACCTTTAGTCGAACTGTGTTGGTACAAATATCGACATAAACAATATTGAAATAACGTTAATATCAGCGCGCACTGCATAACGACGTCGCTGGGTCTCCGGATAGCACAAAATAGGAGAAAATAATACTTTTCACATGGACGCGAATATCGAAAAAAAAAAAAAATTAAATATAAATTACTATTTTAAAAAAAATATCTTAGCAATATTTTCCTTGTATTTAGTGCAAGAACCATACAAACACCATTAGTGATTTCAGAGAAATAACCAATTTTATTTTAAAAATATTTTTTATTAAAAAAATTATTTTAAAAACAGCATGACTTTCAAAAGTATTTTGATGCTGTTTCTTATACGCAAGAATAATTTCCTTAAAAGAAGTTGTTTTATATAGTTTATATAACAATACGTATATATTTATTTCATAATAAGTCATTTTCGGATGACGCTGAGAAGAGGCGCCTTAAGAGGCCCCTTTACGCCTAGATTTTTCTTATTATTCGTACAAAAGGTAAAAACCGAATGTGAAGTCAACAGCTTTTTTTCTTCATATTTTTCCTTCATAACTTTAATCTAGCGACATCTAACTACGTGTTTTAAACAGCCCAAAGAGCAAAATTTGATGAAACACCATCATAATACCTGTCAGGATATCGTTAATATTGCCTAGTTATTACAAAGTTTAGCAAGATGTATAATTTTTATCTGTCCTGGAAATTAAAAAAGAGAGAAATACAGACGTCGTTCATGTAAAGAAGACTGTTAATACACTTTTATATAAATAAACAGTTACCGTTTCATGTACAAGTTACAGTTTTTACCTAAAACCATTTCACAAATTCGGCGCTTTTTGAATATCTCGCTATCTTGCACCTCTTGATGAGAGATGGGTCAGAGTGCGGTATTTATTTATTTATTTATTACTTATTTTGGAAAACTAGCGACTATTTTAATAACAATAGTAAAAAACTTAAATTAACTCTAGCTAGTCATTTAAAGTTTCCACAGATAGACTTAGACTAGATAATACTTAATCAAACCATGACAAGTTATAAACAGATTACAAGGAGGTTAATTAAATACACAAGAAATAGCTCTTATTCAAAGAATGGGTTAGTAAGAAGACGTCTCACCGAAGTGATACTGCTATGGAATAAGTCCATAACATTAACATTTTGAGATAAACAATTAAAAGCTTTACAGGTTCGCCAAATATAAGAATTTTGTTTATAGTTAGTTCTTACTGTAGGCAAGAAGAAAGTTTTACAATGCCTGCGGTTTCGATTTGGGAACAGAAAATTGAGCTTACTCAACAGTTCGGGGCAGTCAATAATGCCTCGTGCTATTTTTAATAATAAGATAAGGTCAGAAATGTCACGCCGCTTACTAAGTGGAAGTATGTGCATTTTACGACATGACGGCTCGTATCCACATGAGGTGTATTTTGTACGGTAATTGAGATAGCGCATGAATTTCTTTTGAATTCTCTCAATTTTATTTATAAAAACTGAATAACGGGGGTTCCATATTTGGGAAGCGTATTGGGGAAAGGAAAACATATATATAGATGTGTGCAAAGTTTCATTGAGATCAAAGATCCTGCTCAGTGGAAGCGCGATCTCAAAGTGTTTTATTTATTATTTTGGAATCAGAAGTATAGGTTTTTAATATGACGGCCGTTTTTTATCTCATTTTGTACCACGTTTATTTTAGTTTGAGTTTTATTGTCCAAAATCTAATATAAAATAAATAAAATGATATTTACTTCATAGTTTTACATATTTACATCTTTGCGATTTTATTGGATGCAGGAAAATTTTATTTTATGCAAGTAATCGCGTATCAAACGGCTGAAATATCAAGATCAAAGAGTGTAATATGACAATATTTTTTTCAAATTATTAATAACACAATTTTGATAAATACCTATAGTATGCTAGTTAGTCTACTTCTAACTAGCTAAAATGTAAACCCTGCCTAACGGATGGGCTGATTGAGCTAACAGGACCCCAGGAAATAAGTAAATAGGTACATCTTCTATGACATTACGTTTTTAAAATCTTTAGAAAATGTATGTAATTGCGATGTCAAATTTTTTTAAGGGGATCGCATAAGCAGTGTTTTTAAAAAAAATTGCATATAATAAAATTTGTTATAAACAATTTTTTATAAAATATAATTAACTAAAATTTATTGAAAAAGGCGTTACTTTGCGGAAGTCCATCATAAATTTGTGGATATATTAATAATTTGCAATATTCCGCTAAACACCCTTACCAAGCTCAAAAGCTTTTGAGCGGTCGGGCGGACTACACATCCCGAGGATGCCTCGTTTAGAGGCGAAACACGTGTCGATAAGTTTTCTTGCTTGTTATTTAAGATTGCTTTATTTTGTGCTCGTACTGCTTGCTTTGCTTGTGCATGTTTTATGCGGGAGGGCGGGCGGTGCTTGAGTTTGCATTTTGAATAGCATGGTAAGATTGTTTAGCGGAATATTGCAAATTATTAATATATCCACAAAGTTATAATTAACTACTTTTCTAAAATGGGATGACCTAGTTTAAGATAAAACATCTCCTTATTTATTTAAAGGAAATCCAATAATAAAACTAAGATTTTCCATAAAGCAACGTATATTTATGATTCAAGAAAGCCCCTGCTTTTATCGAATCAGCTTGGAGTACCTGGGAGTAGCCTGATCTGAATTAATTAGACAAGTTCCTCCGTACAATTCATTCTCTACAGTCGGTTTGCGGAGAATCCAATTTGGACTTTTGAAAGCCTCTGTCTTACGGAGAGCTTTGATGATTTAAAGGTGAATTTTGCTGAATCCCGAAATGTTTGAGCGTCATCTATCATGTAAGTTAAGTTCAAGGAAGTTCAACTATGAAATGCCGATTATTTCATTCTAAGGCCAATTATTATATAATTATGTTTATTGTTTTCTTTGACCAATGTTTTGTTTCTGAATTTGACGTCCAATATTTTCTGTCAATTTTGTTTTGAAGAACGACCCCATTTTTACGATCTACTGTGACAATGGGTTAGTATTTGATGATGAATCCTTTAAAAATTATAATGAAATATCGGCCTTAGTTATTTTTTGTATCCTATCATGTGTGTTTCATGACTTCATGAAGCGTGATAACTTTTCATAATCATAATAAATAAAAAAACGCATACTATTTAATAATGAGTAATAATTAAATTATGCAGATTAGATTGAATATCAAAAAAACCGGCCAAGTGCGAGTCAGACTCGCTTACGATGGGTTCCGTACCATTATCTATAGAAATGGTATAAAACAACCCTTCGTGCGCGAGCCCGACTCGCACTTGGCCGGTTTTTTAGTATTTGTTGTCATAGCGGCAACAGAAATACATCATCTGTGAAAATTTCAACTGTCTAACTATCAAGGTTCATCAGATACAACCTGGTGACAGACGGACAGACAGACGGACAGACAGATGTACAGACGGACAGCGGAGTCTTAGTAATAGGGTCCCGTTGGTTACCCTTTGGGTACGGAACCCTAAAAATACAGTATTAAAAAAGTATGTTAAATCAATAATAATAACTTCAACGAAATGAATAATTATGTAACATGATATTAAACAGACTATTCTAGAAACCAGGGTTCTTGAAATATCGACCTCGAGGGAAAGGAAGCACACAAAAAAGAAATCGTGCTCCATTTCTATTGTTCAATTTTTATCGATAATCGAAAACTGAACGGGTTAAAGTGAAATTGTATAATTAATAACTTTTTTTTTTGCTGTTGCTACATAGTTTCTTTGTTTATTAATTTATAATGAAACACAAAACTACACAAAAATTATGTATGACTTTAACCTAAAACTAAAAGCCCTTCTAAGAATATTAATTAAGGAATATTTTATCAAAAGACTTACTTTTAACCGGGTAAGTTCACAGAAAATACTAAATTCTAGACTTTTGTTGTATTTCCTAGTAATTGTTTTTGGTCTTTGTGTTTGGGATCATTACTTTGGGTCTAAAAGCCTCTCGATCCTTTCCTTTATCGCTTTTTAGGTTCAGAAGAACAATGGAACCACTCTCCAAATCTACGTACGTTTAAATAGGGTTCCATCTATTGTGGTCCACCGAAATTGTGGATACAATTTATTATCTTGGGACTAAGTTTCAGTATTCTATACCTTAAACCTAAAATAATTGAATACAAAATACGATTTCACTGTGCAAGTATGTGTAAGTGCTTCAGTTACCCACCAATACGAGTTCTCAAACACTGTTTATAATTCCAGAGAAAGGTATTAGTGGTATAACTTATCTTCATTTTAGTCTTTGTGTACTAGTGTTGTGTTTACTAGTGTTGTGTTTACTAGTCTTGTGTTTACTAGTCTTGTGTTTACTAGTGTTGTGTTTACTTAGTTTCGTTACAGTTTTCATACAAAAATTACGTTTGAGAATGACTAGAATATATTTGTACCAATCCATGAACCGATATTATGTGAGCGATTCTTTTGCGTGTCGCTAACAGCTGATCTCTGGCTTACGACAGTGGATCTTTTTCGGATTTAAAGTCTTAACGTGGTAATTCATACTTCTTATAAATACAGTTTGTAAAATATTGTGTAAAACGAATTTATCAAATCAAATCAAATCAAATTTATTTATTTCAGATCAAAGATCCAGTTAGATCCATATAAAACATGTTAGTAATAAAACAACTTATGCTATTGTTAGTAACTTATGCTAATACAGCTTACATGTACAGAAGCGTGATTCGACGCCCTTCTACACATGGACATGCAATCGAATCCAGTGGCGTAGAATCGGAGAGTCCCATCTGTCTACAAACGTGCTCAGCAAGCTGTTGGAGCTGGAACGCACGCGCTCCATTAGAGACGCACACCTTTTTCTTAATATGGCATGGAAACCGTCGGTATAGGCCTCTGTGAACATGCCGGAAGCGCTACAAAAGCGCCTCAGCCCCAACAACACCCTAAACGCGTTGTTATATTGCACGCGCAGGGCATTGTATGCTCCCTGCGTATATCCGGTCCACAGACTACTGGTGTACAAAGACTGGCAGAATGCCTTAAAGAGCATGACTTTCACTTCCTTTGTACACCTAGCAAACCTACGAGCCAACATATTGCAGCGAACACACAAAACCCTACGCTCCCTTTCAACATCTGCATTGTCGTTTAAATCCGCAGTGACCCAATGACCCAGGTATTTAAACTTGTTCACATGTTTCAGAGGAGTTCCATTAAGTAGTAGTTCAGGAACGGTGTCGTAGCTCTTCTGAACCGCCCTGAACATCATTAACTCACTCTTTGATTCATTATACCTAAGTCCATGAGTCACCGCATAGACTCACATATTCCCAACAAGTGTCTGAGGGCCCTCATCGACGGGCTCAACAACAACATATCATCCGCGTAGCTAATATTGTTCATAGCTACCCCGTCTATTGAACAACCAACTTGGGCGTTGCTGAGCTTGACGATGAGCTGGTTCACATACAAGTTGAAGAGTTTGGGTGATGTCAGGCCACCCTGCTTCACTCCACACTCCAACCTGTATGCACCTGACAACTTATTGCTGGCCCATTTTACATAATTAGACTGATTGCCGTACAAATACTTAAAAATTGACACAACTTCTTTTGGTAGCGTGGTTTCTTTTTCCAGCTTTTCCCAGAGCACTTTATAGGAGACCAGATCAAACGCCTTGGACAAGTCCAGAAAACAGGCATACACGGGTGTCCTCCTGTCAGCATAGTATCTGACAGTGTGCTTAATTTAGTTAGTAATCGCGGAGAGAATCGCTAGACGGTAATCGAGTTTATCAGATTAGATACTAGATGTGCCCGCGGTTCTGCCCGCGTTAAAAAAATAATTATTGAAAAAAAACCTTGAAACACTTGAATCATAGAGAGGAGATCGGCCTCACTGATGAGGTCGAAATATATCGAAAATATAAAGCTTTTTTAATTATCTAATGCTTTAAACTCTAAATAAAAGGCTAATATAGCTAAAATTACATTTATTCATGTCTTTAATACAATAAGACATACATGGTATTCTGGAATAATTTATCGTTTGGCTTTCGACTTTTTAGAGACAATCCCGTATTTTTCTTAGCACTGGGCACCGTAGACATACAAAATTACCGAGTTACTTATGCGAAGGAAATGAAAGAAAGATACTTTGAGGGTTACAGTAAACGTGATTAATTAAATTAGTTTTTTTTTTTTTTGGATTTATTTTGCTATTTTGGCGGTCTGTCTTCTTTGCTACACAACTTTTGCTACGTATTTGATACCTTTAGATTTAATCGAGTAATCGCAATCGCAATCGCAACTTAAGCAAAATTGTAGAAGCACTTCAGGCACAAAATAGATACTACCAGAAGGCCGACTCGACGACGGAGCGAAAACAGACGCACACATGCATTGACGCGTACGTATGATAATCTCGGCAGAATTTCGTATTGGCATTCGACCGACTTCATCCGAGATCGTCGTACATACGCGTCTATGTGTGCGTGCGCCTGTTTTCGCTAGTTTAGTAATACTTTATGTTATCTGGTTATGCGGATTAAACATTCTGTAAGTGGTTATTTTGTGCTTCAGGCCAGCAGAAATGATTTTGTTGAGTCCGATCCTTCGCAAGGAGTAAGTAGAATGCCATAATTTCAATTTTGAGAACCGTGTTTGAATCCGGCCGATCGAGCTTTTACCAGTAAGTTTTTTATTAAGCTGAGCACATACCTAACCCAAACTTCAATATTTTACATATCTTTGAAGGCCTACTCCTCCTTAACGGCTGGTCCAAATACAAAAAAAATACCCGACGGGCATGATATGGTAAAAAATAAACCTCAAGTAAATTTTTTTTTGACAAAAAATAAACGGATTTTTGTTTTTAAATGACTTACGCAAGGAGACTATAAAAAAGGAATAAACAATTTCGGAATGCCTGTAGCGATTTAAGAAATGTTTAACGTTATTATAAACTATTCATAGATAAAAAAATATTGTTCTAGTAATTTTTTTCACCCGTTGAGTCTCAGTAAAATTTATTATTTTCTCCTATTTTGCGCTATTCGCAGATGCAGCGATTGTCGTAACAGCCATTTAATACACGCTGATATGAACCTTAACTATTTCAATGGCTTTCGTCGATATTTGTAGTGACAAACAATGAGTTGTTTGCAAACAATGCGCTTTGAAACACTATGCTACGGGTTCTTGGAATGATCGGGGGGGTCATAACCGCCCCCCTCGGACACCGTACTTCGGGGTCGAGTTTGCTCTTTTTACGGAATATAACTAGTGTTTTTTTTCGCCGCTAAGCAAGTGGTAAATATACAAATAAAAATACCTACCAATAAAATTTAGGGTAAGTATGTATGCGCCTTTAAACAAACCGACTGGTGATCGAACCTGGATCTCAAGATTTAGAGGTCAGCGTTCTACCCCTGAGCTACCGCCGCTTTATTCATTTATTCTAATTCATAAATTTAATTCACAAAATCGCAATTATAATTCACAAAAATCTCTGATAAATATTTTATATCTGTGCATGATAAAAGTTACCTAAATTTTATGATGATTAGCTCGTCGAGAGTGCTTCACACGGTATTAAATAAATAAAAATATAAAAATTTGGCCTGCTGCGTGGTGACTGTCACTTATACGCACTTCAGTCTTGTTAATTGGGTCGGCGCGGCGCTCCGTAGCCAGAAGTCCTGCTCAAACGCTTTTATGTCATAACTGTTTATCTCGCTCTAGTCAACAGCTGCGCATGGAAAACCTCAGTTATTTTGAAATTTTTTGCAATTTGCAATTGACATTTTATCTTATTTATAATGTTGTTTGATGTTTCATTATGATTCCGAAATATGTTTTGTTATTTTTATATCTCTAATTAAATCACAATAGTGATGATACGATAATGCTATTCGAGAGTTTTTCTTGAAATTTCTTTCTGAATTTACGGTAAAAATTTACAGCAATTGTTTTTAATAATCTTATTGTTCATTTTATAGAGTAGCACATAGTATATTTTGTTTAGAAATTTTAGTATTTACTGTCATCTAAAGTGATGATGCTGAACCCTGTTTTTGCCTGATTTCCGACCCTCAAATGTTTTGTGATTTTTTTACTTTTTGACAACTTTTGATTTAATTGCTTAGACTTAAGCAATTAATAATCTATTCGAAATGTTCCTAAACCATCAAGTTTTAGGAGATTCCGCACTTGTACGTTGAATTACAAGTTGAATTACACTTAAACTGCTGCCGTTAATTCGAGAGAATGATGACAGATGGAGTGTGGCGATATCTCGAAAAAATACTACAAGTCAACAAGAGCTTCTTCACGACAAAAATAAATAAAGGCACGTTAAAAAAATATCAACGGTACAACAAATGGGATAACATAAATCCAAATCATGATTATTTAAACTTTTTTTATAAATAAAAACCCTGGAATAGAATATATATACGATCTTATTATTTGGTAAGGTATATCAGTTTTATAATACGACAACACTGCCTTACACCGCAGATATTATAAACCTTTTTCTGAAATGTCGATTCAAAAAGTCGAGGATTCATACTGCAGGCATTATGATTGCTGATTTGACAGAAATAACTTGACACATTTTATTGATTAAACAAATAACTTCATTCGGCTTCTATCTTTGTATAATAATAAAATAAATAAATAAAATGACAACCTCTATATAAGGTTCTTAAATTCAAGTGAACACAGTATCGCTAATAGACAACTTTTCGCCAAAAATAATATTTTTTGCGCTTTTTTTTAACTTTTACGTAGAAATTGAGTCAGCTGATTCATTTAGTTTTGTACTAGGAAGTGGAAAATATATACGACAAAAATACTTTTTATTAACAAATGGGACCTTTTAACGATATATAATCTACCCTAAAATCATCATGATAAATATAAAATATTGAAATGCAAAACAGTAAAAAAAAGGTTTATCCCCTGACATTTGCAAACGTCACCATTCTCTCGAATGAACGGCCGGAGTTTAGTTCAATTACAAGTGCGAGGAACGTGGCACGATGTTTTTGCGATTAAACAGATACGTCACGCTCCTTGTACTTGTGATTTAAATAGTGGCGTCGCGCGTTTTGAAACACTATGCTACGGGTTCTTGAAATGATCGGGGTGGTCATAACCGCCCCCCTCGGACACCGTACTTCGAGGTCGAGTTTACTCTTTTTACGGAATATAACTAGTGTTTTTTTTCGCCGCTAAGCAAGTGGTAAATAAATATACAAATACAAATACCTACCTCTACTAGTTGTCAAATTGTATTTTAATCTATGCGTTAGCTTCAAACTAATCCAATAGCTTTTTAAAAATAATTATAACGATTGGCTTAGCCAGAGTAGTTTTTACTTTTTGTAGTCATCACAATAAAGCGTTCGATGGTATTTCTTAGAAATCTGCACTGCACTTAGGCTGATTAACAAAATATTGGACCCATACTGCTGGCTCCGGTATTTTCGCGAACTGTATACGTAATTTAATTAATATTGGCAATAAATATTTGGCTGGCCCGAGTTCTTAGAGGAGCGATCGAGGAGATATCGCAAAATTGTTTATGTAACAAAAATAAATTAAAAATATTTTATCAATATTACAAATTTATTTTTCAGACCGTATTTTCACCATTATAATAGGTATGATGATGATGATCGGCTCTGATCGGTTTCCTTGACTCCTAGTCGGTACGGGGCGCCTGTGTGCTCAAGTATGAGTAATGTAGCCAATCTTCCTAGTAAACCGCTGCGCACTGAGCGCATGTGAGTATACCGTCTACATAGGCCGTGACAAAAAATAAACGGATTTTTGTTTTTAAATGATTTACGCAAGAGTAATAAACAACTTCGAAATGCCTGTAGCGATTTAAGAAATTTTTAACCTTATTATAAACAATTCATAGAAAAAAAATTATGGTTCAAGTAATTTTTTTCACCCATGTAGTCTTAGTATAAAGTATTATTAAAAATATTTTATCAATATTACAAATTTATTTTTACAGACCGTATTTTCACCATTATAATAGGTATGATGATGATGATCGGCTCCAATCGTTTTCCTTGACTCCTAGTCGGTACGGGGCGCCTGTGTGCTCAAGGATGAGTAATGTAGCCAATATTCCTAGTAAAACGCTGCACACTAAGCGCATGTGAGTATACCGTCTACATAGGCCTCGATTGCTTGGGTTTATAACAGTATAACGTAACTATAAAGCCAGAAGTATTATATTTATAAAGTATGATTGTCTTTAATTAATAAATTGTATGTAAATAACCGTCTAATCGGAAAATAATTTTAAAATCTTAATGTTGCGATCTTATCGTGAAAGAAAGAGGTCGCAAGTTCAAATCCTTGCCCGAAGCCATTTCAAAATATTTTTCTTACTTAAAATTTGTTTCTATCGATCTTTTCTAGTTTTGTAATGTGCTCTAATAATATTCAGAGTATCCAAAGCGATGGAAAGCTTTTTGTTAATTAGAAGCGGCGGCGGTAGCTCAGGGGTAGTATAGAGCGGCCTCTCAATCTTGAGATCTAGCTTCGAACCGCGGTCGGGCATACACTAATGAGTTTTTATTTCTGTGGAAACAGTTAATTACGAAGATAAAATACCTTTTAGCATTATTGTTTATTTTCCAAAATCCAAGTCAAAGTCAAAGTGAAGTATATGAAGAATGTCTCTATGGCTTAAGGCCTAGATTCCGAAATTTTTTATTGACAAAATGCGTTTTATTTATGGCGAATATATTTGATACCTGTGATTGATGTCGATAATGCGGTTCTTCAAGGATCACCAGTGTGGTAACTGTTAATTACGAAGATAAAATACCTTTTAGCATTATTGTTTATGTTCCAAAATCCAAGTCAAAGTCAAAGTCAAAGTGAAGTATATGAAGAATGCCTCTATGGCTTAAGGCCATAGAGCACTACAATTTCTATCAGATATTCTATCTTACGAAGACGATTTTGCTTTAGTTGTGGTAGTGACGTGTACAGATAAGCACGCTTTGTGTGCGTTACGCGTTTTGTAGCGCCCCCGAGATTACGCACATTATAGAATTTACAATAATACAAACGTATATTTGTGCCCGAAGAATGGCGATAGGGCTCACCACCCATCACGTTGGTACCTAATTACATCGGTGTACCGAGTGCGGACTGCGACTTGCACAGTTCACAGTCGGAACACCTCTGACACCCCTTCGGGGATTCTCCCTGACGATATTGTTGTGGTTTTTTTTTATTTCTTCATCCATCAGCCTAGTTCGTACGCTGCTGGACATAAGCCTTTCCAGGACTTCGCCACTCCCGGCGGTCATCCTGGAAGAATTGCCCATACTCACACACGCTGGGCAGGCGGGTTGGTGAGCACGGTGCCGGAACCCTCGCACCAGTGACGCCGCTGCCCGTTACCAGTCTGTTCCATATAAGGCCCAGCTATTAGGGATGGATATACCGCCATCCATCGGTCCCAGGCATGGTGGGCCTCCTGCTTTTTTGCCTGTGAGCTGTCCTCTTACTCTCCCCCGAATTACTTCGAGGGGGTCTCCAAGTAAGATGGTGGTACCTCCACAGTCGAGCCCGGCATCAGCTCTACCACCTGATTTCTTAATAAGACGTATTTACAAAGCATCTTAAATTTCAGGTCAAAACAAAATCGTACATTTCTTACAATACGGCTGTTGTATTTGTTCGCGCCACTTCTTGTGGCTCTCATACTGCGGGGTAGTTGTGAATTAATATTTTCAACTGTCATTTTCGCTGCATCTCCACCCGCTTAGTTTTGGACGCAAATCAAGCAGTCGTCAATCAGAAGCCTTTCACGCCGGAGGTATACGCTGATTGTCATTCGACTAGGTCCTACCTCGACCCTACCGCCCGCCATTTTGAGATCGCACCCGCTGTGCGCCTCATTTTCATCTATTACTATTACGAAGAAAATTAGCCGAGAAGAGCGCAACCAGGCACGAAGAGGAAGAAGAAAACCATCTTGGAGAACACCAGAGACTTGGTGGCTCAGGCGAAGCGTGGTTTGTGGTGCATGCAGCTCCTTCCCAAGGTCAGATCTTTCATCTTCGTAATTATTTCTCTTCACTTCCCGCTATTTTTAAAACCTATGGTGATACAAAGCACTGCCGTCATATCGCGTGCTCATTTTTTGGCCATTCGAGCCGGATCTAGATCCATTTTAGGCCCTTTGATCTGCGATCTATAACCATTTTTTGGTATTTCCAACCGCTATCTTCATGTTCTTTGTCTAAAGAACACGTGAATTCCGCTCTAATTTTCACTCTGCCCGCAGTATTACCCCGCATTCCCGCTCTTATTTGCATTATCTATGCATTAAAACCCCGCATTCGTCAAAATATTAGTGATTCCATTTCCTATATACTGGAAATTGTAAATAATCTACAGTGAAATACGCCATTCTGTTAAT
The DNA here is from genome assembly GCA_934047225.1 of Ypsolopha sequella. Classification (NCBI taxonomy): domain Eukaryota; kingdom Metazoa; phylum Arthropoda; class Insecta; order Lepidoptera; family Ypsolophidae; genus Ypsolopha; species Ypsolopha sequella. The sequence goes on from OW203991.1 coordinate 10,028,895, forward strand.
TTATCCGCTGCGATTATACCATTTGATCATTTCACAGAAAATATTATCTGCCTACCTGCTAATTCTTAATATTATCGAGAGGTACTCGTACACAGGTTCGTCCGCCGCCCGTGTTATCTCTAACTCATTAGCACTATTCTATGTTGTAGTCAGTATAAAACTTTCGATAGTTCTGGTACTTGCCTAACTTTGTACTATATAACATGCCAAATTCCGCAGAAGCTGCAAAATTAAAGATGTCGTATAGTTTAAAGAAGCTTAAAAATAAAAGGCAAGAATTGTTTAATCGCCTTCAGAGAGTTTATGACTTTTCTAAAACCGCTTTAGAGGATGTTTCTTCGGCAGAATTGTTTATGGCCAATGTCGAAACATTGGATACTGTACGCTCAGAAATTCATGTAATCATAGATGAAATTAATGACACAGAGGTATTGATAAATCCTAATTTTGAACCAAATTATCAAAGTTGGTCAGCTTTTGAGGATCTTTACTCCCATTGCAAATACATCAACCGGAAGTTATCACATTCTTCGAAATCGGCTGACTCTAAAGTTAAAGCTCCACGTGACATGGAATGTCCCAAAAAACCTACTATCAAGCTTCCAAAACTGGAACTCGTTGGTTTTTCTGGTGAAGCTACTATGTGGCCAACATTCTATGAAACATTTAAAACCACGATTCACGATAATCCGGACTTGACCGACAACGAACGAGTACAATACCTGATGGGTAAACTTTCTGGCCGGGCACTTTCGATTTGTTCTGGAATCACACCGAACGCAACTAACTACGACATAATCTGGAAAACACTCGTTTCTACTTTTCAAGACTCGCGTAGTTTAGCCACTACTTATTTGGATCAAATGTTTGAATTTCGCCCTTTAACTACCGCTAGTTCAAAAAACTTGGACTTGTTTTTAGACAAGTTCTGTTCCGCTGTTTCGTGTTTAAAATCACTGAATATTAAAGATCTTTCGGATTTTATCCTTATGTATTTGGCCCTTAAAAAACTTGATGTTGAAACCGCTCGTTCATTTGAAATGTTTAAACGTGGTTCCGATTTACCCCATTATGATGAATTAATATCATTTTTACGGGAACAAACTAAGATACTGAACCGCACTGCACCCGCAATACCGCTCCCGCTCCGAACCGCTCCGTTAATAATAATAACAACAAAACCGGGTACAGTACCAAGTCAACCCATGCTTTTGTCTCCGCTTCGACCAATAATAATTGTTGTCCGCTATGTAAACAATTAAAACACTATAATTTATATAAGTGTCCCGAATTTGTGAAACTAGATATCGAGAAAAGATTTCAGTTCATCAAATCTAATAACGGTTGCACCAATTGTTTAAGTATTACGCATAACAATTCCGCTTGTAAATCGTCTTATAATTGCCGCCATTGTAATTGTAAACACCATTCGATGTTGTGCCGCAAACAAAATGTGATGAATACTCACACCGCGCTTGGTCAAAATATTACCGTGTCTCCACGCACACATACGCAATCTTCGAGGTTGGTGGATCCTGCCGTATCGGCGACTAACACAGAACATATGACTAATGATTCTCAATCCGTACCAACTGCGAGTAATAATATTTCTTTATGTAACTTACAGCCTAACTCGCAGCGTAATGAAACATGCCTTTTAGGTACAATTCAAGTGATCGTGAAAGATTCTAACGGTATGTCAGTCCGTCTACGTGCGCTCTGCGACCCTGCGTCACAATCCAGTTTTTCGACGGTTTCCTGTTGTGAGAAGCTTAACTTAAAATATGAGAAAATTCCCCGCGCTTTTGTTAAGGGCATCGGCTCTTCATCAAACCCAATTAAGGGTGCGACAAACCTTAAATTGTTTTCACGATTTGATGATTCGGTTTCAATTTCGCTTGACACTTATGTAATCGACCGTATTACCGACAACTTACCATCGGTGCAGGTCGATTTGTCTACGCTTTCATATTTAAAAGGTATCACACTTGCTGATGAAACCTTTTACTTACCGGGCGAGATTGATATTCTTATCGGTGCATCTTTATTCGCGGATATCTTGTTATCAGGCCGCGTCTCTGGTCCCCCGGGTACGCCGACGGGATTTCAGACCATCTTCGGTTTTACGCTAATTGGTAATACGCCTGTTTACCAAAATACCGCATGTTCAATTTCGTTATGCTCTTATATGGAGATTGAACCGCCAATAGATTTTATTTTACAAAAATTTTGGCAATTAGAAGAGGTGCATTGTGAACCTGCTTCTAGTCCCGCAAATGATGAATGTGAAAAATTATTTATTAACAATGTGTCACGTGACCCCGCTGGTCGCTATTCGGTTTCTTTACCGTTCGCACGGAATCCTAACATACTAGGAAACTCGTACCATCACGCAAAAAAGTGTTTTATGTCTCTTGAGCGTAGGTTTGTTTCTAACGCAGATTTACGTTCCGAGTATAACAATATAATAAATGAATACCTAACTAAAGGTTACATATCCCCGCTTCATAATGATGACCAATTATCTCTTGGTTATTATATTCCGCATCATCCCGTAGTGCGTGTTGATAAATCAACGACAAAGGTGCGTATTTGTATGAATGCCAGTACTAAGACTGACTCCGCTGATGGTACTCGTGTCTCATTAAATGACACGCTGCACACAGGTGCTAATTTGCAAAACGATTTGTTTTTAATTTTACTTGACTTCCGCTTGTATGAAATCGCTTTTACCTCGGATATCAAACAAATGTTCTTACAAGTTTTGGTTAACGCCGATGATCGCAAATTTCAAAAGTTTTTATACCGCTTTGACACGTGTTCACCGCTTATCGCTTATCAGTTCAATCGCGTCTGCTTTGGACTACGTAGTAGCCCTTTCCTTGCGATGAGAGTAGTCAGGAAACTCTGTGAGGATGGGAGTTCAGCGTACCCGCTCGCCGCTACTGCAGCCGCACGAAACTGTTACATGGACGACATCTGCTATAGCACGCCCACCGTGCAGGGCTCCTTACAGCTCAGAGATGAGCTGGTAGGATTGCTTAAGGCCGGTGGCTTTGAGCTCGTCAAGTGGTCTAGTAACTGTCAACAGTTACTTGATACACTGCCTGATACTCACCGCTTAAATTCTAGTAAGAATTTTGAAGAACAAACTCAAACTCTTAAAGTTCTTGGCTTACAGTGGTCGCCTGATTCTGACGAGTTCTCTTTTACTGTATCGCTAGATAGTCGCCCATGTACTAAACGCAATGTTTTGTCCGTGATAGCACGTCAGTACGACGTCCTCGGCTTTACCGCTCCTGTGATCTTGTACGCAAAATTACTCTTGCAGAAAATCTGTATTTTAAAATTAGACTGGGATGAAACACTACCCTCTGATATTGCGCAGATTTGGCAAAACTATTTGAAGGAGCTACCTGTTTTGCGGGATTTACGTATTAAACGCCACTTAGACGTGTTCCAAAATTCGAAAATTTCGATAATATCATTTGCAGACGCAAGTGAACGTGGATACGGATGTGTCGTATATATTAGAGTACAAGATGACTCAGACACTTGCACTAGCATTCGGCTGGTATGCGCAAAGTCAAAAGTCTGTCCGCTCAAGACCGTCAGTGTCGCCCGCCTTGAGCTTTGTGCCTCGTTACTCATGTCGAAATTAACTCGTCGTGTAGTTGACGCTTATAAAATACGTCAGAATATTGAACGTATTTACTGTTTTACCGATTCTATGGTAACTTTACACTGGATACATTCCTCACCGCACAGGTTTAAAACCTTTGTCGCGACGCGTATAACAAAAATAATATCCGCTATTCCCGCTGAATGTTTTTACCATACAGCTGGTTCTCAAAACCCGAGCGACTGTCTTTCCCGTGGTCTCACTCCCACGCAGTTGATGAGTCACCCGCTCTGGTTCACTGGACCTGCTTGGCTTTATCTGGACGCTAAAGAGTGGCCAATCAAAACAATAGAATCAGCTTCTATTGAAGAAAACTTGCCGGAATCAAAAACAATTTCTCTTCCCGCTTTTAGTAATGAAGAACCGCATCCACTTCTTTCTCTTTCGGAAAGAATTTCGTCATGGCTTGTGCTTTTACACACAATCATTTACATCTACCGATTTTTACGTATTTTACCGCGCTCTAATATTTTTACCGCTACCGATATGGATTTCGCTGAAGTTGCATTGATTAAAGCTCTTCAAGCATTTTATTTTCTTGATGAAATAAAAAGATTAAAGTCAAATAAACTTTGTTCTCCCGCTTTAAATCGACTATCGCCATTTTTAGATAAAAATGGATTGTTACGCGTTGGTGGTCGACTTCGCAACACAGACATGACGTTCGATCAACAACACCCTGTGTTGTTACCTCGTAAAAATCATATTGTCGAATTGATTATCATTCATTATCATCGCAAAAATTGTCACACTGGACCAGTGGCTTTAATGTCAATAATCCGCCAAAAATTTTGGATACTTTCCTGTCGAAATATTGTTCGTCGCGTAATACATAGCTGCAATTATTGTTTTAAGGCGAAGCCGAGACAAACCTTCCCTTTCATGGCAGATTTACCATCATGCCGCGTTAATGAGGCTAAAGCTTTTGTCCACTGCGCTGTGGATTATTGTGGTCCTATCAGTATCACTCCGTATCGAAAACGTGGAGTCCGTCCCGTCAAATGTTACCTCTGCATATTTGTATGCCTGGTGACTCGTGCAGTTCACGTTGAATTGGCAACTGATCTTAGCACGAACACTTTTCTTTCCGCGTTCAAACGTTTTTTATCTAGACGTGGAGCAGTGTCTTTCGTATATTCAGATAATGCTACGAACTTTGTAGGCGCTAGAAATGCCCTCTCAGAAATTTACAATTTGACAAACTCCGAAGAATTTAAAACGTCTTTCGCGAATGAACTTGCCGATCATAGAATACAATGGAAATTTAATATTCCACGTAGCCCACATTTTGGGGGACATTATGAGATATATGTCAAAGGATTTAAGACGCATTTGCATAGAGTAGTAGGTACTCAACTGTTGACCTACGAAGAATTATTAACTGTAGTTACGCAAATAGAATGTGTCATAAATTCTCGTCCGCTTACGCTGCTGAGTGAAGATCCATCTGAACTTAGCGCGTTAACTCCTGCACATTTTCTGATGTCAACTCCTTTAAAAGAATTACCCGCTTGTAAGGTGGCTGATGAGCCAGTTAATTTATTACGTCGCTACGCGTTGCTTGATCAAATGGTAGAATCGTTCGCAAGGCGATGGAAGAATGATTATCTCCATCTTCTCCAGTCTAGAGGAAAATGGAATACACCTTCCAACCCAATCAAAATTGGATCTGTTGTCGTTGTAGTTACCGATAACACTCCACCGCTTCAATGGCCGCTCGGTGTTATTGTAGCTGTATACCCTGGCAAAGATAATGTCATTAGGGTAGCTTCTGTCAAAACGACGACAGGTGTTTACAAACGACCTGTCGTGCGTCTTTGCCCTCTCCCATCTCAATAACTCCTTTCTTTGCCCCCGCTTCAAAATTTCGTTATTCTCTGTCTTATTTTTACTTTTCTATTCTTATTTTAAAACCAATGGTTTTAACGCCGGGGGCAAATGTTCGCGCCACTTCTTGTGGCTCTCATACTGCGGGGTAGTTGTGAATTAATATTTTCAACTGTCATTTTCGCTGCATCTCCACCCGCTTAGTTTTGGACGCAAATCAAGCAGTCGTCAATCAGAAGCCTTTCACGCCGGAGGTATACGCTGATTGTCATTCGACTAGGTCCTACCTCGACCCTACCGCCCGCCATTTTGAGATCGCACCCGCTGTGCGCCTCATTTTCATCTATTACTATTACGAAGAAAATTAGCCGAGAAGAGCGCAACCAGGCACGAAGAGGAAGAAGAAAACCATCTTGGAGAACACCAGAGACTTGGTGGCTCAGGCGAAGCGTGGTTTGTGGTGCATGCAGCTCCTTCCCAAGGTCAGATCTTTCATCTTCGTAATTATTTCTCTTCACTTCCCGCTATTTTTAAAACCTATGGTGATACAAAGCACTGCCGTCATATCGCGTGCTCAGTATTAAAACTTCCTAGGGTATACACTCGGTTTCCTGCAACCATAAGAACCGTTCTGGATGCGTTCCAAATACAGACTCAGATTGAAAGATTCTGTTTAATTGAACGGCAAGTTAAACGATAGATTCGGGAAGACCAAAAACGTGCGTCAGCACACTAAGTATAGTCTTACTATCTATAATGTGTTTTTGTATCTGGCTTTTTTTGTGTGTGTTTTGATTTTTGTACTTCTGTGTTTTTTTTTTCACTTGTAATTTTATTTAGTTTAAATTTTATCAATATATTTATATTATTAATGTTAATTTAATATGGAACTGTAAAAAAAGCATATAAAAATATATTTTCTACTGATAAACTGGGCCGAAATATCAAACATATCTTTTTACGTGCTTTTTTTCTACTTCTATAAACAATAAAATACATGAAAAGCTCTATGTAACAATATATATATATATATATATATATTTCAATTTAATCAATAATAATAATAATACTTATAGTATTGTAAAAAGTCGTGCCTGTACATCGAATATTTTCAGATTTTTTGTCTGTCTGTCTGTATGTTCCATTTTAACTCGAGAGCCATGTGTACACGGTATAAATTTTAAGAAGGGTCCCTTTATTTTAACGCAGGGACAGGGTTTTGTCTATGATGACATTCGTTGGATTCGTTATTATTGATGACACTATACCCCGTATTTCTATTTTAACCGCCCTCAAAAAAGGACGAGATTCTCAATTCGACTGTATCTTTTTTTTTGTCGTTGTTACTCCATAACTCCGTCATTTTGGAGCCGATTTGAATGATTCTTTTTTGTTTGGAAGAGTGTGCTTTGAGGTAGGTCGCATTTTGGGTATAGTCATGATTTGATGAAGGTCTTCATAGATAGGCAGTGAAACTCCTCAGAAAATGACAATATACCTCTCGAGTTTGAGGTAATCGCTTTGTACCAGGATGTTGATAGAAGGATATTACTTGAAGATCGACATTCTTTGACTTTCGATCCCGGCATCAATACCATATAACGCCTCAATGGGTAAGAACACATAACCCAAGATTGCGGCAATCACTGTGCTAGGCTTGAAAATTATCAGAATATCCCCCTGACCTTCGATCTTGGCTTCATCACCATAAAACTCCTCAATGGATGACAGCAAATAATTTTAGATTGCGGCATTTAGGGTGCTGATTGCTAGACGTTGCTTGAAAATTGCTATCTAATATAATAAGGGACCACCTTTAAATTCCCATAAAAATATCCAATCCTATGTCTCACAAATTTTGACGATGCATGAAATAAATGCAAATATCATAGAACAAAAAATATAAAAATTATTAAAAAATACGAAATTTTTATTTTGGTAATGCAAGAAAATACAATATTATAAACTCTTGTAAATGTTGCCAAGCAAAGTATACTTTTAAAACACATAGCTCACATTTATTACCCTCAAAATAAAGTATTCTTTTTGTATATAGTTTTACCTGGATACTATTCAGTTGATATTTATAAATAGTTTTTTTAAAAGTTTCAGTGGTCTTCTGTGTCCTTTACGGTATAATCTTCACTTTTCAAAATTCATGAAAATCAATTTTGACTTCGCCAAAAATAGTCATAATAGGTAAAAAAATTAGTCCCATAATTTTATAGCCACAATTGAAAGTAATAATATCGGGATAGTGCAGTTTACAAAACAAGAATTGGAATGCCAGCCAATCTACTTAGTAGAGTTTTTCATACATGCTCGCTCGCTTCGGTAAATACGGGGCCTTTTTCATGCAGTTTTTACTAGCTTTTGTCGAGAAATTTATAAAGTTTTGTTTGCTTGATATGTTTTTATTGGTTTGTTTGTGTAAACAGTAAATAGGTTGTTTGGCTATTGAACGATTGGCTGCTGAAATATGGCTCCCGAAAACTTTCAAAGAACAACAGTGAATAAATGAAGGAATATACATTAGGTGTTTGTTCATGTGGATCAAGTTAAATAAAGAAGGTAAATAAACCAAGATTGCTTACTATTTTTTTAACAAACGATGGAGGCGAAGATGTACATGCTTTCTTTTTGTTTTTTTTTTATATTACACATACATACACATATATATATATTATATACATATATACTCACGCCTGTCTCCCTGAGGGGTAGACAGAGACTACAGATTTCTATCTGCTACGATCTAGACACACCTCTTTCGCCTCTTCCACATCCATCAATCTAATCATACAAGCTCATCTATTCCGGGTACTTTTGACATGGCCCTTCTTCAGTATGTTGCCAATTAGCTTCTAGTTATGGCCTGGTTGAGCTGTACCTTCCACTTGCGCACCATAAATTTCCTTCGTCACTCTACTTTCATTTATCCTCTCTACATGACCAAACACCGAAGCATTCCTTTTTCTATTCTAGATACTACATCTTCTTTCAGGCCGCAACGATTCCGTTTGTCGATATTTTTCATAATTAACATCTTAAATTAAATTAAATTATACCTTTATTTACATAGCTTTTTCTCTCTCTTTTACCTATAACTAGTTAATGTTGTTAAGCCTATTAACTAAGTACTTATGTTTTTTACCCCATTCTGTCCTCCAAGGAAACGCGGCTTTTATTCCTTTCTACAGGCGTAAAATCCTATCTAGTATAACAGCGTACATTTGTTATTAGTACTTTACGTGTATCTTAGATTTTAAGCTTAAATTCTTGTAACTTGTACTGTACTCCCTTCTTGCGAAATAAATTATATTCTATTCTATTCTATTCATACTGTCATTCAATGTTAAACCACACATACTACGTAAAGAACGCATTTCCACTGAAATGTGATTGTTTAGTGCTTAGCACCACAGAACTATTAATAAGGAATAGAAATGCCATGAAAGCCGTGACTGCAACGCACCGATTTGATCAATACGTCAAGACAACCCGCGGGCCTCTCATTTCTCAAACGAACGCGTTAGAACAAACATATTGTAAAAATGGTGTATTGCAGCTTGGCAAATTTTTGTCACTCTTCAGATAACGCCAATAATACATCCAAAGGAATTTCATTTCACTCGAAAGTAATTTAAACATGAATGTACTGTGATATTTACAGAATAAACCTTGCGGTAAATAAAATGTCAACCTTACCATGAAATATTTATCGTTGTAGCAAATAGTGTTGAAATTAGACTATAGTTTGTCCATTTCAGGTTGTAAATAGTGTCACACATTGAGTAAGAATATTAACGCCGCAATGTATATTTATTCAAACATTATCAACACGGACCTAACTGTGTCATAGTACGGCCGCTTTCTTTTTACACATATTATGTATAATAGCTTGGCACAGTGCCATGACGTGTTTGGTATTTTACATCTAAGTTTTATAGAAATACGGTGTTATTTTAGCTGTATGAAGACGGGTAAATCAATGTGTGCACCGCGTATGTTTACTAACTAGGTAATACTACGTTATTCCAAAAAGTGGCGACAGCTGTGCTCGTATAAAATTTGTGTCACGCCATCCCCGTGGTTAGGACTCTACGTTGTGTAATAAATTAGTTTAAATTGAATATATTTAACAAAACACATGAAATAAAAACATGTGAGCTTTATTTTATTTATTGTGTTTTGTTAAAACTTTTTTTAAGGACAATAAAGTCAATATATCATATTTATTTTTTTAATAAACTGAAAATCCTAAAAATTTGTCTATCTTATATACTCGCGCTTGCCCAAATTTTCATAATTTGTTTATTTACAGTCCCAACTACAATCTGAACCAATTTGAAATACTGATAAATAACGTCGAAAATTGTTTTCTTTCGAGGTTTTTATGTATGGGGAGCACTTTCAATTTTTCCTTTTAATTAATTGGCTTGATAGAGGTCATAGTAGTAACACGTAATTTCAACTGGTTACTTCGACGGCTGAATATTATACTCCAATTTAAAAACCTACCTACAAAATAAAACTTGCCTAACACGAAACACTAACCTAAAACCATTATGAAACCTATACCTAATAAAAATGGACTAAACTTAATAAAATAAATTGTAATTTTTCTTTTGTAAAATACTTCAATTTAGTAAAGTACTACAATTAAGTAAAATACTCTAATTTAGTAGAATAATATGACGTATTTGTATACCTAAATTACCACTTTCTAAACGTTGAAGGAAAACATCGTGAGGAAACCTGTATGCCCTAAAAAGCGTGTATTTGTGCCCCAAGCACGGTGATAGGGCTCACCATACCCCATCACGTCTGGGACGCAATAACGCAATTGTTGGACGCAATTGTTGGACAAAATCTGGTGTAACAAGCGTGGACTGTGACTCACATTTCACAGTTTACACTTGGGAACACCCCTGCCACTCCCTCTAGGATTCATGTCGTGACGATATGAATGTTTATTTTATGTTAACGTTTGATCTTCGAAATATTAAATTTGTACCCAAAATTAGGGGAATTCTAAAAACAAAACAGTCCCTTTCATTCGCGATTGTAAACATTGATCACTGACAAAATCATCCAATCGTGAGTAATCTCGATACATAATATTTCAATGACACGTCGACGAGTTGCTTTGATTGATTACCTGAATATGGGGGTTCTATGTTACAGTCGATTAGATTACTGGTAGAGTTTGTGCAATGCCTAGAATTTCTAATTTCATCTTTAAGATCGTTTTGTACACCTTTTTGAATTAATTATGTTGTTACAGTCACATCAAGCTACATTGGACTTTGTACCTATCATATAACCCTCACTATATATCTGCTGGATAAAAATTTATTTTTGGTCATCATCACACATCGAACGCTGAAGATATTTTGACATATTTTGATAGCTGGTTGTGGACCATGACAATCTTCACTAATTTACTAAGTTTATTCAAAAATAAAAGTTTTATTTTTATAATAACGGCTCATAAACTTAACTCTTTAACAAATAATAATACAAACAAACCTACAGAAATAACTAGGCGTGTATGTATGTAAAATTCAAGACTAAACCGTATACTTTGGTGACAGGCTCGATATCAAATTTATTAATTATCCATACATCGAGCCCAAGTGTCAAGCCCGATTAACGAATGATGTATCAAAACCCGAGGAAAATTAACAATTATTTGTATGTAATTGACAGGTGACATTTACAAGCTTGATAAATGGAAATATATTGCAATACTAGCCTTTACTCCGCGGCTTTGCCCGCGTTTATTCAACTCTGCCCCGTTTTTTACTTGGGCGTTATTTTATTAACAACCCTTATAGCTTATATGTTGACCAGGATTACAACGATGATAATTAAAAAAACCGCAACCAAATCCGTTCAGTGGTTTCAGATATGTGCGCGAACAAGGAAACAAACAGACAGACAGAAAATAATTCTACAAATCGCTGCTTTGTGTTCTATTACTATTCTTTAGCACAGTATAATGTATTTAGTCACCCCAGTTCTATTTTTATTACTTTTCTTTAAGGTGGTTCTTAGAGCTGCTGGAGACCAAAAAGCCACAATTAAGATCGGGTTTTACTCAGATGTTAATTTAGTAAATAATTTGATATACTACAGTGAAATAAATATATATATATTGCTACATAGAGCACTTATTTTATTTAATTTTTTGTTTAATTAAAACATTAAGTATATAAAAATTATTTTCGAAATATATTTCGGCCCACTTTGGGGCCGGCGTCAGTCGAATTAAAAACGACTGACGCCGGCCCCAAAGTGGGCCGAAATATATTTCGAAAATAATTTTTATATACTTAATGTTTTAATTAAACAAAAAATAAAATAATATACTACAGTGGATTGATGTGCATTTATTAGAATTTAAAATTTGTGAGTGGTTGACCAAAAAGGGACCTGGAGGGATTGGAAACGTTTTTTTTTTTAATTTTGGAATCTATGGTCTTTTAGCTTTGTTTTGGTCTAACCAGCATATTTTTAGGTGCCGTAGTTTTTTTTTTGTGAGCCGAGAAAGTTTTGTAGAAATTACACCTTACTACACACAGCGCACACTAGTTTTTACTTCAAACTTCAAACGCGATTTACTCGAAATCAACTATTTTCCCTTGAGGTCCCGTTTTGGTCAACCACTCACATTTGTATCTTTAATTCAACAAAATAAATACGATTTAATTAATTAAGCAATTTAGTATGCAAAGAAACAAATACAAATTGACGATATTATAGGAATAACAGTAAAAGAGTTCCTTTGATTGTTTTTAAGAAACTTAGCTAAAATATTTATTATAATTTTTTCAAGTATTTTTAAGCGCCTATTTTTCGCTATCCGGAGACTCAGCGACGTAATGCAGTGCGCGCTGATATGAACGTTATTTCAATATAGTTTCTGTCGATATTTGTATTGACCACTCAAGGTCGTTGGTAACTACAACAGTAGTTTGATACTAACTCTGTGCCTCAAAGATAAATCAAATATCAAAATGATAAGGTACATACAGCCTGCTTTTGCTATATTTGATGTTTGATTTAAGTGCCTTAAGGGCCTTACTATTGCCAAATGGGTACTTTCTAAAGCCTACTCCTCGTTTATGGCCAAACCAAAAATAATGAAAAAATGTATTATGTATAATCAACTCTTAGACAACATATGCAACATTTTTCTTTTTCATACCACCAAAACTTCTACATGAATTTTTTTTTTTACTGAATGGTGTTTTTTGACCTCAAATTCCCTACTACTCCTGAGTTGCTTGGCCGATTGAATTCATCTATGATTTGATGAATGGATAAACTTTATAGCTATAAACATAACATAAGATTATTCAATCGAGTAATCACGTCCAAGTGAAAAGTATAATTTTCTACTATTTCGCCTTATCAAGGACGCAGCGAGCGTCGCAACAGCCACTATGCGTTGCGCGCTGATATGAACGTTATTTCAATGTCGTTTCCGTTGATATTTGTAGTGACAAATATCGAGCTGCTAATTTGGCGATGGTAATCGCCTTAAGGTTAAACGTCAGTCACTCGGTGCAAAGTGCACAACTTAACTTTGTTTTTCTTGTTTAGAAGTAAAAAATGAAAAAGATATCGGTCTGTGGCAATTCACGCCAATAGTCCAGTATAAGTTAGGTTTATTAATTGACAGCATGAAATTTTATGCACAAGTAGCCATTATTTGGTTAAAAACAATCTTGAATAATTTGCATTTCATTTCAAACTGGAAATAAATATACAAGGTGAATTTTTGATCATCGTCCAAATTCATACTGGAGGCTTGGTAAGTGCTGATCACCATAAATACGGAACAATTTTTGTGAAATTCGTATAATGAAATTCTGACTTCCCATAGCAATTCACTCCCAGTCCTGAGTGGATCACTATGGGGAGTCCAAATTTCATTTTATGAATTTTACAAAAATCGTTATTGGTTCATGATGCTGATCACTTATTAAGGCTCAAGTATGAATTTGGACGATGTTCACAAATTGACCTTGTATATATGTTGCTACATAGAGCATTTATTTTATTTAAATTTTTTGTATAATTAAAACGGCGTACAAAAACTTAATACTATGTATAATTCGACTGATGCAGTCCCCAAAGTGGGCCCAAATATATTTAGAAATTAAGTTTTTGTACGCCGTTTGATATACAAAAAATAAAAATAAAATCATTTCAAACTGTTGATTTATAAATTTAACTAAGACTGAACCGGGGCTCTACCGCGTAATTCTCATTTGTATCAACTTCAAGCAAATGCATGCGAAATTCAACGCGTGCAAAAGAGATGGCATGTTAGGCGGGCGTCGTCAAACGCACGTCAAATTTCAATCTCAAGTTGATGTTGATGAAAATGAGAATTACGCGGTAGACCCACTGTTTGCGTGAATCGCCATAGACCATTATCAATGCTTAATCAAAATATAAAAAGTAGCCAAACGGAATGTGTGAGATAGAATATCTGTACTTAAGTATGTCATGGATTTAAGGTCAACATGACATACTTTGAGCAATGTCAGGCATTTTTATTTTCATGCAAAACATAATTAAGGTTTAACCCTCTCCCTAAACTTTAATACCCTGCGAGCCTCCATGTGAAATTCTGGCACGGCTGAATCACAGAATTTCTGTGTACCATATGATATCGTCAGCACTTAGTATAATAAAGCATTTTCATGAAAACTCGAAATATTCGTAAGGGTGTTGCCAGGATATCATGAAAACTCAAAATGTACGTGAGGGTGTTGCCAGGATATGATGAAATGGCTGACAACAAACTGTGAAGCGACGCGTCCTCATTACATAACTTTCAAGTATGACAGGCACGTATCCAGAATTTGATTTTGAGAGGGGTCCGCACAATTATTGCAATCAGTTGCAGCTGAAAAATCATTTCCCTTCTAAAATAATCACGAAACGTCATAGCTATTCATAAGATTTTGAATTAGTTTTTGGTTGGGTTTGGACCCCCTGAACTCCCTCCCTGGATACGTGTTAGTTGTAAGGACAGTTGATATCACGCGCAGTATATCAATTTCTTTGTTTTATTTGTCGAATATTTATTTTATTTGTCGAATTTCAGTTACACACAATGCTTTATCTACGACCATCAAGAACAATTTCACGAAAAATTGTAAAAAGAACACTCATCATGATATGCCATGATACCTGAGCCCTTTAGAATTAGTACTTAGATGCCTGAGACCAATCAGAAGCCAGAACGAGTAGAGGGCGAGCCCATTATCGCTTGTGATTGGTTCTCTAGCGTTCTTCTTTAGTATGATACTGACATATAACGCATGTACTAGTAAAACCATTTTACGATTTAATTACTAATTAGCTTATTGTAAATATATATATATTTTTAATAGTTGTTACTGTTTGTAAGCCTTGAGGTCCCAAAATTCAGCGTAAAACACTTTTATCAAGTCACTGAATACCGTAAACATGTCACTTTCCACCGAAAATACAATCATGTTGTGAGGAATATTTTTTTAATAATAGCTCGAGTCAGCTGGTTTAAATTCTTGGTTCTGAAAATTAAAAATATACAGGATCAAAAACGAACCTCCTGGAACTTAGAAAGTCAACGATTCACATTCCATTTTCACAGAATTATTTCCATAGGACCTTCAATGTATGTGGCTGAGAGGTGAAGAAAAATACAGTACCAAAACCACCTCCGAAACGCTCTTTGAGAAACAAGTCTTAACCGTGACAATACACATTTTATGTACCTAGTACATCATAAAAAAACCGGCCAAGTGCGAGTCAGACTCGCGTACCTAGGGTTCCGTATTGTGGATGATAAATTTAATGTTGTCATTTTTTTTCGTGAATTTTTCAAACGCTTTATTTTGCCTGTTATCTTTACGTAAACACATATTACCATAATTTTTTTTATATTTTTCGGTTTACCAGTTTCGGAGATAAGGGGGGGGCATACATATTTTTGTTTTTTTTTTTAAGATTTCTCGAAACCAGTGTCAGAAAATATATTAAAAGTATATATTTTTACAATCAGCTTTATAATACCTACAATTTGATACCCATATTGTATTTTTATAAAATGTTTTACTTCTTTTTCTATATTTTTCATTAGTGCTAATTTCTTTTTAATCGCTATAGTTTTCCTGTAATTGGCCAATCATGATCTATAATTGATATTTTTTTCATATTTTTCGGTCGACCAGTTTCGGAGATAAGGGGGGGACATACATATTTTTGATTTTTTTAAAGATTTCTCGAAACCCTGGCCAGTAAATATAGTAAAATGATATATTTTTACAATATGATTTTTAATATCTACAATTTGATACCCATACTGTAATTTTAGGCTAATATTTTTTATTTTTCTCACTTTTGTTTTGGAAATATTTTGAAGAATTTAAAATTTTTCATTTTTTGCACCCTAATATGTGGGCAAATCAATTCTATTTTTGTGCCAAATTTTATGTATTCATCTTTAACGGTGCTAAAGTTATGAGGCTGTGACATACGGACGGACGGACGGAAAACGGAGTCTCACCATAAGGTTCCTTTTGTACCTTTTAGGTACTAAGGGAACCCTAAAAATATCTGCAAACGTGTTATGTGCGTCCGTAATACACTGCAATGTATTAAACATACTTCGAGAAACGAATCACAACGGAAATACTGACAAATAAGGTTTCCATTTATATCAAAATCTCTGAAAGCAGTATCAGAGATTCTAATATCAACTTTACACGAACAATGTCACAACAAAGAGCACCGTGAAACATCCCGAAACTTCCATTCAATTACAAAAAGGGCGCATGTTTATTATTCCCGCCATTTCACACAGAGTATGGCGGGAGCGTCCGGCGTCGCGCCACTATATCTTCACGCTTTGTATGCAGGGAGCTAGCTGAGTTATAAAAATTGCACTGTTTCCATAAACGTGGCCTGAATGGAGGTTCTAGGTTAGGAGAGCTGGCGCTGCAGAAAGGAAATTAGATTTGAAGGAGACCCACCGCGGCGATTAAAGTGTACGTAATAAAATTAGTTGGGTGCTACTTTTACGGTGTTATTTTTCTTTTCCCTCTTTAATTTTAAAAGTTCTAACCGAAGAATGTCTGCTAGAAATTTATTTTTATGACATTTATGTCAAAATCCCTTGGAGCGGGGTTTTGTTTATAATAATTGGCGCAAAATTATGAGTACATTTCTGATCTTACTGTCATTTAGGGTTCCACAAATTACAGGAAATTATAGTTGATCCACCTGATAGACTATACATCTGTTCCTCTGATCTGAACCATAAATATAAAAACAATGGGCAAAATCTGTAATGCAATATGTAAGTATTCAGGTTTAGACAAAATAAGGAAATTATAAATTTATGATTTAAAGCTAAATTACATCAGATAGGAAACTCTAGACATTACAAAAGTGCAATACAAGATAATATAGAAAAATGTATGGGAACCAAATTTTCAGCGAAAGATAAATTCGAACGTACCTGTCGCGGGCCAACGATTTTTAGTTTTTTTTTTCCATGCTCTGCAATAAAGATTTAAGATTAATCATTGTAAGTCACAGAACTAGTTCTGTGTTGTAAGTATTTAACGGGTTCCTACTAATTGTATATTAAATTTAAACTTAAAATATTTCGTTGCTGTAACAACCAGATTACAAATATAAATATCATAACACGTATTGAGGTGAGCCGTTTTTATATAAATCATGAATTATCCTCAAGTCTCATTTAATTCTATCTAATATTTAATCATATCTAGTCTCATTTAATTAATTATTTTATTATCTTTAAAAAATTGGTCCCGTTATGCTAAATAATTCCACAAAAGACATGCCTTCCAAAAAAGAATATATTTTTCACCCACAAGTTAAGCTGTGTAAAGTCAGCAAATAAAGCAAGAATTCATTTTATAAAAAAATATAATTTATCTGACTTTAAATATAAATATAAAGTCAGATAAATTATATTTTTTTATAAAATGAATTCTTGCTTTATTTGCTGACTTTACACAGCTTAACTTGTGGGTGAAAAATATATTCTAAATAAATTATTCTTAAATAAATTATTTAATTAATAATAAATTATTCTTAATTCTTAAATATAAAGTCAGATAAATTATATTTTTTTATAAAATGAATTCTTGCTTTATTTGCTGACTTTACACAGCTTATCTTGTGGGTGAAAAATATATTCTTTTTTGGAAGGCATGTCTTTTGTGGAATTATTTAGCATAACGGGACCAATTTTTTAAAGATAATAAAATAATTAATCTCAAGATATATTTCGGGTCCGACCTGGACCCGGCATCAGTTGGGTATATTAACTTTAAAAAAAACTTTTTTTTTTAATTAAGATACCATATCTTGAGATTTAATTATGTTTGTATATCCTATTTATCAGTATATTTATATCTTTTAAAAAAACTTAAAAAGCTGTTATAGCGTATATAATTTAAAAAAATAATTAATCATAATAATTGTAACGACGTTTTTCTGAAAATCAGCTTAGATCAGTTTGCTACTGCCATTCACTACGCGTATTTGTCGTAGCGTAGCATGTCGTAGTACAAATGCGCCTAAGTGTGTCCCTTCTAACCGGTCGGCCACAGCTTCAGGCTTCGAGAGGCGCGCCAAGCGGTTCTTCTTGCGACGGCGCCGGCGGAGAGAACAATGTATGAAGTTGTATAGAGCCGGCCATGGGTCACCGCTCGTGCGTCTTGTCCGACTTCAAGTGACTTGCGCTCTCGGGACGGCGGTGTGCGGGGAGGCGGATGGTTGAAACAGTGATCAAGCGCACAAGACGAATTTAGTGTCGAGTGCTTTGAGCGAGCGAGCGCGCTATACATCCGAGCGGTTGGAAGGCGCCGACGGGTGTCGTGGCAGGGCAAAGCCCGTCGCAAAAACCGCCTGGAAGCGCAGCAAGAAGCGCCGTTAGAAGCCTGAAGCTGTGACCCTGGGGTAAGAGTGCACATCCAAAAAAGAGTGGAACTAGACCCTATTTTATCGAAAAGTTTTTTTTATTTTTTTTTATTAATTTATGTTTTAATTTTTTGTTGCCTACCAAGGACACTATGTATAAAATATGTCATAACTTTTGATCTACCGCGAATAATGCAATGAAATAAAACTGTTATGATCCTTAAGAATTGACGTTGCATACTAAATCAAAAAGCAAGCATAATCAACTACCATTACAATAAAAATAATATCTTAAAAATTTGTTTCTTTAATTTTTCCGTCTTTTTTTCAGTAATAGTAAATTTTTTGCAAAATAATGTCCTCGTTTCCCTGTAATTTTATTCCTATTTATCATTCCCTATTCCATTACATTTCTAACAAAATGCAACGTTCTATCATAAATACAAACATTTCTGCGAGCGGTAAACAAAAGGCACCGCGCTCGCGTCCCATACAAAGATGACCAGGCGGCGCATTTTTTCAAGATTAAAAAAAATAAAAATATCTTTTTTTTATTTGTTTTTGTCGATATTTTTAGATTTAGTTTCACCCCCTTTCGGATGTGCCCTCTTACGAGAGACACACTGTATAACATACGCCCACCAGTTTGAACTAATGGTTCAGATAGCTGGCTGATAAGAAAATAAATTATAAGAACTGTTGTTATTATAAACATTATATTATGTTATATAAATATGTATATTATATTCTTTTTAACTTTGCTGACGATGACTGCAGTAGTGGGTCCAAAAATAAAAAACTAAAAGTTTTTTATTATTATTATTATGTTACTGATATTATGAGTATTCTAATTGATAGTGTACTCATGAGCCTAGAGCCAACAACGCCAGACTTTCGAGAATTCGTCTGAAGAAATTCGAAAAAAAAAATTTTATTTTTTGAATTTTTATCTAGAGATTGTACTTAAAACAATGTATTAATATTTACACTTTTGTCAAAAAAATAAGTTTTCCGCCCTCTTTTTTTTTGTTTTCAAACTTGATTTTTTTTTCATAAAATAGAAGGGATTCTACTTAAATCCCATATTTTTTTCCCTACAAAATATTTCATGATTAGCAAAAAACACACCAATTTGTTGTTACGCTGCGTAATCATTGGTATTTTGCATCCAAGAAAAAGAGGCCAATAAGCCAACACATAATCGCCTCTATCAAAAGCAAATAAGGTCTTTGCCATTGGACTTATTGTGCCGGAAGGGTAATAAAAAAGTTGCTAGGGTAGGCCATCCTCTTAATACAATTCGTGAGAAATCTATAAAAATATATCGTATTGACTTGCCCTTTGTCATAGATACAATTTCTTAATTTTTTCAAAGTAAAGCATATCCTAAGTAGCTTTGACAAAGTGTGCTCAAGTTTATTCCATAATGGAACTGAGAGAAGAGTAGGGTGCTTCCTAAATGACATTATTTGTTTTTCTTTTTCCTTTCGTATGTATTTATTTAAATAAAAAACAAGAAAATAACGACACTTAGGAAGCAGCCTATTTGTTTTATTATGATATATTTTAAGCCAAAGAAGCAACTAATAGAAATTATTTTGACTTTTGGTTGACTTCAATTACAGTTTGACGGACGATGACGTGTACTTATATACAGGGTGTAATCGTTAAGTGTGACCAGGCGATTATTCCGTAACTATTACACATATAAAAAAAAATAAACTGATGTCCCATACTAAATGTATGGGAATGTTTTATGTCAAAATTTTGGATATTTCTCGTTTGATTTTCAAAAAGTTATTGATGTCATTTTACTGATTAGGTAACGCATTTTTGATATCAGTTTAAATTTTTTTGATATCTTTAATAGTTACGGAATAATATACTCACCTAAAAGGAATAGCCCGAAAGTCTGAGCTTGCTGATACCAGTAGTAGATATTTCTTTGCTTTTTCCTTTTTAGTCGTTTGAGTAATGGATTAGATGCATTTTTCATTATTTACATTGCAAAGAATTGTGAATATTAATTTGCTTTACGATACTATTAAAAATATTTATTTTGCTTGTTTTTTTATATTTGTTATAACTTACAGCTTCTTGATTATGAAAAATATTACCATCACTACCCCGCTAAAGCCCACCTTTAGCTAGTTCTTTATAACACCATTCATTATGGTAAACTTGTCTGCCATCATTCTTTATTTCTTAAGGTTAGACGTCAGTCGCTTAGCGCAAAGTGCATAACTTAACTTTGTTTTTCTTGTTAAGAAATGAGAAACTGAAAATCATTTCGGTCTATGGCAGTTGACGCCAATAGTTCACACAATAGTGAGACAATTAATAATGATCTTTTCAAAACCAGCTGAAAATGCTGTTTCAACTTTGTTTGGACAAGATCTTGAGTAATTGTGCATTAAATTTCAAAATTGTGTCTTATATACCTCACCTATACTGAACTATTGGTGTCAATTGCCATATACCAAAGGTTTTTCAAATTGTAACTTATAAACAAGAAAAACAAAGTTAAGTTATGCACTTTGCGCTTAATGACTGACATTTTACCTTAAGTGGGTTGTATCAGGACTCGCAATGAATGAATACACACTTTATTGTACACGGTTAAAATGAAAAATGAGTACAGAGTTTAAAGCGATTTCTTCCAGCCGACCTTTGGTTCAAAATCAATTTCGTGAAGAGTATAAAATGGCGGATTTTCGTACCCGAGGAATGAAGCTAGTTTCGACGTGAGCCAAAGGCGAACGTCGGAAACTTACATTCCGAGCGTAAGAAAACCCATTTTTACTCGTTGCGAACGATACTTTTTCTACCACCTGATTTATGTATTTAAATATTTAATTTTTCCTTTCAAATTTAATGTATTTTATGAATTTAAAAAGAAAAATTTAATATTTAAATACATAAATCAGATAGTAGAAAAAATATCATTCGCAACGAGTAAAAATGGGTTTTCTTACCCTCGGAATGTAAGCTTTTGACGTTCGCCTTCGGCTCACGTCGAAACTAGCTTCCTTCCTCGGGTCACAAAATCCGCCATTTTGTACTCGTCACGAAATATACTATTTTATATAAATTTATTGTTGTTTTCCTTATTTTTGAACAAATAAAAGGGCATCATGCAACAGTGGTTTAATGTCAATTAGGCTTTTTTAACAATGTTGCTGGATTGATCCTACACAACAACCATAAACACGCTTTAAACTTGTTGTGCAAGATTTTTAACAAAGTAATGTACAAAATAACACAACTTTGCTAGAAAAGCATAACTAACATTAATCTATTGTCGCCTAATGGCTTAAATCACATATTATTATATTTAATACTTTTTATTCAAAAATAATGAAAACAATAATAAGTTGTGCGTTTGGGAACGAAAACTGACGCAACTACCTTTCGTCGGTTCCGAAGAGTTGACCAATGTTATATCAATGGGTTAATCTATACTGCCAAATTATCCCTGTAGATGGCGCATCGTCGATCCTGGTATGAAGATCCATTGTTATGGGTTTTGCGTAGTTTTTTGTGATTCGCAATTAATTTCTTTAAACCTTTGTTTACCAGGTTGCTACAAAAATGGTGTTATTCTATTCCAGGAAAAACCCCGTATTAAAAATGAATAACATAATAACAATAACAAATAAATAACATATTGGAATACTGGTGATAAGAGGCATTTAAAAAAACGCGATATATTACAGACAAACAGTAGGAAAACCGGAACACACACAATAACAAAGTTTGATGTAGCCGGACAGTAGTTTTTATTGGTCGGACCTATGCCAGCGCCATCTGTAATTAGCTTTGCCTGTGGATCCCCATTAGGTTATTGATATACCCTGAACTATCTATAGCCCTACGTAACATAGGTGGCGTGTCCCTTACAAACAGACGCGTGCCATCACGATATCGGGCGCTGGTTAATAAAGCTATTGTCTTGACAATAGATGGATTAATCAGCGTGACAATAGGTGCCAAGTCGCCTCCTGATGCATATTCTGTGTATCGTCTTCAGCTATGTGTGGTGCAAAGGTCAGTTTGAGCATTGATTGAATTCAGTTGAGAACTAGTCCAAGACGGCAAGTACCAGAATTTAAACCAGACAAGGTATTACTCGTATTTATTTTCGTTGCAACGGAATCGAATTTTTGTCACATGGCTTACCAACAAGTAAATTATACGTAAAGGGTGCCAAAAATTAACGACAAACATATTAGATTATTTATCCCCCCCGTGAAAAGTAAGTATTCTATACATTTACATTATTATAACAAAGCAGGATTTTATAGAGACTCATTTACTATACACGCTGCAATACTCTGGAATCGTCTACTGTCGATTTAAATATTAAAAAATATAAATTCGTTTAAAACGAAAATAAAACCGTTTTTTCCACTGTTTAACTTGTAAAATTAGTACTCAAATATCCAGTTAGTATAATGGTTTGTTTGTGTATGGTTAGTTATTATATGTAATTATGTATGTATATATTTTAGGTATTGATTTAATGTACGTTTATGTATTTTATTGGTAAGTTTATGTGTTAGACAAATTTATTTAGGCATACATTTTTATCTTGTTGTTCTTTCTTTCTGATAAGCATTTACACCTTCCATGTTATTTCTTCAATCTTTCTTTATGCTTCCAAATGTTGCTTGGAAGATATTGCTATTAGCAATAAGTGTGACCTTTGTACACCATGTTTGATTATTTTTGTAAATTTTTATAAATTAAATTATGTAAATGTGCTAAAAGTGTTATAAATTAAAGAAATAAACTATTATTACCGAAACACTCATTTGACTAAACTTCCGCCACCAAAACGTAATTTTGAAGAGTGGGTCGAATGTATTATTTACACAAATTCATTCAAAAAAATTTACTTAAATTGAGTTGAGTATAATTTTCGGATAATTTGGGGTCGTAGATGAATTTTTCGGTACAAAATTCGCAATTTCATTGGTAGTTAGAGTTTTTTTATATAACACATTTTTGATATATACAGTTTTTGATACAAAAAACGGTTCACTCACAATGAATCTATGATCGGGATTTCATTTCGTTTATTTTTTATAATCAAAAAGCTTAATTTTTACTTCAGTCAACATTAATAAATATCACACTGTAAGTTTATTTAGGTAAAGAAAATATATCAATATTAAATGTAGGTTATGAAAAATAAAAAAAGTATTTATCCAAAATTACCAAAGAATTGTCAAAATGTTTGTGTAGCAGCCAAGAAGTTTATAACCAGTCTTGGTAGCGGCAGTATAAAAAAAAAAACTTACGTGTAAATAGGCATTCTATCCGAGTCCTTGAACCACAGCATCATTGCGACGTCCCTCGCTGGGGCTGCCAGGTCGCACGGCAGACGAGTCGATGAGCCTGGCGCTGACCACACTTGGATCACATCTGGAATAATTTGATACGTTACTTTCAATATTATCGAAATAATTATTTTTGTGTCCTAGTCACTAGTAAACTATTACATCTACTTTGCGCCAAATTTCTTCTCTATTGGCCTTGTTTTAATCTTTCTTGAGTCATATTGCAGTAAACGGATTTATATAGATATTTGGACACGGAAATTTCACTTCAGTTTATCCCATTGTTTTTTTGGGGAAACCTTTTCGTATAAATTATGTACCCATAGGTATATATAGTACTCTCGTTTTATATCAATTGTTTTAAATATTTTTTTATTTTTTTTATTAAATAAATAATAATATTTTTAAAATTAATTGTTATGGGATTTTCAATCAAATAAGCTGGTTCTGACGTTCTGTCGACCTCTCACTTATATATTATCTCCGTATATATTCGCATATTATACAGATAGCATTAAAAACAATAGCAGTTTAAGGTTAAACGTCAGTCGCTTAGCACAAAGTGCATAACTTAACTTTGTATTTCTAGTTTAGAAGATAAAAATTTCAAAAATGTTGGTATGTGGGAGTTAGCACCATTGTTTCAGTATTTGTGAGGTTTAAAGCATGAATTTGAAATTTAATGCACAGTTAGTCATGATCTGGTCCAAACAAAGTTAAAACAGCATTTTGAGTTGGTTTTGAGAAGATCATGAGTAAGTAATTGCGTATAGAATTTCAAACTCTTGCTTTATAAACCACACTAAGACTATTGGCGTCAAATGGTGTATAACTAGGTGGATTAACCCATCACAATGCTTTTTAAATTTCTAAACAAGAAAAACAAAGTTAAGTTATGCACTTTGCACTAATCGACCTTGTGTATAATGTCGATCGCTCAAATCGCATAATGTGATGTAATATATGCGTTTGGTGAATGCAGAGAGTCGGCGGCCATTTTTATTCCCAAAGTCTATTGGTTCGGGTAATATAGTAATGGTGCAAAAAAATTACAACTCAATTTAACAGTCACGGAAAATTTATGTAAAGCATTTTCATTTCTCATAACATAACTATAAGGATTGAAATTCTCATTTATTGATAATATCTTGAAAATACTTAGCAACTATTTTTTCACGATTCATAAAAGTAATCAAATTAATATCAAAAGACGTCTAGACGAAATTCAGAAGAAAACCTTTTAGAATTTAAAGTGTCCATCTTAAAAACCAGGTTTCGAGCAATAACAAAAACAAAGAGATAATCTAGCGTAATCCAAGACGGCTTTTTTGCTCGAAACCTTGGAAATTTCTCAAAGAAAAGTATCATCTAACCCTTAATGTCCAGCTTGGCATCACATAATAGCAAAAAGGCGGGATTTAATGATGGCTCAAAGATTTTGTGTACCCCGCCTAGCTCTAACAGGACCCTCCTTTCTCCTCCTAACTCGATTCACACGTTACGCCAACCTTTGATCTCACGTTTCGTCTTTGAAGAGAGTAGGGTGACAACCAATTGATGTGGTGTGTGTAGAAAATTAACATATAATTTAATGATCTAGGCGTCACCGACGCGGCGTTAATTTTGTCTTGTAATTTGAATGATTTTAACGATCGTTTCGCGTCGCCTGCCTTTATTGTGGTTTTCTACAAGAATATGAATATTAAGTACATACGAGAAATACGTGAAAGACTAATTATCTAGTTGATTGTATTATCTACGTAACACTAAGCTTTTTCCGGCTGAATGGCAATAAAAGCATAATAACGGAGCCACAGAATACTATTTAATTAAACGAATGACTAATTTTGATTATTTAAACTGTTAATAACTATACATTGTGCTTTTTTAAGCGTTTTCCTTAGCTTACTTTTAACTTAATATTAAAACAATAAAAATACGTTTTTACTAGATATATACAAGGTGACTTTTTGATCATCGTCCAAATTCATACTGGAGGCTTGATAAGTGATCAGTATCTTGGATCAATAACAATTTTGGTGAAATTCGTAAAATGAAATTACGACTCTCCATAGTGATTCACTCGGAACTGGAAGTGAATTTCTATGGGAAACCGAAATTTCATTTTACAAATTTCACAAAAATTGTTATTGATCCAAGATACTGATCACTTATCAAGCCTCCAGTATGAATTTGGACGATGATCAAAAAGTCACCTTGTATATGCCCACGGTAGGGTGCCGTCATCAATCGAATGATAAATAAAAAAGTTAATCAGAAAAAAATTATAACAGTATATAACTACCAGTGTATTTTTGTTCGAAATGTAAGTAGTTTTTTGTATATTTTAAATTATATAAATATCGAAATAAAAATTTTAAACTATTTAACTAGGTATTATAGCACCGTATTTGCTCGAACTTCCATACAAACGTAGTTCGCTGATAATATCCGTAACCTATCCCGTACAATATCCATGATGTGAACCTAAAACCACAGCCTAAAATATAAACCAAAATCAAATACATGCAAAAGTTACAAGCGTATAAAAATCCCAGATTTTACATCAGTTCTGATTATTTGTGATATGTGTATTTTTGATATCAGTCAACATAGTAATGTACAACAAATAAAAAGCATAATTTTAGATTCACGCACAGTATATTTTATGTCAATGCAAAGTATTTTTGTTTCATTTCGATTTTTGATTTGATTTTCTCCTAAAATCGTTTGAACAACAAAAGACAGGTTTTTGAAGAGATGAGTTTGTAACACAAATGTGTCGATTCGGCGCAACACGACTTAACTTATTTGACAGGACTAAACTTAATTTGAGCGTTCTATCTTTTTCTTTCTGTATCGAAAAGACAAACACAGAATGCTCGAAATAAGGTTAGTCCTGTCAAATTAGATAAGTTGTGTTGCGCCGAATCGACATCAATATCGTGCTTCTCGTTCGCTCGCTCTTTACGAGTGTAAATGTAGGACGAAATACCAAATCAAACCTGTCCTATAATAAATATATTTCCTGTTATTAAATTAAAATTTTCAAACTAAACCGAAGAGTAGTATTTACTTTCATTATGCTTCGGAAAAACTTGCTGTTTTTACAAAAATTTCATTTTTACAGTGAAACCCTATAAAAAATCTTAAAAGTGCCCTAAAAGCATGGTTCCTCTACCAGTCTTTGAACAAATCCGTCCGTCGGCATATAGTCCGTCACTCATTTTGACAATGCCGTCATTACATATTACTATGTCTGTTCTTAAGGCGATAGTTTTCTTCGATTTTTCTTTGAAATTTGTTTTCGAGCAATTGAAAATTGCTTTTGTTTTTTCTTCTGGCTCCTGTTTTGGGCGTTTGCCCGTTGTGGTTCTCAATTGAATTCCCATGAATCTCTATTCTTTGAGTTTTATTTTTGTTTACAGTTTTTTTTAACAGGTTTGATTTCTTTGGTTTTTGTCTTTATAATTTGTAACAATAGTTACGAGTATATGTTATTTCGTTTATACGTTTATGTAACTTACCACTCATTATACTTTGCTATTCAATACCATTAATAATATCAAATATTATTTTCATCATGCAAAGTTAAACAATTCTAATTGAAACTACACATTCTCCGTATTAAGCTGAACAAAGGTATACGTGTAACCCATGTTTATAAATAAATAAATTGAAACTGAAACGTGTCTCAGGATCGTTATTAAATGCAGATCTGCGGTTTTTCTTTCCCGCTGCGTGATGCATGATGCAAACATATAAAGTATGTACATTATAAAGTTTTTTTACCATAGATATCATAACATTTTATTATGTATACTGAACATCTCCTCCAAAGATGAAAAAAATTAAACAAAAGCCTTTTTAAAAACTTGTTAAGTAAGTACCTATTGAATTATTTGACGGCTTTTTTATACTAAGCGTCCAAATTCATAAAATGAGTCCGAAGGCGTTCATTTTCTAGCCTTAAAAAAACACAGAAGTCCTATCTCGTTGTTGCCGCTGCCTTTTCTAGACAATCTATCTAGAATCTTCTAGATTGGAGATATAAAACTAAACTAAATCTAAATTAAAATTGCCAACAAATATAAGGACTTTATTAAATACAAAATGTTTTTAAGTCATCGCTGTTGGGGTACCCAAGTCGCTGGCAGCGTTACCTCGTTGATTTTATATTTATTAAGAAACTGAAATAACATTAATAATACTTAAAATAGACACTAACTACAAAGAATATAAAATTAAAAATAGACTAAATTAAATAAAACATATTGTTTAAATCGCTTGCGCTGGGGAGGGTCCCCAGCAAGCTGATGGCGTTACCCCATTGGATTGCGAGGCTAATCCGCTGTTTTTTATACTTTTATTTAATTTTTTAAAGTATTCAAACATTTTTGTAAAATTGTCTACATGCAGCGGAAATTGATGAAGGAAAATTTCAAAATTAAACCTCACCTGTATTTTTAGAATACCAATCAAAAGGGTCAATAATAACGATCAATTATTTCTAAACAACATGTATCTTAAATTAAAAAAAGACCATGAAAGTTAACATATTATTTAATATTTAGTTTAACAAAATAAATTTAAATTTTCTTAAGGCTGGACCTAAGCCTAGAACATGAACAACACCAGATCGACTTTCGAGGGTTCTTTGAAAGAAATTAGTCCACTCCTTAGGATATTAAAAAAAAATACAATTGGATGCTGGGTCTTATATTAGCTGAACATACTTTTAAAAAACCGGTTAAGTGTGATTCAAACACGCGTACGTAGAATTCCGTATCGGGGATGAAAAATTTAATTTTGTAATTTTTATTTTTCGTGGGTTTCTGAACCGCTTTATTT
The DNA here is from genome assembly GCA_934047225.1 of Ypsolopha sequella. Classification (NCBI taxonomy): domain Eukaryota; kingdom Metazoa; phylum Arthropoda; class Insecta; order Lepidoptera; family Ypsolophidae; genus Ypsolopha; species Ypsolopha sequella. The sequence continues at coordinate 10,057,560 of OW203991.1, forward strand.
TTTTTGTAATTTTTACGTAAGCACACAGTAATATTACGATGATCTTTTTCTTATTTTTTGGTCTAACAGTTTTGGAGAAATACATTTTTTGTTGTTTTTCGAGGATTTCTCGTAATAGATATAAGTAAATATAGTAATAAAACTACATATTTGTACAATAAGTTTTTTAATACTTGCAATTTGATACACATATTGCACAAAAAAAAAGAGTATTTTACTTCTTTTTTTGTATTTCTCTTTTGTGTTCAACTTATTTTAAATCGCTATTGTTTTCCTTTTTTTTTTTTTTTTTATTTGGTTTATTTTTACAATAATACATTTTATAAAATTTTACAAAGATCGCCAAACTGCAATACAGTTTGTTGGCGAAGCGCTTATATAATTCCAGGTATTTACTTATGTCTAACTAATGTAACTACGAATACAGCAAAATCGCAATTTACAATCTACGAGTACATTAATTATCTACCTGTTTATTATTTTAATTTAACAATATACTTTTGAGTTTTGGTTTAATAGTGCTTATTTTTAATTTGTTTTTATCCAGCAAGAGAGGGTAGCTGTTACATAGCTTCGGAGTCAAGTACTGTCTAGTTCTTTCCCCGTAATAATTTTTTGCTGATGGCTGTGTCAATGTACCTTTCTTAACAGATCTAGTGTAATGGCGGTGTTCTGCTGGGGTTTTGTAGTCTTGAGTGAAATATGAATCTAAAGCAATTAAGTATTTAACTTTACAGTGAACAGGAAGGATCTTACAAACTAAAAATAACTTATCATACTCACCTTTACATTTCTCTTTTGTATTTTTATCCACTAAATCCTGTAATTGGCCAGTTATGACATTTAATCGACATTTTTTTCATATTTTTTGGTCTAACCGTTTAATTTTTGTGGGTTTTCAAAGATTTCTCAAAATCAGTGCCAGTAAATGTAATTAATTATACATATATATTTTTACAATCAGCTTTTTAATATCTACAATTTGATACCAATATTGTATTTTTAGGATTTTTTTTCTCTTTTCTATAATCTTTATAACGATACTAAAGTTATGAGGCTGTGACATACGGACGGACGGACAACGGAGTCTCACCGCAAAGGTTCCTTTTGTACCTTTTTGGTACTACGGAACACTGGAAATATTTTAAGATATATACTTTTGTCAAAAAAAAATCATTTCCAACCATTTTTTTTTTTTGTTTAAAGGACTCGGTTAAGGAGTCGGCTTAATTTTGTTTTTAATAATAGGTAATAGAATTAAGAACTAAATCCACTAAAATTCTGTATTTTTTGCCTAAAAAATATTTCAGTATATAAGACAAAAAGGCTAATGAGCCAACCAATAATCGCTTATTACAACCTAATAAAGTCCTTGCCATTAGTCTTTTTGTGTTGGACGGATATTCACATTTTTTGGTAGCGTATGCCATACTCTTAATGTTTTTGAAATTTCAAGTCTACGAATACGCATCGTGTGCGGCCCAAAAACAAGATAACATCCATTCCATCATCAGCATTTAGCAGAGTGTATTTAATCTTCAACAAAACACATTGTTCTCGCTTCGCGCCCATTCCATCTCATTAATACGCCATTTTCACAAATGGATGGAGGTGATTATCTCACATAATATCATTCCGCTTATGTTATGAATGTTAGCGGTATATTTCGTGACAAGCTGCCATAAAATTGTTGAGAATCACCCTGTAGAGTAGAGTAATAGAGTTTAAATGATTACTAGGATGTTATATAAGTGAACTTGTAAACTTTGTAATTTCAAAGAACTTTGTAGTTTTGAGTTCTCTGTCAAAAACAGGAAATGTTAGTCAATGGTGTCGATTCGGCGCATCACAACTGACAAGACTTACCTTATTTTGAGCGTCTCGTCTTTGTCTTTTCGATACAGAAAGAAAAGGACAGAACACTTAAATTAAGTTTAGTCCTGTCAATTAAGTAAAGTTGTGTTGCGCCGAATCGGTGTTTATAACTAAACTTAACTGAAGTTTAGCTCGTCAAATTAGATAGTAATATTCTTAGATATGATAATCTGAGATAACAAGTTTTAGTTTCGTTTCTGTTTTACTTAACACTGGGATAATAATTTTGTTTACTTCAAATTTTTACCTGCAACCTGCAGTTAAATTGTAAAACTTCAAGCCGTAATTGTGCATTGGTCAGGCTATGCCTATATTGGAGCCACTTAAATTTTTATTATATTAGCTTCAGTCTATTTGGTGAAATAAATATTTTTCATTTTTTTTATTTCGTTGAAAGTGTGAAACTTATTTTAACAGTCTAATTCTAGTTGAATATTTGCAGTTAAGACGAGTGCAAAATATGCATTGCGACAGTAAAAATTACATTCATTTGTAAGGTAGGTATTGAAAGTGCTCAGTTTTTAATTTAATTCTTAGTTGCTCTCTATAAAGTCAAAAAATAAACGATCGCTGCCGCTCAAAATTCTATATCTGCAACGAAAGCATTTTAAGGGGTAGTTTGCATTTGATTCTTTCGTTGCAGCTATATTTGATTTTATCTACTTCTATACTACAATAAGACAACTGCAACATCAAAAGAAGTTTTATAAGCACCTAGATTGATTATCCGATGTAACAATATTACATAATAACATCACGATTTTGCGCTGCGATTAGCAGTAATAAATTGTATTATGAAACCGCTAGATACTCAGATAACAGAGAAGAAAAATGAGTCCCGACCTTATTTCTTTAGCCACGCCCTCTCTATCCTGATTGGCCTTCAAGGCAGCATTATCGGGACTATGCACACGAGGTTCACAAACGAATGTCTTCTTCTCATTTTTCGTGAAGTTTTTAGTAGATGATCGTAGAGAAACTATTGTGTGCAAATTAAAATAATTAGACATTGGGACACTCGTGCAAAATTATTACGAAACGAAGTGTCCCAATGTCTCAAATTATGTTACAGTTGCAAAAAATACAATTTGTGCGTTAATATTAACTAAACTATCTACTTCACCCTTGAGAATGCCAATAAGGTGAAACTAGTTGGATTATTATAAAATTTGTGAAAAAATACAAGTTTTTATTCATCCGGCTAATTTGTAATTTATTTATACTGATATAAAACAACATTAACTAATTCTGTTTGGTAAATCTATTCTCAACAATGCATTGTTTTTTAACGCATTCGTGACACCAAAAATATAAAATTTTAAGTAATAGATACAGTATCGTTGGAGCACCTCGCCTTAAAGAATTAAAGTTGCCGTCCAGCGTGATCGGTGCAGTCCTGTGTTGCAGCAATGCCACGGATGCATTGACAGGCTGTCTGCATTGGGCGTTCCGTTAGACGGAGCTCTAAACAACAAATCTTCGATTGAGCTAAAATGGAATAGGATTTAACAAGGGCCTGAAATAAATGCTTTGTGTTTTTATTTTATAAAAGGCCGGCAAAGTTGCAGAGAAAAAAAATCTTTATACATTCATCATATAACCCTGGATAGCAGAAGCATCAAAATTATAAAAAATCATCCCCTTTTTGTCAAATGATATTTAAGAATTTTCTATTATTACAGACCAATATTATTAAAAATTAATACATCCATTGGACAAAAATAAATGTAAAGGTTAAAACTCATTTCAATAAAACGTCCAAAATCGTCAAAGTCAATAAAACTAAGGAATGACATAAACAATAAAACTATCAAAAATTCAAAAATTCAATTCAAATTTCAATTTTGATTTTCAATTCAAATTTAAATTTTGAATTTCGATTCGAATAGCAATCATTGAATTTTGCAAAATGGTACCTACTGAGTGTCATATTATTTGCGGTTTGCGTCCCGATGCACAGTGAGTTGGGTTGCCAGATAGTCGGGATTTGTCGGGATTGTCCTGACAAAATACAAATTGTCCCGACAAATAATCCCAAAATCCCGACTTTTTGAAATTTTGCCCAGATATTTTGGTTTTCCCATCTGGCAACCCTAACAGAGAGCCAGTGCTTTTAAAAATAAGGCTCGAGATATCCTCACATAAGGTTTGCAAGATTCGTTGGGTTGTTAGTCCACTCGCTTCGACACTCTGTGTATTTATATTATGATTTATGTACAATGTACATGTACCTATTTATGTTTTTAACAATCTTAGTAACTTTTTTCAAATTACTAAAATTGTTAACAAGTGTCACTTTTACTTTTTTACTAACATACCTAACTTATCCGTCAATACTTTTTGCATTCGACTGATGACGGCCTCACACTGAGGGTTGAAATATACCGAGTAATAATTTTTTTATTGTTTTAATACTAATAAATAAACAAAAGAAATAAATAAAGCTCACAAAAGCAAAATATAATGTATTAATTAATATTTTTGTTTTTATAATATAATAAATATAACGTATTTGTCTATGTAAATTTAGATGGTATTTATTAATATTCCTTAATAGGTATAAATTTATAGGAAGTAAGTCTAATGTACATATAGTGTGATCATGGACTAACTAGTATTTCGTCCATGGTGTGATTAAGTTATTTAGTTATATCATAGACTAAGTAATACTAAGTCTATGGTTATATCATGGACGAACAATAGTTTTTATATACCCTTGACTGGTTTTGTTTTCACTTATCAACATTTTATATTTGTTTATCCCACTTCTATATATATCGTAAATCATATTTTGTTCACCACCCTAAAGTTGGCAAAAAAATTTGCTTTTAGTGATAAGCCTGCCTTTGTACTGTGTTGTTTATGGGTAACTTTGTGTTCTGTATTTATTTTGTGTGCAATAAAGTTTATATTTATTCAATAATTCATTCATCTATAGGTAAGATGGACTCGAGCTGACTATTGTCTTAGCAATAATAAGAAGTGAGAGGATTAGGAATGATTATTAATTAACAGAAATTAACGCTCCATTGGTTTATTCAAAAGGAAAACAAAAGAGCAATCTCTTCGAAAATGTATGTATAAGTATTTATATACTTATTTTTTATATATATGTTTTACTTCACATAAATATAAGCATTTAAATGGTTTTAGTCGCTATATTTCGACCCCTCAGTGGGGCCGTCATCAGGCGAATGATTTGATTCGCCTGATGACGGCCCCACTGAGGGGTCGAAATATAGCGACTAAAACCATTTAAATGCTTGTATTTATGTGAAGTAAAACATATATATAAAAAATAAGAAAAGGCCGTTGAACGGTGTTTTATAAAAATATTTTATTAACATAATTATTTATATACTTGGTATATAACTTTTATCATATTATTCTAGAATTAAGATTTCTGTGTTCATTAAGGTTGTACCGAACGACTGACGTTTAACTTAAAGAATAAACATTATATAAGCCGTTATTAATATACTCACTATAATACATTTTCTTTTTGTCCGTCCCTATTATTCAATTATAGGGATAGACTTATTTTAAGGCGCTTTATTCTGCGAATTTATTCTTAGAAAAAAAAACGTTATTTACTTACTAGAATAATTATTAAAAATCTGCTTGATTAAATGCGTAGGCATAGCAATGAACTATTTTTAAATAGCATAGTTTTCATAGACAACTTCTTTGATGAGCAACAATTTTAACTTATGCCAAAAGCGGCCGTTTATAGCAAAACTTAAAATTTTAGCTCATCAAAGACGTTGTATATGAAAACTATGCTATTTAAAAATAGTTCATTGCATTACGCATTTACTTGAGCAGATTTCCAATAATTATTATAGTACGTAATTTTTTTTCTCTAAAGTGGCACCACTTTCGCAGCATATAGCGCCTTAAGAGTTCTGGCTAATAAAATATTTTAAAATAAAGATTTTAACCCTGCGGACAGCAATCTTTGTATTTCTGGTTGTTCTTTCTTGTTAACAAATTTCAGGAAGCAGATTTTTTTTTTACAAGAAAATGTATTTTTATCCATAAATAGAAACCAATTATGAAAGGGACAAACGGAAGGTTAAACAAAAAATTAAAAGGACGAAGCTATTTATTTGATCTTTTCATTGTAAATGGAATTTCTTACTGTTCTTCCAAAACAGTTGTGAATCGTTATTTCTCTTATTTATGTTTGAAAACGTTTATGTCGTTACAGAGGCGATAGCGGAGATAGGAGATAGAGGAGATAGGAGATAGAGGAGATAGGAGATGGAGGAGATAGGAGATGGATGAGATAGGAGATAGAGGAGATAGGAGATAGAGGAGATAGGAGATAGAGGAGATAGGAGATAGAGGAGATAGGAGATAGAGGAGATAGGAGATAGGGGAGATAGGAGATAGAGGAGATAGGAGATAGAGGAGATAGGAGATAGGCAGCGGCAGACGCTCTGGCGGGGACGAGGTACTCTAGATGTCAGCGGGAGGTGGGTGGTGTTGCGGGAAAGGGAAATGGCCGTTCCTGTTTAATTTCCCAGCTCGCCTCAAACATACAGTTTTTTTACGAAATACATGTACTTGTATACAACGTGTAACAGAAAGGTGTAACCATATTTGAAGAGCTTATTCAGTCAATGATTTTGAACAACTTACTCCATAGTAGAGCCAACCCTGAAATCTCCAAAAAAAAATCTACCTTTCCATACATTTCGGTCGAGCGGCATTTAATTTTTCTATGAAACAGTTAATTAGTTTTTCGAGATACAGGTTTTATTTCCAATAATTCCATAGTAAAAGTTGTTCTATACCATTGACTGAATAAGCTCTTCAAATATGGTTACACCTTTCTGTTACGCGTTGTATGACTAAATTTATATATATATACATATATATGCAAGGTGACTTTTTGATCATCGTCCAAATTCATACTGGAGGCTTGATAAGTGATCAGTATGTTCGATCAATAACAATTTTTGTGAAATTCGTAAATTGAAATTTTGGCTTCCCATAGAAATTCACTTCCAGTCCCGAGTGAATCACTATGGGGAGTCGAAATTTCATTTTACGAATTTCACAAAAATTATTATTGATCCAAGATACTGACCACTTACCAAGCCACCAGTATGAATTTGGACGATGATCAAAAAGTCACCTTGTATATATATATATATATATATATATATAGTATTTAACCACGAAACTTCTCTACCTATCCGTGTATCAATGTTTTTTTGCATCCTAATTTATATATTATATTTTAAAGCCTTTCTGCACGCCTGCCTCTGTTGCTTTCTTGTACTTTCTTTCTGTCGAGTTAACTGGGAGAAAATACTTTTTGCAATAAGTCCACCTGTTGTTTTGTGCAATAAAGAATCGTCAAATTTCCGAAACGAATAGAATAGATAGCGGAACTTCAAATATAATAAATAAATAAAAAAAAAATTGTTTTTTTTCAATTACCATCAATATTTTTTAGTAAACTAAACATTATATCTAGCTATGCTAAACAACTTGATATAAAAAAAACATTAGGGTAACTGAAAGGGACCAAACTCAACTACGAGTCAGTTAGACAACTGCAGCTGATTTTCAGTATGGGCCTTTTTTACAACGTGTTAATATAATGAAAAGTGCGCCGAACTACATTTCGTCATGATACACTGAAGTTGGCTTAATAAATATAATGATTTTATAACGAATATAATATACCGAATACCTAATGTAAGATCATAATAATTGTACATCCGGTAGTTTAGGCTCTGCTCTACCATCGTAACAGACACAAGCCAAGATGTCGCCGACAAATAAACATAATTAACTTGCATCTGGGAATTCCTGAATCCCTTGTAATTTTCTAGTTGACAAACTAACTGGGGCAGCCTCAGTTATACATATATATGTGAACTCACACTGAGAGTCTGTCTGTAAGCTTAATATAGTAGAATCCGGATATAACGACGGTAAAGGGACCGGTGATATTACGTCTTACTAACCGGACGACGCAAAGAACGAACATATCCCTCCATAGTAAATGGTATAATAACCTAACTTGAGATTGTGTCTACGTCGTTGAAAACGGTTGGTCGTTTTAAACAGAAACGTCCTAACGGATTTCACTGTATTTACTACTGAATAAATCTAAAAATAAACTTTTAACAAAAAAATAGCAACCGACTTCAATAGTAACAGCAGTCATTCACTAAAAAGTTAATAATAATTCTATAAAGACCGATGGTACCGAAGCAACACTTTTGCTGACTTCTTTCTTCCTGAAACAATATGTTATCTGGAAGTCGGCGCTCTTATATTGGTTTTTATGTTGCTATATCGTAGGAAATACGCCGACTTCTAGATAATACATTGTTTCAGGAAGAACATAACATAAAAAAACATACAGTCGAATTGAGAACCGCCTCCTTTTTAAAGTCGGTTAAAAAGTCGCGGATTGTGTCCGTAAATTACTAAATTTTACGATTTCTTTCCAGCGTCATCCGAAAATTACTCTGTTAATAAAGTTATTTCTCTTAAACGTGAAAAAAATATTCATTGTTAGTTAAACTACAAGTGGTAGAGTTTTAACAGGTGGTAGAATTGATGCCGGGCTCGACTGTGGAGGTACCATCATCTTACTTGGAGACCCCTCGAAGTAATTCGGGGGAGAGTAAGAGGACAGCTCACAGGCAAAAAACTAGGAGGCCCACCATGCCTGGGCACGGTGGATGGCGGTATATCCATCCTTAATAGCCGGGCCTTATATGGAACAGACTGGTGACGGGCAGTGGCGTCACTGGTGCAAGGGTTCTGGCACCGCGCTGACCAACCCGCCTACCCAGCGTGTGTGAGTATGGGCAATTCTTCCAGGATCACCGCCGGGAGTGACAAAGTCCTGTAAAGACATGTCCGGCAGTGGATGAACTAGGCTGATAGATGGATAGATGGAGTTAAACTACAAAAATCAACTTAGTTAAAGGAAATTATTCTCGAGAATAAGAAAAAACATAAAAAAATTGAATTAAAAACAAAATTAAATTCTAATTTACATGAAACAATGGAAACTTTGCGATGGCAGCATACACAATACATATGTAATAAGGTTTTGTTGAATAACTATTGAGTGAATTTTGAATTTAAGTGTTCTGCTTCAATTATTTAGACAAAGGCGGGTTTTTCACAATCCGGCTGCGAAACCCTTCTTAAAAACTATTGCCACATATTCTTTTTTTTATTCTCTTTGTCCACTCACGTTAGGTTTTATGAAATTTTTTCTCGATTCTCTTACGCAATAAGAACAAAAAGTGGGCCTACAGCAGTGGCGTGCACAGAACTTTTTGCTGGAAAAGCAAGCAATTGGTCAAGAATAACAATAAAAAAAAATTCAAAAAATTTAAATATCACTTTGAAAAAAAAAAGTTTGTATAGGAAATTTTCACTCTAGGGTAGACATTGTCTACCCTGGCGTCATACAAAACTTTTTTTTTCAAAGTGGTATTTAATTTTTTTTATATTTTTTTTATTGTTGTCCTTGACCAATTGTTTGCTTTTTCAGCAAAAAGTTCTGTGCACGCCACTGCCTACAGAACTTACTTTCCCCGAGGGTATACAAGGTGATAATAATATAAACAGCCAAATTCATACTGACGACTCGATAAGTGCTCAGTGTCATGGTCCAATGATCCTTTATATAAAATTCGTAATTTTTTTTGTTTTACCAACAAAAGCAAGCCAGGCCCCGACTCAATTACTATTTGAGGTCATCATTCTATTTTGCGCCATTAGGAAAAAGTGTTATAAATCCGTTATACTGATGGTCACTTACCAGATCTCCAGTATGAATTTGGCTGCATAAATTAATGTCACCTTATATGCAACGAATGGCAAAGAATATCTCTAATTCGTTTTATAGGTAATTTTGCCATGTTAACCTCTAGAATGCAATATACTTATCAAGAAAAGCCAGATTTCTCTCTAGTTTATTTTTAAGACGATATCATATTATTCTGTTTACATGATGAAAAGCGTCTGGCGTTAAATTGAATTGTTATTTTTGTTTACTATACCGTAGTACGAGTGAAATTTATACGTACAATATTATAAGTTATATTAAAGGGAGTCTTGGGGTAATTATTTTCTTCGTAGTTCCGCTATCATTCTTGCCAGTTGTATTTATTTTTAGGGTTCCGGGCCCTATTACTAAGTCTCCGATGTCTGTCCGTCTGTCTGTCCGTATGTCTGTCCATCTGTCTGTCCGTCTGTCACCATGATGTATCTAATGAACCATGATAGTTAGACAGTTGAATTTTCACACATGATGTATTTTTACATAACGCTATAACAACATATACGAAAAAACAGAATAAAATAAATATTTAGGGGGCTCCCATACAACAGACATGTTTTTTTTTGCCGTTTTTATAGATAATGGTACGGAACCCTTCGTGCGCGAGTCCAACTCGCACTTGGCCAGCTTTTATTTAAGTAACAAACAGTCACAATAACACGAATAGTAAATATAACAAATAACAAACATGAGCAGACCTTAAGAACCATAACAATGCAATAAAAACAATACCTGTAATTACGATACACATAGAAATTTTAAGCGCAAGAAATTCAAAGGTTGTACAATAATATCCAATTTGTATAATAATAACTACTACAGTAAAAAAGAAAATAGTATATTATTTTAGCAATCTTTTTCTAGGGATCTGTCAAACAGAAATACGATTAGAGAAATTCGGCTCGATAAAAATATAGGTATTTATTGAAATAAGGTCCTTATGACCCAATTATACAAGGTGTAACAGAAATGTGTTACCATATTTGAAGAGCTTATTCAGTCAATGGTTTAGAACAACTTTTACTAAGGGACAAATCGAAAATATATATATCGAAAAAAATAATTAATCGCTTCATAGGAAAATGCAATGCCGCTCGGCCGAAATGTATGGAAGGGCAGATCTTTTTTTTTTGAGATTTCAGTGTTGACTGCATAGTAAAAGTTATTCTATACCATTGACTGAATAAGCTCTTCAAATATGGTTACACCTTTCTATTACACGTTGTATAAGGTCCTACAGTAATAAGTGACAATAATTTTAGGGTACATTAGGTATGTATCGTTGACTGACCACATTGCAGTAGAAATTAAACTTTTTGGTTAGATTTATTTTTCAGTTTCTTGTACAACGTGGTTCAGTCAGTTGAGACTAATTCTATAGAAAAGTGAAAAAAAAAGTCTGCGAAAATAAAATAATTTTCTTTTCACCTCACTAGCTCAAAAAGCGCGCCTTTAATGCTTAAAAACAGTGAGCAAAATCGATTTTTGCTTACTGTTTTTAAACAGTGAAAAAAAGTGTTTCAAATTAAGAACACTGCGAATTGTTCAAAAACTCCATGTCCTTTGCTCAAGAGAAAGAGACACAGCAAACATCAGCATGGCAGCTATCTCTTTCACTCTATATGTATTCCATACACTTTGGGAGGCTATACACAGCCCCACAGCTTGTCGGATACCATAGACAAGGTAAACTTCTCAAAATCCTGTGTATGGCCTCCCAATGTGTGTGGAATCCGGAAACGGAAAGATAGAGTAAAACTCCCGCGTGATGGTTATGTTTTGCGTTTTCAATCGGTTTATCAAAGATTTTCCGATTTTTCGCGGCTTCTGGGATTCAATAATACTCCTTACATTTTATTTTATGTGCAATATTTTTATATGGTGTATTGCTTAAAGAAAAAAAACATTGTTCGTTTGAAAAGATGGTGTCTTTACATCTGTGTTTTCTCGGTAATGAGGTGAAAAGTTGTATGTGTCACACGAGAGCAAATTTATTATGTTTTTTGTACTTTTGAATCCCTCACTACGCTCAGGATTCTAACTTAGAAACACTCGCTACGCTCGTGATTAAATTATAGATTCCTTCGCTTGCTCGGGATTCAAAATCGGCACGCGCAACAAAAAACATTTTTGCTTTCTTGTTGCACAAATAACTATTGTTATGTGATCCATAATCAATACTGAATCACCCCCTGACCCTGATTTTTTCACACTTTGATTTGTATGACCTTATAAGGTAATTTTGTACCCAATTAAAGTACAATCTGGCAGCCCTTTGCTACATTTCACTCCAACTTATGCCCCTTTTTTCCAAATTTAGATGCATCATTTCTATAATGTCGTTATATTTGTAACGGGCGCCTCGTCCATATTACAATAAAGTTTCTCTTATATTAGAAACAGTTCTCGTGGTTCGCTTTGATGAACTTTGATATGAAACTTACAAAAGGGTGCTTCCTGGAAGTAATCCAATGTTCTGCATTGAACATTCATTGGCATCCATGTTATTGATGATTCGCGGTTGTATTATTATACCTACAGAAGAGACGCACATTACAGCTATAATACAATAGATTAAGAAGTCAACTAACTTAATTTAACATAAACATAATTAAGTATAAAGACGGATCGACTTACATGAATTTTTTCCGCGATACGCGACACGTTTCGAATTCCTTCCGAATTCGTTGTCAAGCGAGCGAGGGTCTGTCGTCAGCGGACGAAGTCCCTGCACTGAAAGGAATTCGAAACATGGAAGGAAGTCGAAACATGTCGCGTATCGTGAAATAAATTCATGTAAGCCGATCCTTATACTTAATTATGAATTGAACTTACAATAGTTACAAATCTAAATTTAACATAAACAACCTAGATAACATTTCGCCATACCGCGCATAAACCATGTGGTTTTAGTCGGATGGCTTTAAATTCTTAAAAATTTAAGTAAATTTAACTATGAAAAAAAAAAACAAGTAATATAGGTATATAAATTTTTCAGTAACATAAGACACACATAGCAGCCCTTGCGAATTCACTCAGAGAACAGTGGTTAAGTTAAATTTTCTCCGTCACCAGATTTAGTGTGCGCAATGCGCATGGTGCGCGTCAAAGCTGCTTTTCCGAGCAAATTGGTCCTCCCGTGAGGCACCGCGAATAGAAGCGGCATCCTGCGCCTATGCATCCGGTACACACAATTTTACCCCCTCCAGTGTGCTCGGATTGGCAAGTTTACCTCAAAATATCTTAAAAATGTATAGTGTGAGGGACATATTAAATTTCTTCTAACTTCCAACTTGTTGCAACCAACTATGCCAAGCACGAACAAGGTTGGATAAATCAATGGATAGAAAGGGTAAATGCCATACATTTACCAGTACAAGTATCTTGTAAATTTGTTTTGTATGCGCTCCAATATTTCATGGAGACCGATTATCCTAGTGGACACGCAGGGCCAGGACTTATACTATAGGTATATAATGAAAGGTATATAACGAGACCAGGGATTGCTAATAACGGTCATACTTTTCTCAAAAATAAAACGAGACATTTTTTTAGTAGGTATATAGGATACGGAGTTTAGTATGAGTAATATTGAAAGTAAAGTTGCTAATATTGGGGTAAAAATTTCGTGAAGGGGTACGAAAAAGCCCTATGTACCGTTATATGTATATAGGTGTTAATATAATACTTTCGCTACTTGATGAACTCATTTTTCATAATATCCGTACCTAAGCCGTTGTTCGCGCGTTTCTCATTTCCTTTTTTTTAGGGTTCCGTAGTACCTAAAAGGTAAAAAAGGAAGCTTTATGGTGAGACTTCGTTGTCCGTCCGTCCGTCCGTCCGTTTGTCCGTCTGTCCGTCCGTTTGTCTGTCAGTCCGTCTGTATGTCACAGGCTCATAACTTTAGCACCGTTACACATATATTAAATTTGGCATAAAAATAGCATTAAATTGCTCACATTATCACGGTGTAAAAAATATGAAAAATTTGAAATTGTTCAAAATATTTCCAAAACAAAAGTGAGAAAAATAAAAAGTATTATCCTTAAAATAGAATATGGGTATCAAATTGTAGATATTAAAAAGTTAATTGTGAAAATATAAAGGTTTACTATATTTACTGGCAGTGGTTTCGAGAAATCTTTAAAAAACCACAAAAATATGTATGTCCGTATCTCCGAAACTGGTAGACCGAAAAATATAACAAAAATGGCGATTATAGACAACAACTGGCCAATAACATGAAAACTATAGCAATTTCAAAAAAGTTGAGCATAAATGAGAAGTATAAAAAAGGAAGTAAAATAAATAAAAAAGTATTATATTTTATAAAAATGCAATATGGGTATCAAATTCTAGGTAGTGAAAAGCTGATTGTAAAAATATATAGTTTGGCTATATTTAATTGCATCTATTTCGAGAAATCCTTTTTAAAACCATGAAAAATATATGTCCTCCTCCTTATCCCCAAAACTGGTAGACCGAAAATAGTAGAAAGTAGTAGAAAAATATGAAAAAAAAATCATAGTAATATGTGTTTACGTAAAAATTACAGGAAAAATAAAGCGGTTGAGAAATTCATGAAATAAAATTAAAAAAAAAATTTATCATCCACAATACGGAACCCTAGGTACGGGAGTCTGACTCGCACTTAGCCGGTTTTTTTATTACAGCTGGCGCGCTAGCGCTCTGCCTAGGTAACCAGCCACTAACTTTTTAATAAATATTTTCGTTCGCACTCTTTTGTCACGGAATATCACATGACATATATGACATAATGTCTATGACATTGCTCTATGTCAGTATCTTGAAGAAAAGATTTTCTTTGCTTGCACGTATTGCATTGAAGAGCCAATTAGGAGTGAGCGTTCCGTATCGACAATAGTTATTGGAACACTTGATTTTTTTAATAACGTGGAAGTGGGTGGCATGAATACTATTTGACGTGGCGGAACCAGTGACGGACTGATGACTGCGTATCTATTCGTTTATGTGACCAACCGAATGAGTGAAGGAGAGCGAACGATAATGCGTCACTGCACGGCACCTGTGAGGCATACACCGAAATTCCTGGAAATGACTTTCAACTTTATTGCTACTAAAATAGGGTAATTATTAAACCCAATTCTGAAGGCTTTAACTTTAGTTTTAGCGCTATGAAAACTACATTTTCTTCATTGCAAAACAGTTCATAAGTGTAAAGAACAAAAGCTAAATTACTTTGGAAAAAATTCAGTTTTGACAGTACTAAAACTAAAATGAAAGCCTTCAGTATCGGCTTAATAATCTCTTATAGTCTTATGCTAAAATGCATTTACTTGAGATTTTGGCCTTGAACTCGCAACGAAATTAATTGTTAGCTATTTTTAGACTGCTGCGGGAATAGTTTTGCGGGAACAATTACGCGCGCAAGTTGATAGTATTTTATTTATGTTTTGCGTTGTTTATAAATAAAACTGTACATATATTACTGTAAATTTACAGTATGAGTGTAAATATAGTGTTCTTAATGATTTGTAAAATATGTAAATAAATAGTTTAATATGAAGTAAGAGTGTAAATATGTATTATTTCCTGTATTATTTTGCCTGTATTAATTTCAATAATATAGCAATCATTTACATTACATACAATGTATTTTATAACTTATAATTATAACTGAAACTAAATTGTAAGTACTAAGATAATAATACAGCCAGTCCTTAGCCTGGACAAAGCATGAAGGAAAGTTCATTTGTTGATATTATGTTTATTATTTTTGTGTGGTACCACAAACAATCGCCATAACATAACTGATATTAGGAATGGTTCGTCACAGGTATGTAGCAATCCAACGGTGATTAACCCGTCACTAGTTCCTCAAAAGTAATAGTTACCAAATAAATTCATGTGATTTTCTGTCAGTGGGCCAAAATTCCTGACATGTCAGTAAATTTCTGTCATCTAGTAACTTTAAGTGCGTGGTGACTTTGAGTACAATTCTATCCGAATTAAGTTCTTCATTCATTTGTTATCTTGGCCTGAAGTAAAAAGGCAAAGTTTACAGTGGAAAAGGATGAAATAACACCTAGTATTTTTGTTCCTACTCGCAGTTGTTGAGTTTTCCTTAAAAATAAATAGTGGTCGAGAGAAAAGATTCCATGGCATTGCATTTAAGAGCCCTTCTTCTTGCGGTGTTTTTGAACAAACTTACTTCCAGTTCAACTCTACGAAGAGCAAACGGCAAAGTCAATTTATAAAGCAAATATCTGTGATTTTACTGACAAGCAATTTAATTAAAATTAAATGTAAATATAAGTTTTAAGCCTTTGACAATCTGAACGAGAACTTTTATGAAGAAGACATTTTGATTCACCCGTATTTTATTTAAAGAACCAGTGAACAAAAAAAACATAGAAATCTTAAGAGCTGAAAAATTACATCACAATGAAATGTGTTAAACACATAGATATCTGAGAGATGTGCCTTCATCACTACTCACTACGTATTTGTCCGAATTCAAGTGTCGCCGCTTTTCCTCCACTTAATTTGCTCACACCATACTCACACCAAAGTAAAGCAATTTGCATAGCGGATACTTACACTATTTATTACTTATACTATTATTACATATATTAATTATTGCACACCTACAGAAAGTAGGCGGAACTTAAACGGAGAGTAAAAACACAGTTACAACTAGGGATAGAAAGTAGTGCCCGATAAGTAATAGTATCGATAAAAAATTCAGTGCTATTGCACGGCTGGCCTAATGTCCCATGACAACATCACAAACCAATTATGAGCCTTTTTCTTTTTTCAGTCTTCGGTGCCATTTTCGAATTACACTTAGTTAGATATGCGTCTTCCATGTTTTTTTCGTTCGCCGTAGAGAACAGAGTTGATGCTTGTGATTGTCGGCCGGCTCTTGGTGGAATTCGTATTATAATAAATACAAAAGTGAGTTTGTTGGTTTGTACTTCTTTCACGCAGTAACGGAGAAACGGATAGATGTGATTTTTAGGTGACATACGCTACATTTTATCCCAGAAAAATGCTAACTAAACCAGTGTGGGCAAAGCCACGGGTAAAAGATAAATTATTGTAAGTAATGTTGAATGTTGAACAGCGTAACCGGTCGAGCATTATCTATACTCTAATGTGACAGTAGTAAAAAGTATGAGTAGTATCGATGCTTTTCGGCTTGACAGTTATTTTATCAACACATCTAATAGCCTATATATTGACCAAGGTCAATACTATGATAATAAGGAAAGAGTGATTCTCGAGTTAAAACGGAATACAGAATAAAAGACACACAAACATTCTGTACCAATTCATACATTCATACTAATAAGCTAATATTTCATTTAAATTTCGCAAAAATATTCAATGTAAAGACATGACTTTTTTACTACTTTATTATTAATAATATTAAGAATATACGTAGATAAGAACCTTTAAGTAGCCCATGCATACATATTAATGTACCCAATTAGAGTAGAAGTAATTTAGCTGATCAAATATTTTGACAAAACCAACCATGTTTTAAGTTCCATTTAGAAATGAAAACCTTTCTAAGAATGTCTAACAAAATAGCAGGCAAAAGGCTACATTAAATAAGTATCAGCATTTCATATAATGCAATTCTGTATTCAAAAGATTTTTTTTTTTATTCTTCGCACCAGGTTTGTAGGCGAACTAAAGCAAAGTTGAAATGTGTTTTCATAAATGTAACTTATGTTTCTTCAGGTTTAAAAAAACACTGCTAAGTGTAGGGTTACCAAGAATATTTGAGAATCACACTAATATTATAAATGCGAAAGTTTGGATAGATGGATGGATGGATGTTTCTTACTCTTTCACGCCGAAACTACTGAAACGATTAGGCTGAAACTTTGCTCCAATGTAGTTTTAGACCTGGAATAGGACATAGGCTACTTTTTATCCCATAAATCAGTTCCAATTGGAAGGCAATGGGGTATCAAGTTCCTATAGAAAAGTGATGTACTGTTACTCCTTCACGCCGTTGAATATTAGTGGGATGGGTTAGTGAGGATGGGATAGGATGGGACAGTGGCATTAGTGGGATGGGATGGGATTCGATACGACTATACAAAAACTTAATCAACACGGGCGAAGCCGCGGGCAAAAGCTAGTAATTAATAATTTGATGAATAATTTCAGAGTGTGTCATATGTGAAGATGGAGGCAAGTCAAGTCTAACAATCTAAAGATATCAAATGAAATTTTGATCTAAAATTAGACAAGGCAAATATTAGATTCATTAGTGGTTAAAAATAATTGTTTAAGTTAATTTTAGATTTATTTGTTTAAGTTATTTTTATTTTTATTTTGTATAAATTGTATTAGTCTCTTAGAAAATAATGATATTTAATGTTTTGAGGCAACAACATATTTCGGCTTGCTGTGGGGCTGGCAAAAGTCGAAAGTAATAATCATTATTTAAGGCGATATGTAAAAAAAAATACGGGTAATTCTTTTCTGTGTATTTCATGAAATACATGAAAAATTTCATTAAATTTCTGGTATATGCATTTTGACTATATAGCCTAGGGTTTTGTTTTTGGAAAACATGTTTGTATTAATTTCCCTCGATAGAAACAATTGTTGAAATGAGGTCTTCAAACACACTTTTTCTCCTGATCAGATGTACAGAACTCAAACATATTTTAATAAATGGGTTTCAACAATATATTTGATTTTGGAAATTTTGCTAACTACTTTAGTTTTTATTATAAAAATATAAAACTTTATTTTTTCCCTTTCGCCCTGAATGCGCCCCTCTCGCACTGCGCGTTTTTTTCGCTTGGAGTGACAGTGACAGAAAATAAAATTCGCATAGCCTCTTAAACGGATATATTATCAGTTTAGACAAGTTAGTAACTAAGTTTTAAGGCCCCTCAATTATAAAATTAACATTTTGTTTAATTCATACCGTTAGTAATTACGTTATTAAAAATCCAAAAAAAATATATATTAGAAACGAGGATATACTTAAGTAACTTGTCGTTCTGAAAACGTAATTTAATTAACTTCGCTCGATAGAAAAAAATCGCAAAGTCAGCTCTAAAAAAATCTTAACATCGAGCTAATGATATGTATTTTTAAAGCTATACATCTCAAAATATGCGAGAATTTTTTACATACATTACTTAAGTTACTTGTTGAACGCTTTTTGATCACAATTAACATTTGAAATAAATATGAGATAATACATATAATTTCTTCCCGCAACGCTCTGATCGCTGTTTGTCGCCTGCGACCAGTTCGCGCTGAGGCGCTCTGGAGGTCGGACCTGTGCCAGTTTTCGCTCTGCGCTATAAAACCATAAACATTTTAAAATATATATACAAAATGGGACAAAAGAAAATAAAATTTAAAGGAGATCGAAGTAAATTTTCATATAGAGAGAGACAAAAAAGAATGTTGGATATTTTAAGGTAAGAGTAAGTAAATATTATATTATATATAGTAAGGTAAGAGTAAGTAAATGTTCAATTTACTTTTTATTATAGGTGCCCTAAAAAGCATGTATTTGTACCCAGAGTAGGTACGGCAATAGGGCTTACCGTAACCACCACCCATCACGTTGGGACGTAATAATCGTCGGTGAAACGTGGGTTTACAGAGCGTGTAGAGTATGACATACATTTCACAGTTCAAACTCGGAAAACCTCTTGACACCCCCTCGAGCATTCGTTTCGTGACGATATATTATATTGATTTTATTTATTACTTTTGTTTCTTTACAAACAAAATTGCACCAGTACATTATTTTGACGCGGTGTATTGTATTTTTCTTCAACTTTAATATCGTAAATTATGTACTTAGAGATGCATATTACGTATATCAACTAATAATGTGAATATTTTTCTTTCAGATCGAGAAAAGATAATGAACAAAAAGATGAATCAGATGATGTGAATGAAACTAGGTAGGTAAACCTAGCGCCGCCGCCCGCGCCGGGCGCTTCCTTTGAGCTCAAACCAAGCCGACACAGGTGTATGGCACCAGACTTTACAGCGTAAATCTAACACTTACTTACTGTAACTGTAATAAGAGTTCATTCAGGTTACGCTCGTATCTCGAGCGAGTCCTATCAGTTGTCCCGTGAATTATGGCGCTGTCATATTTATTGCAATGTAATAAGAACTTTAGCGTGAGAAAAATGGAACGTAATTTGGTACAAATTTTATTGTCGATTGTAATATTATAGATTTTTCATCTATTTAACTTTCGAACAAAGTTCTAAGTTCTAAAATAACATGATCTAAAAGAAAAATAACACAGAGCATGTATTTGTACCCAGAGTAGGTAGGTACGGCAATAATAGGGCTCACCACCTATCTTACCGTCTTAGTGTCTGTCTAGAACTTTCTTTCGTCTCTCTCTGCTAATTGAGCTAAAATGTATAAAGTACTATCAAAGATGGGGACACCATGTTGTGTACCGAGTATGGACAGTCCTTTTTGACAGAAAATACAAATGTAAATAACAAAGTTCTATAAAATATTATTATTTTGATCAGTTCGTGGAAACGGAGCAGTGGCGCACGGCCTGCCCGGTTTCCACTATTAGCTAGGAATTGCGTATTGGCGGCGTCACCACGCCGACACCGCAAGCTCTGGATCCGCCACCGCGTGACGGTTGGTCGCTTGGCAAAATAATACGGAAGAAAACGGTATTCAATTAAAATATCATGTTGCCTAGTAAATTAATGAAACAGAGGAAACGATAAATGCAACATTGAGAACTAACTACACGGACCTCGATTAATCATAAAAAAATGTCATCATAATATAAATGTTCGGCTTGTCAGTGACCAAAAATCTAGGTAACATAAATAATGTTTTATTTGAATTAAAGTTTCAATTATACCACATTGCAAAAAAATATATAATACCCTCCATTTCGGATGTTGATGAAGAAAGGTATAAACAAAATTTTTAAAAACTTTTTGTCTCTTAGTTGGCTAAATTAATCCAGCTGTTTGAAATTCAATGATTTAGAGAAAACACCTTAAATTCTCTATATTATTAAAAATGCGTTCCTACGGGTAAACCGGCTGTTTGTATCCCAAATTCATGCGGACGTCCTTTAGTGTTTAAGGGTGGGTTCTGGTCTTTTACTTGTTACCTACTTAATATTGTATTTAAAAATAACTATTATTTATTGAAAATCTACCATAAATATAAAAATATCTGGTTTACACTACCAAACTCGTGTTTTGTTACAAAAAACGTCAACGCCTCCTACCAAAAGTATTATTCAAACCCACACTCACAAGCAAATCCTTATAAACAGATAAGAGTTACGGTCAAGCATGCCAACTACGGTCATTGATCCCGAAGAACTAGAACTTCGTATAAACACGTTCCTGAGCAACTTAGACAAAACTCAAAAGCAAAGGTTAAGAATCGAAAAGAAAACCATTCTTCAACGGGATTGCAGTGATGCCAAGTGCGAGTCGGACTTGCGCACGAAGGGTTCCGTACCATTATCTATAAAAACGGCAAAACAACATATCTGTTGTATGGGAGCCCCCTTAAATCTTTATTTTATTCTGTTTTTTAGTATTTGTTGTTATAGCGGCAACAAAAATAAATCATCTGTGAAAATTTCAACTGTCTAACTATCACGGTTCATGAGATACATCCTGGTGACAGACGGACAGCGGAGTCTTATTAATAGGGTCCCGTTGGTTATCCTTTGGGTACGGAACCCTAAAAAGGGAAACATCAAGGTCAACGTTAGTGCAAACACTTCTCTATAAGCAATACTTCAGAAATGTAAAAGCAATAAGCGTGTTAAGAAACGGCGTTGCGAATGAAGCTAATGCACTCAATCAGCTGTCAATTCAACTTGGGATTGCTATACAGAACTGCGGATTATTCGTTCATGCTCAAACTCCCTACCTTGGAGCAACACCGTATGGACTCATTGGAAATGATAAAGTCGTGGAAATTAAGTGCCCTTTGTCAGTTTACAAACAGAATTTGAACGACGTAGATGTCTTAAATAAATTACCATTTTTCAAAAAGAAAGACGTTGCACTGGTAATTAGCAAGAATCAGGACTGGTTTTATCAAATGAGTAATTTAATTTTTGAATCTAGATCTAGTTACTATTTAACAGGTTTCTTTTCTATTTCTTCATTTTTAATTTTTCAGGTTCAGGGCCAGTTACTTATAGCGCGAAGTAAAAGTTGCGTTTTCGGTATATGGTCTGGGAAGAACAACCCGTTGCACATAGAAACTATTGACTTGTGTGAAAATGACACAAAAAAAGAAAAAGAATTCTAAAGAAATCAGTTCTATTCTTACATGTTAGCAGATGTATGTTTTAAATAAAAAAATAAACGATTACAGTGTTAGTAAGATTAAACTTGTAAAAAATAAACGATATTTTCTTTTTATTTATACTGTTAGTAAAATTAAACTTTTAAGTTAATACAATATTCACAAATCATATACATATGATTATATTATTTATAGCAAAATCCTTCGCTTTAGAAACTCACAATATTATTAGAGTGCATAGTAAAAACAAAATCTCAGGGGCTCGAAGCGAACTTTTTTCAAAGAATTTTGTTTCTGATTGATTTTTAGGGTTCCATGCCTAAAAGGTACAAAAGGAACTTTTATGGTGAGATTCAGTTGTCCGTCCGTCCATCCGTATGTCATAACCTCATAACTTTAGCACCGTTTAAGATAAAGACATGAAATTTGGCACAAACATAGCGTTAATTTGCTCATATATCACGGTGTAAAAAAAATATGAAAAATATGATATTGTTCAAAATATTTCAAAAACAAAAGTGAGAAAAATAAAAAATATTAGCTTAAATCATGGTAATATGAGTTTACGTAAAGATTACAGGAAAAATAAAGCGGTTGAGAAATTCACGAAAAAAAATGACAAAATTATATTTATCATCCACAATACAGAACCCTAGGTACGCGAGTCTGACTCGCACTTGGCTGGTTTTTTTTCATGTTACCTTGCACTCTAATAATAAACGTATACATTTTGTGTAACATTTAAACAACGCCGAGGTGCGGCGCCGCTACGCCAACCAAATTTGATCGGCGCACAGTCGCCGCCGGCAGATTCGAGTCGGCGCCCACGTCTAAAAAATATAGTAGGTACTAATGTAGCAGTTAATTAGGGAAATACTAAAAATGTTTGTATTATTATGTAAACAAATGTGACTATGGTCAAAAGTTTTAAATTTAACTTATATTCTCGAAATGTATATTTTAACTACCGTTTTGTTTTAACATTTAATTAAATAAATACTTGATGTCCACAAATGTTTACTTTAATACATATTACCCAATTTTCTGTTTCAATTTATCTTTTCCAATAGCTATGCAACATTTCGCACACAAGCGCCTCTAGTGCCGATTTGTGGCACTAAAATTCATTTGCGGGGAAGCGCGGGGGAAATCTCAATTTCTCAGCGGCCTGGGCCAAGCCTTAATAATAATAATGATAATAAAATTGTTTATTAACTCATAATTTAGCCTAGTTACATAGTAGTTATACTTCGTAGACAGGTGGTAAAACAAAACAAAAATAAAGAAAACAAGTTCTTAGGCTACAAAGAGCCCAGCCCCTATATTCTGTATCTTTAGTTGCCAACTGGACTGGGTGCCTATCATCAAAAACATAGCTAAATACGGAACTTTCAAAATTGCCTTTAGTGGGTATTGAACTATTTACGAACTGTGTCGTCACTTCAAATGCGAACATATCCTTAGGCAATCGGAATTCGATAGTATATCTATGTTTTTGATGATAGACACCCAGTCCAGATGGCAACTAAACATACATAATAGGCCCTCAGGATAGTGATCACTGCCCTCCGTGGTACTCGAAACTGTTCCACGGCAGAGCAGCGCCCATTACCCTCCACTGTTCATAAAATTACCCATTATAAACTAGGTATTCAGTTCCGAGGTAAGTTGTACAAAGATGTATTTAATACCTCATTAATCATATAAACTTATATCTAGTTTTCCATACTACTGATATGGTAACCCCAGCCAAACGTCGCCGTTTCATTTCTCTCTTTGAACACATAATGCGCCGGTAACAATGGAAGAAAACTGTTTTGCTACCTGCATGTTTTAAATGCATATTTGCGGACCCTAGAGGGAGGCTAAAGGTGATGCTTCTCTTCATAGTTCCGTTTTCAGTATTATTTTTACAAAGCATTAAAAAGAAATTGGTTTCATTACAATATGTACCCCACTTTCTATTTCATACCGCATCATCTATCTGTCACTTACCGCATCTCTTTCAAATAAACCAGTGAAGTAAGTTTCTAGCGTGAGCTAGAATTTACGATTATTTTCTGAATTAGGTAGCTCAGTAGTGTGATTATAATTGCCCAACAAGATATTTAAAGTGTAAATCAAATTGTTTTCTTTATACTCCTCACCTTCTCAATCTAACTATTCTAGGGTAGTACCCTCCCCATATTCAGAATTGCCAATATTCCATCGCGAATAATTCATCTATAACCCGATAGGAGTTCCATATCAGGGTTGCCATAAAAAGTTTCTTGTTTAAGTGGTGTTCTTTGTGGCCAAAAATATTAGTAAAATGATTATCATACACGAAATCATACTAAAACATGTCATCAATACCTGAATCGAATGTGTCAGAAGTGCCAGTTTCCGGCTTCCACAACTTCATCTTAACATTCTGTATAAATATTATAATTATATAAAATTGTTAGTATGATGACAACTCTATGACTGCCTCTGTGGCCTCACCAAACATTACGTTTGGGACGTAATAATCCTCTATGGAAAGCCTACAATGCTTAAGACCATACACCCTACTAATAATTCTATATCTGTATATACTAATTAACTTTTTTTTATTGTTTTCTTGTTACGCATTTTTGGTTTTTGTTTTTATTTTCTTTAATTTAATTATAAGCCATTTCTGCCCATTTTTATTGATTTTTCAATTTAGTAAATGAAATTATTAACGACTCGTAAATACCTTATCATGCAATTGTAACGGAGGTAGCTGAAAACCAGCGCCAACCAAAGCATGTTTTGGATGGCACATAGCTGAGCTTTTTATCTATAGATTACTTTTCTAGATAAACCTTTTCTACTGTGTTAGCTATAGGTTTTTTTTTTGGAAACGCGCCAATAAATTTATTTTCTTTCTTTCTTTCTTTTTATGACAAGCGGGTGGACCTAATATGGACTATGACTTTCATTTAAGGCCCTTACCATTGCCAAATGGGTACTTTCTAAAGCCTACTCCTCGTTTATGGCCAAACCAAAAATAATGAAAAAATCTATTATGAATAATCAACTCTTAGACAACATATGCAACAGTTTTCTTTTTCATACCACCAAAACTTCTACATGAATTTTTTTTTTACTGAATGATGTTTTTTGACCTCAAATTCCCTACTGCTCCTGAGTTGCTTGGCCGATTGAATTCATCTATGCTTTGATAAATAGATAAACTTTATAGCTATAAACATAACATAAGATTATTCAATCGAGTAATCACGTCCAAGTGAAAAGTATAATTTTCCCCTATTTCGCTCTATCAAGGACGCAGCGAGCGTCGTAACAGCCACTATGCATTGCGCGCTGATATGAACGTTATTTCAATGTCGTTTCCGTTGATATTTGTAGTGACAAATATCGAGCTGCTAATTTGGCGATGGTAATCGCCTTAACAATTTAGGCTTAGGAACACCTCTGATACACTCGATGGTGTAACGGGGACCTTTGCACGGATGATTTATCACCTTAAAAGGCATTTTAGAAGCTATAGTAAATACAGACAAGGCCTTTAGAAGTGATATCGATAAAAACAATTTAAAGCACATTCCAGTAGCTACGGTATAATATAAACAAGTATAAACAATATGTTTGTCTAAAGTCGCACATTGAAATTTACGATGAACATAAATAAGGTAGCCCTACAATTTAAGGCAAAGTAGTTGGCAACACTGATCGATACTCATCTAGTTTTCAAGTTTGAATAGTTTTTTTTGTGCCTAAAAATTAATGTTGCTTAAATGATTATCACATTACTTGTTTTGTTTACAGCCACGAAGTATTGAATACACATACCTGTAATTACTCTATATGAGCAATAGTCGTGTTTATCGCAACTGAAAACGGTGACAAAGATAAATAAGGTAGACTTCCAGTTTTCGACAAAGTAGTTGGGAACACTGATCGATACTCATGCATATTCGGCCACGGAACACAATTAGCTGGACCGATCCGTCCCATAGTTTTCAAGTGGGCCTGCAATTACATTTTGAAATGAACTCTCTTTTCATTGAGATTGGAATTTTAATGGAATGCATTCGTAAAATATGAAAGCGCGAATTGGACGCTCTAGTTGGTAAGAGGTTCAATAAAGGTTTAATTTTTGAGGAATTTCTTTCAATATTAGTTGGTGATTTCAGTGAGAATATTAGAAAATCGACACGACGTACATTCAATGGACAATTTAATCTTGAAATCATTATTTGTTTTAAATACGAATACCAATAATAAGGCCCTGTCGATAAGGAATTAACCATAGAGCCTTCCTCTATTGATTGAACAGAGAACGAATTTCCTAACTTATGATTCCTCTTAGATGTAAACATTAATTAATTACAGACTGTAAAAAGAAATAAACTACATGAGACAGGTAGACAAAGATATACATATTTTTCTTTTTTTCATTACCTTAAATTCCTGCTGTCTTGTATTTTCTTAAACCTCAGCTAAAGTAGATATAGTAATTTTTATAGTATAAGTTTTAGTATGTAACTGATATGTTAAAAAAATGGATATACGTTAAAAAAAATGATCTTGCTAAGTTTTTTGCCCTTTTTCTTAGCAAAACTAATTGAATGGGCGGAGGTAGGCATGTATGTATTTATATATGTAACCTATTAGTATGTAGTAAATAGAGTGGGATTTGGTTGGCCGCTTGGATTCGTGCTGAGGGCTCGGTTGGTGATCAGTAAACCTTGTTTCTGGTCGCTGGCCGGGTCTCCAGCTAAGAACTTGTCTCCAGTATGGATTCGGGCGGTTGATTAGATTTCACCTCATATAATATAATTAAACATTTTACCCACCATTATAATCGTATATATACAGGGTGGAAAAAATGAATGGGCCCTGGAGGAGAACTACCTTAAATCCTTTAGTTAGCTCATTTTACTGAAAGGAAACATTCCTTTATTTTTTAAAAGAAACAAAACTGCATTCAAAGATCTTCTAAAATTTGCTTGTCTCACCCGGGAATCGAACAAACTAAAAATGAAAAAAATAAACCCTCGCTATTTTATTATACGAATCGGTAGGAATATTGTTCAGGATAAAATGTGTCTAATAAACATTTGGTCTTACACTCATCTGTTGTACGAGATACCCACGAAATTGAATATTTATTACAAGTTCTTTGTTAACAATACCTAATAAAATACTGTTCACTTGTAACAAGTAAATGACACGTTTTAATTTTCTTATCTCTCTAACATCCAAAGACATCGTATGAAGTACAAGCTTGCTAATGTTATTTACCTTAAGTACCTTGTTGAAGACTTCGATAAGAAAATCGTTATAAATCTATGCACAGCACAATTCCTTCTTGCACTAGGCGTACTGACGAAAAGTTTAAAAATGGAAACTATTTTTTTTTTTTTGAAACGCGGTGCAACAAATTTAAAATTCGAATGATAACTTTCAACATTTTTAAAATCAATAAAACTATTCGTTTGAATTTCAAATTTAGTTTTGTTTTGCTTTCATTCCGTGCTGTCATTGTGTAATAATGGCGTATCAAGAACAATTTTATTTATTTGAAGCTTGTTTTTCACTTTTTTATGTTTTAAAGACCAAATATTTATTATACAAATTTTATCCTGAACGATATTCCTACCAATTCGTATAATAAAATAGCGAGGGCTTATTTTTTAGTTTTTAGTTGGTTCGATTCCCGGGTGAGACAAGCGAATTTTACAAGATCTTTGAATGCAGTTTTGTTTCTTTTAAAAAATAAAGGAATGTTTCTTTTCAACAAAATGAGCTAACCAAAGGATTTAAGGTAGTTCCCCTCCAGGGCCCTTAAATTTTTTCCACCCTGTATATATATATATATATTGCTACATAAATTAAATAAACCTTTAATTTAGTTCATGTACATTTATTTTATAACACATATTTTTATAAGATTAAATTAAATTTGACTCGTAAAAAGTGTATTATGTTTACCTACTTTACAAAATAAACTATTTGAATTTGAATTCACGAACATAACATAATATATGACGTCATAAGTGCTGAAACAGAAAAAGTCACTGTCAACTGTTACTGGTCCCCGGGTCCAAAACGGTAAATATAAAGAAAACAACAACGCTTTTGCAAAGCTGAACATGCTGGCAAAAGGGGTCTGGGACAGTTCGACCCGAGTCAACTTGACACGAATATTAATACCAGATATTTTACACCCCATTACGGTGATTTGTACGGCCAGGCAGAAAACTGATAATTTGAAGTAAATAATTTCTTTTTTCGAAGATTTTGTTTTTTTTTCACTTCCAAACAAAGCAGGAAAACATAATTGTCTATAACGCTTATTTTAATAATGATGCCTACATAAGTAGCCTAAGTTCAATGATTATTTTTAATTGTCTGGACTAAAAAACACAAGCATTCCTTTGCTAAGAAATGACAAATCGGTTATCTGATAACAATAGAAAAGTTTCCTATCTCACTCTTGCATATCAAATTTACAATAGTCTAGCGCATAAAAGACAAGCCAGCTTTTTCTGCGAAAAATTTACCGTGCCTTTGGCACGCAATATATAATTCAATCAATAAATTGAAACAAAATTCAATATTTTAAGAGGACGATACTTTTCATGCCGACGGCACACCCCCGACACTTCATACTGCGTGCTCAAGTTATTTACCTACACTCCCACTCGCGCACTGGCTTGTCCGCACACACTTATATGTGTGCGTGAGCTAGTTTAGGGCTGGCAGCAAGCGTGTGAGCGTCGTCGATCGAGAGGAACAACATTATAATTCAGCAACTTATATGATTCTCTTCCTAAATTTTAGCGTGGTTAACCTAGGTCCTACTTCTGGTTCCCCGTGGATTATTTTTGTATTAAAAATATATACATCGTCACGACTTGAATAAAATGCTCGCGGGGGTGTTAGAGGTGTTCCGAGTGTGAACTTTGAAATGCAAGTCACAGTCCACACTCGGTACACCCGCGATTTACCTACAAATATTACGTCCCAACGTGATGGGTGGTGAGCGCTATCGCCGTACATCGGGCACAAATACACATTTTTTAGGACATGTTGAAATTTGCTCAGCTCGAACGGTCACATTAAAACATTCGATTTTTTAAATTCCAACTTAATGTTGAAATTCTTACCAACTGTTTGACAACTGTTTGAGAGTTGCAGTTAACTTCTTAAACCAATACATAAAAGAAAATGCCTTGCTTTAGTTCATCGCCAGGAAATTTAAAAAATCTCCGTTCATAATTTTTTGCTATGCATCCATAAATATCACAAAAACGAACCATATTAATTAAAAATCATTATCGTAATAAAACAAAAAACAAAATACGCGCGCAGTGAACGAGTGGTCCTCGAGCTCTGCCTGCCTCCAGATTTGCCACTAACTTGCGGGGGACCGCGGCGGACGATAAACTCCTTTATATTCTCTGCCGACGGTACAAACCACTTTTTTAGACGTAGTTTCTGGTATTATTATTCGTGTCGAGTTGACTCGGGTCGAGCTGTCCCAGACCCGGCAAAAGGTACCACATGGCAAGACATATATTCGCTAAAATTATATACGGTTGTATCTCCGGCACAACCTGCTGCTTATTGTTCTATTTTTTTATTTACTTCATAAATTAGCAGCGTTAGTTCAATCGGTAGGACACCGAACTCTTGAGACCCAGTTTCTAATCCTGCCCAACCAAAGATGCACTAAAGAGTTTTTCAGAATTTAGACATAGTATTTGTACACACCACTGCATGCTTATCTAATCCGTATCCCTATTAAAAATTTGAAAGTATGTTTGTTGGTTTGTCCTTCTTTCACGCAGCAACATAGGTTACTTTTTATCCCGGGAAAATGCAAACGGAATCAGCGCGGGCGAAGCCGTGAGCAAAAGCCAGTGAATGCTAAGGCTCACCCCTTATCACGTTGGGACGTGAAATTCGTCGGTGAAAAGAAGGTTTACATGTGTTAACTGTTCTATCTTTAGGGATATACATATATCGTGATGACATGTTTTTTAGTGTATAATAATAGGTCTTTACATATGAAATTGCTGAAATTTTCTTACAGATTCATGAGTTCATAGTTCCTGTAATTCAATAGCTATTTCAATTATTTGTTTTTTGTTTGAACGTTGATTTCAAGGTTTTGATTTTTTTACTTCTACGGATTAAATTTTGTTTTTATTTTCTGTTTGATAACCAAAATTAAAATTTCAAAAACGTCCTAAATGCCATCCATTTCTATGATAATATTCATAATATTTTTTTACAGGTGACACTGAAATTTTTGATTTCATAAATGTTGCTGTTAGCTTAATTTTGTCTCATGCATACACAAAATAAATGACATAATTTGGATTTGTCATTCCTAAAAAAATGCAAAAATTTTAGTACTGAAAATTGAGTTTCCTTCAAATTCTCTATATAGGAAACGTCAATTTCATTTGTAAAGATCTAATATTAAATATATACATAAAGGTCCGTCTTACCAAATTGTCCCTTGTTAGGACAAAGACTAGCTACGATTACAACAATTTTCCCTTTTCCCTTGAACCTATATCAGAAGGCCGCCCGTAATGAAAGATGAAAGGCTATCTTATCATTTAACGTAACTCCGTTAGAGCCTCAATTGCACTAGACATTTCGTTTAGATAAAATACGAGTTTAGAAAAAGGTCAATCTAATCTTTGTACCTACAATGATATTTTATTATCTAGTATATTACGAGAAATACTAAATTTGTGAGTGGTCACGCGAATAGGGACCTGAAGGATCTGAAAGAATTAGGCAAATTAGAGCTTTCTGGAATAAGTTTTAAAATTCGTTTTTCTCTGGATAATTGGATTCCTTAAGATAATTAAGATTATGCTTGATTTTGTTGATCACTTACAACTTATTTACATGTATACTCTGAAAGAGGATAACTGAGAATTTTTGCGTCTCTCCTTTATCTAAGAAAGGATATTTAGCACTAAAATTGTTAAGAAAATTTCTTAATTTATTTAATAATAATAATACACAACAAGTGGCCGCCCTAGAAGGACGTATGCTGACCAAATTGGCGACACACTGAAGAAAGGCAATGTCCAAGTACCCGGAATAGAAGAGTTTGTTGTATGACTAGATTGATGGATGTGGAAGAGGTGAAAGAGGTGTGTCTGGATAGTAGCAAATGGAAATCTGTGGCCTCTGCCTAACCCTCTGCGAGAAAGGCATGTGTATATGTATGTATGTACAAAAAGTAGACTATACCTAAATATGTACAGATCTGATAAATATGTATTTTATGAAATACACCGAAAATTGTAGAAATAAATTTCTGGTATTTGCATTTTGACTATATAATTTAGGGTTTTGTAGTTAAAAAACATGTTTGAATAAATTTTCCATAATTGTTGAACTGATGTCTTCAAACACACTTTTTCTCCTCGTTTGACAAATAGGAACCAGGTACCGAGCACAAATATATTTTATTAGATGGGTTTAACAATATCTAGCGATTTCATTTTGGAAATTTTGTTTTTTTTATAAAAATATAAAACTAACTTTTTTCTTTTTCACCCTGAATCCGCCCCTCTCGCATTGTGCGTTTTTTCGCTTAAAGTGACAGCGACAAAAAAAATTCGCATAGCATAGGCTATATTCATAGGAAATGGTACTACTGTAAACACATCCATCCTAAATAAGCCAAACTTCCATCTAATCATGACCATGCTCTCCTATGTCTACGGCTCGTTTTTTATTCACACTCGTGTTTTAATTAGAGATGCGCCGAATACTCGTTTTATACTCGGTACTCGGCATACTCGGCAATATTTTTAGTACTCGTATTTGGCCGAATAACTCAGCTTAAGTGACGAGTTACTCAGTAAAAAATGCAGTGTAAAAATAATAAAATAATCTTTAAATAATAATATTAATAATAAATAAAAATAAGTAGCAAAAAGGTCGTGTCTGTACATTGAATATTTTTGAGAAATTTTAAATGAAATGGGTTATTATTACTGAACTATATTACTGAACTGCCGTGTCACGGCAATTTGAAGTTTCTCTAAACTTCATGTTTTGAGCTAAATCGCTTTAAATTTAAACAATGTCTAGGAAAAATTAAGAAATTTACGTATTTCCGCCGAGTGAAATTCGTGAAAAAAATTAATAATGTCGTTACTTTTTTATCTTTACTTATACGGCCAAAAATATTTTTTTTTCAATTTTGTTTATCTCTCTGTATGTTCTGTTTAAGTAGAGAACAATTTATCGGATTTGGCTGCAGTTCATCGTGATCATGTTTAAACGAAGATACCATCTTAAAACTGAACCGAGTAACTCGGTACTCGATTACTCGGTAAAAATTGTACTTGGCGCATCTCTAGTTTTAATAACCTCTGTTATGTACATACCAGTTTCATAAAATATTCAATTTATATGTAATTTCATGTCATTAGGCATGTGTATGTATTTTCATTGTATTTCATGATGTAAATGTAAAAGCGGACAAGGTCAGTTTATAATAATAAGAGAGAGTAACTTAGGGAAACATTTATTCAATAAACACAAAATTCCCTCTTCCTTAGTGACTCTTAATCTTATAAAATATAGAGCAAAGTAAAGAAATTCCACAAGGAACACTAGACGCCATCGAAGCGTGAAACAGCTGCCAACTGAAGCGAGGCAAAAGGCGGACATTATGCATTCATTATATTTGTCGTTTTAAATTAAATAAAGCATCGGCAGCAGCTCAGAGGTCAAACACTGGCGTGTCAATCTAGAGATCCAGGTTCGATCTGTGTTCGGGCATACACCGATGAGTATTACGGAATTTATGTGCATAGTATTTGTATTTATAATACTTATATAATACTTACTAATACTTACCACTAAACATTGTGAAGACGTGCATGCTCTCAAATTTGTTTATTTTTCTCAGCACCCATCACGTTACTTGCATTTCACAGTTCACACTCGGAACACTTCTGACACCCCTTTCGGGGATTCATGTCGTGACGATATATAACTCATGGTTTACTTTCACTTTTTTTTACCTCATGGGTTTTAAACAGTTTTTTGTCTTTGTGTGCACTTATGAAATACTGGAAATACTCACTTTTTGTTTAATCGACTCTATCACCAAGTTTGCGGGTAGAAATCTATTTCAGAGATAAGCTCGCCTTTTGCCTAAACTTTAAGATTACTGATACTTATAATACGTTTTATTCTTGTGTGCAATAAAGGTTTCGAATTTAAATGCATTGAATTGAAAATTCATTTAATTTATAATTTGTAAGATGAATTCGAGCTACAATCTGGACTACGATCAATTGACGATTAATTCAATTGAATCTGATGAATTGACGATTAAGAAGGTTAAGACTGCTAAACTGACTTGCTTTGTTACGAATCCACTCTTATGAATATCAGCGATATGAATTTATCTGCAGCTAAATGACAGTAGGCAATTTCGATCCAACCGCCGCCAAGATCGAGATATATTTTAAATGAAAGGCCATAATGTATTCCTCAAGCAAGCAGAACCCCATCAAAATCTATCCAAGAGATTTCGAGATATGTCTTATCATGTTTTATAACCTTCCATACGTACTTCAGTTTCTGTAATTATTACGGGGGCCCCGACGAAAATTTTAGCAAATGTAAAAATCTTTACAAATAATTTCATTTTATTTTTTATTTTGATGGGGTACCTTGCTTGAGGACTATGTTTTGTCCTTTTATTTAATATACATCTTAATCTTGGCGGCGCTTAGAACAACTCCCATACAAAGTTACCCACTGTCATTTAGAAAAAAATGGACCGTAAATCTATCATGTACAAAAGTTTTTCGACATTGAAAAAGAGACTACTCTTAAACATATGTATCATTTTTAACAAATTGAACTATTAGGTGATGAAGATGTTATCATTAACACCAATTAAACTTCATTTATTGGCCCGACATTCACACACCACAATTCACCAATAAATCACAATTACGAATTTGTGTGGCTAATGAAAAAAACACACAAAATGACACTGAACAAATTAATTCGCGTAAATAGAAGCGGCCATTAAGAGGCTACATGAGATGAATTCACGACGTAGCAATTAAATCTTAATCGCCAAGACGAATGCTTTGTAGTTAAACACTGGAATGTGGTCATTGGCAAGATTGTTGTCATAAGAGAAAAATGTTGACAGCAATGTCGGCAGTAAACGTTTTAAAATTTTCAGAACAAACAGAAGGCGCTTTGCAAATGATTCTATATACTAAGGATAGAGATAAGAGAAGAGAAGAAAAGCAAAATTCGTAGCCCTAAGGGACTTTGGGTGCATCAGTAACCCCGCAAAATTATTACACAAAAAAAGACGTTTGTAAAGTGCATCTTTGCTAGCTGAGCACTCAGCAGCCATAATTTATTGCATATAAGATGCAGTAAATAAGATCTTACATTCAAATTTATATTATCCCTAAAAAATGCTTATATGCGAAACCAGTTGGGTCGAAAAGGCAGTGAAGCCATTAGTATAATGTTTATCGGGAAAGGTAAATGATATGATAACACCGTGGCTAATGGCGGACTGGTTTATTGGCACTGCGTATATAGCTGTGCACAAGTGAAGCTGTAGATTCATTTCAATTCCCATAGCTTAATTTCTAAAAGAAGATTTTTCTTTTAGGGAGTATACGCCATTTTAGGACAAAGTTTTCATTATTTTAGTATGTAAATTGACCAAATTTTTTTAAATGTTTTTTTTTTGTTTTCCCGTATGTCGTCACTTGAGAATTTTAGACATTACACTGATTGTGATGTGTGATTGCTTATAAAAAGTGGTCTGTCTCTGTCTATCTGTCATCCATCTGTCGAATCAGTCGGAAGCAAATTATTATAAATTTATCTTGATAGCAAAGTCTCATTTCTCAAGTGATGTCACACGAAAGCAAATGGAAGTTGCAGCTTTTTCGTAAAAATATTAATTCCACATGTTCTAAAATAAGGCTCATTAAACCTAAATCTCGAAATGGTTTTCGAATTAACACAACTTAACATATTTTAATCTAAGCTAATTAGGACGCCCCAGACTCTCAATCTTAAGACGCTCATTCGAATCCTGCCGGTCGATAAATAAAACACTAACGGTGTTACTACATAACGGTGTTTAACTTTAGACAGTGTTTAAATCTGTTGTTGTCACCTTTTCTTTCATATTGTAAAAAAGTGACAGCAACAGATTTAAACACTGTCAAAAGTTAAACATCGCTTAAACACCCTTTTGTAGTAACACAGTAAGTCTTGTACTCTTTCACAAATTTCACATAACCCTGAGTTGTGAAACCGTACAAGTTCATCCATGATAAAGTTTTACCAAAAGCCGACAATCGCCAGTATTAACTTTATGAAGTAATGCGTTTTTCGGAATATTTTGTTTACTGCAAAATGAATTATATCTAGCTACTTAGTTTGAAAAATCGTGTTTGTATATGAACCAGAAGCAGAGTTTTTTTTTAATAAAAACGCAGTTTTTCGAGCGCGCCTTATATTTCGGTTGTCGTAACGCCACGGCTCAGAGCGCGCTATTTTAAACAAAATTAAGGTCCTCAATTTCGGGTCACCATACCCTTAAGAATATCTACTGAAAAGCAAAACGCGCGTGGCGTAATGTATCATGACAAGACCTTAGTAGAACTATTAATAGGCAGCTATGTGTAGTTATGCTATTATTGCACATCTTACCATCTGGCATTAGAGGAAATTGCAGCTCAGCCAGCGAGTGAGCACTCGCTCACACAAACTCACACTACGTTATTGCTAGATGAGGACTAGTTGGGTACACAGATGGGACAATCGATTAAAAGAGGTTAAATATACTTACTCCTAAGACTTAAGACCTAAGAATGACTTTAAATTTAAAGATTTTAAAGGAACTTTTTTTTTTTTTAACACTAGATGCGGTCTCTGCCCGCAGAAAATATAATAATTATTAATAAAAAAAAAACCTTGAAACACTTGAATCATAGAGAGGAGATGGTTGTGATTGACGTTGGATGTAAGAGATAATCTCTGGAATTAATTAATTAATATAAAATTAATTATCTGGAAAAATAATCTGATGTTCAATTTCCGTTTAAAGTTGCGCTATATGATGCTACGTTTTTGCAAACCCAAAACAGTATGAACGGCCGATTAGATATGCCATACAGATCGTGTTGTATGTTTACACTGTTGTATTATAACTACCTCTACATTATTTAATTCACTCTTGTTTTCAAGTACCGCTAAAAATAAATGTTGTTACCAAATTATTTAATTTTCAATGCTCAAGTGCTCGTAAAGGCCCACTTTGTATGCATCAAAACCGAACAGAAAGTCGATTATTTTGCCCTAGGGCTTTATTTTTTTTTATTATTATTTATTTACAATGGTTGGCTAACCTACAGCCTTTCCTGTGTACCATAAATATTATACCTTTTTTTCCCACTGTTTAACGGCTCTGGATACAGTCCTTTTGAGCCAATCATAATTTAAAGTTCACAAGATTATATTTGTTTTATTTCCTCACACTATGTAATGCATTGGAATACGTAGTATGATACACGGGCGTAAGAGCAATAAATTACTCGGTTACGTTTGAAACACTCGCTACGCTCGTGTTTTAAATCGCCCTTGTAGCATAAACTACTATTAATGAACAAACATAGGCACTGATCAAATGAATTTCACACCTGTATCTGTATAATTTTCTTTGGCCCTTTATTCAAATTTCATAATCCACGTCGAATATAACGAAGAGGTAGACATTGTCTCCGAGAGTACCAGATGGTGTGATATCGCGTCTCATCATAGGAATGCTCTGAAATATCTCTGTTTTAAATAAGATTCATATTACCATGAAATCCGTAATTTGGATCTGAAGCGTCTATTGAATGGTTGCAGACAATTTATCCGAAATAAAGTTGGAAAAAGATATTACCTTTATAAGAATAAGAATAAAATAATAAAAATGATTTTTTACCAAAAAAAAACACAAGAATAACAATATTAAAGGAGATAAAAATATTTACAAAAATCTTATTTAAACTAACCTAAACTAATACAAGAGGTGGTAGTTTTTCCAAGGTAAAAGGAAAGTTCGCGATCAGCGTATGCTGTTGGAAAACGAGGTTCTTAACAGCGCTGTTTTTGCAGCGTACAAGGAGTGACGTGACATAATGTATTGAAAAATGGTGCAGTGAAAGGCGCACAGAATGTTATTTTATTATAATTAATGAGACATGCATAAACGTTTAGTACTTAATAAATATTCAAATATACAAATAATATATAAATCATAAGATGGTTTCCCTATAAGCTATCTATCAACAAATTACATTGATGGTATAGGGCATTATTCATAATGTCCGGGCGGTATGAAAAATGTCCAAAACGACAGAGCAATACGATAATAATTATTCAAAATATTGGGTTTTATAAATAATGTCCTTAACCTATCGGGCAGGTTATTAAAAATATGTTTTTATATAACGTCAGCGCAGAAGGGAGCCGGTAAGTTAGTTTGAATCGGGTTGGAGAATAATTTAAACACCCTGCCTCCTGTTAAAAGAAGGTAGGTTT
Source organism: Ypsolopha sequella (assembly GCA_934047225.1). Lineage (NCBI taxonomy): Eukaryota > Metazoa > Arthropoda > Insecta > Lepidoptera > Ypsolophidae > Ypsolopha > Ypsolopha sequella. Next base: position 10,095,175 of record OW203991.1, read on the forward strand.
ATTATAAAATTGCCCAACAATTACATTTCATACTAATATTCATAATGACTCTAATAAATAATGAAGTTAAAATAAATAACAATTATATTACCTGATTTGACTTGTCATTATTTATACTGGCCAGGTGTTGTTAATAATGCCCTCATAATTTATCACTTAGTCCACAACATACATATTTCGTATTACGAGTCCAAAATGGCAAATCACGCATTTGTGGAGCGTCCTTCGATGAGGAAAATTACTACGCAGCTGACATCCAACTTAGCACTTGAAATGTTCTATGTACCTAATAACATTAATGTTCTATGTATGGTGCATTGCATAGTTTTTGAGTGAAATAACGTGAAAAAAATGAAATTTTAAAAGTACCAGAATCTACTTACCCATATGCCAAAATGTGTGGAAAATATCAAACATTCATGGGCATTTCATCAGAGGCTTTTTCCAAAATTTTAGCTTATCGTAGCTGTCAACGGGACTGATATTATGGGTATGGGGCACTATTTTTGTTATTAACTTTTCATGCTTTTTTTTATGAATGCTGGCGATGACATCGAATAGCCTCTGAAAGTTCAGAAAAGGCTTTTGTGTCACTATAAATTTACATTGACCTACAAATTTTTGTGACCGCTGCAATAATATAAAGAACTTGATCCCTTTAAATTTTGTAGGAGTAAGTGGTAAATCAATTTTATATATGTCGCAGGTAAATAGGCAAATTCGGCATTTTACAAACGGCGTTGTCAGTTTCTAAACGGTTGCTATTTAGCAGTTTGACAAATCTTCGTCGTATACATATTTATAATTTGCCTCGGTGTACAGTAATTCTGTAAGTTCTGCTTCGCTCTGCTCTCAATATTTATTTACATGTAAACCTAACACGCTCTGCTTTCATCAAATCACAAAACAGCGGACATTTTACAATGTGCCGAACGGCAAATTGCAAAACAGTGAGCATTTAGAAACGGATGACGCAAAATCGCTGCAAAATGCCGAATTTTACTATTTATCTGCGGTGAATGAAAAAACATAGAAGACTAGTTTTGAACAAAGTGTCATTTGAAAATGGCACCAGAGTCTGAAAAGGGCAAAAGGCTCACGATTGGTTATACAGTTGTCATGCGACACTAGGCCAGTCGTAATTGGTTGAATCAAAGACTCAACGAATGCTTTTGGAGCCATCGTATGGCGCGCCATACAAAACTATTTTCGGCACACTTTATCGTGGGGTCACTTTTCAGCTCTAATCAGACTTCCATTCGTTTTTCGTTCGCTGATTAGAAGTAATTTTTTCAAGTTTTCAAGGAGTTAATTTCTTTGTAACTTTAGTTCTGTGTAATATGCTTGCTATAAAAGGCTGTGAAATGGATTTAACCATGAAGATTATGTCGTAAAGGAGTACACAAATAAAACCACTTAGTAATAAACTCACATAAAATACGCTTAGTAAATAACCAACTGCTTCACTATTACTGACAAAACCAAATGAAATTTACGTCCAAACGTGCTTCCAGACCACAGCACAATGCACTTATCCTGTACATAAAATCCTTGTTCTAGGACAATTTTATCTAGTAACATCGAAAAGATCCTAGATATCCACACAGAAACAGTCCCAGACCCATCAATGCAAAGTATAATTTATAAATAAAAAGAAAGTACGAACTTGTATAAGGCCTTTGACTTTCTATTTTAAATTACAAAACAATGGTTTTCCAATGCAAAAGAAGTTCTTGTAACTGGAAAATTATACAGAATGTATCGTAGGTATGAAAATAGAAAAAAAAACACTTCACAGTAAAAAAAATTGTGTCAACTTACTGAGCAAGTTTTGTAATAGCGAAATGTTTTTAGACAAACTAAAGTTAGTAATATCGAAATAGCTGATAAAAAGGTTCTGAAAAACTAAACTCGACTTCAAAATAATTGTTTTATTAAATTAACTTAATAATTATAAAATTTAACTTTAAGATGAATATTGTAAGGTTAAATAAATTAAAAGCATATGATGACCAGTGACGTCATGATAAAACAAAGAAACAAGAAAAAACTCACGCACAAAGAGTTCCGTACCGCGAAATTACAACGGGTATAGTAGTTGTAACTTAGCTTGAAAAATATCTAACGAAACCTATGCTATTTTAGTCCAATTCTTGACTAAAATTGATTAGGTATTGTAGTTGAAATTTTCACAAACAAAAGCTCATCTATTTTAGTTTGAGTAGTGACTCAAATGGTATAGCCTTTTCAATTTCACGTTCCGTACCACCATACAATACAATACGGGTAAGGAATCCTAAAAACATAGTAAATAATTCTACTTGCAGTTTGAAGGACCAACTTACCTTGATTCTTACTAAATAAATGGCTCTTGATAACCTACATAATTTAATATTTGAAATTTTTTGATTTTTCCAATAAGACCTACATCTAAACGAAATTTTAAGTTTCTAATAAGTCAACTGGAAGGTTTTGATTCCCTTGCGATTGTCAAAAATTTTTATGAAATTGATTATGTAAAGTGCAATAACCTTTTTTTCGCTTCGAGTTAGCAGCTTGATGTTTTTACAGCACCATGGGGCCGTAGACTTCTGTTAAGAGGTATCAGTTTTAATTTGACATCTCATACGGGGGACGAGCAAAAGACGGACTGTCAGACAGACAGACGGACAACAAAGTGATCCTATAAAGGTTCTGTTTTTTTCATTTTGAGGTACCGAACCCTAAAAACCAGAAAACCAATGTCTTGCTAAGTTTCTTTTCCTTCTCCTTGACAAGACTAATCAAAGTAGTGGAGTGATGCATGTAACGTGTGTATTTATAGTATTTTTCAACAGTATCGTATATACTTTTCGATAAATTCACGTTTATGGTAACTCCTTTGGTGGTAAATCGGTCAGGCTGTGAAATGAGCTTCCCATAGCCATCAAGCTTGCTCGTTACATATCTTCAAAAGATTAGTAAAGGATAATTTTCTTTCTTTTTAATCTTTTCAACAATCCATCTACCTCTGCTACTAATATTATTATTGATTTGCTTATGGCTCTCTAAGATATTTTTGTATTTATATTATATCTATAGATATTTATATGTATGTGTATATATGTAAGTATTATATGGTTTTTATTGGCATTTCTTTTATGTACACCGCCTTCACGATATCTCTTCTTGACATCATTTCCACCCAAAGGTTGTCTGGAAGAAATTGCTTTAAGCGATAAGGCCGCCAATTGTTTGTTACCTACCTTGTTACTATTTTACCCTGAAAGCGTTATTTTTTTATCGTGCACAATAAAGAGTATTTGTCTTGTCTTGTCCTGTCTTGTCTTGTCTTTAATTTCGTTTATTATTTGTTTTATTTTTCATATTATGTAAGTTTTACTGCTACATCCAAATTGATATGTAGTATCTAAGAGCATAGTATTGCATAATTGAATTTTTAGACAATTGAATACGATCGTCGAACGGTTTTTCGATGATTTCTCAGAAACTACAAATTTGATTATTATATTTCTTATTGTCAACTCCAAGTAATAAAGTATTCGAAATACTTAGCCCTCTAGTCTGATGAAAAAGCTAGGTTTCGAAAACAAGCTTTTATTATTCGAATTATTACACAAATAAACATACATGCGTCATATTGAGAACCTCTTATTTCTAAATCAATCCACATCATAGAATTTACAACATTTCCATAAAAATAGGGCTTGTTTGCGAAAAACATCTTGAAAAGATGTCAGACTTCGTTTTCACGTCGATCTATAAAGAGACATTCGTATTATTCGTAAGTAAGTACAAGTGGCACCGAATCGTACTCCAATCGCATACTGATGATTACGGGCAAAGAAAAACGTTTCTTGAAATGTCTGGAAGATGGATTAGGCCGAGATTTTGTAGTTTGCTGGCTACTAGAGTTTGGCTATCGAAAAATAGATAAAAATATTCAATACAAGACATAAAATACTCTTTTCAATGCATGTCCACTTTTTATGCATCAAAACCGAACAGAAAGTCGATTATTTTGCCCTAGGGCTTCATTATTATTATTTTTTTTTTGTTTATTTACAATAGTTGGCTAACCTGCAGCCTTTCCTGTGTACCATAAATGTCATACTTTTTTTTCCACTGTTTAACGGCTCTGGATACAGTCCTTTTGAGCCAATTACAATTTAAAGTTCACAAAATTATATTTGTTTTATTTCCTCACACTATGCATTGAAAAACGTAGTATGATACACGGGCGTAAGAGCAATAAATTACTCGGTTACGTTTAAAACACTCGTTACGCTCGTGTTTTAAATCGTCCTCGTAATTTATTCCTTTGCGCCCTTGTAGCATAAACTACTATTATTATGCACCTGAGTGAGAGCGGAGTAACCACGGTGTAACTCAGGGGTAGAACTCTGGCCTCCTAATCTTTAGATGCATACCAGTTGAGCATGCACTAATGAGTTCTTCGGAATTTAAGTGCATAGTTATTATTTCCCTTTATTATTTCTCTGTGTATTTCCCCATATTATAATTTATTACATAAAACTATTACCTATACAAATAGATCATTTAATTTCTTATATTACATTAAAACCGACCTGTAAAAGGTGTATGTGATATACCTACGTTACATAAATAAATTTATTTGATTTAATTTCATAGTATTTGTTCTTACTTACCACTTGCTGAATGCTGAAGGAAAACATCGTAAGGGAACCCGCATGCCTTAAAAAGCGTGTATTTGTGCCCAAAGTACGGCAATAGGGCTCACAACCCATAACTTTGGGCTATAATAATCGTCGGTGAAACGCGGATGTAATGAGTATAATCTGTGACTTGAATTTCACAGTTCACACTCGGGCTACCTCTGACACCCCGTCTCGGATTCATGTCGTGACGATAAATTAAATGAGAAAACAGTCATAAGGGGTAATTATTAAAACTCGCGTGAGCTGACATACTAAATTATTATTACATACGGCTTGAACAATCACGTGTGATTGTCGGTGATTGTTGTTGAGTATATTATGACAACCGTTTCGCCACGTTACAAGTTCGGCATTATTAAGGCGAGCGTCGTTCTCTTCTTAGGACTATCAGTGCTCGTATGACAACGACGTGAGTTTTCAAGCCGTATGTAAAAATAATTGAAAAGGGAGTTAGGAATCAATTAAATAAAATAATATTACATCATTTATATTGATATTCAAGCCAGGTTTCATATAAAAAGCCCATCATTCTTTTTTTCTTTGATGCTGATTATTGAGTTGCCAGCTAGTTTAAAAATAGAACTCCGTATCATCTTTTGATAGGCTTTGATAGGCATTTAGACATTTTGTGACTTCGCAGATTAGAGTTTTTTTTTGCAACCTTCAGGTGAGGATTAGTTTATTACGACAAGTAAAATTGAAACTTACGTTTCCGGTAATTGTTTTGTGAAACTGTAACAAGATGTGAGTCATTGGGACACGAGTGCTTGCTTACAAAACGAACAAAGTGAGTTTCGTAATAGTTTTGCACGAGTGTCCCTGACATTGTCTAAGTATGTTCAGTTGCACACAATAGCACAGTACCTATAAGGAAAGGAAGCAATATTACGACTGGGGAGTGTCCTTGAAATAAATACCTATGGCCGCTCGATACGCAAACACGCACTAGGGCTGCCCCGTGGCCAGTGACTGTTTATTGCGTTACGTTTTTGTTAGGATTTAACCATTTCACCACAATTTGTCAAGGTTGATTTCAGTGCATAAATCGTTAAAAGGGAACAAAAATACGAAAGAGATGTGTGAGGATCGTAATTGATGGTAGTCTACAATTTTTTCAACACTTTTAGGAATTTGCCAGATATTTATTCAGTAGTTGAGCCGATTAAAATTTTAAATGCAACATAAATAAAATGAAAGAGGTGTGTTCGGATCGTAGCAGATGGTAGCTTACAATCCTTTTAAGGCTTCCTAGAATAGTTTTACCTTGCCGGCTGAGTTGGTAATTTAAAAAACGTTAATCCTGGTTCCGATAGAGGTGTATTGAAACGAACAATTAGCATGATAGCTACCGTGCCATAATTTACGCAAAAACTCGTAAATGCGCGGGAGCGTCTCAAAGTTTTAGCGTGCGTACGTGACTAAGGCACAACTGTGACTGCCGCCCCCCGAAGCCCCCGAGATTTCGAAGCGCGACGTTTCGGGCCGTTTCTATGAAGACATAATACTTATAGAATTAAATATTATATATAAATTTTTATATAAACCAGACATAATACTGCTTCCTTTTCCTTATACTGTGACAATAGGTACCTTCTTTATCTACAACCATCAAAAACAATTTCACGAAAAATGAGAAAAAGGATACTCGTCATTATAATACTCGTATCATGACATATCATGTCATATACAAGGTGACTTTTTGATCATCGTCCAAATTCACACTAGAGGCTTGGTAAGTGATCAGTATCTTGGATCAATAACAATTTTTGTGAAATTCGTAAAATGAAATTTCGGCTTCCCATAGAAATTCACTTCCAGTCCCGACTGAATCACTATGGAGAGTCGAAATTTCATTTTACGAATTTCACAAAAATTGTTATTGATCCATGATACTGATCACTTATCAAGCCTCCAGTATGAATTTGGACGATGATCAAAAAGTCACCTTGTATATTGACATATTATGTCATGATACCGAAGCCTAAGGAATTAGTACGTAGATGCCTGAAACCAATCAGAAGCAAGAACGAGAAGAGGGCGTGGCTTAAAAGATTGAGACGAACCCGTAATCGCTTGTGGTCGGTTCTCTAGCGATGTTATAATAAATTTGGCCAATCACAGCGCAGAATCGCGGTGTAATAATGTAATATTATAACATCGGTCAAATAATGTATGTGCTTATAAAATCGCTTTTGATATTGTAATAACCTTATGCAGTATGAGAGTAGTTAAAAATTATATGGAATCGTTATTACCACTTCAATAACAAAAATCGACAGAGAATGTGTCGTCTTTCGTGATAATGAAAAAACGGTCAAACTATAAAAATTCTTATTCCGGTAATTATACGTAAGTAGAATACAGGTTAATTAGAACAGAAATAGAAACCTTAAGGCGATACGTAAAAGTTTTTAGCATATCCATGTTACTCCATATGCGAAAAAACCCTCAGTGGACGGATTCGTGGAAAAGTAGCAAAAAGTCAGTTTTTTATTAAACTGCTGCCGTTAATTCGAGAGAATGATGACAGATGGAGTGTGGCGATATCTCGAAAAAATACTACAAGTCAACAAGAGCTTCTTCACGACAAAAATAAATAAAGGCACGTAATAAAAATATCAACGGTACAACAAATGGGACGAAATGAATCCAAATCATGATTATTTAAACTTTTTTTATCAATAAAAACCCTGGAAAAGAATATATATACGATCTTATTATTTGGTAAGGTATATCAGTTTTATAATACGACAACACTGCCTTACACCGCAGATATTATAAACCTTTTTCTGAAATTTCGATTCAAAAAGTTGAGGATTCATACTGCAGGCATTATGATTGCTGATTTGACAGAAATAATGAGCAGAAGGAAATTTTAGTTATAGCACGAGCTCTTTGAAAGGTGACATTTATTTATACAGCCAAACTACCATATTGGCAAGTAATAATAATAAATCAGCAACACGGATCGCTATACTTTTTGCTAATTTTGCCAAATAAAATGTTGACTTCCTATTATAGTAACTGACTCGGAGCTGGACTCGGGAAAACGATAAAAACAAATTAACGAGTTTCACAAAAAGGGTAATACGAGTAGAACATTGATCACTTAGATACAGAGTCTTAATTCAATATGATTTCCGCTACATAAATAAAATGACAACCTCTATATAAGGTTCTTAAATTCAAGTGAACACAGTATCGCTCCTAGACAACTTTTCGCCAAAAATATTTTTTGCGCATTTTTTTAACTTTTACATAGAAATTGAGTCAGCTGATTCATTAAGTTTTGTACTAGGAAGTGGAAAATATATAATATTTATTAACAAATGGGACCTGTTAACGATATACAATCTACCCTAAAATCATCATGATAAATATAAAATATTGAAATACAAAACAGTAAAAAAAAGGTTTTATCCCCTGACATTTGAAAACGTCACCATTCTCTCGAATGAACGGCCGGAGTTTAATATAAAATGTACTAAGCTATTTTGTCAAAAAGGTTTTCAAGGAGACTTTACAAATATAATATCCACATTTTGAATGCAATTTCACAATGAAATGAGTTAGGATTTCAGAATTACAGGAAAAAATGAAACAATTAAGAGGTCTTTTCGGAATTAAATTCTATCGGGTTTTCTTTCAGTGAGAATCTTAATCAAATACTCGAAAAACATTTACCCAAAAATGAAATACGTTGATGACGTTATAGTGGAGTAAATGGATTCGAAAAAACCCCTTTTTTTTAATAACACCGCCTTAATAATACTGCTTTACAGCTTGATAAGTACGAGTAGGATTCTGTAGAAAATAAGGCTAATCAAATTATTTTATAAGCTAGAAGTAAATTGATAACGGTTTTTTTTGTTTTTATATTCTTTCCAATTTGCTAAAGAAGATTTTACTGACAAGGGACTATTTCAAAATTAAAACAAGTTCAGTTTTCCTGTTATATTTCCGCAGCTTTGACAATTAAAGTAATGTATCCTGTAATAAAAAAATAAACATAATTGACATACTTTATTGACGTCGTTGACATGATTATTTTTATTGCAAAATTTTGGTCACCGACCTTGAAATAATTGCGATGGTGAAAATGCTATTTGTATTTATAATTTAAATATATATTTATTTATTTATTTTGTATGAAATTTAACAGCATAACAGAGTTATATTCAAGTAACTGAACAATTCACAGATTAAACTAACATATATAGGAATCAGAATAATTAAAAAAACAAATAACAAAGATAATCTTAGAAAACATATATACTGGGTGTCAATTTGATAACCTTTTTCCTTATAACAGGGTGTTCTACCCATGAATATGAACAACTTTTACTATGGAGCAAACTCCAAATCGCGGAAAAAATCAGCTGTTTCATAGAAAAGTTAAATAACTACTCGACCGAAATGTATGTAACAGCTGATTTATTTTTTTGCGATTTCAGGGTTGGCTATTTAGAAAGTATTTAAGATAAGAAATGGGGTCTCGTTGAAGAACTCAAAACTTATGTTTGTTTTTTAATTTTGAAATGCAAATTATTATTTATATCTAACAACATTTTTAAAATTCTTGTTTCCAGATACCAATGGAAACTTTGCGATGGCAGCATACACAATACATATGTAGTAAGGTTTTGTTGAATAACTATTGAGTGAATTTTGAATTTGAAACAGGACTGTTTCGATAAATTAAAAAAGGACGAGTTTTTCACAATTCGGCTGCGAAATCGCTCTTAACACATGTACAGTGGAGACCACATCAAGCTATACACTTGCAGTACGACATTAGCCCCTACAGAGAAGAATATAAGATAGGTGCAAAGTCCAATGTGTCTTACTTGATACGGTCTCCACTGTACTCGTAATGCACGTTTGCATGTTACGCCATAGTACGCACTGCGCTCTACTACAACGTTAAAATTTGACGAATTATCATCATTAAGAAAATCGATTTAAAGTAGTTATTTTCTTCGCGTTGAGCCAACGCTCAGGCAGACACAATTTTAAGTAGAAAAAACAAATCATTTTGCTAAAAATTTCTTTGGGCCGAGATTCGAACCTACGACCTTTTGTTCAATTGGTAGATCACCTGCTTACTGATACGGCGGTTTAAGGTGGGTCATCGAGTTTTCAACGGGCAGTGTCACTCCAAGCGGAAAAACGCGCAATGCGAGAGGGACCGATTCAGGGAGAAAGTCAAAAAAATTGCTTTTTTATTTATATATAAAAAAAAAATGACTAGAAAAATTTCCAATTACCAAAATGTACATATTGTTATAACCCATATAATAAAATATGTTTAGGGTCTGTACATGATAATTATTTGTCAAACTATGAGAAAGCGTGTGTTTGAAGACCTCATTTTACCTCATTATTCCTATCGAGTGAAATATTTTGAATCACGATTCTGTATTACAGAAATCTAGAAAAAGGTTCCAAAAATTTTATACTATGTCAAACTAGTAGCTTCTTACTAAACGTAGTAAAATGACTCCAAAAAATGCCAATTCTTCGCCGTGTCGCCTTAACATCTCAACGGCAGCATTTGAGTATAAAAATACGTTTTGAAAGGCCGTATCTTTTTAATACCTAGAAAAGGGGCCTTGACACACAAACGTATAGACAACACTAATCCTAAACCTAATGGTTCCATTTATCCATGATTAAGCACGGAACCCAAACATAGTAAAATTTTGAACCTTGAGTAGAAATCAGCCTATGACTTTTAATAGGCTAATATGAGCAGTGTGCTGAGTAATGTTTCTGAGAAATCTTTTATAATAGCTAGCACGTGGCGCCATCTGGTGATCAAATGTTGCAGCTGGGATGCGGCGACGGCGGCGCCTTGCTTTGTCTCCGTGACTCATTGGTTTTGTTCCATGGTAGTTAAACCGCTATATGAAGCGTAAGATCATCTAAAATACTATGCTACATTTAGCAAATAAGTTAGTTGCAATTGTAACAGAACTGTTTTGAACTTCCGAGACAAACGAGGTCAGACATCTTTTGTTTTAAAATTTACATATTTATTTTAGATAATGTATGTGCATCATAAACTTATTTAATTTAATTTGATTCAATTCAATACATTCATGAAACGAAGAAATTATTTTATCTTAAGGTGGGCCCATCTTGCTAAGTTTAATATAAAATGCTTTAGGTGTTTGTGGCGTCCTGATGGTTTTGATCTCAATGAAACTTTGCACACATCTTTATACAAGGTGACATTTTGATCATCGTCCAAATTCATACTGGAAGCTTGGTAAGTAATCAGCATGATGAATCGATGTCAATTTTTGTGAAATTCATATAATGAAATTTCGACTTCCCATAGTAATTCACTCCCAGTCCTGAGTTAATCACTATGGGGAGTCGAAATTTAATTTTATGAATTTCACAAAAACCGTTATTGGTTCATGATGCTGATCACTACCAAGGCTCAAGTACGAATTTGGACGATGTTCACAAATTCACCTTGTATAATATGTTTCCCTTCTCCCCCACACCGCACTCCGACCCATCTCTCATCAAGAGGTGCAAGATGGCGAGATATTCAAACAGCGCCGAATTTGTGAAATGGTTTCAGGTAAAAACTGATTTGAAAAGAATGAAGAAGTTTATGAAAAGTGCATTAGTACTTAGTCTTCTTTCAATGAACGACGTTTGATTTTTTCTCTCTTTTATTTCCAAAATAGATAAAAATTATACAACTTGCTAAACTTCGCGTAAAAACGAGGCAATATTAACGATATCCTAACAGGTTTTATGACGGTATTTCATAAAATTTTGCTTTTTGGGAGACATAGCTAGATGTCGGTAGATAATAATTACAAAAAAAATATTAATAAAAATGAGCTGTTGACTTCACAATCAGATTTTACCTTCGGTATGAACCTTAAGAAAAAGCCAGGCGTAAAGGGGCCCTTTTAGCGTCTTTTTGTATTATTACCGTTTTGAATCCTTTGTTGTAGCTATTATTTTGTTGGCACATCGTAGAATTGATCATAATCTGCCTAGGCATATTATAGGGGGTTGTTTTGCTCCGCCCCGCTTCGCTCGGCTCCCCAAATTTATTTAATGTAAACGAAACACGTGAGTATGCGCAATTCTTGCAGGATGACTGGCAAAGTCCTGGAAAGGCTTATGTCCAGCAGTGAACGAACTAGGCTGATGGATGGAAACGAAACACGCTCCTCCTCGCTCCGCTCGTCATCGCACTGATGCAACTTTGGATAAGTGGTATACAAAACAAAAGCGAAGACATGTTACGCTTCCTGTGCGTGGACCTACAATAAATACACTGCAGCATGGACCTGTATGTATTTGTTTCGTCTCGCTCGCGCTACTGTCGAAGCTTGTCGCTCTATCTCCTTCGTTCGGTGGCGCACGTTCAAAAGAGAGGTCAATTTTTCAGTTGACGATATAAGAACGTACCGTATCTTCATAATAGTCTAAGAGCTAGCGACCAAATCGGTCAGCTGTATTGAAACTCCGTTAGCTACTTCCCTGAACAACATTTTCCGATAATCTTCGTGCTGGCAGGCCGCGGGCGGTGGGTGCGGGTGTAGTGGGATAGCGAAAAAAAAAGAAAAAAAATGTGGGCTCAGCGACTTTTTTTTTTTTTCAAACAGTTGCTCTGTACTCCCTGTGCACCCAAAAAAAAATTTAAATCGATCGAGTGGTGGAAAGGGGTTGCCAGCGTTAATTAAAAATATATTTCTCATATTCTTAAATTTACATTACATTGCATAATGCAATGCAATTTGCATTGACTGTAATATTTTTGTTCTCACGATGAAAACTTTCTTATGTTATAAAGATGACGACAAACCTCCCATAAATGTATCTTTACAAAAACCGGCCAAGTGCGAGTCGGACTCGCGCACGAAGGGCTCCGTACAACTACAAAATATGGGTACGGAACCCTAAAAGCGTTTTGGTAAATAACAAAAATAAGATGCCAAAGCAACATCAAGGCGACAAAAACAAGGCGCTAAAACGGTAGCGCCTGTCAAGCAATGCGGCACCCTCTGAGTACGGAACCCTAATTTTATTATTTTTTGTTTTACTTTCAAGTACATACAAATAATCTAACCAAATTTAAACCTTGTGTATCTTTAAGATAGAGCTTAAACAAATAAAAATAAAAAATGCGTTAAATTTGCCGTGATAGAGGCCATTAACACGTATTCTGTGAAAATTTCAACTCACTACCTAATAGGTAGTACCTATTTAGATTGAAGCTGTAGACTAGAGATGCTGCGAATAGTCGTTATAGCAAATAATCGGTTAGCGATTAATCGGCATTCCCTATGGCGAATAGTCGAATAATTTGCCATAAGTATTCGACATCAAAAGTGATGCTATAATGACTAATTGAAATATCGTTAACATGGCATCTCTGTTTGGCATGTGCGTCACCGAGGTGCGGGTGGAATCCGAGCTTACAGGAAGGGGCGACAAGGAGAGAGGAGAGGGTGTGTGGCGCCAACCAGGCCGACTCAAAATATGGTAGAAATATCTTGAAAAATTAAAAGATTTAGGACTGCAACTGAACGAAGTTACATTAACCTACTTAAAAAAAACAATACATGACTGATTTATTACTAATTTTATTATCTACTGATGACTGATTTATTGCTATTTTTATTATTATTGCTTGTTTAATATACCTACATAATTAATAATACTTTGATTGTTTTTAAATCTGTAGTTTCTTCCCTCCAAAATTTATGTCAGAATAATATTCGTTGTTTTCGAATAATATACATGATTAAATTATTATTACATATGGCTTGAACACTCACGTGTGATTGTTGTTGACTATATGCCAACCGTTTCACCGATACAATTTCAGCATTATCAAGGCGAGTTTCGTTCTTAGGACGACGACGCGGCGTTGGCATACAGTCAACAACAATCACACGTGTGTGTTCAAGCCGTATGTAATAATAATTTAATTTAATTTGAGTTTTAATAATATTATAATATACATTATTGTTCGATATTCGACGAATAATGAAAACAATTACGAATAATGTCGAATATCGAATAATGGCGACTATCTGCAGCATCTGTACTGTAGACCCCTGTGACAGACAGACGGTAGGTTTAGTAATAGGGGCCCGTTTGGCACCCTTCGGTTCCGTAACCCTTAAAAGGGCTAGAAAGTAACTGTTTCCTAAATTTGCTCTTGAAAATTAATTTCCAATAAAGGATTAAATTTCTTATTGTAAAGATCTTTTTCAACTAGATTAAAGTACGTCGCAAAATAACACGACACACAAACATTCGCAATATTTTAGCAAAGTTATTACGCATTCCGGCTCTGGCCGATTCAGAATTCTGAGCGCAAAAGAATGATTTCTAGTTTCTTTTTACAGAGTTGAATTTTTCAATATTCTCAATGGACTTTTTATCAGCTTTTTAACGGTCGTACACACTTGCCTACAAAATTACATAAAGAACGTTGAAATAAAGAATTAATGTCGGCCGCGTTAATGTCCACGTTTCTCTCAAGATCGGCTTGCTGCCACTCAGCGGAAAATCAAAGACTTTTTCATCACTAATGCTCTCAAAGTAGGTCGTATTTAACTATAAATTCATGATGTGAATTCGATTTACAGCCCTAGGGAGGTAAATAAATGAGAAAATAGAAAGAGATACAGAATCTATCTAAATGGCAAATATTTGTTTTTAGGATTGCTACTATTGCTACAAAATTTCACTAAAATCCCTGCGTTAGCTTCGAGTTTGTTAGAAAGCTACGTTTTTAATAGGGCAAGAATATAAATAGACCACAATGATGAGTATGAAGAGATGTACCGACTAGTCGCCGAATAATAGGGAAAGCCAACTATCCGGCCATAATTGTAGTCAGTGATTAGTCGGCAAAAACGCCCACTAGTCGGCCTATTACTTTACATGTTTCTATGCTTAGAATAGGGTGATTGAAATGAAATCGTAATCTTTATCGTTATTAAATTTTATTTTAGTTAAAATCAGCTTAATTAAGAAGACTATAAATTTAATTTAAAAATAATCTAAACGCGACTTTCTACAACACTGAATTAAGAACTTATTACGTCACATAAGTGTTTATATACCCGAATTATTTTTTTATACCAGAATAATAATTTTATATATTTTTCACTTCTCATGCTCGTAAAGTTCTTGTTTATGTTTGCTATAAGCGGACTAAAACTACGTTTTATGCTCTAGTGCATAAAAGTGTTTACTTCTTCTAAGAACGTACATACAGCCAGTACAACATCATAGACAAACTTTTTAAAACTCAATAATGGTGGAAGAAATTTAAAAAAAACAAGCTTTGGCGGGAAAGAGCTGTTGTTTTTCCTCAACAGGTACACATATTAAGTTGTTTATTTAAATTTGCAATAAATATTACCTGCTGAATGTTAAATATGTCATTTGCTAGCAATATCACTGTTTCATTTCCTCGCAATCGAAGTGAAAAGCAGATTGTATAACTCTGGCATAAAACCCATTTTATCCGATCGGCTCGGGCATATAAACGTCTCGGATAAAATGGATTGTTTTATGCCCTTGTTGTACAATCTACTATTATATACCACCGAAAGCAATGATCTGCTTAGCCGACTAGTCGTCCTTTTTTCAACCGACTAGTCGGCCAATCGGCTAGTCGGCCAAAGTCATAGTCGGCACATCTCTATCAATATGTTCTGTGTGCATAGCAGAGAATTCATGGAACAAATGAAGAGGTACAATATGAGCTGACGATGACATGCATGATTACATCCCGCGTGTAATTGAAATGATGACACCGGCAAATGATGACAGTGGACTAGTGAACTTTAGAACCATGTTTAAATTAAGACTTATAAATTATTAAGAGGATCTGTTAGCTTAGATGGATCTGAGTCATGATTTAAACTGCGATCTTTTTTTCTTATAGGTATTAGGTATTTCGCAATGAAAAAGAATAAGAAAAGAATTTAGTAGCTATCTCGCATACTATCTAGTTTTATCCATAATAGTAAAATGGTTCAATTAAAGATTAAAAAATAATAAAAACACATCGAAAACGTGAAATTTCTGAGCGGTTAGCAAAATAGACAAGTGTAAAAGAAAGTTAGTGTTGGAGCAGGTCATAATGTATAGGTAAATGTGGCAGGTAAATATTAAAATTCCGCCATTTTGGAAGCAGTACACGCAGACCGCGGCGACCAACCGAGCTCAATATTCAGAGAAATATGTATGTCGTAGGCAAATTGTAAAATTCCGCCGTTTACAAACGGCGTCCTCAGATTTTAAATGCTCGCTGTTTTGCAAAATGCTGCGGCAAATTGAAAAATGTCCGCCTAAAAAGTCGAAATCGGAAGTCTTTTTCCAAAAAGTGAAAAATAGGTGCGACGACGAGCGTAGGGAGGAGAAGCGTGTCAGGCTGTCATGTAAGTACATATTGGGAGCCAAACGTAGCGGAGCGGAGCGAGGCGACCCTCAATACTTCAAAACAGAAATTCTTTTACAGAATTACTATGCCGATTCGTCAAATAGCAAACTTTGCGAGCGCTTAGAATCTGACGACGCCGTTTGTAAACGGCGGAATTTTACTATTTACCTACGACATACATTTTATTTATCCGAATATCGAGCTCGGTTGGTCGCCGCGGTCTCTGCGTGTACTGCAAAACTGCTATCTACCAGGCGCTTGTCCAACTTTCAAAACAGGGGGGTCATTGGGGAAATATTTCTTTAATTATATAGACATATGACGTAATTTAATTTAAAAAAAAAACGGAACATGCTAAGCCTTTTATGGGGGGTCATTTGGGGGGGCTAGCGCCTGCTATCTACGTTATCTAGTGAACCCATAAGAAACTTTAGCTGCCTTCAAGCAAACTCCTCATTAGGTAGCTTTATGAAAAGGCTATAACCATAACCTTAGTCTCGACTTTGGAATCACTCTACGCACAAAGGTTTAGGTATAAGCGTAATAGTTTGGCAGCTTCCCATCCAATCGAGGTCTTTTCCTTAAAATCATTAAGTACATAAACCAAATTGTTTCTTGGCTTTTTTATACCGAAATTGTGAGTTGAGTTTAAAAATACTGGCCAAGTACGAGTCGAACTCGCGCACGAAGGGTTCCGTACCATTACAAAATATGGGCACGGAGTCCTAAAAACATTTTAGTAAATAACAAGAATATGCTAAAACGGTAACACCTGACAAACAATTCGAAACCATGTGAGTAAGGTGGCAACCAAATTTTTATTATTTGTTGTTTTACTTTAGACTAGATTTTAGAGTATGTACAACAATATGACCAAATTTGAAATTTGTATATATGTATTACCGTCTATAAAACGTGTTTACCCGAATCAGTGTTAATATCATTCAATAATAATACCTATTTTCAATTATTTCTATTTGTTTGAAGCCAAAATTTTGCCTTTTTTATTTATCCACTCACATTACTTTATATTTTAAATAGTTTATACTATATGAATATTTATTTTTAATTATATATACGATATAAATAAATATTCTATATATACGTACTTCTTTTTTATTCGGATGCCGCGTACTGTTTCTGTGCTTTTATATCAACTGCAGGCCCTAGCAGAATAACAGCGTTGCGGGATGTAACTGGTAACATCCGTAGCATATGCTGAGTTGGGGTCCTTTTTATTGCAACGACACATGACGTTCCATGTTTATATGTATCAGTGTGGTATTTATCAATTTTATTTTTAGTTAAAAAAGTTGTATTTAAAATGTGTTTTGTTTCGTGTGTGTTGTGGCACTTAAATAAATGATTCTTTATCATTATCTTTTTTATCTTTATAAGTTAGAGTTGAAATATATATCTAACGTAAAAAATGCAACTTTTTATGAGGTTCTTGTGTGGGGACTTGAGAGGTGGATAGAACGGCTTCATTCATTCATGGTTTTATCAAATAGCTTAGTCTATGGCATAGAGGAAAACAATGGCTGTCTCCTCTATGGTCTATGGAGTGCAGGATACCGGCAAAAAACTTCGGTTTCTCTACTTCCGTGTGGTGTCAAATAAAGTGTCTGTTAGGCCATTGATGATCGTAGTGACCGATGCACCGATTTGATCAATACGTCAAGACATAACCCGCGGGCCTCTTATTTCTCAACCGAACGCGTTAGAACAAACATATTGTAAAAATGGTATGTTGCAGCGTGACAAATTGTTCTAACTCTTCAAATAACGCAAATAAGACATCCAAAGGAATGTCATTTCACTCGTAAGTAATTCAAACATGTATTAACTGTGATATTTACAGAATAAACCTTGCGATAAATAAACTTTCAACCTTACCATGAAATATTTATAGTGTAGCGTAGAGTAGCGTTGAAATTAGACTATATTTTGCCCATTGCAGGTTATAAAGAGTGTCACACATTGAGTTAGAATATGAACGCCGCAATGTATATTTTTTCAAACATTATCAACACGGCCCTAACTAAACCATAGTACGGCCGCTGGTCATGGCTTTTAACAAACATTTGTAATACCTTGCCACAATGCCATGACGTGTTTGGTATTTTACATCTAAGCTTCATAGAAATACGGTGTTATTTTGGCTGTATGAAGACGAGTGAGTCTATGTGTGTGCCGCGTTTGTTTATTAACTAGGAATACTACGTTATTACACAAAGTGGCGACAGCGGTGCTCGCATAAAATTTGTGTCACGCCATCCCCGTGTGTATAATACTATTCACGTTCCCCTATTTTTAAGACTTTTTTCCTGATTAAACTCCGTGAAAAAGCATGCAAACAGAACGAAGATGTCTCAAGAAACAGCAGAAATTCTTTAAAATCATGTTCTGTCGTGTGTCACATTCGGCATGTCACATACATAAAACATTGCGCCTCTTCGCCGCGTCGCGTCCGCGAAGATCTAATAACGCACTGGTTTGTTTCCATTGCTCTTAGAAGTTTATCGCTATTTATTCAAAAAGATATACCCTGGAAGTGGGTCTTCCTAATGGTCATTGAACAATTCTCACGGCCCACATGTTTTCAGATTGATTATCTATTTGTAAATACGTAAAAAACACAGTTAGTTTTGAATCTCGTTCAAGTTTAAAACATAGGTACCTATACGTAATTTTTTCTAGGTTTCGTTCCCAAAGGGTTCTATACGAGATCCAATTATTAAGCTTCCACTGCCTATATGTATATCCATCTGTCACAGGAGTCTACAGCTTCAACTGTAATAGGTAGCTAGTTGAAATTTTCTGAGAATACTATGCCGTCTACCACGCCAAATAATAGTAAAAAAATATAAATTTAATTTTATTTTGTTAATATACAACAATATTTAAAATTGTGATATAATAACTAACTACTAAACTATTAACAAATTTTTTAAGAATAAAATTTAAAACCAAAAATAATATAAGGCAGAAAATCTCGTACTATGTACTTACTATGTAATCTATAACTATAAGTGGAAACTTGTAATTAGTATTCTGTAATGTTACTTTTAAGTTTATATGCTATTTCTTGTATTGTAATTTTTCCAAATAAATAAATAAACCTTTGAAAAAAGGGCTTTTTCAATGATATTTGTTTCAAATCTATCTTAAAAATACAAGTTTGTAATTTGGTCCAATTGTAGTACGTACTTTTAAATAAATCAACAAGTCGTATAAATTAGGATTGCGTACTAAGAGGATGCCGAATTGTTTGTCAAGCGCTACCATTTTAGCACCTTGTTTTTGTCGCCTTTTGTTATTTACCATAATGTTTTAGGGTTCCGTGCCCATTTTGTGCGGTGGTACGGAAACCATTGTGCATGAGCCCAACTCACACATATTAGTAGTTTTTTTGTAAAAGTTATTTCGTAAAGACCGAACCACAAACATTTGTTTTAATAAAATAGCTTTTCTGCCCTTTGATTTCTTTAATAGAAAATATAATACGTATGTATTACATTTTTAATCTCGAAGAAATAATGACGTTAATTCTTGATGAATTAGCGATGATCAAACGACACGTTTTGTCCCGCCAATAACAATAACGTGAACGAAGTCATTTTTCTTTATTTCATGTATTTTTTGTGAGACAATGGAAATGAAGTTTCCACTAACTTGATTCACAGTGCTCGAGTCTTTTGACGGAGCGCGCGTCTTTTAGTTTGCTTCTTTGAGACACAGAACTGAATTCTAGTTGTTCTTTACGTTGAAAATGAGATACGTTATTCACGTAACAAAAACGTGTTATTTGTAAGAGTACTTCAAAGAACATATCCCTTCTATAATAATAGTTATAATAACTATGTTATTTTTTGTTATCCGTTATAACGTTTTCGCGTTTTTAGAGTTAACTCCGTTATAATATTGCAATGAGAATTTGCCGTGGAATAGAAAACTACCCCATAAAATTGGGCAGTCTCTGAAGGTTTATTATAAACCAAAAACTTGTGAATAGAGACGAAAATAATACTTATATTACCAGAGTCAATAATCCTTGGAAATAGAAACGGCCGCCCGCACTTGCTGTACTGTCAACATAGACCAAACGCATACCTGACATATTTACGCCACACACATAACAATGACGTCACAGTGTGGGCTTTGAGCGATCGATACAATGACTGCTATTTTCAATATTTTTGATAGTGGTCATCTCAGCCCACAACTTAGTCCGCGAACCGAGTTGGCCCCTACAAAAATACATTATGTTTGCAAGTGGTCAACTAACTAAGTTGTGGGCTGAGTTGACTCTGAAGTCGTTTTTAATGCTGTCTGTATTTCCATGTGCGAATAAAGACAGAGACAGTGTGCAAGTGAGAGGTGGATAGACCGGTCGATCGCCATTTCTATTCCCAAGGTCTATTGACTCAACTAATAAATACATAGAAAGTGTGTCTATAATTATATATGCTACAATACGACGCCTTCTGATCATCACTGAACAACTTTCTACGCTTAAAAAAACCATATTAAATTTCCCCACAGAAAACTGTCTCAAACTTTGTAACTCTATAAGTAACTTGGAGAGAAAACACATGGTAGTTTTCATCATACTTTCCGCCTGGTCTGACATTTATTTGTTTATTTATTGCGGTAGTTCGTTTTCGCTCTTATGACAACGCAATAAAATTTCAAATTAGTTTTTTTTATTTACTAAGTCTAAATGTTCGCGACAGTACATGCTCTATTACTAGAGTCAGTTGAATATTTATAATTAATTGCGCTGTACAGATATAAACGATTACAGAATTTTTTATAACTTCTGTAAGTAATCTTTTAAAATAAAAGCCACCTGTTTCTTAAACTTATTTATGTCTCCGTCAAATCTTCCCGCAAAATTGCATCGGAGACCGGCTTTATTTTAAGAAAAAAACAACTTCTGGCCGCACGCCAGGCATGGATATGACAAAATTAGATTTCGAACTAAGCGCCACCTTAAAAACAGTTACGGTATAAATCTTCGAGAAATGGTGAAATAAAGAATACAGAAATGGTACACGTCTTGGGTGGCGCTGGGAGATAATTCTCGGACTATGCGGGATTCGATAACTCAGTGCAGGTCCTCTAAAAAGGCCGCTTTGGATGAATCATATTATGATTCCGTTCTAATGCCGTCTCTTTCGCACGCATGAACAAAACTCTGACTACATCCTACTTTTAAATCATTTTATGATTCACCCAAGTCGGCCTTTTTAGATCCCCTAAGCACGAAAAAAAGTTTGGTAAAAAAAAGTTAAGGTTGAAAGAAAATATACATTTCTTGTGACTTTTTCTACCAAATTACCCATATATTTTGGAGAAGATAAAAAGGATAGAATTTTGAAAATATCCCACGTCACCGTCCCGCTTGAAGATACGAAGATATCTTTAGATACAATACGTACAATTTAACATATATCTATGAACCTGGATTTTACAATAATACAACACAGTTAAAAGAACTTCTTTATCTTGTAATGTGGACTTTAAATTATTTATTTACAGTGCTATGCTCCAAATGTAGTTCCTAATAATTTACTTTTTACGGTGGCTTGGCTATATGACATTTTTCCCCTCCGAGTTTATATGTAATTGGCAGAATTTTTTAAAAACTATTTACATTAATTTTTCCCCTTTAGTAAAAAATAGGCTCTTCCTGTGTACGTTTTTTTAAGAAAAGCTACTATTGCCAAGTATGTTTGATTGGACGCAAGGCTTGTATTGTGATTAATGTCGAATATTTTCGCCACATTTATTGCCCAAGAATCAGGATCCTATAAGCCTTTGATATATCGCTGAATTACGGGTAAATGATGAAAGACAATAATATCCAGAATTCCAGACCAGCTTTGTTGGAAGGCAATTTATGTAGCAAATTCTAGATTTTTTGGGTCTAGGCTCGTGAAAAATGGCAATCTAAGCCATTTATATCTAGAAAATGTTTTCGAAAGTGGCTGCCAAATTTCTTTCAATATAACCTTGATGCTTTAAATATTTGGTGCGAGCCAATTAAATACTTTTAGTAATGGAAAGTCAATATTTATCCATCGAGGTTTTAGTATTCTAATATGATTTAAAATTTTATCTAGAGCACATCGTGTAACTTCTTAAGGCGATACCAAAAAAAAATGATTTTTTTCTTCAAATTATCATACGTCATCTATGTATGTCATTTTTGGTTAAATGTTTATTGAGTGAAGGAAAACGCGATTGGATGAACTTTTCTCGATAGAATTTAATTCCGAAAAGACCTCTCGATTGTTTTACTTTTTCCTGTTATTCTGAAATCCTAACTAATTTCATTGTGAAAGTCCCCTTGAAAATATTTTTGACAAAATAGCTTAGTACATTTCATATTAACAAAAAACCGACTTTTTGCTACTTTTCCACGAATCCGTCCCACTTGCACTGAGGGTTTTTTCGCATATGGAGTAACAGGGACGCTAAAACTTTTACGTATCGCCATAACGTCAAAGCTTTGAATAGAAAATATGCTTTCTAAATCCTACGTAATCCATGTAGATTAAAGGGAACAATTCTTCTATTTATAATTTTACTTTTGTTCTAATCTTGTGGTAAATTAGATGCTTGTAAATTAGTAACGGTAGCTGAGGGATAGAACGCTAGCCTCTCAATCTTGAGATCCAGGTTCGATCCCCGGTCGAGCATGCACCAATGAGTTTTTCAGACTTTATATGCAATTATTTGTTCTTGTTTCCCACTTGCTGAACGGTGAAGGAAAACATCGTAAGGAAATCGCATGCCCTAAAAAGCCTTGAATTTGTGCCCAAAGAACGGCGATGAACACTGATCACGTTGGAACGTAATAATTGTCGGTGAAACGCCGGTGTACCGAGTGTGGACTGTGACTTCCATTTCACAGTTCACACTCGGAACACCTCTGACACCCCCTCGGGGTTTCGGCCGTGACGATATACAACGTGTAACAGAAAGGTGTAACCATATTTGAAGAGCTTATTCAGTCAATGGTATAGGACAACTTTTACTATGAAACAAACCATGTATCTTGAAAAAAAAATTAACTGTTTCATAGAAAAATGCAATGCCGCGCGGCCGAAATGTATGGAAGAGCAGATTTCTTTTTTGAGATTTCAGGGTTGGCTCCATAGTAAAAGTTGATCTAAGCCATTGAATGAATAAGCTCTTCAAATATGGTTACACCTTTCTGTTACATTTTGTATATATTTATAGATGCTTATCTAACCCCGCGTTCCGAAATAGAATTATTTCGCTAAAATCGATTACGAATGAATGAGGTGAATGGCTAATAATCCACGAGTGAAGCAAATGCGTTCATTCATTCGTATGACTTTCATGGCTCATGCGACGGAGGTGAGGCGATGTGAGCGTTGAACGGAATGGAATGTCAAAAATTGTTTTCGCTCCATTATTTCAGCAGTTCAAATCAGACAAACCATAGTATATGTTTTATTCGGCCATGAGAGAAACAAATAAAAAGTCGTGTGGAACTTTTCGTCGAAAAGGAAGAATTTATATGTATATATATATTTTTTCGTCGCTATCTGAGTCTACGTTAAAGAACAGTGCTACAAACTCTTCTTGTTCCATCACGAATCACGGCACTTTGACGAAATAATATCAAATAATCGTATTGTATTCTGTGATAAGAGGTTATGGTTAAGATGTATCTTTTTTAATGCGGTCCGAATCATAAGCTATCTTTCACATCGTTTGCTAGCTCACAAATTACGGACCAGTCATCGCTCACACTTTAATTCATTCATAGCTTTTATCTATGTAATACTATTACGGACCGCAGGGTAAGTACTAACGTCACATCAGATACAGCAAATTTTACTTGTTCAAAAACTTCGTGATATAATCCTGTGTTGAACTGTGTAATCTATTTTTCATTTCACTGTGTACAGTGTTCATTCAATCAATTCATTCATTCATTCAATCAATCTTCTTTGAGTCATTTTATGTTTTGAATACGGGTTCCCGCAAAAGGTGCATGAAATACCAGAGTCCTTTTCCAATTTTGTACACACAACACATCTCAGGAAAATGAATTTATTTACCGAAGTATATCCGTACATTATATACAAGGTGAATTTTTGATCATCGTCCAAATTCATACTGGTGGATTGGTAAGTGATCAGTATCATGGATCAATAACAATTTTGGTGAAATTCGTAAAATGAAATTTCGACTCCCCATAGTGATTCACTCGAGAGTGGAACTGAATTTCTATGGGAAGCCGATATTTCAATTTACTAATTTCACAAAAATTGTTACTGATCCAAGATACTGATCACTTATTAAGCCTCCGGTATGAATTTGGACGATGATCAAAAAGTCACCTTGTATATATGTGTCGCATATATAATGACTAATCTATAGATGAGCTTGTATGACTAGATTGATGGATGTGGAAGAGGCGAAAGATGTGTTTTTATATAACAAAATTTATACTTGCGATTGTCGGCACTTGGTGAAACTTGTTAATGTTGCTCAGAGCTAGTGCCTAGAGTCAATGAAATGTATTTTAATTTACATCTTCCCTTGAAAGTGGTGTAAAATCTGAAACCGATTGGGAGAAAACATAAATAAAGTGAAACTACTCTACAAGTGCTTTTAACTCAAGATGCGAAAGATGTGTATCAGGATCGTAGCATATGGAAATCTGTAGTAACTGCCTACCCGTCTGGGAGACAGGCGTGAGTATATGTAAGTGTATAAGTAACAAGAAAATTGTCAAAGTAATTTGTGGCTTTTTGTTAAGTTTTTTATAAACTAACCTAAATTAAACCAGTGAAATTATAATTTCACGGCTTTGACAATTTACCTGCAACATACACATAGCATGAACGATTCTAGGTATATATATTTAAGTTAAGTACGACTACACCTCG
This sequence comes from Ypsolopha sequella, assembly GCA_934047225.1. Lineage (NCBI taxonomy): Eukaryota > Metazoa > Arthropoda > Insecta > Lepidoptera > Ypsolophidae > Ypsolopha > Ypsolopha sequella. The sequence goes on from OW203991.1 coordinate 10,120,254, forward strand.
CCAATCGCTAATTTGTCAGTCGCTGGTAGCTATTTTCTAGACGGGTAAACGAACTACGGTGTGGTGGTATGGTAAGTAACTGTTAGTGCTTTAATGCTATTTGAGTAGTTAATAAAATGATGGCTATACTGTTATGGAACGCGATAAATATTTATTAACAACTAAACACCTGCGCTAGAGAATAAACTCATAGTCAATTGTTTAAGTATAACCCTTTTGTAACTTTTAAAGGAATTTATTTAAATCATGTATTTACTTGTTTATTTAATTTTCTTGTTTAGTAATATCCCTGTGACAAAATTCAAAATACAGCATGAACTTGGTATGTTTCTTAAATTGAGGAAAACTCCACATTTTAATTCGAATAATAAAGCATGAGAATTAATACAAAATTTACTTATTTAACTACTTTTTTGTGTCTATTTCATCAAGTTTCAAAACCATTTTTAAAATTATCACAAACACTTTTCCCCTGCTATTTATAACCCCAACTTCTAATTTTCCACTTGCCAGCTACATACAGTAAAGCGTTCCTAGCACGTGTCCCTCCACATCGAATTGTCTTTGACACAGTCCAAATTTATCTTGTCGCTGGTTGGGCCCGCGCCAACAACCGGCTAATCCTTCTGAGGGACGTATTGACGGAGCTTTGGGCAGGCATTCTTTACGTCCCTATTTGAGAATTTGGGTTTGGAGTTTATTTGGTAACGTTACGTAAACGTTTAGGAACCTAAGTCAACAGGTAATAACCGAATTCAGTTAGAATTATTCAACCGTATCCTATTATAAATGCGAAAGTGTGTTTGTTGGTTTGTCCTTCTTTCACGCAGCGATGGAGCAATGGATCGACGTGATTTTTTGCGTAGAGATATTTTTTGGCCTAGAGAGTGACATAGGCTACTTTTTATCCCGGAAAAATGCAAACGAAACCAGTGCGGGCGAAGCGGTGGGCAAAAGCTAGTTGGAGATAAACTGTTAGGTTACTAAGTACAAATTTGATACTAAACTAGTAGAATAACATTATATTATATATTTACGGGTCTACCGCGATCAATTTTTACCTTTTTTACGAAAAGGGGACACCCGACGTTTCGAGACAGTTGCATGTCTCGTGGTCTACGGGAAACCGGCAAGTATGGCGAGGCACAGTGATGAGATGCAGGTGACGATCGAAGTATTTTCCTTTTACCCGCATAAATACTTTAGTCTTTAAAATTAATTGTTATAGTAGAATAAGTTTGACTATTAGAATAAGTTTGACTAGTAGAATAAGTTTGACTAGTAGAATAAGTTTGACATCAGGCACAGTGCACATTTTATTTAACTGGCAGTGAAGTGCAAAATGCAAAATCTTTTTCATTTCCATTTTTCAGAATAGGATTTATCGTAATATGGTTAAAAAAGGGACTAGACTTTAAAAATAATGGGGAGTACTCGTAGCATGATTATATCATGTGTATGTGTTGTTGGATTTAAAAACTAATTATATGTAACAAACATTTGCGTGTGTCGGTAATAGTCTGTATACGTTCAGTGTTTAGTAATTGACTTCTCGATCATACTATTCGATTCGAGTAGTAAATGGTTATCTGTGAAGTGCAGTTGGTTATCTTTTATAAAACCACACCTTCTAATCTGTGACGGTACATTCGCGCGGCACTGGGATGTCGGGCATTGATTTTGGTGGTTAGCTGCTGTGAGGTTGTGAACAGAATAAACACATCAAGAATTCATCCAGGTTTTGATTTCATCCCATTTCCTTCTGAGTTTTTCAGCTCAGAAGTGGGATTGGCGCGAAAACAAACGATTTTGCGTTAAACTACACGCCCAAAACTAAACAAATCAAGTTTCAGAAAATGAGTGACAAGAACGAAAAGACGCACTCGAGGCAACTGACGACTCCACCTCGAGATGCGGGAACGGGACAGCAACATGAAGGGGTCTCTCGAAGTCGAAGCCGCAGTCGACGGAACGCTCCTCGCCGTCGAGCTACGCGCAGTCGGAGCCGCAGTCCACGGCGCAGTGGTCGCCAAAGAGCTACGTGCAGCAGCCGCAGCCACAGTCGACGGTACAGTCATCATCGTCGAGCTACGCGAAGCCGCAGCCGCAGTAGACGATACCGTTCTCACCGTCGAGTTACGTACAGCCGCAGCCGCAGCGATGATCGACGACAGGTGCGTCATCGAGGGGTGCGCAGCCGTAGTCGCAGCACGCCGCGCGACCACAAGCGCAACTATAGCACCAACCAAACCAACAGCAGGGATCTCATGCTTCGGGAACTTTCAAGAACGAGAGAGCGTCTAGTTACTTTGGAAAATGAGGTACGGAATGAAAGCGAAAGATTGGGAACGGAAAAGATCAAAAAGCCATATCCACAACCTTTTGTACAAGATTCGGATTCTGGTGACTCCATTCCCAATCCTTCGGGTACCAAACAAGACGAAATCCATTCCAATATCAAAAATTCAACATTAGGTGATTCCAAATTTCTTGAGGAGTTCTTAAACGTGTTGAAAAATAGGTCAGGGGATCGTGAATCGTTTGCCGCAATGAATAACGTAGTTCCTGAATTCGACCCACTATCGAAAGAACAAACGATAAATTTATGGCTCGACAAAGTGGACGAATGCTCCGAAATATATAACTGGAGTGAAAAGCAAACAATACACTATGCCCTGCCTAAGCTGACCGGGCATGCTAGAACTTGGTACCAGGGGTTACCCTCTATTAAGCACACTTGGAGTGAATGGAAGATAATGCTCAGAGAATCCTTTCCAGCTACGGAAAATTACGCTGAACTTCTTACAGAGATGCTTAATAGGCGGGCACGCCCTGGAGAATCACTAGAACTTTACTATTTCTCAAAAATAAATCTGCTGAACCGTTGTAAGATCTTCGGAAAGCAAGCAGTGGATTGCCTGGTTCATGGGGTTGACGATAGAGGGGTAAGAGTAGGTGCCCAAGCGGCGAAATTTGTAAAGTCTGAAGATGTACTAGAATTCTTCAAAACACTTAAAAACCATAGCCGCGATTTTTCTGACCATAGGAAAGACAATGTCCGCGACAGACGTTTTGCACCGGCACCTCACGTTGTAGGCAAAAACAATGACTCGAATACCAATAGATCACGATTTAGACCAGGCCCAATAACTTGTTTTAACTGTAAGGAGGTTGGACACCCGAGTTTCAAATGCCCTAAGCCACTCATAAAGTGTACCAATTGCTATCTCATGGGGCACGCTTCTTCAAATTGTCCCAAGGTCAAAGAGCCAAATAATCAGAATAAAGATAAAAGTATACTTAAAGTTTCGGTAGCTGAAAATGACATCACTACAATAGGCAAGGATTTCCTTAAAATCCCAGTTGGTGACGATCCCATTGACAAATATAAAATAGCCATAAAAGTAAATAACACCATGACACCGTGTTTAGTAGATCTGGGAAGTGAAGCGACCGTAATACGTGAAAGTGATGCCATTAAATTGGGTTTGACTTGGCAAAGCGTTGAAGGACCGTTTTTGAGAGGGCTTGGTAACGTTCCATACTTACCTCTAGGTCGAGTTTACGTTGATATTGATGTGCAGGGTATTTTGGAGAAGAACGTCGAGGTATTGGTGGTATCCGACCCTCTAATTGGTCATAGTTTATTGCTCGGGCACAGTTTTACGGAAAGACCCAATGTACGAATTATTAAAACTGCATTGGACTTGAAATTTGAGCGGTTTGATTCCACTGAAAACATAAAACTAGCCTTCATTTCGGCACAAACGACTGTTGTGGAGATGAGCGAAATGAAGTCAGTTTTTGTACGATCCGATTCCGAGCTCAGTGGAAGCATTTACGTTGGTGGGTCAGTGCGTGGCAGTCATGGTCATGAATACTATCTGTTACCGGGGGAGTACCAAATGACAAATGGTGAGTGTTCATTATTGGTACAGAACGTTGGTACGAAACCGATAACTATTGAAAAGGATTTCCTTGTGACGCGGGCGCACTACTTGGGAGCTAGTAAATCAGTCCATAGAATTTCTAAACATGTTGATACGTGTGATGAACATGAAAATATAAAATGCGGTGAACAATTAAATGACCTTGAGAAACAGCAGTGTCATGAACTGTTAGAGAAATATAAAGACTGTTTCTCTAGTGGCATGCATGACTTGGGTTTTACAACCGTCACAGAGATGGAAATTCATCTTAAAGACTCCTCTCCAGTAGTGTACAGACCCTACCGATTGGCCCATTCAGAGAGAAAACTAGTCCAATCCATGGTTGATGAAATGGTCGAACATGATATAGTCCGCGAGTCTAATTCCCCTTATGCCAGTCCTATTGTGCTGGTTCAAAAGAAAACTGGAGAAAAGAGACTATGCGTAGACTATCGTGCCTTAAATACTCGCACTAAAAGGGATCATTACCCTTTGCCCATAATAGAGGACTTATTAGATCAGCTATCAGGTCATTCATTGTTCACATCCTTAGATTTGGCGTCTGGGTACCACCAGATCCCTATAGCTGAAGAATCCCGCGAAAAAACTGCGTTTGTCACACCCGATGGACAATACGAATATAATCGCATGCCCTTCGGGTTGGCCAACTCTCCAGCTGTATTTCAGAGAGCGATCCATAAAGTCCTCCATAAATCTAAAGCAGGTTATGTCATTATTTATATGGATGACATTTTGATTCCTTCCAAGACATTTGAGGAAGGTCTGCAGCGTTTAGAGGAAGTCTTGGTCCTTTTGCGTGATGCAGGTTTAACCTTGAAAATGGACAAATGCAACTTTTTCCAAGAACAAATTGACTTTCTCGGGTTCCAAATAGATAAAGATGGCATTAGACCTGGGGTTCAGAAAGTAGAAGCAGTGTCCAGATTTCCAGCGCCCCGCAACCAGCATGAGGTTAGGAGGTTTCTCGGATTGGCGGGTTTCTTTAGAAGATTTGTCAAAGGATTTGCGATGATCGCAAGACCATTGACGAATCTCTTGAAAAAGGAAGTTCCATGGCAGTGGGGAGAAACGGAAGCAAATGCTTTTGAACGCATCAAGGGCCAGCTTATTAGTAGACCAGTCTTAGCTCTGTATGATCATTGTGCAGAAACGCAGTTACATACAGATGCCAGTAAATTTGGTGTTGCAGGCATACTGATGCAAAGGAAAGACGGTGACCCGTGGCATCCCGTGGCATATTTTAGCCGTCAAACAACGGTCGATGAGATGAAACTTCACTCTTTTGAGCTGGAAACGCTGGCCGTTATTAGCGCCTTGAACAAATTCCGGACCTACCTCATAGGAGTGAAATTCACCATCGTCACTGACTGCAACGCGTTGCGCTCCACGTTTACGAAAAGGGACCTCATATCGCGAATATCACGGTGGTGGATCCAATTCTTAGAATTCGATTGTGACATTGAATATCGCCCTGGCAACAAAATGGCCCATGTGGACGCCCTTAGTAGAGGACCTATCACATCAGGCCCAGAAGATGTTCACACTTTAGACATTTTGACAGTAAATGCAGAGGATTGGATTTCAACAGTACAATCATCCGATGAGGAAGTGAAGCGCATTAGGGACATCTTGGAGGACCCAGATACCCCAAAAATAGCGGAAGTACATAAAGAGTACAAACTTAAAAATGGTCGTGTTTTCCGTGTTCTCGGAGATGGCACACTACGGTGGTTAGTTCCACGTGGAGTGCGCTGGCAGGTGTTAAGGTCAAACCATGATGATGTCGGTCATTTCGGCTTCGAAAAGACCCTACAGCGAGTGCGATCCCTTTTCTGGTTTCCAAAGATGCGCAAGTTCATTAAGAAATATGTGGGTGCATGTCTTGAATGTGCCCACCATAAACTACCATCAGGAGCCAAAGAAGGGTTGCTACACTCAATCCCAAAGGTGGAAATTCCCTTCCACACCCTGCACGCAGATCACTTGGGCCCATTTCCGCGGAGTAAGCGTGGTAACACGTATATTCTGGTGATAGTCGACTCCTTCACTAAATACGTAAGCTTAACGCCTGTGCGGAGTACCAAAACGAAAGAGAGCATTAAGGCATTTAGAAATCTTTTTAGTTATTTTGGTAGCCCAGTTCGTCTAATAACTGATAGGGGAACCAGCTTCACGAGCAAGAAATTCAAGTCTTTCACTAGTTCAGTTGGTATGAAGCACATATTAAACTCTGTAGCCACCCCACGAGCCAATGGCCAGGTCGAGCGGTATAACCGCACGATCTTGGCATCTCTTGGCTCCATGACTCATGGTAAAAGTAACAACACATGGGACGAACAGTTGCCAGACGTACAGTTGGGCATAAACTCTACTGTTCACGATGTCACCAAGAAAACGCCTACCGAATTACTGTTTGGTAGGAAAATAAGTAACCCAGCTCAAGGTGTACTGAATGACTTAGTTGATGATGTAGATGAAGGGACAATAAATAAAAATATTGATGAGATAAGGTCGGAAGCAGGTGAACTCATAAGAAAGAATCAGGAAGCGAACAAAAGAAGATACGATAGTCGTAGGAAGAAAGTCACAAAGTATAAGGAGGGTGATCTTGTGCGTATAGCAAGAGCAATAGTTACGGGTCCTGGTCAGTCCAAGAAACTAGAATCCAAGTGCCAGGGGCCGTATAGGATTAAGAAGTTATTACCAAACGATCGTTTTCTTGTTGAGGATACCCCTTTGACAAGGAAGGGACAAAAATACGAAAGCGTTGTAGCTATTGATAAAATATATCCATGGTTAAGCTTTAATGATCCTGCTTGCTCTTCGAACGACGAAAGTGACAGTAACGATGAAAGTGATTAATAAATAAAGTAACGTGAGAAAACCTTTATACTGATGTGAATAATTAAAATTTAGTGATAATGATAATTTGAAATTGTAAATATGATGAAGAAGAATTAAAAGACAAAATGATTATGTACTTGCCGCATTAGTGAGTAAGTAAGGCATATGATCTTGCCGCATTAGTGAGTAAGCAAGGCATATGAACTTGCCGTATTAGTGAGTAAGTGAGGCATATGAACTTGCCAGATTAGTGAGTAAGTGAGGCATATGATCTTGCCGCATTAGTGAGTAAGCGAGGCATATGAACTTGCCGTATTAGTGAGTAAGTGAGGCATATGAACTTGCCAGATTAGTGAGTAAGTGAGGCATATGATCTTGCCGCATCAGTGAGTAAGCGAGGCATATGAACTTGCCGTATTAGTGAGTAAGTGAGGCATATGAACTTGCCAGATTAGTGAGTAAGTGAGGCATATGGACTTGCCAGATTAGTGAGTAAGTGAGGCATACGAACTTGCCAGATTAGTGAGTAAGTGAGGCATATGAATTTGCCAGATTAGTGAGTAAGTGAGGTAAATGAACTTGTCAGATTAGTGAGAAAGTAAGGCATCTGAAATTGCCGCATGTTGTGTTTGTTAATAAAAATGGTGAAATTTAACGAAAATGTTAGTCAAAATGGCGTGTTGGGCATGAGTGACATGATTTTGCCGCCCAAATGAGAGTTAAATCTAAATGAGTGATCAGAATTGTGAGTTCCTTTATTATAATTGTGTTTGAACAACTTAAGTGCTGGTAATTAGGTAGCCGTAAATTATTATATTTTGTTATTATTAGCTTCCCTAAATTAAGTAAACTAATTATGTAATCTTCTAATTTGAGATAAAACGAAGGGACTCGTTTTGTGAAGGATGGCCGACTGTAACAAACATTTGCGTGTGTCGGTAATAGTCTGTATACGTTCAGTGTTTAGTAATTGACTTCTCGATCATACTATTCGATTCGAGTAGTAAATGGTTATCTGTGAAGTGCAGTTGGTTATCTTTTATAAAACCACACCTTCTAATCTGTGACGGTACATTCGCGCGGCACTGGGATGTCGGGCATTGATTTTGGTGGTTAGCTGCTGTGAGGTTGTGAACAGAATAAACACATCAAGAATTCATCCAGGTTTTGATTTCATCCCATTTCCTTCTGAGTTTTTCATATATAACACCCATATTTTTATCCTAGACTTTATTTTAATTATTTTTTCAATCAATTTTATTTTATATTTACATGACACTAGATAAAAATTCCCCACTTTTTAGGCAAAAAGTTTGCGGCTGGTATTTACAAGAACGGATAAATTAACGATTACCCTCACTACAAAAATGTGATCACATTGATCGCACTGATGGAAACAACATTGTTCTATTGTAATTAAGATCTTAGTAAAATAATTCCTTTGATAATGCCATAAAGGCGAAACCGGTCAGGAAGTTCATAGTATAGTTGATTTTCTGTTCATGATAACCAGTCTTACCTAATAAAAGGATAGCATACCCTAGCAACTTTTTTTATTACCCTGGACAATAAGTCTAATGGCAAAGACCTTATTTGCTTTTCATACAGGCGATTATATGTTGGTTCTTTAGCTTCTTGTTCTTTGACACGTAATACTAGTGATCACGCAGCGAAACAACAAATTGGTGTGTTTTTAGGTATACTGAAATATTTTGTAGGGGAAAAAATATAGGATTTAGGTTACATCCCTTCATATTTTTATTTGCATATTTTATAAAAAAAAAACAAGTTGATTTCTTAACCGCGTTTTTGAGACGAACGTTTGAAAACCAAAAAAAAAGAGGTTGGAAAACATTTTTTTTTTTGACAAAAGTATAAATCTCAAAACATTGTTTATAGGTGGAATCCTTAGATAAAAGATCGATAAATCAAATACATTTTTTTCAATATGAGGAGAGACCTAGTTTCTTCCAATGAACCCTTGAAACACCTTGAAAACCTGGTGTTGTTGATGTTCTAGCGTCAGGTGTCCCGTTAAATTGTAAGCTACCGCAATACACTGAGTCTGAATGTCAACGCCAAGTTTTTGCCTATTCATTCTAATAAAAAAGCAAACCACACAATTGGTATCATTTCTATGTCCAAGAAAGATTCACGTTCGGTTCGGTAATGTAAACGGCTTTTTGAAATTTTTATTTTTTGATACTCTACGTGCGAAAACATATTGTGCATCTTGCTGCATGCTATCTATGGGTAAACCAGTAATAAAAGGAATTAGGTAAGTACACGTAAATCTCCAAATGTGCGGCGGTCTTACTAAAAGCAATATCGTTAATCCCACATTATCTTGTTGTAAAATACGTACCCGAAGTAAGGTACGGTGGCTTTTAGTCTATAAACTATCCAAATGGACAGATAAAGGCATTCGGACGATTTCTACGAACGCATATGGCTCTCTCTAATCCGGGGAAATAAAGTACGACAGATTTGGTTTAGGGTTTGTTTTGGTAAAAGATCAAAATGTTATCCTACTTCATATCTATAACGGTTGCATTGATGTATGGAAAAATGTAATGAGAAGGGTCTAAAGTAAATTTGTAAGGTTATTGAGGTTGTTTTTACCTGTGGCTTCGTAAACAGAAAAAAAAACCGGCCAAGTGCGAGTCAGACTCGCGTACCTAGGGTTCCTTATTATGGATGATAAATTTAATTTTGTCATATTTTTTGTGAATTTACTATGATTTTTTCATATTTTTTGGTCTACTAGTTTTGGAGGTAAAGGGGATGTTAAGAACTGGGCGTTTATGATGTGGAGACTCGGTCGTGGAATGCGGTGGTAAAGAAGAACTCCTTCGATGTTTACTAATTTATTGATATTACAAAATGATATTACAAAGGATTGTGTCGTGCGTGTGCACCAGGTACCGTATGCGAAGGTGAAGTGAACGAAGTGACAGCCGGCAATGGCGGCAGCGTCGCCGCCGAGCTGGGAACCCGTTATCTCGCCGTGTGCATGTGTGTAGGTCATGTACGCACACATGCAAGGCGTTAACAAGTTGCCGCCCCAGGAACGAAGTTCTGTTCTGTCACTGGCAGCGGACACAGTCGGTTGAAAGCTCGTCGCAGGGTTCCTGAAGTGGTCATCACATCGGCCACACGGGCCACACCATCAGAACCGGGATGTATGGCGGTCACTCGCCCCAGGAGCCACTGATTTGGAGGCAGCCGGTCGTCTTTTATCAGCACCATTTCTCCAAGCTTAAGCTGTTCTCCTTGCTTTTGCCATTTCTGTCTTTTCTGTAACTCTCCAACGTATTCCTTATAAAATCTATTCCAGAAATGGGCCTTTAATTGTTGCATTCTCATATACCGTGAGAGAGTATGCATGGCGACAGTATCTTCGACTTGTGGTGACGGTAGTGACGTTAACGTTCGTCCAATTAAGAAGTGGGATGGGGTGAGAGCTATAAGATCTGAAGGATCAGATGACATAGGAGTGAGAGGTCTTGAGTTCAAAATGGCCTCGATTTGTGTTAGAACTGTATTCATTTCCTCATACGTTAAATTCGCTAGAGAAACTATTCGCTTTAAGTGATGTTTCACGGACTTTACTGCACTCTCAATTAATCCATTGAAATGCGGACTATACACAGGCGAGAACCTAAAGTTAATGGCTATGTTTGATGCTTTCCCGGTTATATTATCTGAATTAAGTTTTAAAAATTTTGATAATTCATTGCAAGCGCCCACAAAAGCCGTCCCGTTGTCCGAGAAGATGTTGGCGGGCTTGCCTCTGCGAGCTATGAATCTATTTAAGGCGGCTAAATAGGTCTCACTACTCAGATCGGTAACAAGCTCTATGTGTACTGCCTTTGTTGCTAAGCATACAAATATGCATAAATATGATTTAATTAATTTACTACCCCTACCCTTTCGGTTCAAAATCATGACTGGTCCGCCATAATCTACCATTGTATTTGAGAATGGGAAATCGGCATGCAAACGTTGTTCAGGGAGATTGCCCATTATCGGCTGTCTAGCCTTACCTGAAAAACGACAGCATTTAACGCACGCATGTACTATTTTTCTGGCCAGATTTCTACCACCAACAATCCAAAACTTATGTCGGATGGTTGCTAATAACAGTTGTGGACCAGAATGCATCAGCAATGTATGATAATGTCGAAAAATCAATGTAGCAATGTGATGTGACGAGTGGAGCAGGACAGGATGTTTTGCATCATAGTCATAAAAAGAGTTGGATAACCTGCCCCCAACTCGCATCAAATTGTTGCTGGTGTCAAAAAACGGATTTAAGTTTATTAATTTGTTTTTAGCAGGTAAGTGTTTACTATTTTTTAATAAGTTGTATTCCTTTGGAAAACTTTCTCGCTGTGCAAAATTGCAAAGTGAATTTAAAGATGAATTAAGCTCATTTATTTTTAAATATCCTATGTGTTTATCTTGCGGGTGAAGGCAATTATGTATAAATCGTTGTACGTAGGCTATCACTCTTTGTAATTTTCCTAAATTGGAAAAACGCTTTATTACTTCAGAATAATAGGAAAAATGATCATTTTGGTCTACTGTTAAGTGGCACTGTACCTTAAATTCTGGCAAATCAGCTTCCTTTGTACGTATCGGTTGAGTCGGCCAGTGTGATTCATTTTGCGATAGAAACGATGGACCCGACCACCACAAACTACAATTTTCTAATTCTCTTGCATCTGCACCACGTGATCCGATGTCAGCGGGATTTAATTTTGTAGGTACATAACGCCACATTTTTGGTTCTGACATGGTATGAATTTCTTGTATTCTGTTAAAAACAAACGGTTTTAATAAGTGACATTTAGGTGATTTCATCCAGCCAAGAACTATAGTGGAGTCACACCAGTAAGTACAGCCTTTTATTTTTAACCTTAATGAACATTTTACCTTTTCTGTTAACCTTACGGCCAACAGGGCACCGGACAACTCCAAACGAGGGGTGGTAGCTGGTTTCAAAGGAGCTACTCGACTCTTCGCGGCAATGAGTTGAACTGTTACATTGTGCTTATTTGAAATGGACCTTATGTAAACACATGCGGAATATGCTTCAGTGGAAGCATCACTAAATGCATGGATCTCGATTACTAAAGGATAATCGGTAAGTACATATCTTGGAATTTTTATATTGTTTATGTAAAGTAATGATGTAGTGAATTTTGTCCAGGTATTTTTAATTTCAGAAGAAACTGTTTCGTCCCATGTAGTTTTGGATGACCATAACTTCTGTAAAATTGTTTTTGCCGTAAGTATGCATGGGTTAATCAAACCTAAGGGGTCAAAAACTTGTGACATAATGGAAAGTATGTGACGTTTAGTAATGTTTGATTTATCTGCAATGTTTACTGAAAACAGCAGCATGTCCTCTTTGCAAGACCAAAGTAAACCTAAAGTTTTGGAAAATTCGTTCCCGCTGAGATTAAGTAAGCTGTCATCGCTATTTTCCCTAATGATTTTATTTATTATATACGGATGATTAGAATGCCATTTTCGCAAATGGAACTGACCACCTTCTAATTGTTTTACGACACCTTTACAAATGTCTATTAACTCACGTTCAGATGAAGCTCCTGTTATGAGATCATCGACGTAAAAATCGTGCTGAATAACTTCAGCGACTGCTTTGTCAGAACAATCCATGCCTAATTGTTTTAGGCATCTTGTAGCGAGATAGGGAGCCGAAGCGGTACCATAAGTCACGGTACTAAGTTTGTATTGTTTAAGTTCTTCGTGAGGCTCAAAACGCCACAATATCTGCTGCAGTGCACGTTGTTCCTCCGTAACCTTAACCATACGGTACATTTTTTCTACGTCCGCAGTGGCTACATATTTATGTTGACGCAGTCTTATTAAAATACTCATCAGATCGTCCTGCACAGTAGGTCCAACCATTTGGATATTATTAAAAGACAAACCGGAAGTCGCGTCGCCGCGAGGTGTCGCCACTGCCGATGCGTCAAAAACGACACGTAAACGAGTGGACAAGCTTGTTTCACGGAGAACCCCATGATGCGGTAATAAGTAAGAATATGTATCATTTTCAGGAGTTTTATTCTCGGTCATATGACCTAAGGTAATGTATTCTCTTATGAATTCGCAATATTGCGCTTTAAATATTGGATCTTTGGTGAACCTACGTTCTAAGGAGAGAAACCTAGATAAGGCTTGCTGATAAGAATCACCAAGTATTGCAGGAGATTCCTTTAACGGAATCGTAACGACAAAACGACCATCTGACTCACGTATTACATGATCTGTAAAGTGTTTTTCACACATTTGCTCTTCTTTAGATTGTTGTTTATATGAAGGAACAGACTCAAATTCAAAAAACTTGTCAAGTTGACCGTCAATATGATCATCATGTGATAATAAAGCATGATTGCAATGGACTGTATTAGAAGCTTGTTGTGTCTGTGCAATACCGGAAATCAACCAACCAAATTTGGTTTTACTCAAAACTGGTTTGTTTTTGCCTAATGAAATATTTCTAGAGCTAAGTACGCTCCAGAAGATGTCAGCTCCGAGAAGCATATCTACTTCAGATGGGCAGTAAAAAGTTGGATCAGCTAAAGTTACGTGTTTTGGTATGTTTAATGACTCATAATCCACTTGCACGGTAGGCAACATCTGTGTGATACGAGGAACAACAAAGCATTGAACATTTTCTTTGTATGAATTAAGAAGTGATGATATCATGACATCACAGTTTTTAGACAAACGAGAAGTTTGGGAATTCAATCCTTCAACTAATGATGATGTTGAAGAGGTTGGCAGTTTGAGCTTTGCACATAAGCTCTCTGAAATGAAGCTGGAAGTCGACCCATTATCTAGGAGGGTACGTATTGTATGATTTTTACCATCAAGGTCCTTGACTTGTATTAAAGCTGTAGATAACAGAACACAGCTTTTATGTATAGCTGATAAAGCGATATTATTATTTGAAGCGTTACTAACAGTTTGAGTGGTTTGAGTTTCAGATTGTATCTGCGGTGACAACATCTGCAACGACGACGGCGGCGGCGGTGATGCAGCACACAGGACTACATTGTTGGCAGGCTGCGTGGTAAGTATGGGTAAAGGTGAGTCATGATTATGTAACAAACTATTTATGTATTTATTGCATAACCGGCACGGCCCTATTCTGCAGTTACTAGCTGTATGTCCTTGACGCAGACAGTTCAGGCATAATTTAAGGATTTTAGCCTTTTGAATTTTAGTTTCTAACGTAAACGCTTTGAATTTTGAACAACGATATATCGCATGGTTATTTTTACATAATGGGCAAACAAATGATTTGTTTGCGGCAGAAGATTGAGAATGTGATTGGGAGGCAGAGCTTACGACTAACGACTTGTGACGATTATATGTGACGTCACTGTGTCTACGTTTCACGTGGGCTTCCTCCATGGTTTCCAACAAATCAGACCGGTTCTTTAAGAATTCGATAAGGTTGTCGAGTGTAGGTAGGTCTTTCAGGGTATTACGGTAAGTTTCCCACTCACGACTTGTAACGGAATCTAGCTTCGTTGAAATGATATGTATAATAAGTACATCCCAGTGCTCCGTGGGTAATTTAAGCGTCTTTAAAGCTCTAAGATTTCGATTTAAAGTATCGATAATATTTCTTAATGCAGTAGAACATTCTTTAGCTATTATTTCAATGTTAAAAATCGCATGAATATGATTGTTAACGAGTAGCCTTTTATTATTGTAGCGGTCGCAAAGAAGTTCCCAAGCTACATCGTAATTTTCAGCTGAAAAGTCAAGCGAGCGTATGATCAAAGCTGCACTATCTTTCAAAGCAGCACGCAAGTAATGAAATTTATTGATTTTAGGTATAGACGTGTCTAAGTGTATGAGCGAGTTAAATGTGTCACGGAATTCTAACCAGTCATGATATTTGCCCGAAAAGGAAGGCAAGTGTATGGTAGGAAGTTTAATATTTTTGGTACCTCTATGTGCAGTACAAGAACCTGTGACCGATCCGGAGCCGTCGTCGCTGGCAACGGATTGCTCGTGTCGCGCCAACAACTCTCGGGCGACGGCGACGGCCTTGAAGTACAGGGTCTCGAACGTTTCGCGCTCTGCGAACTGCTCATCTGGAATTTCACACAGATTTTCTATTTCAGACTGTACCGTATCATAATCGGTGTAAAGTTCATCGATTTTAGATAACCGAATAGTAAGTTCGTTGATTTGAAGTCCGTTTAACCTTTGACATGATTCTATTGGTTCTAAGTAACTTCTGAATTGAGTTACTTTACTTTTAAAGGAAGCTCGCTTTTTAATCAATGTTTTTATGTCCATTATGTTAGTACAGCCAGTAACAATAGGTACTCACTTATTGCGCGGCGTGTTACTGTAGTGTAAACTGCTATGTAATAGAATGACACGATTATACAGAAATAAAAACTTTTAAGAAGAAAAATAAGAAAGATACTTAAATTTTAAACAATGAAGCGAAGTGAGCGTGCAGTAATGTCGATAAAAGCCGTGCGCATTCAAAAGCGTTCCGCAAGCCGTGTATGCAAAACCGGTTTGAGGTAGATGGTCGCGGCGGCAAGCAGCGGCTGCGTGCGTGGCAAGCGGGCGCAGCGACACGTAGTAACAAAGCAGTTAGCTGGAATTTATGTAAAACAATTGCTACGATTAACACAACATAAACACAGTTCACACACAGACCGCTGAAACTATCACCCAAGAATCTCTGAAATTATAGATTTTGAAGATAAATACCCGAGTAGGTATGTAGCTATAATGAATTTAGCTTAACGGTAATTTGGCAATTCTAAGGCAATAAGCCTATAATGAAATAAATGGGTTTTAATGTTTTTTATTGTAACTTGCAAGTAGGTTACAAGAATTAGCAATAATGTTTGTATTTCGCTTATAAAGTGCGACTTATGTATGTTTTAACCACAAAGATAATGGCAATGTATAGGTAATCAGATTATTGCTGATTTTTACTCATGGATGAGTAATGAATAAATGATAGGTAATAAAGGTAAAATTGGAACGAACTCACAATAACGATACCCTCCAGGTCTTCTAGTAGAATACCCTTTGAACTATGTGTGATTCTCCAATAGCTCACTGCAATCCTTTATAATGTTATGAAGTAATGATTTCTTCAAGTTGCTTCACTATGTACGGTGTTTAATGTTTGAACACAAATTCGTAGAAAATAATCTTCTCGGCAATGTTCCACGTAATGGCGGCTCGATGTCACCACGTCGCGTTTCCTTTGTTCTTGTTTCGCCAGCTCTGGAGGCCAATGTTCGACTCGAAGTACCAATGTTAAGAACTGGGCGTTTATGATGTGGAGACTCGGTCGTGGAATGCGGTGGTAAAGAAGAACTCCTTCGATGTTTACTAATTTATTGATATTACAAAATGATATTACAAAGGATTGTGTCGTGCGTGTGCACCAGGTACCGTATGCGAAGGTGAAGTGAACGAAGTGACAGCCGGCAATGGCGGCAGCGTCGCCGCCGAGCTGGGAACCCGTTATCTCGCCGTGTGCATGTGTGTAGGTCATGTACGCACACATGCAAGGCGTTAACAGGGGAGGACATACACTTTTTTATGGTTTTTAAGGATTTCTCGAAATAGATGCAATTAAATATAGCCAAACTGTATATTTTTACAATTAAATTTTTAATACCTACAATTTGATACCTATATTGTATTTCTATAAAATACTTTTTTTATTTATTTTACTTATTTTTTTATATTTTTTTTTGTGCCCGCCAGCTGATTGTACCCGACCATACCCAGTACGATCAGGGTCGGGTACATCAGTGGGTAGTTCTGGGTAGTCAACCAATCAGACTGCAGCCCAATTACCGTATGACGCTTATGTCAAGTTGACGTGCAAGAAACGCAGAGTCACGTGCAGGCGAGAAGTGTAACATATTTTTTATTATCAATTATTTTTATGTGGCAAATTTCATAATGCTAGAAAGAGTAGAAGTTACTAAAATATTATTACATGCAGCTTGAACACTCACGTGTGATTGTTATTGGCTATATGACATCCGTTTCACCGATACAATTTCGGCATTATCAAGGCGAGTGTCGTTCTTAGGACGACAACGCAGCGTTTACCGTCGTTGTCAAAAGGACACATTTGATATGTCATAATAATTTAGTTTGTCAGCTCACGCGAGTTTTAATTATATTATTTACCTTAAATTTTTAATAATTTTGCACGTAGGGATTGCTTTATATGATAATAAATACAAAATATAAAAAATGTTATACCAAGTTTTGTCTGCATGGGACTCAAGTTTCTTGAACGTCAACCTTATAATATATTATAATTATTATTGTATTGTACAGTATTGTATTTTATTTTATTTTGGATTTATAAATTTGGTATTTGGACTGCAGTACAGTATTATATTTTATTTTGGATTTGTTAATTTGGTATTTAGGCTGCAATACAGTATTGTATTTTGTTTTGGATTCGTAATTTAGGTAGTTGGACTGCAGTACAGTACTGTATTTTATTTTGGATTTGTAAATTTGGTATTTGGGCTGCAGTAAAATATTGTATTTTATTTTGGATTTGTAAATTTGCACCACAAAAATAAAATACGGGTCCGAGTATACAAATCAATTCAAAATACTTTATTGCACCTAAGAATAAAACGTATTACAAGTATCATTAACAAGTTTATTTCTGAAAGAGATTTCTACTAGCATGCCCTTGTTGATAGAATCGATTAAACAAAAAAGTGAGTATTTCATAAGTGCACACAAAGACAAAAAACTGTTTAAAACCCATTCGTAAAAAAAAAACATTTAAATGCACAATTTATTTTCAACTCATTCAATTCATTGCTCCTAAATAAACGACGACGATACATTCAAAATATTTCAAACAGGTAGTTTGCAAGTTGCAAGCGATGATTTTTTTTTTAGGGTTCTTTACCTTCATAACCTTCATTTAACATGGAGAATAAGTCAATAAAACCAGAAGCTAATCATCGTTAATAAAATTTTCGGAGCCACAATTTGACGTCACTGTATGGCACAATCGTGTGCTCTTATATCCACTCAATTTGGACTCCAGCCAAAGTTTGTTGAAATTGGGTCGCAAACGACACTTTCTATCTCACCAGCATCTGTGGCAGATGAAACTAGCTCTCCTGTGCTAATTAGGACTCTATTACTTGTAGCTAGAGTATGTTATTATATGACATCATTTGTTGATTGGATTATTGCAGTGTCATTGAAATATCATCCGAACTTTGAGGCCTTATGATCTAAAATCGTGTTGGGGTGAATTGAGATGTTTTTCAAAAAGGGGTTGTTACATTGGTTTATCAGGTTTGATCCTAGAATAGCAATGAAAAGTTTATTTCCGTGGTTTTGTTGATTTGTGTTTGTAAATAGAAAATTAAAGTTGTTGTACTATAATTAATTTGAGTTACCTTACTTGTCATAAGTGACGTAAACAATTATATTTTCGCTCACAAACATGAAAAGACCTTTATCCTCACTCCTTTGACTAAAAACCGTCAAAATATTACAAGGGCACTTTATTCAAGATATTCTGCGAGTTTTTCTAAGTGTAAATAATAAAAGCAAGTCTAAGTTTTAATACAAAGAAAATAGTTTGATGGTTGAAACCAGTCTTTTGGTATTTTCTGGAAGTATAATAGTGAAACTTATACAACGTGTAACAGAAAGGTGTAACCATAATTTAAAGAGCTTATTCAGTCTATGGTTTAGAACAACTTTTAATATGGAACAAAACATGTATCTCAAAAAAAATATTTAACTGTTTCATAGAAAAATGCAATGCTGCTCGGCCGAAATGTATGGAAGGGCAGATTTTTTTTTTGAGATTTCAGGGTTGGCTCCATAGTAAGAGTTGTTATATACCATTGACTGAATAAGCTCTTTAAATATGGTTCCACCTTTCTGTTACACGTTGTATATACTTAGAAGTGTTCATAAATCTTTTAAATACTCTAATTTTTTTTTACAAAATGTTAAAATCTCTGCAAATCTGTTAATAAAGTCGGCAAATCTGCAAACAGTCATATTTATCCTTTGTTATATTTAACCCTGAACTGCCGCGCCGGTCTCAAAGACCGCAACGGGTTTTGTTTTTCAATTTAATCGGCCAACGTAAGCCGTAAATATCTGTGCGTGTATGTACATTTTCGTCGATCCCTTGCAACAATTTGCAAGCACTCGTCAGGTGTATACGAGCGCCAATCTGACCTCACATTAAACTTACAATTTAGATGTGATTTTTGTTTTGTGTTTATTGTTACTCAATTATTTGAGTAACATTATATATAATTTTTTTAATTAAACAATATGGATCTTGAAATACGTAAATGTATAAAAATAATATTTGTATCAACTAGATAAATGTTTTTGACATTTGATAAGCGGTCTCTATGACCGCAGGTAGGTGGTTATATGACAGAAATAGGGGGTAGGTATTTAAGGGTTAAGTGTATTACTGTTCTTTGGTAGTGCCGTACGACGAAAACGGTTACAACATTGAAGTTTTATTAATTAAACATTAGAAGTGTTTAATTAACCCAAGTGTGAATAATCGCGAACATTAGTTATAAAAAAGTAACTTACTTGAATCGATGATCTCGTAACTAGTCTTAATCAACGTCAGTAACACTAACACTATCACTAGCATACAAAAATTGTAATCTTTGGCCATTTTCACTGCGCACACAAAACTGCACTTCACCACACTCTCGAAACGTTCGAAAATTCGCTAACCAATTCGTGAAACTTTCAGCACTTATTACTTTTCGGGAAAAAAAGTATTCTCCTAATTTTGGACTCATTGAGAAAATTTTTCCCCACTTTTCTTAGCAACTTTTCTATGCTTTACAAATACATATCTGAAAATACTTTTCTATTTCTGATATGCTTCAGTCACTCATATTGTTTGGACTGGGTCCAATATTTTTTCCCGAGCTGGATTCCATTGAGTCGATGTCAGCCGGTACCGGGATCTGAAAAATGGAAATGCTTTTAATGATGTAAACATTCCTTGCTTACACGTCTTCATACTACCATGATATGTTTGCAGCATCTGCTGAGTGAAATATATGCTTAGTGTGATTCTTTAAATACACAACTGTGTATAATGGATGATAAACAGTTTATACATGTAAGTGCAAAATTGGACGTGCAAAATACTTAAATTTGATTGTAAAATGAATTTGAGTTATTGTGATCTTGCTTGCTATCTATTGAATCAGCGTCAATAAAAACTCAACAGGTTAATGTTGTAAATTCGGATTTTGACTCAAGATTGAGTAAATTTAACAAACAGCTTAGTATTTTTAAAATTTGCAACTCCATAAATTGAATTCATAATAGTATCAGCGTCAATATAAGAACTTAACAGATTAATGTTGTAAATTCGGATTTTGACTCAAGATTGAGTAAATTTTACAAACAGCTGCGTGTTTTTAAGATTTGCAACTCCGTAAATTGAATTCATAATAAAAAGATCTTATTTAAAAAAAAGCTCTTGTACATACTTATCCACATAAAAAATAAACTTCTAATATGCCCGACCGGTTAAATGGATAAAATTATCAAGTAATAACTGTTATAATTAAGATAAAATGCCCTAGAAAATGCTGAAAAGCGAAACCGGTCGGACACATTAAAGTTTTATTGTTTATGTTAATAAGTTTATTTTAATAATTTAAATTAATGAATATTATTGTGTAGTAAATTCCACCAAGTGCCAACAATCGCAAGCATCAACTATATAAAAAGATATGACGGATTACACCAATTTATCCCGCTATTTCGGGAAATTTAAACATTTAACGCATTACACATTTTAAATTACGTATTTCAATGACAGTTTCGCAATATTTAAAACGGCATTTCATAACAAAAGTGGTAATATTTGAAGAATTTATCTTAATTTCTTTAAAAACTAGATCGTATGTATTATATAGACCTACTTTACAAATAAACGCTTACCTTCGTGAGCGTTTTGAATTTTTACTCGGAGACAGATCCCTTCTTTCAGGATCTATGTCACTCCTTAAAGACATTATTACAAAATGTTGAATTTTTCGCTGTTTTTCTGCACGTTTTCGGTACCATTTCCTACAAACACATTAAACTTTTTACAATTTTTTGGGCACCGATAGATACTTTAAACTTCAACTTCACGGCTAGAGTTTCTTTTTTCCGAAAAACACGGTTTTTTTTTACAGTAAAAACAAATTTCCCTGCCCTCCACCCGTAAAAACAGCAAAAACAGAGTGGGTATCGGTACTAATATCTCAATTACTGGAAGATTTTGATCAAAAACAAAAGTACCTTGTGTAGGAAAAATTACTTAACTTTACGTGTAGTGTTAAAGAAAATTTAATTTTTTTAAACAAACGTCGGAAAGAAATAAACGAAAGTTCATTAAGATTGCTGTATCACGAGAACCTTATCTTGTAAACAATAAGGTGTAGTTTACTTAGTATTTTTGTCAGATAAGTTGTTAACTTACGATAGTCACCAACTTATCGCAGTGATTTCGTCACTTTGTAATAGCATCCTTAATACTCCAGTACACAATACTGGTGCTTATGGTAATTCTTTTAATGTCCAAGCAGTCAGACTTTGGAATGTTCTTCCTCATTGTATTCATGACTGTCGTATTATCAGTTCATTCAAGAAAATGCTACAAGATCGCTTTCTGAATAAGAAAATATTATACATATATATTTATTTATTTTATTATATTACACGTATACTTATGGTATGTATTTTATGCATATAATAATAGCAGTAAGTACATTATTATTATATTATATTGTTATATATTTTATTTTTATATTAAGGCAAACTTTATTTGTGTGCACGTGTATGATTACTCTTGTTTATATTTAATTGTTTCCTTAATGGTTTGTTTTAAGAAATCTCTTATTAGAAATAAGCTTACCCATTTGTACATATAAAAAATATGTTAAGTTTCAAGTGGAATCGGGCCATGGTATTTGAAATGTACTATACCTTTTACTGTAACTGTTTTTATTCGTGTTTCTGTGTACAATAAATAATAAAGAAAGAATAAATTATTTGAATTTGAATTTGGCTCGAATCCATCTTGCTGGCTACCATATTGGGGCAGATTGCTGGAACAAATTGTCCTAAATGTGGACTGACCGGACAAAAGTACCAAATTTTTTCCGTCCGCCATCTTGGATTTTACGGCGGCCATTTTTAAATATAAGTTTGTTACTGATATCTAAGTTTCTAATATACCTAAAAACACGAAATTGGTGTCGAAATATTTATACGTGTATACTAGCTTTTGTCCGCGGCTTCGCACGCGTTGATTAAGGTTTTGTGTAGTCCTATCAAATCTGTAAATACTTTTTATATGTACTTGACTCTGATTTGAAGTACTTCTGGTTCTCATCATCTCTAATTTGATCCCCATGTAAAATGTCAGCGGATCGACACTATTCTCTGTTCTCTGAATTAATTATCTGCTGTCTTTGGCGAAGCCACCTCCCTCAAAAAAAAATGCAGAGTTTACAAAATCTTTAGATCTACATTTAAAAACCATCAAGTCATGCAAAAATATTTTAATTACGGGCGACATTACTATTATTATAATCTTTAATAATAATGAACAGTCATATGACCGCTCTAATAGACATTATTATCTTAACATGTATGCACAATTTGTTTCCAGATCATTTTTTGCCTACTCGATTATTGTCGATTATTGTCGTCCCAATAAAATCGTAGTTCGTTAAAATAGTAGTAATTACATAAATATAGGTACTATGTGAGATGAATATCTATTAGTTTATATACATATTTTATTTTTATTTGTTTTTGTGTAGTTTGAATGTTGTACATGTTTAATATGTTATATATGTTTAATTCCTTTTTCACGTAAAACGATTCCACCCAAAGGTTGGCTAGAAGAAATCACATAAAGCGATAAGGCTGCCAATTGTTACCTTCTTCTTCACTTGCAATGTTTTTAATTAGTTGCACAATAAAGTTTTTTTTTTTTGTATTTGCAAAACGGCTCACCTCAGTGAGTACTTTTGATCGGGATAGCCGACCAGTTTCAGCAGATTTAGACTGCCTTCTTCTGGGCGAGTAAAGACGCGACCGCGACGTCGTTGCGTCTCGCACTACTCTGAATCTGCTGAAACTGGTCGGCTATCCCGATCAAAATACTCATTGAGGTGAACCGTTTTGCAATAATCATGTTTTATCCACAAGTATCATCCAATTTGATATTTGCAATCCTTGCGCTTAGTTACGTTATATCATAGACGAATAAATACAATTTGTATTTATTTGTCTATGGTTATATACATAATTATATTATCATATGAAGAGCTTTGCAAGCAAACACAATTGTTTTATTTTTAAAAGGAGACGTTTCTCTCGTTATTAAACGTGAACATACCCTACGGAACGAAATTTAGAACAATTATCACAATTTAACCTTCCAAAACATTAATTTAATCATTCATTATGAACGCGGCGGAAACGTTGCTTCCGCGGGGTTTCAAATTATTATTAGACTGGGGAAGAATGACGCTATTGAACCAACCAATATTGGAAGACCTGTGGTCCATGAAAACAGATAGATTCGTAACTCTAGTGATAATGGCTTGCACAGAGCTAGGGGGGGTCAATAAGGTCATGACACCCCTGGATGATTGAATGTATGTGTACAGAATAACCGGCCAAGGACATGGTAAATAATTCCACTTGCCGTTATGAAGGACCATCTGACCTTGACACTTACGATCAGTCAAGTCTATGTATCTAAAGGGTCTTATTAAGTTAGTTACTTATAACTTCCTAAGTAATTTTATATTGGTAACTTTTAGACTTTTTCCTATACATATGCTCTAAGACCTACATGTAAACAAAATACAAGTTGCTAAATCAACTGGAAGTGCCCTATAGGTTTTTATTAGAGATGAAACGGATATCCGTTTACTATCCGGTATCCGGCCTATCCGGCCATATTTTTGGTATCCGGTATCCGGCCGGATAGTAGTCAGTATCCGGCCGGATACCGGATACTTAACTCAACATACAAAAAGTCGTTTAAATCACAAAATAGTTGTATCATTATTGAATAATTTAAATTCTAATACATAAAGTGAATAAGAATTGAGCTATGGTAGATAAAGACAAGCTTTACATCAATTGTTGGGAATAAACGTTTATGCTTTTCTTCATACAATTACACCAGCTACTTTTGCTGTCACAATATACCGAATGTAACTCAACATGTATCTTTTAATAAAAACACATGGTCATACTGAAATCATACTAAACAACTTTTCCAAAGAAACATACTTGTGGAAATGAAAAAATATTTTCATGTTTCCATACTCATTTTGAAAACCTACTTTAAATTTTGAAAGGGCACTGGGCGGGCAGGTTCAATTTTGTTTTATAAATATGTTAATTTGGAAAATTTGTTCAGTACGAACAGTATATTACGCGGTTTCATTTAAAGATACCTGTCCATTTATATACAGTATACACCACTCCAAGGAGACAAAAGATACATATTTACAAATTTCGTTAGGATTGGAAATTGTTTCGCGTTTGCAAACCAGCATTTGTATGATTGTGATACGATCATTTAGAAATGATCTTCATTTAAAAAATGCACGAATAATCTCGCCCACTTGCACCCGCACGCACCTTGGTGCGTAATATTTAGACTTGCTCAATTAGTGCGAAACGCATATCTTGAGCCGGATATCCGGCCGCCGGATATCCGGCTATCCGGCCTAGTGCCTCGCCGGATATCCGGTATCCGGTATCCGGCCAAATCACTATCCGTTTCATCTCTAGTTTTTATAGTGAGCAAATTTCTATGAAATTGATTATGTAAAGTGTAATTTTTTTTATGCGTTGAGTTAGAAGCCTGAAGTGTTCACAGCACCATGGAGCCGTAGAATTCTGTAGGAGGCATCAGTTTCACACGGGGCTCAAGCAAAAAGGTCTTGACAGACGGGCAGAGGGACAACAAAGTTAACATTTACGGAACTCTAAAAATGAGTAATGTGACTAATTTTAACACCATTTTGAGTGAATTTTAAGCAAATAAACGATTTGATATAGTTAGTGCCTCGGGCGCGGGGACGGGAGACGCGTTTATAAAATAATATGAATATCTATGCAGCGCGGTGAGCGCTTGTTGTATTTCGTTCCATATATTTGGTTTTTACAGCGTTCGGGCGCGCCGGACCTTAAAATAAAAAAATCAGACTGTTGTCGATTTTTATTTACAAATGTATATCCTTAAAATTGTCGCTTTCAAAATTCCCCCTCCTCAAATTATCAAGCTGAGTCTGCGCCTGGACTTTACCTACCTTTATTTACCTGTAAATACCTAAATATACGTACCTATATATTTAGGTATTTATAGGTAAATAAAGTCGTTCGCGATCGTATCTAATATTCAACATTATTTATTCAACATAACTTATTTTTAAGACCTGTCAGCCCCTGTCAGGGGGCTCTCTAAAAAATGCAATGATTGGGCATCTTGTTTGATATTCCAGAATTAAATCCTGATTATTTAAAAATACAGTGGCTAGCTTAGAATACTAACTCAATTCTTACCGAAGACAAAAGAGTTTTTAAATATGCGCAAAAAAATTGCAAGTTATACATTCAAAAACCATTTTTTTCGTACGCGAGAACTCAAAATTTAGATCGACAACTACCATTTTTTTGTTTTAAAGTTTTATTTACCTTTTATATGACAATAAAGACGTACCAGATTACTTTTTTATTTTCTGAATTATTTTAAAGCAATTAAATTCAAACCTACGAAAAGAAAACATTTTCTTGCGTGGCCCCGCAACCTCAGAAATTGTGCAATACGAAATTCAACTTCGTTGTCAGATTAAGTTAATCTCCAATAAAAGGATTGTTAAATCCACGTGTTTGTAGATTTTGTGTGAAAAGTAAAAAGTTGTATACTGTATTGCGTTGTGTATTGCTAGTTGTGTGTTTAGTTTAATGAAAGCTCGGATATGTATTTTAATAAGCATATTTTACTCGTACAGTGACTGGCCACTTTCACTCTTTCACATTGACCTATACCGGATGATAACTTTTTTCCTTGAAACGGGGTGTTCTACCCATTAATATAAACAACTTTTACTATGAGGCACAGTCCGATCTTTCATTAAATTACACTAAACACAGCAAGCAGTACACTACACAATACAATGTAGCCGATTCTGAAGGCTTTAACTTTAGTTTTAGTGCTGTCAAAACTAAATTTTCATCGTTGCAAAATAGTTCATAAGTGTGAAGATCAGAAGCTAAATTACTTTGGAAAAATTTAAGTCTTGACAGCACTAAAACTAAAGTTAAAGCCTTCAGAATCGGCTTTATTATGGTACACAACCCGATAATTATCATACAAAATCTATAAACACAACAAAAACACAGTTGTTACATACATTTTGGTCGGGTAGGTATTTTTTTTTACGGAACCGCTCAGTATGTAATCGTCGGTGAAAAGTAAGTACAGTACTAAAGTAATAATGCGCATACAAATCTATAGCCGAGCGACCGGATGTACCACGTGACCTTATTGCTTGTATAGAAAGTGTAAGGAAATACGAACTTTGCCGAACAGTGGCGAAGATTTGTATACGCATTATCACTTTGGGATCACTGTATACATATATTATTGGATTAACGTCTCAGGGATACATTAGCATTATTTATTATATATAGAAGTGAATAAAAATAGATAATAAAAAACACGACTGCCATAATTTCAAAATGAACTTAGTAACGACGACACCCAGTGCAGTTAGGGGCAGCTCTACATTGGATACGTGTTGTTTTGTACGATATCGATATACTCGTATATCCCCCGATAGCACTGGGTTTCTTTACTACGTGTCAGTTAATTTTGAAATTATGACAGTCGTCTTTTTTAACCGACTTCAAAAAGGAGACGGTTCTCAATTCGACTGTATGTGTTTTTTTTTTTTTTTGGCGTTGTTGCTCCATAACTCCGTCATTTCCCAACCGATTTGAACAATTCTTTTTTTGTTTGAAAGAGTATACTTCCAGGTAGGTCCTATTTTAGGTTTGGTCATGATTTGATGAAGGTCTTCAGAGATAGGCAGTGGAACTCCTCAGAAAATGACAGCATATCTCTCGAAATTGAGGCAATCGCTATGTACTTGGGTGCTGATTACAAGGTATTACTTGAAAATCGACATTCTTCCACCTGACCTTCGATCCTGGCTTCATCAACATATTCACCATAGAACTCTTCAACGGATCAGAGCACATAACTCGAGATTGCGGCAATCACTGCGTTAGGGTGCTGATTCAAGGGTATTACTTGGAGATTATCAGAATTCTCACCTGACCTTCGATCCTGGCTTCATCACCATAGAACTCCTCAACGGATGACAGCACATAACTTTAGATTGCGGCAACCAGTTTGTGTTAGGGTGCTCATTGCAGGGCATTGCTGAAAATTGCCAGTGTACCCACCTGAATTTTGATCTTGGCTTCATCACCGTAGAACTCTTCAACGGATGACAGCACATAACTCGAGATTGCGGTAATCATGTTGTGTTAGGGTGCTGATAGCAGGAAGCTACTCAAACATGGCTACTTATACTCACTTGAACTTCGTTTCATATTAACACCACGTTTGCAAGAACTACCTATACCTCACAATTTAACCCAGCAACCAGTGGCGTAGCTAGGTAGGCAAAGGCCCTACAAAAAAAATCGGGCCCTCACCCCCTCTTTCACGGTAGCTTCAACTTATATTGGCCTTCAAAATTATAGATAGGAATAAAAATAGGATACAGGATACAGTGAGTTGAACTTATCATTAGTAGGCTTAAGGCGATATTTAAAAGTTTTAGCGTCCCTTTTACTCCATATGCGAAAAAATCCTCAGTGCGAGAGGGACGGATTCGAGGAAAAGTAGCAAAAAGTAGGTTTTTTATTAATATAAAATATACTAAAGTTGCTATCAAAATTTCGTTTAGCCAGGTCCTAGATACTGTTGTAATCCATCTAATAAAATATAATTGCAGTCCATATGTCATTCCAAATTGTCAAACCCGGAGAATTGGTGTCGAAAAAGACCTCATTTCAATAAATATTTCTATCGTGCCGAATTTCTCCAATCGCGTTTCTGTTCTAACAGATCCCTAGAAAAAAAATCCAAAAATAATATACTATTTTATCAAAATAATACATTATTTACTGAAGTAGATATGCACGTTCTAAAAGTGTCGATTTTTTTCCGTAGCGCCTTAATCCATACGTCATCTCTATGAGGGGTAAAATCTCTGTGTTTATATAAAAGAAAATGGGAATAAATAAGCAACGACGCATTATAAAATCTTTATTATACAGATGAGATCAATAGATGACAAAGAAAACCGATTTTTAACAGAGTTCCCTGTCCAATTCACAACCTCTTGCGCGCTTTAATTTTTGCGAATTCGTCTATAACTTCACTTAAATCCAAGTTTGATGCCGCCTTATTTTCTATTGCAATTAACGATAAGTGTCGAAGGCGATCTTGTCCAATGCTGTTTCTTCAATAATTTTTTATAATCTTCAGTTTACTGAAAGATCTTTCTGCTGCTGCGGAAGTAACAGGAATTGTATGAAACAGTAGCATTGCTGTACCTATACACTACCGTAAGGTCAGATTCGAGCACGCCAAATTTCGTTATAATTTCTCTGCAAAGTTGCCGAATGGACCACGTCTCCGTCAATTGAGGAAGGACCAGATGGTAAACATTAAGAAATTGGAGCGAAAAAGTGGGTCCAATTATATTGGAATATTTCATCTGAAACTGATCACATTTCGTGAGTAAAATCGTTTCATTCATGCTCAGCAAATTTTTTGGAATCAAAAAGTCGAACGTTTTACAAACTGCACTCATACCAGAAAAACGCGCATCTAACTGATTGATTATTATCTCGAGTACATTGTTGAAAATGGTTACTCTGAAGACTTCTTCCTGATTTTGGAATCGGTGATCAGAAGCCAAGATGAATTCATCGAAATGCTTTTTAGTTTTTCTTCGTCGCTTTTCTGGAAAGGTAGGATCGATATCGTATTTTTTCGCGGTTTCGGTGGCCTTGGATTTGAAGGATTTGAAGTCATTCCTGTACCCTTTTAATTTATTCGTTGTTTCGTCCAAAGCCTTACTTGCCTCGTCCAAAACGATATCACGTTTTTGCAAAATTTTGGAAACATAATTGATCCTGTTCAACACGCTGTGCATGAATTCGCAAAGGAATACAAACTCAAAATTCAGCATTTTTGATTTTATAACCTCTGCTTCACGACGTTCGTCTTTACTTTAATAATATCGAAAAAACGAACTTTGACTGCAGCTATTGAGTTAACCCTGCTCGACCATCTTGTTGGATTAAATTTTTTCAAAGTGATTTCTGATTCGCCAGTAAATTTTGATAAGAGGTCCCAGCGATTAATGCTGTTTCCAAAGAAGTTGAACAAGTCTTGTATTATTGCAAAGAACTTCTGAATTTCGATAGAACCTCTGATTGTTGATGTTCACTTAAAATCATTAAAAAGTCGAGGTTTTCTAGCTTCAGGAGCTGGCGAATTGGCTGACCTGTGGGTCTACCGCGTAATTCTCATTTTCATCAACATAAACTTGAGATTGAAATTTGACGTGCGTGCGACGACACCCGCCTAACATACCATCTCTTTTGCACGCGTTGAATTTCGCCTGCATTTGCTTGAAGTTGATACAAATGAGAATTACGCGGTAGAGCCGCCGCTCTTTTCAAAGCTTAGGTTGGAGGGCCCCCTGAGCTCCAGGGCCCTGGTGCACTGCACCAGCTGGCCCTATGTTAGCTACGCCACTGCCAGCAACACTAAAAAATGTGAAATAAAATAAACTTTGAACAAAAAAATAGCAACCGACTTCAATAGTAACAGCAGTCATTCACTAAAAAGTTAATAATAATTCTATAAAGACCGATGGTACCGAAGCAACACTTTTGCCGACTTCTTTCTTCCTGAAACATTATGTTATCTAGAAGTCGGCGTATTTCCTACGATATAGCAACATAGAAACCAATATAAGAACGCCGACTTCTAGATAACATAACGTTTCAAGAAGAAAGAACTCGGCAAAAGTGTTGCTTCGGTACCATCGGTCTTTATAGAATTATTATTAACTTTTTAGTGAATGACTGCTGTTACTATTGAAGTCGGTTGCTATTTTTTTGTTAAAAGTTTATTTTATTAATATATTAAAATTGAAAAATTTAAATTGAAATTGAAAAAAAAATTTATTAATCACCATAATAACTACACACACAATATAAATATCAAATTATTCAGCAAATATAAAAAAAAACAAAACATATAAAATAAGAGAAAATAAAAATATCTGTGAATAAAAATGTGCATGCATATTGAAATTGTTAAAATGTGATAAAAAGGGGCAGACTCAACATCTGTTGTGTGTTGCAGAACAGCAACACAACGCTGATTTTCAATCTGTCCCTTTAATAATATATTTTTTTTAATACTTTCATACCCAGTGCCAATCCGGATGGTATAGAGATTCTAATGACACCTCATTCTTCCAAATTGGTTAGTGTTTGGAAGATATGATGGAATAAAGAACAATACATACATGAACCCTGAAAACAATACACTGCTTTTTTTGGAGGGCAGTCGTGTAAAAAACATAGTCTTTCCAATAAATGCTGAAGCTTGTTACAATCTCTGAGGCACAAAATTTCTGCTTTCTTAATTCAAGGCACCAAGAATTCTAGCTAAATCGTAACTTATGTGCACATCAGACATTTTCTGCAACAACATCTAGCATTTTCTCGTATTTCCTCTATGATTAGTGTTGTCAGGATATCGATATTTAGTAAAACTAAGAAAAATTTCAATACCATTAAAGCACCAGGTTGTGTCAGAGATACAACCGTAAATGATTGAAGTAGATTATACTTAAATTAAACTGTCAATCACAGAAGAAAACACTTCAATAGCAGCGCATTCATTCGCTTACGAGGCATTATTTATTTATTTATTACAAAGCCTGCAGCACAAATTCACATTTTTATAAGGCATATAAACATTAAAATAACATAAGCCAATAACGGGTTTACTTTATTATCTTTATTTAAATATACTCATACAACGAAGATGATAAAAATTTTTGAAATTGGTAATAAAAACCAGAAAAGAAAGCGAAATTAACAAAGTCAGTCGATTTAAAAATATGAAAATATTAATTTAAGTGCTAAGGTGTATGGGGCTTCAGCACAATTACTAAATACCTATACTCAACAATAACAATTTAGTTTACTTGCATGAGGGTGTGTTTGAGTGTATAAGAGGATGTGTATGTGTCTGTGAGTATTTTTATATGACAGAACTAATATCACTCAACAATTTCTATGGTATTTTCAAAAAAAAATATTCCGGTCAAATAATAACAAAAAATTCAACGATTAAAGAACTTAATAATCTATAAACAGAAAAAAATTAATTAACTAATCTATTAAATATAAAAAAAATCTAATTAATCCCTTATATGTCCCGGGCAGATCGTAGAATTGGGCATCCACTCGTCGCACCTATTTTTGACATTTGGTGAAAGATTTTCGATTTCTTACTTTACGATCAGCCTGATTCGACGATCGTGTCCACGACATATATACCAAAATAACAAAGCTGTAATCAGGTTGTTATGTACAAAGAAGTAAAGGCTTTTATTTTGATTTACATACGGCTTTTTAAAACCAAAATCATTCTAATCTTATCTGGAATAAAGTAAAGTGAGGTAAAACTAGAACCAAATACCTATTAACACAGCGCAATAATACATGAAATGTTATTAGAGTGCATTACAAACTAGAAAAGATCAATCAGAAACAAACCCAAAGACAAGAATTTGAAAAAAAAATAAAAATCCCCGTGCCAGGATTTGAACCTGCGACCTCTTATTATCAAGACAACATGAAATGTTGCGTAATACACGCAATTTTTTTTGCTGTTTGAATAGCATTTTGCCTGCGGATTTGCTCGTACTGAAAAATAATATCTGCCCTTTTCCAAACTTGTATAACTTTGCTTACTTCTGAACTCATTTTAGTCACAGAGCGCATGGAGTTTTTCGTTTTCTTAGAAACCTTGTTGCTATTTGTTTCTTTACAAGCGCCTGAAAACCAGTTTACTGTTACTCCTCATGTATCGATAACTAAATTATCGATATGCAAACAACCCTACTAAGGAATACGTTTCCATATTTCATCGTTTAATTTATGCAAATTCTTACTAAGAGACCGCACTGAACTTGGCGACTATGAATGGAATTACTCGAGGTTCCGGGTTCGCTTCCCGGCAAGTAATAAAGTCATAATATTTTATAGTGGAAAATTATACGACTACCTTCTTTAAAGTCCTAGTGTATTTTAAAAGAATCGCTTTGAAAATTGAATTTTGCTTAAAAATTAAGTAAATAAATTAGAGTGTAGACGTGAAATGTGGTCCGATTCCGATTCTCACTGCGAAAGGTTGGATGAATGGATCGATGGATGTTTGTTACTCTTTCACGCCGTATCTACTGAACCGATTGGGCTGAAACTTTGCACAAATGTGGTTTTAGACCTGGAATAGGACATAGGCTACTTTTCATCCCATAAATCAGTTCCCATGGGAACAAGAAATAGTGTCGGTCAGGGAAGCGGCTCGGCCTTCAGCCTCGCCGAAAATACTATACTAGGGAATCAAACAAGTTATCAAAGACCGCCAAAGACACATTAGCAAAGGATTAAGACGGAAACGTGTCTTAATTTTCGGCCTCGCCAAAGACACTCCAAATACTCCAAACCAAGAATCAGGTCAACTACGTACTAACAATTAATGGTTTGAAAAATATTTACAGATTCAATACGACTATGTAAAAACTTAATCAACGCTAGCGAAGCCACGGGCAAAACCTAGTAGAAACATAAGATACATGTTATCAGC
Source organism: Ypsolopha sequella (assembly GCA_934047225.1). NCBI lineage: Eukaryota > Metazoa > Arthropoda > Insecta > Lepidoptera > Ypsolophidae > Ypsolopha > Ypsolopha sequella. Next base: position 10,153,149 of record OW203991.1, read on the forward strand.
CAAACCCGAATTTAAGGAAACTAGTATGGCCTACGCCATTTTTCCGGTAATCCTTCAGCGCAGAAGAGAACCGATAGGTTAGGTTAGAAGGTTAGATTTACTTTAGTTGCTACTTGGTGGTGCGAACGCCACACATAACCTTCGTGGTTATTTTATATGACAATCCAGAAGCCTAGCTTAGCCCAAACTAGTTTATCCTTAAATCAGATTTGGCCAGCAACACACGTACCAACATCAAAATTCCACATAACTTTGGAAAATGCCCATTTAGGTGAAGCAGTCAAGATAATTCTTCGAGCAGAGAAGTGGGCAGAAGGCTAGTTTTGTATATTTAATAAATACGAAAACTGACATTACTTATGCATATCTATGCTCAATTTTAAAAGGTTTTATTTTTCAATTATATTGCACTTAAAATTTTTAATGGAATACAATTGACTACATTTTATCTTGATTCCATTCCACAATTTCACTTTTAGCCTGTGATGTTATACAGACGCAATGCTTGCTAAAATTAAAATTTAATCCTATTTGTCGCTCGACGCAGAAACTAAACATTCAAAATACAAATTTCACGAGTTAATTTCACCAGAGCAGTTCCTACGGTTCAGCTGTTATTTGCTCAAATGCCCCTCCACTGCTGCGACTAACAAAGGACAATATAATTACGACAACTCAAACAGGAGCTAGGCAGTCACGAATAGTGTTCAGGAACGTGTACTTACCCCTTGTTTCGTGTGAAATTTTGGACTTTTTAAAAACTTTCTTTAAAAATATTTCTTTGAAATTCAAAGTATGAATTGTCGCGGTTGTTATTATCATAAATTATAATAAAATTAATTATTCAATGATGGGTTTGTCGCATGGTAAAAAAGCATTTATTAATTTAATTACGTTTGATTACTGCAATTAAAGTAGGGTTTCGTAATTGGCATTTTGTTGGTTACAGAACTCTACCATGACCGCCACTTTTTTATTTATTTACAAATTTCTCACGCTTGGATGAAAAGCGCCGATGAAGCGCGCTCATAAAAGACTGAAAGAGTGAAAGCATTATCAGACACGATATCAGACTGTCCAAAGAGTTCCACAAAATCTACGGAAGTAGAAATCCGATGTGCGTCCCTCGAAAGGCACCTAAAATTGAGCGAATGAGCTATTAGCTTTACGACACGATATTGAATGTTAGTTAAACGCTCTGGCCCCGTATAGTATAATTTTTAATCGCGCTCAATGCAACTAAGTTGAATCACAAGTGCGAGGAGCGCGACACGATGTTTTTGCGATTAAACACTATGCAACGCTCCTCGCACCTGTGATTCAACTAAATCGCGTCACGCGCGATAGAACATCATGATGCTATGAGGCCTAATTCAAACTTACGCACACAGATGCGTGCTCTATACGCCACCAAAACGAAGTTCAGGGGCGTCTCCATACAAATCTCGGTGCGGCGCGGTGGTGTGTAGAGCACGCACCTGCGTGTGTGAGTTCGAATTTGAACGTTTGTTCTAAGATTCATGACTATAAATATATTTACCATGGCGATGCCTTCAGTACTTGCCAACAATGCATATATTGGTAGCTACTCGTATTATGTATACTACATACATACATATACTCACGCCTGTCTCCTGGAGAGGTAGGCAAAGACTACAGATTTACATCTGCTAAGATCCAAACACACCTCTTTCGCCTTTTCCAGATCCATCAATCTAGTCATACAAGCTCTTCTATTCCGGGTACTTTTGACATGGCCCTTTTTCAGTATGTCGCCAATTCAGTCAGCATATATGTATACATTACATAATAACATAAACAACATAAAACCATGTGTTACAATGAATCGCACATAGCGTAGGTGTTACATAGCATCAGTATGAATTTATATACCTACCGAAGTAAATTCAGTTTTTGTTTTATATTTTCTTCAACTTCTGTTGTTACCTACTTGCCAGATGTTAATGAAAGCAGCTGAGAAACTGTTGAGTAAAATTAATTTCAGTTACCGAGTCATTCATTTTAGCTCCGACTTGGAAATGACAGGGTGGAGCTGTGTATTTTTGTCAGAAATGTAAATTTATTAAAATAGGTATTTAAGTAGCGATAATTTTACCAAGCGATTCAAACTAGCATGTCATCGTTTTACCTATTATTAATAATGTTAATAAATATATTATATTTTGATTTTTAATCTTTATTTATTTCTTTGGTTTATTTATGAATATTAAAACAATAAAAATAAGTTTTTACTCGACAAATTCATGTAATAATATTGTTTATTTATTAATATTAAAAATATAAAAATAGATCTTTACTCGATATATTTCGACCCACGGTACGGGACCGTCATTTGACTGATGACGGGCTGCGCTATACCGTGGGCCGAAATATATCGAGTAAAAACCTATTTTTATTGTTTTAATATTAATTAATAAACAATATTATTAATTATCAAACGAAGAATCAAACATCTGTTTTCTGGCTATAAAAAATAGGTAGTTTTAATTAATTATTTTATCTTGTTTATTTTTACATACATACAAACATACTCACGCCTGTCTCCCAGAGGGATGAGCAGAGACTACAGATTTCCATCTGCTACGATTATATCAACTAGTATTATATATTTGTAATCTTTATGCTATATATTATACAGTATATTAATAAAATTTGTGTGAGTGTCTATCATAACGAAATAGATATTATAGTAAAGTCCTCGCGAGGGAGTCGCACGCGACGTAGCACCCCGCGGAGCCTGATGAAAAAAATTGAGATTTGCTCGTAACAATCAAAGTAAGTCTTGTTGTACTATACAAGGTGAATTTGTGAACATCGTATAAATTCATACTTGAGCCTTGGTAAGTGATCAGCATCATGAACTAATAACAATTTTTGTAAAATTCATATAATGAAATTTCGACTCCCCATAGTGATTCACTCAGAACTGGGAGTGAATTACTATGGGAAGTCAAAATTTCAAGTTACGAATTTCACACAATTTGTTATTGATTCATGATGCTGATCACTTACCAAGCCTCCAGTATGAATTTGGTTGATGATCAAAAAGTCACCTTGTATATAGCATCGTGACTTTATAAAAAAAAGTTGGACACATTGTTATCTAGAATAAGTAGGTAAATCGTAACTAAAACTAGTAAATGAGGCTTTGAGGTGAGCTAATGGATTCATGCTACGATGTGCTACGCGCGGTAGGTGCGATCGCGATGCTACGCGCTGACGCATCGAGATTGCGTTGCGACAGCAGGATCACAAAATAGATACTACCAGAAGGCCGACTCCATCCAACGAGCGAAAACAGACGCACACATGCATAGACGCGTACGTATGATAATCTCGGCAGAATTTCGTATTGGCATTCGACCGACTTCATCCGAGATCGTCCTACGTGTGCATCTATGTGTGCGTGCGCCTGTTTTCGCTAGTTATGCGGAGTGAACCTTCTGTAAGTGGTTATTTTGTGACAGAAGGTAGGACAGGACTACAATGTGATATTTCATACGGAGGCAGCGTTATGTGGCGTTAGTTCGTTAACTGATCACCGGCAAACTTACGCTTGTAGCACTGTACTTCACTTTTTAGGGTTCCCTCAGAAAATGTCCGCCTTGAAGTCTCTTTCTTTCCGTTAAACTTTTAATTTTTAATATCAATATCAAAACATTATTTCTGTACATTGAAGAAAAGTAATAAAAATAGAAAGGAGGTGACTAAAAAAGAGTAATAGAACACAAATCAGCGATTTTTAGAATTTTTTCTCTCTGTCTGTCTGTCTGTCTTTCACGCATATCTTTGAAACCACTTAACAGACTAGGTTGCAGTTTTTTTTATTATCATTGAAGTGACGTTTTTTTACATATAAGCTATAAGGGTTATTAATAAAATAACGACTAAGCCGAAAACGGGGCAGAGTTGAATAAACGCGGGTGGGGTCGCGGGCAAGGCACATGCCTACTATAATACTTTACACACTAACATCTGAATCTATTCGTTTAGTGAGTAATCGTGCGACTTGAATTTATAAAGTTCTTCGCAGCGTTGCGAAATCGGAAGACGGGAATACCTACCTAGCCAGGCCGAACGCGCCCAGCTCGGCCGAACATGTTCATTTGTGTTCAAATTAAAATTCAAATAGTTTATATTGCAAAGCAGGTATAGATATATACACTTTGTACACGTCAAATTTAATCTAATAAAGAAAATATATGTAATAAAATAATAAATGTACATGAACTAAATTAAAGGTTTATTTAATTTATGTAGCAATATATTTACGATTAAAATGATAGGTAAAATATATATTATACAAGTTAAAATCCAATCAGCCGCCCGAACCCATACCGGAGACCCGGCCAGGGACCAGGAACAAGGTTCAATGATCACCAACCGAGCCCCCAGCACGAATCCAGGCGGCCGACCAAATCCCATCCTATATACTACATACTAATAGGTTACATATATAAATACATGCCTACCTCCGCCCATTCGATTAGTCTTGCTAAGAAGAAGGGCAAGAAACTAAGCAAGATCATGTCCTTTTTTTTCAACATAAAACTTATACTATACAATATATGACTTATATCTACTTTAACCAAGGGATAATAAAATACAAGACAGCAAGAATTCAGGTTAATGGAAAAAAGAAAAACATATATATGTTTGTCTACCTGTCTCATAAAGTCTTTTTCCTCTTACAGTCTGTAATCAATTAATGTTTACACCTTAGAGCAATCATAAGTTAGGAAATTATACTATTTAATTAAATTATAACTGTACTAACTAACACCATACTATTCGGACTTTCCGCCGTCACACTACAAACATAATCCCTTGACTTGACATAACACAGCACACCCCTATGATGATGTCTAATTCCGGTATCTCTAACCATAATTGAATGATGATTGGTGTCAAAGTGATGAATGCTTACTATAACAAATAACGCTTATTATTGTAATAACTACAGGGTAACAACTTGGGGAGATAAAATCTCTTAATCAAAAATGTAATTGGTTGCCCACCCCAACAGGGCTCGAAATATATCTTGCTTTAATTTGTTTGGGTGCTTTTTTATTAAATGTTTTTATATCTGTCAATATTATTAAGAAAATCTACAAGGTAAATATATTTCATGAAGTATATTAATCAAACATTCAATGTACAATATATTAAACGGAAAGTCGGGAAAACGGAAGTCGAAACATTTCCTAAGAACATATTTGTTTATTTTAATTTAATTCATTTATTACACTTTTGTACATTTACTTCCAAACATTTTAACATACAAAGCAGACATTGTATGCCAAGGCGGCATTTATTGCTAATAGCGATATCTCCGAGGCAACCTATGGTAGGACAAAAAAATTGACAAAATAAAACTTGAAAAAATAACCTACCTGCTTATTTTCTTCTAAAGCTTTCCTAATTATACCTACCAACTAGCTCATCGACAACTAATTGGCATTCCGTTCCGAAACACTTCAACATCTCAGCAATGTTGTAGCGTTCCATTTCACGTAGTCGTCGCATCGCCGAGCCTAATTGCGCTGGCGCCACTAGAAATTATACCGCGAAATAAGTCCCTCAATTCGTTCTTATTTATTGGAAACAAGTACTAAAATTCAACAAATAGTGACAACTGATTTGAGGCACGATATTGTTGGCTTTGTGATTTATTTATAACAATGGAACGACTACTAAGGATTCCGAGAAACTTGTTGATAGGTCGTGTAAAAAGGAACGTTACGATTTGGATGAATATTTTTTTTTTTCTTTTTGAAAGCGAGAGCCCTTTGTGTTTTGTTTATTATAGCGTCTGTCTAAATAACATTATTATTAGCTTTTGCTCGCTACTTACTCTACGTGGACTTCCTAATTTAAAGCCGTCTAATTATTGTTTAAACCATGAACTATTACACTCAGGAAGGGGAGACCTGAGAAATGCGTTTGCGTGAGTGATACGAAAATGTACAGTCAGACAAAAAGATTACATATAGAGTTTTATTTACTTACAATGTTGTAATATTTATTCTTCACCTCACATTGCATCTTCATCAACTTGAAATTCACTCCCGTCCCATGTATCGCCTACGTTTATAATGACTCGCTCTTTTCGGGCATCAATAGCGGCGTCTCGCCCCTTAAATTTAATTACATCTTAAAAATAGTTTATTAAGTTTTAATAAATTTAAATATGATTAGAGTGCATTACAAACTAGAAAATATCAATCAGAAACAAATCAAATTTAGAGTATTCATAGCGATGGATTTCGCAAAATAAACATAATTTTAAACAATTTCTTTCGATTGGCTGCTCAAGGTTTTCGTGTACTCAATGTAGGAGCTATTTCACTAATTTGTATTGACGAAAATAAAAAATCGAAACAAATAAACGTGCCTCAATCTGCTAGCGGTACCGGAGGGGAAATGCGGGAAGTGCGCGGCAGGGTGACGCCACGTGCCGGGCGGGGCCGGCTTGAAGCCGACTGTAAAAACCGGACTAGCTCTCTACACTGTAGGTGTGCACGTACACAAACGCAATTCTCAGGTCTTGCCTTCCGCAGTGTAGCACATTGTAAATCCATCTAGTGGGGACTGTGAGATGTGAGGACTCATAGAACTCACACCAACGTGTATTTTTTACACTGCAAAAATGACGTAGGTACTTTAAGTTACTCTCAGGACAACTAGCTATCATAACAATGAAAAGCTCATCAAAATCCGTTCTCACGTAAGTCGCGATCGTACAGACAGCGACAAAGTATTTTATGTTTTTAATTATTTTAACATGACTAATTCCGATTCTTTCAGGCCCCCGGAAAGCCAACTGTTTATTTATGTGTAATATTTATGTAAATATTTTTATCGTACCAACAAACCCTTACAGTGATTTTAATACATACATAAGTATCGATCGATTTTAATGTTACTCGTAAGTATACGAGTATGTGGTATATGTGCATGTACTTTTGTATTCATGGTTGTATTTAACGTATTTTTTTTTCTCAAACTACCTATATATCATAATTTAAAGAACCGTGTTCGAGATAAATCGAACTTCTGTAGGGAGGAAAAACAAGCCATCAGCGGCCGGCAATATTAGTATGAAACTCGATATCTGTCGTGTTATCACGCCGGCCATTTCACTATGAAAATCCGTAACTCTCGTGTTATTTGAATATGGAATGAGGTTTTCATCAAACCTGTTCAAAAACGACAAGAATGTTCGTAGTTGGTTTCTCTCTCTGATTGGTCCGATGGCGGCGAGTTCCTAGGGAAGTCGCTAACACTAGAGATGTGCTTTGACATTTTCTGACTCTGACATAGTGATGTGCTTGACATTAGTTATGTCTCTAATACTAGGGATGTACTGACACTAGGGATATGCCCAACATTACGGTTATCCCTGACAGTAGGGATGTCCCCGACACTAGGGACGTCCCTCACTATACAAATGTGCCAAAAAACATCAGCCAAAATATTTTTCGTTAAAATTTTCCGTTTGCCATATCTTTGGAACGGCAGATGCAAACCCTTAAGGCTTGGACCATAGGGTGTCAAAGAAAGTTTTTTATTTATTGTCAAAGCTTTCACGGCTTGTATGTATCTCCTAAATGGCTTAAGGTTGATGGTCCAAGGCAATCTTCAAGCTAGACAGACCCATATTCATGGTATTTTTAAAAAAGACTCGACGAGTACTTTTTAATGGAAAAAAAAGAATTGTCAAAAAAAAAATTTGATTTGATCAAATGATTTGACCAGCCATTCTCCTGAATGGCTGGTACTAGAGACACTGAGTTTAGACTAATGAATGGTTTGTCAGGTGATAGGTATATGATCAAAACAAAAAATGTATATTTAGCAGTTCGTAAAAAATGGTCCGATTCAAATTAAACTTAGTGTTGAGGTGCTCTTGCGGTTGCTCATTATGGCGCCCTATTCAATTTGTCAGTTTTTGATAATCATCAGGTTTTTTGACAATTCTTTGACAAGACTTTTATTGGCATTTAACATTGAATATCTGGACGTCAAGGTTAGTGTTACTCTAGGAGTATAGTCTCTAGTAGAAACCTTTCCTACTAAAAGTACCTATCAGATCAACTTTTTTAATTGTAAAAAGTAAAAACGTGTTTTACTGACTGTTTGAATATCCACGCATTGTTTGATAAAAGCACTAACTATTACAAGATTTAGCGGCAATTAGGCATTGATGGACTCACGTTCACGTTATCACGTTCGTCCATCAATGCCTGATGTGCCGGCCGTGGCAGTAATCTACTATACATTTAGACATTTTTGCTAATGTCTCATTGGAATCAGAATCAGACAGCCGTTTATTAAATTAAAAAACATAGCATGCATAGTAAATTGTTAAATTAAAAAAAAAAATTAAAACAGTAACGGCCACCCCATCTTAAGTTGAGGGGGGTGTGGTAATAGCCTCCCAGGTAAAAAGCCTTTCTGGGAGAATAAACTTGGTAATAATACAAAAGTTAATATAAAATTTCATGCAACAAATAAATTAATTTAAGAATTTTATATAGTACAAGTACACAGTTAATAATAATTAAGGAACCTATTCAACAATAATTACAATACCACCATGGTCGAATCAATATAAAATGAAAAAAAAATTGATCTAATTGATTGTGAAATAAAATAAAATAAAGTTTTTCATGGACTGTGTTCACAATAAGATTTCATATTCCACTGATCCCTACAGTCCCTAATGTCTAATAATTATAATAATTGTTTCTATTCCACGGACCTTAGATTAATTTTTAAATAGAGATAATGTAAATGTTATCACATTTGTGAGAGAGAGGTGTCATTAAATAATGATGATTAATAATAATGATAATAAATGGATGGGGTGAAAATAAGGCAATAATCGATCAGTCGCTTAGGGAAAATTGCATAACTTAAGTTTGTTTTTCTTCTTTATAAGTTAATAATTAAAAAACCTTTTGATATGTGGCAATTGACGCCAAGAGTTCAATATTAGTGAGGTGAAATTTAATGCACAATTAGTTAAGATCTGGTCCAAACAAAGTTAAAACAGCATTTTAATTTGGTTTTGAAAATATCATGACTAATCTTGTATACAATTTTAAACTTTTTCTTTATAAACCTCACTTATACTGAATTATTTGCGACAATTGCCACATACCAAATTTTTTTAATTTTTCAAGAGGATACAAAGTTAATTCATGCACTTTGCGCTAAGTTACTGACAAAACCTTAAATTTTGTTTTTCCTGACGAGTTCAAGACAAGAGTAATAAAAATAAATATTATTAACATCGAAAAGTTCTTTTAATTACTTCTGAAAGTAACACAACTCGAATTTTTTGTAAAGTAAACGTTTTCTCACAGTAAATAGGAAAAGAAATATTTGAAGCAACTAGTGTTGACTCAGGGAAATGATTTAAGAAATGAGGTTTATTCTGGGGAATGACAGGAAACGCGGCCAGCTGTTCGGTGGGTTTAATTTGCAGTTTTTTTTTAGATTTAAGGGGCTGCACAATGCTACAATTCACACATGCTCTAACGCTTTTGTTTTTTAACTGTCTATCCTGCAGGTATTTTGAAGTCACGGCTACATTAGGAGTATTAGGGCATTAATTATAAATTATTTATGTCTGGCGTTGTAAAGTTGTTTTTTGTTTAGTTAGTTTAGTTTTTTTAGTTAGTATCTGCATGTGTTGGTTTCGTTTTAATCGGTTTTGAAATTGCTTTTTTCGTGAAATTCATGCTTTTTTAAAATAATATAATTAAAAGAAGATTGAAAGTATGTTTTTTTATAAAGTGTAATCAATAATTATCTTGACTCAAAAAACGCGCCATTTTTTTTTTTCGCCAAATACATTGACGGAACTGAATCCAATGCAAAACTGATGTTAAGCATTGTGGAGCCCCTTAAATTTAAATTTAATGGACTCGTTTGTTTAGTTTACGTGTAAATAATTGTTTAAATTGCGTTGTACTAGTTTTAGCCAGTAGGTAGTAGAGAGCAAAAATACCATTAAACTACATACGAGTACAAGTATTTTATTTTTGTTGGGTTTGTTGGGTTTTGTAGTTGCTGAAAAGCCGTATACAGAGAGAATACTCGTCTAAACAAAAAACTTTACTACAGAGCCAATCCTAAAATTGCAAAAAATGTCAGCTGTTCCATAGAAAACTTATTTTGTTGACCAAGATTTTTCTTTTGCAATTTCGGAATTTTTATTCTATAGTAAAAGTGGTTTGTATAGATGAGAAAAATCTCTAGTTTTCGGCTTTTAAGTAACTAACAATCCGGCCAATATAGACTTAAGTGAAAAAAAATCGATTCTTATGAAATAGTATATTTCGTGACGAGTATAAAATGGCGGATTTTCTTACCCGAGCATTGAAGGAAAGCTTACATTCCGAGGGTAAGAAAACATATTTTTACTCGTTGCTAACTATACTTTTTCTACTACCTGATTTATGTATTTAAATATTTAATTTTTCCTTTCAAATTTAATGTATTTTATGTCTTTGCAAAGCGCGGCGTGGTTTTTACCTTTTGTTTTTCAGGCATCGGCTGGCGGCTTTTATTTGTGGTCAGTATCATTTTGCGAAAAAAGAGTATCAGACGCGATATAATCGATTATGTCCTGAATCGGAACTTAGGGAATTTCGATTGTAAGACAAACTAAGGACGTCAAAAAGAACCTAATTTAGCATGAAATGAAGACAAACGTCAAAAAGAACCTAATTTTGCAATAAATGAAATTTCAATACGATATTTCAAACTGACCTGATAGTCATTCTGCAACGGGGCCCGGAAAGTTCGATTTTCAAAACTACTTTCGAGTATTAAATGGAACTTTTTCATAAAGGTAGTAGAAAAACATATTTTTTTATAATTCTCTGAAGATTGTTGACGCTCGAAAGTTAAAAGAAATCATTAAGAAATTCGAGTACCTCAAACAGTTTTATTTTTGGCTTCTCGCTTCATAAACTGGTAAAGCCTAATTCATCTATAAGCATGTCACGCCTACTACTCTTTTCTCTCATAACTCATTTTCTCCAACACTATAAATCTTCATTTAACTTCACAGGGACGTCAATCTCAGTCTTACGGAAGATTCCCGTCAGTGTTCTTGTAGTTGGCAACACCTTTTTATTTTACAATAGTGCTTTAATGACGATGTAACCGTTTTTAGGGTTCCGTAACCAAGGGCAAATCGAAGCCCTAATAATGTCATTCCGCTGTCCGTCTGTCTGCTTGTCTGTCCGTAAGTCACGGGTCTCTAGCTCTTAGATGAAATGAGATAGAAACCTGAAATGTTTATATGTTGTGTTAAATGTTGACCCAAAACCGAATTTTGAATTTCAAATGTAATACAATTTTTCAGGGGAACCCTCACACAAGAAAATGGAGGCGAAACAAAATTATATTTTTTGTGGTGCGCATTGTATTGAGCTCAATAAATATATTTTTATTTTTTTATCGTAAATCTATAAAAGTTGCCATTTTTAGACCATTTTTCTTACGGGGTCTATCTCAAAGGTCAAAGCAGTAAGGAATTTGAAATTTCTGTATATTATGTACCATATGCTGCATTTAAACAACAAATACTATAAACGCCCTTATTTTAGAGTTACGTCTCCGAATACTCAACCAACTTAATTTTGCAGTTTTTATGTCCGACAGAATTAGAGCATTACCTAAAATTAAATAAATATCTAGTTTGAACTAATAAGTCATAGGTCACAGAGGTCCGTCTCACATTTGGCCAGTTTTTAATAAACAACAAAAAAAAAATGTTTCCGGGAATGCCAATAACATTTTACGATTGAATACTATTTTGCCGCAGTTGTTATTATTTCACATGTTACTAAGCAAATAATAATATATGTCGGCGAAAATGATTAAAAGGAGCTGATTTGACTTTTGAGGCACAGCACGTGGTTGCCGCGCCATCGGGGGCCGCCGGTGTCGCGCGCGCGCGCTCACGGAACGTCGGGGCGGCCGCATGGTCGAGCTCGAGCGGCAGTGTTCGCTGGGAGCGCGCCCGATGCATTTCTCCGACGGATCGTTTGCCTCTTAAGTTGATATAAAATTTGTGTGTTATTGGATTAAATCACGTGAACTTTGTAACCCGGATATTTTAATATAATAGACCGCCTCCGGTTAGGATAGGTGTACGTTTATTCGACATCAGAAGTGTGATCCAGGACCCGGAAGCGCTCTGGAAGTGGTGCCGTGAGTGACAATGAGTGAACACGACACAACTGAGCCCGACCACCACGAGGCCAGCGCGAATATGGACCATGCCGAAAGTGCGGGCGCAGGCGAGTCCGGCGCGTTACTGCAGCTACTGCGCGGGCTGGCTAGAGGGCTGCAGCCGCCCGCGCCCGCTCCGGCAGCGCTTATCAAGTTCGACCCTGACGATCCGGATGCTGACATCGAGGGCTGGTGTAAGATTAATGAGGTTATTGTGAAGCACAAGGATCTCAAAGGTACCGAATTATTATTACCGTTAATGAAAGCATTGCGTGGACGAGCTGCCACGTGCCTTACGAAGATACAGCCCGATTGCATAACGTGGGAAAATGTAAAAAATACTCTGATCGCAAAGTTTGCAAAACCCATGCTTATGCAAGATTACTTCGATCGCATTATTAAATTTAAAATGCAGGATAAAGAAACCGCCGCGGATGCAGGATTGCGCCTTTGGCATCTGATTGAGACAATACCTAAAATCGAATTGAACGATGAGGTAATTACCGGCTTCGCTGTGTCCATTCTATCTAATTCCGATCATATTTTAAGACGTGAATTAAATTCGCATACTATAACTTCAAAGACGCAGCTGTGTCGCATATTACGTGGGGTATCAATGAAGCGACAAAATGAGGATACGACTACGCACATCGAGAATAAGCGCCCGCGATTCAATAACAGTCAGCGCCCGGTTACTTTTACTGGTACTTGCCATCGCTGTGGTGAGGTAGGCCATAAAATCATGAATTGTCCTCAAAGCCGTTACGAAAGTTCCCAGATTAGCAGACCATCCACATCACGATTTGTGCCATTGACGGCCATGGTAGCACCCCCGCGCCACGAAGAGAAGCGGCCGGTGACGTGCTACGCGTGCGGCAAGCAGGGACACGTTGCCAGCTCCTGCGCAGCTGCCACCGCTCTCCGCGACTCCAACCAAGCCCCTAGAAAGGAGGTCAAGCTGTGCAACAAGCGGGCTGTTACTGGTGAGCTACATGTTGCAGGTATGAGTTGTCGCTTTCTTTTTGACTCCGGTTCAGAGTGTTCTCTTATAAAAAAAAGTCTCGCAGAAAAACTAGATGGAGTGTTACTTTACAACACTGTAGTACTAGTAGGTATAGGTAATTCTGACGTAAAGTGCACTAAACAAATGAGATGTTCAATTAACGTCCAAGGTCTCACCTTGAAAATTCTATTTCATATTGTTGATGATTCTAGTTTGATTGAACCCATTCTTCTCGGTCGTGATATAATTGATATGGGGGTACATGTAGAACTCGGTGTTAATGGCATACATTTATTCAAATCTAAGTTTTCTCAGTTCACATCTTGTATGCCTACCCTACTTGAGTCACAAGTAGATACGGACTTAGAAGGTGACACCAAAGGATCTTTGCTGACATTACTTGATTCTTATTCAGAATACTTTGTCGAAGGTAGTCCAACCAGGCGTGTTACCACAGGAAAAATGAAAATAGAGCTCATTGACCCCAATAAATTGGTACAACGACGTCCTTACAGACTATCGGCTAGTGAACAACAAATAGTGAAAGACAAGGTATCTGAACTACTAGAGGCAGGCGTCATTCGCGAAAGCAAGTCTCCTTTCGCCAGTCCCATCTTGCTGGTCAAGAAGAAGGACGGCAGCGACCGCATGGTAGTAGACTATAGAGAGCTAAATTCTAATACGCGCAGCGACAATTATCCTCTACCGCGAATCAATGATCAGATTGATAGATTACATGGAGCTAATTACTTTACCTCTCTTGACATGACCTCAGGATTTCATTGTATCAGCGTAGAGTCAGCTTCTATTGAACGTACTGCGTTTGTTACACCTAATGGGCAATATGAGTACGTTGCCATGCCTTTTGGCCTCAAAAATGCACCATCGGTTTTTCAAAGATGCATTCAAAATGCCTTGAAAGACTGTGAATTTGCCCTTACGTATATAGATGACATCTGCGTTCCTTCGGTTACGGTAGAACAAGGGTTGGAACGTCTCGAGTCCGTTCTCGCAGCACTTGCGAGGGCTGGGTTCTCTCTGAACATGAAAAAGTGCAAATTCCTAAAACGTGAAATCTCTTATTTGGGGTATAAAATAAAATCAGGAGAAATTAAACCAAATCCTAATAAAGTGCAAGCTCTGGTAGAAATTCCAGCTCCTCGTACCGCTACGCAAGTTCGCCAGTTTATTGGGCTCGCTTCCTATTTTAGACAATTCATACCCAACTTTTCATCACTTATGGCCCCTCTGTATCCACTTACGCAACACAACGGTAATATCAATTGGACAGAACAACATAGCAAAGTGCACAGGCATATAGTAGATATCTTAACTTCTGAACCAGTATTAGCAATTTACGATCCAGATAGAGACGTAGAATTGCACACGGATGCGAGCGCGCAGGGCTACGGTGCGATCTTGATTCAGCGGCGTGAGCGCACGCAGTACGTGGTAGCGTACTATAGCCGGCGCACCTCCGCCGCTGAGTCGCGTTACCACTCATACGAGCTGGAGACTCTGGCGGTGGTGCGCGCTGTAGAGCACTTCAGGCATTACTTGTATGGTCGCCACTTTACAGTTCGTACCGACTGCAATGCGCTTAAAGCATCTAGTAAAAAAAAGGACCTCACGCCTCGCGTACATAGATGGTGGGCAATACTGCAAAGTTACGATTTTGATGTAGAATACAGAGAGGGGCGAAATATGCAACATGTAGACTTCCTATCCAGAAACCCACTACCTCACTCTGATTCCGATAGTGACGACATTGATTTCCCTTCAAAAAGGGAAGTTCAAGTCTTAGAGTTGCAGCAAGAATGGCTAGCTGTAGAGCAGCAACGGGATAGTGAGATAGTGGATATCATGGATAAATGGAGAGTCGGTGACTTACCGCGAGATGATGCTCAATCGTATGATATTAGGAAGGGCGTTTTGTACCGAAAAGTGCAGCGTAATAAACGAACTAAGTGGCTGCCTATCGTTCCCCGATCTTTAGTGTGGTCTCTTATAAGCCATGTACATTCCGAAGTAAAACATCTTGGTTATGATAAAACACTTGACAAATTGTTTGACTTATATTGGTTCCCTGGCATGGCAAAGGCTGTAAAAAAATTTGTAGATGCATGTTTGGTATGTAAAGCCTGTAAAGGAACTTCAGGGGCTCAACCAATCCAGCTGCACTCTATACCTAAAGTAGCGGTACCGTGGCACACGATCCATATAGATCTAAGCGGGAAACTAAGTGGTAAAAGCTCAAAAAAGGAGTACGTAAGTGTTATTATTGATGCTTTTACAAAATATGTTCTGTTACGGTTGACTACGAGCTTAGATGCCAATAGCGCTATAGAATCGTTAAAAGAGGCCATCAATTTATTCGGTACACCGAAACGTGTAATTGCTGATCAGGGCCGTTGCTACATTAGTAATTATTTTCAAAAGTTTTGTTCAGAAAATAATATAGAGCTTCATATTATTGCAGTCGGGGCTAGCAGAGCCAATGGTCAGGTCGAGAGGGTAATGCAAACACTTAAAAACCTACTCACCATTACTGAAAATAGTTCAGATACTGTGTGGAGAGACGAACTTGGTGCAATTCAGCTAGCATTAAATAGTACAAAGTGTAGAGTCACGGGTTACTCAGCAACTGAACTTATGTTCGGTATCAAATCGCAGGCTTTAGGCATCTCTAGGATAGCTTGTAATGATGAGACTTCTGAATGTAGGGCTGACTTAAACGAGATCCGTAAAAATGCCTCCGGCAATATACAACACATAGCAAAGTCAGACGAGGTTCGTTTCAATAAGGGAAAAACACTGGTAAAGTCATTTAGTAAGGGCGATTTTGTGTTTCTGAAATCCTGCGAACGAAATCAGACCAAGTTGGATAGGAAGTTTAGAGGTCCTTTTAAGATAACCGAAGTCTTGGAAAATGACCGCTATGAACTGCAACATGTAGACGGCTCAAAGAGGAAGTACAAATACCCCCACGAAAGCTTGCGTAAAGTTCCGGAAGGGCGCGAAGGACTAACGGAAATTGCAGAAGCTCTATGTGATCAAGCGTTAGAGCAGGATGGGCCTGTGTCGGCGGATGATAGCACTGAAATGGAGGTTGATGAAGGAGACACGGGTAGCACGGCGATGCAGGTGCACCGTGAGGCGGATAATGGCGCGGTGGTAATGGAACCAGCCGGCGCAGTGTGTGATGAATGATGATGAAGGTACGTTAAGTAGCATCTCACTGCTGGCCGCAAACCACTGGCTTGCCAAGCGCTATATGCGTGTTGGTCCCCAGTGTGTGGCGCGGAGCTGTAGCGAGTGCTATACGCGATACTTGTCTTGAGTGTTTTCGAGAGTTGATGATCACTGAGAATATGAATTTGAGAGAGAATAGAGCTTTATTAATTGTCTTAATTACTTTTCATTGATAATACACCATTAAGTTCGGATAACAAAACGCCGTGGAGTTCTGTAGAATCCGTATTTGATAGAAAGCTTGACTGTGTTCGATGGTAACGCTGGATTTTGTTATCTTCAGATGAGTAACGCACGAGGACGTGCGTACGTCAGGAAGGCCGTGTCGGCGAAAATGATTAAAAGGAGCTGATTTGACTTTTGAGGCACAGCACGTGGTTGCCGCGCCATCGGGGGCCGCCGGTGTCGCGCGCGCGCGCTCACGGAACGTCGGGGCGGCCGCATGGTCGAGCTCGAGCGGCAGTGTTCGCTGGGAGCGCGCCCGATGCATTTCTCCGACGGATCGTTTGCCTCTTAAGTTGATATAAAATTTGTGTGTTATTGGATTAAATCACGTGAACTTTGTAACCCGGATATTTTAATATAATAGACCGCCTCCGGTTAGGATAGGTGTACGTTTATTCGACATATATTATTATTATGTCTTGTTCTTTATTTGCTAAGATGTAAAAGCAAGTTAATGGGCTACGGAAAATAATCGATTCTTTTAGAACTTGTATATGTACTTGAGTAAAGAATTTTTATTAATATATACCTATTATTATATTTTTATTAATATATATACCTAGTATATTATATTTGGAATCTTTGTTAAACAGAAAACCGATTAGAGATGTGCGGCTAGATAAAAAAAAAAATTGTACTACCTTTATGAAAAAGTTCTATTTAATACTCGAAATTAGTTTTGAAAATTGAACTTTCCGGGCCCCGTTGCGGAATGACTACCAGGTCAGTTTGAAATATCGTATTGAAATTTCATTTATTGCAAAATTAGGTTCTTTTTGACGTTTGTCTTCATTACTTTCTTAGTTTGTCTTTACAATCGCCATTCCCTGCGTTCCGATTCACGACATAATCTATTATATCGCGTCTGACACTCTTTTTTCGCAAAATGATACTAGCCACAAATAAAAGCCACCGGCCAAAGCCTGAAAAAAAAGGTAAACACCGCGCCGCGTTTTGCAAAGTCATAAAATACATTAAATTTGAAAAGAAACATTAAATATTTAAATATATAAATCAGGTAGTAGAATAAGTATCGTTTGCAACGGGTAAAAATGGGTTTTCTTACCCTCGGAATGTAAACTAGCTTCATTCCTCGGGTAAGAAAATCCGCCATTTTACACTCGTCACGAAATTTACTATATTGACATGAGGCCTTTTTCGACACCGTTTCTCCTGGTTTGACAATATGAAATGACGTATGAACTGCAATTATATTTTATGAGATGGGTTTCAACAGTAACAGGACCTGGTTTAAAGAAATTTTGATAGCAAATTAAGTAAAAAACCGAAATTTTGCTACTTTTCCAAGAATCCGTACCTCTCACACTGCGGGTTTTTTCGAGTAACAGGGACGCTAAAACTTGTACATATATATCGCCTTAAATAAAGGACGACCGTTCAGGATCAAAACAGAATACCCGCTCTATATTTAACCACATCAATATAAATTTTAACATTCTTTTTTCCTGCATAGCTTGCCTACCGTGCCCCTGTCACTCGGCACTTCATCAATCTTTGTAACTTTTGAAGCCAAGTTTAAAAACAACAATTTTTGTAATGAGGAACCCTTTAGTCTTCTCATGGCTTCCTTCACACCTAATTTAGTAAAGTTAAAGTTAAATCAAAACGAAACTTTGAACACTTTCTTTTTGGTATAAAATATTTTTGTAATCATGACTTATGATCGGTATCGCAGCCGGATTGTGAAAAACCCGCCTTTTTCTAATTAATCGAAACAGAACACTTAAATTTAAAACTAACTCAATAGATATTCAACAAAACCTTATTACCTATGTATTGTGTACACTGCATTCGCAAAGTTTCCTTTGGTTTCTGTAAATTATAATTTCAAAATCTTTTCAATTCTAACTTACGGAAACAAATGGAAACTTGGCGATAGCAACATTCACAATACAAAGGTTTTGTTGAATAATTATTGAGCGAATTATGAATTTAAGTGTTCTGTTTTGATCACTAAGAAAAAGGCGTGTATTTCACAATCCGGCTGAGATACCGCTCTTAAAAAAAAGGTCAGTATTTGAAGTTAAATTTTTAACTGAACGCTTTTGTTTCACTGCAATATGTCTGACGTAAGCTGCATTGTACAAATTTAAAATTTCATTAAAAACTTTTTTAACTGAAATGCTATTGTTATTACCTATAGGTACTCTATATTTAGGTATACTTAGTCATTTTACTTTTAAAATTATACAAATTGTTCGGTTTAGATACAAATTCATCCCGTATTAAGGGAAAATATGAAGCAAATAGAAATGAACTTTAAAAAAATATACCTACGTTTTTCTAACGTTTATGAAGTAAGTTTGAACAAACCACGTCAATTGATTCATGTAGGTATTTGCTGTAAATAAAATCTTTTGTAAACGTCTAGTTTACAAATTTTATATTAATTTTCTCTTGAGGATCGATTTCAGGATTTAGTTGGTTGTTTCTTTATAAAATTTGTTTGAATAATATCTAGCTAGTTTTAAACAAATTTTGTTTTTAATCCGATCAGAAGCCGACTCAAAAAAGCGCAGTTTTTCGAGCGCGCGAGATATTTCGGTTGTCGTAACATCCACGGCTCAGAGCGCGCTAATTTAAACAATAATTAAACGTCATAGAGCTCATTTCTACTTGATGCAAAATGAGGTGCTCAATCGCCAGTCACTCATACCCTTAAGTACTCAGTACGTCGCGCGTGACTCATCAACAGTTTACAAAATATCACTGAGATCAAAGAAAAGCAGGAACATCAAACATTTGAATAATTTTGAATCTTTTTGCTTTGTCTTTGGGTTCAAAATTAGTAGCAACAGACTGATGTAGCGAGGTTCTTTTCGGAACACATAACGAATTGTATTTGACTGAATATCAAATACAGTTCTGATGCACTGTAAAGTTGTCACTTATTTTCGTTTCTATACGGGATCTGAAGAAAGAAAGACTTAATTGTAGTTTTTACTGCCTTGTTGATAAGAGTCATTTTTCATTTGCCTGTGTACGTATATTTTTTTATTAAATATTCTATACGGGATCTGAAGAAAGAAAGACTTCATTGTAATTTTTACTGCATTGTTAATAAGAATCATTTTTCATTTGGCTGTGTACGTAAATCTTTTTTTAAATCAACTACGAGGAATCTTCAATTTATTAGATGTTTTGTGATACATTTCCCCTTAATTTGACGTTTATTTCAAGGTGGAGATTACGTTTATTTCCTTATTTAGTAAACAAGTTATTTTCAGCTTCTGTCTAGGGACATGAACAGATGCATGGAAGTTTAAAAGAAATCTAATAATAGGGACATACGAAGTTATAGCTAGAAATCAGAGAGAATTGTATGATCTGTAATTGGGTACTCAAGAGAAGCCCGTACAAGCAACAAAACTCGGCGCTGCATACAAAAGCCGTGTATTGAACATAGTAAAGTTTAATAAATACTTAGGCATGCCCTAAAAAGCGTGTATTTGTGCCCGAAGAACGGCGATAGGGCTCACCACTTATCAACGTTGGGACTTGGGACGTAATAATCGGCGGTGAAACGCGGGTGTACCGAGTGTGGACTGTGAGTTGCATTTCACAGTTCACACTCGGAACACCTCTGATACCCTCTCTGATATTCTTATCGTAATGATATTTAGGTATTTATATTTATATTTATATTTTATATATAGGTAGAATAAGTATTTCTCGGTGTTATATAGGGTCGAAACTCGAGTTTTTGCCCTAAACCTTTTTAGGTTTACCCTTTTTTTGGGATTTACTTCCAGCAAAATTCGTGACTATGATAAAAAACTAATAATTTTTGAAGCTACTTGTTATTGAAACCATGTTTTTGCATAATTTAAAGATTGAATAAGATAATGTTTGACCAAGAAATTAATATTATATCATTGCAGTATAGAAACGCAGAAACCGGGATTCGAACCCGGGACCTCTAGCGAGAGGTCCCGGGTTCGAATCCCGGTTCAGAGCTCCTCACATCAAGATTTACTTTTTTTTCTGCGTTTCTATACTGCGATGATATAATCTTAATTTATATCTCCTTGCGATGGATAAATCGCCAAGTGTTCAAACAAAGAAATTTATTTCTGTCATACGAGTAGTTTGACTAAGAAAACGAAACATTTTCTTTATGTTTAAAAAACAGTGCAAAAATCAATATGACAGCACCAAAATGTTTCCACCTTTAAATGGGTGACGCTCACACGTTTGGAATCAGTGCTCTTCTGAACACAGTGATAGTAAGACGCCTTAAGTGCACTTAAAGTTTTGAATTTTTACGACTTTAGTAGTCTGATCAGTTTGCTGACCGTAGGTAGACAGATTGCGCACTCATATTGTGCGCGTCGGCATTGTGTTAACGCACACATTCAAAAACAATGCAATAGATTTTAGGTGCCAGGGGCTCATCTAAACTTTTCAAATCTTTGGCAAAAATAAGCATAAAGTGATTCAATTATCAGCAGGCATAAACCTTGTCAAACCAAGTTTCGATGACATACGTTAGTGTACGGTACGGTGTGTAGTGTAGTATACGGTAAAAATAAACCAAAACATGAAGCGTACAATTTTGTAACCAAAACAGTAAAGGCGCGAGTACTTTACTTTAACTCCGGATGGACACCACCCAACCAATTAAAGTCATGTTTATAATGAAATTATCCTCTAAATTTTTTATTTTATAGCAACTCATGCCCAAATGGTCGTTAAGGCGACACCAGCAGTGCATAAAAATGTATATAAAATGGTTAATTGTATATACAGAATGGGCTATTAAACGTGTTATAATGAGTGCCTTAAATGAGGTCATTTTTCAGGATCTTCGGGATTAAATTTGGATAACTGGGCTAATAAACTTGGGAGAATGGTGCTATTGGCAGTTCATTGTCAGCTTTGTTTAAATCTTAAGCTTTTTGCGCTTTTTATTGTTCTACCTTTGAGAGAATTAGTAAAGAAATACGTTGCTCGAAAACAATGCATATCCTGCTAATAAAGTAGGTACCTACACTACACGCCTAATAGATTACTAATTACATTTGTAACAGCCATCAAGAAACTTAATTTCATCTATGTTTTACATATTAGTACGTAAACAATACAACCCTTTTATGCGTTTGTTTTTTTTTTCTCACAAGGATACTTTTTTCCGTGTTTTAGGTGACCAGCTGATTTTCATGGCAACCCCGTCTCAAAATAAATGAGCATGGACTGCACAGAATAAAGATTCCTTATTTACTTACACTACTGACACAAAATAACCACTTACAGAATGTTTACTCTACATAACTAGCGAAAACAAGCGCACGTACACATAGCCGTTTACGTACGACGATCTCGGAGATACTCGGGTGAATGCCAATACGAAATTCTGCCGAGATCATCATACGTACGCGTCTATGCATGTGTGCGTCTGTTTTCACTTCGTCATCGTCGAGTCGGCCTTCTGGTAGTATCTATTTTGTGCTAGAGGTTAGATTTCGTACTGAAATAGTACTCTTATCTATGTTACTGAATATTAAATTTATTTATCGATATTTTTTTAATGTTCTAGACTTCAGTTCTCTTTGTATAACTTTCTTCCTAATACAATTCCACGCCCTGTGAAAATGAGTTTCTTGTTGAGTCTAGTTAATACTTCCTTCGTTTACATTTTGTCGAAATTTATATAAGTAAATAATATTAAATTGTAAATATTAATGAATACTAGCAATAATCATTTTGTAATTTTAAGTTCATCTAGTAATTGGTCATTTAAGATATAATTAATTAGTTAAATTGTATATATATTTTGATCACCTTCTGTACTTCGTTATAGATCATTAACAATCATCACAAGGATTTACACGATACCAAATTCCTCTAAATAAATTTTCATAAATATAAAAATAATGAGCATTTTTCCTTGTGTCAAATTTAGTGTTAAATAAGATTCTTAGATGGCACTGTCGTATACTTTAGCAAAATAATCAAAAACAAAATTTGCACACATTCCAAACAAACTAAAAACCACTTTGACATTGATTGCTACGAAACATATTTTATCAATGGTGACATGGACAGCGACATCTAGAGGAAAACTAAGAACTAAGAAAAAAAAACAACGAGAAAAACGCTCATAATACAGTGCCTTGGTTTATGACGTGACATTGGCAGAATTAAATGTGTTATTCACATACATTATCAAAAGCCAAAAACAAGAAATAATAATAATAACATTGACGTACTAAGATCGATAGATAATAAAGCATTATTGACACTACTATGATTGATAATGTCACCTGTCACCTCGTCATCCTCGTACTCCCGTGTCCTTGACGGAACTTTTTCGAAGCAAATTACCTGGAGTGTCCTTTGGGTGTGTAGTCAGTGTATCCTTTTCGGAATACAATTCTAGCAGTTTATGTAAAAATAAAAATTTTACCTGATTTCTGAAAACAAAGTTATTTATTTTATTAAGTTTTTTTAAAGGACTTTATTATTATAATACATATGGTGATTTTGCATGATAAAGTCAAATTCATACTGGAGTCTCGGTATATTGTCAGAACCAAGGTTCAATTACTCTTTTTGTAAAATACGAAAATCAACCCAAAGTCAATTAGTATAGGAAGCCTACATTTATTTGCGTTTTTTCACAAAATGGGTCATTGAACCTTGGTCCTGACCGCTTACAGAGTCTCTAGTATAAATTTGGCTATATCATAGAAAGTCACCTTGTATTTTAATGAAAGGAGTACATATACTAAATAGAATTTAAATTTAATTTAAATGAAACCACATATTCCACCACGCAATCCATTAGTTTGGGAAATATTTAGGTTCCAAACAAAAATGCGTGAACCCTAACGCACCGAGATACGGGCGTTTTTCAAGGCAGCGTCGTCCGTGAAACAGCTGTCCACGCGCAGCGTTCTAAAATAGACCTTCCTCCTGCGAGATAAAGTGTTTAAGTTACAGTTGAATATCTTTTTCTCTGAAGGTTTGCGCGGGTATTTTTTTTTTCAAAAAGTTGTTCTCTATGATCAGTAGTGTATGTGGCTTTATTCAAAGGTCGCAGTCTATTTACACTCTGTATATAACAAAAAGTGGCTGAGAGCAGACATTCTATTCAGCCTGAGCATAGTTTGAAGCAAAAGGCCATTAATGTCTTACAATAAACAACAAATAGTATTTTGTGCAACTGTAACACAATTTAGAGACATTGGGACACAAGTGCTTGTTTACGAAACTCACTTCGTTCGTTTCGTAATAATTTTGCACGGATGTACCAATGTCTAATTATGTTCAGTTGCACACAATACTTTATCTACAACCATCAAAAACATTATTAAGAAAAATGAGAAAAAAAACACTCGTCATAATACAGTCGTGGTACTCGTCATGATGGAATTAGTATGTAGATGAGATGCCTGAGACAAATCAAAAGAGAGAGGAGTAAATGAGCGTGGCTTAATAAAATAAAACAGACAGTTATTGCTTGTGATTGGTTCTCTAGCGGTGTTATAATGTATTATTATAACTCGGGACAAACAATGTAGGTACTGATAAAACCGTTTTTGATGTTATAATTACCTTATTGCAGTATGGGAGTAGATAAAAACTATTAACAAACATTTATGTAATCAGTTGTTGTTCACGCTTCATACTCATAACATAAGACCCTAAAAGATCACCGTTTTCGTCAAAACACAAGGTCAAATTCCTCGCACACTGAGACGTGTTGGTGGCCTATTTTTGTACAAAAGTCACACGTTAGCAATATTTACATGAGAAAGGATTTTCAACCATTGGGGCCCCTGCTTTTTAAGGATATAGTTCTGTCTGCCTCACTTTGTGATGGCATGCCTTTTAGTCGTATCCGGTACTGAAAGTTGTTTGACATAGATGACAGTAATCTGACTTGTTTTAAAATAAAAGGATAAAGAAGGGTTAGAGGCGTCTGAGATGAGGTGCTGGCGGAGAATATAAATAATAAGTTTGACCAAAGAGTTACAAACGAACAAGTGCTAGAAAGTGAAATGAAAACTAAAGATAGAAAAAGAAGTAAGTAAGTTGGATACTAACTACAACAACGCAATGAAAGACCGAGTGGGAGTTGTGTAGACCATTTTAAGGAGCGAATGTCGTGTTATACGACCTGTGAACAGCTACATTGAAGAGTTGGTCTTAAATTCAAAATATTGTCACCGTCATTTCATTTGGAATTTAGAAAATATAATGAATACTTGTACTACAATTGTACTAAGTATCCCACACCTGTGTCGCCCTTCCGCGGAGGCAATTAGGGAAGAGCTGAGGAAATTCTCGCAAAGGGAACAAAACAAGCAGTGGGCAGAGAGGATAGACTGCCGTATGATAAAAATGATGGTACCCCAGACAGACTGTAAGTTAACCAGGTACCTTTTAAAACTAAACCGGACTGACTTGAAAGATATGGTAAGTATACTAACAGGTCACTGTAACTTAAATAAACATCTCTTCACTACGGGTACCACGGATAGCCCGCTATGTAGGGGATGCATGAACGAGGATGAGACGGTGGAGCACGTGCTTCTCCACTGCCCCGTCACTGCGGAAATAAGAACGAAAGTAGGGTTAGCGACGATGATGAGCTCCAGCTTCCCTTCACTGAATCAGTTGTGTCAGCATGTCGATGCCGTTCGGCTCTATTTTAAAGAGCTGGGCTGGCTAGGGTGACTGATCGGGGGGAAGTGCACAATACTCACGGTAGCGGAGAGTCCGTGCAGGACCATTAATCGCCCCCACTTCGAATTTAGAATTTAGAATTTAAAGTATCCCACAAAATTCGTTTACAACTGAACGGTTTAGCCTTTACGGCATTTTCATAACGTAGAAGGAGGAATAGTAAAGCGCTTAGGGCACTGAAATAATATTCTAAGATATCTATGGCCCAGGGACTTCCGCAAAATCTTCTGAACTCGGTAACGGACGAATCCCATCCCATCCCACTAATATTATAAATGCAAATGTTTGGATGGATGTATGGGTGGATGTTTGTTACTCCTTCACGCTGAAACTTTCCACAAATGTTGTGCTAGACCTGGAATAAGACAAAGGCTACTTTTTTTCCATAAATCAGTTCCCATGGGAACAAGAAATAGTGTTGTTCAGAGACGCGGCTCGGCCTTCAGCCGCGACAAACATTCTACTATTCTAGGGAATTAAATCAGTTATCAAAGACCGCCAAAGACACATAGCAGAGTACATATTCATTCAGAAAACAAAAAATTGTGTCAATTAGAAAAGCGGCTCGGCCTTCGGCCTTGCCAAAGACACTTTACATAGGGATCAAATTAAAGATTATGACAACCAAAAACACTCTAAACCAGAGTCAGCTCAACTACGTACTAAAAAACGAATGGTCTGAAAAATATTTACAGATTCGATACGACTATACAAAAACTCAATTAACGCGGGCGAAGCCACGGCTAATAACTAGTAACTGATATTTCGCAACTGCCTGTTACCACTCTCTCGGCAGGAGCGTCTCATGACATCATACCGGAACCAGACAGAATACTTTTCATATACTCCTATACTGCAATAAGGCAATTGCAACATCAAAAACAGTTTTATAAGTACGCAGATTGTTTATTCGACGTTATAATTTTACATTATTACACTGCGATTCTGCGCTGCGATTGGCCAAATTTATTATAAAACCACTAGATACCCAATTACAACAGAGACGAGAAATAATTCCCGACCTTAAATCTTCAGCCACGCCCCATTTATCCTGATTGGCATTTAAGGCAGCTTTACTGAAACGACGCACCCGAGGTTCATGAACGAATGTTTTCTTTTCATTTTTGTGAAATTATTAATATTTTTGATGGTCGTGGATAGTATTGTGTGCAACTCTTTCTTTCAGAAACCAAGTGAAAGAGCGCGGTCGACCTTCGCTTGCAATCGCTCTTTAAGCATGTACGCAGCTTTATATACATAGTAAGCTAGTAAAAACATCCGCCAATTAAAGTAAACACGATCACACGCTACTGTTAACCTTTTTGTGCGATTATCACATTTATGTGGGAGCAGTAAGAGCTATGAGTACCATGGTATACCGTGATGCGTAACTGTACCAACCGACCTCGCGACTTGCGAGTGTCTGGTATCGCGACTGCATCAATTATTTCTAATAGAACTGCACACCACGACATAACTAATAAATATCTTGGTGTTGATAAGCTACTTATGTAATATAAATGTTGAATATGCGTCAATACACTACATAAGAGATGTACCCGACTAGTCGGGAAAGCCAAATATTCGGCCATATTTGTAGTCGGCGACTAGTCGGGCTATTACTTTACATTATTTCTATGATTAAAATAGGGTGATTGAAATGAAATCGTAATCTTTGTTGTTATTATTTTTTATTTTAGTTAGAATCAGCCTTACAGTTTGTAGAATAATCTAGGAATATGAACACTTTCTTTGGTTAATAATTGGACCTAAATCAAAAAGAAATTTAATTTAAAAAATAATCTCAACGCAACTTTCTACACACTGAATTAAGAACTTATTACGTCATTAGAATAATAATTTATTATATTTTATACAACGTGTAATGAAAAGGTGTGACCATATTTGAAGAGCTTATTCAGTCAATGCTATAGAACAACTTTTACTATGAAGCCAACCTTGAAATCTCAAAAAAAAACTGCCCTTCCATAAATATCGACCGATTTTTCTATGAAACAGTTTTTTTTTTCGACATGCAGAGTTTGTTCCATAGTAAAAGTTGTTCTAAACCGTTGACTGAATAAGCTCTTTAAATATGGTTACACCTTTTTGTTACACATTGTATACAACCGAAAGCAATGATCGGCTTAGCCGACTAGTCGGCCTTTTTCAACCGACTATAGTCAGCCAATCGGCTAGTCGGCCAAAGTCATAGTCGGCACATCTCTATACATAATGCTTTCCTACTTTCTCAGACATTATTACAGATGCATTACAAGCGCAGGTCGCAATCCTCAGCATTGTGAGGAAACGAGGAAGAAGAAGTAGGCAATGAACTTGTGTACCGAGTTGTTACACCGGTAGCCTAAGCATGAAAACATCTCCGTATAGTTGCGTTTGAAACTAAACTTAGGTTGCCATACGTAGCTGTTTGTCTACTGTCCGCTTGGAGCGGTTTCCCAGATTCCTTACGATTTTTATGTAGTTTGAAACGCAACTATACGGAGATGTTTTCATGCTTAGGCTACGGGTGCCGTGTAAATGGAAACCTATCTTTTAATGAAACAACATAGTATACTGATCATACTTAATAACTATACCTTAGAAACATACCCGGGGAAATGAAAAAAAAAACAATATTTTAAAGCGTCGGATAAAGTCGCGTGCAAAAGCTAGTTCTATTATACCTAAGTAATAAGGCAAGTACCCCCTAAACCAGTAATCCTGGATTTGTTTTACGTACTTTACACAAAATGTTTCTTCAAATAATAGACCGGGAGACAAAAGCAGTTTATTGTATGGAAATAAAACTTATATATAGCTTTGTTATTGTAGTAGGGCTATATAAGGTGTTATCTCGTTAAGCTTCCAGGTTTATAACTGTAGATATATATACTACTGAAAAAAAAGACATGGCCATGCATAATATGGATATGACATCCATCCACGGTTATGACATTCCATCAAATCATGAAACGTTTTAATGACGCTATATCAGTGATAAAGTGTTGTATAGGTATGTCGGTTGGTACTACATTCACTCGTACAGTTTTACACAAAATATATAAGTTCGATCGGCAGTATTCGTTTGCATAGAAAAGTGCGCGTCAGTTTTCGAGAGTAGCCGAACGCGTTATCACAAAAAAATCTGTAATGAACTTTATTTGCAAGTTGAAATGGCAGAGTATTGCTTGCTATGCATTCATAGCTCTGTCTCGCTTTTATCACTCTGGGCTGATCGAAAATTACTGGACATAGAACAGCTGTCAGAGCGCAATAAACTGTGAAATAACTGTATGTGTCATGTACTCTACTTTGCCAATGGCAGACCAGCGGGTCTACCGCGTAATTCTGATTTTCATCAACATCAACTTGACATTGAAATTTGACGTGCGTGCGACGACGCCCGCCTAACATGCCATCTCTTTTGCACGCACGTCAAATTTCAATCTCAAGTAGATGTTGATGAAAATCAGAATTACGCGGTAGACCCACAGTTTCCCGCGCTACTAAAATTGGTCTACAGCGCCGGTACATCGGGCGGACTTATATTTAATAAAAACCGGCCAAGTGCGAGTCGGACTCATGCACGAAGGGTTCCATACCATAATCTAAAAAAAAACGGCAAAAAAGAACATGTCAGTTGTATGGGAGCCCCCTTAAAATATTTATTTTATTCTGTTTTTTAGTATCTGTTGTTATAGCGACAACAGAAATACATCATCTGTGAAAATTTCAACTGTCTAACTATCACGGTTCATGAGATAAAGCTTGGTGACAGACGGACAGACGGACAGCGGAGTCTTAGTAATAGGGTTCCGTTAGTTACCCTTTGGGTACATACGGAACCATAATAAGTAAGTTTTAGTACGAAATGCGAAAAGGGTGCTCTCGGTATATTAAAAAGATATTCTTCTTAGTTACCATGGCAACCTATTAATGGAAACACAATAATCTTGGTGACAAGCACTCGTACCATTATATAATCTTTTGAGACTTGTCGGATTTGTCGGATGAAAACTTGCTTTATTGTTATTTCAGGGTCGGTTGATCGCAATCTAAAGAGAGGTTTTTAGTACATTGTTATGAAAGTATCTTTACGTTCCATTTATAATATTCGAAATTAGTTTTGAAAATCGAACTTTCCAGGCCCCGTTGCGGAATGACTATCAGGTCAGTTTGAAATATCGTATTCAAATTTCATTTATTGCAAAATTGTTTTTTTTTTTTGACGTTTGTCTACATTTCATGCTAAACACGACATAATCAATTATATCGTGTCTGTTACTCTTTTTTCGCAAAATGATACTGGCCACAAATAAAAGCGGCCAGCCGAAGCCTGAAAAGAAAAATGTAAAAACCGCGCCGCACTTTGCAAAGTCATAAAATACATGAAATTTGAAAGGAAAAATTAAATATTTAAAAACATCAATCAGGTAGTAGAAAAAGTATCGTTCGCAACGAGTACAAATGGGTTTTCTTACCCTCGGAATGTAAGCTTTCGACGTTCGCCTTCGGCTCACGTCGAAACTAGCTTCATTCTTCGGGTAAGAAAATCCTCCATTTTATACTCGTCACGAAATATACTTTTGTTTTACAATTTGGACAAAGTCAAAAAAATGCAAAAGGTGTAAAGAAAATAATGACAAATATACATCAAAAGTAAAACTGGACAGAATTATCTGACTTATTCATTCTTGCGCCGATACTCAAGATCAAGCGGTCTAAAAAACAACAAAAGAAAACATCACAAGTATCCCATTCCCCACCCGAGAGTCAAATATAGAAAAGAACCCTCGGCGCACAAGCGAGACGCACACTTGACAATTTCTTTTTGTTCCTTTTTTTACCACATGCAAAGATTAATGGAATGGATGCCAACAAAATCAGAAAATAAATAATCGCTCAGAGAATCTTTTACCCATTTTACTGTGATAAAATCCTTGTTTCTTTCTATTCATTTGTAATTAAAAAAAAAACATTATGTTTATAATGAACACATCATAGTCATGAGTCATTTTAAAAAGTTTTTTTTTTTTCAGACTTTATGGCACAGTACCGATTTGAAGCTTTTGACGGCTAATTGGACGAATAAAACATAGACAAGATGCAGAATTTAGTGTAACAAATAATAAACAAAATTGTATTGCTATGAAATGCTTTCTTTGAATTAAACTGCATAATCTACTGATCATACTGAACAACTGTCACAAATAAACATAACCAGGCATAGGAAATTAAAAAAACCCGGCCAAGTGCGAGTCGGACTCGCGCACGAAGGGTTCCGTACCAATATATATAAACACGGCAAAAAAAAAAACTGTTGTATGGGTGCCCCTTAAATATTTATTTTATTCTGTTTTTTAGTATTTTTTGTTATAGCGGCAACAGAAATACATCATCTGTGAAGATGTCAACTGTCCAACTATCACGGTTCATGAGATACAGCCTGGTGACAGACGGACAGACGGATAGACGGACAGACAGACGGACAGACAGATGGACAGTGGAGTCTTAGTAACGGAACCCTAAAAACGACTTGCCCATACAAAATGTAGAGTAGGTATTAAAAATTAGTATGGAGAGAAAAACATTTTGTTTTTCACATGCTAGGTTGTTTCCTTGGGTAAGTGGTTCAGTATGATACCTCCACCATGCGATTTCCTTAACGGATACCAAAGAGGCTATTCTTGCAAAAAATTTCACTCGCTTTACTTTTCATTCCACTTTGTTAATCGCGGGATAAATGCCGTATGATGATAATTCTATTGGGTAAAACTCCATAAAAAACATGACTGTGTGTTATGAATAGGGTTGCCAGATGGTCGGGATTCGTTGGCATTGTCCCGACATTTCATATGATGTGCAGAGTCCCGGAAAAATACAAATTATCAAATAACAAGTAACAACGATCGGCGGGCAAAAAAGTATTTTGTTGTAATTACTTTAATTTTAATAATAAAAAAAAAATGATTCGTAATATTTACTTGTTCCGACCATAATCCCAAAATCCCGACTTTTTGAAATTTTACCCCGATATTTTGGTTTTCCCATGTGGCAACCCTACTTATAAATCCGAGAAAAAGGTTTTTAATATTTTAAAAGCATCATATTTTTCTCATTCGTCATTAGTGACAACTGATAAGGCTAATAATTCATCAATTAAAACCCCTATTATAAATGCGAAAGTGTGTTTGTGGGTTCATCCTTCTTTCACGCATCAGTGCAGCGGAGCAGCGGATCGACGAGATTTTTTGCATTTTGGCCGGAAAGTGACGCGGGCAAAAGCTAGTAAACTTCTTAAAATCACCCGCTTTCGGCCTTCGCAAATTATCGCCTGCATTGAGTTATTTATACTTCAATGGTCGCGTGTGTCAGAAATGCCAGTACATCTAAGTAGTATATTTCGACTCTGATATAAAGTTTCTCATTTCGGATGATTTTAGAACGGATACATCCGGATATTCTAGACACGAAGATTTTGCACGTATAGAAATAATGATCAGTATACTTGTATATAGTATACTAGAAAAATCACTAAACTTGGAAAATCTGGTCTCCCTTGTTATCAATAGCCCAAGATAATGGAAATAGAAAAAAAAGTTTAATATAATTCAGGGGTGTGATTTTATTCACATTAGTATTAATTTTCAAAATGGTGGTCAAAATGTTGGGTAAAAATCCCACCAAACTTACGTAGAGGTGCTCGAAAAAAAAGTCACCTCTAACTCAGGATTAGTCTATGAAGGGACTATTGTTCATAAGGCAAATTTCTTATAGTTTAGGTACAATATGGCGGCTAGAACGTAAAGTTTCTTCGTTTATGAGATTGTTAAAAACTATTCTGAAAATATGTTTTCGGCCAGGTGTTGGTCCCTTGGTTATTTCCAGCATTTGCCCAGAGAAACATTCCAGAATAAAAATTGCATATAACCTTGAAACCATAAGATTTCATTTGTTCCAAAGCAAATGATAACACCGAGATTTTATGTTCTAATTATATCAAAATTTATACGGAATACAATGGTGCTTTGGCAGGTGGTAGAGCTAATACCGGGCTCGACTATGGTGGTACCACCATCTTACTCGCAAACCGAAGTTATTCGGAGGAAAGTTAGAAAGGAGATCTCTTAAAGAGGCACAACCAAGTGGCCCATTATGTCCCGGACCGATTTATGGCGGTATATCCATCGCCAATCTGCCTGCCATATTCCAGGAAGACCGCCAAGAATGACGAAATCTTGGAAAGGTCAGCAGTAGACGAACTTGGCTGATAGATGGATACATAGAGATGGGATTCTATTAACTGAGGCTAAAATCCGAGCAACTATCGGCAAGGCCGCAGGAAGAGCTCCACGGAGAACGAAGCCCACAACGTGTCATCCCAACTTGACATTGGGCCTCGCAGAACTAGGACTGAGTCAAACAAAGGTCGGCGAGAGTGCTGGTATTGTTTGTATGCTTATGTGCTCGCTGGGGAGATATGTGAATTAAAAAACAAAATTTTACATCCTCAATTTCAACATCATTTATTTCCATTAGATTTATTTACTCTACCACTTTTATTATCTTGTCAAAAAGAAAACATTTCGGACCCGTATATTTCAAAACCGGACGTAGTAACTCTCAATTTAGATTGAGTAATGGTTACCTTTATCCGGTCATGTCGATTGTTTGAAATGAGAGTACTTTATAAATGACCCGCGTATAGGCTGTGACGTTGTTGCTAAAAATTATTTTATTTATAAAAAAACTATGACAGAAATAAATTTCTATGTTTGAACACTTGGCGATTTATCCATCGCAAGGAGATATAAATTAACATTATATCACTGCAATATAGAAACGCAGAAAGAAAAGTAAATCTGGATGTGAGAGGTTTCTAGCGAGAGGTCCCGGGTTCGAATCCTGGTTCAGAGCTCCTCACATCCAGATTTACTTTTCTTTCTGCGTTTCTATACTGCAAATGATATCATGTTAATTTATATTTTATTTATAACGTTGATAACGTTTGGGAGGATTTTAGGACAAAACCTGCTTGTCGTTTTAGTACTTTTAATATATTTTAGAAGTTAAACGATATGTTCATCACGCTAATATAATAAATGTGAAAGTTTATGTGTGTGTGAGGGTGTGTGTGTGTGTGTGTGTGCGTGATAGTATGTTCGTAACGTTTTCACGCTGAAACAGATGGACGGATTTGGATGAAATTTATAGTGGAGATAACTTATAGCCTGAATTAACACATAGGCTACATTTTATCCCGAAAAAAAAAACATTGTTCCCATGGGATGAGTATAGTAAAGTAACAACATCAAAGGAATCGAGCAGCCAGGATTGCTGCTCGGAGGGGCGGTGGGGGGACTTAGTGATAAGCAGGGATCAGAATAGGTAGAGTAGACACATATCTATTCTACGTTTTTTTTTTTTTGTAATTTTTCGCTTACCTAGCTCCAGTAAAAGATAACAAATTACTATGTATACATTTATAATTTTAGCTGTTTATTGTAAGCAAAGTACCAAATGATAGCACAAGTTTAAACCTTTGTGGTTTTTAGCTGCTATTACTGTTTTCTGTTATAATTTTCTGTAAATGGTAAATAAATAAAAAAAAAAAAAAAGATCATAACATGGATAGATTCCACGCCACCACTGAAGTCCTGCGGCAAAGTCTTTATTATCTTTGGAATATGAACCAAAATGCCTTAATCCATCGGACTTCAGTGGTGGCGTGGACTCTATAATCGATCATAACATGGAAACCGCCAATCCGTTTTGGGGTTGATGAGTACACCCAGTAACCAATTTATTTATCCTTTATTTTATTTTTGATAATAATCATTATCATTAGCACTCATTATCATTCTGTTTTTTGTGTTACTTGGCTAGAAATAAGCATGGAGTTATATTTATGGTTTTGTCTCTGATCCCAAGTAACAATTACGTCATTCTTGAATAAAATGTTGTGTCACGCGGATGTTATTATTATTGCAAATTTAGATATTTACTACCTTAATCGGTTATGATGCTTGCGAAATTGAAAAAAAAAATTTAGTGCTTACGATATTATTCGTGAGTGGTCACGTGAAAAGGGACCTGAAGGCATACAATTATCCAGAGAAAAACGAATTTTAAAACTTATTCCTGAAGCTCTTTCAGGTCCATTTTCGCGTGACCAGTCACATTTGGTATTTTAGGTATTCCATTTCCACTTTTTTTTCGGGTTTAGAAGGAATTTCCATATTAAAATTTCGCAGTGAATTTGACGTCATTTGGAACTTAAAAACTCACCTTATTCCGATCTCTGGTGATAAGACATGTTGGGTTTTGAATTATGAATAAAGGCCTATATTATAATATTATGTCATTCATTATTCAATCATTGACCTATAAAATATGAAAACTGGCCTTTCGCCAGCGGCTACACCCGCTTTTATTCAATCTTTGCCGGGTCTTCGGCTTGGTGGTTATTTTACCAACACCCCTTATAGCTGTTGCCCGCGACTTCGGCCGCGTGCAAAAAGATAATGCGGCCACAGTGTAGTCCCTCGGCAGTCCCGCAATAAAACGTATCCCAGTTTTAAAGTTGCATAATAAGTTATCGAAAAGTGATCTTCCTTCCTTCTTTCCAATTGTAACCGCATCAGAACCCGTTCAGTAGTTTTTGCGTCAAAAATTCCGATTTTTTAATCAGTATTTTTCACCATTATTTTTTTAATTTTATCAATGTACAGACAGACACATTTTTTGTTTTACAGTTTTGAATAGTATTGAATAATCTTAGCTTTACAATTTTCAGTTAATATAGTATCTAGCCCGTTTCATAAAAGGAGGCATCACCTTCTGTTATACAATTGCTGCAACTAATTTAAAAAAAAATAGATGACGCTTTTAAAACGAAATAATTAAATATTTATTTATGTGCGTTCTAATAATGAACAGCGCTACCTGTTGACTTTTTTATGTAAGTACAAAAAATTTATACGCTACATAATTCTAACCAAAGTTTTCTTTTCGTAATATCTATATGTCTTCATCGCCAGGAATTACTTGCTACTCGTATGTAACTTCTAACTTCTAACAGTAGCAATGTACTCGTAAATTCAAAAAATCTTTAAATTACGGTTTTTTTTCCAACACCCGATTATAACTAAAAAAAGACTTTATTCTTATCCAAATTAAGTTCTGTGAAAACTACATGAAAATCCGTTCAGTAGTTTCGGAGATGTGCGCGAACAAACAAACAGGCAGACAAACAAAAAAAATCTAAAAATCGCTGACTTGTGTTCTATTCCTATTTTTTAGTCACCCCCTTTCTATCGTTTATTTATTCAATGTACAGATACACCGGGTTCTCCTCTTTTATTATATGTATTGATTTATGTTGACCAGGGTCACCCTGATGATAATAAAATAACCGGCCAAGTGCGAGTTGAACTCGCGTACAGGGTTCCGTATTGTAAATGATAAATTGAATTTAGTCATTTTTTTAGTGAATTTCTCAACCCTTATTTTTTCTGTAATCTTTGCATAAACACATATTACCATGATTTATCGATCCACCAGTTTCGGAGATAAGGGAGGAAATACATTTTTTTATGGTTTCTCAAGAATTTATCGAAATAGGTGCAATTAAATATAGCCAATCTATGTATTTTTACAATCAACTTTTTACCAACTACAATTTGATATCCATGTTGTATTTTGATAAAATACATTTTTTATTTATTTTACTTCTTCTTGTGCTCATATTTTTTAAATCACTATAGTTTTCCTGTAATTGACCAGTTAGTCTACCAGTTTTGGAGATAAGGGGAGGGGACATACATATTTTTGTGTTTTTTTTAAAGATTTTTCGTAGGACATGGTATAAGATTTTACAATAAACTTCCGAAGGAGGTCCTTACTTTGTCAGAGAATAAGTTTAAACTGTATATTAAGCAGGGCCTATTGAAAAAGGCATATTATAAAATAAATGAATATTTGGATGATGGTGAAGCATGGTGTTATAGTGATACTGATTTTGATGATAGTAGATAATAATTTAATTAATTAATATAATTTCCTAACTTTTGATTCCTCTTAAGAGTTAACATTAATTAATTACAGACTGTAAAAGGAAATAGACTATATGAGACAGGTAGGCAAAGATATATATGTTTTTCTTTTTTCATTAACCTGAATTCCTGCTGTCTTGTATTTTCTTATCCCTTGGTTAAAGTAGATATAAGTAATTCAATGTATAGTTTAAGTTTATGTTAAAAAAAAAGACATGATCTTGCCAAGTTTCTTGCCCGTTCTTCTTAGCAAGACTAATCGAATGGGCGGAGGTAGGCATGTATTTATATATGTAACCTATTACTATGTAGTATATAGGATGGGATTTGGTCGGCTGCCTGGATTCGTGCTGGGGGCTCGGTTGGTGATCATTGAACCGGTTCCTGGTCCCTGGCCGGGTCTCCGGTATGGGTTCGGGCGGTTGATTGGATTTCACCTTGTATAATAATATTTTACCTATAATTTTAATCGTATATATATTGCTACATAAATTAAAAAAACATTTAATCTAAGAAGTTCATGTACATTTATTATTTTATTACATATATTTTTATAAGATTAAAATTTGACTTGTGAAACGTGTATTATATATACCTACTTTGCAAAATAAACTTTTGAATTTGAATTTTGAATTTTTGATTTCCCGAAACCAGTGCCAGTAAATATAGTAAAAGTATATATTTTTACAATTAGCTTTTTAATATCGACAATTTGATATCCATATAGTATTTTTAGGATAATATTATTTATTGTTTTCACTTTTGTTTTGGAAAGATAAAATTTAAAATGTTTCATATTTTTTTTACACTTTGATATGTGGCAAATATTGTGCCAAATTGAATGTCTTTATTTTTTACGGCGCTAAAGTTATCAGGCTGTGATATACGGACGGACGGACAACGGAGTCTCTCCATAAAGGTTCCTTTTGTGCCTTTTAGGTATTACGAAACCCTAAAAAACCGCATCCTAATGCGTTGAGTGGTTCTCGAGTTAAGACGGAACATACATACAGGCAGACAGATTGATAAAAATTCAAAAAATTTTAGTTTTTGCCTCAGAACAATACTGTATTGTAGTATTAGTAGGGTTAGTATTAGTATTAGTTTTGTCAATACTAATAACCAATTAAATTAAATATTTCGTGAAAATATTCAATATACAAATACGACATCTTTACAACCTTATTATTAGTTTATATAAGTAATTTAGTATATAGGTCAATGTATTCAACATAAATATTGGTTTGGTATCTTTCAGAAGAATGAAATGTCTTTTGGATATTTTCATTTACTATTAATAACAAAGGAATATTATTGTATGCATTAAGAAATCGACATCCATTTGTAATATTTTAATGACATTACCTCGCCTTAACAGCCATAATATTATTAAAACTCGCGTGAGCTGACATACTAAATTATTATTACATGCAGCTTGAACACTCACGTGTGATTGTTGTTGACTATATGTCAACTGCTTCATCGATACAATTTCGGCATTACCAAGGCGAGTGTCGTTCTTAGGACGACGACGCGGCGTTCACCGTCGTTGTCAA
Source organism: Ypsolopha sequella (assembly GCA_934047225.1). Classification (NCBI taxonomy): domain Eukaryota; kingdom Metazoa; phylum Arthropoda; class Insecta; order Lepidoptera; family Ypsolophidae; genus Ypsolopha; species Ypsolopha sequella. The sequence continues at coordinate 10,191,230 of OW203991.1, forward strand.
ACCGAATGCGGAAATGCAGAAATGGTATCGGTGAAATGGTTGTAATATAGTCAACAAAAACCACACGTGAGTGTACAAGCCGCAAGTAACAATAATTTAAAAACAGTTATGCTTTTTTATTATTTTTAAATCCTAACATAGACTTGTAAGTACGCTAAATTTAAAAATGTTTTTCCGATAATCATGTCTCAATTCCGTTAAACCAACAGCAATAACGACCCAGTCGGAGGCAAATTGTCATCAATGTAAAACCCATCACAAAATAATGAATTTCTGATCGGAAATCATTTATCATTTGTTCTGTCACCATCGCGGTTTCCGCCCCCAGTGTGCACGGACCTTTATTGGTGATAATTACCATTATTGGAGTGTCGATTTTATTTCGCCTTAATTTTTGTATTACTTTGTGTTTGGTTTTTACGATGGTAAAAATTTTTACCTATATATCTACTAGCTGCCGAAGACAAAGTGCACTCACTTTTTGAAAGAAAGAAAATAAATTTAGTTGATAGTACCATAAATAGACGTTGTGTAAACAAAGTTATTGATAGTTTACGAAACAGGAATCTATACATTTGGTGTTATGTGTATAGCTATCAGTGTAGCTAGCACGCGACAGAGATACAGCGTCTGTCTATCCTACTGTTGCTTTCACGTTTACCGCGTTTATTAATGTGCGAGAGAGCAAGTTTGATGTAAACGCATATACGCAAGACAAAGACGTAGCGGGTCTACAGACGAGGAAAACTATGCAGTCAAAACGCCGCAAAAAGTAATGAATGACTTAGTTTATTTTACCGCGTTTTCTATAGACGTAAAATAAATAAAATTCTGCACTATCAAAAATATTCCACATTACAGATCAAACGGTTTCAAGACAAACAAATCAACAAAATACTCACTATAATTGGCACCCAACAGTTTCAACGACAACGCCATTAAAAACACTCACACTAGTCACAAAATGAAATGAACCTCTTTTTCAGAAATGTATACTATTTTAGTCCGAAAAATAGTCCACACAGTCGAACAACCAGACAACCACACCGTCCCATGAAAACCGTTTCGCCACTACAACAACCAAAATGATCACTGTCAGACAATTGAGAAAAAGAACAAAATTGTTAAATTTATAAGTAGGTGCATGCGAAATACTCAAGCGGGGTTTGATTACCATGTAACTGTGTAACCTACTGTGTAACTGTGTAAGGAACAAACTGAAATGTAAAGGCCAAAAAAATTCGTGTGTGGGTCTAGATTTGGAATTCATGCTAGGATCCAGATTTGGATTCGATTTTAACCCTTGGCATACCTAGTCAATGATAGGGACGGCAGACAAAATTGATTTAATTGTTATATTTTTATGCAAAAATTATAGAAGTTAAAAGTAAAAAGCAAGAAGTAAGTAGTAGTGAATCTTAGTATAAACGCTCAGATTCGAACTCACAGACGCAGGCGCGTGCTCTACACGCTTCCGCGCCGAAATTCATATGGAGACTCCCCCGAACTTCGCTTAGAACCCTCTGTTATCTTGCCTATTTATATCCGCCTTTATAACTTTTTTGGTGTTTTTATAAGTACTGTGTTACAATTATATATATACAGGTTGGAAAAAATGAAAGGGCCCTGGAGGGGAACTACCTTAAATCCTTTAGTTAGCTCATTTTACTGAAAGGAAACATTCCTTTATTTTTTAAAAGAAACAAAACTGCATTCAAAGATCTTCTACAATTTGCTTGTCTCACCCGGGAACTGAACCAACTAAAAATTAAAAAAATAAACCCTCGCTATTTTATTATACGAATCGGTAGGATTATTGTTCAGGATAAAATTTGTCTACTAAATATTTGGTCTTTGAAATAAAAAAAAGTGAAAAAAAGCTTCTAATAAATAAAATTGTTCTTGATACGCCATTATTACACAATGACAGCACGGAATGAAAGCAAAACAAAACTAAATTTGAAATTCGAACGAATAGTTTTATCGATTTTAAAAATGTTGAAAGTTATCATTCGAATTTTAAATTTGTTGCACCACGTTTCAAGAAAAAATAGTTTCCCTTTTTAAACTTTTCGTCAGTACGCCTAGTGCAAGAAGGAATTGTGCTGTGCATAGATTTATAACGATTTTCTTATCGAAGTCTTCAACAAGGTACTTAAGGTAAATAACATTAGCAAGCTTGTACTTAATACGATGTCTTTGGATGTTAGAGAGATAAGAAAATTAAAACGTGTCATTTACTTGTTACAAGTGAACAGTATTTTATTAGGTATTGTTAACAAAGAACTTGTAATAAATATTCAATTTCGTGGGTATCTCGTACAACAGATGAGTGTAAGACCAAATGTTTATTAGACACATTTTATCCTGAACAATAATCCTACCGATTCGTATAATAAAATAACGAGGGTTTATTTTTTTCATTTTTAGTTGGTTCGATTCCCGGGTGAGACAAGCAAATTTTAGAAGATCTTTGAATGCAGTTTTGTTTCTTTTAAAAAATAAAGGAATGTTTTCTTTCAGTAAAATGAGCTAACTAGAGTATTTAAGGTAGTTCTCCTCCAGGGCCCATTCAGTTTTTCCACCCTGTATAATAATATGTTAAAATTGAAATTAAATAAGACGGCGTGTAGAGCACGCATCTGTGTGCGTGAGTTTGAATCAGAGCGTTTTGCTAAGATTCACTACTCTATAAGTATATTTAGTCTGCTTTAATCCCCCCTCCCGCAAGGAGATTTGTACTTGCAAAGGGGATCGCAGATCCACATGCTGGTATCATACTGTTGATAGTTGTAGAACCGAGTGTGTCACACACAGAGGATGTATCAAATTGAACAGGTGTAGTCCCACGCGTATCGAGACGAGTAGGTAATCGGGAGGGTCACGTGGGCGTCATAGATGCGGTTGCTTTGTGGAGGTGACACTGCTTTTGGGTCGAGGGCACTAAGGCCTATTTAAGGTTAATAATAATAATTATTATTATGAGGATAAACGTCAGTCGCTTAGCGCAAAATGCATAACTTTACTTTGTATTTCTCGTTTAGAAGTAGAAAATTTATGCACATTTTGGTATATGCCATTTGACGCCAGTAGTTCAGTATAAGTGAGGTTTTATAAGCATGAGTTTGAAATTTAATGCACAATTAGTCATGATCTCACGAAAAGTAACAGCATTTTAAGTTGGTTTTGAGAAAATCATGACTAATTCTATAAACAATTTCAAACTCTTGCTTTATGAACCTCACTAATACTGAACTATTGGCGTCAAATACCACAGACCAAAATGCTTTTCAATTTTAAATTTCTACACAAGTGGCACCAACGTCGACCAGCTGGCCACCACGGCCTATCGTGCTAACGTATAAACCCGCAAGAGTTAACTTGAGACTCAAGCGCAATGCGCGCTCCCCTTCCGACCCCGCGATTCTTACCGCTCTCGCCATGAACGCGTCACTCCGCGTCAGTACCATTAGCAATCTCACAATCGAATTATGTACGTTTGGTTTCGTTTGGTTTTTTTACCTGATTGTATCAGTTTGGTGGTTTTTGTTAGTGTACTGTTACTTTATAATTAGAAGAAAAGTGTATTATCTATGGTTATATAAAATATAAAATATATTATCTATCGTTACTTCCGTTCTCTTTGCTCTATAGCCGAGTTTTCACGATATGTGAAAAGGATGATAAATGAATATCCAAGTAAATTCAGCCAGAAGTGTGACAGTGACAATGACTGCGAATTATCTGGAATACAACCTATAGATTTTTTTACATTCTTGAACTATTTACTAGTTATGACCAGTAAATAGTTTAAAAATGTAAAACAAATGTAAATAAATTACCTTTTTAAATGTAAAAAAAACTTTTGAGTTTTCTTCTTTTAAATGTATATTTAAAAATATTATTCGATTTTCTTATTTTATTTAACACCAATCCAATTAATCATAAAGAAATATTATCGACAAATGACACTTTTTTGCAGTCAGTACCGCGCGCTTACGTCATCCGAGCAATGTCTCAAGTTAACTGTTGCGGGCTGTTGCAGTGTTGGTTGCTTGTGGCGGCATGCTAGAATGGATGATGTCATCAGGCAGGAGGAACCAAAAAAAAAGAGGGTGGAAAACATAATTTTTTTGACAAAAGTATAAATCTTAATATATTGTTTATAAGTATAATCCCTAGATAAAAGATCAACAAACCAATTTTTTTCTTTTTTTTAATTCAAGGAGGGTCCGAATTTCTACAAACGAATTCTCGAAAGTCTGGCGTTGTTCATGCTCTAGGCTCATATAAAGTCTTAAAATTTCGTACAAATTCCATTAATAATTACTGAGATGAAGTAGTTATTTGTGTAAATTAGATAGTAAATATAAGTTTATGACCCTTCTAATTCCGCACATTGTGACAAGAAACTATGGAACCCTACTCTGCAGTGGCCCGTCACGCACTTGACCGGTTTTTTACGTATAAGTTTATCATTAATTATTTTCTGTTAATTTAAATAATATCCCTTGTTATTAAGTTTTATTTTTTTATTATATATTTATTACCTTTATTACACTATCGTAACAGCTAGGCCAATGCGATAGTGCAGCTAACATATACAATATAACATCAAAAAAAAAAAGTTAAAACATGCTCGCATAGATCCCGTTTTTCCCGATCCCGTGGGAGTTTCCTAAAATCCCTTCTTAGAGGATGTTTAAGTCATACAAGGAACCCACTATCCTCATGTTCCTAAGTCCAGCTCTTTGGTCCGGGAGTTAATAGGTCAGTTAGTCAGTCAGGGATTTCGTTTATATATATATCTAGCTGTATGGAAAGATGTATGTATTTTTTTTTGTTAATAAAGTAGTAATTTATATAATTTAATTATTTATTGCACAAATTATGGATGTACTTAATGCTTATTACGTCCAACCATTGTACATCTTATTTTATAAACTTTCATGGTCTTCCTTTAATTTAACATGCTATCTTGCTTAGAAAAAAAACATTCTTATTATTGGCCATTTTCAATTGGTATTATATAAATATAGGAGGTTTATTTTTTTTTAATTTCTCGGTTCGATTCCCGCCTCAAGTAGACAATTTTTGAAATACCTTTGAATGCGAATCTACTTATAAAAAAAAAAAATTAAAAGGTGTCTCCAAGAAATGAAATTTTCTATCTGCAATATTTAAAGTACTTTCCCTCCAAAGCCCCATTGAGATGGGACTCCCTAGCTGTTGGCGACATTATCAGATTCTTTTAATAATACATTTTATTACAGTTTATTTATTTTAATAAAACAGTTTATTTAGTTAGCAAAAATATAACATTTAATTTATGATATTTGTTGAATTATGAATAATCAAGTTCCTAGCAAATCATTAGAAAAAGATTAAACTGTGTTTTTTTTAATACGCACTTATCAGTGGCTCTTATGACTTAAGAGCCTTTTGTCAAAATACAATCTGGCAATTCTGCACTCTTCTTAACGGAACTTGTAGGTTTTTGGAACACTTTTCCTTATTTTTTCTCATTTTTCGGTCTTCTAATTTGCCGCTTGTCCCTGAACTTTGAGCACAAAGGCTCGCACGGCTGTCACACCCAGCTTATTACATAACGGCCGCACAATACATCTGTCAGTGCTATATTTTGTCCTATCTATATGAGTACAAGCATCTCCTTAAAAATAATGACATACGCTGTTATATACGATATTGAATTATCTTTTATCTACTCCCATACTACAATAAGGTAATTAAAACATCAAAAGCGGTTTTATAAGTACCTAAATTGTACATTGTTTGACCAATGTTTATAATATTACATTGTAGCTGCGCAATTTTTCGCTGTGATTGGCCAAATTTATTATAACATCGCTAGATCACAAGCGACGACGAGGCAAGAACTTCATTTCTTAAGCCACGCCCTCTTTTCTCGTTCTCGCTTCTGATTGGTTCCCTTGATCGTCAGACGCACTTGGACATAAATAAGATAAGAACCGCATGTTACCGCCATGCCAACCAAACTCTTTAGGGATAGTTTCTCTATGATCTGTAGCTATGAGATTTGACAGTAAATTTTTCACTTCTGTCATCTGTCCCCAGATTTTGATGGGGTTATGTTTGCCTGAGGACTGCATTATGTCCTGTCATTTAAAATGTGGTTTGATCTTGGCGGCGCTTGGACCGAATTTGCCCACAGTCCGTTTTGGGATTTAAAAAAGAATAACGATGTTTTTTGAAGGTAAATCTTGTTGCTATTTACTACATCATACAAATTTACGGCTTTCATTAGTGTAATTAGTATTTCAGCTTCAGGATTGCACTGAAATTTCAATAACAGTGAACAAAAGGTGTAGGTACTTTAGCCGGTGGTTCAGTACCTATCGATTTCAGGAGTTACCAAACTTTGTTAGCAAAATAGAAAATATTTCATCATCAAACTTTTCCAATTTGATGGATTTGGCTTAATAAATAAATAAAAACTGAAATAGCTAAGAAACCGCATAACTAATTAGAAGGTCTGACTACAATTGCAACCAATCGGGCATGAACCAATATTTTCATCACTTGGTAAACGGTGAAGTAAAACACTATTTTACAGGAAAATGATAGCTATTCATACATTACAACGAATTTTATCGAAGTGGAAAGCACAAAGCCGCCTTTTAATGTTGAAACAGAAAAATCGTTAATTTTTAGTACCTTTACGACTGTGGAAGTGGAAGACGAATATCGAGCTATCGACTATGTACCCGAAAAACCTTTGTGACCTCAAAATTGCACACAGCCAAAGCATTTATGAGACAAGTAAAACAGCATAAAAGGCACACCGTGAAATAATTATAGCAGGCAAATGAAGCATATTGTCTCATTCAGTTTTGAATAAAGTTGCGATTTAATGAGTAAAAAATGTATAAATGCATTCTTAGAGTCCGAACCGTCAGTTGACGTGTTCTTCGATAATAAGAGTCAATTAGTTTGTAAGTTAATTAATTATATTTTTTGCTTAAAGTTATTTTAAATGTTATGTTAATTTAAATACAAAAACTGATATTTATTGTTATTTGGTTCACCCGTAATAATTATAATAAATAAATAAAGGAGTTTTGTTTTATTGTTCTTTAAATTCGTAATTTCCAGAAATTCGGCCATAGAGATAATAAGCTTGATTGGCAGTGCAGGTAGAAGGAATAAACGCCATCATATTATCATCTACGAGCGCTGTCTAACTTGAAATTTGGGCAAATTAAACAAAGGCATCTACTATTATATGTTAACTTTTACTAGTTTTACTAAGTTTTAACCTTTTTCTACAATCTTTTTTTCTTACTAAATTAACCTCTCTGTCTCTGCAATTTTATCTATCACGTCGATATACAAGGTGACTTTTTGATCATCGTCCAAATTCATACTGGAGGCTTGATAAGTGATCAGTATCTTGGATCAATAACAATTTTTGTGAAATTTCATTTTACGAATTTCACAAAAATTGTTATTGATCCATGATACTGATCACTTACCAAGCCACCAGTATGAATTTGGACGATGATCAAAAAGTCACTTTGTATAAAGATATGATAAACGCCAGTATTAATTCTTTACATAAGACAGGCGTTAAAAAAAACATAGGCAGTCATCATGGGGACTGCCGACAGAAGTGAAAATTACTGTCAAAATAGCATGTCGGTGACGTTGACGGTAACGCAAACCCATAAGATTTCCCCATAGAATAAGAACCTATGTGGATTTTCCCACAAAAATCGCTCAACGCGCCTCAAGAAGTTTTCACTTCAAAAAGTTTAAGAAGGTTTACTTATAAAAAAAGAAAACAGTTGTTACAGTGCGCGCCAATCTTTTAGTCGCCTCTGAATGAGTTACGAGTGCAATCTTGCGCAGGTACAGTCAAGGAAATAAGAATATCGACGGTTGATTATTAAATGTTTACTATAAGTGGGAAGGTGTACTTGTTGTACCTACCTATTTAATAATTTATTTATTATTTTAGTGCAATCTCAACTATATAAATAAAACGCATTAATATAAACACCATTTTCCTACATTGTCACCTTAAAACGCTGTAACTTCCGCGAGGCATAACAACAATAAACTTTAACAAACTAAATCAACAAATAAAGGCAACAACAACAATAACAAACAGATTCAACGATAATCTTAACGAATCATAGAATTTTTTCCTCGAAGTTACTTTTCATGCAACGCGCGCGTGTGTAGTGTACGGACGTAGCACTAACACTAACGCATAGTGTTGACCACCACAGAGCACAGTGTTGACACCTGCTAAATGGCGAGCGGGGGGTGTGTTGAGGCACGCAGGCGGGTGTGCTCCGCGCCCTCGCTCCTGTAACGTCCCCCTGACACCGTAAAACGGCTATTGCGTCGCCTCTTGCGGCTATTTTCAGAGGCGACTAAAAGATTGGCGCGCACTGTACTGTACTGTACATTTTAAGATTTTTATTTTGAGTAAATTTGTAATATTTTATTTATTTCTGTTTCTAAATGTTTCCATGCTCTTAACATTAGCCGTCGGACCGCACCTTGAATCGATCTAGATGTACTCGTCCTTCCTCTGAGTGGACGTACCCTGACAGCCTCTTTTCAGATTTATTGCGTGATATTTTAAACTGTTGAACATCTCTGATAAACATTAAATTTAATTTTCTAATTGAACACGTTCCAGTGGCTAGGACTATGTAACCACTAATTGGGGAAGCATTTAATTACAAACAAGCTTATTTACGAGCTAAAAAATAAGTTAATATTTCCCGTGCAGTCAAGCTTAATTAGTTGGAAAATGGTGTAGAGGAAATACCTACTCGTATATTAAAAGTTGACCAGACCATTAAGGGGCAGGTAGTCGCCAACGACCTTGAGTCGACCTGTGTCGGTACAAATATCGACAGAAACTATATTGAAATAACATTCATATCAGTGCGCACGGCATTACGAGGTCAGGCAATGCTTTGTTCATTCTCTATAGTCAGTCGAAATAAAAAAAACCGGCCAAGTCCGAGTCAGACTCGCGTACCTAGGGTTCCGTTTTTTTTCGTAAATTTCTCAACCGCTTTATTTTTCTTGTAATCTTTACGTAAACCCATATTACCATGATTTTCTTCATATTTTTCGGTCCACCAGTTTGGGAGATAAGGGGAGACATACACTTTTTATGTTTTTTTAAAGATTTCTCGAAACCAGTGCCAGTAAATATAGTAAAAGTATATATTTTTACAATCAGCTTTTTAATATCTACAATTTTATATTAATATTGTATTTTAGGATAATATTTTTTATTTTTCTCACTTCTGTTTTGGATATATTTTGAACATTTTAAAATTTTTCCTATTTTTTTACACCGTGATATGCGGGCAAATTAATGTTATTTTGTGCCAAATTTTATGTCTTAAAGTTAAAAGGCTGTGACATACTGACGGACGGACGGACAACGGAGTCTCACCATAAAGGTTCCTTTTGTACCTTTTTGGTACTATGGAACCCTAAAAAATGTAAGCATAATTATTATCATGTGACTCTTATCTATAATATGAAAAATTAAAAATTCTTTTTCTGTCCTTTTCACAAATTATCAAACAATAGTTGGCCGGAGAAATTATTGTTATTAAAATAAATTTTAAATTAACATTTAAAGTTTGAGTAACTACCTTCTTTAAGAAACTAGAAAGATAATGGACACGACGGGTACCAAATTAAATATTAAAATTACGTACATATTTTGAGCTTTATTTTACACAGATTAATCCTTTGTCGAGGAACCCAAGAATGTAAAAAAAAAACATTCAACTTCAAGTAGGACTCGCGCCCTGAGGGTTCCGTGCAATTTAAATAAGTTAATATACCTAAATAATTTAAACAAAATTACAAACTTCTCATTATCTACATAATACATTAACAAAACTGAAGAATAAAGTTGGTTGAATATTCAGGGACTTAACCCTAAAACTACATTATAAATTGGCGTTTTTAGTAATTGTTTTTTAAATACAGTATTTATGGTAAATAAAATACAAAAATTACATACAGAAAAATCAGTCTGAAACTGACAAAATTGATGGCTCTCCATTTCTCTATTTTTATAGATATAAAGAGCTTTTTTTTAATTGTACTCTATTCAGGTTAAGTGCCCCTAACCCCTGAAAAATATATAATGATTTTTTTAATTTAGTATTCGGTTTTGGGTCAACATTCTACGTAACCTAAGAATTTCAGGTCTCTATCACATTCTGTCTAAGAGCTACATACCGTGAATTACGGACGAACAGATAGACAGGCAGACGGACAGCCGAGTGACATTAATAGGGCTCCGTTTTGCCCTTCGGGTACGAAACCCTTCCTTTTTAGGAATGTATAACTTTCCTTCTCAAAGTTTAAAATTGATTTCTAGGACCCGGTCTATATTTCTAGCACCCGGTCTATATTTTTGAGATCTCTAGTTTATTTTTTGGTATAATTGGGTTCCCTTTGTTCACTTAACTTTTATTTATTAATAATCGTTGTAAGTGTCATTAAAAATTTTAAAACAAACTTACCAAGTAAGCCCTATTTAGGGTGACCAGCGGGCCTATTATGTATCTCTAGTTGCCTTCTGGACTGGGTGTCTATCATCAAAAACATAGATATACTATCGAATTCCGATCTCCTAAGGATATGTTCGCACTTGTAGTGACGACACAGATTGTTAATAGTTCAATACCCACTAAAGACAATTTTGAAATTTCAGTTTTTATCTTTGTTTTTGATGATAGACACCTCGTTCAGTTGGCAACTAAAGATACAGAATAGGGGGGCTGATCAGCGGACCTATTATGTATATTTAAATCGGTTGCCAAATGGTTGCTAAGACAACCATTAAAAACGTAAATGTATTATCGAGTTCTGATTATCTAAGGGTACGTTCGCACTCGAAGCAACGTCACAGGTCGTAAATAGTCCAATGTATACTAAAAGAAATTTTGAAAGTACAGCTTTTATCTATATTTTTGGTGTTTGGCAACCGTTTCAAAAATACATTAATAATGGAAAAAAATATTTTTGATTTTACGAGGCAACAGCTTTAAATATACAGGATCGAAAGTAAAAAGTTAGGGGAAAACTATTCTCTTTCTTATTTATTTATAAGAAAATCAACATGACAGTACTAAAGTAAACTCAGATATTCTTAATTAAGGACCTTAAATACTATAATAAACATCTTAAAAGCACACAACAGGTAAAACTGATTTTTTCATGTAGGATAAGTATATTTTCATTCAATACCGTTGCGTGTGAGATAGAAAACACATATTGAATGATAAAAATACGGGCAATATTATTGTCCCATACTGGTTTTCGCCACAGCCAAATTCAAGGCCAAAAAATGGGACATCCCGTAAAATACGGGACTCTTGGTCACCCTAGCACTATTGCACTACGTACGCTACTCAAATCTGGTTACTAACTTTTCATGCTAATCTTTATCTCTTTAGATTGGTTTGTCAAGGACAAATCATATAAACTTATAATGTTGCATGGTGCAATAGGGCCTAGTTGCAATTTTATAACCTAACTAATGGGGGCCTTAGACATTGCTGATTTAGCATCTATCTCCTCATGCAGTTTTGCTAATTTAGCAAACCTGAATGAGGCCTAATGCTCCACCTGCGCTGCAGCAGTAAACAACTTGAACGGACACCTGTTAAAAACCTGCTTGCCAAATGACAGTGAGCAAATTCGGTCCAAGCTCCGCCAAGGACATAATAATTCTCAAGCAAGCAAAACCCCATCAAAATCCTATCCGAGAGATTTCAAGATATGACTAATTAATGCTTTACAACCTCCCGTACTTCAGTTCTTGTAATTAACACGGGACCCCGACGAAAGTTTTTGCAAAGAAGGTACAAATCTTAACGAATACATTTTATCTTATTTTTATCGTTTTATTTTGATGGGATTCTGCTTGCTTGAGGACTAAATTATGTCCTTTTATTTAACATACATATTAATCTTGGCGGCGCTTGGACCAACTCCCATACAAGTTTGCCCACTGTCATTTGTAGTTTAGGCTCTATACAGGATGTTAGGATGATAACCTATTATCATCCTGATATATCCTTTAAACGGGGTGTATATTAACAACTTTTGCTATGAGGCTAACCCTGAAATCGCGAAAAAAGTTGATTCTTTTTTCCATAGAAATATGTTCCATAGAAAATTTAAATAACTATATTATCACTTACCAAGCCACCAGTATGAATTTGGACGATGATCAAAAAGTCACCTTGTATAGTTCCGGAGCTTTTGTGGTCAGTCAGTTCATGGTAGGTACTTCACTATTAGTATACATAAAATAGATAAACTATTTTCTTAGAAATAAAATTCAAACAAATACCTGTAAAAAATGTCGTGATGACCATTTTCCCATCATTTAAATCTTTGTAATTGTAAATTATCACAAAGTTTTTTTCATTAATTACCGTCGAGCACTTAATGAAACATTGAGACACGCTAGCTTTTATAGCATAAAATTGAGAGCGCATCTACGAAGAGAAGAATTACCTCAAGGCTCTCAGATATCAAGAACAGATAAACTCAAGAAGATAAGTATATCGAATTTATTTTTCTGCGCTTAGACCTTGATATTGTTACAAAAAGGCAAAGCAGAAAACTATTGAAATTTATTCATAATATTTCCTGCTCTAGATTTATCTATTTTAAAGCCATACTGCAAATAATATTTACCTTTCAAGAAAACCACAAAAAGTTGCCGCCATCCAAAACATCACAATCACTTTCCACACCAACTGTCAAAAACTCCTAATACCACATCGAAACGACAGCGATTCAAAAACGTCAAAATTTTCGAAATTCGAACACACGCGGCCATTTTGAATCTAGGGATAAGCGCGAGCGCGCGCGCCGGCTCACCGCTCTAAACTACGGATTCAACTAATTTACGCGTCCACGGATCGCGTCAACTATAAATAAATGACATACCTACTCGTATTTGCTGGTCTAATGACACCGCCCCTGCTGCATCCCATCGGGAATGTTTGGTCGAATGAGGTTGAGGATTGAGGAATAGTCTTTGATATAAAGCATCCTGACCTCATCTCTCCACTGATAACTTATTACCAAGATGTATACTTGCGAATTGTCGGCACTTGATGAAACATGGACAGCAACTTGATTATTAACTAAATAATAATTGCTTCATAAAAATAAATAATATTTAACTTTAATTATCTTGATAATTGTGCACAAAAACTCGAGTTCTAATTATATTTTTGTAACCCAATCAAAGTAAATAACGTCGGATACAGAGGTTAATACTACTTACGCGAGCTGGGTCTAAGAGATTTTTATTATAATTAAAACACACTATATAAATACGAAAATTTCAAAAGACTGAAAGAAAATAATGAAAATTTTGCAAACGTCATTAAACACCCCAAAATAAAAAATAAAAACAGAGAGAAAGACAAACAGAGAGACGATAAAATGAATCTCCATCTAGAGATATTTTACGAAATTCTAGATTCTAGAGGTAAGAGAAAATCATGTAGAAAAACTCTGAAACACTGTTTTCTCCCGCACTGGACGTTAAGTGATTTCTCTGATGCAAAATTAAAAACAGTTTTTGAGAATACATTAGAATAGAATAGAAATAGTTTATTTGCAATGGATGTAGTTTAAAGATATTACAACATTACTTAAAACTAATCAAATGAGCTTTTATGTACAGCGTATTTAACCAATTAAGTCATGCAAAAATTTTGCAATAACAATTGTTTTATGTAATTATGTGATTTATTGAAAAAGGCGTTACTTTGCGGAAGTCCATCATGAATATGTGGATATATTAATGATTTGCAATATTTCGCTAAACACAAATTATGTGAGTTTATACCAAACCGTATAATGGATTTTGAGCTATTTAACAATTTTTAGCTATATCGAGAACTCTTTAAGGTGGATGCGACGGGTCTGATCTCATTCCCAAATGCACATCTTATGATTGTTTTCTTAGAATAATGATTGTTGTCGGCGATGTTGGCCATTATGTTTTGTATATATTTATGGTTATATTCTAGACATAAGCAAATTTAAAATTATTTCACTCATCGTTTGGCATTCTTTTTAAACACAAATTATTTTTCCAAATATTTTTATCCTTTTAAATTCCAAAAACTTGTCTTACTGCCGTTAGCAACAATTGTTTTTCTAATTTTTGTAACATAAATATTAAATTAATGTGATTTATAGCATTTAGCGACCATACTTTAATGTCAATTTGGCTTTTTTAGCAAAGTTATGTTATTTCATTCATTTTCAAAGTAACGCGTGAAATGACACAACTTTGCTAGAAAAGCATAATTGACATACTATGGTAGCCCAATGCAATAATAAAAATAACAATTTTATGACGAGACCCATCGCATCCACCTTAACGAGCCAGAACGCCATGCTTTATCGTTTTCGTTTGTAAACCTTGAGTTCAGATTATCTTAATCCTTTTTGCACGACAGTAATAAGTTTTGAGTTGAATGTCTTGTCTACTTTAAGTATTAATTTGCCTCAAAGGTTTGTTGTCTCAGAATAATTCCCTCATGAATAGTCGTATAAAGTTATTAAGATTATCATAAGCGGAAAAACCACAGATAAATTAACCCCAAAGAGGTGAAATGACACTTGTACAAAATAAATTCCACCAATTTTTGTCGCGCTTTACCACGCTCTGATTCAACACCACGCAGTGATAAAAATAGAGAATCCTCTGTAAACTGGATTGTGATGCTTAAAGTCAAGTCTACGCAAAAACACTGATTAGTTGGCGGAATCGGACGGACGGCATTTATTCTCTCGGGGCTAGTAGCATGATAAAAAAACATACTAGAAACTTGCAGTAACATACTTTTCTTGTACGGAACGTATCCGTTGTTAGCAAATCTGCTATTGAAATGGTAATTTTAGTCTAAATATGAATCGGCTTCGAATAGGTTCGTGATTTCAACGGTCATTACCTTTACGTATTATTTAACTATTTACTACGAGTACTAACGAGACAATGAAAATACTTTTTTTTTTTTGAGTATCTGATATAAGTACCTACATATTTTTATTCATATTCATATTCATTTATTCAGTAAATTACATCGTCAATATACAGTAAATACATCAAGGTACATTTTGAAGTAAGTACAATTTAAATTAATAATAAAATGGTATTTTACAATTACACTGTTATTTATAATAAAACAAAAATGTCAAATTACAAATAGGTATGTCACAATATTCAAAATTAAATTATTATGTCAAATAGATTCGGGTAAAAATCAATAAATAGCATTTACTCATCAAGGAACTTACTCACAGTGAAGTAAGCTTTGCTTTTTAGAAATGTTTTTAGTTTATGTGTAAACAATGAGAAGCTCCTGCATTCTTTAACTGGGTCAGGTATCTTATTTACATTGATCGATCAGATCTAAAGATATAAGATCTACTGCAGGTCCAATATTTAATGTTGTACAGGAAACTTAATTATAAAAGACATGCTATTATTGTAATAGAGCGCTCGCCTGCTAAGCCAGAGGTCATGGGTTCAATCCCTGCGGTGCACAATAATTTGGCCATAAAGCAAACGAAAATGCACAACAAACTAAAAATTTTACAGTCAATAAAATAATACACGAAGATAACGTTACGGAACGGTCTCTAAAATTTTTACTTCTACCCACAAATTGTTCATATAAATAAAGTTTTATAGAAGCTAATGTTTGCTAATGTCGCCGCAGTAAACTGTTCTATGACGATCGTAAATAATTCGGCCTAATGGTGTCATTCGCACTTTGTGGAAAACAATTCACACTCACGTTTTACAAACGCTCCGATTCCAAAAAAGGCGAACACTTTCATGAGAGTCGAGCTCGCGCTACAAAAGAAGGACCACAGTGAAATATTTATTTCCGTTGTTATATGGAGAAAAATGCATTGGTACTCGTGTATCAGAAAAAACATTTTTAAGAATAGTGGCCATAACGTAGAATTGATCATTTCATGATATGAAATCTGACAAAACTAAAAGGGTCGCCTTGCTCCGCTCCACATCGTTCGGCTCTCGAATTCATGATCACTAGCCACCTAACACGTTTCTCCTCGCTTCGCTTGTTGTCGCAACTATTTTTGACTTTCTGTTGATTTTGAATTTCATAATTAGTCAAACGATATGGCCACTACATATCTACAAGGTGATAAAAACTCAATGATTATAAGAAACGATGTTCGGTCAAAGTACATGAAAATCGCGAAATGTATGCGTAACATTTTACTATACATAACAAAATTCCACCAAGTATTCCACCGATAATATAAGTAACAACTATACTGTTTTACAAACTTTAGCAACACTTAAATAATGAAAAAATGTAACGCCCAATATATTTATTTTTATGCCTTGGTAATAAATGTAATTTAACAGCAGTTTTTTTTTTATTCAGGCGTTGTTTACTTAAAAACGGACGTTAAAACAACATCAGTATGAAAGTCAGCCAACACTGGGATGAGTTTAACTGCCATAAGGGACACTTAGCCCTTTATTAGGGTCCAAAAGCAGCGTCAGAGGGTTCCGTAGAATGCAATAAATCTTAGCAATTCTTGTAATGGAATACGATTCATAATAAAATAATAATGCTAAAAACTGCTGAGTAGAGTTTTTATTTATGGGAAGATGTAAAACCTTTAATCGGTCAAAAACCTTTTTTTTTTAAGGACACAAATTTATATAACACTTGTCAATCAACATAGACACGCTTTTTTGGTGCTCGAGTTATCCCATCCCTTTAATCCCACTAATCCATCACTAATCCCATCCAATCCCATTAGTATATTATAAATTCGAAAGTTTGGATGATGTATGGATGTACTCGTATGTTTGATACTCCTTCACGCCGTTACTAGGTATGTTAGGTTTAGGTAAGGTTAGCTTATAGGTAGGTTAAAGGACTATTTGTTCGTGTTTCATTGGCAATCGATAACCTTGATGGATCGACATACGTCGCATTGACTGAATTATTTCATGTTTTCCAAAAATAAATACAGATCCAGTATAAAAGATATTTAAAAAAAAACACTATAAAGATTCCTGCTGAGGAGAAGTTGACTCTCCATAAGATTCCTCCTGGAATCCTCGAGAAGTAAAATACCTCCGGCACGATAAGCGAGTGCCCTACGAAATTCAGAGTATTTGTTAATTAGCGAGAATATATGAAAAAAGAAATAAAACAGGAACTCAAAGCGAAACAAAGTCGTATCATTCGAGAAAGTTCCTGCTAGATCCAGCGAGGAGTTACTGCATGTCACATTACTATACTCATTTGGTTGAAACTTTGCACAAATGTATTTCTAGACCTGAAATAGAACATTTGAGGGCTCTTTTTACTTATATAAGAAATATATTGTTACTAGTCGTGTAGCATAGCAAATTTTATAAGGTGCGGTTATCTCAAAGTTTTCGCGTCGTTGTTTGCTTGTCGGTAAATTTCGATTTTACCCCCTGTTCGCTGGGTTAGTAAGTGTTGCAAGTTAAGTGGATAGACATGAAGTTCGTTCGCTTGTCTGGCGCGGGTGCGAGAGCGTTTCCGAGGCATTGCTCGGCCAGGTTTTTTGCTGTCGAGCCGTGTTTTGTTTTTATCATCATTATCTATATTTATTTTGCAATAATGGCGGATTTGCCAACAGGAGTTGTTTAAAGTTAAAAAGAAGGTTGGTTTCGAGGTTAAATTGGTGTGTTTATTTTGCGTGGAATGGTTTCCATAATATTGTTTTCTATTTTCAGAAGGATTTTTGGAGGTGATTGTTAAAAGTTTCAAAAGGATTTTTTGGCCGGGTTGGTGGGAGATCTGATCTATTGTCAGATCATGGTACGTATTGCTTTCTTTGTATTTTGAGTCACCGGAATTCTGTTTTCATCGTTCCGTGTAGTAAGGGTTTTAATATGTTTTTATTTTTCTTCTAATTCCAGGTTGTTTTGCTTCTTTCGTGAATTTTGTCCAGCTGGCTGAGAGATGACCGCCGCGTGGTGTTTCACGGTCAAGCTGTCCCTTTGTTAGCGAGGTTGGAGTTCATTCACCTTTAAGTTGGACAGCGACGACGTGCCAGTTTAGTAGAAATGTTGGCGAATTTCAAGTATGTGTCGTAGGTTTTATTTTTAACCTCACATAATAAACTTGGCTTGGCCAAAATAATGGCTTGGACGGGATGTTCCAGGACACTTAGATTTATGATTTTTTAAACCAAGTGTAAATTCTTCTTCCTGTTTCACTGGATAACCTAAAATGTAAAATTTAATAGTTCCGTAATTTTCCTGGTAATACTGAATGGTGTACCAGACGATTTAGTCAAAAGAGTATGTTCGACAAATATTATTTAGATGGATTCACGGCTCCACTGAGCTAGATTTTATTTGGAAATTATTTTCCTTGTTTTTTTTAGTTTTCTTACACTTAAAGTTTTTACGTAAATTCACAAGATACAATGTAATATAGATACCTGTGGTTAAGGCGGTACCTAACTCAACAGATTGTTCTAAAAGTTTTAGTAATGTCTTGGCAGAATTTATCCCGAATGTAATATTGCTACCTGTTGTTAAGGCGGTACCTGTCGCAACTATTTGATGTTCTAAAAGTTTTAGTAATGTCTTGGCAGAATTTATCCCGAATGTAATATTGCTACCTGTTGTTAAGGCGGTACCTGACGCAACTATTTGATGTTCTAAAAGTTTTAGTAATGTCTTGGCAGAATTTATTCCGAATGTAATATTGCTCCCTGATGTTAAGGCGGTAACTAACACAACTATTTGAGGTTCTAAAAGTTTTAATAATGTCTTGGCCAAAATTTTGTAACAATGTAATATTGTCAGTTACATCTTCAGTCTTGTGAAATTATACATATTTTTGATAAAGTTAAATACACTTAATTGTAAAGTACCTCAAAGTTTTCTTCAGAACCTTTTTCCAACAGTTAGGTTACAATTAAGTCACTTTTTAACTTTATTTGTTAAGCGGCATGACCGGTGGAAAAGACCGGGTACCAGCCGGTCGTGCTACTTTACAGTCGTAAGGTCTTCTGCTCCCACTAACTGAAGCTGGGCACGAAAGTCTCCGTGTACATGGCGATAGTATTGCCAAACCTCCTATACGCTGCAGAGAGCAGTGCTTATACCGCCACCAAATCCGCACCCTCGACCGATTCCACCTTAAATGCCTCCGAAATATACTTAAGATCAGATGGTCTGATCGGGTGCGAAATACCGAAGTGCTGCAACGCGCCAATGTGGGTGGCATAGAGGCGTACATCATGCGGCGACAGCTTCGGTGGTGCGGACACGTGTCGCGAATGGCGGAGGAGCGAGTGGCGAAGCGCATCTTCTTTTCAGAACTCCAGTCCGGAAAGTGAAAAAGTGGAGGCCTGTACCTAAGGTACAAGGATGTTCTGAAAAGACAATTAAAAAGATGCAACATTGAGCCATCGCAGTGGGAGGATAAGGCAGCTCAACGCGCAGAGTCGCGGAACCTTGTTCAAAGGAAAGTTTATGACTTTGAACAAGAACGAAGGTCCGATTTAGACCGAAAAAGGGACGACCTTAAGTCTCGGCCACCTGCGAACATCGCTTACAACTATATGAATGGTGTGCTGACGAGCGCCCTATGTGGGCGTACATTTAATGCAAAAATCGGTTACGCGAGTCACTTGAGAGCACATCAGAGAGCTGGACAGCTTAGCTCTCAAACTTGACAGGAGTTAAAGAAGCTGTCGCTGTGGCCGAGAACGGCTGTGAGGCTATATATCTGGGGGCACGGCAGTGCCCCCGCAAAGTCTCGCAGAAAAAACGCGGAACGGCCGTACCATCCTTTTCTCGAAGCAACTCACGGCACTTTCAACCCCCCTGTATCTTCGTTGTGGGTGAAGCTAGAAGTCTGAAATTTCAGGAACCAAGAGTACTTAATGATCCTATATCTGACCCCAAATTACAACTTTGTACCTATATTCGATTACGAAATACGAGTATCTCAAGTCAAAGTTCGCTTATTTTGTCACTGACTGACTGACACATCATCAAAAGTCTAAAGGTGTTCTAGCAGGCCTACAAACTTGAAATTTTGCATGCGGTTAGTGTTAAGTGTACATTGCAACAAAAAATATAAAAATGTTATTTGCGGTTGGTAATTTAATATTTCCATACAAAGTCTATACAAAATGTATGTTTCCAGCTGCATCTATAAATTTGTATGACACTAGATGACGTTGGTGGTATGCTGCTTTGCATTAAAGACGCCTAAAACGAAAAATTCCACGTTAAGGTTAAAGGGCGAAAACTAAAAAATAAAACCGGTAAAGTGCGAATCTGACTTGTGCATAAAGAGTTCCGTACCCCTACACAATACGGGTACGGAACCCTAAAAGTAAAGAACAACAATAAAGATGCCATAGCAACATTAAGGCGACAAAAAACAAAGCGATAAAACGGTAGCGCCTGACAAACAATTCGGTACCTTTTTAGTACGGAACCCAAATTTTCATTATTTTACTTTAAAGTATTTACTACAGACTGCCCAAAGTTTAAACTATTACTTGTATGTTGTATTACCGTTCTAAAGATAGAGCCTTTGTTATAATAATCTGTTCCTTGGGTAAGGCACCCTAAAAAGGGTGGTTTATAATGTTCCACACATTCACAATATTAGTCTATTTAAGAAGAAAATATCAACATTTCGTAATTAAGTCACTAAAAAAACGGTAGTTTGCGAATCCGACTCGCGCATAAAGGGTTCCGTACCCCTACACAATACGGGTATGGAACTCTAAAAGTAAATTGCAACAACATAGATGCCATAGCACCATCAAGGCGACAAAAAACAAAGCGATAAAACGGTAGCGCCTGACAAACAATTCGGTACCTTTTTAGGAAGGAACCCTAATTTTTATTATTTCTTATTTTACTTTAAAGTAGTCTGCCTAAATTTTCAACTTTTATGTATAACCGTTCTAACGATAGAGCCTTTGTTATAATAATTTGTGCTTTGGGTAAGGAACCCTAAAACACATTTAGTCTATTTAAGAAGATAAATATCAACATTTATTAAACCGGCTAAGTGCAATTCAGACTCGCTCACGAAGGATTCCGTACTACCATCACACAATATGGGTACGAAACCCCAAATCATTATGGTAAATACCAACAATAAAGATGACATAGCAACATCAAGGCGACAAAAAACAAGGCGCTAAAATGGTAGCGCCTGAAAAACAAATCAGCACCTTTTGAATACGGAACTCTAATATTTATATGCCCAAAATTGTTGTTTTATAAAGATAAACTGAAACAAATAACATCGAATAATTGGACCCCCCTTGGATTTCCATTTATTGAACTTTTTATGCTGTGATAGGGGCCATATTATTATTTGCCGTGATAGAGGACAATGTAACATATATTATGTGAAAATATTTACGCGCTACCTATAACGGCTGAAGCTGTAAACCCATGTGATAGATGGATAGACAGCGGAGGATTAGTAATAGGGTCACGGAACCTAATGATACGGAACCCTAAAAATCAAGGTAAAAGGTTATTTATCAAGTAAAGCTTTAAATATATTAAAGGAAAAATAAAGCGGCTAATGTTGTTTTATTTGTATATGCATCCTCTATGATGTAGGTATATTGAAATGTCTATGTACTCGTGTGTCATTCAAAAAAGACCAGGTTTAGCTCATTATTCTGAGAGGTTTAGACATAATAATGTACTCTGTGGTTTAGACTGACAAGCCTGCCTTTCACTTCATGGTCAAAAGAAATTTTAACCTGCCTGTTGCATCTATTTGTGGATAATAGTAATAATAACTTACAGTAAAAATTAATATTGCAATGGAACCTGAAATATTGTACATAAATGAAAATCCTTGTCCACACCTAGTTGTCCCTATACCTGGAGATGGTTCATGTTTGTTCCATTCTTTGTCATTCTCTATGTATGGGAACATTGAGTCGTCATATGACATTAGGTTGCGGTAGTCGAGTATGTGGTAGCGCATTGGGATGAAATGCAACTTTATACGTGTGACGAGCGTGGAGACACATGCACTCGACAGCAATGATGAAAACTACCACTTACGGTTCCGTATCCAAACTTATGGCAGCCAACGCTTTGTATCCATTTACGTTCGAGGTTTACGAAAATGGCCGTTTGAGAGGATCATTCGGTGGCGATCATGGGATGCCAGTGAAACGTTTACGATTCTCTGGTAGTTTCTTAGGTGGTCATTATGTAATGCTCCTTCCCGATACTAGTTTCTCAGGAGTATGTCCTAATGATCAGTTAAAGGGAGTGGGTTTTAAGAAAATCCGCAGCTGACGTGCAAAAAATATTACCCGAGAAGAAAAAAAGGAGGACTACCTACAAAAAGAAATGAGATCCCATCAAAAACATAAAATGTACAAAAATGGCAAGTCTCGCAACGCAATCCTTCCACCGTAAAAAGTTGTGAGATCTTATGTAAAGCCAAGTCTGCTATTTTAGTTTTTATGGAAGCACCTTTTCATTTAAGTTAGTATGGGAGCACCTATTTAACAAATTTATCATTAATTGTTTCCTATTTAGTTACCTACCAACATTAAGTGACTGTATTAATATTAGTCATCTTTATTTCCTAATAAAATATGGTGACTTTGCAATCGCAGAGCACAAATAAAGCACTGATGCGTAGAAATATCTTCTCAAATCGCTACTAAATTGGTATTAGGTAGCTGATATGTTGTATATGTTGCTGTGCGATTGCGAAGTCACTATATTTTATTAGGAAATAAAGATGACTAATATTAATACAGTCACTTAATGTTGGTAGGTAACTAAATAGGAAACAATTAATGATAAATTTGTTAAATAGGTGCTCCCATACTAACTTAAATGAAAAGGTGCTTCCATAAAAACTTAAATAGCAGACTTGGCTTTACATAAGATCTCACAACTTTTTACGGTGGAAGGATTGCGTTGCGAGACTTGCCATTTTTGTACATTTTATGTTTTTGATGGGATATATATTGTTACTACCTATTTGATGCTTTAGTATGTTTTGTATATTTTATAAAAGAGGATTCGTCTTTACTCTGGTTATCTATATCTAACAAGAATGCGGCAGACGTTTAGACATGTCGCCACAGGACATAGGCAACTTATTATCCCATAAATCAGTTCCTATGTTATGGCGATGAGGTGTTAAGTTTCTATAGAAAAGTGATATGTCATTTCTTCACGACGCACATAATGAACCGATAAGACTGAAACTTTGCACAAGTTCAGTTCTAAATCGTTAATTGGACATAGTAAACTTTTTATTCCATAAATCAAATCCTATGTTATGGCAATGAGGTGTCAAGTTTCTATAGAAAAGCGATGTAAAAAAACGTAGACTGTACTTAAGCACACATCAATAAAAAACGTTATTTAATAAGTTACAAACGTACTAAAAGAATTGGTATTTATTAAAACAAAAAAAACATGAAAAACATCGTCACGACATGAATCGAGGACCCAGATCAAGGTGTTTCCAAGTGTGAATTGTGAAATGCAAGTCACAGTCCACAGTCAAACCCGATTTTTACCCACGAAACACACTTTACCTCGGGAAGTATGTTCTATAAAATTAATGCAATCATTTGCTTACTTAACTTACAACTTGGTTTTTGTTTTTGTTATCCAAAATTATTGTACCAAATAAAATTATTATTATTATTATTATTATTATTATAATGGTCCGAAAAATATTGACAGACTCGATAGGACTACACAAAAATGTATCAACACTGTAAAGTCGCGTGCAAAGCTAGTATTTTATATAGTAAATATACGCCTAACCTGTATAGGGCTGCGTTTAATAAAAAACTTTCAACTATGTAGAGGTAAAGCACTCAGGTAAAAACACAGCCTCGTGTTTTCCTCAAATATACAACATCAGCCAATCGTCTCCAGGGTTGAAAACCCAATATAACCTGAACTTTGAACGCGCTTTATAGGAGAAAGCAGACTACAGAGTTTGAGATATTTTCTGTGGATATTTTGAAAATTTTAGCGTGGTGACTAATGAACGGTCGGTTAATACAGTACTCCCAAATTAATAATGCGCATACAAATCTATAGCCGAGCGACCAGACCTATCACGTGACCTTATTGATTGTATAAAAATTGTGAGGAAATACGAACTTTGCCGAACAGTGGCGAAGATTTGTATGCGCATTATCACTTTGGGAGCACTATTCAAGACAGATTACATCTACCTACATACTCGAATAATATATTCTACTTATCATGTAGAAGCCGATAGCTTTGTTCAAATAATCAGCAGACTTTGAATAGATACACAGTTTCTCCTCGTTACATACATGTGCCTTATGTGGCAGGCAAATTGTAAAATTCGGCATTTAACAAACGGCTTCGTCAGTTTCTAAACGCTCGCAAATTCGCCGAATACCACCGTTTGCAAACTAAATTTGGGATTTTCTAAAAAGCTAAATTCGAAAGTATTTCACCAAAAAGTGAAAAATAAGTACAACGACGAGTGGAGCGTGGTGGAGCGGGGAGGAGTGTGTTACGACTGTATATGAGCCTAGAGCATGAACAACGCCAGACTTTCGAGGATTCGTTTGAAGAAATTCGGACTCTCTTTGTATTGAAAAATGTATTTGATTTATTGATTTTTTATCTAGGGATTCTACTTATAAACAATGTATGAAGATTTATACTTAAGTCAAAAAAAAAGTTTACCACCCTCTTTCTTTTGGTTTTCAAACGTTCGTTTCAAGAACGCAGTTAAGAAATGAACTTAATTTTTTTTTATTGAATAGGTAATAGGAATATGAAGGGATTCTACTTAAATCAAATATTTTTTTTCTATAAAATATTTCAGTATTAGCTAAAAACCCACCACTTTGTTGTTACGCTGCGTGATCATTAGTATTACGCGTACAAGGAAAAGAGGCCAATAAGCCAAGATATAATCACCTCTATCAAAAGTAAATAAGGTCTTTGCCATTTGACTTATTGTGCTGGACGGGTAATAAAAAAAGTTGCTAGGGTAGGCCATCCTCTTAAGGTTTACATGTAAGTAAATATTGAGAGCTGATACACAGCCCAACTGACTCGTTCAGTGATCAAATTAAAGTTCTTAACTTAAGACAAAGTCTTAATACTTCTTTAAACCCAACAGCTGGATGGGGAGCCAACTTATGAACGAAAACAAGAAAACTGGAAAAAGAAGGTATAACATTGCAGATTTCCACACCGAAAACCAACCAAGGACCAAGAACATATAGTCCGAACCGCATCCTGTACCTGGCTCAGAAAGGAAACATATTTGGCGAGACAGAAGGTTTTCTTACAGCGATACAAGATCAAGTTATCAAAACCCGAAACTACTCTAGATACATCTTAAAAGAAACAATGGAAACAGATAAATGTAGGTTATGTCATCAAACCACAGAAACAACATACCACATTACTGGAGGTTGCAACACACTTGCCAACAGAGAATATACTCACCGAAATAATAATGTCGCCAAGCACATCCATCAACAACTCGAACTGAAATAAACTACTACAAAGCTACATACCATACTACCAATACAAACCTAAAAATGTGTTAGAAAATAGTACTGTAAAACTCTACTGGAACCAAGACATTGTAACAGACCGCACTATCCTCAGCAATAGACCAGACATAACACTTACCCTGAAATCCACATAGACCAAGTACCTAATAGACATATCCGTTCCCAACACACATAACCTTAAACAAAAACACACAGAAAAAATCCAAAAATATACCCCCCTAGCAGGTGGAATCAAACAAATGTGGCACCAGGAAACCGTCAAAATTATCCCGATTATCATCTCTTCAACCGCTATAATCCCTAAAACCCTAAAGAAAGCCCTAGAATTGATGAATTTTCCTATAAAAACCTACATACCCATGAAAAATCAATAGAGATCGACACTTGCTCAATAGTTCGCCGCTTTCTTAATCCAACGTCACTGCTACTGCTCAGCAATTAAGATATCCCTCACACAAACACAACAGAACGGAACCCCATTATATTTCTTGAATTAAAACACTTGTATTTCCCACAACAAACACACAAAATATATAAAATCACAATACATCACACACAAACTAGCACAAAGGATTAGTGATACTTTGCATAACCTTGCGTACCTGATCCTTTAAAATCGACGCAGGTTGTGACGAAAAATAACATACGTAATAATAATAATAATAAACAACTCATTACACACAAAAAACACAGATAAATACAATTTAGAATGAAGACAAATACAGGGCAAATGCGGACTTATTTCTGAAAGAAATTTCTTCCAGTCAACCATGAATGTCATCAATAAGAAAAATTATACATTGTCTTATTGAAATTTTAATTAAACGCACAAAGAGCGATATAAATATGTATGTAACTATAGTTAATATAATAGTCTACATACACTTTTAACCTTAAAGTATACCTAAGTAAGTTTTTATTCCGAAAATCGAACTCGATTAATGCTTTGACTTGACATAGATAAATAATTTTCTATATTAAATTAACATTCTTTCTTTCAAAGTTGTCAGACTGAAATCAAAGATAGCAAAGCCAATAAGTAAAAAGTTTCGTCGGGGGGGTTGCGCTTTGAATAAAAAATGTTGCTACTAGAACAAACAGAGTGCCCGAGAAACTTGAACACTGTGGAGTTTTTCCGACTCGGTTTGTAATGCAACTGTAGATGCAACTTGAAGTTTACTCTATCACTTAAAAATACTTGTCCATTCTAAGGTCCGATTTAGAAGTTGTTATTTTATTCCTTTTGGCTCCTAAAGATAAGCATCCACAGTTCCGCTTCATATGCATCGGACCCATCGTACCAAATGCATTAATTTGTGGCAGTACGTCCAGTGTAACTGTAACTGCAACAATCGGATTTCCGAAGCAACTGCCACCAATCGAACATCATTCGGATTTTTGTAGCGAGCGAACGAGTGGAAACTGTGTGTGAGACAAAAACGCAGGGTACGTCCACTGATCGGCAATCTGCATGACGTCATCCGCAAGCATCGAAATAGTTGCCCCTCATGGAGGAGACTTTATGAACGGGCCGATGCTTAATGCGCTCCGTGCGATGCGAAACTTGTACGACTTTGTATACAAATCATACTAAAGTCCATTTGATACGATCCGTCCGATGCGTACGATGCGAAACTATGGACGCGAACCTTAAGAAAGAGACGGACAATTGTAGTATAGGTAGTGTTTGAAAATAACAGCATAGTTAAGTATATTTTTGCTGCACGTCCCATATAAATAACACGTAGCCTATTTAAACATTAGATTCTGTCCGTCTCGTCGTGTCATCGTTGCATCAGGTAACTTTTAAAATGCGTTATGGCTATATTTAATTACCACAACGCATTGTGGTCAAATATCATGAAAGCCATACGCGAATTTCGCTTTGTGACTTTTTTGAGTTAGTCACAATCATGAATGTTGCTTCATGGTCACAATAGTCACACACAACGCGTTGTGGCTTATTTTACACGAATATCACACTGTAGCTGATTTAAAGTGACCACAATGTGTCGTGGACAATTTTCATCAATCAACGATGGGGTGTCAGTGGTTTTTCTGAGTATGGACTGTGTCACGTTTCACCAACTATTATTACGTCCCAGAGCGTGATGAGTGGTGAGCCTTATCCTTTTATGCTTCGGGCACAAAATATGGACCCACGTACCCCCAACCTCGCATACGCAACTCAAATGTGCCTTTACGGAATTTGAACCTGTGACCTCCGGATTTGTGGTCGCGTGCTCTCACCACTAAACCGCAGAGGCGGTTATTATTTATTAAATTATTATCATTATTATTTTTTTTCTCAATCGCTTGAAAATTCTTTCTAAAATAAGTGTAATCCGGCGCATGAAAAAAACATAGAAGACTCCAAAGTGTCAATCGAAAATGGCACCAGAGGCGGAAAAGGGGCGAAAACCTCATGATTTTTTCGTACTGTTATCATACGATACGTGATTGGTGGACTCAAAGACACAATGAACGCTATTGGAGCCGCCGCCACAGAAAATTGTGTTCCACACACTTTATCGTGGGATAATTTTTCAGCTCTAATCAGACTTCTATATTTTTTCGTTCACTGGTCTAATCTAATAAAAGATATTCGCCTTTGAGGTAATGACTTTTTGGGGGTTGTTGCTACACGAATATCCCGTAATTTGTCAAATAGAAAGATATTTTATTCTAACTTTATTGGATTCTTGCGAAATTATTTGCCTTACTGAAAATGTTCTTTGATTAAAAATTAATTTACATTAACCGTATCTGGCTTCATTAAGTTATTTTGGCCAAATTCCTTATAATTAATAACAGATATTCACACTTAATATATCTGTAAATTGTACACTACCAATCTTTAGCCACGTGATTTCTGATGAATTCATTTACTTTATGATGTAAATTCCTCAGCCATTTTTTCAAAAATATTTTCGCTTTTAAATTTGTTTCTGATTGATTTCTAGTTTGTTATGCAATCTAATAATAATTAGAGTATTCAAAGCGATAGATTTCGCAATAAAGCATATAATGATATTTATGGTTCGTAAAATAATATGAGTGTGAAAATCTTCATATGTACCATGTATTTGCAATCATCTACATCATTATATTTCGACTTTTGATGTCGACGTCAGTGGAATAAGGTAAAAAAAAATATATATATATATATGTATATATGTATATATATATATATATATATATATTTTTTTTTACCTAATTCCACTGACGCCGACATCAAAAGTCGAAATATATCTGGAAGTAATTATTGTGATAATGTGTTTTATAGATATATATAGTTTAAACTAAATAAAAAACAAATGAGTTTTCTTTAATATTCAATCATCTACTTGCAATAGTTTATTTAGAATAGAACTGTAGTTTGCACGCACTAATTTTCAAAATTAACAAAAATACAGCGGTAGCTCTGGCGGTAGAACGTCGGCCTCTAAATGTTGAGACCCAGGTTCGATCCCCTGTCGGGCATGCACCAATGAGTTTCTCGGAATTTATCTGCATAGTATTTTGTATTACCTAATACTTACCACTTGCTGAACGGTGAAGGAAAACTTCGTAAAGAAACCTGCACGTCCTAAAAAGCGTGTATTTGTGCACGAGGAATGGCGATAGGGCTCACCACCCATCACGTTGGGACGTAATTATCGTCAGTGAAACGCGGGAGTACCGAGTGTGGACTGTGACTTGCTAGAACACCTTTGTTTTGGGAGTTCAAGTCTTGAAGATATACATATCTATTTTACGAGTACTATAGTCTGCAAGCACTTACCTTCGAAGCTTCTGTTCTGAAAGTAGCGGAATTTGTATAACATATACTTAAGTTTACATACAGACATATTAGTTGCCGGGACATCCTATTAAGTATTTAAACAAGATCTGGGTTCGGTTCGTGCGTCGTCATTTTTCGTAAACAAGCTAGTTGGGAGCGTTTCGCGCGTTTTCAATTATGTAGAAAAAAAAGCCTTTACCATAGAGTGCGGTTCGGGCGTCCAGTTATTATTACTGATTTCAATGGGCCCGGCATAAGAAAGAGACAAAAATTATTGTTGTTTCTAATCCTGTTTCTTTGACCTTGGAGTGATGAAAAATAGGTAGGCACTGGAGTGGAGTGAGTTACGTTATCAGTGCCTAGATACCTACTTGCTGTTGCAACCGAATCTTGTATTTCTTTATTATTTATTTTAAGTGCACTTATTTCCTAATAGATTATTCAATAGTATCTCACTCTATGGTTTCTACGGCATTGTTTTTACAAAAGCGCACGAAAAGGGCCCATTGAAATCAGTAATAATAACTGCATCCCCGAACCGCACTCAACGGTGAAGGCTTTTTTTTCTATATAATTGAAAACGTACGAAACGCACCCAGCTAACTTGTTTACGAAAAATGACGACGCACGAACCGAACCCAGGCCCTTTTGTCTCACGGCTGATACTTTCGATGTAAAAATTCGTACCAATAAAAGGAATTTCTACAGTCTCACTAAAACCCTCTTTAAATAAGAAGAAAACAAAACAATTTGACCACAATATCAATAACATTAAAAAAGTATTCAAAAAAGCTTTTCTTTTGTCTCAGAATTTTCCACCAACTAATGAAATGCGGTCTGCCCATTATAAAATGAGTCATATCGTCTTGAGATAAGGTTTAATATTTGTACCTAGAACCCTGAATTTAAGTTGGTATCTCTAAGCTCTCTACGACTTTTAGAAAGGCTTTGTTCAACCGCTTTTGTTTAGATTTTTGCGGTTCTCTTTTGCAACTTTCACTGAAAATATCTTTATTTTTTCGTTTTAAAGCTTTTCTGGATGGTAAAGTAATTTTTCACATAGTTTTAAACTTAATAATACAGGCTATAAATACAAACCCAAGAATATCTATGAAAGTATACACAATAAGTGATATGAAAGTATGCAGTTTTGATTTTCAAAAAAAGTAAGCCTTAAATTTTAACAAAAATATTTTTTTTTTTAAGATATGGCTTCGCTTTATCAACGCAGTTAATTCGCCCCGTAGCACCATCTCAACCGATCAATTTGAGTAATTGTGTTCTGTGCTGTTGACGCTATCAGAGGTCAACGACCAGCGAGGGTGTCCACGAGATATGTTTTTTTTTTAAGTTTAATAACTAATCGTAATATTGTGGGGCACTGGTACATTATTTTAAATTGCCGCTTTTTTTTAAAACACGATATAATGCTGATAGCTACATGAGTTGGAGCCAGCCCCCCCACCCCACTCCCCTCTCCAAAACATATCCTACTACAGTTACGCCCTTCGATCAACAGTTGTAACTCCCATAGCTTAATTCCTAAAACATTATTTGTATAAATTTTTTTCAGAGCATATACGTAATTTTTCATTATTATGGTATATTTGATAATTATTTGTTTATGATTTTTTAAAGAATTTTCAGATATGACGTCGCTTTGGGCATTTTGAGTATAATACTAATTGTTAGTATAATACTGACAGTTGCATATAAAAAAGCGGTCTGTCTCTGTCAGTCTTCTCATCTGTCATCCACCTGTCAAATCAGTCGGAAGTAAATTATAAAAAAAAAAACTAAATTGCAACAAGTCGTGATACCAGCCGTAAATTCCTAAAAAAATCTGACATCACGCTTATGGAAAATCCAACTATTTTGAAGCTACCATAATATTATGAAAACTATGTTTATGCACATAAGTAAATTTTAAAAAATAAATTTTTCTTAGCTTGTATTTTGGCCGACATAATTATTTTTTAATATTTTGTAACAGATACGCGGAATCGACCCGTATTACGCAGTATTACTCAAATTTCACGGTTTTTAGTTCGACTTAAACATAGATCTAGATAATGTTAATGGACTTAGTCTAAAATATTAAAATGACATTCCATAGACACCCCACAATGTGGTGACAGCATTTGTATGTTTGTATGGAGGTTTGCGTGTAACGACGCCTCTTAATTTCCGTAGGTATATTTCCTTGCAAAAGTCGTTCACTTTGATCAGTGTGGTTGCATCGTAGATTTTCCATTATTCCTCTGGGAAAAGAGTTCTTATGTTGTAACTGGTGCTTCCAACCGTCCGTCTGTTAATGTGTTTATTACAGCTACATATTCCTTCGAAACGGTTCAAACTATCAACTTGAAATTCGAACGTAACGTACACATGAGTCTAGAGCATGAACAACGCCAGACTTTCGAGGATTCGTTTGAGGAAATTCGGACTAAAAATATTATTTTCTCCTATTTTACGCCATGCGGAGACCCAGTGGCGTAATATGGTATGTATATAAATACTTAATTGCACAAAAATAATTTACACGACACAAAGGCTTACTTTATACTAATTAGCATTCTCTACCAAAGCCGTGCGCGCTGATATGAAAGTTATTTCAATATAGTTTCTGTTCACTAATAAAGAGATTAATAAGAGTGCTAAAATAGTAAATTGTTATACGAGTGCATAAAACGAGCCATATTATCACAGATATTTAGCTGGCTGAGCCTTAGCGAAGGCACCTATAGTTCAAGGTAATATGGCTCGTTTGTAGCCGAGTTCAACATTCTACTTTTCACTTCGATTGCGAGGAAATGAAACAGTATTTCTTCATCATCACTGGATGACAAATTTAACTTTCAGTAATCCTTAATGCAAAACTAATAATCAAACAAAAAAATATGAACTGCTGACTGAGAAAAAACAACAGCTCTTTTCCGGGAAGGCAAAGGGAACTCACCCCATACAGCCATGTCTAAATAACCTAAATAAATAATCAAACATACATGTCTTTTATTTATTTTATATTATCTTTCTTTAAAGTCACTGTATATATCCTTGAGCATCATCTGAACGTTCTGTTCTGTCAGTTCGCGCTAATATGATAGAATCTTAGCGCAAACATTATTGAGTTTCAAAAAGTTTGTCTATGAAGTTGTATTGTGTATCTGGCTGTATGGCATATTATTGCCATAGTCTTAGAAGAAGTAAACACTTATAAGCACTAGAGCATACATAGTAGTTTATGCTACAAGGGCGAAAAGGAATAAATGACGAGGACGATTTAAAACACGAGCGTAGCGAGTGCTTAAAACATAACCGAGTAATTTATTGCTATTACGCCCGTGTATCATACTACGTTTTTCAATGCATAGTGTGAGGAAATAAAACAAATATAATCTTGTGAACTTTAAATTATAATTGGCTCAAAGGGATTGTATCCAGACCCGTTAAACAATGGAAAAAAGTATAACATTTATAGTACACAGCAAAGCAAATTGTAAATAAAAAATAAATTAAAAAAAAAGCCCTAGGGCAAAATAATCGACTTTCTGTTCGGTTTTGATGCATAAAAAGTGGGCCTTTACAAGCACTTGCATTGAAAACGTATTATTTCGCTTGGAGCAAGTATAAACCAGTACTTTTAATAGCATGAGAAGTAAAAACAATTTTTTTTTATCCAGCAATTAATAAAGAAGATGATTTACGAAGCATTTTTGAAAAAAATCGTCAAATCTAAGTAAGAGACGGAACCTTATATGAGCGAGTAAAACTAGCACTTGTCTAGTTTTTATCAAGGTTCTCTTCACAGAAAACAATGATTGATTTCATAATGTGGGTAATAGTTGGTTAGCACTCATAATGAAAGTAATTACATTGTCACTTGGTGTTAGACGTGACGGAAAAAAATGAAAATACAGCGAAGTAACTAGGTTAATTTACGTTGTCACGGGATATTTAAAATTATTTTATGTGAGATGAGTTTTAAATTTTTAATGTATTTTTATAAGTAGATGTTAATAATAGTCTTTAAAATGTTATTTTTTTAATAAAATCTTGTGGAATCTAATCATTCAATATTTTATGCAAGAATGTTATTCTAAACTTGTTTGCTAGATAACCCTTATCTGAGCTTATAAATTCGCTTACGGCGTGAGTGAAAATTGAATCTCAAGTAGGAACTCAAGTTTTATATAATCATCCATCAGCCTAGTTCGTCCACTGCTGGACATAAGCCTTTCCAGGACTTTGCCACTCCCGGCGGTCATCCTGGAAGAATTGCCCATACTCACACACGCTGGGCAGGCGGGTTGGTGAGCGCGGTGCCGGAACCCTCGCACCAGTGACGCCGCTACCCGTCACCAGTCTGTTCCATATAAGGCCTGGCTATTAGGGATGGATATACCGCCATCCATCGGTCCCAGGCATGGTGGGCCACCTGGTTTTTTGCCTGTGAGCTGTCCTCTTACTCTCCCCCGAATTACTTCGAGGGATCTCCAAGTAAGATAGTGGTACCTCTACAGTCGAGCCCGGCATCAGTAAGTGATCAGCATGATGAAACAATAACAATTTTTGTAAAAAACGTAAAATGAAATTTAGACTCTCCATAGTGATTCACTCAGAACTGGGAGTGAATTACTATGGAAAGTCGAAATTTCATTACACGAATATTACAATTTTTTTTATTGATTCATGATGCTGATCACTTACCAAGCCTCTAGTATGAATATGGACGATGATCAAAAAGTCACCTTGTATGTTTCAATAATAATAAAAAAACTATAATTTGCAATTGTCGGCACTTTGTGAAGCTTGGAAATCATCTTGAAGATGACACTATTTCACAGCCGGTTTCGAATATCAATTTATTTTCAAGGATTTTTCGGCATTTTTACCGCAAATTACGTTCAAGGGAAATAAACAAATCAAAAATACATACTAAATCGTGAAAAGCTTACCTAACAATACAAGACAAAACAAATAATAAATAACATAAAAACAAAATATGTACTTACTATTTCTATTAAGAGCAGTGGGTCTACCGCGTAATTCTCATTTTCATCAACATCAACTTGAGATTGAAATTTTACGTGCGTGCGACGACGCCCGCCTAACATGCAATCTCTTTTGCACGCGTTGAATTTCGCATGCATTTGCTTGAAGTTGATACAAATGAGAATTACGCGGTAGAGCCCCTGATCCTTTGCACACTTCTAATATATTAAGGTGGGTCCGTCGGAATAATTAGCAACTCGATTCGTGGTGGTTGAAATTTCGAACAAAATCATATTAAAATAAAGTCCTTATCAGCTCGCACTGCAACATGGCTGTTATGTCAGTCGCTGCGGCTGACAAGTGCGAAAATAGTGTGTTTTTAATTTATTTTATCTAAAATAAAATTAATTTCCAAGAACTGAGAAAACCAAATCATTTTATAATATTTTGTCTAGAAGTTTATAAATTTTCATACTGTTTCGATAAAAACTGCAGCAGTTATGTTGTTACAACTGAACAAAAAATCGAAAAATAAGGGTAAACTTAGAATTTTATTGTTTCACTTCTGTATATTATAATGAAATTCAAGAAAAACCACATCACTATTTGTATCATGCAGATTACTATGTATTTTTCTGCTGTTGGAAAATGCTATAGTTACCGTATAAAATGGTTACAAAGTTACTTAGTTCAAGGTCGTTGACGTTGGTAGAAGCCTTAATGTATGTATATATGTATAAGTAGTATACTCAACTGATGCCGGCCGCCTGCACCACCCGCGCCCGCGCTGACCTAAATACAACATCCGCGGCTCCTCCGTGAGTCGAGCCGCGCTCCTCTGGAGTAGAGCCGCGGTCCTCACCGGACTGACAAATAACCCAAAGACATGTCCATAGCTATGGACATCGGCAGAGTCCTCAGTCAGGGGGC
Organism: Ypsolopha sequella; assembly: GCA_934047225.1. Taxonomy (NCBI): domain Eukaryota; kingdom Metazoa; phylum Arthropoda; class Insecta; order Lepidoptera; family Ypsolophidae; genus Ypsolopha; species Ypsolopha sequella. The sequence continues at coordinate 10,226,604 of OW203991.1, forward strand.
ACCCGCCCCGACACTGAGTCCCCACGACCCAGAAAGAGGTCTGTGAGAAAACTAACGTCCGGGTCCAGATCGGACCCGAAATATATCTTGAGCGGTTAAATTTTATAATATAAAGTATTTTATTTAATTATTTATTCCTATATACAAGGTGACTTTTTGACCATCGTCCAAATTCATACTGGAGGCTTGATAAGTGATCAGTATCTTAGATCAGTAACAATTTTTGTGAAATTCGTATAATGAAATTTCGGCTTCCCATAAAAATTCAGTTCCAGTCCCGAGTGAATCACTATGGGGAGTTGAAATTTCATTTTACGAATTTCACCAAAATTGTTATTGATGCATGATACTGATTACTTACCAAGCCACCAGTATGAATTTGGACGATGATCAAAAAGTCACCTTCTATAGGTATATATACATAGTAAAGAAGTCAAGCTTTTCTAATATATTAGTTAGGAGAAACAAAAATTTGTCCGAAACGTTTTATTTTTTGCGCGAGCCTTTCAAATTTAGCAAAAATATTAAATGTTCAGACACTACTTTATTATCGGTACAGATTATATTATATATACCTATATATATAATATCAGCCTCTAGAGGTGTTTTTGAGTGCGGAATGTGAAAAGCGCAACAGTCCACCCACACTCATAACACCATGTTTCACCGATGATTATTACCTCCCAACGTGAAGGGTGTTATCCTCACAGCTTAACCTGCCTTCCGAAGACTGAATACTAATATGCCCCACGAGATTTGAACCCATGACCTCCGGATTAGCAGCCGAGAACTTAAACCATTAGACCGCACTATTGTTTATTTAAATTATGCATGACAATGTTACAGTTTTTCCCCAAAATCAAAGTACCGAGACCGTATTTGGCAAATGGCGACCCACAAAAACTGTCAACTCTAAAACTCAGAGGCCATTCTGAATGGACAAGCACTGAATTTTCACCACTGTTTTCCTCTAGACCGTCAGCTGACAAAGTTTTTTAAGGCTATACGGTAACTCTGTACTGTGATTTCGAGTCCTTGCCATCTTATATATATCCTACATACATACCAACCTACTGCATTTTTTAAATATGAACTAATATTTATCAACATGTTTTCAAATTCAAGAAAAAGAAGTTGTTACTTGAGAAAAATCTATATGAAAATGGGACGTTGTATCTAGGTATATTTGTTTCATTTTATCAAAAACCACTCAACGGACTTGGATGCGGTCTTCATTGTTATTATCGTAGTGACTCTACTCAACATATAGGCTATAAGGGGTGTTTTTAAAATAACTGCTAAGCCCAAAACCATCGATACTACCCAAAGATTGAAAGACACTTCCACGTGTGCAAAGCCGCAAGCAAATAGTATATTACGATACGAGAGCGATGAAACGTTTTCTGACGAGTTTCGGCTCGTGCCGCAATCACACGAGTCGAGAAAAAGTTTCTCGCACGAGTTTCGTATAATTTTTTATAGCACAAGTGCGGAAAATGCCGACTTTACGCACGCGCAGCGTGCGTAAAGCGGTCATTTTACGCACAGTGTGCTATAAATTATATCAACACTGACATCTTAATGGAATAAGCATAGCATGATTCGAAACTCTCGTGATTCCTCGAAGGAGTTCGGCTTGTGTGCTATAAAGCTAGTTTATTATAAAATTCTACTTCGAGTACAACGTTTTCTTTTGTATGTTCTTATGAATAACCGTCCTTGTTTAGTATTGTAATTCTGCTTTGTAGTTTTTTAAAGATGTATATTTACCACTTTTTTGAACAAGCGCCACCGAACGAAAGAGATAGAGCGATGAGCAAAACGAAGCGAATAAATACAGGTCCACGGGCCTGGGCCTGTTTTTTTAGGCCCACGTGCGGGAAGCCAGGTACAACGCCGTGTTTTGTCATTTTGCGCTTTTGACCTTATGCTCCTAAACGACCGTTGTAAGATATTGGAAGCAGAAAACTTGTTTTTAAAAAACAATTATATTTTTATTTAGATTATTACAAGAGTTCTCACTGTGGAGACTGGAATTAGAATGAATATAATTATAGGGAGTTTGGGTTTTATACCCTTACTCTTATCGCTTATGACTAACAGAATGTTCTGACTAACTTAACTAACTTAGTGACTAAGAGATTACAATTTGAGAAAGTAGAAGATAGTAAATGTTATCTTCGACGGAAGTTGTTATCGTCAGTTTAAGGTCTAATATTAATGACTAATGCTAACAGAGGTATGCTATGACTAGTTGTGTAGGGTACGTAACACCTCCCCTCTTAGAACAAAGTTGGGGCGTGTTTGCCGGAACTTTGAGGACTTTTCTTGATTGTAACTTCGTCTTCATCTTCAGAAATGCATGACGTGTCCGTCATGTTTAAGGTTGTCATCGGGACGGCTATGTGTTGTTTGCGAGTGGATCTGTCAAAACAGTTGTTGAATATTTGTATACATCCATTTTGATGGTTATGTCCTTTGAAGTAGTTAAAGAAGCTTGAAGGGCAGCATTTGTATATGCAGAATATTAGCATAATAATTCCCAGGAATATGCTAAGTACTGAAAATTTTGAGCTATGTTTGCTTAGAAATGATGCTTCATTTTCTTTCAGTCGTTGAGAATAGGTTTTGATTTCTTCTTTAATTGTGTGCAATGAATCTAGTGGAACGTTATTGATCTTCATATGTATCATTTCTGGTGGTTCCAAATCAAGGATTTCTGGAACACAATTATCTTCAATATCTACAGTAATTATTGGATGAGTAATGTTGACCGACTTTTCTTCTTCAGCATTCAGAGTAATAAACGTTGTATAAAATTTACATCCAGGATCTAGAGATATGATTCCCGTGCCAGCTATTTCATTATGGGTGATTTTGTTTCCACATTCTATGGCATATGTGGTTTTGTGATGTAGTAAAAATATCCATTTGTTATTCTTCAATGGCTGGAACGTATTGACTTGAGCGGCGATTGTAGTTACTTCACACATTTCGGGTAATTCTTTGCTGCTTGTCATCAGAATAGCCATTTCACAAGTTGGCCTGGTATTGTAGTGATATATTGGTTGATCTTTACAGACCCATGCTTCTGTTGCAAATGTTTTGCAATTTTCCATAGAGCTCATAACAACGTACTGTTGTTGTGAAGAACTTGTGGCAAGGTAGGTTTGCTCAGGAAGGATAACGGAATAGAGAGAGGAGTTCGGATGTCTTATAGGGATTGGATATATACGATATAGGGTGAATTTATCGTTTTTAACCAAAGGGAATTCGAGAATATATATTAATTTATTCATGTATATATATGATGTTATTGTTGAGGACTCTAGTATTTGATGGATATTTTGCATAGTTACAGGGGCTACTAGATTTTTATTAATTCTGTCTGGGCTAGAAGATAAAAGTTCTTTATATAATCTTACAGTAGAAATGATCGAGGGATGAACCGCACCCGATTTAATAAACAAAATGCTTGTAATAATGTCATCGATTTCTTTTTCCAGTGTCATAACGGCTTCGAGGATTTGAATTGATACTGATGAAATTTCTTCTGATATTGTTAAATTAAATATTATTTTACTAGATGTATTAAAATATGAACTGATTTTTCTTAGATTTTCGTTTATTACTATTTCATCGTAAGATATTTTATATATAGTTTCATTGAAGTTAGTAACTGTTGAGGATATTATTTGTAACTGTTGTTTTAATATGTCATTAGTACTGATCTGTTGGTTTTCTAAGAGATCAATACAGTCATTGTATCTTTTTGCATCTTTTGCATCTGGGGTACCTATTAACCATTTGAGAACGGAACCCAGAGCGTCGAATAATTCTCGTTTAAAACGTTTGTTATTAGTATAAAAGTTTATTTCGTTTAATTATCAGAAGGATTAGGATATGCCAGTATTTGTTGGGATACCCTGAAATTTAATAAGATTTAACTTTCTAAAAATACTTTAATACTACATGATTGAGTTTTTAGTCATGCAATGGTCTTAGCCGATTAGCATGCACTACATAATTTCGTCCTGTTTTATTGATAACATAATTTTCATTGAACCCTATTCTTGTGATATTATAAGGTCCTTCCCATTTGTGATCTAAGTTATTTGGATTAGGTATTTGGAGCATAACTTTGTCACCTACGTTGAATTTAGCTACATTCTTTATGGATTTGTCATAACGTTCCTTGGCTTTATCTTTCATGGACTCTACGTTGCGTTTAGCTATTTCTCGAGTTATTTTTAATCTTTCATTGAAATCGTTAAGATAATCGTTAGTTGTATATTCACGGATGTCTTTTGCAGAGTAAAGTGAATGGGGTTTGTATCCAAAAAGTAGTTCGTGAGGAGTAAAACCAGTTGATTGATTTACAGAGGTATTGTGACACATAATAGCAAGAGGGACTATTTGATCCCAGTTTGAGTTTCTTCTTTTATGATATATGCGAATATGATCTCTAAGGACGGCATGAAAACGTTCTAACGATCCATTTGTTTGAGGATGGTAGGCAGTACTCAAAGTATGATTGCAACCTAATTGTTTCATTAAGTGTTTTAGTATATTATTTACAAATTCTCCACCTTGGTCAGAATGGAAACGTTTGGGAACACCAAAGTGTTGACAAAAGATTAAAAGAGTTTTAGCTATGGTGACTGGCTGTTTGTCAGGAATTGGGTAAGCTTGAACAAATCGGGTTAAATCATCTTGTAAAGTTAGAATGTATTTATTGAAGTCACCTGTTATGTCAGAATAAGAAACTAAATCAATAGTCACGCGTTCGAAAGGTTCACTAGATGATGTCGTTATAACCATCGGGGCTTTATAAGTTTTTCTTTGTATTTTACTACGTTGGCAATCTAAACAGTTGTCTATGTATTTCTTGATGTCATCAGTCATGCCTTTCCAGAAGTATTCTGACCGTATTTTCCTCGTAGTTTCGATAATGCCTCGATGACCAGATAAGGGTTCATCGTGGAAACTTTTGAGAATTTCGGGTATTTGTTCTTGAGATGGATATTTAACAGTATTTTGACAAATTGTTATTTCACATTCATATGTGTCAGCTAAATATGCAGTTATATGTAATTGTTCGTTTCCTTGCAATTTACAAGTGGGATCATTCTTAAGGTCAGGAATACAAAGAGTTTTAACGTCATTTTTTTGAAGATAATTTAATAGAGTTTTGAAATAACTTTCGGAGTCCCATGAATCATAGTGTTTTGGTCTTGAGTATCCAAAAACTATGTTTTGTTTGTTATCTGATATTAGAAGATCATTGTCATATAGGGATTTACATTTTTCTAAATAGGGATCGACTTGAGAGCACAAGCTAATAGCTTCGTTGAATAAATCATTTTTATCAGAGAGTTCGCAGGAAGTGGGGATAAAGATATTTTTGTGACGAGAATCTAAGAGGCGATCTGGTGAAATCTTAAGATTTGGTGTGTCAAAGTTATAAGAGCTATTGTCAGAAAAATGTTCATAATTGGCTTGTAAATAATGGTCAGGAGTTTCTTGATTTGTGCTATCGTCATTTGTAAGATCGATATTTGTCGTAGAAATAGGGGGTCTTGAGAGTGCGTCAGCGTTGGTATTGTTCTTTCCTGGTTTATAGACTATTTTGTATTGAAAACCAGCGAGTTTGAACTGCCATCTGGCAAGACGGCTACCTGGGTCTGTGATTTTCATATAATAGCTTAGTGGTTGATGATCTGTGACTATTGTGAAGTTTTGACCGAATAAATAAGGTCGAAAGTGTTTAACTGCCCATACAATGGCTAACATTTCTCGTTCCGTTGTAGAATAATTAGTTTCAGCTTTGTTTAAAGTCCTTGATGCATAGGCTATGGGTAAGTCTTTACCTATTTCGCCTTGTGAAAGAATCGCGCCAATAGAATGTAGTGAAGCGTCCGTTGTTAATATGAACTCTTTTGTGAAGTCTGGATATTGAAGTATTGGGGGGTTAGTAAGGAGATGTTTGCATTTGTTGAAAGAGTTTTCTTGTGTTTGACCCCATATGAAAGGAACTTCCTTCTTTAAGAGGCTAGTAAGGGGTTTTGTTATTTGACTGAAGTTTTCTATGAATCTTCTGTAGTATCCAGCTAGACCTAAGAAGCTTTTGATGTCCTTGCAATTCTTTGGAGTTGGGAAATTTTTGACAGCTTCAATTTTTACAGGATTTGGTTTTACGCCTTCGTTTGAGATAATATGCCCGAGATAAGCGACTTCACGTCGTAAAAATTCACATTTGTCTGGTTGAACCTTGAGTTCATATTTCCTAAGTCTGGAAAATACTTCATGAAGTTTTTCTTCATGTTCTTGGAGACTTGATGCAAAAATTACTATGTCATCTAAATACACAAAACACCGTTCTCCTTGAATCCCCATTAGAACAGAATCCATGGTGCGTTGAAATGTAGCTGGAGCGTTTTTGAGACCGAAAGGCATTCTTTTATATTCGTAATGACCATAGGGGGTTGTGAATGCAGTTTTAGGAATGTCAGCTGGATTAACTTCTAATTGATGGAATCCTGATGCTAAATCTAATGTTGTAAAGTATTGGGAATGACCAAGTTTGTCTAGAATGTCTGTGATGTTTGGTAAGGGATAGCTATCACCTATTGTTATGTCATTAAGTTTACGATAATCTATTACAAGACGCCATTTTTGTTTCCCTGAGGCATCTAGTTTCTTTGGAACGACCCAAAGGGGGCTACTCCATGGTGAACAACTGGGTTGTATGATATCTTCATCTAACATTTTCTGTACTTGATTTTTTACTTCTTGTTCATGAACTCTTGGGAATCGATATGTTTTTGCATGAATCGGGATGTCAGTAGTCGTGCGAATATGATGTTTCGAATGATTACTAAATGATAAATGGTCTCCTTCTATATAAAAGATGTCTGAGTATTCGGAAATTATCTTGTGTATTGAATTCTTTTCCTCATTGTTCAAATGTTCATCTCTGATTAGGTTGAGTACTTTCTCCTGTCTGTCTGATAAGCTAGTGAGTTGTTTGTCTGACTCAGAAGGATGTTCATTAAGATTATGTATTTGTTGTTCGCTAAATGAGTCAACATCAATGTTTGGAATGTCTATTATTTTGTCTACTTTGTTGGCGTTTACACAAGTAGTTAGGAATGAGTTGTTTTCGACATGGACTAAAGCATGAGGAATGATAACACCAGTGGTTAAGAATTGTTGATTTACAATAGCTACTCCGGATTTAATAGACTTTGTTGTACATTTGATTACTGTTTCGGATCTTTTATTCAAGGTTTGTTTTCCTTGAAGTTTTTCTTGTTTTTCTTCAAGGGAATGGAGTTTATATGTTTTATTATGAACACGCATTGTTTTTGACTGGACATAGATGTAGACATTGTTTTTGGAAAGGAAATCATTCCCTAGAATGCCATCAGCTTTAATGTTTAAGTTAGCTACGTGAAATTTGAACTTTGGAAGGTCGTCTAGAGATAAGTTGGCTGTACCGAAACTGCGAGTTGATGATTGTGTGCTGGAAATACCTACAATAGATACTACGTCGTTTTGGTTTATTTGTGAGGAGCCTATTTTATCTTTTCGGACTATTGAAATTCCGGCTCCAGTATCTACCAGGAAAATAACGGGTTTGCCTTCGATATGGAAAGTACAATGAAGTAGGTTTACTGGTGGTACATCGTTTAAAGAAGATATATTGTATGATTGAATTGGGGATCGAGATTTCTGGGAATTGAGTTCTGACTGAGATTTTGTTTTGGGTTTGGATTTAGGCTTTGACTTAGATTTTGACTTGGATTTCGAAGATTTAGTGATATTATTGAAATCACGGTTTTGGGACTGATTACCCTGTTCATGGATTTCACTTGATTTCGAGGATTCAGTAGATTTAAGGAAATCACGAGTTTGGGGCTGATTACCCTGTCCGTGGATTTCATTTTTTGATTTAAGAGATTCAGAGGATTTAGAGTGATCATGAGTTTGGGGCTGGCTACCCTGTCCATAGATTTGATTTCGAGATTTAAGAGATTCAGTGGATTTAAGAGATTCGGTAGTATTCGAGAAATCGGGAGTTTGAGTGGAAGCGTCTCTAAATTCAGTTTGCGTAGAAGCGTCTTTAAGTTGTCTCCGATAGACTGGTTTATTCATTTCTAAAGACGTATTACGTTTTTGTACCTCATGTATTTGATTTACTGAATTTAGTTTTGGTGGTGTATTTACCACTCGAATTGGGAATTCTCTGTCATGGGATATGCTTGAGTCTGGGTGATTGAGCAAGAGGCTAAAGCGGTTTCCGAGGAGTTGCTCATCTCGTCGGTCGCTGGCGAGTTTAAATGATTAACGTTTTTCGGTGGAGCAGGTAGAGCGCGTTGGTTTTGTGGGGCAGGTAGAGCGCGTTGATTTTGGTTATCTCGAAGATTATTATTGAACGCTCTCTTACGACAATCGGCAATTAAGTGCCCAGGTTTTTTGCAATAGTTGCACGTTTTTTGTTGCGCTTGATTTGTGTTCGATGTTCCCTGCATTTGATTTGGGACGTTTGAGACTGTGTAACGGTTTGAATAGGTACTTGAATTATAAGATTTTTGTACAGGTTTTGCAAGGTCTTTTGCATAGTGCTCAACGTGTTTAGGAGTTCTAGGTGGGGTTTGTTTGAACAGTGTTTGTCTTGCACTGTTCATTGCGCGTATTTGATCTTCTTGGATAGCAAACCGCCCTGCTTCGGATAGCGTTGTAAAACCTTTAGTACGGAGCATTGTACCGATGTCGGGATAATTTAGTCCTATCTCGAACACTCTTAGAGCAGTTTCTTCAGTCGCCTTCATTCTACCTATCAACGAGTTGTCGTCAATTTCCGCGTTTAATTTTTCAATAATTTTTCCGCGACACAGATCTACTCTATGTAGATATTCGGTGATAGTTTCGGTTGCGAATTGGAACATTGATTGTAATTCAAGATTTAGGTGAGATATCGTCTTGACATTGGAAAATTTTTCGATAAGGAATGATCGAAGGTCTCCCCAAGAAGCATACTGTTTACTATGCACATCCGATGCGTTTGTACCCACGATATTGTTTAGGGCATAGATTAAAAGGATTCGTTTCTGATTTTCTGATGCTAGTGAAAATGCTGAATCACATGATCTCGCGAATTTGTATACTTGACCGGGTTGATTTGTATCAAAATTTGGTATTAATTTTAGAAGCGTATTTATTTCTAGCGCCATTTCAGAATTTAAGTTAGGGTAGATTTCGTTTTTAATTTCTAAGGGCATGAGTTTCGTAGAGATATGCAATTTGAGATTTATATATAATATGTGAATATAAGCACAGTGATATAATGGAAACACAGATAATATGGAACACAGTAAAATAGAATAACACAATAACACAGGAATAGAAAACACAATGAAATGGAAATGGAATACACAGAGGAATCGAGCAAACAAGTTTAGCCACTTACCAACATAATAATATTATTTTAATTTGCATGGTTTCGGCAAATCTTTATTAAAGCCCTCCGGGCACCGTCCAGGTCCTTTTGGCGATGTTTGTCCTAGGTCCTGATCGTTTCGATTTGACTATATCCAGTACCGACTGCGCCAATGTAAGATATTGGAAGCAGAAAACTTGTTTTTAAAAAACAATTATATTTTTATTTAGATTATTACAAGAGTTCTCACTGTGGAGACTGGAATTAGAATGAATATAATTATAGGGAGTTTGGGTTTTATACCCTTACTCTTATCGCTTATGACTAACAGAATGTTCTGACTAACTTAACTAACTTAGTGACTAAGAGATTACAATTTGAGAAAGTAGAAGATAGTAAATGTTATCTTCGACGGAAGTTGTTATCGTCAGTTTAAGGTCTAATATTAATGACTAATGCTAACAGAGGTATGCTATGACTAGTTGTGTAGGGTACGTAACACCGTGTCTTCCCTTTTGTTTTGTCTAAGTTAAATACATACTATAGAAATGCATTAGAGTAAATTTTCGTCCGCAGCTAACGGTCTATACTGGCCATTCTTTATTCGCCGCTTTTGTTCGCACGCCTTTGTTTAAGTTTTTACTTCAGTCGCTCGCTCTCTGAAGAATTGCGAAAGCCTCTTTATTTCAGCTGCTTTTGTTTGATCTATTTACAGTTGTGGGTTATATTTAATTTTTTAAATTACATTTAGAAGGGCGTTTTAAAAGTGTTAGCCATTGTGTTGGTTTAGGAAATTGTTTCGTGTTGTACATTAGTTCTGAGGCGTACTTAGTAAAAGGGAACATCTATACTACATAGTAGATGCTAGTGATTGTTGGCACTTGGTGGAATTTATAAAACATTGTTTAAAAAAACACGTACCACTTATACAGTAAACTTTATTATGCTCGACCGGTTTCACTGTTAAGCATTTTCTAGGGCCTTTTACAAATCCAACTTACAAAGAAAATAATTTCATACTACAACCATTTCTAAAAATGACGTGCAATAAAAGGTTCTAGAAAATGCTTTACAGCGAAACCGGTCGGGCATAATAAAGTTTACTGTATATGTGGATAAGTACAAGTGTTTTTTTAAACATTGATCTATACTACAATTTTATTTTGGTAACACAAGTAACCATTTTTTATTTATAATTCTTGCGATTTTTCTTTAGCCTAGAGTTTAAGAAAATTAAACCAAGATTCGCCAAAATGTTTTTTTTATTTTTTATTCATTTACACTTTTGTACATTTACTTTGAAACGTAGATGATACTAAACATATAAAAACAAATATTATGTACAAGACGGCACTTATTGCTAATAGCTATATCTTCCAGGCAACCTTTGATTGAGAGAAAGATATGTCAATGAAATTAGGCAAGGTTAGGTGCTTATTTTTTGCTTCGTTCCCAATATTCCCAAAACTGGCCTAGATAATAATAATGTATGCAATATCTTCTTGGGCCCCGATTAAATGCAATTAGCATTAGAAAAGATTAAAACTAAATAAGTACCAGTTTTCTTTCTAAATCCAACTGACTAATAGTATTACAAAAAAAGTATTCAGATGCACCGTGTTCGTTTGCTTCTAAATAAACAACATGAATCTTCAAAAATCTTCTCAGAATCATAACTTTCAGCACGTCCTCTTTCACAATAGTACAAACAAACACAAACGCCATGAAACAGGATGTACAAAATGCACTAAAATACATAAACAGCCATGAGCATTCGCTATAATAAATCAAAATAAAATTCTGCTGCATATCCGTCAGTCACAGTGTAATGAACGGTATAGTGATGTTCAATTAGGCTATGGCAGTCGTGTCACTGCGCATACCAAAGCCGACCAAATGCGAGTCGGACTCTACAATACGGGCACGGAACCCTAAAAACATGGTAAACAGTCCCACTTGCAGTTATGATGGACTACCTTAACTTGACACCTACGATCTATTATAAAAATACCTAAAGGATATAAATAGGTTGGTAACTGATAACTTCCTAAATAATAAAATTTAATTTTTAATTTTCAGATTTTTTCCTATGTTTGTGCTATAAGTCGTAAACGAAATTACAAGTTTCTAAGTCAACTGGAAGTACCCTATTATAGTTTTTATTTCCTTGCGAATGTCAAAAATTTGTATTAAATTGTTATGTAACGTGCAATAACTATTTTCGCGTCGAGTTAGAAGTCTGATTTTTATGCAGCACCATGGGGCCGTAGACTTTTGCAGAAAGTTTTAGTTTAAATTTGATATTTCATACGAGTGCCGAGACTGACAGACGGAAAACTAAGTGATCCTACCTATAAAGTTCCGTTTATTCATTTTGAGGTACTGAACTCCAAAAATTTGGATAGCTAATAGACGTCGTCATGACAAACGTATCTTTCATCCCTTTCGGTCTGATACATGAAAATAAAAGAGCCCCTATGGCAGATCGTAAGTTTCAATATTTTTTCTGACTCATCGATTTCTGAAATACCTCAGTCCAGTTTCGCTTTTGCCGTATAACCTCAAAAGTTAATTGTATCTACTAATCGAAAATAAAATTATTTAAATTGTATTAATGTTGTATACATAAATACCATAGCTCAATGAATTATTAATCAAAAATCCTATATCCGTTAGAGAAGTCACTAAAACATTCAACACGTGTAATACTCTCTTTTAACTGACGATTTTGACGTCCCGACAAGACAGGGGGTTGCTTTACTTTGAATACTTTAAATACACATTTTTTCTTTTTTTGGGCATATCACAGTGGTTTTCCACCGTCAACAAGTGGTATTAATAATACAAAATATTTATAGGTACAATGCACATGAATTCAGAAAAACTCATTAGTGCTTTCCGAATTGGCAGCAGTATTCAAATCCCAGGACCAGTGTTTAATGGCAATTGAATCACAAATGCGAGGAGCGTGAGTAGCGTGATACGATGTTTTTGCGATTAAACATTACGTGACGCTCCTTGCACTTGTGATTCAACCAGTGGCGTCGCGCGCTGTTAAACACTATGCTACGCGCCCAGGTATCACAATTGACAGTTGAGCTACCGATTGAGATATTGCTGTGTATTTCGATGAATTATCTCTTTATTTATTGCTCTGTGGTCTGTCAGAAACGCATGCTTTATCTCACGAGTATGAAACTGAACGGAGCGGAGCCTCAATTTCACGCGGCGCTGCTCGAAAAGGCTTGCAACGTAAAAAAATAAAACGTTCAAGATCGAGTCGGGATCGGGCATTGTGTGTTCCGTACCCTTTTCAATTAAAAGAAAAGCGATATGTTTGTGACCCATACAAACTGTATACGCGAGAACTTTATGAGTGTGTGCATTTTGGGCGGGGCTGAAATTTTTCGTTGTGTAACGATTATGTAAGCTTTTAGTTGTTTTTGATTTTTGCAGTGGGTAGTCCTTCAAATATTTCAAAATTATTGTGCATTTAAAGTAAAAAGATGGTCAGAATATTTTTTGAGCAAAAATGTGTTAGCTTGGTTTGCTCAATTCATGTACAACGCTTTTATTGAAGTATTGGTGCTTTTTCTTTGCTTCTTTGTGGCATTTCTCGTGACACATGACAGAGTGAGCTGTTTGGAATGCACATGGAGTATTACTCTAGGTTCCAAGGCCCCAGGAAAAATGAGGAAAAACTGCGATGCTGACGACACATTCTAATCGTAGTTTATGCTTCAAGGGCGAAAAGGAATAAATTACGAGTTTTAAACGTAACTGAGTAATTTATTGCTCTTACGCCCGTGTATCATACTACGTTTTTCAATGCATAGTGTGAGGAAATTAAACAAATATTATCAAAGAAAACAATTTAATTATAAAAGTTGAAAGTTACATTGTTACAATTTTGCAAGTTAATGCTTAAGGTACATCTTAAGTTTTTGTTACTTGTTATACCTACGAATTTCGGTACAGTTAGTAATTGAACCTGGCTTATGTATTTTGTACGAGTATGTATAAAAGTAGACAAAAAAATCCACTGAATATTTTTCGGAGTTTTTCTTTATTTTTCTTTTTTCTTTTGTCAGCTTTCTGGCTAACAGAGATCTATTTGCCTGATTCTGGTGGCCCACCGGTTTTCATGGCGTCTTCCTCTCAAAATATATACTTTTTTGAGTTCCATACCTCAAAATGAAAAAACGGAACCCTTATAGAATCACTTTGTTGTCCGTCTGTCTGTCTGTCTCTCTGTTTGTCTGTCAAAACCCATATGAAATATCGAGTGGAAACTCTTACCTCCTACAGAAGTCTATGGCCCTGTAAAAAAATCAGGCTTCTAACTCAACGCGAAATTTTTTGCACTTTATATTATCAATCTCGTACAAATTTGCTCACCATGAAAACCTATACCTTCCATTTGACTTAGAAACTTGAAATTTCTTTTACACGTAGGTCGTATAGCACACAAATACAAAGTTACTTCATTTCATTATAATATATTTACATTTTATTATCACGATTTAAAAAAAAAACTACGTAACATAAAAATTATTCTTACGTCTGTGGATTTCCGAGGAACCCTAAAAAATCTAACAAAACCAGGTCAAAAGGGCAGCAAAATCTTTTGGACAGGAAAACACGTTGGCTACGTCAAAGGGATATGACACGCCCAGGATATCGTTGCTTTGACAAGGTCCTCTAATTTGCCTTCGCTGTGCCTACAGCTAAAGTGCAACCGTATTTAGGGTTACTGGAAATATAAATACAAATATATCGTCACGACATGAAACTCCGAGAGAGTGCCAGAGGTGTTCCGAGTGTGAACTGTGAAATGGAATTCACGGAAATGGAAGTACGCGTTTCACCGAAGATTACTACGTCCCAACGTGATGGGTGGTGAGCCCTATCTCCGTAATTCGGGCACAAATACACGCTTTTTAGGGCATGCAGGTTTCCTTACGATGTTTTCTTTCACCGTTCAGCAAGTGGTATATGAACAAATACTATGCACATATACTCCTTAAGAGGATGGCCCACTCTAGCAACTTTTTTTATTATCCGTCCAGCACAATAAGTCCAATGGCAAATACCTTATTAGCTTTTGATAGAGGCGATTATATTTTGGCTCATTGGCCTCTTTTTCTTTAATTAAACTGAATACGCAGCGAAACAACAAATTGGTGTGTTTTTAGCTAATACCAAAATATTTTGTAGGGAAGAGAATATTGGATTTCAGTAAAATCCATTCATATTTCAAAATCAAGAAATCAATAAATCAAATATATTTTTTAAAATCCAAGGAGAGTCCGAATTTCTTCAAAGGAATCCTCGAAAGTTTGGCGTTTTTCATGCTCTAGGCTCATGTACAGTCTTAAAACTCGTTGGTTTCAAACCTGCTATGCGAGCACGTATGCATCGATTAGATAAATTTGACAGATAGAATCGATAAATTCTAAACGATAACCCTTATTGCAATAAAATTTGAGTTACATTTTTATTTATCGAATCGATGTCGAGTCGACACCAAGTTCATGCTTGTATCCCTGGATAGAGAGGCCAGCGGTCTATCCCTGAGCTACTGCTACTGGATATATCTCTTTGAATAACGGTCTTGAATAAGATGCTTCGAGGCAAGAACAATAAGGGTTTGGTGGCGGAAACAAAAAGCTCTTATCGGACTTTACAGCAAAATAAAGCCAAATTACGTTAGTCGAAATAAAAGAGTCTTGCCTTTTTACGAGTGATAGGTTCGTTTTGAAGTGTATTTGTTTATGCACGACGGATACCGTAGAAACGTTTCTATATTTTCTTTACTGGCAGAATTTTCGTTTCTGAATTTAATTGAAACGTACTTTACCGTGATATGACGAGAGTTTTTGGGTTAATTTTATATAAGGTTAACACGTTGAAGGACAGTTTGCCTTCATACAAGTTGTGTTGTGACACATGGTAGTAGAGGCGAAAGGAAGGAAGGAGGAAGGTGAAAAGGGAAACGGACATTTAGGCCCATTGGATTGACAGTAGATCTCGTTTGAATGTTCACTTTGTGACACAATAAACAACACTTGTACTGGTTTGTAGAGAAATCCCGACGCTGCTAGCCGTTCTGGCATAATTCTACAGGGAATCGATGACGCCATACGGCGTCGTGTTTTAGTTGGTATCTAATAGTACGCTGTAGGACGCTGTCCAGCGTCTCTGTCCTTCAATGTGTTAAATATTATTAGTTGGCGAAACTAAAACATAGGTAGTACTAGTCTATATGAACAACTGTTTGTATGGGAGCTAAGCGAAATTCTTATTTTTTTTTCACTTCCTCCCATACAAATTGCCCCGATCAGCTAAATGGTCCAGTACAAATTTTCATAATTTTGCACAATCCTCATAGAAAAAGTTGTTCATATGGACAAGTTCTACAAATGTTTAAAATTTTGCTTACTCATTAAATTAACCTTGTATAATTTGTGGTATTTCTATTGCAGTAGATTATTATTATTTCTTTTTGCACAATAATGCATTGTATTTTTACATTTACAAAAATTGCCAACCTGCTATTGGAGTTTGTCAGGAAGTTTAGTTAAACATATCTACCAACATAATATAATTTTCTACCTAATATATAGCAGATACGCTAGGCTTGCTTTTCAGAAATAATGTGGTAAAGTCTATGTTTGTATATAAAGCAGCTAAATGGCTTTGTTAACATACTCGTCAGATTGGATAGCAACCTCACATTAGGACGTTTATTTGTGGTAAACAAACTTCGGATTTTAATTTAAATCCAAAGCGGCCTTACTGTTTGTTAATTTCATCCTGTAAAGTCTGAATGGTAGGTAATGCGCCCGTATTTTTGTAAATGGATATCCCCTTGGAAGCCTGTTTGAGATTTTTCTGAAGTTAATTGGATTGTACCTTTTCATAACAAGAGTCTTGGGACTCAATTTGTTGATGCTCGGAAATAGCCTTGAAAGTGCGCGTGTCTCTTTTTTTTTACGTTTTCGTATATATATATATATATATATAAATTATTTAATCAAAAAGACAAGAAAAGTCTATTATCATTTTATGTTTATATGTATGTATAAGTAATAATACGAGTACATTCGGAATTGTAAATGGGCAAATTTGTATATCGGGGTTGGTCTAAGCGCCGCCACGAATAAGATCTATGTTAAATAAAAGGACATTATGTAGTCCTCAAGCAAGCAGAAGCCCATCAAAATCTATCCGAGAGATTTCGAGATATGACTAGATTATTTTTTATAACCTCAATTATATATTTATTTACTATAATCGCATGCTCGTTCTTCGACCTTGGGGTACTCGGTTCGGCCTTTGACCTCGCAAGTATGAGGTGCGATGAGATGTGATCCCATGCAAAAAAGATTATGCAATACAAAAATACCCCTGCAAACATCCCAAAAATTCCATTAAACAGGGTCCATCTGTGCCTGAAAAAACAGAGCGTAACTGACTCCACCTTTTGCCTCGCTAGAGTAACAATTTAAACGTTTACATCATACACGCAAATAAGAGTATGAAAACTTGCCGAGTTCTATAATATATTCAGTAGCAAGGACCCTAACCCTAAGAAACTTTCTTTTAAAACTGAAGAACGTTGTACATCATCAGTTATGGCTGAAGGAACCTCTATAAACAACGGCACCCAATTTGATCTCAATGAATTTTTCGGCGATAACGACAATCCTGCTTTTGTACTGAACTCGACCCCTTTTCCATATTTATTTATGTTTTTGGATGGGTATCATAATTATTGATTTTTGTAAAGTTGTATTTAAATACTTATACATTTTTTAGAAGCCTTTGAATGTAATGAGAGTTCCGTACCTACAATGTACGGTAATATACGGCGTAAATACCGTTTAAAACACAAATTTTATTCTACGTTGTTATAATTGACCATTTTAACTTGAGACCTACGATCTGTTTTAAACGCTTTGTATCCAAAAGGTCTAAATATTTTGGTCTTCACAATTTCTACAAAATTATAACCAAGTAATTTTCTAAAATTTTCCTTTGTATACGCTCAATGATCTACTTTTATCCTAAATTTTGAGTTTCCAAGCCACCTGGAAGTGCTTTAGGTTTCATATGACTGAATGAGTGGGAGTGATAAAAATAGTGATTTTTGGACGTGAATATTACAATCACTGTCAAAGTTTCATTTACGAGATTGAGGATTTAGGTATTTGTGGAAACCTGGACATCGACGGAAAGCTGCAATTTTGTAAGTCCAATAGGAAATAAGTAATTAGGGGGTAAAATGTACCAAGAACTTCGGTACGTGCGCCTTCTTTTTTTAACTCAGCCCTGGACACAGTGCCGTGTTTTAGATAAACCAACAGCTGTATAGGTAGTTAAATACCTTTGTGGCAGTAATTGCTGCGAAGCTTCAGCAACCGCGCCAGATGAGCCTCAAGGGAAAATCATGTACATATGATTTTTTATTCCAAGTCATTCTGAAGCTTATTTATTTCCTTTCTTTTCTATTATGTTTTTAGGTAACTGTCAAATAACAAAAACCCTAAATTCGATGTTTTTTTTTTCCTATGCATTTTTCGAAACAGCAGACAGGAAAACACGTTGGCTACGTCAAAGGGATATGACACGCCGAGTACAAGGCCGATATTTATATTGGAACCTTAGATAAATAAGAAATTTGAAGACATCAATATTACCAAAATAATTTCAAATACATGTTAGCTGTCAAACTGTGCGTATTTTTGAGCGGATAAATGCATACTGATTTTGAAAGTTGTACTCTAATCATTTGAGAACAACAAGACATTTATAACTTTAGCACCTTTAAACACCTTTTAACTTTAGATAAAGACATGAAATTTGGCACAGAAATAGCATTAATTTGCCCACATATTACGGTGTAAAAAATATGAAAAATTTTAAATTGTTCAAAATATTTCCAAAACAAAAGTGAAAAAAATAAAAAATCTTATCCTAAAAACACAATCAAATAGTAGATATTAAAAATTTTATTGTAAATCTTATACTTTTGCTGTATTTACTGGCACTGGTTTCAAGAAAACTTTAAAAAACCACAAAATTATGTATGTCCCCCTTTATCTCCGAAATTGGTACACCAAAAAATATGAAAAAAAGAATGATTACAGACCATAACTGGCCAATTACAGAAAAAAAGTAAAAATAAATAAATACAATATTTTATAAAAAAATACAATATAGGTATCGAATTGTAGGTATTAAAAATCTGATTGTAAAAATATATAGTTTGCCTATATTTAATTACTTGTATTTCAAAAAATTGATTTAGCAAACCGGTTGGGCTATGTATTTATTGATCGGTGCAATTTCCGCATGTCAAGGCAAAACTGTTGCACTTTTAGATCACTTTATTTTGCTTACGGCACGTTGCAACAGCCGGCAACTTGGATTTTTTAAAGGTATGTAATAAACCAGGCAGCTAAGTAACCGTATTCTGGTAGCTTGAAAAATTTTTAGTGGATACCAAAATTAATAGTTTGGCATGTAATTTATATCTAAATTTTAGATGTATTTTAATGCCGTTGCAGGAATCTTTTAACTATAGACGGGTAGCAAGTAATTATTATGCTAAGTAGCCGAAATATTAAGATCGAAGAATTATTATTATAATAAGATATTTTTTATAAAAGAATTGTTATTATAATAAGATAATTATAATAAGAAGAATTATTATAAGAGAATTAATATTTGGGCTGTTTGATACACGATTAATTGCAATTTCCTGCATCCAATAAAATATAGGTGATTGAGAGTAGGTATATTAAATAAATATTTCAAAAGAACTTCCATTTGGAATCAATTTTGGAAATTTGGAAATTCAATTTGGAATCTTCAATTTGGCCTCTTTTTAATAAAATGGCCTCCTTAAAAATGGACTCCCTTTATAAATTCAGTTGCCAAAATATATATGACACACATTTTGTTCTAAATTAAATCCTTGTTATTTACAATAAAACACAAAATGAAAACGAAAATTTAAAAAATGGGTAGATCATTTATAAAACACTAGTTCATACAGAAAGTTTCCTTATGTAGTGGAAACTGTGCTCATCCCAAGAAATATTATAGCAAATAAATTTAGACGTTAATTTACAGTCTTAACTAGCTAAATAGGTTTTTAAGATTTAGATATATCGATAATTAAACAACTTATTAATATTAATGTACGATTGTGTGTTAGAGAGAGTTTTCATGAGTATAGGCTGTGTGTGAGTGTGTAGTGTAGGTGTGTGTGAAAATTCAAAAGATTACGATAGAGCCCACACGAACCACTTTCCGTGAAAAACAATTGAGAAATTGAGAACAAAAAATCAGTTGTTTCATACATTTTGTTCGTGTAGCTATGTAACTTTTCTATGGAACAACTAATTTTTTTTGCGATTTGAGACTTGGCTCCATAGTAAAAGTTGTTCGTATGGACGATATTTCCAGTTTCATGTAAAATATATCTTTTGTTAAATTTAGGATAGGTATATCTTTTGTAGTACACGTTTGTATATGATTAGGATTACTTATTTTTATAAATTTCCCTTTCCCGCTTAGGTTTGTTGGAAGAAATCTCTTTTTAGAGATAAGCTTGCGTGTGTACATACCTTCTAATTTATTATTTGTCTAAACTGTTGTGTACATTAAAGAATTAAAAAAAAGAATAATCCTTAGCAACAAAATTTCAAACCTCATATTATTAAATTTTGATTTGTAATAAATTTCATAGTAAAATAAGTACTCAAAGTATGCCCAGCCCCAGATTCCAAGAAGTTTGTTTCCCAAAATACCTGTTTCTGTTCATGGTCTTGGGTAAACAGTGACTCTTTATAAGCATCTAGTTTACACGAAATAAACGTCGAATAGATACCATTCATTAGGTTTGTACTTAGAGCATGTACCAAGGTTTGTACCAAACTGCATCACTGTCTATGTGCAATTGTGCAATGTACTACCATCACAAGTTAAATAATTCGAAATGTTTATATTTAAAACGGTCAGAAAAAAGTATTAAAAACATTTGCTGAAAGACAGATGACACTAACATGGGATCATAGAAATTATACAAAAGGTAAAAGCTTAAGGTGAAGTCAACAGGTTATCTTTTTTTTTCATAAGTATTATCTAACGACATCTAACTACGTTTCTATACAGCCCAAAAAGCAAAATTTTATGAAACACCATCATAATAGCTCTCAGGATATCGTGAATATTGCCTCGTTTTTACGCAAAGTTTAGCAAATTGTTTAGTTTTTATCTATACTGGAAATAAAAAAAGAGATTAATACAGACGTCGTACATGTAAAAAAGACTAAGTTGCGCGAGAAATTCAATGGCCGTGTTATCTCACATCGTGGTCATGTTAATTGGCCGTAACGATCATGTGATTGACACCGTTCGACTTCTTTCTTTGGGGATATTTAAAAGAAAAAGTGTACGTCAATAAGCCAAAAACAATTCAAGAGCTAAAGGATGAGATAATTTGGCACATTAACGACATTGAACCTCAATTATGTCTCAGAGTCATTGAAAATATCGACCATCGGATAGAGGTATGCCACCGAAGCCATGGCGAGCATTTGGTAGATATTTTGTTTTACACATAATTGTCATAGATCTTTCTATCATAATAAAAAATATTAAGATAATTCTCTGAAAACTTTTTGTTTTATTTACAATTAACATCGTGCGTTTCAAAATTCAAAATTCAAAAAGTTTATTTTGCAAAGTAGGTATATATAATACACGTTTCACAAGTCAAATTTTAATCTTATAAAAATATATGTAATAAAATAATAAATGTACATGAACTACTTAGATTAAATGTTTTTTTAATTTATGTAGCAATATATATACGATTAAAATTATAGGTAAAATATTATTATACAAGGTGAAATCCAATCAACCGCCCGAACCCATACCGGAGACCCGGCCAGGGACCAGGAACAGGTTCAATGATCACCAACCGAGCCCCCAGCACGAATCCAGGCAGCCGACCAAATCCCATCCTATATACTACATAGTAATAGGTTACATATATAAATACATGCCTACCTCCGCCCATTCGATTATTTTGGTTGGACCACCCTTTGCTTCTACCTCTATTTTTTTCTGTCAAAGTGATCGAATTCCCATAGCTTAATTTCTAAAACATTTTATTTTTTTCAGAGAATATGCGCCATTTTAGGACATAATTTTCATTATTTTGGTATATAAATTTACCATTACCTTTTTAAGATTTTTTAAAAAATTGTCGTCACATACGACTTGTCACTTGAGAACATTAGACATTATACTGATTGTGATGTGTGATTGCTTAT
The DNA here is from genome assembly GCA_934047225.1 of Ypsolopha sequella. Classification (NCBI taxonomy): domain Eukaryota; kingdom Metazoa; phylum Arthropoda; class Insecta; order Lepidoptera; family Ypsolophidae; genus Ypsolopha; species Ypsolopha sequella. Next base: position 10,248,396 of record OW203991.1, read on the forward strand.
AAAAAAAGTGGTCTGTCTCTGTCAGTCTACTCATCTGTCATCCATCTGTCAAATCAGTCGGAAGCAAATTATTATAAATTTATCTTGATAGCAAAGGACACATTTCTAACAGACGTTTCTGGAGTGACGTCACACGAAGGCAAATGGAAATTGCAGCTTTTTTGTAAAAATATTTATCATCATGAGATTATTAGACCACAACTTCTAAAATACGGCTTACAAAACCAAAATTTCGAAGTAGTTTTCGAATTAACACACCTTAACATAATTTATTCTAAGCCAATTAGATGCCATATTGTGGTGCATATAGGAAGAGCCCGGTAGCCCAGTACAAAGAGCGTTCGATTGCTGTTTTATGCCCGCCATGTGTTGTACATTTACTGCTAAATAGTCCATTCGAAGCGCGAACTCGATGAATTTACACTTGTATATAGCTAGCGATTTACTCGCTTCACCAAAAGAACAGATAATTAAAGGCCTTGCAAAATTTTTGTAACTAGTTATTTTTTGGATATAATAATAATGATACCAATAATCAACAACATAATATTATTTTGGAAGCAGGAGAATTTAGAGGGAGTTATTGCAATAAAAAAATATTTATGGGTTTTATTTTACATTTATTGATTTTGAACTTAAACGCGGTATCGCAGCTGGATTGTGAAAAACCCGTCTTTTTCTAATTAATTAAAACAGAACACTTAAATTCAAAATTCACTGACCAGTTATTCAACAAAACCTTACTAGCTATGTATTGTGTATGCTGCCATCGCAAAGTTTCCATTGGTTTCCGTAAGAACTTAAACATTTTTTTTTTATTTTTTTTATTTGGATGGTTTAAGTTTTTTGAACAGTAAACAGTATAAAATTTGTATTAGATTATTGTGTTAATTATCATTACTTTTTAGCAAAAATTATTTTGTTAGCATTAACACTACCCCTTCTAAAAACAAAACTAATAAAATAAATTAAAAAAGGAAACAAAATTTCTAACATTTTTTTCCAAAGGTTGCTTCCTACCACCTTTGTACACAATATCTGTTCTTAAGGTAAAACTGTGTTCTTAGTTGTACAAGAAATGTAATTAATAAATAAAAATAGAAAATAAAAACTATGACATAATGTACTCACTTTTCTACTAAAATCAGTGGTAAGAAGGAGGAGGTTTAGGACCCCCTAAACACCCCCCCTTATATATAGGTACAGCCATGATGATGACTAGAAGTAAACTTCAAATGGTACAACCAACACCGTCTAGAATGTACACTGACAGTAAGTGTTGGTACAACTATTTTTATAATTGCAGTTACCCGGCGAATGTGTGCGCCAAATTTGGTATAAAGGTACCTTAGCGTGTGACTCCCTGCGGAAAAAAAATCATTTACTTTTTTTTCTCTTTAGAGTTTATTTTTTCTTTCTTAGTTGGCTTTTACGCCAACTTTAGTGTAATTGAAAATTGACAGTAAAATAAATTGTGTTACTAGTGATATATTGTCGTATTTGTCGGCCATTTTTTAAATTTCAGTGGGTTCACATGTATAAGCATGCTGTAAGGTACATTTATACCAAATTTGGTGTTTTTTTTTATCCACCAAATAATAGTAAATTTCACTAAGCTACCTCACTAGCACTATTATTTCCTTCGTTGTGTTTTTTGGCTAAAAATAGTTTTTGAACACGTCAGAAAATAATTATAAATCAACTTCAAGCTTTTTTTACGACGTAAACTAAATTACAATGTAACTTTGCAATTTAATTATTTGAAGAACAATGAATCAATTTTGAAACAAATTTATAGAGGAAAATGCGATACAAACGAGCAGTTCGCATGTACGTAAATGTGCTGAACTGACACCTGAACTGACGACATACGAGCTTATGTATTGTCGAAATACAACCAAGAAACTAAAACATGGAGAATTCACCGCCCCTATATATTTTGCGACATCACACTTACTTGAATTTCTTAGTTTTCAAAAAATATGAAAAATATTCAAAAAAGTCCTTTTATTACCGAAGTTAACGATATTTATCACTTTTAGTATGTCAGATGACGTCATGTGACATACGTTGCCGTTAAGCTCACTTTGATTGTCAATAACTTCGTAATTTTTTGAGATATCAAAACAAATGCATTACTGTTTTTATCATTTTAAACGCTTAATATAGGACACGGGCTTATACATATATATACTCATGCATGCCTGTCTCTCAGAGGGGGAGACGGAGACAACTATAATTACCATCACAGTAAAGGTATGAGAATTTGAGAATTCTACGGCTGTTCATAGTTTAACTTGTTGTTATTCCATCCGACCCGATTCATGAAAAATATTGTGCATTGCTGAGTGAACTAAAGATAATTATTATAAGAGTGCATTACAAAATTGAAATCAATTAGAAACAAACTTAAAAGCACAAATATTTTTTAAAAATTCCTTGGGGCAGGATTTGAACCTGCGACCTACTGCTTACATGACAGGCAGGCTACCGACTGCGCTACCAAGGTTCTTATCTGGAACGATTAATTTTTTCACCATACTTGTTAACCGAATATATATTTTTTGTAGCTACCAGCTGTAATGCACATACTGAACGCTCACGATGGCGTTATGTGATTTCACGCCTTGTTCATTTTGATAATCTTAGTTAAAAAATTCACAGTTCTCATTAACTAAGATTATATGTTTTTATTGTCGCTTTGAAAACTCGAAACTAAAGATAAGTTAAAATGTTTTGGTAAGTGTATGAAGGAGAACATGAATGAGTAACAAGTTTAAATTCGCTGTAAAATACACTTTACTGCATTTTTTAGCACTTCACTCTGACTCGCACAATCAACAACCCGTATGTCCATTACTTTGGGTAGTTTCTTTGCAGTTCTAATTCAGACCATAATTATTATGTAAGCTATAGATGCTTTTATTTTTGGTTCAATTGTTTGCCTTCACCTGCTCCAGCCATTGATTTTGTAATCAAACTGGCTATGAAAAATTACTCTACAGTTTTTCACGTAGTTTACTTAATTTTGAGGGCAGTGACTTTATAACATGCCAAACATTGTTTTTACTTGCAAGTGGTAATTTAGTTAACAACTAAATATTTCTAGGTTAGGAAAAGTTGTCCTAATTGATGTGGAATAGTCGTTTCAGGGCTTTTGACTTTGTATGCATGTATGATGTATGTAAAGTACAAGAATTTAAAATAGAACGTTGAAAACTGTATGAAAATCGATAATTTTGTAATATACTGTAAACAGAATGGTTTATGGGTACAAGTAGAACGGAAAAGAGAATAATTGTAAGTCATGAAGAGGATAAAGACATTATTTATTATTATTATTATTTGTCATATTTTATTGTCACGTCGAATTGGTATACTTTTATTATACTGGTTGTGCACACTGGACTGCAAGCTATTCAGGTGTTATTTTTTATTCGCATTATCAGTCGTTTGACTTTTGCTTACAGTATTATAAATGCCATACGACGTAAATTAGACAAGACAAGACCAGACAAATACTCTTTATTGTACACCAAAATAAATAAACAAGATAAAAGAACAAACTTATGAAAGAAGGTAACAATTGGCGGCCTTATCACTTATAGCGATTTCTTCCAGACAACCTTTGGGTGTAAATTAATTGTTGGAAAAAATAACGCGAAGGTGGTGCACAAATCAAATAATATTAATTAAATGGATCTCAAATACCTCAAATAAATACACAAGTATAACATTGCACATGCACATAGACTGAAAGCCTCATCAAATTAAAACCATAGAATGTAAGGAATGCTCACTAGGATTTTAATAAAAATATCAAATTCAAATTCAAAATTCAAAATTCAAAATTCAAAAAGTTTATTTTGCAAAGTAGGTATATATAATACACGTTTCACAAGTCAAATTTTAATCTTATAAAAATATATGTAATAAAATAATAAATGTACATGAACTACTTAGATTAAATGTTTATTTAATTTATGTAGCAATATATATACAATTAAAATTATAGGTAAAATATTATTATACAAGGTGAAATCCAATCAACCGCCCGAACCCATACCGGAGACCCGGCCAGGGACCAGGAACAAGGTTCAATGATCACCAACCGAGCCCCCAGCACGAATCCAGGCGGCCGACCAAATCCCATCCTATATACTACATAGTAATAGGTTACGTATATAAATACATGCCTACCTCCGCCCATTCGATTAGTCATCATATTAATTTCATCGATTAGATATCAAATACATTTACGTAGAAAATCCCTTTTAAAATCACCTGAAATCTGGCTAAGGAATTTTTGATTTGACTATATATAAAGCTACTACAAAACGGTAACTGACTCACTCACTCATTGACATGGTTGTTTCGTTGGAAGGAGTCGTTTGGGGTGGTAGTGTTGTATGTATGGAATGTCGGGTGTCTAATACTGAGTGGGGAAAAACCTCGACATTTGACATTTTTTGACATTTGACATGGTTTTTTGACGTTTTAGTGAGGCGGGTCGTTGTATGGGATTTTGTATGGGAGTTTTGCGAGTGTGTAGGCGAGCCCGAAGGGCGAGCCTACGAAGGAGCCCGCGAGCGCGAAGCGCGAGCGGGCGATGTTCGTAGTGATGTACGCGGGTACTAGGGATGGGAAAAATTTACATTTTTGACATTATTGACAGAAAGTTCGCCGGAACAAGCCCGCGAGCGCGAAGCGCGAGCGGGCGCAGTTCCTAGGGATGTCCCCGGTCACTAGGGATGGGATTTTTTTTTTTTATAAAATTTGTTACAAAAAAATTTTTGGCCATATCTTCGGAACGGAAGGTGGTACAACCCTAAAGGTCGGTCCATAGGGTGCCAAAAAAGTTTTTTTTTTTTTTTTTAATGTCAAAACTTTAACCGACCGTATCTCCTAGACGGCTTGAGTTAGACCCATGTTGATGGGTGTCTAAGAAAAGGTCTCGCCGAGATCTAGCCCCCCCCGGTGTCAAAACTTCAAAGGCCCGTATCTCCCAAACGGCTGGAGCTAGACCCATGTTCATGGTACTCTAAGAAAAGGGCTCGGCGAGATCTTTCTGGAAATAAAATAAAAAAAAAAAAAGTCGAAAAAAAAAAATTTTTTTTACGAAAACTTTGGTCGGCCATATCTCCCGAACCGTAAGTCCTAGCGAGTTGCGGTTTCGACTTTAGTGATCGGTTCGTCAAGGGCTACCCGACCGCATAAAAAAATTTGACATTCGACAGGTTTTGACATTTTTTTGACAGGTCCAAAAAAGTGCTCCGATTCGCTTGAAACTCGGTATCCAGGAGTGAATGGGGCCGCTGATTACGAATCCACTGTCAAATTTGACACTTTTTGAAAACCGACAGGGACTTTGACACCTTTTCGAAAAAAAATTGGTCGGACGTTTCTTCGGATCTAATGGCGAGGCCGAAGGCCGAGCCTACAAGTTTCTTTCCAGCGAGGCCGAAAAACGAGCATGTGAGGACGGAGAACGCGACTGGCAGCGTTCGGAGTCCGAACATGCTCGTTTTTCGGCCGAGCACGACACCGCGGCCACCAGAGTCATATCTGATGTCATTCTAGGGAGGCCGAAGGCCGACCCCGGAGGACGATTCCGGAGGAATCGTCCGGAGGCCAAACAGTACCAAGCGGCGAGGCCGGAGGCCGAGCCTGTGAGGCCGAAGGCCGAACCGAGTATAAGCGAGGCCGATGAACGAACATACGAGGCCGAAGGCCGAGGCCGAAGGCCGAGCTGGCAGCGTTCGGAGTCTGAACATGCGAGTTTTTCGGCCGAGCACGACACCGCAGCTACCAGAGTCATATCTGATGTCATCCTAGGGAGGCCGAAGGCCGACCCCGGAGGACGATTCCGGAGGCCAAATAGTACCAAGCGGCGAGGCCGATGAACGAACATACGAGGCCGAAGGCCGAGTATGTGAGTTCATGAGGCCGAGTTCACTTTACCCCGAGAGCATTACAAGACTGTTTCTTTTGGACGTATCTTCCAAACGTTTGAGCTTGGGCTTAGCGGGATTCGACTCCGTTGAAAGTTGGTTCAAGCACATTTTGACCGTTTACATTTTGGACTTTTGACAGCTGTCAGAGTACACAATAGCAAAATATTAGTACACTTCAATTGAATCAAAGTTACCACACGTATTTCAACGCGCTATTACGGTTACGACGATGACAATTTTGAAAACTGATCATGAGCGATGACTTTTTTTCCCACCCGATCATGACCGATGACATTTCGTGATACAATTGACTTCTGCCCATTACTTGAATGTCGTCTGATCACCTGTTTCAACTCAATTTCAGCTTCCAAACGTGTTTTTAACTCCTAACCTTCTCAATCCTGTCACGTAAACGAAAAAGTTACAACAAATTAATAACAACCAGTAACAATAAGTAACAATAGCGTTTACCACACACGCGGGCTGCCTGCAGCCCGCGCACCACGCAAAACACTAGTTTTGCACGTGTCTGAATAGCTATTCAGGCTTCGAACTCGGATCTCAAGATTACGAGTCCGGCATCCCATACCGACTGAGCTAAAGCTTCAATAAAAAGGACGGGGTAAATAAGATGATGGCCTACCCTAGCATTTTTTTTTATTTCCCGTCCAGCACAATAAGTCCAATGGGAAAGGACCTATTTGCTTTTGATATAAGCGATTATATATTATGTTGGCTCATTGGCCTCTTTTTCTTGTACGCGTAATAACGTAAATGCGCCCAAGTCCGACCACTCACGCCCTTTTTTCAAATAAACCGTCCAAAGATAAACGTCAACTGATTTATAAACTATATATATAGCTTACTTTAAACCTTATTGTTGAGACTTTCATTATAAAGTATAATTATCAATATTTATGTTGTCAGAGTATACAAAAAATAATATTATTAATATGTTTGCCTGTCCTTCTTAAAAGCTCCAGTTACCGACCGCTTAGTTGAAGTTTTCCTGATACCGTCCAGCAAGTAACCCGTTTCCGACCACCATTCAAAAAATTGCTAAAAATGCCATTATCTCATAAAAATAGGGTCAAAAGTTACTGGAGATATCAAAATGTATACATGGTTTTTTTCAATTAATAATTTTTGTTAATTTAGGCTTTAATTAACTTTTATTAATAGTATATATTTTACATTTTTTCATGTTCGTCGCTATCAATATAAACTTCATAACTATGTTTGGCCAAATATATTTTATCTTATTTCAATATGTTAATAAAATATTGTTGGTATAATACCGTTTAACGGCTTTTTTATTATTTGTATGTTGTATTTTACATAGATATAAACACTTAATCAAATAGTTATAGGTGCTATATTTGACCTCTCAGTGGGGTCGTCATCAGGATTTTAAAAACCATGATTTAAAATATACTTTTTTATATTTTTATGTCAATACATGCCAGCAGTTTTCTAACTTCAAACGCCTATATATGTCGTATGATATTTCTCTTTTCGTCTATAACTATTCAATCAAGTTTTTATGTTATTTTACTTATTTTTTCGATTTTTTCTTTATTTTTAAACTGTGATTAGATATAATGGTGATTTTTTATCTTTTTGAGTAATTAATGAATGAAATTCGTAACTTCTAAGAATTCAAAGATAAAGAAAAGGTTAAGAGCTTGTACTTTATTTATAAAATTTAGAAATTAAAATAATTACAGTCCTTGCTAATAAAAAGTTTGAAAACATCGTCTTCATTTTCAATATGTTTAACTTGCTTTACAAATTTTTTTTTTCAATTTCTGTGGCAATTTTTTTCTTAGGTTTAGGTTTATCTATCTTGTTTCTATAATGTTACATGGAATAAATTGTTTCATTTTTAGGAACTATTCTGCCAACTTTATAATTGTGGTCGAGCTTTAAAAGTAATGAATAATTAATTCCATATTTAACTTGACATTCTTTTCTTTCGTTTGGTGAGGTTTTTCGATGTTCCTTTAAACTGAAACTGAAAAGATTCCACAATTGTTTGTATAAACTGCTATTTTCATAGCAGTTTGGTTCTTGTTGTGTAATGTGTTGTTTTATTTCAATTCCAGTTTCATTTTTTTTTTGTGACACTTGTTCCTGAGGCCATACTAAAATAAATTCATGACTGGTGTTACTTGTTGCTCATTATTTGTATTTTTCTATACAAACACACTCTTTTTGAGCACCGTACATTTTTTGCAAGTACTTTAAAATTTTGTCTTGATACACAAACGGATGACCAGACTCCGGTTTATGGTATATTTATTGTGGTCGGTTACAAGCAAAACTGAATTTATCACCACTCATTACCGTCCAATTACAATAATTATGTGTTTTAATTATTTATCCAATGTGATGAAAAAAAAGGGTGAGCTTTATAGAAATTTAAAGACATATATAGTCATTAAAAATTTTATAATAATATCTCAGATGTCAATTTTTAATATAAAATAACTTTTTAAAACCATTAACGTACATTTAATATCCCAATAAATTTGAGAAAGAACGGGATATTTTAAGTAAATTATGAATCAATCTAAAAGTCTAAACTTAGGACGGAATCAGGATATTAAGCAAATGTATATGTCACAAAAATATGTGTATATTCAAATTATAGTTTTTATCCACAATTTATAATGAAAATCACAAAAGTCTGAAAGTCTATAAAACACCTGATACCGTCCACTGTACGGTATCTGGAAACAATCGTTTTACCGGATCTCCTGATTCCGACCGAAATAGAAAAGATGATAAGACTATTAATATTTTATCAATCCTGAAAAATCTTGCATTTATATATGAACGGAACCCTAAACTACATAAAAAAATATGTCAGTTTTACCAAAATATGCAGAATCGAACAAAAAATGAAAAACAACCTCCACAAACTTTTTACGTTCCGCAAAGCTCGACTTCGAACTAAACCGATGCACAGTGACAACAAAATTAATAACAAAATTGAACGTAGCGGAAATTAGAACCAATCATGATTCATCGGTAATTTAAGAATTGGCCTATAAGAGACGAGCAATTGTTCACTTATTTGACGCGGGATATTGTTACAAATTTCAAAAATACTGGGCGGTCGCATACAGGAGCCTAGTCGGAGAACGGTGCCGATACGTTACTAATGATCACGCAGCGGAAAATCAAATTGGTGTGTTTTTAGCTAATACTGAAATATTTTATAGGGAAAAAATATTGGATTTAAGTAGAATCCCTTCACATTTCTATTAGCTATTTTATGAAAAAAAAACTAGTTGGTCCTTTAACCACGTTCTTGAAACGAACGTTTGAAAACCCAAAAAAAAGAGGATGAAATCTTTTTTTTTTGACAAAATAATAAATCTTAATACATTGTTTATAAGTACAATCCCTAGATAAAAGATCAATAAATCAAATATGTATTTTTTTCAATACAAGGAGAGTCCAAACTTCTTCAAACGAATCCTCGAAAATCTGGCATTGTTCATGCTTTAGACTCATGCACAGTCTCAAGTCACTTTACAGACTATTCAAAATTTAGGAATACTGTAAAAAGTACCAGAAAGATGTCTTGAATGCCAGTGATGTTTCTGTTCCTAAATAAGAATTAGCTTAGGAATCCCTAGATCAAAACTAAATAATTTGGGCAAGTGTGAATCGGACTTGCGCACAAAGGGTCCCGTACCAGCACACAATACGGATACGGAACCCTAAAAATAAAATAGCTTCTAACATAAATGTTATTTCTATCTGCCGGGCTAACTAGAAGTCAAAATTAAACAACTATTTCCTTATTACCCCATTTTGCAGCCTTTGAAGAAAGCAATAAAGGTGTTTATTAATTGGCACATTGCCGTTACCACACATGGTACAAAGCATGCCAATAATATCGGCTCATGATATCCCCTTGTTTGAAGCTCTCACATTCCTGTGACAAATATAAGTTCACGGGGACGTTGCTTGCCCGTACCACTGCACCACATTGTAAATAGATAGTAATACAAGCTCCGAAAACTAAATTAAAATGAGAATGGTACTATAATGCCAAATAATTCAAAAAATTGTGCCAGTTAAATACCATAAACAATATATTTTCTAAAATATAAAGGGCCCCTTTACGCCTGGATTTTTCTCGAGATTCATTCAAAAGGTAAAAACTGATTGTGAAATCAACAGCTTATTTTCTTCATTTTTTTTTTTCATAAATATTATCTAGCGACATTTAACTACGTCTCCCAAAGAGCAAAATTTGATGAAACACCATCATAATAGCTGTCAGGATATCGTGAATGTTGCCTCGTTTTTAAGCAAAGATTAGCAAGTTGTATAATTTTTATCTATACTGGAAATAAAAAAAGAGAGAAATACAGACTTCGTCCATGTACAGAAGACTAAGTTTATACACTGTTCTATAAATAAACAGTTACCGTTTCATGGAAAACAGTTTTTACATGAAATCATTACACAAAAATTCGGCGCTTTTTGAATAACTCGCCATCTTACACCTCTTGATGAGAGATGGGTCGGAGTGCGGTGTGGGGGAGAAGGGAAACATATAAAGATGTGTGCAAAGTGTCATTGGGATCATATAGCCATCAGGACGTCACAAACATTTAAAGCATTTATTTGAAAGTTTTTTTTTTTTTTCGTCGTGTTCGGCCATGACGTCATGAGTAGCCGTATTAAGGCCCTACGGAAAAAAAAATTACACTTGCATATCTACTTCAGTAAGTAATGTATTATTTTGATAAAATGATATTATTTTTGGAATCTTTTTCTAGGGATCTGTTAAAACAGAAACGCGATTGGAGAAATTCGGCTCGATAGAAATATTATTGAAATGAGGTCTTTTTCGACACCAATTCTCCTGGTTTGACAATTTGGAATGACATATGGACTGCGATTATATTTTATTACATGGATTATAACAGTATCTAGGACCTGGTTAAACGAAATTTTGATAGCAACTTTAGTATATTTTATATTAATAAAAAACCGACTTTTTGCTACTTTTCCTCGAATCCGTCCCTCTCGCACTGAGGATTTTTTCGCATATGGAGTAAAAGGGACGCTAAAACTTTTACATATCACCTTAAAGGGGTGGTTATCAATCAGTTGCAAAGTATCAGCCGTTCGACCGTTACCGACAGATTTAAACGGAAGTCCCTCTAAATAATAATTAACGCCTCGTGTAGCATTGCAAATTTTGTAGTTGCGGTTATCACAACTTGATGGTAAATTTCGGTTTACCCTCTTTTCTAGACATGAAGATAATCGCGTGTCTGCTGCAATTCCGAGGAGTTTTTCTCGTTCATTTGCCAACCGGAGTTTTTGCCGACAGCTCGTGTTGAGTTATTTTTTATTTTTTAATGGCGGTTGTGCCAACAGGAGTTGTGTTTTTAATAATATAGGTGGGTTTTCGTGGTTAATTAATTCGTTTTTTTGGTTAATTATTCATTTGTGTGGAATAGTTCTATAATATTGTTTTTGTATTTCAGGAAGATTATTCTTTTGGATGATGTAAAGAGGAATTTTTTTCGTCGGGTTGGAGGGAGTTCTGACTATCGTCAGATCATGGTATGTATTGTTTTCTTTTTATTTTGAGTCACCGGAATTTTGTTCTCATTGTTCCGTGTGGTAAAGGTTTTAATATTGTTTTTTCTCTTCTAATTCCAGGTTTTTGTTTTCAAGATCTTCGTGTTTTCAAGATCTTCATGTTTTCGAGATTTACCAGATATTTTCAAGTTTGAAGTTGTATTGCCTCGTTGGTGATTATTCGGCTGGCAGAGGTATGATCGCCGCGTGGTGTACGCAGTAAGCAGTCCTTTGTCTGCGTGGACGTGGAACGTTGACCTTGAAGGGGGCAGCGGACGGCGTGTCATTTCCGTGGAGTTTAATGGAAAAATTCAAGTAGGTGTTGGAATTTTTACTTTTATCCACACACAGTTAAGATACCTAGGTATGTTTTCAGGACACTTAGTTATGTGTCCTATTAGTAACCAAGGTTAAATTCTTCTTCCTGTTTCACCGAATAATCCAAACTGTAAAATTTAATGTTCTGTAACATTTTTTTACCTGGTAGAACTGAATGGTGTACCAGACGATTTGGTTTAAAGTGTTTTTACGACAAATATTTATTGTTTGTAGGATCTACGGCTCCCCTGAGCTAGATTTATTTTTGGAAATTAATTCCCTTGTATGTTTTCAAGTATTGTTACCCTTAAAGTTTTTTTATGTAATTCCACAAGTTTCCATGTAATCTAGTTACCTTTGGTTAAGGCGGTAACAAACACATCTAGTTATCACTTAATTGTTTATTTTTTTTTGTCATGGCAATACTAATTCCAATGTAATATTACTACCTGATGTTAAGGCGGTCCCTGACACAACTTTTTAAAGGTCTTTATGGTTTAGTAATGTCTTGGCAAGATATTTGTCAAATGAAGGTCTTGGCCAAAAACTTGTAACTAAGATAAATTTTCCGTTAACACCTTTCCTTTGACTTGTGAAATTTAGACATTTTGTTTTGGTAAAATAAAATAAACTTAATTGTATAGTACCACGAAGTTTTCTTCAGAACCTTTTACCAACGATTAGGTTACAATTAGGTCACTGTATAATTTTATCTTGTCCAGTTGCACGACTGGTGGAAAGACCGGGTACCCGCCGGTCGTGCTATCTGACACTCGCCTGCTGTCACTTTCCCAGTTTCTGGGTGAGTGCCCTTTATCCTTGGTCTTATCGACGCTTTCCATCAGGCGCGGTGATGACATACGAAAGAGGAAAATACAAAGATAGAGGGCAAGATAACCGAAAAAATATATCGAGTACCTATATTTTTATAGTCTGTATGTCTGACTCTCGCCTAATAACGGTTTTATTAATAGACAGTTATTAGCTTAACTGAAAGATTTCATTTTAGCAATAACAGGAAACCTTCAGAGCTACTATTAAAATCATGAAATCAAATCATTTATAACTTCATTCATCCAGCCAGACTTCAGCAAACATCGAGTTTTACAGAAAAACTAATCGAATGAACTCTCGAAAGAAAACGTAACTAAACGTCACCATTTCCTCGCTTGTTAAAATCGAAATTGCTTCGAGAATTCTAAGTGAAGCTGCATTCCCCTGAACCGTTCACAAATCAGTCGAAGCAGAATTTGTACCTACAAAGAAATACCTTTTACAGTTATTTATTTAGATATTTCAGAACGAGACATGCGGTGTTGTGACTTGCGGGTATCGCGTCATGTAAGTTATTCCACGTGTTAGAGAATCTTCGGTCTTATAGCAAAGCGTTAAGGTCTACGTCTGGGGATTAAAAGGATTCCTACCATATGCGTGAGTTCTGATTGTTTTAATTCGGAGCGAGTATTAAAGAGACGGTTGTGAGAATAAATAGAACATGAGCTCCGTTCTTTGCTTCGATTTAGGTTTCGAACACGCCCATTAGGAATTTGGAATAAAGACATAAAGAATCAAAAGAAAAAAAAACTAAAAAACTGCAGCAGTTGCTTTCCGGTAGTCTATGACTCAATGTCTACTAACCCTATTAAAATCTAAATGGCTTTAATATATGAGAATGGAACCCTAATTATGTTGGCACGACTCAGTTTTTTTCATTTGGACAAAGCATATTTTTGGGTTCTATACCCAAAGGGTAACCAACGGGACCCTATTACTAAGACTCCGCTGTCCCTCTCTTTGTCCGTCTGTATGTCCGTGTCTCTGTCCATCTGTCTGTCCGTCTGTCTGTCCGCCTGTCCGTCTCTTACCAGACTGTATCTCATGAACCGTGATAGACAGTTGAAATTTTCACAGATGATGTATTTTTGTTGCCGCTATAACAACAAATACTTATAAACAGAATAAATTAAATATATAAGGGGGCTCCCATACAACAGACATGTTTTTTTTGCTGTTTTTATAGATAATGGTACGGAACCCTTGTGCGCGAGTCCGACTCGCACTTGGCCGGTTTTTTTTTGTAATTTTTTTGAATGACCGCGAATCAACAATCGGTGTGTAAATAAACTACCTTTAAATGAAACCATTCCACCGATCATACTGAATTACTATTCCCAAGAAACACTCCCGCGCAAACCATTACTTTGGGAAGTATTCGAGTTCCAAACAAAAATGCGTGAACCCTAACGCACCGAAATACGAGCATTTTTGAAGCAGTAGTGGCGTCCGTGAAAGAGCTGTTCTAAAATAGACCTTCTTCCTGTGAGATAAAGCTACAGTTGAATATCTTCTTTGATATCAAAGATTTATGCGTGTATTTTTCTTCAGAGAGTTTTTCTACATGATCTATTTATACCTGTATATCTTTATATGTATTGAATTGAATATATAATATTTTTGTGGAATTTTAAATCAAACAGGTCATTCGTATGGTACTGAAGCCAAACACGTCAGAATATTTGTCTGTATGTCTGTCTGTCTTTATGTATGTATGTTCCGTTTTAACTCGTGAACCCTTCAACGGATTTGGATGCGTTTTTCTTTATTATCATTGCAAAGAACCTGGTCAACATACCTCTATATGCCTTAAGGGATATTGATAAAATAACGCCCGAGCCGAAAACGTGGGAGAAATTGAATAAACTCGGCTACGGGTGAAAGGTTAGTAAATAATACATTTGAATTGCGCTAAATTATTTAATTTCCGTAATCAATTACAGGTATTACCACCGATGGAAATTATATGAAACTGTAATGATTCCATATTCCTGGCTTAAAAAGCCCCTTTACGCCCGGATTTTTCTTAAGATTTATACAAAAAGTAAAGACTGAATGTGATGTCATCAGCTCATTTTCTTCATACTTTTTTTCATAAGTATTATCTAACGACATCTAACTACGTCTTTATACAGCCTAAAAAGCAAAATTGTATGAAACACCATCATAATAGCTGTCAGGATATCGTGAATATTGCCTCGTTTTTATGCAAATTTTAGCAAGCTGTATAATTTTTATCTATACTGGAAATAAAAAAAGTGAGAAATACAGACGTCCTTCATGTAAACAAGACTAATTTCATACACTTTTTTACAAATAAACAATTACCGTTTTAACAGTTTTTACCTGTAAACATTTTGTTCAGTACAGGTGTACCGAACGTGCACCGGTTCCAGCAAAGTCCGGCAGTTGTGTGTGCGAGAGGAAGCAGGCGAGGTATGGGGCTAATAAGAGAAACGAGAAATCGACTTTGCGATAGCCCCGTCCACACCGATCAGTCGACTCGTTGCTGCTCGATGCTCGCAGCGAGAGAGAGAGAGAGACGCTCGTAGATCCTTTCAGTCCCACGCCACCGCTTTTTCTTGTCTCGTTCCTCGAAGCCCGCCGTCCAGGTTGGATCTTCTCTTGCAGTGGAGTGAAGAGAGGCCTCTGGTGTCTTCGGATGTCTTCAGGTGTCTTCTTGTTTCGGCGAGCGGTAGCGGACTGATTTTTTGCCGAATTGAGCGTATTTATATCCTAATATCTAGGCTGTCAGATAGCGCTAGTTGCCACGATTCCTATGTGTCGACCAATCGTTGTGGGGGTAGTCTATCCTTTATTTATAATGGACTGTATTGTTACATTATGTAATTACTATGTATTATTATGTAATACTATTAATATTATGTATTATCATTAGTTATGTTTAGCTTTTTGGGCCGCTATCTAAGTATTTATTTATTTGCGACCCAAATGAAACCATATACACCTAAATCATATTTATTTATCTTATAGCTACTTATTTACATATAGCTACCTATTTACATGTTATCTTATAGTATCTATCTAATCGGCGTCGTGTACATTCTCCCGCCGTGAAGTAGTTGCTTCATTACCCGTGGGTAGCACGACGAGCTTCTTTACTGGTCGCCGCAGGATGCCCTTCGTAGTGCGGATGTCAGCTGTTCTCGTGATGCCGTCCGGGCCGGGGAAGATCTTGACTACGACGCCTCGAAGCCATGTGTTGCGTGGGAGAGTAGTGTCGACTATGATGACTAAATCTCCGACATTGATGGCTTCTCCTCTGCCGTATGGCTCCCGCCGGTGTTGAAGTGTCGGGAGGTACTCGCGCAACCAGCGCGCCCAGAATTGATCAGCGAGGCGTTGGCTGGTTCGCCACATCTTCTTCAAGCTGAAGTCGGAGTCGTCGAAGACGCCTGGCTGTGGTACTCGGGATGGTCCACCGAGTAAGAAGTGGTTTGGAGTCAGCGCCCCCTGGCGGTCATCAGTCGAGACATGGGTGAGAGGCCTGCTGTTGACGGTATCTTCTACTTCAGCCAGCAGGGTGGATAGGACTTCTTCTCTCGGGTGTTGCTCATGTAGTACGACTCTAAGGGCGGTCTTCACGCTGCGGACTAGTCGTTCCCACGCTCCAGCCATGAATGGTGAGAGAGGTGGCAAGAAGCCCCATCGGATGAGGGCGTTGGCGGCTGCTGATGCTAGTTGATGTTCATCCAAGGCCTGGCGGAGTTCGGCGTCGCTTCCTCGCAGGTTGGCTCCGTTGTCGCTCCAGATTTCTGTTGGTCGGCCGCGGCGCGCCATCATACGACGAAGTGCCATGATGCATGAGTCTGTGGTCATGGACTCTGTGATTTCTAGGTGGACTGCTCGTGTGGTGAGACATGTGAATAGGGCCACATATCTTTTCTGGTGCTGACGGCCCACGGTGACTGAGAGTGGGCCGAAGAAGTCCAAACCAGTGAAGGAGAAGGGCCGCTGATGATGCGCTAGTCGGCAGCTTGGCAGGTCCCCAGTAGGCGGCGACGTTGGCTTTGCTCTTCGGAGTCGGCAGGGCTGGCAGTTGCGGAGTACGCCCCGGACAGTGGGGCGCAGTCGGAGCACCCAGAGTTGTTGTCGAACTTCATTTGCTACGGTCTCGACCCCGCCGTGGTGTAGCTCTCGGTGCACCCAGTCTATGAGTAACCGGGTGTATGGATGGCTGCCGTCGACGATAGGTGGCGCGCGCTGCTCTGCTGTGACGTCATCTGCGGCGTCTATACGTGACTTGACGCGCATGATTCCCTCCTCGTCCAGGTAGACAGAGAGGTTTTTGATGCGACTCTCGGGAGCAATGGGGCTCCCGCCGGTGACACAGGCGAGCTCTTCCGGGAACGCCTGTTGCTGCAGCGCGCGGATCCACAGCTTCTGGGCTTCCATCAAGGTGTCTGCTTCAAGTGGGGTGAAGCGGTCGGCTGCTGCGGCGGGCGCCCTCGTGGTGGCGCGGGGCTTCGTCGTCTTTCTCGCCGTCGTCCAGGTCGGGTCCGCTTCTGGGTTCTTCGTCGTCCTCTTGCGCTTGGCAGCAGCGCATTTGACTCTGTGAAGTAGCTGAATGAATTGTAAAACCCTCCCCGTTACCCTTATTAATCGAAGCCACGATGAGTAGCGTGTTGGATCAGGTAGCGCCGCTTGCAATTCTGTCGTCCTCTTCATTGTGGCTATCTTCTCTTCTCCTGTGATTGTAGGAGTGATGACGGGTTCTGCTGGCCAGGAGTCTTCGTTGTTGTACAGGAACGTCGGTCCTCTGAACCATCGATGTGTGTTTTCGAAGCCCACAGGAGTGTCGCGTGTGGCATCATCTGCAACATTGTCTCTGGAGGGCACCCAGTACCACTCGTTTACCTTAGAGGCCTCCTCTATTTCGGCGACTCGAAACGCGACAAACTGTTTGAAGACGCGTGGTCCCGCTCGTAGCCAGCATAAGACTGTTTTGCTGTCAGTCCAGAAGAATCGTTTGGTCGGCCGCTCGTCGTGTTCTTGTTGGACGGTGTTTGCGAGGCGGCAGCCCAGTACAGCACTCTGTAACTCCAACCGAGGAATAGAAGTGGTCTTGAGTGGTGAGACCCGACCTTTGGCAGCTGCGAGACTTACTTGTATGGATCCGTCGCTCATCTTTGTACGCCAGTATACAGCGGCGGCGTATGTTCTCTCGCTGGCGTCGACGAAAGTGTGTAGTTCTCTGTCGACTGCTCCCTCGTGTCCTGGGTAGCAGCGAGGTAGTGCTATACTACCCAGACTGCGTAGATCATGAAGCCAGCTGTACCATCTCTCTGCGAGGTCCGTTGGTAGCTGCTCGTCCCATCCAACTCCCAGGCGCCATGTCTCCTGAAGTATGTGCTTCGCTTGGATCGTTACCGGTGTAGCAAAGCCTAGTGGATCGAATAGAGACATTGCCGTTCGTAGAGTCTCCCGCTTGGTCGGTACCTTGTCTCCGCTGATGATGGCTGGCGCCACACGCGCCATGTTGAGATTGAATCCTAGAGTGTCTGCGCGTGGTCGCCATACCAGACCCAGGATCTTCTCGCTCCCGCCGGTATCTAGGTCCTTGCTTACCTCTCCTGGTGTAGCCGTGAGGTGTTGGATGGCGGCAGGTTCGTTGCTTGTCCACTTCTGTAGTTCGAAGTGGCCTCTGCGGTGGATGGTGTCCACTTCCTTGGTGATCCTCTTTGCTTCCTCTACTGTGTTGAAGGATTGTAGATAATCATCCATATAGTGATTACGGATTATAGCATCTGTTGCTTGTGGATGTAAATGCCTGAATTCTTCAGCATTTTTGTTCTTCACGAAGATTGCACTCGCCGGTGAGGAGGTGGCTCCGAAGATGACTGACTTCATACGGTACTCACAAGGTTTTGAAATTCGATCTGCGCCTCTCCATAGGAATCGAAGTGCATCTCTGTCTTCCTCTCGAATTCCGATGCGTAAGAACATATCCTTTATGTCTGCGGTGACTGCTATCTGATGCTGGCGGAAGCGCATGAGCACGCCGGGCAGTGACTGCAGCAGGTCTGGACCAGTGAGGAGTAGCTGATTTAAATTCGTACCTTTTGTAGTAGCCGCTGCGTCATGGACAATCCTCAGCTTCTCTGGTTTTGCTGGGTTGATCACAGCAAAGTGAGGCAGGTACCAGCGTCTTCCTGGTGTAGATCCCTTTGGAGCGACCTCTGCATAGCCGCTCTTCAGCATCCTCTCCATCTGCTCCGTGTAGCGGATTTTCAGGTGGGGATCCTTATCCAGCTTCTTCTCCACTCCTTCCAGTCGTCGCAGCGTGGCATCATAGTTGTCTGGGATGTTGTTCATGTCGCTCTTCCACAGGAGTCCTACTTCGAAGCTTCCATCTTCTCTGCGCTTTGTGGTGGCTTCCAAGATGTTGAGTGCTCGCTGATCTGGATCAGAGCGTGGACGGCGAGGCTCGACTCCCAGTGATTCTAAAGCGAAGTGTTCCTGAAGCATCTTGTCGATGTTCTCTTCTTCCATCGGACGAGTTTTCAACACGCGATGGATCTCAACTTGCTGCGTAGTGTTTACTTTTTCTCCAGTGAGTCCATGTATTACCCACCCCAACCCGGTGAGTGAGGCCACAGGGTCGTCGTGGCATCCTGTGCGGGTGTCGCTGGTCATCATCAGCTCCCAGTTATCCTGGCCAATCAGGATGGAAGGAATAGCGTCCTCGTACAGCAGCTGGTTGGTGATATCTTCCAGGTAACTGCATTTCTCAATCAGTGTGCGTCGAACTGTCTGACCTGTTATTCCTAAGTTAGGAATGGTGCGCGCGTCAATGAAGTGCTCTTCCTGACTATGTCTCCCCTTAATTGCGAACGTGATGAGTTGTGTAGCAGCATTCACTCTGGCGCCGGCTATACCTTCTATGTTGAGGGTGCGCTTGGGTCCTTCTGCTCCTATCTGTCTGGCTACCTCTTCCTTGAGCAGCGTGATGGTAGACCCTCCATCCAAAATTGCGAAGATGTCAGCAGTCCCCTTAGGTCCGGTGAGCGTTACCGGAACTATCTTCAATAGAGCCGTTTGTCCTAGCGTGGAGCAGACTGCTCTCATTGCTCGTTCGTCAGCGAGGGTTGCAGCAGTGTCTGGTACTCGATGAAGTAGGTGATGATGAAAATACTGACAACCGTCGATGTCACACCTCTTGGCGTTGCAGCGATGCTTGTAACTACGGTACCTTAAACATCTGAAGCAGAGTTTTTTCTGTTTGCAGGTCTCCCATTTCTTATCCAGCGTGAGCTCTTGGAAGGTGCGGCAGTCAGCTGTGACGTGACCTTGTCGCTTGCAATAGTCGCAGCTCCTTTCTGTTGATTTGTCCGCCGTTTTATGTTCCTTTTCCGCTGCTTTATGTTGCTTGTCCGCCGCTGTATTTGTACGCTGACCTCGACGTGGCTGCTCCGTATGACGTAACGTTGGAACCTCCGGTCGAATATGACGTACCTGGAGCTTCATCTCAGCCTTAAGAAAGCGTCGTATTTTTAGCAGACCCGGCTCATCCTCCGCTTGTCTCGCCTCGATGTCGTACCATCTCGCTCGGTAGAGCGCAGACATCTTGTCCTCTATCATATGCAATGTCTGTGGACTTACGAGGTATGCCTCTCGCTTCAGCGCTAGGATTGTCGATATCACGGCGTCGACCTTGCAAGCGAAAGTAGCCAGCTCCTTGCCGGCATCAGTAAGGCGGGGCAGCGACTTCAATTTCTCCAATTCTGCGTAAACAATGTCATCAGGGCGACCAAATACCTCTTCTAATGCGGCTATGATTTCCGAGGGTGGCGCAGTGGTCTTCATCAATCCTTCTACGAGGTCCTTGGCTGGGCCCCGCAAGCTACGTCGTAGGCGTGCTTTGTTCTCGGCGTCTCCGAAGTGGTGTGCTGTAGATGTATAAATATCTCGCCATGCATACCATTCGTCGTAAGCGCCGCTGTACGGGAGTAACTCGCTGAGATACCTCGGAGCTGTGTTGCGGGGTGCCGGGGAGGAGACTGCTTGAGATAGCTGCGAGAGTCCGTGCAGAAACATCTGTTTTTGACGCTCAAACATACCCATAAGGTGATCCGTAGACGGAGCGGTTGCTACGACGTTGTCCGTAGTTGCTGCGGTGTGTCGCGAGGCGGCGCCACCTCCTTGCCACGGAGATGGATCGTAGCTCTCGCTCTGTTCACCGTAGTCGCCTCGTCGTGGTGGGACGCCATCTCCTTGGTGTGGAGGTGTGGCAGGCTCGTAGTGATGTGACCGAGCCGCTGAGTTCCCAGGCATCGTCTGCTCTGGGTGGGCCCGGTCTGGTCTTGAAACCTCAGTGGTCTTCGGCTGCTCCAGCGCGAAGCGGGTTTCGGTCCGTCTTCTGCCATGGTGCTGGTGGAGTCGCTCTTGCTTTGTGATCGGGTGGATACCATCGCACTCTCGACACAACTGCCGAAACCGGAAGTATCCCGGTTCGAAGGACCAATGTTCAGTACAGGTGTACCGAACGTGCACCGGTTCCAGCAAAGTCCGGCAGTTGTGTGTGCGAGAGGAAGCAGGCGAGGTATGGGGCTAATAAGAGAAACGAGAAATCGACTTTGCGATAGCCCCGTCCACACCGATCAGTCGACTCGTTGCTGCTCGATGCTCGCAGCGAGAGAGAGAGAGAGAGAGAGACGCTCGTAGATCCTTTCAGTCCCACGCCACCGCTTTTTCTTGTCTCGTTCCTCGAAGCCCGCCGTCCAGGTTGGATCTTCTCTTGCAGTGGAGTGAAGAGAGGCCTCTGGTGTCTTCGGATGTCTTCAGGTGTCTTCTTGTTTCGGCGAGCGGTAGCGGACTGATTTTTTGCCGAATTGAGCGTATTTATATCCTAATATCTAGGCTGTCAGATAGCGCTAGTTGCCACGATTCCTATGTGTCGACCAATCGTTGTGGGGGTAGTCTATCCTTTATTTATAATGGACTGTATTGTTACATTATGTAATTACTATGTATTATTATGTAATACTATTAATATTATGTATTATCATTAGTTATGTTTAGCTTTTTGGGCCGCTATCTAAGTATTTATTTATTTGCGACCCAAATGAAACCATATACACCTAAATCATATTTATTTATCTTATAGCTACTTATTTACATATAGCTACCTATTTACATGTTATCTTATAGTATCTATCTAATCGGCGTCGTGTACACATTTCACAAATTCGGCGCTTTTTAAATACCTCGCCATCCTGCACCTCCCGATGAGAGATAAATTGGAGTGCGGTGTGGGGGGGAAGATAAACACATATAAAGATATATGCAAAGTTTCAATGATATCAAAGCCATCAGGTCGTCACAAACATCTAAAGCATTTATATGACAGGTGAGCAACATGACCCACCTTAACGCAAAAACAAAAAGGGTATCAATACAATAGACGGGAATCAAGATATAACCCCTCATCAGACAAGTTGGGTCATCTGTTACTCCTGACGACAACCCGTTATACGTGCTGATCCCAAGTTTCAATTAGGCTCAAAGTTGGCAATCTGGACCCATGCCAGGGACTTCGCATTATTATAACCACTAGTTGTAGCATAATAGATTAGCCAATTGCTATAGAATTCTTCGCGAAGGTGTTTCACGTGCGTTGACACCCGCGATTTCTGATGAAGGTCACCTTTTAGGACCGAAACGTCGGTCGTCGAGCTTTTCTTTTAAAATCATAATACATTTTTTTTTTAATCTCCTGTATGTATATCATTAAGAAATTGTAATTTGTATAATTCATTATTTTTGAATAATTATATATTACGACTATAATACACAACTGAAGTATTGACCTTTAATATACGATTCTCTTAGATCACGGCAATTTGCAACCGCACGTCATGTTCAGCACCAATCATGCGGTCTACTTTCTAGTTAATACCCATAACATGATGAGACAAAAACTAAATTGATCTTGTCTTCCTAAGACCGAGGGAAAATGCAACGAACTAAAGAGGATGGCCTACCCTACAACTTTTTTTATAACCCGTCCAGCACAATAAGTCCAATAGCAAAGACCTTGTTTGCTTTTTATAGACGCGATAATATGTTGGCTCATTCGCCTCTTTTTCTTGGACGTTTAGGATCACGCAGCGAAACAACAAATTGGTGTGTTTTTAGCTAATACTGAAATATTTTGTAAGGAACAAAATATTGGATTTAAGTAGAATCCCTTCATATTTCTATTACCTATTTTATGAAAAAAAAAACAACTTGATCTCTTAACCGCGTTTTTGTAACGAACGTTTGAAAACCAAAAAAAGAGGGTGGAAAACATTTTTTTTTTGTTAAAAGTATATATTTTTATACATTAGTTCCCGAGATAAAAGGTCAATAAACTAAATATATTTTTTTCAATACAAATTTCTTCAAATTAATCCTCGAAAGTCTGGCGTGGTTCATACTCTATAGGTAATCTAGTCTTAACTTAGATGAGTAGTACCTAGATTGCATTTTTACCATTCGCGTTTACCATTCTCAATTCTATCGCGGAACTCATAGACCTTTATAATTGTGCTCTAAGTGAATTCACTAAAATAGCGTTATATACATTGTGTTATAAAGATAAGTAGGTTCAGTAAGTTTGATGGAATATGTAGTTAATAGTGTTATTTTGTAGATTTATAAGATAAAATAAGTCAAACACACCCTATCGCATTAGGTTGCATTCCTTTAATGGTAGGTGTAAGTTGGGAAATAAATAAATTTTAAAAGCAAGTAGCAGTAGAACGACGATGACATTGAACTGACTGAGTATACAGTAACTATGTATAGATATTATCATTTCTTTATAGAAAAAAAATACACAGTTATCTTCGTGATACGAAGATTGTTGTGGTTTTTCCTAAATTTTATTTTAATATGTTCTTTATTATTTATTGTACACAGAAACACGAACAAAAACAGTTACAGTAACAGGTATAAACATACATAATCATATGGGTTGGCTTATCTCTAAAAAGAGTTTTCTTACAGGAAACCATTGAGGAAACAATAAAAACTTAAATAAGAGTACTCATACGCGTGCACAAAAATTAAGTTTGCCTAGATATAAAAATAAAATATAAATAATAATATAATATAACAATAATGTACTTAATTATTTTATTATATGCTTAAAAAAACATAAGTATACCTTTAATATAATAAAATAAATAAATATATATGTATAATATTTTCTTATTCAGAAAGCGAAAGGTTTCAGCATTTTCTTGAATGAACTGATATTACGACAGTCATGCATACAATGAGGAAGAACATTCCAAAGTCGGACTGCTTGGACATTAATAGTAGTTTATGCTACAAGAGCGAAAAGGAATAAATTACGAGGACGATTTAAAACACGAGCGTAGCGAGTGTTTAAAACGTAACCGAGTAATTTATTGCTCTTACGCCCGTGTATCATACTACGTTTTTCAAGGCAATGTGAGGAAATAAAACAAATATAATATTGTGAACTTTAAATTATATTTGGCTCAAAAGGACTGTATCCAGAGCCGTTAAACAGTGGGGAAAAAAGTATAACATTTATGGTACACAGGAAAGGATGCAAGTTAGCTAACCATTGTAAATAAATTAAAAAAATAATAAGAATAAAGCCCTAGGGCAAAATAATCGACTTTCTGCTCGGTTTTGATGCATAAAAAGTGGGCCGTAACGAGCACTTGCATTGAAAAATAATTTCTATAAGTACCAGTATTAATTGTGTACTGGAGTTTTAAGGCCCCAGACTCTCTTTGCAACATTTCGCTTTCATCTTACCTGATGCTTTAGAAGTGGCGCTCCCCCCGCTGCATTAAGATGTTAGAGACCGCACCTGAATGTTGCTCTACTTCATTAAATGAGTGTACGATTACTTAAAATTTGACATGTAAAGATTTTTAATTATTCAAGTAACGGTAATTTACAAAGTTTGGTTTGTTTATCGGAACAAACAAAATGAATTTGCAAAAGCAAAATAAACAAAAGTAAATCTACCTGTAATAGATGGCTTATTGGTAGCAGTAAGAGTGATTAGTATTTAGACACAATACATTTTATAGGTCATGCAATTATTTGCAGATTTTTACCGAAGGGGTGTCAAGAGGTGTTCCGAGTGTGAACTGTGAGATGCAAGTCATAAGTCCACCCATACGTGTACCTATAAGTACACCCGCGTTTCTCTGACGATTATTACGTCTCAACGTGATGAGCCCTATCGCTCTATCGTTTCCACCTGCATTCCCTAAAAAGCGTGTAGTTGTGCCCGAAAATTTCTTTATTCATCAAGATTTTCATTTAACTAATGCCTGACATGAAAAATATCTTTATAAAATTTGGAAATGTAGAAAATTAATAATCAAATCGTAACAATGAAAACATTTAAAATTATGTATTCCTAATACTCACACACATATTACAATCAGTTCTTTAAGTAATATAATATCAAAAATAGAAACTCTTACGGTAATTAAGTGTCTGTCAGTTTGTGTGTCCATGATTATGACTAAGGTGCAATAAATAAGGTAAAAAATTTAGTTTTAGAAATGTGATGTTTTAATGATAAGAACCGCAGCTGCGTACGTTCTTTTGTTTTGATGCATTATTGTCTAGCACGTTGTTATCTCGACTGTCGGTTTTGGTGACTTCGATAGCTTTTTAAGATATTTTAAATAAAAGTAAGTAAAGTAATAAAAAGGATGTAGCTTCGGCTTTAGTTATTCCAAAAAGTGGCGACAGCGGTGCTGGTATAAAATTTGTGTCACGCCATCCCCGTGTGTTTTTTAGACCACAACTTCTAAAATACGGCTTTACGGGTTTTAGAATTAACACACATTAACATAACTTAATCTAAGTGAATTAGGGCATGCAATTATTCGCAGATTTTTACTATCCGGATAACGGATAATGTATTATCCGGATAACCGGATACTTATGGTAAAAATTAAGGGTAGTAATAAAAGCTCTGAAAACTAAATAAAAACCGCCCAAAAAAACGGCCTACGGCAAACATCTTGAAAAAAAAACCGGCCAAGTTTGAGTCAGACTCTAGTCAAAACCTAGGGTTCCGTATTGTGAATGATAAATTTAGTTTTATCTTTTTTTTTTCGTGAATTTCTCAACCGCTTTATTTTTTCTGTAATTCTTACGTAAACGCATATTACCATGATTTTTTTCATATTTTTCGTTCCACCAGTTTTGGAGATAAGAGGGGGGACATACATTTTTTTATAGATTTTCAAGGATTTCTCGAAATAGATGCAATTAAATATAGCCAAACTATATATTATTACAATAAGCTTTTTAATACCTACAATGTGATACCCATATTGTATTTTTATAATTTCTTTTTATTTATTTTACTTTTTTTCATATTTTTAAATCACTTTCGTTTTCCCGGTTATTGGTCGGTTATGATCTATAATGGGCATTTTTTTCATATTTTTCGGTCTACCAGTTTCGGACATACACATTATTGTGGTTTTTTTTAAAGATTTCACAAAACCAGTGCCAGTAAATATAGTAAAAGTATATATTTTTACAATCACCTTTTTAGTGTCTACAGTTTGATACCCATATTGTATTTTTAGGATATTTTTTATTTTTCTCACTTTTGTTTTAAAATATTTTAAAAAATTAAAAAATTTTCATATTTTTTTTACAATGTAATATGTAGGCAAATTAATGCTATTTTTGTGCCAAATTTCATGTCTTTATGTTTATGGTGCTAAAGTTATGATGCTGTGAAATACGGACGGACGTAGATTAGACTTTATCTTATCGAAACAGGGATTTCTTAAAATATTCAAAAAATATTTTATCCATAGTTGTTTACTTATTAAATGATAAGTGCAATATTCAAGTAGAGCAACTTTAATGATACAGTTCGCCTCTCCATAAGAATCTACGCGAGGGAAAGGGAGCAACCGTGCGAGCGGGAGGTAAAATGACGTCGAGCTACACAACACACGTCTGAACGCTGCGATGTCCCAGCGAAACTGAGGGAAATATCGACGCGTTTTGTGTTTTAAACTCTCGATAAGTTTCGATTTGATAAATGTTCTTAAAATAATTTTTTAAATACCGTTTTTTGTTATTTCACTTATTAATAGTTCTATTCTACGTGTTTTAAATTTGACTACGCTAAGCGATAGTTTTCTAGTAGAAAAAAAATATTTTATCAGTGGTTGAATTCATAAAATCACAACTACTTAAAGCACTCGAAATAAGAAAACTAAAGTATTATCCAAAAAAGTAACCAGGTAAGATTATTATTGAAGATATGTGAATAAATGTTACCTGAATAAATTTCTTGTTTTTGTCATAACTTTTACGTGACGTGTGCACGAATGAGACTCTCAACGCGTAGAACATAAATAAAGGTATGTTTAAAGCCTAAAAAACCTATTAAAAGTAGCATTAAAGTAAGTGAAAAAATGTGTTTTGGAATCTTCAAATTCCACACTATAAATTAACGTAAAATGTATTTTATTTATTGCTTTCTTACTAACTAAAATAAAATCTTTCTTTTCTGATAATTCTGCAAGAATACTGATTTTTAGGGGACTGGAGCCGTATGTCTTTGATTCTGTCTGTGTCTGTCTTCAAAACGCTCATGAAGGTAAGCGGGGAAATAAGTATGTTAAATAAGTAGGATAAAGTATTTATGAACATTTGGCAACCAAAGGATTGGTAACCATTTTAACATTTTTAACTCTTTGTGAAAATAAGAGACGTGATCAAATTTACGAAGACCAAAGATAAATCGGATAAATGAATTTAATATATAGAATTAAAAAAGAAAAAATCACCCTTATTTCCCGCTCTTTTGTCCACAATTATAACGGATGTAGTTTTTTTTTTCGAAACAGTATAAATATTTATTAACTTCCAGCCAAAATACTATTAAATGTTATGGTATTTCTACTTTCTTGAAATTTAACTTATTTAAACTATGACAGAAAAAAATATATGTTTGAACACTTGGCGATTTATTCATCGCAAGGAGATATAAATTAACATTATATCATTGCAGTGTAGAAAGAAAAGTAAATCTGCATGTGAGGAGCCCGGTTCTGAGCTCTTCATTCACATCCAGATTTACTTTTCTTTCTGCGTTTCTATACTGCAATGATATAATGTTAATTTTATTTAAAATACTTAAAAACAAGCTCTTTTCGCACTTATCAGCCGCTTAATAACGGAACAGTCACGTTGCAGTACGAGCCAATAAAATTATTATTTTAATTTGTTTTTCTTCGAACATTCAACGACCACAAAGCGATTTGCTAATTTTTCCAACGCAGTCACCTTAAATTTGATTAACCTTGGTTGCGGGCAAGTCGGTCAATCAACTATTAAGCTATTAACAGAGTCAATCTTAGCACAGACGCACAGATTCAAGCTCACGCACACAGATGCGTTCTCTACGCACCGTCTCAGCACAGTATACCTATGTACGTACGTGCGCAGGCAAAAAGTAAAAGTTTGTATTGTAAAAAGACAACTCTGTGCACAAACAAAGTTTACAGTACCTTAAAAAAAAATCTGGTATTTACGGGTAGGTATCGTCAAAAAAATTATTCAGTTTCATCAAAATGACAACAGTCAAACATGGAAGTCAAAATAATTATTATTTTACAGAAATGGTTATTGAAAATTTTTTTATAACTACCGAGCCTCCAAGCGAATTTAGCAGCAGTAACTGAAGTCACCTCATATATCTAATAGATACCTACACCTTACACCTAATACTTATCTAATACGCAAGAACAGGCTCTCTATTGAACTTGAGTTATGAAAAACCTTATTTTACGAAAATTTCTTTTAAATTTTATTCCTTCGCACAGCTTCAATAAGTTCTGTTACAAATCAATCTAAAATTTTCATAGTGGCAAGAAAATCTTGAAAAGTTATTAAGGACCTGTTTCATAATTTGCTGACAAGTGCTATTCAGAAAATAGTTTTAATAAAAACCAGTTAAGAGCGAGTCGAGCTCACACAAAGAGTTCCATGGCAATTCAAAATTTAGCAGTCAGTAGACCAAATTAAACTTATTTATCCTTTATTAATTTTTTCAACAACTTTTGGTTTGTCGAAAAATTCTGAAGTTTTCCGGTAATATATGGCTCAATATCTACTATCCTATTCAAATCTATATTTAAGTTTTAATGACCTAGGAGATTACGGAGGAGGAACTATAGAACAATATGTTACATTTTATTGTTCTATGGGGGAACGATAATTTCTAGCTTTTTAGCTAAGAGTATATTAGCAGACCAACTGATCGAAAACTAAAATATTTTTGAATCTTTTGAGGTAGACCTTTTAAAGGATGAGATAATTCGGCACATTAACAACATTAAACCTCAATTATGTCTTGACTCATTGAAAATATCGACCATCGGATAGAGGTATGCCACCGAAGCCATGGCGAGCATTTGGCCGATATTTTGTTTCACACATGTAGTTGTCATACATCCTTCTATCATAATACAAAATATTAAGATGATTCTCTTAATACTTTTTGTTTTATTTACAATGAACATCGTGCATTATGGTTGGACCACCCTTTATATAGATGTGTGCCAAGTATCATTGAGATCAAAGCCATCAGGACGTCACAAACACCTAAATCAGATGAGCGGGATGGCCCACCTTGATACACAACCCTATAAATGGTCGTATTTTGTTGACGTATGTGATACATAGATTATCAGACACTATAACAGCCAGTGATGTAAAAGTCCTAGTTTGTCATTTATTTGTGAGGTTTAAGGCGATATGTAAATGTTATTGCGTCCCTGTTAAAAAACCCTCAGTGCGAGAGGATTTCTGGAAAAGTAGCAAAAAGTCTGTTTTTTATTAATATAAAATGTACTAGAGTTGCTATCAAAATTTCTTTTAACCAGGTCCTAGATATTGTTAAAACCCATCTAATAAAATATAATTGCAGTCCATATGTCATTCTGAATTGTAAAACCAGGAGAATTGGTGTCGAAAAAGACCTCATTTCAATAAATATTTCTATCGAGCCGAATTTCTCCAATCGCGTTTCTGTTTTAACAGATCCCTAGAAAAAGATTCCAAAAATAATATAATATTTTACCAAAATAATACATTATTTACTGAAGTAGTAATGTAATGCAAGTTCTAAAAGTGTCGATTTTTCTTCCGTAGCGCCTTAGTGGGTTACCTGAAAAGGTTAGTTGAATGAGACTTATCAATGTACTTTTCATAATGATTAACAAAACGAGTGTTGTCTCGTTTCAACTACATACAAATAAATATTAAATAATGACTTTTTTGTCTTTATAAATTATTAGAATTAGATAAAACAAGGTAAAATAATTTTTTTGTGAGATATATTTCATTTTACCTTGATTTATCTTAAACTACATACATAAATATATGCACATAAATATATGTACATTGACGCCTGTCTCCCAGAGAGATAAGCAGAGACCACAGATTTCTATCTGGTACGATCCTGACACAACTCTTTTGCTTTTGTTAGTCATACGAGCTTTTCTTTTACTAAATATAAGAGAAAATACTCGTATAGGGGAAAAGAGGAAGTACAATGGGCTACAAGCAAAGCTAAACCCTTTCGTTTGATTACTACCTTTTTATAGGCGAAATAAGAACTGCCATAGTAGTATTACATGTTGGAGACTGTACCTTTATCAAAATCCCTTGATCAGAACATCAAGTAATTAATATTAATGAGTATATCACCTGCCAAATTAAGCCATGGAATCAACGATCATGGAATTAATTCTGCCAATTACTTCGCTTATCTTGTATAATCCTTATCCTTAAATACACTTACAGAAATACGTAATATTATAATACTAGTAAATATAATAGAGAGATGAAAGCAAATGTTAATTAATGATGGCATCGATAGTGTTAATATAGTATTTAGTGTAACTGTTACATAATTTGAGACATTGGGACACGAGTGCTTGTTTGCGAAACGAACTAAGTGAGTTTCGTAATAGTTTTGCATGAGTGTCCCAATGTCTAATTTTATGTTCACAATACTTTGTCTGCGACCATCAAAAATATCGTGTTTATTTATAATATTTCAACTAACAATTTCATGAAAAAATTAGAAGATCACTCGTTTATGAACCTTGGGTGCGTCATCCGCTAATGCTGCCTTGAAAGTCAATCGGGATAAAGGAGGCGTGGCTTAAGAAATAAGGTTGGGCCTTATTTATGGTTTTTGTTGTTGATTGGCTCTCTAGCGGTGTTATAATAAATTGGGCTAATTTAGGGCAGCGTAGAATTAGGGTGTTATAATGTAATGTTATAACATTTATTTACAGTAAATAAAATGAATGAATTCAAACTTACTTCATAAACTTTAGAAAAACATGGGTATATGTTTTTATGACTGTGGGTTTCCTGATTATGAATGAAAAATATTTATTTATGTAATGTAGGTATAACAGATAGATACACTTATTACAGGTCAGTTTTAATGTAATATAAAGTAATTAAATATTCTATGTGTATAGGTAATAGTTGAATGTCATAAATAATAATATGGGGAAATGCGCAGGGGTTTAGTAAAGGTTGGTTTTACTTAAATTTAATTCAACAAAAACACTTAAATAAAATGAAAATATAGGAATAAGGAATAAATAATATTATAAATATATGCAATACATATAATAAATATATGCCTAACTCCACCCATTCGATTAGTATTGCTAAGAAGAAGGGCAAGAAACTTAGCAAGATCATGTCCATGACAAATATGCAAATTTAATATATTTTAAGAGATTATACGCTGTTCGAAAAACAAAATCCCCGTCGCAGCAGCATCTTCCGATATAATTTTCATCAGAAACCCATATTTTCCTTACGACCCGCGTGCAGGGTACAGGGTGTTCTGCCGCCGACGTCTCCCCGACTACAATGTGTA
This sequence comes from Ypsolopha sequella, assembly GCA_934047225.1. Classification (NCBI taxonomy): domain Eukaryota; kingdom Metazoa; phylum Arthropoda; class Insecta; order Lepidoptera; family Ypsolophidae; genus Ypsolopha; species Ypsolopha sequella. The sequence continues at coordinate 10,280,070 of OW203991.1, forward strand.
CAATGACGATAATATCCAGCTCGAGCTCCTAGCTCCTTCGTGAGACGCGCCATTGGTAGATATAGTTTAGGAGCTGTAGATCTTGGAGCTATTTTATTTTAAAATATTTAATATAAAGATTTTTTGATAAATATGTCTCTTTTATAAGATTTTTAATGTAGTTTTAGTTAATTGAATGTTAATAATAAAATGGTAAAAATGAAAATTTGCTCAAGATATATTTCTAAAACTAACATTTATCAAAACTAAAACTACATTAATATACATATTGACTTTTAATGAACCTGAATAATTGAAAAGATTCTAAAAGCTTAAAAAATGGTTGCATAATAACCAACCAAACCATATTTTATTACTTTAAAAAAAAAATGGCTTCCTTAAAATCCAAAGAAATCATGTTCACCTGAAGAGAAAAGCAAATTAGGTCGCAAGCATTTATGTTATTTGATCAACCACTATTTTGAAGTTGTTCCGTATGGGAATGTCTAGGATAACCATACATTATATTTATAAGTTACAGTTTTAAATATTTTTTTTATTCAAAACTTAATTGTTTTACTTACATTTTAAAATGTATTCTACCAAAGTTTCTTAATAACCTCTAAAATTATTGGTTTGAATGAACATTATATCATTGCAGTATAGAAACGCAGAAAGAAAAGTAAATCTGGATGTGAGGAGCTCTGAACCGGGATTCGAACCCGGGACCTCTCGCTTACCGGGCGATTGCTCTAACCACTGAGCTATCCAGGTCTCAACAATTATTGGTTTTATTAAAAGTCACCCAGTCAGTATACAAAAATCATTTATTTCTAAACTACAAAATGAAGTTGGTCAAGTATTTAGGTACGGAATCCTTAACTACATAATGAATCGGAGTTTTTAAAATACAGTTAATATTACAGGATAAACACAGATTCCAAATTCCTAGCTAGTTTAGTTTTTGAGTTAGACTCCATAAAATGGTTTCAAACTGAAAAATTTGATGGTTTTAAAGATTAAAATGAATAAAGGATATGTTTTTACTCTACTCAATAAGCTCTAGACAATTAAAAAAACAATTTTTTTTTCGGCTCCATTTTCTTATGTACCTATACAAAATGTAACAGAAAGGTGTAACCATATTTGAAGAGCTTATTCAGTCAATGGTTTAGAACAACTTTTACTATGGAACAAATCACGTATATATAAAAAAAATATTTGAAAAATGCAATGCCGCTCGGCCGAAATGTATGGAAGGGCAGATTTTTTTTTTTGAAATTTCATAGTTGACCCCATAGTAAAAGTTGTTATATTCCATTGACTGAATATAAGCTCTTCAAATATCGTTACATTTCTGTTACACGTTGTATATAGGACCCAAACTAAGAAGTAATTTAATTGAATTTCTAGTTCAATATTCTGTTTTGTGTCAAATTTCTATACAAAATATCAAAATTTCAGGTCTGTAAGTCATTCTGTCGACGAGCTAGAGACCATACAAAAGGACAAACTGCAGATAGACTCCGTTTTGCCCTTTGGGTACGGAACTCTAAAAACGGTATTTTGTTAAAATGTCTTAAATTTTGTTTTGCAACCCCTCCCAAAGAGTACAAATTAAACATCCTTCAAACATTACTAAATTAACAAGGGCTACGCGATCAAAAACAAATTAAATAAAAAAAATCAAATGAACTTGAAAAGCTCTCCGTCTAAATCCCTACTTCACAAGATACGATGCACTTGTCCCGAAATGGATTTCCATTTAAGCATACATAACCCAGTGTACCTCTGGGTACAAAAATAAATCTCCCAAGACATCTCCCCTCCACCCTCTTTCACGTTTCATGACGAGATATTTTCACGGTTAACGAATCCAGGTAATCAGTAATACACGAGCGTTCTAAGATAAAGTACCTATTTCGAATGTTTTATTTCAGTGTGAGATAATAAAATCCGATAGTGATTAGGAAATTATAATCTCACTAGTGAACTTATAAACTATCGGGTTTTAAAATCTTACGGTGATGTATTACTTAGATCATACTGAAAGTTTCTGAATTCTAATAAATAAGACCAGGGGATCTAAAAAGGCCAACTTCGGTGAATCATTAAATGATTTGAAATTAAAATATGTAGAGTCAGAGTTTTTTCACGCGTGCAAAAGAGACGGCATTAGAACAGAATCATAATGTGATTCATGCAAAACGGCCTTTTTAAAGGACCTGTGGGTCTACCGCGTAATTCTCATTTTCATCAACATCAACTTGAGATTGAAATTTGTCGTGCGTGCGACGACGCCCGCCTAACATACCATCTCTTTTGCACGCGTTGAATTTCGCATGCATTTGCTTGAAGTTGATACAAATGAGAATTACGCGGTATAGCTCCTGATATTAGACTTTTGATATATTTATTGTTTTTCAAAGTACATGTCCTCAGTAAAAAGCAGTTGGACTAGTCTTCCAAGGACCTCTTCAATAGCTTCGTGGAACGTATTCACCACCGATTCAGGGCTCGTAAAACGTGTGCCTCTAAGTTTGTCTGTAATTTTAGGAAACAAAAAGAAGTAGCAAGGTGCGGGGTCTGGGCTATATGGCAGATGCGTCATCAGTCTACATTTGAAGCCTTCAAATAGGCTTCCATTACCTTAGCAGAATGTGAGGACGCGTTATCGTGGTGATGGACGACATTGCTCCTAGAACGCCTTTCACGAAATTTTCCTAAGACTTTGGGCAAGCAAGTGTTGATGTATCAATCTATGGTCACTGTCCTTTGATCTTCAAGCGACACTGTTGTGTAATGTCCTGATTTGCCGAAAAAAAAAGCAACCATTTTCTTACCAATGCTTCGACTTTTCTTAACTATAGTCGACCAGTCTTAAAAAGGAAAGACCCATTCTGCCGACTAGCTTTTTCTTTCCGGTTCAAAGCAGTTTCGTCACTTGTCACGATATTATAGACAGTCAATGAATATCCTCCATTAAATTTTTTATAATTTTACGGCACCACCGACGCCGTCGTTTCTGGTCTTCCGTTAAATCATGCGGTATCCATCGAGTGCAAAGCTTCCAAACCTTCAGATGCACTTGCAAATGTTTTGTACTTGGCTCATTCCAATGCCAATTACAGAACGAATTTCGATCCATCCATCCATCAGCCCGTATTCGTCCACTGCTGGACATAGGCCTCCCCAATATTACACCACTGTTGGTGATCCTCAGTCATCCTCATCCAGTCACAACCCGCAACGTCCTTCAGATCGTCAGTCCAGCGGGCACTCTAGACTGACGATCTGAAGAACGAATTTGCTGACAAGTTATATTTTTGTCAGTTTCAATCAGCTGTCGTATGGTATCGATATTGCATTCAACCTTCGCCAGTCAACCTTCACGTACATCGTCATGGAGATGATCACGTTCACGTCTAAATTCCCCAAACCACGAATACACAGAGCTGCAACTCTCTTGTTGACTTAAGCCACATCGAAAATTGTAAAAAATCATTGAGCGTAAATGTTTACGAGTTAAATTCATTGTGATAGTCTACACACAATTTTCGAAGGGACGCCAAAATGAAAAAAACAAATGACAGTCTCGCAAATTAAAAATAAATATGTTCCCAGAGAGTTCCATTTTCAAATTCCATAATTGTTTTTAAATTTTTTTCATTACAAGTGGCCCGTTCCAGAAACTTTCAGTATGCGTCTTCAGTAACAGAACTCAGGAGTTTTATCAATATTTCGTGTATATGCTAAAAATATTACAATGTGACGACATATAAGATTTTCCTAAATGCTTCCAACCGAATTTCACACCAGCCGTTCCAGTATATATACTCTGTAAAGAAAATATATTCCGTTTTTTTATGCAAGCTTAAAAATAAAAGCAAAGATTACCTGTCACTCTTGTCTTCAAATACCTGACGCAAAATTAAAACGTAAACGTACCTGGGTCTTTAGGAAGGCCAGTTGCCTGATACTCATTTACACGGGTAGAGTGGATTTCTAGTGTGAAGGTTAAACATAGTATATTTTGTGACGAGTATAAAATGGCGGATTTTCTTACCCGAGGAATTCTTACCATTAAACCGAGGAATTCTTACCATAGAGCCACAAATAAAAACCGCCAGCCGAAGCCTGAAAAAAAAAAGGTAAAAACCGCGCCGCGCTTTGAAAAAGTCATAAAATACATTAAATTTGAAAGGAAAAATAAATATTTAAATACATAAATCAGGTAGTTAAAAATGTATCGTTCGCAACGAGTATAAAAAAATACTAATAGTAGCCAATGTTAATGATTGCAATATTATACTAAACATTGTAGCTGGGTATGTAGATGGTTCAGAGACGAAAGCGAAAAAAAAAAAATAATAAAAATAAATAAATTTACGAGTATCGTCACGACATTGTAATTTTCACATATCCGCCAGAGTCATTGTCCTCCTCGTTATAATCTTTGTATTGTTATGTAATTAGATGTTTTTACAATAATTACTTAACTCTAATTATATTTAATATATATGAAAATACGATTTCTTGGTCAAATTGATTATACTGATCAACTTATCTGGCACTACCCTTAAAAACTTTCCATATCAAAGTGGTTGTTACGCTGCTGCGACGCTGGATAATAATTGTGCAAAATGGAGAAAAAAACAAAATAATATACTTATAAGTTACGGTGGATGTGACGGATCTCGTTTCCAAACGCACAACTTTGTTTTTCTTATTTTTGAATAAAGGGTATAAAATTAATGTGATTTATGGCATTATGCTGAGTACAGTGTACTGTCAATTAGGCTTTTCTAGCAGTTTTTTTTATTTTATGCATGTGTAAATTTGCAAAGTGTTATAAATAAATATAAATAAAATAAAAATACTTTGTAAATGATGCTGCACAACAACTTTAAAGCGTGTTTATAGTTGTTGTACAAGACTATTAAATTAACAAATTATTGCTTTAAATAACACCACAAGGCAAAAAAAAAGTTTAACATTAAACTATTTTCACATCCTGCCATAAATTGTATACCTAACACCATATAGTGATCTAATTTACATAAAAGAATTTCATGATTTACGAAATCAAAAGCTGTTGAGAAAAATATGTGGAATTTACTTGAAATTTGTTTCTGAATGATTTGTACTTTGTAATTATTGTATGTAAAGCTTTTAAGTTTTTAATTTTCACAATTAATGGACTTAATCAATGGAATAAGGAAAATTTAAAGCGATTCAAAAACGTATTAAACGCAGTTTTTCTTCTAAAGGCCCTGCACAGGCTCAATTTTAGCATGACAATCCAAGACAAAATAGTATATTTTGTGACGAGTATAAAATGGCGGATTTTCTTTCCCGAGGAATGAAGCTAGTTTCGACGTGAGCCGAAGGCGAACGTCGAAAGCTTACATTCCGAGGGTAAGAAAACCCATTTTTACTCGTTGTGAACGATAATTTTTCTACTATCTGATTTATGTAATTAAATATTGAATTTTTTCTTTTCAAATTTAATGTATTTTATGACTTTGCAGAGCGCGGCGCGGTTTTTACCTTTTTTTGTCAAGCTTGGGCCTTTTGTTTGTGGCCAGTATCATTTTGCGAAAACAGAGTGTCAGACGCGATATAATTATGATTATAACTATAATTAATTATATTATTATTGATTATGCCGTGAATCGGAACGCAGGGAATTTCGATTGTAAAGACAAACTAAGGACGTCAAAAAGAACCTAATTTAGCATGAAATGAAGACAAACGTCAAAAAGAACCTAATTTTGCAATACTTAAATGAAATTTCAATACGATATTTCAAACTGACCTGATAGTCATTCCACAACGGGGCCCGGAAAGTTCGATTTTCAAAACTAATTTCGAGTATTAAATGGAATTTTTTCATAAAGGTAGTAGAAAAAATATATTTTTATGTCACCTGGCCCGGTAGTGTTTAAACGCGCGCGACGCCACTAGTTGAATTGCAAGTGCGAGGAGCATAACGTACTGTTTAATCGCAAAAACATCTTGTTGCGCTCCTCACACTTGTAATTCAACTAAGTTGCGTCGCACGTGATTAAGCACTATGCTACGAGTGCAGGAGCACTGGAATGGCGATGAATTATAAGACGTACCTATTCTGTGAAATTTTAACTGTCTAAAGCTATAGATCCCTGTGACAGACGAACAGACAGCGGAGGCTTAGTAATGGCGCCCTTCGGGTGATTTTGATTTGATTTTCAGAATTCTTTATTTTAAATAATGTTAACAAATGGACACAACAAGACAGATTCAAGTAGGTACTTAATCTAATTTAAATTTACTCCGTAGGCTTACACGCCTTTTAAAGCTTATAACATAGTATAATTAACATTTAAACAAATAAGAAATAAAAATTAAAACATTACAATAAATTCACAATATGAAACCTTTTCATTTATGGTACAGAACCCTAAAAAGCGGTTCTGTTCCACAGTAAATGATTATCCCGACTTCACGTCACATGTATGTGATCAACGAACTCCCGAGAGATTTGTTTGTAAACAAACTTGCTCAGAACGAAAACACACATAACTCCGATATGCTATCAGGAACTCAAATACAAAACGCAAGTATTTTTCCTTTCTATGCAGGTTTCTTTTTAATTTTCTAAAGTAGGTATTATTTTTCAGTCTTTAGGGTTCCAAACTCAAAGGGCGAATTGGAGCCCTATTAATGTCTGTGTGTCTGTCTATCTGTCTGTCTGTCCGTAGACGGAATGAGATAGAAACCTGAAATGTTTATATGTTGTCTAAAATATTGACCCAAAACCGAATTTTGAATTTAAAATGTAATTACATTATTTTTCAGGGGGGGCTCATACATGAAAATGGAGCCAGAATTTTTTTTTTCTTACTCTTGCATGTGGGGTGTCATTATCTAGAGCTAATTAAGTAGAGTATAACTATAAATGTTTTTTATGTCTCTATCTAAAAAAAAAAATCAAAGTTGCCATTTTAGAAAAATTTTGTTACGGCGTCTATCTCAAAGGCCAAAGTAGTTAGGAATTTGAAATTTTTGTTTATTATGTTATATATGCTGTATTTAAACAACGAATACTAAAAACTGCGATTTAAAATGTACTTTTAGGGTTACGTCCCTGAATACTCAACCAACTAAATTTTGCAGGTTTTACGTACGACAGAATTAGAGCATTACCTAAAATCAAATACATAATATAGTTTGAAATAATTGGTCATATGTCCGGAACCCTAAAAGAGCGAGGCCCGATTCACACTTGGCCGGTTTTTTATTTTCATCGTCATCATTATAAGGAAGCAGCGAAATTTAACTTTTGAGACATAGAATCTAGTTTGGAGATCAATATCAGTTTGCTTGCGATCCATTAAAAGCTGAAAGTTGTTTTATTTCCGAAAACAATTTTATCACAAATATTCGTCTATATGTAGCATTTATCGGTAGTCTAAAAAACGTCTTTATGATACTTGCTTTAATACATGCTGTTGTATAATTTATGTTGTTACTACCGTGCGGTATGGGTGTAGATAAAGAAAAAAATAATTAAAATAAGCGTTCGTATACTTCCTCTATGAAAACATGTTGTCGTACCGCACCAAGTTGACATAGCAAACACAAACAAGAATCTTATGAGAACCCCCATACTTGTTTTTATTTTAATGTCTAAACTTTAATGAGTGAAATCATAAACAAATTTTATTACATACCAATTTAAAACATTCTAATAGGCATTCTTTGTTTAAATGAAAAAACGTAAAAGTTTATTTCCGAATAAACACTTATAGTTAAACTGTTAGAGTTTGAATTTGTTCGTGTAGCTGAAGATTGCCGAAATGCACACTAACAATTGTCGTCCTGTAAATTTTATTAAGGCGGCGTTTCCTCGAAAGTTGCTTTGTGATTTATTATGCGGAGCAATCTCGGTGCATATTGTTGCCAGATGTGGTTTATATAGAGTAATATAATAATGAAGCTTTCATGTGATTTGAAAACTTTGTTAGCTACGAATACATCGGGAAAATGAAATTATGAATATCTTTTACTCATGGAGAATTTCAAAACTTGTAAAGTATGGGCAGGCGTATCGCAGCTGGATTGTGAAATACCCGCCTTTTTTTAATTTATCGAAACAGAACACATAAAATCCAAATTTACTCAATAGTCATCCAACAAAACCTTATTACCTATGTATTGTGTATGTTGCTATAGCAAATTAGAATATCAAAATGTTTTGATTGAAATGCGTTTCAGTCACATATGACAACCCTAGGGAAAAAGAAATGATTTTTTTTTTTAATGAAATATAGACTTAAATATTATATAGTTATACTCACGTCTAACGGGTAGGCAGAGACTACAGATATCCATCTGCTACGATCCCCCACATCTTTTTCACTTATTCCACATCCATCAATCTAGTCATACAAGCTTTTGTATCCCGGGTACTTTTGACTTATTAAGTATAAATTAATTAATTAAGTATTGACTTATTATTAAGTATAAATTAATTTTTACAAACATAATAATATACTGACGCCTTTTTCCTAAAGGGGTAGGCAGAAACCACAGACTTCCATCCGCTACAATCCTGACACACACCGCTTTCGACTTTCATGAAGCTAGATTTTCTATTTCAGGTGCTTTTGACTTTGCCTTTCTTCAATGTGTTGCCAGATTGGTCGGGATAAGTCTCTTTAGGGCGGCCCGGTCCTTACCTTTAAATTTCTTTCGTCACTCTACTTTTATTTACCTTCTCTATATGCCCAAACCACTTCAGCATTCCTTCAAAGGGTTCCGTACCTGTAATAATTTTATAATTTTCAACTTTTGAAATATCACCCAAGTACTTTTGCCAGCAAGTTAGAGTAAAGCACAAGTCTTTCTAGGGTTCTGTAGTACCTAAAAGGTACAAAAGGAACCTTTATGGTGAGACTCCGTTGTCCGTCCGTCCATCCGTCCGTATGTCACAGCCTCGTATGGGTATCAAATTATAGGTATTAAATAGTTGATTGTAAAAATATATAGTTTGGCTATATTTAATTGCAAATTGCATCTACTTCGAGAAATCCTTGATAAACCATAAAAATTGTATGCCCCCCCCCTTATGTCCAAAACTGGTTGACAGGTTGACTGGTTGAAAAATATGAAAAAAATCATGGTAATATGTGTTTACGTAAAGATTGCAGGAAAATTAAAGCGGTTGAAAATGTCACGAAAAAAAATGACAAAATTAAATTTATCATCCACTATACGGAACCCTAGACACGCGAGTCTGACTAACACTTGGCCGGTTTTTTCATTTATAGTCAGTATATCTTCTTTCAGAAGGCAACATCAATTTTACTATAATACTTTTGCCCATGGCTTCGCTCTCGTGGTCTTTCAATCTTTGAGTATCAAGAATCAAAAAGTTTTTCCATTTTCCCAGTGGTTTATCTTAAAACTAATGCTTGGAATCACCTTTCAAGCAAAATATTGCCTGTGCCAGGTGACTCCGCTCCTTCATGTCTTTACTTCAGATACATCGTTCGAATTTATAAAAGTATGCCTTTATCAAGGAAAACTGAATTAATTCATCAAACGTTTTTTTAGGACAACAAAGATCCACTAAATCACTTGCTGAGGATTAAAGAATTGTGGAAATTAGATTAACTAAGTAGGTAAATAATGTAACATTAATACTAACAATCTTTGAAACAATTTTAATTTTTTTTTTAATTTTTTGAACCATTTAATTACGTAGGTAGATTAGTTTTATTAAAGTGGTTATAATTTTAAATACATTAAGTTCTGCCATTTCTAAGACATGACATGAGCGTAGTAAATACTGAGTAGTATTGACAGTTTTCGACTTGGCAGTTATATTATCAACTCCTCTATGTTGACCAGGGTCTCTTTGATGACATAAATCTTTGATTGGTTCCCAAAGTAAAACGGAACAGACAGACAGACAAAAACTAAAAATATTTTAGTTTTGGCCTCAGTACAATACTTTTAGTAATAATAATAACCCACTTCATTATAATAGTAGTTTATGCTACAAGGGTGCAAAGAAATAAATTACGAGGATGATTTAAAACACGAGCATAGCGAGTGTTTTAAACGTAACCGAGTAATTTATTGCTCTTACGCCCGTGTATCATACTACGTTTTTCAATGCACAGTGTGAGGAAATAAAACAAATATAATCTTGTGAACTTTAAATTATAATTGGCTCAAAAGGACTGTATCCAGAGCTGTTAAACAGTGGGAAAAAAGTATAACATTTATGGTTCACAGGAAAGGCTGCAGGTTAGCCAAACATTGTAAATAAAAAAAAAATAATAATAATAAAGCCCTAGGTCAAAATAATCGACTTTCTGTTCGGTTTTGATGCATAAAAAGTGGGCTTTTACGAGCACATGCATTGAAAAATATTAAATGTGCAGGCCCGAAATTTTTATTGCTTTGTTTTTTATCTAATGGTACGGAACCCTCAAGGCACGGTAGTGTAAGCATAAGTCCATCTTTTTTCATTTAATCCTACCATCATACGTGCTTCTTTGCGATGCTAATCTTAAGGATTATCCGCTAAACCTACAGAATAACATACTTACAATATTGCCTTTACCTTTTGAGCTTATCTTTGAGTACCTTCTCTATTATTTACAAACGGTATTAATGACCCATTATTTATGTTCCTTACATCACGTCGCGTCGTCAAGAGACAAAATCTATTAAAAGGGATTTGTTGGCGACATAAGACCCCTATTGTGTTGGGGTCAGTATATCGACCTCAATAAATCATTAACTATCGCCTTGGCAAACTACTGAACAGTAGTTTTACTGAAAGTTAGGAGTACAGGTAAGAAGGCGATACCTAACAATTGCGTTTGAGTGAGTGATCCCCAAATGTACAGTCAGACAAAAAAATTACATATAGAGTTTTATTTATTTACAATTTTATAATATTTACTGCATCTTCATCAACTTGAAATTCACTCTTGTCCCATATGTATTGCCTACGTTTATGATGGCTCGCTCTTTTTCAGGCATTAGTAGCGGTGTCTCGACGCTCAAATTTAATTCCATCTTTAAAATATTTTATCAAGTTTAATACAATTTCTTTCGATAGGCTACTCAATGGTTTTCGTGTACCTAATGTAGGAGCTATTTCACTAGTTTGTATTGAAAAAAATCAAAAGTCGAAACAACTAAATGCGCTTCATTTTGCTAGTGGTACCGGAGGTGAAATGTGGGAAGTGCGCGGCAGGGTGACGCCACGTACCGGGCGGGGCCGGCTTCAAGCCGATTGTAAATACCGGTCTAGCGTACGCTCCGCGCCACAAGCCGCTTTACTCTATACACTGTAGGTGTAAACGCATACAAACGCAAATCTCAGGTCTCGCCTTCTGATCTGTATTATCAATTAATCCGATAACGAATATTTTTATTTTGTATAAACATTCTTGATTCTCTCAGATATCAGGATATTTGTCTTCTATATGATGTTCTGTTTTTTTTATGGAACCCAGTTCTAAAATAAATGATTTTTTATTTCATTTATTTATTTGTTATTAATTATTCGTGTTCAGATGTCTACACGTTTCCTCCCACATATTTCACCAACATAAACACAAAAACTAAAGGGGGCTGTAGCTACGGATAACACAATTTACACATCACATCTCTGTTGACATTGATATTGGGTATCACATAAGGCCTACTTTTGGCCTCATGCGTTTGCAAGCGTCATGCTCCTTTACCATAATATAATATCTGTGATAATTATAGGTATATAATTATATTAGGGTGTCCCTTATTTTTCGAAGTATTTAATTTCTAAAAGCATTTTTATGATTTTATTTAAAACACTTGTAATATAAGTTTAAAGACATTGGTGTCGATTCGGCGCAACACAACTTAACTTGTTTGACAGGACTAATCGTATTTTGAGCTTCCTGTCTTTGTCTTTTAGATACAGAATGAAAAAGACGGTTGTCAAATAAGTTATGTTGTGTCGCGCCGAATCGACACAATTGGCTTCCTTTAACCTTTAAATGTTCTGTGCTTTAACCCGTGCTGACTTGTGCAGAAACATGTAAAGAATTTTGCATTCAAAATTAGAAATTATGAAATACGCGGTTTTTTCACGTTAATTTATAGTAACTGATGTAAAAGACAAATGTGGTGTAGAACATATTGAAAAACTGGACACCCTTACTTAAATACAATAAATAGAAAAAGAAAAGGAAAAATTTGTGGTCACTTTTAGTCATCCTCAGTATTATCATATTTGACTGATGAAAACTAAATCTATTTGTTTTTTTTTTCGATGTCTGTATTTTTGCGGCATATTTTCGAGTATTTTGATGGACAGACGTTCCATACCTTGTATTGTTGTTGATTTAAAGTGAGTCTTTCGTATAAGGGTTCCGTTCAAAATGTGTGTCTCTATACTGTTTTGATTATTATAAAATTTGTGTGATGTTCGCAACGATCGTAGATTAATGTCTCTTGAAATCGGGTCACTTCTCATCGGGAGACACATCACCCTCTGTCATTGTCTACATAGTATCGTCTTACATTGTACTCAGGCCCAAAGATATCTTTGAGAAATGATTTTGGCGAATTCGGAAATAAATTCTTGTATTGTTAGGGTTTCGTAACCGAAGGGTGCCCAACGAGATCTTATTACTAGTTTCCGCTGTCTATCCGTCCGTACGTACGTCCGTCTGACACAGACACAGTGTAAATCTAAATATATAAAATGTATGTACTTCGCGCGGCAAAAAAGCACGCCAAAAGGGAAAGCAATGCTCTTCCATCACAGATATTGACTCCTACAACTTTGACTCTTATGTCTTTTGTTTTAAGTCTTACAATTCCTTCTAAAATTCAAATAATTAAAAGGCTTCCGTACTCAGTGGAAGCCGTGAATTGTTTTCCAGACGCTACTATTTTAACGGCTATGCCATCTATATTGTTGTTATTTACCATAAAGAGTAAGGGTGCCATACCCATATTGTGTGGTGGTACGGAACCCTTTGTGCGCGTGTCCAACTCGCCTTTGCCCAAATTATTACCCTTTGGCACCAAAATACCGTACAAATAAATTGCAAAAAACTCATCGGGCTGCAAGCTTGACCTGTAGAAATTAAATTCGGCTTTAAAAAAAGCTAACTCGGCACAATGCGTGTTGGGCCATGCGCAGTGTAGGGTTCCGTAGTTGCGTGTCATAATATGCGGACTTAGAAGGTTCATAAAATTATATTTTACTACCTGTTTTACATAACTAACAACTTTATCTATTTATATATATTTAATATATTTTATATTTTTTGTTTTATTATACTCGTTGTCATCTTGTAAATGTTATTTTTCATCCTGCCACCATTATTACTCCAACTGATGCGGGGCCCAGTGAGGCCCGAAATATATCTTGGACTCTATTGTGATGCTTTATAATAGTTGTGTCTCATTTATATATATTTACCTTTATAATTATATATCAAAAATAAAAGAAACGAGCTGATAAAGGCAATATAAATTTTCTATTTAAATTGGTCGACTATTACTCGTAAAATTGTAAAGCCTACTTAGCTGTGACAGATTTTCTTTTAACTTCGTTAATAATATAACTGCCGTAATTTTTTTGACACATCCAAAAATAACCGTTTAGCAGAGGGGACTTCTAACAAAAATTTGCTCTCTAAAGCTTAATTTAAAAATTCTTAAAATACTTACCTGTTTATTATTTATTAATTTGTATATAAATTATTCATTTAATAATTTTGTTAGTATTTTTATTTTATTTTCTTATATCTTTCTTTTTTTTGTATTAAATTATATTATTGACCCAATAAAACACATTTTCTTGTAGTGAATTTTTTCATGTTTGTAAATTATTAAATTAGTAAATTTTCTTATGTCACACAAAGACAATTTCGTTTTATCAATAAATTTTGTTACATCGCATGTGTCGCAACTCGCGGCCTTTGCAGGAAGATCAGCGTCACAGTTCTGCTGTGGCATTTTGCTGAGTCAGAGACCTTTTTGTTGGCTGCATCTTATAAACTACCTAGTTATATTATGTATAAGCCTTAAACTGTTCATTATTAGGAGTATTTTGGTTTTTTGTAATTGTGTAGCTCTCAAAATAAACACATTTTCTTTCTTTCTTTCTTAATATTTCGCAAACGGATCCCTGAATCGAAAAATGCTTTTTATATACACAACCGTAATATTTTTGAACGTACTATCAAATGACACCTCACAATGTGGGATAGACGAGAAAAAAATGTCCCCACTTTACATGTACAGTAGGCACCCTACATTTTTTTTTTTAATTTTTATTTTACCATGTATTATGTGATTAACATGTATGCCTGAGGAACACCGGCAGAAAGTAGGTCTTGTTTTTGCTGCGCTCCTACAGGGCGTGACTTGTACTTTTCCTTCATGTAACATCTTTTATACTTGTGACTTGGCAATAAATAAATGATATGATATGATATTATGATATGATATGATATGCCAAATTACAGCTATCGAGTACAAAGAGTCTTTGAGCTAGGCCGCGGATAGACAGATGGACGGAAATGGCGAAACTATAAGGGTTCCTTGTACAGAACCCTAAAAAAAATTACATACGTTATGCATCCTTTGCATTCAATGACCACACGCAAATATAAAGGGACTGCCTCAGCTGCCGGCGCCGTGTCCCGAATGGGCTGCCAGCGCCGCCGGTTGCTGAATTAGCTGCCAGCAGCGGCCAGCACGGTTTGCTGCAATGGCTGCCGGCGTTGAGTTTGGAAAAAAAAACGGAAAATAGGGTTGGCAATTTGGCATATGGAGTAGATAGGCTCGTTGGGAAAAATAAAAAAAAAATGAAGAAATCTCGTCAACTAGAAGGCACACAGCTACAATTTCAAACGATTCCCCTTCTCAACCACAATTATTAAGTACCTAGCTGTTCTTAAATCCATTAAGCAGTTTGTTTCATCTACAAACAATACCTCAGGGAAAGCTTCAAAGTATGTACAGTGCATACGCTCAGACGAGGTTACCTCGGAGTGGTACCTACTTTCTGCCGGTGTTCCTCAGGGTGGCGTTCTCTCTCCTCTTCTCTTTTTCATATTTATAATTCTGTAGTACTTTCTTGCAACTACCATCTTTATACCAACGATCTGCAACTTTATCGTCACTTTGATGTAGCTGAAGTGGAAACCACAATTTCTGACATAAATGAAGACCTAGACAACATTAGGAGATAGACTTATTCATTCGGACTTTTAGTGAACCCGAAAAATCTCAGGCGGTAAATACAATGACCAATCTGCTTGATGAAAGATCTTTTTCGCATCCTTTGGTATTTTTCAACAGCACTCCCATTGCATACGCTGACAATGTTAAAAATCTTGGTGTCAATATTTGACTCTAACCTATCAAGTATGCTCATGCTACCGATTCGGCAAAGTCAGAACGTCCACATAATATGTCATTACACTCATTACCTATGAAACTGTTGAAATTTTCTTACAGATTCATAAGATCATAGTTTCTGTAATTTAATAGCAATATTTATTATTCAATATTTATATCAATAGCTGTTAGCCTAATGTTGTCTCACTTATACACAAAATTTGGATTTGTCATTCCTAAAAAAAAATGCAAAAACATTAGTACTGAAAATTGAGTTTCCTTCAAATTCTCTATATATATATATATATATATATACGAGTACCCTTCTGCACCTCTGTATCTGCGTGACCGCTTTGAGTACCTCTTTTCATGGGACAAGCAACACAGATCTCACACTGTCTCACTTCAGAAGACCCCGTCGCACAATAATAGTGCCTTCGGCAACTCTTTCACGGTAGTGTCGATCAGGCTCTGGAACTCACTACCACTCACAATTCGTAACAGACCAACTACAATAGTCCAAGCACATACAGCCAGGAACACTATACACACACAATATCACCAACACTAACAGGTGCAGGGCCGCACCCTTCACATGACCTGAAGGCGAGACTCCTGCGCTACGCTGCAGCCCCTACATCTTACAAGTGAAGAGGCGGCAATGTTCCATTCCGTGCGCAGTAGAACGCCGTAGGTGGTGCAAAGGTAGCCTGGAGGGTTGAGCCAATTACGTTCCGGGTCAGTGTCCGTTTGCGGCAACACGCCCTCTTTGGTCCAGCGTACCACCACAAACGGTGCCCATGGTGTAGCTAGCCGTGTGGTAATCGGAATACACCGGCCTCGGCGGACTAAGCTGAGACGGGCGAGGCTCCTGAGCGGAGGGGTATGCAGACGGCAGTGTACGGGGTGTGGGGTGAGCTAGTGATCCTTCCCAGATTGCTGGCAGCCGCACACTTAGCCCAGCTAGCTGGTGCATCCTTATGCTAATCCGTCTCGTATACAACTCCGTTACGCCAAACCTGCAGGGCCTCTAGGTTCATCCCACCTAGGCAGGTTTTTGGCAGGGAGCCTATATCTCTACAAGGATTTCCTGGTGTCACCTTAGTGTGATTCCCCCGACGTTGTGGGCTCCGAGGTGGGTGGGGACTTGTAGAGATGAATCAAAACGGCCTACAAAAAATCGAAAAAGGGAATAAAACAAAAACTGACGACGGTGCCAACAAACCACCGTCTAATGCGCTAAACCTTAGCGCTCTGGCAGAGGCCATACAGCCACAAAGCTTTGTAAGCTCATGGCAGATGGTCTCCAATAAGAAAAAGAATAAACAGCCGAGAGGCAAACAGCGTGCGAACGTTGTAGCCGGAGGCCAACAACAAGGGTTCGACAGCCAACAAGGCAATCAACCCTCACAACAGTCAGGCCGTAACAGGCGGAATCGCTGGAGGCGCGCTAAGCGCCGAGAAGTGACTGACATTAAACCCCAGGAACAGACCAGAGATGCTCCAGCAACCCCTGTCGACACGACACCTGGAACGAGTGCGCTTACGGCCCCCCCCCCCCCCCCCCCCCGAGACTCCACCCAGCAAACCCAGACCTCAGTCAACCCTTTGCCGAAGGCCAACAAGCCCAAGGCGGGGTTCGCTGGGTCGGGGCGGCCGGGAGGAGCCACGGAGAGGCCGAAGCCATCTTGTGAGAAGGTTGCCCAGACACAGGGAAACATGCAGGGCACCCAGACCAGAGATGCTCCAGCAACTCCTGCTGACACGGCGCCTGGAACGAGTGCGCTCACGCCCTCCCACCGAGACTCCACTCAGCAGGTCAAGGCCTCAGTTAACCCCTTGCCAAAGGCCAACAAGCCCAAGGTTGGGTTCGCTGGGCCGGGACGGCTGGGAGGAGCCAAGGGGAGACCGAAGCCATTTAGTGAGAAGGCTGCCCAGTCACAGGGTAACACGCAGGGCACCCTTGGTTCTGGTAAAGGTCAGAAGGGCAACCCGGTCTTTCACAACGCTCGGGATGGCGTCCCTGGAAGCGGCCGTGAGACGGCACCTGGAAGGCCTCAGGCAACACGTTTGCCAAAGCGCCGTCGCCAGGACCGCCTTGACGACACTGTCTCTCCGGGGAGTAACGCCAAGAGAGTCAGGGTAGACCGGGGCAGAGATTCGACATCGTCCTATGCAGAAGCGATGCAATCGCATTTGTGTGTGGCGGTCAGGATCAGCCCTAGCCAGGACCTTCCGGAAGCAGCAGCTCGGCAGCTTCAGGCAGAACTCCTAACAAAAGTAGGAGAAATCTGCGATGAGGCGGCCAGCTCCAACATACCCGACGTACCGTCGTTCCGAGGACGCCCTAGCTGGAATGCGGGAGTCCTTAGACTATGGTGTGAAGATGACGGGTCTTTGGCCTGGCTGAAACGCACCGTAGCGACGTTGAAGCCACCGTACCCAGGTACGAGTTATGAAGTCGTCAGCCTCAAGGAGCTAACACCCAAGGTTAGATGTGGGTTGTTTATTCCTGAGGCGACGGACAAAACGCCTTCTGAAATACAGACCTGGCTGGCCATGCAGAACAAGAAATGGCTGAAGGTAGACAGCTGGTCTATGTATAGTATGGAAGTGCACGAACCTCCGGCCGAGAGACCTGGGATATTTTTAAACTTGGGTATACCTCGGTCGGAAATACCGGCTCTGATGGCGAGAGACCGCCGAGTCACCTTTGGGTTAGGCTCGGTGTACGTCAGATTCTTCGGTCCGAGAGGTTTGCAAGATACCGCTCCCGAAGACCCATCAGCGCCAGTGACTACGGAGGCAGACCCCACCCCCGACCCCAGCAAAGGGTCAGGTAAACTTGTGCGTCAGACCACCACCGTAGCCACTCAACCTTGTGAAGAAACCGACGGAGGAGAGCAGCGGTAAGATGGAAGTGGAGCTGCAACCTTCCGTTGGAGACCCCCTGGACAAATTTGGCGTGGTCGGAGAGACGGACGAGGACTCAGTTGATAGCGAAATTCTCTTATCCTCTCCCGCCCGTCCCTCCGACGAACGTTATTCAAACTAACCTCTAGCACAAGCAGGTGGCAGTGGCCACGCTGCGCCGTGTGCTGGAGGCTAACAAACAAACTATCGCCCTGATCCAAGAGCCTTGGATCAGGGCGGACAGAATATGCGGCCTGGGCAACATAAGAGGTAAGCTATTTTTAAATACCTCCGTGCAAAGCCCACGGACATGTATTTACGTCCCGCGCCACTTGAATGCCGTGCCTCTAACACAGTTCTGTTCCAGGGTTCTGACGACAGTCAGGCTCAAAGTTCAGGCCTGTGGGGGAGGCGATGCTACTGTGGTGCTGGCGTCTGCCTACCTTCCTGGTGATGAGGAGGTGCCCACTAGGTAGCTGGCGGACTTGATACAGCACTGCGAGCAAAGTGGCCTGGACCTAATCGTGTCAGCAGACTCCAACTGTCACCACCCCATTTGGGGCAGCGAGACTCCTAACAAGAGAGGTGAAGACCTAGTATCTTATCTTTTCTCAACGAACCTAACAGTCCTCAACAAGGGCTGTGAACCAACTTTCGTTACCTCCAGATTTCAAACAATAGTAGATATCACCTTAGCTACGGAGACAGCTTCAAAACTGGTCACGGATTGGCACGTGTCCGAGGAGCCCTCTTTCTCGGACCATAGGCGAATCTGCTACAAACTAGGTGTCCACATAGAGAGACCACTACCTAGACGTAACCCGAGGAAAACGGACATCGCAAGGTATAAGGGTCTTCTGAAAGAAGAACTGCAGAAGATTAACTTTCAGGATATGAGGACAAAAGCTAGCAACATTGAAGCCAATGTCAAAACACTAACAAACAGTATTAACACATGCTACCAGAAGGCTTGCCCACTAGTGACGCAATCCTCCAAAAACTCAAAATGTCACTGGTGGGGACCTGAACTCGAACGGCTCCGGCATAAGTCGAGACGTTTATTCAACAGAGCCATGAACACCAGAAACGAGGAAGACTGGGAGAAGTACAAAGAGGCCCAATCATTCTACAAAAAGCGCATCAGGATTAGGAGATGCGAATCCTGGCGCCGTTTCTGTGAGAACATTGAATCAAACAATGAAGCTGCCAGGATACGTAAGGTCCTATCAAGTGACCAAGATCGCAACCTAGGCTCGCTTAAGAAACAGGATAATAACTATACCAACACAGACAATGAGACCTGTGAAGTACTACTCCAGACACACTTCCCAGGTTGCAGCATTTCAGACGATTGTACCTGGGGAGAAACAACGAGCAGAACTCCAACTGAGCAGGACTGGAAAGCGGCCGAGAATGTGGTCGATACTGACAAGACCACCTGGGCCGTTAACAGCTTCCTACCGTTTAAATCGGCGGGGCTGGATGGCATATTCCCCGCTCTTCTGAGATAGGGAATCGACTACCTAGCAGAACCGCTGACAGACATCCTAAAAGCATGTCTGGCACACGGCTACATACCGTGTGACTGGAGGGAAGTCAAAGTTATATTTTTGACTAAACCGGGTAGAAGTGACTACACTGATGCGAAATCCTTTAGACCCATTAGTCTCACATCCTTCCTTCTCAAGACCCTGGAAAGGCTATGCGATAGGCATATCAGAGACGGAGCTCTAAAGAAGAAACCGCTACACTCGAATCAACATGCCTACAGTTCGGGTAAATCAACAGAGTCGGCTCTGCATAGCGTAGTGAGAAAAATTGAGAGCGCTCTAAATACGAAGGAATCAACCTTAGGGGCCTTTATCGATATCGAGGGCGCCTTTGACAAAACTAAATTTACAAACATCAGCCAGGCTCTCATTAAATATGACGTCGAACCAACACTACGCGGGTGGATAGACAACATGCTTAAGTTGAGAGCGGTGCAACTAAGTGTGAATGGCACTACCAGAGCTGTGGTTGCCAAGGGCTGCCCACAGGGAGGCGTCCTATCACCGCTGCTCTGGAATATCGTGGCAGACGATCTAATCCGACGTCTCAACGATAAGTGCTTTCACACAATAGGCTATGCCGACGACCTTGCGATTCTTATTAATGGAAAATTCGAAGGCACACTCTGTGAACTGATGCAGGGTGCATTCAAAGTCGTTGAAAAATGGTGCGAGGAGTACCAATTAACAGTGAACCCGAAAAAAACGGAACTAGTCCTGTTCACCAACAAGAGAAAATTGGCGAACATGGGACTACCGAAACTCTTCGGCACTGCTTTAACCCTATCAACTGAAGTCAAATACCTGGGTATGACACTTGACAGTAAGTTGAATTGGACAAAACATATGAACATCAAACTGAAAAAGGGAACCATAGCATTATGGCAGTGCAAACGCCTATTGGGTAAGAAATGGGGACTACGCCCAAACATAATGCTTTGGCTTTACAAAGCAGTGATAAGACCAATGGTCTCGTACGGTGCCGTTGTCTGGTGGCCCAGGATGGACGCCGGTTACGTACAGAAAGAACTATTAAAGTTCCAAAGGCTTGCCTGTATGCTAACCACAAGTTGCATGCGAACCACTGCATCCGCGGCCCTCGAGATAATTCTGGACATAATCCCGCCGCTACATCTGTTTATACAACAGGAGGCGGCGGCTGCTACGTTCAGACTCAGGGCAGCCGGACAGTGGAAAAGCGACGACAGGGCACCACACACGCGCATTCTTGGGCTGGCCTTGTCCCACCAACCACTAATGGACGCGCCGTGTGACAGAATCCCTAGAAAACATGTATTTAATAGACATTGCAACGTTCAATTATTTGAAGAACCAGCAGACCACTCTAATATCCACGAGGTAAGGATATATACAGATGGCTCCAAAACAGAGGAGGATACTGGGGCCGGAGCGTACTCAGCCGAACTTAACATTTACAAATCAACAGCCTTGGGTAAGCACAATACGATTTTCCAAGCGGAATGCATCGGAATTATCCTGGCGACAAGCGCGGTACTCAGAAGGGAAGCTAGAGGCCTCAATATTAGGATACTTTCTGACAGCACGGCGGTACTACGAGCCCTTAGCAAGACCACGGTAAACTCTGGGCTAATACTACAATGTCTTAATCAACTGGAAGAGGTAAGTCGTCATAATAATGTAACCCTCCAGTGGATAAAAGGACACAGTGGATTGCTGGGCAACGACGCAGCAGATGAACTGGCGAAAAAAGGCGCAAGGTTAAAACCAGTAGGTGCTGAACCCCTGGTTCCCTTGCCCTTTAACCAGATACGAACATAGCTGCGTGAAAGAACCAGCTCTCAACATGCTGAGCAATGGGCAAGCATGACAGCCTGCAGACAGACGAAAGCGGTTTTCCCTACCGTGGACCGTCGTCTGACAAAGAAACTACTACGTCTTAATAGATCCAACCTTCGCATGATGGTAGGGCTAATCACAGGACACAGTAACCTTAACAGACACTTCTATATTATAGGTCTAACGGACAGCCCTCTATGCAGAGCTTGTATGGAGGTCGAAGAAACGCCGACCAACGTGACAGTAGATTGCGTAGGAGTCAGCACACAACGGGCTAAGATCCTCGGTGAACCGAGGACGCTCCGCCAGTCCTGTGGCGACCTAGGTCGCCTCGTGGGATTTTGGCGTGAGCTGGGCTGGCTAAAATAGACGGCCCCACACTTTTCCACGCACAAAGGTCCAAAAAAGAGACTAGGTGCGGAAACCGAGCCCACCAAGAAGAAGAAGAAGAACAGTGCAACTATTGGCATTTTCAAGAAGAGAATTAAAAAGTAGTTTTTGTAATTATTTCCTTTTACTAATATTAGTATATGTATTCATAATGATATTATTCATAATTATTTTGTTTTGTAATAATATTTTTCATTTTTAGTGTGTATATAAATTTTTAAATATATTTTATGTAAGTATTTATTTATTTTATTTGATATGTGTTACAGTTAGTTTATGTATACTAGTATTTCATTGTAATTATTATTTTTTAAACTCATGGGTTTAATTTAAACAGTTTTTTGTCTTTATGTGCACTTATAAAATATTCACTTTTTGTTTAATTGATTTTATTACCAAGAGTTTGCTGGTAGAAATCTCTTTCAGATAAGCTCACCTTTTGTTTAAACTGTAAGATTACTCATACTTGTAATGCGTTTTGTTCTTGTCTTGTGTGCAATAAATAATTTTGCATGAATTGAATTGAATTGAAATTCAATATCATTTAAAAAAATAATCATTTAAAACTCCATTTTCGTCCACCCAAACATGGATACTGCAGCATTTGTAGATATTTTTCAATAAGTCAACACATTCAGCAAAATTCTTCTTTTCAGTTCTCCGAGATAAGTTGAACAGGTCTTTTAAAGTAATTTTGCATCCAGTTTGTTGTTGAATTTTGCATCCAGTTTGTTGTAGATTTTGGTAACTTCAATCTATTTTAACTAATAGGAATGTGATGATTGATGGTTATGTTTGTCATTCGTTCTATGACAACTTTAAGAGTCTTCTGAGAGGGACTAAACGTACAAATATAGTTTCTTGTTTCAAAGTAGTGCACTTTCTCAAAGATTTCTCGTTATTTGACTTGAAAGATCTGCCTCCTACATAATACATATTACAAATGCTAACATGACGTAGCTGAGAGACTCGTTCACTTTATCAACAGTGTCAGGAAACCTCTCTTTTGATTTTGGATTGTTCTTGCGTTTCCAATCCAATATTCGTTACATACACTGTTTTCTACATACATACACTTCAAGGCCTCTTCCAAGACTTCATAACACGGATACTCGTTTTCGACTTTCATTTCCACAGTAAAAACAAATGAAAAACTAAATCTTGCAAAAAAACAAACCCCATTTATATATTGTTTATGAACAATCTCACACTTTGAGAGGCTATGACGTATTTTTTGGAATCTAGTCTTTTGCGCCGAAGGAACTTTTACCGCTCGTACTGCCGGCCGCCATTGTCCATTATGGAAGCCGGTGGTGGCGGCGGCGTAGGCAGCCGATTTTTTAAATTTGTTGACGGCGTTAAATTTGGGTGCCGGCGCCGGCAGCGGAGGCACTTCCCAAATATAAAATCAGCATTATATCGTCACGACATGAATCCTCGAAGGGGTGTCAGAGGTATTCCCAAGTGTAAACTGTGAAATGCAAGTCACAGTCTACACTTATTACACCCGCTTTTCACCAACGATTATATAAATGAGATGAGTGGTGAGTCCTACCGCCATACTTTGGGCATAAATGGACCATCAGCTTTAACGCTTTTTGCCTTAGAAGCATGCAGACCGAATATAATTTATTTCTTATTTTTTAAGAAATGTATTTATCGGAAAATTCAAGACTACTACAATTTATTTTCTGCCAATCTGAATAACAGATTGTTGGCAGATGAGCTCTTAGTAAACTTAGATGTAAATAATAAGTATATACTCACAATTTAAATACACATGGTAGATTCTTACGGTTCAGTTACATCACATTTATGTATACTATACTCATACTATACTATATACTTACTAATTAGGTTTGTGTTTATGATATAGCAAGTATTATAATTTGTTAGGCGCATTCATTTTCTAGAGAAAAATATTTTTAATTTAAATTTTAGCGTAGGTTTACAA
The DNA here is from genome assembly GCA_934047225.1 of Ypsolopha sequella. Taxonomy (NCBI): domain Eukaryota; kingdom Metazoa; phylum Arthropoda; class Insecta; order Lepidoptera; family Ypsolophidae; genus Ypsolopha; species Ypsolopha sequella. The sequence continues at coordinate 10,304,085 of OW203991.1, forward strand.
AATTTTTCACCGCGGGGATTGAACCCATGACCTCTGAGTTAGCAGGTTCACCCCTCGCCCGCCATTTTCACATATCTTTGCCACGAATGCCTTAAACTCAATATTAGTTCACTCAAGTGTATTCTAATTATTATTTCATGATCGTCAGATGTTTATAATGTTTGGCAAACTACTGTTAGACCAAGTTTTCTCGCCGTTATCTTGTTCATGTAATATGGACTTTATTATGTACTAATAAGGTATAAAGCACCCGAAAACGTAACATTGTTTGTGGTTACTACCACACGTTACACATTAACCTGGTTTATTCTGAACATAAAGTGTCCTTCAGCAATAACCTGTGTCCCAAGAATCTCAAGGGTCTATTAAAATGTTTTGGTCAAACTTGTAATGAATTTTTCAAGGCGACTACCACACTCTGGTGACCTTATTAAAGCCAAGATAAGGTCCGGTAATTAAGGCGCTACGGACAAGAAATCGACTCTTTTAGAACTTGCATAATATATCTACTTCAATAAATAATGTATTATTTTGATAAAATAGTATATTATTTTTGTTTTTTTTTTCTAGGGATCAGTTAAACAGAAGCGCGATTGGAGAAATTGGACTCGATAGAAATATTTATTGAAATGAGGTCTTTTTCGACAAAAAGAAATTGATTTACCAATTCAGAATGACAAATGGACTGCAATTATATTTTATTAGATGGGTTTTGACAGTATCTAGCACTTGGTTTAACGAAATTTTGATAGCAACTTTATTACATTTTATATTAATAAAAAACTGACTATTTGCTACTTTTCCACGAATCCGTCCCTGTCGCAGGGTTCTTTCGCATATTAAAATAAAAAATAAAAAACATAAACTACACGGTATCTGATATGAAATGGTTTTTTTCTTTTAAATAACTAAATTATTAGAAAAGCAGCCATCTACAAAATCAGAAAATTGTCTATGGCATCAATAAAGTGATTTTGTCAAAGAATAATTAAAAAATTTACACTAAGATCCGATTAAATTATAAAAGAAACAAACTAAAACTTAGTCAAATTCAAGATATTATTATGTATACATAACTAATGTGAGTTTTTAGCGTTCGTCGTTTAAATAAAATATTAGTCAACAAAAATAAGAGCAAAAAGTCAATACCCATTTACATTACAGTATTGTATGTAAACATACCCTTATTTAACTGATATACTTATTACCATAGTATGAACTTTCCCTCGAGTACTTTATTATTGAATTAATTAATAACTCGAAATTCAACGCCGTTGTACTCTGAAATAAACCTATTCCTGGAGTTGTACTCTGAAACAAACCTATTACTGGAGTTGTACTCTGAAACAAACCTATTACTTGAGTTGTACTCTTGAACAAACCTATTACTTAAGTTGTACTCTGAAATAAACCTATTACTTGAGTTGTACTCTTAAACAAACCTATTACTTGAGTTGTACTCTGAAACAAATATTACTTGAGTTTAAACCTATGCATGCTATAATTTTATATGTGAAATCAAATTTAAACAAATTATTTATTCAGTTCAATTCAATCCAAAATCCTCTATTGCACACAAAAATAAAACGAATTACGAGTAAAAGTAAACTTACAGTTCAAACAAAAGGCGAGCTTATCTCTGAAAGAGATTTCTACCAAGAAACCCTTGGTGACAGAATCGATAAAACAAAAAGTAAATTAACATTATATCATTGCAGTACAGAAACGCAGAAAGAAAAGTAAAATCTGGATGTGAGATCCAGGTTTACTTTTATTTCTGCGTTTCTATACTGCAATGATATAATGTTAATTTATATCTCCTTGCGATGAATAAATAGCTAAGTGTTCAAACATAGAACTTTATTTCTGTCATAAAACAAAAAGTGTTACATAAGTGCACACAAAGAAAAAAAAAAGTTTAAAACCCATGAGTTGGATAAAATAATATCAATTAAATACTAGTCTACATAAATTAACTGTAATAGTTATATCAAATAAAATAAATAAATACTTATTAAAAAGAAATATAAAAATTATATACACACTAAAAACTAATAAAAATAATTAATATTATTAAAAAACAAAATAATTATGAATACATATACTAATATTAGTAAAAGGAAATAACTACATAAAATACTATTTAACATTATCTTCTTGAAAATGCCAAATTGTTCGACCATTACGAATTGTGAGTGAAAGTCACTACCGTGATAAATATATCTACAGACAGACCGTAATAAGCATAGATAAAATTATGTTAAGGTGTGTTAATTCAAAAACCATTTCGAGATTTAGTTAGGTTTGATAAGCCGTATTTTCAAAGTTTTGGTCTAAAAAACCTCATGATGATGAATATTTTTACGAAAAGGCTCCAACTTCCATTTGCCCTCGTGTGACGTCACTTGAGTAGGTAATGGCCTTTTAGAAACGTGTCCTTTGCCATCAAGATAAATTTATAATAATTTGCTTCAGACTAATTTGACAGCTAGATGACAGGTGAGTAGACAGACAGAGACAGACCACTTTTTTTATAAGAAATCACACATCACAATCAGTATAACGTCTGAAATTCTCAAGTGACAAGGACATCGGACAATTATTTAAAAAATCATAAAAAATAATAGTTAATTTATGTACCAAAATAATGAAAACTATGTCTTAAAATGGCGTTAATTCCCTGAAAAAAATAGAAAAAATAATATTTCAAAAATGAAGCCATGGGAATTGTTGTGTAGTGGTTCAAGATAATCCGGAAGTCGCAGGTTCAATCCACGCACCTTTGTATTCGATCTTCGGCTTGGGCTCAAGTTAAAAATTTACAGAAACCAATGGAAACTTTCCGATGGCAACATACACAATACATAGGTTATAAGGTTTTGTTGAATAACTATTGAGTGAAATTAGAAAAAGGCGAGTTTTTCACAAACCGGCTGCGGAACCGCTCGTGAGTCCATGTTTAAGAAACAAAAAATATATTTTATGTAAACCCGTTGTTTTGTTTTTTTTAAGACTTAAGTTGATCTTATAAAAAAATATAAATCAAGTTTAATTCGGATATATTTTCGATTACAATTATTGGCATGACAATTAAAGTGAATTAAGGGCATTCCCCGCGATGTGTCTAACATTACAATTTAAGCCGTTGGGGTTTACTATTGCTAGTATAATATATATTTATATATATGATGTTAGTATACATATAGGTATATAGGTATGTATTAGCATACGTTTCTCATTACTTAATTTTACAACTCAACTGTAACGAGAAATTTGTTAAAAGAAAATTGTTCCACTATAGCTGCATCTAGTTAAAAGGGACGGGACAAAAAGACGGGTTCCGTCGACGTATATTATATTACGTTAGAAATTACGCATCACTAGAGACACTACCTCTACAATAACTTCAAAATCTTAAAAGTTGTGCAAAATCATTGTAAAATCAAATTTTAAGAGCCCTTTCTTATAATTGTATAATTTTTTTCCTATACATATGAAATTGTATTTCACAAGCCATTTCGTACAGCTTGGCAAAAAGAGTTTGAATAAAATAAGGGTGCAGGTGGTAGAGCTGATGCCGGGCTCGACTGTGGAGGTACCACCATCTTACTTGGAGACCCCCTCGAAGTAATTCGGGGGAGAGTAAGAGGACAGCTCACAGGCAAAAAACTAGGAGGCCCACCATGCCTGGGACCGATGGATGGTGGTATATCCATCCTTAATAGCCGGGCCTTATATGGAACAGACTGGTGACGGGCAGCGGCGTCACTCGTGCGAGGGTTCCGGCACCGTGCTCACCAACCCGCCTGCCCAGCGTGAGTGAGTATGGGCAATTCTTCCAGGATGACCGCCGGCAGTAGCAAAATCCTGGTAAGGCTTATGTCGAGCAGTGGACGAACTAGGTTGATGGATGGAGGGCGATATACCACACATGTGGTCACAATTGTACACTACAATCAAAACTGTATACTACAAACAAAATATTTATTTCCACCTGTCACCGCGTCAAACTTACTTTTACTAAGTTGTAATTAAGTATACAGGTCGACGCATGTAAAAAGAGCCCCAGACGCCCTGTGGTGGGGATACGTTTGCGCATGTGGTACACTCGCGGAAAAAAGTTATTTTATGTACATATTATACTGATTTATTATGTAACTAAATTTTTATCTGAGAATAGCGTCACTAATGTCTGTTTTGTAACAGGTTAGTAATAAAAAATCTAAATATTTATTCATGATTTATATTAAATATTTATAATTTATGATAATGGTTTCACGCCTTCCTTAAATTATGTACTTTGCTTACATCAGCTTCCTTCCACATAAAACAATAAACGTCGTAAATATTATTTTTTTCCTTTCTATGTAAAACCACCGTGATACAATACCAGAAAATTATTTCTGTGTCTGTACTTTGCGGAACGACGAAACGTGGACACTGCGCTGCGATGCAAAGACGACTGACGAGCCAATCGCGTGACAGTAAAGCCAGACCGCGCGAAATTCCCCCGTCCAACCGCACCTTATACCGCCAAATTGACCGATAATTCGCCTACTGCGCAGGTACATCTTTCGGAGCTCTTTTAACATGCGTCGACCTGTACAACTATTTTAGGAATGTTGAATAATAGTAAGCTTTCTTGGTAAATAAAGATGTTGTGTTATTGTAATTGTATTTATTTATTGTCCTTGCATTGTATTCTAAGCCTTTTCGTTAAATTAGCCAATCCTTTCTTCGGTTATGCTGCGGACAGACGGACACCGAAGCTCCACCATAAGGTTTTCCCGGTTTAGACGGAATCCTAAAACGAATATTTAATTTGAACTTTCCTTGTGCCCGAACTAGCAACAATACACACCATGTGGCGCTCCAGCCAGCAGCGGTGTGACCAACTTTTCGGCACTGAAAAAAGTTAAAAAGTGAAAAAAGTCGCCGGCAACGACGAGTTTCACGTACGCTGTCCTGAACATCAAGCACATATTACTTGCGGTGAAACTTTCAGATGGGGAATTAGGTACATATACGTGTAAAAGTTAGACGGCATCTCTAACTGTGTTTATTAATGAGAAACGAGGAGTATACACGGAGTTTAAATCTGCACACAATGAACAACCATCAGCCTAGTTCGTCCATTGCTGGACGTAAGCCTTTCCAGGACTTTGCCACTCCCAGCGGTCATTCTGGAAGAATTGCCCATGCTCACACACGCTGGGCAGGCGGGTTGGTGAGAGCGTTGGTGAACCCTCGCACCAGTGAGGCTGCTGCCCGTCACCAGTCTGTTTCATATAAGGCCCGGCTATTAGGGATGGATATGCCGCCATCCATCGGTCCCAGGCATGGTGGGCCTCCTGGTTTTTTGTCTGTGAGCTGTCCTCTTACTCTCCCTCGAATTACTTCGAGGGGATCTCCAAGTAAGATGGTGGTACCTCCACAGTCAAGCCCGGCATCAGCTCTACCACCTGTAATGAAAAAAACTTACAAAAGAAAATATAAAAACCGCATATTTTAGTACTCATGTAGGTAGGTAGTCTTAGTTTATACATGCGTTTATTATCTATGTAGCTACGTATTGTTTTGTATTTCATTTTATAAAATTATGCTTAAGAGGCTGGCGGAGCAACCCTAGTTCATATAAACAAAATACCAAAACCATTTGTAAATCATAGATATTCTTAGGATAGTGTGTGTTCCTTCCGATTGGATTACAGAATATCTAGGTTCCCAAATATATATTTTGAAAGGACCCTGATTTAAAAACGACTTGGGAACCTAAATATTCTGTAATGCAATCGGAATAAATACACACTACCTTAAAAATATCTATGATTTATAAATGGTTTTGGTATTTCGTTTGTATGAATTAGGATTGCTCCGCAGGCCTCTTAAGGATTATTTATTTATTTATTTACGGCAAATTTCTATTTTACTGTATATAATTTTCTTCTTACTTATGTCTCCAGCCTATGTTTTGGTCAACAATGAAACCCAAAACAAAACTTTTCTTATCAGAACCCGTACATCATAAAGTCACATCTAAAGTAATTGCAAGCACCTTAATCTTTGCCCATAGAATAGCCAGGCTTATGCATAGCTGTAAAATTTAACGGTTCACAATAAAGAACAGAGGAACTAAGTCGGACGGTCGCTGTCGACGCGCTCGGCGCTGCCGCCATAACTTTGGTACCATGTGTGCACCCTGGCTTAGGATAATATTGAGGAAAGGCATATAATAACCGGCAAAAATCGTAAATCGAGTATTTGATGTCGCATCTGGATGGTTCGGACGGGTGTCCGTTAGGATCTTTATTGTTTTAATGCGTTCGATAAAGTTGAACTTTCTGGGAAACTTTTAATACGGAGAGGATGCTTTCTCCCCTTTTTTGATATTTTGGTTTGGTTTGCTATTTAACTTAACTTGTTCGTTAGTATATCCAGGTCAAATCTTGCACCTTAATTTTGAACCAGTTTCCCCATCCGATTGAGTTGAAATTTTGAAGTTTGGTTTTGATGACAATGCATGATAAAGTAGTTACGTCATTCTGAATCCAATATGGCGGATGCTATAAGATGGCGATTGATTATTTCCTTACCAACCCCCTTTTGTATAAAAAAAAGGATTTTACAAAGAGAATACCATAAGCTTAGCGACGTCATTCTAAATCAAGTACGGTGCGCACGCCAAGATGGCGATCTAAATACGCGGCTGCTTGTCCAGGGCCGAGCGCACCAACCGACTGTTAGATTACACGAACCATTTCGAGCTAACAGGATTGACATGTAAAACTTCAATTGATTTATTTTGTAAGTAAATACTATTAAGTATTCTCTTCCATGGATTTTTATTTTAATTTTTATTTATTTTTTATTGACCTGCAATGAATATCATAAATAAATTGATTTTAATGTTATGATCGTAATGATCTAGTTTTAAGGCATTATTTATTTTAATTTTTTTTCAATACAAATAGCTGAAGAAAAGATCCTAAAATTAAATATTGCGACAACAACAAATTTAACCCAATATTGGAAACCTTTAATCAAAGTTATCGTATCTCTAACGATCAAATTCTGAACCGGGTGCATCGTACTGAGCCTCCCAAATCCCTTCAAACACGCTTCAATCAAGGCCCAATTTCCTCCAGTTATTTTCGTTTCAATTATCCGATACCAAAAAATAGCTCTAGAAAGACAAAGACCGAAAATTTGTAGCTAAAAAACAGAATAACGAGCGAAAACGAATACAGTACAATTTGGAACGCAACCATTGCGTGCCCAGTTTTCTCTCTCGCCATTCTTTTTGTTGTAATAATTGGGATATCGAAATCTATCTGTAATAAATACTCGTCTTGCAAATTGCCCATGATTTAAAGTTTTAAATTTTTTATCATTGACAGTTTACAAGTTAAAGTAGATATAAGTGTAATTTGTATAGTATAAGTTTTAGTATGCAACTGGTATGTTAAGAAAAGACATGACCTTGCTAAGTTTCTTGCCCTTCTTCTTAGCAAGGCGGAAGTAGGCATGTATTTATATAATATGTAACCTATTAGTATGTAGTATATAGGATGGGATTTGGTCAGCTACCTGGATTCGTGCTGGGGGCTCGGTTGGTGATCATTGAACCTTGTTCCTGGTCCCTGGCCGGGTCTCCGGTATGGGTTGGGGCGGTTGATTGGATTTCACCTTGCGTAATTACTAATTATAGATTTAACCTATCATTTTAATCGTATTTAAATTGCTACATAAAGGATTTTACAAAGAGAATATTATGTATACCCACTCTAAACCCATGGCATGAATTTCTTCCTGTAGTTGCTAGAAAGCTTGGTAATTTTTTAAGAAATAAAGTGGGTTAGAATGTTAGTTCGGGTCATAATGTATTCCCCTATAAAAGTTTCATCACCATTAAGTTCTAGAGCTGGTGAGCAGTGTTCATTTTATTGACACTAGTAGGCGAAAAAAGAGTAAAATAATGTCATGTCGTTTTATGAAACCATATAATATACTGATCATACGTACCTACTAAACAACTTTTCCAAAGAAACTAAATCACGCAAATGAAAAAAAGAAATTGACCTATATATCCTTACAAATTTCACGTTATCAAAATTAGTAAGAGAAAGTGAAAATATTTTTGCATTTTCGCAGAAATGTTTCCTTGGAAAAACTGTTCGGTATGATCAGTTGAGTATATATTTACATTTATCTATGTTTATAGTGTGTTAAGATAAAGTTGCGGAAGCCCAAAACTGGCGATAGAACTCGTCCACACAAACAACTTTTCGTAAAGATTATAGATAAGCAAGTAAAAAAAAAAAACAATTGTTTCATACACTTTGGTCGGGTAGCTTATGTAATTTTTCTATGGAACAGCTGATTTTTGACAGTTGGCTCCATAGTAAAAGTTGTTCGTATGGACGAGTACTATCGGCAGTTTCCGTCTTCCGCAATTTCATCTTAACACCCAGTATATCTATATTTATTTATATTTTCAATGCAAGTGCTCGTAAAGGCCCACTTATTATGCATCAAAACCGAACAGAAAGTCGATTATTTTACCCTAGAGCTTTATTATTTTTTTTAAATTATTTATTTACAATGGTTGGCTAATCTGCAACCTTTCTTATGTACCATAAATGTTATACTTTTTTCCACTGTTTAACGGCTTTGGATACAGTCCTTTTGAGCCAATCATAATTTAAAGTTCACAAGATTATATTTGTTTTATTTCCTCACACTATGCATTGAAAAACGTAGTATGATACACGGGCGTAAGGGCTATAAATTACTCGGTTACGTTAAAAACACTCGCTACGCTCGTGTTTTAAATCGTCCTCGTAATTTATTCCTTTTCGGCCTTGTAGCATAAACTACTATTAATCACTATTTGTGATATCTTAATATTACCCCTGCCAATAAACAAATAGCAATTTCTTACATTTAGCCATCGATTTTGATGATGCCCCCTATACATTATTTTATCACCCATTACTATGAACAATCTGAGATACATTTCGTTTGCGCCAGACCTGGGTTTTCTACTATTATATGCGTATAATAATATGCATATTTACACATAAACATATGATAGTGAAATGTCTGTATTTAGGTATTAGCTAATTTATTATATATATTATATATATATATAATAAATTATATATATATATAATATTAGCACTTATACTTACAGAGTATAATAATAAGTAAGATACAAAGTGCTAAAACGGGCAGAATGTAAATCACGAAACAGCTTCGTTATTTTCGACTGGCTGGGTAAGTTCTTTTATTTTTAGTCGTAGATTTTTGTAAAAGTGCATTCGTTCTATTTTGTCAGTTTGTCGTTTTTGCTGTGCTATGTTTTGATCATACCTATCCCAGTTAACCCTTTATGGAATAGCAATAAAAGTAACAAACGCAGGCTGCCCGCGAAATTGCATTGAATCTATGGCAGAGCTAATCCTTTTATTTTGTAAACGCTAGATTTAGGGTTCTATGTAGGTATTAAATAATTTTGAAAATTTTCATTCATGTTTAGATCAACGTTAAAAGCAAATGGGATAAGTTTTTAGACATTAAAAATATTGTCAGATATTGAAATGTTATCAGTTGCTGTGATTTAGTGTAAATACAAGTAGATCAAATGTTAAAATAGCTCAAATGTACATAAATATCCATATTTAATAGGCGGTAGACCCAGCTGATGCCGGGCTGAACTGTGGTGTCGTAAACCCACCTCCCCTACCCCTAGCTATTCGGGGGACAGTAAAAAGACAGCTCTCAAACCTCCGTCGTCGATATCTCAAACAGACACAACCAGGTGGCTCACCTTGCCTGGAAGACGGGCAGTGGTGTGGTGAGGGTTTTGGTACCGCGCTCACCAATTCAAACTGCCCAGTGTGCGTGATTATGGGCATTTCTTCTACCAAGAAAGACTGCCAAGAGTAGCGAAATCTTGGAAAGGCCGTGGACGAACCTGGCTGACGGACTATATTTGTGCCCGAAGTACGGCGATAGGGCTCAACACCCATCACGTTGAACGTAATAACCATTGATGAAACGAGTGTGATAAAACGTTAGTTAGGTGGTAGAGCTGATGCCGGGCTCGACTGTGGAGGTACCACCATCTTACTTGGAGACCCCCTCGAAGTAATTCGGGGGAGAGTAAGAGGACAGCTCACAGGCAAAAAACCAGGAGGCCCACCATGCCTGGGCCCGATGGATGGCGGTATATCCATCCCTAATAGCTGGGCCTTATATGGAACAGACTGGTGACGGGCAGTGGCGTCACTGGTGCGAGGGTTCCGGCAACACGCTCACCAACCCGCCTGCCCAGCGTGTGTAAGTATGGGCAATTCTTCCAGGATGACCGCCGGGAGTGGCAAAGTCCTGGAAACGCTTATGTCCAGCAGTGGACAAACTAGGCTGATGAATGGAAAACGAGTGTGGACTGTGATTTGCACTTCACTGTCCATAGTCATAATCATCCCTGACACCCCTGTGAAATCCCAACACTGCTTTGAAATTTGTTTTTTTTTTGTTTCATGTAACTCTGTGCAACCATCGAAACACGATAAAACTTTTGAACCGAAGCGACATAAAAGTGATTTTATCTTGGAAAATAATACCTCCTAGTATAAATGAAATTGAGGGAAAAATCTAAAGCCAAGTTATGTTTTCAATCGAATAAATTTGCAGAACCCGTTTTCCCTCAACAAGTTTCATACTTGACCATCAATCTACCCCTCTTGCCTATCCAATTCCGCCTTTCCATAAGTGTTAGCTCGGCAGATCGATGCCGTGTCCAAATTCCAAAACTCGCATATAAAAAAGCAAACGTTGATCCTCTACAAATTGCGTCGCTACTGCATCACAGTTTGGAGTGACGTCAGAATGTAAACTTTTTAGACCTAAAGAACCAAAACGTTTACCTAAGAATGCTCTTCGAAACATTCGCTGTTATTATACTGATTGTAAGAATTAATTTCTTATATTTAGATAGATAGCTTCTCTATAAAAAGAATATGTTTTTTGATATTTTTATATTATTTTTGTTCAAAAGTAGGTTACACTTAAGGTTATTTATATTTTTAAATTCATGTCATTCACTGTTCAAGTTTTTCACTAATTCGACTGATGCCGGCCCAAAAAAGGGTCGAAATATATATCGAAAATACCTTAATTGTAATTTTTCTTGTGTTTTCAAGTATCAAATTAAATGAAAAGCCAAAATAGCCAAATAAAAATATTTATTTCTAATACTGATATACATTACTTACTGTACGCCCGGTTTTCTGTGTGAAAACTTTCAACTTATTGGGTTCTCTTTGTAACGAATTTAAGTATTTAATCTCAGCTTTAAAAATAAATTCTGTTATAATTTATTTGCAACATGTAGTATAGAAAAATAGAAAAAATATAATATACTAGGTACTTTGTAGATAAATATAACACAAATTTTTCACTTCGTAGATGAACAACCTCATAATCAATAATTAAAATTAGGATATTTAGATTAATTTTAATTTTATTTTAAATAAATATTTATATTTGCCTTTTTAAGGCTTTTCATTTAATTTAATAATTATAAACAAAAAAAATAAAAGTTGTGACTATTTTCGAAATATATATTTCGGCCCACTTTGGGGCCGGCATCTGTCGAATGGTGAATGATTTGAATACGGAAAGACATGAAATAAAAAAAAATATATAATTATTATAATATTTTTATAATAACCGAGCCTTATATGGAACAGACTGGTGCCGGCAGCGGCGTTACTGGTGCGAGGGTTCCGGCACCGCGCTCACCAACCCGCCTGCCCAGCGTGTGTGAATATGGGCAATTCTTCCAGGATGACCGCCGGGAGTGGCAAAGTCCTGGAAAGGCTTATGTCCAGCAGTGGACGAACTAGGCTGATGGATAAACGTCACTTGAGGAATGGCTGTTTAGAAATGTGTCCTTTGCTGTCAAGATAAATTTATAATAATTTGCTTCCGACTGATTTGTCAGCTGGATAACAGATGAGTTGATTATGGTTAATTTATATACCAAAATAATGAAAACTGTGGCCTAAAATGACGTATATTCTCGGAAAAAAAAATCGAATTTAAGGTATGGAAGCTGTTCTAAAATCTCAAAAACAGCCGAATTATAATTTATAAGAGCCCTAAAGTTTTACTGTTTAATTTTAAATCAATTATTTTTTTTAAGAATGTTGAGAATGTCGAATTTTGGTACTGAATACAAGTGTACGTCACTTCCCCATCAAATGAAAAGCATTATGCAAGAGGGATTCAATACTGGCCTTAAAAAATACATATTTCAATGCAAGTGCTCGTAAAGGCCCACTTTTTATGCATCAAAACCGAACAGAAAGTCGATTATTTTGCCCTAGAGCTTTATTATTATTATTTTTTAATTTATTTACAATGGTTGGCTAACCTGCAACCTTTCCTGTGTACCATAAATGTTATACTTTTTTTTCCACTGTTTAACGGCTCTGGATACAGTCCTTTTGAGTCATTCATAATTTAACGTTCACAAGATTATATTTGTTTTATTTCCTCACACTATGCATTGAAAAACGTAGTATGATACACGGGCGTTAGAGCAATAAACTACTATTATTTTAACAAATAATTCTTTGTAATAAAACTGTTTACCTATGAAATTGCCGAAATTTTCTTACAGATTCATGAGTTCATTCAATAGCTATCTCAATTATTTGTTTTTCGTTTGAAAGTTGATATCAACGTTTTATATCTACGAATTAAATTTTGTTTTTATTTTCAGTTTGATTACAAAAATAAAATCTTTAAAAGCATTTCGTCCTAAATGCCATCCATTTCCATGATAAGATTCGTAATAATTTTTTAAAGCTGACACTTTAAAAAGTTAATTTATGTTGCTGTTAGCATTCATACACGTAAGAAGCGACATAATTTGGATTTTTCAGTCCCAAAAAATGCAAAAATGCTAGTACTGAAAATTGAGTTTCCTTCAAATTCTCTATAAAAAACAGGAATTTCAAATGTAAATACCAAATATTTATTTTATATTAGGTAGTGATAGAGATATCCGCTAAAGAACTTTTTTCTTTTTTAATTTTAAATACTTTCAGAGCTCATTAAGTAAGCATCCCGTTTCAGAATAAAATAACATGAGACGATACCTAAATGCCTTATAAAATTTCACGAGCAAAAATATTTCGTTTGTAGTTAGAATTTTACCTCTTACTCGTAATATTATTCGTATGATTTCTGAGAAATGTTTTGTGTAGAAATTCAACAAGGTTTCCGCTATCCTGGATAGAGAAATATCGTTGGTTTGATGTTTCAGCTGTTGAATTCACGAACATGGAAATCAAACCTATCATGTTTTGGCCGAGTTCGTATCTACTCATGCACCAAAATTGACTATGGTTAGAATATTTTATACGAATAGAGTGGTTAAGTTTGCTAGATCGAGCGGTAGCAGACTTTGGTCTAGCATAAATTGACATTTGATCATCTGACGTAAGAAGATTTTAGAATTGTAGATGCTACGTAGCGTTTTGGCCGATTCTCCTCCCGCACCGAATAGAATCTCCACTCTCGGGTCGCTCTTTCTCCAACTCCCTGCGATCACTTTTATTGTAGCTTGGGTCACCAATTCACCACTGAAATATTTATTTAAATGAACTAAAACGTTCAGTGGTCATTGGCAAGCGCGCAAAGTTTGCTAATTTCGATATAAGGAGGAGAAATGTAGAAAGAACATAAGGCTGGAAGAACGAATTTTATTGCGCTTTTTCGAATCAAGCAATGATAAATATCATTGGAATCAAGTGATGAATAAAAAGTCTTTTACAGCTGTCTGACAGGGATCCCTTTGCGTGTCGCCATTGGCGGGCCGATTTTAAATATGCACTCGTCTCAATAATATTCTAATCAACATTTTGTTCCATTCAAAACGTTTCTAACTATAATCCTATATTTCATGAAATAAAAATTATGTAAGTAGTCAGTAAATTGTTGGAATAACAAAGTTCTTGAATCCTCACCAGTAAGTTCGCTCATTGGACTGAATTGAGGATAAAACAGGCTGATACTTACATATTTAGGTAGGGCGTAAACCCAAAAATAATTAGTTGTATCGTCAATGTATTGTTTGTTTAAAATGTATTTAAACTGGACTGGACTGGGTGCTTATAATCAAAAACATAGATAAAAACTGAACTTTCAAAATTGCCTTGTCGTGTCGTCGTCACTTCAAGCGCGAACATATCCTTAGACAATCGGAATTCGACTCTTAGTATATCTATCTATTTATGATAAGCACTCAGTTCAATTGGCAACTAAAGATACATAATAGGGCTGCTGATCGCTAACTGATTTATCATACAATGTCCAAACTTTAGGCTTGCAGTATTCCCGATAGCAACGCATGGGCGCCGCCAGCAAATCTTTTTACAAGCGGGTGGGTGCAGGATACCTCCCAGTATTAATGAACACAGATGTTGCCAAGTTTAATATAGTGTATAAAATACATAGTAATCTTACAACAAGATGAATAATGAATGATAATAACTATTTCTTTTTTAATATTTGCGTTTTATTCCAAGCCAAGGGTGCGGTGCTAGTGCACTTCCTTGGCACCTATGTATTTAAATAATATCTACCATAGGGGAGATAGTGATTTTCCTCTAGATATCTACAAAGCTCTAAGACCTACATACTTACATACCTAGTCTAGTATATGCCGACTGCACATCGTAGAATTGGGCATATCATGATCTGCCTGGGCATAATATCATATTTCTGTTAAAACTAGGGGTGTCGCCTCGCTCCACTCCTATTTACTCGGCTCTAAATTATTTACATATAAACCTAACACGCTCCTCGTCGCTCCGCTCATCGTCACATTTATTTTTGACTTTTGGTGAAAGATTTTCGATTTCATACATTACGATCTGCCCATCACATGTACATACATCTCTTTACGCAAATAAACATAATTATTATTATTATGCAGGTACACTTTTCAGTCACGGGCCCATGGGGACCCGGTCATTTGATAGGCATTTATGGGGCTGAAGCCAACATTAAAGAGGCCTTTGGTACCATTTAGTTTCTCCCTCAATGTACCATTGAGATACACTAACAGTCAAAAATACAAAAAACAATACTTTTCGTTAAATTTAATTATTGTAATAGACACATTGCCTCTAGATATGACACCCTTATAAACCGAGAAATAGGACTTGGACGGGTTTAATATTTAAAGTTTAGTTCTATTGTCAAATTGTCTTCGGTGATGGTGTGTAACCAGCTGTAATGGGCAAATTAGACAACCCCACTAGTCTTTCCTGAATTCGTTCATTCGAGAATATATTGTTAAAGTAAATTCTAGGTATCTCTGCTTTAATCAAAGTATCTCCGTATTAAGGGGATTTCATATTTTTAATTTCACGTACTAAAAAGCCCAAGTACGTGATATTAAAAATATATATTTTTTCGTTCATTCGAGAATATTATGTTAAAGTTAATTCTAGGTATCTCGGTATTACGGTGATTTGTATAAATGTATAAATTCATATAAATAATATTAGAAATAGGTTCATCCATTTGTAATCCAAAAAGTTGGCGTTTTGTTTACATAAACAAACCCTTTGAAAATTCCATAAAACTGATATATCGGACAATCGACTAGTCGGACAAGCGCTTTTTATTTACAGATATATGTATCGTCACGACATGAATCCCCGAGGGGGTGTCAGACGTGTTCCGAGTGTGAACTGTGAAGTGAAAGTCACAGTCCATACTCGGTACACCCGCGCTTCACCGACGATAATTACGTCCCAACGTGATGCGTGGTGAGCTCTATTGTCGTACTTCGGGCACAAATACACGCTTTTTAGGGCATGAAGCTTTCCTTACGATGTTTTCCTTCACCGTTCAGCAAAATGGTAAGTAAGAACAAATTATTATGCACATACATTCCGAAAAATCATTAGTGCATGCCCGACCGCGGTTTGAACCTAGATCTCACAATTGAGAGGACAGCGTTCTACCCCTGAGCTACAGCCCTTTTACACATACACTTGCAGTACGACATTAGGCCCTACAGAGAAGAAAATAAGATAGGTACAAAGTCCAATGTGTCTTACTTGATGCGGTCTCCACTGTACCATAATATTCTACCAAGTATCCACAATTAAAATCACGTTTTATTTTTATTTTTCATGTATTTTTTTTATACAACGTGTAACAGAAACGTGTAACCATATTTGAAGAGCTTATTCAGTCAATGGTATAGAACAACTTTTACTATGGAACAAACCATGTATCTCGGAAAAAAATAACTTTTTCATAGAAAATGCAATGCCGCTCGGCTGAAATGTATGGAAGGGCAGATTTTTTTTTGAGATTTCAGGGTTGGCTCCATAGTAAAAGTTGTTCTATACCATTGACTGAATAAGCTCTTCAAATATGGTTACACCTTTTTGTTACACCTTGTATATTAAATAAAAAATACTCGTACAGGTTTCATTAATTTCCGTTTCTAGTAGAACAACTTTTACAGGTTTATTCTTTACCATAACCGCTACCTCGTATATGTTACCTTTGCAAAAGCGGATACAAAGGCTAATAAAAAAAAGGACAGCCCTTCTGTTTGCCCCGTTTCCCTCGGATCCCTAAAAGCGAGCAACTGTCACCACAGCCAGCCGCTGCTTTGATCCACAAAATTAAAAGTTGTCTCTAACGCAAAAATGAATTTCCCCGTTACGTACACGACTCGTCAAAAGTTTTCAGAAAAATCAGGCTTGAATTTTTAGGATCCGTTACCATAGGGGTGAAAAAGGGGCTGTTAGTGCGTTTATATACAACGCGTAACAGAAAGGTGTAACCATATTTGAAGAGCTTATTCAGTCAATGGTATAGAACAACTTTTACTATGGAACAAAACCTGTAACTCGAAATTTTTTTTTACCGTTTCATAGAAAAATGCAACGCCACTCGGCCGAAATGTAAGGAAGAGCAATTTTTTTTTGAGATTTCAGGTTTGGCTCCATAGTAAAAGTTGTTTTATACCATTGACTGAATAAGCTCTTCAAATATGGTTACACCTTTCTGTTACACGTTGTATATGTCGTGGGCAGATCGTAGAATTGTGCAGATCGTAAAGTATGAAATCAAATTCCTTTTACAAAAAGTAAAAAATAGGGGCGACGAGCGGAGCGAGGAGGAGCGTGTTAGCTTTACATGTAAATATAAATGTAAACCTCCCAATTTTAACAGAATTACGATATGGCCAGGCAGATCATGAAATGTTCAATTCTACGATATGGCCATGACATATACATATTGTTACCGCTGAATACATAAAGACTATACAAAAGTGACTTATGACAAATCTAAAAAAATCACATAGTACGTATAAACTGTTTTGATAAAGTACTGGTTTTCATCTCACCTGAAACCATAAGTAAATATTATCAACATTTAATATTAATTTACTATTTCGTACATTACCCTATGTGGGTAGTTGTGAATAAAAATGTTGGGTACAGAAGTAACTCTTTCTCTTACAATTCTCTAAGTCACTTCCAAGAGAACTAAAAGAATCAATATGGGTAATATTTAACAAGCAAATATAAATTCAAATTTAAAGTGTCAAAAATACACTAAATGTTGAAAACGGCGACTTGAAATTACAAATTTGAGATGAGTTGAATAATTCTCAGGAGAACAATTTTCTATTTTAGTGACAAATTTATTTTAATTAATAAAACTAGGGACGTTGCCTCGCTCCGCTTCGCTCGGCTCCTTATTTTATCTTACATGTAAACCTTACACGCTCCTCTTTGCTTCGCTCAACTTCGCACCTATTTTTTTACTTTTGGTGAAATATTTCGGATTTCATACTTTAAATTCGCCCACTCAGTATTTTTAGTCGCACGCTTTGGTATTTATTCCGGACACTTGAAGTCGCTAATTATATTTATATTAATAATTTCCCTATCTTAGCTGTATATTAGCTGTTCACAGTTTATGGATAGTCGTAACCAAGAGTGATACATTCTTACCGAGTACGTGCCTCTATTGTTCAATTGTTATCCAAAACTAATCCAATAATCCGAATTTGTGTAAATTCCTAAACTATAAAACGTACGGTCAAACAAAAGATTATGTTCACTAAAAGACAGTTTATATCATGACCACGGCTACGAATCAGAGCTGGGTGTTCATAAAGAAACTAACGGGCCATCATAACCCTAAAGAATATCGGACTCACTTTACAACTCTTGTTTTATTCAAGCTTAGGCATTATCATAACTCGGAAGGGGCTATGTAAACGCAAACGAGGCTCCAACGTTCTATCGATTCGAGTTTCCTATTTCGATGGCATTTTCTCCCCCGAATATTTTACTTAAATCCCTGTGTATTACTTACAATGATTAAATATACTTACTCGAATATTTATAAATGTAGAAATAGAAATAAAGTTACTCGAGAATGGTACAAAATACCCACAACACCCACTTTTTACGCCAGAAAAGTAGATAAAGTAGGCTAGCGGATACTACAAAGTCATACAAAGTGGTCAGAGACAGGCGATTATCTAAAGTCAATTAAAAAGGATTAAGGTCTGCAAACAAATAAAAAAAAACTCATTAATGTTAAACGTCAGTCTCTTAGCAAAAAGTGCATAACAACTTTGTATTTTTTGTTTAAAAGTTAAATTTGAAAAACATTTTGGTACGAGTATGTGGCAGTTAACACTAATAATTCCGCATTGGTGAGGTTTATAAAGCATGAGTTTGAAATTTGATGCACAATTAATCATGATCTGGTCGAAACAAATTTAAAACAACATTTTTAACTGTTAACTACCACATACCTAAATATTTTTAAAATTTTAACTTATAGGAAATACAAAGTTAAGTTATGCACTTTGTGCTAAGCGACTGTCGTTTAACCTTAAGGCATGCTCAGCTGAAATCCGAATCCTACCCATTGACCCACAACTGTAGGAAATAAAGATTATACACTCATGGACATATTTAAGGAAACGCAAGAAAAGGGTTGATTCAAGATTTTTATAGACTTGTTTTTCTTTTTTTTTTTGTGTTACCGTTTTGTTTCGAAAAGCAGTGCAAGATTTGGGTCAAATTGGTAAATCAGTTAAAAAGAAATGCTTGTGAAACAGAGACGCACAAGTGAAAACACGATTTCAAAATTGCACCAGAATTTCTCCTATAGAGCTCAGAAAAACTTGGTGAAAATTTACAACAAGAATATTTTTGACAAATTACAATTTTAATTGACTCAATTTAGACTCTGTATCATCCCATGAGAGAATTGAATCTTCAGAGAATATTGAAGAATGTTGCCCATTACTACTTGATCAATTGTGAGTCCAAAACTTTCATAAAGTTAGGAAAAATATTACCTTTGAAAAGCTTAATGCCTAAAACTCACATTAAGTAAAAAATAACCTAGAAATCTTTGAGTAAAAGTTGTTATATTTGTAATTTCAACACATTATCTTTGCGTCCCTCTAATTTTATTGTCAGTTTGATTACCAAAATTAAATTTTTAAAAACAGTTCGTCCTAAATGCCATCCTCTTCCATGATAAGATTCATTATATCTTTTAACAGCTGACACTTTTTCAAAAATTAAATTAAGGTTGCTGTTAGCTTAATGTTGTCTCATTTGTATGAAGACGTGTTTACAAAAGAAACTACATAATTTGTATTTGTCATTCCTAAAAAAAAAATAAAAATGATAGTACTGAAAGTTGAGTTTCCTTCAAATTCTCTATAAAACAGCAATTTCATATGTAAAGACATACTATTTATAAAGAAAAGATATTATTAGAAACCAAATTTGAACCACACAATTATTGGTTGGAGATAATACAATAAATACTAATGTGTACGTACAGATGCCTGCGCACTTCAAGCTACAGAAGCGCCAATAAGTAGCTGGCGTCTGTACATACTCGTAACTCGAACATACATGTCTATATACCTATGTAGAGACTGTAGCATGTAACAAAGACGTCAACTGCATTATCTTCCAGCCACATTAGGGCTACATTTACAGTCAAATATCACCCTTATGTCTTTACATTAGAGCAATTAGACCAGCACGACAGATATTGCAGCTTCGTATAAAGACGGATGGAGTTCTGTCAGTCATGTCACACGCTACTCGTACCTTTACAAACATAGCTTTACAGCCGTCGTAATTTAAATTCGACTCTAACTGTAAACATTTACGGTTCAAAACAAGGCGTAGAGATAAGTTTGCCAGTTTCTAGGTGGTCCAAATGTGAGCAGATGCTCGCTTTTACGTCGTTTGCACTTGTTCACGGATGGTGTCGATTTTATTCTGAATTTTTAGTGGGAAATTGCATTCATACCGACGTTATGAGTACTCATGAGTTATGCTGCACATAAATAAGTGCTAAACCGTTTTATGGTTCCGTAGAGCTTAAAATATACTAAGCTTTTAGAATTGGGACTTGGTTCGACTCAATATCAGGAATAATAGTGAATTTCTACTTCTTATCAAATTGAGAATGGAGGGCAAAACATTTTTCAACTGAAAGCGTTTTGTATTAAAATTGTGTACTTTTATTAAAATAAAACTTTAATATAAACATTATTAAGTACATAATTTTTATTTATTTTTATTTTATACAAATGATTTTTACAATATAAAGTTCACACTGTAAGCGCGCACGATAATAATTATTATAATATCTATGAATGCTTGTAATAAAATAAGGAAAATTATATACACATGTCCTAAGTACCTACATACGAATGATTAAGTAGACAAATAGTTTATTTTTATACAGTAGGAAATGGTCTTGAGTTTATTTATTTGAATTTATTTATTTATGATGTAAGTACACGTACCATAGTTTAGAAGGAAAGAGGGTCGGTAATCCTATTAAATAGTATTTATTAGATCGAAACTTGTAAGAGCCCCCATGTCTCCACCATCAAAACAACCCTAATTTCAACTAAAACCTTTGCAATATTTACCCTTATAAATTGTTATTGAATAAATAATACAGCACTCAAATCTTGATTGAGCCTTACTCTCAGGTAGAGTAATTAAATTATAGTAAAATCATTTTGCGACTCCTTGATCTACTTTAAACTCTTGTACTACCCGTACGAATTAACTGTGCACCTCGCGCTGTGACGTCATTTGGACAAAGATGCTAACTGAACGCTTGCATTCCAGCGGAGTGCACAGTTGATTCGTACGGGTTGTAAGTATAACCAGCAGTGGCTGTGTTTACAACAACACAAAGCATATCTATAAAATGTCGTCTAGGAGACTGCACAATTTTATTTTTAAACCACCTGCTCGACAATTTCCAATTACATATCAATCTCAACGTAAAATAAAACATTACCTATCAAGGGAGGTAAAGTTGTATGAAACTCCCAAGCAGCGACGTATTCTCCATAGGGTCATTCGGGCGATCGCCCGGGGCGGCCCTGTCCCAAGGGGCGGCCCTTCAGTTTCGTAATTTAGAATCTTTAGCAATTTTAACAATCTCAGACAATCTCAGTTAAAAAATACGTGTTTGGCGGCTCACCCGTACGCACTAGCGTGGGAGTCGGGTCAAAAAGGCGTGGCGGCACGATGTCAGTACAGTATCAATTTGATGTCAGTACAGTATCAAAAGTGCCTCTCAATTGCCCGCCGCCCTCGCGCCGCACCACTGCGCCCCTGCGCTTAGCTCAGACTTCAGTCATTCGTCGCTCGCTAGCGGGTATCCCTATTGCTCGTCGTCCATCATGAAAAAACGTCAAAGTGGCTACGTGTACAGGAAAAAAGCCGAAGATTCAGGATTATAAACATATGCAAAAACACACGATAAAAAGGAATCGACAAATCGCGAGAAGGTGAAGTGTGCTTGACAGGACGCGACCAATTTCACGTGCAAACGTTTCTACCCGTATGTGACCAACTTATAATAGAGTTCAAAAGGCGAAAAGTAGCGTATGATGAAGTAAATGGCAAGTTTGCATTTTGTTCTGAAAATGGACCAGATGACAGAAGAGGATTTCCATAAGAACCAGTGCCAAAGAGCTTCAGTCCACATACCCAAAAGATCTTGCAGATGGACTTCAAGACGAATGTATTCTCTTAAGAAATTATATAAAAACTGTGTTAAAACCAAAGACCATGAAACCATTATTAACATTAATGAATGATAAAAATCTTAAAGACGTGTATCCGTATACGGATATTACATTACGCATGTTTTTTTGCACTGCAGTGACAAACTGCACTGCAGAGCGTTAATTTGCCGTGCTAAAGAGGATTAAAAATTATATGCGTTCTTGCACAAGTGAAAACGTCTGAATTGTTTAGCAATTCTCAATATAGAGGCCGAAATAACGAAGTCACTTAACTATGAAGACGTCATTGATGACGTCACCAATCAAATTGACGCGTCGTCACGCTGCTGTATATATTTTTAATGAAAAAATAATGCAAAATATTTTTTCCCTCGGCAATTGGTTAAGGGGGGCGGCCCAATCGTATTCGCCCGGGGCGTAGAAAACCGAAATACGTCTCTGCTCCCAAGGGAGTAAAGTTATTTGAATTTGCAACGTCAAATTCATGTGGAAACTCGTGGAAAACTCTAAGTAAAAAAATGCCTCTAAGTAATTATTTAGACAATTTCCTCATAATTAGAGAGCTCTTTAACCATCACTATAGAGGTTTTTCCTTGCCTTGAATCCCCTATAATATTGGTTATACTGTTGCTCTCCACTTCGTTTGCCCTGGCCACATCAACATTAATCACTACACTGCACTAATGTGTAATACGCTCATAATAATATATTGTAATTATAGAGTTGAAACAGCCCTTCCAGTAAAAGCTTTTATTACCAAGTGCTAGAGCCCATAATTCCAATGTAGATGCTGTACTTGGACGCCATTACATTGTGATGAGAGACATATCAAAATGGCGGCCGTGTTGAGTGCGGTTTGCGTTTACTCTGATTACTCGGTAAATGTTGACAGTAATACCTTGTAAAATATTCAGGCTCGTCAAATAAAATATGGCATCACTAGTTTCCCGATAGCCTATGCGTATATTTTCATTAGCATAGTATAAGTACGAAGTTAAAGCACAGGCAAAGGTTTTCTGAAAAACGTTATTTATTAAGGATCCGTATTAAGTCAGATGTACAACTTCAAATAACAATTTCAAATCGTGTAACTAAGTCAATCGGTTTAGTTAAAATAATATAGATGGTAGACTGATCTAAAAATCTTGGAAAAAACGCAAAAGCTATAAGTTCGCTAAATAGAAATTACAAAGTTACCTATAAATTTCATGTTTTTCAAGTGTTAAAGGGCCTTTCTTGAAAAAAAATTTTGAAATTTGTACTGAAAATTAGTGACCAAAAGTATCTAAACATTTTAGAATTATCTAAAAATTTCATCTAGAAGCCAAGTTCTTAAATAAAAACACAGTTTTTCGTGAGCGCGTGTTTTTTGGTGATCGTAACAGCCACGGCTAAGTGGCGCGCAGTTTTAAACTAAAAGGAAACGTCGTAGAGTGCTCAATCTAACCTTATACGGACCCTTAAGAATGGTTGTCAAGACGCGACCAACTAAGTTGTGGGCGTGGCCAAATGTCATGCTGTTTCATTTCGCTATAAGATGCACACTCCGTGAAACTTGCGAGGACAATACAATCGTGCTGATTTCGTCACCAGCGCAAAATTGAAAACTTGTTTCAGGAGAAACCACATTTTAGCAAGACTGTTAACGTTTTCAAACATTATTTTTAGTTATTATTAATCAAAATAACATTTTCGATGTTTGACTCGTATTTATTTTTGATTTTATTTAAGACAATAAAAGCACATTCGGCTACACTTTTGGTAAAAAACGGTTAAATTTACGTATTTTAGGGGTTTGTTGTTAAAATATTACTCAAATTTTATGGTTTTTTAGACAGATTTAAATATAGATCTAGATAATAGACTCAGCCTAAAATATTATAATAACATTCCATAGACACCCCACAATGTGGTGATAGCGTTTATACGAAGGTTTGCGCTTAACAATCGCCTCTCAAATGTGAAGTGGGACCCAAAACAACAACGCATATGGCCATGATAACGAAAACTATTTTTAAAGGACACTAAATAAAGTAGAATTTTGTATGGCACAAACTAGGACGCTTATAATTATCTTGAAGGTTATTCGTATTTATAAGGTAAACTAACGCAGTTTTGGTTATAGGCAAACCCATGACTCCCTTACGTATCTAATAAAGAACACGGGAAAGAAAACCTATTGAAATCGAATGAAACTGCTTTTCCCTAAAAATATGGAAATTTTGACAAAAATTTCGTTTTTTTATCGAGCCAAGTTACATTCGATTCATAGATTTTAGCATCTAAAAATAAATTTTCCGTAAAATGAACTTTACCTTTAAAAACACTTCACCTTTTGATATGTTATGCAAAATTTTCATTTTCAGCCAAACATAACATCAGTTATTCATCTGATAAACCCGTGACCAAGACCTTTTTCCTTGTTTTTTTATGAGTTTGTAACCCCACAACAACTCTCCGATGAAAACTAAAACGCTTGCGGCGTACATGAAACCTATAAATATGAACGCTCCCAATAACTGCTCGATACCTAGGGGCACAATAATGCTCGTGACGTCCCCCCCAACCTTGTGGATAAACAGCTCGTCGTTCCATTTATCTATAAGCCCATTCTCCGATACACTCCGGATAATATTGTTGAACCTTTCCAAAAACGGAAACCATTTTCGCGCCAACAAAACCACTCCGTATTTGTAAAGGTTATAGCTCTCCGGAAAACAATAGATCAGAGGCTCACCTTTTCCAAGCTTCTGGTCCATATACTCCGCCTGGCGCCGAGATGAAACTACAGCGAAACTTCCGAAAGCTGCTCTGTTAACGCCCTCGCGGAAAGTCGTAGAATTATATTTGCGATATAAATAAAATCCGCTGGCGTTATTAGTCTCAAAATAAGACCGGTAAATCTCCCTTCCTCCCAAAGGAATTCCAGAGTCAATAATATCTAGCTCTGTGCCTATTTGATGCACAAATCGTGGGTGCATTAAGAAACTCCTTAAGAATGATTCGTAGGAAATCCCCATGTTTATACTGAAGCAAAGCCAGCCGAAGATCAGTATCCTAAATGTAGCACTTTTTGGCTCAAACTGTGCTCCCCAGCCCAACAACATACTAAAGGTCATGAGAAAAGAATTGGTCGGCCATTTCGTTACTTTCCTTTCACGTTCTACATAGTAAAAGTAATGGAATACCAATCCCATTATAATTAAAGTTGATATTGTTGCAACCCAAGTAGACCATTGAAAAATTTTAACCAAGTTATCCCAAGTCGATGCTTGACGAGCTCTCGGAACACACCAAGTCATTTCATCCTGGGTGTAGCTTACAGTCGGATCAAACCATTTACGAATCGTTCTTGTTACTTCTATGTTTCCTATCACAAGGTCCACTAAATCATTCCTTAGCTCTCCGTAAGCTCCTGTAGCAGTTCCATTCGGGTATATAATCCCCCAATTTTCTGGTGTATCTGACGTTCTGACTTCAAGACTTGTGTTGGTGAATTGGCTGATAATTTTGACCAAATTGATTTCTGTACCGCGATCGAAGATGTAAGAATCATTGTAATATGAGTTTATAAGTTTTTCCACAGGCAGCATAACGTAAGGCTCTGAAACAACTGCGTAAGTTACGAGAGGGCAACCTTTCATGTCTAAAGGAAACATTTCTCTTTGTCTGGCAAATTGTGTTATGATAGCATTTTTGCACGTATCTAATACGTAAACTGAATCACATTCACCACCACATTTATTGTGATCATAAGGTTTCCAAGTGTATGCAACCACTTCTTCATCAACCGGTGTATAAATGAATATAATACTCTTGAAAAGTTTATGAAATCGAAGTTCATTAATAAACATGATTGCAACATCTGTAGCATTATCGCCGTCTTTCAATTCGTAATATACAATAGCTTTTGCCAAGGGATTCCAAGTTGGCAGTTTGTTCAGCTGCTTTATATTTCTTGCCAGTTCAGACTGTACTTCCAAAATCAACATGTAATTTTTCGCCTTTTCCGGGAAATGGGAAGCGTTGGCGTGTCTGTAAAAGGAATCTTTTACCATCACTGAATATTGCGTTCCTCCGTGTATGGTTTGCAAAAGTAGACCCTGTGTGGTTGAAACATAAGAATTAATGTTGATTATTACGATGCTTCCGCTTAGAGCCTTCTTCTCTACGAAATATTTCGCAGATAATTTTAAAACGCATTCCGCAGCTTGAGCTATTTGATCAGAATTTCCGACTGTCGTTAATAATGGGTTTTGAGATTTTACTTTTGTAATAAACAGCAAAAAAATCAAAGAATAAACTCTTTTAGAGAACATTGCAGCTCGATATTTCACTGGAGGAAATGAACTGATAAATTCTAAAGCTAAAGGAAACTATTATGTCTGGTACGATACAGTGGAAATGTAGCAAATAGGTATAATTTTATGTTGTTCACGATCGAGTTGTTATCGGTATAATAACTTTGATATTTTATAAAAATAAACAAGCGCTTCTATGCAGGGATCGGAAACTGTAGAATTATTTTCGTGTAGTTAAATATGCTAAATATCTACAAGAATCCCTCAACCAAACAACTTCTAGTATTACTTTATCTGCACTCATATCGTAAAATCCAGATTATGAACTCAAAAATAGTGCAAAATGATAGGTATTTTTTTCTACGAACGTCTTTTACATAGATTTTTTTTCAAATTAAAGTTGGATTTCTCAACAAAATGTTATTAATTTTTTCTCTGCTGTAATTGTCCAATTACAAAGGCAAGGGTAACTTATTCCATACCGTCATGCATGACTGACGTTTTAATATCTTATGCCAAAGAGGTTTTATATGAAATTGCCTATACGTACAAAACCCAATGAGTCAAAGCCACAGAAGTTAGGACGAGGTTAGGAGGTCAGGTTGTAAGGAGGTTAAATTTAAATTTATTTTCGGCCATTTATTAGCTATGCCATGGTAAGGCGGGTGGACTATTGCATTTTGATTGGTTGGCGCGTTGGCGCCAATGGTTTACGTAGAAATTCTACTTTGTTTTTGTAGGCCAAAAGTTTAATTTGGTCTAAAATGTGCAGTCAGTATCTGACGATGATAATTTGACTACACCTAACATTACGGGAACAGCGACGAAAAGGATGAGCCATATTAACCAGAAAATTCAAACACAGCTTGATGTTATTAATTTTTGGACTGGAAACAGGGAGTTAACAATCTACTGCATGTAATTGTAAAGAACTTCAACGAGTCAGCAGCGCTACTTATCTCGGGGTTGTAATAGACGAGCATGTGACTAAACAGGCTTCTAAAATCAGACACGTCATTTATTTATGTATATTGCGACCTTAGAAATATAATCTGTCAAAGTGTCTTCTGTTCAATCTGTACTACGCACTATCTCGGTCATTGCTTCTTTGCAGTATGGAAGCGTGGGTTATGACTATTTGTTTAATTTTTGACAAAAATAGTTTTTATTTTTTTTATTTCTTCCATCATCAGTGTCGTGAATATAACCTACCCTGTGACGGAAGTTGCTGATCAAATCAACATTCTGTATAAAGTGACTTTCCCTGCGGTCCGAAATAGAATTATACGGCTAAAAGCCATGAGTAAATTAAAGCGTGAGCAATGACTGGTCCGTAATTTGTGAGCTAGCAAACGAAGTGGAAGCCATCTCATGATTTGGACCGCGTTAAAAAGATATCTCAAGATTTTTTATAGCATTAGTAATATAGTCCGTTTTAGCAGAAGCAAAGGAATTTGAGTGTTTGCGTTGTATTAACATATTTGTATCGCAGCAGCGATGACTTGTTATATTTTTATTTATTGACTCCACAGACAGGTTCACAAATATATTTTTTTCCATTCCAACGTTTATCTTTTAAAGAGTTGTACAAGAACTTTTCCAAAGTTTTGTCTGAAAATGATGGAACGAAAATCATTTTTGGCATTTCACTCCGTTCAACCCTCACATCGCCTCACCTCTGACGCATGAGCCATAAAAATCATACGAATGAATGAAATCATTTGCTTGACTCATGGTTTATTTACCATTCACCTCATAATTTTGGCGATGTAATTCTATTTCGGACCGCACTGTGCGATTGAGAGTCAGTAATTGGTTAGGACCAAACTGTTTTTTTTTTTTTTTATACGCATATAATTATTTATTTAAAGCCCTTTAGACAACGTCTGTCTGCTAGTTATTACATTTGTAGTCGGTTACTTTTTTTTTGTAAAAAGTTTATTTCTTTCATTTTGACGACAGCTTACATAACAATATATCATTAGGTTTGACATTTCAATTCAATAAGGCTTTCAAGGATTACAGATTGATTGCTTACCTATAATGATCGTCTGACCTTCATAAATCACTGATAACACTGACGGCATACAATGTTTTCGTCATTAAATGTATTGACGTTATAACTACAATGTATCGTCACAGAGCTTATACAGTGTGTCCCTCGTACAAGTGCACATCCGAAAGTGGGTGAAACTAGATCTAAATATATCGACAAAAACAAAGAAAAAATCTGGAAAACATTCTCCACCTGGGTATCTTTGTGCGGGACGCGAGCACAGTGCCTTTGGTTAACCGCTCGTAGAAAATATTGTACTGTCTAAAATTAAAATATTGTATTGTACTGTACGTAAATATTTTTGTTATGGGTTAGTTGCACAGACCTCTAACTCCCGGTTTCTGAAAGGCCAATCAAAGTTAACAGTAGATTAAAAAAACTTTAACCGCAAATAACGGTGAAAATAAAGCATATATGAAGTCTGAATAGTGATGAATCAATAATTAACTTAGTTAATTTTTGATTTCAATGTAAAATTCCCACTTTTTCTGGCTTAATCCGCAGATAATTTTTTTTTAATCTACTGTTAACATTGATTGGCCTTTCAGAAACCGGGGGTAAGAGAGGCAAGAAGTTTATAGATGTGTATAGTATAACAGTAACGTATGTTAGTATCATAGATAAATAGATAGCATAATTTTATTATTATAATCTCTTTGGCCGAGTGGTAGAGAGCGCTCGCCTCCTAACCCAGAGGTCGTGATTCAATCCCCGCATATTAATCTGTGTTCTCTCTGCGTGCTTCGGAAGGCATGTTAAGGGGCTAATAACTGCTGGTGACCTTGGTGCGTCTCACTTTCTCACACGATTCGTCCCATCATTTGTCGTTCAAGGGGTAATCAAGCTGCGAAAGAGGTCAAAATTACCAGAATATACTTTATATATAATGAAAAATATTATATAAATAAAGTTTATTATAAATATAAATACCAGTCGGAACATTTTCACTCGGCCAGGCCGCGGCTGAGCAAGCGTCCCTAGCCTCGGCCAAGCACGAGACTTCTACGTCACCAAAAGATGGGTTCAATGAGGAAGGTGCGATGAGGCGGAGATACACAGCGTTGGGACAAAGTTACCATTTTGTTCCCTTTGCTGTGGAAACCCTCGGGCCGTAGGGGTCAAAAGCGTTACGCCTCTATAAGGAGACATCGTCGCGCCTGGTCGATGCTTCGGGGGATCCAAGTGCTGGATCCTATTTTGGCCAAAGATTAAGTCTCGCGATTTAGGCCTCGCGAGGCCTACCAGGTAACGCCAGCAATTTGGCTTCGATTTTTTATTTAGTCTAAGTTAGGTATATTTTTATATTTATGTATTAAATACCTTTATATTGATAAAAGTAGTTATAATATAATTTATAGGTAGTCTAGTTTTTAAGGTTCCGTACCCAAAGAGGAACCAACGGGACCCTAGTACTAAGACTCCGCTGTCCGTCTGTCTGTCCGTCTGTCTGTTCGTCTGTCTGTCTGTCACCAGGCTGTATCTCATGCATGAACCGTGATAGTCAGATACTTGAAATTTTCACAGATGATGTATTTCTGTTGCCGCTATAAGAACAAATACTAAAAAACAGAATAAAATAATTATTTAAGGGGGCTCCCATACAACAGACATGTTTTTTTTGCCGTTTAAAGGGTAACCAACGGGACTCTATTACTGAGACCCCGCTGTCTGTCCGTCTGTCTGTCTGTCTGTCTGTCCGTCTGTCTGTCCGTCTATCTGTCCGTCTGTCACCAGGCTGTATCTTATGAACCGTGATAGTTAGACAGTTGAAATTTTTACAGATTATGTATTTCTGTTGCCGCTATAACAACAAATACTAAAAAACAGAATCAAATAAATATTTAAGGGGGCTCCGTTTTTTGCTGTTTTTATAGATAATGGTACGGAACCCTTTTTGCGCGATTCCGACTCGCACTTGGCCGGGTTTTTAATGTTATTTAAGTTTTATTTTGTTAAAATAAATGAAACTTTTTAACTACATAACTAAATAATTAAAATTAATCATGCAAAAAATATATTTATCTCGAGTGGGTCATGAGTGTGTCTTTTAAATACCTTGAAAAACAGACGGTATTAATCACATGTCTTTATCGTTCAGTCGTTTCAAATAAATATTTTGAAAAAATTCCTCGGTCCTGGATTTGAACCCGCGAATTCTTGCTTACAAGGCAAGTGCTCTACCAATTGAGCTACCGAGGTTCCTATTGTAGACCGTTGAATTTTTCCACCATACCTGTTGTTACACCAAATTTTTGTTACTACTTGATACACACTTTATGCACACATCTTTTCTGTCTTGTAATAAGTTGGGTAATATTTAGAGGACTTAACCAAAGCGATGGATTTCGCTTTAATCATACTGGTAGCACAACATAACCACTTACAGAATGTTTACTCCGCATAACTATCGAAAACAGGCGCATGCACACATAGACACGTACGTACGAGATCATCATACGTACGCGTCTATGAATGTGTGCGTCTGTTTTCGCTCCGTCGTCGTCGAGTCGGACTTCTGGTACTATTTATTTTGTGCTGGTAGTTCACCCCGAACTGTGAGCTCGCGGACCCCCAAACCCATATTTTGGCAACCACTTGACCGATTTAGCCCATATTCGAACTTAAAATTTCTTTTTGTTTTATTTACTCGCCTACCAAATTTCATGACGTTCCGATCAACAATACTCGAGTTATCGTCGGACAAACATTTATACATACATACAAATGCCAGATTGTTTAAGTAGACTCGGAGAATTCGCTCTTTTCGCTCGCTCGCTGTTTAATCTAGTTTTTTTATTGACAATTAGATGGTATGATTAAATATAATCAATAATTGAAACCACAGTGAAATATAATTTACAGAATATAGTTTATTATTTCAAAGTCTGTCGCTTGTTAGTAAACGAAACTTGGTCCGACCGAAGTCGAGTGGGCAACAACTTCAGTTAAAGTGTTTAATACAACTTAATAAAACAATCATCATGTTTAATTATTGTTCACTTAATCACCATTATCATTAATTATAATTATTACATATCGGTACAAATCATTAACCACATAACACATAATTATCACTAAAATTGACTGACAAACAAATTGCAGGGTCTAACATTTTGTGCCGTAAAACGAGTGTGATACACCATACATACTTGCTTAACTGTCTTTTAATTATACAATTATTATTTAATAATTAATTATTTTTAACTATTTACAATAAATGCAACCTCAAATACCTAGAACCTGTGCTCCATAACAATATCTATATAAATATGTTTTTCCGTTTAAAGCTAATTTTAAGAAAGATTTATTTTTTATAATCGGATAGAGGAAATTGGGACGGTGTGTACACACTATTTTTATATAATTTAAGCAATTTATGTATAATTCAAAAAGTTAAATTAATTGTCTTTTTCTGCGAAACAAAATCCGTAAATGGTACACACAAACATACATACATAAAACACGTGCCCAATTATTAACACACAAAATTGCAAATGGCATTTAAAAGAATTTCCGGTAAAAAAAAAAACATATTAGCGCAGTTCTGTTGATTTAACCGTCTATCTGTCCACAGCACAGTATTTTGCTAAAGGTCCAATTCAAACGAAAAGTCTTAGATAATTTTATGAACATTCAAGGGAAAATGCGTATTTTCGAAACATAAACATTTTGAAGGACGTACACTTGAAAGAATTTTATTTAATTCATTAATAAACACATTTATTGAGGCCTTCAAACAATACAAACAATATGTAAATGCCAAGTTTGAGCAATAAAATCCAAGTTCAAAGTAAATCCTTCTACTTTTCATATCAAATCTACGATTCAAGCTCGTACGTCGCGATCTACAATATACAAACTCATCTGAGACTAATACAATCTAATTTCGATCTTGACGTCGTATGATTATGATTTCTTTTCCCTAATTTCATCTACACCTCACGCCTCAGGAGTTTACTAAAAATATTGTATAAGATCTAATAAATATAGGAAAGAGATATTGAAATTGTAAATGTATGTAGTCTTCAATACAACGATATGCTTC
Source organism: Ypsolopha sequella (assembly GCA_934047225.1). Taxonomy (NCBI): domain Eukaryota; kingdom Metazoa; phylum Arthropoda; class Insecta; order Lepidoptera; family Ypsolophidae; genus Ypsolopha; species Ypsolopha sequella. The sequence goes on from OW203991.1 coordinate 10,336,646, forward strand.
ATTTTCATGGTGGCAGCCAAATATTTTATTAATGTGATTTCGCCTTAATCGTACACTTTTTGTCTCAGACTTTAATCCCTAGTACAGAGAAAACAAATCCTATTATGCTTTTGTTTTAATACCAAAAGCCTTGATAAAAAAAAAACACAAAAAAGTAATTTAATCATAAAAGTAACGAGTTGTTATTCGGTATTAAAGTCCAGACAAAAATTGACCTAATCTTAGAGTAAGTTAGACTATTAAAGGCAAAATAGATAGGTAGTAGATATAGCAAATAGACAAAACAGTTTGAAAAGTTGACAGAAGCGTGGGTAGATAAAACATTAACAATGCTGTCAAAGACAGTAACAGTAAAGATGAACAAATAACTGACAACAAAACAAATTAAAAGAAAATTTGTTTTAATAACAACAATGTTAAAGTTTCTCAAATAACTTTGGTGACTGCACCTAAAACTTACACTTAAAGTGGGATAAAAATCTGGGATGTTTTCAAAACAAGAAGTTTAAAAGTAAGTATTTTCCAGGTAAATATCGTGTTTCACCATCTATGATTTGTAAAAACACAATGTGTTTATTAAAGTTTCGAACTTTCGCTTCTGAACAATGCATCTTTACTTTCGTTCATCAAGGTTTTTATTACTAGTACAATTCCAAATTTTTCAAAGTATCGTATATGGCTTCTGTAGAATTCATTAGGATCGGTCGAGTGATTCTCTATGACATAACAATAATTTAATATTTACACTAAACATTTGCGAATCAGTCGGTATATCTTCTCTTACTTTATTCCCCTAACGCAATATTAGCAAAATTTAGTTTATCTGTTGTTAAACACTCAACAATCGAATTTGCTTTTCCAAAACAGATTTTGTTTGCCTTTAAATTACTTATTAATTTGTGTCATTCACAACTTTTTAAAGCGCAAAGAAAGTCTGCAATGTTATATCCCATAGATCAATTTCAAAAAGCAGTACTGCATTATCCATATATATTATTTAGTTTTTACTTTAAGGTTGATATCATTTTATTGTGCAGCGATACAAACAATAACTGCTTCTTCAAAAAAATCATTTTGATTTTTATCTGTTTTAAATGCTGTGAGGATTACCTATCATACTTAAAATTGACAATGTCGTACTTAGCAGCTAGCTGTTTATTTTGTTGAGTTCTTTCTGAACTGGAAGTATTACGGGCTTTAGACAATATTGGTTCTTCACAGCACTAAAGACAGTTGCTTCTTTTTAAAGTCAAATATTCCATTGTACGTTTTTTACCATTTGCGAGGTAAAGAGGGCTGAAGCGGGCAACAATGCTACATAATTTTTGCGTAATAGGTAGTGTCTATGCTCAAACTACGATCCAACTGATATGTCCAATCACTTCACTTTACACGACGGCCATTTTGGCTTGATTACATTCGGTGTTGTCCGGATTTGGGCTCCGAAAACGAGTTTCATTTGAATACTTTTTCTGTGTTTTCTAAAATCTGCTTACAAAACAGTGAAATGTGATATATGGTTCAAATGAATTAATTTGATATGCTTACCAATATTGCATCTTTAGTTTACTATCGACATAAATGTCTTTTAAAGCCTTTGTGTCATCCGTTAACGTGCAGTTTGTCGTATGTTTAGGAATCTTTGATTTTGCCATCCCTCTTAACCCCTTTCAGCGCCAAATACAGACAACATCCCAACACTATCAAACTTTGATAATTATTAAGTTTTAAACCACACTACACCATCAAAGGTTATCTCTTTACACATACCACTCTTTGATCCCGTCTCTCTTGACGGGTTGAGGGGCGAGAGGTGCGGAGGGTGCGGTACCATTTCTATTCAAAGGTAACGGTTGTAGGTTTCTGACGGCACCGCCAGTGGCAGCACTTGATGCTCCGCTCTGATAGCTCGAATGAGCCTGAAATAAAGAAATTCAAAGGTCACTTGGAACAGCAATAACTGCTATCGTTTCCATCTTTCCGTAGACATGTTCAAAAGAATCGTCGAAGTGGATTATAGTCGTATTCTAGATAAAGTAAATTAATAAATATTTGACCTAAATTCAATTAAAAGGCTAAAAGTTATATTCAATATCTGAAATTCGTCGGTCCGTATGTCACGGGTGTTTAGGTCGTAGACGGAATGAGTTATAGACCTGAAATTTTGTGTAGAATATTGCGCTAAAACCGAATATTGAATTAGAAATTCATGTGGGGTGTCATTGTCTGAGTAAAGTACAAATATATTTTTATCTTTTTATCTTTAATCAATCTTTAAAAGAGTAGAATCCAGCGTGTCTGTATAGGTACATTGAAGAAAAGTAATAAAAATAGAAAAGGTAGTAAAGAAGAGTAATATATATATAAATAAATAAAATATATAAATAAAGTACACAAATCGGACCAAACACGAGTCGGACGGAAGCCAACTGGGATATTGTAGTTTGTATATACGAGTACAATTGCGACGGAGTGGAAGCTAGGAATAAATAAATTACCTTCAAAGTTGTCAGTTATAGGCCATTTTTGTTACAGGGTCTATCTCAAAAATAAAATTTGTAAGGAATTTGTAATTTTTATGAGTATACCATATCATTTATATTTACATGAACAACAAATACTGAAAACACTGATTCATAATGTTGTTTAAGGGTTCCGTAGCCGAATAACTGATCAACTTAATTTTGTAGGTTTGTTTCATAAATGTAGGTTAATGACAAGTTTGTAAATTTTGTTCAAATTGTTTAAGTCAATTAACTTATTTGAATCGTACAGAACCGTCAGAGCGTGAGTTCTACTCGCACTTGAACGATTTTTATTGTGAAGAGCTGTGTCCTTACCTGATTGCCAAGTAACGCTGCGCTGGCTCCTTGCTGGTACCCTTTGTCTTCAGTGACCTTATACGATGGATCCATTCTGAACACAACGTACTTTAGAACTAGGATCACAATGAGGATAATAGCGATGAGGACGCTGGCCACGATACCTGTGGGAATTAAAATATATTAGAGAAAATTAGTTACGTTGTAGTAAGCAGGATTGCTTGCTTTTAATTTTTTTTCATTAAATTTAAGTAAATCATTTTTTTTTTTCATTCTCTCATTTTATTTTATTATATTAGTTTTTACATATGAAATTGCCGTTTTCTATAGAGAATTTGAAGAAAACTCAATTTTCAGTACTAACATTTTTGCTTTTTTTTTAGGAATGACAAATCCAAACTATGTAATTTCTTATGTGTATGAATGTGACAACATTAAGCTAACAGAAACATTAATTCAATTTTTTAAAAGTGTGAGATGTAAAGAATTATTACGAATCTTAATGGAAATGGATGGCGAACTGTTTTTGAAGATTTATGTTTTATTATCAAACTGAAAATAAAAACAAAATTTAATACGTAGATGTAAAAACTTTGAAATCAACTTTCAAACAAAAAACAAATAATTAAAATAGCTATTGAATTGCAGGAATTATGAACTCATGAATCTGCAAGAAATTTTGGCAATTTCATATGTAAATACCTAATATAAAACTATAAGACATAGATTATTTAATTATATTACATTAAAACAGACCTGTAATGAGTGTATCTGATATACCTACATTACATAAATAAATATATTTCATTTAATTTACTTTCAATAAAAAGGGTGCCTCACCAACAATGGTAGCAAAAAACTCTGACTCTGGTGGCACCACTCTATTGTCAGTGGTCTTCGGATGGTACCACTTGGTGGTCATCTCGTGCTCGTAGCCGTTGTAGTCGGGATGCACTCTGCAGGTACAGAAAAGCAGTGTAAATATACATATGGAGGGGACAAATTTAAACTTACTTTAAAATTAATGGAAGTAACAATAGAAAAAAAATTGACAGTAAAAAAACAATATAGGTACACGCATAAATAAATATTTGTGTCGATTTGACGTAACACGACTTAACTTATTTGATAGGACTAACCTTATTTTAAGCGTCCTGTCTTTTTCTTTCTTTATCGAAAAGACAAGGGCAGAACGCTCAAATTAAGTTTAGTCCTGCCCAATAAGTTAAGATGTGCTACACCGAATCGACACCAAATACCACTTTTAAAAACCTATAAATAATACGTTTGCACTACAAAGTAATGTTAACGACTACAAAATATTTTAAACACATCCAAAATAATGAACTCCACAACAAAATTAATATTTCGCACTAAAATCAACCAATTTTTTTTTCCCCACTTTTTGGGACCTTCCTAATTTGCCCATCCAGCCATCTTCGAGTTTTAATTAAACAAAAATCGACATCATTTTATAAAATGCCAATCATACTCTAATGTACAAAGTTACTTTTGCAACTGGTGCGGCGTTTAGATTATTAAAAAATATAATCAAATCTCCATAACTTCGACAACCCTCACCTGCCAGGTATTCTGTCCTGTTCTCCCTCTATCTCGTAGGTCGGCCGTGTCTCTATCTCATTCTCGTGCTGTCTTTCTTCATACTCGGGTATGTGGTTGACTTCCTCTTCTGTGATGTGGGTAGTTTCATCAGGCGTGTGGTGGCGGGGTATCGTGGGCGTGTATTGGTGTTCCGTGTATGTATGCTCTGAAAAAAATATTTACCCGTAAGGTGAAGTAAGGCTTTAAAAGTCACCTTTACATCACTCATTGTTATTACTATCACATTTGAAGGGGTGTTAGATGTGTTACCGAAAGTTAACTGTCAGTAAAACAGTCAACACTTTTAAACTCTCCTTTCACCGAAATTTTTACGTTCCAATTTCGTTCGAGGATGAGCTTTATCGTCATACTTCAGGCACAAATACACCAATTTCATGGCATAAAGGTTTAAATCACAGTGATTTCTTTCACCACTCAGCAAGTATTCAAATACTATGCACATAAATTTCGGAAAACTCATTGGTGCATACTCCTCCGACAGGATTTGAACTTGGGTCTCGTGATTGAGAGGCGTCCTACCGACTGAGCTATCGTTTCTTTACCGCGGTTATACGACGTTTTAGCGAGACGATGCAAAGTGGGTTTTCCATTCGTTCCCCCAACTGACACCTGCCAACGAAATGTCACCGTCTCGACCCTCGACACAAAAGAAACCGCTGGTCTCTGACTGCTTGTGACCTGACCCTCGTACCATGGTAATCATGCATTTTATAACAGAAGTCATACATGTTGGAAGTATTGTTTTCAATAATTAAGTATCATAATATTTAATGAACAGAAAATCACTTGTACTATCCCACAAATTTATTTAATACTTCCTGACCGGTTTCGCCTTTATGGCATTATCAAAGGAATTAATATAAGATCTTAATTACACAATAAATAGTTTACATCAGCCAGTGCGATCAATGACACCATAATATTGTAATTCATAATACAATATTATGGTAAATATCATAATATTGATACTTAATTATTGAAAACAATACTTCTAACATGTATTGCAACGCCTCGATGAATACAGTATGATACTCACCGTCGATAGGTGTTGTCCTTCTATCTTCCCCAGAAGCGGAATGTGTCCCCGCATGCATATTGTCATGGTCCGGCAACGTGGTGCGGTGCTCTTGTGTACTTCTTCCTCCAGTGGAAGTATCAGTGGCTCCTGAGGTGGATCCTACAGTCTTATCCTCGTGAGGAGTTGAGCTGATGACAGCTGTCGTGACGGACGTCATACTGTGAGTGCTGCTGGCACCGGAGCTGTAAGATAAACGTTTGATGTTGCACACGTCTGATTTTTATTGTGCTTGGCAAAAATGTTGTTTTGTTATGTTACTGCTTATAATATAAAACGTTAAAATATAAATATATGTTTTATATATATTGTATCATATTTATATCACTTTATAAATCATTATGTCACCAAATCTTTGTTCAAAACATACATACAAATACCCTCTTACACCCTCACACTTATCATATTTTCTACATACACATTAAATAATTAAAATCATTGTAATCATAACAATCTGTTAAACTGATCAACCTATATAGTCAATACGATTACAAATGTAGTTCTATTAGGCCCCCGCGGTTCAGGCTCGATCTAGTTTTGGGGACCACTGTTAATGTACTGAACTTTAATAAAGTTAAAGATCTAATGTAATTTTCTTGTTGGTAAATAAACTGATTTTATTCTATTCCTACCTAGATTTTAAGCACAATAAAGCCTTGTTTATGATACTTACTTACTTAAATATAAGATTGATATGTTTCTTTATATCCCATATATATACTTACATAGGTAATTACCTATTTAGAATAAGAATAATTATGTTACTAGCTTTAAGTTACTTTGCTGTGCCCGACAGGGTCCATAATTGATACTACAAATGTTATTTAAGACCTTTCAAACATTATGGTGCAAATAACTTTGAATTTGAATTCTATTCTAACTTTTGCATTTAGGTACATTAATTACACGACGACAAGAAAAATGAGTTCTGGCTCTCGAAACTAGACCTATATTTAACACAAGAGTGGACGCGTGGGCTACAGGTGTAGACCAGGGTATATTATTGGTGCTTCTTTCTCAAACGCGTCACACTACTGCGCTATTCTTCCGTGTATTCGTCTACTATGGACCCCCGCGTCGCTCAGTAGCGTGTCGCTACCCTCAGCACACGGACTTCAGAACAGAACGACTAATAAAGTGAATGGGCTGCGTATGTAGCCCGCGCGACCGTTCAAGGAATGTGATAAATCCCTATTATTTATGCAAAAATTGTACTAATATTTTAAGAGTACTTCATTTTCGTGTAATTTTTGCATGTTACATACCGTTTCATAATAAATATACTTAGTATTAATATCTTTTTAGGAAATCATGGCGGCGTCTGCGTCTCATGTTGATTATTCCAAGTATTCTATTGTTTCGTTAAAAAGTACCTAAAAAATTCATGTTTTTTATTTTTTCATTATTAAACGATAAAAATAAAGATGATTATTCATTAAATTAAAAACTTTTTCATTCTACCTAAAGATGACCCACAATATTTGCATTCAAAATGGGCGACACATGTACCCCGCGCGACCGTTTCAGGAGTCAATTTGGGCGCGCCTACTCTAGTGTTAAGATCGACACTAATGTGATACTAGTTCTTCGTAACTCAGCTAGAATTTTAACCTGGGATATAACTACTACGAAGATATAAAGGGCGTCAAATATGGTAACTACAAAAATAAAACACGAATTTTTAGTGTTGCTGTAATTTCCAATAATAATATTGAGTTATCTGATTGAGTAACGACAACAGACACTTACGTAGTGGTTGGATGTTCAGGTTCAGTCACATCTTCACCGCTGGACCCTGAACCTTCTATACAGTCTTCATCATCGCATGGTTTCATCAACTTGCCGCTAGGAACACCCTGATGAAAAATTTCCTTACAAGCTATTATTTTATATTTAATTAAATATATTATATATACAAGGTGACTTTTTGATCATCGTCCAAATTCATACTGGAGGCTTGATAAGTGATCAGTATCTTGGATCAGTAACAATTTTTGTGAAATTCGTAAAATGAAATTTCGGCTTCCCATATAAATTCAGTTCCACTCCCGAGTGAATCACTATGGGGAGTTGAAATACCATTTTACGAATTTCACCAAAATTGTTATTGATACATGGTTCTGATCACTTACCAAGCCACCAGTATGAATTTGGACGATGATCAAAAAGTCACCTTGTATATATATACGAAAACACAAAAAATATAATTATAGGTAGTAAAATATATTTCGACCACTAATTGTCGTCGGCATCAGTTACACAATTATATATAAAAGTTAAAAATTAATAATTATAAATTATAGGTACTTATGATATTGAATATTTTATTTTTATAATGATGACAGCTAAAGTTAAACCTATAATTATATTTTTTGTGTTTTCGTATATATATATATATAATATATTTAATCTAAAAGACAAGAAAAGTCAATTATTATTTTATGTTATTTTATATTTATTTATATAAATTCTTTATTTATTTTAAAAAGCAAAATGGATATTTTTTTACATTTTTTCAAAATCTGTAAATGCAGAAGTAAAAGAATTCAAAAGTTAGGGTGAGTCTATCTATAAGTTTTCTTGTACTCGTAGCTTTCGATCTGGTAGCTGCCTTTTGTGACCTATCTTAACTTTCCAACCTGCATAGATTACATCACTTTTTTCCGGAAATATTTGGGTGATTTATAAATACAATTTAATTTTAAAATTTACACTGAAAATAATTTCTCAAAAAATTAATAAATATATGTAAAATTTATAAACGCCAGCAATCTATTGTCAAAATACATTTGAAATCGTCCTCTTGGAATTTCCGGATTAAGCAAATCCTCGTTAGCTTAGAAGTAGGTGTGAATAGTCGCCGATGACACCGCAACTGCGATGGAATCATAGAGAAAGAATTGTTCGATGGACGGGATAGAAAATCCCCAAACTTACCTTGTACCCTACCCTGCCTGGTGGTCGCCTCGTAGATGGCACATACACGGGAGTGATGAGATCGTCACCGGACCCAACGTCTGGGAGAACGCAAGCGTCTTCATCGTCATCTCTACAACCGGAACCGGCGCCGGAGTAGACCAGCTCATCCATCACGCCCGGTCCAGCATAGCCTGATGGGGGTGTCTGGAAGACAATGTACAACAATAGTAGTGCTTCGGTTTTCGGTTAATTATTATTGATTGTTTTGATGAACTTTGGTGATACTTAAGGCGCTACGAAAAAAAATCGACACTTTAAGAACTTGCATATCTACTTCAGTAAATAATGTATTATTTTGATAAAATAGTGCATTATTATTTTGATAAAATAGTACATTATTTTTGGATTCTTTTTCTAGGGACCTGTTAAAACAGAAAGGCAATTGGAGAAATTCGGCTCGATAGAAATATTTATTGAATTTGTCCTTTTCGACACCAATTCTCCTGGTCTGACAATTTAGAATGACATATGGACTGCAATTATATTTTATTAGATGGGTTTTAACGGTATCTAGGATCTGGTTAAACGAAATTTTGATGGCATGTTTAGTACATTTTATATTAATAAAAAACCGACTTTTTGCTATTTTTCCACGAATCCGTCCCTCTCGCACTGAGGGTTTTTTCACATATGGAGTAACAGGGACGCTAAAACTTTTACATATCGCCTTAAAATTACAATTTAAGCGTTTTGTCCATGTCTTTTCGATACAGAAACAAAAAGACAGAACGCTTAAATTAAGTTTAGTTCTGTCAAATACCTACTTAAATCGTAGTAGCCTGAATTATTATCATTGTTAAATCTGTATATTCCAAGTTGCGTTTTTTTATGAAACATTTATATTACAAACCTGCTGCATCCTGTTAATATCTCTATCCAGTGGCGACTGAGCTCTCCTCGCGTCTCCTCTGATCGATACGCTGGGGTCACCAGCAGCCGCCAGGTCCAATACCCTGACTCCATCAACGACTAGACCCGCCATCACTCCGCTGAATGTCCTCGCTCCTCCAGGGCTACCACCGACAACGATCGACGACATACTATTGAAGATCGTTGATTGTTGCCCTCCTGAAGGTTCAGAAACATAACCTCGGTTAAACTTAAGAAAACTGCTAGCTGGTATTTGTTCATTGTAGTCTGTTTTTTCTAGATACTCGTGTGTAAAAAACTAGACAAAATATAACACACCAACATAAGAAACAGGACAATAAGTAAATGATCTTTAATATGCACTCTTGTTGAATGCAAAGACAATATAAGTTGAATGGCCAGGACATATTGTCAGATTACAAACGATAGATGGACGTTGACAGCTACTACATGGCCAGGGCCCCCAGACACACGAAGACCGAATATGAAATATGAAATGAAATGAAATATATTTGAAATATATTTATTTATATAATGTAGGTATTACAGATACACTTATTACAGGTCAATTTTTATGAAATATAAGTAATTAAATAATCTATGTGTATAGGTAATAGTTTTATGTCATAAATAAAAATATGGGAAAATATGCAGGGAAATAATTAATACTTAAATTTAACAAAGAAATACAAATATAATATAGGAATAAGGAATAAATAATACTATAAATATATGCAATACATATAATAAATATATGCCTAACTCCGCCCAGGAGAAGATACACACGATGGGCTGATGACATTACCCAAAAAAGTAGGCGACAACTGAATGAATGAGATGAAGGGAACAATTTGGAGGAGGCCTTTTGTCTCTATGATAGGGGTTTTCGCTAGAATTTAAAGCACGCTATGAAATTTTTAGTGAAATTAAAACTATTATTAAAATATCATTATACTATTTAAGATTTTATGATCTGGTCTTCCTTTATTTGTAATGCATTTAATATTATTAAAATTTAAATGAATACATATTTGTTAAACAATAAGATTCATTTAATCACGTCATATGCATAAGCCACACTTATATAGATTTTGAAAAGGTTTGAAATAACTGGAGTTGTATGTGTTAAGGCGCTCTTATCCCAGAAGGGTGACTCTCTGTCTTTTTCTTTACTTGTAAGGAAAATAACCACACTTTTGTACTTTTTCGTTATTTTTATCGGTTTTTAAATTATTTAAAAATAAGGGATATGTTTTTTAAAAACCCACTTACGTGGTCGACCTAGAAAATTTCAAGAGCAATACTACCAGATATGATTCGTTAATAAAAGAGTGGAATTATGGAAATTGCATGATTTGAAAGGTCTTATTACATGCTGTGTTCGTGAATTATTTCTATCAAGCAAAGTTTATCTGATCGTGTAACACACGCGTGGAAGACCTAGATAAAGGTTCGAACTATATTGCGTATTTTTTTTGGAAGTTTTAGACGATATTTGAAAGTTCTATTTGACTTTGAAATTACTGATTTTGGGATAAGAGCGCCTTAAGCCAGAAAACCCTACAATCAGAAACTTCTTCTGTTTTTACTTACTATTTCTTTAACTCAAAGGGCTTAAAATCCAAAAGAAAAATCACCAAACAAACCTTGAGGATGTCTTATATTGACGGCGTAGTTATCCAACTGCAGCGCCGATCTGCTTCCGTTTCTGGTGAATCTGACTACATGATACGCGCCGTCGTCCACTCTCGCCGCTTCATCACCTAGTGGGTGGTCGCCTCCTCCAACGTTGTACACTATGAATATGTTCCCACGGATCTGAAGAACAGATACAAAATGACGCAAACATTAACATTACCTCATAAGCTGGTAGCGGTAGCAAGCCGAACTCCTTCGAGTAATCACGAGAGTTTCGAATCATGCTATGCTTATTCCATTAAGATGTCAGTGTTGATATAATTTTCAGTAAAGTTACGATAGCAAACTTTTGAAATTCCCAAGTTTTTTTGCCTTTAAAGTAAGTTAGAGTAAAGTACAAGCCTTTTTTTAATACAATTTCTATCTCATCCTGCATTCTCATCTTCTTACAAACAGGGGAATAAATCAACTATAACAATTAGTTATCAACCGTAGCACAACGAGAAACCCTAGAATTGATTTTGCAAATAAAAAGTCTTTATTTAAGCAAGAACAATGAATAACATCAGAATTTGTCTTATTAAATATCCTGCACAAAATTTTTGTAAGTTTTTAAAGCATATGAAGTCATGTTTTCTAAATAATATTGCAAAATTGATCTATGATATCTCGGAGCTGACTGAGAGCAATTTGCATGACATTTGCATACGCTGCAAAATATAAAAATTATTAGAGTGCATTTAGAAACTAGAAATCAAACGGAATCAAATTTCAAGTTTGTTTCTGATTGATCTAGAGATCTGCTAGAGCAGTGGCGGTCCGAGGGGTGGTCACAGTGTCCATGATCCCTCCAAAATCATTCACGCTGATTCCAAAACCTCATAAAATTTGATGGTTTAGGAACATCACTACATAATATTTAAAAAAATCGCTTCCCGCTGTCTGTCTGTCCCTATGTATGCTTAGATGTTTAAAACTACGCAACGGAATTTTGATGCGGTTACTTTTAATAGATAGAGTGATTCAAGAGGAAGGATTTTATGTATAATACATGCCCGTGCAAAGCCGGGGCGGGTCGCTAGTTTTGAATATATTATTAACTGCTTAAGTCTATGAAATGAAAAATGATCGAAAAGTAGAAAAAACTCTGAAAGATTTAAGTAATTAAAATAATATAAAATGCGTAGAACTGTACTTGATTGAGCCAAGATGACCCCACCCCCAAAATCGTAGGCTACGCCAGCGCCTGATCTCTAGTTTGTAATGCACTCTAATAATAAATTAGATCACAGATAATAAAATACTATTAGATTATCCTTCATATACAACACAAGTTTTATGTTTTATAGCCAAAGGTTTCACTATAAAAACATGTATAATCATAAAGCCTGTGTTGTATATGAATGATGTTGGCGCGAAAAAATTTAATGCTGTGCAGAACTACCAATGTACCTATCAAAATTTTACAAATAAAACACGTTCTGCGAATCCCTTATATCAAAACTTACAATTTCCATCTGCATATAGTCCTGTGTGTTAGAGGACTGGATCTTGAGCAAAACAGCGTCAGCTTTGCTGGTCACAAAGCCCAGAGCCACCTTATCAGTTTCCGTGTCCGCCACAGCACTCGGGGGAAACGTGTAGGTCATGATACCACGGCCAGGGCCGAACTCGTAGGCTATTGATTCTGAAAAATAAAGGGGTCAAAATATTAGTGACATTCAGATTAAATGAGTGCAAAGTTCTTCTGACTCCAAAAGATTTTTGGAACCAATTAAGCCTAACTTTTATTTTTATTGTATTTATTTATAACATTTTTTAATAGTAGTTTATGCTACAAGGGCCAAAAGGAATAAATTACGAGGACGATTTAAAACACGAGCGTAGCGAGTGTTTTAAACGTAACCGAGTAATTTATTGCTTTTACGCCCGTGTATCATACTACGTTTTTCAATGCATAGTGTGAGTAAATGAAAACAAATATAATCTTGTGAACTTTAAATTATGATTGGCTCAAAAGGATTGTATCCAGAGCCGTTAAACAGTGGAAAAAAAAGTATAACATCTATGGTACACAGGAAAAGCTGCAGGTTAGCCAACCATTGCAAACAAATTAAAAAAATAATAATAATAAAGCCCTAGGGCAAAATAATCGACTTTCTGTTCGGTTTTGATGCATAAAAAGTGGGCCTTTACGAGCACATGCATTGAAAAAGTTTTTTAAGTTTACGAATAAACCATTTGAATTTAAAACCAAAATATGTGTAATATTAACCTAAATTACAAATAAACTATTTGTATTTAAAACCAAAATATAGATAACATTCATTTATTTTGCAGCTTCAGCAGCTTTTCCATCCATCCATCCATCCATCAGCCTAGTTCGTCCATGGTTGGACATAAGCCTTTCCAGGACTTTGCCACTCCCGGCGGTCATCCTGGAAGAATTGCCCATACTCACACACGCTGGGCAGGCGGGTTGATGAGCGCGGTGCTGGAACCCTCGCACCAGTGACGCCGCTGGCCGTCACCACCTGTTCCCTATAAGGCCCGGCTATTAAGGATGGATATACCGCCACCCATCGGTCCCAGGCATGGTGAGCCTTTGCCTGTGAGGTGTCCTCTTACTCTCCCCCGAATTACTTCGAGGGGATCTCGATTCTCGAAGTAAGATGGTGGTACCTCCACAGTCGAGCCCGGCATCAGCCACCTGTTATGTTCCATCGCGTAGTAAACTTTAAATGTTATGAGAGTGTATTTCAAGATGAAAAACTCAATTTTAAATCATATCCTCTGAGAAAAATTAATATTATAACTTCACCTTTATTTATATAGCCAAGTTCATACTGTAGACTTGGTAAGTGTTCAGGACCAAGGTTCAATGACCGTTTTTGCGGAATACGAAAAAATGTTTTTACTTACCTTACACTCACTTACGAACAACTCCCGAATCAATTAGTGTAGGAAACTTAAATTTAATTTTGTGTTTCACTAAAAGGGTTATTGACCACTGAACGAGTCTACAGTATGAATTTGGCTACACAAATAAGAGTCACCTTATATACTTGTACACGCAGATATTAAATTTTTTCAATCTTGTTATGTACTCTCATAGCTTTTTGTTTCGTTTTGTATACATTTGATTTTAAAAACAATTATATAAACAAAATCAAATGGATTTTATTGAAAGACCAAAACACTTACCATCATAGCAAGTGGGTCCAGTAAAAGATGTGAGGTCACAATCGCACACGTATGTATTCCACTGTTGTACACACACGCCCTTGTTTGCGCATGCGTTGTGGGTGCACTTCGTTGGTCCTGAAATCAATTAATTATTATTTAACCAAAAAATATATGAAAACATCTTCAACAATTTTACTAAAAAAATAATCACTCTCGTAAAAAAAATATTATTTTAAGGAACTGCAGGAGTAATTACAGAAGAACAATAGGCAGTTATAAAAATTGTACGGCTAACAGGCAGTTTTTTGCTCGAATTATAATTATTAACTCATTATCACTAAGCAGCGGACGAAGGAGTGAACTTTTCGAAAGGTACCACTTAGTCTTTTATCTAACGTGATATCTTCCTGCATCACAATTTTACCTGTGGAACTGATTAAAACGGTAGAATTAATCTTCTAACGGTAGAAGAATATCGCCATTTCTATAGCTCAATTAAATCTACGAGTCTTAAAAATTTTTTTAAACACTAACCTTCACACCCAGAAACTAGTGAAGAGCTCGGCACAACGGCATCTTCTATCAGACTCGGAGACTCGCCAGGTAGATCCAAGCTCGCCATACAACCCTCAAACCCTTGTCTGGATAGAACGCCAACTGGTAGCAAAGAGTACATATCCTTATTGACTCCACCCACGTAGAGGATGCTGTCTAGCTCTAGCATTAGGTTTGAACCTGAAAACAAAGTTTTAGATTAGAATAAGTGCAAGAATTGTGTTCGTTATTGTCATACAAACCAAAGTAAGTCCCTCTAAAATAGCTTGTATATTATATACAGGTTTTGAGATTAACCTACTGTAGTAAAGTAATTTCATAGAACTTACTTGTGGTATGCATCTCCAAATCATCATCAACTTGTAGTGTATGAATCTTCGGCGTAGGCCTTCTGACAGACACTGTGTGCCATCTGTTGTCATTCAAGTAATTCTTCAATTTGTCTTTCATCGTCACCACTCCATCACCCAGGTTGAACACACAGTGTATGTGACCATTCACCAACTCCACTGCTATGAAATCTTGTTTCTTTCCTCCATTATAAAAGAGTAGTCCATCCATTTCAGTAGTTCGAAAGTAAAAATCTAAGTAGGTATTGGCGTAAGCTTTGAGTAACGGCAATCCAACGTACGTGTGCTTAGATTTAAATGTAACGGCTTTGTATACATTTAAAGCATCTGGTTTCATGAATTTGCCAGTAAATACGATATTCGAAGAATCGTAAATATTATTGTTCTCTTCAGACTCCATTACTACATTTTTCGCCAAATCTATGTATTTGATACCGTTGAAGATAAACTTTTGTAGGTAGCCAACAAAATTTGGTAAAGTTGATGTCATTTGGATTTCTTCTTCGCGGTGATAAAAACCACCTAAGTGCAGGGTGGATATTTCTAAAGTCGATGCTTTCCCTAAAATTGTCTCAGCTGTAAAATAAACCAATTTAAATGATAACATGGGAAAAAAACGTACATGAATTAAACATAAATCACAACACTGACTTTAAATAAAAAATAAGTTAGCGAAGGAAATGATTACAGATTTTAGTTGGCAGCCATATCATACAGATTATTTTGAATATTTCTGAAGAGTATATAGACAGTTCATAGCAGATAGTTTTAATGATAAAATATAGACATTTAATAGCATAGCATTTTACTATGACAAAGAGTTACAAGCTGAAGAGTTGAATGTTATTATAGATGTTTCACATACCTAGACTGTTCAGAGAGTTGTACACATATAGTCCAATTATAGTTATGACCTGTTCTGATTCAGTTAAGTCACTATAAACAAAATCAAAACAAGTAAAAATTTAGATTTAAAAGTCACATTCACAAAGGACACTACGGGAGTAAGAAACCAATATAAATGAAGAAGAAATCAGGCATTTAAATGAAAGGTGGATACTTGAAGTGCCAGCTAGAAAGAAACTAAATAGAAGCAACTAATCTACTTCTCTATAAGGACGTCTAACAACAATGTAAAAGTAATTTTGATACTTTTACTCTCTACATTTAAATCGACTTGAAATCAGGTTTCAAGCTGATTCATTTTTAAACTACTTTTTTTTTATTACTACAATTTAATATGATTTGACCCAACCAACATTTTTCTGAAATTTTAAAATATTGCCATTTGTTTATTTGTGATCTAATAACTGTGATATAAAACCGCTTCCAAATTATTTGAAAATAAAAAATAAGTTCGTCTGTATCACTCGTAACTATTATGATTCTTGTTTATGAACAGCAGTGGGTCAAACCAAAACTAACCTTTCGTCGTCTACTTAAGGGTCAAAATAAAAATGTGCGGGTGCGTTGTCCCGTGCATACGTACATAACATACCGCGCACGGGCTGCGCCCCATCCACCTGAAGTTTCAGGTTTGATGCGCGACGCGAGAAGCGAACGGTGTGCCAGGCGTCATCGGCTACATTAGACCCAGCCAAGAGGTTCTGAAATAAGCAACTCAAGATGATTTAGTTTTCAGTGCAGTTCTGGTGGATAAATGGGTGATTCAGTCATATTGTCTGATAAAATTAGATGATTAGGAATAGATGTTCTGTTTGACCCAGGCCTACCACTCATTTAGTGAGAAATAAATTAGAGTTAAAACCGTCACCGATATTTCCGTTGACCACTTCTCGTTTCTGCATGCCGTAACAGAGTATAATCCATGTCAATCCTGTATAATATTTTGATTAAGAGCTTCTTATCAACTGACCTTTTCCCTATCCCCCAACCGCACTGACGCCCTGACTCTCCCTGCTGCTACCGCCAACTCTATCCTATCAGCAGAATTCTCCGTCGTAGTCCTCAGCAGGAGACCTGCTCTATTGGTCCGGAATCTCAGCAACAGCTCCTCGGTTTGTGTGACGTGCTCTGGTCCTAGAGCCGCTGTGAGATGCTGGCTGCCATTGACGAAGATTGTCGGTGACTCTGAAAAATTGTGGTCAAAAGTTTTAGTATGTACAGATTTGTGAGAGACTATATAGCTTATTTCTCTTTTCTTTTTAGAACTTTTTTAATTTATTTAACATTGACTTGCTTTTTAGGGTTTTTTTCTCGGAAATGAGAAAAAGGAACTCTTGTGGTACGATACAACTTGTGTGTCCATCTGTTTGTCTGTCACAGCCACTTTACTCCGGGACGAAAAAAGCTACCAAATTTAAATAATTTTAAATATAAGGCCTTGTTGTCCGCATTTGATGCGTGATTGTCCAAAAAAAAATTTTTGGGGGAAGCAATGTGTAGGGTTGTAAAAGATATGATGTGAACCTGCAAAAAAGTTATCACTCCAAAGGGCGTTCCTAAATGATTCTAAAACTATTTATCGAAATCGTTTTTGCGCGTCTTTCGAGTAATTTTTATTTCTGAAAGTATGATACGAAAAAATCTGTATGACAGCCCCATGCCGTGGGCCGAAATATATAGTGTGAAAACTTACTTTTATTGTTTTAATATTAATAAATAAACATAAGAAATAAATAAAGCTTAAAAAAGCAAAATATAATACATTTATTAACAAAAAATCTGAACATATTCTATGATATTAAATAAAACAGTAAATTGCAATTTTCTGAACAATTTAAACCTGTCCGGTTTTTTCACGTTAGTTTGCAAATTGTGAAATTACCTCTGCCACAAGTGGGTCCTCCGAAGTTAGTAGAAGAACAGTCACATAACGGTCGATTCCATCCTTCAGAACAACCACCTCCATGCTGACACGGTGAACTGACGCACTGCTTCATCAGAACATGGCAAGCTGGGCGCACTGATGCTGAAATAGGAAAGTATATTTAGATTATTGTAAAATGTAATGTAAATATGACGTAGTCTAATAATAATAATTACATGAAACATGGTTCTGTTATCGGCGTATGTGATTGCATCACGCGTTAACCTAAGAAACCTGCTCTTGTTGCAGGAAATTTCAATGTTATAAATTATAACACATATGTATTTAATATTAAACGTAATTTTTATACCGTGGTATTATTTTAACTATGCTTGCTTAAAAGAGGCACCCTAAAAAAACGCAGACAATAAAAATTTTCTTTCATTAATTTAAGATAACAATGACTTACCAGAATCTTGCTGCCTAGCGTAAGCCGTCAAATCCTGGTGTTTTCCGTTCAGCATCAGGTCTCGTATACAGCCCACGAACCCTTGCCTCAGGGCGGCCGTCCACAAAGCCGGTGGTGTGCGAGATGCGGAATACTCCGAACCAAGACCTCCCACGTAAAGGGACCCATCCAGTTCCAACTGGTTAGATTCACCTGAAATTCGAGAGTTCAAGATCAGTAATTTTAACCATGACCATGACCTAAATTGGCAACTTGATGTTTGTCGGTACAAATATGGACGAAAACAACATTAAAATAACGTTCATATCAGCGCGTATTGCAAAGTGGCTGTTACAACTATCGCTGCGTTTCCGGGTAAGTTAAATAGGAAAAAATAATACTTTTCACTTTTCATGCTCTAAAAAGCACTGGTTTATGCTCTAATGCAAATAAGTGTTTACTTCTTACCAGGAGTTTTGAATTCAGCATTCGCCCCATCTACGGTGACTCTCCCGTCCCTCCCCGTTCTCCTCAATAGAAACTCGTGCCAATGGGAGTCGTCAACTCTTCTTCTTGAAGCTCTGACTCTGACGCCTCCCGATCCCAGGTCTACATGGACGTAGATATAGCCATTCAGCATCTCAACAGCAAACAGGTCCGCCTGTGAAAGTCGTGGAGTGATGGGCGGTTGAAGACCAAAGATGATCTGAGACCGATTTAAATACTCATAAGAAAATCGTTTGTTGAGAACAAATCTTTAAAAGTTATAGGATTTTTGTTAAAAGATAAGATATAATAAAATTATTTTAATATTATTCTACGTCAGTGCTATAGTACGGCTACCGAAATGAGACGAATGAGGCCATAAAACACGTGAAAGAGAGATCCGAAGGGATTCCCACTCGCACTCATGCTTGGAGTCGACTTGGAGTTATTTTAAGTATAAAATACAAAAATATTACAGATTTTATGGGGTGAGAAATAATTAAACCAAAAAATATTAATTTCAGCACTTTTTAAATAAAATAAAAAATTATATATAAACAAGTATTTTCAAGTATAATAATATGTTCAAATCAACAACAAACAATCAACTAAAAGTAAAATAAATAGTCCTATCGATTATTTGCTCAAACCTAAATGTGAACGTTTTCGTTTGCGAAGGTGAGTGATAAACATATCAAAATAAATGAATTCAAATAGAAACAACACGTGAATTTTACAAGTCAGAGCTCAGTTTTGATAATTTTATAAACCTACTTCGTTAATGGACATTGCATACTATTTACTTCAATAAAACAACTAGCTAATTACCTCTGGGTATCACATGTTTTCATTTCATTATAGTATCAAAAAAGTACGTAAGCGCAGCCATTTAGCAAGTTTAACGACAAAGCGGCACCGATTCTTTCACGTGCCTAGCTCAATGGGGGTTAATGTCCCCAGTCGTCATATTTCGGTAACCACACTATAGTAAGTGAAGTGAAGGTAGGTCTAAGTATAAATATATAAAATAGTTGCATCAGAGAAACTAATAACAGAAATTGGATTAAATAAACTTCTACTTACTAGCAGTAAATTTAAAAAGAAAAAGAAAATTCCGAAAGTCTAAAGGTAAACAACCTTGTACACGAAATGCATGCTTTGAATCTATTCTGAATTATTTCCAAGGTGGATCTGTAAAAGAGACATGCAAAAATTCTGTAACAGAAAATATTATTAGATTTTAAAAGTTACTCAAGGGTGACGAACTTTGTTGGCTAGACGACGACAATTTTGTTGGGAATGCAAAATTTCGTTCAAGTACCAGCTATTCAGTTTCAAATAATGCTATGGAAAGGTGGTGATTTTTCTTATATTCCAGGATTTAAATAGCCGAGATTAATTTTTATTTTTGTGTGTTTGTTCAATTACGATTTAAATTTACTTATGTGCAATATTGAAAAGGTCATGCTTCTACTTAAGAATAAGTATATATGTATAGACTGAAAATAAATAAAATATGTAGTTGATATTGTAAAAAGGACCACTATTAAAAATAATGATGTAGGAAGTTAAATAAATACGTATATAATAGGTGATAACCGTGCGAATTTGTGTAGGTATTTAATAAAGCCCTGTTTCTATGTACTCATATACGAACTTAAGCATAAAATATTTTTAAATAACATCATCGATTGGTCAAACAAAACGCAATTACTCGTGTTACATTGTATACGGTGCTGGGAATAGCAATTAACAGCCTAAATCGTAGAGTGCTTAAGGTCTAAGTTCCAGTGGCTAACATCATCGACAAGATAAAACATAAAACATTTGAAAAGTGGGTGAAACTTTATAAGGTACCGTACACAAATTCCCCTAAATTACGTGGGACAAATTTTAATAACTTCCTCGATGTCTCTTAACCGCCTACCATGCAAGACTGTTATGAATAGTTATGATCCATTTTCAACAGATAAGGCCATTATTTTACAATTGAAACGACATCTTATGAGAACAAAAACGTTTAATAAAATTGCAGTCATATATTTCAAAACCAAAAAAAATGTGAGGCCCAAAGCGTGGCCCAACTTTTATATTTTTTACATTTGAGCTACTTACATTAAATCAAAAACAGGTAAGATATATCGAAATGCAAATCGAAAAAAAAACAACATGAATCATAAGGTTGGGAAAAGCTAGCTTTAAGCAACATCCAAAACTAATGAATAAAGAAATACCTAACTGGCATATTACTAACGATTCTGCATACAACAGAAATACCTGCTATACCTACTAGATATTACATTAAAGAAGCCCTTTGTTCTTCAATAGTTATCAAAATACAATAACTGAACGGGCTAAATCTCATTTGAACTAATTTTACTTTTACATTAAATGTATTTCTTTATTTAACAAAATTTATTCATCAAAGAGCGAGAAGTACTGATAAAATTTAGCTTTACTCTTCCGAACTTCATTTAAATTCTATTAAAGATATTAAAGCTTAACTCCCCGTATACAATAAAAGGTTTATTGCGTCATAGAAAATTACGTTTTTCGTCTTTACCTCCCTTTATTTAGAACTTATCCGTTGAAAATGGTTTGGGGGGACTGCATCAATGTCTTATAAAGCCTCGAATATAGACAAAAGGGGTCATAAGCAAGTTTCGAGTTGTTTCAAAGTTGGTAATCGAAAATCAATGCTAACAAACTTGGTAATGGTACTATACTGGAACGATAAATACTCTTAATATAAGTAATTGACACGTTCTAAGATTGGTATAACTTTTGTGGTTTGTTGATCGTTAATTTTAATATCAATTTGAATAATGAATGAAATATTTTTATCGACATTTGCCTTTATGATGTTCTCGCTTATTTTTGGTAAAATCTTGTTAATGGAAAGTTAATGCAATAATATCACTTTTATTTTGTCCATTAACAGAATGAATAACTTATTAGCCTATTTTGAAATGTTTCAATAAATTATAAAACATTATTGCCGTAGCGGATCGTAATAACGGCGGCGTAATTAAAATCCTTGGAAATTCATCTAATGGAATCAAATTTCGCAAAATGGATTGTTACAACGTTTAAGAGTCTATTGAATTAAATTTAAATAATCAAGCATTTATCGTTTATCTAACAAAATTAATCTACATATAATTGGGAATAAATAAATGGGCCCTCGATGCAGTTCCCCAAAAAGGTGAATGTAATGGGAGGCGACGACGTTCACTACGGGCATGGTCTGGACTATGGAGCCAATGGATGACACTCCTCAACCCCAAAAGCTTCACCCCTTACCGTGCAACCTACCCTTGGTGGCTTGGCGCCCATGTTGAAGAGTATAAGCCCGTTTGGCTCATTTGTCCGGAATTTGAAGGAGATGGTCCCAGTCTTTACAGCTTCCCATTTTGGTAGGATCTGTAAGAGAAATGTTGGGTTAGTGTGGTGGTATTTGGTTTGGATTCCGGATCAAACTGGTAGAATCGATTATATTTCTGAATTTGCAAGAATATGTTTTTATATAACACAAACATAATACAACACAAAGTCGTACTTTATTAATAATACAACACAAAGTCGTACTTTATTTTAATACAACACAAAGTCGTACTTTATTAACAATAAGTATCTTTGTCTTTATGCCGTACTCATGTATTAGACTGTAAATTAACGTCTTAATTTCTTTATGTTAAATATATTTTGGGAGGAGCCTAGTTTCCACTACACAAGGAAACTTTCTGTGGGAACTAGAGTTTTAATAATTAAGGTAACTTATTTTGAAATAAAGAAATTTTCATTTCATATATATATACTGGGTGGCGCAAAAGTACTGGCACTATAGAAAATACTTATATATTTTTTAATGGCGTCTCCTTTCTTCCTTAAATATAAAAATGTGTAGTAAACAAATATAAAATACACCAGAAATAAACATAAATCGTTTTATTCTCCAAGAACGTGGAATAATCGTGTCAATGTTTTTACGAAATAATTTATCAATGATAAAAACACACCGTGAGTTCCGTCGATGATTTCCCCACCGCCCGGCACCGGTTGGTCGCACATTTCGACGCTTTGCCACACGCCTCGAAAGAAGTGGCTCCACATTGGATAAACCTAAGTCTGGCAGACCAAAAACTGGCCGTTCAGCCGAAAATATCGATGCTGTGCACGAAGATGTGGAAGAGTGTCCAGAAACACCAACGAGGTGATCTGCCACGCAATTGGGCATTTCTAGGCGGATTTTGCACCGTATTTTGGTGAAAGACTTGAAGATGTTTCCGTATAAAACTCAGATGATTCACCAGCTGCTGCCTACTGACCACCGGGCTCGTCTAGAGTACAGCCAGCGCGTCATCAACCTCAACCCTGAAGAGGATGATTTTCCTTCAAAATTGCTTATGAGCGACGAAGCGCATTTTCATCTCTCGGGACATGTCTCACTTCTGAGGTCCTGAAAATCTGTGCATTATTCAAGAAACACCTTTACACACAATAAAAGTTACTGTGTGGTGTGGCGTCTGTGCCGAAAGAGTGATCGGAACCTATTTTTTCCAAGACACTGCAGGCAATTCGGTATCTGTAACTGGCGACCGCTACAGTACCATGTTACGGGAGTTTTTGATACCCAGTTTGGATGAATTGGGGATGGAGCACATCTGGTTCCAACAAGACAGCGCCACGGCACACACGCTACGGACTTAGTGAGGAACACTTTCCAGGCCGTATCATCTCCGTTTTGGCGATTTGCATTGGCCTGCGAGATCGTCCTCCAAACTTCTTTCTTTGGGGTTATTTGAAATCTGTGGTGTATGTGAATAAGCCACAGTCTCTAGCAGCCCTAAAAGAAAATATTCATCGAGAAATAAGGAACACATCACCGGAATTGTTGCGACAAGTTACGGAAAATGTCATAAATAGGGCTCAAATGTGCATCAACTCCAGAGGTCACTATTTAATAGACATCATATTTAAATCTTGATGGGACGAAATTTGATAGCCAAATATATAGTATTAAAAAAACTAATGACAGTTTTTTATTGTAGAAAAGTAGTTGTAGCCAAACGAAATAGGGTCATTACTTTTGCGCCACCCAGTATAAGCAATATTTAGACCCTATTATTATTATTTTGTAATCTTAATCTTTATAAATATAAAATAATAACCTGACTCTCTGACTAACAAATCCATTAACGCCTAGACCAAATAGCTGGATGTGGACTGTGTTCTTTGTATGACGTGGACATCCGGTGAGAAAGGATTTTAAGAAATCAATAAAAAATTTGAAAATTTTCGCATTTTTAAAGAAAGTAAATTAGTTTATTTGTTTTTCTTTCAACTCCGAAATATGAAATATGAAATGAAATATATTTATTTATGTAATGTAGGTATATCAGATATACTTATTACAGGTCGGTTTTAATGTAATATATAAGTAAGTAATTAAAAAATATATGTGTATAGGTATAGGTAATAGTTTTTTGTAATCAATAATATTATGGGGAAATAAACGGGGAAATAATTAAGGTTGGGTTTACTTAAATTTAATTAACTCTAATATTTTTAATAAATAATTTCATTTAATAATAATCCTTCAGATAAGTAGGTAGTTGGTATAAGTGACATAAATTACTTTTTATCTTGATAATTTATCTGATTTCCTTGGTACATATCTTATTGGTAATTTGACAGGATCCGGTTACCTAGGGACATTGTAACCACGCGAGTGAAGTGGCAGATCAAGCTACTTTCGTATTATGAGAAATAGTCTTTCAGCAAAAAAATAGCAACTATAATAATCAATGTCAAGTTTACCGAATTGTTCGGACTGATATTCCACTATCCCTTCAATAAATTTTTCCAGAAACTTAAGTAATATTAGAATTAATAAATATCTACAACAGGCATACTTCTAGTCTTGTTTCTATAACACATAAAGTGTGGGCCAACCAACTTACATTTTCCTTTTCGTAATGATAAAAAAGACGAGTAATTTCGTTGCAAATGTATAGTAATCAATCAACATGGGTTTTCATCGCATTACATTTAACGACCCCAAATTGCCCTTTTATCTGATTCAAATCTTAGGTCATTCTGCCCAGTTCAGCACGCAACAAATAGGTGGCATTGTGTTAACAGTTAATACTCGTAAATTAGATTATACCTATACATACCTCTCACAAACCCAAATTCTCGAAAGAAATAATGGCATTAAAAATACATACAATTCGGAATTTGGATAGCGAAAAAGTTCATTAAAGTGACGACTGTCGTGTAAGAAGACGAAGACAAAGATTTTGCTTGTAGTCATAAATCGTAGCACGAATAAAGCAAGTATTGTATAATCTCAAATAATAATAGTACAAATAAAGCAAGTATTGTATAATCTCAAATAATAATAGTACGAATAAAGCAAGTATTGTATAATCTCAAATAATAATAGTACGAATAAAGCAAGTATTGTATAATCTCAAATAACAATATTACGAATAAAGCAAGTATTGTGTAATCTAAACGTAAACACTAACTATAAAATTAAACGGTGTACATATATGTATGTGTATTGAATGTTCGTTCGCAACTTTTTATCCTAAACCAGGACCGATTTCAATGAAAAGTATTTAGATATAAATAAATATTTATTTTTAAGACATGTTTTTTTTTTATTTTTAACAACGTCTAGATTAAATACAGACGCGTGTACAAAAAACCTCAAAATTCATTATGACGTTCACTACGACGAGATTCATTATCAATCCATGGAGCTGTTCAATCGCTTTCTCTCGTAACTTGACCCGTAATCTTCAATTGATTAGATTGAGGACAATTCAGGATATTGGATTTGGGCTAAGCGGTCGGTCAGTTGAGCACTCGACGGATATTTACTGTGCTACGAAGATAAAAGCTCGAATGTGTGACAATGGAAACTGGTTCGAAAAGCTTTTCTTAGCGCTACTGAGGCTTCAGGTAAAATACGTGTTACCCGCTGTATGATCTTTCAATTTTTATTATGTAAGAACTAATTCCCATAGCTTAATTCCTAAAAAAAATGATTTGTTTTTATTTATTTTTTTTCAGAAAATATACACCATTTTAAATCATTACTTTTCATTATTAATTTACAGATATGACATCACTTGGGACGTTTCAGGCATTTTACTGATTGTGATGTGTGATTGCTTATAAAAAGTGCGTTCGTGTCGGGCTACGCGCAGAGCAGGGTTCCGTAGTTGCTTTACACAATATGCGGACTTCTTCTCCATGTACATACGTTTTATAAGTTTGTCGACTAATACATGTCGCGTCAAATTTCTATTCTACTCGGAAGTTGCTCTTCCAAAGAACGGCCCACATTTTGTTCCTGCCGATGCGAATGGCCTCGTGTTTAGAGGTGACTAAGGGTTTGGCGCAATCTGTGCTCGTTAACTTATAAAGGCTATTTAGCTGTGATGGTTTTCCTTTTAACTTAGTCATATTATATACTACTACCGTTAATTTTTACTACCAGACACTTGACTCTTTAAAGCTTAATATTTCGCAAACGGATCTCTGAATCAAAAAATAGCTTTCACACGACACCAGCAAAATTTTTGAACGACCTATCCAACGATACCCCACACCATGGGATAGACGAGAAAAAAAAACATCTTCACTTTGCGTGTAGGGGAGGCAGAATTAAAAAAAAAACAATATTTTATTTTACTACTTTGTTGGCGTGATTAATTATGTATACCCCTAGATTACAGCTTTCTAAGAGTCTCTGAGCTAAGCCGCGAACAGACAGACAGACGGACATGGCAAAACTACGAGTATAAGGGTTCCTTGCTGATTACGGAACCCTAAAAAGTGGTCTGTCTCTGTCTGTCTTCTCATCTATCATGCATCTGTCAAATCAGTCGGAAGCAAATTATTATAAATTTATCTTGATAGCAAAAGGACATATTTCTAAGCAGCCTATTTTCAAGTGACTTCACACGAAGGCAAATGGAAGTTGCAGCTTTTTCGTAAAAATATTCATCAACATGAGGTTTTTCAGACCACAAGTTCTATAATGTAGCTTATGAAACCAAAATCTCGAAGTAGTCTTTTAATTTACATCCGTTAACATAATTTAATCTTAGCGAATATGCGAAATATTATTTATTTGTAGTAACTTTTGATACTTTTCAAGTTTGGCAAAAGTTTTTGAACTGGTAAATTTAAACATCCCATGGGAATCATAAAGTTTACTTATCTTCACAAACTATCTCGATCAGGTTCAGTTCTAAATGTTACATATCCTCTGTTATATAATTAAAGGCTTTTATTTATTTTATTTAAATACATAAAATAAAATAACAATAATAATATTTTATTTAAATTTATATTATATTTTTATAATTATAGGCTATTTTCTCCTAATTTCAAACTCATTCTAAACCGTGAAATTGTGATAATAACATTTTTAAAAGAAAAAGTATTATTTCACTCTTTTATCTTGATATTTCGGCTGTTTGCATTTCCCTGCATCCAATATAATCGCAAAGATAGGCCTAAAACATGATGTAAGTATCGTTTTATTTGAGTTATATTAGGTTTGTTATATTAAAACCATGGAATTAGTATAGTACAATCTAATTCCATGATTAAAACATATAGCAAAATCATAGACAATACAGCCCAGAAAGACGTCTATTGTTCAACATCTTGCGTATTAATAATTCTGTCAACAATCGAAACGGGATACTGCAATTCTATTGGCTTTTCCAATCTTACGTTTAGCGCCACAAACTTATCTTTCCCGAAGACGAAGACTCTTAACTTAATAAATAAAGAAACCATTTTGGTTTGGCCTACCGAAACATATAATTTTGGATTGGCGAATTGTATCTGCTGGTTCAATCAGATGTGTTGACAGAAATCGGTCGCCAGTTATGAGGAGTCTGTAGGCTGTATTCGTCTATGAGCAAAATAAACATGGTACACGGCCGTCAAAATTAAAACCCATCCTTCTCATTCCATAATAATTGAAAATACTTTGAAATCGCGAGATTTCTGAGCGCTAAGCAGGATAGGCAAGTGTAAAATGAAAACGTTAGAGTAGGACCGATCTTTCCAGATACCTTTGCCATAAAGTAAAAGCCGTTATCAAATTACAGTGCTTCCAGTAGGTGAACGGCGCTCTCCTCGTCACAAATAACTAAGCCTGCCACGTATTGTGATATCGATCTTTTCAAATTAGTAGAAGTCGTGAATTACACCACCTCGCTCATGCGTTTAACCTACCAGTTGATCAATGGAATAAACGTCTGATAAGACTGTTCATTGGTATATTGGTCAAGTATTGGATAAAAGGAGACATAATGTCCTCTCTACGGTTGCCAACTCTCAAAAGAACCAACTCGGGAGATTTGAACAAATCGGTGGGCAATTGAATGAAAGTCAGTAATATTTGTCAATTTTTAAATTTCCTTTGTTTTGTACAAGCATCTAATGTTTGTCGGTTTTTGACTTAGAGCATTTAACCTATACTCAAAGGTTTTTGAGCACATAATAATGAAAGATTTACATGAAAAATCTAAATTTATTTTGTCATTAAATTATTTATTTTGCGCGATTTATCTATTTCGTTAATGACAATTATTTTATTTTAGAAAATCTGTAGAATTTATTCATTCCGGGAGCTTGGGAGGTTGAACAATATTCCCGGAGTCCCCCGGGCATTCCGGGAGTTTTGGGAACCCTAGTTCTCTGGCAACTTCCAAAACTACAGATTTTTCTAAATATAGTACATTACATCTGAGACCAGTAATTAAAGATATCCTGGACGAGTAAGTTAAAAGTTAACTTTTATATACGAGTCCAGGATAGCTAATTATGGTCGAAGCATGTATAGTGCTTTTCTCAAAAATAAAAACAGATATTTTCAAATTAAATACGTTTTTTTATTACGTTAACACTCATCTTGAATAACAAACAATCGATCGACTTTGTTTTATGTGTCACGCAATTTTACTAAAATAATGCTATCGCGGTGTTCGACGTCTTTTGTAGTTAGATTCGCAAGCTCCAGACTTCTACATGCACCGTTTACTGGGAGTGATACGAACAACCTACAACAAAAAATTAAATTTTATAACTGTTTATAACTTTATAGCCATAAGATAATATTACATTATTTACCTACATAACTAGATATTTACCATCAGGAGCGTCGTTAAGAAACTGTTGTATATGTTGCCTTGAAATATTTTAGACTTCTTGCTTATATAGCCATCTGATTGCCTTTTTAGCCATGCCGTTAAATTGTTGTCATTTTTCAAGTTTATTTTATTTTTACTGAGCACAACACATCGGAGCATGGAGTACATCGCCCATAAAGTGGAAGGCTGCTTTGTTTGGCGAAAGTGACTGAAATAAGCCAAAAACACATTTCCCGACCAACTATTCGTGTGTTTATATGCTTTCCACTTGATGAACTTTTCGTAATTTGTTTAAATATCCTTCCTTAGATTTTGGCGGAAGCAAGTTGTTTATTCCGCTTCCGCTTTTAGATCTGGAGGAGTACAATATATATATCAGAGCCTTCTTCTGAACTCATTTTGTAATTTATTTACACAAAAAACTTTAGATGAAAATATTATGCAAGAACATAATTTCCCGCTTTTACTTTTTTTTTTTCGCTGGGCAAACGTATACGGCCAGCCTTCTTCATAAAATTGAGGTTAAATTTTAAGTGTTCAATGGTTTTAAATATAACTATAAAATCAATAAAAATTATATATTTTCAATTATAAAATATACCAAACGTTTCTACACTCTGAAAACGAAATTGTAATGCTTTTTCTTTTATACTGGCCGCTAAGAACCCTATGATCGTCAAACTCTTTAGTCATTTAAAACATAGACACGGATAGTTAAAAAAAAAACATGGTATGTAATGGATTTTCATACGAATTTCCTGGACAGTTATTCAGATTTCCTGGAGACTTGAAATAGCTCTACAGGATGAAGTACTTTCTGGCATGTCTATGCAATATGTAATTATAGCATTACAACATATTTTTGAGAAAAAGTACATTCCTACGTTTGGTTGAACAGAAATACCGCTCAAAGTTAAAGGGACCATTTGGGCAGTGTAGTAAATTAACTTTATACCGATTTATCGTTCCTAACAATACTGAAGCAATGGAAATAGAAGATTTGAATACCGCGATAAGAAAGGTCGCGGGTAAGTGGTTTTCATAAATTTCCAACTGTGAATAAGAAATGGGTTCATGTCCCGAAAAGTATTAAGAGTAACAAAATTACCATATAAACATGGGTAGTAAAATATATTTTCGAACTGTGAGGTAGTAAGAAGTGAACATGAATTTAGAAAATGTACTACCTAATGTATGTTCACTTTTTCTCGGCATTGTAATTCACGTAATTCACTTTTTCTCAGCATTGCTTTCATAATTATTTAATTCCTTGCCTTGTTTCATCTTTATAACTTTGTCACTATTTTTATCGTGCGGATCTGTTAAAATATGCGATAAAGCCTCGGTCACTTTTTGCGACAAGCGATCATGACATCATGACAAACACGCAGTTTATGCGAGATGCGTGTGCGCGCGACTTCATTTAATTCACCGTGGTTTAAGCAAGACAAATACGTGCACGGCTTTTTATTTGGCATTTTCTTGTGATATATTTGTCAAAAGCTACCAAAAACCGCGTTTTTTTTTTTCATCAAGTTATTTTTGCATAATATTTTGATGATAATGTTATTTTATAAACTTGTATTTTAAAAATACAAAATACTCATTTATAAATGGAAAATAAATTAAACATTCGTGATTTAAATTTGCAAAATTATAGTTCCTCCGATTTTCAGAATGAGAAACCAGTGTAGAGTAGTTCTCCATTTACTGATATAGTATTGCCAAGCAGAAATATAAGAAATATCGACAGAACTATATGGAAATAACTTTAATACCAGCGCGCCCTGCATTACGTCGCTGGGTCTCCGGATAGCGCAAAATAGGCGCTTAAAAATACATGAAAAATTTAAAGCAAAAATTCTTTAAAAATAATCGAACTCATTTATTGTTATAATATCGTCAATTCGACTAAGTTTCATTTCGTTTGCATACTAAATTAATTAAATCAGACTTCAGGAATTGGAACCTGTTTTGATATTTCTTTTGTTAAATTATAGATAAAAAATTTAAATTGTAAACAAAGCACATTATTCCACGTTTTCTGTAGTATATCATATATTTTTTCAAAATTATATTCACAAAATTAACATCTGAGTAAAACCCTCAGAACATTCCTTATTCTAATGTAAAACCTGACCTTAATTGTGGCATTTTAGTCACCAGCTGTAAGAAACAGTAGAGGAGGTTGGTGTATGAATTGAGCCATATAACGATCAATGGTGTCATAACGTCAAAAAAGGGAGCGATTGCGATTGGTAGCATGTGCTCTGTGTGCTCTGTGATTGGTGGAACGGCGGAGTCAACCTTTCACCGTACCTCTGTCTTTCAGCCCACGCTGTGTCACACGACTTTCCCTAAAGAAATGAACTATCGGCAACTCCTCTTCTTAATTGATCCGTGAAGAAGCATCTCAAATAAAATGCAATCTACCGATCTTAATGAGCAATTTTCTCAAAAAGAGTAAAAATCTCCAAAATTCAGAGTAATTTTATTTTATTCGCGATGGTTTCTATGTTTCTTTTGTTTAGTTGGTCAGTGAAGTATAGGATATATTTAAAGATATAGTATATAAGAACAGATAGTATTAAATTGTAGAAAACAGACACCAACATTCCGCATTCAATAAAGCTAGACTAGCAACAGAACCTTGAGAACAAATTCTCAAATAACAATTTTCTTCGCAACGAACTACTCAACTAAACTGAAAGTAATTACATATCTGCAGCTGGCTCTTTTTAAGCCATCCAGAAGGATTAGTCAGAGAAATTATCTCGAGGCTTAACCGTAATATCCTTGGTGAAATTAGTTGTGAACGTGATTCTAATTAAAAACAGCCATACAGTCTAGAAGGCTTTGGTCCTTAAAGAACTAACTACAGGAGAATTATGTGCATACTCCTTCAACGGGTTTTATGACGAATGAAATTTCATGAAGTTAAAGAGATAGTAAGTTTACTGAATACTTTAGTTCCTACTGGAAGAAAGTTTCAAGATGAATCTACAGACTGCTTTTATAATTGAAGTGCTTTTGGAGTGGGACTTGAAGTAACGCAAAAGAAAAAAATACTTGCGTATAAAAAAAACAAATTATTATTACGGATGAGAAAAAAAAACTTAATAGTTACTTCTGGAGCAAACTTGTAGTCGAACAGTGTTATGGAATAATCCTATGTAACGCTTTACGAGTAGTAAATCTCTTTCACTTAGGCTGGTAGCACATACATGGATTTTGTTAATATGACTTCATGAAGTTTCTTTTATACCGCTGTAATCACATAACCTTATATACTCATATACTCATACAATTTTCTCAAAGATTCACAAACACGAAAATTTTTAAAAAGTCGATAGGTCAGTTGGACACAAGTTCAGCATCCAAAGACATTCCGCGATGCTTACCAAATTATGCCCAGCCAAATTAGCCACGAGAACAAAACCAGGACTCACCAAATGCGCGTCTCGTGTAGTGAAGGTGACCGGATCAGCCTCATCGCTGGCCGTGCAGGTGTACTCTAGCCGCCCTGTGACGGTGATGAGCTTGCTGCCAGTTCTCGCCAGGTCTATGAGGTTAAGGCGGAGCGTGTCAGCTGAGAATTCCACCTGGAAAAGAGTAACAGGTTAGGTGCGCACCGAAGCGTACCGCCTGAAAGTCACTCTTAAACCGCTAAAACTAATAAGATTACGAAATAAGAGTAAATTTTCCATAATATAAATTAAGGCTCTGTCAACCCCTGATTCTCATTCTCGCTCTCACTAGGTTGAACTTCGTATTTTACAAATTCCTTAGGTCGCGAAGCCACGCGTGAAAATTTATTCATTACGTAGGTTATATTTTTATTATTTTAAAACTAATCCACAAACGAGAAAAGTAATGCGGTAAAACTTTATTTCCATACTAAAGGTATTTAATTTGAAAATAAAAAGTGGTAGATGTCGATTAGGTTTCCGATACACTGTTATGTATAATGTATATATATTTTTTAATAAAAATAAATAAATAAATAAATAAATAAATAAATGTAAATTTTGAGTTCTCGCGTACGATATAATAATTTGAACTACTTTTTAAATTTGGCTCCATAGTTCATACAAACGGAATACCAAAATCATTTGTAAATTATACATATTCTTAAGGTAGTGTGTATTTATTCCGATTGCATGATCTATGCATCCTCCGCGAACTCTTATTACTTTAGTTAGTAATCTTAGGGCCTGTTTCACCACTTCCAGATAAGTGATATCCAGAAGATAAGTTTAAAAATGGAACACATTTTGTATGCGTTATATGTCACATATAACTATCAGGCACTTATCTGGAAGTGGTGAAACAGGCCCTTAATAGTATTGTATTTTTGAAAGGACCAAGATTTTATTCTGACATATCAAACGAGATGCCAAAAAAGGGGCGTTCATAAATCACGTGACGCATATTTGGCTGAATTTAGACACGCCACGCCATCTAGTGACATCTTGGTGACAATATTCTTCACCCCCTCCTATAAAAAAAAATTGTTAGAAAGAATAACATCAAGATGTTGAAACCGGCTGGTAGATAAAAGTCACGTGACATTTGTTCTGACTCCTCCTCTCCACGTGACCTTTAGTGACACTGGATGGCAATCCCCCTCCCCTAATAAGCGATGCCCCAAAGACATGGAAATTGGAAATCGGTACCGAAAAACTTTTAATTTCATCTGACCATTCTTGTAAAATATAACTTAGACAGGACTGAGCTGAAATATTACTTAGTTTTATAAAATAAAATATTTATTTAATTTTATAAATAAAACTACATAAATAACTTCTTCTGTATTGGTTTCAAGTTCCTTTAAATATACACCTGATACGTGCATATTTCGGTTCGGAGACAAAAACATAAAAATTTTACGATGTCACATAAAAAATGCATGCTCACAAAAGCCTTTCAAGTCTTACCTTCTTCAAGCACCCGATAAAGTTGGTATGCACTCTCGCACCAGGGAGAGCTCGTGCGTTCAGTGACCCTCCGACATGAGCCCTGGAGCTGGCCAGCATCGTGAAAGAGCCAGCCACGTGCGCGTGGTCGAAGTACACGTCATCAACTATTGCTGACACCTTATGGAAGAAGAAACAAGTTTAGGAGTTAAGGTCTTCATATCGTCGGCATCATGGTATAAAAGGTTTCCATGGGGTAATTTTTCAGCCCCAATCAGACTTCTATGTTTTTTTTGGTGACTGGATAACTGTGAATTATTAAGAGCGGTTTCGCAGCCGGATTGTGAAAAACCCGCCTTTTTCTAACTAATCGAAACAAAACACTTAAATTCAAAATTCACTCATGTATTGTGTATGCTACCATCGCAAAGTTTCCATTGGTTTCTGTAAATTAGAATTGCGAGTCTTGGTGGGGGCACTACCGTGCCTCCAGATTTCAACATTTTTTAAATTCAATATTTTGGAATTCTAATTTACAGAAACCAATGGAAGCATTCCGATGGCAGCATACACAATACATAGTAAGGTTTTGTTGCATAACTATTGAAAGAATTTTAAATTTAGGAACGGTTTCGCAGCTGGATTGTGAAAAACTCGCCTTTTTCTAAAATTATTAATTTCTAATGATTAATTAGAAAAAGGTGGGTTATTCGAAATCCGGCTGCAAAACCGCTCTTAACAAAAACGTGTTCGTCTTTTTGTCAACATAGCTGGTAATAAAGCCGATTCTGGAGGCTTTAATTTTAGATTTAGTGCTGTCTAAACTAAATTTACTTTATTGCAAAATAGTTCTTAATGGTTAGAGACAGAAGCTAAATTGCTTTGGAAAAATTTCAGTTATGACAGTATTAAAACTAAAATTTAAACATTATCGGCTTTATTAGCTGTATAATGTAATTTATAATGTAAACGTTTTAAAAAAAGAGATTTTTTTAAAAGTATATTCGATATAACAACATATCGGAGCAACCACTCTGCATAATATATTAATATGTATAGGTGATTTATAATTTACCTAATTGGCATTATAAGGATCAAATATAAATCAGAATTAAAATAATAATTCAATGCCTTTTAATACAAATTTCACAATTTCATGTCAAGTAAAACCAACTAGTTACGTAAAACCTTTTCTAGAGAACTCAACTACGGTATAAAATCTTGAAAAATTGGACTAGTATTGAAAATTAGTTGAAAAGCCAGCAAATTGCAGGAAGTTTTAATGAAAAATCGCGACCTACTTTTTTGATTTCCGTTTCGAAGTTCTAAATTGTTTCAAGGTAAAATGAAGTAAGTAAAATCATGGACTTTAAGTACATATTTTTACGTAACTACATCTTTTTACGTAAGTACACGTTTTTACGTAAGCCGCTTACAGGTATAATTAATGTTTGAGTAAACATTATCAGGAGTACCGTATTTTGGCGAATATCGTTTAGTGATCGTGTAAATCCGTACCCCTATTATAAATGCGAAAGTTTGTGTGTTGGTTGATTGGTTGTTGGTTTGTTGGTTTGTCCTTTTTTTGCGCAGCAACGGAGCAACGGGTTGACGTGATTTTTTGCATTGAGATAGTTTATGAACCGGAAAGTGAAATAGTCTACTTTTTATGCCGGGAAAATGTAAACGAAACCAGTGCGGGTGAAGCCGCCGGCAAACGGTAGTTCAAAATAATATAATTGATGTTTCCAACATGAATGGGTTTGAGCACCAAAAGGTTTTCTCAACTTTTTTGAATACTTTTTTGAAAAACTTTTTTGAACTGACGACAACCATAATTTTTGTTTTATAAAATGATGCTACACGTATTTTCTATTCATCAAAATCCTTGTGAATATTTTCTAAAAAAAGTAATATTATCCTGTTATTCTACGAACGAACTGAGATATAAATATAATCTTTTTTTTTGTTTTTAATTGGTAGTTTCAGTTCATATCTAAAAAATGTGTTTGTTGTAAAATGTGTTTGTTGAAAGTATTTTAAGGGCATAATGAAGCAGATTCTGTAGGCTTTAATTTTAGTTTTAGTGCTGTTTAAACTTAATTTTTCTAAAGTAATTTAACTTCTGTACCTAACACTTAAGGCTAAACGTCAGTCGCTTAGCGCAAAGTGCATAACTTAATTTTGTTTTTCTTGTTTAGAAGTTGAAAATTGAAAAAAAATTTGGTATGTGGCAATTGACGCAAATCGTTTAGTATTAGTGAGGTTAATAAAGCATGAGTTTGAAATTTAATACACAATTAGTCACAATCTTGTCAAAACAATGTTAAAACAACATTTTAAGTGGGTATTTGAAAAGATCATGACTAATTGTGTATAAAATTTCAAACTGTTGCTTTTAAAACCTCACTTTTACTGAATTATTGTAGACCAAAATGTTTTTCAATTTTTAACAAGAAAAACAAAGTTGAGCTATGCACTTTGCGCTAAACGAATGACGTTTAACCTTAATATTGTTTCATTCACACACAATGTTTCTTAATAAACTTAAAATGCTGTTTTAACATTTTTTGGACAAGATCATGACTAATTGTGCATTAACTTTCAAACCCTTGCTTTATAAACCTCACCAATACTGAACTATTGGTTGGCGTCAATTGTCACAGACCAAAATGCTTTTATTTTTTTTAATTTCTTTACAAGAAAATCAAAGTTAAGTTGTGGACTTTGCGCTATAAGCAACTGACGTTTAACCTTTTATGCAATATACTATTATGACTATTATGAAATTAAGAAACTTTACTTTAACCAAAATTAAAGCCTTCAGAATCTGCATCAATAAAAGTTTACTAAGTGGATAAGTACAAATGTTTTTATTAAACATAATGAAAGTCTTTTAGATGTTATTCAATAAAACAAAATACTGGGTGCTGAAGGCGATTACGAAATGAATTCCCTTTTTTTGCTACTTTTAAAGGTACTTCTGCACAGAGCGTGTGTTCAAACCATTATGCTTGTACACACCCACACAGGCATAACAAAAATTCAGTCGAATGAATATTCATTTTCTCTCGTGTTACGTTTCAATGAATTATGAAAAGCTTAATTTTGAATAATATGCCGTTTTTGTTTCGTTACTTTTGGCGATTATGAGGCTTTAATTGTGCTGACTAATAAAAATTGTGAGTTTTTTTCGGTTTCGTTTTTAATTTTGTAAATGTCTGCCTGCCAAATATAAAGTGTTTACTGTTGATGATTTTATCGCTTTAATAAGTTAGACGTTTTGCTTTTTAGGTGTAAAAATATTATCAAGATAATAAAAAGATTTTACAAATGGGCAAATAGACCAAAACCTATAAAACATATTAGATGACATAAATCGTGAAGTATTAAAAATATAGCAATTTATTTCTATAATGGTTTATATAAAAATATATCGTCACGACATGAATCCCCGAGGGGGTGTCAGAGATGTTCAATGTGTGAACTGTGAAATGCAAGTCACAGTCCACACTCGGTTCATCCGCGTTTCACCGACGATTATTACGTCCCAACGTGATGAGTGGTGAAACCTATCGCCGTTTGTCGGGCACAAATACACGCTTTTTAGGGCGTGCAGGTTTCTTTACGATGTTTTCCTTCACCGTTCAGCAAGTGGTAAATCAGAACATATACTATGCACATAAATTCCGAAAAACTCATTGGTGCATGCCCGACTGACAATCGAATCTGGATCTCAAGATTGAGAGGCCAGCGTTTTACTCCTGAGCTACCGCTACAGACAAAATATAGCTATAGTATAAGTTATCCATATGGTACGCGTGTTCGTTTCCAAAATCCACACAATTTTAGGGTCGATAGGGGCTAAGATTATGTTGTGGAAGCTGGAAAGCAAGAGCTATATCCCGAGATATGATAAATATATATATAATAATAGTAATAAAATTATTTTTTGCACCAAATACAATTACTGTACAAATTCTAGTTCAATAGTGCCATCGAGGGTAGTGCCATATATTATTTAAAAATGTTTATTAATGAGAATATTACTTAAATAGTTGAAATAATTTGACTTCATTCTAATAATAATATTTAAAGCAAAGTTATAATTTATAATAAAATATATAAACTACTTAAACAGTTTACACACATTTAAAAATGAATATTGATGAAAATTAATTAATTACTCATAAGTCTTAAAGGCCAGTCATAACATAACATAACAATCACCAGAAGAAATCACGTAATATTCTGCAATTCAAGAAAGTATTCTCTAATTTTGTTCTTGAAGTCTTTATTGACGACGCTTCACGGATGCAAGCTATTCCATAAGCGTATTGCACTCACAGATTGTGATTTCTTATAAATAAACTAAACTTAAAATAAAAGACGGACTTTATAAAATAATGGCAAAAATAATTAATTATTTTACATACATATACATGACAAAAAACCCCTTATTTGACGTCGGTTAAAAATGCGAATAAGCAATTTATCGTGTAAAATTAATATGAAACAACCCGCTCAGTAATATTTGAGTTTAACGTAACTATTTCACGCTACAGACGCCCTTGAACTTGATCACGAAAGGACTATAAAACGTTCTAGCACTACGAGGCCTATTAGGCTATAAGGCATAGGTCATAATACTGAAACATCATGAGAAAGCAATATTTCGTAGAAAATGGACTCATAAAAAGAGCTCAACGCGTTTCCGTCACCTTTTTGTTACGACGCCACGAGACGTTACAAACGCTACGAATTCAAACGATTCAGGTCATGTGATTTATAACCAAAATGATCGCTTGAAAAACTATACAAAATTTTAGTGAATTCCAAGATTTAAAAAAAATGCAGACCGTACATGCTACACGGTTTCATCACTTTATTTCCCGCGGAAAATAAAATTGTATTAAAATCTCATTGATATTGAAAAATCCATTATTTCCCACTTTGATTTACTTTTTAATGAATGAGCGTTGTTCCTTGTGTCAAATTTAGTGTTAAATAAGATTCCTAGATGGCACTGTCGTATACTTTAGCAACAGAGTCAAAGACAAAACTTGCACCGATTTCAAACAAACCAAAAACCACTTTCACATTGATTGCTACGAAACATAATTTATCTATAGTGAAATGGACAGCGACATCTGGATGAAAGCTAAGAACTAAGAAAGAAAAAAACAACGAGAAAAACGCTCATTGTAAAATTCGACAAAGGTGTCGTAAAAAGTTTCACACATTAGTGTAGACGTTTTTCAAAGGGTATAAAAATACTGGCCAATTAGAACACATGCACGTTAAATCTACTGTCAAATTATGCAACTTGAAACAAGCTAGAAGACACTTTAACTTTATTCAGTTGAAGAAGATGATTAACCTCACGTGTCGACTGTCGTGCCTTGTGATTTCCCTCGCGCTTTCAGAGCCATTGGTGCTCAGGCATGTTCATGTAATTATGACAGCTGTTTTATGAAGCATCATCTTTGTTCGTGCTTTTTATAGGAAGCCAATTCAGAACTGTACGTCACTTCCATGTTTGACTTCAAGAAAGAATTTATTCCGCAGATTAAGGCATTTTCGTATTTTGATGGTATATTATTTTTTGCTATAGTTTCTAAGAATTCCAAGCTATCGAAGAAAAAGTAGAAATTCTACTAATCTACTAATTCTATATTGAATTTCTTCAATAGCCAAATAATAAATAAAAAAAATGCATGCCAAGTTTTTTAACAATTCTTATTGAATGACAAATACTTTTCCCAGGAGGAACAGTTTTCTATGATACTTCGCGGATTTCACCAATTTTTGTTTGCGCACCCTTGACAGAAAAGGGATTTATTCTCAAAATATATTTAACTAAAATAGGTCTATTAACCAAATTATACACAGGATATTGGGTGGCCATAACCACTAGTTATATCTGAAAATCACATAATTTATGGACGAAGTTTCAGATTGTTATCTAAATTTGCTTTCAAGGTATTAATCACAATCATTACTAATCATAACTACACAGTGGACTAACCACATAAAATTATAAGCAATATAAAATGATATTTATAACATAATACTAAAGTTAAACCTAATTGGCAATATTTGAATATCTGTGATTTAAACACGAGGAACCAAACTGGAGAGATAACCTCCATTGAAATGCGCACGCTTAAAAAATTACCTTCATTCTCTTCGAGTTTATTCTATATATATTACTCATGAAAGGTAAAGAATTCTATCTCCATTACTCATGAAGGGTACAGAATTCTATCTCTATGACTCATGAAGGGTAAAGAATTCTATCTTTATTACTCATGAAGGGTAAAGAATTCTATCTTTATTACTCATGAAGGGTAAATAATTCTATCTTTATTACTCATGAAGGGTAAAGAATTCTATCTCTATTACTCATGAAGGGTAAACTATCTATCTTTTTTACTCATGATGGGTAAAGAATTTCAAGGTATTTTCTGGCGTGGCCTTTTTATTGAAGTTAGCGCGTATGGTTATAAGCTTCTTGGGTTTAAACAATTATAGTACATTATATCCGAAGGGTATAGCCTGTCGAAGTGAGTTAGCTTTCCTCGGCTTGGTTGTATGGGGATTTTACCTATGGTATTTTAAAAGATTGTCGTGGCGGGTAAAATAAATGTATGAAAATACTTTACCACCTAGAGCGAGTCCAAAACTCGTGGTAAGCCTACAGATCATGTTTCCACCGAACAGATTAACTTGAAATGCCTAAATATAAAATAGGAGTATGTCAATGAAGACCATTAACTAACTGCAATACGCTAATGAGTGCCAATAAAAGATCGATAGCTATTGTTAGGTTAAGTTTTATTAAAAACCTCTCAAAAAATTAAAATTGCAAAACCATTTAAGGGCCTTACTATTGCCTAATGGGTACTTTCTAAAGCCTACTCCTCGTTTACGGCCAAACCAAAAATAATGAAAAAATGTATTATGAATAATCAGCTCTTAGACAACATATGCAACATTTTTCTATT
Source organism: Ypsolopha sequella (assembly GCA_934047225.1). NCBI lineage: Eukaryota > Metazoa > Arthropoda > Insecta > Lepidoptera > Ypsolophidae > Ypsolopha > Ypsolopha sequella. The sequence continues at coordinate 10,377,558 of OW203991.1, forward strand.
TCATACCACCAAAACTTCTACATGAAAAAATGTATGTAATGAAGTTATCTATCTATCTATCTATCTATCTATTAACTAAATGGTGTTTTTTGGCTTGAATTTCTTACTGCTCCTGAATGGCTTGGCCGATTGAATTCATTTATGCTTTGATAAATAGATAAACTTGATAGCTATAAACATAACATAGGATTATTCAATCGAACAATCACGTCCATGTGAAAAGTATAATTTTCTCCTATTTCGCTCTTTCAAGGACGCAGCGAGCATCGTAACAGCCACTATGCATTGCGCGCTGATATGAACGTTACTTCAATGTCGTTTCCGTTGATATTCGTACTGACAAATATCGAGCTGCTAATTTTGCGATGGTAATCGCCTTAAGAGGCCGGCGGAGCAATCCTAGTTCATACAAACGAAATACCAAAACCATTTGTAAACATTAGATATTCTTGAGGTAGTGTGTATTTATTCCGATTGCATTACAGGATATCTAAGTTCCCAAATATATATTTTGTAATGACACTGATTTCAAGACGACATAATCAGCAATTTAAAATTTCTATAGAAAGCTTATTTTTCTTATATACCTATCATGTTTAAATCAGTGTTCTTAATTAATATATATTTGGGAACCTAGATATCCTGTAATGCAATCGGAATAAATACTAACTACCTTAAGAATATCTATGATTTACAAATGGTTTTGGTATTTCGTTTGTATGAACTAGGATTGCTACGAAGGCCTCTTAATACATGCTTATTACAGAAGTAGCAACTAGAATTGCCAAGCGTGCTCCAACATTACTTTATCTCCAGCAAAGTTTCGAAACAACTACTCTACACAGTTCAGATAATAGATGATTTTACTTAGCATTTTAGCACCGGTGGCCGTCGCCCTGGCTGCGAGGGCTGCTCCCAAATGGTGCTAATTATATGTGCACTAAAAGTTTCACGATTAATTTTAGCGAGGTCGTCAAGCAGCGCAGCGAGCGTGCAGTGCCTTCATCTTAATTAATTTTACACTTCGGAAAGGTGTTCTTTTTTTTTAAAAAGATCGAGAACTTTCTCTGGTTATATTTCCCTTTTTAATCGAAGGAAACTATGTTGTTCTTTGTAGGCATTATTAGGTAATGATCGCCGGTGAAAAGCGGTTGTAACAAGTCTGGATTGTGACTTTCATTCCACAGTTCACACTTGCGTACACCTCTGCCACCCCCTTTGGGGATTCATGTCGTGATATGCTTTTATAGGTATTATCTCGTGAATCTTTTTAGGTTCTTTGGATAGATCTATGATTTCCTATGATTCCTGTCTGCTTTTAAGTTTTTAGTTTTAAACATTTATCTTTTTGGGATACCTATACTAGGTGTTAGGATGAAGTTGCGGAAGCCGGAAACTGGCGATAGTACTCGTCTATACGAACAACTTTTACTATGGAACCAAACCTCAAATCGCGAAAAGAAAATCAGCTGTTCCATAGGAAAGTTACTAATAAATTATATGAGACAACTGTTTTTTTTTTCTCGATTTCTCAACTTTTTTCGTTCAAATGGTCTCAATTTAGTTCGTCTGGACGAGTACTATCGCCAGTTTCCGGCTTCCGCAACTTGATCTAAACACCCTGTACATAGGAACTATTTTAATAATATTTTAATTCCGTGAAAAAAAAAATTAAGAAATCAAAAAAAAAAAATGTTGTTTCATACATTTGAATCGGGCAGCTATGTGACTTTTCTATGGAACAGCTTATTTTTTTTTTCGCTTTTCGAGGGTTAGCTCCATAGTAAAAGTTGTTCGTATGGACGAGTACTATCGCCAGTTTTGGGCTTTCTCAACTTCATGTGTACTATTACTGTCGGCAATTTAATATCATAGTTAAAATACAAACAAGACATATGGTATAAAACAGAAAACAGATCTGAAAACATGATTTCATTTACAATGCTCAATAAAAAAAAATCGCTAATTCAGCTCAGAACAAATCTTAAAATGAAGATAATGACGTATACTTTTAAAGCTATAAATCGCGAGAATTTTTTAGATTTATTACTTAAGACATTAGCGGAAAGGATTTTTAATTACAAGTCCTAATGTAGCCGCAAAATCAAAATAACTGAAGTTTTGCGTGCGCAGCAGTTGATAGAAAGTTAGAGCAGGATAGAAAATTCAAAAACAAAAGTGTTGATGTAGGACGGAAGTTTAGCTTGATACTGGGCCTAAATACTATAAAGGTATAAATTTGTATAATTTGATACTCAGCGATATTTCTATCGCGCTGAAATATGACTTTTTGTTTGCGGTATAGAAACGCGGTTTAGAGATCTTTACATCCAGAATTACTGACGTGTCTCTTTTGTAATATTCGCAAAATAAAGTCATGACTTCGGTTACCTACTTGAGTTTATGTTCCTGGAGAAAAACTACAATATTTTTGCATCATCAGCTGAATTTGTCTTGATCATCTAGAATATACAAGGTGACTTTTTGATCATCGTCCAAATTCATACTGGAGGCTTAATAAGTGATCAGTATCTTGGATCAGTAACAATTTTTGTGAAATTCGTAAACTGAAATTTCGGCTTCCCATAGAAATTCAGTTCCACTCCCGAGTGTATACTATGGGGAGTAGAAATTTCACCAAAATTGTTATTGATCCATGATACTGATCACTTACCAAACCACCAGTATGAATTTGGATGATGTTCAAAAATTCACAAATTGTATATAGTATAGATAAACAACTCTCATGTTGCATAGGTGTAAGTATATTTTGTATTGTATTCCACATTAAAATTTATTAATTTTTCGGTTAAATATGTTTAGTTCGATGGTTTGGTTTGGTTTTTAATAATGTTCTTTAATGATACTTTGAATACTAATGAGATTAAACAAAAAAAACGTTGCCATAAGTTGGGACATGATTTTCCCAAAAACAATAAAAAGTACTTACCCTGCAAAAGCTCGTAAAGGGGGTTATCTGAAAAAGAAATGAATAAACATTGAAATATTGCATATTAGTAAAAAATTATATAAAATATGGATTGAAAATGAAATATGAAATATACAAGGTGACTTTTTGATCATCGTCCAAATTCATACTGGAGGCTTGGTAAGTGATCAGCATCAGGGATCGATAACAATTTTTGTGAAATTCGTATAATGAGATTTCGACTTCCCATAGTAATTCACTCCCAGTTCTGAGTGAATCACTATGGGGATTCGAAATTTCATTTTATGAATTTTACAAAAATTGTTATTTGTTCATGATGCTGATCACTTACCAAGGCTCAAGTATGAATTTGGACGATGTTTACAAATTCACCTTATATATTTAGGAGTTGTTGGTCACCCCGACCGAAGAAAACTCGTCCGAATGGCTGAGTCACCATATTCAATTACATTATTTTGTTTGTGGTCAATTCAACCGCACATACAAAGGACAGTCATGTTTTTAGTCATATAAAATGTAATAATTATTTATAATTCATCGTATAAAATTAATTAATTGTGTCTACTTGTTTTCGCTTGAGGATGTCGATTAAATCGATGAAACCGGTAGGTAAGGGTTGTATTATTTTGTTTGGTGCTCTTCATACCTCCTGTATCCTTCGGTGAACAACCAGCTTGTGCCACTGATGGTCATCGAACCTGGTCTTGGCTGGTTTGATGTGCATCTCCTGCTTGCCGTTGCCAAGTCCCATGGTGAGAGACACGCCTCCATCGCGAACCGCCAAGTTCAGATAGTCGGCTTCGTGACCTGGATAATAGGGTGTCGGTAAATAGGGTTTAAGTGCAATATAATAGCAGTAATTAAACTTCATTTAAACAATAACGTCGGCCAGTTACAGTTTACTTAGGTTATTACGGTGAAATCAGATATTAGTACATATTTTATTCGCTTATAATAAATGAGTCTGGTGCCGTGGCGGATTTACCCCAGGGCCAAAAGAGCCATGGCCCGGGGCGGCAGGCTGCGAGGGGCGGCACAAGCAATTAAGTATTAGCTATCCTTAATACCCATGGAAGCTGACTTGATAAATTCCGTTAATTATGACAGTGTTAATGGAGAATTTTGTAATAAATTTGGCAATCAGAAAATATGTAAAATATGTTTGTATGGCCTTTTTAGTTTTTTCATTCATTATCACAATTCTTAGCCCACATAAACACACTGTTGGATTTAATTTAATTTTATAATTGTAATATTTATGCTTTTTTCTCGTTTCTTTTTGTGAGGTGGCAAACCTTACAGGCCCAGGGCGCTAAATCTTAAAATACGTCACTGGTTGGGTGCCTTATTAAACAAAGTTGTGATAACTTGGGTGTCTGAACACATGTTCAAAACTCTTTTTTACCGAGCTTGTGTCGAGTAAGTTGTCCGTTATCTGAATACATCACCGTACTTCGGATACAAATATCAACCCATAGCTAAACGTGCCCTCCGCGGTACGCATAACGAACACGATAATAAAAAATATTTCTTTTATAGTTTTTAATAACAAACACAGAAAGTTTTATTGTTAGACACGTTAAAGCGCAAACAAGGGTCTCTCTTTTAAAACTATGTTAAATTTTTGTCAATGTTTTGGAATAAATAGATAAATTTTCACGAAAATATTTATTTGCGCGATTTTTCGGTTTGGGTTTTTTAATATAAGAAATGAATGACGTTATCATATTAGGTTGAATGGATTAGTAGTTCAGTATTCAAACCACTTGACCACAAGGCGGTAATACCATACGCTACAGTAGACCAACCATCCATCAGCCTAGTTCGTCCATTGCTGGACATAAGCCTTTCCAGGACTTTGCCACTCCCGGCGGTCATCCTGGAAGAATTGCCCATACTCACACACGCTGGGCAGGCGGGTTAGTGAGTGCGGAAACCTCGCACCAGTGATGCCGCTGCTCGTCACCAGTCTGTTCCATATAAGGCCCGGCTATTAGGGATGGATATACCGCCATCCATCGGTCCCAGGCATGGTGGGCCTCCTGGTTTTTTGCCTGTGCACTGTCCTCTTACTCTCCCCCGAATTACTTCGATGGGGTCTCCAAGTAAGATGGTGGTACCTCCACAGTCGAGCCCGGCATCAGCTCTACCACCTGTATGTACGTAACTGTATGTGACTTGATAAATTGTGTAGTATCGTCAATAAAGCAAATTATTGCAGTTTACAAATCTATGGTACCTGTATAGAACAGCAGGCCGTTCGGCTGCCTTGTCTTGAAGTACAAAGAGATGGCATCCTGCGTGCTAACAATGGGCTCTCCCCCAGTCTGCGTCAGGTCATACGAGAGGAACTCGGCTCCTCGAAACGTCGCTTCTGATGGGGCTTTGTCTGTAACAATTGAAATTATAAACATTAATACTAACTTTAATATTTAAGTTTCTGATTGTTTTGTTGATATGCTAATAGGTGGGTGAACACGCGATATGACGGCAGTGCTTTGTATCACCATAGGTTTTAAAAATAGCGGGAAGTGAAGAGAAATAATTACGAAGATGAAAGATCTGACCTTGGGAAGGAGCTGCATGCACCACAAACCACGCTTCGCCTGAGCCACCAAGTCTCTGGTGTTCTCCAAGATGGTTTTCTTCTTCCTCTTCGTGCCTGGTTGCGCTCTTCTCGGCTAATCTTCTTCGTAATAGTAATAGATGAAAATGAGGCGCACAGCGGGTGCGATCTCAAAATGGCGGGCGGTAGGGTCGAGGTAGGACCTAGTCGAATGACAATCAGCGTATACCTCCGGCGTGAAAGGCTTCTGATTGACGACTGATTGATTTGCGTCCAAAACTAAGCGGGTGGAGATGCAGCGAAAATGACAGTTGAAAATATTAATTCACAACTACCCCGCAGTATGAGAGCCACAAGAAGTGGCGCGAACATTTGCCCCCGGCGTTAAAACCATTGGTTTTAAAATAAGAATAGAAAAGTAAAAATAAGACAGAGAATAACGAAATTTTGAAGCGGGGGCAAAGAAAGGAGTTATTGAGATGGGAGAGGGCAAAGACGCACGACAGGTCGTTTGTAAACACCTGTCGTCGTTTTGACAGAAGCTACCCTAATGACATTATCTTTGCCAGGGTATACAGCTACAATAACACCGAGCGGCCATTGAAGCGGTGGAGTGTTATCGGTAACTACAACGACAACAGATCCAATTTTGATTGGGTTGGAAGGTGTATTCCATTTTCCTCTAGACTGGAGAAGATGGAGATAATCATTCTTCCATCGCCTTGCGAACGATTCTACCATTTGATCAAGCAACGCGTAGCGACGTAATAAATTAACTGGCTCATCAGCCACCTTACAAGCGGGTAATTCTTTTAAAGGAGTTGACATCAGAAAATGTGCAGGAGTTAACGCGCTAAGTTCAGATGGATCTTCACTCAGCAGCGTAAGCGGACGAGAATTTATGACACATTCTATTTGCGTAACTACAGTTAATAATTCTTCGTAGGTCAACAGTTGAGTACCTACTACTCTATGCAAATGCGTCTTAAATCCTTTGACATATATCTCATAATGTCCCCCAAAATGTGGGCTACGTGGAATATTAAATTTCCATTGTATTCTATGATCGGCAAGTTCATTCGCGAAAGACGTTTTAAATTCTTCGGAGTTTGTCAAATTGTAAATTTCTGAGAGGGCATTTCTAGCGCCTACAAAGTTCGTAGCATTATCTGAATATACGAAAGACACTGCTCCACGTCTAGATAAAAAACGTTTGAACGCGGAAAGAAAAGTGTTCGTGCTAAGATCAGTTGCCAATTCAACGTGAACTGCACGAGTCACCAGGCATACAAATATGCAGAGGTAACATTTGACGGGACGGACTCCACGTTTTCGATACGGAGTGATACTGATAGGACCACAATAATCCACAGCGCAGTGGACAAAAGCTTTAGCCTCATTAACGCGGCATGATGGTAAATCTGCCATGAAAGGGAAGGTTTGTCTCGGCTTCGCCTTAAAACAATAATTGCAGCTATGTATTACGCGACGAACAATATTTCGACAGGAAAGTATCCAAAATTTTTGGCGGATTATTGACATTAAAGCCACTGGTCCAGTGTGACAATTTTTGCGATGATAATGAATGATAATCAATTCGACAATATGATTTTTACGAGGTAACAACACAGGGTGTTGTTGATCGAACGTCATGTCTGTGTTGCGAAGTCGACCACCAACGCGTAACAATCCATTTTTATCTAAAAATGGCGATAGTCGATTTAAAGCGGGAGAACAAAGTTTATTTGACTTTAATCTTTTTATTTCATCAAGAAAATAAAATGCTTGAAGAGCTTTAATCAATGCAACTTCAGCGAAATCCATATCGGTAGCGGTAAAAATATTAGAGCGCGGTAAAATACGTAAAAATCGGTAGATGTAAATGATTGTGTGTAAAAGCACAAGCCATGACGAAATTCTTTCCGAAAGAGAAAGAAGTGGATGCGGTTCTTCATTACTAAAAGCGGGAAGAGAAATTGTTTTTGATTCCGGCAAGTTTTCTTCAATAGAAGCTGATTCTATTGTTTTGATTGGCCACTCTTTAGCGTCCAGATAAAGCCAAGCAGGTCCAGTGAACCAGAGCGGGTGACTCATCAACTGCGTGGGAGTGAGACCACGGGAAAGACAGTCGCTCGGGTTTTGAGAACCAGCTGTATGGTAAAAACATTCAGCGGGAATAGCGGATATTATTTTTGTTATACGCGTCGCGACAAAGGTTTTAAACCTGTGCGGTGAGGAATGTATCCAGTGTAAAGTTACCATAGAATCGGTAAAACAGTAAATACGTTCAATATTGTGACGTATTTTATAAGCGTCAACTACACGACGAGTTAATTTCGACATGAGTAACGAGGCACAAAGCTCAAGGCGGGCGACACTGACGGTCTTGAGCGGACAGACTTTTGACTTTGCGCATACCAGCCGAATGCTAGTGCAAGTGTCTGAGTCATCTTGTACTCTAATATATACGACACATCCGTATCCACGTTCACTTGCGTCTGCAAATGATATTATCGAAATTTTCGAATTTTGGAACACGTCTAAGTGGCGTTTAATACGTAAATCCCGCAAAACAGGTAGCTCCTTCAAATAGTTTTGCCAAATCTGCGCAATATCAGAGGGTAGTGTTTCATCCCAGTCTAATTTTAAAATACAGATTTTCTGCAAGAGTAATTTTGCGTACAAGATCACAGGAGCGGTAAAGCCGAGGACGTCGTACTGACGTGCTATCACGGACAAAACATTGCGTTTAGTACATGGGCGACTATCTAGCGATACAGTAAAAGAGAACTCGTCAGAATCAGGCGACCACTGTAAGCCAAGAACTTTAAGAGTTTGAGTTTGTTCTTCAAAATTCTTACTAGAATTTAAGCGGTGAGTATCAGGCAGTGTATCAAGTAACTGTTGACAGTTACTAGACCACTTGACGAGCTCAAAGCCACCGGCCTTAAGCAATCCTACCAGCTCATCTCTGAGCTGTAAGGAGCCCTGCACGGTGGGCGTGCTATAGCAGATGTCGTCCATGTAACAGTTTCGTGCGGCTACAGTAGCGGCGAGCGGGTACGCTGAACTCCCATCCTCACAGAGTTTCCTGACTACTCTCATCGCAAGGAAAGGGCTACTACGTAGTCCAAAGCAGACGCGATTGAACTGATAAGCGATAAGCGGTGAACACGTGTCAAAGCGGTATAAAAACTTTTGAAATTTGCGATCATCGGCGTTAACCAAAACTTGTAAGAACATTTGTTTGATATCCGAGGTAAAAGCGATTTCATACAAGCGGAAGTCAAGTAAAATTAAAAACAAATCGTTTTGCAAATTAGCACCTGTGTGCAGCGTGTCATTTAATGAGACACGAGTACCATCAGCGGAGTCAGTCTTAGTACTGGCATTCATACAAATACGCACCTTTGTCGTTGATTTATCAACACGCACTACGGGATGATGCGGAATATAATAACCAAGAGATAATTGGTCATCATTATGAAGCGGGGATATGTAACCTTTAGTTAGGTATTCATTTATTATATTGTTATACTCGGAACGTAAATCTGCGTTAGAAACAAACCTACGCTCAAGAGACATAAAACACTTTTTTGCGTGATGGTACGAGTTTCCTAGTATGTTAGGATTCCGTGCGAACGGTAAAGAAACCGAATAGCGACCAGCGGGGTCACGTGACACATTGTTAATAAATAATTTTTCACATTCATCATTTGCGGGACTAGAAGCAGGTTCACAATGCACCTCTTCTAATTGCCAAAATTTTTGTAAAATAAAATCTATTGGCGGTTCAATCTCCATATAAGAGCATAACGAAATTGAACATGCGGTATTTTGGTAAACAGGCGTATTACCAATTAGCGTAAAACCGAAGATGGTCTGAAATCCCGTCGGCGTACCCGGGGGACCAGAGACGCGGCCTGATAACAAGATATCCGCGAATAAAGATGCACCGATAAGAATATCAATCTCACCCGGTAAGTAAAATGTTTCATCAGCAAGTGTGATATATTTTAAATACGAAAGCGTAGACAAATCCACCTGCACCGATGGTAAGTTGTCGGTAATACGGTCGATTACATAAGTGTCAAGCGAAATTGAAACCGAATCATCAAATCGTGAAAACAATTTAAGGTTTGTCGCACCCTTAATTGGGTTTGATGAAGAGCCGATGCCCTTAACAAAAGCGCGGGGAATTTTCTCATATTTTAAGTTAAGCTTCTCACAACAGGAAACCGTCGAAAAACTGGATTGTGACGCAGGGTCGCAGAGCGCACGTAGACGGACAGACATACCGTTAGAATCTTTCACGATCACTTGAATTGTACCTAAAAGGCATGTTTCATTACGCTGCGAGTTAGGCTGTAAGTTACATAAAGAAATATTATTACTCGCAGTTGGTACGGATTGAGAATCATTAGTCATATGTTCTGTGTTAGTCGCCGATACGGCAGGATCCACCAACCTCGAAGATTGCGTATGTGTGCGTGGAGACACGGTAATATTTTGACCAAGCGCGGTGTGAGTATTCATCACATTTTGTTTGCGGCACAACATCGAATGGTGTTTACAATTACAATGGCGGCAATTATAAGACGATTTACAAGCGGAATTGTTATGCGTAATACTTAAACAATTGGTGCAACCGTTATTAGATTTGATGAACTGAAATCTTTTCTCGATATCTAGTTTCACAAATTCGGGACACTTATATAAATTATAGTGTTTTAATTGTTTACATAGCGGACAACAATTATTATTGGTCGAAGCGGAGACAAAAGCATGGGTTGACTTGGTACTGTACCCGGTTTTGTTGTTATTATTATTAACGGAGCGGTTCGGAGCGGGAGCGGTAATTGCGGGTGCAGTGCGGTTCAGTATCTTAGTTTGTTCCCGTAAAAATGATATTAATTCATCATAATGGGGTAAATCGGAACCACGTTTAAACATTTCAAATGAACGAGCGGTTTCAACATCAAGTTTTTTAAGGGCCAAATACATAAGGATAAAATCCGAAAGATCTTTAATATTCAGCGATTTTAAACACGAAACAGCGGAACAGAACTTGTCTAAAAACAAGTCCAAGTTTTTTGAACTAGCGGTAGTTAAAGGGCGAAATTCAAACATTTGATCCAAATAAGTAGTGGCTAAACTACGCGAGTCTTGAAAAGTAGAAACGAGTGTTTTCCAGATTATGTCGTAGTTAGTTGCGTTCGGTGTGATTCCAGAACAAATCGAAAGTGCCCGGCCAGAAAGTTTACCCATCAGGTATTGTACTCGTTCGTTGTCGGTCAAGTCCGGATTATCGTGAATCGTGGTTTTAAATGTTTCATAGAATGTTGGCCACATAGTAGCTTCACCAGAAAAACCAACGAGTTCCAGTTTTGGAAGCTTGATAGTAGGTTTTTTGGGACATTCCATGTCAAGTGGAGCTTTAACTTTAGAGTCAGCCGATTTCGAAGAATGTGATAACTTCCGGTTGATGTATTTGCAATGGGAGTAAAGATCCTCAAAAGCTGACCAACTTTGATAATTTGGTTCAAAATTAGGATTTATCAATACCTCTGTGTCATTAATTTCATCTATGATTACATGAATTTCTGAGCGTACAGTATCCAATGTTTCGACATTGGCCATAAACAATTCTGCCGAAGAAACATCCTCTAAAGCGGTTTTAGAAAAGTCATAAACTCTCTGAAGGCGATTAAACAATTCTTGCCTTTTATTTTTAAGCTTCTTTAAACTATACGACATCTTTAATTTTGCAGCTTCTGCGGAATTTGGCATGTTATATAGTACAAAGTTAGGCAAGTACCAGAACTATCGAAAGTTTTATACTGACTACAACATAGAATAGTGCTAATGAGTTAGAGATAACACGGGCGGCGGACGAACCTGTGTACGAGTACCTCTCGATAATATTAAGAATTAGCAGGTAGGCAGATAATATTTTCTGTGAAATGATCAAATGGTATAATCGCAGCGGATAAATTAACAGAATGGCGTATTTCACTGTAGATAATTTATAATTTCCAGTATATAGGAAATGGAATCACTAATATTTTGACGAATGCGGGGTTTTAATGCATAGATAATGCAAATAAGAGCGGGAATGCGGGGTAATACTGCGGGCAGAGTGAAAATTAGAGCGGAATTCACGTGTTCTTTAGACAAAGAACATGAAGATAGCGGTTGGAAATACCAAAAAATGGTTATAGATCGCAGATCAAAGGGCCTAAAATGGATCTAGATCCGGCTCGAATGGCCAAAAAATGAACACGCGATATGACGGCAGTGCTTTGTATCACCATAGGTTTTAAAAATAGCGGGAAGTGAAGAGAAATAATTACGAAGATGAAAGATCTGACCTTGGGAAGGAGCTGCATGCACCACAAACCACGCTTCGCCTGAGCCACCAAGTCTCTGGTGTTCTCCAAGATGGTTTTCTTCTTCCTCTTCGTGCCTGGTTGCGCTCTTCTCGGCTAATCTTCTTCGTAATAGTAATAGATGAAAATGAGGCGCACAGCGGGTGCGATCTCAAAATGGCGGGCGGTAGGGTCGAGGTAGGACCTAGTCGAATGACAATCAGCGTATACCTCCGGCGTGAAAGGCTTCTGATTGACGACTGATTGATTTGCGTCCAAAACTAAGCGGGTGGAGATGCAGCGAAAATGACAGTTGAAAATATTAATTCACAACTACCCCGCAGTATGAGAGCCACAAGAAGTGGCGCGAACAGTGGGTAAAACCTAGAGTTGCCAGATGGTTGAGATTCGTCGGGATTGTCCCGACATTTCAAATGATGTCCAAAGTCCCGAAAAAATATAAATTGTCCCGATAAATAACAAATAACAACGGTTTGGAGGGCAAAAAAGTATTTTGTTGTAATTACTTTAATTTTAATAATAAAAAATAATGATAATTTTTTAATTCGTAATATTTATTTGTCCCGACCATAATCCCAAAATCCCGAATTTTTTAAATTTTTCCCAGATATTTTGGTTTTCCCATCTGGAAAGCCTAGTAAAACCCGTCACAGATTGGGAGCCACGGATAGGAAACGCCAAGCCACCGAAGCATAGATGACAGGCTGATATTTTCACTGGGTTTAGGCAATGGCTTAATCAAATGATGAAGGGCTTTATCCAGCGTTACAGCAACTTTAGCTACACAATAAAAATTGTTTCTGAACAAACCACACAACATATTAATAAGGCCAAACACATCTGCTAGACAGTAATTACGACTGGTTGCTTATCTGAAAAATTGAAAAAAAAAAAACTATCAATTCTCAAAATAAGTGTGGGTTCATTTACTTTTATTGTTTCTCGTTATCTTAAATTTAATGGAACATCTTAATAATTTTGTTCACTTTAGTATATTTTTAAGGTTGCAACCAACAAATTGTTGGCAACCTACAGACGAAAGGACACCGCGGACTACTGTTTTGTACGGCCCCCTTTTGTACGGCCCCCTTTTGTGCTGCCCCTTTTTATATGGCCCCCTTTTCATAATATTCATATCATAATTAGCTTAATGTCGTTTCATTCACACACAATGTTTCTTTAGAAAACTTGAATTTGTCATTCCAAAATAAAGTTTGAAAAATGTTTGTACTGAAAATTGAGTTTTCTTCAAATTATCCACAGAAAACGGCATTTTCATAGTTAATGACGAAAAGTCTTATAATTCGGATACCAAAAATAGTCCTTTGAATTTGCATCTTAAGAAGTCTCAGTACATACCTCTAGTGATATATGTATATATTTAAGGCGCTACGGAAAAAAAATCGTCATTTTTAGAACTCTTATATCTACTTCAGTAAATAATGTACTATTTTGATAAAATAGTATATTATATTTGGAATCTTTTTCTTTTTATTAAACAACAACGCGATTGGAGAAATTCAGCTCGATAGAAATATTTATTAAAATGAGGTCTTTTTCGACACCAATTCTCCTGGTTTGACAATTTAGAATGACATTTGGACTGCCATTATATTTTATTAGATGGGTTTTAACGGTATCTAGGACCTGGTTAAACGAAATTTTGATAGCAACTTTAGTACATTTTATATTAATAAAAAACCGACTTTTTGGTATTTTTTCCCGAATGCGTCCCTCTCGCACTGAGGGTTTTCTCGTATATAGAGTAACAGGGACGCTAAAACTTTTATGATCAAAATTCTTGAACTACGGCGGAACCATTTATTTACGCACGACACAATAAGAATGCCAAGAGACGATTGGTCGGAGGGGCTCTAGGAGCGTTTATTAAAACCGCTAACGCTAGTGAAACTGCTAATGCATGTACCTACCCCTACACATCTGAAATAGTGATCTTGAAGAAATACAATCCTACAAGTCCTAAACCGTCAAAATAAACAGAAGAAAAGATAAGTGTGCCCAAATTACCTATTAAGTTTCAGCCATTAATATTCATGACACCTGGAAACTCGGAATGACCTGCAAATTGTGCCTAATGATTAATGTCTGCTACTCGGAAAACTTATTCCTAAGGTAAATTATAAGTAATTACTTTCAAGTGTTTTGTATTTTATTTGCTCATTGGTTTAAGTACTTTATTTTGTAGGTACCGTGCTCTCTTTATACCTAAACCAGCCATGTCAAACTCAAAATCATTAGTGGGCCAAACGCATAAAGACCGTAGAATCAGTGGGCCGCAAAACGCAACCAGAAAGAAAAAGAACTCATTGCATATAGATAGAGTAGTACAGGTAATTTAATAATTAACAGTAAAATAATATAAAATATACAATAATCCTTAACTAGAAATTTGTAATATTTTGTCTTTAAATAACTTATCAATTTGAGGGGTAATTCTATCTGCGGACAAGCTCACAGGCCGCATCAGAAAGCTTTCTTAAAGTTGGATCGGGCCGCCGGCCGGCAAATGCGTAGAGGGCTGCATGCGGCCCGCGGGCCGCAAGTTTGACATGCTTGACCCTTAGAATAATAAATTCTAAGGCTTGACCTAAACGCTTGCTAAACTAAGATTGACAAAAACATAAGGGACATAAACATAAGGGATATAATCCTGGTCCCTGGCCGGTTCTTCGGTACGGGTTCGGGCTGTTGATTGGATTTCACCTTGTATAATATATATTTTACCCATCATTTTAATTTATATATACAAGGTGAATTTGTGAACATCTTCCAAATTCATACTTGAGCCTTGGTAAGTGATCAGCGTCATGGAACAATAACGAGTTTTGTAAAATTCATAAAATGAAATTTCGACTCCCCATAGTGATTCACTCAGGACTGGGAGTGAATTACTATAGGAAGTCTAAATTTCATTATACGAATTTCACAAAAGTTGTTATCGATTCATGATGCTGATCACTTACCAAGCTTCCATTATGAATTTGGACGATGATCAAAAAGTCACCTTGTATATTGCTACATAAATTAAATAAACCTTTAATTTAGTCCATGTACATTTATTATTTTATTACATATATTTTTATAAGATTAAATTTTGATTTGCGAAACGTGAATTATATATAACTAATTTGCAAAATAAACAATTTGAATTTGAAATTTGAATTTAAACACTGGTTCTCAGTCAAAATAACAATAAACTTTCGTCGTCATACACTGCACGTAATAAAAGCTAGTATATAGGTAAATGCCTAAATTGATGGACGTTATACATTTTTCCCAACTTGACATGGGGTTAACCCATCACGGCTTCCCGGGCACAATTACTAATATTAATATAGCAACGTATCCTTGGAGCTAACAAAAGTTGCGTAGTGTTAAACTGTTTGAAACTTGATACATTCACGAAACATAAATGCACAATTTAAACATATATTTTATGATATACATACGTATATCATACATAGATAGTGTATTACTCGGTGCCATACGGGTCATTTTTCTTGCGGCGAATATCGCACCGCTTTGACTGACCGCACGACGCCTTTTGAAAGTGCGCCTTTTGAAAATATAATAACTTAATAAATAAACGCTATTTAAAACATTATATTGGGTTCTTAACTGAATATAATGGTCGTAGTTATATGCGTCCGAGTAAATGACGTACATTTTTGACAAGGAGAAACAAAGAACAGAATCGCCATTGCATTTGAAAACTAAAATTTTATATAATTTAGAACAAATGCAGCAGCGATGCCTACGTTACAAGAACGTAGAAGGAATGTACGCAACATATAGTAATACAATTTGTATTAAAGCCCATTAAAGTTTAACAGTAGGGAGACGAAAAATAGTAGTTTATGCTACAAGGGCGAAAAGGAATAAATTACAAGGACGATTTAAAACACGAGCGTAACGAGTGTTTTTAACGTAACCGAGTAATTAATTGCTCTTACGCCCGTGTATCATACTACGTTTTTCAATGCAAAGTGTGAGGAAACAAAACAAATATAATCTTGTGAACTTTAAATTATGTTTGGCTCAAAAGGACTGTATCCAGAGCCGTTAAACAGTGGAAAAAAAAAAGTATAACATTTATGGTACACAGGAAAGGCTGCAGGTTAGCCAAACATTGTAAAAACAAATTTTAAAAATAATAATAATAAAGCCCTAGGTCAAAATAATCGACTTTCTGTTCGGTTTTGATGCATAAAAAGTGGGCCTTTACGAGCACTTGCATTGAAAAATAATAAGAAATACAGGTACTACAAAAAAAAAACGCTCAGAAAACTCCTCTCCACAACCTAACAAAGAATAACAAGAAGCGCAAGTTGTGCAACTCTACGAGCACTAACGACGCCTCTCAGAGGACACAACTCTCGAGTGTAGCCATTAATTAATTTGAACCAGTGCTCTCGCGGCCAAGTTTGTGTCCTTGTGTGAGTTGGTACCGCTCTGTATTTGCATTGTAAAGGCCGTTGCTCAATGTGATTTTGAAATGCTGGGTCTGGTACGTCCAAACTCGCTAACTAGGCAAGTTTCTAAGGTTTTGATTTACGTTTGATTTGTGTGATTCCGTTGTAAAGGAAGCAGGGAAATCAAAAATTAAAAATCATTCCAAAAGGCATAATTAAAAAAAAATTATCTACCGATTTAAAATTATATTGGGGATTGGCTTTGCTAAGCAAGGTCTGGAATAACATATAATATATTTAAGTTTTACATTGAATGTAGTTGACTTAACATATTCATGCAAAGGCTCTTGAAATTAAGGAAGCCTCGTCTTAATGTGATTTAATGTAGTTATAATGATTACAGAGTAAAATGCCTATTAAAAAGCAAGTATGCACTTGTTGACACGTCCCTATGAAACTACCTGAACTAATGTTACCCACGTTATCGCCCATGTGAACGCATGTTTTGGATAAGTACATACCACAAAACATATTAAGTACATACCACAAAGCATATTAATAAGTACATACCTACTTATGATAACATTTTGTGATTAAAAGTATAGGTTGAATATACTTTGCCGTCAATTCACGCTGACAACAACAGGTTTCTGTTCCTAGATAAATGCTCGCCCTTGGGAAATTTTCCGAGTTAAAAGTATCCTATGTTCAAGCAAAGAGTGTGGCCAACATAACAAAGAAATAATTTAATAGTAGTTTATGCTACAAGGGCGCAAAGGAATAAATCACGAGGACGTTTTAAAACACGAGCGTAGCGAGTAGCGAGTGTTTTAAACGTAACCGAGTAATTTATTGCTTTTACGCCCGTGTATCATACTACATTTTTCAATGCATAGTGTGAGGAAATGAAAACAAATATAATCTTGTGAACTTTAAATTATAATTGGCTCAAAAGAAATGTATCCAGAGCCGTTAAACAGTGGAAAAAAAAGTATAACGTCTATGGTACACAGGAAAGTCTGCAGGTTAGCCAACCATTGTATATAAATAAAAAAAAAAAAAATAATAAAGCCCTAGGGCAAAATAATCGACTTTCTGTTCGGTTTTGATGCATAAAAAGTGGGCCTTTACGAGCACTTGCATTGAAAAATAATATATTGTATATCCAGAGATAATTTTGAACACAAATTCATTCAAACTTTATCTCTTTGTAGAATATTGGAAAAGTAATACCTGTAATTGTTGTCCAAGTATGCATATTAATTAGCTTAAAGTTGCTGATATAACAAAAAGTAATAACATACATATACATAACGTTTTTGCATATTAGTGTTAACATATTTGCGTGCCCGTCTTGCAGCAAAGCGTAGCAAGTGCTATGATCCCATGGTTTTTCCGATTTGTAGACCAACACAAGAAAAAAAAAATTAATTGAACTACTTCGTCTATTTCAGGAATAACAAAAGTTAGACAAGAGTTTAATAAAGTTGCTTGATTTATCAAAACTTGTTTACCTACAATGACATATTTTTGGTTACATATAGCATAAGGTTAATGTCACTTTTTAATGTTATAAATTGACAAAAGTTTGCTTATGTATAACAAATTTTTATAATATATTACGAGTATGGGTAAGGTGAAAAGACGTGTACAAAAAAATCACACTCAACTTCATAATTCAAACGGTTTCCGTCCATATAAATCTCCTTCTAAATACTCTTCATTAAACAAGCGAAATGCATTTTTTATTTCAAAATGTTTTCTTGTTGATGATTTTCCATATTTTTCCCGAAATCCCAGAAAAACACTCCACTGGTCAAAGGTGAATGCTCAAAAAAAACCCAGACCCGGCGCCAATGAAATATGTCTCATATTTTTAGTATAAATATGTAATGAAATACCACATATTTTTTATCATCGATATCGATGGTTAAATGTAAGAAATTGCTATTTGTTTAATGGCAGGGGTAATACAAAAGAAACCAAAGCCCAGCGCTAATTATATATCTCAGATTTTAAGTATAGTCGTGTAATGAAATACCACATATTTGGCATCATCGATATCGATAGCTAAAGGTCAGAAATTGCTATTTGTTTAATGGCAGGGGTTATGTTGAGGTATCTCAAATAGTATTAAAAAATATTTACAATCAGCATATTAGATAACAAAATGAAGCGCTTTACATTAAAACTGATAGGTGAATGTAAAAAAATGCTATTTGTTTTATGGCAGGGGTAACTTAAGGTACCTAAAATAGTTACAACTGGCATAAAGTACGTTTAAAGATGATATAATGCATATAGAAATCTGTAGTTGAGCAACCGTACGTACCACGTGACCTTGACGTGACGTGACATGAACAGTGGCGAAGATTCCTATGTGCATTATACAAGTGGTCTACCTTTACTTACTGGATACTAGATTTTAGTAGGTTTACTGTAAAGAGTAAGGGGGATAGCAGATTCTTGCATAGTCAATGTCAAGGTCTTTATGCCAGTTGCAACTACATATGTTTAGGCACCTTAAAGTTACCCCTGCCATAAAACAAATAGCAATTTTTTACATTCACCCATCAATTTCAATGTAAAACATTTAATTTTATTATCTAAAATGCTAATTGTAAATATTTTTTCAATGCAAGTGCTCGTAAAGGCCTACTATTTATGCATCAAAACCGAACAGAAAGTCGATTATTTTGCCCTAGGGCTTAATTATTATTATTTTTTGAATTTATTTACGAGAAGTTGGCTAACCCGCAACCTTTCCTGTGTACCATAAATGTTATACTTTTTTTCCGCTGTTTAACGGCTCTGGATACAGTCCTTTTGAGCCAATCATTGACTTGCAAAATTGTAACAATGTAACTTTCAACTTTAATAATTAAATTGTTTTCTTTGATTATATTTGTTTTATTTCCTCACACTATGCATTGAAAAACTTAGTATGATATACGGGCGTAAGAGCAATAAATTACTCGGTTACGTTAAAAACATTCGCTACGCTCGTGTTTTAAATCGTCCTTGTAATTTATTCCTTTTCGCCCTTGAAGCATAAACTACTATTAATCAATATTTGAGATATCTCAATATTACCCCTGCCAATAAACAATTAGCAATTTCTTACATTTAGCCATCGATTTTGATGATGCCCCCTATACATTATTTTATTACCCATTACTATGAACAATCTGAGATACATTTCGTTTGCGCCGGGCCTGGGTTTTTTCTCCATACTTTGTGAGCATTCTCCTTTGATGAGATAAATATATGTATTTTATTGTATACCGTGGACGGACAGATATTTTTTATTCACCTAGTCACACCCAGAGAGTACTTTAAAAGCAGAGAAACCACTCTCCCGGTACGGCTTCTGATGACGTCATCACAGAACATGAGGTGGTGACAAGCCATAGGCCAAACCAATTGAACTGGAAGGATTGTCGGATTTGTCAGCCTTTTTAGGTGCACAGCGGCTTTGCAATTATAACCCGTAAAGTAACTTCCATAAAGTTGAAAATCGCGTGCGCCAAAATGCGCGCGAAACGATTCAGAACGACTTAAATTACAATATTGAATTTAAGTCATTTTTGAACTTACATTGGTTAATAAACAAGATTTTCGTATTGATAGTAAAATATGACAAATAAAAAACAAATGGATGAAACACAAAACCAAAAAACACTCAAAAAGAGACTATTTTCAAAAAGAAAATCTATCGAGCAAAAGTTTTTCAATTAGGTAACGCTTCTTACAACGTAAAGATAAATGTTTGAATAAACATTTTATATTATTTTTTTTATATAAACATTTTATATTTTTATATTTTATTATTATATATTTATTTATATATTTTTATATATTTATTTATATATATTTATATATATTTATATATATATTATTATATATTTTTATATTTTATATTTTATATAAACATTTTATATTGATTGCGTTTGTGGTGATTCAGTACAATCGTTCAAAAACGGTTGAAAAAGGAAGGCCTCCTCTTAATTGGGTCTTATTAAGGCGCTTCTTCCCAGCGTCATCCGAAAATGGCTATTGATAATGTTATTTCTCTTAAATACCGTTTAAAAATGAAAAATAATTGAAAATATTGTTCAAAGTCAAGCTGTTTTTAGACTAAAATTAAGTAAAATTGGTTATTTCTTTGAAACCACTAAAGGTATTTGTATGGTTCTTGTACTAAAATACAGAAAAATATCGCTTAGAAAAATCATTCATGAAAATTATTTTGAGTCCATCGCGTCCATGTGAAATGTATTATTTTCTCCTATCCGGAGACTCAGCGACGACGTCGTAATACATTGCGCGCTAATATGAACGTTATTTCAATAAAGTTTCTGTCGATATTTAAACCGACAGAGGTCAAATCAAGGTCATTGCCCCTTAAGAGGCTATGCAAATTTTATTTTTGTCACTGTCACTCCAAGCGAAAAATCGCGCAGTGCGAGAGGGGCGGATTCAGGGCGGAAGCGAAAAATGTTAGTTTTATATTTTTTATAAAAAAACTAAAATAGCTAGCAAAATTTCAAATATAAAATCTCTAGATATTGTTGAAACACAACCAATAAAATATGTTTGAGTTCTGTATATGGTTCCTATTCGTCAAACGAGGAGAAAAAGTGTGTTTGAAGACCTCATTTTAACAATTATTTCTATCAAGAAAAGTTTATCCAAACATGTTTTCCAATTTCAAATCCCTAGATTATATGGTCAAAATGCATATACCAGAAACTAATTATAATTTTCCGTGTATTTCATGAAATACACAGAAAAGAAACACCCGTATTTTTTTCGCATATCGCCTTAACTATTCAGGATGCGCCAGGTGTTTTGGAACAATCAGTGGTTGTGTCTAAGTTTACGCCAATCGGGAGGCCGCTTTCATGCACACCCCAAGGCACTGAAGCTTAGCTATAAGAGTTCTCCGGTTTTACGTAACTCTAAAAATCATATCTTCGACTTGACAAATTAACCAAGACACGCTAACGTAGGCCGCATTCTTCTCTTACTAACAAAACCAACCAAGTTCTGAGCTAATAACTCATACTTAATACAATCTTTCCAACTTGGCGAACAGTCTGAACTGTGCAAGTTCCTGAGGGAAGCTTAGTATGCAGTTTTAATCGCGCCCCGGAAACTTGGCCAAACACCTTGGAAGCGTACAATTGATTAGTTGCGAACTTGGCCTGTTGGGACGACGACGTGTGGATATTGTTGGTTTTTATACAGCCACATAATATGCAAGATGCGATTATAGGAATATAAATGTATACGAAAAAATTTCATAGTTTTTAAAAAGCTAGATAATTCTTGTTTTGGATGATCCACCTTTTTATGGGTACTTCTATAGTTTTAAGCAAAACTAAACTTACTTTGCCTTTGTCGTCATTTTTAATTTCATAACAGTACTTTTTATTTGCAACAAAATATATAATTTAGAAAAAAGTCCACTCCAGTATAAAGAAATAGTAAAAAAATGTAAGCAAGCTAAGTATATGTATAGATATATTTCGACGTAGATGCTCCGTAAACAGTCGATCATCAATCAAATTATTGTGAGACAAGATGACAGGAATACTGCGGAGTTCGCATCATTCTTACGAGGATCTTTACTTATAATTTTTTACTATCTATTAGCCTTTTATTCGCAATTATACATATATTACTTTAAATATAATTAATTTAATAAAATACATTTTTTAGCTTGAAATATATTTCGGCCCTTAGTGGGCCGTCATCAGTCAAGTTGACTGATTTTTTAGCTTGAAAACTGACTGATGACGGCCCACTAAGGGCCGAAATATATTTCAAGCTAAAAAATTTATTTTATTTATTAATTATATTTAAAGTAATATATGTATAATTGCAAATAAAAGGCTTATAAAGGCAATATTATATATTTATTAAAGTTTTTACTATCTAGTAGCTCTTACTACTTAAAAGGTGAACAGTATGTTGGGCCCCTTACTAATAATATTTTTTTATCGCTTCTGGTCTAATATATAAAACTATAATCATTGCTTACTGCATTCTAAAGTACACGTTGTATTTGTAGCCGTATGTAGAACACATTTTTTGTTTTATATTATACCAGTGAACAAAGTAATTAATGTAAATGTAACCTTCACTCGTTTCCTAAAATTACGTGACCTGACTACTTCTTATCTTTACGCAGGGACTAATATAATTTCACAGTAATGCATTCATCATCATCATATTCGTAGCCATTTGTCCCCACCGCAACAAATTCAACTTATGTTGTTTTATGTTAAGGCACATGATTTTTTTTTTCAGTTTTGTTGTTGTTTTCTTGACTTGGTTCCTTTTTCCAATTCTGTAGAAACAGATAAAATTTTACAAAATTTTATTGCAATTGCTAGGATTTTGGCTACGACCGAACCCGACAACTTTTTTCAGTGAAATGGTTAGTGGTCAGCTTAACATAACAGCTTAATAATATCAAACGAAGGTTTTCGGTAATAACAAAATCAAAATTCGGTTAGTGATTCTCAAGTTATGGGACAAATTATACTAAAATGGTGACTTGCTTCTTAGCTACTATAAGTAAAAGCTTAATATTAAATTCCTTAAAGTAAATTGATACTTGTCGTTGTTGGTTTTTGATGGAACATTTGCAAAATATTGTAAATAAAATTAATTCTTGGTAACACAAATGTAAACAAAGACGAAATATTCCATCTTATGATTCTTACCTATATCATAAAAGCCTGAAGATGTTATTTTAACGAAACCAGTCGCTAGTATAATAACAAACAGTGGAACAGTTACCAATAATTAATTTTATTTACAATATCCTTAAAATCTTACGTACTAGTAGTAGATAAAAATACACAAAATGCGTTGTATGGACTTCAGTAATAAGCGTCTTTATCCAAAATCTATAAAATTGTTTTTACCCCGTTATAATGTTTAAAATAACAATGTTGCACCAGGATATTCAGTTTTGACGTAAAGCCTTAAGGGTCCCTATCTACCTAAAGTAATTTTATTCTGATAAGAATTGGGGTCGTCTGCAGCCTAGATGCCTGACCTAGTTATACCCGGAGATAGATCCCCGGTTACCCGTAAACGGTGATATGAAACCTGAATGCTGATGTGACAGGAAATATGGTGGAAATATTTTCGAAATAGAGGATGAAACAGGCCGAGACAATCGACTACTGCAACTTGACTTCTATATATTTCCAAGTAAATAGTAGAAGAAGCATGTGAATGATGCCACGTATGACGAAAAAAGTAAGGTTATATTGAAATAAAAAATCTTTTGTTGATGTAGGTTAATGACTAAAAGTCGGTTTTAAATTAATACAACATTAACTAAAATAGCTATGAAAATTTCCATTACCAGTAATTTAGGTATAGTTAACCACTAAAATAAATATTTTTGAAGTCTACATGCTATCCCAATTTGTCGGAATATCAAAAAAATGTAAATTTAGACCTTATTACAATAATTATTTCTATCGAGTGAAATTCCTTCAATCGCGTTTCTGATAGTCCAAAATCTAGAAAAACGTCCCAAAATTGTCATAATAATTTATTAAAGTTGGAACTTATTTTGAACAGCAGATAAATAACTTTAAAAGTGTCGATTTTAACGATATACCACTTTTATTTCCGAAACCGGTTGGGAAGTGTATAACAAATTCATGAACCATAATGTACAAGTGTTTTGTTAAAAATTGGAAAATTAATTAGAATTTCAAAGGTTCCATTTCATGGCAGTAAATCTCATTTTGTTACGGATGTTGCAATCCGTATGGTAAAACAAACTTAAAATGTTGCTTCTGTAGACCTAAAGTCAACTCTTTATCAAGTTTCCTTTTTGCACACTCCTGACACTTACTGCATATGATTGATTTATGTCTGGATAAGTGTACTGCCGTTTACATAAGCAGGTATAACTCGCTGGATGTAAGCAAGTTTTTCATAAGGACTAAAATCGTTTGCAAAAGTAAATTTGAAATTAAAACAGACCGTGGTTTCAGGACCTGTGTGGAAGTAGCATCTGTCCAAAGTTTCCGGGCCACCGCGCCTTGATCTGAACCTTTGGTTGGGGGTCACCGACGGTGACTAACGAGCTATTAATAGATAGCTGATGACGAAGGGTTTGCGGGAAATAAAGTTTAAGGACCTCGTACCAAGGGTTTCACGGGTAATCTCGCAACTATGTTGTATACAGGCATTAACTCGCTTTCAGATAACGGGAAATTGGATTAATAGATAACTTGAAGTGTGAATTGTGATGCCATAGGAGATAAAGGATTTCTCTTCTGTAATGTATTAAGAAAATCACAAAAGTATTTTCATTCTTGGCATTTCCAACGACGCAACGCTCTAGTTTTTTGTATATTTTTCTTAAATTGTATCGGATATGCGCGTGTTATTTGAAATAATTAGGTTACGTGCGAGTCGGACTCGCGCACAGAGGGTTCTGTACTACCACAAAATATGGGTACGGAACTCTAAAAACATGGTTTATTACAACAATTAATTTAGGGCTTTTTAGATTTTTCTTATTTTAGTGAGATTTAATTAATTTTTTAAGTTTTCTGTTTTTCTAATTATTAATTACAATATAGATCTCATAGAAACAATAAGGCGACATAAATAGTAGCGCCTGACAAACAATTCGCTGCTCCCGCTGAGTGCGGAACCCTAGTATCTTAACCGCTTTATTTTTCCTGTAATATTTACGTTATTTATCACCTATTCCATGTCTTTTTCTCATATTTATAGGCCCTCTTGTTTCAGAAATAAGAGAGGGGGGAAGTGATAACGTTAAAAAAATTCAACTTTTCAAGGTTTTTGTATAGGGACCATTCGTGATATTTTTTTTTACAATGTTGGAGGCCATAACAATACGTTGTGTGTAAAAAGTTCATCTTTGTACCTATAACGGCTGAAATTGTAGACCACTGTAACAGATGGACGGACGGACAGACAGACAGATAGCGGAGGCTTAGAAGTAACCTTCCTTTATCACCAAATATTTATCAATATAAAATAAAGCGTTTTATTACTTATTATTTTAGGCCTCGTAACATACTCGTACATAGAAATCTTCAGAAAAGGCTCGGATTTGCAACTTTTACGCATAACTGCTAACTACTTTAATTTAAATAAATACTATAATTTAACAAAATCTATGTACATTGGATGTTAACATCTTGGATTAAAAATTACTGGTTACTTTCGAAATTAGATACTCTGAAAAAGAAGAAATTAGTTCAAGAGAGAGATGGAAGAGAGAGAGCTGAAGGCAATTTAAAAGAAAATCTACAAGAAACATATTTCATCCAAATCGCAATAAAACTCGTAAAAAGTTACATTAAGCCAGGTGCTTCCGTAACTTTGTAGAAATATACATAACCGTTGGGGTTTGTAGAGCAATGAAATTCGTAAATCATCCAAATTTTACTAATCTTACCTGATATGTAAGCTTAAGGATGGAGGTTATATTGAATTAAAATAATCAAAGCCATTTTATGAATAAAGCTTTAACCCTTTTAATTTTCATAATCACTAAAACAAGAGATCGCCGTCCAGACCGTGACTCGAATCCATCTTACAGTATAAGTCTGATGCTATTTGGAAAAAGGTGAAGAGACAAATCGTAGAAGATCATTCAAAATATAGAACCTGCGATATTCAACTACCAATGTCCCTCCATCATTCCGTCTAGACGGGAAGTTTTATCGACATTTCATATTCACACGAAATTGCTGGTTGTGAAACGGAACCTCAATCTCAGATACCGAATCACATATGTCGCGTATACTCTATGCATGTACTTCACATTTCTTATGAAATTAAAAAGTGTATATAAGGTCTTTCAATTTAAATGGAAAGTAATTTAGGAGGTGATTTAGTATCGTTAATACATCACATTCCACTGAAAAGTACCTTTTTTTGCGCGAACTTTTTCTTCACTTGTCCAAACAAACTGAGTCAGCTGATTGGACCACTTTGTACTGAGAAGTGAAAAAAAGTTCGCGCAAAAAAAATGCTTTGCAGTGGAAACCTCCTAAATTAATTTCCATATAAATTGAAAGACCTTATACATATTTAGTGTAAATATATTTGTATTTAGTTAAGTTTGAAATATATTTATTTTTAGCAGTTCAGTTTGTTTAAGTTTTTAATATTTCATAGGATTATTTAGTTTTAAATTTAAGTTACTTTTTTAATTTAATTATATTTCAAATAAATTGTATGTATATTCACAAGAAATAAATAAAATACCTTGTTAGTATAATTTTGAGGTGCATTCAAATGCTATAATAATATAATATAACAATAATGTACTTACTTTTATTATTATATTAATTATTATTTCATTACATGTAAACTAAAACTTAAATAACAATTTATATCTAAACTAAACACATTCAAAATTAAAATTAAGTATCTAACATGAAAATATTATATTATAAAACTAAAATTAAATATACCTAAAAATAAATATTACTAACAAAAAAAAATGTTCGGCATTATATAAACTACATAGGTACCGTAAGTATGCATATAAAAAATATTTAAACGATATATATTTATTTATACAATATATAACTTACTGTTATTATGTTATTGATAATTGATTACGAACGTGTTAAATGCTCTATAGCTATTTAGGTCCTACCTTCCTATCTACGCGTCTACGTTTTGCTACGACGTAGCAAGTGCTACGATCCCATAGTTTTCTCACTTTTTAAATCCGCTATGCGGCCGTAGTCTAAACACAAATAGGCATGAAGAGCAACGTATGTTGAGGTCCTAGCTCGGTGGTAAATGAAAGCAGTGGACTGTAGGTTTTTTAGATATATGAATTACTGATTTTGTTTAAATACACGATAAATAGATTTTCGGAGCTGCGTACAATCGTGATGTTGTACGAAAAATGGTTTTTGACAGCTCAGTGTTGCCAGGCTCTGTTGACCGCTGTGGTATTTCCAGCTTCCGTGTGTTAGATCCCCAACAACATATGCACAGAACATATTAAGAAGGATTGTATGTATGTTTTAAGCATTTAGACGCTACGTAGCATCGAGGCGTAGCAAATATTAACTCTGTGAAACTGCTACACGACAGTAATTTATTGTCACAAATTGCTAAGGCGTAGCGAGCGCCACGAATATATCATTTTCGCGCTTTTTTGACTCGCTATGACGTCATATTCTGGGCGCATCAGGGAACAAGGACCATAAATCCTACCATGGTAATCATACCACGAATAGGAATAGATTATTTGCAAATCACATTAGTCTAAAAAAGACATTTTAAACACCTGCGTTTTAATTCAAGTATAATATCGATGAACAAATCGGTAGACGAGACGTGAATCCCAACTTTTTAAGGCCTTTAGAGCTGCGAAAGGGTGCCACTTTAGAAAAAAATATTACTTGCCTGAATAATCATTCATTGAATAATAATTGAAAATCTGCTCAATTAAACGTGTAGAAATAGTAATAAGAACGTCTTCGATGAGCTTAAAATTTTAACTTTTGCTAAAAATGGCTGCTTTTGGCATAAGTTAAAATTTTAGCTATAAATAGACCTTGTTTCTTAAAACTTTGCTACATAAAAATAGTTCATTGATATTTCTAGGAATTTAATTAAGCAGACTTCCAATAATTATTCTGGTTCGTAAGTTATGATTTTTTTTCTAAAATGGCAGCATTTTCGCAGCTCCGCTCGCTATTTTAACAAAAAACGGCTCGTTACTTTAACGAACTTGATAATTCTTTCTAAAGCACTATGTCGTTATATCTAAAACCTGGAATTTGCATAGTAGTTATATAGCATTCCAGTGACCTGAAGTTAACGACTCAGGCGGGAGCAATATAAGCTAATCTAAACTGGGATATATTTTATGTTGTATTATTATAATGTACAAAAAGAAACGTGCCATTTTAATGTTCAGGGACTTTGGTTTAGAAGTATTTGCATTTTTAAGGTTCCTTCCAAAACGGCTTGTAACAGAACCTCCGTATCTGTCCATACACCCACTCGTTTGTCCAGATTTGGCCATAAGTGAAATCAAAGCTTGCTTCTCATTTTTAAAATATTTAAATATTAAAATAAATAAATACATTTATTGATCTAAAAAACACAAGCATACAAAACAAAATAGTAACACAAATTAAAACAGACAAAGTAAGACATTTTGTAAAAAACATAATTCCTGACACCTACGCTGGCTTTGCAGCCGTCTTGCAGCATGTCAGTTACAATAATTTAATCATATATATAGACACATAAAACAATAAAAAAAAAAACATTGTGAACTTCATTCTAAAAAGTGCACGCTTCTGTGAGTAAGGTGAGGGTGTGTGAGAGTGTGTGTGTATTTGTAAGGATTTATGAAAGGGTTATTGGATCAGGAAATACGAGTATGTGAATGATGTATTCGGAAAGTTGCATCTATTTAATTATCTCTAAAAGTTTTTCTGTCTTCTCACAGTTGAGGGACATAAGCCATAATTTGATTTGATTTGATTAATAAGGAACGTATGAAAAGTGCTACAAGGATATTTTGGCGCGTGAATGACAATCAAATGACTTTTGCCATCAAAAGTGCTAAAAATTGTTTATTTGAAATGTAGTAAGTAATTTCAGAAAATGCAACAGAGTAATTAAAACTAAGTTATTGAATTGTTAAAAATCGTACCTGCTGAAGCAGAAAAAGTTGATGGCTGATTGACATCTGCGTTTTTTGTGGATTTGTACGAAAATTTTAAATGAATCCTACAGTTTTTTATTATTTCAGTTGACATCTTGTGTGAACAGCAAGACTCTCTCAGTCGTTTTAAACCCCATCGTAAACGTAGTATGGATATCATTGTTTTTAGCCCTATTTTGTTTCTGGTTTTAGTTTTAATAAGGTTCACAGAACTATAAATATACACATAAGGAAAAGGGCTAGATTGCTCTTTTCGGGCTAAATCATCAAAAAACGAGTTCAACTACACTAAAAAGTGCTAGATCTAGCCCGAAAAGAGCTAAGGTGGCAACACTGAAAGAGCGTTGTCGCACTGTAGTGTAAATGAAGCATTTCACGGTTGTATAGGTAGATTCCACGAACGTAAATCTTGGCTTTTAGGCCCCTTTTTGTGGAATTACTTCAAATGTGTCAAGTATGTCAAGCCCAGATTAAGTCATAATAAAATAAAATCATCCGCAAATCGGCTGATAGGTCAAAACTGACCCAAATTTCTTTACGAGTCGATCATGACGTCACAGCCGGGTTTAAAACAAGTGCGTCCCAAAATTAGCATCGTCGCGAGTCCGCGCTCGTTCCAACTAAATTGAGTTTCCGCTTTCACGTCGTCGGCGCGCGGTGGCGACCTTGCCTTTCCGAACGTGTTTGTGTTTGTACGGTCAACTTTTAGAATTACCTTTTGGGTGCATAATAAGGATGAGTTTTTGATAAGGGCACGTTGGTACTTGGGTGCTAAATTGGCTTGTTGTGAAGACTCTTTCTGCGCCGGTAAAGTGGTTTTGAGAGCGCAAGTTTTTTTACCAAAGTTAGACTAAATAGACAAAGGGCTCCGTATCAAAAAATACTTTGTAGAGCAATAAAACAAACTTTTGGTTCAATAACTAAGACTGTGTTGTATGTAAAACCTGCCCATAATTTTACTGACGCTGAAACAGACTTTGAATTTTGTGATTTTGCAGTGCGTGTGCACAGGACAATTTATACTTGTTTTCCTCTGTGTAGTTTACAAACCACAGAGAATTGGTCTGAGTTACAGACAGATAAATCAGTTTAGCACTCCAACTTCTTCATTGATTAAACCGAAAAAATCACACTATAATAGCTTTGTGCTAATATGAAAAATAATATGACTTTTTACACCAAGGAAAATAAAAGGAAGAACTTTGTAACTGGGAATTAAAAGTGCTGACTCACTTTTCTAAGAATTGCGGCGGCAAAATTATTACTTGGTACTAAATCCACGTAGGTTGCTGAATTTCAGCGCTAAATTGACCGAATAAAATAGTTAAATAACACAGTGCAAAACAACCTTTATTTTCAAGCTCATTTAGTTAAAATTTGAAAGGACACGTCACCCGGGGTAGTAAAAATTCTAAAGATTAAAAAATGTTATGTAATAAAATTTTGTTTACATTTGCCAACTTGTTTTTGTGGGTTAAACTATAAAAAAATATGTAAATCAAAACACACAATGCCTTTAGCTTGACCAAAATGGATAAGGGATGCCAAAATGCAAATGGTCGAACCATTTTCACCAAATTCCAATATGCAAAGCAACTTGCCAAGGCGGGCGCAGGTATCGACGGGACATTTAAATATGATATAATATGTAAGTAAGGCGATGCTTAGCAAAATGGCGAGTGCTGTGCATTTAAATGAACCCAATCTGGAGATACCTTGACCATCGTAAGCAATATTTTGTGGCAGACTTCGAGGCAGATATTAAGAGCGGTATCGCAGCCGGACTGTGAAATACCCGCCTTTTTCTAATGAATCGAAACAGAACACTTAAATTCAACAAAACCTTATTAACAATGTATTGTTTATGTTGCTATGGCAAAGTTTCCATTGGTTTCCGTAAACTAGAATTTCAAAAATATTGAATAATAAATTAAAAATTGTAATTCTAATTTACACAAACCAATGGAAACTTTGCGATAGCATAGGTACTTAATAAGGTTTTGTTGAATAACTATTGAGTGAATTTTGAATTTAACTTTTCTGTTTTGATTAACATTACAAACAAAATTAAATAACAAATATGTCAAAAAGACAACATTTTCATAAAATAACAATAATAGTGATCGGGTACATTTATTTGTTTTTTTTTTTTACAAAAATCACTCATCTCACGTTCAACATGAAAACTTTTTGCTCGGATTCTATGAAAAAGGCTCAATTGTGCATGTACTGCCATTGAGCTAATGAAAAATTGTGTTTAGTGTAAAGAAAAGGGCCTAGTTTGTAAAATACAACATTACGATCCAAGTTTCGATGTCAAAAAGACCGTATTAATAGCAAATGTATCGAAAATATTTTAGCTGGATTCTCCCGAAAAGCTGGAGCTTACCTCGACCAGAGGATCAAAGGCAATCCAGCGAGGTAACGCTGCCAGCCTTTTGGTTCGTACCTTTTGGGTCGTACCCGACCCGACAGTGACAATTGGAATATAAATAGTAAACATTCACCAAACCTTTTTGCTTTTCTAATAATCTAGTGAGAGTACTATCCAATACATAAACGAGATAGCCGAGGTTCCTAGAAGGACTCGGCCTTTCGCCTCGGGTAAAATTCGGTCTATTACACAGGATCATTAAAAGTATATTACACGCTTTTCCAACAACGTTAATATTACAGGGATCTTCATAAAAAATGGACAAATAAAATAATGATCATTTTGTTTAGAAATAAAAACTCTTTAGTAATGCAAAGCACTTCGGCTAAATTATTTTTCAGGGTTTCGTAGTACCTAAAAGGTACAAAAGGAACCTTTAGGGTAAGACTCTGTTGTACATCCGTCAGTCCGTCCGTATTAAGATTAAATAGTGAAATGTGACATATTTATTTTTTATTTAAGTCGTTATTATTTAAAAATAAAACTAAAAAGAAAACGACGTTTGTTCTACGTATTACAGTGACTGAAAAATAAAAATACGTTGGACTGGTTTCTCCTCGAACAGATTTTTTTTTACAAATTTTGCGGTAGGTGTCAAAAAATACAAATGATTTATTTATTAATAATGGGGCCTTATGGTCTAATTTCAACATACATCGCGCGATCGCGGTCACAATCGATAGAAATGACAGCTTGTATAGAATTATTGCGGTGAGATGTTCATCAATATCCTTCAAATGTCAAATTGAATGTGATATATCGTCCGTGCAAAGTTCCCGTTACTCCAGGCGGAAAGACCCGCAGTGCGAGAGGGACGCACTCGGAGAAAATTTACAAAAAGTCGGCTTTAAATTAATACAAAATTAACTAAAATAGCTATGAAAATTTCTATTACCAGTAATTTAGGAAGTGTTAAAACCCATCTAAATAAATATTTTTGAAGTCTGTATGCTATCCCAATTTGTCAGCATATCAAAAAAAGTGTAAATTTAGACCTCATTTCAATAATTATTTCTATTGAGTAAGATTCCTCCAATCGCGTTTCTAATAATCCAAAGTCTAGAAGAAGGACCCGAAATTGTCATACTAATTTATTTGACTTGGGACTTCTCTAACAGCAAATAAATTACTTCAAATAGTGTCGATTTTGATGATATACCCCCTAAAGGTATCGCGATAGATGTTGAAGTTAGTCAATAAGGCCCCTGGTACAGTACAAATACAATACAAATACAAAATTATTTATTGGACCAAAAATCTTAACCTAAAAATATAAATTTTAGTTATTAAGGCTAAGGTATTCACAAAAATTATGTGTTCAACTGAAACTTAAGTAAGGCAAAGCCTGTCATTTAAGAGTCAGTTGCTTCTACTCGTAGAAACACAGTTTGCCGAAAAAGAGAAAAGCATGCAATTTATTAAAGCGTATTTACAATTTATAAAATAAAAATAAACATGAGTGTATGTAAGCATGAGTGTGTATATGAGAGAGGGTGTGTAAGTGTATGTGTGAGTGTGTGTGAAGAGACAAGAAACAGGGCGAGTTTTCAAAAAAAATATGTTTTTACGTCATCCATCCATCCATCTATCAGTTCGTCCACTGGTGGATATAAGCCTTTCCAGGACTTTGCCAATCCCGGCGGTCATCCTGGAAGAATTGCCCATACGCACACACGCTGGGCAATCGGGTTGGTGAGCGTGGTGCCGGAACCCTCGCACCAGTGACGCCGCTGCCCGTCACCAGTCTGTTCCATATAAGCCCCGGGCATTAGGGATGGATATACCACCATCCATCTGTCCCAGGCATGGTGGGCTTCCTGGTTTTTTGCCTGTGAGATGTCCTCTTACTCTCCCCCGCATTACTTCAAGGGGGTCTCCAAGTAAGTTTGTGGTACCTCCACAGTCGAGCCCAGCAACAGCTGTACCACCTGTTTTTACGTCAAACATAATTAAAATCTATTCGGAGATTTTTAGAAGATCTTTTGTTTGGTTGTAGGTAAAAGTTTTCAGCATACTGAAATGTGTACATACCCTTTTTACATTCAAGCTGCGATAAATCATGAATAGAGATTTTGCTTAGTCTATGGTATAAATAGGGACCGAGTACACCAAAAAAGCGAGAGTAACATGATACATAAGTATATAGTACAGACGCACACTATATATTATAGTTAGATAATATGTCTGTTTTCATGAGGGTGTGAGCATTTGAAAATTAAGCCGATTAGACAAGCTCCTGAAACTAGCGGTATAATAACGGCCCAAATTCCAAGAACCCACCCTATTTAGCATGCCGATTCTGCCGGAAATTCAGCGGACCGACCGGTGCGAATTATACATTTAAAGAGGTTTAGATGCTTGTTGTAATATCGTGAATTCGTAATACAGTTCTATATTACGTTTAGCTATAGTTGTAGTAGTGTGTGCGCACGCAATTTTTCTGGTGTGTGAAACCTCGGGAGTGGTACAAAACGCGCAACACACATAAAACGCGCTTATCTGCACACATCACTACTACAACCATAGGCAAACGAAATATCTGTAGTCATAAGAGTGCTACATTTATCATAATATTCTCGAGGAATTCACTATAATAATAATAATTGTATAATTGTGGAGATATTCATTTAATTTAAGAAATCGTAATTTAATTTTATCAAAAATCATTTCTGTAAACACTTTAAAAACTTCTTTGTTCTTGAATTTGTTATTATTTAAATTATTTATTCAAATTCTAATGCGTAGTTTATTTTATAATATAGGTACACATTATAAAACCACTTACAAAAAAAATTGAATGAAAAGTTTTTTACAAGTCATAATTAATATAAAACAACAAAAGAATACGGTAAAAAATAAATCTGATACAGGGAAATACATTAAAAAACAATAAAAATTAGGCTTACATAAATTTAATACAATTATACACTTCCATAAGTAAAAAATAATATTATAAATACATAATGCAATAAATTTAACAAAGTTTATAGATAAATATATGCCTAACTCCGCGTATTCGATTAGTCTTGCAAAGAAGAAGGGCAAGAAATTTAGCAAAATATATACGTTTCCTTTTCTTTTTTTTATTACGTCTATTACAAAGGCTTATTTATACTATACAAAGTGCTCATATCTACTTTAGTTAAGTAAATGGATAAAAAATACAATACAGCAGGAATATACGACATGAAAGAAGAAAACATATATATAGGTTTATATAATATATATTTGACTTTTTGTTTCTTTTTATTGTGATAGTTGTTAAGTATGATCAACGGAATGTGTAGCTTCAATATACCAGATGTTGTACTCAGTACCAGTTTGAAAAATGGTCGGAATTTCGGGAAAATGCGAACGCGCCTGCGCGCTGCAGCGGAGTATTTCCGGCAAAGATACTGAATGCCAGGAATTTCAATAAACCTCTACACTTGAATTTATTTCACATTTTTCGGAAAAGTAAATATAATTATTAGAACAGATATAACGAAGAAATTTTAATGGAAACAAAGAATGTGTGTAATAAAACGGGAAATGTTTTCAGCACAGATATGGATTCCAGTAGAACTAGCCCTGGGCTGTTAAGATGTGATTATAAATTAATAATAATAATAATAACGTTTATTTCAATTAATCAAACAAGGTGTTATAAACAAATAAAATAGGAACCGATATGTATATCGCGTTAGCCCGTGCTAACAAAATAGGAATCTAAATAAATCCCGGGCTTGAAATAGTTTACTAAAATATCAGTAATATTAATAGTACACCAAATATAGAACAAAAGAATTTTAAATTGAAAAAAATGTAAAGTAGAGAGTTTGTTAGCGCCAGAAATTACTCGTTAATAATTTTTTGTCTTTATAAATGATAAGAATAACATAAAACAACGTAAAATAAATTGTTTTATGTTATTCTTATCATTTATAACGACAAAAAAGTCAGTATTTAATATTTATTTACATAATACTCGTTAATATGTTAAAAGAGAAAAAGAAACTGTTTTGAAATTCCTGTTAGGGACATAGACAGATGTAGAAGTGTCTATACTAGGGTTGTAAAGAGAAAGGGTTAGGTCGCAACAATACAATACAATATACAATACAATACACTACAATCATTTATTCTCCATATTACAGTGTCCGTTATACGTACACATAATAACGTAACATAATAAGATTTAAATAACATAGATGATTACATTTTAAATTATATTAAGTCGATTCGACTGACGATGACCACAAGTTGGTCGAAACATATTTCGAAACAAATTAATACTTTGTTATTTGTATATTATAATCTATTTAAAACAATAAAAAGCCCAAAAAAGGCTTAGAAATAATATTTATTCAGTTATTTTAAATTTTAAGAATAAATAAAATACATCGTCACGACATGAATCCCCGAGGGGGTGTCAGAGGTGTTCCGAGTTAGAACTGTGAAATGCAAGTTACAGTCCACACGCAGTACACCCGCGTTTCACCGATGATTATTACGTCCCAACGTGATGAGTGGTGGGAGAGCCCTTTAGCCGTACTTCGGGCACAAGTACACGCTTTTTAGGGCATGCAGGTTTCCTTATGACGTTTTCTTTCACTATTCAGCAAGTGGTAAGTAAGAACAAATACTTTGCACACGAATTCTGAAAAACTCATTTTTGCATGACCGACCGGGGATCGAACATTGAGAGATTGAGAGACCAGCGTTCTACCGCTGCTACTTTAATTAATAATATAAGTATATCTAAAGGCCCTACGCATCCAACACAACAATCGTATTAAGTAATTTTGAACTCAATGATATTGTCAGAAAGTCTACATTAGAACGCTCGCTTCGTGCGCTGCGGGCACGCATAATCAGTGAATATGCGAAGTTTTTCTGGAATTTCTGAAAAAATATTTAGAAATAAATAAAAATGGGTCTATAAGTGTCTTTAGTTATCTGTTTAAAAAATTCAGGAAAAGTTTTAATTCTCTCCGTTGAACACCTTTGCTATAAACACATTTATTCGCAATTTGAGGAGCTTACTTTGTGATTTTTTTCTATCGAGTGAAGTTAACTCAATTACGTTTTTAGATCAACTTGTATTTAGAGTATATCCTCTATTGTAACATATATTTAACTTGTATTTGAATGAGATATTGAACTGACAATATTAATTAAACAAAATGCTCATTTTGGAATGGCAGGGCCTTAATGTCAAGTTACAGTAGTTTCATAATTTATAATCTATAATATTATTTAAACTCGCGTGAGCTGACATACTAAATTATTATTACATACGGCTTGAACACTCACGTGTGATTGTTGTTGACTATATGCCAAGCGTTTCACCGATACAATTTCGGCATTATCAAGGCGAGTGTCGTTCTTAGAATAAAACGGTTGGCATATAGTCAACAACAATCACACGTGAGTGTTCAAGCCGTATGTAATAATAATTTATAATCTTATCAAAATTTAAATGTTTGTGGACACATAAATAATTTGGGTTTACTAAGCGGTATGGGCTTAGTGCCTTTGTGCACTGAACTAATATTATATCAGTGGGCAAAGTTACGTTACTAGATTACAATGTTGTCAAGTTCACTGACTGCAAGCTATATAATATATTCCAATATCCATTCAAGCTTGCAAAAGAGAAGACGGCGTTCGAAGTCGTGTGGCTACATCAAGTTTATGAACGCAGAACTTGCATTTATAATGTCGCGTTCTATACACATGCAAGTCAAATAGCGCTGAAGGTTTTGACAGCTCGTTGACCAACCATAGCCATTTAAATCATGAGATCTCTATGACATATAAAATGTGAGTTGAACGCGGCAAAAGATACTTAAATTGGGATTAAAGCGATATGTAAATGATTTAGCGTCCTGTTAGTTCATATGCGAAAAAACCCTCAGTGCGAGAAGAGCATATTCGAGGAAAAGAAGCAAAAAGTTGTTTTTTTATTAATATAAAATGTACTATCGCTGCATTAAAAATTTTATTTAACCAGGTCCTAGATACCGTTAAAACCCATTTAATAAAATATAATTGCAGTCCGAATGTTATTCCAAATGTTCATATCAGGAGCATTGATTTCGAAAAAGACCTCATTTCAATAAATATTTTTATGGAGCCAAATTTCTCCAATCGCGTTTCTGTTTAACAGATCCCTAGAAAAATATTTCTAAAATAATGTACTATTTTATCAAAATTACACCTTCTTTACTAAAGTAGATTTGCAAGTACGGAAAGTGTACATTTTTTTTCAGTAGCGCCTTAATATCGTATCGCATGTAAGGCAGAAAGGCGCTAAAGTAAGTTGTAACAAAAGTAGTTTAAACATAATCTTCTTGTTCTTACAAATCTAAACAAAAACAACATTATTTTGCTGTGACTCGACAACCTCATAAAAGTATACCATACCAACCGCTACTATTTTGTTTTTCAATATTAATTGAATTCAATTATA
Organism: Ypsolopha sequella; assembly: GCA_934047225.1. Lineage (NCBI taxonomy): Eukaryota > Metazoa > Arthropoda > Insecta > Lepidoptera > Ypsolophidae > Ypsolopha > Ypsolopha sequella. Next base: position 10,415,508 of record OW203991.1, read on the forward strand.
TTTTATTATGTTCTTATTTTTTTTTTAATAATTAGGTATTTTGATTTATATAAAAACGGCTCACCTCAATACGTGTTATGATCGGGAAAGCCGACCAGTTTCAGCAGAACTGGTCGGCTTTCCCGATCATAACACGTATTGAGGTGAGCCGTTTTTATATAAATCATGAATTATCCTCAAGTATCATTTAATTCTATAATTAAGTATTTTATTTGTAATTTTTAATTAAATTAAACATTTAAGTGTAACTAATATAAAACTTATTTAAAAAGTAATAAAACTAAATATAATTTATAAATAAAGCCTTTAAACAGATTATAAATATAAATAAAAAAGGTAATTGTTATTTATAAAAGTTAAAATTTTATTTTTCTAATTCGACTGACGACCACCACAAGTTGGTCGAAATATACGTCGAAAATAATTAATACTTTTTTATTGATCCGCCGGTTTAAGGTCGCTCAACAAGCTATGGAACGGGCTATGCTTGGGATATCTCTGATGGATAAAATCCGAAACGAAGATGTACGTCAGAGATCGAAAGTGACCGACATAGCCTACCGAATCAGTAAGTTGAAGTGGCAGTGGACTGACCATATTTTTCACCGACGTGATAACCGTTGGGGCCGAAAGGCACTGGAATGGAGACTACGTACAGTAAAGCGCAGCGTAGACCACCAGTGGCGTGCACAGAACTTTTTGCTGGAAAAGCAAAAAATTGGTCAAGAACAACAATAAAAAAAATATGAAAAAATTTAAATATCACTTTGAAAAAAAAAATTTGTATGACGCCAGGGTAGACAATGTCTACCCTAGAGTGAAAATTTCCTATACAAACTTTTTTTTTTCAAAGTGATATTTAAATTTTTTCATATTTTTTTTATTGTTGTTCTTGACCAATTGTTTGCTTTTCCAGCAAAAAGTTCTGTGCACGCCACTGTAGACCACCCTTGTGCCCGCTGGACTGACGATCTGACTGAGGACTGCCAAGAGTGGCGTAATATTGGGGAGGCCTATGTCCAGCAGTGGACGAATACGGGCTGATGGATGGATGGATGACTTTTTTATTTCTATTTATAATCTGTTTAAAATCAAATGAAATGAAATCAAAAATATTTATTTCAGGCAGGGCCCATAATAACACATTACAAATAAATAACAAGATGAAAACCGGAGCCCTGTGTCTGCCCACCCGCATGTAGACCCACCCAGTGCGCCAGCATTTGCGAATCCCAATGTCCAACAATGTGCGCAGGATGACGTTATAGTACTATGATGACGTTGGCACGGCCGCGGATGCGACCTAATAACGAGGCGCAGCGTTTCCTAATGATCGCAGGAAATCCATCGGTTCTTGCATCCGCAAACATGCCTGAGGCACTACAATACAATACTGTGCGGAAAGTATTTCAATATTCATTTACATAAATCCGGCCACTTATTTTAGAAGAGAACACAAAAACTACATTTATCTATGTACCATCCTAAATAAGAAAAACCGGCCAAGTGTGAGTTGGACTCGCGCATGAATAGTTCCGTACCATTATCTATAAAAACGGCAAAAAAAACATGTTTGTTGTATGGGGGCCCCCTTAATTATTTATTTTATTCTGTTTTTTAGTATTTGGTGTTATAGCGGCAACAGAAATACATCATCTGCGAAAATTTCAACTATCTAACTATCGCGGTTCATGAGATACAGCCTGGTGACAGACAGACAGACGGACAGCGGCGTCTTAATAATAGGGTCCCGTTGGTTACCCTTTGGGTACGGAACCCTAAAAATGAATATAGATCCCGGTCTCGATTCCCTCTTTGCCGTATCCTCATTCAAATAAAGAGAGAACATCTTTTGTAATTGAAAATAAAAACCGGTGAAGTGCGAATCAGACACACATACCTAGGGTTTCGTAATCCGACAATTTTGGGAATTTTGTTATTTTGTTTTTGTGAATTTCTCTTTTCTTTAATATCTACAATTTGATACGCATATTGTATTTTTAAGATATTTTTTTCTCTATTGTATTAGAAATATTTTGAATAATTTCAAATTTTCAATTTTTTTTTACCACGTTTTACCACGCCTTTCAAGTCTATGCCTTTTACGGTGCTAAAGTTATGAGGCTGTGACATACGGACGGACGGACAACGGAGTTTCACAATAAGGTTCCTTTTGTACCTTTTAGGTACTACGGAACCCTAAAAAGGCTAGTTGCCTTCTTTTGGAAGAAAAATATATGTACAATTAAAACATTATTGATTATAGTGAAAGATTTATTCGTAATTTTTTTTTCTTTGTTTAGATAACATGAAAAAATATATAAATCAAAAGTTTATTGTTTTAAAAGTGTTATTTCCTAAAGATATGTATTGAAGGTTATTTTTCTTTTTGCACAAAATATGCTAATTTTTGTCGATTTATCTTTCTCTTGGTTGATTGAAATAAACACACAATAACAAATATCTTCTGTGTTTTTATTTTTATGTTTATTGATTTATTGAAGTCTGATGTTTGTTATTTTTTGGGAGACACGCGTGAATATATGTATACATATGTATGTTTTAGTATTTTATATCCATACATACATATATACACCCTCTCTCACTCAACTACACACACACATCCACACCCTCTCTTACTCACATCAACACTCACACAACACCCTCACACTCATTTATTCTAAGAAAAATGCTTGTGTATAAATAAATAAATTTTCTAATTTAAAATTTCACGTTCGGCCATTTTATTACTTAGTCCGTTTCTCGCCGATACACAGACTGAAACAGCGTTATATATACAACGTGTAACAGAAAGGTGTAACCATATTTGAAGAGCTTATTCAGTCAATGGTATAGAACAACTTTAACTATGGAACAAACCCTGTATCTCGAAAAAAAAATGTTACTTTTTCATAGAAAAATGCAATGCCGCTCGGCCAAAATGTATGGAAGGGCAGATTTTTTATTTTGAGATTTCAGTTTTGGCTCCATATTAAAAGTTATTCTATACCATTGACTGAATAAGCTCTGCAAATATTTTTCTATTACATTTAAATATTTTTCTGTTAACCTTTCTGTTACACGTTGTATATATGACAATATTTTTAGATTTTTCCAAGTGCGCATCAAGGTAAATGTTACAGAGATGACCACTCACCACCGTTCATTCGTTCAACTAAAAGGTCACTTCTGACATCGGCCTGACTTCCGGGCGTCCGTCGCCTGCTCATTTCCGTAGCGTCCGTGCCTCTCTTGGCAAACCTGCACGCCTAACATGCGACATATTTATGTAGTGTAAATAGACAATTATCATGGTGAACAACTTTTCCAAAGAGACATAATCGAGCAAATAGAAAAGAAATTGAACAAATTACAAATTTTACAATATTTATTATAATATAGAATACAAATGTTTAGCGTGTGGCAACGTCATCTAAAATAGTATTTTGTGCAAGTGTTATATAATGTAAAACATTGGGACACGAGTGCTTGTTTACCCAGTAAATGTCAGCTAACTTTGTTTGATTAAAACGAATTTACATCTCTAATTCGAATTGTCAAATTACAAAGAATTTCAGAATTCGAAAACATCGTTAAATTTTGAAAAGTTGAATTTCGGTGGGTATATACAGAAGGTTTTGATCTCGAATTGTAGCAAAATTAGTTATTCAAAAAACCAGTCCTTTGGCACACATTTTAAGCCGTGAAATTGCAATAATAACATTTTAATCAAATATATATATTTGATTAAAATGTTATTATTGCAATATACCTGTACAAATAAATTTTCTTATTTAAAATTAAAATTAATTTTAAATTTTCTAATTTCTAAATATATATATTATAAAATCGCAAAGATAGGCCTAAACTGTGATTTAAACATATTTTTTTAGACAAATAAACGTGGTACAAAAACGGCCGTCATATATTAAAAACCAATCTTTCTCATTCAAAAATAATAAATAAAAACATTGGCCCGCTTCCACTGAGCAGGATATACAAGTGTAAGCGTTAAGTAAAAGCGTTGGAGCAGGATCAATTTCAAAAGAAGGTTTCAGGCGACAAGGTTATTGCATCATTAACAAACTCCAGAAATAAGGAGTTTTCAATTCAAAACGTACAAGTGTATTGTTGAAAATAATGTTATCAACATATCGTATCCGACAACTTCTTAATAAAGGCTGACTTTTTTCTTTATTTTCTCGCATGATCTAATGAATTCGAATAACAGGGGATATAAGTGAATAACTTAGTAGGTGATACAAGAATCTCGAACTAAAATCGAGTATAAATAATTTGATAAGTACTTGGCATAATTCTATTCTTTTAGTTCTCTGCAATTAAATAGAATTCAGAATTTAAATCCCACGATATACCGGACCTCAGCATTCATTACTCGAATATTTTAGCAGCTCCCGTATAACCCCGTTTTTTAACTGTGTACTTCAAGCTGTCAAAATTAGTATAGAATTCGGGTGAATATGGGGTGAATTCAATACAAATTATGGCAGCTCGAAGTGCACAATTAATAAAATGGGATTATACCTTGGACGAATAAACCAGGGTTATACCCGAACGTCCATGTTACATTGTCATGGCGCACGAAAACAACCGGAAACGGCCGAGTGGCCCGAACGCGGAGGTGGCAATGCGGAAATACGAATTTAGAAGTAGGACTCGATCGTCTGGAAGTTGCCTTCAGAATGTGTTCTTCAAAGCAGCTATAGTTAAGTATTTAATCGATGAGCTCTGACAGACATTTGTTCGCTTATGGTCAACTTAGCAAACCGTCTACAATTTTTCACGACTTCGTAATCGGTAAACTTCGCAATCGGTCAACTTAGCAACTAGAATTGAATAGAGAAGTGAATACTCAATCGCAAATCCAACCGATTTTTATCCAAATTCGATTATTTATTGTTATGAATAACATTTTATCGATTTTATATTGTCAATTAAAATGCACGTTTTTTAAGTGTTTTAAATAAACCTATTTGTGTTTTTAGGCGCTCAATTTCTATCTAAATGTATAGCTAATATTGTTGGTACATTATCGATTGAAATGGTTTGTGCTTAAAATACATAGAAACTGACAAACTTAAAACAGTTTGTATATTTTATTTTTCTCAGTTTGGATGTTGTTTGTATGTTTTAACTTTTATTTATGTCATATTTCAAGTAAAATAATTATTATGACGACATCATATTATTATTATATCTTTTTATGGTACGTGTTTTTTTATCGATTACTCATTATTCGTACATAATCGGAAAACTATGCAGCAGCACTAATGTATTTGCTTTCCGTTCTAACGGCAGTCATAGCTTAAAAATATTATTATCATTAGTTGAAATAAATGCTGTTTCAAATTTGTTTTGACAAGATCATGACTAATTGTGCACTAAACTTCAAACTCTTGCTTTATAAACCTTAGTAATATTGAACTGTTTGCGTCAATTGCCACAGACAAAAAGTTTTTTCAATTTTTTAAATCTAAACAAGAAAAACAAAGTTAAGTTATGCACTTTGCGCTAAGCGACTGACGTTTTACCTTAAACCCTGTGACAGCAGGACGGCGCATTACAATTTATATTTCTAACTCTCTTTCTCATGCTCAAATTTGTATAGCACTAACAGCTGTCACAGGGCTCAAGCTATGTTTTCCGGACTATAAAAAAGCAAAACTATGCCTTCCAAATGCCATAAATCACATTTATTTATTACTTTTTTATTCAAAAATAAGCAAAACCATCAACCTTAAAAGTACTCTCTTTATCCTTCAAAGAACCAACGAGCGAAAGAACAATAAAATACGATTCCTATATAACTTGCTGACGACACGTCGCGACAGCTCTAAGTGGACGTTTTCTATTTACAGTTTAATTTAAAATAACCTTGCATTTGTGTAATACCCTCTTTCAGCAAAGAAAGCTAGAGAAACTGATGGTTTTATTGGACGTGGTAACACAATGTCTTGCTTTCAGAAAAAGCTTGCCGACTTTCTGCAGTACAATCGCGGAAAAAGCTGAAGTATTTTGTACTTGCAACTGTTATGAGTTATTGACAGAAATGTAAGGTTAAACGTGAGTTGGTCACGCCTTGTGCAATATCACAACGCGTTTTGGAAAATGTTATAAAAATTCACCATCAAATATCATAAACTTTCACGAGTGATTTATAAACCTAATTTTTTATTCTTGTTTAGAGGTGAATTTTAAAACATGCATACTTCTTGATTGTGACTTTCGAGAACCCTTATCTTTAATTCTACATAAAGATTGAAAAAAAAAACAGCTTTTTTAATAATAATAACACTAAAAACATAATGTGACAACATCCAGGTCAATATTTTTGACTCCAAAATTTGATACCAATGTTTACAAAGTTTTGTTTGAAAATCTTAATTCGCCCGTCGACACGACTACGGCGGGACGCAGTGGCGGCGTCAGCAGTGGTGCCAGATTAGGCGAATTATTGCCATTTAGGCTACCTTAGGGGGTCAAATGGCGACCAAAAAATCAGATCGGCTACCAGTAGCCATTTAGGCTACCTAAGAAAAAAGAACAGGTGATTTAGGCTATTTCAGGATTACTCCAAATTTATTGAATAATTCCATAAAATGTTTGTAACAAAAGTAATATACGAGTAGTACGTCCGCAGTTCTTTCACGCTGCTTGCGTTCCATTGCATCCACTAAATTTGTAGGAGTGAGATAGACAAACGCGTTTATCATAGAGAAATCAATCTTTCTAACTCATTTTAACTCACATTTTAAGAAAGTGGCGCCCCTTTTTGTTTCATGACTTTATAGTTGCACTGTACGTTTCTTCTTTATTTGGGCTAAATTTAGGCTACATAGCTCAAAATGTTAGGTGAATTAGGCTACTTGACAAAAATAAATAATTAGGCGATTTAGGCTACTCGGTAGTCAAAATTAGGCGAATTGAGGTAGCTGATATCTGGCAACCCGGCGTGGCGCAGTGGCGGCGCGCGGTGTGGCGTAGTGCGCGTGCAAGCGTCAGCCTTTGTGACCTAAGTGCTACGCCGTAACATTGACGCACAATAATTGAGGTAGTCAGCGCTAAAATGGCCTATCTTTTACAATTGATTTCGATTTAGTCCATTTCAATTCAGAAATTAGGTCCAGGAGTAATTTTGGGTCTGGACCGCATAAATATAATCAAAAACGGCTTTATTATAAATTAAAACGTCTGGGATCAGAACTTAGTACACCAAAATAGAAGTATAAGTTTGTGGACGTCACATCTAACGTCCTCAAAATTCTTGACTTTGAAATTGATTCTACAATTTTTTTTTTGTTTTCTTAGGAACCATAATATCGTTAAATATTTGTATAGACCTAAAATGCCTTCCACTTGTTTCTGTTCAAAACCCACGCGCGTCAATTTACAAATCTTATTTCATTGCCTTTAACGTTTGCGTAACATTTGCGTGCGATATATTTTGGAAATGTATCTCATTGAAATAAGAAAAGATGAGAGCCTTAGAAAAATACACGTCTTTTGTAATACGATTAATTTTAATTTTATTAATACACTAGTAAAGGCAGTTCTGTCAATAAAGTCGATTCTGAAGGCTTTAAATTTAGTTTAAGTGCTGTAAAAACTTACAATTTTTCGAAGTAATTTAGCTTCTGTTCCTAATCATTAAAGAGTATTTTGCAATAAAAAAAATTGGTTTTGACAGCACTAAAATTAAAATTAAAGCCTTCAGAATCTGCTTTAATGTGTGAGTTTATTCATTCATATTAATCAAATCGATACAAAACGTAAAACGTTGCCGCTCCGTATTTTACCGCGGAAGCAGAGCGGCAACGTATTGACTTTGCAAAACAAGACAAAATATTAGATTAATACAATTATTTTCAGCATTGGTATAAACTCAATGAAAGAAAGTTCCGAGAGCCAAATTGTCGTGGGATCACATGACCCAAAAAACAATACGTTGTTTATCGTGAAAAACATAAATAAGTAAGTACATATATATTCAAATATAATACATGGTAGAGGTGGTAGAGCTGATGCCGGGCTCAACTGTGGAGGTACCACCATCTTACTTGGAGACCCCCTCGAAGTAATTCGGGGGAGAGAAAGAGGACAGCTCACAGGCAAAAAACCAGGTGGCCCACCATGCCTGGGACCGATGGATGGCGGTATATCCATCCCTAATAGCCGGGCCTTATATGGAACAGGGCAGTGGCGTCACTGGTGCGAGGGTTCCGGCACCGCGTTCACCAACCCGCCTGCCCAGTGTGTGTGAGTATGGGCAATTCTTCCAGGATGACCGCTGGGAGTGGCAAAGTCCTGGAAAGGCTTATGTCGAGCAGTGGACGAACTAGGCTAATGGATGGATAGATACATATGTATTCATGTATAAAATACATATGTACATACGCTCTTCAAAGTCATCTCCAATAGTATTTTGTGCAACTGTAACATAATTTGTGACATTGGGACTATTTTGGACACGAGTGCTTGTTTACGGAATCAACGAAGTGAGTTTCGTAATAATTTTGCACGAGTGTTCCAATGTCTAATTATGTTCACCTGCACACTATACTTTATCTACGACCATCAAAAATATCGTCTTTATTTATAATATTTTCAACTAACAATTTCACGCAAATGACGAAGAAGAACTTTCGTTCATGAACCTCGGGTGCGTCGGCTCGGTAATACGGCTTGAAGGCCAATCAGGATAAAGGAGGCGTGGCTTAAGAAATAAGGCCAGCACTTATTTCTCGTCTCTGTTGTTGATTGGGTCTCTAGCGGTTTTATAATAAATTGGGCCAATCGCGGCGCAGAATCGCAGTGTCATATTATAACATCGGATAACATCGGTAAGTACCTAATTCGAGGGCAAACGATTACCCTCACCACAAAAATGTGTTATTGTCATTAATCGCACTGATGGAAACAATTTATTGTGTTATTAAGATCTAAGTATAATAATTCCTTTGATAATGCCATAAAGGCGAAACCGGTCAGGAAGTTCTAAATAAATTTGTGAGATAGAACAAGTGATTTTCCATTCATAATGTATTCCAAGTGCCAACAATCAACAGTATACATATGTACATATAATTTACAAATTTAAATGTTTTTGATCTTTTTAAATAATACACCTACTTATATTATTTGTATTTAAACAAATATTTATGGCAAAAGATTAATAAAATATAATGGTAAGAATATTGCTACACGTGGGACAGAAGTTGAATTCCAGGTCGGTCCATCAAATGTAGGCATATATGTTGTGTATATCTACCAAGTTATCTCAAGTTTGTCGGAGTAAAACAAGAACTTTTCCTTTGAAAGTGTATACTTCGTGTCTAACGAGTCTGGAATTTCGCTAATCAATCTTTGAATTGCTAACTCTTGCGGCGGCTCCACGCACTTACAGTCGTTTTTAAATTTCAATGTGCTATTTTTGTCTGCCTTTTGGGAGACACAGATCTATTTAGGTATGTAATTACAAAAATATTTTTTGTGCCTTTTAACTGATTTTATAAGTGTTTTAGTATCTGCAGGAAGTGACGTAATCGTATTAGGTTGAGTGGTTGAATCCTTCTTTAGGACCCGTTTAAGAAAAAAATATGCCTATGAAAATGTAAAAAAAATAAAACATAAAAATTTATTTATTTATGTGTAGTGATGACGTCACTGTAGGTCAAACATAAATATTGCATACGTTTTTTTCTAGCTAAGTGCATTTGGCGAAGCTGTAGCTATTCTTGGCCCATGATCTAACCCTCTAGCATAGACGAATACAGCCTACAGACTCCTCATAACAGGCGACCGATTTCTGTCAACACATCTGACTGAACCAGCAGATACAATTCGCCACTCCAAAATTATATGTGTCGGTAGGCCAAACCAAAATAGCTTCTATATTCATTTCGTTAGAGTCTTCGTCTTCGGGAAAGATAAGTTTGAGCGCTATACGTAAGATTGGAAGAGCCGATAGAATTGCAGTATCCCGTTTCGATAGTTGACAGAATTATTTGTACGCAAGATTTTGAACTATAGACGTCTTTCTGGCCTGTATTGTCTATGCCCTCTAGTCTTAAGTAGGTATATTCAGTGTGGCCGAGGATTCAGATCAAATTTATTGAATGTCTTTGGCCTAATATTTCCGTCTGAAAGTTTTCAACAAAGCCAAAGGCCGAATATAATTTTCGACTAAAATATTTTATTTTATTTATGAGATAAATAGTCTATTTAACTTGAATAATTAATACATTTTCGATTTTTCAAAAGTGATTATTTTCTAATACCTGAATTGAACGATTGAAATGTATTCCCTAGGGAACAGTCCGATTTTCCGTGAATATAGTACATACCGGGTGTAATCATGACCTGCTCAGAAAATTAAACCACATCCTCTACTGATTATACTAAACCATTTCCATAGAAGAAAAAAAACGCGAAAAAAGAATTCACTTCCCCATACAAATTTTTAACACCTCGTCATTTTCTATGGGAAGGCAAATTTTTTTTTCGTGTTTTTTTAATATTTTTTCTATGGATGTGGTCCAGTATAATCAGTAGAGCATGTGGTTTAATTTTCTGAGCAGTGGGTCTGCCGCGTAATTCTCATTTTCATCAACATCAACTTGAGATTGAAATTTGACGTGCGTGCGACGACGCCCGCCTAACATGCCCTCTCTTTTGCACGCGTTGAATTTCGCATGCATTTGCTTGAAGTTGATACAAATGAGAATTACGCGGTAGAGCCCCAGGTCATGATTACAGCTGTATGTTGCCTGACTGTATTTAGGCCAATTGTTTTTTTTTTACATTAATACTAGTATATTATGATGAACCTAGTACCTATATTGCATAAATAAATCTATTTAACTTTCCTATTCATTTACTTTGAAGATTAGTTGATATAATTGCTTGCGATCCGTTACAGTGTCTTGCCGGTCTCTAAATCTAAATCCAGTCCACTCTTTGATGTCATCTTTCCATTTGTGACGTTGACGATCTTGTTCTATTTTACTTGGATGCTTTCCCTAGGAACAACCTTGAAAGCCATGAACCCTTATTCGAATCTATTGCTCGTACAAAGTTACAGGTTTCTACTTGAAAGGGCTTCCTTAGGTTTTTGACGTATGTGTAATAAGATTGACATTTTTTGTCGTGAATATAAGTATAAATGATATAACCTTTGATACATTCATGATAAAAAGCATGACGTGAAGTAAGCTTGGTAAAGCTTCCGTTTAAGGCCCTATATGCTGCAGAAGTCCCGCCACGTTAGAATTAAAAAATATATATTCACTTACTAGAATAATTATTGAAAATCTGCTCAAGTAAATGTGTAGATATAGCAATTAACTATTTTTAAATAGCATAGTTAGCATTGACAACTTCTTAAATGAGCTAAAATGTATTTAGCAAAAGTTAAAATTTTAGCTCATCAAAGACGTTGTCTATGAAAACCATGCTATTTAAAAATAGTTTATTGCTATATCTATGTACGTATTTTCTTGAGCAGATTTCCAATAATTATTCTAGGAAGTAAATATTGTTTATACTACACCTGCTCGGAAAGTACCTTCTTACTTTTTTGAAAACAATGCAGAAAATACGTCATTCATTACTGTCATACAAATATGCGGGCGGAAAAAGTGTATGTAAATCCATTGTTAACGTGCTGTTTTTTTTTTAAATAACATAAAGAATGAGCAAGTGGCCAAGTGGCCAGTATTATTTTGCGAACTCGTACATAAAACTTGAAAAATTATTCTGGCCACTTGCTTTTCCTGTACATAATAAAAAATAAGAAGGAAATAAAAAGTGACAATCGCACGCGAGTCAGTCGTTTTCTTTTATTGTATCTTGATTAAAAGTAAAATTATACTATTTCCTCGCAGGTGTAGTATAAAGCACTATGTATCACTCGGGAGAAAGTGCGATTCCCAACCCGTGTGTATTGAGGCCGTAATCTTCCCCTTTCTTCCCTCGGTGAACAATGTACTATTTTTTTCTAAAGTGTCAGCACTTCCGCAGCATAAAGCGTTTTAAAAGGGAGTTTTATGGTTTTAGGTTCCACTATCGTTTTAATCCTTTAATAGCTTCTAAGTAAATAATGTTAAAATATCAACTACTGATAGATTTTCGAATCATAAGTAAATTCATTTCCATTGTGTTCTTTAGTTTTTAATGTATCAGGGAGTTCCCTATATATTTTGGGATAACGATTGTGATAAAGATCACTTTAACGTTCTTCCTATCATTTTAAAACGTTTTAATTCACTATGACGTTATTCAGATGGCCTAATGAAAAGCGTCTTTGTGAAGGATAACGGGAGCTAGCCTAAAAAGTATCTCTTTTTTATGTCAAATGTTACTGTGTAGTATCAGTACACTGATTATCATTTTTTATTTCATTGATTTTCTGGTGAATTCATATATTTATAAAATTTACTTGTAATGCACATTACCAATAAACATGTTCTTTAAAGGGATACTAGATTTTAATATCTTATAAGGACAACGTTAAAAGTTAATATTACCATCAAGTCAAATTTTATACATTTATTTTGATGGCTGGTTAATTTATATCCATCATAGGCACGAATTACAGAATTAAAGTCGCTAGATTTTGTTTTAATCTAAGCGATTGATTCAAATTTATCGGAGAACTACCATTTTTTCAGATAACGATCTCCTTGAAACTTGCCAATTATTCATCACCGTCGGAACTTTGATGTGTCACTTGGTCGACGATGACGGTTCATAAACAGCACGATTCGATCAGATTATGAGCCGTGTTCAATAAACAAGAAAAATAATGAAACTGACCCCCGTTATGAAAAAAGGCTCAGAAGAATGATGAAGTAATTATTACTAACAAAGAAAGTGGCCAGAACAAAAACTGAACTGGCAGTTTCATGTCCTTGAAAAACAATACAAAGCTTACTCAGAAACATAAGCTAATTAATGACTAAAGTTTCCACAAACTATCATTCTGTAACAGCAATGAACCACCAAACTAACTTTCATGTGTGGATTATTACAATCATTATAATATATATTATCGGGTCTATCGCGATCAATTTTACCTTTTTTACGAAAAGGGGACAACCGACGTTTCTTACTTGCCAGTTTCCCGTAGACCACGAGACATGCAACTGTCTCGAAACGTTGGGTGTCCCCTTTTCGTAAAAAAGGTAAAAATTGATCGCGGTAGACCCGATAATATATATTATAATGTGTACGAAACGCGAGAGTCTAACGTTATTTATTACAATCATGTTGTACAGTAGCTTTTAAAACATCAATCAAAATGTCTTGCATTGTAAGGTAACGACTAAAGATAAACACATTCTTTCAATGCCAATAAAAAGTTGTAGTTAAGGTGGAAATTCTGAGTACCATTAATGAGTCCATAAATAAAAAGGTCACGAATGGCAGGGCAAGGTCAATTATCAAAGGTCATAGTCGGACCGACTATATCAATACTCTGCCATTCCGTGTAAAGTTGATTTTGTGATTAGCGTGTGTGATAGGCGATTAGCGGTTTTCATAGACCTACAAAATATATGTGCAGTATTGATTGGTCAACCGATGGTTTATCCTATACTACAATATGGGAAATAATGTTTGTAAACAACTTTATAACCTAAAACTGATGAACTATAGGTTTAACTGCAATTTTTGCTGTACAATTTAACATATTAATGTATCTGTGTTCATTTTTATTACTTTAAACTAAAATGTATACATATACTCATTGATAGAAAAATGCTTTTTTACATTATATGTAATTATTTTTCGTGTTTTAAATAGACTATAATACATAAATAAAAAGTATTAATTGGTTTCGAAATATATTTCGGCCAACTTGTGGCCGTCGTCATTTTTTTTTTAGGTTACAAACTTGCTTACAAACATTATTTCTTCTATCGGAAAAGGGTATAAAAGAAACTCTTTTGGAAAATCTGTTTTAGTCTGCGTGGTCTGGTTTGTCTGCGTTTTTTTTATTTTCATGGATTTATATTGGCGGGTGAGATGGTATGAAAATTCTTCAGCAGCATTATCACAAAGAAGACACTTCCAAACCTAAGAACACACACGAATAAAAGCAGTACTAAACTGAAAAACACTAAAAAACACAATTCGTAAAAAAAGATGTGCCCGTGACGCCGCGTGGAAAATATAATAATTATTAAAAATTAACAAAAAACCCTGAAACACTTGAATCATAATAAAAAGATGGTTGTGAGTAACGTTGGATGTAGGAGATAATCTACGGAATTAATTAATAAGTATAAAATATATTCTCTGGAAAATAATTTGATGTTCAATTTGTGTTTAAAGTAGCGTTGCATGATAATATGTTTTTGCAAACCCAAAACACTACGAACGACCATTTAGACATGCCATACAGATCTGACGTTTTTGAAACGCAGGACATTTTGATTTCATAATTTCATTCTTTAATTATTAAGCGATCACGTACATATCTAAACCCATATTGTTTACGCCGTTCATCATTGTCACAATCCAACGTATCGAATTGCAATTTTTTTTTCGCGATTTTAGCGCCCGTTTAAGTTATATGCGCACACAAATCCATCTTACTCTTTCGCGTGAATTTTGTCCCTCTCTAGCTTTTCGATTTTATACAATAGATTAAAATCGCGTTGATCGTCGCTATGACCAAAGTGTTATAGACTATTTTAGAATTCTCCACCGTAATGACACAAATATAGCAATGACATATATTGCCTGCAATTTGTGTTTCTGAGAAGTGGTAATTTACGAGTATATATTCTTGACTGTAACATTAGCATTCTAGGTATTATCGATTAATCAATTTATTATTGACTCTGGCGATTACCATATAATGTATTAATTGTTATTTTAATTGTACATTTCGGTCTTATGCTAGTATTCTACTTAATTTAAGATCTATCATGAATAATCACGATACCCTGAATGGGCACTACAATATAATATATGTATTAATATATAACACCATGTACATATAGAGACGTAGATTGAATAGACACATTTCTCCCTGTTGAATTTATGCTCCGTTCAGTTTCATCGTCGGAAAACGTCCGCGTAGAATTTGTATCTGCTATCCTGCTATCAGTGTTTGGCATGCATACTCCGACGCAACGCAACCCAGGGAATTTTCGCGCCATAAGGGCAAAAAGAGTAAGCGAGATGGATATACGAAACGCCTACAAGCCTTTTTTACGATAAAATACCGTTTTATTGGAAAATAAATACAAGACAAATTACAACTACCCCAAAATAAATATGAAATTACTATTATTAGTCCACTTTTTATAGTTGCACCCTTATTTATTTTAAATGAGAACAAAATAGGTCGTTTTTTGCCGAATGCAGCTTTGGCGGTTTTTATAACTAGCGACCACTTCTCTTGCTCGCTTGCAAGGCGTGCCACAAGACCTAACTGTAAACGAAATTTTAATTTCTAAGTCAACTGGAAGTGCCCTACAGGTTTTCATGGTGAGCAAATTTGTATGAAATTGATTACCTATGTAAAGTGCAATAACTTTTTTCGCGTTGAGTTAGAAGCTTGATGTTTTTACAGCACCATTGGGCCGTAGATTTCCGTAGGAAGTACCAGTTTCAACTTGATATCTCATACCGGGCTGAGCAAAAAGGTATATACAGACGGACAGACGGAAAACAAAGTGAACTTATAAGGGTTCCGTTTCTTTCATTTTGAAATAAGGAACCATAAAAACCTTAGAACCAGTGTTGTATGTCACTGAAATACCTTGTTTATGTTGTAGGGACTCTAGGTAGGTAATAGTAGTATTATAAATAAATTAAAAGGAATAAATTACGAGGACGATTTAAAACATGAGCGTAACGAGTGTTTTAAACGTAACCGAGTAATTTATTGCTCTTACGCCCGTGTATCATACTACCTTTTTCAGTGCATAGTGTGAGGAAATAAAACAAATATAATCTTGTGAACTTTAATTCCTCAAAAGGACTGTATCCAGAGCCGTTAAACAGTGGAAAAAAAAAGTATAACATTTATGGTACACAGGAAAAGCTGCAGGTTAGCCAAACATTGTAAATAAATAAAAAAAAAATAATAAAGCCCTAGGGCAAAATAATCGACTTTCTGTTCGGTTTTGATGCATAAAAAGTGGGCCTTTACGAGCACTTGCATTAAAATAGTAGTTTATGCTACTAGGGCGAAAAGGAATAAATTACGAGGACGATTTAAAACACGAGCGTAGCGAGTGTTTTAAACGTAACCGAGTAATTTATTGCTTTTACGCCCGTGTATCATACTACGTTTTTCAATGCATAGTGTGAGGAAATGAAAATAAATATAATCTTGTGAACTTTAAATTATAATTGGCTCAAAAGGACTGTATCCAGAGCCGTTAAACAGTGGAAAAAAAAAGTATAAAATCTATGGTACACAGGAAAGGCTGCAGGTTAGCCAACCATTGTCAATAATTAAAAAAAAAATAATAATAATAAAGCCCTAGGGCAAAATAATCGACTTTTTGTTCGGTTTTGATGCATAAAAAGTGGGCCTTTACGAGCACATGCATTGAAAATTTATTTATGCACTTGCAAATATTTCGATCGTGGACTGCGATATTGCATTACCACAATATTTAAATCTGTTCATAAAACCAACAATAGACAAACTTATAATTTGGAGTAGGGGTCGGTAACCGGCGGCCCTCAAAGTTCCCAATCACTGCATGATAACTGTGTTAGGGTGTACATATTTGTGTGAGCAGACATTTTCCATTCTTAACTAACGAAAAAGCAAGCATAGTTCTCAGTTAACGGATGCACATTTAGACCTAATATTACACTTTCCCACGTCTAAAATGCAAGTCGAATGCAGCTGCAAAAATCACATTCGATTTTAATAATAAATTGTGTTTTAAACTACAATAAATATGATACGAAATTGACTAATGCGTTATTAATTATACGCGGCCCTCGCTGATCCTCTCGTATTATTTGTGGCCCTCCTGTCATAAGGTTGCCGACCCCTGATTTAGAGAGACTGTTTTTAAAAAACATGAAAATTTTACCTGGATACTTGCATGATTAATACTTGCAATTGTCGGCACTTGGTAAAACATCATCACAATTTTGATAAAAACACTTGTACTGTTTCACAATATCACTGTTTTATTAGTCCAACCGGTTTCGCCTTACGGCATTATCAAGGAGCTGTTAAAATAATGGATACTTGCACGTTTTTGGTAATTATAATAGTATCTCAATATACGCTAAAGTTGAAAACCTTCACGCCTCGAAATAAGCAACCAATGTTAGGGAAGAAATTCAAACTATGCTCCAAGCACGCTCTTTGCGTGAGAGGGCGCTAGTGTTAAGATTTACTTGTAAATACTTTAAGGTTCTGGCAAGTATTTATGATTGTATAGAAGGTGATGGTAATATGTTTATCGTAGATTATTTTTTTTACCCTCTTTGGATGCTTATGGATGGATGGATGGAGCATTAAATGAATTATGTCCCTTCCTTTATTGCTAAAATTTTTGAAAAATCGGTTTCAAAGCCCAAAAATGTATTAATGAAATTACATATCTAAAGAAATCTATTTATTCCAAAAAACAGACAAAAATAGCACAGTCAAGTTTAAATAAATTGGCTAAGTGCGAGTCGAACTCGCGCAATTAGGGTTCCCTAAAATCGCACACTAAGGGACCTAAGGGTATGGAACCCCAAAAACGTGGTAAGTTACAACAACAATAAGGCGATACAAACAAGCCGCTAAAATAGTAGCACCTGACAAACAATTCGCGGTTCCCGCTGAGTACGGAACCCTAATATCGTAAGCGCTATACTTTTGCTGTAATCTTTAATACGTAAACAATCACCTATTACCATGTTTTTTTTTTTCATATTTTTCGCTATCCTTGTTTCGGAGATAAGGGACAGGGTGACGTTAACAAGCTACTTTTTCAAGGTATTTTTGCTGTTATAGAGGCTAAGCAATACGTATTGTGTGAAAATTTCAACTGGCTACCTATAACGGCTGAAGCTGTAGACCCCTGTGACAGACAGATGAACGGACGGACGGCCGGACAGACAGATAGACGGACGGACGGACGGACAGACATATGGACGGACAGACAGCTGAGGCTTAGTAGTACGGCCCCGTTTGGCACCCTTGGCTACGAAACCCTAAAAACGACCGAATTGGAAACACATTTGAGTCAAATCTAATACGAGTAAGAAGAGCTTGCACGACTCAATTTATAAATGTGAAAGAAATTTTAGAATTATATAGTCTCTGCAAACCCCCTTAGAAGACAGCCGTGATGATATGTATGGTCTAAAAATTGTCTAAAAGATTCTAAAGTTTTCTACTAAGAGAAAAGTTGAAGAGTTTTGGAGCGCCACATGTTGTAGTGCTATAGTTTATGAGCAGTTTTGTTTAAGAGGCCCCTTTACGCCTGGATTTTTCTTAACCTATGCTAACCTTGGCTATGGACGATTTTTTTTCCCGCTAATTTTATTTTTGGCTATATCTCCTATAGTAGTTGTCAGATCAGAATCTAATGCAGTATTTTTGTTTTCTAAAACTAAATTAAATTCTTGATAAATAAAAAAAAACAGAAAGTTATTTTTTTTTGTACGGGAAAAATTATATAGAAAGAAAGTTTTGGTTATACAAAACATGTAACAGAAAGGTGTAACCATATTTGGAGAGCTTATTCAGTCAATGGTATAGAACAACTTTCACTATGGAACAAAACCTGTATCTCGAAAAAAAATTTTATACTGTTTCATAAAAAAATGCAATGCCGCTCGGCCAAAATGTATGGAAGGGCAGATTTTTTTTTGAGATTTCAGGGTTGGCTCCATATTAAAAGTTGTTCTATACCATTGACTGAATAAGCTCTTCAAATATGGTTACACCTTTCTGTTACACGTTGTATATAAATATATATGTAAGTAGTTGTAAATCTATATATATATAGATATAAAATATTATAAAATATATAAAGAAAAATATATAACTATAACCATAAACTTAAAAAAAAGGGGGTGTAGAATTAATGTAAATTTTTTTTATTATTATTTTAGAATTTTTATTTGTCTTTTTAGCTTTCTAACGACACCCATATTGTATATAATATAATATAAATACTGCTCATATTGAACGTTTGCCGTGACCTTGACTGACCTGTGCCGATCGGCACAGTTATGAGCATATCTAACGTATTATCTAACGACATCTTACTACGTCTCTATACAGCCCAAAAAGCAAAATTTTATGAAACATCATCATAAAATCTCTCAGGATATCGTGAATATTGCTTCGTTTTTACGCAAAGTTTGGCAAGTTTTGTAATTTTTATCTACACTGGAAATAAAAGGAATGTAAAGAAGACTAAGTTCATACACTTTTGTAAAAATAAACAGTTACCGTTCCATGGAAAACAGTTTTTACCTGAAACCATTTCACAAATTCGGTGCTTTCTGAATATCTCGCCATCTTGCACCTCTTGATGAGAGATGGATCGGAATGCGATGTGGAGGGAAGGTAAACACATATAAAGATGTGTGCAAAGTTTCATTGAGATCAAAGCTATCAAAACGTCACAACCACCTAAAGCATTTATACGGCAGCTGAGCGGGATGGCCCCACCTTAAGTTTTTTAATAAAGAGCCCGATGGCAACATCTTGTAGAGCAAACTTTCTACCACCTACTGTTATTGACGATCGTATAAACAAGTTTGAACTATTATTAGTTAGTAACACATTTAGGGTTACTGACGTATTTTATATTGAAAATCTCAAACCTTACAAATTTACTATTGTATGTACGTAAATAAAATGTTACTAAGATTATGTTTATTTTGCGAAATCCATCGCTATGAATACTCTAAATATTATTAGAGTGCATTACAAACTAGAAAAGATCAATCAGAAACAAACCCAAAGACAAGAATTTGAAAAAATTCCCCGGGCCAGGATTCCAACCTGCGACCTCTTGTTATCAAGACAAGCGCGCTACCAATTGCGCCACCGAGGTTCCTACCCAGACCGGTGAATTCTTCCAATAAGAACAAGGCGTGAAACCACATAACGCCTTCGTAAGCGTTCTATATGTGCAGTACAAGCTAGTATATCAGGCAGATGCAAAAATAACAGTGGACAAGTATGATGGAAGAATTCACCGGTCTGGGCTAGGAGCCTCGGTGGTGCAATTGGTAGCGCGCTTGTCTTGATAACAAGAGGTCGCAGGTTCGAATCCTGGCCCGGGGAATTTTTTCAAATTCTTGTCTTTGGGTTTGTTTCTGATTGATCTTTTCTAGTTTGTAATGCACTCTAATAATATTTAAAATGTTACTATTTGAAACAGCAACATAAAAAACTTCAGAAATAACAAAATATGTCTGCAACAAAGTTTCTCTTGCAAGAAACCTTGCAATTTTGTATTTTATTTCCTGCGATGACAATTTCACAGTTAAATTATGTTTCTGTTTTATTATCTCGCTTGTTTAATTCTTTGTTTTCAAACTTCGATGAAATGAAACTCCTTTTACACGTAAATGTATCATCACCTCATCACGTAATCAAATATGTTATCACTTATTTGGTGATGAAGACAGCTAACTGTCAAAACTGGTCATATATCCACAGGGCCTATTATGTTTCTTTAGTTGCCAACTGGACTGGGTGCCTATCATCAAAAACATAGGTACCTATACTATCGAATTCCGATTGTCTAAGGATATGTTCGCACTTCAAGTGACGACAACTTTCGTAAATAGTTCAATACCCACCAAAAGCAATTTTGAAAGTTCAGTTTTTATCCATGTTTTTGATTGCACTCAGTCCAGTTGGTAACCAAAGATACATAATTGTGCCGATTGGTGTATTACATTTTGACTTATTTGACAGGAATAAACTTAATTTAAGCGTTCTGTCTTTTTCTTTCTGTATCGAAAAGACAAAGACTCCCTTGAAATAAGGTAAGTCCCGTCAAATAAGTTAAGCCGTGTTACACCGAATCGATACCATTGTCTAAATAAATTACATTGTTTACTTGTTTTAACCAGTTTCTATAATAACATGTGGTGAGCGAGTAATAAAATTAGATACCGTAGCATGGGCGATCGTAGTCAGGACAAGGAAAGCAGGGTCTCAAGTTATAAAAACAGCATCGGACATTATAAAACTGTAATGTTCTATTTCATAACCAGCTGACGCCCCGTAGCATTCCTCACGTGAATCCCGTTTTTCCTGAACCCGTGGGAATTTCCTAAAATCTCTTCATAAGGAATGTCTTTGTCATACAAGGATCGTATACTTCAAATTTTATCTTCCTAGGTCCAGCCGTTTGGTCTGAGCGTTGACAGATCAATCAGCCAGTCACTCAGTCAGTAAGAACAATACAACACTGAAATATCTTTCAAGTACAAGAATAATATTTAATGCCCATATATAACTTTAAATACCTATATATAAAAAATAAAAGAAAATTTTGAACTTGAAATATATTTCGGCCCTTAGTAGGCCATCATCAGTCAAGTATTGATGACGGCCTACTAAGGGCCGAAATATATTTCAAGTTCAAAATTTTCTTTTATTTATTATATATATTTAAATGTATATATTTGTAATTGCAAATAAAAAGCTAATAGAGGCATATTATATATTTATTAAAGTATTTTAATGCCCCAAATATAGTACGTACTGAAGATTA
This sequence comes from Ypsolopha sequella, assembly GCA_934047225.1. NCBI lineage: Eukaryota > Metazoa > Arthropoda > Insecta > Lepidoptera > Ypsolophidae > Ypsolopha > Ypsolopha sequella. The sequence continues at coordinate 10,437,251 of OW203991.1, forward strand.
CATTTCATTTCATATATTTCACTTCATATTTCATTTCGTAAACAATAACAACTTGCCACTATCATAATACGGGTATAAATAGAATACCAGGTGCACTCTTGTCTGCAGTACAAGTTTTGTTATAGCATTCGTCTGGTTTCAGCACTTTGTCCAATTGCAGTATTGGTATTTTTGCAGGTCAATATTTTCAAGTTCTCTTTCAAGCGTCTGAAACGGTGGAAATTGTTCTCATGTATTTGTAGGTTCTTCTATACTACTTATGTTGCAATTTGTTGGCTTAAGAAATAACGTTTTGCAACAAATGCTTCTCGTAAATCATCATTATCTTGATCTTTAATTCTATAATCATCATTATCTTATTGGAATCTTAAACATGTATAATTTTATCATCAAAAATACCTTCGATTTTAACGCTATTCTATTGGCATTTTGCACGATTTAATTTGTACACTGTTATAGGTACAGACACCTGCAGTTCAAGCTACTTGATTAGCTTACTAAATGATTTTTACAGCTATAACACCCCAAAGAGAAGAGCCAGTAGGTAGTTTGTCATGCCGGCATCCGTATATTATTCATTACGAGTTGTAATTTTCTTCTAGTCCAAGATCCCATCGTAAAATTCTGCACCTTAACTGAAATGTGATTTAAATGAAAGATTACAGAGGGAGTCATACAACGCCGCAGGGTTGCCATGCAAAATATTGGCACAAATACCTATGAACTGCTTACATTTAACAAAGGATGCAAATCAAGCCGTTAAGATTTTGTATGGCAACCCTGCAGTGTTGTATAAACCCATCTGTCATCATAAATTTTAAGTCACATTTCGATTAAAAAACAGATAGGTGCAGAACTTTACGGTAGCCATTTTTGGGTCAAATCTTGCAACTGAATTTTAAACCAGTTCCTTCAACCGATTGAGCTACCATTTTGCACACACTTTTGGTTTTGATTACAATTCAAAGTAAAAAGTGTACTATATGTACCTACGACTATTTTACAAGTAAATTGTTTTAACTTAAATTTGAATTTACTATAAGCATCAGTCTAAATCCAATATGGCGGACTCTCCAAGATGGCGGGATGAAATGCCATGACATGTGTATCAAATAAAAGAGTTTGCCGAGTAAAATATATGCCATCATTCTAATTCAAAATGGCAAAATTGGCAGACGCCACAAGATGGCGGAATAAATTTCTTTTACCACCCTTTTGATATGGTTAGAAATATTTTAACGAGCAAAATAACGTTATGAATAACTATAATTATTAATTATTTTAATTTGTGCGTTTTAGTGAACAAGTAACTAAGTTTAGATTCCTGAAACTAATTTAAATTTTTTTTTGTTTGAATTATTTGTTTTCAAAAAGTTTTTTATCAATGGCGATATAAATTTAAAAATATATATATTTGTGTATCAGCCACACCTAATTTTTTGTTAGAATATGCAACCTTCACAAGGGATATAAATATTGTGAATAAAAAATCTGCCCTTCCATACATTTTGGCCGAGCGGCATTGCATATTTCTATGAAAAACTTTTAACAAAAAAATAGCAACCGACTTCAATAGTAACAGCAGTCATTCACTAAAAAGTTAATAATAATTCTATAAAGACCGATGGTACCGAAGCAACACTTTTGCCGACTTCTTTCTTCCTGAAACGTTATGTTATCTAGAAGTCGGCGTTCTTATATTGGTTTCTATGTTGCTATATCGTAGGAAATACGCCGACTTCTAGATAACATAATGTTTCAGGAAGAAAGAAGTCGGCAAAAGTGTTGCTTCGGTACCATCGGTCTTTATAGAATTATTATTAACTTTTTAGTGAATGACTGCTGTTACTATTGAAGTCGGTTGCTATTTTTTTGTTAAAAGTTTATTTTATTTCACATTTTTTAGTGTTGCTGGGTTAAATTGTGAGGTATAGGTAGTTCTTGCAAACGTGGTGTTAATATGAAACGAAGTTCAAGTGAGTATAAGTAGCCATGTTTGAGTAGCTTCCTGCTATCAGCAGCCTAACACAACATGATTACCGCAATCTCGAGTTATGTGCTGTCATCCGTTGAAGAGTTCTACGGTGATGAAGCCAAGATCGAAATTCAGGTGGGTACACTGGCAATTTTCAGCAATGCCCTGCAATGAGCACCCTAACACAAACTGGTTGCCGCAATCTAAAGTTATGTGCTGTCATCCGTTGAGGAGTTCTATGGTGATGAAGCCAGGATCGAAGGTCAGGTGGGAATTCTGATGATCTCCAAGTAATACCCTTGAATCAGCACCCTAACGCAGTGATTGCCGCAATCTCGAGTTATGTGCTCTGATCCGTTGAAGAGTTCTATGGTGAATATGTTGATGAAGCCAGGATCGAAGGTCAGGTGGAAGAATTTCGATTTTCAAGTAATACCTTGTAATCAGCACCCAAGTACATAGCGATTGCCTCAATTTCGAGAGAGATGCTGTCATTTTCTGAAGAGTTCCACTGCCTATCTCTGAAGACCTTCATCAGATCATAACCAAACCCAAAATGGGACCTACCTGGAAGTATATTCTTTCAAACAAAAAAAGAATTGTCCAAATCGGGTGGGAAATGACGGAGTTATGGAGTAACAACGCCAAAAAAAAAAAAAAAAAAAAAAAAACACAGTCGAATTGAGAACCGCCTCCTTTTTGAAGTCGGTTAAAAAGTTAGTTTTGGTTACCTAGTACATAAAGTTTCACTACGACCGCAACAGAAATCTTAGCTACGGCGCGGTGTAGACTTGTTTCTAGTGGTGACAGCGTAGCACAACTATGGCGTAGAACTCATTTTTATACTACGACGTAGCAGTCTCACTGCGCTCTTATATGAGCAAAGGCGGAGATATTTTTTATTAGCTATGGGTTTAAACTTGTCCGTAGCTATGATTTAAACATCTCGGGCTGCTAAGCCACTAGATCACGCGGTTGGTCGCATTTTATATATAAGTAAATAAATACTACAAACTTCCTCTTTTTCTAGCAACTATCTTTAGTTGTTACTATTATTTTCCATTATTATTAAATAATGAGTGAAATTGTATATGTCTGTATGGTAATCTTAGAAGTGATACTGAACTAATATTAAAATTTACTTTTGCATAAAAGCTCGTTTTCATCATGGGACACTCCTTAAGAAAGACAATTCCCCAGGGCCATGACAAAAATCCATAAACGCGCAGTTAAAACCGCGATCAAATGATATATTATGAACAGAAAATCACTTGTACTATCCCACAAATAATTCGACTGATGCCAGCCCTAAACTTGGCCGAAATATCCCGAATATATCTCGAAAGTACTTTAATTGTGATTTTCTTGTGTTTAGAAGTATCAAATTAACTTCCTGACCGGTTTCACCTTTATGGCATTATCAAAGGAATCTTACAAGGTCTTACGGGATTTTCTGCCCATCAATAATATTTTAAGTTCCATTCAAATTCAAACATTCAAAAGATATACATTTTTTTTTCTTTCAGAGGCTCAGTGTTACAATATAATATTTTCACCTATCCACAACATAGTCATGTACCTATACATCTTCATAATAATAAATCCAAGTGTATCAACCTCTTGTCCTTCACGTGCTACGTCACACTATCGCAAGTTTTTCGAGCCGAGAGATAATCGTGTGTGACGTCACATTACATGCGACATCCCCGTGTCGAACTATTACCGGAGATACATTTGGTATGTATACGTAGGGCGGCTGACATGTAATCTCCTTGGTCAGAAATATATACAAAAATAATGCTGGCTGATATGGATTTATATTCGTTTGTTATTCTATTTTCAAAATGTATTACATTCATTTGTTTATTGCATCACGTTTATTTGTCTCCTACAATTGTTTCGAACATGTCGGTAGAGAAAGTGAAAATGGATAAAATCGAGCAGCGTGCGGTGATTAAGTTTTTGACTAAAGAAGGGAATACGCCTTCGGAGATCAGACAGCGTATGTTACGTGTGTTTGGCAGTTTGTGTTCTTCCGAATTTGTTATAAAGTTTTGGTCAAGGCAGTTTAAATTAGGTCGTGAGAGCCTCGAAGATGATCCTCGTAGCGGAAGACCAGTTTCGGCCGTCACCGATGAAAATGTAGCCAGGGTAAAAAAAAATATTTTAGAGGACCGACGAGTGAAGCAGTGGGAGATAGCTAGAGATGTGGGCGTCAGTAAAGAGCGAGTCAATGAAATAATTCATGAGCATTTGAACATGTCCAAGGTTAGTGCACGTTGGGTCCCTAGAATGTTGACTGCATTTGACATGGAGAGGCGTGTCAAATGTTGCGAAGAGTTTTTGGACATGAGTCGAGGGAAAGAGGAAGAAATAATTTCTAGAATTGTAACATGTGATGAGACTTGGATTCGACAATGGGACCCGGAAAGTAAGCAAGAGTCGTTACAGTGGAAATTTAAGGATGAGAAGCCGCCTCGGAAATTCAAGGTCTGCCCATCGGCCGGTAAACTTATGGCTACAATCTTTTGGGACACAGAAGGGATTTTGCTCATAGATTATTTCCCGAAGAAAACTACAATGAATGCTGATTATTACTCAAACTTATTATATCAACTAAGAGAGATAATAAAAGAAAAACGGCGAGGTAAACTAAGCAAAGGAATTCTGATTTTGCACGATAACGCACCAGTGCATACCGCACGCACAACAAAGCTAGCAATTAAAGACAATGGCTTCGAAACCATTGACCACCCCCCTTATAGTCCAGATCTAGCCCCCTGTGACTATTTTCTGTTTAGACTTCTCAAGAAAGACCTCAGGGGACGAAGGTTTATGACCGATGACGAAATGAAGGCAGCGGTTTCTGACTATTTTGACGACAAACCGAAAATATTTTTTTTTAATGGCTTAAATTCAATATTTGAAAAATGTAATAAGTGCATTTTATTAGCAGGGGACTATATAGAAAAATAAAAATAAACTATCCAGTTACGTCTTTTCTTTCATAGTTAGGTAGATTACTTTTCAGCCTCCCCTCGTAGCTATATATGTATGTAGCATGGAGGACAGTTACGCTCATCCACTTTACATTAGTAATGTTAGTAATATTAATTAGTAATTTTTGTTGTTCACATCGTGATAAGGGTGAAAAGAGAGCCTGCGCAATTTTTTTTCGGCAGTACATAACACCACGCGCTTATGTATATTTTATGTATACCGTGACGTTATGTACAACCGCCTGTCATTAAAACTCCCTATTTCTTAACTATTTTAACGGCTATGACGTCGCAATAAGAGCTACAATGTCGTGTAGAATGTATAGAAAATATTAGAGTAAATAAATAAAAGTAGGTACGGGAAAGATATATGTCAAGAATATTTCAAAACAAAATTACATAGTTACTCCGCAATTTTTTCTGGGAATTGATGTTTCATATTTTGGTAAATATCGTTATTGAGTTCTCCACGTATAAAACACCTACACAACTTGTGTTATGTTGATCTACAAAGCATATTATTTATATAACATCCATCACTTATGGAATTTCTTCGTTTTGTAACTTACATACAATGTACAGTCGCTGGCAGTTTAAGCTGTGGTCTTTTTATCCGTTGTTAGAGCGTAATAAGAATTACCATTGAATAGGTTATGTGTGGGTTACCGTACCGTTTATGTAACGTATTGGTTTTTTATTTATTTCTTGATTGCACACGCCAGGTAGAGACAAATCTTGCGTCACGCAAAACTGTAAAGAAAACTTTTTGGCAAAATACTTGAAAATACAAACAGTTGTAGCTTCTGTTTTTGAGGTTTTTAAAATTGAACCCCAGTTTTCACCTCACATCCGTAATGTTTGCTCGTTTTAAATTATTTTCTACAACATGCCTTATTATCTTACCTTATAAAAATTGTTACTGAAAGACATTCATTGCTAGGTACAACTATCCGTTATTATAAAATTTGCAGCTTTTTAAAATGTGAAGTAAAACAAATACACTCACACATATTTAGCGGCAAAGAAAAATTGGTAAGTTAATAACATATTTGGGTAGTAATAAAACCTCCGACAAATAAATTAAAATGAATACAGGTGGTAGAGCTAATGCTGAGCTCGGCTGTGAAGGTTCCATCATCTTACTTGCAAACGCCCCCAAAGACCAAGATTATCAAATTCAGGATTAAAAGACATTTATATAAAAATTTCGTAGTGATTTTGTACGTCATTTGATTCTTAAAAACTCTACCTATTTTATAAAAAATTTATACTTGCGATTGTCGGCACTTGGTGAAACTTGAAACACATCTTGAATTAAAACACTTGTACTGTAGTTTCACTTTATTTCACTTTAACTCTACCTATTCCAAACCCTGTTAGTAATGAGCAAAAAAATTGTACCATATAAAATAATTCTCAAGGAATTGTTGAAATTTTAATTAGAAAAGCGTTGAAATATGGGTTAGTAAAGGTGTGGAAAAGAACGCCGTCCAATTAAAGAATAATAATTTTATAATGCAGTAAGCAAATCAAGCTGTAAAACTTTCAGTTATAAAAAGTGTAGCCCCAATACATAATCATACACGCAAACTTCAGAGTGACGTGATCAAACACTTTTAACTCTGTGAAAATGTGTGTACTTTTCCAACAACACATCCCTGTGTTAACTTTTTAATTCATGTGGAGTACTTAGTAATGGTGCCAATGTTTGATAAAACAGCTGGCGGAGCTGCGATTTTGCGAAATCAGCGCGCCATTTGGCCTTATAATACTTGTAACTGCAAACATATTTAGCATTATCTAATTTATTGTTTTTTTTTTATTTTGTTGACTGCGAGCTTTAATACAGACATAAGTTTATAATGTAATAAGAAATATCGCATGTGCGAGTAATATGAGAATAAATACTTTTGCTTTAAAAGCTTTTTTTAACCGTTTTATTATATATATATATATATACAGATTCTTACGAATATTAAAGTAGAAATTGAATAAAAAAGAAAATTTTCGATATATATTTCGACCCACTTGGGATCGTCGTCAGTCGAATATAGAATAATATCATAAATAAAATAGAGTTAACAATAGTGCGTTATATTCGTTTAATGTGTTGGAACTCAACGGCATATATAATATAAGTGTCTTTTTAGTAGTTATAAAATATCGCATGTGCGAGTAATATGAGAATAAATACTTTTGCTTTAAAATATTTTTTTAACCGTTTTATTATATATATATATACAGATTCTTACGAATATTAAAGTAGAAATTGAATAAAAAAGAAAATTTAAGTGGGTCGAAATATATATCGAAAATTTTCTTTTTTATTCAATTTCTACTTTAATATTCGTAAGAATCTGTATATATATATATATATATATAATAAAACGGTTAAAAGAAGCTTTTAAAGCAAAAGTATTTATTCTCATAATGTAATAAGATTGATACTTTTTCTTTATGACTCTAAAACTGAACGAAAGGTGTGGAAAAATCTAAGAGTGTAATACGTGTAAATGCAAACAAGGCCCCCGTGGGAGTTCATATGTGTGTCATCGGCACATCGTAGATCGTAGTAGCGCATATTATGATCTAACTACAGGGGTCGCTTCGCTCCGCTCCAATTTGCTCGGCTCTCCAATTTTATTTAGGTACATCTACGAGCTTAACACGCTCCTCCTCGCTCCGTAAGTCATTGCACCTATTTTTGACATTTTCTTAAAATACTACATACTTCATGGTATGCGCAATTCTACCATATGCCCACGCCCACGACATGTACATTACAAGCTGGTGTATCAAGTAGTTACAATATTTGGAAGAGGGTTGAACATCTCAGTGGACGAACTGGATAAGTCACTGACCCGCGATAGGCAGACAACAGGTTTGAGCCCCGTCTGAGATTAGAATTAATTTCTCCATCTTGTAATGGACTATAACAATATGTTAAGTGTTATAATGATTTCTACTAAACACATTAATATAAACACATCGTCACGAAATGAATCCCCAAGGTGTTCCTTTGACATCCCTTGGTTTGTTGGTGTTGACTTTCATGTCACAATTCACATTTGATATAACTGCTTTTGCCTTACGTCCCAAAACGTGATGTGTGATGAGCCCTATCGTCATACTTTCGGTGTAAATAAACCACCGAAGCACGCAGACCGAATACAATATTAATGTGCACCGCAGGGATTGAACTCACGACTTCTAGGTTAACAGGCGAGTGCTCTACCAGTCAGCCAGAGAGACAGGCAACCAAATTATGCCCAACTGATGTGATATTCGTCTAACAGTAAGTAATGTTTTTTATAAGCAATAAAGGTAACAATTCACCGAAGCACAGGAACTGGAGCTCACTGATCACAGAGCCTTATGTGCATTACAATCTATAATTACTGTCGACTGATGACGGCCCCATACCGAGGGCTGAAATATATCGTTTTAATACTAATAAATAAACAAAAGAAACAGTCTCATTCTGCTCGACTTGGCTTCCTCTCAGTGACCGAGTATCATAATGGACTCATCGCATTTGTTTAAACATACTCACGCCTGTCTTCTAGAAGGTATACACAGACAAAAAATGTCTATCTGTTACGATCCTGACACAAATCTTTCTTATAAAATTATACAAGCTCTCCTATTCTAGGTTCCTTTGACTTCACCCTTCTCCAGTTGCCAATTTGGTTGGCATACGTCCTTCTATAATTGTACCAAGTGGAGATTAAAGGGATAACTGTCAAGCTGCATAATATAACACGATCGCATTTGCATATTGTGGTAATTCCATGGATTATTGTCAATATGGTCGAATTCAGCGCAATAGAGCAATTTCATTAAGAGCATTTCATTACCAAAATTTTGCACCTCAATTTGCCTCAAGCGAATTTGCCTAGTTTTTTTAAAATACGTGTAAATGCAAACAAATTTTTCAATTTTCTAACATATTAAAAAATATCATGACATGGTGAACTTTAATCAAATTTGATTTTAAACTCAAAAACTACCGACAAAGATTTTTTTTTGGGAGTGTAAATTTCAAATTAGTATATTAATAATTAACTTCTGAATCACGAACTAACCATCAAGTAATAATAGCATGTTTTTAGGGTCCCGTACCCGAAGGGTGCCAAATGGGACCCTATTACTAAACCTCCGCTGTCTGTCTGGCTGTTTCTGTCTGTCACAGGGTCTACAGCTACATTCGTTATAATCCGCTAATTGAAATTTTCACAGAATACGTGTTACTATGGTCTTTATCACGGAAAATAATAAAAATAAAAAAATGTAAAAAGGGTAAACTGGCAACTTCAAACATCTATGGCCGCCACTAATTCCTTTTTATTATGATTGAGTAAGGAGATACAAAAATACAAATACAAAAAACATTTATTTTCTCAAAAGTACATGCAAATACAATAAAAAATAATAAAAAAAAGAGGCGACTTAAGAAGTATCCACTAAAATAATTTACGGTTATACCTCTGACACAAACCGCTGCTTCTTTTTTTTTAACTAATCACCAAAGATAAAATTGTATCGTCATCCTTATCCCGTTTAAAACAGAAAAGTTGTAGGTACGGTCAACAAAAAGATAAGTAACTAGTTGTAGAATTGTGTAATAAAATCATATTCATTTTGACAGCTTAGAACGTTTTAATTTTCAAACGGGCTAATTTGCTTATTCAAATAGCCCTTTTGCAACTGAAACCGTACGTTTTAAGCTGACATTTGATATAATTACCATTTTCTAAACACTTTGATCCTAAGACGCGCAGACGCGTTAAAGATGAAATGAATAATATTTGATCAATAGTGTGTATATATATGTAGGTATGTATTGACTAAATATTCCTCACCTGACCTTTTACTCTCCTGGGTCGAAGGACCAAAGTGTTTACGTTGGGCCTGGTTACTCATCTCTTTTGTTGACTGTACACGTTTTATCGAACAAACTTGGTTCGAATTGGTTTGAATGTGCGCTACGTGCGGTTTATTGTTTGCGGTTCGGCGAGCAAGCGTTTAATTGGGTGATTCGTTTCAATTTAGAATTTTCGCTTTTGCTGCAATATCTTACGTAGAATATTGCAATGGAACTTTTTAATAACACTGTCGGTAACTTAGATCGATGGGGGCGATTCGTCTTTTATTGAATCGACTTGATAGATAGTTTTAACTGGGCAAATAATAACGATGAGTTTATAATTTTACAAATACAGAGTTATATAAGATAAGCGCGTTTTGTGCACATACACACTAGAAAAAGTGCGTGTGTACTAAACTAAACTACAACTATAGCGAAACGGAATCAGTGAGATAAGTCTGTACCAAATAAGTTCACTAGTCCTTGCAAGTAAGTGATATCTAGGTAATGAATTAAAAAATGGAAAATATTTTGAATGAATAATTTAACATCTTGATTTTGAACACAAACATTTGTGTACTATTTGTTTCACAACATAATTATATTTGTTGCACACTTCCTGTTGCACACTTCCCAACCGGTTTCGGAAATCAATCCATCTTCAGGGGATACATAATAGTTATTAGATTAATATAAGAGCAATTAAACGTCGTTTTATTACAAGTGATTGTGTTCAAAATCAAGATGCTTTCTATATTTCATCAAGTGCCGACAATCGCAAGTTGTATGAATATTTTAACCGTTAAAATTTTAATTTTATTTTTAATTTAGTTGTTTTTTTTTGTTGATTTTGCGTTTTTGTATTTTAAATAATTATCACGTCGACATGGGTAACTTTTAACAAAATTATGAACAAGTGTAGTCCGCCTTTATTTAATTTTGCCGCTTTCTAGCCCTTGCCTGCTAAAAGGTTACCGACCGCTGATTTAACGAATAAGCAATCTTTCTGTTTATGTTATGTTATGAATGAATTTTATGATTGACATTATTACAGTACAGACAGTACAGTACAGTAAAAAGTTACGTTCTTCTGGAAGGTCTCAAAATCCTGCTAGCCGGACTCCGGGTGATCTATATTACAGGTCGCGGTACGATTTTTGACCGCTCGGTGAAAGTGGTGGGAGACCAATGTTGCCAACTTAGTGCTTTCGGCACTAGATCTAGTGCATTTCTTGATGTTTTAGCGCCAAAAATTTAATAACAGTGCCTAGTGCCCTAACTAGCGCATTTTTAAAAGTCTGCAGTTTACCACGCACGTTGGAAAAAACAAAACCAATCAATGGCGCGTTCTGAAACACAGTTAAACTTCAGAACCCTTCCTCTGGGGTATTATCGATAAAAAGATAATCTAGTGCCAAAAAAAAAGAGTGAGCTCTATTACGTTCCATTTCATACTTTTTTCCGCGCAGTATTAAAAAAAATAAAGAATGATTCCAACTCTGATTCGGACGACGATCTAATTTTGTAATAACAACTTAATATTCTCAATAAAAACATCTTTAAAAAAAAACTTTGATTGATTGTATTTATTTGGTGCTCTTTTATCAAAATTAGCACAACCCTAGAACATTTTAGGGTTTGTTTGGCGCATTTCTTACAATAGCAGTTGGCAACACTGTGGGAGACTAGCGCATCGTGTTCATTCGCGCACAAAATTACTATTGCGGTAGAGAAAAAATTACTAGGTCAGACCTCATAAACCGTGTAACACGCCTTCCAAAGAACGCAGACCGAACACAATGTACCCTTACAGGATTTGAACCTGCGACCTCCGGATTAGTAGTCAAGACATTCGATGCACTAGACCATTAGGGGTGTTTATTTATTTATAATGCTAAGTTCCTTCTCTCAGAGAATACATAAATATATATCACCTCTAATTTGGTTCAGTTAACCCTATAAGCCAAAAAGAAACATACAACCTGGTTCTCTTTTAAATTAAAGTCTCTCAAATCAAGCAAGTTTAATTCTTATTGCAATCTACTAAGCTCTACGCCATGAGACTTATTTTATAGTCCGAAGCTTAGAGTAGAACATGAAGTCGCGTGCCTCACGAATGTTACAATAACAAGAAGACTTCTGGACAAATGAGCCAAACCGAAATGCTCTTTATTGCGGTTAAATAAGAGTTGAGCCATGCATCTAAAAGTCTAAGTAGTAAACACATACCAGTGGTGCCTACCCACCGGACCCCGCTAAATGCTCCCCATTAGCTGAGAAAACTGGTTACTGGAACAGGTAATGGCGGGTGGAGGAGAAAATGTTTGGTAGTAACGAATGGGAAATGGTTGATGTGTTTGTAAGTTAGAAAGTCAGCTAAGGAATGAAAGAAGGATAAATAAATTATTATTATTAGAGTGCATTACAAACTAGAAATCCATCAACAAATTTCAAGGAAACAAATATTTTGAAAAATATCCTCGGGCCTTGATTCGATCATCCAATCTCCTGCTTACAGTCATTGGCGCGCTACCAATTGCACCACCGAGGTTTTGATCTATCACGACGAATTTTTTTACCATACCTGTACACACATTTTTGGTAAATATTTGATATACCAGCCAGTAATGCACATACTGAACGCTCATGAGAGCGTTATGTGAGTCCATGCCTTGTTCATCCCGAACATGTTTCTGATTTTTTTCTATTTTGTTAAGTGCGAATTCCAACTCGTGTGTATTGAGGCTCAAACTGCACCCTCGTTGGTTATCGTTCCCTTTTTTCCCTTGTTGAACAATGTACTATTGTGTACAATAAAGAATAAGAATATGAAAGATTTGACTGATGACGGCTCCATACCGAGGGTCGAAATGTATCGAGTAATAAGTTTTTCATTGTGTTAATACTAATAAATAAACAAAAGAAATAAATAAAGCTTATAAAAGCAAAATAATATATTTATTAACAATATGAAAGATTGAGAGGCCAGCATTCCACCGCTGCTATTGTCTTAAAATCAAAGTGAATTTTAGCTGTACTGTATATTATATGTTACAGAAGTAATTTAAAAAGTTTCAACCGAGTTCCAGATAACACAAAAGCTCTAAGCAAAAGTTTAAAATGTATGTCAGGTAATTCAAAATCGGACTCGTAGTCCACCAACCAAAAGTTTAATAGAAATCCTTGTATTGTTTGAATTTAGAGTAGATTTTAGGTTGAATTTGAAATTAGTTTTAAACAAGGATTCATGTTTTGGAATAAAACCTACTAGAAATTGCAACAGAAGTCGAGCATTAAAAACCTAAACCAAGGCGGCTTGTCGTTAAGAGCGGTTTCGCAGCCGGATTGTGAAAAACCAGCCTTTTTCTAATTAATCAAAACAGAACACTTAAATTCAAAAGTCACTCAATAGTTATTCAACAAAACCTTATTACCTATCTATTGTAATGTTGCCATCGCAAAGTTTCCATTGGCTTCTGTAAATTAGAATCTAAAAATTTTGAAATTCCAATTTACAGAAATTTTTCACAATCCAACTGCGAAATTTTTTCAAATAACTAAAATTATTAGATTTATTTTTTTATGTGTGATTCCATCAAAACTTATTTGATACATTTTTACGATCTTATCAAGGTTACAAAGATAACTTTACTAAGTTGGTACTTTTATCATTCTTAAGGGTAAAGAAAAATTTGGAGATATATAATATAAGTACATTAGCCCACAAACACATTGAAAAGCTAAAATTATGATCATCTAAAAAGTGTATCCAGTTTTTTGTGTCACCACCAGTTGTTTTATTTTTATTCTCATGTTCCTCGTATATGCGAATTTTAGAATTACTCGCTTTGTAAAACGACCAGCCGTTTCGTTAACGATAAAGCACTTTTGTTCCCTAAAACTTTTTCCGGTTGTCGTTACGTTCGCTCTCAAAGTTCTTGGTATAAAGATAGAGCCTTTACTGCGAAAAGCTTTTTTCTTTCTTTTGACGTGCAAAATAAGAGTATATGGGACGAAAACTATCAATTGGTGCTAACGAATGTACAACCTAGCTCGAAATGAAAATGTCTTTACTAACAACCAATGTTAACTTTAAATTTTCGTGTTTCGTTCACATTATAATATATATTATCGGGTCACGTTTTGTTTTTTTTTAAAGATTTCTCGAAACTAGTGCCAGTAAATATAGTAAAAGTATTTATTTTTATAATTAACTTTTTAATACCTACAATTTGATTGCTATATTGTATTTTCATAAAATATTTTTTTATTTTTTTACTTATTTTTTTACATTTCTCATTTGTGCTCATTTTTTTATCGCTATAGTTTTCCTGTAATTGGCCAATTATGATCTACATTTGACATTTTTTTCATATTTTTCGGTCTACCAGTTTCGGAGATAAGGGGGGGGGGAGACATAGATATTCTTGGGGTTTTTTAAAGATTTCTCGAAACCAATGCCATTAAATATAGTAAAAGTATATATTTTTACAATCAGCTGCGGCTTCGGTTTCAAGAATGCTAAGCAGCCAAGGGACGTCATTTAGACAACATTATTTTTATGACACAAAACTTCAAGGTTTCTGTTTTTCAAAAATATATAAATGTGTTGTATGTTTCGTAGTTTTTTTTTTTAAATTTCATATTCGTACCACTGACACCATTTTGGTCCACACTATATTATACAAAAATCCGTCCACTCGTTTTCAATCTACAACCGTTGAAAGTCAACTCTGAATTGTAGCATTTTTTGATATTTTCTAATAATTTGTTTGACCAAGTAGTGGAAATGTAATTTACTCAAAAAGCCCTTTTATTTTCGTGTCCTACGTGATATATATAAACAACGAAAATATTTTCCTTTTACCGCCATCTTTATGACGTCCGAGTTTCTACCCCCAGAGTATGTGCGCTTATCATCTCGTATCTTCAGATCATTAAACGCATTGATACCAAATACACCCACATCCGAGATGACTTGAACAGAAATTTCTGATACCTCATTTTGGCAAACTACTTTTTACAGAACCATCTAATACCTATATAGGTACAATCGTAGGTCCAGCGCACCAGAGCAACAGCTGCACCGGATGCAACAGCTGGAAACGGAGAGTGTCTCTGTTCTAGTTAATCTAAGACTTTGATATCACCGCATTTAGTATTTGTATGGCTCTACCCCTTTTCCCCACTTACCTCTCTCACAGAAGGCCCCCTCGTAGTCTCCATCACGACACTCGCAGATGGGTCCATCATCAGTGCTGATGCAGACCCCGCCGTGCTGGCACGGGTCTCGGCGCTCGCACGCGTCTCCGCTCGCATTACCCGTTCGGGAGGTCTGCAACAAATTCATAGCATTTGTTACTTAGTGGTTGAGACTTGGGCGTGGGTTCAAATCCTTCAGGGGCACAATTTGAGTCTGGTCCCAGTAATTGTTAAAAACAGTTATCATGAACAAATACCAAGCTAATTTATCAATTATAGGATAAATCAGAAAATGCTCCGGAGTAAACCCATTTTGCGTTTTACCCACTACTAATCCCGGGTTACCTTCGCAACACTCCGGGTATAATACAATTCTGCCGATTCACGTGGCATACCGACCCTTATCCATAGATTAAGTTCAAAAATGAAAGTGGTGAACGAAGAGAACAGCCGCTGTCAAAGTGTCAAACAAACGACTGCGTGCGCGCGCGAGGATTGTTTTGTGTGGTAGAAACAACGAACTAAAATCAGTTCGTTGGGTAGGACGTAATTTTATTTTATATTTTGCTGTATCCTTTCTAACAGCTTTCTTCAAGCTCTCCCACTGGGAGATTAGATTGGTAGTGGACCTTCTGTTGTTAACAGTGCGAGCGTTGTATTTTTCTTCCATTTTGTTCCGGTCTGCTAGCTTCTTTTACAAAGTGACGCCATCGGTTTTTTTATTTATCCGATAATGCCAAAATGTTCCTCCATAAGGTCCAGCAATAAATGTTTCTCGGAAGCCAGTTTCTCAATTTCAATTTTAATTTCAATTATTGAAAAACCGTATCCATAAACAATTCACAAACGCACGAAGCAACAAACAGAATAACCTCCGAAATTAAAACCTTGTATTTTTGACGTATGACAGCTGCCTGCAAGCTGGCGAAATTAAGTTCTAAACATATAGTTTAAATATTTGAGCTGCCAACGGGGCAAGAGGAGAAAGGGATAGATGAGGGTGTTACATCCAATCACTTCGCCCGTCTGACAGGCACTGAAGAAAATAGCGTCTTGTTTTCTATTATAAATTCGTCATTTATTGAGGCTATTGCTTATTGGTTAAAATTAAAACCAAATTAAGTATTTTTAGTTCTATGATTGCAAAACCCTTTTTCTTAATGTCATATAAGTATTATTTACCTTGATCCATATTTTATCCCACAACAATACGTTTTTTGGTGGTCAAATTATAGGAAATTTCCACAAACTGCGATATCTTTATTAAGGAAAGGAAACCAATTAGAAAAGAAATAGCATGGATTAAAACTATTAAAACTAAACAGATTAATCCTTGAATTAAAACTATGTAAACAAATATGACCAAGAAGAATTTTCAGAATTTTTATAGGTTTCAGGTATGAAAACAGGAACATGTTTGATGTCTGTTTTAGTTGAATAAATTACCAAATTAAGTCGAAAAAATAACAACAACCGTACTTCAAAATAAATCCTCCCTTTTAATACCAAATTGATATTAACTTTCTTTACTAAACTAAAAAAAAAATACTAAATCTTACGAAAACTCGATTTTCTTTATACTGGCCGTTCTCGAAAAATACAACGAATTGTACCAAGATTGATTCAAGGAATCAGTTATTATGGTTTAAAGCAGAGTTTGTCGAATCGGTTCTTAGACAGACAAAAACAATGAAATCCACACAAGAAATGACCAGTTAATTATATTAAGGTATATTATATTTTATGTACATTGTATAGAAGATGGCAAGTGTCTTTTTCGAAATGATATCGTACCGAAACATATTTCATGCTTGCAAAGCTGATGTAATTTATTTGTCTCTTTATTTGTATTTGTCTGTATTATTTGTCTTCGTATTCCCGCCAAAGGCTACTGGTATATTGGCTTCTACAAATAACTCTTTATAATAATCCGTACTCCTATTATAACCGTACCCCTATCATAAACGCGAGTGTGTGTTTGTTGGTTTTTGGTTTATTGGTTTGTCCTTCTTTCACGCAGCAACGGAGCAACGGATCGATATGATTTTTTGCACAGATTTAGTTTTTGCGCCGGAGAGTGACAAAGGCTACTTTTTACCCCGAAAAAATGCAAAATAAATCAGCAAATGTGAAGCCGCGGGCAAAACCTATGAATTAATAATTAACGAAAAACTTTATGATATCATTTCTTCTTAACTAAATATTGCTTTATGAAATGAGGATTGTTGAGGTAGTGAGTACCGAATATTTTACTATTTATAAAATCATAAATCATAAACTAAAGTTGAGTGAGATTCAAGCAATTTTGTGTCAGCGTAAGTATTTTTTTCTAAAATGAACATTCAAATATCATAGATAAAATGAAAGATTCATCATACTATTTTTAGAATTCCTAAAATTTTCTGTGATAAATGAAAGAAAGAAAGAAAAGGATAATGGAGACGAAAGCACAATTCATGAGCTTTTAAATATTAAACAGAATCTAGACGTTTCAAAAAATCTAGACGTTTTCGGCCAAGTGCGAGTTGGGCTCGCGCACGAAGGGTTCCGTACCATTATCTATAATAATACAGATCGCACCAAACTTCTAGTACGCTCGGAAGTTGCTCTTCCCAAGAACAGCCCATACATTTTGTTCCTGCTGATGCGAATCGCCCCATGCTTAGAGGGGACTAAAAGTTTGGCGCGATCTGTACTCGTTAACTTGTAAAGCCTACTTGGCTGTGATAGTTTTCCTTTTAATTTCGTTATGTATACTACTGCCGTGATTTTTTTCACGTCTCCAAATACAACCGTTTCGCTGGCAGGGGGGGACACTTGACTCTAACAAAAATTAACACTGTTAAGCTTAATATTTCGCAAACGAAACCCTGGATCGAAAAATGGTCTTCTCACACCCCCAATATTATTAAATTACCTATCCAACGACTCCCCATACTAGGTGATAGACGAGAAAAAAAAAAAAAATTTTACTGTACCACTTTATTGGTGTGATAAATACTCATACTCATAGTCTCTAAGCTACGCCACGGACAGACAGACAGACAGACGGACATGGCGAAACTATAAGGGTTCCTTGCTGTTGACTACGGAACCCTAAAAATGCTACAATGGCCTGGGAGGCCTTGAGAAGTACTTTGAACTTGAATTAAAACGACAAAGTAGCAGATATAGATCAATGATTGATTTGTGGTGTAGTCAGCCATTTACCGTACAAAGTTGGAAACTTTTGAATAATTTTATCTTTAAAAGGTCTCTATTTTTAGTTAGAAGATAAACAATTTTTTTTTTATTATAATAGACTTTATGTCTAGATATTAAATTATTCATTACATTATGTCTAGACCTAAAGGCATAACAATCATGATTTCCCTTAAATATGATTTTGATCTACATTGAAAATTAAATATTTATACCAATGCGGTTTAACAACTTCACTTTTATGTAATATTATTGATTTACCTATACCCGTAGGCTTATTGATACAACAGAAAGGTATTTTATTTCAGGTGCCTTTTAGTTGCCCTTAATTCTTTATCATAGAATGATAGCATAGAATTTATTTAGTATGTATAATTTTAGTTTTAGTCATGTCAAAACTAAATTTTCTTCATTGCAAAATAGTTCTTAATGGTCAGTAACAGAAACTTTGGAAAAATTTAACTAAACTTAAAGCCTTCAGAATTGGCTGATTGTCTCACTATGATGTAGCTCAGTAGAGCTCTACCCTATTTGAACTTTTTTTTCACAAGTCACTTCATTTTATTATTAACTGGTATCCGATTAAAGATTTTATTTTATTACACACATATATACATATACTCGCGCCTGTCTCCCAAAAGGGGTTAGCAGATACTACAGATTTCCATCTGCTAGGATCCTGACACACCACTTTCGCCTCTTCCACATCCATCAATCTAGTCATATAAGCTCTTCTATCCCGGGTACATTTTACATTTCCATCTACTACGATCCAGACACACCTCTTTCGCATCCATCAATCTAGTCAAACAAGCTCTTCTTTTCCGGGTAATAGTATGTCGCTAATTTGGTCAGCATACGTTTATTTTGTTAATAAAAGATTCCAATTTTACAGTTTCAAAACTTCAAAATATATTTTTTTTGCTTTCATCAATTTTTTTTTGCCTATATTAAGGTTACATGTCTGCTGCGATACATGACTTCTTCTAGTTTAGTCACATTGTTTTTTCTCATTTTTATTTTGTTAAATGTCTCGTTTTTAAGCTTTTATTATGTAATTGTATTGTGGCAGATAACTAAACAGATATTCTATTCTATTCTATTTTATTCTACATTAACGAAACAAATTAAAAATAATAATCTTCTTCTTCTTCTTCTTCTTCTAAATTCTTTATTGCACAAAACACAGTTTAATGTACAACCGGTGGACTTAATGCTAGAAGCATTATGTCCCAGTCAACTCGACAGAAAGTACAAGAAAGTTACAGAGGTAGGTGTGCAAAAAGGCTTTACAATTTAAATTTTAAACAAGTAAAACGTAAAAAAAAATACATTTATGTACTGATATATAGTTTTGTAATTAAATACTAATAAAATAAAAAGTAAGCTTCAGAAAAAATATATATATGTATATATTATAAATATAAGAAGATAATGCTACATATTATTAGGGATCGACTGTGGAGGTACCACCATCTTACTTGGAGACCCCCTCGAAGTAATGCGGGGGAGAGTAAGAGGACAGCTCACAGGCAAAAAACCAGGAGCCCACCATGCCTGGGACCGATGGATGGCGGTATATCCATCCCTAATAGCCGGGCCTTATATGGAACAGACTGGTGACGGACAGCGGCGTCACTGATGCAAGGGTTCCGGCACCGCGCTCACCAACCCGCCTGCCCAGCGTGTGTGAGTATGGGCAATTCTTCCAGGATGACCGCCAGAAGTGGCAAAGTCCAGGAAAGGCTTATGTCCAGCAGTGGACGAACTGGGCTGATGGATGGATGATATGCTACATTAAAACTTATAACGTAATTGGTTATCAAATATTAAATTATTCGTACCGTACATTACGCCCTTGCAAGCGAGATTAGCAAGTAATATTTGATGCGCCTTCTGTTAGAAAATAGAAGCAACACCAACAACGGTGCGAAATATATAATGTCCTTGTCGAGGTAATGAATTAATAATGCTAAAAGCGTTGCTGGGACTAAGATACCTATATAGATATAGGTATAACCTATATAACGAAACTACGCAGCTTATACAGTATAAGAAAAAATGTATTCTCGATCACCCACTTTTTTTTAAGGGGACACCTGACGCTAGAACATCAACAACACCAGCTTTTCGAGGGTTTATTGGAAGAAACTAGGTCTCATTCATCAGGTCACATTGAAGAAAATATATTTGATTTATCGATCGTTTATCTAGGGATTCCCCCTTAAACAATGTATTAAGATTTATACTTTTTCAAAAAAAAAACGTGGTTAAGAGATCAATTTGATTTTTTTTTTATAAAATAGGCAATAGATATATGAAGGGATGTTTCAATCTAATATTTTTTTCCCTACAAAATATTTCAGTATTAGCTAAAAACACACCAATTTGTTGTTTCGCTGCGTGATCACTAGTATTACGCGTCCAAGAAAAAGAGGCTAAAGAGCCAACATTTAATCGCCTCTATGAAAAGCAAATAAGGTCTTTGCTATTAGACTTATTGTGCTGGACGGGTAATAAAAAAAGTTGCTAGGGTATGCCATCCTTTTAAGGACCGGCCTGACTCTAGAATATGAACCACGCCAGATTTTCCAGGGTTCTTTGAAAGAAATTAGGTCTCTCCTTATATTGAAAAAAATAAATTTGTTTTTTTGGTCTTTTATTAAGTCAACGTAATTATAAGCAACGTCTTAGGATATAGAGTTTTGCCAAAAAAGAAATAATTCCAACCATTTTTTTTAAACATTCCGCAGAAGAACGCAGTTAAGGAATTGACTTGAGTTTTTTCAAATTCAAATTTATTTATTCAAAATTATTGTAACATAGCAGATATCTAAATCATTACAATAATATAATTCTTAAAATACTTCCTTTACTTTACTTACTTTCATACTTCTCTCTAGCATTCCCTTACAAACATCTATCAGATAACTAATACAATCCCCAAAAAAAATTGTAAAATAGGTAATACAAATATGAAGTCAATCTAATAAAATTCAATATTTTTTGCATACAACACTCCAATTTGTCGTTTTGCTGCGTGATTATTAGTATTAGCCAACATATAACCGCCTCTATCAAAAGCAAATAAAGTCTTTGTCATTAGACTTATTGTGCTGTACAGGTAATAAAAAAAGTTCCTATGGTAGGCCATACTCTTAACACAACTTTCTTTCAATTTTTGATAAAATTAAGAATTGAGAATAACAGTTTAGCAGGAAATAGATATCAAATTATTTAATTACGTCTATATTTCGTACTACAGAGTTGTTTCCTCGTCCATCCTTCATCATCCATCCTTCATCATCCATCCATCAGCCTAGTTCGTCCACTGCTGGACATAAGCGTTTCCAGGACTTTACCACTCCCGGCGGTCATCTTGAAAGAATTGCCCATACTCACACACGCTGGGCAGGCGGGTTGGTGAGCGCGGTGCCGGAACCCTCGCACCAGTGACGCCGCTGCCTATCACCAGTCTGTTCCATATAAGGCCCGGCTATTAGGGATAGATATACCGCCATCCATCGGTCCCAGGCATGGTGGGCCTCCTGGTTTTTTGCCTATGAGCTGTCCTCTTACTCTCCCCTGAATTACTTCGAGGGGGTCTTCAAGTAAGATGGTGATACCACCACAGTCGAGCCCGGCATCAGCTCTACCACCTTAGTTTCCTATCTTCATCTAAATAAATTATAACATAACGTTTCCGTGAAAATTTGCCCCATTTATGATTTAAGACTACAACCTAAATGAACTTTACCCTATCACGCTTTTCGTTTCAGAACTATAGTAAACACACGCCACATTGGACTTTTGTGAAGTTGGCAACTGAGTAAACAATAATAAATTTATAATGACTGTTATTCGATTGTTCGATTCTAACGGAAAGAAAAAAATATATTTTTACAGTGTTTTTTTTTCGCTGACAAACGATTTAAATATCGGTACAATCCGGTACCAATCTAGTACAATCGAATGACAGTCATTATTATTTTTCATCGTTTACCCAGTTGCCAACTTCACACGAGTCCAAATTGGTATCACGAAATGACGAACTTTGGTACTAAGTACAATGCGGCAAGATTTGTCAGAAAACGAGTTTTGTATCTGCAAGTCTAGGCACATTTGTGTTTGGACTGCGTGATTTGGATATTTCATTCCATATTTGTGCACACAGTACGGCTCACCCACAATACTCACTAGGTGACTCCTGAGGTTCTTAAAATGAAGGTAATTTCTAGGAAGAAAACCATAGGATCTTGATCAAAATACCTATGGTTTTCTTATATCAAAATATCAAAATATTGCGACATATGAATCCTCAAACTTGTAGTTTTAAGAACTCATGAGCCCCCCACAAAATTTCAAGTACGCCCTAACCTGTAGTGTATGTGTGAACCTTGCTACCTATTAAACTAGTGTACAAAGTGACATCGAACACCTCGCCTGTTAAATCGGATTAGCTTTTATCTTTCATCGACAAACTCGATAAAATG
The DNA here is from genome assembly GCA_934047225.1 of Ypsolopha sequella. Classification (NCBI taxonomy): domain Eukaryota; kingdom Metazoa; phylum Arthropoda; class Insecta; order Lepidoptera; family Ypsolophidae; genus Ypsolopha; species Ypsolopha sequella. The sequence goes on from OW203991.1 coordinate 10,459,988, forward strand.
TCCCCACGAAGGATATCGATCGAGTTCTCATAGTGCTAATGCATTTATAATTTTCTAATGGCGCCGTGTCGCTCTAAAGGGTCTAAAGGATTGAAAACACGAAATAACAAATTGATATCGTAATATCATTTCAACAAAAATAAGCGGACCAAGACAGTTTAACTGGGGACCACATGTAGATTACGTATGCGGGAAACTGAGAGCCACTCTGTCTAAATTGTCAATATAAAAGAACAAACTTCCGTATAAAACACTTACACCAGGGCCACAGCTTCAGGCTTCTGGCGGCGCTTCTTGCTGCGCTTGCAGGCGGTTTTTGCGACGGGCTTTGCCCTGCCACGACACCCGTCGGCGCTTTCATGTATAGCGCGCTCGCTCGCTCAAAGCGCTCGACACTAGGTTCGTCCTGCGCGCTCGATCACTGTTTCAACCACCCGCCTCCCCGCACACCGCCGTCCCGAGAGCGCAAGTCACTCGAATCCGGACAAGACGCATGAGCGGCGACCCATGGCTGGCTCTATACAACTTCATACATTTGTTCTCTCCGCCGGCGCCGTCACAAGAAGAACCGCTTGGCGCGCCTCTCGAAGCCTGAAGCTGTGGCCGACCGGTTAGAATGTTATATTAACGCTCTAAATAACTCAATTATTATATATAGCTTTATAGCTACATAGCATATAGCTACATCTACATAGCATATATAGCTACGGTAGAACGTTTAAAACGTACTTGGAAAACATTTATAGACTACAACTAAAACTCCTCAAAACAATACTACCTTCTTATGAGGGTGGTATATTCAATTACTGCAAAATTATTAATGTTTCCAATAAATTTAAAATGTCAATGGTTTAAGAAGAATACAGCAGTATACCTAAACTTATTATAAGAACTCGCCCAATACAACTAAGAAATATAACGTACAATAACACCTGTAGAACGCGAATTTGGGAGTACCTACTACCTGAAATTCGAAACGGCATACCTGACAAAATACAAAATGATCTAAACAGAAATACGAAAAAACATAAATTAATTTTAAAAACCTCCTTAGCTCAAATCAATAGACAGACTATTACGTGTATAGATAAAATCTCAATATTATGAATAAATCTTTATATAAGTTTTTTAAGCATTGTTTTTATATAAAAAACATTGTAAAACCTAATTGTATACCTCACCTAACATTGTATCGAGCTAAGATGATCTCAACTGAAGACGGATAAACCCTGCGAGGTTTTTGTCATGTGTTGCATGTGTACCATGAATAAAGAAATTGAAAAAAAAAACACGGTTTTATTATTTTTTATTTTACATAGCACAGTCACGAATGTGAAACACTCAAATGAAATATTAATTACGAATTTGCAAACACGACATTTTTAAGTATAATTTATTATGCAAACTAATGCAATTTTCAAGTCTCTATCCCTAACAGTTCAAGATGTTATTATGAGGTTGTTACATTTATTTACTTTATTTACTTTAATTAAAACGGACAAACCAATTACAATAATTAAAGATAGTAACACAAACATAAAATGGTACAATCAACTAAAATAAATAAGAGTAACACGTAAAGTCAGAAACAGGCCTTCTCACAAAAACACAAACACTCTGACAATATTTTCTGCCAACCATCAGCAAACAGATCACATTCCTGATTGGCGTTTAGAAGAGCGTTGAGGGAGAGAAGAGTACGCGGTATGGGTGAGTTAGATCGCGCCTTTGTGCGACACGACGGCACAGCGAAAAACCTGTGCTTACGGCCGCGAAGATAATTAGTAGGAGTGAAAAATCGACACAGCTTACCATGCAGATCTGGAGCATCAATATCTCCCCGAAGAATTCTACACATGACCGCAAGCTGGTGCTTTCCTCGTCTGATTTCCAGTGAGTTGTACCCAAGACAACCTAATAAAAATTTCGTGGGATACATGAAAGGATAATATCCTTTAACACGTTTGTAAAGGTATCTTAAGAAGGCTTTTTGCACCTTCTCAAGCAAAAGGACATAAGTGCTCTCGTGCGGATTCCACACACACATTGCACTTTCTAATTTGCTCCGTACTAAAGCCCCAAAAATTAGCCGTATTACTTGCTCATTCCTAAAGTCATGGGAATTTCTTAGGATAAAGCCCAACCGCCTGAAACACTCTTTTGCTAACGCAATTATGTGGTCGTGAAATGTCAACTTTTGATCAAATATGACTCCCAAATCCTTTATAGTTGTTGTACGGGTTATGCTAACCCCATTTATTTCGTAGCCATAACTTATTGGGTGCCACATTCGACCAAAGGTCATTGCGTAGCATTTAGAGGCATTGAATTCCATCCCGTTGTCATTACTCCATTGGTATACAGCATCAACGTCCTGCTGCAGGGCTATGCAATCTGCGTCATACCTCACTTCTATGAAAAGTTTAAGGTCGTCAGCGTAAAGCAAACAGTGGGAGTGCTCTAGAACGGTAGGAAGGTCGTTTACCATCAATAAAAATAAGAGAGGCCCAAGTATTGAGCCCTGACTCACGCCGGAACGCGTATGATAAGGGCTAGACTCGTATATTCCAAGTCTGACATACTGCTGGCGATCACGAAGGTAGTCCGCAAATAGCCGAAGAAGTCCTGGGGCAAAGCCAATGGTGCTAAGTTTTGTCAGCAGGATGTCGTTATTGACCCTATCAAACGCCTTCCGGAAGTCGAAGTAAAGAACATCTACTTGGGAGCCTCGGTCCATCTTAGCTGAAACAAACTCTAATAATATGGACGGACGAACTGACTACCTTAATTGTTACCCTTTATTTACGGAACCCTAAAAATATATCATTAATAAATAAAGCTATAATGGTAAGTTATGAAAACTGCACGTGACCATCAAATTGAAATCAAATTCAAGGCTTAGCCTTGGAAGCCCTCAATATTTGCATGATCAGATATGTATCGCATATGATACCTGTACTTACGTTTGAACATAGGTCCGTGACTAGTCTTTACCGATAGCATCGTTTTTCTCGGTTAAACGTCAGTCGTTTAGCGCAAAGTGCATAAAATAACTTTGTTTTTCTTGTTATGAAATAAAAAATTGAAAAGCCATGGTATAATAAAACAAGGTATGTTCCTTGGTGATGTGTGGAGGTTTTGTGTTCCAAAATGGGGGAACTTGAGTACGTCATCACGCTATCGACGGTTCTCAAACTTTAAAAGTCGGGAATCGTGGAAATTTTTATGTCCTTAGAAATAAATTATTAGGAATGCATGTGGATTTTAACTTTTCAGCTGCCGAGGGATGGGTGTGGCGGCTAAAGTGGGAAGTATTCAATAAAATGTCCCTTAATGGCTTTATGTAGTCATAAGTCGCAAAATGAATTGAACACACTCTCGCTGTGAAAGAAAATACTAGTGAAAATTCGCCATTCAAAGTAATAAATAAAGCGTATGGAAAACACCACACTAACTTCTGCACGTAACGAAATTTAACGTGATCTTAGAGCTTCATATAAATATTACATAAAATTTGTCACTACAACTTACTTTTCTTAGAATAAATACCACACATAGAGAAAAATAATTACTACGAAAAAAAATGCAGCAAAAAAAATACATGAACGTGAGAGAGCTCGGAATTGATAAATTCATGAGGAATTTTTTCTTATTATTTTATCTGGTCTTTTGCCTACAAATCATCCCCAAAAAATTTTAATTATTCATGTAATTTTTTCGAAGGATATCCAAAAAGTGAAGACGACCAAAAAAAAAAAAGTTACATGTCGAAAAATAATGTTGGAAAGAAACCATTATTTATTAATGCGTAAAAAAAATGTGATACCGTATGCCAATCTTACGTCTCGGTTAAAAAAAATAGTTGCAACTCGAAAGGAGCGATTAAACGCATAATAAATAGAAACGCAGGCGTGAAATATCATGAATAAGAAAAAAACACATTATATTTTTTTACATTCTTATCACCATATCTGTTTTCCCTTCTTAGATTTTTTTGGTGTCGTGCTAAAAGTTGCTACTGCTGATGAGATCTATAGATTGGCATAGGTTTCATTCGTGGATAAAAGGTTTTCAAATTTTGGACCAAACGCCAAGGGAAGAGTTGCATCATCCTTTCAATCTTGTACAATTACAGCCGATTTGCTCGTGGAAACTCGCAAAATAGAACATTTTTTCACAAATATGGGATCTAGATACATAACAGATTGATTTTTCGCGCCCCGAAATACCTTCTATGTACTGTAAATATTGTAAAAATCCTTGTAGACGTTTTATAGGAAACGATGTAAGTATATATACAATTATACTGGATAAATGGGGTAAGTAGGACTTACAATTTCTGATGCTGGCTTTTGGGCCGCAATAGCGAAGCTACTCTTGAGCCATCAATTCATTTTTGGGAAAAGTGAAAAGTCTAATTATTCCGCCTTTTTCAGAGCGATTTTTACAATTACGGATCGCACAACCGCCCATTATTGCTTGATAAGATTATCAATTTATCATTTAATAATCAGCTCATCTGCAACTGGGAAACGCGCTTCAACCTTTGGGAATCTCTGTGTAGAGTGAAAACAAACTATTAAATTCCTCTCGTGCAACAAGGATGACAACAAATGGAAAAAACGCCATTAGATATTGCCAGTATTATACGCTTATTTTTACCCAAACGTTTCACTCAACTTCTGCAAATCTGATCATAAAGATAAGCAAAAAATCAAAATTAAATTTGTTTAAGTTTAATTTCAACAACAAAAATACTCATCAATGTTAAGAATAGTATAAACCTTTTTGTAAACAAAATAACTTAAAACTATTTTCCTTATCATGAAATAATGACATAAAATGGCAAGCACGTAAGATGACGTCACCAAGGGCTGGTGCGTTCCAAATATTTAAAAATATTAGTGTCGCCGTACGAGCTCTCGTGTCATTCATTCGCACTCATACAAAATTTTATATGCTATCCTGTTGTCAGGGTTCAAATTGTAGCAAGCTTATGTTTTGGAATGGAAACCAAAGGAACAGACCATGTTTTATTCGGCCATGTGAAAAGCCTTTTGGTCTGTGACAATTGACGTCAATTGTGAAATTCAGTATTACTGAGGTTTAGCGAAATTGTATAGACAATTAGTCATGATCTTTTCAAAACCAACTTTAACATTGTTTGGTCAAAATCATGACTAATTGTACATACAATTTTAAATTCATGCTTTATAAACCTCACCAATTTTGAAGTATTCTTCAATTGCCATATACGAAAATATTTTTCAAAATATATTACCATTACTTTAAATAAATAGTTTTACTTTGTTTGGACAAGATCATGACTAATTGTGCATTGAACTACAAACTCATGCTTTAAAAACCTCTTTAATACTGAACTATTGTAGTCAATTGCTACCAAAAGGTTTTTAAATTATTAACTTCTAAACAAAAGAACAAAGTTTAGTTATGCACTTTGCGCTAAGCGACTGACGTTTAACTTTAGCAGAAGATTTTAAGGTGGATGGTGGATTTTCCCAAACACAAAACCTATAATTATTTTTCTTATTTTTGAATAAAAAATATTGAATAAATGTGATTTATGGCAGAAGGCAACCATAGTTTATTAGGGTTCCGTACCCAAAGGGTAACCAACGGGACCCTATTACTAAGACTCTGCTGTCCGTCTGTCTGTCCGTCTGTCTGGCCGTCTGTCTGGCCCTCTGTCACCAGGCTGTATCTCATGAACCGTGATAGCTAGAAAGTTGAAATTTTTACAGATGCTGTGTTTCTGTTGCCACTATAACAACAAATACTAAAAACTAGAATAAAATAAATATTTAAGGGGGCTCCCATACAACAGACATGTCTTCTTGCCGCTTTTATAGATAATGACACGGAACCCTTCGTGCGTGAGTCCGACTCGCACTTGGCCGGTTTTTGTCATAATTGACTAAAGCCTAAGTTTGACCACATTTCTGATTTTAGGTCACAACTTCAGTGGCTCCCAATTCGCCTTTGGCGTGACGCCCACATTCTCTCTCTTCTTTATTCTGTACTGTTCAATCCTTCAACTCCATCATATCTTAAAGATTGCTTTAAATTCCTGCACTCTACCCATGACCGTACTCTACGGTCCTCCGAAAATTTGCGTTTAGCGATTCCATCTCACACTACAAATTTTTATGGAAATTCTTTTGCTGTTAAAGCTGTGATATTGTGGAATATTTTGCCTATCGCTATTAAACGTGCTCCCTCATTGCCTGTCTTCAAAAGATTACTTAAGGATCATTTTCTTTGTAAATGTTAGTTAAATCCCTACTTCTGCGACTAATATTTATTTACTTTTGGTTTACGTATTATAGTATTTATTTTTGTTATATATAAGTGTATATATTTATCGTATTACATGTATTTGTATGTACAAATTATTACTATTTTAGGTATTTGCTATCCAATTAATTATTATTATTTATTTTGTGCACCACCTTCGCGTTATTTTTTTCCATTGATTAATTTCCACCCAAAGGTTGTCTGGAAGAAATCGCTATAAGTGATAAGCCCGCCATTTGTTACCTTCTCTCATAAGTTTGTTCTTTCACCTTATTATATTAACTTTGGTGTACAATAAAGAGTATTTGTCTTGTCTTGTCTTGCCTAATGGCTTTTTTAGCAAAATTGTGTTATTTTATGCCTTTATAAACACGCATTAAAGTTCTTGTGCAGGATCATTCACAAAGTAATACACAGAATAACACAACTTTGCTATAAAATCCTAATTGACATTAAACCATGGTCGTCTACTTTCTTAAATCACATTTACTTTTATTCAAAAATAAGAAAAAAACCATCATAAGTTTTACGTTTACAAACCCCATCCGTCGCATGTTTTTTTTTTCTTAAGCTAACGTTGTTAAGGCGATATGCGAAAAAAATACGGGTGTTTCTTTTCTGTGTATTTCATGAAATACACGGAAAATTATAATCAGTTTCTGGTATATGCATTTTGACTATATAATCTAGGGTTTTAAAATTGGAAAACATGGTTGGATAAATTTTCCTCGACAGAAATAATTGTTGAAATGAGGTCTTCAAACACACTTTTTCTCCTCGTTTGACGAATAGGAACCATATACAGAACTCAAACATATTTTAGTAGGTGTGTTTTAACAATATCTAGAGATTTAATATTTGAAATTTTGCTAGCTATTTCAGTTTTTTTAATAAAAATATAAAACCAACTTTTTTCCCTTTTGCCCTGAATCCACCCCTGTCGCACTGCGTGAGTTTTCGCTTGGAGTGACAGTGACAAAAATAAAATTCGCATAGCCTCCTAACTTGAATATCACTTATAACAAAAAATGTCGAGTCGCATATTTGTTAATCCTACTATTTCTTGCTAGCCCTTCACAATTTTAGTATCTCCGTAATTGTTATAGTACGAGGAATGACTTCCTGAAATGTCTTCAGAATATCTTATGAGAACAGCGATGTACGTGCTGTGCATGAAAATGACCAAGTGACGTCATCGGACGCCATTTTTCTAACCTCACTTTTTGTTAGACTTAGAATATTGAAAGTTGAAAAATTGTTAGGGATACTTTAAAATTGTTTTGTGCAGTTTTGCAGTTTTCAACCATTCTTTATTTCTATAAAAAAAACACATTATCACAATAATTACTTCCAGATATATTTCGACTTTTGAATTCGGCGTCAGTGGAATTAGGTAAAATAAATATAATATGTTAAAATGTCGTAAAATGGAGTGGATGATTCTTTAGCTACAATCGTTATTGTAAGTTACGTTACGTGTGCTATAGAAAATATCTACTTCCTTTAGTTTGTGTCAATATTTATTACTCCCTATTCCCTGAATAATTTCTAGGAGAAAAAAACAGCAACGGAACCATACATGGGCTATTGGTTCTTTTGTTTGTGTCAATTTTATATCAAAATAAAACGCTTTGTCAGTCGAACTGTAATACCTCTATCTACCACTCTCACTTTTTATTTATCATCACAATTCTTTATCGAATCGATACACATTAATATTTCCAAAACGTTTACCACGAATAACACACGTATACAATAGATAAAATACAAACGAATAAAAATGGCGAAATATCGTTATCGTGAGTTAACCCTCTTTATGGAAGAAGACATGCGTCACGAGACTCAGATAAAACTGGGAAATAATGGCTCTTATCATAGAATAAATAAATATTGAGCTGCCAAGGTTTGATGCTTAGACTGCTATATTTGTTTGTTAAAAGCGGTAGCGATTCTTTAAATGTTATAAACTGTATAGGTATTATTATTTCTGAATTTATCACATTCAGCAAACGATGTACTTATTATTAATATTTACCGATAACTATTGTCAACTTTATTAGAAAGAAAGAAAGAAAAGGCGTTTATTTTGAGCGCTACACCATTACAAAAACCAAATACTTTAAACAATAAACTATTATACAGCCTGAGGTAGTTTATAAGATGCAGCCAACAAAAAGGTTTCTGACTCAGCAAAATGCCACAGCAGAACTGTGACGCTGATCTTCCGTCAGGGGCCGCGAGTTGCGACACATGCGATTATTACTTTATATGTACGCTTCAAAACCAAGAAAGCAGCGGGTTGTGTCAAAGATTTACCAAATTTATTACTTTCACCTTAACATGTACGCTTCAAAAGTAAGAAAAGTTGTGTCAACGATTATTTTAGTGGACACTTCTTACGCCACCTCTTTGCTCAAAACACAGGAAGGATTCAACGGTAGGGCATTTGCTCACGAGGTCATTTCAACATTTTTATTATTCAAATCAAATGAGCCTTAACTTATTTATAATGAACCATTACAAATAATGAACAATTAAAAAGCGTAATTATCAAACGATTAAAAATCAAATTACACTTTGTTGAAAAATTTTGTTCTGGGAGTGACAGGTGACGTACAGTTTTGAACATTCCTCCTCTACGAGGAAAGAACAAAGAAGTATCCACTTCAAAAGTATTATAAATGTCTGACAGTCTGAAGTCTGACTCTAAAAAATATGGTTATACAAATATAAAACCCTTGATAATTCGTTTTGATTTTGAAGTTTTATTTTTATTTAATCTCGACCACTTCGTTCTTTTGAAGTGAAACGTTGAGCTATATTCGCTGGTAGAGGAAAGTCTTATGGGCTCGCATCACCGACATGCTAAATTAACCTTTCAGTTTTATGTTTTCATTTCTGTAGGCATCGGCAGTATGCATTTTTTTTTTGTAAGATTTTTCTGACTTAAATTTTATCATGTTGCATGAAGTTGTTGCACGCATCTGTGTTTGTGTGAAAAACATGTGCTTTTTATCGAAATAAAACCTATACTTATTAGCATTAAAGTTAAACGTCAGCTTAGCGCAAAGTGCATAACTTAACTTTGTTTATCTTGTTTAGAAATTTAAAATTGAAAAGCATTATGGTCTGTGGCAATTGATGCCAATAGTTCGGTATTAGTGAGGTTTATGAAGCAAGAGTTTGAAATTTGTATACACAATTACTCATGATCTTCGCCAAACCTACTTAAAATGCTGTTTTAACTTTGTTTGGACAAGATCGTCACTAATTGTGCACTGAATTTCAAACTCATGCTTTATAAACCTCACTAATACAGAACTATTGGCGTCAACTGCCACATACCAAAATGTTTTTAAATTTTTAACTTCTAAACAAGAAATACAAAGTTAAGTTATGCTTTTTGCGCTAAGGAACTGAGGTTTAACCATCAATGAACTTTGACTTGTGTTTTATGCCGATATATCTTTTGCAAAACTTTGTGGTTTACTGTTTGTCATTCAAAAAGTCGCGCTTAAAATAGTCGTTAAGAAACGAAAAACAAAAGAAAAAATTTCGCCCCCAAATTCGCTTATGAAAAGTAATCATTGAGTAAATGATTTTTATTTAAGGTTCGCTTGGCAGCAAACAGACGTAGGTGTTGTTACTGTTTCGATTGATTATTTCATTACTACCCCGTCTTTGTTTGAACTTCAATGTGGATCTTTTGAGATTTTGCGTGGGCTTAGCCTGGTGTGGGTGGTGGGTCCAGCCGGACTGAAAAACAAACTGAGTACGAATTTTCCGATGAAAATGTACGGAATTAGGTAATATTAAAAGCTTTGTATGTTAATTGGTGGGTATATTTAATGAAATTATAAAAGAGTAAATCCCGTTGTGTCTTTACATTAAAGAAAAGTAAAAAAATAGAAAGGGGGTGACTAAAAACGAGTAATGGACCACAATTCAGCAATTTTTAGAATTCTTTTCTGACTGTCTGTTTGTTCCCACACGTCTCCGAAACCCCTGTAATAATTTTTATGCAGTTTTCACAAGCGGACAGAACATGATTCGGAGTAGAATAATAGGCTTTGTTTCATTAAAATCGGATGTCGGAAAAACAAGTTATCGTCATTCAGAGATTCTTAGAGTTTAATTTCTACTGTTAGATTTTAATACATAAAAAATCAACAGGTGGCGCTGTTCAGTATTAGAACGCACGTAAATAAATTTTTTTTTTTTTCGTTTAAGTAGAGTACTTTATTTTGGTAAATAAAAATTTTAATTTTATAACCTTCTTTGATGAAACGGGTTAGTTACTATAATAACTGAAATTTGTAAAGCTAAGTATATTAAATTCTATTAAAAAACTGTAAAAGAAAAGAGCTATCTCTCTATTGATGAAATTCCAAAAAAATAGCGGCGCAAGATAATGATACAAAAAAACTTACTTTTTCATGCATCTCGCAAAAACAACTGAACAGGTTTTGATGCTTTTACCACTGTACGATCCTCAGCAGTGAGACATGGATTATAAAGAAAGAAGGAAGGAAGATCACTGTTCAACAACTTGTTTTCCAACATAAAAACTGGGATACTTTTTATTGCGGGATTCCTAAGGGATTACACTGTGGCCGCATTATCTTCTTCCACGCGGACGAAGTTGCGGGCAACAACTAGTGAATAATAAAATGATTTCTTGAGTTGCAAATAAAACTTAAGGCTCCAAAGCAACTATTTTGAAAAATAATCACATAGTCAACAAAATGAGCAATCGGACAGAAAGTAAGCCGACGAAGTGATTGATCCTTTTATGAAATATACACTGGGTGTTAATATGATGTTGCGGAAGCCGGAAACTGGCGATAGTACTCGTCCATACAAACAACTCTTTTACTAGGAACAACCTCACAAATCGCGAAAAAAAACCCCCCTCACCCCTTTTCTCCTGTCACTGTCATCCAGGCGCCAAAAGATCCTTGTAGCATACTGTAACAGTAATTCGTGGTTTCAGGTTATACTCATCGCTACAGATCATAGAGAAACTACCCCTTACGAGGTGCAATCACACTTGGTTGCCATATCGGCCACGTGAACCCATAAGATTATCCCCTACGAAAAATCGCTTACCGTGCCCAAATAAGTTTTCATTTCAGTAAATAATAGTCACGAAGTAGCAAATTTTCGATCAAAGGATTTTTTAACAATGACTCGTTTTCATACCGAATCAAAAAGTCTCACTCGAGCACAAAAGTATTCATTTCCTTTGAAGACGTCCCTCCCCTCGTGATGAGTCGATACTTTTTAGGAATCCGCAAGTAACCTTGTTACTTTTATTGTATTTATATTGTTTTGCGTGCCCGCTTGGCAAAGCAAGTTAGGTTAGATGAAAATATTAAAAAAAATTGAGAAGATATTTGTGTTGACTCGGTGTAACACGACTTAACTTATTTGACAGGACGAACCTTATTCTAAGCGTCCAGTTCTTGTCTTTTCGATAAAGAAAGAAAAAGACAGAAAGCTTAAATTAAGTTTAGTCCTGTCAAATAAGTTAAATCATGTTACACCGATTCGATACTAATATGGAGTTAAAATTCAAAGCAATATTTAAGAAACTAACGATACAATCAGTTACATTTTACAGACAATTTTCATTGTTAAATGTTATGAAAATTTTATTAATACTAACCATGATTTGCTGCCAATTGAAATTCCATCTTTTATAATATAGAAAATAGTTCCCTCTTAAGAAAAAGGCGGTGTAATTAGGGTTGCCAACCGTACTTTAAAATAAAGTATCTTATGTTATTTTGGGTCCCTGTACTTTATACTTTTGAATACCAATAAAGTACTTACGTGAAAATACTTTATTTCAATCTTTACATAAAATTAGACGTAAACTGAAAACAAAAACAGTGACTTCCGTCATTGTGGATGATATTTTTATGTTGTGCGTTTGTGTTTATGCAAATAGCACAAAAAATACAGTTTCACAAAAGGATTTGAGGATGTTAGTATGTAGTCTGGCCTTCCTAGTTCCTACAGCCCGCAGCTACCGTGATATTTTTTTTCAAAAAATCTTTGAACTCCCTTGAATAAAGAATACTTTTTTCTAAAGGACCGTACTTTTTATTTACCTTCCCTGAAATCAGATATACTTTATTTCTTCTAAAAAAAAGTTGGCAACCCTAGGTATAACCCAACCATTGATTTTCACTAACGGGGTAAGAAGGGACGGCTCAAATCCATTGAACTCTAGATTTATCGTGCCAAAGACCTCGTTTGAAATTGCTCCGACCTGACTTTCTTATCTATTGGTTTTGTTGACAGATTAGTGTACTGATGGTCAAGTGGATGTTGGGCTTTATTTCCTTGAAAAAATACACAAGAAAGTTTTGCACTCGTGCCCTGGGCTCCGTACCTTATTTTGATATTGTTTTGTAGCCATTCAATAAAATTGAATATAATTTTGTCAAGTACATATTGTACCAGGTTTACATTAAGGCTATTTAGTAGTAAAGTAACTTGCGTTACTATTTATATTTATAGTCTTCTTTATATTTATAGTCGCCTTTGACTTTTAATACCTTGCAATCTTTTACGTTTGCCTAGTATGTAATTGTGCTTTTTAACGCTCGCACTCTACCTTTGAAAACCAACGACCTTGAACTAAGTAACTTTGTAACCATTTTATACGGTAACTATAGCATTTTTCGACAGAAGAAAAATACATAGTAATCTGCATGATACAAATAGTGATGTGGTTTTTCCTGAATTTCATTATAATATACAGAAGTGAAGCAAAAAAATTCTAAGTTTACCCTTATTTCTAGATTTTTTGTTCACTTGTTCACATTACTGCTGCAGTTTTTATCGAAACGGTATGAAAATCCATAAACTTCTAGACAAAATAATATAAAATGATTCGGTTTTCTCAGTTCTTGGAAATTCATTTTATTTTGGATAAAATAAATTAAAAACACACTATTTTCGCACTTGTCAGCCACAGCAACTGACGTAACAGCCATGTTGCAGTGCGAGCTGATAAGGACTTTATTTTAATATGGTTTTGTTCGAAATTTCAACCACCACGAATTGAGTTGTTAATTATTCCGACAGAGCCACCTTAAATGTTAAGATTCCAGTTAAACGGCAAGAAGATTAGCGATTTTGTTTGATAAGCTGAACAACCGTATCTTTTATAGCATTGAGTTAGAAGCCTAATGTGTTCACATGTCTATGTGCCAGAATTAAAAAACATATAAATTGATTATAACAAATCAATACCTGAAGCTGATCCTAAGAAAAGGGTTTCTAACGTTTAGACAGACAGAAGTAGTTTATGATGATTTCACTTAATCATGTTAAGGAATATAGACAGGCAAAATTATGTGAAATCAGACAGGTACTGATCGTGCCGAACAACTATCCTACATACGTGGGAAAATATTAAAAAAAACGTTTAAAATTTGCAAGGAAAAGTGGACCTTATACATACAATAGTACCCCATGGATATTCTTTAAGATTTCGTATAAGCCCGTCGGAAATATCTAGGCACCCTCACCCGAAATACCCTCCCGCATGGTCTCTACCTTCCTTTGTGGGTAAACTGTGGTATTGTGGTATGTGGTAGATATTTCCGACACACGTATATATATATACGTACAGTGTCCAACACGTCACGCTAAAGACATGTCAGTTTTGTTTTCCTCACGTAAATTTTGTAATAATATCCATGAGTACTTCATAAATCACGGACAAACAGTTCAGAAAAAGGGATTTTGAATTATTTAAATTTAGTATTCACAGTATTAAAATGGAAGAAATGAAACAAGCACATAAATACCTCAGCAAAGGTCGACGCCGCCGACTTTTTGAGGTTACGAACTAAACGATAATATTGGACTGGCTGAGTCTGGATATTTATGAGGGTATTTCTTCGTCACTTATCGGCCACATCCAGTGTCACCATATCATCCATCATTGTGTCATGTGAGCTTCTTCCTTCGCCGCTTGTTCACACAAAATATTTAGGCATCTTCAAGAAAGTCTCAACTTTTTGCTTTATCTTCAGATTTGACTTTTAAATGTGTGAGTAACTTAATTCTGTGCAAATCTGTGTGATCACAGACTTCAAAATTTACTTGTGTATGTTAAGCATTTGTTTGAAGGCTAAAGAAAAACATAGTAAAGCAAACTATGTTTACTAACCTAACTATCGCCCTATATCTATACTAAATGTGCTCGCCAAGTTATTTGAAAAAATAGTGTATAACAGATTATACCCAACAATTTCAAAAGGCATACCTTCTGAACAACATGGTTTCCTTAAGGGACGATCGACTACAACGAATTTGGTTGAGCTGGTATCCTTTGTCCTTCAGAAAATGGAGTCTGGCCGGCAGATTGACGTGGTCTACACGGATTTTGAAAAGGCTTTTGACCGCGTGGACCACGTCATTCTGCTACGAAAGCTTGAAAAACTTGGAATACAAGGCGATCTTCATCGCTGGGTGACTTCTTATATTTCAAATAGGAGACAAGCAGTTGTGCTCGGTGGTCATCGCTCAAATTTCGTTGATATTCCCTCCGGTGTTCCTCAGGGCTCTCACTTGGGTCCATTATTTTATTGTGCTTATATCTATGATATTTATAGTGTATTTCACGACTCCAACTACTTGCTGTATGCGGATGATAAGAAAATATACTTGGATATTAATAATGAAGCTGATTGCGAATTACTACAAGCTGATCTGGACCGACTTAGTATTTATTACAGTAAAAATCGGATAAAAGTTAACGTTGCTAAATGTGTCCAAATAAGTTTTTCCAGGAAGCGTAATCCTGTCATACATGCTTATAATATTAGCGGTAATCCCATACAGCGAGTAGATGTGGTCAAAGACCTGGGTGTGAGCCTTGATTCAAAATTAACATTCGAGCACCACATTGATGCAGTTGTGAGCAGGGCATATAAAAGTTTAGGTTTCGTAATGCGGGTATGTGGTGAATTTAGGGACCTTTCTTGTCTTAAGGTGGTGTATTTTGCTTATGTTCGAAGTTTATTGGAGTTCGGGTCTTCTGTATGGTCACCACATTATATAACTTATAAACAGCGTATCGAAAAAATACAGGAGATTTTTTTAAGACATCTAAATTTTAAAGCTAGATTACTAAAAATGAAATACGAAGATTCTTGTCTACACCATCGCATTCCTTCGCTCGAGGATCGCCGGCTTTTGCTTGATATGTCCTTACTATATGACATTGTTACTGGCCGTATTAACAGCATGAGCATGGTATCTAACTTTCCCCTTAGAGCCCCATCATTTCGCACCCGGCACTCTGCTAGACTCTTTTATTATGTACCCAATGTTCGCACAAACTATGCCCAATCATCTCCTCTCATTCGTCTAGCTAACGAATACAATAAAAAATTCTTTAAAATTGATCCATATGGAAACTCCAGAACTTCATTTCGAAATAAAATAATGAACGAAATATATTGCCCTAATGAAAAACCGTAATTATAATGATAATTATGATTTTGCTAAACACCCTCCCCTTTTTACATTCCCCTCACTTACACAAACACATACTCTCTCATACATACTCATCTTACATTAACTCCACACAACACAAACATCTTGTCGAACAAATGAGCAAATTAAACTACAGGATTACGTTAGGTACTTGGTTAAGTCGCTTTATTTTTGTTTAAATGTTTAAATATAAGAGTAGTCTAAATTCGGACTAACGAATTAGTTAAGTTTTGATTATTATTTTTTACAGTTGGGGAAATTTGTTATTGGCCTTAGTTTAAGTTTTGAAATATTGTTTAGAGTATATTATATCGCTGTTAATTTCCTGAATAAACAAATAAATAAATAAAATAAATAAACCTGCATGTATTATATGTGCTGTAATTAGCTAACTAAATAGTCTTTGGTGAAAAGTGGACACTCTTAACAGCACTACTTTGGCAACTACTCTGGGATATAATGTCGAAAGAAGTTTTTTTATTGACAAATAAAATATTTACTTATAAAATAAGATATTTAAAACATTGAAATTGTTCAACATCGATCAATTTAACACTTAACTTTATCTTTGAGGCTTCGGCCATCGTTTGAAAACTGAAGTTTGACGGCTGGCGGTAGCGCTAGGCTTGCCTTTCGAAAACTTTACCAGATAATATTATCACACCAAAAACCTTTCATGTGAAGTAGGTTGCCAATACTGTAAAGCTCATAACGGTTTCAAAATTATGAGATAGTTAACTCTAAAAGCCCTATTCATTATAATCGCCTCTATGAAAAGCAAATAAGGTCTTTGCCATTAGACTTATTGTGCTGGACGGGTAATAAAAAAGTTGCTAGGTTATGCCATTTTGTAAAGTTCTTAAATTTTTGTCCCAAGAATAGCCTAGCCACTAAGTTTATATTCATTAGTATTATTATTATTATTGAAACAATTTAAAAAAATTATAACTCGATATATTTCGGCCCTCGATATGGGGCCGTCATCAGTCGAATGTGATGTAATGAAGTTTATATTCAATTATACAAAATAATTTCATCGCCACGACATGTTTCCGAGTATCTGAGAAGTGCAAATCCCTGTTCCAGTTCATAGGCATACACCCAGGTTTCAGCTACGATTATAAAGCCCCAGCGTGATGGGTGGTGAACACAATTGCCGTACTTCGGGCAAAAATATAAGCACGTATCGAGGTCGAGACTTTATGTCTCCTTCTAATGTATTTTGTTGGTTTTCGACACTATGCAAACATGTATGGACACCGACATGACAGGCTGGCTACCTATTGGAAGTTCTTATTTTGGTGTCGTAGCCCTTAAAATCATTTACAAAAGGTAGTTTGAACTGCAGGCGTCTGTACACACTACACTAATAAACCTTTGTTATGTTACAAGAAGAGCAGGCTTTTGCTAGTTTCATAATTTATAAGTAGGATATACTACGTATAGAAACGGAATATAACATTACCTTTCTTTCTTAAAGATTGCTTTAAATTCCTGCACTCTACCCATGACCGTACTCTACGGTCCTCCGAAAATTTGCGTTTAGCAATTCCATCTCACACTACAATTTTTTATGGAAATTCTTTTGCTGTTAAAGCTGTCACATTGTAGAATAACTTGCCTATCGCTATTAAACGTGCTCCCTCGTTGCCTGTTTTCAAAAGATTACTTAAGGATCATTTTCTTTCTTTGTAAATGTTAGTTAAATCCCTATTTCTGCCACTAATATTTATTTACTCTTGGTTTACGTATTATAGTATTTATTTTAGTTATATATTAGTGTATATATTTATCGTATTATATGTATTTGTATGTACAACGTTATACTTGTGTATTTATTTTTAGGTATTTTGCTATCCATTTGATTATTATTATTTATTTTGTGCACCTCCTTCGCGTTATTTTTTCCAACGATTAATTTCCACCCAAAGGTTGTCTGGAAGAAATCGCTATAAGTGATAAGGCCGCCATTTGTTACCTTCTCTCATAAGTTTGTTTTTTTTACCTTATTTTATTAACTTTGGTGTACAATAAAGAGTATTTGTCTTGTCTTGTCTTGTCTTGTCTTTCTAAAGAAAAAAAAACAACTGCGTCCACCCCGCCCCAGACCGAACTGTCACAAATAGTATTTTATTTATTATATTATTATTTATTATTCACGCTACACTATTCTACGTTATGTTTATTCCAAGACAATACATATTAGTTTAGTAAGCTACACATATGGCTCTCTGGGGTACCTTTGTTTCCAGACTCAATACAACTGGAGCACTAAGTCCTGGAGGGGAAGGGGGGGACTCAAAAACGTGTCGTCTGCGGGGGTTGAGGCTGGCGGCGGTTGAGGAAACTCAGGTTAATGTATTCGAATAGTAAAGTTTAGAGCTAAGGTAATCGTTAACCGAATCTTAGTGAGTTTAGGAAAATACGACTTCATATTACTAATATAAATGCCAGTAGACAAAAATATGTTAACAATTAGTAAAATAACAAATGTAATCGCATATTCTCCAGCCAATGATAAATCCCAAAAAATGCTTTTATCCAAAAAGTAACATGATTTTATTCTACCCACGCCCCTGTGCGTAAAAAATATACCTACGAATACTCATGTACTACAGGAAAAAGTTCCAATGACCCATGCCTCGCTCAACATTTGATACTCAAAAAGCTTGAAATATTTGTATAATGTTTGATAGTAATGAAAATCACCTTTGGTTTTATTGTTATTCTTCTTTAAACTTCCAGAATATTATAAAGAATAAAATGTCTAAATACTACCATGACAAAAGTGGCAAATTTATTAATCGGCTTACAAAAATTTTCCCGATATTACCAACCTGAGAAATACTTATAGTTACATATATCTAAGTAAGTATATAAGTAGTATTTCGTAGGTAGGGTATAACTTGTTTACTAAACATAAATATTTTAGACCCGGGAAAGCCTTTGAGAATACTCGTATAAAATATAATACTTTAACCTAAATAAAGCCGAATATCACGTTTCCTAAATACCTCACGTTTACCTTTGCTAAATATTGTTAACAATTTAACGACCTTTAGTTTGTCAAAAAACCTAATCTTACACTGTGCTTTGAATATTTTGTACAGTGCTATTGTTACCCAAGGGTCGGAATTAGGAAATCGGGAAAAAACAGGCTTCGGGATTATCACTTTATATGATTGATTGATTGTGATTTAATAAGAGACAATAACAATGACAAAACATATTTGAGAATCATAATAAAACATTAAATTCAATTCAATTCAATTGCACACAAGAATAAAACGTTTTACAAGTATCAGTAATCTTACAGTTTAAGCAAAAGGCTAGCTTATCTCCAAAAGAGATTTCTATCAGCACACCCTTGGTGATAGAATCGATTAAAAAAAGTGAGTATTTCATAAGTGCACACAAAGACAAAAACCTGCTAAAAACCCGTGAGTAAAAATATATAGTAACAATTAAATACTAGTCTACATAAATTAACTGTAATATATATGAAATAAAATAAATAAATACGTATAAAAAATATATAAAAATTTATATATACACTAAAAATTTATAAAAAAAAATATTATTACAAAACAAAATAATTATGAATAGTATAATTATGAATACATATACTAATATTAGTAAAAGGAAATAATTACAAAAAATACTCTTTAATTCTCTTCTCAAAAATGCCAAGTGTTGGACTATTACGAATTGTGAGTGGTAGTGAGTTCCAGAGCCTGATCGACACCACCGTGAAAGAGTTGCCTAAGGCACCAGTATTGTGCGACGGGGTCCTCAGAAGTGAGACAGTGTGAGGTCTGTGTTTCTTGTCCCTCGAAAAGATATACTCAAAGCGGTACAGGGGTGCAAAAGGGCTCGTGAGAATATTGAAAAGAGCGCACAATATGTGGAGGTTCTGACTTCGGAAGCCATTCTAGTTCCTTTCTATATTGAGACACGTGGTCATATTTGTGCAGTCAAAAAATAAACCGGATGTCCAAGTTTTGGAGGCGTTCTAGTTTACTAGGTAAACTTTCCTTAACTTTCTAAAAATTTTCCTTAACTTTCCTTTTTAAACTGGATTTGCATCCCGAAAGCAGACATTGGCATAGTCGATGAGTGGTAGGAATAGTGATTGCGCAAGAGTTACCTTAGTTCGGAACGGTGGGAATCGTTGAAGACGCTTAAGGCGCTCTTATCCCAGAAGAGTGACTCTCTGTCTTTTTCTTTACGTGTAAGGAGTAAAGAAAATAACCATACTTTTGTACTTTTTCGTTGTTTTTATCGGTTTTTAAATTGTTCAAAAATAAGGGATATGTTTATTAAAACCCACTTACGTGGTCGACCTAGAAAATTTAAAGAGCAATATTACAAGATATGTTTCGTTAATAAAAGAGTGGAATTATGGAAATGGCATGATTTGAAAGGTCTTATTACATGCTGTGTTCGTGAATTATTTCTATTGAGCAAAGTTTATCTGATCGTGTAACACATGCGTGGAAGACCTAGATAAAGGTTCAAACTATATTGCGTATTTTTTTTTTGGAAGTTTTAGACGATATTTGAAAGTTCTATTTGACTTTGAAATTACTGATTTTGGGATAAGAGCGCCTTAAGGGAATAAAACGAAGCAAAGACTCTTCTATTGACTGCACTGACATGAACACACCATAATAGGTTAGAGCCAAATATGACACCAAGATTTTTAACATTGTCAGCGAATACAACGGGAGTGCTGTTAAAAAAGATCTTTCAAGACCTTTAATATGCAGATTCGTCATGTATTTGACACTTTTTCGGATTCGCTAAAAGTCCGAATGAATCAGCCCATCTCCTAATGCTGTCTAGGTCTCCATTCATGCCAGAAATTACGGTTTTAACTTCAGCTACATCAAAGAGACGATAAAGTTGCAGATCGTCGGCATAAAGATGGTAGTTGCAAAAAAGTACTTCGGATATAGAATTCATAATTATGGAAAAGAGAAGAAGAGAAGACATCAAACATCAAACAACATTATTAAAAAATATTTAAAAAAGCAGGACTTATTTCCACGAAGTGCTGACCCTTAAAATTTAGAATAGTTTTGCAAGAAGTGGGTTTTCAGGAATACAAAGCAAGCTAAATAATATGTGATGCTTGCTGAGATTCCCTGTGGAAATTATCTGATATTTCGGTTCCCATGTCAGCAGGAGGGATGAAATTGGTATTCCAGACCTTACTGGGATCTTTTGGTAGATTCTGTATGGAATTTGGTATTACTATTTAAAATACTTAAGTAATAGAATATTTGGTGTACATTTGTAAACATGATGAATCTTAGTCATCGTCCAAATTTATACTGGAGGCTTGGTAAGTGATCAGTATCATGAATCAATAATAATTCTGGGAAAGCCTAAAAATTAAATTTCAACTTCCCAGTCCCGGGTGAATCACTATGGGAAGTCGAAATTTAATTTTACAAATTTCACCAAAACTGTTATGGATCCATGAGACTGATCACCTCCCAAGCCTCCAGTATAAACTTGGACGGTGACTTAAAATTATATACCTATACACTTTCTTTCATACTTGACTGTAAAAATTGCGAATGCATTGTGCTCATGCGAGGGGAAGACAAATGATACATGGGGAGACTCGCTCATTAAGGCACACTCGTTTAATGGTTGCCACTGCCTGCTTTAATTGATGGCGCTAAATGTGTGAAATGTCAAGAGCTTGATGACATCATAACATGGCCGCCACAATTACGAGGGATTGTATGCCGCGACAAGCCATAATGCACTGTATGGTTAAAAAAAAATAAAGTTGAATTTTTGTAAGTCTGTTCATACATGAGGTTAAAATTTATCAGCTAAATTATAAATAGTTCTTATAAGTATAGAAGCTATTAAAACCGGAGTCTGTTGTGAATTTTACCCGCTTTAATACCCCTACTCGTACATCCAAATTAACGTTTGTGATCCTTTTAGTGAGGATATTAACTCTAATTATGTATGTAAGGCAAATTAATGTTTGTAGTTGTATAATTAAAATTAATAACAAAGAATAACACCACCTAAGCTTTCAAAAGGCCAATAGAAAATACAGTATAATATTAAGATAACTTTAAATATTCTCATAATTTAATCATGATATACAAATTTAACGATTATAGACTCACTAGGCAATTTTTCCCGTTTGTACCTACGTATCAGCTCTTTATTTGACTGTCTTAATAAACTTTTTTTTTTTAGAATTCTAATACACTGCACACTTTTTATGACGTATTTCCGAGGCGGAGTTTCTATAAGTGCTCATAAATTTCCGCAAAATTCTCTTCATTGTGAAAGAATAATTTCCAGTAAAATGGAGGCTTTTTACGGTAGAAATATTAAACGATGTTTTTAGTAGCCGCAGAAGGTTATAAAAGTAGGTAAATGAGGCAACAAAATTCTGCAGACACCTATTTCGGAACCTAATTTAAATGTTCTTCGACGTAATATACAGACAGACTGAAATGTTTATAACTGAAATTAATTTCCGAAATAATAAATGTTCCTGGGAGATTTTTTGATTGCCAACATGACATCTCGTTTTAAACACCATAAGTTTAATGTCAAAAAAGGGCCCAAGTTCGTTAAAAAAAGAAGTTGGTTTGGGAATTCATTAAAAAGAAGAATTGAGATAAATTTTAACTACAAACTTCAGTACGTCACCCAAATTAATCAGCATACGTCCGGTACTGGCCAAGACGAACCCCACCTTCAACTTGCGCTCCACATATTTCTATAGATAAGCAGCAAGTTTGGCAGGAGGAAAGAGATTAGCCTATGCAACGT
This sequence comes from Ypsolopha sequella, assembly GCA_934047225.1. Classification (NCBI taxonomy): domain Eukaryota; kingdom Metazoa; phylum Arthropoda; class Insecta; order Lepidoptera; family Ypsolophidae; genus Ypsolopha; species Ypsolopha sequella. Next base: position 10,482,641 of record OW203991.1, read on the forward strand.
TCTACGTATAATGTATTTTTAATGGTAGTCCATTTGCCCTAAACTTCCTAGTAAGCCAAATCAGCACTATCGGGACATAGAAGAACTTCCTTCATTTTATTATAGATCCATCATAAGATGTGTTGAACCCAAGTAAAAGGATTTAAAACACCCCAAGTCGTAGGTACCTTATTACAATCATTTGTTAGACGACTAGCCTTTTACCCACCTCTTTTTTTTTGGCTTGGCGGTTATTTTATCAACACCAGAAAAAAATATATACAAGGTGAATTTATCATCATCGTCCAAATTCATACTTGAGCCTTGGTAACTCATCAGCATCATGAACCAATAACGATTTTTGCAAAATTCATGAAACTAAATTTCGACTCCCCATAGTGATTCACTCAGGACTGGGAGTGAATTACTATGGGAAGTCGAAATTTCACTATACGAATTTCACAAAAATTGTTATCGATTTATGATGCTGATCACTTACCAAGCCTCCAGTATGAATTTGGACGATGACCAAAAAGTCACCTTGTATATAATTTGGCCTGATAACCCGTATATTCAAAGTACAGACACGACATTTTTATTACTTTACACAAGGTGTAACAGAAAGGTGTAACCATCTAGAACAATTGGTCTGAACTAGAACAATTGAATGGTCTAGAACAATTAAAACAAATGGTCTAGAACAATTTTTACTATGGAACAACTCCTGTATATCGAAAAAAAAAATACTCGCTTCATAAGAAAATTCAATGCCGCTCGGCCGAAATGTATGGAAGATCAAATTTTTTTTTGAGATTTAAGGGTTAACTCCATAGTAAAAGTTGTTCTATACCATTGACTGAATAAGCTCTTCAAATATGGTTACACCTTTCTGTTACACGTTGTAGATAAATATGGATCAAGTTTTTACCGGCCAAATTAAATCCTTTCCTCGTTACGTCACAACGTCTCAAAGTGCAGCTTTAAACCAAACTTTGTCCACCAACACAGGCTGACCCCAGAGATATCTGAGCTCAATTCTAGCTAAATCCAGACCCAGACTGTAGCTATTTTAGCCTTGATTCAACAACCTTTTAAAATGGCGGCCGCTGAAAAGGTTTGCGGTCAAAGTTGAAATTATATTTTTATAGGACAGGAATAAGTACTCAATGAGAAGGGTAGATGTGTTTCGTAATAATTTTGGTTTATTTATAAAAAAAAACCTTAATTTCTCTAAAAAACGTGACGGCTATTATTGTCGTGGAATTGTTCACAATTTAAAATGCTCCCATCTTTGTCTACATTTACTATTTTAAAATACCCCAATAGATAATGTATAATAGACAAACATTTTGATGTATTATTACATACTGATAACTCGTAGCTATTGCCGCTGAAACTTTGCCCAAATATATATATGACTAGCGAACGCCCCACGGCGTTGCTCGAGTGGATCCCGTTTCTCCCAAACCCGAGTGAATTTCGAAAAATCCGGCCTTCTTTCTTGTCTAAGTTATAAAGGGATTTACAAATTTTCAGCTTTCTAGGTCCAAGGGTTTTGGCTGGGCCTTGATGAGTCAGTGAGTGAATGAGTGAGCGAATAAGTCAGGACTTTTCTTTTTATGATTAATGTAAACAAACACGGTAGGTAAGTCCTGTCCTACTACAGGACTTACCTGTTACTGTTATAAATAAAATAAAATAAAATTAATTTATTTCAGGCACTTATTTAGACCCATAATTAATTTACAAAATTTTGCAAAACGAAACTTTGACAATTTTTAACATCGTACTATAAATCATAAAATTATATTTTTAATTTAAACAAATTATGTCACAATAGTAATTATTTACTTAAAACTAATTTAATATGAAACTATTAAGTTAATTTAAATATATTAATCGGCGTAACTACTTAGATTAAGATTAGTGGACCGCTGATACCAACTCCAGGGTTATGAAAATAGGTCATCTGTATTGTAACTCGAATTTTATTTTTGTCTCTGTCACTCCAAGCGAAAATTCGCGCAGTGCGAGAGGGGCGGATTCAGGGCAAAAGGGAAAAAAGTTGGTTTTATATTTTTATAACAAAAACTAAAATACCTAGCAAAATTTCAAATATCAAATGTCTAGATATTGTTGAAACACACCTAATAAAATATGTTTGAGTACTGTGTATGGTTCCTATTCGTCAAACGAGGAGAAAAAGTGTGTTTGAAGACCTCATTTCAACAATTATTTCTATCGAGTAAAATTTATCCACATTCTTTCCAATTCCAAAACCCTCGATTATATAGTCAAAATGCATATACCAGAAATGTGTCAAAATTTTCCGTGTATTTCATGAAATACACAGAAAAGAAACACCCCTATTTTTTTCGCATAGCGCCTTTAGTTATAGTGGACTGCCAATACCAACTCAAGGTTATGAAAGGAGGTCCTCTGTAACTCGAACCAGAACTTGAATAAATCCGTCAAGACAGGGTAACCCCGAACAGTAAAAAGCGCTGCTCATCCGCCATCAGACAATATACGACAAGATTGACTCAAGTTGTTAAGTGTAGTCGAACCGAAGTTGTACGGCTCACTCACTTCCCATTATGAAAATGCACCTGTATTACTAACAATCAGCTATACTTTTCAATCTACGCAATAACGACATAAAAATTTAGAATGATTTTCCTTTATGCAAGCTCTTCATTCTTCCATCCGCCGCTGCATAAATGCCATCATGCATGCACGTCCCAAGAAGCATTATATTATGTGGTTCTGCTGCCGGAGTTTTAATAAAAGCAAAATACGTGTTTTGTTCGTTGTTGTGCTGAAATTATTTCTTGGATGTGGACTGCATTATTAAAATGGCATTTTTGAGTTGACGTCAGTGCCAGTAATTTTTAACGCAAAGCAAAGAATGCAGTTTAAAAATTCAGTAACAATGGAATAAATCCATAATGAAAAATTTTAGAATGTATTTTCTTAATTTAACTTACACATAATAGAGGTATAATATAAAGTTTAGGACAAAAAGAATCGTTCCTTTAGTAAACAAATAACTACATCAAATCAATGCATACTTTAATAGGTATATAAGTACGTGTATAGTAATATTTTAAAACAGGATTTGTCCATTTACAAGGAGAATAAAATGCAAAGATGTTAATTCCTGAGCCTGCTATTTTTTAAGTGAAATATTTTCCAAAGTAAAGCACAGATTTTTAACATCGCTATTTTATCATTTCAATCATGAACAAAACGGTTGCATCACTGCTGAACAAAATAAAAAACCGGCCACGTGCGAGTCAGACTCGCGTACCTAGGGTTCCGTATTGTAGATGATAAATTAAATTTTGTCATTTCTTTTCGTGAATTTCTCAACCGCATTATTTTTCCGCATTATCTTTATGTAAACACACATTACCATGTTTTTTTTTATATTTTTCGGTCCATCAGTTTTGGAGATAAGGGGGGACATACATTTTTTTATGGTTTTTCAAGGATTTCTCGAAATATGTGCAATTAAATATAGCCAAACTAAATATTTTTACAATCAAAATTTTAATACCTACAATTCGATACCCATGTTGTATTTTACAAAATATTTTTTTTATTTATTTTACTTTTTTTTATATTTCTCATTTTTGCTCAACTTTATTTAAATTGCTATAGTTTTCCTGTAATTGGCCAGTTATGATCTATAATAGAATTTTTTTTCATATTTTTGATCTACTTACCAGTTTCGGATATTTCGGGCATACATATTTTGTATTTTTTTTTAAGATTTCTCGAAATCAGTGCCAGTAAAAATAGTAGAAGTATATATGTTTACAATATGCAACTGGGACAATAGGATACCAAAGCTCCAAGCAATGGGAATTGGATGGAATAGCTCCAACTGGAGAGCCGACCATCCGCCTGTGCCCAGCAGGCGTCCCACCTCAACATCATCATCTAAATCATCATGTTTACAATCAACTTTTTAATATCTACAATTTGATATCCATATTGTATTTTAATGATAATATTTTTTATTTTTCTCACTTTTGTTTTGGAAATTATTGAACAATTTCAAATTTTTTATATTTTTTTACACCTTGATATGTGGGCAAATTAATGAAATTTTCGTGCTAAATTTCACGTCTTTATCTTTATCGTTGCTAAAGTTATGAGGCTGTGACATACGGACGAACGGACGGACAACGGAGTCTCACCATAAAGGTTCCTTTTGTACCTTTTAGATACTACGGAACCCTAAAAACTTCAAGTATTTAGTTTCAAATTTTATTATTTTGCAAAACAATATTTTTCCTGAAGTAACTTCTTCATATGAACATCTTGAACGACGCATAAATACCCGTATATAATTAACACAAACACATGAAATCGAATTGTACCCACCTATATTTCTACCATACGTAATTACATGGAAGATATTGTAGGCGAGGTGACAATCTCACGTAGATAATGGAGGATGTAATGTGATTTCAGCAATAAACTGTAATGATACTAACAAGACAAAAAGGACACGTAATAAACATTATTCATATCAACAACGTAAGGACTAAATTTCTGTAAAGTATCTCATTCCATTTTATAATCATGGCGGAACATCTAGGCAATTTCCTTTCGTCTAGTTACAGGTCTGAATCTGTAATAACATCGTGTCGTTGTTATACGTAATGACGATTCATTTCATTATCATAAATGACAGCTCTAAGAGTGGCATATTTGAATTAAAAACACTTGTACTTATAAGTAATAGTTATAATAAAGTGAAACTATGTTAACTGCCAACCGGTTTCTTATTTTACTCCATTTTCAAGGGAAGATGTTAATTAAAATATTTCACTGACTCCAGGCACTAGCTCTGAGCAACGTAAGCAATGACATTATCTTCCCTTGAAAATGGAGTAAAATCCGAAACCGATTGGGAGTTAACATAAGTGTTTTTAATTCAATAATATATGTGTTTCAAGTTTCACCAAGTGCCGACAATCGCAAGTATAAATTTTCTAAGAGAGTGGCAGTTTACAGTACGAACTACATTGGTATTATTGAAAATTATTTTATCTACACCCATACTGCAATGAGGTAATTACAATATCAAAAGCGGTGTTATGAGTACCTACATTATTACACCGCAATTCTGCGGTGTGATTGGCCAAATTTATCATAACACCGCTAGAGAACCAATAATAAGCGACAACGGTCTGTCTTCATTTCTTAAGCCACGCCCCCTTACTCTTCTCGCTTCTGATTGGTCTCAGGCATCTACATATTAATTCCATAGGCTCATGTATCATGACGAGTATCACTACAATATCTTGACGAGTGTTCTTTACTTCATTTTTCGTGAAATTGTTTTTGATGATCGTAGATAAAGTATTGTGTGCAACTGATAATAATTAGACATTGGGACACTCGTGCAAGTCTATTATGAAACTCACTTCGCTCGTTTCGTAAACAAGCACACAATATTATAAATCTCAAAATGTTTACCTAGATTATCTGTCATCCTGTCACCATTATTACTCCAACTGATGCCGGGCCCACTGGGGCCCAAAATATATCTTGGACTCTATTGAGATATCTTATATTAATTGTGTCTCATTTATATATATATTTACCTTTATAATTATACACCAAAAATAAAAGAAACAAGCTGATAAAGGTATTGTAAATTTATTTAATTACCTAGATTATGGCAATTGGCACGTATATTTCAGGCAATGTTTTACAACATTTGAATGTTCTTATTTGATACCAAAAATGATTTTTAATTAAAACCTTTTTTATAAACCTTTTATGCAAGGTACGTTAGGTGTAGATAAAAATATAATTTTTACCGTACGAGGACTGAAAGTTTTGTTGTGCTTGTTATTTGAAGCTTTTTAGATAGATCCGGCAAGAATATTGTTCAATTTAATTTCTTTTTTTTTTTTCGTTTATAAATCCCTAAGTCTAAAAACATTTGTATAAAAGCAGACTTGATCTTCATGGCATCTAATCTAACGAAGATTACCCACTCCGTCTCCGCTTAAAGCCTCACCAAGGTAATAAAGGCGTGAATTATATAATGGGGGAGACTGACCTTGGGAGCAAAATGCAATTCCACTTTTAGAAACTACCTCTAAACTACAATTATATTACCTTTTAGTCCAATTGGGGAACATACTCTGGGCCGCCATTTTGATTGTCGACCATTTTGTTTTTTTTATACCTAAATTTTTATTTTTTCATTTTAAATAATTTTTACATCATATAGGTACCTATGTCTTACAGTTACTTATATTTAAAATGAATTTAATATATTTATACTGCAGCGCTCCTAAGGGGCCAAGAATGCTAACACTTAGCCATAAACCATCAATCAACCAATCAATCTTTATTTAAAACTTTTCGAGATACGAAGTTAACAACGGACCGCACAAACGGTCAACAATATACAAACAATAATACACATATTAGTAAACCACTTCTAATATCAAATGCTTATACCTGCTCTATTCTGTAGCAAGTAAAAATGTGTCGTCATGATAAAACATTATGGTGTGCAAAAGTAAGGTAGAGCACGACTAGGTTGTCCAACTCTCTTGGCGAACCAACCAAGCAAATTGGCGAAAATCAAAATAACTTGGAATAAAAGAGCATGCACGACTCGATTGATGAATATGAAAAAGGAAAAGAGGTGTGTCAGGATCGTAAGACATGGAGATCTGTAGTCCATGACTACTCATCTAGGAAACCGGTACGAGTATATGTATATTATGATTGTATCATTATTAAAGATTTTTTGATTATCCCTTGGGTCGCAGAATAAATTCATCTGCATACCGAAATAAACTTCGATGTTTCCGAATTATTCCTAAACCACCTAATAGGGGTTTCCGTTTTTACAGAACCCTAAAATATTGACGAGAGTTTATAAGTATATTCTTTCACAAAAAAGTTGTTTTTCCAAGAACCTTTTTATCCTAAATATAAGCATGTTGTTATTTGTCATACACAAACGAGAAATGGCGTTATTGTGTAAGCTGCTTATAAATATTGACGACATTTTGAACCTCATTATTGTGTTCTTTGAACAGATTTTAAACCATTGGCTTTCCTTGCGTCGTTTTGTCACCGAATTCTGCTACGGCGTAGACTTTCCGTTGCGTACAACATTTGCTACGTTTCATTTGCTACGTATCCTCTACGAAAATTACAACTTCTTCTCATTTTTAAATTACGTGTTATTTATGGTATTTCGCGACCATTGTTAAATGACAGCTAGGCTTTTCCGGAAAAATTTCATTATTTTATGCATTACCGTGTGAATGTATGGGCACACAATCTTAAAAGTGTGTTTTAAGTATGTGTGCCCACACAAATAGAACGTAATGCATATAATAAAATAAAAATTGCCGGAAAAGCTTAACTAACATTTAAGAATGTTCGCCAAATGCCATAAATCACATTTATTTAATATCTGTAATTCAAAAATGAGAAGAACCATCTTAAGGCGATTACCGTCGCCAAATTAGCAGCTCGATATTTGTCGGTACGAATATCAACGGAAACGACATTGAAATAACGTTCATATCAGCGCGCAATGCATAGTGGCTGTTACGACGCTCGCTGCGTCCTTGATAGAGCGAAATAGGGGAAAATTATACTTTTCACTTGGACGTGATTACTCGATTGAATAATCTTATGTTATTTTTATAGCTATAAAGTTTATCTATTTATCAAAGCATAGATGAATTCAATCGGCCAAGCCACTTAGGAGCAGTAGGAAATTCAAGCCAAAAAACACCATTCAGTAAAAAAAATATTTCATGTAGAAGTTTTGGTGGTATCAAAAAGAAAAATGTTGTATATGTTGTCTAAGAGTTATTAATTCATTATACAGTTTTTTCATTATTTTTGGTTTCATTTTCATTTTTTTTAAACGAGGAGTAGGCTTTAGAAAGTACCCATTTGGCAATAGTAAGGCCCTTAAGTTGTGCGTTTCGTAGCAGGTACGAATCGTTCCCCCTTAAAACGCATTTTACAAGTTCAAACTGGTTAATTCGCTGGCTCGCGATAGACAGAGATTAGGGTTCGATACAAATCTGGAATATATTTTTCTCGGAAAATTCATTTCTAATTTATTTTTCTATTTTGTAATATACTCCAAAATATTTTTTATTTTAATGTTTGGCGTGGATAAAAATCAAACACTCACTTTGTCTTTTGATATTCAATTTTAGATTGTCTCCATGTGTATGTATATTTATTTTAGAAGTCCGTTAAGAAACGGAAAGCCTTACAGCAAATACTTCGGTCTATCTCTCTGTCTATCCGCGGCATAATTAAGTCTGCCAGAGCAGATTGAGCTGTTTGGCAAATACGTATACAGAAATATAATCGGACATCAGAAAAATAACGAAATTACGTTAAATTTTTAAACAACAAGGGTGTTAATAAGGGTATGTTAAAAGTGGGTGTGTTAGAACGGGGGTGTTAAAAGATGTGTATTTTAAAGCTGATGTGATCACATCCATGGATCCTTTATATTTTGTACCACATACGTCTGACAGACTTAAACCTACTATCGAAAGAATATACAACCCGCAAAAGTTAACCTGAGACTCGAGCGGAATGCACGCTCACCTCCCGACCCCGCGCTTCTTACCGCTCTCGCCTTCGACGCGTCACTCCGCGTCAGTACCGTTAGCAATCTTACAATCGACTTACGTACGTTTGCTTTCGTTTGTTTTTTTTTTACCTGATTGTATCAGTTTGGTGGTTTTTAACAAAAATCCTAAGAAAAATCCAAGCGTAAAGGGGCCTCTTAAAAGTAGAGATTAGTTCACCTACCTTGAGATCTCTGGAATGTCGCAACTCCTGCCTCCTCGGAGGCTGCCCAGGCAGGTCAGAATACACCAAGTTCCTCACAGATCCTCGGAACTTGGGCTCGAAGATCACTGAAGGGAGAGCGAGCGTGGTGAGCTTCGAGTTGTATCTGTAACAAACATTTTGCTTTTGTAAACTCGAATATATGAAAGTCCCAATTTTGCTCACTTTTGGGTATAGGCTTCTTCTTTGGCATTCCATTCTCTTCGGTTTCATTAGCTACTAATAAATAAAAAAGGCTTAAATATAAATAAATATAATTTAAAACTTAAATATTTTTTATTTTATTTAGTCTTAGTTTTTTCTATTAAGGGTTGATTCTCTGGATTTGTAACAAAATATTAAGAAATAATTATAACGGCCAAAATACAACTTTTAGCTAAGACAACATATTTTTAAAAGATTGCTGTATGCATAAATATATGTTTAATGATATTAGAATAGCTATAAAACAATTAGCTTTTCCATAGGCGTGATAACAGCCGTAAATTCCTACAATAATATCACGCTTACGGAAAATCCAATTATTTTGAAGCTACTATAATATCATTAAAAATATGTTTATGTATATAGCAAACTTCTAACAATAAGTTGTCTTAGCTAAAAGTTGTATTTTGACCGTTAAATTTATTTCTTAATATTTTGTTACAAATGCGGAGAATCGACCCTCAATCTGTTTGGTTTGATCAAAAGATTATGTCATATTAATTTTCACCCGGTATACCGTCAATTTTAATTTTATTATCTCATTTATTCAAGAGATAATAAGGCCAACACCCAATATTCTCTTTACCCATTTTCAATATTGGGTTGCTGCCTCTTACTATTCGGATAAGGTAAGTATTTGAATTCAAATTCAAATTATTTATTTCTTTAACACAGCATACGTTGTATATAGGGTTCCCAACTCTCCTGGAATGCCCGGGAGACTCCGGGAATATTGTTTAACCTCCCGAACTCCGTGGATGCAATAAATTCTCCGGATTTTCTAAAATAAAATAATTGTCACTAAAGAATTAAATAAATCGCGCAATAAATAATTGAATGACAAAATAAATTTTGATTTTTCTTATCAAATATGAATGATGCTTCTACAAAGTAAAGCAAATTAAAAATAACAAATATTACCGACTTTCATTCAATTGCCCAACGATTTTTTCAAATCTCCTGGGTTGGTTCCTGCGAGAGTTGGCAACCCTAAATGTATATTTTTAAATATTATTTTAAGTCTTCTCCGTGCCTTAGACCATGTAGCAACTCCGTGCACATGTAATTGCATCCATGGGGGCATAAAAGTTTTATGAGTCTATGTACAATATCAATTAATAATTAATATTAATAAACACCTAACAATAAGACAATATAAATATACCAATAAAACCTACCAATGAAAAATAGTCACTAGTAATTATATTATTTGTTTTTATGATTAAGAAATTCATCAACATTTCACTTTCAACAAAACCATGGTTTACGTAATTTATTAATATCATACTAAATATGAAAATATCGGCTCAAAAGCTCCACATTTTAATGAATGAATAATATCCGCACTGCTGCAATAATTGTTTGTTTTATTCATTTTATTTTATTTCAAATAATTCATTCTATAAGTCCCAGGCGCATGGAATTCAAAACTATTGTGCAGAGATTTTCAATGCATATAAATTATGTTTGCATTTCGTTCGTGCACTGCAGATCACGGTCTAGACTAGAATATGGATTGTTAGTAAAAGATTTGTTTCTCATACAGATTGTTTTACAAAGTTATTCTGATAACGTGCGTGCTTTATTGTTAAACAGGAACAAACTTGAATCCAAAAGTATCTTGCAAATCGTTTTTAGTTATTCTACTATTTGATTTGTAACAAAATCTCCTTCCGGTCGATAAAAAACACGCGAAAATGTCAAACAAATTGGGCAAGTGCGAGTTGGACTCACACATAAAGGGTTCCGTACCACCACATAATACAGGTACGGAACCCTAAAAACTTTATGGTAAGTAACAACAATTATAAATGCCATAGCATCATTGAGGCGATAAAAACAAACCACTAAAATGGAAGCGTTCGCGTAACAATTCGCAACTCCCACTGAGTACGGAACCCTAATATCTTAACCGCTATATTTTTTCTGTATTGTTTATATACCTATTACCATGATGTTTTTCATAAGTTTTTGGTCAACTGGTTTCGGAGATAAAGGAGGTGACATGATAACGTTAAAAATGCTACTTTTTCGAGGTTGTTTTGTATTAAACCCAAAGCCCTCTTTGGTATTTTTTTGTTTTTTTTTTTTTTTTTTCTGCTGTGAAAGATGTGAAAGATAATAATTAAGAATTTTACCTAGTACATTGTACTATTGACTAAGAAAATAATGAATAATAATAATTTAATAATTGAAATAATATTTCAAACAGAACAAAAAAAGTAAAACAGTTAATGGAGGTCATACAAACAAAAACAAAAAGAGAGAGAAAACGTATTAGGAATGGAATAAATAAAAAATGGAGATTTAGACATTAATTAAAATAGCAGCATAATTATCAAGTTGCACTGCATAACTATACCACTTACTCTGGTTATCATACTGAACAACATTGTATGCGTTCACGATTCGCCATACTAAACCAACGATGAGTTTTTCTTTTTACTGTAGATATAAATTAGTTTTTTCGTAATTATTTCTTTGAGAAAGTTGTTCAATAAAATCAGTAGAGTTTCACATGTATGCATAAATAACACCCTATATATCTTTTCATTTAATTTTATACTTATAAACACAAAAAAAATAACAATTTGAGGGTTTTCGAGATATATTTCGGGCCACCTTGGGGCTGGCATCAGTCGAATCATGCAAAAGCTTATTACAGCCAAATACATATAAATACAAATTCCTATTTATCTTTCATATTAAGGCGATATGCAAAAAAAAACACGGGTCTTTGTTTTCTGTGTATTCCATGAAACACACGGAAAATTTTAATAAATTTCTGGTATATGCATTTTGACTATATAATCTAGGGTTTTGAAATTGGAAAACATGTTTGGATAAATTTTCCTCGATAGAAATAATTGTTGAAATGAGGTCTTCAAACACACTTTTTCTCCTCGTTTGACGAATAGAAACCATATACAGAACTCAAACATATTTTATTAGATGTGTTTCAACAATATCTAGAGATTTGGTATTTGAAATTTTGCTAGCTATTTTAGTTTTTTTAATAAACATATAAAACCAACTTTTTTCCCTTTTGCCCAGAATCTGCCCCTCTCGCACTGCGCGATTTTTCGCTTGGAGTGACAGTGACAAAAATAAAATTCGCATAGCCTCTTAACTCATAATCATCATCGTTCTATCAAAAACTGTGCACTCTAGTTTGACGTTTGGGGAGCGTGTCACCGCAAAGATCGATCTGTTCCAATCTACATAACTCTGAACGGGAGCAATTTTAAAATACGTGCCCCGAAGCAGCGAGAGCGAACCTTGAGTGAAATATCACCTCGGACTACCAGCTCTAATAGAAAAGGATTCGCTGTGATTCATGGCTGGGTAAATAGACTGTCAGTAAATCGTCCGAGTAGGCATCCTTCGTGAAATATATACCGTGAAATGTATTTTCAGTTTTGTGCCAGACCACTCTTGGTTATGCGAAAAAAGTTTTAACGTTTATGAGACACTGGCTGGTTGCTTCTTTGTTCTAAACACTGACCTTTGAGGTCAATTGTTCTAAAATACAACTATTGAGAAGAAAATTTTGAACATTCCAAATTTAAACCCTTTACATTTTTAACCTCCGAAGCAAACAGAGGGTTGTTATAAGTTTAACATGAGTATCTGTGCGTCTGTCTGTGGCATCGTAGCTTCCAAACGGATGAACCGAGTTTATTTAATTTTTCTTTTTGTCTGAAAGGTTTTTTGACCAAGAGTGTTCGAGTGTTCTTAGCTACTATCTTGTGCCAGCGGCTTCGCTCGCGTTCTTTTAGTTTTTGTGTAGCTCCCAAACGGATGAACTGATTTTGATTTAGTTTTTCTGTTTGAAAGGTGACTTGATCGGTTGGTTGAGAGTGTTCTTAGCTACTAGCTTTTGCCCGCGGCTTCGCCTTCATTTCTTTAGTTTTATATAGTCCTATCGAAACCATTACAACATTAAAAGGAACTACCCGCCCTCAGGGAACAAACTATAGCCTAGCACTCGGGGATAATGTAGCTTCATATTAGTTCAGAATTATATGTGTAGTTCCAGAGATTACCGACTACAGTGCGACTCTTTTAGCGCGTGGCTTGGTTGTGGTCAAAATCAGAACCAACGCTGTTAACCTATTCCTTATTTCAAAGCTGCGCCCCCCTATCGCTGTCATCCACGCGCCAAATGTAGCACTTTACGGTGCGACAACGCTCTTTTTTCACGTGGGTTGGTCATGGTCAAAATCAAAACTAACGCTGCTTTCCTGTCCTTTGTTTCACAGCTGTGTCTCCCTATCACTGTCATCCACGCGCCAAAAGATCCTTTAGTACTGTGAACTTCTTGGTTGTGTCTCACTGGAATCGGTCTAGTCGGGAACATTTTCATTCGATGCTTTTAAATATTACTTAAAACCGGAAAAATCGTCTATTAAACTTTAACACTTTCAGGGACACATAACGAGACACTATAGAAAGAACAATGGAATCATGTCTATAGGCGGGCTGAAGCTTTGAAGATTTAAAAGTAGCTAGCTTAAACCTTAATATAAAATCTAGATTCTGTCGCTAAATCGGATTTATGATCTGTCAGGCCATACATTTCTGTCAAATCATCATGGCGTAAAGGACAAAAGCCGTTCAAAGGCGACCGAGTACCGCTGCACTAGCTTAGCGGGATTGAATAAATTTTAATGAAGTAAACAGGTGCGTTACATATATGAAGATATTTGGAACATATTGTAGATTAGATCGGAAAGTAGGTATAAGACAAGTGCGGGATTTATGATATCGTAGCTAAGAATGATACATCCAGAATGATCCAGAATCGAAGCGACGGTCGCCCTTAACTGACCTTAAAATTAACCGACGCCTACCAAAGTGAAGCTAGCCAAAAGAACAGACAAGATTTTGATTGCAAGTTCTGTATCGGTACCTTTACGAAACCAAAGAATCATTAATACTGATTGGTGTGTTACAAAATGCTTCTCGAAAGTTTTTACTGCTGAGAGCAACAAGCGTCCTAATACATACAGGTCTTCGTGGACTATAGCTTCATCAAGACTCTGCGTTCAAAACGAGAGACTTTATAAACAGCGCACGGTTCAAACTTTGGCGCCGTGGAAATAATTTTTAGTCCTTTGAATTCGCTTAGATTAAATTATGTTAAGGTGTGTTAATTCGAAAACCATTTCAAAATCTTGGAAGAGTGGTATTTTAGAACTTGCTGTCTAAATAACCTCGTAATGATGAATATTTTTCGGAAAAGCTGCAACGTCACTTGAGAAAAGGCTGTTTAGAAATGTGTCCTTTCCTATCAAGATAAATTAAAATTATCAAATTATCCCACTAATAATATTATAAATGCAAAAGTTTGTGTGTGTGTGAGTTAGTATGTTTGTTGCTTCTTCACGCTGAAACAGATTGACGGATTTGGATGAAATTTGGGGTGAAGATAGCTTATAACCTGAATTAAAACATAAGCTACGTTTTATCCTAAAAAAAACACTTTTCCCGTATCATAATAACGAAAACTATGATCTAAAATGGCGTATATTGTCTGAAAAAAATTTATTATGAAATAAGCTATGGGAAAGTAAAAAAGTAATGCGCGTAATCTATATGTCAAAGAGAAGGAAGAGACAAAGACATTAATTTGTGACAGATAGCTCTGTTCAGCAAATTCCAATAATATTTAATAAACGTTATTTAGTTGCAGAAACAATGAAATATGGCAATAGTACATTGTTCACCGAGGGAAGAAAGGGGAATCGCACTTTCTCCCGAGTGATACATAGTGCTTTATACTACACGTGCGAGGAAATAGTATAATTTTACTTTTAATCAAGATACAATAAAACATAAACATAAAAAGTATTTATTTTCAAACACAAAGTCACAATTGTTTTAAAGCAACTGTCTCCCAAAAAGATAATACTGAGATTCAGGAACCGACTGACTTGCGTGCGATTGTCACTTTTTATTTCCTTCTTATTTTTTATTATGTACTGGAAAAGCAAGTGGCCAGTATCATTTTTCGAGTTTCACATATGAGTTCGCAAAATAATACTGGCCACTTGGCCACTTGCTCATTCTTTATGTTATTTAAAAAAAACAGCACGTTAACAATGGATTTGCATATACTTTTTCTGCCCGCTCAAGCACGTTAACAATGAATTTTCATACACTTTTTCCGCCCGCATATTTGTATGACAGTAATGACGTGTTTTCTGCATCGTTTTCAAAAAAGTAAGAAGGTACTTTCCGAGCAGGTGTAGTATAAAACAATATTTTACCTCGAAACAGTTCTTCAATCAGCATGCCTTGGCATAAACTTCCCATACCCACCAATGTGCATTATAAAAGCTTTCACTGAAGACCTTACGTACTTTATCGAAATGTTAAATTTTGAAACCTCATCACAACTCAATCGGCACAGCTGTCCTTCAGTTATGCCCCGAACAGTATGACGGAGCCTGACTAGACTTCGCTTTAGAAGAAAATAGAAGAAAACGCAATAAGAAGATAAATGACAGGAGGCAATATTTCTCCAGTTCCTGTTATTCTTAGGCATCACGTTAACGGTATGTTCGTGCTCATTCATCTTTGCCTTGTTGTTTGTTTCACGCTCGACGCCCACAGACGATGGGAACAATTCAAGTTGAATCAAATAACAAATTACAGCTTGTTGTTGTTAAACATCAGTCATATTAATCGGTTTATGCGTTACGTAACAACTGTGATCTATGCTTTTAAGGTTGAACATCAGTCGCTCGGTACAAAGTGCACAACTTAACTTTGTTTAAGTTAAAAAGATATTGTTCTAAATATTATTAGAGTGCATTACAAACTAGAAAAGATCAATCAGAAACAAATCCAAAGACAAGAATTTGAATAAATACCCCGGGCCAGGATTCGAACCTGCGACCTCTTGTTATCAAGACAAGCGCGCTACCAATTGCGCCACCGAGGTTCCTTCTCAGATCGGTGAATTCTTCCACCATACTTGTCCACTGTTATTTTGCATCTGCTTGATATACTAACTTGTACTGCACATACAGAACGCTCAGGAGGGCGTTATGTGATATTGTCTTTTATCAATTCACGCCAATAGTTCAGTATAAGTTAGGCTAATGAATCAACAGCTTGAAATTTAAGCCATGATTTTGTCGAAACAAACTTAAAACTTTATTTTAACCTGGTTTGGACAAAATTGTGACTAATTGTGCATTTTATTTCAAACTGTTGATTTATTAATCTAACATACATTACACTTTTGGCGTAAATTGCCACAGAACAATATCTTTTTCACTTTTAACTTCTTAACAAGAAAAACAAAGTTAAGTTGTGCTCTTTGTACTGAGCGACTGACGGTTAACCTTAAGCTAGGTTTACATTTTCTCTTTTCCATATTTTGTCTGTCGTAGCCCGTTTCATAAGAACAAGCTTTTTTACTGTGATCCCTCACGATGCGCTCTGGAACGTCCGCTGTACTCAATGTACGGTCAGCAAAAGAAATAAGTAACCAGGCCCAGCGCAAACACTTTGATCCTAAAAAAGTGTAATTTTTGTAAGCTGTTTTTATTTCCTTGCATTAGTCATGAAAAGCAGAGTATTGCACTCGGATTAAGTGATCAATTACACCCTCGAATCATATGTCCTTATATGCTCCCTTGTATAATAAACGGCCATAAACTAAGCCTTTTACTTTACATTATATAAAAATTTGGGTTATTATTTACTTATTTCTACTAACTGTTAATATTTTATTAAGTCCGACTCGAATTACCCAATTAACAAAAGTACTCTGAAAACATTTTCAGCATTAAGACGTTATCTCCAGCTGAGCTCTCAAGAAAATGCACTTAAAAATAATCCCTCGAAGTTCTAATACACCAAGGCAGCAGAAGTCTGGATTAGTGGATCCCCAGTTGCCATCAGAGAGCAGGAAATGACGGTTGAGCTGGAATTTAATTAGGTTACGAGCAGGTTCTGCTCGCCTGGTACTTCGAATTATACCATGATAGTCCAGGAGATGACGTGTAAGTATTACATGAACTTATGTCGCCCTTTGACGGCCGTTACAGAAGGAAACGTGCTAGTACTGAACAATTTAATTCAAAAGAATGGGTGAATTACGTATGAAGAAGATTCAGTACATATTGCAGATTGGATCGAGAAGTATTCACGAGACTACACGAGCACCTTCACGTGAGGGGGATAGCCGCACAACCTATCCACTGCTCAGAAGCAGGCCCGCATGGAATGGGCAGTGGCATGATTGTTAAACTTGAAGCAGGCTCGTCTCGGCGTGTTTACTGGTGATAAATCTTGGATTTATCAATACGATCCAGAAACGAAACTCTTGACAAGCGTTTGGCTGTTTGAAAACGAAACAACGCCTACTAAAGTGAAGCAATCGAGAAGCGCAGAAAAGATTTTGATAGCCAGTTTTTTCAACTCGACAGGGTATTTGTTGTCAATTCCTTTACGAAATCAAAGTAGCATCAATGCCAAATGATATACTACCAAATGCTTGCCAGAAGTTTTCACTGCTGTGTGCAACAAGCGAGCAAACACGGGGCTCCGCGGGCTACTGCTTCACCATGACAACGCGCCAGCGCACTCAAAATGAGGGACTTCCTGGACAACACACCCGTTTTAAACTTTTGGGTCACCCTCCTTACAGCCCTGATTCAGCACTGTGTGCCTTTTTTAATTCTCTAAAATAAAAAATCAACTCAAAGGGATACAGTTTTCATCGCGGGAAGATGCACGAGAAGACCGTAGAAGAGGTGTTTGCGGCGGACTGGAAAAAGTGTTTCGAAAACTGGCTTAGACGCATGAAACTTTGTATAGATGCTGGTGGAGAGTTTTTTGAAAAATTTTATTAATAAAACTATACACAGTAAAACATATATTATTTTACTTTCGCAAAATTTTCTGACTACCCACGTATTTATAAAAAATACTATTGAAAAATGAACAAAAGCTCCTGGACTATCTATCAAGAGACTGCTTGAAAGGTTGATATTGTTTCACAACTGTTTTCTTTCTTAAGTTAAGTAATTAAGAAAGAAACATTGTTATAGCTTTTTTGTTTCTTTTTGAACAATCTACGCGTAAACTACTGAATAGTTATTTCATCTTTGTTCCATTTGATATTCAGGAAGGTGATAAAATAATACAGGTCTTCTATGCAGGCAGACAAAACTTCGTCTCCAATAACTCGTACAACTATATAATAGATAGTTATCACTACACTACATGAAGACAGGGGCATTTTCCCTGTGAAACGGGGTGTAGAAGTAATTATCGTTGACTTAAACTGCGGGGGGGGGGGGTTATGACCCAAGGGGGGGGGGGGGGTTATGGCAGGCCAGGATGGTATTATGCTGTAATTGGCGTAGGTCCGGGGTTTGTGTCTTGTTCATTAAGGTAGGTTGTAGCGGGTTACGAAACTTGTGATGGCATGCAAATTCTTTGCACACACACATTCATAAAGCACCACGAAAGCGAAATAAGTATTTTAAAGAAAAAAAAATAAAAGGATAAATTTGCTATTCCTAAGAACGAAGTCATAAATTAGTGCCTGCACTACGGGTGGGTCAGTTGTCAATAATTATTTTTTGTTCACATACGCATAGGCAGCGTTTAAATGAGATATGCAACACAGATGTGGATCACGGAAGCAGGCGGAGTGTAGTAGACAACGTTCTTTGATTATTGTGTGAATTTGAGCTTTAACAACTCAAATTCTAAGGATAAATTTGTTCAAGGACAAATGATATTGTACTGGGAATTTATCTTCTAATTACAGCCAAAGGAGAGATCGAGGTGGATTATTGCGCAAAGGCAAGGGTTTGGGTTTGAAACCTAGATTTGTGCTGACTACAGTTGGAGAAGGCCTAGCTGTTTGGTGGGAAGTCCTGGATCGGGAGAAAGCGTGCGAAAAATGGTGACGATTGCGTCATCGTTTGACCAGCCAATCACAAATCAAGAGAACGTGACGTCATGGGCATGGGCGTGCGTCGAAGTCGATACTAGCGGATCTGTGCTTAAGTGAAATTAGACATTATAAGTGCAGTGATAAGAGTGAAAGTAGATTAATTAGTTGTTAAGATATATTTGGGAAGCTTTGTTGTAAAATGAGTAAAGGAGAGAGAGTTAGTCGAGGTTTTGACACGTAAAGGAGAGGACACTGATTTGTCCAAGAGATAAACAAATATAATTGTTTGTCTAATTTTATTTATTGTGAAATTTTAAATCAAAATTGTTGACAAGCTAAAGCTAAAGCAAGTAAATGTTGTGATGAGAGTGAAGCGGGGATCACGAAATAAAGCTAAGTACATACATAAAACCTTCGGTTAAAAATCGATATTGTGGTTGAATTTTTCTAACTATTAAAAATTCAAGTTAAGTGGTAACATAACGTTATCTATGGAATATTGGCTCCATTTTCGAGAAAAGTAGTTAAAAGCGAGGGATTCAAACTATATTCCACAATGTTGTATATTTACCGATATAAACCTTGTATTTGTTAGAGAACGCAATGTTATTTAACATTTAACGAAATGTACAGAGATTCCGATACATGTCTAATATAATCGGACATTTAAGCAACATAAAAATTGCATGCTCTAACAAATTATTTATGTGTTCTTTATTGCTCTAAAAATTCTTTTGAGACAAAGCTGACAGAGGCGACTCGTTAGTAGATATTTACGTTCATATTGTCTCTGATGATATAAACAAGTGAGGATTGTTTATACATATTTGTTATACAAGGGAGAGAGCTCAGTTTAATAGACCTGTGCCAATCTGTCGTTCGAACCGACGGATTATTTATTTATAAAGAAAGACACAGTGATCATGTCCCAGTTATGCGATATGTTCTATACTGGTGATGTAAACAAGTAATATTGTTATACAAAGAGAGTTCAGTTCGACTCTGAATCTTGAAATCGTTTAAAGAAATAGATGTATGGTCGTGTGTTGGTAGCGTAAATATTGTCTCACTGGTGATGTTAACAAGTAGGCTTGTTTAATACATATATTGTTATACAAAGAATAATTCAGTTCGACTCTGAATCATGAAATCGTTTAAAGATATAAATGTATTGTTGTGTGTTGGTAGCGTAAATATTGTCTCACTGGTGATGTAAACAAGTAGGCTTGTTTAATACATATATTGTTATACAAAGAATAATTCAGTTCGAATCTGAATCATGAATTCGTTTAAAGAAATAAATGTATAGTTGTCTTAAAAATGTAATTCTTATGTACTAGATAAACTATAGATAATAAGGCCAAAGGGGTTTTTTGTAGTCGTTGTCTTTCCCCTTTATTAAATTCATTTTGGGCCATTTCGAGAACAACGATAAAAGATTTATTAAATTAGTAGAGTTTTTAAAGCATATGCCTGTGTTTATCTCTTCTTAACCTTTCCTTTTATGGCTTAGATATCTTGAATCAAGTAAATAATAGTATATTAACTTAACCGATTAATATATATCCGATATCAATAACATGGTATCAGTTCAGACACAATGTGAAAAGTAATTCAATAGTCAAGTCCGAGTCTAGACTTTCATGGTTAGAACCTGCACGGGTGTGGATGTGTATGTATGTATAGGCGCCAATACATATATATATAGCTATATGCGTGTGAAGGGGCAGGTGGGGCGGGCGAGGCCCGGCGAGCCATCTCACGTGGTACCGCAGACCAGTATCTTAGAATTTGCGGTCTAGCAAAAGCAGACGCAACTAAGAAAGAACTTGATAATACCTAAATAAAAAATTACACAACGTAGGGGGTCCAGTATTGAATTATATGCACATAATTATATAATATCACATTGTGTGGAATAATTATTTCATATGGAAATAATTATAATTACCTTATTTATTTAATTGAATGACAGCCATACCAAATAAATACCGAAACTAAAAGGGAGAGAAGAGAGAAGCACGCTTGACGGGTTTTGATCGGGCCATAACTATTCGTTTACTTGGCAATCGTTATTTTGTGTTGGACGTTTCATTCACATTAAAATTATTAGCTATTTTAATGTTTTTTTTTACGGTGTTACAAAAAGTAAAAAGCTTTCTGGCTATACTAGAAACCTTGACACTGAAATTGCATTCCTGTTTGGAAAGTACTCATTAAGCTCAAAGCTATATAATATTGTAATAGTCAAATTATAGTGTTATAGTAAATATAAAGAATGGTTTAGTTGACACTGTCACGACCATATCAAAAATACGCCCATTTCAGGCGAAGTTGATTCAATAAATTGAGAAAATAAATGTTACCCTAGTTAATGTTTATGCTGCTGAAATCTGTGTTCCTTAAGGCTCATAATAGTAAAAGCTGAACTCGAGAGCGGCCGCTCAGTAATAAATTTATCGAATGCATTCAAATCATACTATACAAAGGGGGAAAAAACTTGTTTACACAGTGCTAAATTGTGACTAAACAAAAAAATGAGTCAGCTATCGTCTCAGATCTGATCTAGAGTCGATTCTACAAATTATACGTAAAATTACGTAAACAAAAAAAAAAGGAGACCTAGAAACCAGACATTCAGCAGACTTCCAAGCTCCTTGGTTTTCTTTGAATCGGGTGAGAATAAACTTGGATCACGTTAAGCTCCTTGGTTCATACCTATGAATTGGGTGAGATTAGTTGGTTGATCTGCAAGCTCCTTGGTTTTTTATTAATTGGGTGAGAATAAACTTGGGTCACGTTAAGCTCCTTGGTTTTTTATTAATCGGGTTGAGAATACTGGCGTGATCTGCAAGCTCCTTGATTTATTGAGATCGGGTCGAGAAAACTTAGAAATATAAGCTCTAGCTATGGGTAACACATAGACTACTATAACACAGAAATTTTGATTGCTCAGAATATCACTGAGAATCTATGATATAATTACTGAGTTCAGAAAACGATTTACATAAAATATTTATTAATAAACTGTCCAACCGAGATAATAAATTGGAGAGGTGTTCTTAATAACACAGAAATTAAAATAAAAAAAAGACAAGTATACATTTAAAAGGTTATATTGAGACATTTTATGTGTGACTTTACAGGGATGAAATTATTATGAAAATGTTGTCTATTATATGTTGCCTGTTTCCCTGTAATATTTTGCAGAGCGTTGATTGAAGTGTGGGTATCTAAGTATAAATAATACATGTCAATAATCGGGTGTCCCATGTGCACTAATAATAATAAAGAAAGCTTCAGCGTAAATTTGTACGACAAAAATTCTATTTTAGAAAAGTAAATACAAATTTTTCAAAAATGACAGGACGCATAGTAAAGCGAAACAGTAGATCACGAGCGAGAAAAGCGGTAAAATTAAATCGATATGGGTCAAGAGAATGCGTCCGTAGGATATCTACGCTTAATGCGGAAAATACAACCGCGAATGCACAACTGATCACGGATGACGGATATCAGTTGTTGGCCGGTAGAATGAAAGATATTTTAAAGAAAGTCGAGTCATTTGAGTCACAGATGAACGGTATAACTATGGATGATTGCGTTGGTAGATCGGAGGTTGATGGTTTAGCGACAACTTGCCATTGCGATGGGAATATCAGAATTAGGCAAACGATTATAGAAAAACCGGGTTTTTAATGGTAGAGGAAATGTACAACCTATTCGGTTCCTTGAACGATTAAAAAAATATATAAATTCAAATAACTCTCAAGTAAAAGCGCTTGATATCGTCACAGAGTGCGTAATTAGTCCTGCTCGTGAAATCTTGGAAATATATCGTGAAAATTGGTCGACGATAAAGGACTTTGAGGTCGATTTTCGTCGCTTTTATTGGTCAGAAAGACACCAAGAAATAGCCAAAAATAGTTTAATGAGTGGCTCATTTAATTTAGAAGGCTCTCTATCAATGTGTGAATATTTTGCATGTAAAGTAGAGATTATAAAATGGTTAACGATTCCGTTTAATGAACGAGGTTTAATTAACTCGATTATGAGGCATTTTGAATCAGACGTGCAAATGTTGTGGTTTACAAGGACCGGAGAAGTTACGGTGATCACAGCGTTTGAATTTATCAGAGATTTGGAACAAAATGTGAAACATAGACCGGAATAGCAAAGTTATCCTAAAAAGCATGTAATAAATAAAGTAGGTATGGTTTACGAGAATTACTATAGGAAACATTCTCTAAACATTATGTGGCACGAAGGACCTACGTTCTCAAAGTAATCATATCTAGTACAAAAATTAAAAATAGACTCAGATATGAAATAATAGCGAGACTTTGTCGAGAGGGTATTTTATGCAAGTACCCAGAGATCGAGACAAAATAGTTACGAGACTTCTTAATTATTAAGTAGGTACATAAGTATACAAATACACATATATTTGAACTTATAATGAAGCAATGAATAGTTATAAATACAAACATATAGAGATTTGAATTAATTTCGAAGAAAGCAACTATGTCATAAGTATACAAATACAAACAAAATTTTGGTCAACACGGAAGTGATTTCCGGCTGGAAAGACAAAATTTTATGGTTAAAATAGTTTGTCGTATTGGTTAGCACACGAATAAAGTAGCTTGTCTGTATTCTAAACGTGGGAAGTAATTTAAACGAACAAGACCGGCAAGCTTGAGAAAAACAGATCTTTAGAAATGAGCAATTACAAAGGGAGTCATAAAGATTGACTGTAAGACGGAATTATTGTAAAGCATTTTAAAAATTGTAAAGTTAATGGGCCATTTGTTGGGCTTTAGGGTTTGTTAACACGTTTCACGAACTTAGAAAAAAACTTACCTACGCTCATTGTTTCAGAGTATTTTCGGAAATAACAAACAAAAAAATGTTTCTTAGAATTAGAAGTGTAAATGTTAGATAGATAAGCAATTAGGACCCAAACTTTCGAAAAAAGGGGCGTTCGGACGTCGGAACGGTCACAAAGCCGATACAGTAAAAACTAATAATGGGAGATAGTCGGAATTTTATTCTAAGGGATCAGTAATGAAAGTTAGTTTGGTTAAATTTTGTTTTGAGAAAGATAATGAATGGTTAACTTGCTATCGCAAGCGGAGTGGCTCTGATTGATAGGGTTTATTAAAATTAGAAATACTTTGGAGTTTTCTACTCTCAAACCATCTCTTATTTGGAGGGGGCGTGTGATGGCATGCAAATTCTTTGCACACACACATTCATAAAGCACCACGAAAGCGAAATAAGTATTTTAAAGAAAAAAAAATAAAAGGATAAATTTGCTATTCCTAAGAACGAAGTCATAAATTAGTGCCTGCACTACGGGTGGGTCAGTTGTCAATAATTATTTTTTGTTCACATACGCATAGGCAGCGTTTAAATGAGATATGCAACACAGATGTGGATCACGGAAGCAGGCGGAGTGTAGTAGACAACGTTCTTTGATTATTGTGTGAATTTGAGCTTTAACAACTCAAATTCTAAGGATAAATTTGTTCAAGGACAAATGATATTGTACTGGGAATTTATCTTCTAATTACAGCCAAAGGAGAGATCGAGGTGGATTATTGCGCAAAGGCAAGGGTTTGGGTTTGAAACCTAGATTTGTGCTGACTACAGTTGGAGAAGGCCTAGCTGTTTGGTGGGAAGTCCTGGATCGGGAGAAAGCGTGCGAAAAATGGTGACGATTGCGTCATCGTTTGACCAGCCAATCACAAATCAAGAGAACGTGACGTCATGGGCATGGGCGTGCGTCGAAGTCGATACTAGCGGATCTGTGCTTAAGTGAAATTAGACATTATAAGTGCAGTGATAAGAGTGAAAGTAGATTAATTAGTTGTTAAGATATATTTGGGAAGCTTTGTTGTAAAATGAGTAAAGGAGAGAGAGTTAGTCGAGGTTTTGACACGTAAAGGAGAGGACACTGATTTGTCCAAGAGATAAACAAATATAATTGTTTGTCTAATTTTATTTATTGTGAAATTTTAAATCAAAATTGTTGACAAGCTAAAGCTAAAGCAAGTAAATGTTGTGATGAGAGTGAAGCGGGGATCACGAAATAAAGCTAAGTACATACATAAAACCTTCGGTTAAAAATCGATATTGTGGTTGAATTTTTCTAACTATTAAAAATTCAAGTTAAGTGGTAACATAACGTTATCTATGGAATATTGGCTCCATTTTCGAGAAAAGTAGTTAAAAGCGAGGGATTCAAACTATATTCCACAATGTTGTATATTTACCGATATAAACCTTGTATTTGTTAGAGAACGCAATGTTATTTAACATTTAACGAAATGTACAGAGATTCCGATACATGTCTAATATAATCGGACATTTAAGCAACATAAAAATTGCATGCTCTAACAAATTATTTATGTGTTCTTTATTGCTCTAAAAATTCTTTTGAGACAAAGCTGACAGAGGCGACTCGTTAGTAGATATTTACGTTCATATTGTCTCTGATGATATAAACAAGTGAGGATTGTTTATACATATTTGTTATACAAGGGAGAGAGCTCAGTTTAATAGACCTGTGCCAATCTGTCGTTCGAACCGACGGATTATTTATTTATAAAGAAAGACACAGTGATCATGTCCCAGTTATGCGATATGTTCTATACTGGTGATGTAAACAAGTAATATTGTTATACAAAGAGAGTTCAGTTCGACTCTGAATCTTGAAATCGTTTAAAGAAATAGATGTATGGTCGTGTGTTGGTAGCGTAAATATTGTCTCACTGGTGATGTTAACAAGTAGGCTTGTTTAATACATATATTGTTATACAAAGAATAATTCAGTTCGACTCTGAATCATGAAATCGTTTAAAGATATAAATGTATTGTTGTGTGTTGGTAGCGTAAATATTGTCTCACTGGTGATGTAAACAAGTAGGCTTGTTTAATACATATATTGTTATACAAAGAATAATTCAGTTCGAATCTGAATCATGAATTCGTTTAAAGAAATAAATGTATAGTTGTCTTAAAAATGTAATTCTTATGTACTAGATAAACTATAGATAATAAGGCCAAAGGGGTTTTTTGTAGTCGTTGTCTTTCCCCTTTATTAAATTCATTTTGGGCCATTTCGAGAACAACGATAAAAGATTTATTAAATTAGTAGAGTTTTTAAAGCATATGCCTGTGTTTATCTCTTCTTAACCTTTCCTTTTATGGCTTAGATATCTTGAATCAAGTAAATAATAGTATATTAACTTAACCGATTAATATATATCCGATATCAATAACATGGTATCAGTTCAGACACAATGTGAAAAGTAATTCAATAGTCAAGTCCGAGTCTAGACTTTCATGGTTAGAACCTGCACGGGTGTGGATGTGTATGTATGTATAGGCGCCAATACATATATATATAGCTATATGCGTGTGAAGGGGCAGGTGGGGCGGGCGAGGCCCGGCGAGCCATCTCAAACTGCTGCTATTTATTTTTACTTCATAAAACCTACAAAGCGTAAATAAATTGCTCACATTTTGGAAACCTCGTATGATACACCATAGACGTACTAGTATTAAAAGGAACGCATGAAAAGGTTCGATTAAAATGTGTAGTGCATAAGGTATTTTATTGAGATTTTCTTTCGAAAAGCAATCCTTTTCCTATCTTTATGCAAGATTTGAGTCTTATTAGTGCATCAATTAAAAAGAATTGCTCGTGAAACACAGACGCACGTGTGAAAACACGATTTCAAAATTACAACAGGCACCGCAGCATAGTGTTTAATAGCGCGCGACGTGAATTAGTTGAACCAATCGCAAAAAATTGAATAATTTAATCGCAAAAACATCGTGTCATGCTCCGCGCACCTGCGATTCAAGTAAGCCGCATCGTGTTCAATTAAACATTATGCTACGGGGCCACAGTTACTCTTAGATAGCACAGACAAAGTTCTTGAAATTATAAGACAAGAATATTATATACAAATTAAAAAATGTATAGGTTTAACTTAAACTCTGGATTATCCCATGAGATAAATCGATTTGTTTTCATGTACGCTAAGCGAATTCACAAAGTTACACTTGATATCCTTTGTTATGGAAATACACTGTCGCATTAGGTTAAGGCCCTGTAATGATAGATGTAAGAGAAATAAATAAATAAAAGATAATTGAAAGTACAGAAATTATTTAAGTAATTTTGCCCATTACGATTTTGCGAGTCTAAAACTTTCATAAAGTTATAAAAATATCAGGTACTTTTGGAAAGCTTTATGCATAAAATTTACATACATACTTTAATTAACATAGGGGCTGTCCACATATTACGTCATTGATATTTGCCGATTTTCGACCGGGGGGGGGGGGTGGAGGGGGGCTACAATCATCCTTTCGTCATTATCCAATGACCCCACCCTCTCACAAACCTGATGTAATTTTCGTTATTATGTTATACGACATCAATATTGTTTTTTAAAAAGACGTAATATATGGACGGCCCCATACATTACATACGTGAAATAAAAAATTATAACAACTTCACCACCATTTTGCATTCCTCTAATTTTGTCCCTGACTGTATAGTAGAGTGCTGAACAAAAAAAATACGTTTTTATATGCGAACATGTCATTTTGGGAATCGGTTTATTATTTTTATTGAGTTATGTGGTTTCATCCATCAGCCTAGTTCGTCCACTGCTGCTCCTTTCCAGGACTTTGCCACTCCCGGCGGTCATCCTGGAAGAAATGCCCATACTCACACACGGTGGGCAGGCGGGTTGGTGAGCGCGTTGCCGGAACCCTCGCACCAGTGACGCCGCTGCCCGTCACCAGTCTAACCTTACTGAATATCAACCGCCAATTTGCTGTATTTATACATATACTCACGCCTGCCTCCCAAAGGGGTAAACAGAGGTTACAGACTTCCTTCTGCTACGATCCTGACACACCTCTTTCGCCTCTATTTATAATACTTTGATGAAAGGAATAGCTAATTTGGAAAGATTATAGTTTTACTTTTGTTGTTATTCCTTCCAAGTTCTAACGACATCACTTCTAAATTGGCTGTATTAAACGAACAGTATATACCTATACATAAATAAGGCCTTAGCAACTATCAGAAGCCATATATTATAAAAACCTAAAGGGTAAATATACTGTGTAGTTCCACTATGTAGGCAGTCAATAAATAAAAAAACAGTAGGGTAAGGGCACGCGACTACGAAGCTAGACGGCCTGACGACTGTACAACAATCAACCGTCAAATTACCATGAGAAATTGAGTACTGAGTTGCTTCACATCCACTTTTATTGCAAGGACATAAGAGTCATGTCAAGAGTCTAGACAGTTATGTAAGTTTGCAGACGGTCACGACAGTCTGCGGTGTGGATATAAATAATAAACAGATCTGTTAGTCGACCAGTCTAGCTTTTTGGGGACTAGAAGTGTGCAGCACAGAAATGCTGAAGTTCGCTTAGTCCCGTAAAGATTTGAGGTCAAATTAAAGATACCTTGTAAAATGTCTTCGAAATAAAAGTACTTTCAAATTATTGACACACCTGAAATAACTTTTTTTTTAATTTTTCCAAAATAATTAGGCTCCTGATCTTACTAAAATTGTTCTTAGCCATAGTTTAATTATTCTGGTTAATATTTTTTTTTTAATTTGTCAGAGATTCTTTTGAATTTTAATTTTTCATTAACTAATATGTACAATACTCCCAAAGTAATAATGCGCATACAAATCTATAGCCGAGTGACCGGACGTACCACGTGACCTTATTGATTGTATAGAAAGTGTAAGGAAATACGAACTTTGCCGAACAGTGGCGAAGATTTGTATGCGCATTATTACTTTGGGAGTACTGTACTTTTACAAAATGCTTTGATGCTCAGTTGCGTATGTTTTGTACAACTAACAAACACGCATTCTGTTTTTATTACGGAAGCATCTTTTTTAATTTTCCTTATATACATAAAAGCCTACACAAGCGGAGTTTCTTGTTTTTCTTGTTTCATTTTATTATACCTGTTTTCATTTATTATTATTGTTTATAATTAATTTACGTGCTACTTTGGTAGTTGAAAGGTTTCTATAAATATTTCATAATTATTTATATATTTAGATATTATATATATCTATTTCATATGTCATTATTATATAATAATAGTAACTTATTTCAATTTATGCACTTCTATCTAAGTGTACATGAAATGTATCTCAAAATTCGCTAAAAAATAGTAGCTATTTTGTGAAAGTAAGAATAGCTCAGTCAGGAGGACTCTTTATCAATTACAGGATCTCCGTCCAATTCCCGATGCTGGTATTTCTTTTAGCTTACCATTTTTATACACTGGGTGTTAATTTGATAACCCTTTTCCTTCAAACAGGTTCTTCAACCCATCAATATGAATAACTTTTACAACGGCGCCAAAACTGAAATAGCAAAAAAAAAATCAGCTGTTCCATAGAAAAGTTAAATACCTACTTGACCAAAATGTATGAAATAGCTGTTTTTTTTTGCGATTTCAGGGTTGGCTCGGCCATAGTAAAATTTGTACACATTAATTGGTAGAACACCCCATTTTAAGGAAAAAAGTTATCATCTTAATATGTATATCACTGGCAATGTGTATCATCTGTCATTGCTTAGAATAGCTAAATATTAATACCTCACCTCAAAAGTATTATTGATCGAGATAGCCGACCAGTTTCAGCAGATTTAGACTGCCTTCTTCTTTGCGAGTGAAGACGCGTCCGCGACGACCTTGCGTCTCGCACTGCGGGTTAGCGCTCGCACAGTTGCAGTTGGCGTGGGTGGTCGGGCAGGTTGGGCGTCAATCTATTACTAACGGGCTTGCATTATCTAGACTGTCCCCGAACAGCGATAGACACGCAGAACTCACGGTATCTACGTCACTATCAGTATATCAGTATATGTTTAGGTTAAAGTAAATAGTAAGTTAATTAAGTATGCTTTCTTTTTTCTTTTAATGGTGGTGGCAGAATAACAGCGTTCCTAATGCTTTTGGTATAGGAACATATGCTGAGTCACTGTCCTTTTAACAGTGCCATACAACTTTACGTTTAAGAACATTGTACTACTTTGTCCATAATGGTGTGTTAAATAAATGTCTTTTTATTTTATTTTTATTTATTTATTTATTCTGTGCTTGATCTAGTAACTGTTTTAAGCACAGGC
Source organism: Ypsolopha sequella (assembly GCA_934047225.1). Classification (NCBI taxonomy): domain Eukaryota; kingdom Metazoa; phylum Arthropoda; class Insecta; order Lepidoptera; family Ypsolophidae; genus Ypsolopha; species Ypsolopha sequella. Next base: position 10,512,822 of record OW203991.1, read on the forward strand.
TTCCACCACAAGGCCCAACCACTGTCTCTATTGAAATCGGGAAGTCGACAAATTTTTAGGATTCGCGAATTTTACGTGGCACAAAAACCTTTTCATTCACTAATACTTTGGCTTTGTCGAATCGCATGAAATGTGTGGTATCCGAATTTATGACGTTGTCTGCAACGGCGGATCCGTTGCAATCGGGCTTTTTCATGCATCTGATGTGTTCCGTCAGTCTTGTCGATACGTTCCGTCTTGTCTAGCTTTTGCCACAGTCATATGGGATGGAATAGACACCGGGCGTATTCAGTGGCTCTTTATCCTTCGGCGAACGTAATAACTGCCTTAATCGATTAAGTAGACGGAAAATTGTTTTTATGCTATATTTCCGGCGGAGCAGGTGTCCTATTTTGTCCGTCACACCTTTCACAAATGGGAAATAAGCTGGTGATCTTTCAACCACTTGTGGGCGCTGATGGATGGAGTTGTTCGCTACTCGGTTGCACCGCTTCCAATTGTAGCCAATAATCATGTTTTATCAAATCATGTTTCGTAATAATCATGTTTTATCCTCAAGTTTCATTCAATTCGATAATAATTTCATTCAATTCGATAATATTCTTATTCTTATTCTTTATTAATTAATTTAATTAAATTAAAATCGTTTATTTCAGAACTGGGTTCCATTAAAATAAAAAATAAAAAACACAACATCATATTACACAGAAAAGAAAAATACAAAAATGTCACAAACAGTATGTCAATAAAATAAAATAAAATGTCAATAAAATTTAAATTAAAATTAAAACTCGTAGAAAATTAGTATAAAACAATTTTGATCATTAAACATTATTTGACGTGTAGTGTCGTCCAGTGATGGCTGATAGGACACCCGCACCTACCTCCCACTACCTTCAGAATAGTATTATTATTGTACACAAAAAAAGGTAATATAAACTTTGAATGTATAAATTTTAGTACATCGGCGAGCTTATTACTCTAAGAGATTTTTTTATAGCAAACCGAATGAGGATATGAGTGCTTAAAATAATCGATAACCATAACCTAGGTAAAGAAATGCAATACCTAGGAATTTATATTTTATACATAAAATATGTTTAATACTATTAGGAGATCAGATAAAGTATAAAATGGTGAACTATGTTGTAAGGCAGCGTACTATTGGAACAAAATACAAAAAAAAACGGCCAAGTGCGGGTCGGACTCGCGCACGAAGGGTTCCGTACCATTATCTATAAAACCGTCAAAAAAAACATGTCTATTGTATGGAAGCCCCCTTAAATATTTACTTTATTTTATTTTTTAGTATTTGTTGTTATAGCTGCAACAGAAATACATCATCTGTGAAAACTTCAACTGTTTAAGTATCACGGTTCATAAGATACAGCCTAGTGACAGACGGACAGACGGACAGACGGACAGACAGACGGACAGCGGAGTCTTAGTAATAGGGTCCTGTTGGTTACCCTTTGGGTACGGAACCCTAAAAATACAAAACCTTGCTCAGAAGCAACAAAGTAAGTTCGAAGTCTACGGCGATCGAAAGCGGTGGAAGTGAGATCTAGATAAATAAAGTGTACGCGCCCAGAAATACACTCTGTTTTTAAAAACAATCTGGCTTACAGTTGAATAAAATAGTACTTCATATACTAGTATCAGTACCTTCTAACCAAGCTTCTTCCACATGCATCTCAAAATCCGATAAAATATTAGCCACTTTAGCACTACAAATAGCTGCGATATTCGTCCGTTACGAGTAGCTCTTCGATAAATCGCCCGATAAGTCTAAAGTTTTCAGGAATTCCTGAAGTAACCTTCATGGAAGGTGAAGCTCAACCTTGATACTAAACTAGTTACTACAATGTCGTTGTGTGTAATGTAATGACTTCATAGTGCATATGACAAACTTTAATACGATCACCGACATTTATTAACCGACTTGAAAAAGAGGTTCTCAATTCGACGAGTTGGGATAATTGTACACGCTGTTGGAAACAAAAAAGTTATTTGCTTTGCAAAATAAAAATGTTTCTAAGACACAACATTTGCTGTCTCTTTCTTCTTCTTGTATCGTCCCAACGGAGTGCACATTTAGTGCCTTAAAAATAGATTTAGAGCTCAAAACAATAGTAAAACTGTATGTAGTGCTAAATAAACTATTTGTGAATGGTGCGAAACCTGTGTTCATATTCATAACACCAGGAACTATTCCAATACAGTCCTAATATACTTTGTGTTGGCATCCTCAATGCCACCACACGTTTATTCGCTTCTATCTCATAAAATACTTATTATCTCTTGATAAATCTTTTTCGTAGGCATAGTTTAACTCATCTGTGTATAAAAAATTTATGACCAATTCCGACAACCGAATGAATGAAAAAATCTGATCTTTAGTTGCGGAGAAATCATTGCAAAACTGTTTCTAAAATATGATTACAATGTCATCATCATGCCGTAAATTTCCATTAGTTACTTTATCATTACCAGAGAAAGCAATAAAAACCAAACTTTTTAAATCCTACACGGTTACGGTGACATTTTCCGTCTTTTTATTTCTAGACGGAAATTATAAGGTTCTTTCATAGTACTTACTTCCGTCAAAAAATTAACACCATCAGTTTGTTGCTTTGCAATTTTTATTTTTATCAAACGTATATTTTATTTTTATCGTCATTTCTAGATCACTATTCACCTATCCCAGCACTAGTAACAACAATTTTACAGCATGTAATAGTTTTATGTAGAGTCGCGACTGGTAGTTTTATATACGGCTGTCACGTTTTAGAAAATACTTATTATCTCTTGATAAATCTTTTTCGTAGGCATAGTTTAACTCATCTGTGTATAAAAAATTTATGACCAATTCCGACAACCGAATGAATGAAAAAATCTGATCTTTAGTTGCGGAGAAATCATTGCAAAACTGTTTCTAAAATATGATTACAATGTCATCATCATGCCGTAAATTTCCATTAGTTACTTTATCATTACCAGAGAAAGCAATAAAAACCAAACTTTTTAAATCCTACACGGTTACGGTGACATTTTCCGTCTTTTTATTTCTAGACGGAAATTATAAGGTTCTTTCATAGTACTTACTTCCGTCAAAAAATTAACACCATCAGTTTGTTGCTTTGCAATTTTTATTTTTATCAAACGTATATTTTATTTTTATCGTCATTTCTAGATCACTATTCACCTATCCCAGCACTAGTAACAACAATTTTACAGCATGTAATAGTTTTATGTAGAGTCGCGACTGGTAGTTTTATATACGGCTGTCACGTTTTAGAATCGATTTGTTCGAGGATTCGATTAAATTGAACACGGTAAGCCTCGAAGCGGTACGGGGTTGTGACCTTGGACGTTTACAGTATTTCACATTCGAGAGATTCACAGTTTATGCCTTTATCCGTCGGGAACGATTCGATTTACATATTTTTGTCCGACAATCGCTGCGTTTATGTTCTTTATCGTCGTTGGGTTTCTGGAAGTTATGAAAAACTTGTTTCTTATTGCTGTCTGACTTTTCTAAAAACTGTGGGAGCTATGGCAACTCAAGGATATTTCTTTATTTATATAGTTGTAGCTTCTTTAGCATTAAAATTAGAGCGGAACTTCCAAAAAGGAAATGAATCCAAGACTCTCCTTAGGACGATATGTCACGCTTGCAACGGTCACTGTTACTTCATGCGGATTCCAGAAAAAGTAGTAAAATGTGTGTTTTAAATGTATACAACGTGTAACAGAAAGGTGTAACCATATTTGAAGAGCTTAATCAGTCAATGGTATAGAACAACTTTTACTGTGGGACAAAACCTGTATCACGAAAAAAAAATTTTACTGTTTCATAGAAAAATGCAATGCCGCTCGGCCGAAATGTATGGAAGAGCAGATTTTTTTTGAGATTTCAGGGTTGTTGCCATAGTAAAAGTTGTTCTATACCATTTACTGGATAAGCTCTTCAAATATGGTTACACTTTTCTGTTACACGTTGTATAGAATGAACTAAAAAAGGTTTAAAATTTTCCAACTAATAGATTTAGATATTGTTAAAATCCATCTTATAAACCGTTGAGGTCTGTATACATAAAACAGTTTTTTCCTCTGTGTCATACATATTTGTCAAACTATGAGAATAAGTGTCGATGAAGACCTCATTTCAATCATTATTTCTATCGAGCGACATTTCTTTAGTCGCGTTTCTATACTGCAGGAAACTAGAAAAAGGTTCCAAAATTATATACTTATTTAGCAAACTGGAAAAGCTTAAATTTTAGTTTCATAGTTAAGTGCCCCTTAATTGTGAAACCAGGGGGGGCATATAAAGTAATGTCATAGAAAAGGAATGTGTACTTGGTTGAATATCTCCGTGATTTTTTTTTATATTTTATAGTGTTAAGGCGATATGTAAAAGTTTGAGCGCCCCTGTTTCTCCATATGCGAAAAAACCCTCAGTGCGAGAGGGACGGATTCGTTGAAAAGTAGCAAAAAGTCGGTTTTTTATTAATATAAAATGTACTAAAAATGCTTTTAAAATTTCGTTTAACCAGGTCTTAGATACTATTAAAACCCACCTAATAAAATATAATTGCAGTCCATATGTCATTCTAAATTGTCAAACCAGGAGAATTAGTGTCGATAAAGACCTCATTTCAATAAATACTTCTATCGTGCCGAAATTCTCCAATCGCGTTTCTGTTTTAACAGATCCCTAGAAAAAGATTTCAAAAATAATATACTATTTTATCAAAATTATACATTATATACCGAAGTAGATATAGAAGTTCTAAAAGTGTCAATTTTTTTTCAGTTTTTGATAAAAATCGAAGGACAAAAGATAATGAGTGCGATCGCACCATGTGAAATCATTAATACGCAACATTGATTCTGATTCTAGACATCCTGTTATTTACCAGACCTATACCCAGGTGGTTCTATGTAACGAACTAAGATATACACCTTACCTAGTTATAAAGAAATGTATATGAGGCCATTGTTTACCTACAACGTTGTTAGGTCGTCGTCGTGTGACACGGTTAATAGCTCTATGTTGGAGAATTTGGGTTTACGGCTACATTAGAGATGGAAGATTAAAGGATAGAGTGGTGGCCTATTTCTTTGGGGTTATGGAGTGGATAAGATACTTTGCTATGGAATTTATACACTTGGCGACACTGATGTAGAAAAAAGGTGGACAAATGCGAGTAAGACACGTGCAGTAAGGGTTCCGTACCAAATATCAAATGAATACTTATTTTTACTCAACAAATACTTTTCATTTACAGCTTCCACGTAAAAACGGAAAATCAAATTAGTCTTTCTCACATGTTTGGGAAAACATATTCCTGAATCTTATTCTCATAATGTGTGAAAATCGTGAAAGTTTAAAGTGCTTTTCGTTAGTCTTTGTAATTTTTGAATTGTAGAATGTTGTTTTGTAAACATTTAAGCTTCCAAATTATTGGCATCAGAAAAGTATTTAGATTTTAGGTTTTCTTCTTTCTTTCTTTCTTTCTTTCTTCTTGGGTTTACCGGTAGTTATTAAAAACAATACGAAATTGATGCAAATGATTATTTCATCTCGCCTAATCAAAATAATATACTAAATATAATTACTAAGTTCTAGTAATAAACGAAATTTTTCATTTAAATTTTCTTAATTTAAGATAGACTACTTTTATTTAAGATTAAAGTAACTATAAAGTTTATGATAAAATTTACTTAATTACTTTATTGTCTAAAGATTTTTTACAATTTAGTTTAAATCTTCTTTAATTTTTGACATTGATATCATAATTATTAAGCATGTTGCAGGTGCTACCAAAGGCGTACCGAGGGGGGAAAGAATCGCCCAAATTGTGAGGTAAGAGTTCAGCTCCAGGAGTCCACCTCACAATTTGGGAGATTCTTTCATAGAAACTGTTTTAAGCCGATTTGCAGAAAACCAAAGAAGACTACTTTTAAAATAAATGGTATAAATCACATTTCTATTTACGTTAATTTATTTACCTACAGGAAGTTCCTGATTTGCCGCCCCCCTAGGCGAAAAGCTAGATACGCCCAATGATGCTACTGAGCCCAGAAAACTAAGCGGGCTTACCCAAGAACGGTCCTGGAAAAGGGTGCGGGTAAAACAATTTAATAGGAACGCGGGAATATGTGTATGAAATTCTGAAATTAATTTAAATTGAAATTAATATTATTTCATCTATTTCACCACTGCCTATATTCAGTAATTAAGCCGAAGTCAGAATCCGATGGCTTTCTCGTTACAACAGATGAGATATTTGGACTTGCCTACTATATTGGGTGTTAATTATATGAACATGAACAATTATCCATCAATATGAACAACTTTTCCTATGGAGACAACCCTGAAATCAGTTAAAAATAATCAGCTGTTCCATAGAAAAGTTAAATATCTACTCGACCAAAATGTATGAAACAGCTGATTTATTTTTTGTCATTTTAGGTTTGGTACCATAGTAAAACTTGTTCATATTAATGTGAAGAACACCCCGTTTTAGGGAAAAAGTTTAACATCTTAACACCTTGCATAAAAGAGATATTTTTGACACAAATGAGAACAATGCTCTAGTTTTTTGGTGGAAGCTGTTACAAAATATGCAAACAACCCACTTTATTAATTAACAAACAGAACATCTTCCTTTATTTTGTAAAATAATTTTTTCATTGCAAGTGCTCCTAAAGGCCTACTTTTTATGCATCAAAACCGAACGAAAGTCGATTATTTTGGCCTAGGGCTTTATTATCATTATTTTTTTAATTTATTTTAAATGGTTGGCTAACCTGAAGTCTTTCCTGTGTACCATAAATGTTATACTTTTTTTCCACTTTTTAACGGCTCTGGATACAATCCTTTTGAGCCAATCATAATTTAAAGTTCACAACATTATACCTATATTTGTTTTATTTCCTCACACTATGCATTGAAAAACGTAGTATGATACACGAGGGTAAGAGCAATAAATTACTCGGTTACGTTTAAAACACTCGCTACGCTCGTGTTTTAAATCGTCCTCCTAATTTATTCCTTTTCGCCCTTGTAGCATAAACTACTATAACAAACAAAATAACATCTTCCTTTATTTTGTAAAATATTTTTTTTGTCGTTCGATCGTAGTTTTTATTACGCTCTCATAAGGACTAACGTACAGTGTGGCAGAACGGCTTTTACGCATATATTTTTTTATGAAAGCATTTTCTACTATTAAAGTGATTTTTCATGTCCCAACATGAACACTCCGGGATTTTAATGGAATGAAAGTGGAATTTACGCTTCGCCTTGCAATTTCTAGATTATTTTTACAACGTTTTTACCCTTGTTGTATGTTCATATAAAATGGGTTACACATAAGTGCTTTTTTGGCAATTGGCACAATAAAAATAAAATGAAATATTCTGAAGACTTAAAGGCAAAATACAACATGCGAAAGTTAAACTTTAGAATAAATAATCGGATTTTTTTTGCTCTTAGATTTCGTACAAATCAAAAAATCTATAATGTCCTTTAGTCAACCAAAAATACTTTTATTTGATACTAAGTACGGGAGTCAGTGGCGTGCCCAGAACTTTTTGTTGGAAAAGCAATGAGATTGTAAAATATAACTTAAGGCGAATGGATACGCCAACTGCAATTTGGACCTGTATTTGAAGGCCTACTCCTCCCACACGGGTGGTCCAAAAACTTTCATAAAAATATATGATAGGCATTATAGAGTCAAAAATAAATTTTAAGTTTCATTAACTGTTTTTCTATTGTAAGTTTTGACAAAAAAATAATCGAAAGTCATCGAAAGTTTCACATGATTAACACAAAAATTCTCTTACTCCTTCCAAACACCTAAAGCGATTTTAATCATCATTTCACCAAATTATAGGAAATTTTTAGATCTAAAAAATTTAAGTTCAAAATTTTTTTTTCGTTCATGACGTCCATGTGAAAAGTATTATTTTCTCCTATTTTGCGGTAGCTGGAGACGCAGTGGTTGTCGTAACAGCCACTTTTCAAGGCACGCTGAAATGAACATTATTTCAATGTCATTTCCGTTGATATTTGTACCGACACACATCGAGTTGCTAATTTGCGTGGTCATACGCCTTAAGTTTCTAGGGCAGGTGGAAAAACTGTACGCGTCTACAAAAACTATACGTCAATCTCGCCATACATTCTTTATCACTTGACGCAAATTACTGCGTTTCGTAGTACAAAGTACAAAATGCGCAAAGGTTATTGACCGATTTCCAGCTGCCCTAGTAATAGATTTTAGTAAAAAAATATGAAAAATTATAATGCGACTTTGAGAAAAAAAACTTTAATAGTATGCCAGGGTATGCTAGCATACTCAAAAGAAGATATTTTAATTCTTTATTTTTTCATGTTGTATTTGAATTTATTCATTTTTTTGCTAGTTATTCCAGCAAAAAGTTATGCGATAAGTATGTAGGGCAAACTTTTTTAATAAAGATATAGAAAAGTCGTTCAATCTTTTCTGATACTCTATATCAGCGTTTCTTAACCTGTGGTCCGCGGACCCCTGGGGGTCCGCGAACATATGTATAGGGGTCGGCAGCCTAATCTAGTAATAGATTAGGCTATTACTAGATTATAATCTCAGTAGTAATATAAACTCAAATATCACTAATTTAGTTGCAAAAAAGCAGCACCAACCTTCTCATTAACGTATTATATATGAAAAACTATATATATATATTTTTAATTTGTAGAACTAAAATAAATGCTCCGAAATTTATTGCTGCTTTTTTATTAAGGGGGTCCTTAAAATTGTGCTTGATTTCCCAAGGGATCCGTGGACAAAAAACGTTAAGAAACGCTGCTCTATATCATAGTATAACCTTTTCCTCTATGCCTATAATATAACATACAACCTTGCCAACAAACAATAATTCCGAACAATAACATCCGCCCACATTCTTCGTAAACGAGTTCCGAGGACAGCCCCAAACTGTCTCGAGATTAAACAAAAACAAAAGTTTATCAACCGTATGTCGTACTAAATATTACTGTATACGGGTTCCGCAAATATTGATGTGTTTTTGATGTGCTACTTTCCCCCTATATTGATAATTTAGGGACTCTTTAGAATTCTTTAGAAGTGGAAAAACAGAATGGGCCGTGAATTTGCACCTACTCAATAGCCTGCTTTTGTTGACTTACCCTACGTTATTCAAATTCTACGCATTCCAGAAAATCGACCGAACATCGACTCTACCCCTACGCCTTCTAGACAAATAGAGTCCCTCGACCAGCGGGCCTATTAATTATTATGTATCTTTGTATTGGTTGCTAGCTGGGTATATATCATCAAAAACACAGATATACTATCGAATATCGTTTGTCTAAGGCAAACATAGCAAATTTGCGAAGGTGGAAGGTGAGTGATTTTTGGTAGGCCGATGTGGCGCGGTCGTAGACCGAACATGCTCGTTTTTCGGCTTCGCTAGATAAAGAAACTTTTTTGAAAAGAGTATTACAGATACAGATCTTTATTTATAACGGTCAGTTACATTTAATTTTGTTACAATATAAAAAAAAAGAAATAAAATTAAACTTAACCTAAATAATATTAAAATAAATTGAATTAACTTAAAGTAAACAACAATCTCTATAAACAATTATAGTATCAAATCTGTCATACCTAGTGTATGAAATCCAGTACTATAATGATAGTAAGTTATAATGGGGAGGCACAGCGCCAAATGCTCCCGCTAGGTGTCGCATTGTGATAGGCCCTAAACGAACTGTCAGATTCATATAAAATATTTATAAAAATCCAAAAAAGTAATCCTTAATTAACAACAATGCCTCAATGCTGTGCATATAGTCGTAAAAATGAAGGCTTACATCGTTAACCTACCGAAACAGAAAGAAAAAGATTGTGGGTCAAAGCATTGCGCATAAAAAAATGGAACCCAAGTATTATTAGCTTTTATAATAAGAAACTTTTGCCCGGATTCAGCATTTTTTACACATCATTTAAGGAGTTTAAATTAGTAGAATTATCGTCACATGGCATTTATCACGTGCTAAAGAAGTCGTGTGAAAAATAAGGCGTGTGAAAAGTGTTGCGACAATATACGCCCAGTAATCTTGACTTATTCTATACCGTCAGTTATAAAACGGAAAACAAAAATTTGCTATAAGGATTCTCGTTTTTACACGGAACTCTAAAAAGTTGATAATAATGTTTATCATGATCGGCCGGGTGTTTGTATGAAGTTTATTGATATCGCTAGGTACAAAGGAGTTCATGTGTTTTTAGGGTTCCGTAGTACCTAAAAGATACAAAAGGAACCTTTATGGTGAGACTCCGTTGTCCATCCGTCCGTATGTCACAGTCTTATAACTTTATAAAGTCTTGAAATTTGGCACAAAAATAGCAATCATTTGCCCATATATCACGGTGTAAAAAACAAATGAAAATTTTTAAATTGTTCAGAATATTTCTGAAACAAACGTAAGAAAAAAAAAAACACTATCGAATATGGGTATCAAATTGTAGATATTAAAAATTTGATTGTAAAAATCAACTACTTATAGTATAAAAGTATGCAATTTGATACCCATCAACTTCTCATAGTATACTTTTACTATATTTACTGGCACTGGTTACAAGAAATCTTTAAAAAACCACAAAAATATGTTTGTCCCCCCCCCTTATCTCCGAAACAGGTTGACCGAAAACTATGAAAAAAATGTCGATTATACATCATAGCTGGCCAATTACAGGAAAACTATAGCGATTTTATAAAAATACAATATGGGTATCAATTGTAGATATTAATGAGCTAATTGTAAAAATATACGATTTGGCCATATTTATTTGCATCCATTTTTAAAAAAATCCTCGAAAAACCACAAAAAGTTGTATGTCCCCCCTCCCCTTATCTGCAAAACTGGTAGACCAAAAAATATGAAAAAAAATCGTGGTAATATGTGTTTACGGAAAAAATCGGCTTTTGCTCCATACAAAAAAAATAAAATATATTTTTAGCGTGTTATAATATAAAAAAATGTATCTGTAAAAGTTGTTCAGAATCAAAAGGAATGTCATGTTTAAAAAAAATCATGCCTATTTACTAACCTTGGACCCTTAGGCCCACATTTTTCAGAATGGAATCAGTGTGCGGTGGTGACAAGCCACAGCCGGAGCCAGTTGAAGAACATAAGATAAAATGTAGTTATATACTTATATAAGGTATCACAACAAAGGAAAAGCTTCCTTAAATAAACAATAAAATACAATGCGAAGTGGGTATATAACTAACTATGAAAGTTGGAAATGATATAGTACATGACAAAGTATTTTTACATTGCGTTGAATCTAGGAAGATTTACAACTTACAAACTAAAGGTGGCATCAAAACTTTACTGAAGAACATTTTATGTGCGACGATCTTTAGCCTAGCCTTTCGCCTGTGACTCCAACCGCGTTTATTCAATCTTTGTCGCGTTTTTGGCTTGACGGTTGTTTTCTCGACACCCCTTATAGCCTATCTTTATGTTGACCTGCGGCCGTAGCATAGTGTTCAATCGCGCGCGACGCCACTAGTTGAATCAAAAGTGCGAGGAGCGTGACGTACTGTTTAATCGCAAAAACATCGTGTCGCACTCTTCACACCTGTGATTCAACTATTAAACACTGTGCTACGAGGCAAGCAGTCGTTAATAAAAAATAATCAAGATGGCCATTAATTCCTATCAAAAATTAAATGGAATGGTACTGTAGCATGTAAAAAAACTGGTTGTTTTGGTAATTTAGCCTCAAAGGGGGAAAAGGCCGTACTATATATACAAAAGATTGTTAAATTGGCTTTATTAAGTAAATGGTTAAAAACGGCCAGCAATAAACAGGACAAGCACGTAACTCATTCCTCCATCATCAATTACCCTTTCATCAACACAATGGCAAAACAGAAGAATTTCCAAACTAATGACGTCAAATAGCCGCCATCTTGGATCCAGGGCGACCAATTAACATTCTTGTCGCGCTTCTATCCCGCCTTTATTGAGGCAATTCAGTTTAAAAGTAACTTTTGATGTGAGTTTCAAAGTAAAATGTTGATTTTGTGACGCCTAATTTAGGACTAGGTCGTGGCGGAGCATCTTTACCATGGCATTATGAAACGAGCTTTAACGGCCTTTTTGGGTACTCTATTGACTTTATTAACTTATGCAAAAACATTTGTGAAAACAAATATCCCACTTGGTTTTTTTTTTTGAGTTGTACATTCAACAAAATAGATAGGTAAGCAGGCGTAGCGGAACCACTTGAAATGAAAATGAAAATGAAAAATGGTTTATTGGTAATTATAAACTCTTAAAAATTATGAAGGTGGTGACCGGAACCTTCTTTTAATCTGACAGCAGCCTGTGCCAGAAGACCCCACTCTTCCACGAATATCTATACATGTACTATAATAGTAACTATGTAATACAAGAATAAGAATACTAAAAAACTAACACTAATACAAATCAAAGAATAATAATAAAACAAAAATAAAATATAAACATTCTAAATACAAATTATACAAATTTAAAGTTCAAAGTTTAGTACTGCAGCAAAAACATTTTTGAGAGTAAGGAAGTGCGTAAGTATGTGTGTGTGAGAGTGGGTGAGAGGGCGTGTGTGAGGGTGAGGGAGGGGGGGGGGGGGGGTTTGTGTGTGTGTATTTAATCGTAATTCAATCCTAATACCCACAGGTTAGTGATAAATGAGATGAGGAAAACTTGGTCAATACTTACACACATGCACTATTGATTAAGTATTCTTCATTTCATCAATCACTTGTCAGTGGGTCTTAGGAGCAAGTGTTTGCGTTGAGCCTGGTTACTTATCTCCATTGTTGACCGTACTGTACACACGGAGCATTTAAGAGGGCTCATATATAAGGTGTCATTAATTTATGCAGCCATAAGTGATCTTATCTTATCACGGATCGATAACAATTTTTGCTAATTTCGCAAAACAAAATGTTGACGTCCGATAGTAATTCCCATAGCAACATTTTTAATAGATTTTTTTTTCAGAAAGTATATGCCATTTTAGGACCTGGTTTTCGTTATTTCGGTATATAAATAAACCATGACTTTTTATGATTTTTAAAAGAATTTTCCGATGATTTTTAGAGATTATACTGATTGTGATGTGTGATTGCTTATAAAAAAGTCGTCTGTCTCTGTCTGTCTACCCATCTGTCATCTAGCTGTAAAATTAGTCTGAAGCAAATTATTATAAATTTATCTTGATAGCAAAGGACACATTTCTACACAGCCATTACTCAAGTGACGTCACACGAGGGCAAATGGAAGTTGCAGCCTTTTCGTAAAAATATTCGTCATCATGAGGTATTTTAGACCCAAACTTCGAAAATACGGCTTATTAAACCTAAATCTCGAAATGGTTTTCGAAATAACAAACCTTAAAATAATTTAATATATGCCAATTGACTAGGGGCAGGGTTTGCGTTTGTAGGTAAAACGAAAAAATAACATTCTTATTTCACAATAAGGGTCAACGAACCTTGAGCTTAAGGAGTCTTCGGTGTGAATTTGGCTGTATAAATTTATGTTACCTGATATAACGAAATCACATTCTTAATAAAACTATGTCGATAATACGTACAAAATTATGCAAAGCTATAATAATAACATAACATAATAATAACATAGTAAAGAAAAAAATGTTTTCTCTTTGTTTGACGATGTTATCTACTCGAATAATTATTATAATCTAGGATTGCGTTCCTAAAAGTCCGAGTAAATGTAAAATTTAACTGTCAAACGTTCCACAACCACCCGAAAGAAAACTTACAGTACATAAACATTGTGGGAAATGTAAAATTCAATTTGACAGTTCAAATTTTACATTTACCCAGGCGCTTAGGAACGCTACCTAGATACACTCAACTTTTTGAACGCTAGCCCCCATTCACACTTTCCATCAGGTTATCTAAAAGGGCCGCTTTGGAAGAATCATATTATGATTGCGTTCTAATGCCGTATCTTTTGCAAGCATGAAAAATCTCTGACTCTATCCTACTTTCAAATAATTTTATGATTTACCCAAGTCGGCCTTTTTAACCGACTTCAAAAAGGAGGCGGTTCTCAATTCGACTGTATGTTTTTTTTTTTTTTTTTTTTTTTTTTTTTTTTGGCGTTGTTACTCCATAACTCCGTCATTTCCCAACCGATTTGAACAATTTTTTTTTTGTTTGAAAGAGTATACTTCCAGGTAGGTCCCATTTTGGGTTTGGTCATGATCTGATGAAGGTCTTCAGAGATAGGCAGTGGAACTCCTCAGAAAATGACAGCATATCGCTCGAAATTGAGGCAATCGCTATGTACTTGGGTGCTGATTACAAGGTATTACTTGAAAATCGACATTCTTCCACCTGACCTTCGATCCTGGCTTCATCAACATATTCACCATAGAACTCTTCAAAGGATCAGAGCACATAACTCGAGATTGCGGCAATCACTGCGTTAGGGTGCTGATTCAAGGGTATTACTTGGAGATTATCAGAATACCCACCTGACCTTCGATCCTGGCTTCATCACCATAGAACTCCTCAACGGATGACAGCACATAACTTTGGATTGCGGCAACCAGTTTGTGTTAGGGTGCTCATTGCAGGGCATTGCTGAAAATTGCCAGCGTACCCACCTGACCTTCGATCTTGGCTTCATCACCGTAGAACTCTTCAACGGATGACAGCACATAACTCGAGATTGCGGTAATCATGTTGTGTTAGGGTGCTGATAGCAGGAAGCTACTCAAACATGGCTACTTATACTCACTTGAACTTCGTTTCATATTAATACCACGTTTGCAAGAACTACCTATACCTCACAATTTAACCCAGCAACACTAAAAAATGTGAAATAAAATAAACTTTTAACAAAAAAATAGCAACCGACTTCAATAGTAACAGCAGTCATTCACTAAAAAGTTAGTAATAATTCTATAAAGACCGATGGTACCGAAGCAACACTTTTGCCGACTTCTTTCTTCCTGAAACATTATGTTATCTAGAAGTCGGCGTATTTCCTACGATATAGCAACATAGAAACCAATATAAGAACGCCGCTTTGGAAGAATCATATTATGATTGCGTTCTAATGCCGTATCTTTTGCAAGCATGAAAAATCTCTGACTCTATCCTACTTTCAAATAATTTTATGATTTACCCAAGTCGGCCTTTTTAGATCCTCTTGTCCTCTAAAAGGGCCTCTTTGGATGAATCATATTATGATTCCGTTCTAATGCCGTCTCTTTTGCACGCGTGAAAAAACTCTGACTCCATCCTACTTTCATATAATTTCATGATTCACCCAGGTGATGTAGTGGGCAAGCGTGAGATTTGCGAATAATAAAGGGTTGTGTTTACAACCAGATAAATTAAAAGATGATGTACAAAAGATACTTTTTACTGCCAAAAATAGTAAATGTGCACCAACATTTTTATTGCCAAAGGCAATTTTAGTTCGTTTGCTAAAGGTAGTAAATGTGCACTAAATTGGTTTTTGGTTGGCATAAAAAAGTACCACAGCTAATGCACCACTAAGTTGCTATACCTAACCTACCCGCTCTCTTCTGCGGAGAAGGACTTCCGATTTCCAGTTTCTGGATACCTTCATTTAGATGATTTGGTGTACATTTACTAATTTTGGTGTTCACTGTTACGGATATGAAAGTTTATTTAGGTGGTCATTATATTTGTTCCCAATAATAAATAGTACATTACTGCTGAGACCAAGTAAGTGAGCTCTCACTGGTCGAGTAAGCTAAAAGTCTGAGCCCGTAGGGCGAAAGGTCTTTCAATTTAAATGGAAAGTAATTTAGGAGGTGATTCAGTATCGTTAACACATCACATTCCACTGCAAAGTGTAGTACTTTTATTTGCGCGAACTTTTTCTTCACTTGTCCATACAAACTGAGTCAGCTGATCGGACCACTTTGTACTGAGAAGTGAAAAAAAAGTTCGCGCAAAAAAAAGTGCTTTGCAGTGGAATGTGATGTATTAACGATACTGAATCACCTCCTAAATTACTTTCAATTTAAATTAAAAGACCTTTTCTCAAAAATATGTTGTAATGCTTTAATTACGTATTGCATAGACATGCCAGAAAGTACTTCATCCTGTAGAGCTATTTCAAGTCTCCAGGAAATCTGAATAACTGTCCAGGAAATTCGTATGAAAATCCATTACATACCATGTTTTTTTTTTTTAAACTATCCGTGTCTATGTTTTAAATGACTAAAGAGTTTGGCGATACGGTTTTTAGCGGCCAGTATAAAAAGAAAAAACATTACAATTTCGTGTTCAGAAAACGTTTGCTATATTTTATAATTGAAAATATATTATTTTTATTGACTTTATAGTTATATTTAAAACCATTGAACACTTAAAATTTAACCTCAATTTTACGAAGAGGGCTGGCCGTATACATTTGCCCAACGAAAAAAAAAAAAAAACGAAAAAAAAAATAAAAGCGGGAAATTATGTTGTTGCATAATATTTTCATTTAAAGTTTTTTGTGTAAATAAATTACAAAATGAGTTCAGAAGAAGGCTCTGATATAGAGTGTACTCCTCCAGATCTAAAAGCGGAAGCGGAATTAGCAAAAAACAACTTGCTTCCGCCAAAATCTAAGGAATATGAAAAGTTCATCAAGTGGAAAGCAGATAAACACACGAACAGTTGGTCGGAAAATGTGTTTTTGGCTTATTTCAGTCACCTTAGCCAAACAAAGCAGCCTTCCACTTTATGGGCGATGTATTCCATGCTCCTATGTGTTGTGCTCAATAAGAATAAAATAAACTTGAAAAATGATAACAATTTGACGGCATGGCTAAAAAGGCAATCAGATGGCTATATAAGCAAGAAGTCTAAAATATTTCAAGCCAACATATAGATGATAAATATCTAGTTATAAAGGTAAATAAATGATGCAATATTATTTTATGGCTCTAAAGTTATAAATAGGCCTTTAATTCATTATTAAAATTGAGTTTTTTGTTGTAGGTTGTTCTTATCATGGGAGTAAAAACGGTGTATGTAGAAGTCTGGAGCTTGGGAATCTAACTACAGAAGACGTCAAACACCGCGATAGCATTATTTTAGTAAAATTGCGTGACGCATAAAACAAACTCGATCGATTGTTTGTTATTCAAGATGAGTTTGTTAACGTAATAAAAAAACTTATATAATTTGAAAATATCTCGTTTTATTTTTGAGAAAAGCACTATACATTCCTCGACCATAATTAGCTATCCTGGACTCGTATATAAAAGTCCTCGCCCTATGGGCTCGGACTTTTAACTTACTCGTCCAGGATATCTTTAATTACTGGTCTCAGATGTAATGTACTATATATACGAGGCCAGGGAGTGCTAATTACTGTCGAAGCAAGTATAGTGCTTTTCTCAAAAATAAAACGGGTCAATTTATAGTAGGTCCTTAGGATAAGGATATTTATATATAAATAAAACACTTAGAGTGTGAACAACATTCCTGAAATTCAGTTACAAAAGAAAAACACAAATCCAATATAAAAATACTTTTTATTCACGAATTTATTGAACCAACGCAATACACCAAGAAAACCAATGAATCCGGAAATAGTAAAAATTTTCCGACAAAACATAATAAAAAATGGCTGGGCTGGCTGCAAGGATCGCAAAGAATAAATTGAATTAAACGTAACGGCCTGAATCCAGCGTCGCAGCCTTCCCCATAAATATGTAGGCATCTTATAAATATTTATATGGCAACTTTGGGGATGGACTGCAAAAATAGCAGTGTTTTACACGCTCGCGGGTGTTTTCACGGATATAAGACACCAAATCAAATCAAATAGAATTTAAAAAAGCAATAGAAATAATCTGTATGTAATCCTCATCCCCATTGTTATTATAAATGCGAAAGTGTTTGTAGGTTTCTTGGTTTGCTGGTTTGTTGATTTGTTGGTTTGTCCTTCTTTCACGCAGCAACGGACGCGTCGACGTAATTTTTGGCTTAGAGATAGATAGTTAATATGCCGTAGTAACATAGGCTACTTTTTATCCCGTAGAAATGCAAACTAAATCAACGCGGGCGAAGCCGTGGGCAAAAGCTAGTAGTATATAATATAGTATATAATAGTTGTATATAATAAATAATAACGCAAATATACAAAAAATCTAAATGATGGACTCACTTAAATTTTATAAAAGGATAAATACAACTGCATAAAATAAAACATATAAGAAAAAATATTAATGAAAAAAGGACAAGAATGAAAAATCAACGAAAAGTAAAACCTTTTCTATTTCGCATTTATAATAACAGTGTGGATGAGGATAGGCTGTCTTGAACTTTATAAAATAATAAATACACTTGCTTTCATTAAAAAATAAATGTAAAAATATTATTAAATATTTAAAAGATTTTACTTTTCGTTGATTTTCTATTCTTGTACTTTTTGTGAATCACCGGCACACTTTGCAAACAGTACACTGCTGTGTGCAACAAGCGACCGAACACGGGGCTCCGCAGGCTACTGCTACCCATGGCAAACGCGCCAGCGCACTCCGCGCTCAAAACGAGGGATACAGTTTTCATCACCGGAAGATGCACTAACAGCATTCGAGAAGGACGTAGAAGAGGAGTCTGAGGCGTACTGGAAAAAGTTTATCGAAAATTGATTTAGACGCAAAGATATTATAAAAAACTCATTGTTTAGACGCATGAAACTTTGTATAGATGCTGGTGGAGAGTTCTTTGAAAAGATTTAATAATAAAACTACTATACACCGTAATAGTAGTTTATGCTACAAGGGCGCAAAGGAATAAATTACGAGGACGATTTAAAACACGAGCGTAGCGAGTGTTTTAAACGTAACCGAGTAATTTATTGCTTTTACGCCCGTGTATCATACTACGTTTTTCAATGCATAGTGTGAGGAAATGAAAACAAATATAATCTTGTTAATTTTAAATTATAATTGGCTCAAAAGGATTGTATCCAAAGCCGTTAAACAGTGAAAAAAAAGTATAACATCTATGGTACACAGGAAAGTTTGCAGGTTAGCCAACCATTGTAAATAAATTAAAAAAAATAATAATAATAAAGCCCTAGGGCAAAATAATCGACTTTTTGTTCGGTTTTGATGCATAAAAAGTGGGCCTTTACGAGCACATGCATTGAAAAACATTTTTTTTTCCTTTTGCGAGAGAAATTCAGGGTGAAATAGAAAAAAGTATGTTAATTACAAAATTATTTTTATTAAAAAAAGTAAAATAGCTAGCAAAATTTCGAAAACCCAAATTCTATATATTGGTAAAACCAATCTAATAAAATATTTTTGAATTATGTGCATGATTTCTATTCATCAAACGAAGAGAAAAAGTGTGTTTGAAGACTTCATTTCAATAATTATTTCTATTATAGAAGAAAATTTATCCAAACATGGTTTCCAAAAACAAACCCCTCGATTATAAAGTCAAAATGAATATACCAGAAACCGATTACAATTTACACAGCCTATTTTAAGATTGTCTATCGTTTTTTAATAAGTAGATATATAAGCTTTTTTAGCTAGTCAGCGTCAGTAGATTACGCCAACTGCAATTTGGACCTGTCTTTGAAGGCCTACTCCTCCCACACGGGTGGTCCAAAAACTTTCATAAAAATATATGATAGGCATTATAGAGTCAAAAACAAATTTTAAGTTTCATAAACTGTTTTTCTGTTGTAAGTTTTGACAAAAAAAATCGAAAGTCATCGAAAGTTTCACATGATTAACACAAGAATTCTCTTACTCCTTCCAAACGCCTAAAGCGATTTTAATAATTATTTCACCAACTTATAGGAAATTTTTAGATCTAAAAAATTTAAGTTCAAAATTTTTTTTCCGTTCATGGCGTCCATGGGAAAAGTATTATTTTCTCCTATTTTGCGCTAGCCGGAGACGCAGTGGTTGTCCTAACAGCCACTTTTCAAGGCACGCTGAAATGAGCATTATTTCAATGTCGTTTCCGTTGATATTTGTACCGACACACATCGAGTTGCTTATTTAGCGTGGTCATACGCCTTAAAGTCGGAGTAGAGTGTCCGGTATGTACAAGGTTGTGTAGGAAGGAGACAGAGAAGGCTCATCCGTAAAGGCAAGATGGTTCATTTGTGTAGGAGACAGAGAGAACATAAACACCCATAATGGCAAGGTTCATAAGAATGTCACTACGAGCTTTTAAATGTAGTCCATTGTGGTAGCTTCTGGCTAAAAGCGCTTTGCTCTTAGTGAAGATCGCCGCGCGGCGCCCAAACCTCTGTCCCGACGATGGCTTAGACATGAAGAAGCAAGAAAAAAATTACCGGACACTAGATGTTAGAAAATGTGTTAAATGTTTTATTTAACTGACTAATCACACCAATAAATATGTATAAATAAATTGGTTTTCTTGTACAAGAAAGGAAAGATTTCATCATTTATGAGTTATGAATTTGTGATAAGACATAATATGTTTAGCGGTGCCTGTTAATTAACACTCGTCAATGCAATTAATGGATATACCTAGTTATTTACAAATGAAATAATAGAAGATTACTGCCGTGAGTGCATCAACGCCCAATTGCTGCCAAGGTGCTGTAACTTTTCTCAAACAATGCGATACATTTTTACTTTTTACAATCCTAGAAGTTGATATGCTAGGTATTTTTAGTAGTAAACGTGTCTGCTAGAGAATCTACAAGAATAACACTTACCTTGACGTCCAGATATTCACTGTCTTGGTCCTTCATTCAAAATAATCATAAAATATTCACGTTTTGCGCGCCACGCCATACTTTTTTTTTTGCCGTGCCTCATTTGTATCCAGCCAGTAACATTAAAAAAACTCTTTGTTCATAGAAATTGCTAGTGACTGAACGTAACAAAACCTCATTCCATATTCAAATAACACGACAGTTATGGGTTTTCATAGTGAAATTGCCGGCCGCAGATGATTTGTTTTTAACCACTACTAGAAGTTCGATTTATCTCAAACAAGGTTCTTAATATAATGCATTTAATATCATTTATTCTATTGAGTAAAGAAAAAAACGATCTACAAAACACGTAAAGTCCAACAAATTAAATCTTAGCTTCATATTCCTGACAAAGTAAAAACGGTTTATTTTAAAATTTCCCTTTAGCAAACCGTTGTGCGGTTTCCGACCGCGACCGCTGGTAAGTTTATAAAGAGCCTTCCAAAAGACTAAACGTGACTTTCAGTTCAAAACCTTGACAACTTTGTACATACACCGGTGACATACAAAAGTAGTATTTCTATTAATGGCACTAACGTCCACAATGAAAATAATAGCCATTTCCAGGTCTATTGTTAGGACGTAACGACATGTCGACAGCATTTGGAAATGGAAACAATTTTGTAACCTAAATATTAGGTTGTTTTGGGGTACAAGAGAAAAGTGAACTTATTCGCAGTTAAAATGATTGCAAATAAAGTCTGAATTTCAGCAGTGAAAGTTTAGTATACCTACCTTATTGATTTAACGAGGTCTAGAAAGTTTTTTATTTACTTAGTTTACTAGCAGACGTCCTACGGCATTGCGTGGATCCCGTTTCTCCCGATACCGTGGGAATTTCAAAAATCCGGCGTTATCTCTTGTGTACATTATAAAGGTAATTTTTGTGCAAAATTTCAGCTTTCTATATCCAAAGGCTGAGCGTTGATGAGTCAGTCAGTGAGTAAGTGAGTGATCGAGTCAGGACTTCTCTTAATAAACATGTGATTTTATACATTTATCGTATGACATGTTAAGCCGGTTTCAGCCGAGAGGGTATAAAGCGGTTTTGAAATAAATGAAATTAAAATGTTTTGGAGACACGTTGTTCTTTTATGTTATTTATTTTGCTTCATATTACAGATTTATGAAACCCAAAAGTACGACATTCAGGCAAACTAATAATATATTAAGTTACTGTTATTTACTTGCTCTCTATTTACAGATCCTACGTGACAACATTTCTTCCAAAGAACTAGACAATATTTATAAATATTTACATGTGTGTTTGGCCTACTTTCTTAGATAAAAAGATATTCTATTGTATCACAAAAAACGAGTAAAGGCGATATGTAAAAGTTTTAGCGTCCCTGTTACTCCACATGCGAAAAAACCGTCAGTGCGAGAGGGACGGATTCATGGAAAAGTTGCAAAATGTCAGTTTTTTATTAATATAAAATGTACTAAAGTTGCTATCAAAATTTAATTTAACCAGGTCCTAGATATTGTTAAAGATATATTATTATGTAAATCCCTTGAGAATGCCGATAAGGCGAAACTAGTTGGGGTTAATTGTGCTATAAAGTAAATTGTGAAACAGTACCAGTGTTTGTTTTCATCCATTGTAAAAACCTATCATATAAAATATAATTGTAATCCATACGTCATTCCAAATTGTCAAACCAGGAGAAATGGTGTCGAAAAAGACGTCATTTCAATAAATATATTTATCGAGCCAAATTTCTCCAATCACGTTTCTGTTTAACAGATCCCTAGAAATAGGCTCAAAAAATAATATACAATTTTATCACAATAATACATTCTTTACTAAAAGTATCGTTTTTTTTTTCTGTAGCGCCTTGAAAATACATCGTTTTTTTTATTCTGGAACTAAGAAGGCTCATCTCTGGCGACGTTTACATATCTGTCTGTGAAACAAAGTCATCGCTTAAACCAAAACTGTATAGCCTCATCCGCGGGATTTCTTAATTCCGTTGTATATTATTAAAATTAATAATTCAAAATATACTTTTTACACTTTTTATACCAATAGATGTCAGCGGTTTTTTAACCAACTTCAAATACCTGTCATAATACATTTTTCTATTCGCCTGATGACGACCCCACTGAGGGGTCGAAATAGGATAGCGTTTTAAAAACGTTTCATTGAGTAATTACATTAATGCAAAGTAGAGAATACAAAAAATAAAAAGCCCTAATACGGTATTTTGTAAAAAATATTTTATTAACATATTAAAATTAAGATGTATTCTGCCAGCAAAAGTTTCTTCAATTAAGCTGATTTGAAAACTAGGGCCATGAAAATCTTGTTTTATGATCCTGGTCATATTCAATCAGACTATGCCACCAGTATCATGCAAATTTTCCCGTTTAGGAGAGTGTGTTGGTAATAAATATATGTGAAAATGAAAAATGAACGAGATATTTTCAGAAGTTCCTAACCGCTATAGGAAGCGTAACAAGTTACCCACGTTATCCATACAACGTATTATACTTGCTACGACTACGTGTAACAGATCAGCTACGGTACGGTCACGGTATAGATAACTAACAGTATTCCATCTGGGGCAGTGTCCTTGAAACAACACTCGGTAGACGCACGCATTAGGGCTGCCCACATACATGCGTGGGAATCGGGTGGGGTACACTCTCCGCGTCCTTTCTTAAAGCGATTACTGTCGCCAAATTAGCAGCTCGATGTTTGTCAGTACGAATATCGATGGAAACGACATTGAAATAACGTTCATATCAGCGCGCAATGCATAGTGGCTGTTACGACGCTGCTGCGTCCTTGATATGGTGAAATAGGAGAAAATAATACTTTTCACACGAAGGTGTTATGTTTGTAGCTATCAAGTTTATCTATTACTCAAAGCATAAATTAATTAAATCGACTAGGCTGCTTAGGAGCAGTAGGGAATTTAAGCCAAAAAACATCATTCGGTAGAAATTTGTTTTCGTATAGAAAATTTGGTGGTATAAAAAAGAAAAATGTTGCATATGTTGTCTTAGAGTTGATAATTCATTATAAATTTTTTCAATATTTTTGGTTCGGCCATAAACGAGTAGTAGACTTTAGAATGTACCCATTTGGCGATACTATGGCCCTTAGCTGCGACGCACCCCTACTATAAGGTGTGAACCGAGATTTGGAAGCGCGCATTTCGGCCGTTTTATATGAAGACATAATACTGTTTTACTTATCTCTCTATATCTCTACTTATCCCTTATCTATAGTCTGGTAGGGTGTAGCGTAATATGAACGAGAAATTAACTACGGCGTAGCACATATGCAGCAGCTTTGTAACTTTACTTTCGTAGTATTTGTTACAGCAAGTACATACGGTGGCATAGCATAATTGTACTATCAAAACACCTTCATAAATAATATGCATGAGTTTGCGGCCTAACAAATTACAATAAATAAAAAACCTTTTTAAAAACAAGTTTTATTGAAACCATAGACTAAAACTACAAGTTCGGATCCCTGTAACTGATTTAATATTGTATGTTAATATTTTTTTTTTACAACATTTCAGCAAAAACAATGTCAAATAATTAAGTTGTCCCTCTGAAACCCGTACGGGTTTATGCGAGTGACACGCTACCAGCTCGCTACGAAGTAGGTAACAGTACAATTTATTTGTTATATGCTGACACGGTAGTATCTTTTTAATAGAGATAAAGTTTTAGTTTTGGATAGTCCTAACGACAAGTCTGCGCACAACTCGGCCGGCAAGCCGTTCAGAATCTCCGGTAGAAGATATTCCCACTTCCTCATGCCGTAGATATTAGTATATCTTGGCAGCCGATATACAGGTAGGTAGGATAAGTTACGCAGTTGATTTTGTCTGCTTAGTTTAGTCATAAAACTAATTTTATCAAGTTTATCTAGTAAGAAAGATAAGTTTACTTTGTTATAAACTGACATAACCTTACAATAATTGAACAAACCAGATTCATCCTCTTTGTATTTTTGTTTAAAATTTTTTGACACCATAGTCTTAAGGACCAAAGATTTCAAAAGTAAAGATAAGCCCTTACCGTATTATGATAGCACCAAAATATTTCCACCTTTAAATGGGTGACGCTCACACGTTTGGCATCAGTGCTCATCTGAACACAGTGATAGTTGGACGCCTTAAGTGCACTTAAAGTTTTGATTTGTACGACTTTAGTAGTCTGATCAGTTTGCTGACCATATGGTGCGCGCGTCGGCATTGTGTTAACGCAAACACCTTCAAAAAGGAGGCGGTTCTCAATTCGACTGTATGTTTTTTTTTTTTTTTTTTTTTTTTTTTTTTGGCGTTGTTACTCCATAACTCCGTCATTTCCCAACCGATTTGAACAATTTTTTTTTTGTTTGAAAGAGTATACTTCCAGGTAGGTCCCATTTTGGGTTTGGTCATGATCTGATGAAGGTCTTCAGAGATAGGCAGTGGAACTCCTCAGAAAATGACAGCATATCGCTCGAAATTGAGGCAATCGCTATGTACTTGGGTGCTGATTACAAGGTATTACTTGAAAATCGACATTCTTCCACCTGACCTTCGATCCTGGCTTCATCAACATATTCACCATAGAACTCTTCAAAGGATCAGAGCACATAACTCGAGATTGCGGCAATCACTGCGTTAGGGTGCTGATTCAAGGGTATTACTTGGAGATTATCAGAATACCCACCTGACCTTCGATCCTGGCTTCATCACCATAGAACTCCTCAACGGATGACAGCACATAACTTTGGATTGCGGCAACCAGTTTGTGTTAGGGTGCTCATTGCAGGGCATTGCTGAAAATTGCCAGCGTACCCACCTGACCTTCGATCTTGGCTTCATCACCGTAGAACTCTTCAACGGATGACAGCACATAACTCGAGATTGCGGTAATCATGTTGTGTTAGGGTGCTGATAGCAGGAAGCTACTCAAACATGGCTACTTATACTCACTTGAACTTCGTTTCATATTAATACCACGTTTGCAAGAACTACCTATACCTCACAATTTAACCCAGCAACACTAAAAAATGTGAAATAAAATAAACTTTTAACAAAAAAATAGCAACCGACTTCAATAGTAACAGCAGTCATTCACTAAAAAGTTAGTAATAATTCTATAAAGACCGATGGTACCGAAGCAACACTTTTGCCGACTTCTTTCTTCCTGAAACATTATGTTATCTAGAAGTCGGCGTATTTCCTACGATATAGCAACATAGAAACCAATATAAGAACGCCGCTTTGGAAGAATCATATTATGATTGCGTTCTAATGCCGTATCTTTTGCAAGCATGAAAAATCTCTGACTCTATCCTACTTTCAAATAATTTTATGATTTACCCAAGTCGGCCTTTTTAGATCCTCTTGTCCTCTAAAAGGGCCTCTTTGGATGAATCATATTATGATTCCGTTCTAATGCCGTCTCTTTTGCACGCGTGAAAAAACTCTGACTCCATCCTACTTTCATATAATTTCATGATTCACCCAGGTGATGTAGTGGGCAAGCGTGAGATTTGCGAATAATAAAGGGTTGTGTTTACAACCAGATAAATTAAAAGATGATGTACAAAAGATACTTTTTACTGCCAAAAATAGTAAATGTGCACCAACATTTTTATTGCCAAAGGCAATTTTAGTTCGTTTGCTAAAGGTAGTAAATGTGCACTAAATTGGTTTTTGGTTGGCATAAAAAAGTACCACAGCTAATGCACCACTAAGTTGCTATACCTAACCTACCCGCTCTCTTCTGCGGAGAAGGACTTCCGATTTCCAGTTTCTGGATACCTTCATTTAGATGATTTGGTGTACATTTACTAATTTTGGTGTTCACTGTTACGGATATGAAAGTTTATTTAGGTGGTCATTATATTTGTTCCCAATAATAAATAGTACATTACTGCTGAGACCAAGTAAGTGAGCTCTCACTGGTCGAGTAAGCTAAAAGTCTGAGCCCGTAGGGCGAAAGGTCTTTCAATTTAAATGGAAAGTAATTTAGGAGGTGATTCAGTATCGTTAACACATCACATTCCACTGCAAAGTGTAGTACTTTTATTTGCGCGAACTTTTTCTTCACTTGTCCATACAAACTGAGTCAGCTGATCGGACCACTTTGTACTGAGAAGTGAAAAAAAAGTTCGCGCAAAAAAAAGTGCTTTGCAGTGGAATGTGATGTATTAACGATACTGAATCACCTCCTAAATTACTTTCAATTTAAATTAAAAGACCTTTTCTCAAAAATATGTTGTAATGCTTTAATTACGTATTGCATAGACATGCCAGAAAGTACTTCATCCTGTAGAGCTATTTCAAGTCTCCAGGAAATCTGAATAACTGTCCAGGAAATTCGTATGAAAATCCATTACATACCATGTTTTTTTTTTTTAAACTATCCGTGTCTATGTTTTAAATGACTAAAGAGTTTGGCGATACGGTTTTTAGCGGCCAGTATAAAAAGAAAAAACATTACAATTTCGTGTTCAGAAAACGTTTGCTATATTTTATAATTGAAAATATATTATTTTTATTGACTTTATAGTTATATTTAAAACCATTGAACACTTAAAATTTAACCTCAATTTTACGAAGAGGGCTGGCCGTATACATTTGCCCAACGAAAAAAAAAAAAAAACGAAAAAAAAAATAAAAGCGGGAAATTATGTTGTTGCATAATATTTTCATTTAAAGTTTTTTGTGTAAATAAATTACAAAATGAGTTCAGAAGAAGGCTCTGATATAGAGTGTACTCCTCCAGATCTAAAAGCGGAAGCGGAATTAGCAAAAAACAACTTGCTTCCGCCAAAATCTAAGGAATATGAAAAGTTCATCAAGTGGAAAGCAGATAAACACACGAACAGTTGGTCGGAAAATGTGTTTTTGGCTTATTTCAGTCACCTTAGCCAAACAAAGCAGCCTTCCACTTTATGGGCGATGTATTCCATGCTCCTATGTGTTGTGCTCAATAAGAATAAAATAAACTTGAAAAATGATAACAATTTGACGGCATGGCTAAAAAGGCAATCAGATGGCTATATAAGCAAGAAGTCTAAAATATTTCAAGCCAACATATAGATGATAAATATCTAGTTATAAAGGTAAATAAATGATGCAATATTATTTTATGGCTCTAAAGTTATAAATAGGCCTTTAATTCATTATTAAAATTGAGTTTTTTGTTGTAGGTTGTTCTTATCATGGGAGTAAAAACGGTGTATGTAGAAGTCTGGAGCTTGGGAATCTAACTACAGAAGACGTCAAACACCGCGATAGCATTATTTTAGTAAAATTGCGTGACGCATAAAACAAACTCGATCGATTGTTTGTTATTCAAGATGAGTTTGTTAACGTAATAAAAAAACTTATATAATTTGAAAATATCTCGTTTTATTTTTGAGAAAAGCACTATACATTCCTCGACCATAATTAGCTATCCTGGACTCGTATATAAAAGTCCTCGCCCTATGGGCTCGGACTTTTAACTTACTCGTCCAGGATATCTTTAATTACTGGTCTCAGATGTAATGTACTATATATACGAGGCCAGGGAGTGCTAATTACTGTCGAAGCAAGTATAGTGCTTTTCTCAAAAATAAAACGGGTCAATTTATAGTAGGTCCTTAGGATAAGGATATTTATATATAAATAAAACACTTAGAGTGTGAACAACATTCCTGAAATTCAGTTACAAAAGAAAAACACAAATCCAATATAAAAATACTTTTTATTCACGAATTTATTGAACCAACGCAATACACCAAGAAAACCAATGAATCCGGAAATAGTAAAAATTTTCCGACAAAACATAATAAAAAATGGCTGGGCTGGCTGCAAGGATCGCAAAGAATAAATTGAATTAAACGTAACGGCCTGAATCCAGCGTCGCAGCCTTCCCCATAAATATGTAGGCATCTTATAAATATTTATATGGCAACTTTGGGGATGGACTGCAAAAATAGCAGTGTTTTACACGCTCGCGGGTGTTTTCACGGATATAAGACACCAAATCAAATCAAATAGAATTTAAAAAAGCAATAGAAATAATCTGTATGTAATCCTCATCCCCATTGTTATTATAAATGCGAAAGTGTTTGTAGGTTTCTTGGTTTGCTGGTTTGTTGATTTGTTGGTTTGTCCTTCTTTCACGCAGCAACGGACGCGTCGACGTAATTTTTGGCTTAGAGATAGATAGTTAATATGCCGTAGTAACATAGGCTACTTTTTATCCCGTAGAAATGCAAACTAAATCAACGCGGGCGAAGCCGTGGGCAAAAGCTAGTAGTATATAATATAGTATATAATAGTTGTATATAATAAATAATAACGCAAATATACAAAAAATCTAAATGATGGACTCACTTAAATTTTATAAAAGGATAAATACAACTGCATAAAATAAAACATATAAGAAAAAATATTAATGAAAAAAGGACAAGAATGAAAAATCAACGAAAAGTAAAACCTTTTCTATTTCGCATTTATAATAACAGTGTGGATGAGGATAGGCTGTCTTGAACTTTATAAAATAATAAATACACTTGCTTTCATTAAAAAATAAATGTAAAAATATTATTAAATATTTAAAAGATTTTACTTTTCGTTGATTTTCTATTCTTGTACTTTTTGTGAATCACCGGCACACTTTGCAAACAGTACACTGCTGTGTGCAACAAGCGACCGAACACGGGGCTCCGCAGGCTACTGCTACCCATGGCAAACGCGCCAGCGCACTCCGCGCTCAAAACGAGGGATACAGTTTTCATCACCGGAAGATGCACTAACAGCATTCGAGAAGGACGTAGAAGAGGAGTCTGAGGCGTACTGGAAAAAGTTTATCGAAAATTGATTTAGACGCAAAGATATTATAAAAAACTCATTGTTTAGACGCATGAAACTTTGTATAGATGCTGGTGGAGAGTTCTTTGAAAAGATTTAATAATAAAACTACTATACACCGTAATAGTAGTTTATGCTACAAGGGCGCAAAGGAATAAATTACGAGGACGATTTAAAACACGAGCGTAGCGAGTGTTTTAAACGTAACCGAGTAATTTATTGCTTTTACGCCCGTGTATCATACTACGTTTTTCAATGCATAGTGTGAGGAAATGAAAACAAATATAATCTTGTTAATTTTAAATTATAATTGGCTCAAAAGGATTGTATCCAAAGCCGTTAAACAGTGAAAAAAAAGTATAACATCTATGGTACACAGGAAAGTTTGCAGGTTAGCCAACCATTGTAAATAAATTAAAAAAAATAATAATAATAAAGCCCTAGGGCAAAATAATCGACTTTTTGTTCGGTTTTGATGCATAAAAAGTGGGCCTTTACGAGCACATGCATTGAAAAACATTTTTTTTTCCTTTTGCGAGAGAAATTCAGGGTGAAATAGAAAAAAGTATGTTAATTACAAAATTATTTTTATTAAAAAAAGTAAAATAGCTAGCAAAATTTCGAAAACCCAAATTCTATATATTGGTAAAACCAATCTAATAAAATATTTTTGAATTATGTGCATGATTTCTATTCATCAAACGAAGAGAAAAAGTGTGTTTGAAGACTTCATTTCAATAATTATTTCTATTATAGAAGAAAATTTATCCAAACATGGTTTCCAAAAACAAACCCCTCGATTATAAAGTCAAAATGAATATACCAGAAACCGATTACAATTTACACAGCCTATTTTAAGATTGTCTATCGTTTTTTAATAAGTAGATATATAAGCTTTTTTAGCTAGTCAGCGTCAGTAGATTACGCCAACTGCAATTTGGACCTGTCTTTGAAGGCCTACTCCTCCCACACGGGTGGTCCAAAAACTTTCATAAAAATATATGATAGGCATTATAGAGTCAAAAACAAATTTTAAGTTTCATAAACTGTTTTTCTGTTGTAAGTTTTGACAAAAAAAATCGAAAGTCATCGAAAGTTTCACATGATTAACACAAGAATTCTCTTACTCCTTCCAAACGCCTAAAGCGATTTTAATAATTATTTCACCAACTTATAGGAAATTTTTAGATCTAAAAAATTTAAGTTCAAAATTTTTTTTCCGTTCATGGCGTCCATGGGAAAAGTATTATTTTCTCCTATTTTGCGCTAGCCGGAGACGCAGTGGTTGTCCTAACAGCCACTTTTCAAGGCACGCTGAAATGAGCATTATTTCAATGTCGTTTCCGTTGATATTTGTACCGACACACATCGAGTTGCTTATTTAGCGTGGTCATACGCCTTAAAGTCGGAGTAGAGTGTCCGGTATGTACAAGGTTGTGTAGGAAGGAGACAGAGAAGGCTCATCCGTAAAGGCAAGATGGTTCATTTGTGTAGGAGACAGAGAGAACATAAACACCCATAATGGCAAGGTTCATAAGAATGTCACTACGAGCTTTTAAATGTAGTCCATTGTGGTAGCTTCTGGCTAAAAGCGCTTTGCTCTTAGTGAAGATCGCCGCGCGGCGCCCAAACCTCTGTCCCGACGATGGCTTAGACATGAAGAAGCAAGAAAAAAATTACCGGACACTAGATGTTAGAAAATGTGTTAAATGTTTTATTTAACTGACTAATCACACCAATAAATATGTATAAATAAATTGGTTTTCTTGTACAAGAAAGGAAAGATTTCATCATTTATGAGTTATGAATTTGTGATAAGACATAATATGTTTAGCGGTGCCTGTTAATTAACACTCGTCAATGCAATTAATGGATATACCTAGTTATTTACAAATGAAATAATAGAAGATTACTGCCGTGAGTGCATCAACGCCCAATTGCTGCCAAGGTGCTGTAACTTTTCTCAAACAATGCGATACATTTTTACTTTTTACAATCCTAGAAGTTGATATGCTAGGTATTTTTAGTAGTAAACGTGTCTGCTAGAGAATCTACAAGAATAACACTTACCTTGACGTCCAGATATTCACTGTCTTGGTCCTTCATTCAAAATAATCATAAAATATTCACGTTTTGCGCGCCACGCCATACTTTTTTTTTTGCCGTGCCTCATTTGTATCCAGCCAGTAACATTAAAAAAACTCTTTGTTCATAGAAATTGCTAGTGACTGAACGTAACAAAACCTCATTCCATATTCAAATAACACGACAGTTATGGGTTTTCATAGTGAAATTGCCGGCCGCAGATGATTTGTTTTTAACCACTACTAGAAGTTCGATTTATCTCAAACAAGGTTCTTAATATAATGCATTTAATATCATTTATTCTATTGAGTAAAGAAAAAAACGATCTACAAAACACGTAAAGTCCAACAAATTAAATCTTAGCTTCATATTCCTGACAAAGTAAAAACGGTTTATTTTAAAATTTCCCTTTAGCAAACCGTTGTGCGGTTTCCGACCGCGACCGCTGGTAAGTTTATAAAGAGCCTTCCAAAAGACTAAACGTGACTTTCAGTTCAAAACCTTGACAACTTTGTACATACACCGGTGACATACAAAAGTAGTATTTCTATTAATGGCACTAACGTCCACAATGAAAATAATAGCCATTTCCAGGTCTATTGTTAGGACGTAACGACATGTCGACAGCATTTGGAAATGGAAACAATTTTGTAACCTAAATATTAGGTTGTTTTGGGGTACAAGAGAAAAGTGAACTTATTCGCAGTTAAAATGATTGCAAATAAAGTCTGAATTTCAGCAGTGAAAGTTTAGTATACCTACCTTATTGATTTAACGAGGTCTAGAAAGTTTTTTATTTACTTAGTTTACTAGCAGACGTCCTACGGCATTGCGTGGATCCCGTTTCTCCCGATACCGTGGGAATTTCAAAAATCCGGCGTTATCTCTTGTGTACATTATAAAGGTAATTTTTGTGCAAAATTTCAGCTTTCTATATCCAAAGGCTGAGCGTTGATGAGTCAGTCAGTGAGTAAGTGAGTGATCGAGTCAGGACTTCTCTTAATAAACATGTGATTTTATACATTTATCGTATGACATGTTAAGCCGGTTTCAGCCGAGAGGGTATAAAGCGGTTTTGAAATAAATGAAATTAAAATGTTTTGGAGACACGTTGTTCTTTTATGTTATTTATTTTGCTTCATATTACAGATTTATGAAACCCAAAAGTACGACATTCAGGCAAACTAATAATATATTAAGTTACTGTTATTTACTTGCTCTCTATTTACAGATCCTACGTGACAACATTTCTTCCAAAGAACTAGACAATATTTATAAATATTTACATGTGTGTTTGGCCTACTTTCTTAGATAAAAAGATATTCTATTGTATCACAAAAAACGAGTAAAGGCGATATGTAAAAGTTTTAGCGTCCCTGTTACTCCACATGCGAAAAAACCGTCAGTGCGAGAGGGACGGATTCATGGAAAAGTTGCAAAATGTCAGTTTTTTATTAATATAAAATGTACTAAAGTTGCTATCAAAATTTAATTTAACCAGGTCCTAGATATTGTTAAAGATATATTATTATGTAAATCCCTTGAGAATGCCGATAAGGCGAAACTAGTTGGGGTTAATTGTGCTATAAAGTAAATTGTGAAACAGTACCAGTGTTTGTTTTCATCCATTGTAAAAACCTATCATATAAAATATAATTGTAATCCATACGTCATTCCAAATTGTCAAACCAGGAGAAATGGTGTCGAAAAAGACGTCATTTCAATAAATATATTTATCGAGCCAAATTTCTCCAATCACGTTTCTGTTTAACAGATCCCTAGAAATAGGCTCAAAAAATAATATACAATTTTATCACAATAATACATTCTTTACTAAAAGTATCGTTTTTTTTTTCTGTAGCGCCTTGAAAATACATCGTTTTTTTTATTCTGGAACTAAGAAGGCTCATCTCTGGCGACGTTTACATATCTGTCTGTGAAACAAAGTCATCGCTTAAACCAAAACTGTATAGCCTCATCCGCGGGATTTCTTAATTCCGTTGTATATTATTAAAATTAATAATTCAAAATATACTTTTTACACTTTTTATACCAATAGATGTCAGCGGTTTTTTAACCAACTTCAAATACCTGTCATAATACATTTTTCTATTCGCCTGATGACGACCCCACTGAGGGGTCGAAATAGGATAGCGTTTTAAAAACGTTTCATTGAGTAATTACATTAATGCAAAGTAGAGAATACAAAAAATAAAAAGCCCTAATACGGTATTTTGTAAAAAATATTTTATTAACATATTAAAATTAAGATGTATTCTGCCAGCAAAAGTTTCTTCAATTAAGCTGATTTGAAAACTAGGGCCATGAAAATCTTGTTTTATGATCCTGGTCATATTCAATCAGACTATGCCACCAGTATCATGCAAATTTTCCCGTTTAGGAGAGTGTGTTGGTAATAAATATATGTGAAAATGAAAAATGAACGAGATATTTTCAGAAGTTCCTAACCGCTATAGGAAGCGTAACAAGTTACCCACGTTATCCATACAACGTATTATACTTGCTACGACTACGTGTAACAGATCAGCTACGGTACGGTCACGGTATAGATAACTAACAGTATTCCATCTGGGGCAGTGTCCTTGAAACAACACTCGGTAGACGCACGCATTAGGGCTGCCCACATACATGCGTGGGAATCGGGTGGGGTACACTCTCCGCGTCCTTTCTTAAAGCGATTACTGTCGCCAAATTAGCAGCTCGATGTTTGTCAGTACGAATATCGATGGAAACGACATTGAAATAACGTTCATATCAGCGCGCAATGCATAGTGGCTGTTACGACGCTGCTGCGTCCTTGATATGGTGAAATAGGAGAAAATAATACTTTTCACACGAAGGTGTTATGTTTGTAGCTATCAAGTTTATCTATTACTCAAAGCATAAATTAATTAAATCGACTAGGCTGCTTAGGAGCAGTAGGGAATTTAAGCCAAAAAACATCATTCGGTAGAAATTTGTTTTCGTATAGAAAATTTGGTGGTATAAAAAAGAAAAATGTTGCATATGTTGTCTTAGAGTTGATAATTCATTATAAATTTTTTCAATATTTTTGGTTCGGCCATAAACGAGTAGTAGACTTTAGAATGTACCCATTTGGCGATACTATGGCCCTTAGCTGCGACGCACCCCTACTATAAGGTGTGAACCGAGATTTGGAAGCGCGCATTTCGGCCGTTTTATATGAAGACATAATACTGTTTTACTTATCTCTCTATATCTCTACTTATCCCTTATCTATAGTCTGGTAGGGTGTAGCGTAATATGAACGAGAAATTAACTACGGCGTAGCACATATGCAGCAGCTTTGTAACTTTACTTTCGTAGTATTTGTTACAGCAAGTACATACGGTGGCATAGCATAATTGTACTATCAAAACACCTTCATAAATAATATGCATGAGTTTGCGGCCTAACAAATTACAATAAATAAAAAACCTTTTTAAAAACAAGTTTTATTGAAACCATAGACTAAAACTACAAGTTCGGATCCCTGTAACTGATTTAATATTGTATGTTAATATTTTTTTTTTACAACATTTCAGCAAAAACAATGTCAAATAATTAAGTTGTCCCTCTGAAACCCGTACGGGTTTATGCGAGTGACACGCTACCAGCTCGCTACGAAGTAGGTAACAGTACAATTTATTTGTTATATGCTGACACGGTAGTATCTTTTTAATAGAGATAAAGTTTTAGTTTTGGATAGTCCTAACGACAAGTCTGCGCACAACTCGGCCGGCAAGCCGTTCAGAATCTCCGGTAGAAGATATTCCCACTTCCTCATGCCGTAGATATTAGTATATCTTGGCAGCCGATATACAGGTAGGTAGGATAAGTTACGCAGTTGATTTTGTCTGCTTAGTTTAGTCATAAAACTAATTTTATCAAGTTTATCTAGTAAGAAAGATAAGTTTACTTTGTTATAAACTGACATAACCTTACAATAATTGAACAAACCAGATTCATCCTCTTTGTATTTTTGTTTAAAATTTTTTGACACCATAGTCTTAAGGACCAAAGATTTCAAAAGTAAAGATAAGCCCTTACCGTATTATGATAGCACCAAAATATTTCCACCTTTAAATGGGTGACGCTCACACGTTTGGCATCAGTGCTCATCTGAACACAGTGATAGTTGGACGCCTTAAGTGCACTTAAAGTTTTGATTTGTACGACTTTAGTAGTCTGATCAGTTTGCTGACCATATGGTGCGCGCGTCGGCATTGTGTTAACGCAAACACCTTCAAAAAGGAGGCGGTTCTCAATTCGACTGTATGTTTTTTTTTTTTTTTTTTTTTTTTTTTTTTGGCGTTGTTACTCCATAACTCCGTCATTTCCCAACCGATTTGAACAATTTTTTTTTTGTTTGAAAGAGTATACTTCCAGGTAGGTCCCATTTTGGGTTTGGTCATGATCTGATGAAGGTCTTCAGAGATAGGCAGTGGAACTCCTCAGAAAATGACAGCATATCGCTCGAAATTGAGGCAATCGCTATGTACTTGGGTGCTGATTACAAGGTATTACTTGAAAATCGACATTCTTCCACCTGACCTTCGATCCTGGCTTCATCAACATATTCACCATAGAACTCTTCAAAGGATCAGAGCACATAACTCGAGATTGCGGCAATCACTGCGTTAGGGTGCTGATTCAAGGGTATTACTTGGAGATTATCAGAATACCCACCTGACCTTCGATCCTGGCTTCATCACCATAGAACTCCTCAACGGATGACAGCACATAACTTTGGATTGCGGCAACCAGTTTGTGTTAGGGTGCTCATTGCAGGGCATTGCTGAAAATTGCCAGCGTACCCACCTGACCTTCGATCTTGGCTTCATCACCGTAGAACTCTTCAACGGATGACAGCACATAACTCGAGATTGCGGTAATCATGTTGTGTTAGGGTGCTGATAGCAGGAAGCTACTCAAACATGGCTACTTATACTCACTTGAACTTCGTTTCATATTAATACCACGTTTGCAAGAACTACCTATACCTCACAATTTAACCCAGCAACACTAAAAAATGTGAAATAAAATAAACTTTTAACAAAAAAATAGCAACCGACTTCAATAGTAACAGCAGTCATTCACTAAAAAGTTAGTAATAATTCTATAAAGACCGATGGTACCGAAGCAACACTTTTGCCGACTTCTTTCTTCCTGAAACATTATGTTATCTAGAAGTCGGCGTATTTCCTACGATATAGCAACATAGAAACCAATATAAGAACGCCGCTTTGGAAGAATCATATTATGATTGCGTTCTAATGCCGTATCTTTTGCAAGCATGAAAAATCTCTGACTCTATCCTACTTTCAAATAATTTTATGATTTACCCAAGTCGGCCTTTTTAGATCCTCTTGTCCTCTAAAAGGGCCTCTTTGGATGAATCATATTATGATTCCGTTCTAATGCCGTCTCTTTTGCACGCGTGAAAAAACTCTGACTCCATCCTACTTTCATATAATTTCATGATTCACCCAGGTGATGTAGTGGGCAAGCGTGAGATTTGCGAATAATAAAGGGTTGTGTTTACAACCAGATAAATTAAAAGATGATGTACAAAAGATACTTTTTACTGCCAAAAATAGTAAATGTGCACCAACATTTTTATTGCCAAAGGCAATTTTAGTTCGTTTGCTAAAGGTAGTAAATGTGCACTAAATTGGTTTTTGGTTGGCATAAAAAAGTACCACAGCTAATGCACCACTAAGTTGCTATACCTAACCTACCCGCTCTCTTCTGCGGAGAAGGACTTCCGATTTCCAGTTTCTGGATACCTTCATTTAGATGATTTGGTGTACATTTACTAATTTTGGTGTTCACTGTTACGGATATGAAAGTTTATTTAGGTGGTCATTATATTTGTTCCCAATAATAAATAGTACATTACTGCTGAGACCAAGTAAGTGAGCTCTCACTGGTCGAGTAAGCTAAAAGTCTGAGCCCGTAGGGCGAAAGGTCTTTCAATTTAAATGGAAAGTAATTTAGGAGGTGATTCAGTATCGTTAACACATCACATTCCACTGCAAAGTGTAGTACTTTTATTTGCGCGAACTTTTTCTTCACTTGTCCATACAAACTGAGTCAGCTGATCGGACCACTTTGTACTGAGAAGTGAAAAAAAAGTTCGCGCAAAAAAAAGTGCTTTGCAGTGGAATGTGATGTATTAACGATACTGAATCACCTCCTAAATTACTTTCAATTTAAATTAAAAGACCTTTTCTCAAAAATATGTTGTAATGCTTTAATTACGTATTGCATAGACATGCCAGAAAGTACTTCATCCTGTAGAGCTATTTCAAGTCTCCAGGAAATCTGAATAACTGTCCAGGAAATTCGTATGAAAATCCATTACATACCATGTTTTTTTTTTTTAAACTATCCGTGTCTATGTTTTAAATGACTAAAGAGTTTGGCGATACGGTTTTTAGCGGCCAGTATAAAAAGAAAAAACATTACAATTTCGTGTTCAGAAAACGTTTGCTATATTTTATAATTGAAAATATATTATTTTTATTGACTTTATAGTTATATTTAAAACCATTGAACACTTAAAATTTAACCTCAATTTTACGAAGAGGGCTGGCCGTATACATTTGCCCAACGAAAAAAAAAAAAAAACGAAAAAAAAAATAAAAGCGGGAAATTATGTTGTTGCATAATATTTTCATTTAAAGTTTTTTGTGTAAATAAATTACAAAATGAGTTCAGAAGAAGGCTCTGATATAGAGTGTACTCCTCCAGATCTAAAAGCGGAAGCGGAATTAGCAAAAAACAACTTGCTTCCGCCAAAATCTAAGGAATATGAAAAGTTCATCAAGTGGAAAGCAGATAAACACACGAACAGTTGGTCGGAAAATGTGTTTTTGGCTTATTTCAGTCACCTTAGCCAAACAAAGCAGCCTTCCACTTTATGGGCGATGTATTCCATGCTCCTATGTGTTGTGCTCAATAAGAATAAAATAAACTTGAAAAATGATAACAATTTGACGGCATGGCTAAAAAGGCAATCAGATGGCTATATAAGCAAGAAGTCTAAAATATTTCAAGCCAACATATAGATGATAAATATCTAGTTATAAAGGTAAATAAATGATGCA
The DNA here is from genome assembly GCA_934047225.1 of Ypsolopha sequella. Taxonomy (NCBI): domain Eukaryota; kingdom Metazoa; phylum Arthropoda; class Insecta; order Lepidoptera; family Ypsolophidae; genus Ypsolopha; species Ypsolopha sequella. The sequence goes on from OW203991.1 coordinate 10,551,710, forward strand.
ATATTATTTTATGGCTCTAAAGTTATAAATAGGCCTTTAATTCATTATTAAAATTGAGTTTTTTGTTGTAGGTTGTTCTTATCATGGGAGTAAAAACGGTGTATGTAGAAGTCTGGAGCTTGGGAATCTAACTACAGAAGACGTCAAACACCGCGATAGCATTATTTTAGTAAAATTGCGTGACGCATAAAACAAACTCGATCGATTGTTTGTTATTCAAGATGAGTTTGTTAACGTAATAAAAAAACTTATATAATTTGAAAATATCTCGTTTTATTTTTGAGAAAAGCACTATACATTCCTCGACCATAATTAGCTATCCTGGACTCGTATATAAAAGTCCTCGCCCTATGGGCTCGGACTTTTAACTTACTCGTCCAGGATATCTTTAATTACTGGTCTCAGATGTAATGTACTATATATACGAGGCCAGGGAGTGCTAATTACTGTCGAAGCAAGTATAGTGCTTTTCTCAAAAATAAAACGGGTCAATTTATAGTAGGTCCTTAGGATAAGGATATTTATATATAAATAAAACACTTAGAGTGTGAACAACATTCCTGAAATTCAGTTACAAAAGAAAAACACAAATCCAATATAAAAATACTTTTTATTCACGAATTTATTGAACCAACGCAATACACCAAGAAAACCAATGAATCCGGAAATAGTAAAAATTTTCCGACAAAACATAATAAAAAATGGCTGGGCTGGCTGCAAGGATCGCAAAGAATAAATTGAATTAAACGTAACGGCCTGAATCCAGCGTCGCAGCCTTCCCCATAAATATGTAGGCATCTTATAAATATTTATATGGCAACTTTGGGGATGGACTGCAAAAATAGCAGTGTTTTACACGCTCGCGGGTGTTTTCACGGATATAAGACACCAAATCAAATCAAATAGAATTTAAAAAAGCAATAGAAATAATCTGTATGTAATCCTCATCCCCATTGTTATTATAAATGCGAAAGTGTTTGTAGGTTTCTTGGTTTGCTGGTTTGTTGATTTGTTGGTTTGTCCTTCTTTCACGCAGCAACGGACGCGTCGACGTAATTTTTGGCTTAGAGATAGATAGTTAATATGCCGTAGTAACATAGGCTACTTTTTATCCCGTAGAAATGCAAACTAAATCAACGCGGGCGAAGCCGTGGGCAAAAGCTAGTAGTATATAATATAGTATATAATAGTTGTATATAATAAATAATAACGCAAATATACAAAAAATCTAAATGATGGACTCACTTAAATTTTATAAAAGGATAAATACAACTGCATAAAATAAAACATATAAGAAAAAATATTAATGAAAAAAGGACAAGAATGAAAAATCAACGAAAAGTAAAACCTTTTCTATTTCGCATTTATAATAACAGTGTGGATGAGGATAGGCTGTCTTGAACTTTATAAAATAATAAATACACTTGCTTTCATTAAAAAATAAATGTAAAAATATTATTAAATATTTAAAAGATTTTACTTTTCGTTGATTTTCTATTCTTGTACTTTTTGTGAATCACCGGCACACTTTGCAAACAGTACACTGCTGTGTGCAACAAGCGACCGAACACGGGGCTCCGCAGGCTACTGCTACCCATGGCAAACGCGCCAGCGCACTCCGCGCTCAAAACGAGGGATACAGTTTTCATCACCGGAAGATGCACTAACAGCATTCGAGAAGGACGTAGAAGAGGAGTCTGAGGCGTACTGGAAAAAGTTTATCGAAAATTGATTTAGACGCAAAGATATTATAAAAAACTCATTGTTTAGACGCATGAAACTTTGTATAGATGCTGGTGGAGAGTTCTTTGAAAAGATTTAATAATAAAACTACTATACACCGTAATAGTAGTTTATGCTACAAGGGCGCAAAGGAATAAATTACGAGGACGATTTAAAACACGAGCGTAGCGAGTGTTTTAAACGTAACCGAGTAATTTATTGCTTTTACGCCCGTGTATCATACTACGTTTTTCAATGCATAGTGTGAGGAAATGAAAACAAATATAATCTTGTTAATTTTAAATTATAATTGGCTCAAAAGGATTGTATCCAAAGCCGTTAAACAGTGAAAAAAAAGTATAACATCTATGGTACACAGGAAAGTTTGCAGGTTAGCCAACCATTGTAAATAAATTAAAAAAAATAATAATAATAAAGCCCTAGGGCAAAATAATCGACTTTTTGTTCGGTTTTGATGCATAAAAAGTGGGCCTTTACGAGCACATGCATTGAAAAACATTTTTTTTTCCTTTTGCGAGAGAAATTCAGGGTGAAATAGAAAAAAGTATGTTAATTACAAAATTATTTTTATTAAAAAAAGTAAAATAGCTAGCAAAATTTCGAAAACCCAAATTCTATATATTGGTAAAACCAATCTAATAAAATATTTTTGAATTATGTGCATGATTTCTATTCATCAAACGAAGAGAAAAAGTGTGTTTGAAGACTTCATTTCAATAATTATTTCTATTATAGAAGAAAATTTATCCAAACATGGTTTCCAAAAACAAACCCCTCGATTATAAAGTCAAAATGAATATACCAGAAACCGATTACAATTTACACAGCCTATTTTAAGATTGTCTATCGTTTTTTAATAAGTAGATATATAAGCTTTTTTAGCTAGTCAGCGTCAGTAGATTACGCCAACTGCAATTTGGACCTGTCTTTGAAGGCCTACTCCTCCCACACGGGTGGTCCAAAAACTTTCATAAAAATATATGATAGGCATTATAGAGTCAAAAACAAATTTTAAGTTTCATAAACTGTTTTTCTGTTGTAAGTTTTGACAAAAAAAATCGAAAGTCATCGAAAGTTTCACATGATTAACACAAGAATTCTCTTACTCCTTCCAAACGCCTAAAGCGATTTTAATAATTATTTCACCAACTTATAGGAAATTTTTAGATCTAAAAAATTTAAGTTCAAAATTTTTTTTCCGTTCATGGCGTCCATGGGAAAAGTATTATTTTCTCCTATTTTGCGCTAGCCGGAGACGCAGTGGTTGTCCTAACAGCCACTTTTCAAGGCACGCTGAAATGAGCATTATTTCAATGTCGTTTCCGTTGATATTTGTACCGACACACATCGAGTTGCTTATTTAGCGTGGTCATACGCCTTAAAGTCGGAGTAGAGTGTCCGGTATGTACAAGGTTGTGTAGGAAGGAGACAGAGAAGGCTCATCCGTAAAGGCAAGATGGTTCATTTGTGTAGGAGACAGAGAGAACATAAACACCCATAATGGCAAGGTTCATAAGAATGTCACTACGAGCTTTTAAATGTAGTCCATTGTGGTAGCTTCTGGCTAAAAGCGCTTTGCTCTTAGTGAAGATCGCCGCGCGGCGCCCAAACCTCTGTCCCGACGATGGCTTAGACATGAAGAAGCAAGAAAAAAATTACCGGACACTAGATGTTAGAAAATGTGTTAAATGTTTTATTTAACTGACTAATCACACCAATAAATATGTATAAATAAATTGGTTTTCTTGTACAAGAAAGGAAAGATTTCATCATTTATGAGTTATGAATTTGTGATAAGACATAATATGTTTAGCGGTGCCTGTTAATTAACACTCGTCAATGCAATTAATGGATATACCTAGTTATTTACAAATGAAATAATAGAAGATTACTGCCGTGAGTGCATCAACGCCCAATTGCTGCCAAGGTGCTGTAACTTTTCTCAAACAATGCGATACATTTTTACTTTTTACAATCCTAGAAGTTGATATGCTAGGTATTTTTAGTAGTAAACGTGTCTGCTAGAGAATCTACAAGAATAACACTTACCTTGACGTCCAGATATTCACTGTCTTGGTCCTTCATTCAAAATAATCATAAAATATTCACGTTTTGCGCGCCACGCCATACTTTTTTTTTTGCCGTGCCTCATTTGTATCCAGCCAGTAACATTAAAAAAACTCTTTGTTCATAGAAATTGCTAGTGACTGAACGTAACAAAACCTCATTCCATATTCAAATAACACGACAGTTATGGGTTTTCATAGTGAAATTGCCGGCCGCAGATGATTTGTTTTTAACCACTACTAGAAGTTCGATTTATCTCAAACAAGGTTCTTAATATAATGCATTTAATATCATTTATTCTATTGAGTAAAGAAAAAAACGATCTACAAAACACGTAAAGTCCAACAAATTAAATCTTAGCTTCATATTCCTGACAAAGTAAAAACGGTTTATTTTAAAATTTCCCTTTAGCAAACCGTTGTGCGGTTTCCGACCGCGACCGCTGGTAAGTTTATAAAGAGCCTTCCAAAAGACTAAACGTGACTTTCAGTTCAAAACCTTGACAACTTTGTACATACACCGGTGACATACAAAAGTAGTATTTCTATTAATGGCACTAACGTCCACAATGAAAATAATAGCCATTTCCAGGTCTATTGTTAGGACGTAACGACATGTCGACAGCATTTGGAAATGGAAACAATTTTGTAACCTAAATATTAGGTTGTTTTGGGGTACAAGAGAAAAGTGAACTTATTCGCAGTTAAAATGATTGCAAATAAAGTCTGAATTTCAGCAGTGAAAGTTTAGTATACCTACCTTATTGATTTAACGAGGTCTAGAAAGTTTTTTATTTACTTAGTTTACTAGCAGACGTCCTACGGCATTGCGTGGATCCCGTTTCTCCCGATACCGTGGGAATTTCAAAAATCCGGCGTTATCTCTTGTGTACATTATAAAGGTAATTTTTGTGCAAAATTTCAGCTTTCTATATCCAAAGGCTGAGCGTTGATGAGTCAGTCAGTGAGTAAGTGAGTGATCGAGTCAGGACTTCTCTTAATAAACATGTGATTTTATACATTTATCGTATGACATGTTAAGCCGGTTTCAGCCGAGAGGGTATAAAGCGGTTTTGAAATAAATGAAATTAAAATGTTTTGGAGACACGTTGTTCTTTTATGTTATTTATTTTGCTTCATATTACAGATTTATGAAACCCAAAAGTACGACATTCAGGCAAACTAATAATATATTAAGTTACTGTTATTTACTTGCTCTCTATTTACAGATCCTACGTGACAACATTTCTTCCAAAGAACTAGACAATATTTATAAATATTTACATGTGTGTTTGGCCTACTTTCTTAGATAAAAAGATATTCTATTGTATCACAAAAAACGAGTAAAGGCGATATGTAAAAGTTTTAGCGTCCCTGTTACTCCACATGCGAAAAAACCGTCAGTGCGAGAGGGACGGATTCATGGAAAAGTTGCAAAATGTCAGTTTTTTATTAATATAAAATGTACTAAAGTTGCTATCAAAATTTAATTTAACCAGGTCCTAGATATTGTTAAAGATATATTATTATGTAAATCCCTTGAGAATGCCGATAAGGCGAAACTAGTTGGGGTTAATTGTGCTATAAAGTAAATTGTGAAACAGTACCAGTGTTTGTTTTCATCCATTGTAAAAACCTATCATATAAAATATAATTGTAATCCATACGTCATTCCAAATTGTCAAACCAGGAGAAATGGTGTCGAAAAAGACGTCATTTCAATAAATATATTTATCGAGCCAAATTTCTCCAATCACGTTTCTGTTTAACAGATCCCTAGAAATAGGCTCAAAAAATAATATACAATTTTATCACAATAATACATTCTTTACTAAAAGTATCGTTTTTTTTTTCTGTAGCGCCTTGAAAATACATCGTTTTTTTTATTCTGGAACTAAGAAGGCTCATCTCTGGCGACGTTTACATATCTGTCTGTGAAACAAAGTCATCGCTTAAACCAAAACTGTATAGCCTCATCCGCGGGATTTCTTAATTCCGTTGTATATTATTAAAATTAATAATTCAAAATATACTTTTTACACTTTTTATACCAATAGATGTCAGCGGTTTTTTAACCAACTTCAAATACCTGTCATAATACATTTTTCTATTCGCCTGATGACGACCCCACTGAGGGGTCGAAATAGGATAGCGTTTTAAAAACGTTTCATTGAGTAATTACATTAATGCAAAGTAGAGAATACAAAAAATAAAAAGCCCTAATACGGTATTTTGTAAAAAATATTTTATTAACATATTAAAATTAAGATGTATTCTGCCAGCAAAAGTTTCTTCAATTAAGCTGATTTGAAAACTAGGGCCATGAAAATCTTGTTTTATGATCCTGGTCATATTCAATCAGACTATGCCACCAGTATCATGCAAATTTTCCCGTTTAGGAGAGTGTGTTGGTAATAAATATATGTGAAAATGAAAAATGAACGAGATATTTTCAGAAGTTCCTAACCGCTATAGGAAGCGTAACAAGTTACCCACGTTATCCATACAACGTATTATACTTGCTACGACTACGTGTAACAGATCAGCTACGGTACGGTCACGGTATAGATAACTAACAGTATTCCATCTGGGGCAGTGTCCTTGAAACAACACTCGGTAGACGCACGCATTAGGGCTGCCCACATACATGCGTGGGAATCGGGTGGGGTACACTCTCCGCGTCCTTTCTTAAAGCGATTACTGTCGCCAAATTAGCAGCTCGATGTTTGTCAGTACGAATATCGATGGAAACGACATTGAAATAACGTTCATATCAGCGCGCAATGCATAGTGGCTGTTACGACGCTGCTGCGTCCTTGATATGGTGAAATAGGAGAAAATAATACTTTTCACACGAAGGTGTTATGTTTGTAGCTATCAAGTTTATCTATTACTCAAAGCATAAATTAATTAAATCGACTAGGCTGCTTAGGAGCAGTAGGGAATTTAAGCCAAAAAACATCATTCGGTAGAAATTTGTTTTCGTATAGAAAATTTGGTGGTATAAAAAAGAAAAATGTTGCATATGTTGTCTTAGAGTTGATAATTCATTATAAATTTTTTCAATATTTTTGGTTCGGCCATAAACGAGTAGTAGACTTTAGAATGTACCCATTTGGCGATACTATGGCCCTTAGCTGCGACGCACCCCTACTATAAGGTGTGAACCGAGATTTGGAAGCGCGCATTTCGGCCGTTTTATATGAAGACATAATACTGTTTTACTTATCTCTCTATATCTCTACTTATCCCTTATCTATAGTCTGGTAGGGTGTAGCGTAATATGAACGAGAAATTAACTACGGCGTAGCACATATGCAGCAGCTTTGTAACTTTACTTTCGTAGTATTTGTTACAGCAAGTACATACGGTGGCATAGCATAATTGTACTATCAAAACACCTTCATAAATAATATGCATGAGTTTGCGGCCTAACAAATTACAATAAATAAAAAACCTTTTTAAAAACAAGTTTTATTGAAACCATAGACTAAAACTACAAGTTCGGATCCCTGTAACTGATTTAATATTGTATGTTAATATTTTTTTTTTACAACATTTCAGCAAAAACAATGTCAAATAATTAAGTTGTCCCTCTGAAACCCGTACGGGTTTATGCGAGTGACACGCTACCAGCTCGCTACGAAGTAGGTAACAGTACAATTTATTTGTTATATGCTGACACGGTAGTATCTTTTTAATAGAGATAAAGTTTTAGTTTTGGATAGTCCTAACGACAAGTCTGCGCACAACTCGGCCGGCAAGCCGTTCAGAATCTCCGGTAGAAGATATTCCCACTTCCTCATGCCGTAGATATTAGTATATCTTGGCAGCCGATATACAGGTAGGTAGGATAAGTTACGCAGTTGATTTTGTCTGCTTAGTTTAGTCATAAAACTAATTTTATCAAGTTTATCTAGTAAGAAAGATAAGTTTACTTTGTTATAAACTGACATAACCTTACAATAATTGAACAAACCAGATTCATCCTCTTTGTATTTTTGTTTAAAATTTTTTGACACCATAGTCTTAAGGACCAAAGATTTCAAAAGTAAAGATAAGCCCTTACCGTATTATGATAGCACCAAAATATTTCCACCTTTAAATGGGTGACGCTCACACGTTTGGCATCAGTGCTCATCTGAACACAGTGATAGTTGGACGCCTTAAGTGCACTTAAAGTTTTGATTTGTACGACTTTAGTAGTCTGATCAGTTTGCTGACCATATGGTGCGCGCGTCGGCATTGTGTTAACGCACACATTCAAAAACAATGCAATAGATTTTAGGTGCCAGATTTCATCTAAACTTTTGAAATCTTTGTTAAGGACAGTTAATTGTAGTTTGTATTTGTATATACTATGCAAGAGTATGTCTTGTATGTGCGCCCATAGGTACTCAGCCCGTAGCTTATGATAGAATCAGCTAGTGATAGGTATAAAGTTTGTAGAATAGTAAACGGCAGTTTGTATTTAAGTATAGCTAATTTGACGTTAATCGACCTCAATCTGTTACATAGTTTTTCGATGTGAGGTCTCTAGTGTAGGTGTTTGTCAATTATCAATCCTAGGTAGGTATGTTGATCTACTATTTGTCTTGTATTTTCTTATCCCTTGGTTAAAGAAGATATAAGTAATTTGATGTATAGTATAAGTTTATGTTAAAAAAAAAGACATGATCTTGCCAAGTTTCTTGCCCGTTCTTCTTAGCAAGACTAATCGAATGGGCGGAGGTAGGCATGTATTTATATATGTAACCTATTACTATGTAGTATATAGGATGGGATTTGGTCGGCCGCCTGGATTCGTGCTGGGGGCTCGGTTGGTGATCATTGAACCTTGTTCCTGGTCCCTGGCCGGGTCTCCGGTATGTGTTCGGGCGGTTGATTGGATTTCACCTTGTATAATAATATTTTACCTATAATTTTAATCATATATATATTGCTACATAAATTAAATAAACATTTAATCTAAGTAGTTCATGTACATTTATTATTTTATTACATATATTTTTATAAGATTAAAATTTGACTTGTGAAACGTGTATTATATATACCTACTTTGCAAAATAAACTTTTGGAATTTTGAATTTTGAAATATTCGCACGAACAGACGGTGGTTGTGGGCTGGCGATGCATGTACTGGTGATCGTGTGCAATAATAGCAGGTTTCTGAGTTGTTTTTATGTACGGTGAGTATATATGAATTATTTTGGTTTTGCTAGCATTAATGACCAAGCCTGCATCGTGCGCCCACTTACATAGGTTTCAAAAAGCTTGTCACGCGAACTATAATTAAAATACATACATACTTCGGCAAGTAGGTACTTACTTACTAATCAATCACTGTTCAATGAAATTAATTGGTATATCTATATATTACTTATATAGGGTACGGTCATCACAATAAACTACTATTTTCCACTATAAACAACCACGATTCGGTCATAACCCTCAACAAACGTCAAAAATCGTGAAGAAAAATTGGCTGCCAAACGCGATTGTGCAGCTAACTTCAGGCCACTGTAAACCACCATGATATGTACTATGGTGGTTGGTTTATTTGGTTTATTCCGCTTATTTACATAAGCAACTTATCCACAATAGCTGAGTGTGTTTATTTTGTTTATTCTGATGACCACACCTATAAACATTTGATACAACAAGCTTTGCGTTTTTAAAAAAAAAGAACAGTTTGGAACATTAAATCAGTTTCAGCGATCAAAACTCATTTTATTCTTTTTAGTCTATGGATTAAATAAAAGCTTCATTTGAAAAATTGTGCTTTTTTAGGATCCCATACAAAAAACCTCGAAAAAGTAGCATTTTTTAACGTTATCTTGTCCACCCCCCTAATCTCCAAATAAGATAACCTAAAAATATGGAAAAAATCATGGTAATAGGTGATTACATATAGATTAAAGAAAAAATATAACGGTTAAGATATTAGGGTTCCATACCCAGCGGGAGCCGCGAATTGTTTGTTAGGCGTTACCATTTCAGCGGCTTGTTTATGTCGCCTTAATGTTGCTTTAACCATAATTATTGCCATGTTTTTAGGGTTTTATTCCCGTAATGTGGGGGCACGGAACCCTTTGTGTGCGAGTCTGACTCGCACTTAGTCAAATTATTATAAATAAAAAATGTTTTTGAGGACTTCATCCACGTGAAATTACAAACAAAAGCTAAGTGAATAAACAACATTATTACAAAACTATTTGAATCAGTTAACACCACGGTGGTCGCGGCACATTCTGTGGTACCCCTGCCCGCCCCGACCGCCGCCTCGCCGCCCAGCGACAGTTCGAGCGTCAACCGCTGCGTTCCATTATACAACCGCGGACCACGCGCCCGCTTCAAATGATGGGATGGAAAACGGACTGGAATTCATTAACCGTTCATTTGTGATTTAAATTAATTATGAAAAGGTATGAAGCCGTAGTGGCTCAGTGGTAGAACGCTAGCCTCTCAAATCTTAGGTTCAATCCCCGGTTGAGCATGCATAAATGAGTTTTTCGGAATTTACGTGCATATTGAAAATTTTACTAAATGCAGAAAGTTAGCCTTTGAAACGGAGACAATGAAAAACATTTTTATTTCAAATAAATATCTGCACTTCACCTTTGAAAATGAAAAATACATCACAAAACACGAAAGAAAATGAAAATAAAAATATTTATTGATACCATCAATGTGAACAAAACATTAGGACTATACAACGTGTGACAGAAAGGTGTAACCATATTTGACGAACTTATTCAGTCAATAGTTTAGAACAACTTTTACTATGGAACAAACCCTGCACATCGAAAAAAAAAATTACTCGCTTCATAGGAAAATGCAATGCCGCTCGGCCGAAATGTATGGAAGGGCAGTTTTTTTTTGACATTTCAGGGTTGGCTCCATAGTAAAAGTTGTTCTATACCATTGACACAAAATTTGAGCACTTTTACACTCTAGACCCCCAGGACAAGTCCGACTTAGTGTGGGGTCTGCTACTAACCATTATTTATTGTTAAGTCTATGCTCAAGTACTTTTTAATTTTTTAACGTATGCGTAACGCCTAGTGTAGTTTAATACTGTACTATTACTGTTACTGTTTATTAGTTTACCCACATTGTAAAGCTTATTATCTTGTGCTATGAGAAATAAATAATTTTTGTCTTGTCTTAGCATAAAAAATCCGTTAATAAAATGGAAGAGAAATCATTTCTCTTCAAAAGTAAATTACGTACGCTTAAAATACTTCTACAAATGATGGAAAAGAAAAAAAAAAAAAAAAAAAATGATATTTTGTCAAAGTAAAACAGGCTGAGTTACAGAGAGTTTAAAATGCAACTGTTCTTCATTATCTTCTTTTTAAATACTTACTTTCAACGTTTTATTATATTTTTATTATCAACGAAAAAAATCGCGCAATGTATGGGGATTAAAATTTTTAACGCTGTGTGAGCGCCTTAAAATTGCAAAAAAGCTTGAAAAAAAAATGTATTCGTTTTAAGCTACAGAGAACACAATTGAAAGGATGCCCCGTGTCAAATTAGAAAAAGTCCTCCCTATTGTATTATATGTTACCAATTGTATTGTTATTTGAAATTCTAATTTACAAAAAACCAATGGAAACTTTGCGACGGCAACATACACAATACATAGGTAATAATGTTTTGTTGAATAACTATTATTTGAATTTAAGTGTTCTGTTATGATTAATTAGAAAAAGGCGGGTTTTTCACGATTCGGCTGCGAAACCGCTCTTAACACATTTATAAGTAACATATGGATTTTACTTTAGCAATAAGTCACTTCTTATCTTCGTTTACAAAGGATATTTAGCATATTATCTGAATACACGTTTATTGATGAGTGCACTTACAAGTATTTACTTCCGGAACGATTTTCCCGCCATTATCGTAGATACCGACTAATCTGGAAATTCATTACTGCATCTAATAATCGCTCCTATTCACAGTGTATGAGAGTCGTTTATTCCTCTCATTATTATCCAACAATTCACGAAGATGGCGGTCACAAATCACGGAGGACAATATGGGCCCAGTTTTGGGCCCCGGAGGCCCGTGACGCGGAGTATTTCAAAGGCTTTTGTTGGGTAAGATAATGTGTATTATGGAGGTTGCTTGCAACCGTATTTCAATACAATTCTTTAGAAGGCTCTTTTGTAATTGCACGAACAATTTGTGTTAGTGCTCAGAGTTCATGGTAGTTATTAAGTGGCAGGTAGCCGCCAACGACCTTGAATCGACCTGTTTCGATACAAATTTTGACAGAAACTATATTCAAATAACGTTCATATCAGCGTGCAATGCATAACGACGTCGCTGGCAGTCTCTGGATAGGGCAAAATAGGAGAAAGTAATACTTGTCACATGGACGCAATGGAAGGAAAAACAATTCCATAAATAATTTTTCCGAGCAATATTTTCCTTTCCACCTTTAGTGGTTTCCAAGAAATAATTTTAGTTTAAAAGCAGCTCGTATTTGAACAATATTTTTATTCTGTTTTTTATACGCGCGAATAGTTTCCTTAAATTAGTTTGTTTTTTATAGTTTAACTAACACTTTATATTTTTTTTATAATTTTTAAACATTTCTAAAGATTAGTCTATTTATAAGAGAAATAACTTTATAAATCGAGTAATTTTTGGATACCGCTGGGAAGAAGCGCCTTAATTTGTACTTACTCGGGCTTGTAAATGACGTAATCTTTTCCAAACTTTGGAATATATCTTTGACATATTCTTCACCACTCTAAAAAGTTTATCTGTTCAGGCAGGGATATTATTTGAATACTGGTAACATAGGTTCATACATAAATAGGTAAAACACCCTTTTTGAACCCAAAAACTTATGGAGGTTTTACAAATCACGTTTATTACGTTTTTTCCATGTGTTAGGTTTCCCTAGTCCCTGACAGACTCTGTTCGATGCATCGTATTTCACATAATCCGTAAATACTGCAAATACCGGCTAACTGACAACTTTATCAAAAATAACTTAAAATCAGCGAATGACAAAACATAGAAGACTCTTTTTGAACAAAGAGTCATTCGAAAATGTGACCAGGAGGCCAATTCCAGTGGTATGGAAATGATCTCCATTATCAAGGTGAGTGTCGTTCTTAGGAGTGCCCGTTTGACAACGACGGTGAACGCCGCGTCCTCGTCCAAAGAACAACACTCGTCTTGGTAATGCCGAAATTTTATCTGTGGAACTGTTGGTATATAGACAACAACAATCAAGCCGCATGTAATAATAATTTAACCAAACCATGTCTAAAACTCCTTGCACACACCGTAACTCAGCGGACGCACAATGTAATCTCGTACAGGTTTACGATGCAACGTCGCAACTAGAATCTTCAGGACGTGAGAAGCTAAATATTCCCAGTTAAATGGTTACATTGTTTGTTTATTGCGTGCATTTGACTAAAATTATGACATTTTGAGAAAACTTGACTTTCGCATTTGGCATCACTTGTGTGCCCTAGTTGTTATTACACTACAGCCGTAAAGAAATTAACTGTTGTCTAAGACTAAGAAATCTTATTTACTGTCCAGAAGCAAGCTAATGTATTCTACATAGGCTTTTTGAAGCGTTGTAAGTATAAACCAAACAATTGAAGAAAAAACTATGGTTGAAACCTTGAAACTGTAGTAGCAATTTTGAATTACTTAACTATAAAATCTAAATGATAGATCACTATTCATATTCAAAGGTACTTTTTTGACAACTAATGAAAAAATACAATAAGGAGAATAAAAAAACATTCTTTTAGGATAAAATATGATTCCATTCTTTAGTCTATAAGCCCTTTCACAGCCTCCTGACCTCGATTTTTACCGATATCTCTCAAGAATCTTAACTAACGTTGCACCTGCTTCCACCAAACGGCCATTATCAATCCCCAAAGGCTTAACCCGTTGGCGGATTTCCATGTCGGGACGCAAAGCTAGCTGAGCGACAATATCTAGATGTATTGTAGCATAGTTTGTAGCGCCAAGGCTGATTAATGGTTCAGGACGTCACAAGCTACTGCGTTGCTGCTTATAACTCCTATTAGTTTATACCGTATATTTTTTTCCACTTTTGTTTTCATTTAAGCATCACTTAAAATTTCTCTTAAGAGTTTTGGGTTGATGAGCTACATTTACGCTATAAGGGAACTTATGTAGAAACTTATTCCTTTATAAAATGTAACACTTAATGCGAAAATAAAGGTGTTTTATTATTTCAAAGCAATGTGCAGAAAACTACAGAAATTTGTAGTTTCATTTGACCGTCTTTACTCGCGACAAGCCACAGCGTAGCTTATTTTTGCTACGACTGAGCACGAGCTACGGCGTAGCTTATAAATTGTATTTACACAGTCTGCGTTGGTAGTCAATATCTGCCACAGCTATAAATGTTTCTCTATTCTACGAAAACCCTTTTATAAAAGACGATCCTCAAGCACAATTTCCCGATACAAGAGGCTACAAGTTTATATCTATTCAAGAGGGAATTTAACCGTCGGACCACGCGCCGCTCATATATCAGGGGATGCGGCGACGCGGGCGGTGATCGTTAGACACACGTGCGCAGATGATGGAAACAATTTTTATGGAGACACGTTTTGTTCCAGCAATTAGGTGAGGTGTAGCGTGCCTGGTACTTCATCGTTTTATTAGGAAGTTGATTTGTTTGGCAAACGTGAACCCTAACAAGTCTTAAAGTATTTTCAATGCATGTGCTCGTAAAAGCCCACTTTTTATGCATCAAAACCGAACAGAAAGTCGATTATTTTGCCCTAGGGCTTTAATATATATATTTTTTAATTTATTTACAATGGTTGGCTAACCTGCAGCCTTTCCTGTGCACCATAGACGTTATACTTTTTTTACACCGTTTAACGGCTATGGATACAGTCCTTTTGAGCCAATTATAATTTAAAGTTCACAAGATTATATTTGTTTTCACTTCCTCACACTATGCATTGAAAAATGTAGTATGATACACGGGCGTAAAAGCAATAAATTACTCGGTTACGTTTAAAACACTCGCTACGCTCGTGTTTTAAATCGTCCTCGTAATTTACTCCTTTGCGCCCTTGTAGCATAAACTACTATTCTATTTCCGGTAGTGTTTATTATTTATTTTTTGATTACTTTTACGAGTAAACACATACATTTATTACCAGATTTTTGTCCGCAACTTTGTCAGCACCGCCCTGCTTATATACGTAACTGAGAGTACAGCGCCACCTAGTTATTTACTCCATGAACTAATTAACACATTGTTAAAGGTATCTTGATGTAGATCGTAGCCCCATCTAGAAAGACAAAACTATACAAGGATTTCCTTTAAGGTTCCATTAAGTTGGTTCTTACAGCTGGTGGCAGAGAAAGCCAAAATTAAGGTCGGGTTTTACTCAGATGTTAATTCTGTAAAAGGTTTGAAAAAATATATGATATACCACGAAGTATGTGGAATGATGTGCTTTGATTAGAATTTATTTTTTTTATTTATAATATAACAAAATAAATACCAAAACAGGTCCAATTTAATACTAAGGTCCGATTTGCTTAACTAAATATGCAAAGAACCAAATTGAAACTCAGTCAAATTGACGACATTTTAACAACAAATGAGTTCCTTTGATTATTTTTGAAGAATTTCAGCTACAAATTTTTTTATAAATTTTTTAGGTACATATTTTAAGCGCCTATTTCACGCTATCCGGAGACCCAGCAATGTAATGCAATGCGCGCTGATATAAACGTTATTTCAATATAGTTTCTGTCGATATTTGTACCGACACAGGTTGACTCAAGATCGTTGGTGGCTACAAAAACCTTAAGCTGTATAATAAAAAAGTGAAAACCCCCTTTTAAATTCGTTCAGTTCATTTTTCGTGAATCGCGCGAGCATACAGACAGACCGTGGTCAGAAATGTCTGATATTATTTAGTAATCTACGTCTGATATGTATGTACCTTGTACGGACAAAACCCTACATAAATTTCTAAGTATAGGTACTGTTATCACAACTATTTCGCAATCCATTATTTCATTATTCATCTTGGTACTTCAAAAATATTGCAGGTTTCGTAGTTGCACTTAACTCTTTATATTCCCTAAAGTAGACTTTAAAAACCATTTCAGTTGCATGTACTCCGGTATATGATGTTAATACAGATGATAACTTAGTAACAGAGAATACGATTGGTTTTTGATTGCGCCAGTATCTAATTATGCTGGACCTATAAGCACTGAACGTGAAAAGGCTTCGTATTCGGAATCAACCGATTGATTTCCGAATGCAGGTCTAGAGCGGCGATGAATGCTACGATTGGTTCTCTCTATCGTATTGATGTTTGACGTTGGTTTGGTTTGCACTCCTAGTACCTGAATTTGAACTTTCTTTACGGAATTCCAGTATTATCTGGACCAAACGCTTTTTGGAGGGTGAATGAAGGCTGTATACGTTACATGTATTTGCTCTTGCAACGTGTATCGCAATTTCAAAAGGTCCTATTAGTAATTGAACCGGATAATAATAATATATGTTTTTTTTAATCCATATTCTATCACATAGATATCTTAGCAGATACAGGCCAACATTTTTATATTTTACCCTTAATGTATATTCACATAAAAACATGGAAATAAAAAAAAAACTTATTGTACAAAGGTGGCACATATAGCAACATCTTGCAAGAAATCTTCCTTTAATAAAGAAATACATAAACTTACGTAAAAATATATTTATAAATAAATACATGTATAATAAACAAATCACGGATAATTTTGTATTTATACTATTATTATTGATTATATTAAATTATAAATTAACACAACGCATTCATACAAATAAACTTGGTAATAAACCAAGATATATTTCGGGCCCCATGGGCCCGGCATCAGTTGCAATTATAATGGTGAGTCATTGATGACTTTTGACAAGATGACAAATAATGTTGTATGTAACGCACATGAACCAATAAATAGTCAATTGTGTCGATTCGGCGCGACACAACTTAACTTATTTGACAGGACTAAACTTAATATAAGCGTACCGTCTTTTTCATTCTGTATCGAAAAGAAAAAGACAGGAAGCTCAAAATAAGGTTAGTCCTGTCAAACAAGTTAAGTTGTGTTGCGCCAAATCGACACCAATAAGTTAGAAGTATAGCTAGCTCACTTAAGTACCTCTAGCTAGTGAGCTTTAAGTTTAGTGAAGGGAATGACGGTGTTCTCCAATTTTGATACTCGCTACGCTCGTGTTTTAAATCGTCCTCGTAATTTATTCCTTTTCGCCTTTGTAACATAAACTACTAGTATGTTACAATAATAAAGTGTATAAGAAACCTGTAAGGGTTTTTACGTACACCGTCATGATATTGCCAATTCTATGATATTCCTAATTAAGAATAAGAATAAGAATCATTTATTTGCAGAAATACAAAGCCATATACAAGAGTGTGTTGTATTAAGGCATGCAAAAAAGTAAAAGGTATGAACTTAAATCTAAATAATTACAGTATACATCAGTCTTAATTACAATAAATTAAAGAATATTAAGAATAATAAAGAAATTATGTCATAGAAATAAAGTAATTAATAGCATAAGCAAGTCAAAATAGTGCATATTATATCAATCAAAGAACTCATTTAAATTAACATTATATCATTGCAGTATAGAACTCATTTATAGTAGTTTATGCTACTAGGGCGAAAAGGAATAAATTACGAGGACGATTTAAAACACGAGCGTAGCGAGTGTTTTAAACGTAACCGAGTAATTTATTGCTTTTACGCCCGTGTATCATACTACGTTTTTCAATGCATAGTGTGAGGAAATGAAAACAAATATAATCTTGTGAACTTTAAATTATAATTGGCTCAAAAGGACTGTATCCAGAGCCGTTAAACAGTGGAAAAAAAAGTATAACATCTATGGTACACAGGAAAGGCTGCAGGTTAGCCAACCATTGTAAATAAATAAAAAAAAAAAATAATAAAGCCCTAGGGCAAAATAATCGACTTTTTGTTCGGTTTTGATGCATAAAAAGTGGGCCTTTACGAGCACATGCATTGAAAAATTATAAAAAGGTCGTTCCAATAGAAAAGTCTTAAGTGTCCTAGAAAATACATTAATATTATCACAGTTTTTAATATCTTTGTTCAGTGCATTAAATATCTTTGGTCCTGTATAATTTAAATTTTTGTGAAAGGCTCCATAATTAGGAGTAGGCAAAATAAGATTATTATTATTCCTTAAGAGGTGTATCTGTATGTCACCAACAAGGTTGTATTTTTGTTTACTTCTAAAAATTTTGATTGATATCATATAAATGTATAAATTAATTACAGTTAATATTTTATGTTTGATAAAAAGAGGCTTGCAGTGTTCCAGATAGTGAGCTTTTTCAATAACTCTAAGTGCTTTCTTTTGTAAAATTAATATGTCTTGAATATGATTTGAATTGCCTAAGACATGTACATTATACATGCAAACATATCTTTGTTCGAACGAAGCTATTTCGATTAGCCTCAGACGGTCCGAAGTACGAGCATATCGATACTTGACCTCAGAACAAATCGATGGAATACACAACAACATGAAATTATTAGGTCCTTACATATGAAATTGGCGTTTTGTATTGAGAATTTGAAGGAATCTCAATTTTCAGTTATGACATTTTTGTATTTTTTTCAGGAATGACAAATCCAAATTTTATAGTTTATTTTCTATATGAATGAGACAACATTAAGCTAACAGCAACTTAATTTAATGTTAAAAAGTATCAGCTGTAAAAAAATTATTTCAAATCTTATCATAAAAATGGATGACACTTAAGACGAACTGTTGTTGAAGTTTTAGTTAAAAACAAAATTTAATACGTAGATGTGAAACCTTGAAATCAAGTTTCAATTAAAAAACAAATAATTAATATGGCTATTGAATTACAGGAATTATGAACTCATGAATCTATAAGAAAATTTCGCCAATTTCATAGATAAGCACCTAATACTAAGACACGCGTTATCACGTCACTCGTAAACCATTATCCTCGACAGTATATTGTTCTTTATCGCATACATAAATCCAGTGTATCATGACTATTCACGGCCGTACATGTGATAGTTATCCAAACAAACGTTTCGTTATTACAATATTTTGCTAAATCGGCCGAGTAAAGTGAGGGTACTCAGCGAACCTTCACAGCGCAGTTTTGGCAAAGAGGTTATGCTTCGATACTTGACCTCTTTCTGTTTTGTTTTCCTTTTTCCGACAACGCGGCCAAATTAAAATGGCCAGTGAAGTTTCATAAGTATGAAAGTAACAATGGCTTTTGTGATGAGTATTCTAAATAGATAACTATATTTTTTATTATTACCTTTGTATGGCATTTAATTATTTGTAGATGTGGAGCATATAAATAATAAAAACAATTAATATACGATATATTTCGACTCCTACTGTGGAGTCGTCATCATCATCGTATATTTATACCTCATTCGACTGATGACGACTCCACAGTAGGAGTCGAAATATATCGTATATTAATTGTTTTTATTATTTATATGCTCCACATCTACAAATAACTAAATAGATAACAGTATACTACTAAAAGTGTTAGGTGTGCATTAAGAAAGCTTGACAACTGTTCTTGATTCCACTTGAAAACATTATTTGTTCCAGAAAAAGTGATTGTATGTGACAAAAATACGGATGCACTAGATACAAAATGAAAAATTTATGCCAGATTTTATCAAAATCTACCTGACTGTCAACTTGAAAACAACTCCAATAAACTTAAAATATAATCAAAAGAGAAAATCCGAAGATTTAAGATTGAATATCAAGAAAAAGTCACAAAGATAAAGAAAGAAACCAAAATGTACAGAAGAATTTTTATTTAGAATATGTAAATTCCGTAAATTTTCCAGTAATTAATCAGCTAAACAATCCACTCAGAAACGGTCTCGGTAAAAATTAATCACTCTTGTGCTAAATTGAAACAACATAATACTGCCATATGGTTCAGTCTGCAGTATTTGTTGCTAAAAGTAATTCCTTTGAAAAAATAATGGTTAGAGATATTAGCAAAACAGAACATAATTATATAATACTATATGTCGTGGTTGTTGAAAACATTTAAGGGGCTGCATAATGCTAAAATTCAGTCCTGCTGTAACGCATTTGTTTTTTAACTATCTATCCTGCTCTAATCAGGCGGCTACATTAGGACATTAACTATAAATTATGTATGTAACAAAGATGTTTTTTTTTAGTAAGAATCTGCGTGTATTGGTTTCGTTTCAATCGGTTTTGAAATATGGAAACTGAATCGCCATTTTCGTGAAATTCATGCTTTTTTGAAAGTATTGCAGTTAATGAAAAGAAGATTAAAAGTATGTTTATTTATAAGTGTAATTAATAATTTGTCTTGACTCAAGAAACACGCCATATTTTTTTTTAATTTTTACCATCTACATTGACGGAACTGAATCCAATGCAAAACTGACGTTTAGCGTTGTGGAGCCCCTTAAGTGTGTTATTTATAACCATTTTTAATTATTATTTTTTGTGATATTTTTATGTAACTATTTTTTTTATTGAGTTTAAAACCAGCTTCGTTATTATCGAGTCAGTGAGTAGTATGTTTTACCCCACACTTATACGTATAAAAGAAAAACTTTAATAAATCTTTTTGTCACCTTGTAATTCTCTAGTACGTTTTTGTATAAGTAGACATAGAAGCCATAAAGATTTCCGCTTTTTTATGACGGAACCTAAAAAGGGGAATACACACATCGACCCCAATAAGCTGACAATAGGAATATCGAAAGCTTCGCCCCAGATCGTGGAACTTGCTTTTATTTCCGACTTATACTCGAGGTCAGAGAAACAGACACAACTATGTATTATGTAACGTCCAACATGCCAGCTTCTGTTAGCCTTTTGAATCGTTGTTGAATGTTCGTTCTCAAATATTACAAGGGATGTTTCAAACGGTATCGACTGGAGTTCCGCTGGAATGGCAATTAGATAGATAGAAGATAGATAGAATATGATTTTATTTATCTAAAAATTGCAAAATAACAGAATAGGATTACCTTGACGCCTACAAGGGTGTATGTACCGGTGCTAGAGGCGCCAAGCTCTTCCCTTACAGAGTATTACATTAAAAATTAAAAGTAATATAAAATAAAAGAGAATACAAAAAATAAACAAAAGAGCTTAACTTATAATAAATACAAAAATCAAGGGCATGTGAGAGGGTGGGTCTGTGTGAAGAGTGTGGATGAGAGTGTGTGTGTAGGAAGAGGTTGTATGTTAGTGTATTATTTTAACTTTACTACGACTTGGTAACAAACGTTATGTACATTAATGCGTACCTAGGTTACTTTCAATATAATACTGTTGTATCTGAATCGAAATTATTTATTACTAATTAAGTACTTATTTATTTCCATTCAAATAAAACTATTAAATTACTTAAGTTCTTATTATTTCCATTCAAGTAACAGCCAGAATCTACCCATTGTACCTTGAAAAAAAAAACATTACTATGCTAAAACAAAAGTTATTCTGTGTTTGGTATCATTTAATAATAGTCTGTGATCTTCGCAAAGTTCCAAACTCACGAATAAATAACTGAATCTTTTCCAACTTTCTGCGCAATATCGCTTAGAGAACATAAGTTGTATACTTTTCTTTGTGACGGAATATATTTTTGATTCGACCCCTAAAGTGAAAAGTTTCTACAGAAACTAAAGAAAAGTTAGTTTTGTGAATCTTATTAGTTAATTTAAAATAAATTGTTACGTGGTTACTACTTGTATAGGATCTTATTCATATTTTAAAAGACACCCTGGTACTTTTAGAATTAACATTTCATAAAAATAATTCTTAAAAGAAATACTAGCATTTCCTGCTTTTTCAAATCCAAAATTCCCCGTAAACTGCTTAATCAACCATTACGTAACGAAATTAATATAATAACGTACCTGACCTACATTTGAACAGCGGGAACTCTCAAATATCTAGTGTAATATCCTGCGTAATCCTGTTTCACCCGAATTAGAGGTAGTATAGGTACAATGAAGGTTGAAGATATTGGCGGCACCGCGTCACAAAAAGGTTATCTACCTACTTTACTTTATTTATAGTAAAAACATACATAGAGAACATACATAATCACGCCTGTCTTCCACGGAGATAGGAGGAGACTACAGATCTCCATCTGCTACATTTATGACACATCTTAAGCTTCTACTACATGCATCAATGAAGCCATGTAAGCTCGGATACTTCGGATGCTTTTAAATCAGTCCCTCTTCAATATTTCGCCAATTTGGTAAGTACCTCTTTTTGACTGGCCCAGTCTGATCTTCCACTAATTCTGTGAAGTGTATTTCGTTCGTAAATGTTTTAAATTTGATATGGGAAATTAAAACACTTCCTTGGGCATGACACGGTGAATGAAAATACTGGCATGACATCATCAAAATAAAATATTCATTATGGACATCGTACGAAAAATTATTGTTTGTAGAACAATGCAATCTTCGTCAAGATGACATAGTATTCGCGACTATCTAACTATCGGTTTCTGTAAGTAAAAGCCTCTCACTATCTTAATAGATAAATATTATATATATATTTATATTGTAGTTTATTAAACACTGTGTATATTATTTATAATATTTTATAGATTGTATTTATAGTTAGTAAGTTATATATTTTTGTTTTGTAATTAGCCTTATAGGTACTTGTATAGTTCTTTGTATGTTTTTCTTCTCTGTGTACACGTGTATGATTATTTCGTTTATGTTACTTTTTCTTTTTATTATTATGATAGTTTTGCTGTCAGAAATCTCTGTTTACAGATAAGCTCGCCAAAGTGCATATTTTTTCACCGTTATTTTGTTTATGTTTATGTTTCTGCGTGTGTACAATAAAGAATAAAGATGTCCACACATTAGACCCGTGTGTCATTAGTCATTACGTACGTAAATCTAATATGTATATCCTATATAAATAAAATCCAAAATAATTAAAACAAAATATTTTACATGAATATAATGAACATACATATTCACGCAATAGCGTCTTAACACATTTTACAAAGGTTCGGAATTTTATCTCCAAAAAACAAGTTCTTGTAACTTGTGATCTTTTACAAGCGCGTTTAAATTTAAGAAAATTTAAATTTTCCATTCCTTACCGACCTACATCTGTAGCGCTACTTCTTTCACCCTTTTGAGCAGAAACTTGGCTGCAATATATCTTAGACGTAGCTTCTCGGGACAAGTTTCTATTTACAAAGCTGCCAGCCAGGGCGCCGTGCTCATTTTGTCTAAAGTTTACTGTAATAGAAAACTAGACTCAACGGTAGAAACGGTTAGAAAACAACGATAGCATGTAAACAGTTCTCAGCTTCTGCACTTTCTGTTTTAAAAGCAATTGCTTCCATTTTGATAGAACAGCCAGTTTGTGCAGCTCAGATTCAGATCAGAGACAAAACCAGAGCCAGCCGCCATTTGATAGATACGTATTTTACAGTCCTAAATTCGAAGGTAGACATCATCTTCCTATGAATTGATAAACAATTTATTCAAATAAAACCTTTGTTATGAGTAAGTACCATAATATGTTAACCGAAAGATTCGGTTATATTTTGATTTATATAGGTATTTTCCGTAAAAACGGGATACTCTTTTGAAACGTTTGCGAAGTCAGCGAGAAAAAGACATTTATCCAACCGAACGGTCCAATCAAGTGACCTAGAAAAGGGGAGCCGTAATCTGAAACGCGAAGAAACCCTCAGGGCATGGAAACGATTTCAATTGTTGTATTGGGTTGCTTTTAAATATAATATAGGATTTATAAACGTAATTATATGAATTGGTTTGTAGATTCGCGTATACATCTAAAAACAGCGGTATAGATCAAGAAATATTTGCACGGATTAGACTTATAGATCTTTGGAGAACAATAGAACAAAGAATATTTCGGCTCGAAGACACGTGCTATTGATAAACTGTGAAGAGCTAGTACTGATACTTCTAATTCTGTAAGAAGTAACTTGGTAAAATAAAAAAGGAATTGTAAAAAAATGAGTTACTTTGACACCTATATTGATTTGCAACTACCCACACAGTGTAAGGTATGAAATAATAAAAACAATAGAAAAGTCGTCCTTTGTAATTTGCATTCATCGGTGCAAATATAGGTAGTATTTCGTGAACTATAACGACATAATGCATAAAAGGGCTGGTTCAATATTTTATATGATTCATTCAGGTCTTACAAAAACATAGTCAACGTATAAAAAGTTGCATACATTTGGTATGAAACCACCAATTATACCGAACAAACGAAAAGAAATATATTCACGCAAATGAAAGAAAATATCGATTTTGCCATACAAAATTCATAGGAAGTATTTTAATTTTGATTTGTAGATTTAAGTGTTCTGTGCACAGACACTATTTTTCTAAACACTTAAAACTTACTTTCTTAAAACCTTTTTTCTTCGCAGTCTAACCTATTTATTATAAATAATCTATTAATTTTTATGTATTTATATTCATTATTTATGTATTCAATATCTAAGATATATACCTGTATACATATGTATATATATGTATAGTATTAAACCATATATAGTTTTTTATGTAACGTTAACTTACCTAGTCATTAGTTTAGATTTAGAGTAACTTTAATTACTTTGTTATTGTAGTTTTAATTTCTCCTGCACGCGTACCGACTACTTTTTAAATTTCTTGTACATCTTTGCGTTGACTGGTAGAGAATACTTTATGCATTAAGTCCGCCACTTCATACTTCTTATTTGTGCAATAAAGAATTTATGATGATGTTGATGATTTTCTTTTTTCAGTATTACCATAAGAGGATGATGTGATTTATTAAAATTTACCTGTCCATTTGCAGGTAGAGTACGTAAATAATGCTTGCTTGACTGATGGCAGCATTAAATCATGCGGAGATCTGCATCTATGTCGGGAGGATTTTAGCGAATGGGGTCAGTTGGGTTGATACTGTGACTATGTTGGTATGACCCCTTTTACTATTGTGGGTGTGTGAGTGGGCGGCTGCAAATATTTGGCTTGTTTGTTTGTTAAGTCTGATTATGTCCCTTTCCATTAGATTTTTAATGGAAAGAGGACTGTGGAAAATTCGAAAATAAAATGGATATCCTAGCACAACATAACTTTGCATTTTTACTGAAAACATAAAATGTTTTAGCTAGGTTTTTAACGTTGTGAATATATAGAAATATCTCTACTGATAGTTTTGTCCTTAAATTCAATGCATTATTTTTATAACTTATCGTGTAAACATAGAAAAGTCCTAATCTTATGTACTTTTTGTTGGACTGTGTGCAAGTTATGATATAATAATACAAAAATAATATAATAAGTTAATATAATATATTATAATTAATTAATAATAACACAAAATAAGCTCTTAATCTACTAAAACATAGTATATAACGAGTATATAGCAAGTAATGACGGCCTCACTGAGGGGTCGAAATATAGCGACTAAAACCATTTAAGTGTTTGTATTTATGTGGAGTAAAACATATATATAAAAAATAAAAAAGGCCCTTGAACGGTGTTTTATAATAGTAGTTTATGCTACTAGGGCGAAAAGGAATAAATTACGAGGACTATTTAAAACACGAGCGTAGCGAGTGTTTTAAACGTAACCGAGTAATTTATTGCTTTTACGCCCGTGTATCATACTACGTTTTTCAATGCATAGTGTGAGGAAATGAAAACAAATATAATCTTGTGAACTTTCAATTATGATTGGCTCAAAAGGATTGTATCCAGAGCCGTTAAACAGTGGAAAAAAAAGTATAACATCTATGGTACACAAGAAAGGCTGCAGGTTAGCCAACCATTGCAAACAAATTAAAAAAATAATAATAATAAAGCCCTAGGGCAAAATAATCGACTTTCTGTTCGGTTTTGATGCATAAAAAGTGGGCCTTTACGAGCACATGCATTGAAAAATATATTTTATTAACATAATTATTATAAGTAATATAACAAGTACATAATAAAGTTTGCAACCTGTATATTATGAAACTCCTGAATTGTGACGAAGTTGACAAAAAAATTTAGGAAACCTCAAAAACTAAACAAAAACTTGTTTCTCAATCTTTTCAGCAACAGTCACGCTCCACATTACAAAACTACAAATATTCCCAATTTTTTTTAATCTGCAACAAAGTGAATAGAAAAATGGAATTGAATTCCCGGCTCTCGCAGCCACCGAGAGAAACTCTCAAATAAATTGAATAGCTTTTAAATGAAAGCATTTGAAGCTGCTTGAACCGTTTCAAATTAGATATCGGATGAATGCACCACAGAGTGATGCTGAAGAGCTTATCGAAAGAGAGGAAATAGATCACTGGTTTAATAAAACTCTTAGAGAAAACTAGCATCCTTCAAGGTATCAGTTGGTACGCGATGGTTTTCAAGAAAATACATTAATTTTGTAGTTCTGTTGTTTTTCTTACAATACAATAACAAACCATTTACTGATACAAGATAAATTGTACTTTTAGGTATTCCAGTTCTTCAGCAAGGAAGGAACACTTAATATTTCGGTTTTAAATGTATTGTATTAAAAATGTTTAATCTTTAACTACCTGATGTCGGTCTTAGAGACTCCAATGGCTTTTGCATTGCATTTTCTGCGGCCAACGTGTGCGTCTATGTAAGGTGTAAACTTGTGCGAATCCTCCGTAGTTAATTAATAAAAGGTCGGGAGTCAGCATTTTACCTCACATTGAACTTACTCGTACAATTTGGAAGTGTTTATTGTTACTCAATTATTTAAGTTAAATTGTACTTTATTGGTTTTAATTAAGCAGTATGGATATACGTACATGTATAAAAATAATATTTAGTTTAACTAGTTAATAAGATTTTTGTCTTCTTATAGGCGGTCTCCAGGACCGACGTCAGGTAGTTGTGTTACTGAAAAACACGTCAGGTAGTAAAGGGAGGTCGGTTTAGTACACCTGTTTTTGTTCTGAATCGTAACAATAATCCACGAAACAATTTCGACAAACTCTTAGGCTATTACTCACAGGGTACGACCGTAATCCTACTGAAAATGGAAACTCAACTATACCAACTCGTACCTATGGACTCAAGTACTGTACAATAACAATCCCATTCGAACAAACCTTGAAATAAATAACTTTACTAAGTGAAATTCTAACCGTTTTCATCTCAGAGGACTACAAACTAGTTTTATCCGGTTCAACCCAAGAAACAAGAAGCTAAACAGCAATTAAGGCGAAGCTATACAATTAAGTACCAGCACATAATGTAATCACAGAGTGGGCCGTAACGCAACTCGCAAAGATTTACTACGGACAAAAACGACCCCGTATTGTTGAGATACAATCTGCTACACACCAAAAACGGGCACATTCACCACTGAAAACTTCCCAAAGAAGAATAGAACCAGCTAACTTGGGATAAAGTTTAATTTCGTCCGTAAACAAGCGATGTAGGTTTAAAGAATTTTTGCCGAGATAGCGTTTGCTTTAATGACCCATTTATAAAGTTTTGCAAGCAACACAACAAAAAGGTAATTTGTGTGAACTTCGATGACTCGGCGTGAAGTTGTAGTAAACAATTAAGGGTTATGAATACTAGGACCAATTGGTACGTAAATACGTATATTTATTGAAAAACTGTATAAGTTTAACTTAGATTATATGTTTTATTGCGAAATCCATCGCTTTAAATACTTTTATTATTATTAGAGTGCTTTATAAACCATCTAATAAAATATGTTTGAGTTCTGTACATTTCAGGCTGCTTCTCGTTAAACGAGGAGAAAAAGTGTGTTAGAAGACCTCATTTCAACAATTATTTCTATCGAGGAAAGTTTATCCAAACATGTTTTCCAAAATCAAAACCCCAGATTTTATAGTCAAAATGCATATACCAGAAACTAATTATAATTTTCAGTGTATTTCATGAAATACACAGAAAAGAAACACCCGTATTTTTTTCACATATCGCCTTAATCAATGAAATATGTATAAAGCTTGAAATAAATCTAGTTAAATGATTTTGTATCCATTGCAGGATCAAAATTCAAATTACAAAAAATGAAAACCTGTTCATATGTTCATAAAATAAATAAGCACAAATGAGATTTTCAGATAAGCCTTTGAAAATTATTAAGGTTAAAATTATACATCGAGTGAGAGCACTAATAAAACCATTTACAGGACTTAACTAAATTATTATATTGCGTGGGGACTAAGTTCTGAATAGAGGTGGAATAAGTTGCTGATTAAATATCCGAAATAAAGGCCAAGGGCGGTATTTGCTACCTGAGCACGAACAGTAAAAGGTCTAGACAGAACCTTGGAATATATTGTTTAATCAGTTAGGTTTCTACTATTTGTTGAGCCAGACCTAATTTTGGCCTAGATTCTGGGTCGCATTATGAGTTTATTATTTTCTGTAATGCCGTAAACGTTTATGTAGCGGTGTTAAACAAATACAGTAGGTCTAACATGAGTTCGGGTCTCGATATCCGTTAGCGACTTCGTTAAATATTTTGTACTAGCTTATACCCGCTTCAATCTGCTTATCAATATGCTTCAATCGTGTTGATAAAATGTTTGTAAAGTCGTATCGAATCTGCAAATATATTTCATTTTTATAATTTTTTTTAACGTTGACCGGTCTCTGGTTTTGAGTATTTTGTATGTTTTTGGTTCTCATCATCTCTAATTTGAACCCCATGTAAATATTCGGCGAAGGCCGAGACACTTTTCTGATCGACACTATTTTTGTTTTATGAATTAATATGAATTAAGTAGTTTAATTTTTTGCTTCTTAGTTTAATACTTTTCTGTCAATTTGCAAAAGTGTAACAAATAAAAAATGAAAAATAATAATAATCTTCTGCTAATATTGTTTCTTTGGCCTTCTTTAATTACTGATTTAAACCCCTAGTATAGTATGTTTGGCAAGGCTGAAGCCCAAACCGCGTCTCTAAACGGCACTATTTCTTGTTCCTTTGGGAACTGATTTATGAGATAAAAAGTAGTTTATTTCTTTTTCAATCGGTTCAGTAGTTACGGCTTGAAGAAGTAACAAACATCCATCTATCCATCCATACCATCCAAACTTTCGCATTTTTAATATTATTATTATTAAGTGGGTTTAGAAATTCTTCTTTTAGTACCTCCGTAAACCGCTAGAGGCGTGGTACAATGCAATAAATATTATACGCATTCGCGAGCAAGTAAACTAAACTCATGGTAAGCCTACTGTCCGACTTGGATATTCCACAAATTATCAAAAGCAAATAATACAATAAAATAAAGTTATTGTTGATTTTATTTACACACATTATTTACACAAATTAAAAGGTTTTATTGACTCTAGCTTTTATCAATTTGAAGAGCGCTTACCGTGTTTTATTCATATTAACTCGAAAAATTACGTAAAGCCCAAAAAAAAATCTGGCTCATAATAAGTTACACATTAAAGCTATATTATCATTACCAGCAAGTTACTGTCCACTGCCAGCAAGGTTCTAGATAACCCAATAACGATCCACAGCACCAAAGGTTAACTTGAAGACAATACTAGATAGCATTAAGTTAGCCTTCTGTACAAATTTTTAGTGCAATAAAGAATTGTATTATTATTATTCTTTTTTACTTCATACGCCATAGTTTTTCCAAATCCAAACATATTATTCAAACTATGGTAAGATGATGTTGCAGAAGCCAGAAACTGGCGATAGTGCTCGACCATACGAACAACTTTTAATAATTTATACTGTAAGGTGTGACTCCTTGATGGAACTTCATTCTAATACTAATAAAAGTCTTCTTGTACGCGTTCCACTATTTTATTTACTTAATTACTGCGACTAGTTTCGTCTATTTGACATCGTTTGGCTGATTGGAATAGGTAAACACTGTTTACATATTCCTATCAGCCCGACGATGTCAAATAGACGAAACTAGTCGCAATAATTAAGAAAATAAAATAGTGGAACTCGTACAAGAAGACTTTAATTAGTGTTGGAACAACTTTTACATGAAAAAAAATCTAGAAATCGTGAAAAACATATCAGTTCTTTCATGCATTTTGTTCAAGTAGGTGGTTAATTTTTTATAGAACAGCTTATTCTTTGTCTCTATTTGAGAGTTGGTTCTTTAGTTAAATGTTGTTCGTATGAACGAGTACTATCGCCAGCTTCCGGCTTCTGCAACATCATCTTAACACCGAGTATATGTTTATCAATACCATCGGAGCACATAACAACTGGTTTAAATCCCTAGAAGACATATAAGAAGTGTACTCACGAAGGCGGGATCCCCCCGACAAAGACGTCGGAGTTGGTGTTAAACTTGCCAAAGACGAACTCCTTGCCTCGAGACTGCTTGGTCTGCGTGCTGCCATCCACGGCCAGCGCGGTGTGATCGTCACGGCGCGCCACCTACACCGATACACATTCGTTAAGGTGCTTCACAAGCAAAACTGCTATTATAGACGTTTTTAAATTGGTTTAAACTTTCTATATGAATATTACAAAACTCTGAAAAAAATATATCACACATATTGACCCATGTCCCGTAATTGTGATGTTTTAAAATCTTAAAAGCATTAAGCTACAACGAGAAAATAAATACCCTTAATAACCTTTCAAATGCTTTAAAAAACTGATATATAGTTTAAACTTTTTAAGTTCAAAAGTGACAAGGTTAAAACTTATACACACACACGAACAATACAAAAATCTAACACAATGATGTTTAAAAGTTTTAAATATCAAACTTAACACATGTGAAAAGCATTATTTTCTCTATTTTGCGCTACCCGGCGACACAGCGATCGTCGTAACAGCCACTTTCAAATGCACTCTGACATGAACGTTATTTCTATTCCGTTATAGTCGATATTTGTACAGACATATTTCGAGCTGCTAATTTAACTTACTGAAGCCCCTTAAAGCAGAGCAGATCTTGAAACTCCTTGAAAAAGCTCATGGACGCTCAACAAAAATCTTCAAAATTGACATGTCATCCTACATAGTGATCCTACGCACTGAAACTTTACTATGATAATTTCCGTTTTTGGAATTTTGTACTCAAAGGGTGGCAAAGGGGCCCTATTACTATGCCTCCACTGTCTGTTCGTCTGTCACAGAGGTAGTCGGCTTCAACTGTAAAAGGTAGCCGTTTAAAATTTTCAAAATACGTGTTACTATGGCCTGTATCACTAAATATCCCCATACAAAAATGCATTTTTTCAACGTTATTTATTTCATTTCTGCCATAAAAATTGTAATACGCACAAGTTATTAAGGTCAGATTTAGGGTTCCGAAGGGTGCTGAATTTTTAATCAGGCGCTATCATTTTAGCGGGTTGTTTTTTGTCGCCTTGATCGTTGCTATGTCATCTACTACATAGTATCAGGGTGGAAAAAATTTAAGGGCCCTGGAGGGGAACTACCTTAAATCCTTTAGTTAGCTCATTTTGCTGAAAAGAAACATTCCTTTATTTTTAAAAGAAACAAAACTGCATTCAAAGATCTTCTAAAATTAGCTTTTCTCACCCGGGAATCGAACCAACTAAAAACTAAAAAATAAACCCTCGCTATTTTATTATACGAATTGGTAGGAATATCGTTCAGGATAAAATTTGTCTAATAAATATTTGGTCTTTAAAATAAAAAAAGTGAAAACAAGCTTCTAATAAATAAAATTGTTCTTGATACGCCATTATTACACAATGACAGCACCGAATGAAAGCAAAACAAAACTAAATTTGAAATTCGAATGAAAAGTTTTATCGATTTTAAAAATGTTGAAAGTTATTATTCGAATTTTAAATTTGTTGCACCGCGTTTCAAAAAAAAATTGTTTCCCTTTTTAAACTTTTCGTCAGGACGCCTAGTGCAAGAAGGAATTGTGCTGTGCATAGATTTATAACGATTTTCTTATCGAAGTCTTCAACAAGGTACTTAAGGTAAATAACATTAGCAAGCTTGTACTTCATACGATGTCTTTGGATGTTAGAGAGATAAGAAAATTAAAACGTGTCATTTACTTGTTACAAGTGAACAGTATTTTATTAGGTATTGTTAACAAAGAACTTGTAATAAATATTCAATTTCGTGGGTATCTCGTACAACAGATGAGTATAAAACCAAAAGTTTATTAGACACATTTTATCCTGAACAATAATCCTACCGATTCGTATAATAAAATAGCGAGGGTTTATTTTTTTTCATTTTTAGTTGGTTCGATTCCCGGGTGAGAGAAGCGAATTTTAGAAGATCTTTGAATGCAGTTTTGTTTCTTTTAAAAAATAAAGGAATGTTTTCTTTCAGTAAAATGAGCTAACTAAAAGATTTAAGGTAGTTCCCCTCCAGGGCCCATTCATTTTTTCCACCCTGTATATTCTTGCTATTACCAGGGTTCCATAGCCATATTGTGTGGTGGTGCGAAACCTTTTTTTGACTTCTTTGACTTTTTGACTTTGATTCTGATTTGAACTTGACCAAATTATTTTCAGGCTACGCGCGTAGCAGTCAGTTACGACGCGACGCGACGACGTTTAGCTACAGGCTACGTGCGTGGTAACCAGTTACGAGCAGCTGAGTGCTACATCACAATATAAAGTTACAGGCTACGCGCATAGCATTCAGTTACGACCAGCTGAGTGCTACGACGCAACGATGTATAGCTACAAGCTACGTGCGTAGTAATCAGTTACGAGCAGCTGAGTGCTACATTACAATATATAGCTACAGGCTACGCGCGTAGCAGTCAGTCACGACCAGCTGAGTGCTACGACGCGACGGAAAATCTTTCTAGTTTATTTTTATTGTGCACCTTCTTACTTCATCATTCAATATTAATAAACTAGCTTTTTAATGTACCTTTTCGTTCGTTCTCTTTAGTTTGTACCGCAAGTTTCTTCTATTTGAGTGTCCGTAGCTTTTGTAAATATAATTCAAGGATTGCAACAAGCTCCTTTCATGGAAGTCTCTCACAAGAGTTTTACTTATTTACTCGTAATTCTAAAAGTAAAGTAAAAAAAACTTTCTTCTACATTTATGCAGCAAAAGCTTTTTGTATTTGTTTTCAGAAATTTTAAACAAATATTCTATAGACTTTACATTTAAAACTCGGAGAAATACTTTAGATGAGATTTCGGCTGTGATGCCTTGCATTGAAAATTTTTCTAAACCACTAACCTGAACTTTATGCCAATGTCCATCATTCAGGTTGCTCCCCACAGTTATGATCTGAGCGCCACCACCCAGATTATACCGCAGCCGTAGACCACCATTCACCAATTTCAGTTCAAAAAAGTCATACGTCCCCCCATCGTCGGTGTATAGCAGTAAACCGTTCGGCTGGTCCGTTTTAAACTCTAACTCTATAGTCCCGTTTAAACCGGCATTCCATTTTCTAAATTGAGAGTAGGGGTTCTGTTTATCAAGAACAAACGCGAGATTCCGATTGAGAGAAAGAGAAAGAAAACAGAATAGTACGTAGCGCATAGTTTTTACGGCGTCCGAAGACATTTTTTATGGGAAACGCGGCACTGTCACCACACGACACTAGATGTGAGAGGGGGATGGCTACACCTTCTCCGTTTCATCTCTTGTGGACCTGAAACAAAATAATATAATTTTAGATACGAGTACATGCTAAATTTGTATTCATGCTCAAAATAAGAAGAAGCGGCTCTGTATTGATCTTCTTTATTACAAGATGACGGGGCTTAAGACTCCTTTGCGTCAACCTCAGTAAGGAGGTTTTTATGCTCAGTGGTGCGTACATTATGAATGAACGAAGAATGAACACGGAATCATCAGTCCTGCAATAGTAGATCTATATCTGTCACAGTTATCTACCTCTAGGCAGATGGAAAACGGTTCTTAAGGTGGGCTATCCCACTCAGCTGCCATGTAAATGCTTTAGGTGTTTATGTATAACACAATAGATAAGCCGTCCGATTCGTCAGTGCAAATTATATTTTCCAAACTACACAATATTATATTTTCAAAACTCTATTTTTCTTTTTATGTCTTTTGTGTAGGATGAAGTTACGATTCATTCATTGATTCATTCCATGGTGAATCCAAGCTGTATGTATAAACTAGAGATGTAAAAATACCGTTTAATACCAAATAGCCATGAATAAAACCGGTATAATATCATTTTCTACCTGTATTTTTGGTATTTTATTTTTTAATTCGAAATTATAGTTTACTTTGCTTTTTGATATATTTGGTGACTTTTTGAATAATTATGATGCCTAAACAAAAAGGTCACACACGAAGGTCACGTGATTTTTTCGAGTGGCTTCAAATGTAAATGAAAAAACAATTTTTACAATTACCGTGATCAACGATTCCAATAACGCCGCAATACCAAGTTTCATATAAATAAAACTACTTTTTTTCAAATGTTAAACTTTGAGAGCCTTCAAATGTAACAGTAACTGTCTTGAATTAAACAGTTACCTTGATCAGTAACCACAAAAGCTCCCCGATACCGGGTGTCATGCGAATCGGACTTTGGAATCGAATATTCGTGCGAACAATTCGAAAAATTCACGTAACAAATAAAATACCAATAATACCGTATGAAATGGTTTAATTCGGTTAACTTAAGGGGGAACGAGTCGTATCCTCTACGAAACGCACAACTTAAGATGGTTCTTCTTATTTTTGAATTACAGATATTAAAGAAATGTGATTTATGGCATTTCGCGAACATAGTTTAATGTCAATTAGGCTATTCTGGCAAAATGTTATTATTTTATGCATTACGTTGTAAATGTATGGGCATACACTTACACTTACAACGTAATGCATAAAATAACAAAACTTTCCCGGAAAATCCCAACTGACACTAAACTATGTTCGCGAAATGCCATAAATCAATTTTATTTAATAACTATAATTCAAAAATAAGAAGAACCATCTTAAGTAGTGCGTTTCGTAGCGGATACGACTCGTTCCCCCTTAATACGTTATTTTTGGTTTCATACAGTATGTTTAAAATGGTATAATACCGGACTTACACCTCTAGTCTAAACTAGATGTACCTACCTTATCGAAATAATTATAAAGGGAAGTATAATCTCAGTAGGAAACGCCATTAAAACGTGACGCCACATTTTGAAGGTTGTGTGCTTTCTGGTGTACGACAGACGCTTAGCTCATTGGTCAGCAAAAATCATGTGATGTTATCTCTCCACCTCTGTATGCCTAGCAAAAAAGTTTTTTAAAGTAAACGTACATGTTAATACTTCGCAACTTTATACTTTTTTCATGGTTGTACACCTTCAACAAAGTGATTCCAAACCAATCGACAATCAGCAAGTAAGCGACAGTATCGTGGTCCTCTACCAATACGCTGTGTGTGAACGAAACTAGACAACAAAGTCGAATGACGCTCTAAGCAAAGCAACTGGAATAGGCAGGATTATCCGTCATAAAAATGGATGTGTTTATGCAACATTCGACAGGGATCAAGATTATTAATAAATAACACTGATAACTTGTTTTTTGTTAATACTTGAAATAATTTTGTTGTGCCACAATAAACTTAGAAATAAGGATAATAAATAAAATACCAGAATTAAAGTAATAAAAAAAATTATAATACAATAACTACAGATTTATTCTTTACTTATACACATAACTACAAATATTTTAGATGCTGGAATCAAAATACAGAAATGTTAAACAAGAAAAAAATATTTATTTAAAACGTTAGATACGCGGCTATAAAAAGGGTTAAGTGCGTGCTGTATTAAAAAAAAATTCGTGTAACTACCTATTTGAACTAATATTCATGTATATATTTTATTATAAGAATTTGGGAAAATTACAATTTTACGTGATCACAACAGCATAATAATAAAATAATAAAAGAAACTTTTAATAAAACCTCAAAATATACTCAGTAATGTTTTGATATATCTACGACGAAGTACGTACTGCATGCATACTCTTTCGTGCATAACACCATCCAATTCTCATGTACCACGTCTACGGCGGCAGCCCCACACAATTTAGACTCTTTTGTTATCTTTATTGTAACCTGATAGGGACGAAAATGCTACAACCAACTATAAACTTATGAGGTTCGTATTAAATTACTCTTAGGTTATTTATTTTCGACTAATGTTTGAAAAAATATGCCAATTTTCATATTTATGCATAGAAACTTATACCATCACGCTTGGAATGTTTCGTGGAGTTGCTGAGACACCATTTCACAATGCAACTAGGCATATTGTGGCTTTTTTTAAACGTTACATGTATAAACTCGACGACTTAGTTCTAGCACAGCTGCCACGAGACTGCTTGACGTGCGGCACTTATAACTAAGCACATGCCCACCATGGCAATTATTTAGTGGCGTTAATTTTCAAGCGCGTTTATACTTCCCTCCTTTATTATTTCGATGACCTACCTGGTTTCATACATCTGTACAAGTCTAGGTAGAAATAGTAAAAACATTTTTCTAAGACAAGCGGCCTATCTGGAGCAAGTAAAAGGCACTCGGGTACCACAAAAGCTTACGAACTCACCGGTTAAAACTAGGCCGTTTTTAAAAGTTGAGAAATCTGGAGCGTTTCTCGTTTTTAACGCGGGCTTTACGTTGAAATATGTGCAAACTATAATTTTTATAGTGATGATTTTTGTAGTTTTTAGGGTTCTGTACCTCAAAATGAAAAAAAAAACCCTTGGTTCAATTTGTTGTCCGTCTGTCTGTTCGTCTGTCAATACCATTTTGCTCAGGCCCCGTATAATATATCTAGTTGAAGCTGATACCATCTATAATATTATTAAAACTCGCGTGAGCTGAAATACTAAATTATTATTACATACGGCTTGAACACTCACGTGTGATTGTTGTTGACTATATGCCAACCGTTTCACCGATACAATTTCGGCATTATCAAGGCGAGTGTCGTTCTTAGGACGACGACGCGGCGTTCACCGTCGTTGTCAAACGGGAACTGAGCGACACTCGCCTTGATAATTCCGAAATTGTATCGGTGAAACGGTTGGCATATAGTCAACAACAATCACACGTGAGGTTCAAGCCGTATGTAATAATAATTTTGATACACAAAGATTAAAATTTGTTCAATAATCTGATTTGAAGTAAAAATGTGCTTTAGTTTCAGTTTACTAGCAGCGGGTTGTGTCAAAGATACAACCGTAAATTATTTAAGAAGATACTTTTTATGCTACTTCTTAACTCAATCACAGAGGAAGTAATCAATAGCCAAAGATAATACAATGGAACACTTAAACTTACCTTAAAATTAATGGAACTAACAATAAAAAAGCACTACAAAAAAATACAGTTAAAAATAAATATTACGCCCTTCAAAAACAATACTTTCTTATACAAAATTAATGTTTCGCACTATAACGTTTTTTGGCATATCATTAAAAAATTACCACAAAGGTTATGTATAGCGGTTGCTCCACTACGTTCCGCGACTCGCCATACTTAACCTTCTTACCTAACCTACTGGCACTCTTCTGCGCTGGTTTTCTAAAAAAAGCTTGTAGTGGAAACCATTGCTTTTAAAGTTCATTTATACTGAAATTATAGTTCAAATTATTAATTTTAAAGCTAAGCGTCTAAAGGTAGGAAAGATTATTTTTAAAGTTAATTTATCCCGAATATAATCACTCGTGTCAGTGGCGGCGCTTTGATTATACGAGGTCACTTTAACATTTTTGTTAAACCGATTATATAAGCATTAACATTAATAACTAATAACAATGAACGATTGAAAAACGTTATAATTTATAAACAGAATTTAAATCATCCCTCGTGAAAAAGAGTCGTACTGGAAGTGATGTATCTGAACATGCAAACGAAAAAGCATCCACTTCAATAAAGTTTTGTAAATAATAATACTGCATGTATGTTATATGCATATATGTTGCAGCTGCAACATATACAATAAAAAACTCAAAGACGTGGATTGTTTTGCAACCCCTCTAAACTCTTTTAAAAATGAAACAAGCTCAATATTACTAGAGTATTACAGCTCAAATTAAAATAATGTTTTGATATAGTTCTTACTTAGATTTACTGCACATTACATACCTAAACATAATTAATGTCGAACAACGATGTAAATTAACTTATATATAGTTCTTAATATCTTAGGGACCTCCTTGTCTGTATTAAATTTAAAATAATTTTAAGTAAAAATATGTTTCCGTGACATTAATTTCTTTATGGTTCCGTGACATTAATTTCTTTATAAATTATTCTTATGTGAATGCAACACTATGTTTTTAATGTAATTTGATTATTTTTATGATTGATAATTTTTTTTCATATGTTTGTGTAATAATGCTTTATGTTATTCTGTAGCTAATTTGTTTTTTTTTTAATATAATTTGGAATTAATCCCCTGTATTGTCCATTATTCTAAATTCATAATTGTATTATTTTAATGTTTTTTTTTATGTGTATGAGTATTCCTACCTGCAACGAGAGTGAGAATGTTACTTTAGTTGTATTGGGTCAATCTGAAAATCAGCGCTGTAATGTTTTTAGCTTACAGCAAATGCTGAGATTGGTCCATTTTGTTAACAAAATATGCATAAATTTATTAATTAAAATTTATTTTTATGTTTTGATTTTGTGGCAAATAAATATATTTCTATTTCTATTTCTAAAATGTATAAGTGACTGTCTGTGGTCTATGTCCTAAATAAATCTAAATTAAAAAATTAAAAAATATAATAATGGTGCCAAGTAAACCCAAGGACTAACGTTACATAAACTACTGCTAGTCTATAAGTAAACCAAGATTGAAAAGAGGGACAAAGGATGAGAATGTTTAGACTAAGAATGGAAGCTTATAAAGCTTCTTGATTTAGGCTATGTTTAGGTCTAACAAGCCTATTTGTATACAACCTCAATATTTTTCCTCTTTTGTTTCCATAGCTGGAACACAATGCCTCGACCGCCTCCTTTTATGTCGACTATTTAGTAAGTTTTCCAAACAGAAGCCCACCCGTCACCATTGTTGCAAAGCTGACGGCAAAGCTCTTTGACAACACTAAACGTAAAAAAAGGTTTTAGTAAAACTTTTCATGGTTCTCCTGGCGGATATCGCCCACAAAACTTTACAGTGCTCTGTGACTCTACTAAATATCATCTACAATAAGTTAAATATAACTGATAAATTCATCAAATTAACAAATAAACTATTAAACTAAAATACTTAAAACTTAAACTAACTAAACGCCTAAAAAATAAATTAATTTAAAACAAATAAAAGACATTATTTAAGTCATCGCTATCGCCGGGCAGGGTACCCAGGACACTGGCGACGTTACCTCGTTGGATGGCAAGGCTGATTCGTTGCCCGAGGTAAGCTCCGGCCCTTGGGTCCCCTGAGGCATCCACCAGACGCGATGCAAGTTGCTTGTAAAGTTGCCGAGCATCAGGTCCCCACGGCCCAAACGTCTCGACCCCAAACGGCACAAACATGTAACCTTCACCAAG
The DNA here is from genome assembly GCA_934047225.1 of Ypsolopha sequella. Lineage (NCBI taxonomy): Eukaryota > Metazoa > Arthropoda > Insecta > Lepidoptera > Ypsolophidae > Ypsolopha > Ypsolopha sequella. The sequence continues at coordinate 10,591,140 of OW203991.1, forward strand.
AGCTGCATATTTGCGCCGCTTGTTGCGCTCAGCCATTGCCGCCGCAGCACCAGCCGTGACAGCGGTTGACTGGACGTGAGACGCAGCGAGCGTGTCGACACACGTCGCGTCCCACACCAGTGAGCGGCCATTCTGCCATGGTATGAGCGTCATCCCGTCGGGCCTCTTACCATCGTCACGTGCGATGCCGTTTGGCTCTAAAATAGCCGGCACGTTGACAGTCGCAAGGGCCCGCCGAATGACGTCATTGAGGTTGCCATGACGGGACCAACGGCCAGCGCTGATTGATATTATGCTTCAGTCAAATCGATTGTGAAACAAGATATATCGGTAAATAGGGAGTTTCCACGAGAGCTCCCATTTGAATGACTCTTGCGTATTATACAATATCATTGATATATCAAATCATTACCCAAATTAAAAATAAAAACATTTTAAATACGACCTTCCAAACAGCATGAAATATGCTCTTCCTAAAACCTCAATTTTGTGGCATTTGTAATAATTTCTAGTATTTTTTTGTGATTTCTAGATATTAATAATTTTAAAAGGAATATAAAAACACCAAAGATAAGTTGTAATATTCTGTTTTTGATTGTATAATCTCAAAATACTTACTTAAGGCTGCGTATAAACCTGGACAAATCAGTGATTTTGCCCCCGCATCCCCGCACCTCAACTGTTTGCGCGACCGGCCGTCACCGGCCGCGAGCGCTATTTCTTAGCTCCCACGAGCGGTGTGGATCCGCGGTCATTAACCCGTGCACGTGCTAGTTTTCAATAATAAGTATAATGCATCTACGATGTATAAAATTCAACCCAGTTGACAAAACGGTTTGTTCGCAATGGCATTTTTTTGCGTAATTGTGTTTGCATCTAATTTTTATATTTCAAAATTTTATTTTTCGAAAGTCATACTTGCAAAGATAATGATGACGATGATGATACAACGATACGTCGATACGCCGATACGTCGATATGCCGATACGTCGATACGACGATACGTCGATACGAAGATACGATGATACGACGATACGGCAATACGACGATACGACGATACGGGGATACGACGATACGACGATACGGCAATACGTCGATACGACGATACGTCGATACGAGGATACGTCGATACGAGGATACGTCGATACGCCGATACGTCGATACGACGATACGTCGATAAAAGGAAACGATGATACGTCGATACGACGATACGTCAATACGAGGATACGACGATACGAGGATACGTCGATACGAGGATACGACGATACGTCGATACGACGATACGTCGATACGACGATACGTCGATACGAAGATACGTCGATACGACGATACGTCGATACGACGATACGGCAATACGTCGATACGAGGATACGTCGATACGTCGATACGACGATACGGCAATACGAGGAAACGATGATACGTCGATACGACGATACGAAGATACGTCGATACGACGATACGTCGATACGCCGATACGTCGATACGAGGAAACGATGATACGTCGATACGACGATACGAAGATACGTCGATACGAGGATACGACGATACGAGGATACGGCAACACGTCAATACGACGATACGTCGATACAAGGAAACGACGATACGACGACACGTCGATACGTCGATACGTTGATACATCGATACGTTGATACGTCGATACGTCGATACGCCGATACGTCGATACGTTGATACGTCGATATGTCGATACGACGATACGCCGATACGTCGATACGACGATACGTCGATACGAGGATACGACGATACGGCAATACGTCGATACGACGATACGTCGATACGAGGATACGTCGATACGGAGATACGTCGATACGTCGATACGAGGAAACGACCATACGACGATACGACGATACGTCGATACGAGGATACGACGATACGTCGATACGTCGATACGTTGATATGTCGATACGAAGATACGTTGATACGCCGATACGTCGATACGAGGAAACGATGATACGACGATACGGCAATACGACGATACGACGATACGGGGATACGACGATACGACGATACGGCAATACGTCGATACGACGATACGTCGATACGAGGATACGTCGATACGAGGATACGTCGATACGCCGATACGTCGATACGACGATACGTCGATAAAAGGAAACGATGATACGTCGATACGACGATACGTCAATACGAGGATACGACGATACGAGGATACGTCGATACGAGGATACGACGATACGTCGATACGACGATACGTCGATACGTCGATACGACGATACGAAGATACGTCGATACGACGATACGTCGATACGACGATACGGCAATACGTCGATACGAGGATACGTCGATACGTCGATACGACGATACGGCAATACGAGGAAACGATGATACGTCGATACGACGATACGAAGATACGTCGATACGACGATACGTCGATACGCCGATACGTCGATACGAGGAAACGATGATACGTCGATACGACGATACGAAGATACGTCGATACGAGGATACGACGATACGAGGATACGGCAACACGTCGATACGACGATACGTCGATACAAGGAAACGACGATACGACGACACGTCGATACGTCGATACGTTGATACATCGATACGTTGATACGTCGATACGTCGATACGCCGATACGTCGATACGTTGATACGTCGATATGTCGATACGACGATACGCCGATACGTCGATACGACGATACGTCGATACGAGGATACGACGATACGGCAATACGTCGATACGACGATACGTCGATACGAGGATACGTCGATACGGAGATACGTCGATACGTCGATACGAGGAAACGACCATACGACGATACGACGATACGTCGATACGAGGATACGACGATACGTCGATACGTCGATACGTTGATATGTCGATATGAAGATACGTTGATACGCCGATACGTCGATACGAGGAAACGACGATACGACGATACGTCGATACGAGGATACGTCGATACGACGATACGTCGATACGACGATACGTCGATACGACAATACGTCGATACGACGATACGAAGATACGTCGATACGACGATACGTCGATACGACGATACGGCAATACGTCGATACGACGATACATCGATACGAGGATACGACGATACGTCGATACGTTGATACGACGATACGTCGATACGTCGATACGTTGATACGTCGATACGATGATACGTCGATACGACGATACCGCAATACATCGATACGACGATACGTCGATACGTCGATACGACGATAAGTTTCCATCTGCTACGATCCAGACACAACTCTTTCGCCTCTTCCACATCCATCAACCATATGTATTGTGATATTAAATTGTAAGCTAAAAAAAATACCTCAGACGAAAAACATAGCGATATTCATTAGCCCATTGAGACAACCTTTAGTTCAACATCTTTAATAAAACATGACCTATCTACTTATTTTGTTAAGTAATGGCGTACCTTTGCATTACTTTCATCCACTGCTTTATTTTCACTCGTAAAACATTTTTATTCCATTCTTTACATTGGTTGCATTTATTTCCCATGTTTCAAATTACGAGATTTATTTAAATTACGAAACCGGGACGTCGAGAGCGCAAAAACGTAGCCCTCCCGTCTCAACGGAGCGATCACAACTGACCGACGGGTGAGTGACGAAACAAAGCATGGAACAAAAAGCGCGTGCGACCGAGATATCTTGTCGCCGCCTTGTCTCAGAATAAATCGACGTAAGCGCCAATTCTTAGATGTTAAATTAAATGAAAACGAAACAGAATTATTCAAAATCCCCGTGCAATTATACGGGGTCATTTGTTTTCTTATTTTTAATACAAATTTCAAGGCAAACTGTTTTAAGAAAGGTCCTTTAACACTCGAAAAACATGAAATATAGAGGTAACTTCGTAATTTTTTTAAAGCTTTTGCGTTTTTGCTTCTGCACGAATATCAGCCTTATAGTCTATTATCTATGTTATTTTTATTAAACCGATTGACCAAGTTACACAATGTTTTATGCTCATTTGAAATTGTGCATCTGGCATTATACCGACCCTTAACCTCGATTTTTACAATTTTCGGGGTTATTGGGGTTTCCTAGGGAGTGAATAGGGTATCAGAATGGGGTGTATAGGGTCACAACTGGGGGCAATAGATTCATGAAAGAGGTGAATAGGGTCAGCAAAGGGGTGAATTGATAGGGCTGGCACAAATAATATTTATAAATACCTCCCTATATTATAAGCTGAACGTTTTTGTTCAAATTCCGATTTCGAACATTTATTATTTGTTCAGGCATTAAAAGATTATAATATTTCAATTTGAAAAAGCCAATAGCAAAACTAAACAAAAAAATTCTGTAATGTTAACAATAATGTTTATTAATTCAAAGTTTATTTAAGTTCTACATTCCTCAGAAAAATAAACGCCTATAGACTACTTAGAATGGTAGTAAACCTAAGTAGTCTAGTATCTACCTAATATTATTCCTAAGTAAAAATAAGTTAGTGCTAGCATGTACTTTTTTTGTAATAAGGTATGTTGGTATTAATATTGTAACTACAGAATAATAAAATACAATATTAAGTAGAAAAAAAGTTTTTTGAATTTATATATTTTTTATCCATAACAAGAATGGTATTTTAATATTTTATGCTTCATTAATAAATTATAATTTTCGTAAAAGAGTATATATAAGTAAATATACGATTTAAAGAATTTTCAAAGAATCATAACATTAGGTCGTGTAGTTAGCTTGCCATGTAGTTTCTTCTTTTTGAGTTGGTTAATAAAATAAAGTTATTGTTGCCAACCCTAACAAAAAACCCTTTACACCCCTGTTTCGATTCTATTGACCCCATCGCGGGGGTGAATCGGGTTCAGCAACATTTTAAGGATTTTCTCGAAATATTGTTAGAAAACCTAGTAAATTTATAATGTAATTCAGAAAAATAGGCATCCGGACAAAAACTTAAGTATTTAAATGTCATGTATTTGATTTATAAATGGGTTAAAATTGGCAACAAAGTTGAAAAGTTACCCTATTCACCCCATTTTACGGTACTTAGTGAAGAATTGGTAAGTTGTTGATCAGATACAAAGCTAATTACAAATACTTGGGTTCAGCAAATAAAGGAAAATTTTATTATGTTTACACTGTTGATTGTTGGCACTTGGTGGAACTTGCAATACATAATGAACAGAAAATTACTTGTTCTAAAGGTGTCATTGATCGCACTGGCTGATGTAAACTATTTATTGTGTAATTAAGATCTTATATTAATTCCTTTGATAATGCCATAAAGGCGAAACCGGTCAGGAAGTATTAAATAAATTTGTGGGATAGTACAATTGATTTTCTGTTCATTATGAAAATTTTATTAGTAAACACATACAAAAATATTAACAGCCCATGTTCAAACATTACTACATTACTAAGTGGCAACCAGAAGTCTGTCTCATAATGTAAAAATTATAATTTTTGTCTTATATTCAGACAATTTTTAATAAGAACAAACAACATGACAAAATCCAATAGTGACAGTGCTAAATATACAAAAATATTTTATAAAATTTCATTACTTAGATTTATTTATTTTCATTTTAGTTACGTACCAAAGAAACTCCATTTCTTAACCCAAAATGGCGAGTTGTAAAACAAATATCGCATTTTCATGGCGATATATTAGATATTGTAATATTTTGTTTCTTTAGCACTTTTTAAACATTTCGTTATGGAATCGTAACGCGACGCTCTATAAAATTGTAAGGAACCCCAAACTTGGGAAATTTGTATCTTATATTCTCTATGCTTCAAACTTCCAGAAAGTTGTTGTCTATGTCAAGATGACCAAAGACAATATATAGGTATAAGACGTCTATCAAAATTTTGCTGACGTTGAAAAAGTGCTGAAGAAACAAAATAATTAGAAAATATAATATTGAAAATGCGATATTTGTTTTATCAATCGCTATTTTGGGTTAAGAAGTGGAGTTTCTTAGGTACGTAACTAAAAGAAAAATTTTTTTTTTTAATTTGACGACAACGAACGAATTTTTATTCGAGTTGGATGATATAAATGCCCATGATAACAATTGAAAACATAATAAGTACCTTTGTTTTTTGTTTCAGCTCTTAATTTCGTATCTGTGATCCCAAAGTGGATGACAATGCATTTTTTCAGTTTGACTTTGACCTCACGTAAATTCATCGTCAAGAAAAGGTTTGAGGGCTATGTGCCAGACATCTCATCGTTTGAACTAACCAGTGAAACCTACTACCCACCGTCAAAAGGAGACTTCATAGTCCTGGCCAAATATATCAGCGTAGATCCCTACATGAGGTCGTTTGCCAACTACCTAGACATCCCATATGAGCAATTCGGTTTTCAAATCGGGCTTGTACTGGAAAGTATGAACACCAGGTATCCAGAAGGTTCATACGTGGTCGCTCATGCTGGATGGAAGGAGCTTACTATCTTGAATGAAAACCCGGATCCTATTTTCCACATGCGACCCTACATTCCGGACGTGGGTGATCTACCTTTGAGCTACTTCCTTGGAGTTCTGGGTATGCCTGGCATTGCTGCGTACTTAGGTTTGATGGAGATCTGCAAACCAAAACCTGGGCAAATAGTTTGTGTGAGCAGTGCCGCTGGGGCAGTCGGGTCTTTGGCTGGACAGATAGCCAAACTTCAAGGTTGCATTGTGATTGGCATAGCAGGTACAGATGAAAAAATTAAGTTCTTAAAAAATGAGCTTGGTTTTCAATACGCCTTGAACTACAAGACTGAGCCTGATCTGAGAGACAAGTTGAACTCTATTGTTCCTCATGGTATTGATTGTTACTTTGACAATGTAGGTGGTGAGCTTAGCTCTGCTGTGATCGATAATATGAAGGAGAAGGGACGTGTAGCTGTCTGTGGATCCATCAGCACGTATGGAGAAATGAACATTGATAAACAGCAGGTATTTATGTCGCAAAGCCTTCATGTGGAATCTTTCAGCTTCACTCGATGGAATCTAAAGGAACAAAATGCTGCAATAAGACAGCTGAAAACATGGGTTGAGGAAAATAAGATCGTTGTCAAAGAAACTATTGTAGAAGGATTCACACAACTACCCAATGCTTTGATAAGCATGCTGAATGGAGAAAACATTGGGAAAACTGTTTTGAGGTGCAGAAGCAATGTATCGAGGCAATAATCTTTTTTTTTGTTTGCCCTTTCGCTATAATATTAGAATGATAATTAATTAATGATATAAAAACTGGAAGATTATGCCTTCTTTTTGTTTTTTAAAGTGTGTTTAAAAGGAAACGTTTTATTTCGTTTGCATTAAGTATAAATAACGGTTAATTTTTTTCATAATTTAATACTTCGTGTGTTAGTTTAAATAAATTATTCTTCAAAGATTGTCATAATTTTTTTTTATATATGTTTAAAGTATCTACTTTTATAATAGGTACTGGATTTTATTTCTTTTATAGTTATGGTGTCACCAAATCAAACGTATTTTCGAAAGCAGAAATCCTGGTAGCCAGGTTGATCTACTCGTATAACGATTATATTATTCTGTTGACCAAACCAGAGAATCTTAAACAAGGTGAATTTGTGAACATCATCCAAATTCATACCTAAAACTTGGTAAGTGATCAGCATCATGAACCAATAACGATTTATGTAAAATTCATAAAATGAAATTTCGACTGCCCATAGTCATTCACTCAGGACTGGGAGTGAATTACTATGAAAACTCAAAATTTCATTATACGAATCACGAAAATTGTAATCGATTCATGATGCTGATCACTTACCAAGCCTCTAGTATGAATTTGAACGATGATCAAAAAGTCATCTTGTATAGGTACTCGTAATAATCCATGGTGCTGACATCGATGAATTAATTACAGGCTGTCACAGTAGGTGGTTTTAGCTCAAACTTCGTTGATGTTTGATCATTGACTTCCACTTAGGGTGCATACTTTTTGACAGCTCTATATGTTACATACATTTAAACCTGCAAAGAGTACGAAAAACGCAATTTTGATGTAAATATAAAACGACCAAGAGCAAATAGGGCTCGCACAATTAGGGTTCCCTACCAATACTTCCGCAGTCAATAGACCAAATTGTAATTTTTTCCTATTAAAATTATTTTTTTACAGAATTATATTTCACTAACTCTATTAAAATCAAAATTCTTGCCTCAGAAACCTAAAAGGGAACGGTCATTTTTAGCAAATTTGAAGCTATAATATATTACTTCTTTTCATGTGGAAACTAAATTAAATTGAATATTTCCAGTAAGTAGCTACTGTAATAGCTTTGTTATTAGCCTACATCAGGTCTAAGTGAGTGCAGGAAGCCGGACGCAGTGGACACGACATGAGATGGTCTGTCGTTTGTGGAACACCACATAGACAGTTCGTGCTAGCATTATGGGTGGAAATTCTTAAGGTTATCCTCGGACCGGCCAACACGAGATCTAAGACGGTTTAAGGATTTCCATACTTTGAATTTGTGGATATATTAATTATTTGCAATATTCCGCTAAACACTCTTACCATGCTATTCAAAATGCAGACTCAAGCACCGCCCGCCCTCCCGCATTTAACATGCACAAGCAAAGCAAGCAGTACGAGCACAAAATAAAGCAAGATAAATTATCGACACGTGTTTCGCCTCTAAACAAGGCATCCTCGGGATGTGTTGTCTGGCCGACCGCTCGACAGCAAAACCTATTTTTAAAGGACAGTATCCTGTCTAGAGTAATACACCAGATTGGCAGTGTACCCTAGCATGCGACCCTTCCACTCGATGTTTAATCATATCTTAGTAAGATCTTTAAGACCACTGGACCAAAAATTAAAAACAAATTATAAATAATATAAATTATAATGTTTTAGTGTCCTTAGAGGTATTTCTTTGAAAGGAAACCTCACACGATGTATTAATCAAAACTTTTTTTTTCGCACCGATCTGACATTCTGAACCCCATTTTAATCTAAGAAAATTCTAGGTCGCCATACCAGTATCCTTTTATTACATGAGACAGCCAAGGATAAATCCTGACAAATGAGTAGCTGGGTCGTCCACGTCTAGTCATATTTCAGCTTGTTCATATCTCTGTGTTTCATATTTGGGACATAATTGTACAGTTGACCAAAAATAACACAAGTGAGTGATTTTAGACGCTAGAGAAAAATACACAGACAATAAAAATACTATATTTTTATGTCACCATAAGTAGTTTATGTAAATACACATAAACGTATGTATATTTCGTGGCCATATAGTAAAATTAGCCATATCACGAAGTATGAAATAATATAATATTGTTAAAACTCGCGTGAGCTGACATACTAAATTATTATTACGGTTGGCATATAGGCAACAACAATCACACGTGAGTGTTCAAGCCGAATGTAATAATAATTTAGTATGTAATAATAATTGACGGTAGTCTTCCAACATAAACTCAAATATTAGGTTGCTGGGCCACGACATATACTTACTTGCACAACATTGAGACACCCAAAATACACGTAAGATCCATACGATTTACGCAGTCAAAGGGCATCGGCCCGTGATCGAATCGGTAAGGATCCATACAATTAAAAAAAACTTAGCAACCTCATACAAATAACTTAAGTTTCGGCTTGAACAAACAAGACATTCGTTTATCTAAAAAATATACATTATATGTGATGTTATTTCTTACCACCTAGTCTCCACTTCTCAAATATTCTTTTATTACAAGCAATTTAAATAATTTATTGTTATTATTGCATATTGTATTATTTTATTATTTAGATCCACTACAAGCTTTAGCGTTATTCGATGATAAGATGCAGGATTAAAATATTGTTTGACCGGTGCATGCATTTTTGGATTACTATTATATCCTCTTAAATATATAATGATTATTATTATCTATAATTATATTAATGATGTTTATTTAATTTATTTTTAAATCACTGACATGTACGAATAGATTTTACAGTAAAAGGGCATCTTGTACATATGAAAATAAACGAATCTGAATAATACATGATAAAGGAAAAACATTCACAAATCATATTTAAACATCAATAACATAATACAAATAACAGGGTCCTGGGGGTCTAGCACGCACCGTAGATACAGTATCTTTCCATCATACTTGCTCTCTTACACATTGACAAACGCGGTTTGCGTTGAGAGCGCAAGTAGGATAGATATACGCTTTATCTCTGGCGCGTGCTACCTACAATGGAATACAGTTTTAACTACCTTGGGAGCAGGTCCAAAATCTCAGAGATACAGGGCCCCTAGGCACTTGACATTTGGGGCCCCCCATCCCGAAGCCAGTCTGGAAATTTAGCAAATAAAATGCACTAGTACTTTATAACTTTAACTTTTATTATAACTTTATAGCTTTTAAACGGCTTTCATTACTATAAATAAACATCAAAAATAATGTAGTCTATGCTATAGATGTCACTATAGTTATGTCAACGGTCGTCATACGTGGCGTATAATATGCCCCGTAATAAATTTTATTCACATTTTTTCCCTATACTTCTATTTCCGTACCTGGTCGGGGTAGCTGGGTGGTTGGGGCCCCTTGGCTGGCTGGGCCCCTAGGCGCGGGTCTCGTAGGCCTATAGGGGAATATAAGGGAAATCCGGGGCTACTTGGGAGCCAGTCGCTCAAACTTTATGGTACTGTTTTTGCTCATTTTTTTTTGTTTGTTCACATGAAAACGTCTTAATTCATACGATCTCATGATGTTTGGTATATGGCATTTTTATCTGGAAAAGTTATTAAGAAAGAGGTATTTATTTAATAAATTTGTTCGTATTTATCTAGATTTTAATCAAGAATAAGGTCATCATCGTAAAAATCTTAGTTCTATCTACCAAAAAATATACTTTCACATGTGTTCTTCTGTCCCCATTAAGCTAATGGCTACCATTTAATATGAGAAAATCTCGTTTTCGTTGTTCATAAATTGGTACCGTCATTCACAGGGTTCGTTTGTTCAAAACTGTACTTTTATGTAATGGGCCTTAAAAACAAGAAGTTAATAAATAAACTGGAATGCTAACCTCTATTGAAACGCGCACGCTTAACGAGACACCTGGCGCTAGAACATCAACAACACCAAGTTTTCAAGGGTTCATTGGAAGATACTAGGTCTCTCCTCATATTGAAGAAAATATATTTGATTTATCGATCTTTTATCTAGGGATTCCACCTATAAACAATGTATTAAGATTTATACCTTAGTCAAAAAAAAAAAGTTTTCCACCCTCTTTTTTTTTGGTTTTCAAACGTTCGTTTCAAAAAAACGGTGATTTTTTTTTATAAAATAGGCAATAGAAATATGAAGGGATGTTATCTAAATCCAATATTTTTTTCCTTACAAAATATTTCAGTATTAGCTAAAAACACTAATTTATTGTTTCGCTGCGTGATCACTAGTATTACGCGTCCAAGAAAAAAAGGTCAAAGAGCCGACATATAATCGCCTTTATGAAAAGCGAATAAGGTCTTTGCCATTAGACTTATTGTGCTGGACCAGTAATAAAAAAGTTGCTAGGATATGCCATCATATAAATAAATTACCTTCATTCTCTTGTGATGTAATTCATTCTCTTTTACTCATGAAAATTTATTCTCTTCAAGTGTAATTATATCTCTATATCTCATGAAGGGTAAAATATTATATATTTTTTACACATGAAAGATAAATAATTTCAAGGTAAATTTTTTTGGCTTCGCCTTGTGGAAGTATGTGCTCTAGTATCGTTAAGCTTCTTGGGGTGAACGATATTGGTTTTGATCTATGTAAATTCTGAGACGAATTTATTGAATGCTTACAAGTATGCGGCTTACAAGTACTCAAAGTATTCGATATTAACAATAAAGTTCTGGTTTTTTTTTTCTGGTGTTTCATGCTCTTTATTTATTTGATTTTGTAAAAGATAAGCCGATTCTGAAGGCTTTAATTTTAGTTTTAGTGCTGTCAAAACTTAAATTTATCCAAAGTAATTTAGCTTCTGTCCTTGACAATTAAGAAATATTTTGCAATGAAGAAAATTTAGTTTTAACAGCACTTAAAATAAAATGGAAGCCTCCAAAATTGGCTTTATTATTTCCGAAATCATACAAAAATTATATAAGACTAATCGAATATATTTACATTTCAATAATCATAGACTTGTGGTAGAATAATTATTTTTGTTATTCTACCGCTAGTGGCAGAATATATTATTTTACTAAACGGCCGCTGGTGGCAGGGTAGACACTTTCAATATTTTATGTACGGCCACTTGTCAATCTAGCCAATGAAAGTTCTACGCTGTCAAAAAAATACGCTGTGTGTTCAAATTGTATAAAAGTAGATATACTGTGGCTCACTAAATTTTGCACATTTTTAAAACTTCAAAGACAAATTACAACAGCAAGCATAAAAACTAACATTACATGACTCCATTTTACCAAAAAAAAAACGTGGGCTGAAGTATTAAAGCCTGAGCTGCAGAAAACTACTCCAGAAATATAATTTATATATCATATAATTTAATTTATATATGTTTTTCTTTGATATAAATATACTAATAGATAGGATAATACAAATATAAAGTAATCTCAAGATATATTTCGGGTCCGATCTGGACCCGGCATCAGTTGAGTAAATGTATATGTCATATCATCAACTCGTTGCCGGTATGCGTATAATACAATAACAAGTGCTACATTTTCAGGGCATTTTTTCCCTCGGGCATGACAGTGTAAGGTTAAAAGCTTTTCCATTTTCTAAGTAACCTGATCTTTTGATTAGAGTAATCTACATATATTGCTGAATATTTTAGGATCAAAAAACGAAATTCTCTATTTGCTGGAAAGCGTCGCGGCGGCAGTGACGCACCATTTATCGGTGCCCGAGCGGCTCTCGATGTTTTGTAGCTTACATCAAATAATAATCAACCGATTGATCAGATTATTGCAAAATTATTAAGTGCTGGGAATTTTGGGATAAACCCTTTTTCTAATCCTTTATCAACTGACAGTTTTTGAATTAAACTGCAAGTTACGATTAAGGGAACTCGTACTTTTTGTACGCAAGATTAACATCCACATTTAATTTTAAAAAATGTTAAACAATATTCTTTTTTAAACCCTCCTTGTTAATTATATACATTCCGTGGCTACAATAGGAATAATTTGTATTGTGAAATACGACTCTCTTTCACAAAAGTTTGCTAATATTATCTAAAACAGCAACGGGGTGAAACTATAAACCATATTATCGCCAAAACTCGAGGCTTGCATGAAACTTCGTGCAGTAAACTTCTAACCAAATTAGCAACGTGAAATATGAAATGCTAACAATGTTGCCAACTCAATGTTTTTATAGCTAGGTTTAGTTATAAATCAACTTTATCAGCTACAAAATATTTAAAGCAATCTAGCTACACTATGAAAAGGATTTTAACCATTGTTTGTGGTTGCAAAAAATGTAACATTTAACCTTTTTTAAGGCGAATGGATACGCCAACTGCAATTTGGACCTGTCTTTGGAGGCCTACTCCTCCCACACGGGTGGTCCAAAAACTTTCATAAAAATATATGATAGGCATTATAGAGTCAAAAACAAATTTTAAGTTTCATAAACTGTTTTTCTATTGTAAGTTTTGACAAAAAAAATCGATAGTCATCGAAAGTTTCACATGATTAACACAAGAATTCTCTTACTCCTTCCAAACGCCTAAAGCGATTTTAATTATAATTTCACCAAATTATAGGAAAGTTTTAGATCTAAAAAATTTAAGTTCAAAATTTTTTTTTCGTTCATGGCGTCCATGTGAAAAGTATTATTTTCTCCTATTTTGCGCTAGCCGGAGACGCAGTGGTTGTAGTAACAGCCAATTTTCAAGGCACGCTGAAATGAACATTATTTCAATGTCGTTTCCGTTGATATTTGTACCGACACACATCGAGTTGCTTATTTAGCGTAGTCATACGCCTTAAACGTCACGTCCCGCTGGGCAGGATGGTTTCATCATTAGGGTAGTGATACGCCACAGCCCGAGCCTACCACGAGTAAATAGATAATTAGGTATATACGCAGACGGGGCCAACATCCGATGACCTTATGACCTAGAGACATAGATTGTTTGCATACCTTTTTATAATCCCTTAGTCGCCTTTTATGACATCCACGAGAAATTTTAATCAAATCATATTTATTTGCAACATAAACCAAACATGGTACACAAATAAGTTAACAAAATCATACACTAAAATAACACAGTCATAAAAATGTCACAAAAAAAATAGAGACAACTTTAATAATAATACGACGAATGAAATTGAATAAACAGAAATAAAATGTCAAAGTTTAAATAATAAAATTGTAGCAAATTGTGAAATTAATAAGAAGATGAAGATTAAATTGTAGTAAATGTCAAGAAGTACTAAATAAAATTAAAATTCAATTATATTATTATAAAATTCATACAGATTGTAAAAGGTTCTTGTTACTAAGAATTTTTTAAGTTTGTTCTGGAAAGTTCTAAGATTTGCACTGTCTCTGATTTCATTGTCTAGATGATTGAAAATTTTTATGCCTGTAAAAACAAAGCTTCTGTGGAAAATGTTACAACTGGGAGCAGGCGCCCTTAGCTTCTTGCTATTTCTTAAATGTTTTATGTTGGTACCTACGGTTCGGTAATTATCTTTAATGTGAAAAATAAATCTAGATACTAGATACATAGCGACTACCGATAGTATTTTATGTTTAATAAATGGCGGTTTGCAGTGTTCACGATACTTATAACTCAATGAGTCTCACTGCTTTCTTTTGTAATCAATCAATCAATCAAATTTATTTATTTCAGATCAAAGATCCATATAAAACATGTTAGTAATAAAACAACTTATTCTATTGTTAGTAACTTATGCTAATACAGCTTACATGTATAGAAGCATGATTAATAATAATACTCTTTTCAATGCATGTGCTCTTAAAGGCCCACTTTTTATGCATCAAAACCGAACAAAAAGTCGCTTATTTTGCCCTAGGGCTTTATTATTATTTTTTTTTAATTTATTTACAATGGTTGGCAAACCTGCAGCCTTTCTTGTGTACCATAGATGTTATACTTTTTTTTTCCACTGTTTAACGGCTCTGGATACAGTCCTTTTGAGCCAATTATAATTTAAAGTTCACAAGATTATATTTATTTTCATTTCCTCACACTATGCATTGAAAAACGTAGTATGATACACGGGCGTAAAAGCAATAAATTACTCGGTTACGTTTAAAACACTCGCTACGCTCGTGTTTTAAATCGTCCTCGTAATTTATTCCTTTTCACCCTAGTAGCATAAACTACTATTATATTTGCACAATTACCCCAAATTTCTATTCCGTATCTTAAAAATTGTCTTGCTTATTATAATATTCTTGCTCGAACATCTCATATGCTTTTTTGTTCACTAAGTCGCCGCTAAAGTAGAAAAATATTGGCAAAGGATAACATAAATTATACCTAGGTCCTAGGAGAATAATATGAACCCTCGTTTATTCTGGGCACATAGGTATTAAAATAATAGACACACCTAGCATTCGTAAATTTTGTTAACATCCTTCATCATATCTGAGCGTATATAGTGATCTGATGACAAGATCGGCTAAATATATAATATGTATCGTAAGAACTAAATAAATAAACAGACCAGGAGCTGAAATAGAAATGATATTCACATTCATTGTAGTATTTCTACTGAAGTTGTACCGTGATTATCAAAAGTACTTGAAAAAAATTAAGGCTGCTACGAGTGCCTACGATCAAAAGAAAATAATCAGCCTCTTGGGCTGGTTCAATTTCAGTGGCTTTCAAATGAACAAAGAGACAGATTTTAATCGAGTCTTGCTACGGTTTTAATAAATTTCAGGCAATATGGCAATATGGATCCGTCAATAAACTGCTCACAAAAACGCTTGATTTGACACCCAGTATGGATTCTAGAAACTTGACGCCATTAAGGCGGGGGCTATTCGAGTTTTCCCGGAAAGACGTCGTGTCGTTCTTTTGTGTTTTATTTGTAAATAACAAGTATTAAAAAATATTGTCATATTTATTTTTGGAATTCAATACACACAAAGATAAATCTAAACTAGGATCTAAAATATAATTTCATTTTAGTTACATATAGGTACATCCGATTTTGGACGATAAATCTAATACCAAAATAAACATAGTAAAATATGTATATAAAATGGCCGTCACATTAAAAACCCATCCCTCTAATTCCAAATAATAAAAAAACACCTCGGAATCGCGAGTTTTCTGAGCGGCCCGCAGTAATAGCGAGTGTTAAATGAAAGCGTCGGGGCAGGACAAATTTCTCTGAATACCCTCGCCTTAATAACTTTCAGAGCGGCTATTCTGACAAGCGCGAAAAAATGTGCTACGGCAGATTTTTTACGGAAATTATTGATTTTTCTGCTTTTGCAATTTTTCACGCGCCAGAATCGCTGTCCTGGACTGCGATCTTTTGTTTTAGCGATAATGAGAATTAGATAGAATATAGAAAATAAATATAGAATAAGATAAAAGGTGAATGCCAAAACTGTATCGTGATCGAGGCTTAGTACAAAGTAGATTGTTTTATCATAAACTTCTTATTTATTTAAAATATTTCTTTATTCTTTATTCTTTATTCTTATTCTTTAATGAACACAGAAAATCAGTTAAAACATATAATACATTAAAAGATACGTACACAGGCGAGCTTATCTCTAAAAAGAGACTTCTTCCAGCAAACCTAAGAGGGAAAGGGAAATTTTATTAAAATAAGTAATCATACATACGTGTACTACAAAAGATATATCCTAAATAATATATATACATATATATATATATATATATTTCATGCTTTTTTGCAGACTGCAAACTTATTTTTGGGCATAAAGGAAATGGTTAACTATAAAGAAATATACTCTTCTTATGAATAACATGCATAACTACAAAAAACAACTGGAAAAAGCCCAAGGGCCAAGGTCTGTAGATATTATGATATAAAAATAATTGGTTCAAGTTATATCATGCCATTACGTAATTTATATAAGAAGATCTCAGAAAAATATAGTCAATCATAAATCAATCGACTGTCTTTGGTGTAAGGCTTTGTATTATATTGTAGGACTAGATTTTGTTCATCCGCTACTAAAATTTTTCTGTATTTGCATAATTTGCGCAAGGCTAATTGCAGTATAAAATATATATTATTTTGTTGATTTATTTTGACAAACCACGCAAAGCTACCAGAATTTAGATGACCCTGCCATAAAGGTTAATTTTTTGACAAATTATGTACATGCAATATAAACAACAATGTAAGAGAAGAGCTTGTCACCTGTAGCGCCGGCACATACACCCTTTTAGGTGTCAAGGTTATCTTACTATTGTATTATCTGTGTCCTACATAATTACTGTGTAATCTTATGAATAAAGTTATATTTTATACATATATTAAAAAAATACTAAACTTATAAATAAAATATATTATAGAGACCGCTGCTGTCTCGGGGTAGGGTGCCTAGAATACAGGTGACATTACCTTTTTGGATGGCCAGACTAATCCTCTGGCCGAGGTAAGCGCCAGCCTTTGGGTCACCCGTAGTCTCAACGAAGCGCGACGTGAATCCGACGGAAAAATTAGCAACTCGGTTAGTGGTGGTTGAAATTTCAAACAAAATCATATGAAAATAAAGTTCTTATCAGCTCGCACTGCAACATGGCTGTTACGTTAGTCACTGCGGCTGACAAGTGCGAAAATAGTGTGCTTTTAATTAATTGTATCCAAAATAAAGTGAATTTCCAAGATCTGAGAAAACCATATCATTTAACATTATTTTGTCTAGAAGCTTATACATTTTTATACTCTTGTGATAAAAACTGCAGTAGTTATATTGTTACAAGTGGACAAAATATCGAGAAGTAAGGGTAAAGTTGGAATTTTCTTGATTCACTTCTGTATATTAAAATAAAATTCAGGAATCATCATCTATTTGTATCATGTAGATTACTATGAATTTTCTTTCTATTGTGAAATGCTATAGTTACCGTATAAAATGGTTACAAAGTTACTCAGTTCAATATCGTTGGCGTTGGGAGAAGCCTTAAAAATTTGTTGCGCTTCCGGGCCCCACGGGCCCTCACCAAACGGCACAAATAAGTAGCGGCTTGAAAGCATAGCATACGCCGTTTTTTTTTTTTTTTGTTGACTTAATTTTGTAGACTACTGCTGTACATTATAAACAGTAAGCCAAGTTTGAATATCGTTACTTTTCCTTTCACCTGACAAGCATATTTTCACAATTCTGTCAAGCTTTTATTTCAAAATGCAATAAGTACGTATAGTTCCATACTTCATTTCTAACTGACTGGAGTTTTTGGAAGAGAACAATCCTTGGAATATAAAATAAAGCAAGACAAAATGGGCGTCACGAAGACGTTACCCAAATCAGCCTAATTAAATAAAGTTTCAACAAAAATTTGTGTTTCTTTTACTATATAAGCATTGTATAGGATTATACATAAGAAATAATAAATACAAATTTTATAATTTTTTATCATTATTGGTGTCACCGAAATAACACTCTTGCCGACTTTCTTTCTTCCTGAAACGTAAGTATACCTACGTTTCATATGAGGGCGTCGACTTCTGGAGAACATTTGTTCTCCAGAAGTCGACGTCCTCATATTGGTTTTTATTTTGATTTATCGTAGACTTCTAGACAACATATTATTCAGGAAGAAAGAAGTCAGCAAAAGTGTTACTTCGTTTCCATGGGTCAGTGTATAATGAATATAATGATTTAAAACTTTTTAGTGAATGACTGCAGTTACAATAATTGAAGTCGGTTACAATTTTTTTGTACAATTTTATTTTATTTCACATTGTTATTGTATAAACGCGCTGTTTTGTATAAACGAAGGTCAACTATAAGTATTTTTTCAAGTAATGCCCTGTAATCAGTACCTTACACGAACTAATTGCCGCAATCTTAAGTTATGTGCTGGCATCCGTTATATATTCTGTCTACATTTAAATGTGTAATACATTGAAATGCAAAAAACTAGTCATTTATAAAGAATCCTTTGTTTTACTGGCCATACCTTAAAATTCTGAAGGTGGACGAAGGTCGTGAACGAATCGCGTTCCCAAACGCAAAACTTATTATTGTTATTTTTATTTTTACATAAAAATTATTAAATACTAAATATGATTTATGGCATTATGCGACCATACTTTTATATCAAATAGGCTTATCTAGCGAATTTGTATTATTTAAGGCAGGGGTCGGCAACCGGCGGCCCGCGGGCCGCATGCGGCCCGTGATCCGCTTTGGTACGGCCCGTTACTACTGCATGATAATTATATTTGGTAGTACATACCTATTTGTGTGAGCAGACTTCAGCAGCATTCTGAACTATCCAAAAAACAAGCATTGTTTTCGGTTAAAGAATGCACATTAAGACGCAAAGCTGCGCATTTCCACATCTTAAATGCAAGCGAAATACAAAAACTTGTAAGTCAAATACAGTCGCAAGAATTGCATTAATTATTTTATTAATGAATACTTAAAATGTTTGAAACTACAATAAATATGATATTTATTTAAATACAAAAATGAGATGCGGCCCTTGCTGATCCCCTAGTAACATTTGTGGCCCTCCTATATCATAACGTTGCCGACCCCTGATTTAAGGCATTACTTTGTAACTGATCCTCCACAACAACTTTGGGAAGGCGATCCATCGCATTCACCTTAAATAAAGTTTCAATTTAACAGAGATTTTCTATTTCCCAACCAACAAGCGACTATATTGCATTTTCCTGTCAGTTGTCTATTACGGAATAGTTTCGCTGCGGTTAGTCGAGCTACAAAATTCCGGAATACTCGTACAATAGCAATCCGTGTGGATTCCGGCGCGCCGGAATGTTGGCTGTTCTAGCCCGGATCTACATAAGTATTTGTGGACGATTATTAGCCGGCAGCTAGCATTTTTAGAGATCCATTACAGGAACTGAAACCTTTTAAACATTACTTAATCACGGAACATATATCTAAAAATCTTGTATAGCTTTTGAATCGGGAAGTTTTATGACCTGGTCTCTGCAAATACACGAGTTGATTGATACAGGAAAATTTATAACTTGTTAAGTAATAATGAGAAACAAGGCCCAATTATTCTTTATGCGATAGAAACTATATTTGTGCGTCTATACTATTTAAGCCTAAATTTCTTTTTTCTTTTTTATCTTTGGATTTCGGTTCAGGTTACTTACTTAGTCGCCAGTAAAAATGTATATTTACATAAAGAAAGGTTTTTAAACGACCACATGTAAAGTTCAACACATAATAATACGAGTATGTTTATACTCAACGTGCGTATAAATCTAATTTATGAAACACGAAGCATTTTCCTTACACCATTTCCTCAATAACTCACATCCACTATTACACACAACGACTAATCAAAAATACAATACACGTATTCCCAAAATAAACTGATCCATAATTAACACGAGCCAAGTAATTCAGTCAGCAAAGCCTTACAATGAAATCATTCCATATGCATGAGTCTTTATTACGTAGAGTTGGCAAGTGAAGCGGTCTACGAACCCGGCGCACTTCGAGACTTAATTTTCAGGTAGGTTTTTAAACTTTAGGTCATTGTCGTTGATTTCAGGAGCTTTTGAAACCTGTTTTGAAATATGCACGCTCCATGAAACTTGCGAAGACAAAATACAATCGTGCCGATTTGGTCGCGGGCGCAAATTTGAAAGCTTGTTTCAGGAGAAACATTTGCAAACATTATTTTTGGTTATTATTAATCTAGATAACATTTTCAATATTTGACAGGACTTAATATACCATAAAATCTAACGGAATGTCTGATTGATTTGAGCATTCAGCAGTGTTTCGGAGGAAAGAAAGGGCGAAAGTGTAAGGGCGTATTAATAATACAACGTGTAACAAAAAGGTGTAACCATATTTTGAAGAGCTTATTCAGTCAATGGTATAGAACAACTTTTACTATGGAACAAACACCGTATCTCGAAAAAAGATTTAACTGTTTCATAGAAAAATGCAATACCGCTAGGCTGAAATGTATGGAAGGGCAGATGTTTTTTTTGAGATTTCAGGGTTGGCTCCATAGTAAAAGTTGTTCTATACTACTGACTGAATAAGCTCTTCAAATATGGTTACACCTTTCTGTTACGCCTTATAGATATATATATATATATATATATATATATTGTACATTATTTGTTATATTGCTGTAAATTAACACTTTTTCGAAGGCTTCCAAAAAACACCTTATTGATAACGAGTTCACAAAAACAAAACTGAATAGCCATACAAAATGTTTAAAACTAAGCTGAATATCCATACAAAATGTTGAAAAAAAAGCTTCATGTTTTTGGTACCATTAGTAAAATTAAAACATTGCGGTATACAACTTTGCTAAGAAAATACAAATGCGAAAATAATAAAATATAAAGGGATATATAAGGTCTTTCAATTTAAATATAAAGTAATTTAGGAGGTGATTCAGTATCGTTAATACATCACATTCCACTGCAAGCACTTTTTTTGGGCGAACTTTTTTTTCACTTCTCAGTACAAAGTGGTCCAATCAGCTGACTCAGTTTGTATGGACAAGTGAAGAAAAAGTTCGCGCAAAAAAAAGTACTTTGCAGTGGAATGTGATGTATTAACGATACTGAATGACCTCCTAATTTACTTTCCATTTAAATTGAAATACCTTATAGATATAGACGAGATCAATAACTTAGTTCCAGAAAAGACATGAACTAATACGGTAAATTCATGGACAGTAGAGAATGTATGTAGTTGTGTTTTATTTACTTAAATGACCCAAATAGGGTTAGATAAAATATTGCTATAAGTTTTCAACTGCACATAATTTGTCAGTCTTGTCTTAATGGCTTTTTATGTGACAGTTTTATTAAATACTATTCTATTCTTAGCTTCATAATAACTAATAAGCTTTTGAAAACTAAAATAATTTTCAAAAGAAGTCCAGCTCTATTGAAATAATTTTCCTTTTTACTTACCGTATAAAATTACGTTAGAAGAGCATCTAAACTTTCAACGCAGTTGTTTATGGTAAGTTGAATAAAGGAAATAAAACCTTATCGTTCACAGCTAGAAGCTAATGAAAATAACGTAAATATAGCCCAGCATCGAGAATATCCTGAAAGCCAACAGTTCCTCTGAGGAATGAAGCCAAATTTAAAAGGCGATCACGTCTGGCTATAAAATCAATGGTTCCATTCTAGCGGATATTTTATGCTTTATAATTTTCATTCAACAAATATTTTTTTAACAATCACAATTTCAGCTCATTCAACATTAAAAGTAATCGTATATACAAATAAATTTAATCATTTTTGTACGGAGAACACCACGCCGCCGCGCCGGCCACCAATGACTTCTTAGTTTTTAGAAACAGTTTCAGTTCAATTTGTTCTTACTTACCACTTGCTGAACGGTGAAGGAAACTAAAAAGCGTGTATTTGTGCCCGAAGTACGGCGATAGGGCTCACCATCCATCATGTTGGGCAGTGTCGTGCACAGAACTTTTTGTACCCTAGAGTGAAAATTTTCAATACAAACTTTTTTTTTCAAAGTAATATTTAAATTTTTTCATATTTTTTTTATTGTTATTCTTGACCAATTGCTTGCTTTTCCAGCAAAAATTTCTGTGCACGCCACTGACATTGGGAAGTAACAATCGTCGGTGAAACGAGGGTGTACTAAGTGTGAAGAAATATCCCGAGTGTGAACTGTGAAATACAAGTCATGGACCACTCTAGGTACACCCGCGTTTCACCGAGGATTATTACGTCCCAATGTGATGAGTGATGAGCCCCATCGCCTTACTTCAGGCACAAATACACGTTTTTTAGGGCATACAGGTTTCCTTACGATGTTTTCCTTCACCGTTCAGCAAGTGGTAAGTAAGAACAAATACAATGCCCAAAAATTCCGAAAAATTCATTGATGCATGCCCTACCGGGGATCGAACCTGGATCTCAAGATTAAAAGGCCAGTGCAGCGTTCTACCCCTGAGCTACCAGTGACAATATTATAAAAACATAATATTTTATTTAATATAGAATTTATTTCCTTTAGAAGTCATTTAAATTTTGAATAAGTTTAGTTTGTATTGCTATTTAATTTGTTTTTTGTGAATAGGATATGGCATTTTTCAATAGCACAGATCCGCATTGTTAATTATATAAATACTTGTGCCGCAATAATAATTTTTAAAAAAATAAATAATAATCTACTAACGCGCTGATTCTCGCTAGTCAAACGTTAAGGCGATACCAAAAAATGGGGTTTTTTGAATCCTTGTACTCCACTATAACATCATTTACGTATTTAATTTTTGGGTAAATGTTTATTGAGTATTTGATTAAGATTCTCACTGAAGGAAAACGTGATTGGATGAAATTTTCTCGATAGAATTTAATTCCGAAAAGACCTTAGCTAAAAATAGCTTAGTACATTTTATATTAATAAAAAACCGACTTTTTGCTACTTTTCCACGAATCCATCCCACTCGCACTGAGGGTTTTTTCACATATGGAGTAACAGGGACGCTAAAACTTTTACGTATCGCTTTTAAAATTTGGGTCATGCCCTTGAGAACGGTATTAAAACGTTATTATTTTTTTATTAGATAGCTTTGCTTCACTCTCACTTCGGTCGGAGTTAATGAAACTTGGGAAAAATATTGACAACCCTTTACGTGATTTTCGTAAATTGGCTTCGTTCCCACCAAAAACCAAGACTCACAAGTTTTTTATTGTTAAAAAGTTATCAGATCTCATGTAGAGCCAAGCCCTTAACCCTGCAAGGCCTAACTCTATAACCTCTAACTCTACAAACCCTTCATCTTGATCAAAAAATATTGCTTGGTCGTTTCGAGGTCGTCGCACAGACACTCCCTTGAACTAAGATATTAAGATATTAAAGTCACTGGGACATTGTTAATCGCGGGATTCTACAAAGTAAAACTCTTCAAAAGACGTGTAAAACATGTTATGAATTTAGGAAAAAGGTTTTTAATTTCACCCACCTTCGCCCTTCACAAATTACCGTGTGTGTCAGAATCGCAGTCCTGGACGGCAATTCTGGCACATGCGACAATTTGCGAGGGCCAAAGGCGGGTGATTTTAAGAAGCTCTTTGTACAGAAACGTAACGAGATTTTAAAATAAAAACCTTTTCCGTGGATTCATAACATGTGTTTGCATGTCTTTTAAGGAGTTTTACTTCGTAGAATTATCATCACACGGTATTTATTACGCGAGTAAAATAGTCGTATGAAACATAAAGCGCGTGAAAAATGTTGCGAGAATAGCCGCCCTGGTCTTTAATGTTTTGTCGTACAATAGTTCCAAGAAACGGCCTAGTCATACTTTTTGGCCAAGATGAAGAGTCTGTAGAGTTAGGCCTTGTATTTTTGAAATATGTACCATACAGTGGGAAGTAAATAAAAATTATAACATTCACAGTAGATATTATCAAAAATAAATATGAAAAAAACATTTGCATTTGTTTCATTAGGATAATACCTTATCCTTATTGTTATTTTTTACTGTACACAAAATATTTAGTTACACACGTAAACATTAAAATTAGTGTACAGCAGCGAGCTTATCTCTATGAGCGATTTCTTGCAGCAAACCGAAGAAAAGATCAGAAATACATAAAAAGAAAACAGTAATCATATGTGTACAAACTTAATACTTACTACCAGATAATAAACGAAAACACACAAATTTAGCTAACCACAAAACCAATGTACATAGAAATAAATAAATAAATAATTTTAATATAAATAACTATATTAAAAAGCTCAATAATTTGTTAAATGCTCTTTCAATCTCTTTTTGAGTGAGGAGACAGTCACGCACCCTCGTACAGTATGCGGAAGAGAATTCCATAACTGAACAGCTTGTACAGTGTAGGAGTTACCAAAAGCTCCTGTATTATGGGGAGGTGTTTTTAGGAGCGAGGCAGTATGTGACCTAAGTGGCTTAATTCTACTGAACAGAAAGTGGAAGCGCTGACGCAGATACTCAGGTGCATTAGGACTTTTTAAGATGAGGAAGAGGCAACACAATGCGTGATAATTTCTGCGCTGTTGAATAGGGAGCCACTTAAGTTCGTCACGATAGTGAGATACATGGTCATACTTACGCAGACCATAAACAAACATTATGCCCAAATTTTGCAACCTTTCCAATTAATTCAGAAGTTCTTCATTTGCACCGATAAAACAAATATCGGCGTAATCAATGAGAGGAAGAATAAGGGATTGTGCAAGAGTGATTTTAGTTACAAAGGATAGGGATTCCTGGGGACGCTTAAGGCGCTTAATATTGCCAAATGGGTACTTTCTAAAGCCTACTCCTCTTTTATGGCCAAACCAAAAATATTGAAAAAATGTATTATGAATAATCAACTCTTAGATAACATATGCAACAGTTTTCTTTTTCTTACCACCAAAACTTCTACATGAATTATTTTTTTACTGAATGGTGTTTTTTGACCTCAAATTCCCTACTGCTCCTGAGTTGCTTGGCCGATTGAATTCATCTATGCTTTAATAAATAGATAAACTTTATAGCTATAAACATAACATAAGATTATTCAATCGAGTAATCACGTCCAAGTGAAAAGTATAATTTTCCCCTATTTCGCCCTCTCAAGGACGCAGTGAGCGTCGTAACAGCCACTATGCATTGCGCGCTGATATGAACGTTATTTCAATGTCGTTTCCGTTGATATTTGTAGTGACAAATATCGAGCTGCTAATTTGGCGATGGTAATCGCCTTAAGCGACTGGAACGTGGAATAGACTCTGCGGCTAATCTCATTTATATGCACTGACCACGATAAATTGCAATCAAAGATTACTCCTAGATTTTTTACGGTATTGGTATAGGCAATCGGAACATTATTGAATGAGACCTGTGGTATACTATGTTTATACTCTTGATTGTTGGGACTTGGTGGAACTTGCAATATATTATGAACAGAAAATCACTCATACTATCAGAAATGTGTTAGTGTCATTGATCGCACTGGCTGATGTAAACTATTTATTGTGTAAATAAGATAATGCCATAAATGCGAAACCCGTCAGAAAGTACTTTATAAATTTGGGGGATAGTACAAGTGATTTTCTGTTCATAATGTGGTATACTATTTTGGTCAAGCAAATTGTTCAGTATGTTATGTAAATTTCAATAAATTATAAAAAAATCATCAAAAAGACGATTTCATAATTACATTTAGAACATCGTGTTATGAATAAGTAAAAGCAACACAGCGTGTATAGGTACAATGTGAATACCTAATAAAAGTGCACTTTGTCGCAGAACCTTCGAACCGACCCCGAGGTAAATTGTTATTTTTTCAGCCGTGGCCTTGCCAGAGTAATGCTCACACGATATTGGAGCCTGGAAAATAACTACAGAATTATTGTGGTGTACATAATTATATTAATATACTCGTTCGTAGTTCGTACTCATTACATGTGTAAGTGCTATAGGGGAAAATTGCCCAAACCCACTTTGCAACCTTCGAATTGCCTCTCGAAAATCTTGATCACTAATGTGGAGATTGCGGGTTCAATTCCCGTAAGAGCACATTCTGCGTACTACAGAAGGCACTTTTAGCGTTGGGTTCTTTTGTGCCCGAAGTGCGGCTAAAGGGCTGGGACGAAAAATTATTAATAATTTTCTTATTATTTAGATAGCAGATATTGTCACGTATGGTAAATATATAAATTCAATCGCTTTATCAATGCACGTCGTAAATACTTCATATTGTAGTTTTTAACAGAAGTACAGGTACAAGAATAACAACATCTTGAATAATATTCCATCAGAAACCAACGTAAATTACTTACAAAATAGTTACTTTGTTTGTATATTTTGTAATAACGTGTCTATAATTAATTATAAACAAAGTATTATTTTTTCTTTTTTCTCTTTTATATTTTAATTTTAAATAATAGAAAATGATTTATTTTGTTTTGTTTTTTACGAGACTCATTCCTGCAGTCAAACTATTTATACAGTTTCGCAGGGCATTGTTTTAAAATATAAGATTTGTTTCCTGATTAATAATTTAAATAAATAAAAAATAACATTGACACACAAAATAAACCCTTTGTGTACGTATCTGCAAACTACAAATACTTTGTTCTCTTGTATTTTCAGGTAAACACTCTTAGAACAATGGCATTAGATCTGCTTTAATCTAGGAATATCTATAGGTACGCCTATTAGTCAAGATGATACCATGAGTAGGTGGCATCAATTTGCTTTGTTATCAAAGAAACTTTATGTTTTCTAACTGTAATCTGTGTTTTACCAAACATTATCCTAAAATAAAGCATAAAACATTTATCTAGCGGCATTGCAACACATCTACAGATAGCTACGGCATTAAAACATCAATAAAATTTTCTATAGCTATGCAAGCCGCCAACCAAACTTTACCGCTGAAAAATTCCAACCAAAAATCTTAATCCAACGTTTCATTCTCCAACATACACGCCAAAGCTAAGCCAAAGAATGAAATCTTAACATGCAAAGTCCAAAAAACATCTCTTTTTCAACACATTACACAGTATCGCATGTGCACGACACCAAACCGATATAAAGAGGGTATACCTATACTACGTTTCCATCGACCGCTTCGGACGCCACCACTACGACACCTTTTCTGCCAATCCAACACTTTTATTTCTCATTCGACACTTTGAATTTTGAAATTCGAATTTAGAGCATGGTTTTAACACACTAGCCGGTGAGAATATTATGTAATTTGGGTATTATGATCATGGCGCGACTTCGAGAGCGCGCTGAGAACGACTGCGGCGCGTAATGGCGGATGGGTGCGCGCGCAACCCGCCCTTCACTTAAGCTGGAGACTCAAGAATGCGGTTGGGCGGGCGGCCGAATGTATTAACGGCTTTATATCTCGAAAAATATCTTGTCTACATGTTTTTCTTTGTCTGATCAGTATGCTGGAATGCTTGATGGAGTTAAAGACCACTTTGTTGGTATTAAAACTGGCTAAAAGCTTTAACGGTTTTAAGGCATTAGAGCCTGAAATAGAGCATCGACAAAACAAACCTGTTTCTAAGTTTACAAGTGCAAGTAGAATACCTACATCACGAAAATAGTCTAATGAATTTAGTTTTTTTTTTTACGTTTTTATTATAAATTTTTTACAAGAAAGCTGTACAAATAATTTCACTCGACAAAATATGGAATTTTACTAGTAGCAGCAAAATTTAAATATTGAGCGGTTTTATGGCAACCCGGCTTAATCCGGACAAAAGGCTACACTTTGTAACATTCAGCGCGATGTCTTACACCTACAGTTTTGTTCCAACTGCTTTTCCTGTTTTCTTTAATATTTTAATACTTATTTCTATAGAAATAAGAGCTATAACAATCTTTAATACGTCTGAGATATCTGCAATGTTAGGGTTATCCATTGCTTTCTACGCTATTTGGTTTGTTTACTAATTAGTAAACCAATTAGTACACAACAGAACCCGAAAGCTTATTAGCGCCAACAACTTTTAGATAAGAGTGTACCATTATTTGTAAAAAATCAGTTGTAAAAAGTAAAATATGCTAGACCAAGTTACTACAATAGTAGTTTTCAACTCATTGTTCAGGATTTGGCAATTAAGTTTTTAATATAATAATAATAATTCTAGAGATCTGACAAAGAGATCATAGATCCAGTGGCGTGCACAGAACTTTTTGCTGGAAAAGCAAACAATTGGTCAAGAACAACAATAAAAAAAATATAAAAAAATTTAAATATCACTTTGAAAAAAAAAAATTTGTATAGGAAATTTTCCCTCTAGGGTAGACATTGTCTACCCTGGCGTCATACAAATTTTTTTTTTTCAAAGTGATATTAAAATTTTTTCATATTTTTTTTATTGTTGTTCTTGACCAATTGTTTGCTTTTCCAGCAAAAAGTTCTGTGCACGCCACTGCATAGATCAAAGATCACGAATCTAAATATGAAACAAAATCACAAGAAATAACTAAAACAATAGAAATACAAATAATGCATTTAATGCAAAAAATAGTTATTGCATATTTGTGTAATGTATTACTGCATTACACAAACATGCAATAACTATTTTTATTGTAAGTTCCATAAATAACGTAATATCACGTCTTTGAAAATCCAATTATTTCGAAGCAGGTAAAATATACGTTTAATTTTAAAAAAAAACCGGCCAAATGCGAGTCAGACTCGCGTAACTAGGTTTCCGTATTGTGGATGATAAATTAATTTAGTAATTTTTTTTCCTGCCAGGATATCCTCAGGATGTTATGAAGGCAGCTCATGTGAAAAGCATCCATTTTTTTAACGTTTTTACTATAGAGGCACCATGTTTCGGAGGCATATAGTAATATTGGCAGGACAATTGCCTTACAAACGGGAAGCTTCGTCTTCAGTTTTGGGTCGTGCGATTTCCAGACTCGGTCGTTGAGTTTGCCAAAGGCGGAAGCGGCTCTTGCAATCCGCATCGGAATCTCAGTGTCCAGACGGTTGTCATTTCTGATCTCAGTTCCAAGGTAGCGGAAGTGAGATACCGCGTCTATATTAGATATGTAACGGGTAGGTACCCGGTTTGGATCCGGTACCCGGCAGATCCGGCACTTTTTCATGGAACCGGCCGGGTAGCGGGTAATAGCGCCGGGTACCCGGCCGTGCCGGGTAATGAACCAATTTATAACAGCACGTCATTTTTAAATTAAATTTTAATAACAGCAAGCAGGGCAACTTCACAGTGGACTAGAAGTTTGGCGCGATCTGTACCCAGGACCGGATCTAGGGTAGGGCAGGGGGAGCGGGCGCTCTGGGCGCCACGTGTCAAGCGACGCCAAAATGCCGTCTTTAGACTGAAATTATAGCTAAATAATAATTTCATAACAAAGTGTAACTTGTGTAATAATTAGAGCTATTTCATTTTATCTAGTAAGTGTTGCATTTTCCAATAAAAGTTAATTTTTGAAAAAGTCAGCAATGCTTTAATTACATATTGCATAGACATGCCAGAAAGTACTTCATCCTGTAGAGCTATTTCAAGTCTCATGGAAATCAGAATAACTGTCCAGGAAATTCGTATGAATATCCATTACATGCCATGTTTTTTTTTTCAACTATCCGTGTCTATGTTTTAAATGACTAAAGAGTTTGGCGATCATAAGGTTTTTAGCGGCCAGTATAAAAAGAAAAAACATTACAATTTCGTGTTCCGAGTGTAGAAACGTTTGGTATATTTTATAATTGAAAACATATTATTTTTATTGATTTTATAGTTATATTTAAAACAATTGAACACTTAAAATTTAACCTCAATTTTAGGAAGTAGGCTGGCCGTATACATTTGCCTAACGAAAAAAAAAAGTTAAAGCGGGAAATTATGTTCGTTGCATAATATTTTCATTTAAAGTTTTTTGTGTAAATAAATTACAAAATGAGTTCAGAAGAAGGCTCTGATATAGATTGTACTCCTCCAGATCAAAAAGCGGAAGCGGAATCAGCAAAAAACAACTTTCTTTCGCCAAAATCTAAGGAAGGATATTTAAACAAATTACGAAAAGTTCATCAAGTGGAAAGCAGATAAACACACGAACAGTTGGTCGGAAAATGTGTTTTTGGCTTATTTCAGTCACCTTAGCCAAACAAAGCAGCCTTCCACTTTATGGGCGATGTATTCCATACTCCAATGTGTTGTGCTCAGTAAGAATAAAATGAACTTGAATAATTACAACAATTTAACGGCATGGCTAAAAAGGCAATCAGATGGCTATATAAGCAAGAAGTCTAAAATATTTCACGCCAACATATACAACAGTTTCTTAACGACGCTCCTGATGATAAATTTCTAGTTAAATAAATAGGTAAATAAATGATGTAATATTACTTTAGGGCTCTAAAGTTATAAATAGGTCTTTAATTCATTATTAAAATTGAATTTTTTGTTGTAGGTTGTTCTTATCACTCCCAGTAAACGATGCACGTAGAAGTCTGGAGCTTGCCAATCTAAGTACAATAGACGTCGAACACCGCGATAGCATTATTTTAGTAAAATTGCGTGATACATAAAACAAACTCGATCGATTGTTTGTTATTCAAGATGAGCTTGTTAACGTAATGAAAAAACTTATTTAATTTGAAAATATCTCGTTTTATTTTTGAGAAAAGCACTATACATGCTGTACTATTAAATGTACTATTAACCTGAAACTGAAATACAATGTATGCGACGTAAAAGCGTCGACCAAAGGGCGCGAAAGAGAATCTCGCTATACCCTGATCAAGGGCTGGTCCGGCGCTGAATATACCTATACATAGACATATGCTTGTAAACACTCAAACACGCAAAAGTGTCGTGATGGTCGAAGTCTTACACTTTTCTCAGACTAGCCCTCATTCGCCAGTCTAGAGTGTAACGTGCGATAAGGAACTTTGTCCCAATAGTAGGCGCAGTTGACAAATTTAAACTATTAATTAAAAACATATACATTTCCATACACCATCACGAAATGAAGGTGCCAGAGGTGATTCCGAGCACCTATGAACTGTAAAAAGCAAGTCACCGTCCACACACGTACGCCCACATTTCACGCCCACGTAAGGTTGGAAAGTGGAAATCCTAAATTTTATGCCGTCCATCATCGAACATTGCCATATTTTTGTAGGGTTCCAAGTTGTTTCTGAGATATGCTGTAAATATATGACGTAATAAGCTACTCCAAATAAAGAAAATTATCCACGCAAATATATTTCTGTTTTCGTTTTCCTCCAAACAATTTAAATACCTCTTTTATTATTTTTTTATGTACCGTATTGTAAATGTAAATTCACATCACATCTAATTCACAGAATCCTTTAGTACTTATATTTAATCTTGCTAAGGTACCAATGTTTGTGTGTGCAGTGCAGTTGTGCACCGATCCTCCCCCCTCCCCCCCCCCCCCAGTGATAGCTAACCGATTCACATGGTTGTTCTCCATGAAGGAGTCGAATGGACTAGCTTGTGCTAGTTTTGACCCCTTGTTTCGACTATAATATTCGGTAACAGTGTAAATTGTGTTCGAAATCACATAATGTATTCGTATTTTAAAATAACTAAACATTAATACATGCTAACCATAATAATTAATAGGACAAGTAAGTCAAGAATAGAAAATAATTATTCAAAAATGAAATTATAGAATACTCATCCTTCAGCCTAGTTCGTCCACTGCTAGACATAAGCCTTTCCAGGACTTTGCCACTCCCGGCGGTCATCCTGGAAGAATTGCCCATACTCACACACGCTGGGCAGGCGGGTTGGTGAGTGCGGTGCCGGAAGGTGTTTGCTGGAATCGCACCGGACTGCTTCCTGCACCTCGTCATGGAGGAAAACTTTTGGCCGCAGGGCGTGGTGTTCCGTCGCTTCCGCGGACAAGTGCCACGGGACAGTTCAAAGTGAAGATTTAATTTTGTAATGTATTTGTATACATTTTAGTTTGTAATGTATTTATCTATGGGCCACAGATGCCTGATAATAAATGATTTGATTTGATTTGGAACCCTCGCACCAGTGACGCCGCTGCCCGTCACCAGTCTGTTCCATATAAGGCCCGGCTATTAGGGATGGATATACCGCCATCCATCGGTCCCAGGCATGGTGGGCCTCCAGGTTTTTGCCTGTGAGCTGTCCTCTTACTCTCCCCCGAATTACTTCGAGGGGGTCTCCAAGTAAGATGGTGGTACCCCCACAGTCGAGCCTGGCATCAGCTCTACCACCTGGTAAAATAAAATACTAAACACCATTTTTTCATTTTTATTTATAAGTATAACTACAATAGACAGGATTCTTTCAGATCTAGTTAAAGGGAGCGCATGGCACCGTTCAGCGCCATGTAAATCATGAAAATAATCCCCTGGCAGTTGTAGTCCAAAATACAGCCTACCCAGATTTTTTTATTGCGGCGTCAAATTCAAGAATCTCCAAAGTCAAGCAACCGTGGCTCCGACACAGCCCACCTACCATTTTCTTTTTTCCTTTTTCAATACAATCTATTACAAACAAACTGCCCTTACTCGAAGATGTAACTCGTAAATCGATATAAAAAAATAAATCGTGTCTGATTTTATCCGAACATTTAGGCTTTCTAGCCTGTCATTCATCATCGCTGCACCAACTAATCATCCCGCGACTATGGCAGCTGGAACTGTGTCAAAAATTCGGGAAAATATGTGTAGTAATTTGTCTAAGTGCCAATCGGACTCGCGCACAAAGGGTCCCGCACCATCACACAATACGGGTACGGAATACTACGGAACCCTAAAAACATGGTAAATTACAAGAACATTAAGGCGACACAAGCAAGCCGCTTAAATGGTAACGCCTGACAAAAATTCGCAGCTCCCGCTGTGTACAGAACCGTAATATCTTCTGTAATATTTACGTAATCACCTATTTAGCATGTTTTTTTTTTTTTTCATATTTTTCGGTCCTCTTGTTTCAGAGATAACCCCCTGCTATGATAATGATAAATTTAAAAAAAAAAGTACTTTTTCGAGGTTTTGTGTATGTGACCATTCGGTTTCTATTTTTTCATTTTTTGTTTTCCGTGATTGTAAGTGGCGCCATAATAAAGTATTGTGTGAAAATTTCGACTGGCTACATACAGGCTGGTCCAAAAGGTGACGTCAAAAATTTTTTTTTAGTTTCCTCGTGCCTGGATGTATCCGAAAATATCAAATGTTATGTTCCGCGATTTTTTGCAGTTTCGAAGTTATGATTTCTTAAATGTGTATTTGCGAATTTTATACCGGAGCAACTTGAAAAAATCATAACTTGTTAATAAAATTTTTTGTTTTTTTTCTATTCTTAAACATGATTGTTTTAAATTATTCTTTGATACGTTATAATCAACTACACGACATTTTTCATTACAAGTTACCGAAAAAAGGGTCAAAAGTGAAAGTTTTAGGTTTGAGTTGGACGGAGTTAAGTTTTCAAAATTCTCTTAACAAAACAAAATGGATATATCATAGGTTTAAACTACTTTTATAAACTTGAACAGTTTATTAGCTTACCATGTAATAAAAAAAAGTTGTTCTTAACCGGCAATTTTTTTATGAAATCGGCTTCCAAACTTATTTAGGTCAAAATGAGCTAAGAGAAAATTGTGTCCGGAAATATTGTTTTAGCTTTTTTATGGCCATTTTTATGGCTACTTTTTGTAAGGCATCATCAAAAGCATTCAAATAATCTCAAATTGAACGATCAGTAACACATTAAAATTAAATTTTACATAAAAAAAACTGGTTTTGCCTCATTTTGTGTTATGATGACCTAAAACTAATTATATGGCTGCGAACTGAAAATGTTCTAAAAAAATAGTTTATTAGAGAAGATTTTTAAAAATGACACCCTTCAACTTCAATACACAATCGGCAACGTCTTAAAAAAAGCGTTTGAAGCTTCTCTTAATTTTCGTCTCCCGAGCGTAGACTTTCCTTGATGCCTTGATTTAGATGCCATGGTGGCCTTAAAAAAAGCTAAATCAATTTTTTCAGACACAATTTTTTCTTAGCTCATTTTCACCTAAATAAGTTTGGAAACCGATTTCATCGAAAAATTTCCTGTTAAGAACAACTTTTTTTTATTATATGGTAAGCTAATAAATTGTTCAAGTTTTTAAAAGTAGTTTGAACCTATGACAAGTTATACCATAGTAAATACTATGGTTATACGCCATCTTATTGGCTGGTTGTTTACTCATATATTTGAAAATAGAGCATATCATCTCAATCTACTTTTTTACTTTTTTTATTTTTTTTGGAGCTAACGGGAATTCTCTTTCAGTAATGGAGCTCAGTCGACATGATTTTCGCGGCTTTGATTTATTACGACTACAAAAAAGGTTTAGGCCCCAAGAATGTTTTGAACTTTAGGTAAGTCTACTTGTTCACGAGTATTTAATTGGTTTGCTGAGTTGAAAAGAGGACGGGGAAGTTTTGAAGATGAAGCGAAGACAGGTCGGCCGCCAACCGCGGTCACGCAAGGAAACGTTCGTGCAGTCGAAAATCTTATTCCTGAAAGCCGACGAATTACATTTGTGGAGCTAGAGCAAGAATTGGGAATTGGATCAGCAGCAATGCAAGCCATCATTCACGACCACCTTTCCCTCGTTTGCGATGGGCAGTAAACTCCAACTTGCAAAAAAGAAGTATATTTGATCAATAAAATCCAGGAGACTCCCAAAAAAAAAAAGGAGAATTTTTTTTCAGTTACCTCGGTCAATTATTACTCATATTTGTCATTTATCATAGTATAAGGTTGCGTTTAATAAA
The DNA here is from genome assembly GCA_934047225.1 of Ypsolopha sequella. Lineage (NCBI taxonomy): Eukaryota > Metazoa > Arthropoda > Insecta > Lepidoptera > Ypsolophidae > Ypsolopha > Ypsolopha sequella. Next base: position 10,626,622 of record OW203991.1, read on the forward strand.
ATAAATCAGCGGATTAAAAATAAGATAACTCGAACATAGATGAGTGAATGAGACACAGCATAATAGATTTTGGTATGTGTGTTAAGGACAACGGTAGTTTAAAGAATAAAAGCTTGAATAACAAACGCCCGGATACATGTAAAATTTTACTGTCAACCGTTCCACAACCACCCGAGTGAAAACGTACAGTAATTACTACATAAACCTTGTCAGAAATGTAAAATTCACTTTGACAGTTAAATTTTTAGGCGTTTAGGAACGCTACTTTAAAATGCAAAAGAAAGTTTGTTAGGGCCTGTTTCACCACTTCCAGATAAGTGATATCCAGAAGATAAGTTTAAAAATGGAACACATTTTGTATGCGTTATATGTCACATATAACTATCAGGCACTTATCTGGAAGTGGTGAAACAGGCCCTTAGTCAAGCTTTTATTCTTAGGTACCAAAATCTATTATGCTGTGTCTCATTCACTAATCTATGTTCGAGTTATCTTATTTAGGTATAATATGAATGGTCCGTTCCATTCTACGCAGCTTGAAAAGATTTTTTTCTATACCAGAAAATCCAGTAGATTTTTAAGAATATCCAAAAAAAGAAGGAGGGAAGGAGACAATGCTAAAATACATGTAATCTCCTGGAAAATCAGGAGAGTTTACAGCACTCCATCCCGCACAAACTTACCGATGAGCAGAAAGACCGTCGCTCGTCGAGTGGATTAGTGCCTATTCATTATAGATAAATTTGACGAAAAAAAAACGCTTATGGTTAACTGACTGGTGACGAAACATGGCTATATGACTATGATCCCGAAACAAAGCGACAGTCGACTGTATGGTGCTTTGAAGATGAGCCAACTCCAACTATCCCTGCGGTCCGTAATAGAATTACAATGGATCATAAGCCATTCACTTCATACTTTCGTAATCGATTTTAGCGAAATAATTCTATTTCGGAACGCGGGGGAAATGTCGCCGTGCACGAAGCACACAGAAATAAGTGGTTGCCTCGTTTTTCTGCAAAACTGGTCATATTGCTAGAGCAGGTGTCGGCAACTTTGCGCCCGGGAGGGTTTTTTGATGCGCCCTCCATGATAACATGTCGTTTCCTTGAATTAGACGACTTTCGGCTTTCAGCACGAGTCGTGAAGGACGAAAACTTTTGGAATGTCGTTGATGAAAACAAATATCCCATTTTAAGAGCATTATCTCTCAAATATACGCGTTAACTGCACCAACATACGCTTGCGAATCCATATTTTCAACAAAGAAGCAGAATGATAAATGGAAATTTGGACCATTGTATGAGGACAGGTACTTTTAATTATGAGCCACAGGATCACACTAATTGTTGTAATAACTAGTGACTTTTATATTTTACTGTATTATGCCTCATGTAATCAACATTTTGTTGTCTTTGTGTAAAGTTTCATTTGTGTCGTGCTACCGTATTCAAGCGCCCGCGCCCCCCGTCAGGAGTAAATTATTTTAGAATGAGTCCTTAGGCTGGATAAGGTTGACGTGCGGTTAAAGAACGGTAAGGCGATATGTAAAAGTTTTAGCGTCCCTGTTACTCCATATGCGAAATATGGGACGGATTCGTGGAAAAGTAGCAAAAAGTCGGTTTTTTATTAATATAAAATCTACTAAGCCATTGTGTCAAAAAGATTTTCAAGGAGACTTTACAAATACATAATATCCACATTTTGAATGCAATTTCACAATGAAATTAGTTAGGATTTCAGAATTACAGGAAAAAATAAAACAATTTAGAGGTCTTTTCGGAATTAAATTCTATCGAAAAAATTTCATCCAATCGCGTTTTCCTTCAGTGAGAATCTTAATCAAATACTCAATAAACATTTACCCAAAAATGAAATACGTAGATGACGTTATAGTGAAGTAAATGGATTCGACAAAACCCCAACTCCTTAACTCAGAATGGTATGTGACAGTTTGTGCCCCATCAGGTCACTTCGGTCCTCAGAATATCTGTACGAAAGTATTATGCTCCGCTCACTTTCGGCCAACAGACTTTTCCATAACACAAATGTCCCGCCAACGGCCTGGTAAGTAATAGTAAAGTTTGAAATGATTAGACAAATACACGTACAAATTACTTCTTAAAATTTAAAAATATCTGTAGTAAAATATTGAAGAAAACTGCAATACATACCGACAATATTTCCGTGGGACAGAGCAAGGATCAGTGGGTCTACCGCGTAATTCTCATTTTCATCAACATCATCTTGAGATTGAAATTTGTCGTGCGTGCGACGACGCCCGCCTAACATGCCATCTCTTTTGCACGCGTTGAATTTCGCATGCATTTGCTTGAAGTTGATACAAATGAGAATTACGCGGTAGAGCCCCAGTATTGAACAACAAACGCTACCATCACGTACCAATAATAATCGTGCTGAACCATCAACATCAGAGGAAACGAACAAACATTTCTATCTAGCAAATGTTCAAGAAACTTATTGTCGTGATCATTTTGTAATTTTTTTATCACTTAATAGTTCCTAAAGGTCGCCCGGGGCTATTCCGACTACAAAAAGACAAACAAAAAGTTTAACCATCAGCACTCCGCTTTATGATTGCGACATAGACAATTCGATGAATTCATAAGGTTAAATTATTTTTGACGTATTCTTAGTAATAAATACCTATTAAAATAAAGACAGGACCACAATTTCTGTAACAAAATTTAAATAGTTGGATTAGTCCCGCCGGGGGCTATTCCAACTATCGTTAAACTTTTTAATTTGAATGTGCAACTAAATGCCAGATAAGACTGCCTAATTTTTCATGTAAATTTGAGTTTTTATGGTAAGTAAGATGATTTATTTTGCTTTAAAATTTAGTTTAACCATTTTTGTGGGGTAATTCCGACAACTCTTCATAGACAGTAGTGCAGGGACACGTACCCTGTAATATAATTGATAGTAAAAACACCTTTAAAATAAATAAATTTACGTAAGTTATAGTTAGGTTAGTTCATATTGACGAGATTTAGATAGACTACATATAAGTATTATAAGATTAAGAATAAATATTTTGTGACCTACTAAAATATTTTTCGTTTAGATTTATAACTGTTATAAAGCGGGTACTCACGTTAAATTGGGTCTAGTTTCACCAAAATCTATATGTACATGAATGAAGAATCACAATGTGTAACGTAACTTTTGTTAATATAGCCAAATTAATACTGTAGGCATGGTAAGTGATTAATACTAGAAAATAAAATGAAAAAATATTGACCTCCCAAAGTAATTGACTTGGGGCTGAGCTTGCTATAGCAGGGAAAATAATTTTTTTTTTTTTTTACAAAAAGGGCCATTGAACCTTGATACTGACCACTTATCAAGTACTATCGAATCTCCAGAATTTGGCTATATCAACAAAAGTCACCTTATACTTTCATGAAAATTAAGTTTTATTCTTAATCACCATAATTCCTTTACTCTTTCCGTCATTCGAAAGACGATTGACTACCTCAAGTAACACAGCTTCTAATCTTAACTATTAGTACTGTTTATGAACAAAATAAATATCGACGTTCTGGACATCACTAGCGTTTTTCAAATTCATACAAAATCCCGTGGGGATATTTCGACTATAAGTTAGTTCGAATAACCCCAAGACAACAACTTCGTGGGGTTATCATAACTAAGCCAGTAATAGCATAAATAGCCGCTTAAAGTGAAAAAAAAAAATAGCTGAAAACCACCTTTAGTTTATAATTTCTTCACTCAATTTAACACCAACTTCAAAAAACCACTTTGCATGCATGCGAAATTCAACGCGTGCAAAAGAGATGGTATGTTAGGCGGGCGTCGTCGCACGCATGGCAAATTTCAATCTCAAGTTGATGTTGATGAAAATCAGAATTACGCGGTAGACCCGCTGACCGAAAAATGGCGGTAACAAAAATGGCTTCGTAGATCCAACAGTTGACGTCTTAACAACGCCATCTACAGTTCATTTTATAAAAAAAATATTTTCTATCTGGTCATAGAGGTCACTAGTATGTAATACAGTTAGAATGGAAGTTATTAAAATTAATCAGCATAGCCCCACAGACGGGATAGCCCCCCGAGACCTAATATATACTACGGAACGAAAATAATTTTTACATTCCATTTGGTTCAACGCTCAGATCGCCTCACCTATACGACGACCACGACGCGACACGTATGAACTAGAATAGTAGAATATGAAATAATTTGTTTCAGACAAGGAATGGCTTATTTTGCATTCACCTCATTAATTCGTAATTCGTTTTAGCAATCGGACCACATGGCAAGAGACGTGCGTGAACCATAAGCAACTTGATGTGTTCTATGATCTTGTTGCTTGACAAGTTTTGGCCACTGAGCATCACGAAGTGGTTATATTGTCTTTGCTGAGCATGTGGTTTTGGCAGCTGCTGTGGGTAGCGACATCTAGCAAATGTTTTGTAACTAATTTTGACGTTTTGTCTGTCACAGACCAGATATACTAAGTCTATGGATTGAGCAAGGAAGTGCTATTTCTAAGTAGGAAGTACTTATTTGTCAGGGAATAAATGCTACGTCGGTCGCGAAACCGATACATACCTACGCTAAAGGCAAAATACCTGTTCCTAAACGCCCGAATAAATGTAAATTTAAACGGTCAAAGTGAGTTTTACATTTCTGACAAGGTTTATGAACAAATTCAAGCTGTTCGTTTTCACTCGGGTAGTTGTGGAACAGGTGACAGTTAATTTTACAGTTTCCGAACAGCTCCTGTCAGAAATGTAAAATTAACTTTTGACAATTAAATTTTAGACCCCGTAAATTCAGGGGTAAATTTTCACTTTAATTTTTTGGTTTCTGGGTTATAGAATTCTTCGGAATGACTTGTAAAGCTATTTTATTACTGTAATAATGATGTTACATAAACAAAAATATCCTTTGCCACGTATATAAACTGCCCTTACGGATACCTAAATAGATTTTACATTTTACATTTAAGACCGATGCACGCCAAATTCGTACCCTTGTCGTTGTGCGTGGCAGTACCAGTTGTTGTATTAAACTAGACTGACACAATGACCCCTATTCTGAAGCAAGTGCCCTAATCTGACGTTTATAAAAAGTGCTCTAAAATTAAGTTTCCATGACTTAAAATTTTTTGGTATTCTGAAGCTGGCGTTTAGAAACGTCAAATTGAAATTGTAACTAAATTTACGATGACAGCTCTAAAACAATTCAACTTAAGGGTTTTTAGCGTTTTTGGTATTCTGAAGCAACAAATTAGAGCGTTAAATTGGGTTGACAGCTCTAATATTAGGAAAATTTAGGTTGCACCTTTTTAGGTGTGCCCTAAAAATTTACTAAGCTTTATGCAGGTTTTTTCAGCATTTTCACCAGTATTGGTAACTTTTATTTGGTTTCTAGGTCGATAAGAACAATCAAAGGTGTGTGCAAGCACTTTGACACCTATTCTGGGAATCACACACTTAAATTTAGAGCGTCCTAAAAAATCACAATTTTAGGGAATCGCAATATATTTTGCTATTCTGAGAAGCACCAAACTTAAATTTAAGTCGCTTTTTAGGGCGCAGTTTAATCCAGCAGTTTAGCTAAAATTTGTGTGAAAAAACGACTATGATTTCATGTGAATTTTGTTTGTACCAGGGCAATTCATCAAATAAATTTGATGATTTTGTCATATTCCATGTGTTAATCACTCAGCAGAAGTCAATCTATGCATCAGCCTGTCTTCGTACATTGCTGGACATAGGCCTTTCCAAGATTTCGCCTCTCTTGGTGGTCCAAGAGGAAGTGATGCCCATCATACTCACACGCTGGGTAGGCGGGTTGGTGAGCACGGTGCCAAAACTCTCGCATTAGTGACACCACTGCCCGTCACCAGTCTGTTTTGTTTAATGCCCAGCTATAACGGTCTTAGACATAGTGGGCTACCTGGTTGTGCCTGTTTGAGAGCTGTCCTCTTATTCTCTCCGAATAACTTAACTCGGGTGGGTTTGCCAATAAGGTAGTGGTATAATCGAGCCGCAGCAGTAAATAATATAAAAGGGAAAGTTTTTATATTTATTATTAAAATTTCATGTTAAAAAATAATACATTTTATTTCTTATTCTTGTTCTTTATTGTACATACACAGAAAAAGGTAAAAAAGCATTGCAACTTAAAGTTGAATACAGCGGCAAGCTTTTCTCTCTAAGATTGTTTAGAATGAATAAGTAATCTTAATTAAAATGACTAAAAATCAAAAATTCCCAAACGAGTATAATTTTACAATCTGAATATCTTATAACTATTATACATAAATACAGCACTAAAATACTTATAACAATAAAATTCTACATATATAGAAATTATTTATTCTTACAAATTATATATTAAACTGTAGCCTTCCGCCCGTTGAATTGGCTTATGTCCCTTATGCAAGCGTAGGCAGGGACGGGGCAATTTCCACGGGCTCTGTGAAGGGTGCTTGGTCTAGATCTGGGTTAGGAATAGGCGTCCATGGGTCCTCAGGTAGAGTAGGTAGAATAAGAGTGGGCTGGTCAGGCATAAAGACTCCACCACCCTTTGGCATCCCTGGAAAAATAAAAAAATCATTTAACGCATGTATTACAAAAAAGAAAACGAATAATTTCACTACAATATGAACAAATGGGATTTTTGAAGGACTTTTATTCAAAGTGTCATCATGTTTTTGTTCCGTCTAGTCAAATAATCACATCAGTAGTTTTAGGCCAGTGGAAATTAACATTAAATTCGCAAAGCACGATGTAGTGCTGCATTTTTGGTATGTTGTTTGGATCAGTTAGGGTGATGTAAATCCTAATTTGCAACTTCGAAAAAGTTGTGCTCGCTGCGCACCACGTGATAAACTGCAAACATTTTGGACTTTTTTCACTTTTTGCTCTAAAAGTCATAAACTGTGCGTTTTCGACAAGTAACATTCACTACACAAATGAAGGTTATTAAATTTGCAACAATTTAAGCTTAATTGCAGCTCTCTAAACCTTATAACGACTAAACTGTGGCCATTCGAAGATGGTTAGTTTTTCCCGAAATATTGAAATTTTTAGTTTTGCTCCCGTTTGAAGCAAAATATTGGCAAAAACCGCTCGTTCTATGAGAAGGTCATATAATAAAGTTGTAGTGCATTTAATTTTCTTTCATTAGAGCATAGAACAAAGTCTGTGAGACAAATAGTTCACTCACAATATCTGAAAAACAAAAAGAAGGTAGAAATAGATTTTTAAAGAATTGAAACTGAGGGCATATAAAATCATAAAAAGGATAATACTTTTTCATTTGCAGGATAGGTAATTAACAAAAGTACAAAATTTGGGAAAGTAGGAAAAAAGATTATACGCAAATTAAATGTTTAAGAAGCTGCAATCACTCGGCGTTTTTTTTTTGGTTGAGGTTCAATTTCTCCTTCCTCCTCAGGTTTGTCACGTTCCTCTGGTTCGTAAGGCTCTTCACTTTCCTGTTCTTCCTCAGCTTCCTCGGGATCATTATCATCTTCATCTATCAAAATCAAGGCGACGTTATCGCATGACTTTCTTGAGCAGTTTAAGCATAAAGCCGAGCATTTGAGCCCAGCTTTTAGGCAAGTGCATGCCCCCCTGCATCCCTTTTTACATTTGCAGGCTATGATTTTGAGAAGCTGTGGCGGGGCTGGCTCTTTGTGGGTTGTTATTGGAATAAGGCCGCAAGAGCTCATTTCCCAACCCCATTCGGTGGGGTCCATCTCTACTCCCAGCCACTTTTGCACTTGGTGGTAGGTACGGAACGCATGAAAAGAGGAAGCCTCGGTGGTTGGGGGCAAACGTGCAAGATTTACTTTTGCATTTGCCGCTGTCTTCACGAACAGCTTGAACCTCAGGTCGTGCAGTCTCTGAGTATCCGGAACACCTCCGTAAAGTGCCACCAGACACTTTTCGCCAGCTTCAGCAATACTTTCATGCGCTGCATCTGTTTGAAGGAAGATGGCAGCCAGATCTACTAGGTCCTGCCTCTTCTGAAATTGTCCCCACAATTTTCTTTTGCCCTGCCAGAAAAGTGCAGATGTGGTGTCACATCCAGTAAATGCGTGAAGAAACAGTTCAAACCCACTGGGCATTTCAACTTCCCCTCGGTTGAACGCACTGGTGGTATACTGAATGCAACCTGTTCTGCCACGTTCACGTTTCTGAAAGCGCAAGTTGGTGCTGGTAGAACCCAACCCACAGACGAGAACAAGGAGGTCCACGTCCTCTCCAACAACAATCACATGATCGTTGCTCGTGGTTTTCTCCAATGCCATCAGAATGATATCGCGGTCTGCATCTTCCGTCGCTGTCTTCGTTTCTATCCCTTCGGCAGAAAATGCAGAGCATAGATATTGAATGAGGCGTTCTTTGTTTCGGTCATTCGATAACATCTTCTCCTGGGGTACTGTAATGATCGTGGAGGAGTCAAAAACGATTTCACTGGAAGAAAGTGTATTAACATTGCATTAACATTCACATTCAGTGTATTAACATTCACATCTGCATTGTCGCTTACAAATTGCACAAACGCTCCTTTTTTAATGGGTGGCGTTCCGCCTCCTTGCGAGATAGCCGAACTTTCTACCAGCATCGCCTCATCGTAACTACAGGAAAATCCCATGGCTGCGCAAATGTTAACAAGATGCTTTGATCCAAATTTCCTGTACAGGTACGTACCTAACCCTATCTTGATTGAGGAGAGGAAAGAGTGATTTCTCGTGGCTGAGATGATTGCATGAGCAATTGAAACACATTTCTTTTTATAACCTTCGAGGGACTGGCGTTTGTGTTTCATTACAATGGTTTCAAGTAAGAGTTGTAACGATTTTGGTACAACAGAATCCGTTTTGCCAAGGAAATCGTCCGATGGAGGATATTCAGTTGTGTCATATACTCTTGAACGAATGTCCTGCAATATTATTTCCGCTGCGCTCTTGACCACTCGCATGCGCTCTTCTTCAGAATTGCTCTTTCTTTCGTTATACCAATTCTCATACAGAATTTTTCGTCCAACATCTGTGAAACACATAACTATACGATGACTGCGGCCACAACCAATTTCTGCAAAAGTGATCTTATCGCCAAAGTGATTCTGGAGGTGGGTTTTGACAGTTCTGATGTCAGGTTTGTATTCGCCTTTGATTTGATCAATGAGTTCATTCAAGGAAAACTGGCATTCTGCCCTGTTATTAGAAAGATAGGAATATATGTATTCCATGCACTCTGGGACATTTTTGGGTTCTGAGTATTTCTTCTCTCGCACGCTGAATGGAAGACTGTAAAATTTCTTTTGGCATAACTTATGGTACCTGGCATCAGATGCAACGAGGTCAAAAGTAGCTGTAAGACGATCAATGACTTGCCGTCCCCATGTATCACCTCGACGACTGGCTGCATCGAGCATTGATTCCCTAACTGTCATTGATTCTACTTTGAACACCTCATTTCTGCGTGATTTGGGAAGTTTGTTTTGGAGCTGGAGAAACTCCTCAGTGATTTCCTCCGCACAAAGGAAACAAATGCTCCGAAGATTCATAGGGCCCGATGTTCTAGAGGTTGATGGGCGGGGTTGTGGAATTTGATCGCCTCCACGACGAGCACATGCGTCAATACTATGCCGAGCGGTGAATCTCTTTCTGCAAGCATCGTGAACATGACTTCGTCTAGCCTTTTCAAAAAAATTTCATCCTCTTTGAGGCCACGCTCCACACTCGAGTTAATTAGAGTTTGGATGCCACGTTTTTTTACAATTACCACTGTACTGTCACCTTCCTTGAGTGCCAGCCGACACACAAAGCAGACTCCCGGTGGAACCGACATTTTTATGACTATTTAGCGTGACTTCGTTCGCGTTAATAAGATAATAGTTTTTTGGCTGCTCCCCTGCGTTACCGGGTAGGCTACTTCCAATTACTATCTTGTGCGAAAATCAAAACCAAAACATAAGCCTGAAGGCATTTGTTTAGTTGATGGGAATTTTAGCCAGTTTACACTGTTACCGCCTTCACCGCGTGGAGGTACTCCCAGCTTATGTTTTGATATGCAGATTGTGAGTGATTATGTTGTGCTCTAATAAAAGAAAATTAAATTTTCTACAACTTTATTTTACGACCTTCTCATAGAACGAGCGGTTTTGCCAATATTTTGCTTCAAACGGGAGCAAAACTAAAAATTTCAAATTTTCGGGAAAAACTGACTATCTTTGAAAAGCCACAGCATAGTTGTTATAAGGTTTAGAGAGCTGCGGTTAGGCTTAAATTGTTGCAAATTTAATTAGCTTCATTTATGTAGTGAATGTTACTTGTCGGAAACGCATAGTTTATGACTTTTAGAGCAAAAAGTGAAAAATGTCCCAAATTTTCGCAGTTTATCACGCGGTGCGCAGCGAGCACAACTTTTTCGAAGTTGCAAATTGGGATTTACATCACCCTAACTGATCTAAACAACATACCAAAAATGCAGCACTACATCGTGCTTTGCGAATTTAGGGTTTTTTAGTGTCGATTTCTACTGGCGTATTTCCTTTGGTTCAGAGCTCATATTGTAGATCATACAACTGAACCATACTTCATTCAGACAATAACGTTGAAAGATAATCGATAGCCACTGCAATATATTGTAACTCGTAACTTTGCCAGTGAAGTCACTGACTACAGAACCTGTCGATTACTGCCCGACCAGTCATTTCCATTACATATGACCCTTGCCTCCCAATTTGAATGATTAGTAAGTTGTTGGTATTTGTTGTAGACCTATTATGAATTTTTGTAATAGAAAAAGTATTTTCGATCCCGTCTCATAAGTATGACCTAATAATTATTATAGATTGTTAGTAAAAAGCAAACACATTCAATGTTAAAACAACTTCATTTCACTGTAACTGTGAACTGTGTAGACTTCACTGTAAGTTCTTATTACTGTTTAGATGTGTAAAGTATATAATTCATACCTTCTGCTGTGTCGTCCAGTTCTTGCACATCCAAGGACGTTGGGGTCCCGAGCAAGCTCTTCTCACATATTTACTTTCGTTGTAGTTTTACGTATCGCTTGCCAACAGCATAGGTTGTAACTGAAGCCGCTCCCACTTCTTGTTCTTTTTTATTTCATCATCAGTGTTTTCCATGGTAAAATTGGTGAGGAAGAATCAATCAAAGCCGATTTATCTGGCTTTCTAATGTGTCTCCGTGTAAAAAGACTTCACTGGAGGATTTCCAGTTGAAATTTACACAAACTCTCATCTCAATAACAAACAAAGTTCGAAATAGTTCTAGGGTACGTTTCGTAACGTGCGATTATCACTCGGAGCGATGCGAATTTTACCCTGCATCGTTCAAAAATCGACCCGAGTGAAACCGAGGGTAAACGAACTGTTACCTGACAGTTGCGCTAAGTGTTTAGAAACGCTTTCGGGGAATGTGAATATCGCACTGACAAGTGCGATTTCTAACACCGCGTTCCGCATGACACTAATAGTGCCAACACTACCATCAAACTTCTCACGCCCATCAAGCCATTCCGAATGGACAATGGCGTCCATCACTGCTTAAACTTATGATCCATTCGGAACGCTTTTGAACGCGACGTGGACGTTGACACTTGAAAGTGACAGAATTTGTAGAAATTTGTTTTACGTTACGTGAATACAAAGGGTATACTACTTTACTAGGTCCCAGAAGTCATTCCCTCTAACTTCAATCTTTGAATCATGGTTTAATAATAAAGTCTAATGCTCCGAATAAATTATTTTTAAAATTGCCGCCAGCCGGCTGTCACTTTTCATAGATCGCTCACAGTGCAAACGCTCTAAAGCATGGACGATGATAGCACAACATGGCGGCCATTGTAGGGCTAACGTTATCGCGCTAACACTGACTCGGAATGGCTGTTGACACGATAAAATCGATTATGTCGTCATTCGGAACGCGGTGTAACTCTGTTTGGGTACCGTTAAAATTCGCCTGACAGTTGTCATTTCGGAGTTTTCTCGGGATTCGGACAATTTTTGAAAACAGAATTCAACATTTCCGTACGAATACGGGAAAATGTTTCGAAACTGCTTCGACAGGATTATGGCTTGCAAATGCAAAGGTTGCAATGCCATCCATATTAAAAGCAATAGGTATTTAGGTACTTTACTTAATTTATTTATTTTGATTTGAGGTTATGTATTTACTTGACGTGTGTCACTCCAGACCGTTTCAAAACGCTTTTCTCACGGGAATCACTCGCAAGCGTTTCGAAACCAGATCTTTCTTTCTCTTTCTAGTATATAGCTCTGTCTCTTTTTTAAAAACGAGTGAAATTTCGCACGAAGATCACACGTTCTGAAACGTAGCCCTAATGTAGAAAAATTCTGACGTTTTTTTTTTTTTTTTTGGTTCCTATCTGTCGCTTTTTATGAAAACTGTTAAAGAAAGCTCCAAAATATCATTTTATTGATAATTAGTGACAAAAAATCATAAACTGTTGGTGTTTTCCTAGTAAAAATCATTAAAACTTAATATTAGAACTTTTATTCTTGAATCGGTAATAATCGATAATAGTTCCACTCTAGCTGATCACAGATACAAATCATAGATTTACATCAATTATCTGATCTGTGAATTCAACTTAGAGCAGCTTAGAGCGCCCTAAAAAGCGACTTAAATTTAAGTTTGGTGCTTCTCAGAATAGCAAAATTTATTGCGATTCCCTAAAATTGTGATTTTTTAGGACGCTCTAAATTTAAGTGTGTGCTTCCCAGAATAGGTGTCATTGTGCACGCAATACAATGAGTACGGTCATCAGATCACAATAAACTACTATTTTCCACTATAAACACCCACGATTCGGTCATGACCCTCAACAAACGTCGATAAACGAAAAATTGGCTGTCAAACATGCAGCTAACTTCAGGCCACTAAACCACATGTAGCATAGTCTTGGGATATACTGACGTATAGACGAACTGACAGCCCAATAACGCGTGACGAATTTTGATTTGTCATTGTGTGTGTCAACTAGTTATGTACATTTTACGTTCAAGAACTATCGAAGTGTGTTAGGAGGATCGTAGCAAATGGAAATCTGTCTCTGCCTACTTCTCTACCTCTCTGGGAGACAGGCGTGAGTATGTGTATTTATATACGCCAATCCGGGATTTCGCCACCTTGGTGGTCCCAAATGGGAATCTTTTAGACAAAATGGCAATAAATTTAACTTTTTTGACAAAATTTGTCAGACATTAGATAAAAATCGCAAATCATTCATGCATTTCATTATAAATATTCAGGATAGATACCGATGTCACAGGATAATCGGAAATAAGCGGATCGTCACAAAAACCCTTCATAGAATGGCTAAGATAATTGAATAGAATGTCAAAAATAGGTGTGATGACGAGCGAAGCGAAGCGGAGAAATTTTAATATATAAAACTTTAAAATTCAAATTCTCACCAATGGAAACTTTGCGATGACAGTAAACACAATACATATTAAGGTTTTGTAGGATAATAATAATATAAATTTTCGATAATAATAATAATATAAAATTCAATAAATTTTGAATTTAAGAATTCAGTTTTGATTAATTAGAAAAGAGCGGATTTTTTTCAATCTCTTAACCTAAAGTTTACAATTATCCGGACTTTTTTCCAAAAATCCTAGGATTTTCACGTTGATCGAATTTTTCCGATTATCCTGCGACATCAATATCGATAAACCTTTTCGATCATTTCAAGCCCTAACGTAAATGTAAATTATGTTGATGAAAATTATATCCACCAAAATCATAAAAACTATAAACAACGTGACTTTTTTCCGTGCAGAATATAAAAATTCACAATGCGATTGATATTGTTTCGTATTTTAAAAGTTAAACCAAAAAATAAACGCATCGTAGCAATAACGACGCGACGTCCTGGGAATTTACCTGTGAAATGTGAAATTATCAGGATTACCACAGCCCCACAGCCATTCACACAACAAGTAAGCATTGTTGAAGACTTGTAGTAACTAAGAATAAATACGAATAAACACAAACAAATCCAAAAATCTAAAGAGCTCATTCCTTGCGTGCCGGCTTGTGATGGCCTGTTATTCAAAAGCGGTTAAAAATCTATTAGATTCGCTTTCCTTTTCACTCTTGCTATATTGCCATAAGGGATTTTCTTTTTACTCACTCGCTATGTTTGTCTATACGCCAGTATATCCTAAGAAGTATGTAATATGGTGGTTGGGTTATTTGCTTTCTTTACATACCTAACCGACTTACCCACGATAGCTGAGTGTGTTTTGATGAAAACAATAGTCATAACTTGAGCAGTCAGCTTTGATGGTTTAAGGCTGCCACTGCTGCCAGGCACAACGCCACGCGTGTGCATCCGGTGTGTAGTGTACCTATCGACTTTTACCCACGGAACACTTGCTTTTACCTCGGCCACAGATTATATAGTAGTCGGCGTTTAGGAACGCTAGCCTAGATGTCATCTCATGTCAGTCAATTTTGACGTTTTCGTCTTTCGTTTAGTTTTTGCTTTCCGGATTTTCTTACCAGCTACATAGTACTCTGTGCACTGTGGTACCTAACTAATTTACTATTCTCTCTAACCTAACCCACATTACGTAAATATTTTGTATGATATTTCATAATATTTCTTTAGTTTAAAATGCTGTGAATATCTATAGCGATGACTAGTCAGTACAAGAAGTTTACGAAATTAATCGCAAAGTGGCCCTTAGACCCTACCAAAGGCGACCGGTATGTAAAGTTGCACAGGTTATGTTGTGTCCCTAATCATCGTTGATTTCTTCTAACGGCTTCTTTTTCTCATTACAGAGATCTTGGTAAAGTCATCAGAGATAGGGTAAAGGCAGCATTTGAGTCAACTGACAAAGTAAACTTGGATTCAGAGCTTTGTAATCGCCAATACACCTCACTGACCAAGTTAGCTGACAACCAGCACAAAAACAAGTTTAAAAGAACCAGAAATAGCTCAGCCACTGGACTTAGTACCGAAGAATGTAAATTAATACTTTCTAATGAAGTATTAGAATATCTTAGAGAAGAAAATAAAGGTTTCTTTGGTAAAATCTTCAAAAAAGACTAAAAAATGATTCTCAGACACTTCAGAAGGCTGAATGGGTCATTATTTTCTCGAATGTTATGTACTCAAACTCAGGAGTACCGAGATCATACTCCTGTAATGGTCATTGAGACCTTAAAGCACTTAAATCCATCGGATAATGAGCTATACATTGATATGACGTTTGGAGCAGGAGGCCACTCCAGAAAGATACTAGAATCAGCTGATTGTAAGCTCATTACTTTGGACAGAGACCCTGTAGCCTATGATAAAGCTAAGAAATTTGCTGATGAGTACCCTGGTAGAGTAACACCTTTACTTGGAAGGTTTAGTGAACTACCTGCATTACTAACTGGTCTGGGAGTAAAGCAGTCATCAGTTGATGGAATCTTATTTGACTTTGGTTGTTCATCCATGCAATTAGATAATGGTGACCGAGGTTTTTCTGTCAGTAAAAATGGTTATTTGGATATGAGAATGGATGCCGGGAGGGATCCTAATCAAATTACTGCAAGAGAAGTATTGGCTACAGCCAATGAGCAAGAGCTTTACAAAATATTTAAGATGTATGGAGAGGAAAAGAAAGCTGCGAAAATAGCTCAAACAATAATACAAGCTAGATTTATGATTAAAAATATAGAAACAACGCAAGAACTAGTAGATGTTGTCAATTCCTGCTGTCCAGATGAAGTACGATTAGACAAACTACAGCGACCACAATCAAACGCAACAAAAATATTCCAAGCTTTGCGAATATTTGTGAACAATGAGTTGAACGAACTGAACTATGGAATGGTTTTATCTAAGTACTACTTAAAATTGAATGGCAGATTAATCGCAATAAGCTTTCATTCCCTGGAAGATACAATAGTGAAACGTCATATAGCTGGCAACTTGGTAAATGAAGTAGCAAATCCTGTACCATTAAAGTATTTGAGTCCCATGCTGGTTCAAGACAAAGAGACAATCAACCATTTTCTGTCTACACCATGGAAGCAACTTCACAAGCATGTGGAAGTTCCATCTGATGATGAAGTAAACAGAAACCCAAGAAGTCGTAGTGCTAGACTTAGGGCTGCAATTAAGGTTAAATAGTTGAAATAAATAGTAGTGAAGAAACTGTTTCCACTTTTTACAACTTTTAAAATAGAACACCCAGGTGCATAACACCCATTGGTGGATGCCATGCTGGGACATGCCCTCCCCTCACGACCCTCTATTTCCATACATTTGACTGGACTTTTCTATTTGATTCGGGTGCACTTTGCCCAGTATAGTAGGTGTATGGGGTACAGATAGGTAGGTCAAAAGCGCCTCAAGGCTTGAGGCACCTAAAAACTTGCTTTTTTTGCTTTGTAATAAACCTCTTCAGAAGGGCCCGCCCCCAAAATCAAATCTTGGATCCGCCCTTGATAATACCTAAGAGTAAAAAATAAACTTCAATCTTATGGCTCTTTATTATACCCTTAGTTTCTCATCTAAATCTATGTTTCTACTCGTAAAAATACATACATATATAATGGCATTAACATTATTACTATTATGACTTTTATACAAAAAAAAGTTTAATTTCTAAACAAAATTAAAATAAAGAATTATTATTTTACATTTTACTATATTGATAATAATAAATTTAAAGTAACATTATGGAAGCCAAGCACAACATGAAGTTGTCATATGAATAAATAGTGTAGTTGTGCTCACCTATACTGGTTATTGTTATTGTTAATTTGATAACCTTTTTCCTTAAAACAGGGTGTTCTACTTATGAATATGAACAACTTTTACCGATTAATTGCGAAAAATAAATCTACTGTACCATAGAAAAGTTAATTACCTACTCAACCGAAATGTATGAAACAGCCGATTTATTTTTCGCGATTTCAAAGCCTCATAGTAAAAGTTGTTCATTTTAATGAGTAGAACAACCCGTTTAAAGGAAAAAGGTTATTAAATTAACAACCTGTATAAGTAACTTAACAGCATAGATCTTAAATGCAGAGAAAAAAGAAAATTCATCTAATTGAAATATATGTTGTTTGAGTATCTTTGAAGATATTTTTGAATACCAAAGGCAAGATTTACAGTTTAATTTCGATCTGTTTTGATATTAAATAATAACACTAATCAACCTAATAATTATTTAATTTCCTATCAACTTTCAAAGGACTCTTTTCCACTAAAAATTTCTAAACAATCTGAATCACTCATTCACATCAAATATTTGTCTTTGTCATTCTTCATTGAAAATATAAACAATATATTTTACAAAGTACATGGAATACTAATAAAACCCTCAGATGGAATGCGGATAAAGGTACATAGTAGCATATGTTTCAAAAAAATATGGCAGTGAAATCAAACATCATACATTTTGAAATCACGTCATACTCTATTCCCGTACCATAATTTTCAATATACATATTCTCAACTGTGAATTTAACATCCTTTAAGTATATATAATATACACATGATATGTGTTTTAACATTTACTGCTAAATAAAACTGCTTGACAATGTGTACAGTACATAAAGAGCTTTTAGTAAGACTCTCCAGTAGTTAATACAAATGCATTCAGGATTTCATAAACCTATGTGTTACTAGAATTTATGACATTCCATACCAAGCCTCAAGCTTACTGGTCACCTTTTTAGTCTACTTCATCTCATCACTCACGCCAAATCCAACTGAATACGCTCCAGAATAAAGTCTCTTTCACAATAACCGTACACTTAAGGCCCTCTCCCGCTCTCGTCCGGTTAAGTCCTATTAACAGAAGAAAGGACGTTTGCCTTGGCGCGGTCGGTGGCGGCGGCGGCGGCGTCACGCATTTCCTTCAACGTATGAGTCACAGTGTGTTGGGTGGCTGCGGCTTGCTTAGGGAACATAGCGTGAAGGACGTGGTTGAAACCGCTTACCTGCGAAGCAACAGAATTTATAAGTTTATATGTACAAATGGTCCCCGAGGCCTCTCGCGAAATTTTAACAGCACGATACAAAACTTTTCGGAATGGCACATACCGCTGCTGCGCTGAGTTGGCAACTTACCCAATAATGGCAATTTTTATGTCGCTGTTACACTTATACTTTCTTAAAACAATTCAAATCATATGAAATTATGAAAATAATAACTGCTAGGGACTGCATACAGAGTAAAACAGACGTATGTACACCTAAATAGCATGTAAATATGAATGTATTTATTATATAAAAAATTATCATATAGCGACATCACTTCCCTAGAAACTACAGTTGTCAAAAATTTGATCTACAACATCGCTTACCATCTGTCCACAATTCTTCCTAAACCGTTCGACGCCGAACGCCCGGATGGCCCGAGAAAAGCCGAAGACCTGAGAGTCGATCCAAGCCGAACGCACGGCCACCGTCTGCCCCGTGCCGCCTGATCGGTACTCTACTCGCTCCACCACGCTCTGCAATCAAGATAAGTGTGACGAATAGAAGATGTCGTCAAAATCTACTTGACTTACAGAAAAGTAAACAAGGAAAATATAATTTCCAAAGAAAATACAGTGAGCTCGAGTCAATTTAAATTGAAAATGACTTGCAGACATTGGCTTTGTGTGTGATGGAGCTATTAAGGACAGTTTTGATATTATAAGGGCAATTTTGGTAATTACTTGTCATTGAATGCATACCATAACTTTTGTGTATCCCAAATTTCTTGTGTAAGTAACCAGCACTTTTTTCTCTGGATCAACGATACTTTCTTCAATTATCTTCACTGCCTTTGCATTGAAGAACCTAGAAAAAGTAAACAAATGTATATCAAATTACACAGTCCTAATATTATGTACCCACATAATTATATGAAACGAATGTAGGTATAACATACTCTTATTACAGGTCGGTTTTAATGTAATATAAGTAATTAAATTATCTATGTGTATAGGTAATATTTTTATGTAATAAACAATAATATGGGGAAATACACAGGGAAATAATAAAGGTTTGGTTTACTTAAATTTAATAAAAAAATACACTTGAATAAAATAAAAATATAGGAATAAGGAATTAATAATATTGTAAATATATGCAATACATTTAATAAATATATGCCTAACTCCGCCTGTTCGATTAGTCTTGCTAACAAGAAGGGCAAGAAACTTAGGAAGATCATGTCTTTTTTTCATAACAAGAACTATATGTAAAAAGTAAGCCTATACTTTAATTGAATAAAAAGATAAAAATACAAGACAGGAGAAAATTATGTCATGAAGGCAAAAAGAAATATATAATGCCTTTGTCTACCTGTCCCTGTCCCTTGTATATGTTTGAGGGTGCTTCTTATTTCTTATTTTATGTTTTACCATGGGGCACCCAAGGGCGGATCCAAGATTTGATTTTGGGGGGGCTATTTTAACAAGGTTTACCACAAAGTAAAAAAAACAAGTTTTTAGGTGCCTTAAGCCTTGAGGCACTTTTGGCAAACCTATCTATACTATATATGTCTATGCTGTGTAAAAGTGCACCCAAATCGAACCGAAAAATCCAGTCAAATGTATGGAATTTGTACTAGCCTGCTAGTAACCCAACTAACTACCCAACCCATTACCTATTAATACTGATGGCCTGTTCTCTTTTGAATTTACAAATTATTATTTTGTCAGTGTAGTATGAAATAAATATATCGTCATGACATGAATCCCCGAGGGGGTGTCAGAGGTGTTCAGAATTTGAACTGTGAAATGCAAGTCACAGTCCACACTCGGTACAACCGCGCTCCACCGACGATTATTAAGTCCTAACGTGATGTTGTTCTTTATGCACAAATACAAGCTTTTTGGCCATGCTGGCTTGGAATATCGTTGCATGCAGATTTCTTAACGATATTTTTCTTCACCGTTCAGCAAGTGGTAAGTATTTCGGGGACTACAAATACATAAATTCCGAAAAACTCATTGGTGTATGCCTGACCGACGATAGAACCTGAATCACAAGATTGAGAAGCCAGCGTTTTCCCCTGAGCTACCACCACTCTTTTAGTGTGAAATATTCTAAAAATAAGTAAAATCTGAAACTGAAGGACTACTACCATGCAACACAATGCTGTCTGACATGTCTAGATGTCTTATGGCATACATCAAGGACTGTCAATGCCTCGGACATTATTAAGCAAGACCCAAAGCTTTTCCTTGGGACAGACAGACCAGAAATTAGATACCCATACTGGACAAGGGTCAAGTTAAAATAGATTAATTACTATTGAAAAATATTACGTCTGAACTTGACCTTTAGTACTACTGTTACAAGGACTTGTGCAAAGTATCAAAAACTCTATCTTGTTTTATCTAGTATATACGCTGTTGCATATCATTGCTACATAAAGATAACTTTGTTTTTTAAGATAATTTTAGATTTATTGCAAAATCTATTTAATCTTTTGGACATAAAGTCATACATCCCATGTGTGCCAACAACATCAACCAATACAAATCACTGCTGTGTACCCTTCCATCTCGAAGTAC
Organism: Ypsolopha sequella; assembly: GCA_934047225.1. NCBI lineage: Eukaryota > Metazoa > Arthropoda > Insecta > Lepidoptera > Ypsolophidae > Ypsolopha > Ypsolopha sequella. The sequence continues at coordinate 10,647,221 of OW203991.1, forward strand.
TTTATTTAACTTTACTTTACTATATATATTACTATATACTTTATTTATATAGTAAGTAATTTATTTGTCTTTTATTTACCCACCAAGTATTTAACCCTATAAGGACTGGAAAAAAGAAGGACGATAAAAGCGATACATCTGTAAACAATCTTACAAATTCTTTTATAAACCCAGGGTATAACTTCTAACATTCTTGTTTTGGTGCACAATAAAGAGTATTTATATTATGTTATGTTATGTTATAACCTCATTGTAGTGGTTGTGGTCAAAGAGAAAATAGTAGCATATTGTCTTTGGATCACTGTAGCTGACTTATGTTGTGACAAGAATACAAAATGCCATTAAAATTATTTCAACAATAGGAGGACATACAATAGAAGAATAAAAAAACTAAAAATCAAATAAAGCAGAATTTTAAGGATGGATAAAGAAAAAGCATTACCCGATGCCCGTAAACTTGAGATACCACAAGAAAAAAAGGAATCTAAAGCAGCTGCTAATGAAGAAAAATGTAACTGTTGCAGATATTGTGTCGGGACTGAACAGGAGGGTGACCTTGATGAGCCTCAATATAAATGTTCTACTGGGACCTCTCCATCTCTTAGTCCATATGGCCGCAAATAACACCCTACCTAACCTGATCAATGTTCATTGTAATGTTTAAAAATTAACAAGAAAATACAGTCAGTATATAAATTACCGAGAATCTTTTAACTTCAGTGTATTAAGTTTGTTAGTAAAACAGGCTTACCTTTCACCCCATTTTGGCACTCTATTTGTTTTTGTTAGGACCCTCTTGGTGTAGAGACAACCATCTTTCACCTGCCGGCTCCATGTGTCTTCTGATAGTACATGAGTACTGAAAGTCATTATAAAAATATCACCCACTGACACATAAAGAATCCCCAAAACTATAGAGCCTATATTGGGCTAGCTGACTGGAGGGAAGTGCGCAACACTCATAATCACGCAGAGTCAGTGCAGGACTCGTCGCCCCCATTATGAATTTAAAATTTAGAATTAGAGCTTACAAATTTAAGATATGGCAGGAAGGTTTGTTAAATACCACTGCGACCAGACACAGTAACAAGGGATTTCGTGAGGCACTTGTTAGGTACATAGACAGTGCGAGTGAGGCAAAAGTCTAGTATATAATTTAATAAAACATAGCAGTAATATCTTTGTTCATGAGTTGATAATGGAAATAAGAGTTATCAATTTAGTTACACCCAATAAAAAAAACATTAAAAGTAGGCTTGGAAAAACACAAAGGACAAGAAGTTCAAAGGTCATTGTTTAAGAAAAACATTATAACGTACAAAAGCATAAAAAAAAAATCTTACCTCTGAGGGTTTGGGTACCTCTTCCAGTACCCACAAGCAACCTGCTCCCAGCTAAAGTTAAAAGTAGCAGTAGTCTCAAAGTATCGTGCCATTTTTACCAAGCCGTTTTCCTCTTTCTATTGATATGATTGATAAATTACTAAGGTGAACAACCTTAGTACACGGCCATACTTGTTCTCTACAAGCCTATAATAGGAAAAAAATATCAAAATATGCACACATGTGCTTAGTATGTTGTAAATACGCGACTAAGTATCAGGTTACATAAACTGCTTAGTAGGTCATCCAAAGTACTAACATTAGATAACAAAATCCTTAAATATTATTAACGAAACGGTACAAACACTCCGTGAATCTCGTCACGTAGGATCGCTCTCTATAAAATACTAATCGATTTTAATATATTGAAGGCCAAACATGCGGACGCGGTCTTGATTATAAAAAGTAATATAACCTTACTTTTCACCTTCAACTCGATATTCAATAAGATGAACTTCAAAATGATAATTTAATTATGTGGTCTGATACTAAGATAAAAGGTAAAACATAAAAAATAAATAATATTTACGTTCTCCGAAGACCTTCGAACTATGAAGAAAACTCAGATGTTAATTATCCTGTTTTCACACAAAGCAAAGTGCAGTTTACATTACAGTTGTTTCAATACTGAATTACTGAATATGTGAAAGACTTTTGTAATTGTATTGCCATTCATTACATACTTCTGAGGTGTTTTTCGATTAAATTTTGTTAAAAATTAGTTTTGACTGCTGATGATTGATCTGTCTGTCACACCCCAAGGGGGATAATTTCATACTGGCCCATGCTCTGTGACTGGCCCTGGCGCGCCTGGCGAAAATTAAAAACGAGGTGGCTCTCACTATCGGCTGGTTCAGTCAACATTAATTTATTGTAAAAAGTGTCCGTTTTAATCTTTGAGTGGGTAACGTAGATGTTGCTAGCCTCCTAAATCCTCAATTGACATAGATAGCAGCACTCGCGTTCTATATCGCGGTAACGTTCACATCTCGCAATTCTTCTATTTATACTTATATCAAGAAAAAATAATAATTATGATATAGGTGCCCAGAATTAGAACAATCTCAGCTAGAATCAATAAAAGATAGCAAGCAATCCATCACGAACGTATAATTAGATTTAGTTTAGGGGCCGATTGCTAGATAAGTTCTCTGCTGTTTCTGTTTTCCCAAATGAACTACGAGAGGGCTCTCTTTTCCCGTACTTTACTTGGGTAGCGTTCCAAAACCAAACCCCTATCACCGAACAATGAGCATTTTTCCTTATGTCAAATTTAGTGTTAAATAAGATTCCTAGATGGCACTGTCATATTCTTTAGCAACAGAATCAAAGACAAAGGAGACGGTCAGTTCCCCATAAGCAAAATGCCTTAAGAGTGTACACAATATATTGTGGTCAATGATAAAGAAAAAATTCAAAATAACACTGTTTGACTATCCATTTAAAACGGACACCATCTTATAATAACTTTTTATGATAAATCGTTTTTATTTTGAGGTTATTTTCATATGGCATTGCGAAAATAAACTTATGCGCGTTTGAAACGTTCATAGTTGTAACAATGTTTCACGATGATTCTGATATATTTAAAGGGGTCATGCAAATGTCAGTCGTAATGTAATCTCTATCCAGAATCCAGAAGAAAAGCATGAATCGTGAAATAAAAAGCTGTGACTGCCGATTGCGTCACGCATGACTCTATCAAAGCACGCTGGAAGCGAGTTTGTGGACTATTTGGTAGATGGCGCCCTTTCGTTTCGTTCGGTGTTTGCTCTCATGACTGGCTGCGAGATTAAGTACTTATATTATTTTAATATGTGTGTCCGTGTTATTATGAAAGTGAAACTAGCTACGAATAAATCTAACAGAAATTATAGTATAAATTTATTTCATGTACGCGGTTAAGGCCGATTCTGACCATCTCCTTTGCACAGATTCCAAACAAACGAAAAACCACTTTGACATTGATTGCTACGAAACACATTTTATATATAGTGACACGGACAGCGCCATCTGGAGGAAAGCTAATAACTAAGAAAAAAAACAACGAGAAAAACGCTCATTCTAGTTGGATAAGCTATACGTTTTGGAACCGGAAAATTAAATAGTCTTCGGACCTTCGGACTAACTTTGGTGAGATTTGGAACGGACACAGAGTAATAAGTCAAAAGAAAAGTTTGGGGAAAAGAAAGAAGACGAAAATGTTTAAATGATGGATGAGTTTTATCTACAGGTTTTATAATTATAGAGAGATTTGACCGATAATCAAATTTCAGACACGTAGGAAATAACAAGATACAAATTCAAATAAAATTATCGTTTTAGACGAGGAAATAGGAATAGTTCTCATCTGTGGATTGAGATGTGTTCAAACAATTAACACTCTTCAGTTCGTGTTTTGTAATTTTTGATATCCATGTAAACGTATAAAAATCATATTACGTCAAGAATCATGCTTTTGACAGGAGCAATATATTCCCGGCGATTTTCGCAAAGCAAAATATTAGTCGTGTCAGTAGAAAAAGTTGCTCGGGTTTAGTCGTTACAAAACGATCTCATTTGAGGTTTTGGAACCTTCATTGAGCTACTTTTATCTGACAGATAGTAATATCTTCTACTTCATCGACCTAAGGTGTTTCGGAACGCTACCTTGATCGCGTTCATAAACTAGGGGTCGCGACACGAGTTCTATTGCCATCTCTGTCGCACGAATTGAAAGAGACTGAAAAGGACAAAAGAGTCATGATCTTAGCTTAGAGGATATACTTTCCAAAGGAGATGCCTTAAACAAGCGTTCCCATCTGCCAAATGTATGAGATTCTATATCTAACGCGTTATATAAAACTAGTTCAGCCGCCATTTCTGTCTTACGATTCCCGAACATCTTTGCATAAAGAGCTCCGAGAAAATGCCGTTTTGTGCTGTGTATGGGTGCAAAAAAAAGTCTTACACATTAAGTTTACAAACAGATGGTGTTAAATTTCACTTGTAAGTATATTTTTGGTTATTTCATTCGTAATTTACTCATATCTACAAAAAAATAATTATTACAAGAAAATATTTCACTTAAATATTTCATTATATTAATATTTCTTCTTGAGAGTCGTTTCTACAATTAAATATTCGCTGTCAATGTTACAAGCAATGACTTAATTATTTCCCTGCAAAGTTGGGTTTCTGTTGATCATAAATTCGGAAGAAGCCGAGCAAATTGGTGCGGAGAGCGAGCAAGGGCGGATCCAGGATTTGATTTTGGAGGCGGCCATTCTGAAAGGGCTTATCAGTCTTATCACACAGTAAAAATAATGGAACTTTTTAAGGGTGGTTTTGGCAAACCTATCTATACCGTATGCTGTGTAAAAGTGAAACCAAATTGAGTCGAAAATTTGAGTCAAATAGTCAAAAATATGGAATTCCTGGGCCCCCATGCCCCCTCCCCCTGTACCTGCCAATGAGAACGGGGCGACTCTTGTAGTTTTATTCGGTCGGCACACTTATTTCTGAGACCGGCTGTACCGTCCACTTGCGATTTATTTATATACCTACTATAGTAAAAAGCAATTTTTTCCTTTTTCACTCTACAATGTACAAAATTTTGATAATTTTTACACGTTGCTGCCTAGCGAGCCCTAAACGATTTTCCTCGAGACCAAAAAAACAAAAACGATCACTCATTTCTAAGGCCGAAAAAACTCATTGTTATTTTAAAAAAAAACTTATATTTCAAATTAAAAATATGTTATTCATATACAGGCTGGTGCGAAATCTGTTGCAATGGGGCAGTAAAGTATATTTTAACAAATAAATAAATAAATGTAAAATAAAATATCCAATGTAAATGCACAGGTATCTTTAAATGAAACCAGTACTATATTGATCATAATGAACCACTTTCCTAAAGAAACATACCCGCGCAAATAGCAGTCTATTTACATCTTGATGACGAAACTCCTTCACCAAACCATCAGATTAGATAACAAATCAATTTTAATTAAATATAAATGTAAGTATATACAGGTTGTTGATAAGGTCAGCAACTTCCGTCACAGGGTAGGTTGTATTCACAATGCTTATTCCAAAAAATGGCATACTAAAGAAAAATACCATATAAAAAGTATATATCATGCCCTTTTTTATTTGTACTGAAATTCTCTTGATAAACTGCGGCACGACCGTGATAGTAACAAAACAATATAATACTCAGGTATCCTACCCTGCCGCCGCTGCTGAGTCAATTTCATCATGTGCGTGTGTGTGAGGGTGTGTGTGTGAGAGGGTGTGTGTGAGGGTGTGTGTGGGTGCGTCGTACCTACCTACACTAGGCGTTTTAAACCGCCCCCCAAAATATGGTAAATAAGTTTACGAAAAAAAAGTTATTTTTTTCGTCATCAGTATCGTAAACATAACCTACCCTGTCGCAGAAGTTGCTAACCATATCAACACCCGTATATCTTTAATTTTTTTTTATTGGAATTCTTTTATATCACACTGTGTAACTTCTAGTCTCTAGTTCCTTCCAAATTATTTTCAATACTTCCTGCAAACTTTTTTATCACAACAAACGAATCATGAACGATTCGCTGTTCAAAGATTATATTCAGCGTTTACGCAAACTAGAACTGGAAGAGATTTACGTTCAAATTACGGAGGACCTTTCACCAGAACTGAAAGACGAAGTGAAAAATGTGATACAGGTTGAATATAAAGACAGCTATATCCACGCCTATTATGGAGAACTAAAAATTAAGATAACCGCTTTCATGAATTTCTGGAATGCAACCGTAGACCGTGCAGTTAGAACCGCCGACAAATACGCACATATCGCTACTAAAAATGATCAAATCGAACTCATCGATAAAACCATAAAAATGCAGCAAGCCAAACAGTTAGATTTTGGAAAACAATACCTGCCGATAGCTTCTTTAGAAGAAAAAGATATTTACGAGGAAATAGACGGCAAGTACAATACCTATATCGAAAATCTTTACGAATTAAAGGAGGAAGTAAACAGCACGGTAGTAAGGACTTTTCCAACTGAATCCTTCAAAAAGGACATGAAGTTTTCTCTTGAGATGACTCGACGAATATTCGATTTCACTCACAGCTATATGGCAATGATACTAGCTGATCGAGTAAGTTTATTTGAAATAATGAAAAAAGGTTTTTTGAAGATGACGACCGTTCTAACGTTCTAAACTACAATATTATTTTGTGTAATTGTGCCATAATTTGAGACATTGGGACACGAGTGCTTGTTAATAGATTTGCACGAGTGTCCCAATCTCTAATTATGTCCAGTTGCACACTATACTTTATCTACGACCATCAATAACAATTTCATGAGAAATGAGAAAAAGAACTCTCGTTGTGATACTGTCGTGATACTCGTCATGATGAAATTAGTAGGTATGTCAGAAGCGAGAAAAGTAAAATGGCGTGGCTTAAGAAATTGAGACAGACCGTTATTGCTTGTGATTTGGGCTTATTCCACTTAACTCCAAAAATGCTTCCACTCTAACTCAAAATCACTTTTTAGTGAATATTTTATTTATATTTAAATCGTTCCACATTAACTCCAAGAAATTTTAAGAAGTAGATGCAGCAATTGAATATTTAGCCACCGCGAGAGGCGAGAACATTTATAACGCCGCGGCGTCGCCTCATCGTCGTGTTTTCACTGTCATCGTCAGTCCGAGTATTCAGTTGCCAAATCAATTTTCTATATCATATAACAATAGTATTGGCAGCAATTGAATATTTAGCCACCGCGAGAGGCGAGAACATTTGTATCGCAGCGCCGCCGCGCCGTCGCGTCGCGTCGTCGTCGTGTTTTCGCAGTCATCGTCAGTCCGAGTATTCGTTGACCAAATCAGTTTTCTATATCATATAACAATAGTATTATTTTGTAAAGACTCATTTTGCACATCCAAAAAAAAAAGGATTTTTATGACCACTGCAGCTACAGCGGCACAAAGGGATCGTACGTGCAAAATGTGGATAATGTGGATAACGTTTTGCACTTACAAACGCAACGCCGGTCACACAGAAAAGGGTTGTGCTTTCTCAACCAATCAGGAGATGATATTTCTTATCTCACATTTGTCCTGGACTAGGATGAATTTTTACAAGTTAATTAGTGGACGTTTGCTTGCGATTACTGTTGTGTCGTGATGTAGTTTATCGTATCGTTGTCGGTTCGAAGTAAGAATGACTTTTTGAATGAACTTATTTTATTTTAAGTGTCCTGTCCTTGTCTTTTTGATACAAAAAGAAAAAGACAGAACTACAGTGTAAAATTTTAAATTGTGACAGAATTCTTAAATTAAGTTTAGTGCCGTCAAAATAAGTTAAATCGGTGTCAATATGCAATTTTGCTGTGTTGACTCTACCAAAACTGTTTTGGAGTCGAGTGGAAGTGAAGTACGTAAATATTTCTACTAGTAAATTAAATGCCTAAAATTATTTTGGAATCGAAGTGGAAACGCGATGTATGGACAGTAAAGTTTTGAGAACAATGGCTTTGGAGTTAAGTAGAATAAGCCGTGATTGGTTCTCTAGCGGTGTTATAATAAATTTGACCAATCAGAGCGCAAAATTGCGGTGTTATAATGTAATATTGTAACATCGGTCAAACAATGTAAGTACTTATAAAACCGCTTTTGATGTTGTAATTACCTTAATGCACTATGGGAGAAGACAAACGTTAATTATATCGGTATACATATAACGTTATTTTATGGCAGGTAACTACGCATAAAATAGCGTTACATATCGATATTATATAATTTTAGTTTAAACATAAATAATAAATATATCGTCACGACATGAATCCCCAAAGGGATGTCAAATATGTTCGCGAATCTGAACTATGAAATGCAAGTCATTGGTACCGATTCGGTGAAGCACATCTTAACTTATTTGACAGGACTAAACTAAATTTAAGCGTTCTGTCCTTGTCTTTTCGGTAAAGAAAGAAAAAGACAGGACACTTAAAATAAGCTCAGTCCTGCCAAATAAGTTAAGACGTGTTATGCCGAATCGATACCATTGTCCATACTCGGTACACCAGTATAGATAAGTAACAGTATTACATCTGGGGCAGCGTCCTTGAAACAACGCTCGGTATATAGACGCATGCATATGCATTATTGCTGCCCACATAAATGCGCGGGAGTCGGGTGGCGTCTTACACTCTCCGCGTCCGTACTTAAGACGATGGCCTACCCTGGCCAATTTTTTATTACCTGTCCAGCACAATAAAATCCAATGGCAAAGACCTTATCTACTTTTGATAGAGGCGATTATATATTGGCTCATTGGCCTCTTTTCTTAGACGCGTAATACTAACGATCACGCAGCGAAACAACAAATTGGTGTTTTTAGCTAATACTGAAATATTTTGCAGGGAAAATAATATTGGATTTAAGTAGAATCCCTTCATATTTCAATTTGATCTCTTAACCGCGTTCTTGAAACGAACGTTTGAAAACCAAAAAAAGAGGGTGGAAATGTTTTTTTTTTTGACAAAAGCATAAATCTTAGTACATTATTTATAAGTAGAATCCCTAAATAAAAGGTCAATAAATCAAATATATTTTATTCAATATAAGGAGACACCTAGTTTCTTCCAATAAACCTTTGAAAACCTGGTGTTATTGATGTTCTAGCGTCATGTGTCCCGTTAACTGCGGCGCAGCCCTAGCATGAGGTGTGAACCGAGATTTGGAAGCTTCACATATATATATGAAGATATAATACTGTTTTACTTATCTATACTGTGGTATTAGATACGAATACAAATTTTACGCACATAAATTCCGAAAAACTCATCGGTGCATGCCCGCGCGGAGATCGAAACTGGTTTGAGAAGTCAGTGTTCTACCGTCTGAGCTATCCCTGCTTTTTTAGGGTTCCGTACCCAAAGGGTAACCAACGGGAGCCTATTATTAAGACTCCGCTGTCCATTTGTCACCAGGCTGTATCTCATGAACCGTGATAGTTAGACTGTTGAAATTTTCACAGATGATGTATTTCTGTTGCCGCTATAACAAAAAATACTAAAAACAGAGTTAAATAAATATTGAAGGGAGCTCCCATACAACAGACATGTTCTTTTTACCGTTTTTATTGATAATGGTACGGAACCCTTCATCCGCGAGTCCGACTCTCACTTGGCTGGTTTTTTATTAGTTTCAGTTTAAATACCTCATAACGTTATTAAACGAAACAATTAAAACGCTATAAAGCACTTTATACCGGTATTATTTTTTATCGTTACAAGGGTCTCTCAGAATAGTATTTTTTTTCTGATAGATAGATAGATACTAACAGAAGGCTCACTCGACGACGGAGCGAAAACAGACGCACACATGCATAGACGCGTACGTATGATGATCTCGACAGAATTTCGTATTGGCATTCACCCGACTATCTCCGAGATCGTCGTTCGTACGCGTCTATGTGTGCGTGCGCCTGTTTTCGCTGGTTATGCGGAGTAAACCTTCTGTAAGTGGTTATTTTGTCACAGTATAGTCCAGTAAATGAAAGTTTTGAGATCGCATTAAAGATACACTATTAAAATGACTTCGAAACTTCGAAATAACAGTATTTTCATATTATTGACACTTCCAACTCCCGAAAAACATATATTTTTTTTTACCTAGATAATTAGACTCCTGAGGGCCTATTATGTATTAGTTGCCAACTGGACTGGGTGCCTATCATCAAAAACATAGATATACTATTGAATTCCGATTGTCTAAGGATATGTTCGCACTAGAAGTGACGATACAGTTCGTAAATAGTTCAATACCCACTAAAGGCAATTTTGAAAGTTCAGTTTTTATCTATGTTTTTGACGATAGGCACCCAGTCCAGTTGGCAACCAAAGATACAGAATAGGGGGGCTGATCCTACTAACATTATTCTTAGCGATGGTCCATTTAATTTAATGTGATCGGTAAAAGAAAATTTTATCAGGGATTCTTTTGAATTTTAATTTTTCAGTTAGTTTCAGATACATTCCCAATTTTCACCCAGTGTACATTTAATTCACCTTACTCCATATTCTGCCATACTCCGTACAAATATTCTTAGATTAACTGGACTATTATATAATAGGTCTTTACATATGAAATTGCCAAATTTTTTTAAATATTCATGAGTTCATAATTCCTGTAATTCGATAGCTATTTCAATGATTTGTTTTTTGTTTGAAAGTTGATTCCAAGGTTTTACATCTACGTATTAAATTTTGTTTATATTTTCAGTATGATTATAAAAATTAAATCTTAAAAAACAATTCGTCCTAAATGCCATCCATTTCTATGATAAGATTCGTAATATTTTTTTACATTTGACACTTTTCAAAATAATTTTATTAATTTTGCTGTTAGCTTAATGCTGTCTCATTCATACACGTAAGAAATTACATCATTTGGATTTGTCAAAATGCAAAAATGTTAGTACTGAAAATTGAGTTTCGTTAAAATTTTCTATAGAAAACAGCAATTTCATAGGTAAAGACCTAATATAACAACATTCCGATCAACAGCTTCTAGAATAGCCCTAAAACAAATTGTTTTGAATTCGAACAGCTTTACTACATTCGGTCCAGCTTGGAAGAGATTTACACACGTATTCGCAACAACTTGAAGAGCACTCAGCAGGCATGTGAGCAAGTGGTCAACGCTTTGTTGCTTCAGCTGTATGAGCACCATCAATGCCAGATGAATGTTTCCAGATCAATGCGGTCACAGCAGTCTTTGGACTTTTCTGAGGTAAACGACAAGATTAAGAAGGAATGAGACCCTGTCACCCTGTTACCATACGCACCGGCAGACTATAACTAATTATAATTAGGGGGGTGGTGGTACAGGTACACCTCTTGGGAATCCTGAGATCGATGTGATACCTATAATGGACACGTCTCCTGCTATCCTAACATGGTCGGCTTTTAACACCTTTTATAACACCTTTTATAACACCTTTTGACGCAACAAAACACCAAATTATATGTGTTAAATGTCAAATTCTGCTGTCAAAAGGTATTTGGAAGGTGTTAAAGGCTGGCCACGTTAGGCTGGCTGTAATGAAATATCACTATATTTTTTATAGTAACTGACTAATTAGTTATAGCAAAGCACAAAACGTTTTGAATTTTTGAAAAATTTCTGTTATTACCGAAGTTAGCGATAGCGATGTCTATCACTATTAGTATGAAATCGTGTCAGATGACGTCACCAGACATTCCGTTAAGCTCATTTTGATTGCCAAATAACTTCGTAATTTTTTGAGATATCGAAAAAATAATTTTACTACTGTTTTATGTTTTTGCTCTTCATCCTTTCTTTATATAAATTTATACTAGTATCAGTTGTCTGTATGTATACTTATGTTGGCTTATATACTACCATAGACAACTACCCCAAAGATGGCTATTGTTCAATTTTAAACGTACAATTAATTCTGTCAACTAGCCGAGGTATGATCTTATTGAATCTTACTGGCCCTACCAAGGCCATTCCGTCATAACTTATGTACGTCATACTTTGTAGGATTAGAGACGGGGCAGGTTTATTTAAAACACGATATATTTATCGATATTATTTTTATGTATCATTTTAATTTTATGGACTTTTACCTTTTATTTTCTTAATGTTAGTGTATAACAATAGTGCTTTATTGCTTTATTAGGTATCGACAAATTAAATACAAATTCAAAATACAAACTCGGAACTATTATGAGGTTGATCCTGAGAATATGTATTATTATATTTTATATATGATAGGTTTCTCATAAGATTCTAATAAAATACAAAAGAAAAATTAAGGAGTTTATAAAGTTTTAATTGGCACACTTGTTGGGTAAAGACAACAGAGAAACGTTTAAATAACAACACTTACCTCTTTAATACGTTAAACTTGCTTTAAAGGCTTAGATATATACCTTTAAAAATCTACAAGTATCAATAAGTATCGATTAATGAGTGTCCTATAAATTCACACCTCTATCGTTACACGACTGGACAAAATAAACGAAACAAAAATACTACGGTACACAAGAGATAAAGAGACAGATTGAAGACATCGACGGGGTGCGCAAGCTTCGAGTTAACGACAGACCACCGTTGAACCATGAGAATGTTGTAAAAATCTTTGAATAAAATATTTACGTAATTTTCTATGAAATATGTACAAATTGCATTCTTTTAAAGTTGTTTTTGTCATTGATTATTCCACACCATAAAACTGCATAAGTAGGTATTTTAACCTACTTATTACATCTTTTACGGTTTTCATTCATAGAAACTGAGAACGCGGTTCCGTATCAGAGATCACCACTCGTAGCATAGTGTTTAATCGCGCGCGACACAACTTAGTTGAATCACAAGTGCGAGGAGCGAGACACGATGTTTTTGCGATTAAACAGTACGTCACGCTTCTTGCACTTGATTCAACTTGTGGCTATGCTACGGGATCTGCCCCTCTGTTCTGTGTCTTTGGTTGCCAACTAAACTGGGTGCGGTTCATCAAAAATATAGATAAAAACAACCATTTCAAAATTGCCTTTGTGGTTGTTGAACTATTTACGAACTGTGTCGTCACTTCAAGTACGAACATATCCTTAGACAATTGGCATTCGATAGTATATCTATGTTTTTGATGATAGGCACCCAGTCCAGATGGCAACTAGAGATACCGCAGGTCGCAACAAAGTGTTCTGTGCAAATGACACTGGTTTTGAATCAGCGGCTTTTATATCAGCTCGATTAGTCAGATGTGTTGACAGAAATCGGTCGCCTGTTATGTGTCGTCTTGGGAGTAGTTTGTCCGTGTATACAGACTTGGATCCGCGTTTCAACCTGTAGGTAGAACGATACAGTTGTTTTTCCCACAAACCGAATGTCTATAGAAACCTATTTATTTCCAAAATCTTCGTGAAACTATTACAGATCTCAAAAAGCATACAAAGAGTAAGAAATAAAATTGAAAATCGGCAACACACCAACCACGCTACACTAATGCACTTGGAGGAAGAAACGGGTTTTTGGAAAAAGAAAATTATGGATTTTGAAGAAGTAGCGGATCTGCTGAAGAAATTGAAATCTGAATTAGAAAAAGTTACATCTGAAGAGAAAGTTCCTGGACCTAAAGGACAATGTTGCGATGCAATGGGTGAAAATCTAACCAAAATGAAAGCTGATTTGAATACCAAAATAATTAATGCTGCAAAGGCTTTGATGACCCTTTTCTGTATTAGTGGTACGATGATTTTTTACGAAACGAAGTTATTAAGATATCAAGGAGCAAACTCCCTACGCCCTATTAAGAGACTGTAGTATATTTTACACTAGTAATTTCCCAAATTATTTTATGATTAAGTACGTGCAAAAAATGTACTTTTCAATGCAAGTGCTCGTAAAGGCCCACTTTTTATGCATCAAAACCGAACAGAAAGTCGATTATTTTGCCCTAGGGCTTTATTATATTTTTTTATTGATTTACAATGGTTGGCTAACCTGCAGTTTTTCCTGGCCCTCTAAAAAGGCCGCATTGGATGAATCATATTATGATTCAGTTCTAATGCCGTCTCTTTTGCACGCGTGAAAAAACTCTGACTCTATCCTACTTTCAAATAATTTTATGATTCACCCAAGTCGGCCTTTTTAGATCCCCTGTGTACCATAGATGTTATACTTTTTTTTCCACTGTTTAACGGCTCTGGATACAGTCCTGTTGAGCCAATCATAATTTAAAGTTCACAAGATTATTATTTGTTTTATTTCCTCACACTATGCATTGAAAAACGTAGTATGATACACGGGCGTAAGAGCAATTAATTACTCGGTTGTAGCATAAACTACTACTAAATCATACCGAAGCAGTGTTGCCAGACACACTGTAATTACAGTAGATCTACTGTAATTTAACACAATCTACTGTACACTGTAGCATTTAATAAAATTACAGTGTATGGAGACACTGTAATTTTCTAATGCCAAAAGTCACATAAGTTAGTTGAAAATGGCGAAAAATAAGAAAATTTATGAATTCTACTGTAATTTGGTTCCAAACACTGTAATTTTGAGCCCTCAACACTGTAATATCAGTTTCCTAATATGGCCACACTGTACCGAAGCTATCCATAATGCTAAAAAAATAGGATGAAGGTCAAGGGAAACGTACTCATTAATTACATATTAACTTGTAAGCTGTGTGCGCCGTAAACTTTTTAGCTTTTGTTTTTCAGTTAGTGAAGGACATTCCAAGATCCTAAGCAATTTAAAACCGGTACGACCGTATCACGTAGACCGGTTTGGGTACCGAGTTTATGAACTTGATTATGGGCTTCATCTTTACAAGCAAACCTGTGATGGGCAATTGCAGGAGGTAAGAAAAACTCGATCGTGTTTTAGAATCAACTGTCACGGTAAACCTATCTATGATAGTAAAAATTATCATAGGTACCAGGGTTGCCACCTTTTGGAAAATAAAAATCGGGACCATAAAGCGAGAAAATAAAACGTTTCCGATTTTTTATCTATTTATTTTTCTAAACATACTTCTTATTCATTATAATATATATAATCGGGTCTACCGCGATCAATTTTTACCTTTTTACGAAAAGGGGGACACCCGACGTTTCGAGACAGTTGCATGTCTCGTGGTCTACGGGAAACAGTTTCCCGTAGACCACGAGACATGCAACTGTCTCGAAACGTCGGGTGTCCCCCTTTTCGTAAAAAGGTAAAAATTGATCGCGGTAGACCCGATTATATATATTATAATGTGTACAAAACGCGAGAGTTTAAAGTTATATACTTCTTATTGCAGGTCATTTTTATATTTATTAAAATTAATAAATATTGGGTTGCGCGGACGGAAAGAGTAGAAATAAAACGAAGCGGTGTGAGAGAAAGAAACGTAAAATAAAGCGCGCTTCCGCCGTGCCCGCCGCGCCGCCTTCTCCAAACGTGGAACGAACGAAGGAGTTGTCGCGTGTTATCAAAAATCGGGACCAAATTGGCATGTTGTCGGGACGCGGGACAGTACCATCGAAATCGGGACTATCCCGCCAGAATCGGAACAGGTGGCAACTCTGCTACCTACCTATGTAAATCATTTAATACGGAGGAAGTACTAAGTAGTAAATGAAAACATAGTTACCAGCAAAGACGTGAAAATAAATACATGTGAACAGACATCATGACGCAACCAACTCAGTTGTGGGCTTGGCCAAATGACACGCTGTTTCATTTCGCTATAAGGTGCACGCTTCATGAAACTTTCGAGGACAAAATACAATCGTGCCGATTTGGTCGGCCCAAAATTGAAAGCATGTTTCAGGAGTAACCACCTTCTGGCAAGACGGTTATTAGTTATTACGGTTATTATTAGACGGTTTTGGTTATTTGACTCGTATTAATAAAAGCTCATTCAGTTACACTTTTGGTAAAAAATCGTTCACTTTACGTATTTTAGAGGTTTGTTGTTAAGATATTACTTAAATTTCACGATTTTTAGTTCAACTTAAACATAAATCTAGATAATGTATATAAAAACGGCTCACCTCAATACGTGTTATGATCGGGAAAGCCGACCAGTTTCAGCAGATTTAGACTGCCTTCATCTGGGCGACTAAAGACGTTTACGCGACGACGTTACGCCTCAAGTAGGCGTTTTAAGGCGTTTAAGGTTTTGTTTTAAAGCTATTCTGTAGTCAAAGTAAGGATAACATTATGCCACTTGGGATAGTTTCTGTCAATCTTTAACTGCAGACACTTATAGGTAACCGACGATTTAGTATACTACTTCGACGAGAATGGTCGCTACAGCCTCGACGAGAAAGGCTCAAAGATCTACATTCGCAAGTACTGCGCCAGCTCCTACAAACTTGATGTTAACAATCTCCTGTACAAAGTGACAAAGGATTGTGGACATTCGGAGAGACCGAATAAGGACTGTCACATGCAAATCAAAGACATGAGAGAGGATGTTATTCTACCAACGATTGAACATGTGGACATCAAAGGTAAGATTAAAACAAACGACATTACAAAAACTTGTGACACTTTTTTTACATCTGTGGTCTAAACTGGTCTATACGTAAACTATGATAAAAATCAATTTCCAAGGATATTTTGTTACACTTGGCTTATACGAATTCTAGTTTACGTCTTCTAAGTTTTTTTCGTTCTTTCGTGGCTCAGATGAAACTGTTTTTATACTGCGTATACCACTCATCCCCAATAACTTCCCGTTCGAATTTAAGCGCACACAGTTTCCAGTAGCCGTTTGCTTTGCGATGACTATAAACTAGTCCCAGGGTCATATCCTTAAGGCTGTTGGTGTCGACTTAAGGGCCTTACTATCGCCAAATGGGTACTTTCTAAAGCCTACTCCTCGTTTATGGCGAAACCAAAAATAATGAAAAACTGTATTATGAATTATCAACTCTTAGACAACATATACAACATTTTTCTTTTTCATACCACCAAAACTTCTACATGAAATATTTTTTTAACTGAATGGTGTTTTTTGGCTTGAATTTTCTACTGCTCCTAAGTGGCTTGGCCGATTGAATTCATTTATGCTTTGATAAATAGATATCAATCTATAAACATAACATAACATTATTCAATCGAACAATCACGTCCTAGTGAAAGGTATAATTTTCTCCTATTTCACCCTATCAAGGACGCAGCAAGCGTCGTAACAGCCACTATACATTGCGCGCTGATATGAACGTTATTTCAATGGAGTTTCCGTTGATATTCGTAGCGACAAATATCGAGCTGCTAATTTGGCGACGGTAATTGTTTTTCTCACGGCCAACTGTATGTGGCTTGTTCGCGGGTCAGTAATGCAAACAATCTTTTCATGCTAGCCCAAGATGGAAAAACGGTTATATTATTAAAATTGAAACTAGAGAGGTGGGAAGGTTATCATTTGTGAACATAAGAAAATTACTACGACTAGTACTACGGTCAGATTACGATATTCAAAATTCTAAATGGTACAAGATAACACTAAATTCCACACGGACAAAGTCACGGGCAACAGTTATAATAAATAAATATTTTTTTACACTATAATAACTGAAAATAATAACTAAAAAAGTTAAGTATTTAAAATATTATTAAAAACTGTAAAAGAGCCGTGTCTGTACATTGACGATATCCAAAAAAAAATATTGCGGTGTAGGATACCAATACAAAAAAAAACGGTAATTTTCTCGGTATTTCATGCATCACGCAATAACTACTGAACGAGTTTTAGTATGTTACCACTGTTCGATCCTTAGCAGTGAGGCATTAATTACAAATAAAGAAGGAAGAAAAATCACTGTTCAATAACTTATTATCTAACTAAAAACTGGATACTTTCTACTGCGGGAATCCCACTGTGGCCGCATTATCTTCTTCCACACAGACGAAGTTGCGGGCATCAGCTAGTATAGGTACCATAATAATGAAAACTATAATCTAAAATGCAGTATATTCTCTGAAAAATAAAATAAAAAGAGTCTTGGGAAATACGCTATGGGAATTTGGACTGGGGTTGGGAATATAGTATTCATATGCACTTAGTGGCATACGGGGGAGGGAAAGCGATGTGCGACAACATAAACAACCAGAAGGCCGACTCGACGACGCGACGGAGCGAAAACAGACGCACACATGCAAAGACGCGTACGTATGTAGATCTCGGCAGAATTTCGTATTGGCATTCACCCGACTATCTCCGGGATCGTCGTACCATAGTAAAACACTATGGTCGTACGTACGAGTCTATGTGCGCGTGCGCTTGTTTTCGCTAGTTATTCTTTATTCTTTATTCTTTAATGTACACAGAAAAGCAGTTAAAACATATAATACAATAAAAGATATGTACACAGGCGAGCTTATCTCTAAAAAGAGATTTCTTTCAGCAAACCTAAGCGGGAAAGGGAAATTTTATTAAAATAAGTAATCATACCATGGACGTTTGTCTATGATCATACACACGTGTACTACAAAAGATATATATATATTACGATTAGAGATGAAACGGATATCCGGTTACTATCCGGTATCCGGCCTATCCGGCCATATTTTTGGTATCCGGTATCCGGCCGGATAGTAGCCAGTATCCGGCCGGATACCGGATACCTAATTTAGCATAAAAAAGTCGTTTAAATCACAAAACAAATTGATTGTATCAATGATTGAATAATCCAAATTCACATAAAGTGAATAAGAGTTGAGATAAAGATAAAGACAAGCTTTACAGCAATTGTTGGGAATCAATGTTTGTGCTTTTCTTCATACATTACACCAGCTTCTTTTGCTCTCACAATATACCGAATGTAACTCAACAGGTCATAAAAAAACATGGTCTAAGAATCGTAGTGAACAAGTTTTCCAAAGAAACATACTTGTGGAAATTAAAAAATATTTTCATGTTTCTTTATTCATTTTGAAAACCTATTGTGAATTTTGAAAGAGCACTGGGCGGGCAGGTTTCATTTTTTTTTCAATATGTTGCTTTGGGAAATTTTTTCAGTATGAACAGTAGATTACGCGGTTGTGTATATAAATGTCAATTTATATACAGTATACACCGCTGCAAGGAGACAAAAGATACAAATTTACGAATTTCGTTAGGATCGGAAAATGGTTTCGCGTTTGCAGACCAGCATTTGTGTGATTGTGGTACGAAATTTACATTTAAAAATGATCATCATTTAGAAAATGCACAAATTATCTCGCCCAGTTTCACCCGCACGCACCTTGGTGCGTAATGTTTAGTCTTGCTCAATTAGTGCGAAACGCATATCTTGAGCCGGATATTCGGCCGCCGGATATCCGGATATCCGGCCAAGTGCCTCGCCGGATATCCGGTATCCGGTATCCGGCCAAATCACTATCCGTTTCATCTCTAATTACGATACCTAAACAAAATATACATACATAATTATAATATACTCAGTGACGTATTCTCCATAGGGTCATTCGGGCGATCGCCCGGGGCGGCCCTGTCCCAAGGGGCGGCCCTTCAGTTTCGTAATTTAGAATCTTTAGCAATTTTAACAAACTCACATTAAAAAAATACGTATTTGGCGGCTCACCCGTACGCACTCCCTTTTTTTCCCTCGCCAGTTGGTTAAGGGGGGCGGCCCAATCGTATTCGCCCGGGGCGTAGAAAACCAAAATACGTCTCTGAATATACTTACTTACACTTACTTACCTATGGCTATAATACATATAAAGTATACATAAACTTTACCTATTTACTATGGCAGTGAGAGGTAGTGCTCTTTTAGCTTTTTCTTGAAAAGGCTCTTGGTGGGACAGTTACGAATACTGTGCGGTAATGAGTTCCACAGTCCAATTGCTGTAACATTTTATGCAGAGTAAACCTTCTGTAAGTGGTTATTTTGTGACAATACTGTCTGCTGTTGTGCCTTCAACAACTGTAACTGTAGTCTGTAAAATATAGCTTGAGCCCTGTGACAGCTGTCAGCGCTATACATGTTTGAGCATGAGAGAGTTAGAAATACAAATTGTATAGCACTGTCCTGCTGTCACAAGGCTCAAGCTATATTTTACAGACTATAATAAAACTTCACAGGCAAATTAGACTCTGAAACGGTGGCGTATCTATGGGAAGCCTTTGGCTCGATCCTGCCTGACGTTTTGGCTGAAGTAGCCGAAGCAAAGCCCAAAAACCCTATCCACTTCCTGGCCCACAACTTGTTGAGACATAAGTAAGCATTGACTATTCTTTCACAGCGGCGGGGCTTAGTATCGCCAAATAGGTACCTTCTAAAGCCTTCTCTTCGTTTATGGCCAAACCAAAAATATTTAATAAATGTATTATAAATTATCACCTCTAAGACAACATAATATGCAACATTTTTCTCTTTGATGCTACCAAAACTTCTACATGAAAAAAAAAAATTAACCGATTGCTGATCCTAAGCGCCTTGATCTATTTAATTCATTTATGCTTTGATAAATAGATAAACTTGATAGCTATAAACATAAACATACCACAGGATTATACAATTGAACAATCACGTCCAGTGGAGACCGCATCAAGTAAGACACATTGGACTTTGTACCTATCTTATATTCTTCTATGTAGGGGCTAATTTCGTACTGCAAGTGTATAGCTTGATGTGGTCTCCACTGTCCATGTGAAAAGTATTATTTTCTACTAATTTTGCCATATCAAGGACGCAGCGAGCATCGTAACAGCCACTATATATGCATTGCGCGCAGATATGAACCTTATTTCAATGACATTTCCGTCGATATTCGTACCGACCAAACATCCAGCTGCTAATTTGACGGTAATCGCTAAAATACGGGTGTTCCTTTTCTGTGTATTTCATGAAATACACGGAAAATTTTAATAAATTTCTGGAATATGCATTTTGACTATATAATCTAGGGTTTTGAAATTGGAAAACATGTTTGGATAAATTTTCCTTGATAGCAATAATTGTTGAATTGAGGTCTTCAAACACACTTTCTCCTCGTTTGACGAATAGAAACCATATACAGAACTCAAACATATTTTATTAGGTGTGTTTCAACAGTATTTAGAGATTTGATATTTGAAATTTAGTTTTTTTAATAAAAATATAAAACCAACTTTTTTCCCTTTTGTCCTGAATCCGCCCCTCTCGCACTGCGCGATTTTTCGCTTGGAGTGACAGTGACAAAAATAAAATTCGCATAGCCTCTTAAGAACTGCGAAAGTGCTGCCACTTTAGAAAAAAAAATCTTACTACCGCCGAGAGAGAAACGCTATTTTAATTCGCCAACTAATCAGGTTTTGGCATTAACTTGACTATCTGCATCTCACTCCCACTTACAGAGGATTCTTAATTTCTATCACTTGATATCTAATTTCTAGAAGTTGTCGGAATTTATTTCGAGCAAACCAAGTGTTATTTCGCCTCTTTGGGGTAGTTTCTCTATGTCGCAAGATAACTTAGCCGGCAAGGGTATTCTATAATTTTAGTTTTGTTTCTATAACTAAGTAAACTTACTCCAGCAATGTTCCTCGAGCCTCGAGCGCTGTATTAGCGCAAATATAATTCTTAGGACGTTGTTTAATATTTAGGTATCAATCAGTTAAGAGCGGTATCGCAGCCGGATTGTGAAAATCCCGGCTTTTTCTAATTAATCGAAACAGAACACTTACATTCAAAATTCACTCAACACTTACCTATGCATTTTGTATGCTGCCATCGCAAAGTATCCATTGGTTTCTGTAAATCAGAATTTCAAAATTGTATTTAATTCAGAATTTTTGAAATTTTAATTTTCAGAAACCAATAAAAACTGTGCGATGGCGACATACACAATACATAGGTAATAAGGTTTTGTTGAATAACTATTCAGTCAATTTTTAATTTAAGTGTTCTATTTCGATTGAAATATATTTGCTGTGCCTAGTAAAAGGCAATTAAGTTGTAAGATCCTTATTTTTATTTCCATCATTTTTGTATACTTTTAGTTGGCAATTTATTTTGTTATTCTGCATTCCAAACAGTATGCGACTGTGTTACTTAGTGGTGTGTAGTTCTACCCTCGATTTTGTTTTTGTGTTTTATAAGCTAAAGGTTATTTAAGTAGCTAGGAGACAGTCAGTTGAAATAATGTTATTAGACGAATTTTGAAACTGAGTCAGGGGGGTCTCACTTGACCACGTGACCCGCGATAAATACCTACCGCGACGCAACCCGTCGTCGGCACTAGAGTCAGTCGAGTGTTACGCACGCTCTGTGATACATTCTCACTTGTACCTACGCGTCTCGACTTTTCATGTTCTGTTCTGGCTATGGATAGTCAAAGAAAGCTTACATATACTTGATACTACTTTTATTAGGTCCTCAAAATATAAATATAAATAATTTACTAGAGATGAAACGGATATCCGGTTACTATCCGGTATCCGGCCTATCCGGCCATATTTTTGGTATCCGGTATCCGGCCGGATTGTAGCCAGTATCCGGCCGGATACCGGATACTTAACTCAGCATAAAAAGTCGTTTAAATCACAAAATAAATTGATTGTATCAATGATTGAATAATCCAAATTCACATAAAGTGAATAAGAGTTAAGATAAAGATAAAGACAAGCCTATTGTGAATTTTGAAAGGGCACTGGGCGGGCAAGTCCCATTTTTTTCAATATGCTACTTTGGGAAATTTGTTCAGTATGAACAGTAGATTACGCGGTTTCCTAGATGCCTGTCCATTTATATACAGTATACAACGCTGCAAGGAGACAACATATACAAATTTCGTTAAAATCGGAAAATGGTTTCGCGTTTGCAGACCAGCTTTTGTATGATTGTGGTACGAAATTTACATTTAAAAATGATCGTCATTTAGAAAATGCACAAATAATCACGCCCAGTTGCACCCGCACGCACCTTGGTACGTAATGTTTAGACTTACGCAATTAGTGCGAAACGCATATCTTGAGCCGGATATTCGGCCGCCGGATATCCGGCTATCCGGCCAAGTGCCTCGCCGGATATCCGGTATCCGGTATCCGGCCAAATCACTATCCGTTTCATCTCTATAATTTACTCTCAGTCAAGATGCATGTCAGGTCTATTTATCAATATACAATACAGTTGTCGTATATAATGTATGAGTAATAAAACAAAATATTACATCATTCATTTATAAATAATTTTACAAACTAAAATATACGGTGACATTAATTTATGCAGCCAAATTCATACTGAAGACACGGTAAGATGTCGGTATCAAGGTTCGATGACCTTTTTTGGGAAATTCGAAAATTATTTCCTTATTTTAAAAAACCCTGTTCCCTACAAACGCAAGCCTAGCACCGAGTCAATTATTATGGTAGGTAGGTAGGTCAACATATTATTTTGTGAAATTAACAATACTTGTTATCGATCCGTGGTACTAATCATTTACCAAGCATCCAGTATGAATTTAGCTGCATAAACACCTTATAAAATACCTCTTTCATGCGTGCAACATTTTAAACAACCCTACCAAGTGAACAGTGATTTATGACCTTGAGACCGTCACAGTAAAAGAAGCTCTAGCGCGTAGTAATTCCATACATTTTCGCTTGCACACACGTGTGGTACCTGACTGTAGGTAATTATAAAAAGTTGCCGAAGGGCGGGTGCGAGCTAGTTTGTACTTTATTGCTGCTTAGCGAGAGTAGCTATTTATTTCAATGTTTTTGCAAGGTGATTCTTCTGTACGTAGTATTTTATTCTGTGACTGAGTGTACACAAAAACCTCAAAAGGTTTCCGATACACTCTTATGTACCTATATAATGTATATATATTTTTAATAAAAATAAACAAAATATTACCAACCTAACAAACAAATAGTACAAATTGAACACACAAATAAACGTTTGAGTTTGATTATTAGAAAAAGGTCGCTTTTTCACAATCTGGCTGCCAAAGCGCTCTTGAGGTACAAACATTAATATTTTGTCTTGAAAAAGGTACACAAGGACCACAGAAGAGGCACGACAAAAACAGGCGGACAGTCAACGATATAGAGCCGACGTGTTAAAAACACGGGAGGAAGTAAGATTTATTATAGCATTTTATAAGTATAGTGTACCCAAGAACATTTTGCTAAGGAGTAAAATTTATTTAATGATCCTACCATGATCAAACACAGTGCTGGTCCCGTAGCATAGTGGTTAATCGCGCGCGACGCCACTAGTTGAATCACAAGTGACGTACTGTTTAATCGCAAAAACATCATCGCGAGCGATTAAACACTTTACTACGGGCCCAGGTGATATTATAGATCCATGTTATTTATGTAGATATGAAATAATTTTTAAAACTCCTTCGCTTCACTATCCACAGTGAAAAGGGATCCTGTATTCGCTGCACACGGTATCATTGGTCCGAAGCCATTAGCGATACAGAGGGCCATAACCCCCCCTCCCCCCGACAGTAGCACCTAAAAACTTACTTTTTTTCTTTGTTATCCTTGTCAGAATGCCCCCCCAATAATCAAATCCTGGATCCGCCCTTGTCCAAAGCATAACCTAAAAACTGGTGAGCCGTCCGCCGATTGCCTTATAGGTGTTGGGGATAACCCCAAAAACATTTGATTATACAAGGGGACTTTTTGATCATCGTCCAAATTCATACTGGAGGCTTGATAAGTGATCAGTATCTTGGATCAGTAACAATTTTTGTGAAATTCGTATAATGAAATTTCGGCTTCCCATATAAATTCAGTTCTAGTCCCGAGTGAATCACTATGGGGAGTCGAAATTTCATTTTACGAATTTCACCAAAATTGTTATTGATGCATGATACTGATCCCTTACCAAGCCACCAGTATGAGTTTGGACGAAGATCAAAAAGTCACCTTGTGTAGAGAATGTACGTGACTGTAGAAAAAATAAATAGGCGGACCACCCGTGATTGGAGCGTTGGACGGCGCGGAGATAAGTCAAGCGGGGTGGGGTAGTACTAGCGCGGGACAGGGCCGGGCTGCTTCGCCCGACGACCAGAGTTGCCATCTTGGCTACTTTGTAGCTAGATCAAGCAACTTTTAGGGTCATTTAACTACTAAAATTTTTGAAAGTTTGGCTACTTTTTGAGGACTGGAGTTCCATACATTCAGCTACTTTTGGTGGTAAAATTTACCAATCTGGCTACTTTTTGAGCTATATTTAGCTACAAGCGCTTGGCCGTAGATGGCAACACTGCCGACGACGCGCAGATTAGTTTGACACCATCGTCACAGTTGGTTTAAAAATGTATGAAAGGTGTCAACAGAAGCCAGTTATTTAGGTATCTTTTTACTCATATTTTCTCCTCTACACTCACATAAATTCACCATCTATCTGTATGAAAAGGCTAATACCTAAATATTTGCATGTTTTTCCTTCCCAGAAAGCTCAAGCCAAGGCTCGGGAATGGAAAGCCAAGCAAGTGAAACGCCGAAAGCCAGAGGAATCAGATGACACTGAAATCTTGATGAATTACAGCGCTCATGTTGCTAGACAGGAGTTTATACAACAGCTGAATTGTTATACTGGCTGAGGTACGAACAGGTTCATATATCATATGTATACCACAGTTGACAAATGATGATAATCAATCCCGGTTAACAGGGAACGAGCTTATATGAGTGTCGATAAAATGTTTCTTAATCTTCAATTCCCATAGCTTAATTTCAAAAATATAACTTTTAAATTTTTTTTCGAAGAATATACGCCATAGTTTTCATTATTTTGGTATATAAATTAACCATTATCGGTCTTACCACAAAACGGTGTTTAACTTTAGACAGTGTTTAAATCTGTTGCTGTCACTCTTTTACAATATGAAAGAAAAGGCGACAACAACAGATTTAAACACTGTCTAAAGTTAAACACCGTTTTGTGGTAAGAGCGTACATTTTTATGATATTTTATAGAATTGTCCGATATGACGTCACTTGAGAATTTTAAACATTATACTAATTGTGATGTGTGATTGCTTATAAAAAAAGTGGTCTGTCTCTGTCTATCTACCCATCTGTCAAATCAGTCGGAAGCAAATTATTATAAATTTATCTTGATAGCAAAGGACACATATTTTCTAAACAGCCATTTCTCAAGTGACGCCATGCGAAGGCAAATGGAAGTTGCAGCTTTTTCGTAAAAATATTCATCATCATGAGGTTTTTTAGACCAAGAATTCGAAAATACGTCGTAATAAACCTAAATCTCGAAATGGTTTTCGAATTAACACACCTGAACATAATTTAATCTAAGCGAATTTAGTCGTAAAAATAGCTTTGTCTCTTAAATACAGCGTCATATAATTCTAGCCTAAAAATTGCATTTCCATAGTTTTAACTTTGCCTTTTGTCATCTCTCTTATCTATTTATAGCTGCTGCGAAAGAGAAAGAAAAAAAATATTTTATTAGTTCCCAGCAAAGGACATGGCCCTTCCGAAAAAGATGACAACACTTTATGAAACCGAAAATGAAAAAGCTTTTATTCTAACTCAATCTTTGCCCGATTTGCCAAATCTTTCGCCGGGTACAGTATGTAACATGTGGTAAAACTTTCAGATATTTTATGATAAATAAATATATTTTCGTGTTTATTTTAATGTCTTTTGATTTCTCGTTATATATTGATTTTACTCAATAACAAAATAGATGTATCGAAACACAAATAGATGTTTATAAATATTTATTTCAAGTAACCTATTTTCTACGCTACTTCCAACCTGTGGATGTCTACCATATACTTTATATCTGGATCAGAAAAATAGGTTGAACATTTTAAACCATATACTTTCATGTTATTATGTAACGTTATTATTAATTTATTATACTTCCAATTATTCTTTTCCTGTGACACGGTTGTTTAAACCTTTAACTCTATAACTGTACAAATGGTAAATATTCAAAAACAAACAATATTTTCAAATGTTATGCCAAAATATTATCAAACATCAAGCTTATTATTATAGTTAAACAACCAAAAACATCCGTTTTACTACGAATTAACTACATTACTACTAGAAAAATTGTTAAAATAATAGGGTAAGGAATAGAAAAAAAAATAAAAAAGGTATTTTAAAGGTACAGGTATTTTATTGTTCAAGCGTCTAGATCTAATGAGACACACCTCGTCAGACAGTCGTCTTCCGTGAAAAGCAAAATAAAATAAAAATAATTATAATAATCATAAAAAACAACCAGACATAAACGCCTAAAATCTAGGCCCTAGATACATCTCGGATAGACATAAGGTCAAAATCAAAACCCAGTGCCTGAAATATTTGGTCTAATCAATAAATTCACAAAAAAACAAATATATTATTACTAAATTAAATGATAACCTAAATAGCACTATTTAATCATTATATCAATGCCAATGAATATTATTATGTATTTATTTGTATGATGGGCACAAGGCAAAATAAATGTAAAAATGTTTATAAACTGCATTAAAAGAACAATTAATAGAAATAATATTAAGGAGACGACAATGGGTTGAAAATGGAGAGAAAACAAATTACATTTCATTTCTTCATGTCATTATAAGTTGATAAAACATTTAATGATATGAAAAATTAAACTAATTTTATAACACTAGACATGAAGAAGTGCATTTTATTAGCCGTATATTTTACATAGAAATCAGTAGGTACTACATTTTGTTCAGTTAAAACTACTTAGGTATACACTAAAATATTTTCATAAACCGTTCAAACAGGTACAAAAGTATTTATATTTTCCTTTATTTATTTACAAGAGAAAAAAAGGAAATCGCTTTACTTGTGTGTCCATGACTGTTTATATATATTCAATTTGGTAACAAGATATTTGTTATTATTATGATATAAGAATTGGGTCAGAATAATTAATAATAATATGCTTTGTACGGTGATGGTGTAATTTTCGTCAGAAAACATATAAGTTTAATATAATTATGTATATGTATGTATGTACCAAAGTGTTTCATAACAATACGAAACTTCATAAGTATATTACTATAACTTTGACAAACAATTTTAGTAGCAGTTAACTTTACAACTCCATTTCCTTATAAACAAAAAACTAAGTACAACATCGGTGAGGAAATAATATCGAGACTAAAAAAGTTACACCCCAAAACTGTTTTCCATACCCAATTAAGTTTATCTTTTTATTTACTTACGTCATAAATCAATTTAAGAAAAATACCCCTAGTATGACTTCAATATTTTGGATAATGACTATAAAATTTAAAAAGTATGTTTGTGAAATCTTCTTTATACAAAAATATTGTTAAAACTCGCGTGAGCTGACATACTAAATTAGTAATACATGCGGCTTGATCACTCACGTGTGATTGTTGTTGACTATGTGCCGTACACTTTGTTTTTGAAGATAAATCGAAATTAATGTTCATAGCTTAATTATTGTGTAACTTACAGGCTAACTCCAAAGAACTAAGGTGGAAAAATTAATAACTTGATAAGGTACCATAGCAAGACCTAAAAGAAGTTGGTAAAAATATTAATGTATAAAGAAGAGAGCCGATAGTATAAAAATAGACACAATGGAGAACTCTATAATTTGAGTACACATTCCAGGAAAGGAACAGACAAATTCAATTCAAAACATTGAATTTGACACAAATGTACAAACATATTTTTTAAGGAGAGAGGACCAATCTGTGGTATTAAAATAGGAAAGGCATACAATTACATTCCCATACAAAGAAAAAAAGAAAGGATCTGTATTTGGACGGTATACCAAATTTGCCCTTTTTGGCAATACAGTAGGACCTCAATAACACAAAAATTATATTGAAAAACGTCTAAAGTTGAACAAAATGTCTATATCCGCTTCTACTAAAATCTAACTAGACGCTTTTTTACAAAAAAGTCAAAGTATTTCTGTAATATTGAAACCCATCCCCACAAGGTTCAAAGTTTAGAGGTTCCACTGCAGTACAATAAAACGAAAATTAAAACCTGACCAGAAAAATAAAAAAGATTTCCATAACCAATCAATAGTACTAATTTCTTTTACTGGCAACACTTATTTGATGTCAACGTGTGGTGTTGTTAAATCGAGGTCTATTTCAATGCTTTTGTGAGTTTTTGGTGTGTGAATATGAATGTTGCAATCATAAAAGCAAAAGTGGCGCCCCTAGAGCTAGAGCAGATAATTTATTTTCCTGGTCAGGCTTTACAAGTTAAATGTCAAATACAGTTCTTAGAGTTACGACATAAAGGAGAAAACTAATAACAACACAGACGAGTCGACAATCCATTTTCACACGGATAAAGGTTAAAAACTATACGGATGAATTAAAAATCTGTTATTTGTGCCATTATCTTCCGATTTTGTCCTCTTTTAAGGCCAAAGTATGCAACTGCAAAATTAAATACCGTATTTTAGTACGGTAATATAAAAATATACCGGATCGAAATGTTATTTATGTAACCATTCGCGTTATATAGGTAGGTAAGAGCAATGGTTTCAAAATAAAGACGTAAAATGTTCAGTAACTGAATTATACCCTATTTCAATTCGTGTAAGACCAACATTTCTAATTTGTCATGAGCTCTAATAACACAGGGCATTTGATTTTGTTAAAAACATTACCCCAGACCCAATTATTTTATTTTTAAAACAATGGAGGTAAAAGAGGCATAACATAGCTATGTTGAAAACTGTTGTTTATACCATATTGATTACGACTCCCTGTATCGTTTATACGAATTGAAACAGGATATAAATCAAAATATCACCTATATGAAGTACAGTAGCCGAATTGGCAAAGGATAACAGTAAGTAGCAGTGGCGTGCACAGAACTTTTTGCTGGAAAAGCAAACAATTGGTCAAGAACAACAATAAAAAAAATATAAAAAAATTTAAATATCACTTTGAAAAAAAAAAGTTTGTATAGGAAATTTTCACTCTAGGGTAGACATTGTAGCTGATTCTGAAGGCTTTAACTTTAGTTTTAGTGCTGTCAAAACTAAAATTATTCCAAAGTAATTTAGCTTCTGCCCCTAGCGTTTAAGGACTATTTTGCAATAAACGAAATTTTGTTGTGACAGCACTAAAACTAAAATTAAAGCCTTCAGAATCGGCTTTATTGTCTACCCTGGCGTCAAAAAAATTTTTTTTTTCAAAGTTTTTATTTAAATTTTTTCATATTTTTTTTATTGTTGTTCTTGACCAATTGTTTGCTTTTCCAGCAAAAAGTTCTGTGCACGCCACTGGTAAGTAGTTTTTTTACATACAGGATGTGAAAAGGCCATACCTTTTGCACATTTTGAATACTACACAGTGTACCTTATCCATAAGAGGATAAATATAATTTTCATTTATTTATGAGTTGCTCTTACCAGCAAGGATAAAGTTGTGTTGTTGTTGTTGAGTGTTTGTTACATTATAGATACGTAATATTGTACACATACATGCGCAGGCGTTTTTAATTGATGTAACCGCATTAGCTTGTGTTTTTATGTGTATTGTGTAATTCTTCGTACGTGTTTGAATATGTTCATCGCTTTATCTGTTTAAAAACTAAATAGACAATATACTTTTTAGAAACATTGCATTTTCAATCTTAAGTACACACATTAAGATCTATTTCAAGTAGTTTTAGATAGGTGACAGACATCGTTTTAGATTTAAGTCTGTCACTATTAGTCATGAATAGAAGTGATTCTAAAACCAATTATAAACTTGGTAACACATCGCTGCACTTAGGCGCCCGACTTGGTTAGGCTGCATATCCACCGAAACGTAGAGATAATAACTCATTCCTTACTATGTTTCTCCGTCACACTTCAACGGCTTGAAAGCTCTATATATAGCATCCTATAATTATAGGAATCTACTGTATACTTCGAAATATCAAGAAATCAACGCACGAGTGCGAAGCTTCAGGAACAAATATAAACTAGAATTTCTAGACACACAGTGACGTTGAAAATTTAACAGATTGAAAAAACCTTTAGACCTTTAAATGGGTCAATCTCCCTCAAACACAAAATCGAGATCTTCAGCTCAGGAATTAGTCACTACAGAGGTTAATTGATATAACAAAGACCAAAAGCATGATAGATCATACAACTCGTAGTCAAAACTAATGTGACAAGTAAGTTGCCAAAATAATCTCTGAATAAGCCGAAATGCCCTGTTCTTCAGCCCTTCACTACATCAATTACAAATTTCCTTGCTTTGGTGAACACACAGCCCTAATTTTTTCAAGAAAAGATCAAACCATATCTTTCGATATTTCAAGAAATAAGAGTGAAAAGGAAATAGCAACAAAACTTACATGTAACAATTTCAAACACGCACGGTGGCCTACTTGTAGCTATATACATGGTGCTCCCGTCTTCAGTTGGAGCCGAAAGCGTCGGCGATCTCGGCCTGGCAGTCGAAGGTCTCGGAGCTGTCAGCGTGGTCCGGGAAGAACTCCCTGTATATCTTGTCGAGGAGACCTTGTCTGTAACACGACGAATGAGGTTTGTCAGAATTTTTTTAACAGGTGCAGTAGCTCACTTCCAATGGCAATGAGAATGGCCAGAAGGGCACAATCCGTTACTTTTGATACGGAAACAGAAATATATTGGGTATGTTCAAAAGGAACTGTAATTTTATTTTCAATGCAAGTGCTCGTAAATGCCCACTTTTTATGCATCAAAACCGAACAGAAAGTCGATTATTTTTCCCTAGGGCTTTATTATTGTTTTTTTTTTTATATACGAAAAGTTGGCTAACCTGCAACCTTTCCTGTGTACCATAAATGTTATACTCTTTTTCCACTGTTTAACGGCTCTGGATACAGTCCTTTTGAGCCAATCATAATTTAAAGTTCATAAGATTATATTTGTTTTATTTGCTCACACTATGCATTGAAAAACGTAGTATGATACACGGGCGTAAGAGCAATAAATTACTCGATTACGTTTAAAACACTCGCTACGTTCGTGTTTTAAATCTTCCTCCTAATTTATTCCTTTTTGCCCTTGTAGCATAAACTACTATTACTAAAACATTCATAAACACAATCTATACAATAATAAAGTAGTAAAAAATACGTGTCTGTAATTAACAATTTTTGCGAAAATTTTAATGAAATAAGATTTTATTATTAGTATTATACTGAGGCAAAAACTACAATTTTTAAAATTTTTGTCTGTGTATGTATGTTCAGTTTTAACTCAAGTACCACTCAACGGATTTGGATGCGGTTTTCTTCATTGTTATAGTAGTGACCCTGACATAAAGGCTATAAGGGTTGTTGGTAAAATAAACGCCAAGCCAAAAACGGGGCAAAGATTGAATAAACGCGGGCGTGTGAAAGGCTAGCAATATAATAAAGAGGTAAAATTTGTTGATTCGAATTACTGCACTGAAATATCAGGAAATATTGAACCGATTTTAAAATTCCTTCACTGTTATAATGGTTAAGACTTTTCAGTTGGACAATCGATCCTTAAGGCGATATGTAAAAATTTTTAGTGTCCCTGTTACTCCATATGCGAAAAAACCCTCAGTGCGAGAGGGACGGATTCGAGAAAAAGTAGCAAAAAGTCGTTTTTTTATTAATATAAAATGTACTAAAGTTGCTATCAAAATTTCGTTCAACCAGCGGGCCTATTGTGTACGAGGGTGAATCCAAAAGTTCTAAGCCCGACCGTGAAAATGAAAGAAAAGTGGGTTCAAAATTATTTTTATTTTTCGACATAGTCTCCATCTAGATCAACACACTTCTTCCACCTGACCTGCAACTTGTTTATACCCTCGAAAAAAAATGATTCCGGAAGGTCGTCAAAATAGTCATTAACTGCGACTATCACTTCTTCTCTAGTCGAATATTTAGATCCCCCCAAGTGTTTTTTTAAATTTGGAAAGAGATGATAGTCAGAGGGGGCTAAATCCGGCGAATAAGGTGGGTGGGGCAGCAACTCGTAACCACATTCATGGATCACAGCCATCGTTTCAACCGAAGTGTGAACTCGTGCATTGTCTTGATGAAACAAAACTCTCTTACGCAACATCCCCGGCCGTTTTTCTTTTATTTCTTCGCGTAGTTTTCGTAATAGGTTACAATAATAGCGTGAATTTATAGTTTCACCTTTAGGTAAATAATCCAATAAAATAACTCCCTTCGAATCCCAAAAAACAGATGCCATGACTTTGTTGGCTGACAAAACGCACTTTGCCTTTTTCGGCGTGGGTGAGCCAGATCTATTCCACTGTTTGGATTGCTGTTTTGTTTCAGGAGTATGGTGATGAACCCAGCTTTCATCCATGGTAACAAAACGAGACATAAAATCCTCAGCATCTGCCTCAAAAAGTTCCAAACAGTCACGCGAAATTGTGAATCGGACTCGTTTTTGGTCAGCTGAAAGCAATCTTGGGACCCAGCGAGCAGAAACCTTACGGAACCCCAATTCTACAGTTATAATGTTTTGCACTCGGCCATAACTGATGCCTGTGATCTCAGCTATCCTACTAATGGTCAATCGTCGGTCACCTAGGATGAGATCACAAATTTTGTCAGTGTTTTCTTTAGTGGTAGACGTTGAAGGCCTTCCGCTCCTTGGGTCATCTTCAATGGTCTCCCGACCGCGTTTAAATTCAGCTACCCACTTTTTGGCAGTGGAATACGATGGAGCAGATTCCCCTAATGTTGTTTCCATATCTTCATGAATCTCTTTAGGTGAAAGACCTTTTTTATTGAGGTACTTAATCACAGCACGGTGTTCAATTTTCTCCATTGTGAAAAATCCCGTCAGACTGCGTTATACAAAATATCACAAAAAAATAATAGCTTGCAGTATCGAACTTCAACTTCACACAATCAATCACGAAAAAAAATACTAACAAATGACGGTAGATTTACGAAGATTTGATACCTCTTTGTAGGTCGGGCTTAGAAATTTTGGATTCACCCTCGTATCTCTAGTTGCCTTCTGGACTGGGTGTCTATCATCAAAAACATAGATATACTATCGAATTCCGATGTCCTAAGGATATTTTGGCACTTGAAGTGGCGACACAGATTGTTAATAGTTCAATACCCACTAAAGGCAATTTTGAAATTTCAGTTTTTAGCTATGTTTTTGATGATAGGCACCTCGTGCAGTTGGCAACTAAAGATACAGAATAGGAGGGCTGGTCCTAGATACTACTAAACCCTTTTAATAAAATATAATTGCAGTCCATATGTCATTCCAAATTGTCAAACCAGGATAATTGGTGTCGAAAAAGACCTCATTTCAATAAATATTTGTATCGAGCCGAATTTCTCCAATCGCGTTTCTGTTTGAGCGGATCCCTAGAAAAGATTCCAAAAATAAAATAGGTACTATTTTTTCTTTATTGTAGTAGATATGCAAGTTCTAAAAGTGTCGATTTTTTTTCCGTAGCGCCTTAAGAACTATAAGCTAATAATGATAGATTATTGATGACCGCTATACTCTCGCGAGACTCCATGAAGGGGCCAAAGCAAAATGCAATAGTCCATCTCCTTTACTCGTATAGCTTGGTCCCCTTCACGGCGAGTCTCACGAGAGTGTATCAGCGGCCATGACGTAATGTGACTTACTTGGCAGCCAGCCCGCCGCCGGGCGGCAGACCGGGGATGTTCTCCTGAGCCAGCTGCTTCAGCACGTACGAGAAGTGACATGAAGTGTCCTCATGCTCCTCGGTGCCGACGCCCCTCTCGATCAGGGCTGGAAAGTCATTCGAAATAAATAATTAGTTGGGAAGAGAAGTATGAAGATTCAGACACTCAACTATATAGGAGACCCTCGTTTGACTGTTCTTTGTACAATTTCTAGGGCTTTCCTAAAAGCTGATGATGTAGGCATGGGCGCAGCCAGGTACATGGTACAGGTATCATTTTGGTACTCTTCGGTTAGGTGGTAGAGCTGATACCGGGCTCGACTGTGGAGGTACCACCATCGTACTTGCAAACCCCTGCGAAGTTATCAGGGGGAGTGTAAGAAGGCAGCTCTCAAACAAGCAAAAAACCAGGTGGCCTGCCTGGGACCGATTGATGGCGGTAACTCCATCCTCAATTGCCGGCCCTTATACAATGTGTAACAGAAAGGTGTAACATATTTGAAGAGATTATTCTGTCAATGGTATAGAACTTTTACTATTGAGCCAACCCTGAAATGTCTAAATAAAAACTGCTTTTCCATACATTTCGGCCGAGTGGCATTGCATTTTTCTGTGAAACAGTTGAATTTTTTTTGAGATACAGGATTTGTTCTATAGTAAAAATTGTTCTATACCATTGACTGAAGAAGCTCTTCAAATATGGTTACACCTTTCTGTTACACGTTGTATCAAACAGACTGGTGACGGTCAGTGGCGTCTGTAGTGCGAAGGTTTCGGCACCGCGCTCAACAACCCGCCTGCCCAGCGTGTGTGAGTATGGGAATTTCTCCCAGGAGAACCACCAAGAGTGGCGAAATCCTGGAAAGGTCTATGTCCAGCAATATACGAACTAGGCTGATGGATGGATGACTCTGCGGTTGCACTCTATTAAACATTCATTCAAATATTATATGTTTTGTATGTAGCATGTGTGTTATTACAGCTTTCCCTTGGCTGCCCCTATACAAAATCCTGGCTAAGCCCATGACCCCCGTTCATTAATTAACACTTTCGTCAGGTTCCAACACTGAGAGCAGGATAGCGTATACAATTTTCAACGCGTGCGACAGAGATGACAATATAACCTGTGTCAATAGAACTCTTAGTTTATGAACGCGCCCCTGGATGTAGTCTGTCAAGTTTAACGTTGTGCACAAAACGTACATAGAAAGATGTTTCATTTTACGCATGTTAACACACAAACTATGCTGTCAATATCAGGCCTATTGGTAGTTTTTATTTGGTCGTCATAGACGTTAAGGGTCGGCGCTTCTTGGAATAAGTCCTGCTCTAACGCTTTTGATTTTTAACCGTCTATCACGCTCTCAACTGCCGTGCATAGAAAACCTATTATTTAGACTAGCTATAGCCGATAAACTGCTGAGCAGTTTGGATAAAAGTTGTAATAAAAAATATGTATTGTCTTTTTAGTATAATAAGGTATCAGAAATTTCCATTCAAGTTATCTCGGATGTTGTATCAATGCGTTCAGTATGATCTCCTGAACACAAATATATGAGATGACGAGCGCACAAACTGTGTGGGTAGAAACTCTAACGTCATAAAGATGGCCATACAACAAAAAACAATTTATAACACACTATAACATTTAATTTCTACTACTTGGTCTAACAATTTACTAGAAAACGTCAAAAAATGCTAAAATTCAAAGCTGACTTTGAACTTGAAATACACCCACATCGGAGATGACTTGTGCCAAAATCGTATATATGCGTCTTTTTGAAATTTGCCAACCTACTATTTGGTAAATAAATAATCTATCTACCTATATTTTTGCAACAATATATTTACGTAGTTCAAAAAAATTATAAATCGTATCATAATGAGAAAACAGCAATATTCGAGATATTTTCTTGAAATTACAGTGTATTTAGACATCATTAAATTTTACAAAAATTTTTTGCTATACTTTATTTTATAGAGTAATAAGTGGTATTTATTTTCAATCCGACTTCAAAAAAAGAGGAGGTTCTCAATTTGACTATATATTTTTTTGTTTATAAATTTTAAAATCGATTACCATCTGAAGTGAGAATGCCAACCCTGTTTTTGCCCGATTTAGGGACTCTGACCCTTAAAATCGTTTATAACTAGTGAGCTTGAACTGCGGACGTCTATGGTGCTTCCATCCCATTCGCAGGCAATACCGACCCAGGACTTTCAACTATCGATTATGTGGCTCTTTCATCCCGCAGGTGTGTTCTTCTTGCGGGAAATTATTAGGTTTTTTTGTACGGTTTTATGTATATTGCTTGTGACTGCGTTTATTTTATATAGCTCACTGACAACTATAGGCAGAACAGTTATCTGTGGCGAGCATGTAGTAACATTAATAATTATGTTGAAGATATTGATATATTTTTAATGTCTGTTTATAGGGCGAGAACGATTATTAGTTCACCATTTTTTAATATGTAATAAACACTGGTGTGTATGTAATCATCACATAGTTAAGTTGAGTATTAGTGTTATGTAAATATTTATGACTACTTATTTAACCTTTGTTAACTTTTTTAAATATGTTTAACCTGTCACTAACAGTGGAACCTTTTAATTGGCCTTTTTTAAACTAATGTAATGTACTATGTTGTTACAAGTGCTGTTAGTTTTCCCAAAATGTAATAAATAAAAATAAAAAAAATAAAATTGTAAACAGTAGCGACAAAGAAACAAAATTTATAATGTAATGAAGCATTAAGTTTTAACATTGTGCTAGCCTAACGTAAAATGTTACCTAAGAAAATTATTTGACCTGTGTGCCCTTGTTGTTTTATAGACAAGCTGTTTATTTTTAACCCAATGCTTGTGGCAGTTATTTGGAAATGTTCCTTGCCGAACTGGATTTTATTTTCTTTAATGTACTTTATTTTCTTTATTATCTTATACTTTAGAGCCAATGTCTTTGGGATTATTTGATTGCCTAACTTTATTACATACTACAAAATGCAATATCAGTAACAGATTGAGAAATACCTTGAGACTTTTTTGCCATCATTACTATCTCAAATTTTGTCGAAGGTAGAAAACGGAAGAATTATTGTTTTTAGTCTTGAGTTGAACATTTCAGGTCGCCTCCGGAAGCACCCATATACGTATGTTGTATTTTCCCGGATACCCTCGTAATTATCCACATGATAGTGATCTTTCTATGTGTCTATGGGTTACTCTAGTTTGACTGCCATCATCTCCGAATATTGCAAATGTTAGCAAAGCCTTCGTAGCTAGCTAAACCCTAAAATGACTTTGGAATGGAAAAAAAAAATACCCCGGTTCAGCTATGACATATTTCAAATCTTTAGATAAAAACTTATTCTTCAGAAAAGGCAATTTACAGAGGCTTAGGTACTTGCACCTTAAAATGGTTTTTGATTAATATTTTTGGTCCTACATATAACAATTAAAATACAGGTCAGCTGAAGTTGCAGAATTTTAAGAATAGCAATGAGCAATCTCCTAAGGGCCAACAAATAAAATTAACTCAAATATTGCAAGACGAGACAAAACTATCACTATAAAATTACCATTGAGAGACGCTTCAAAATAAATTAATTTCAAAGTTTACGAGGACATTAAACAAAGCCTTAGCGACAAATACTCTCCACACAAAAAGCAGGGCATGCAAAATTAGTTCAGACCATAGATCGATAATTATAAGAGGCGCCTAAGGGCATACATAAATAAGATTAGTACCGCTACCATCTAAGGCTTCCTTTCTTTTATAAGCGTTTATATTTTGCCATTGTGTACACACACGCTTTTGCTTCCATCTAATACAGTCGCTCATTGCTTTAACCCTTGTTTTAATGAAAAAATATGTCATAAAAATACTCAGGTCTAAGCTAAGGGCTAGGATTAAAGCAATGAAACTATATTTCGGTTTAAAAACACTTTAATGGTAGCACATAATGAGGTTCACAAAGTATTTAATAGTTTAGGAAACTTATTTCAAAAATACACAACGTCAAAATATAAAGGCTATCTGATAGAGATACGTCATACGTCGATTGCTACTGATTTATCACACGATCATATCACAATGTTCATATTTTTATACTTTTTATACACGTTTTCTAGAAAACATGTTTTTTCAAGATAGACTCACATGTTCACATTTGAGAATTAAGGAACAGTTAAGCACAAAATAACCACTTACAGAAGGTTTACTCTGCATAACTAGCAAAAACAGGCGCACGCACACATAGACGCGTACGTACGACGATCTCGGTCGAAGTTGATCAAATGCCAATACGAAATTCTGCCGAGATCATCATACGTACGCGTCTATGCATGTGTGCGTCTGTTTTCACTCGTTAGATCGGCCTTCTGGTAGTATCTATTTTGTGACTTAAGTATGCATGAAGAGCTATTGCTTATTGGTTACTTGAGTATTCCTTGGAATTCTCGAATGTAAAATGAGGCGTTAATGATCCACTGAGAAATCTATCCGTCGTGTCAAGGAGTTCATAACTCAATTTGTATACTATATAATCTGTTATATATACGTATAAAGTAAACAAAACTCTAAACATAAATATTAGTACGTATACATTCTAAACATAATATATACTAACTGACAATTTTTCTGTAATTTATTATATCACAAAAAATAAAACAGGTAACAAACAGCGATTACAATTTACACCTACACAACTTGACAAATGTTTGCTAAACATAAGATTTTACAAAAATATGTTACTGGGTATACGTTACTTGGGATTTTAAAGTACATTCATCTAAACAACGCAAGTTTTTAGGGTTCAACCAAGAAACTGAAACCGTATTGGCGGATTTTTGGTCACAATGGTGTACGTTGTCCTGTCTGAGTATTTAGCCATTGCTGGGCCAATAGTTGATAAGAATAATAGTAGATGCTAGTGATTGTTGGCACTTGGTGGAGTTTATAAAATATTGTTCAAAAAAACGCCTGTACTTATCCACATATACAATAAACTTTATTATGCCCGACCGGTTGCCTCAATATTTATTGCACGTCATTTTTAGACATGGTTTAAGTATATAAGATTATTTTGTTTGTTAGTTAGGTTTTGTAAAAGGCCCTAGAAAATGCTTTACAGCGAAACCGGTCGGGCATAATAAAGTTTATTGTATATGTGGATAAGTACAAGTGCTTTTTTTTTAAACAATGATAAGAATAACGTCACATTTTGCAAGTGCGTTTAGGTATCGAATTAGTAGCTTCCCACAGCACGTGGTGCATAGATAAACTACCCCTAAAAAGGTGCAATACACTTGGTTTATTCGAAATAAATTCCGCCAACTTTCAATCCGATTTCACGCGCTCTGATTGGCTAAGCCACGCAGTGATAGAGAAACAGAATCCGCGGTAAGTGGAAGTGAGAAGCATAGATAAGTATATGCAAAAACACTGATTAGTTCGCGAAATCGGACAGTACGGCATTTCTCTTCTCGGCGCTAGTTGTTCGATGGCGTGGTGTTACGAACAACGCCGTGTAGATGACGACATACGATTACGCACCGCACGGATGCACGCGCTGTCTGTATGGATGCGAGACGAGTTCCATAATGCCCGGTGAAAGTTAAGCCATGCATTTATTGACCCACGAAACAATAAACACTGTTTCAGAAACAAAATCTACGTGTTTATCAGCATGTTTCTGTGTTCCCCGCTGGTGGTGGGGAAAAAGCTGGTGTTTCAAAAGTCTGCTACACGGTTGTTAACCAGCTTTAGACAAAGATGATCATAATTCAACTACACGATCGCCAACAAGGCATTCCATCTGAACGTTCGAGGAGTAAAGACGTGAACATGGCACTTTCCTTGTCAAAACTTCAGAGAGTTGAAGTTTCAAAGCGAAGGGCTCAAAGAAACACGTAGACTGAGTCACGTAAACGTAATGAATTAAATAGAAAATAAAGATTTGGATAACTTTTTTAGAATGGATGCAGAAACTTTTTAATTCGCTTGGCATGTTGCACGCGTACGTTTCCGGCAGTGGTTGACAGGGACAGCCGTACTTAACGCCGTCTACTGGTCGGCCCACAACGAAACGACCTCTATTCGCCCTTTGTCATTAGAGCAGCTCTCCAAGTTCAACCTTTTTGGAAGGTTTCTTGGCATTTTGGTTGCAAACTGCCATCTACACGGTCGCAAGCTGGTTTATAACCGTGTAACAGGTATTTCAGGAATTGTATCCGAAAGATTGTTTTTCAGTGAATATTATTTGAACCAGCTTCTGTTTTTAACACTTATGAACTATTTTGCAATTAAGTTAATTTAGTTTTGACAGGATTAAAACTAAAATTAAAACCTTCAGAATTGGCTGGGTGTTTAGGACATCGATGTAAATATTTTGAGGGATGATAAAGCAAGTGATTTTGAACATTTCTGACTGTATTTACGGTTATGCAAAGTTTTGTAGTTTTGAAGATATAGAAGTTTTTCAGTTTTGTCTACTTAAAATTAGGTAACTGCAATTCAAAAATAATAAATTTTATGACTAAAAATAATTATTTCAGATTTTACTCAAATTTACTAAAAATAATTTGTCTCTTCGTACTGTATTTAGCTTTATGATTATTTTCACTTGTTTGAACACATTTATCTAGTTTTTTTTTGTTTAATTTAAGTTTATTAATAAATAAAATATGTTTACATAAATAGTGTTTTGTATTTATTTTGAAGGAGACACGACACGAGAAGAAGTAGACAAAACTAAAAAATTTCTATATCTCCAAAACTACAAAACTTTGCGTAATAGTAAATTTAGTCAAAAATGTTCAAAATCACTACCTTTATCATCCCTGGAAATATTTACAACGATGTCCCAAACATCCTGTATTATAAACACACTCTTGTATGCATGTTAGGGGCAGTCGATAATATTACGTCATTTGAAATTAGTGGGGGGGGGGTTCTGGTCTGCGGATGACGGTAATATCATGAGCATAGATGGCAATAATGGGTGGTCTTTGCCAAAAGAAAAAAAAAAACATTGTTTAACCAACAATATTGATTTTGTAATACAGATAACGAAAATTACATCAGTTTTGTGAGAGGGGTCATTGGATAATGACGAAAGGATGATTGTAGGGGGGGGGGTCGAAAATCGGCAAAAATCGATGACATAATACATGGACAGCCCCTTACATGATTCTCGAAACTTTTTTCATGTATTTTGTGATTTATTTCAAGTCAATAAAATTGGTGCCAGATTTATTAAATAAACAAGTAAGCAAAGTAACTATATATTGTTTCCTATATATATCTATATATATATATATATAGTTTCTATAACTATTTATCACTGGAGACATGATTCATACTAAGAATACATTTTATAAATACCTAACTCTAATTTTACGTTTTATAGGTATACGAGCAAGCAACAGTTTATAATGGCACTTTTTAACAAGAACTTCATCATAAATAGATAATAAAAAAATCGAATCAGTAGAGATAATAAGTCATATAAACACAGTAGAGATAATAAGTCATACAGAGCAAAGGTATACAAATATGTCAAATATATATCATACTTTTGCTATTTAACTGGTCCACAGGGATATTAAACATTTTAAGTGGGTATTCACCTTGAAAATTAAACTACAAAAATGTATATCCTTACGAAATATATGCATAATGTTTACCTAAGTTAAAATAATGTTCGAATTTAAGTCTTATTCCATACTAGATAATGGTCTAATTCCCGTTTTCACTAACCTCAGGAGACGCCTAAATCAGATGCCTAAATACATGTGCGTTCTTGATTATATATTTTAGACATATTCTAAATATAAATAAAAAAGTATTAATTATTTTCGAGATATATTTCGATCAAGTTGTGGTCTACACAAGTTTTATTTGTTAAAAATATTCTGATTTAATATGCTAAATTGTCCAAACGCGAGGGAAGGGATGTTTGGCGGAACCAACCCTTAAGAGTCGCGCATAAAGACAGATTGATTCTAATCAGATCTGATTTTGAATCAATCAGAATTGAACACTATTACGTTCCTTTTTTGTTTAAAATAGCGCGCTCTGAACCGTGGCTGTTACGACAGCTGAGAAACCCGCGATCACGACAAACTGTATTTTTATTTTATAACTCTTGAAATATA
The DNA here is from genome assembly GCA_934047225.1 of Ypsolopha sequella. NCBI lineage: Eukaryota > Metazoa > Arthropoda > Insecta > Lepidoptera > Ypsolophidae > Ypsolopha > Ypsolopha sequella. The sequence goes on from OW203991.1 coordinate 10,689,891, forward strand.
GTTATATTTAAAAAATCGCATTTTAAAATTTTGGTTTTGTAATTTGCACCATATTTAGTACAAATAGAAATTTGGTGAAAGTTAGAGGTAACTTCGTGATTTTTTTTCTATCGAGGCAATTTTATTATTTCACGTTTTGGACCATTTTGGGCTATTTAAATTTTAATGTCCTATCCATTCATTTTTTTTTCTACAATTTTGGACTTAATTTAGTAGTCTGAAATTCAAATTTAGAATTGTCATTATGTTTATGCACCCTCTTAATTCTTTAGAGCCTTGCTGCGCCCGTAGTAGTTTAATTGCGCGCGATGCAACTTGGTTGAATCAGAAGTGTGAGGAGCGTGACACGATGTTTTTGCGATTAAACAGTACGTCACTCTCCTCGCACTTGTGATTCAACTAAGTGGCGTCGCGTGCGATTAAACGCTGTGCTACGAGTGCTGATATTGCTATAATAGGTCACGTAGCATAGAGTGCCTTGTAGCAAAGGCCTCCTCCAACTCCTTCCAGTGAGTTATGCTAATAGAAATAAGAGGCGTCACCTGAGGTTAGTGAAAACGAGCATTGATCTAGAAGGAGACATTAAAAGTTTTTATTGCTATAGACGTTTAGGTAGTACATCTAAGATAAAATAAATATGTATAAAGTAGGGATGCAACAATTACGAAGGTGCATCGTTTTGCATCTTTAATCGTAATAATTACGGTTAATAACGAAGCAATGCATCGTAGTAAGAATCAGGACGATCATTAAGTAAAAAAAAAACAGTGACAACTTCTCCAATGCTCCCAGGAGAGATCATCATCATCACCGATTCACCTTCATTTCCATCATTCATAAAAAGTACCTTAGACATGGCTATATGGGCTTAAAGTTCCCTTTGCCTTCCCACATAGCAAGAGAATTTAACAGAATTTTTAGTTTCTTTGTTTCGTCTATCACTTTTATTGAAATGAATAGACTATGAAACCACATTCTGAGGATTATCTGACACATTTTTTTTTTAAATAATCGTAATTCATCGAATATCGTTATAAATAAAGATTGGCTTCCTAATTGTAATTGTAATCGTAATGGCCACATCGTTGCATCCCTAGTATAAAGGCGTGAAAGATTTCCTAAGGCAGTTCACATTGTGAATGTGATTTACGCAATGTGCATGCATGGTAGTTATATGCGGATTGTTATTTAGGTTCATACATCTTCATGCATTGGCTAAACTGAGTCTACACTTTTGCAAGTTTAGTACTGTACTATATTTATAAAACATGGATATTAAGGTAGCGTTCATAATCGCCTGGGCTAATGTAAAATTTAAACTGCCAAAGTGAATTTTACATTTCTGACATGGTTAATGTACTGCACATTCTTACTCGGGTGGTTGTGAATGGTTGACAGTTAAATTTTACATTTGCCCGGGTGTTTGGGAACGCAACCTAAGGCACCATTTTTACCATAAAAGTTTATACTCAGTTTCATACAGATTTGCCACATTCATGTTAATCACAACATTTCTAATACATTTTATTGTGTAGTGGTGGGTGTTGATACTAAAATTAATTGAACTAAATTGTACTATTGAATACTATTATTAAATGAGAATACAACTTTGGTTTCGTCTTTAGTTGTTGTAAGTGTGTATGTAATTGGGATTGAATTAATGGATATGAAATGTGTTCGTTTTGAACCTAATTAATGGTTTTACGCTTTTTAGTAACCTTGAATGGTGTGTTTTCAAGTGCTTATTAGATTTTAAATTGGCATTGCTATGAGAATTCATGTATGTTTTGGATCTTTCACTAAATACAGCCCAATTATTAAAATTTAATCTAGCTCTATCTAAATAGTGATAAAATGTCATGACCAAAGATAAGATTCAATATAAAGCACTAATTTTTAATTGGATAACATTGCTCTACCAATCCCTTGTTAATTAATATTATATAATATCACAAGTTTGTACTGAAAACTAGTATAAAAATTTTACTATTTTTACAAGTTCTGTTTTGGTCATCTAATTTTGGATTTTACACAACCATTTTAATTTGGATTTTACATAAATCTATGGAATAAAATAGTTACCTAAATAACTTGTTTTACCCTCTAGCATCATTACCGGTGCTCCTAGCTTCATTATGGGTCTGTCTAATGCTTCTCCTACCCCTATCCCTGTGTTTGTGTGAGCAGGCATGCAGTAATGAATCATAGCAACCTGTGAGCCTCTGTCGCAGTGTCTCGTCGAGTTCCCTGTCCAGACGCTGGGCTTCCGGCGAGGGTTTAGGAGCTGAGGGGAACGTGACCAGCACGATGCTCATGTTATCTTTGCTTCCCTGAAAATAAACGATCACGTAATCATTAACCTGATGGAAATGGAAAATATTAAAGAAATTGTTTTTACCATTGTTCCAGTTTCTCAGTTATTTTCTTGTTTTATAAAATTGTAAGACTTTTTTGGTAGTGTCTGCATAATGGACAAATTTGTAGAATTTTGCTGTGATACATGAAGGATGTAACTTTTTCCAATTGACGTAACATATTACTTTAAGTTTAGGTACAAAAGTAGAGACCTTTTATCTTATTTAAATTAATGATACTAATACAATTCTTGCTGTTCTACACTAATTTTGTCCAGCCAGTGTAAGGCATTTTGGTTATAAACTTTGCAATATTGTCATAATAAAAAATATGTCATTTTTAGGGTTCTGTACCCAAAGGGTAACCAACGGGACCCTATTACTAAGACTCCACAGTCCGTCTGTCACCAGGCTGTATCTCATGAACCGTGACAGTTAGACAGTTGAAATTTTCACATATGATGTATTTCTGTTGCCGCTATAACAACAAATACTATAAAACAGAATAAAATAAATATTTAAGGGGGCTCCCATACAACAGACATGTTTTTTTTGCCATTTTATAGATAATAGTACGGAACCCTTGGAGTCTGACTCGCACTTGGCCAATCACAATACATTTAAAAGCAATAGTGATAGATGTTGAATTTAGACAATAAGAGGGCTGGAAATCAATGAATGGTTGACTAATCAACCACTAATTATGTAGTATATGATATAGCATTTCTTACTGCCCCCTGATAACAACTTAAACAATGATTTGGTAGTATATTCTGCTTATCTTTTGATAATATTTGCACTGGTATAAAAATGGTAGGTATATTTATTGTGATGATCTCATACTGTTGTTAACTTGTAGGTAGCAATTTAATATTGGAAGTACCAATTACTTGGATATAATTTTGAAAAAATGGTGTATTGTGTCAGGGTTTATAATGGTTCTTTCTTTAAATGATAGACTAAATGTAGTCAGTTATACTACGAACTGACATAACCTAAAAGATTTATATATATATATACATACTGACGATAATCTTACGTAGATTGAATCAGGATAGGATTGTTCTGTTAAATAAAAATTAAAAAGATAGAAATGTGTTTACCTTATATAGACAGGTATCAATGACCTGGTTTGTGATAGCCACAAGATCATCTGTCAGCAGCAACAGAGAATGGACATACGCACAGAGCTGCTCATTGCTCATGACGTCCCACACTCCATCACAGGCCAGCACCAGGAACTCATCCTCATCCCCATTCCTCTCATGGGTCGAGACCTCTGGCTCCGGGGACACCAGTTGCTCACATGGCCCTCGATCCAGCACCTTCTTGTATTCGTAATCTCCCAATGCTCTAGAAACAGCCAGACTTCCGTTAACACGTTGAATCATAACGGAACCTCCAGCATTTACTATGCGAGACTTCTCTGATGGTAATTCAGGCTTGTGGTCACGTGTAGCGAAGATAGGTGTCCCGTTTCTCGCTAATACTGCTCTAGAATCGCCACAGTTGGCTATATAAATCTGTTTAGGCGACACAAAGGCGCACACAGCAGTGGAACCTGACTTCTCCTCTCCGTTACACAGTTCCGGCAGCTCACGCATCTTCTTGTCGAGGTCTAGGAAACCAGCGCGAATGGCCTCGGCGATATCCTCCCGTCGAAACTCATCCGTTTGCAAGATGCACTCGAGAAGGTTATCTGCGCAGTGCGCTGAAACCCGCGCTCCAGCGTGACCATCGAATACCGCGAAGTAAGACCAATCCGACAGAGTTCCGTTCAACGTCAGCTGCGCGTGATGGGCATCCTCCATCTCCACGCGCCAACCCTGCATCGACGCCACGCCATATCGAAGACCGTTTCCTTCCCCAGTCTCGTTATATTTCTTAGTCTCGGGCTTGTTCAAAAAGGCCCCCATCGTAAGTCCTCACAATGTAACCTTATATTATTCACACATAGTTTCCACACCATCAGGCACCCGACAGGCGAACGTCGCAACCGATAACGTAAAAGGGAAGCATCACTGGAAGTATCTCACGAAATGATCACGTCAGATGGTCGAGCGAGATGAAACACTGGTCGTGGCGGCTCTTCGCCGCGTGGACTGTTTTTCACCGATTGTAACTACGTAATTACTTTTACGTGATGGTTATGCGTTGATAACAAATAACGTGCTCTTTTGGATTCTATCGTAAAACGAAAAAGCAACTCAAAAGAATGAATCGGAATCGGAATGAATGGCGGACATAAATAGTAATTGTCTATGGTATAAAATACCGTCAAATTACACAACATTAATTTCGGAGTTCCGTTTCAAAACGAGGATTTTCAGAGTAATGCGAATTTAACGGTTAAATTTTAACCCTACAAGGCTGCGTTTATAAACTAGAGGTCGCTACTCGGGTTCTAATGCCATATCTGTTGCACGCCTTGAAAATTGTATACGCTATCCTGCTGTCAGTGTTAGAACCTGAGATTTTTTTTGTTATGAAGAGCTATAAGCGTTCAGAAATCGGCCGAGTGAATCCGAGGGTAAACCATAGACCTTAATGGGGTGACGAATGTGAACGACTGTTGAAACTTAGGTGATTTCAATTTTATTTGTTTGAAATTTCTGTAGGGCTATTTTATCATATTTTTAGTTCATAGCACTAATTTTTCTTTCCTGGCGATTAAAAAGGCATTTTCAGTTTCCCATCTCCTTGAATTTCATTTGACGTTTCACTATACAGTGTGCGCCAATCTTTTAGTCGCCTCTGAATGAGTTACGAGTGCAAGCTTGTACAGTCAATGAAACAATAATATCAACGGTTGATTATTAAATGTTTACTATAAGTGGGAAGGTGTACTTGTTGTACCTACAGATTTAATTATTTATTTATTATTTAAGTGCAATCTTAACTATGTAAATAAAACGCATTAATATAAACACCACTTTCTTACATTGTCGCCTTAAAACGCTATAACGTCCGCGAGGCATAACAACAACAATAAACTTTTACAAACTAAATCAACAAAACTTTAACAAACTAAATCAACAAAACAATAAGTAAAGGCAAAAAAATTAATAAATTATAACAAACAGATTCAATATACTTAACGAATCGTAGAATTTTTTCCTCGAAGGTACTTTTCATGCAACGCGCGCATGTGTAGTATACGGACGTAGCACTAACACTAACGCATAGTGTTGACACCTGCTAAATGGCGAGTGGGGGTTCTGGTGCGGTATGCCGGCGGGTGTGCTCCGCGCCCTCGCTCCTGTAACGTCCCCGTGACACCGTAAAACGGCTATTGCGTCGCCTCTTGCGGCTTTCTTCAGAGGCGACTAAAAGATTGGCGCGCACTGTACTTGATTACTCTGGAAGGTGTTATGCAATAAGTACCTATGATTATTTTTAGGGTTCCGTAACCAACGGGACCCTATTTCTAAGATCCAGTGTCCATCTGTCTGTCCGTTTGTCACCAGGCTGTATCTCATGAACCGTGATAGTTAGACAGTTGAAATTTTCATAGATGATGTATTTCTGTTGCCGTTATAACAACAAATACATAACAGAAATTAATAACCACAATTAATACAAAATAAATATTTAAAGGGGCTCCCATATAACAGTCATGTTTTTTTTGCCGTTTTTAATAATAGTTCGGAACCCTTCGTGCACGAGTCCGACTCGCACTTGGCCGGTTTTATTTCTATTATCTGAACGTATCACATGGTGTGCTCAGATAAAACAATTTTGTTTTAAGTATGAAGCTACAGTGGCGTAGCGTGGGTGGGGCGGAGGGGGCGGCCCGCCCCGGGCGGCAGCCCGCGGGGGGCGGCAAAATGTCGCCGTTGAAGCGGGTTGAGATCTGATCTATGATTCATTCATTTCATTACACAGTATAATTTTCCATTTTTATATAAAATTTTGCGCACAAAGGATTTTTTAAAATTTATTTAAAAGAAAAATTGCTAAATTACTGACAGAGCTCTTTATAAGGTTTGTTTGTTTACATACGAACGGCAACATCGCATCACGCCGCGCCGCCCGCCCGCCGCGCCGGCGAGGCAACGCGCGCGAACCGAGTTGATCTGAATCTGAAATCTTTTGTTTTACGAGTCGGCCCGTGTCGATGCCTCTCTTTCGCACTCATTGAATTAGTACTACGCATTCATTTGTAGGTACTTTGTTTGTTTTAGTGCATCGTGAAGTGCCATTACGCAATCACGCATTACTCGTATGTTTGTTTTGCGAGAGTTTTGGATACGGAACGAAAGTCGTTTTGATTGTGTTTCGATCTTTTAAATACTATTGAATCTTCTAAAACTAAACATTTAGATCTTTACCCAATCTTTGAATTAGTTTTTGAAAATGAAAAGAGTCAAAGAAAGCGGTGCGGAATTCCGCAAAAAAAGGGCTAAGAAAGCAGCAGATGCGAAAAAGTCTCAAGGTGCATTACTGAAATATTTCAGTTCTAGTTCTGGTTCGAAAGCCACGTTAACGTCTTCGGTGGCATCCTGCAGCAGCGGAAGTGATTCCAGTGTAAGTAGATATATGATTCCTCCATCTAGAATCGTGTGTGGCCTAGAATTACTCCAGTTATTTTAGACATTTTATTGGCTGGGTCGCTCGCAATAAATTGCAAGGTTCTTTATCTAAAGTAAAAAATCAAAATGTGTATGTATGTGCGTTTGTTTTTAGTTGTCAGCTCTATAGCCTAAGCCGCTAAACAAAATAAGATGAAATTTTGTATTGGGAATGTTTTGTAAATGTCTAGGAATATTTTCTTTGTTTTTTGATCACTTGATTATTTATGGTAGGTAACATAATTTTTCATTTAGCCGCGCCGTCACCAAAACCACTTTTGTTTTGTGATAGTTAAAATACTTATTTGAAATTCGAACGTGTCTTCTAGCCAATATTCATGGGAATACATAACTTATTTTACAGGCACAAGAAGAAGACGTGCCTGGCGTCGCAGTTGGAAGTAGTTCTGGTCCCACCACAGAGCAGGGTCAAGACGAAGTCGACTCACCAGATGTGCCTCAAGCATCTAGTCATAAGCCTGCAGAAAAAGTGAATGTTGCCAAAGAAGACATAATTGAAATCGTGCCTTCTGCTCCTGCCGAAGTCAAAGATGTGAATCTCGACGATGTAGGTTGCTGGCCTTCTCCTATGACCGACGAAGTCAGAACGCTTCTAGTACGTCGCGGGTCTGACTCAGTACAGCACATCGATTCCAAATTTGCCGATGTTGTTCGCTCAGGGACTTCAACGAAAGGCGGTACCCGAAAACTAACCAAAGAGTGGTTCTACAAACCATTATCTAATGGCGAAAAGGTTCTCCGAACATGGCTGGTGTACTCGCCTCTGAAGCAGTCTTTGTATTGTTTTTCTTGCAAGCTGTTTGGCAATTCCGGCTCGAACTTCGCATCTGAAGAAGGATTCAACAAATGGTGGAAGCTAAATCCAAGAATCGGAGACCATGAAAATAACCTGGGCCATGAACAGAGCTTCTTGAAATGGAAGGAGTTGGAAGTTCGCCTGAACTGTAAAGCAACCATCGATCAGAAACAACAAGAAGTTTTCGAAAGTGAGGAGAAGAAATGGAGGGATGTATTGTACAGGTTGCTGAATATTATCCAGTTCTTAGCCAAACAGAATCTGGCCTTCAGAGGACATCGAGAAGACATTCGAGGAGATGATAGTGGCAATCGCGGGAACTTTCTAGAGTTAGTGCACCTCCTAGCTAAATACGATCCTCTTCTAATGGAACACCTGACAAAGATAAAGCTGGGAGCAAGAGTGTCAGTTTCATATCTGTCTCCAGAAACCCAGAATGAATTTATAAATTTACTGGGACAGCAAGTTCGATCCACCATCATCCGTCGTATTCAAAAAGCTAAATATTATTGCGTAATCTTCGACAGTACACCAGACATCTCCCACAATGACCAAATGAGCCAAGTTCTGCGATACGTACATATCGAAGGAGAAAAAGTCGCTGTGGTAGAATCTTTCATTGACTTCTTCCAACCAAAAGGAAAAAATGCAGAAGATCTCAGCAACGATATAATCGCGAAGATAACATCAGACGGACTGGACATACAGAATCTGAGAGGACAGGCTTATGACAATGCTGCCACAATGTCAGGGATCCACAATGGAGTTCAAGCCCGGATTAAAGCACTAAATCCGAAAGCTCTATTCGTTGCATGCACAAACCACTCACTAAACTTGGCTGGGGTACACGCTGCTTCTGAATCAGTGAATTCGGTGACGTTTTTTGGAATTCTAGAGAAGCTATTTGCCTTCTTTTCTGCATCAACTGTTAGATGGAACGCTTTGGTTGCCGTCACAGGTCAAGCAGTGAAACGAGTCACTGAAACGCGTTGGAGCGCTAGACATGTAGCTGTCAAGATGCTTAAAAATAAGTTTGAGGGAGTTCTTGAGGTACTGGAACAATTAACAGATTCATCTCAAACTTCCGAAACAAGATCGGGAGCCAGTCTTCTCCTGACAGCCATGCAGTCATTTAACTTCCTAACTTTTCTTGGCTTTTGGGCTGCAGTGCTACCTGAAGTAGATGACGCACAGATTTACCTGCAGCAACGAGGACTAAGTGTGGATAAGTGTGCTCAGAAACTCTGCGCTTTGAAAACCCTCTTAGTGGAAAGTAGAGACCGTTTAGTGCAAGAAGCAATTGACTTTGCTAAGACTCTTTGCGAAAAACTCGGAATCGAACTCAAAACGAGAAGAATTTGCAGGAAAAAACGCATGCATGGCGATGAATCTTCTGCAGATGCAGCTTTGTCTCACGAGCAGGAAATCCGTCGAGAGGTGTTCGCATCATTGGACAAGATCATTCAAGAAATGACGACTCGATTCCAGCAAATTCAAGAAATATCGGACAAGTTCGGATTTTTGATGCCAGCAAAACTTTTGGACAGCAAGTTCGAGTGTGATCTTTCCCATGTATTAGAAGACATCGACAAGGACGAGTTTCAGATGGAGCGGAAGCGTCTCCAGCAATTTATTGCCTGTTCTGAATCAGAGGAAGATATAAGTGGTAAAGGACCACTGGAGCTCCTCCAGTTCATTCAAAAACTGAATCTCGGAATTTCGGTTCCAAATATAGTCATCTTGATTCGTATATATTTGACTTTGGCGATTAGTGTGGCAAGCTGTGAGAGAAGTTTTTCGAAGTTGAAGCTAATAAAAAATTACCTCAGATCTACTATGAGCTCCGCTAGATTATCAAACTTGGCTATATTGTCGATTGAACAAGAATTGGCTGCTAATATTGATTTTGACAAAGTTATTTCTGACTTCGCTGCTCATAAGGCTCGTAGAATCCGCTTGTAAAACCGCTCATCCAATTTTTTCTTCAATAAAAAGTATCTCATTGCCTGTGCAATTTAATTTTAATTAAGCACCTATAGAATGGGGGCGGCAAAGTGGGTCTCCCGCCCCAGGCGCCAAAATGGCACGCTACGCCACTGTGAAGCTATTACGAGTATTAACTATATTATATAATTTTAAGTATGAAGATTGAAGATATTATGCATTAGTTCAACAGTTTTCATTACCATACATACCTAGATTCCTAACAAATGAAATCCAGCGTGGAAAATGGGTAACCACGGTCCGTATGGAAAGAAATGAATGTGATTGGATTTTACTAAATTTGCAAGGCATCCAATCATTGCATGCCTTGCAAATTTATTAAAATGTGCAGCTAAACTTTCGGAATGAGGACATCTACATGCTTTATAATGAAAGGCGTAAATTATTAAGAAAGTCAGCGTTGCCTATTTGCATTGTAACTTTTTGTTTAAATTTTACAATTTCCTGTTATTTACTACTTACTTAATTCCTTATAAATAATTACTTTTAATTTATTCATTTTTCTGATGGTTACTCCTAAATTGATGGATGTGGAAGAGCTGAAATAGGTGTGTCAGGATCGTAGCAAATGGAAATCTGTAGTCTCTGCCTACCCCTCTAGGATACAGGAACTTTTATGCTATACAATATAATTTATTTATTTTAAATTGTAGTATTTAAGTCATTCAATAAAAATAAACACGTAAACAAGATTATATTACAGTCATGGACCCATACTTAGGACGGTAAGTTTACTTGGGACAATCTTCTTTTTTTTTTAAACTTCTGGCAACACTCTACAGCTGACAAATTGTCTATGGTAGTTGCCGCTTTTCGAGTCACGATAAGGTAAGCTAAGATATTTTATTAGTTTTAACTTGTATTACGTTGAGAAAACGAAAAATATCGACATTCAAAGTTGAGACAAAAACTGGGAAAGAAGTTTAACCCGTATAACTTTGATTGCCGACCATTTCTTTTTACTTTTCTGTCCATGGTGGTATTTTTTACAATATTGTTAGTCTTTCAGCTACATAATTAAGTTGCAAGTGTATCATTATCATTCTTCGTGCTTTTATTATGATTTTTTTTCTGATAAAGCACCCTAGGGTCGGTTACTTAGGACACCGTCCTAAGTTAGGACACCGTCCCAAGTTAGAGTTTTTGGGACATTTTTAGGGTTCACTATCTTTTATGATATGAAGTAAATAATATAGATATTTTATTTCCAGATACCAGAAAGAAAGATGGATGAAGATGTTAAAAAAAAGAGGCCATATCATTAAAAAGAAATTGAAACTACTTAAGGAATGCCGCGGTAGATTTACTTTTAACATGTAAGCTGATTTATGTTACCTACTATGATAAATTTAGTGTTAAGGAACTCTATGTTACTAAACTTTATGTTATGTACGTTAATATAATAAAAAAAATTTTTTACTGAACCCTCTTATTATTTTTTTCATTTTTCTGGTAGAAAGCCCATATACTTGGGACAGTTTACTTTTTGCCTTTTCTCTATTGGTAAGAAACAGTATTTGAACTTGGGACATTTCAAAATGGTTTTAAATCATTTTTATAAAACGATGTTCATTGCAATTAGTAAGTGAGTGCAAGAGAATACTAATATATAATTTACAAGCAGATACAAGGCTTTTCTTAATAGAAAAGAGGAGGTTTCTTCATTACTTTTTGGCCTCAGCAATAAATGTTGTTTTTATCTTATTTCCCAGTGTTTTTTTTTATTTATAAAATTTATAACGTTGAACATACATTTTTAAACCCTTTTTACCGTCCCAAGTACATTATCCGCTTTTCTATCATGAGACATAAGGCAAAACAAATACAGTCCCAAGTATGTGGATAGTGCATCTAACTTGGGACATTGACGTTTTAAAATTTTAAAAAATATCTATATTACTCCTATATTATTGAATTTTTGCTACATTAATTATGTAGTACAGACCAATTTATCTACATAATTGGTTTTCTCGACTTTTTAAATTTAATATAGATTTTGTAGTTCGAAAGTTGCGAATTGTCCCAAGTATGGGTCAACGACTGTACATTTAGTGTTATATTTGTATAATACCATAGACTAAGCTTATTCTATGATAATACCATAGACCAAGTATTATTACGTATAGACCGACAACTCCCAGTTTATTTGCGTAAATGGAACCAAAATCAAATCTCAAAGGAGAGTTACTTTTCTAGAGAATTATTATTTGTAAGGTAACACCATTCATGCTCATTGTACTTGCTGGAGCATTATGTAAATAAACGATATACCGGTTTTGTCAAAAATATTACATCTCTAGCTCATAAAGCTGTTTTTTTTTAATGTAGCCATCCATTGGTCTGCCTGGTCGTCGATAGCCGTCATATTCATCTGGCAGTCGGTAGCGATTTTTGCCCACCTATCCCGTTGCATACGATTAGCTAAACTTGGCTAGACCAGTTTCATTTTAACAGCTTTTTAAAAAATTAAATTGAAACAGTAGAATCGTTCGGAGTTTTAGTGACGGAACCCTAATGGGTTGACGGCGGCGCGCACCATTGGAACGCCTGTGCGTCCGGATAAATATAAAATTTAACTGTCAAAGTAAATTTTACATTTCTGACAAGGTTTATTAAACGACTTCGAATTGTTTATTTTTACTCGGGTGGTTGTGGAACGGGTGACAGTTAATTTTTACCTTTTTTACCCTGGCGTTTAGGAACGCTACCCTCTGCAGGACGGTCTTGCAGGCCAGCGCAGGTGACAGTGATCACAACAATAATTTATTAGTGTTAATAGGATAGTAGGTATTATTAAGCTCATATTAGTTAGTTATTTTATTTCTATAGAACACTTACTACTATTGTTATATTTTCATATTAAATTCAAATGTATTTTTTTAAACCAAATAAATAATTTGTATTTGTATTTGTATTTGTAATAGCAAATACAAATTCGTCGTCTGGTGTGGTCATCAGATTAAACAAAATAAACACACTCAGCTATCGTGGGTAAGTCAGCTATGTAATTAAGAAGAACAAACCAAATAAACTTACCACCATAGTACATACCATTGTGGTTTATAGTGGCCTGAAGCTAGCTGCACGATCATGTTCTTGACGTTTGTAGAGGGTCATGACCGAATCTTTGGTGTTTAACTGTTTAAGGTACGTTTCGTAACGTGTGATTATCACTCGGAGCGATGCGAATTTTACCCTGCATCGTTCAAAAATCAACCCGAGTGAAACCGAGGGTAAACGAACTGTTACCTGACAGTTGCGCTAAGTGTTTAGAAACGCTTTCGGGAAATGTGAATATCGCACTGACAAGTGCGATTTCTAACTCTGTTTAGGTACCGTTAAAATTCGCCTGACAGTTGTCATTTCGGAGTTTTCTCGGGATTCGGACAATTTTTGAAAATAGAATTCAACATTTCCGTACGAATACGGGAACATGTTTCGAAACTGCTTCGACAGGATTATGGCTTGCAAATGCAAAGGTTGCAATGCCATCCATATTAAAAGCAATAGGTATTTAGGTACTACTTATTTACTTACTTAATTTATTTATTTTGATTTGAGGTTATGTATTTACTTGACGTGTGTCACTCCAGACCGTTTCAAAACGCTTTTCTCACGGGAATCACTCGCAAGCGTTTCAAAACCAGATCTTTCATTCTCTTTCTAGTATATAGCTTTGTCTCTTTCTTAAAAACGAGTGAAATTTCGCACGAAGATCACACGTTTTGAAACTTAGCCTTATAGTGGAAAATATAGCTTGTCAAGAAAGTCATGAAATGGATTTATTTCACAATCTAAATAAATATAATATTTCTTGACAATCTGTATTAGTTTATTGAGATCTTTTTTCATTTTATTCATTCATTTAATTTTCATTTCTATTTGATGACCGTACCTGTCATCGCCTGATCTCCTGACGATCAAGCTGAACATAAAAATAAAATCTTGAAAATCTTGCTTGCAATGCAAGTTGCAACACTGCCTGCTGTCAAAAAGTTTTTTAGGTTATATTTGAAGATTGAAAATATTTAAATTGAATTTTAATGTTTTTCTACTATTTAAGGAAACCAGAACAATTTAAGGATTTAGAATTAAAGTATAAAATTGTTCTTTTAACATATTAGTGTTGTTACAAAAACATTTTTTACGTTCTTAACCTTACCGTAATAGAAACTGATGAAAGAAAAGAGATCATTTATGTGTAAGCAGACAAAATGTATAGGAGTGTTTTATTTCGATGGTATGTTAACATTTATCAACCCTATGCCTTCATGATTTATAAAATTATACTATAATATTTGGGCAAGTGAGAGTCGGACTCGCGGACGAAGGGTCCCATACCACCACACAATACGGGTACGAAACCCTAAAAATATTTTAGGAAATCACAACAATATAGATGCTATAGCAACATTAATGCGACAAAAACAAGCCGTAAAAATGGGTAGCATCAATTCGTGGCTAACTTAGTACAGAACCCTAATATTTTAACCTCTATTTTTCCTGTAATCTTTACATAACCACCTATTACTATGATTTTTCATATTTTTCTTTCCACTTGTTTCGGAGATAACAGGGGGGACATAATAATGAAATTTAAAAATGCTACTTTTTCGAGGTTTTTTTGTATGGTGACTCCCCTCTAAAATGAATTTTATTTCAATTTTATTATTTGCCATGCTAAGAGGTCACTGTAAAATGTATTCTGTGAAAATTTCAACTGGCTACATATTACTAACGGTTGAAGCTGTGTGACGCTGTGAAGCTGTCTAATGGACGGCCAGACAGATACCAGAGGCTTAGTAATACTGCGGTCCAGCACCTAAAATGCAGTAAAAGCATTTTTACAATTTTTGAGCTAAATTTTGATCCTTTATCAGCAGATCATAGCGTATAATTGTATTTAATAATTGTTTCAGTAGGATAACAAAATAATGTTTTTTTTTTCTTTTGAAATCTATAAATTCAAATTGATATTTTACGCATGCATTTTATTCATAATACCAATTAATTTACCAATAAATCGTTTGGTACCCGGGAGTGGTGTTTAATGAACCCTCAGGAGATTTTCAATAGGATTTTTTTTTGCTCCTCTACAGCCCTAACTAGTCAGGAATAAATATTCAATTTCGTGGGTATCTCGTACAACAGATGAGTGTAAGACTAAATGTTTATTAGACAAATTTTATCCTGAACAATAATCCTACCGATTTGTATAATAAAATAGTGAGGGTTTATTTTTTTAATTTTTAGTTGGTTCGATTCCCGGGTAAGACAAGCAAATTAGCAAATAAAGGAATGTTTCCTTTCAGTAAAATGAGCTAATTAAAGGATTTAAGGTAGTTCCCCTCCAGGGCCCTTAAATTTTTTCCACTCTGTATATACGTATATATATTGCTGCATAAATTAAATAAACTAAATTAAAGGTTTATTTAATTTAAATACATATTTAATATAATGTAGTTTATTATTTTATTAAATATATATTTATAAGATTAAATTTGACTCGGAAATATATATGTACCTACTTTACAAAATAAACTATTTGAATTTGAATATGCAGTAAAGTAGCTCTTATACTGCATTTTACTTACTCTGCAATGTATACCAAACATTACACATCATTTGCAGTATCTTTATTAAATGCTGCACTTTTGTCTGGAAATTTGTTTTTTTTTTCAAGAGTTTGAGATTTTTAAAAATACCATTTTATTTAATAAAATAGCAATCTAAATTGGTTTTATTTTTTGTGAATTTGTTCTTCATATTCCATAGCTTTAAGTAAAAATCAAAAATTTCACCAAAACCATTATGAAAGTAAAAAATATTAAGTTTTTTCTGTATTCTCGAAACTTGCGATTTTGCTGTTACTGCATTTTAGGCTCTGGACGGCAGAATAGGGTCCCGTTTGGCGCTCGTTGAATACGGAACCCTAAAAAAGGTTGCTATTCAAAATATGCTTACAGGTTACAAATAAGGCCACTGCGGAAGGAATGCTTGGTAAAGCTTGCCTCTACAAACAAAAGCTCTATTAACAATGCACAACAATGGGCAAGACAGTTATCTGTTTCTTTTGTCCACTCTAAGAAAAAGAAAAGCAGTGAAGAAAAGGTTTGTTTTGAATTGCAAAGAGCTATCTTAAGTATATCCTGACTTCTTTTGAGTTTACCTTCCTTTCAATCACTATATTTAACTTATTAGTTGTTGCATCTCCTAATGCTCCACTTACTGTTTCTGCATAAAATCACATACTGTGTTTTTTTATTTAGTTTTCACTTTCCCATATTATGTTGCCTAGCTTTGGTGAGGAAGTGGGTTAAAATGTAAATATATGAAAGCAAATTTAAAATCAACAGGTATTTCTTATAATTGTACATTGTTTTTGGTAAAGATTTTAATTTATAATATAATATAGAAGAATTTATAAAATGATGTATATATATATTTTTTTGTAGGCTGTAGAAAACCGTGGAGGAAGAGTTATCAGATATGCCCCAAAGGCTGGTTCACATGTAGTAGGAATCTGGCGCAACATGACTGTGCAGGAAATTGCTGATGTTTTAGAAAAGGATGTTGGTAAGTAAGAAATGTCTACATAAGCATGCATTTAATTTGGATTGCATCAAAGTATTGCATGATTATCTATTTATGATCATTTAATAGCTAAAGAATGAACCAATTTTTTCAGACCACATCCTGGACGCCCTAGAGTTTGCAGATAAACTATCAAACACAGAATACAGAGCTAATACTGTGATACACAATCCCCAGATCATCAGAGACATAGTCAAGATCTGTGGATGCAGATTCAAGATTGTACCTGCTCCAGACCAGGACCTTAAAGGAGAAGAGGTGGTGTTTTATCAAGAGCTTTCCTTAACCCACTTTGTAGCATAATCTTTTGATCCCAATCTGGCTGGTTGTCCACTGACAAAGTTGTTCAAATCTTTTCCTGTTTTTAAAGTAATTAGCCAGTATATCTGCCAACTTTTGAGGATAGCCATTATAACAGTTATGAGTTGTGACTAAAGGAACCTGTATAAACCTCGGCACCCAATTTGATCTCAATTCTTTTTTCGCCGAAGCTGACAATCCTCCACTGCCTTTGTATTGTTCAGGAAATATAATTTACATTACATATTGTAACTTATAAGTGGGTTTTCAAACAAAGTTGCACTTATCGGGTTGTATCACTGTATCCTCCATATCTAAACAGCCCTAGTGTCTGGCTCTTGTTGATTATGAGAAAGCGTTTAAGAGCGCACCGAGGTTTTTACACACACAAACATGTCTTTACAACCCTTGTTTGAAGTAGTAAACAATCAAAATAAAATCTAGGGAAATATATTGGTATTATTGGGGATATATACTAGACTGTATACACGATGGAAACACGGTTTGATAAAGTTGGCTCGATAGAATAAATTCGCAAAGTTACCTCTTTTCGACTAATGTTTTCCTCTTTTTCCCTACTTTTTTATATAAATAAGTTATTTGATATAATGATTAATTTACTAAAATAAAGTTCATAGATAACTGGAGCGTTTATACACGATAGTGTTTTATTTAAGAACAATATGATGAAAATAACAACGAAACCATAGAAAAAGTGCAAAAGTTTGGTTATTTTCTTTACTCTTTACACACAAAGAAAAAGATAGAGACAAAGGCAAACGCTCGGTGCGCCCTTAACAGTTTTAAGCACAGGTGTGTGTTTTAATTCCTCCAAGTTGCGTTTTTGACAAAAGGTATGTTGATATTCTCTTAGAGCTGTAGAGACCTTTGAGATGTCTCAACAGATGTGATGAAAACCATTGATTGGAGCAATGGGGGTGACAATATTGATTGCACTGACTTCGCTGACAATGTGATCACTCTGGACAGACATTGCTGAACTCCATTTGGCATAAAGATTGGCCTAAGGATAAATATGGCAAAAGACTAAAAGCTGACCACATTGCCAAAACAGGTGGAAAGCAATGAATCTGATGACTGGTAAAAGCAGTGGCTTGCACTCCATAGAGACAAAAAGACACTGCGTACCCTGACAAACACGCATCATTTACGCATATACATTAGGTGTTATAAATATTTATAACACCTAACCAATTTTCTAAAATAACGTAGATAGCACCGCCGAGCGTCATCTTTCGTCAATAGCGGGATCTGCAGATATAAGGACCACTTTACTATGAAGAAAATTAAGTTTTAATATTTGTAATTGTTATTTACTTGAAATTTTACTCAGTTTTCTATTTAAAATTAATGGAGAGGTCTCCCGTGCATGAACCCACACTTCTCTTGTAGAACAAAGACGCAGTGCCTCAGCCCCCCGCCCCGCCTGAGGAGCTGCGGCCGCGCCCCCCGGTGGTCTGCGTGATGGGCCACGTGGACCACGGCAAAACTACGCTGCTCGACGCGCTCCGGGACACCGCTGTCGTCGAGCAGGAGTTCGGTGGAATAACGCAGCATATTGGTGCCTTTGAAGGTAACAATCCTATCAAACACATTCATGTTAGATAATAATGTGTCAAGATTCAAAATTAAACTATTTTACTATTGTCCGCATTTATGATAAGGACGATTTTCTATGGTCCTGGCTTTATTATCTACTTCATACCTAAATTAAATGTGAAAAACCAAGATAACACAAAAATTTGAGGCAGTGTAAGCCACTGAAACCGCAATCTGGTTCACCTCACCTATGATAGGATATTGAGATGGCAATGCAATACTATCGTAACGATGTACTCTATGGTGAGCTTCTTCCCACTTTAGCCGCATGGTTTAATTTCCACTTTTTCTTATCTTGTCGTTGAACATCAGGTGGCCAACTTAATGTCAGAGTTGTTGGTAGCTAAACGACCAATTCGCTTAGATTAAATTATACCTTGGTCATTACGCCCCGGAAGGATCTGAAGGTGTATTCATTCGAAAACCATTTCAAAATTTAGGTTTAATAAGGCATATTTTAGAACTTGTGGTCTAAAAAACTTCATGATGATGAATATTTTTACGAAAAAGCTGTACTTTCCATTTGCCTTTCTGTGGCGTCACTAGAGAAATTGCTGTTTTGAAATGTGTCCTTTGCTATCAAGATAAATTTATAATAATTTGCTTCCGACTAATTTGACAGATGAGTAGACTGACAAAGACAGACCACTTTTTTATAAGCAATCACACATTACAATTAGTATAATGTCTAAAATTATTTACAATTCTTTAAAAAATCATAAAAAGTTATGGTTAATATATATACAAAAATAACGAAAACCATGTCCTAAAATGGCGCATATTATCTAAAGAAAAAAATATAAAAAAACTTAGAAATTAAGCTACATATGGGAATTATCTTTAGATATCTTTAGAAAGCTGGGACTAACAGCTTAACGTGCTTTACTAGGCTCGGAGGGATCTAGTTATTAATGCCACTAATGGTCACCCATCCAAAGACATGTATTTATATACATGTAACCTATTAGTATATAGTATATATTTATAGATTTTAGCTATCATTTGAATCGTATATACAAGGTGACTTTTTGATCATCGTGCAAATTCATACTGGAGGCTTGGTAAGTGATCAGCATCAGGGATCGATAACAATTTTTGTGAAATTCGTATAATGAGGTTTCGACTTCCCATAGTAATTCACTCCCAGTTCTGAGTGAATCACTATGGGGAGTCGAAATTTCATTTTATGAATTTTACAAACATTGTTATTGGTTCACGATGCTGATCACTTACCAAGGCTCAAGTATGAATTTGGACGATGTTTACAAATTCACCTTGTATATTTATTATCATTTAATTTTATTATTAGATAGACACAGTTCCCATCGCTTATCAGAAACAATGTACAAAGCTATAGTAGTAATATCAAATATTACAACATTATATAAACAATATGCACCCTTAGCTTACTGCGATGCAAGCTTGCACAGGGATACCTGTAGGGTTATTGAGCGCTTCTAATTTCGGCAGCTAAGAGATAAAACAAAATGCGAAATCCTGATTTATTTATTTACCACACAAGACATGTAAATGCAGCTTCATAAAGAGGAAGCATAGCAAAATTATTTGACGATGGCGACCCGCATCACAAAGTGTGACTTCTTTCAAAATAATTTTGAACACAAAGTGTGACTCCTTTCAAAATAATTTTGAACACGATAAATGCACAATTATTGCGTACAAAATGATATTACTTACAACACTTACATTCGCGAAAGTATACATTAAAACGGGTGACCATAATTGAGTGAGTCAACACTGATGGTGAGTGTTGCGACTGCGACTTGCGACCGTGCGGCCAGGTCGCGTCGTCGTGTCGCGGTATTCATATGATGGATCCAGTGGGACTAGAGCAGTGGCGGTTCGTATTAAGGAGCGTTGGAGCGGTGAACTCCCACATAAAATTCACTTTACTTACAGTAGGTACTTTAATACGCAGAGCATAAATTATAGAACAATAATATGTAATACAAACCGCTAGGTAATTAGTTAATATAGGTATAGACGGGCCGTCGTCTGGTGCGTACAGAAACGCGGAGCGCTAGGGATTAGCGCTCCTATGAATAAAATGTCACATACAATATTTGTAGGTAGAAAAGAAAGAGAGGTACCAAGGCCCGTACGCGTGGTCGGGGCATTTCCTTAGCAAATTAAAGTGAATACGGAGCGCCGCACCAGCCGATATGCGCCGAATTTAGCCGAGCCGTCCCGAACCGAAACAATCACACCTCATTAAGCAAGTGTATTGCTTAGCAGCGTTGTCACCGTTCGCTTAAAAAGTGTAGACAATAAAGTGCTCCAACGTTAACTTCTCCTTGAATAAATGTAAGTCAACTAATAAATAAGTCTTGAATTAAAACACTTGTACTGTAGTTTCACTTTATTTTTGTTAACTCCCAACCGGTTTCGGATTTTACTCCATTTTCAAGGGAAGATCTTAATTAAAAATATTTCACATGATTCCAGGCACTAGCTCTGAGCAACGTAAACAATGATAATGTTGACAAAAACTATAATTAAGTAGGTAGGTCGAGAATGTATCAGTGATGGCATGCGATAAAATTACCCGAAAAATGGGGAATTTACATACAATAACATATAATGTTTATTTAATGTCAGTTTAAATGTCAAATGAGTCCTAATAAGCATAAATGTCAAATTAAATGAGATAAAAATATAATAATTGAAATTGTTAAATGGATTAATTAATTAAAATAATGAAGTAGCGGCGATCTATTGACTTCTAACTGCTGATTTAAAATGTTTTCGTGGTTTTTGTGTAAAAGCTTATTGATCTCCAATGCTTCTAAGGCGGTCATTTTTCTACCTTTTTTGCACACGTGGAGGGCTTTAAAGTTTTGTGTTATATCAAAGGTATGGTTTTCACTTATGAGGTGATCGGCAAAATTAGAATTTGAAAATGGAGTAAAATCCGAAACCGGTTGGGAGTTAACAAAAATAAAGTGAAACTACAGTACAAGTGTTTTAATTCAAGATGTGTTTCAAGTTTCACCAAGTGCCGACAATCGCAAGTATAAATTTTAATAAATAAGTCACTAAAAATAACTTTTGACAGAGACAGGAGGAAGTGAACCCCCTGCTCTAAGGCCCACCAACCGCCACTGGACTAGAGTGGTACAAATGGTGGTAGTAGCAGTGGAACTAATATGCCTTTACTTATAGAGTGAGGCCTCCGAAGGTCACAAGCTCACGCTACAGATAAGCATCATCCCATACCCTATCATAATCATAAACCAATTTAAACTTAGAATCTCTGACGCAAGGTTAAATTTGCAGTGAAGCTCCCCTCTGGAGAGCAAGTGACCTTCCTGGATACGCCCGGCCACGCAGCGTTCACGTCGATGAGGTCCAGAGGGGCTCACGCCACAGATATCGTGGTGCTGGTGGTGGCAGCCGATGACGGGGTCATGGAGCAGACGGTCGAGTCTATAAGGATGGCGAGGGAGGCGAACGGTAAATGTTTAACTTAAAATTTTATTTGAAGTCATATGGACAGGTGGCTATATGCAAGGGCGTAGCAATGTTTGCTGATGTATTTTGGTTTTATTTAATATTTTACTTTTATTCTGGGGTGGACAGGGACCACCTGCCCCCCCCCCTCCCCCTGCTACGCCTACGGCTATATGACTTACCCGGCGGATAGAAGCACCAAATTTGGTATAAAGGTACCTTATGTTGTATTCATAAATGTTAGCCTAGGAGCCAGCGGGAATAAAAAAAAATCTGCAGGTTGTTTTTTTTTTCTTTCTTAGTTTTCTTAGCTGTAATTGAAAATTAACAGTAATTTCTTTTTACTATTAATTTTCGATTAATATTATATGGCGGACTTAATGCATAAAGCATTCTCTACTAGTCAACCCAAAGATGGTACAAGAAATATAAAAAGTAGTTGGTATGCGTGCGGGAGAAATTAAAACTACAATAACAAAGTAATTAAAGTTACTACTAGGTAAGTTAACCTTACTTAAAAACCTATATTTGCTTTAATATTTATGATGTACTTACATATATAATTATGTATACAGATATATATCTTAGATATAGAATATATAAATAACAATGAATATAAATACATAACAGGTGGTAGAGCTGATGCCGGCCTCGACTGTAGAGGTACCACCATCTTACTTGGAGACCCCCTCGAAGTAATTCGGGGGAGAGTAAGAGGACAGCTCACAGGCAAAAAACCAGGAGACCCACCATGCCTGGGACCAATGAATGGCAGTATATCCATCCCTAATAGCTGGGCCTTACATGGAACAGACTGGTGACGGGCAGTGTCGTCACTGGTGCGAGGGTTCCGGCACCGCGCTCGCCAACCCGTCTGCCCAGCGTGTGTGAGTATGGGCAATTCTTTCAGGATGACCGCCGGGAGTGGCAAAGTCCTGGAAAGGCTTATGTCCAGCAGTGGACGAACTAGGCTGATGGATGGATGATAAATACATAAAATTTAATAGAAATTTATTTTAAATAAAATTTATTTCTAATAAATATATAAATAAATTTTTCAATGCATGTGCTCGTAAAGGCCCACTTTTTATGCATCAAAACCGAACAGAAAGTCGATTATTTTGCCCTAGGGCTTTATTATTATTATTTTTTTTATTTATTTACAATGGTTGGCTAACCTGCAGCCTTTCCTGTGTACCATAGACGTTATACTTTTTTTTACACCGTTTAACGGCTATGGATACAGTCCTTTTGAGCCAATTATAATTTAAAGTTCACAAGATTATATTTGTTTTCATTTCCTCACACTATGCATTGAAAAATGTTGTATGATACACGGGCGTAAAAGCAATAAATTACTCGGTTACGTTTAAAAATAATGACTGCGAAGAACGAGCAAAAAGAAAGCAACTGTGATGTTTGTTTAGAAAAATATTGTCTGTGCACAGAACACTTAAAGCAGTTACGAGAGGGGGCTTTTCTGATATATTCGGTACTTGGAAATACATCTTTAAATTTTATTTCCTAATGGGTCCTAGGCTAACATTTATCAGTACACCCTAAGGTCCTTCGTACCCATAGACAAATTTGTCTATGTTCGCACCGTTTGGTGCTTCTATCGGCCCTAAGAATACACCTCTAAGCCACTTGATTAATTATGTTTAGCCAGAGGTTTTTTTAGGTGAATTTTTCAATGTTGTTTTTTCGGCCTTAACAATTAAATTCAAATTCAAATAGTTTATTTTGTAAAGTAGGTATACATAATACACTTTTTACGAGTCAAATTTAATATTATAAAAATATGAGGTTGGGGAAAGTTTCTTCGCATTTTATATGAAAACTAAAGACATTTTTTTTCCCATTTTGTTCGATGACTTTCTGCCATCTTTTAGGTAGTGACATGATCCCGTTGCTGTAAACATTTTGGGACTTCTGATAAAAAAACCGCGACAAGTAGTTTTGGCAGTCCTCTCTTGATGTTAACCTGACACTGCCTAAAGAATTCTAAAGACACCGAAACAGGTGGAAATCTGAAGGTGCAAGGTCAGGGCTATATGGCGGATGCATTAACACCTCCCAGCCAAACTCTGTTAAATTTTGCTTAGTGACTAAAGCTGTGTGTGGTCTAGCGTTATCGTGATGAAAGACCACACCATTTCTAGTGATCAATTCCGGCCGCTTTCTCTTAACTTCTTGCTTTAGTCTCATCAGTTGTTGACAGTGGAAATCCGAATCGATGGTTCTACCCGGCGGTAAAAGCTCATAATGAACAATGCCCTTCTAATCCCACCATCCACCTATTGCGGGTTAACCCGGGTTCGCCACAATCTGTGAAGCCTGACCGACCTTTGACCACGACCTTTTTCGCACGTTCTTGTCGTACGTGATCCATTTTTCATCACCAGTTATCAATCGCTTCAGAAACGGTTCGGTTTTATTACGTCTCAATAAAGAATTGCAAATGAGTACACGGTTCGTTAGGTTTCTTTCAGTGAGCTCGTTTGGCACCCAAATATTGAGCTTTTTTGTGTACCCAGCTTTTTTCAAATGGGTCAAAACTGTTTTGTGGTCAATTCCCTGTAAATACATGCCTACCTCCGTTCATTCGATTAGTTAATTCTAATCAACATTTACCTAACGGCTCCCAACAGGGGTTAGTAATTTAGGTTATGATGCTGATATATTGTTTTCTTTTTGCAGTTCCGATATTGGTGGCCATCAACAAGATCGACAAGCCAGGTGTGAACATTGTAGGTATGCCTCTAATTTACATTATTTTCGTATCTTACACAAAATCTATAGTTTCCTTCTATATGTCCTCCTAAAAGTTCTCAGCACTTTAAGATGTTCAAATAAAATCTTTCACACCGTAGTCAAAGTTTTGAAATGCTGTCAGCCGTCCATGGCACATACTGATTCCATTCTGGAAAATGTGGGACTTAGGGTCCAAGGTTAGGAAATCGGTATGATTTTTTTAACATGACAGGCCTTTTGTTTCTGAACAGATATATCTGTTTACAGATAAAAAAAAATCATATTATCGCTCTAACACGCTAAAAAAATATTGTATTTTTTTTATATGGAGCAAAATTATTTTATGCCGATTTTTTTTTATAATCGCAGCGCGGTTAAAATGAAACCTGGAAATAATTATAGAGGGCATTATTCTCGATAATTCATTCCCAGGCACTATTGCAATATATTTGCGACTTTTGGAGCAAGAGGCACTTCAAGGTTAATAGTTGAAATATTGGTCTCTAGTCAAAAATTCAGCCATATTCGAAATGAAACCTAGCTTTTATTGTAGAAAGTGTGGTCCTTAATAGTTTATCCTCAGATAGCGACTGCATATCTTTGCTGCTTTATGAGCTTTGGACACAAAAAATATTTTTGAAAAAAATCGATTCAACATCGTTTTTTTTTGACGTGATTTATCAATCTTCGATTAAATTGATATTCCTTGTATAAGTTCGAGCACTGGAGCCTAGAAATATTCATAGTTAGCCGGGTTTAGTACTCGATGTCGGGATGTCGATTTTAAATCGTTTATTAAAATTAATCATGTCCTATAACAGAGAAGCCGAACGGATAAAAAAAAATTATACACCTTTCGATACGCTCTATCGAACATAGTAGAGCCCTACTTGTAACTTACAGACGCAATTATTATCACAAAAATTTTGATTATTTTGCTGACTGTACAAAACGCTCCAGGTTGCGCTCAGCTGTTTATTTTGACGTAGTTTTTTTTCTACACAACTTTGAATTGATACTCGATACATAGGGTTACCGACTGTACGCCCATAGTCTATAATGTGTAGAATTACAAGAAGACCAAGAGCAAAAACCATTTTTTTTCTTTCTTAGTTCTCGTTCTACGGACTTAACTGGTTTCTTTTTCAAAGTTTTCTGTAATTATTACACATGCTGGACGTATTGTTGTCACTGTCAGGAGCGAACAATGCAGTCACTCGCTCAGCATGGGATCGTGTGCGAGTCTATCGGCGGTGACGTGCAAGCCATCCCTGTCTCCGCGCTCAAGAGAACCAACCTCGACACTCTGGTTGAAGCTCTGACGCTGCAAGCTCAGCTAATGGAGCTGAAGGCGGACCCCACCGGGTACGTCGAGGGTGTCGTCATCGAGGCGCTCGTCGACCCCAGGACTGGGTGAGTTGATTCGGTTAAGTCCGATCTGTAAACGAGAATTTGGAAAGGTCGCTGCTTTGAGCGAAAATGCTCTTGACCAGCATTTCCCAAAGTGTAGGTCGCGACCCAGTGGTGGGTCGTAAGCTGGTCTCTAGTGGGTCGTGAAGAAATTTAAATTCAGAGCAACATACAATGTGAATCTGCCGGCAGACGTTTTGCTACAAGGTTTAATAAATTACGCTAATTTAAACATGAATATCCTTCACCTCTTTCTTATGCCACAAAGTCTTAGTAGGCCCTCAAACTCTGTGTATTTTTAAGTGGGTCGGGGTTCATTTAAGTATGGGAACCACTGCTCTAGACGACAAATATTTGCGGGAAAATTAAACTATTTCTACATTGAAACTCGTAAATTTTTGTTCTGTAGCCCACAAAATAGTATGTTCTTTATGAAATATTTTTAAAATATGCAAAGTCTCGTTGGCTGGAGTATAAAGAAGCCCAAAATAAATACTAACATGCGTATTAGAGCAAGAGAGCAAACTAAAAAGACAAGTGGCTTACAAAAGCACCTTTGACACGCACCATGCGCACTCTTAATCTGGTCGCGGAGAAAATTGACTTTAACCACTGTTCTCTGAGCGAGTTCGTTAGGGCTACTATGTGGATTTTACGTTACTGAAACATTGATGTAATAGTTGTTATTTAGGTTGTTTATGTTAAATTAAGTTGGTTGACTTCTTACTCTATTGTATTAGGATTACCTGTAATAATAGCTGTAACATGTAAATAAATAAATAAATTGGATAGTATTTGCGAAGGTTGCTCTGTGAACAGAATGGTCTGTTTTCAGGAAACAAGCGACAGTTTTGGTTCAACGCGGTACCTTACGACGCGGCTGCGTCATCGTGGCTGGTGACGGGTGGGGAAAGGTGAAAATTTTTTAATTTTATATCTGCTTCTTGGGAATTTGCTAAATGCTTATTCGAAAAGTGGACTTGAAGATGCACTTTTCGCGATTGGACTTAAAAAGACACTTTTTGCAAGTGGACTTAAGCATAAACGTCAGTAGCTTAGTGCAAAGTGCATAACTTAACTTTGTTTCTCTTGTTAAGAAATTTAAAATTGATAGTACGTGGCATTTGACGCCAATAGTTCAGTATTAGTGAGTTTTATAAAGCAAGAGTTTAAAATTGTATACACAATTAGCCATGATCTTCTCAAAACTACCTTAAAATGGTGTTTTAACTTTGTTTGGACCAGCGGGCCTATTATGTATATTTAGTTGCCAACTGGACTGGGTGCCTATCATCAAAAACATAGATATACCATCGAATTCCGATCGTCTAAGGATATGTTCGCACTTGAAGTGACGTCACAGTTCGTAAATAGTTCAATACCCACTAAAAGCAAATTTGAATGTTCAGTTTTTATCTACGTTTTTGATGATAGGCACCCAGTAGAGTTGGCAACCAAAGATACATAATAGAGGGGCAGATCGTGACTAATTGTGCATTAAATTTCAAACACATGCTTTATAAACATCATTAATACTGAAGCGACTTGAAAAAATGTTTTTCAATTTTAACTTCTACACAAGAAAAACAAAGTTAAGTTATGCAATTTGCGCTAAGCGACTGACATTTAACCTTAAAGAGACACTTTTCGGCTCTACGGCGAAAACTTAATTTAAAATTCGAACCAAACTTTTGGAAGTTGTCTATACCCCAAGCCACAAATCGAGAGTATCGTTTGACAGATACTACTGTCATTTCCCTGAATAATGTGGCCAGATTTATTTCACTAGTGTTTGCATGAAGTGATCGGTTCGATAAATTAATTCGTTCAATAGTATAGAAAAATGACTAAATTCATTAAGTCAAGAGACAAACTTTACTAATAACGACGTGATTCCAGAAATATAGGTAATATGTTGACTAATATAATATTTATGATTAATCAACATAACAACATTCTTAGCATATGTCCTCCTTGTAATGGTTTTATTAAACGATTTTATTTAGCTTGCCCTGTTTATTTGGGTCAAATCTAGTAATTGAAATTTGACCCCCTTCCTGTTGAAATTTGGTACGCACCTTTAGTTCTGATGATAATATAATTTAATACATTCGTTGTCATTGTAAATCCAAGAATGGCGGATTAAATATTTTTTGACTACTTCCTCAATATGGATATCAAATGAAAGGGTTTGATATTTGTTTTTAGAAAAAAATCAAACATTGAGAGAGCTCCAATGAGCCGTTTTCCTTGACAGCTGTCAGTTGAGTTTCATCAAAATGAATAAGAAGGCGCTAGTTTAGTTAGCGCTAGTAGAAGTTTTCAGAAAACGAAGTGTCAAGTTTATGCAGAGACCATTAACAAAACTAGAGTTGAGCCAGACTATGGTGTTTGGTACTTTTTCCCGCACATTAAGTTTAAGTTTTGTGAAAGTAGTATTTCTTTCTGGGTAGTATATAGAACACAAAATGCGTACGTGTGCCGTTGTAGGTTGCAATGATAAAGTACATCACACTTTAGACTTTGAGAACCAAGTGGATTAAAGCAACTAGGGTAGATATTAAAAGTAAAAATTGGGCGACATCTGCGAAAACATTCATGCTTCTGTTCTGATCATTTCACCATTAACGATTTCAAGGAAAAAAGGCGGTTTTTTGCACTTACGTAATGCAAAAAATCGCTTTTTCTCCCTCTGAGTGGGTGGCAAGAGTTTTAATACGAGTTGCCTCCAACGAACTACTGTAACAAGACCGTTGGTAGCGGCTCTGTACCTTTTGTTTAAATTAAAACCTATAACTTTTAATAAGATTTATATTTTTGATTTCTTTAACATTTCTTTTTAACTTATTTGTTTCATTCCTACTTATTGACTAAGGTTCGCTGTCATGGAATTCCATATTTTAAACCTATTTTTAAATTAATACAAAGTAGACGGACATCTACACTACAGTAGACATCATACATTGCCAGCATAAACGCAACCTACTTGTATGTGACTCATTACACTGCACAGAGCAGAGATTTACCTCCTCCTACCTCACATACTTATCTCCTACCTTTACCTCCTTGATGCCAAAAGTGGAGTTGCTGCCTGCGATGTCATGGACTAAAGGAAGAATACAGGAGTGGCTAACAAGCAAAAATATAGCATTCGATGCTACAAATACAAAAGCCACTCTAATAGATATCGTACGGCAGAACAAAGACCAATGTGTCAACAAGTATATTGTGGACGAGATGGCAGCGGAGCACGGAGTCACAATCTTACGCCTGCCTCAGTACCATTGCGAACTCAATCCCATTGAGCTGGTATGGGCGCAGGTAAAAAGTCATGTTGCCATGAATAACAAAACGTATAAAATGGCGGAAGGAAAAGGCCTGTTAGAAGAAGGGATAAAAAAAGTAACACCCCAAAAATGGAGTGACTGCGTGACTCATGTTATTAAAGAAGAGGACAAAATGTGCCGTCTCGACCACCTAATTGATGGCGTGTTGGATAGTTTTATAATCAATGTTAATGATGAAACCAGCACTGACAGTGACACAGATTTTTCAGATTAATAAATTTAGACACTTAAAAGCTCGATTGTTTTATTTATCATATTGTTATTATACCCGAGGTTCTCTTGCCAACTCTTGTATGGGGACCCTTCGGCAAGTGACCGAAGCATGAAACTTGGTACAGATGTAGCCTAGGTCAAAATGAGCAGATTTAGGCCTGGCCCCAGCAGTCCCGGACTTAATGTGGAGGGGGGCAGAGGGGGGAAGTAAGCTCCCGCCGCTTTGTAAACAAATAATGCTAACGCATCGCAATTTCCTATTAGGGCGTATTTGGTATCATTTTCGTATAAATTAAGGATGAGGAATTCAAATATAATTTTTTCATAATGCCTTTCCATACAAAAAAAACGAAATTTTAGCAAAAAACTGTAAATGCCGGAAAACTATTTTCTCTTCAAGCAGACGTTATGCAAAGAATAGTTACTTTTTAAGATTAAAAAAATAGCTATAGAGAGCCTCGTTATTGTAGTTTATTAAAATATATATATCATATATACTTACTACACAATAAGAACTAAAAAAAAATAAGGCGATGCCTCGCGTTTCTCACTCTGTTACGAACGGCAGTGAGCGAGCAATCCGCTCCGTAGACAAAAGATACTAACGCGTCGTGATTTCACACAAACGCGTATTTGCTATCATATTCGTATAAATTAAGGATGCAAAATTAAAATTTTGTTATTTTGTATTGCGTTTCTATACAAAAAAAGATTTTGGGGATAAAATGAAAAATAAGGTAAACTATTTTCTCTTCAAGCAGATGTTATGTAAATAATAGTTACTATTTTAAGCTAAAATACTTATAGAAAGCCTATTTATTGTAGTTTATGAAAATATAGACATCATAATATATACTAACTTCACAAAAATAACCAGAAAAAAACAATAAAACGCCTCGCGTTTTTCATTTTATTACGACCGGCAGTTTTGTCGACGTTAAAAAGTTCGCGTGCCCACTAACCGAAATTTGTACGCATAGTGTATCGCCTGAAGCTTCACATTATGCGGAAGAGTATGCGGTTTGATAACAACTGTAAACCTTGGGCAGCATTTCACAGCGCGAGTGACTGAAACTTAAATGAACGACATATAACTAACGTAGCTCTTCTTACGATCTTTGAAGAACAATCTCACGATGCAGCAATAATGGTGCATACAATGAATGTCGTCGATAACGCCATACAATTTTCGAATCCGGACCAAAACCCAATAATTGTGGCAGATCAACCTCTTTTTGCTCTTTTAAAGCAGTTACAATATTTGTTTCCGGAAAGATACGGAAAAAGAATATTTCTGTCATGATGGGTGGTTTACATATTGAAATAGCGGTGCTAAAAGTTCTTGGTCAGTTGTTGTCTGGGAGTGGTTGGACGGAGGCATTGGTACAAGCCAGTGTTACTACACAAGGAAGATCAGAAGCTATGTTGTCGGCTTCTCATGTTACGCGCATCAAGTAAGTATCTAACTGGGACTGAGTTATAAAATTATAACTACTACAACCATCGATTGAATGACTAGATCTATAATTAAGATTTATGTTTTCTTATCTTATAACATACATATATGTTCTAGGTTACTGCTGCTGCATTGCATTTATTGCAAAAAACAGCATTTCAAAAGTATAAAACAGTCGAAACTGCATTCGAGGAGTGGCGTGAAAATAAGCTGAAAGAAATACCACAATTCAAGTTTTGGGACATGATCCTACAGCTTGAATTACAAATGTTGCAGTTCGTGAAGTCTACCAGAATAGGAAACTTCAGCACATATTTGGACTCGTTGAGAACACTTGTGCCCTGGTTTTTTTCTCTAGACCATGTACATTATGCCAGATGGTTTTCTGTGCATATCAGAGACCTCGCAAATTTAAAAGAAATGCATCCAGATATATTACATAAGTTTGAAGGAGGTGCATTTGTTGCAAGAAAAACTGGTAATTCATTTTCTGGGATGTCAGTTGATCAAGCTCACGAGCAAATGAATGCCCTCATGAAAGGAGATGGTGGTCAGTTTCTTTTTTCAAATATTCATGTGGTAACTGTTACCTATCTACTACTAAACATAATTATGATTACGTATTTTACAGGAATGATAGGACTGACTGAAAACCCAGACGCTCTGCGCAAATGGTTCATTGCTGGAGCAGAGTTAGGAGCAATGGTAGATCAGTACGAAAGTGAAATCCTCAAACTTAACCAAATAAATGAAATCGAAGATACACACTACGAAGAATACAGCACTCACCATTCCGACACACCCGCTTATCAGCAAAGGTTCAGCCAAGATGTAAGATCATTAGTAAACGCAATTGAAGAAATGGGAAACCTTTACTTTTTGGGAAGAAAGGTTGAAGTCGGGCATTAAAAGCATTCACGGTCCAATTAAACTAAATAAATGTAAATTATTTAATACAAATGTAAAACCAGAAAAGAAAACGCAAACCAAAATGACTGCTCTTAAAAATGACTGTAACCTTTTCAGTTAATTATATATATTACATATATAAAATGTTAATTATGAATGATTCACAGGTTTCGACAAAAATTTTGGATGGATCTGCTATTGTTCACATGCTAAACCCTGGTCAATCAAAAACCTTCGGTGAATATGCAGACACAGTTTTTGTTCCCTTTTTACAGAGAGAGCTGTCTAACTCAACACGGCTAGACGTCGTTTGGTATAAATATGACGACAACAGCCTTAAAAAATATAACACGACAAAAACGTGGCACTGGCGATTGTACACGGGTGACCCCAAGCACCAAAATTCCCAAGAGTTGGGCTAACTTTCTTCGAGATGGAGCTAATAAAGAAGAGCTATTCCATTTGCTCAGCGTTCGTTGCCACAACATGGAAATACCAGAGACCAAAGAACTGAACATAACAGATGGTGACATTGTGCTTAGCAACAAAGACCGAGCTAAACCTATTTTGCAGCCGTGTAACCACGAAGAAGCTGACACGCTGATTATGGTTCACGTCGCCGATGCTGTAGCACAGGGACACACCTGTATATTAATCAGATCGTTCGACACTGATGTATTGGTTTTGGCGGTATCCTGTGTGTCCAAATATCCTCAGCTGGAGAAGCTTTATGTACACCTTGGAACTGGAAAAAAACATCAGTTTCTCTCTTGTCACGCGATCGCATCCGCATTAGGTTATATTTTATTAAATATTTTTTGTAGGACCAGCCAACAAGCTTTGTAGAACAAGCGCTCCCCTTGTTCCACGCATTTTCCGGATGCGATACTGTTTCTGCGTTCCATGAGAGAGGCAAAAAGACTGCTTTCGACGCTTGGAAAGCTTACCCGGAGGTGACAAGTACTTTTCAAGCGCTGATGTTGACTGGAGAAATAGATGATCATGCTGATTCTATTCTACAAAAGTATGTGGTGACTATGTACGATAGGTAAATATAATTTTGATCTTTCAGAATTTTTAGTAATTGCACACAGCATAAATATACAATTACAAGCGCTCACATCTTTAATTTTAGATCCAGCCAATCTGAAAAGGTAAACGAATGTAGAAAACATTTGTTTACCAAAAAAGATTGTCAGTTGGAGTACATCCCACCAACCGAAGATGCTCTCCACCAGCACTTGAAAAGAGCTGTATACCAAGGAGTGTTTGTGTGGGGGCAAACAGCAGCTCAACAAAATCTACGCAGTCCTGAAGACTGGGGATGGAGGAAACATGGAAATGTCTGGATGCCACACTGGACAACTGCACTTGTTGCTGCGAGAGCTTGTTTAGAGCTAGTACGATGCAAGTGCAAACAGCAATGCGGTAACAGATGTAGTTGTAAAAAACAAGGGCTGAACTGCACTGAGTTGTGTCTGTGCAGTGGACAACACTAGCTTGCTTTGTAAATTTTTTTGTATCAAAAGGTATTACGAAAACCTCAAATATGAATTTCACATCATTAATTTAGACGAAAATGGTAACAAATACGCCCTTGTGTGAGATGCGTTAGTATTTTTTGTTTACGGAGCGGATTGCTAGCTCCCTGCCGGTCGTAGTAAAATGAGAAACGCGAGGCGTTTTATTGTTTTTTTCTGGTTATTTTTGTGAAGTAAGTATATCTTATGATATCTTAATTTTCATAAACTACAATAACTAAGCTTTCTATAAGTATTTTAACTTAAAATAGTAACTATTATTTACATAACATCTGCTTGAAGAGAAAATAGTTTACCGTATTTTTCATTTTATCACCAAAATCTTTTTTTGTATAGAAACGCAATACAAAATTACAAAATTTGAATTTTGCATCCTTAATTTATACGAATATGATAGCAAATACGCGTTTGTGTGAAATCACGACGCGTTAGTATCTTTTGTCTACGGAGCGGATTGCTCGCTCACTGCCGTTCGTAACAGAGTGAGAAACGCGAGACATCGCCTTATTTTTTTTTAGTTCTTATTGTGTAGTAAGTATATATGATATATATATTTTAATAAACTACAATAACGAGGCTCTCTATAGCAATTTTTTTTCATCTTAAAAAGTAACTATTCTTTGCATAACGTCTGCTTGAAGAGAGTTTTCCGGCATTAACAGTTTTTTGCTAAAATTTCATTTTTTTTGTACGGAAAGGCATTATGAAAAAATTATATTTGAATTCCTCATCCTTAATTTATACGAAAATGATACCAAATACGCCCTAATAGGAAATTGCGACGCGTTACCATTATTTGTTTACAAAGCGGCGGGAGCTTACTTCCCCCCTCTGCCCCGCCCCACATTAAGTCCGGGACTGCTGGGGCCAGGCCTAAATCTGCTCATTTTGACCTAGGCTACATCTGTACCAAGTTTCATGCTTCGGTCACTTGCCGAAGGGTCCATGTCAAGAGAACCTCTAGTATTAAATATAGAAACAACAAAAACCAATAATATGTCAATCGATTCATTCGCTAAGTTAATTAATTATTTTATGAAACAAAAATAATTCATTCGTTCACTAAGTGAATGAATTTAATTAATACCTTTAGGACATCTCTATTTATTTTTCGTCGTCATCTGGTATCACAGTAAACGTCAAACGATACTCTCGATTTCTGAATTGGGGTATAGTTGATTATACTCTATCCGCATATGTGACAAGTGCACGATTTTATTGATTTGTAAATACTATTTGGCTAAGGCTATCTTGGCTAGATCTCAAAAATTTGCTATTCCATGATCATAGAGTCTAAGCTTAATTATGTTCTTCCGCGAGGAAAGAATATTTTTATTGAAATATTATATTTTAATGACACATAATAAACCCACAGAAAATTATTTAAGTTTACACCTCTCAAATAGAGCTCTTGAGCACGTAGCAGGGAGATCTAGGGACGAGTAAGTCAAATAGGAGAGCGTCCATAAACCACGTGGTTTCAATTTGTAATACCCCTCTCCCCCACCCACGTAACTTACAGTAGATTTTGCTTGGGCCTCTCTCAGCTGAAACGTTGTGTTTTTAAACAAGGCTTTTGATTATGGGGTTCGTCCCAAAACCGCGACAATAGTTTATAGCACTATTTTTGAAATACAACAATTTTTAATATGATAAAATAGCCGGTATACGGCCCAGCGTAGCTTTTTACGGTACCCCTCCCCCGCTAATCAAACCACGTGGTTTATGGACGCTCTCTAGAGATTGCGCTTCCCACACTACGTCGGTCGTTTTTGTGCTAAGACTCTTGCCGCATATTTGTCAGTTGTCTGAAAGGGATCCTTCTGCGTGTTTCTGGTGGTCGGCCAATTTTCATGGCGTCCCCCTCTCTTAAATTTTACGTTTTGGTGGGACTGAGACGGTGTGGATGACTAGTTGTCGGTGTGCGTAGGTAGAGTGTTTTCAGGCTAAAATAATTGTTTAATTTATTGACGGCAGAAAAATGTTTACGTGGTATCACTTATGAAATAATGTTCATTATTTCATTATTGTGCCTCAGGTGCGAGTGTTGAACTCAGCGGAAGGTCGACCAGTACAAGAGGCTCCGCCGTCGACGCCCGTTTCCGTACTAGGCTGGAGAGAGCTGCCGTCAGCGGGGGATCAAGTTATAGAAGTTAATTCTGAGGTAAGAATAGTTAATTCTAGCGTCAGGAGAAACAGGTCTTGACCCATTTTCATTAAATGGCTCTAAATCAATATATTTTTAAATATTTTCAAGTCAAATGACTGTTATACGTGGAGGGTCCTAACATAATGAATGAAAATAATTCTATAATATTTTAAAATGTGTTTTCTGGCAACACCAAAGAAAAAAAAACTGTCAGTTGTTAAAATAAAGACTCATTTAAACCTCATTTAAACACAACCTTGTCTTATATTTGCACATTTATTAAATACCTATATCATGTAACTGACCACATTCTGTAGAAAAATAATGTTTTTGCTTAAATTAATTTATCACTTCCTAATACAAACTGGTTTATTAAGCTGTGCAGATTTTTAAAATAACTGCGCAAACAAAATTTAGGATATTTTATTGCGCTATAAACAAAGGTAGCTGAGCAGTGATCATATATTTTTAACCTCTTCATTTTAAGAATTTAAATGCGGTTTTCACATAGTTAGAAAGTCTTTTGAGGAAAATCTAACTATTTTGTTGAAACAAGTCGGAAAAAGCAGCTGAAGGCAAAGAATATGTCCATCAAGATCTGAGCAAAGCTAGCATAATTAATTATTCAGAGAAGTAACAGCCCTTTTTCCCTATACACAGAAACGCGCAAACGAAGTAATGAAATGGCGCGGCAACCAGCGCATGAAAGAGAAGCAAGCAGTCGATATAGAAGCTATTCAGGCTAAAGACGCAGAGCACAGGGTCGCATACAGAGCTATGTTAGAGAAGAAACGAGGCATGGGCCGGATGAGGCTGAGACCGACCGGGCCGCGGCAAAAAATGATACAAGAGGACACGCATCCGACGCTCAGTGTTATTGTTAAAGGTTAGTTATCAGAAGTTATTCAAGCTAAAGACGCGGTACATAGGGTCGCATAAAGAACAGAGCTATGTTAGAGAAGAAACGAGGCATGGGCCGGATGAGGCTGAGACCGACCGGGCCGCGGCAAAAAATGATACAAGAGGACACGCATCCGACGCTCAGTGTTATTGTTAAAGGTTAGTTATCAGAAGTTATTCAAGCTAAAGACGCGGTACAAAGGGTCGCATACAGAACAGAGCGATGTTAAAGAAGAAATGAGGCATGGGCCAAATGAGGCTGAGACCGACCGGGCCGCGGCAGAAGTACAAAGAAGACACGCATCCGACGCTCAGTGTTATTGTTAAAGGTTAGTTATCAGAAGCTATTCAAGGTAGAGTGGTGTCAGAGGTGGGCTGTTTCTGGAATAGTCAACACTCGTACACCCTCTTTTCATCGACACGTTTTACGTACTAAACGTGATAGAGTGTAATCGCGTTGTCGCGTACATCGGGCACAAATACACGCTTTTTAGGGCACACAGTTTTATCTCATTGTGTTTTCCTTCACCGTTCAGCATGTACTAAATATACAAGTACTAATAAATTCCGTATAATTCATTGGCTCGACCGGCGGGACTCGAACCTGGGTCTTAAGATTGAGTCTAGCGTCCTACCAGCTGAGCTGCTGCTCCAATAATAAGTTTACTCAAAATCGATCAAGGTGTATCACTTTCAAATATATATATAAGGTCTTTCAATTTAAATGGAAAGTAATTTAGGAGGCGATTCAGTATATTTAATACACCACATTCCACTGCAAAGCACTTTTTTTTGCGCGAACTTTTTTTTCACTTCTCAGTACAAAGTGGTCCGATCAGCTGACTCAGTTTGTATGAACAAGTGAAGAAAAAGTTCGCGCTAAAAAAAGTACTTTGCAGTGGAATGTGATTTATTAACGATACTGAATTACCTCCTAAATTACTTTCCATTTAAATTGAAAGACCTTATATATTTATTTACTTACAATATGCCTACATTTATATTGCGCTGTGAGGACTCAGATCCGAAGAGAGATTCAGCAAACTGGGTTCTGTACTACTTGTGATAGTTAATTAATTGATAAGTGGTCACAGTATTAT
The DNA here is from genome assembly GCA_934047225.1 of Ypsolopha sequella. Lineage (NCBI taxonomy): Eukaryota > Metazoa > Arthropoda > Insecta > Lepidoptera > Ypsolophidae > Ypsolopha > Ypsolopha sequella. The sequence goes on from OW203991.1 coordinate 10,727,401, forward strand.
TTAAATTTGCTGTCTTTTGCTTTCCCTTGCTTGCTCTCTTTGCCTTAAGAGGCGTCGTTACGCGCAAACCTCCATACAAACGCTGTCAACACATTCTGGGATGTCTATGGAATATTTTAGGTTGAGTCCATTAACATTATCTAGGTCTATGTTTAAGTCGAACTAAAAATCATGAAATATGAGTAATTGTTAACAACATACCCCTAAAATACGTAAATTTAACAGTTTATTACCAAAACTGTAGCTGAATGTGCTTTTATTATTTAGATAAAATCAAAAAATTAATACGAGTCAAACATCGAAAATGTAATCTACGAGTAGATTAATAATAACAAAAATAATATTATTAAAACTCGCGTGAGCTGACATACTAAATTATTATTACATACGGCTTGAACACTCACGTGTGATTGTTGTTGACTATATGCCAACTGTTTCACCGATACAATTTCGGCATTATCAAGGCGAGTGTCGTTCTTAGGACGACGACGCGGCGTTCACCGTCGTTGTCAAACGGGCACTGGCGGCCGCCGATCGGCGAGCTGCACGCATTGCTCGTGCGCTGAGCGTTGGCTGCGTCGTCGATAGGGGTGGGATGGTGGATGCACTTGATTCCTTTGATTGTTCCAATTGTTTGTTATTAGGGGCGGTTATTAAACAAAACGAACTCACAACATCGTCACTGTCACTGGGCACTGTCCTAAAGTTGCTCGATCCATCGAGAACCGGTTTCCAAGACGGAGCCAGCTGCCAACCATGATCCCTGTTGAAGTTGGGGTTACGACTTATCTCGATGGCTTCGTGTATTTTGCGAGGAATGGTATATTTCTCCTTCACTAATACTGTAGCCTTGTCGAAACAGATGAAGTGGGTCGTATCCGAACTTAGTGCAATTTAACAAAAATAATGTTTGAAAACGTCCACAGTCTTGCCAAAAGGTGGTTACTACTGAAACAAGTTTTCAGTTATGCGCTGGCGACGAAATCGGCACGATTGTATTGTCCTCGCAAGTTTAATGGAGCGTGCACCTTATAGCGAAATGAAACAGCATGACATTTGGCCACGCCCACAACTGAATTGGTCGCGTCATGATGTCTGTTCTTAATTGATCATGTTTCCTGGATACTAGATACCACAGAGGTAACTAGTACTGCTATGTCTATGCTAAATACTAACATATTTAACGTTTTTATAATCAGGTGACGTCGACGGTTCCGTAGAAGCGATACTGGATATTCTAGAAACTTACGACGAACATGAGATAGTCAAATTGGATCTCGTACATTTTGGTGTTGGACAAGTGACGCCAAACGATTTAGAGGTAATTACAATTATAGATTGTCTTAAGGACGCTGTTACAAAGTGACGAAAAGACCGTGATATGTATATATACAAGGTGACTTTTTGATCATCGTCCAAATTCATACTGGAGGCTTAATAAGTGATCAGTATCTTGGATCAGTAACAACTTTTGTGAAATTCGTAAACTGAAATTTCGGCTTCCCATAGAAATTCAGTTCCACTCCCGAGCGAATCACTATGGGGAGTCGAAATTTCATTTTACGAATTTCACCAAAATTGTTATTGATCCATGATATTGATCACTTACCAAGCCACCAGTATGAATTTGGACGATGATCAAAAATTCACCTTGTATATATAATCAAATTATCTCAGCTATATATAAAAAAATATCAACTAATCTGAGAAAATTTGATTTTACCATATTAAAACCAATGTTTTTTGGGAAAATTTAACTCTAGCCCAAAAGTTAAAAGGTTTAAAGTATCCTTAGATACCAAAACACTTAAAAATTTGGTGTATTTGCCGGAAAATGTACCGAAAACGTGCTGAAAAACAGCGAATAGTTAAGCATTTCGTAATAGCATCCTTAACAACTATATACTTTTGTTGCTAAGAGACAAGACCGATGAATTGCTGTATATTATTCTGATAAATCAATGTAGTACCGTACGGTAGTATATAACTTTAAACTCTCGCGTTTTGTACACATTATAATATATATAATCGGGTCTACCGCGATCAATTTTTACCTTTTTACGAAAAGGGGACGCCCGACGTTTCGAGACAGTTGCATGTCTCGTGGTCTACGGGAAACTGGCAAGTATGGCGAGGCGCAGTGATGAGATGCAGGTGACGACCGAAGTATTTTCTTTGTACCCGCAAAAACACTTTAGTCTTTAAAATTAATTGTTATCTTATTCACGCACGGCACACAACACTCACAGTATCCGGAGATGCACTAAGAGATGCCTAAAATATCGCCTTTTTGCGGGTACAAGGAAAATACTTCGGTCGTCACCTGCATCTCATCACTGCGCCTCGCCATACTTGCCAGTTTCCCGTAGACCACGAGACATGCAACTGTCTCGAAACGTCGGGCGTCCCCTTTTCGTAAAAAGGTAAAAATTGATCGCGGTAGACCCGATTATATATATTATAATGCGTACGGTAGTAGGTACCAAATAACTAATGCACGTAGGTAATATTCGGTTTTTAAGTATTCCAAGTTCATAACAAGGTAAAAGATTTGATTTTAGACCTAAATAGTATTAGTATAAGATATGCGATTACCGGCGTGAAATATTTATTGTGTGCTATACTATACCTTTATAGCAACGTGGGCACAACAAAGTTGCAACAAGACTGGAAAACAGTCATTCCACCTCGTCAATAAAAATTTTGAAAGATATTTTGGTAATATGACGTCATCTGACAATTTGTGTTTTTTTCCCGGGGTCCTAAGAAAATTGGCCCAGCAAGCTGAAGGCTTTCGATTTGTTCAGGGATCCCTAAAAATATCCCAGTCTCATTTCTTCCATAACCGAACAAACATAAAGAGCTGGAAGGTTTTCTAAGTGTTTGGGGTAGGTATGTTCTATTGCATTGCAACTACAAGGAGCTTGTAAAATGCATGCATGACTCTAAAATCTCTAAATAAAAATAAACATCGTAAGCCTTCGTTTCACCGACGATACTTACGTCCCAACCTGACAAGGAGCCTATCGTTGTACTTCTGGCACAAATATACAACGTGTAACAGAAAGGTGTAACCATATTTGAAGAGCTTATTCAGTCAATGGTATAGAACAACTTTTACTATGAAGCCAACCCTGAAATCTCAAAAAAAAATCTGCCCTTCCATACATTTCGGCCGAGCGGCATTGCATTTTTCTATGAAACAGTCGATTTTTTTTCTCAAGATACAGGTTTGAAAAGGTAGAAAAGTTGTTCTATACCATTGACTGAATAAGCTCTTCAAATATGGTGACACCTTTCCGTTACACGTTGTATAATAGGCCTTTACATATGAATTTGCCGAAATTTTCTAACAGATTCATGAGTTCATAACTCCTGTAATTCAATAGCTATTTCAATTATTTGTTTTTTATTTGAAAGTTGATTTCAATGTCTTACATCTGCGTATTAAATTTTGTTTCCATTTTCAGTATGATTATAAAAATTAAACCTTCAGAAATAGTTTGTCCTAAATGCCATCCATTTCCATGATAAGATTTGTAATAATTTTTTAAAGCTGACACTTTCCAAAAATTAAATGTAATTTTGTTGTCAGCTTAATATTGTCTCATTCATACACATAAGAAATTAAATAATTTGGATTTGTCATTCCTAAAAAAAAATGCAAAAGTGTTAGTACTGAAAATTGAGTTTCCTTCAAATTCTTTATAGAAACCGGCAATTTCATAAGTAAAGACCTAATATGTGCTTTTTGGAGTGTGTAAGTTTTATCAATGTTTTCCTTCACCGTCAGCAAGTAACTTTTCTAAAATAATAATATATTTAATGTGGTAAACCATCAGATAGCGGAAGCCTTCAACGCAGTGATCTACACTTTCAACGTGGATTGCCCCCCGCCCCTCGGCGGCGAGGCCAAGAAGAAGGGCATCCTAGTAAAGAGCCACAACATTATCTACAAGTTGGTCGATGACGTTAAGGACGAGCTCAGTCTCAGGATACCGAAGAGACAGGAGGAGGAATTCATTGGTACGTTCTTCGATAAAATGGACTTTACTAAATGGCCGAAGACCGGCGGGTCTACCGCGTAATTCTGATTTTCATCAACATCAACTTGAGATTGAAATTTGACGTGCGTGCGAAAGAGATCGCATGTTAGGCGGGCGTCGTCGCACGCACGTCACATTTCAATCTCAAGTTGATGTTGATGAAAATCAGAATTACGCGATAGACCCGCTGTTCTAAAACGTCTTGCTCATCCGACTAGAATTGCTCGGTGATAGGGGTTTGGTTTTGGAACGTTACCATAATTACTAACTTTTCCAGGTGAAGCGAACGTACTGCAGCAGTTCTTGGTGACAGAAGGCAAAAAGAAGGTTCCAGTTGCCGGCTGCCGATGTATAAAGGGCTCCTTGGCTAGAAACTCGTTGTACAGAGTCATTAGAGGACTGGACGTAGTCCACGAAGGTAATAAAGACATTTACCATCAGGGAAAGTAGCGCTGAAGACCTTTTCGCTTTTGTTACTATAGTACTGTGTGAAAAGCAGCTATAGTAGGTAGGGCCTCGATAGTCCGCTAATCTGAACGACGTTTCTCAACAACTCGCAGTGCCACGTAGTACCGTGTTAGAGTCTGTCTAGCGAATGATGACAGTAACAGACCTTACATGGGTATGGACATTTTTTTTTTCATTTCTCTATACCCGTCTCAGGTAAAGGTACTATCAACATTCGCTAGACAGACTATTTAGGTGCTACATGTATTTGTCGTTTTGTCGTCCGCCACACAACTTAAGGCAACTTTCCGCCATTTTGTTCTACCTACCACTGTGACGTGGCATTTTTAGATATGTGAAGACTATTTAGGTTTTACAAGTTAACGAGTAATAGTCGACCAACATAAACTGATAATTTCTTACAAATTCCATTGAAAATTACTTAGATGAAGTTGTTAGTTGAGTAAAACAGCTAGTAAAAATACAAGTTAACGAACCTTTTAAGTCCGCATTTTGTGACAGGCAACTGCGTGGCCCGACACGCACTTAGCCAGCCGATAAATTTTTTATTGCACATTGTGCTTGCACCTGGTCACTACTGCGCCTATTGAAAAGCGTATATGGGGGTGGTTATCAAAATAAACAGATTAACCACGCTCCGCTATAGTTGCTAAGTCAGTTACGTAAACAAACCGAACAAACCCAAACGGACTTCGTGACCGACCATTGAAGTGTCAAATTTATACTAAACTTATTAATACACTTTTCATGTAAGGCCAACGGGAGTCAAAGTAGGCGAGGCATCAATCACATTTACGACCTTTCGCAAAATCTACGGAAGTCAGTAACGTACGAATTACTGAAACTGCCGTTAACCGCTCTCTCTGTACGTAATTCCAGGTAAACTAGCATCAATGAAGCACTTGAAAGATGAAGTGAACACAATAAAGCGGGACATGGAGTGCGGCTTGCGGTTCGAGGACATCACCTTCGAGATGAAGCCGGGCGACACCATTGTATGTTACAAGTTGGTCGACGCTAGTGACAGAACCGGGTGGGACCCCGGGTTTTAACATATTCGAGTCTCTGTACAAAGCTAGATAAATTGTTACTGTAGTTTTAATGGTGTTTTATTTTTCTTTGCTTAGATTATTTTTCTCCTGGGCTGGGTTCTGTTTGATCACCGACGCGACGACCAGAGATCATGACATCTCTTTTGCACCCGTTTAATTTGCATATGCTATCCTGCTGTCAGTGGTCGGCACGTAATCAAACTGAACGCAGCCCTATGATGCCCTAGATGACTATGACGCGACGCTCCTAAAATGCGCAACTGCAACGCCATCTAAGTAAACTCGTGGCCGAATAAAACGTGGTCTGTTCCATGCACAGATTTAATTATCGTATCTCCATAGATATCATGGAACCACATCCATGGTATAATAAGATTAATAAGACATGGTATGTCCCTCGCTGATTATTATATTGTTTAATTCACCATGGAATGGGGGTAGAAGGTGAATCGCTGTAATTGTACTGCACAAATGTGGGCACCCACCGAATATAATTTTCTAGTTGGAACAGTCCATGTTTTATTCGGCCATAAAACTTAAGCTTACCTCAATTTGAACATTGACAACAGGATAGCATATGCATTATTGCACGAGTGCGAGTGAATAATCACGGGAGCCCGTTCGGCTACGCTGAGATTTATAAATATTTGGAGCACACTTAGGTTTAGCGTCATCGGACAAGCTTGCCTTTTTCGTTCGACACAATGATTTCCAAAGTTTAAAGCGAGTTGAATGTTGGTTGTGCAATTCGGAAATGCATCAAACCGTTCGAGTTGTGACTTGTTTTAACCGAGTGGTTAGTCATTGGTAGATATTAGATATACAAAAATTATGTTTTTTTTTGTAAATCATATATTTCTCCCCACCATTATTTTACGACATAGGAAATTGCGGACCGCACGACATACCTTTCTAGATAAATATCCAATTTAGGCACAAATAAACCTACGATAAAACAACATGTGACATAAAAAGAAAGATTTAAAATCCAATTTGGGTATGCGGTATGTTAGCAACACAAGACGACGGAGCGCCCCTGCCGGACGAGCGTGGCAACAGTTTTGAGTCATCGACGGCTGCGCGCGCACGGTGATATAAAAGGCTGGAACTAAGCGGCGCGCGACATTATGTTTTGTAATTTTGTGCTGAAATGATGAAGTCAGGGTTTACTTCTATTTTGCGGCTCTTGACCATCTGCCGCCTGTAGTTAACAGGTATGATTTATCTGAAAATGTATGTTAAGTGCGAGTTAGACACGCACACTAAGGGTTCTGTAAAACGCTTCCAATTTATTTTTAAGTACTTTAAAATTTCCCTGATTCCCGACTTTCAAAATTTTGAGAACCATCCAATCAATTTGGCTTTTTCTTTTCGTCGAAGCTATTATTATTTGCAACCGCAGAGTAATGTTATTTTGGTCAGTCTGGAGAAAAGTTAGTTCCGGGATACGAAAACCAATTTCTCCCCTTACAACAATTTTAGGATTTGATTTAAACAATCTTTTAGAATTGCAAAGTACCCAGCAGCGCAGTAGTAAATGTACCATCAAAAAAATTGCCTCTGACCCACGCATCACACTTATTACCCTTGCAATACGGGTGATAAGTGGGCCTGCGGGTTTTTATTTGATATACAGATCTGCCACAGATATAACGCACATAGTCCTTGCCAATGTTCTTATTCTCGAAAAATAGCCGAAACATGAAAAATAGCCGAATCATAAAGAAAAGCACTATCATTTTGATTCTCGTTAGAGAAAATAGAAGTCAAAGTAATTTTAGAACATGTGCAAAATCGCTACGGGGAATTAAGGGTGCCATTTTGATGTCTCTAATCTCTAATAGCCGACCGGACGTGCACATTTTAATTGAATAAAAAACGTAAGGAAATACGAACTTTGCCGAAGAATGGCGAAGATATTTATAAAGATGTAGTTTAATTATCTCGACTATTTATCTATGTATTGTTTAATAATTGTGTGATTAAAACCCCCAAATGTTTTGGCACTACCCGCAACAATTTCCCCATTGCCAAAGTTTAGCTGGTAGAAAATATTAATTATGCTCGCATTTGTACATTAATTGTATTTTCGTGCAGTAAAGAATTATATTATTATTAAGATCACCTATGCGCATTATTTAAATGGTACGTCTACTTACTGACCAAAATGTATGAAAAAGCAGCATTTTTTTTCGTAATTTCTGGGCTTGTCATAGTACCTAAAAGTTGACGAGTTCTATCTCTAGTTCTCGGATTACAATGCACTCAGTGAATGGGACAGGGGTCTTATTGTCTAACTTCAACATCTATTGCTATCGCTTTCAAATGTATCGTGATTGCCTAGTAATGAAATCACATCATTTTTAGCCAATTTAAAAGCGATAGATATTTGAGTTAGACAATTTAGGCACCGCCCCTAACCCATTCGTGTGTACTACGCAGTGGCGTGCACAGAACTTTTTGCTGGAAAAGCAAACAATTTGTCAAGAACAACAATAAAAAAAATATAAAAAAATTTAAATATCACTTTAAAAAAAAAAGTTTGTATAGGAAATTTTCAATCTAGGGTAGACATTGTCTACCATGGCGTCATACAATTTTTTTTTTTTCAAAGTGATATTTAAATTTTTTCATATTTTTTTTATTGTTGTTCTTCAGTGGGCAAACTGTCGATTGCGGTCGACCGGTGATCGCAAGCAGTTTTAGGGTCGATGCGCACTTACTTACGAAAACGCAAAAGTTTACAAAGGCCCGTCCGGCCCAATAAGAGCGTAACTCTAATTCAAAAAGGATACCAGGTGAAATATTTAAAATAGTCTAAGTATCAATTAAAATCGAAAGTTAATTTAATTTAAAACAAACAAATCGCTCAGCAATTAACTGCTTTGTTTGGATCAACGTATTTGTGCGAATCAGCTTTTTCTGAAATGCAAATAATTAAGTCAAATTACCGCAATCGGCTTACTGACGAACATCTGTGTTCGTGCTTACGTTTGGCACTTAGTAAATACGTGCAATCCTACGAGAAATTATTAGAAAACACGAAGTCCATCCATCGACCTCTAAATAATATGGACGTAGCTAGGTAAGTACCTACAATAACTGCCTTTACATAAAAAAAAATATGCTTGCGAGTCGATCACTTGTCATCCAATTATATTGTCGTAGATCGCCGATTGTGTAAGGCTGCCCACCCCTGGTGTATGCTATTAAAACAGGTCTTGTACAAATGAAAATACCAAAACATATAAAGAGAATCCTCTATTAAATATTAACTTGATAGGCTTGTATTCGTGTCTCACTAGATTTGAACAAATCATTTCAATAAATAAAATTCTAAACATACATAAATTAGTGACCTCGCTTATAATAGTTAAGTGGGGATAAGGCAACATAATTAATTAATTGTTATGTCGGTTATAAATTATATAAAGTAACCCTTGGAAGGGATGATTTTCTTGATTTAAACTTTTCATTATATTGTCATTTAGATCTTACAAAAGTACATGATTTGTACAGTCAAAGAAATTAAGTAATTTTTATCTTCCAGTAATTAGTGAAATTTACGATTACCCTAAGTTTGTAAACATTTGCTTCCAAAAATTTTGTTCCTCAAATAAAGAGAGAGCAGATGGTTCGTACGTACATCAAATAAATATGGCTCAGTATTGGTTTGACATAAAATACGCCTTGGGTAAGCGAGGGGTGGAGTGTAGGAATCTTGTTGATGTTAGATACTGGTACTTTGCAAGAAGTGGAATCTTGCAAAACTTATAAAGCAAAGTACAGCATATAATCATCATCCATCAGCCTAGTTCGTCCATTGCTGGACATAAGCCTTTCCAGGACTTTGCCACTCCCGGCGGTCATCCTGGAAGAATTGCCCATACTCACACACGCTGGGCGGGCGGGTTGGTGAGCGCGGTGCCGGAACCCTCGCACCAGTGACGCCACTGCACGTCACCAGTATGTACCAAATAAGGCCCGGCTATTAGGGATGGATATACCGCCATCCATCGGTCCCAGGCATGGTGGGCCTCCTGGTTTTTTGCCTGTGAGCTGTCCTCTTACTCTCCCCGAATTACTTCGAGGGGGTCTCCAAGTAAGATAGTGGCACCTCCACAGTCGAGCCCGGCATCAGCTCTACCACCTATCATAATCATAATCAAACCAAATTCTAAACACGCCAAAGTTCTCCGTTAGTAAACAAGTTAAATGATCAAAAATTATTATTTTTCCTTCCTCGGATACCCAAGGCGTTATTTTTTCATAACCATAAACCTGCTTCCTTTAATAGAAAACTACCATTAATAAAAGCACAACCTATTTTTAGGGTGGACAAAACAAAGATACGTAGAAATTAACAATATGTTAACGTAAATAATGTTTCTAATAATATTTTTGAACCTTAGTTACGTATTGCATTGATTAAGCACATATACATCTTTTATTAAAACGGCAAAGGACTTTCTCCTAAGGCCTAAGAGCTGACAATGTGCTGCCAGTTTAGAAAAAAAAAAAAAACAAGATTTATAATACCAGAATAATTACCAAAGGTCTGCTAGAAATAGCAATGCACTATTTTTTTCAAGTTTTCTTAACACACTCAGATCCAAGGGCATTTTGAAAACTTTTTTCAAAGGCCACAATACGGGAGTTAATTTTGTTATAAATAATGAACTTTTTATTTGACACCCATACCAAATAGATCAAAAAAATTAAATTATTATTACATACAGCTTGAACACTCACGTGTGATTGTTGTTGACTATATGCCAACCGTTTCACCGATACAATTTCGGCATTATCAAGGCGAGTGTTGTTCTCAGGACGACGACGCGGCGTTCACCGTCGTTGTCAAACGGGCACTGGCAGCCGTGGCCGTTAATTGTATCGGTGAAACAGTTGGCATATAGTCAACAACAATCACACGTGAGTGTTCAATGCGTATGTAATAATAATTTAGTATGTCAGCTCACGCGAGTTTTAATAATATCAAAAAAATTGTCTGGGCCACGGCTTTTTTTCTCGCAAAGGAAATTTATAGAATCATGTGCAGTTTACGATACACAAGTGCAAAATAAAATTCCATTTGGATACAGGATTTTATGCTGTGTATACAAATGGACACTCATGGCGCTGAGGGTTTTAAACAACGTCTATTTACAGCTAAAAACTTGAAACATTGATTGCCAAAGGAGACTGTTTTTAGCAAAAGTAAAAATTTTAGCTCGTCGAAAACGTTGTCTATGAAAACTATGCTATTTAAAAACAGTAAATGCTATTTCTAGACATTTACTAACTAAGCAGACTTTCAATAATTATTCTGGTAAAGAAGGTTTTTAATTCCAAAATGGTAGCTTTTTAGCAGCTCTCAGGGCTTTTAGGTAAACTTCGGAGGCGTCGCGACTTGCGTGTGCGATCTGCAAAGGAGCCGTATGTCATCTAGCTGTATGGACACTGGGACGATTTTTCCCTATTCATAGAACGTAAGAAAATTCCAAAATAACTAACGCATACAAACAAACATAGCTGCATATAACTTTCTCATCTATAGTATAGTATATGTACGAGTATGTAGAATACATAAATGTATCAATTATTAAGGCCACAAAGAAAAAAATAATTATACGTAGGTATCACAGACATTCAATCTAGTATTACATGAAGGGTAAGCGGGAAGAGGGATCATAGTCAACAGAAGGTAAATTTGAAATAAGTAGAAAAAACTTGCTTAGGTTATTATTTTAGAACTCTGCTTAGTGGGCTTATTGTAATCACAGTTAATTATTGTAATACCATTTTTTTTTTCTCAAAAGCAAACTTTGCTATCTGCCCATAGCCCCCCATATTCACAGTTAAAAGACAATTTTTTTTTACTTTTCGTACTAGTTATGACCTTTTTTTTAAATTAGGTTTTTAAGCTTCTTGAGTCCGGTTTATTTTTATAAGCGATATTCTGCGGACTGTGTTATTTTTTTCAAGTTTTTGTTTTCGCTCAATCATTGTTATCGAGACATTTTAGGAGACGGCACTATTTACTCAATTTTGAAAAAAAATTGACAATGATCTTTCTTCCCGCGTACCCTTCACATGTCTGTGATAGATATACAGTCGCAGAAGATGTCTTTCACTCTATCTTGTGTATGTACAATATCTCCGTAACTTTCAACAGTTCAACTTTACTATTTTTACTTAAATTCACATAATTTAATGGTCTGACTATACTATGTTCAAAGGTGCTGTGTGAGACTGACTCGGTTTGTATTTATCAGCTGCGTGTTCACTAGAGGCAGCCGCCGCGCCGGTTGAGGCAGCTCGAGTGGAGACGCTGCCTCAACCTGAGTCACGCCACGCCGTGAGGCAAGTATCGTCGCTTCGGACCGAGACATTTTGTCAGATTTTTGTCGCGCGCTGTGGGCCGTGCGTGAAACAGATAACAATTAATTTTAAAGATTTAAATTTTTTTGCGAGTAGAAGGAAAATACTTGTCTCGTCATCTGCATCTCATCACTGCGCCTCGCCATACTTGCCAGTTTCCCGTAGACCACGAATTGGTCGCGGTAGACCCGTTTACATATATTATAATAAAACTGGTTGTATCACGTGTTAATTTAAGTAATTTAGAACGCATATAAATATGCTGAGTTATTTAAAAATAAATAAATAAAATCCACATACCCCTTTGAACGTAGCATAGACATTACCTTAAAAATGTATTTGGGCTATATATTTACATTAATAGATGTTATTAAAATTAAATACACGAAAAGTGTAACTCACTGATTATTTTTTAGTTTGCATGCTGCTGTCAATACAGAACTAAAAACCAAAGTAAATATTGTTACCAAATTCAATCGCGTAACGAGCATTGGGACTGATATTGAACTTAATAACTACCAAATAGGGTATATTTTTATCATACAAATAGTTCGCACAAATACCAAGGAAATAGGTAATCGCGTTTTTGCAAGCAATATTTCTAAATTCTCAGTTTTTTACCTGTCTTGCAAATTGAAACAAATTTGTATAAAGAGAACCATGGTTATCTCTAAATCTTATAATTATCTAAATGGCTCAACAACTGTAAGATCAACATTTTAATAACGCTACAAAACCTAATGATTCATTGATAATGATAAGGTATTCATTTGTTTTATAATCCGATAGGTATCAAGTTGTTTAAATGCTCTCTATATGCAGCGATATAAATATCGCTGTCTATATATGTATATAATATGGAAATCAATGTGGAACGGAATCTATGTAGATAACAAGTATGAGACACCATGGTTGCTGTTTGCTACATGAAAAAACATTATTTTTAGCTACCTACAAATATCTATAGCTGAAACTTAATATTTAAAAACAAAAGCTAGACCGAGTCTCACATCAAAATTCAATAAAATCTTTCAAGTCTCAAAGACGAGTCAATTGCAACAACATTTTAAATTGATAAACAAATAAATAAATAATAATTATTGAGGGCAATAAGAAGCCCATGAGTGCATTTGCGATGCAAAAGCAATCTTTGATTGCTTTCATTCCTATTAGATATATTTATATACAAGTGCGCGAGAAAAAATATCTCCTTACACTTCATAATTACAATATACATTCGACTATACAAGAATCTCATTTTACATTTCTATTACTATCTAAAAATGTACCTTCGTATATCAGTTTTACGAACTTACACCTCTGGCTGTACCTGTATTTTCCGAAACTTTGCCGTGCTACGTGAACCTAAAGGCGGAATAAAAAGGAAATACTGGTCAAAAACCATTAACTAAGACATTGAACTATAGACATTATAGTTGATTAAACAGAACAAGGGATAGTCAAAACTAGGTAAACACAGCAAAGTTCAAGAATACCAACAATAACTTTACCCATATTTACAGACTAAAGACTTTCTAAAATGGAACATTACTTGTCAGTACATTCGCCCCCAAACCCCAAGTATTATCCGTTACACAGAGCGACGCTACCGCATAAGGTCATCGGTCTATTACAGGGTCCTTATTCTAATGCAGCAGCATCGCCTTAACGTGTAAGACTAGTCAACAATGTCGATTCTGTCGAACCTCCGGTGCGGGCGCGAGCAGGTGTGCGCGTCGCCGTTGTGCGTGCGCTGCGGTCGCGCCCACGTGTTCACGCAGCCGTCCGCGCACGCCGTCACGAAGTAGTCCGCACGGAACAGCAGCGCTGTCAACCTCTCATGAGCTATCTTCTTACAAACTAGAGGCTCCAACACCGGACACTCGTCAAAGCGTGGGCAAGATGGCGTCCCGATCAGTTTCAAGGGATCGTACGAGTCGGTCGCTTGCCCTCCAGCAGACTTTCCTCGTAAAGCTACCGTACTAGAGGCAGAGGACTTCTGTTCCGGTTTCGAAGTCAGGCTAAAGTTCCGTCGATGTTCCGATCGACGCTCCCCGAAAGAGAAGCCGGCCAATCGCTGCGTTAACGAGTTTACCCCCAAAGAGCCGGAGCTCTCCTCTTTTGCTTTCCCGACGCTGATGTTTAACGTCGATACGTTGTTAACTTTAGTCGTTTTCGGGTTCAGTTTAGTCCCGGAAGGTTCTCCCGCCGCGTTCGATTGCGTACCGCTGCTCAGTTCTGCGTGTTTATGTCCTATTTTATTCGTTTTAGCTCCTTTAGCTTGAACCTTCATTCCCGGCACTCCGTTGGGCGAGAACGCCGCTTGACTGTTCGGCGAGAGATGAGCCGACGCTCGCGCTCTGACCGGAGGTCGCAACACGTCCTCCGTCAAGTCCCAAAAGCACAACTGCGTGTCCTGAGATACACTACCTAACCTATAACACTGCACACTCTCACTTTTCTGTCTATCGTCCTCTACACCCTCCTCGCTCTCGGGGTCACTAAAACTAACTATATACGGGTCAAAGGCCACGACGGAGACCCAGGACCTGTGCCCCTGCCCCCGTGCCACCACCCGCCTCTCCCCGAACGACCAGACTGTCACGAGATCGTCCTCACCGCCGACAACTACGTACTTTCCATCCGGTGACCAGCACACGCAAAGGAAACCTCCGAAGTATGACCGCGCTTTACCTATCAGCTCCATGGTATCGTAATGGAACACTCTGAGGAATCCGTCCTGCGATACCACCGCCAGGTTTGTCCCGCAAGGAGAGAATGCGAATTCGTTTATACAGCTTCCATCTACCCCTATGACCCACCTGTAGAGGGGGTTTCTAGTAGACTTGGTTCTACAAGTGTGTATGGAGTAGCCGTCTCCTTGCTTGAACAGCTGGTAGTGTGGCGCGGTCGTGCCGCATGTCAACTCTTCGTTGTACACGTACAGCTGCCCTGAAGCGTGAGCCGCTATGAACAGATTGCTGGACCCGGGTACCCACTTGATGCACGTCACTCGTGTTTTGTCGATTAGTCTCTGAAAAAATAACACATGAGAATGAGAAAGTGCTCAGACACAATAAAAAAACAATCAATACAAAAATTGAGGATGATGTGCATACATTTTAGCAGTTTTTTTTAAATACTAATATGACGTTCTTCCCTTTACCTTTTCCCATCCTTTAAAATTTTGCTATAAATTTTATTATGGAGGTTTTATTATAGGCCTTATAAAAACTAAAATGGCCAAAAAAATAAGAACCAAAAAAATAAGGTTCCGTAGCATAAATAAAAACCAGAATGTTATTTTAAGATACTAAGATAATTTTCGTGTCTGTCTGTCTGTCTATTACAGAGGTTTTTCTTGAAAACAATGTGACATAGGAATTTTAAATTTGGCATAATGTTAGGTCTTGATAAATAAAAATTATTGTTTTTATAAGCCAATTTATAAACAACAAATTGATGTTTATATTTAATTTGGAAAGTTCAAGCTATAACAAAAATTTTTTTTTTTTGTCCTTTGCTTTGCTAACTTGCAATCGGTTTTAAAACCATAAGCAGTTTTTATAAGGGTAAGTAATTAGAGGCTTGTTAGGCATGCCCTCCCAGTGTCGGGTTGCCTTCATGATTTATATTATAATTATAAGTTGTCCCATGTGTGCTGCCTTTTCAGGCGTCTTGTTTGGAGTGGTTCGCTTAGACCCTGAGCAAGTCTGTTTTCATGATTGACAATCCTATTTCTGTAGGTTTTGTTCCTGATATTTGATTGATATATAACAAAAATTACCTCTTTTTTAACAAGTTTACAGTGTTTTACTTTACAAGTGCATACTCATGACGCAGTTCAAAATTTCAAAACTTTAATAAACTTACCTCTTCATTATACAATTTACTAAGCTCCTTCTTGATAGGATCAATCAGCTGTATTTGGCCAGTAGAGAATCCGATCACAAGAGCCACAGTATCTGGTGTCATGGTGACAGTGTTGAAATCGTGACACGTCGGGTTTGTGCTCTTATACATCTTCTTATCCACTGGCTTTGTGAGATCTGCTGCCTGGTGGAAACGTTTTTTTTATTGATTTGGAATTCATATACATTTAGGCTAGAATAAATTACAATTAAGTAATGATTTATTCCAAAAGTCCCAAACATTTTAGTTCCATAAGGAAATGATGAGGGACCATCCGTCTAAGTAGTATATAGCATTGAAGTATATAGAATATATATACTTTCTTGGTTTTATTTCTTAGTTTGTAAATGTCACAATTTTTAGACTATGCTAATACCACTATACTGGATTTGAAATTATGCTTGATATAACTACCTATGACTCTATGAGTCCTCAGCCTTATATTAAGATTTATTTCTCAAAGAGATTATAAATCCTTAGATTTTTTTGACTGAACTGGATCCTAATCTATAGAAGAACCACCAGAAAGGAACAAATACTTTTTTTAATGCATGTCACGTTTATTTTAATAAAAACAAGAAATACCAGGTATATTGGTTAGGTTTGGTTTATTTCTATGTCTGAATAGAAGAAAAATAATCAGATTTGATTGATCTTCAGATGGTGCACACGTATTCTCAATTCAGTTGTTTATATTATCCATTTAAAATGTTTATAAAGAGACAGTCATAATTTACATTCCTTAACCCTCCTCAGAATCAAGAGGTTTTTCAATCTCTGAGAAGTAACTTAACCAGAAGAATTATTGATTTTTGATAACAATTTATTTCTGGGAACATCATAGATGAAGAAATTCTAAAGGTTTCTGATTTTCTGATGCAATATGCCATTCTTATCTTTTATTAGAGTTCAATCAATGAACATATGCCGGAGTATTGCAAATTTTAGGCCTACTGCTTGCCCTTCATGGTTAACTGCCAGAAACTCCCAATATCAGGTCTAATCAACATGTGATAGCAATTAACTACCAATGTGATATCTATGAAACAAAATCAGTTATGTCCTTCATTTTACGTAATACAATCATGAATGATAGCAATGTAAACTAATCAGCGGATTTACCTTCTTGACCCCTCTGTAGACGTAAACATAGAGCTCCTTGCCATGGTTGAAGCAGATGCGATCGTCGGAGCCCCCGCCGCCGTCGGAGCCGGGTGCGCCGCCCCCGGGGCCCGCCGGCAGCGACACCAGGGACACTCGGACGTGCGTCGCTCCAGAGCCACTCGGGTAACCCACACGATTCGGACGAGAGTACTCGGACAGTGTCATCAGCCTGTACGTCCCTTCTCTCGTCACGAACTGGGTCTTGACGTCGTCCTTCCCGCCTGAATCGGACTGCACGGCCATGTTACCATATTATCCTGTTATAATTTCATGAAACTGTCGCCAAAGAAGCCCCAACGAGTGACAGGTCAGCCTCGTAAAGGGATGTCAGCGCAGCCGGTGGTTTGAGTCTGATACGACATGTAAATTCACCAAAACAGACGTTGGTTCTTTACCGGTCGTCTGAGATATTATTTATTAGTAGTTTTCAAGCAAACAACACCGTATTTTAATTATTTTCACAATAACATAGAAGTCAGGTGTCTGAGACAACATGACGGTTCATTGTCTATAGTTTTTCGTTTTCTTTTGTCAGAAAGACTAACTACGTTCAGTTTGATCGCCCGTTGACGGGTAACGGTTATCAGAATAAACAGATATCATACTTGGCTAGAATAAATCAAATAAACCCATACGGACTTCGTGACCGATCATTGAAGTGTCATACCACCACCAAACACCAAGTTCATACCATGGTGGTTTGTAGTGGCCTGAAGTTTGCTGCACAATCACGTTTGACAGCCAATTTCCTCCAACGATTTATGAGGTTTGTTCACGATAGCTGAGTGTGTTTATTTTATAATCTGATGACCACACCATGAGTCTAAATACTAAAGACAAACGCAATGGTGTATGGCATTATCATGGCATTATTCAATAATACTCAATGTATGGCATGATGGTTTGCATAGAGTATATTGAATACAGGATGGTTGCATTTAAAAAATAAATAAATGTGTGTCTTCGTATTCATGTACGTGCCAGCCTCTTCAAGTTTTAATACCATAATGTTTGAATAGATGGCACTACTGTTAAAAAAAATAGGCGCAGACCTAAATAGATTTAGGACTACCCTCAGAAAAACAATTGTTCTAAGGGCCTACCCCCAAGAAGCTTTATAAACTTCTTGCCTAGCCCGTACTATAAATAAATATATGCACCGCCAAACGTGACAAAAGTGTACTCGAACGTGCTTCGTGTCTTTTCTGCAGAGTAGTAGGTATCTACTTAGTACTTTTGCTTGCATTTTGGCTGCCCTTACACTCTCTGGCGGCTCTGTTCACTTTATTTTCACGCTCAATCTGCTTTCACACATTCCGACCAATGTAATAGGACCGTTGCCTATTTGTTAAGTAGGTATTTTACTAGTGCTCGCAACATAACAAACGGATCTTGATAAAAGGAGGAAGAGAACGGACATGACGCGACCAACTCAGTTGTGGGCGTGGCCAAATGTCATGCTGTTTCATTTCGCTATAAGGTGCACGCTCCATGAAACTTGCGAAGACAATACAATCGTGCCAATTTCGTCGCAAAATTGAAAACTTATTTTAGGAGAAACATAATTTTGGCAAGACTTGGACGTCTTCAAACATGATTTTTGGTTATTATTAACCTAGATAACATTTTTGATGTTTGACTAGTATTCATTTTTTAATTTCATTTTCCAAAACTATAAAAGCACATTCGGCTACAATTTTTGTAAAAGAACAGTTAAATTTACGTATTTTAGAGGTTTGTTGTTATTACTCAAATTTCGCGATTTTTAGTTCGGCTAAAACATAAATAAAGATATTAATTTTATTGAGCTCAGCCTGCAATATTATTATAACATTCCATAGAAACCCCACAAGTTTGTGACAGCGTTTGTATGGAAGTTTGTGCGTGATATGATTACGCCTCTTAAGAGGCCATGTGAATTTTATTTTTGTCACTGTCACTCTAAGCGAAAAATCGCGCAGTGCGAGAGGGGTGGATTCAGGGCAAAAGAGAAAAAAGTTGGTTTTATATTTTTATTAAAGAAAACTAAACTAGCTAGCAAAATTTCCAAAATCAAAAATCTAGATATTGTTGAAACCAATCTAATAAAATATGTTTGAGTTCTGTACATGGCTGCTACTCGTTAAACGAGGAGAAAAAGTGTGTTAGAAGACTCATTTCAACAATTATTTCTATCGAGGAAAGTTTATCCAAACATGTTTTCCAAAATCAAACCCCTAGATTATATAGTCAAAATGCATATACCAGAAACTGATTATAATTTTCCGTGTATTTCATGAAATACACAGAAAAGAAACACCCGTATTTTTTTCGCATATCGCCTCAATGGTACCAAGCTTTAACTCCCAATTTGCGCATTTCGCTGATAATGGTCTCATTTATTAACTCAAATTTGTGTATCTTATTCAGTAGTGACTTGAACATAAATAAACTATTTATCAAAATCAAATTCACAGAAAAGTTCACTTTAAAACGCTCTTGTAATTTTCGTGTTTATTGGCTTTGATAAATGTTTTAGGTTCATAATATGTTTTAGGTGATAAGTTACATGAATTCAAAATTTAGGCAAATATGACTATATGGCAAATATCAGCGAAGAGCGCAAATTGTGAATTCGGGCGAAAATAGTGCTCTTAACGTGGATGGTCCAAGGCAATAATGTTTTATAACTACAAACTTCTGGGAACTTATGAAGGCGATTCTAATTGTACAATTTTGTTTAATTTTAATCAGTTTTGTTACAAACAAATGTTTTACAATCTAATTTTGCTATTTAAAACTTTCGTAATTCTGTCTGAAAGATTAAAATAGTAAAATTAGACTGTAAACACATAACCAGAAATACCAAATTGTTACTCGATCCCAGCGAGCAGTTACCAAGCTTCCTCTGTGCTTATGTACTCGTAGACAGATTTAAAGATTAGATTTAAAGGTTGTTGCAATACAAATATTTTATAATTGTCTTTGAAATAACATTATATATATATATATATATATATATATATGTATATTCGGACTGTGAAAGGTGATAGGAGAGATGAACATCTATTGATTGATCTATTGATAATCTATTGATTTGTTTGATAAATTTGATACATTTTGTTGAATAAACAAATAATTAATTTTGATGAACTTATCTAATTACATGTATATATATAGTCTGCTAAAATAAACAGCTCACCATACCAAATTAAATTCTGATAATTTCTCTACTTTTTCTCCATACAAATAAAATGCAACATAGGATGTCTGTATGTATTAAATTTTCGCAGAACTTCTCTTTCATATCTTATACGAACAAAATCAAAATCCATATTTTAACAGGCAGCCTTGGATCACGGATCAATAATTTCTTTATTGCGAAATTTGAAGAAGAAAATTTTGACTTTCCATAGTGTCGACTCGCTCGAATTCGAAATTTTCGAATTTCCGGAAAAGGGACATCGAACATTGATACCGACTACTTACCGAGTCGCCAGTATGAATTTGGCTGTAAAAATAAATTTCACCTTGTATACACAGTGTAATTAATAATGACGTGCTCGAAAAATTAAACCACATACTACTCGTATTATAAATTATAATGAACCACTTCCAAAGTAAAATATTTGAAATAACGTGAAAAAGATATTCACTTCTCCATATACATTTTTAATAGTTACCTATTTCCTATTTTGTTTATTCTTTATTGCACAAGAAACATTAAATATATAATAAAGCAAGATCAAGAACAACTGTACAAGGCAACCCTATTTCTACTGAGAAATCTCTTCCAGCCAACCTGTAGATGCGGTGAAATTAAAATCATAAAACGGTAGGCAATGTACAATAAATATCAATAAAATAAGTAATCAATATTTAAATAGATAAATGAAACATAGGATAAATGAAAAATAAATTTACCAAAATATAAATAAGTACTTAACTACTTTCACATATGGGAAACTGAATTTTTTTTCGCCTTGTTTGAAAAGTTTTTTTTTTAATATATGGACTATAATTAGTAGAGCGTGTGGTTAAATTTTCTGAGCACGTCATAATTACGGTGTATATGTCGCAGGCAAATAGTAAAATTCGGCATTTGACAAACGACGTTGTCAGTTTCTAAACGCTCGCTATCTTGCTATTTGACGAATCTTTGTCATATAGTAGAATTCAGCATTTTATTATTTGCCTCTTTAAGTCAATGCCCTCGGCATATGTAGTAATTCTGTTAGAACTATGGAGGGACGCTTCGCTCTGCTCCGCTTCGCTCGGCCTCCCAATATGTAAGTACATGTAAATCTAACACCTCCCCGCTCCGCTCGTCGGCGCACCTATTTTCACTTTTTGATGGAAGACTTTCGAATTCGGCATTTTACAAACAGCGGGCATTTTACAATTTGCCGAACGGCAAGAAATTGTGAATATTTTTATATTTTTTAATCTTACCAATGATTTCGGGGGAGCTAAGACGCCCATATCCCCCCCTAACTGCGGGCCTGCAACATAGCCTAAACACGCCCAAGAAACTCGTTTTAAACGAATTGATGATGTCTTATGACAACATATAACGCTACTCGTCCTCTAAAAAAACTTATCGCCATGACTGAAGCACGAAAATTATCTAATCTAAGGGACAACTTGTGTGGCGCGGGTCTAAAGTTTTTATACATCACAGCATCCAAGTATTGAATGGCATTCGCCTATATCTATAGTCGCTTGCCCACTTCCGAAGTGACTGCGTCTACATTCGGTGGTGATGGCGGTACTTAAAGTTTACAAACCACAATCACATGTATACCTAATTTAGTTTCAAGTTGTAGTCATTAAATTATCTTAGTTTACGTGACAATGTTGAACTTTAGGAATATTGTGATGAGTGTGTGTTTATTTGCGGCTCTAGTCGCATTACCTCAAAATACGAAGGATAGTATTGGTTTCCCTGAAGTGGAAGAAAATCATAATATTAAAAATAAAGAGGTAAGACCCAGGCGGCGTTTTTCCCATAGTGCCACCTTTTCTACACTCCAACTCGAAAACGTAATGATTGATGTTTGTTTTGCTATGCCTAATTATTCCCAGTGCTGCATCAAACTGATATGAAAAAATTATAATGTGAATGAATTCTCGTCCCTATAAAACGTTTGGATTAAAAATATGTTTATTCACAAGCCTATATACTTAGGTATGTGTTATAGAACCGATATCAAATAAAGTGACTGTTATCATTGAACTGAGCATGTCATTTAGGTACATATTTATATATTAGCCTTTGGTCCGCGACTCCGCCCGCGTTTATTAAATATTTGCCCTGTTTTCGGCTTAGCGGTTATTTTATCAACACGCCATATATGTACAGTGTGTCCCTTCTAAGAGTGCAAATGTGAAAGGGTGTGGAACTAGACCACATTTAATCGAAAAAAAAGAAAAACTTTTTTTTTGAAAATCTTTATTACCCTAAATAATATTACCCTAAGTCAATTTTATAATGTCCCCGTTATGTTTTTATTCTTATTTATTTATTAACTTTCTGTTAAAAAATTTACAATGTTCTATGATAAATACAATAATTTCTACGAGCGGTTAACAGAGGGCACTGCCCTCGCGTCCCATACAAAGACGCTCGAGAGAAGCATTTATTTCAGAAATAAAAAAAAAAACAAAAATATTTTTTTTCTTTGTTTTTGTCGGTACATTTTGATTTAGTTTCATCCCCTTTCGGGTGTGCACTCTTACGAGGGACACTTTGTATATTTACCTGCCCCCGTAGCACAATGACACGCGACTTCGTTTACGGGTTTTATCGCGCACATCGACCAAAAAAGGCGCTCTGATTAGTCGAGTGCGCGCAATAAAACGCGTGACAAACGAGGTCGCGCGTCATCGTGCTACGGGGGCAGGACCACTACGACGATAGTAAAGAAAACCGCATCCGAATCCGTTGAGTAGTTCTCGGGTTAAAACGGAACAGACAGACAGACACATAAACAAAATTTGTAAAATTGTATTTAGGCCTCAGTACAATAGTTACGAGTATTAATCCATTTCATTTAAAATTTCGCAAAAATATTTAATTTGTATCCACAACACAACTTTTTTACTAAGTGTTTTATTGTTCGTATATAATAGTATGTATATATTTTTGATGGTTGAGTTTGAGTGACCTCTAAATTTCACGGTTGCAGGCACAGATCAAGTACAATCACACCAGATGATTACGTTTTTGTGAGATAAAAAAAATATAGATATAAAAAAATATAGATACTTATAAAAAAATATTTCTTTAAAAACACGTTTTTAAATTTAATAACAATTTGATGTCCTACTAATGATGAAGTTAATTAATTTGTAATTCGTTTAATTTCGCAATGCGGTCGCGCTTTGTAACTTTTATTATCTTCAGTGGTTATCAAAAATCGATAACTGACCGGGCTGATGAAATTATGTTATTATGTTTATTATTAAATTCAAATTATGTAATATGCCGGCTGGATTTATGGGCGCTGAAAAGTCAAAGCATGAGATCATTATACTCGTCTATACAAAGAACTTATAGTATACTACTTTTTGCCTGCGGCTCCAACCGCGTGGAAGAGTGGAAATAAATACTAGTCGAATTGACACAATGATGGTCAAGGAGAAACAACGACTTGGTTTACTCGAACCGCTCCCTTATTTCATAACTAAGAAATCTTACAGTGAAAAACCTATCAAAATTATAATGTAACTACCATAGAAATCTGAACAAAACTACAATCTGTTAAAATTGGTTGGTGACTCGCACTTTGGCCAGTTTTTCCCACCGTATTGATCTAGTTATTAAAATACAAATAGTGTCGCTTTGAAGAAAATAAAAAGTGACATGTTGTTTATTTAAAAACATTTATTTTATTTAATTTATAATTTCTTTTCCTTCATTTCTGTGAAAATTCCGGGCATCTTTGAATTCCCCACGCATTCCAGACAAAGAGCCAAAATTCCGGACGTATGGCAACCCTACGGCTACGGCGGAGATATTCACAAGTGTTACAGATTTTTGGGAAAGGTCTGTTTTGGCCTCTGTAGCGTCATAGAAAAGTACACAGCTCTTCTCAAAAAATATTTCATGTACAGTTTCGACTACGTTACGACTTTATTATATGTATAGATTAATTAAAAAAAAAAAAATCTGCTTTAGGGTAGAGAGCCGATTTACGCGCCATCGATGTGTCCAGTCAATGAACTTTACTACCCCGGGGATCAGAAGGATGACTGGATCTGCGACTGTCGACCAGGTAACTACTATACTGTCGTGGTGGACAATTAAACACTCGAACACCACCAGGTTTAAATATAATTAAAAATACGAGTAAAATCCGGAACTAGGCATTCTAGACAACCTTTCGCACGCTACGCAACGTGGGAAAAAAGTAAACTAAAAATATTTAAGAATACGGAAACCTCAGATGCGGTGTTTTCAAGTTGTGGACTAAGAATAATAAAGCCGATTCTAAAGGCTTTAATTTTAGTTTTACTGCTGCCAAAACTAAATTTTCTTCGATAAAAATATAGTTGGGATTAGAAGCTAAATTTCTTTGGAAAATTTTAAGCTTTTACAGCACTAAAACCAAAATTAAAGCCTTCAGAATTGGCTTTACTTAATATGACCATGAAAAATTATAAAAGATACGAGTATTATCCCCATTCCTATACCCGAGAATGATATGTAAAAAATAAAAAGGCAAAAACATATATGATAAAAAAATTATGCTTTTAAGAATCGAATGGTGCAAAATTACGTCGATATACGAGTATATTTTAGGAGCACCTAGCCCTCGATGTGTGAGTTCCCCATGATCGTTTTTTTTTTGTTTTTCAAATATACATAAACATAGATATGAGGGTTCCGTACTAGGTGTTTAATTTTTTTTATTTAGTCACGACATGAATCCCCGAGGGAGTGTCTGAGGTGTTCCGAGTGTGACCTGTGAAATGCAAGTCACAGTTCACACCCGTTTTTTTTTCTTCAAATATGTTGTTGATTCGCCGCTCTCGCATAAAGTTCTACTTTTTCTCTTTTACAGCATACCTGTACCACCCGACCACCAACAAGTGCTGGCCAGCATGGAGACAAGGTCCTTGCGCTCAAGCAGAATACCTGGTCATGACCCCCAATAACGTGATCCCGAGCTGCGTGAAGAACCCATGCCTCGGCGACGGCTACGTCATCTGGCGCGGGAAGTGCGAGAAGTTGGGAAACAAAGAGAAGTGCGCCCACCTGTACCCTGCCGCGGCGGCTCTGGAGGTGAACGCCACCACCCTGGGAGTCAGCTGCGTCAGGCTCTCCTTCGAGACGAGGTTCGGGGATGTCCCGGAGATGCCGATGTGCTCGCGTGGGAGCAAGCGGAGCGTTGACGGCAAATGTGTTCCTAGTTAGCTAATTAAATTATAAAAAAGTAAATTTTTTACAAAATCCACAAGTTTTCATTTCATATTAGGTAAGATAATATAAAATCTACTGAGACATGCTATATGAGATATGCTTATTACGAAACACGTTTCAAATTATTTTTTTACTCATTAGTTTTAGAGATATTTTGAAAAGAAACCAAAGTAGAAGGATATGGGCTGAAGAGATACAATACATTTGCCTAGCAATAAATAAATAAAAAAGTAGCTGTCAATGTCAAGCGTCACTGAAATTGTCTATTTTATATATCATGCTCTATGGTCACGGCCGGCGCGGCGCCATTTCTTTTAAATACATGCAAAAATGGTTATGGGTAAGGCCACCAATTTTGCCACAAATCGCGAAAAAGTGTCGCAGAATTTTTCGCGACGGTGACGTAAAAGTGACGAAAAATTTACGCTACGGTAGCGTAAAAGTGACGAAAACTGGTAGTGAAAAATTATAAAGTTTGGATTACACCAAACACAATATCAAAATAAATGTAACAGTTTGTTTTCAAAATTTGCATTTAATTTTATTAGAGATAGTTATGCCATTGCAAGAGAGGCCAACTTGCGAATTGTCATCCTGAATTAATTGTGATTGTGTTCTATATTTTTTATTATTTTCTCTCTATGTTGCCCGCAACTTTTCTTGTTCGCTTTCGTTCATGGTAGCTTTTTTTTTCATTATACCGTTTTAGCACTCTTTCGGAACCTCTTTTACATTTGATTATACATTTGACTTTTCAGCCGATGCGATGTCAGAGGCATCTGTAAATATAAGAAAATTATATATTAGACTAGCTTTCGCATTTATAATATTTAGTTTAATTATATTTATTTTAATTATATGTAATCATAAAGACAAACAAGTCTAATATATTTAATTTTTATCCTACATACAAACAAACTTTAAGCTCTTTAGGTAAATAAATAAATAGACCGCCGTGTGTAACCAAACCTTTAAAATGGTATCGAAGTTGAGGTGTCGTAAGAAATACGTCACCGGTGTCGAAGAAGTGTCGAAAAAGTAGCGAAATGGTCACGGTAGCGTAAACGTAAACAAAGATTACTTGCAAACCACTGAATGTAAGTCTTTGTAATCATCAGTATTCAAAATTGTACGTTTTTGGAACCTAGAGCACTATTAGTATCAGTAAAAATCTGAAGCTTACCTTGGTAAATGTGAACAAAACGTGTTTTTCAAGCCACTGACCATGCGCACTCACAACAAAGTTGACTGATCTACTGACGCAATATGACAGTTGGAGCTATTATTATTTATTTTATAATGAGCGTTAGTGTAGCCAGTCGTAAAGAAATACAAATCACAAGACTCAGCTAAAAACTTGAGACAATTAATGGTCGCGTTGTACTAGTGACGAAAAAGTCAGAAATAACGTCAAATTATTCGAGCACCGAAAACACATAGAGAGAACGGTTGTATTCTTTTGCCAAACATATAAAACACTAGCCAATTATATGATGATGCCGTGGAATTGAATATTGAACATCTAAAACGGCTAGAAGTTTTGAAAATTTTGATCCAAGTTAACCGCCCCCAAATTTCCCCTGCTGTTTTTACTCTAAAATCCCCCATTTTTGGGGAAAACGTGGAAATTGCTCAGCTGTAGAACGGTATTCTGTAACTTTTACCACTTGCCATATTAGACAATGAACTACTTAATTCGATAAAAATGCTTCAAAAACTGTAGTAACTTATATTTTTGAGAAAATTTAATGGACATTTCAGAGTAGGGCAAATGTGGCAAAATCCGTGGCTTTACCCTTATACAGTGGAGACAGAGAAGAATATAAGATAGGTACAAAGTCCAATGTGTCTTACTTGATGCGGTCTCCACTGTACTACCTCGTAAAGGTACGAGTGCTATTATGCCCTCAAGGCCAAGATTTAAAAATATATTTTCAATGCATGTGCTCGTAAAGGCCCACTTTTTGTGCATCAAAACCGAACAAAAAGTCGATTATTTTGCCCTAGGGCTTTATTATTATTATTTTTTTTTATTTATTTACAATGGTTGGCTAACCTGCAGACTTTCCTGTGTACCATAGATATTATACTTTTTTTCCACTGTTTAACGGCTCTGGATACAGTCCTTTTGAGCCAATTATAATTTTAAGTTCACAAGATTATATTTGTTTTCATTTCCTCACACTATGCATTGAAAAACGTAGTATGATACACGGGCGCAAAAGCAATAAATTACTCGGTTACGTTTAAAACACTCGCTACGCTCGTGTTTTAAATCGTCCTCGTAATTTATTCCTTTGCGCCCTAGTAGCATAAACTACTATTAAGTATGTAAAGATCCAAATTGTGGGAAAGGGTCCCTTAGCTTTTTACCTACTTCCATTTTAGCTAATACAATTAGCGGGTTAATATTTATTTTACATTTTGCTACTATTGTAAACATAAACGATTGGGTACTGTTTCAAATATTTGGTAGAAAGATTGTGTTTTCGATCGCTCAAAACATTTTTAACCGACTTCAAAAAGGAGGCGGTTCTCAATTCGACAGAATGTTTTTTTTTCATTTTTTTTTATTTTTTTTTTTTGGCGTTGTTACTCCATAACTCCGTCTATTTCCCAACCGATTTGAACAATTCTTTTTTTGTTTGAAAGAGTATACTTCCAGGTAGGTCCCATTTTGGGTTTGGTCATGATCTGATGAAGGTCTTCAGAGATAGGCAGTGGAACTCCTCAGAAAATGACAGCATATCTCTCGAAATTGAGGCAATCGCTATGTACTTGGGTGCTGATTACAAGGTATTACTTGAAAATCGACATTCTTCCACCTGACCTTCGATCCTGGCTTCATCAACATATTCACCATAGAACTCTTCAACGGATCAGAGCACATAACTCGAGATTGCGGCAATCACTGCATTAGGGTGCTGATTCAAGGGTATTACTTGGAGATTATCAGAATTCCCACCTGACCTTCGATCCTGGCTTCATCACCATAGAACTCCTCAACGGATGACAGGACATAACTTTAGATTGCGGCAACCAGTTTGTGTTAGGGTGCTCATTGCAGGGCATTGCTGAAAATTGCCAGTGTACCCACCTGAATTTAGATCTTGACTTCATCACCGGAGAACTCTTCAACGGATGACAGCACATAACTCGAGATTGCGGTAATCATGTTGTGTTAGGGTGCTGATAGCAGGAAGCTACTCAAACATGGCTACTTATACTCACTTGAACTTCGTTTCATATTAACACCACGTTTGCAAGAACTACCTATACCTCACAATTTAACCCAGCAACACTAAAAAATGTGAAATAAAATAAACTTTTAACAAAAAAATAGCAACCGACTTCAATAGTAACAGCAGTCATTCACTAAAAAGTTAATAATAATTCTATAAAGACCGATGGTACCGAAGCAACACTTTTGCCGACTTCTTTCTTCCTGAAACATTATGTTATCTAGAAGTCGGCGTATTTCCTACGATATAGCAACATAGAAACCAATATAAGAACGCCGACTTCTAGATAACATAACGTTTCAGGAAGAAAGAAGTCGGCAAAAGTGTTGCTTCGGTACCATCGGTCTTTATAGAATTATTATCAGCTTTTTAGTGAATGACTGCTGTTACTATTGAAGTCGGTTGCTATTTTTTTGTTAAAAGTTTATTTTTTAAAAGCAGAAAAGGGCCGTTCTACAATACATCCACTGAGGTAACTGGGCAGTATTTGAATTTAGGTACTTATTAGGTGTGGGCACTTATCATTTCTTTCAAAATACATCGATCTATATTTAAAATATAATAAAATATTGTAAACATAGCGCTAAAATTTGCAACATCACAAGTTAGGGTTCCGTAGTACCTAAAAGGTACAAAAGGAACCTTTATGGTGAGACTCCTTGTCCGTCCGTCCGTATGTCACAGCCTTATAACTTTAGCACAGCTCAAGATAAAGACTTGAAATTTGGCACAAAAATGGCATTAATTTGCCTACATAACATGTTGTAAAAATATTGTTCATAATATTTCCAATACTAAAAAGAGAAAAAAAAAATGTCCTAAAAATACAATATCGAATTTTAGATAATTAAAGAGCTGATTGTTAAAATACCTTACAATATAAATTGTAAAAATACCAAAAAAATGTATGTGTAAATGTATGTATCCTTAATGTCTATAAAAAATTACAATTATATGACATACATAACTGGCCAATTACAAGAAAACTATAGCGATTAAAAAAAAGATGAACACAAATGAGAAATATAAAAATAAGTGAAATAAATAAAAACAAAAAATTATAAAAATACAATATGGGTATCAAATTGTAGGTATTAAAAAGCAGATGGTTAAAATATTTATTTTGGCTATACTTGCATTAATTTCGAAAAATCTTGGAAAATATTCATGTATCTCCAAAACTGGTGGATCGAAAAATGTGGCAAAATCATGGTAATATATATGTGCTTACGTAAAGATTACAGGAAAAATATAGCGGTTGAGAAATTCACGAAAACAAAATGACAAAATTTCCAAAACTGTCCAATTACCGAACCCTTGGTACTCGAGTCTGATTCGCACTTGACCGTTTTTTTATTTATTTGAATTGTGCAATAACTTTTGAAAAGGAAGGGGCTAAATATGCAAGATGTAACTGCATATAATCCGGTCTCTACTTATAAGCAATGTTGGCTAATTTGTTTGACTTCTTTGAGTTTACGAAGAACGGAAAAGTCATAATCAGCTATAGCTTGAGGTTGTTGGACAAGTAAAGTATCTTGAAAACGATCGATGTCGATTTAGTCGATTAGTTCAGCCTCCCCATACCACGAGCCCCCCTATAGGTGTCGAGGTAACCTTGCGCGTTATGACACCACAAGGACCATGAGCTATGGAAACCGTGGGCGTCCTAAACGGTCGGCATGGCAACGCACCACTGTATACCACAAAATGTGCTGTCATCAGCGTTTATTTACCAATTATAGCTTCAGTAGGCATCATCGTAACCGGTCGAATGGGCTTATTATAATATATCAGTAGAACAAAAAACGCTGGTTTATATTTATCAAACAAATTTTTACTGTGGTATAGGTTTAACCTGTTTGGAAATGTTGATGAGTTAACGGTGTTGATTAACAAGATTTAACCGTAACAAGTGAATGGAGTGCTGCAAATGACGCCGGTGTATGAAAATCTCCTAGCTTTTGAAATCAAGTGGTAAGTATATTGATTAAACTTTTAAAACTTTTAAAATATAATGGTTTTCAATAGTTTTATTTACTAAAACTTGAAAGTCAGTCCGAATTATATTATAAGCAAATCTTTTTAAAAATTGTGTAATACACATCTAATATAATGAATATTATAGTTAAGATCGAGTTATGTACGGACTAAAATAGTTCTTATGCTCTTGTGTGAAAGACAATTGATAAGTTTGTAACGGCTATTTAACTTTGTATTTTTTTTGTTATCTCCATCTCCATGGTTAAAAAGAGCAACAATGGACGTTTGCTCATATTGTCATAAGTATGTAAGTATCTATAAAGATACCTACATAGTTACGTTTGTGTGTATTCCATTATTTTACGAATTTGTCGCAAAGCATTTCGATATCATAAGGCATTATCATTATCAATATTTATTTAGACTACCTGTGCATCTAATTTTCTATATGCTTGCATAAGACGGGAATGACGGTGTACGTAAAAACCCTTACAGGTTTCTGATACACCTTATTATTGTAAAATATGTATTTATTTTTGGTTATTAAATAAATAAATAAATAAATAATAAAATAATAACTTATTTCAATAACTTATTTCCGCCAACTAGGGAAACCTCTAGGGCCAGTAATTTTTAAAATACATAACGTTTACTTATACACATAATAATTTTATTTAATAACTACTATAAAATAGACAATCAGTTACATAGACATAAAAAGAGTTGCGGGTTGAGTCTTGATAGACAGACGGACAACAAAATTATCAGTAGACGTTCCGTTTTCTTTTTTTTTTTCATAAGAAGCACATATTTTCAGTATTGGTGGTCATGAAAACAGCCTCGCCTTTATATTCTTTCCCTTTATTAAGAATGGCTTCTTGGCAAAGAAGAAAATTAAAAGGAGAGTTCATCAATTTACGCTGGTGCACGCTAGTCCATAGCCAGCTAGGTAACTGTAACTCGCTTCATTTGCATATAATCGCGAACCGGAGCAAGCTTGAATCGCTGACTTATCGCGATTGATCGAACTGACCCACTTCGGCTACTAATACAAAGTTGAAATTAACTGGCCGGCGAGCGGCAGCAAATCACCTCTGAGAGTGACCTTCGCCCTGTTTGCGTTTACTGCTGGCCGAAACCTGATTGTATCAGCTCGGAAAATCGATACTAATTCTAGACCCAGGCAGGGAACCTCTTTTAATAGGAAGCTCTTTGTTTTTGTGACAGGTTACAAGAAGCCATGGACAAGAAGCTATATTTTGTTTGTGTGACAGATTACAGAAGTTATCCATTGTTTGTTAGTGTGATAGGTTAGATCAGGGAGGGGGAAACTATGGCCCGCGGGCCATCTCCGGCCCGCGAAGCGTTAAAATCCGACCCGTGACCATCAAATAAAAATCAAGTGAAGTTTTCGTATTGTTAGAAAATTTCGCAGCTAACTTGAAAGTTTAACTTAATTAAAAAAGATACAAGAAGCTGGTGAAACAAAAAATACTTTGTGTAACAAAAAGCATTCTATACTTATGTAAGAGGTTACAAAAACTATGATAGAAATACATTTCTATATTTTTTAAATACTTGGTGATTTATCCATCGCAAGGAGATACCTACAAATTATTATTATATCATTGCGGTATAAAAACGTAAAAAGAAAACTAAATCTGGAAGTAAGAGCTCCTCACATCCAGATTTACTTTTCTTTCTGCGTTTCTATACCGCAATGATATAATTTTATCGCACGAGCTATCGATTTTAATTTTGTATTTTGTATGCAAAGACCGGTTTTTAGGGTCGTATCCCATCCCAAAATGGCCCGAGAGAGAACGGCAAGTTTACAGAAAGCTATATGTACTTTGTTTGCTTCTTGCGACGTATAGTCGACAGACTTTATTTAAAAATGACTGCTAAGTATAGACTACGTAATTATATTAAATTAATATGTATCACACATGCGCTAACCTCCCTCCCGCATATTTGCATTTTGTATGATACTTAAAATAAATTATGTAAGCATACTTTATTAAGTTACCAAGAAGCATGAAAACTCAAAGCTTATAACGCGACTTGGCATTTATGGATTCGAGTAAGAATTTAGCTTGTAAAACGTCGTCGCGACATGTATCCCCGAGGGGTGACCAGGCACGATCGCAGTTTATGATTTTGGGGGGGTCATCTTGGCTCAAGTACAGCTCAGGCATTTTTTATTATATTAACGAAATCTTTCGAGTTTTTTCTATTTTTCGACTATTTTTAATTTCATTGCTTTTCAGTGCAATGAGGTATCCAAAATGTGCGTAAGCCATCAAGTTTTAGAATCATTTCGGAAGCAGCGTGGATGATTGGGGGGGGGGGGTGACCATCAGACCGCCCCATGCCACTAGGGGTGACAGATGTTTTTCCGAGTGTGGACCATAGACTTATATCCTAAGTCTATGGTGTGTACCTCACAATTTAACCCAGCAACACTAAAAAATGTGAAATAAAATAAACTTTTAACAAAAAAATAGCAACCGACTTCAATAGTAACAGCAGTCATTCACTAAAAAGCTGATAATATTTCTATAAAGACCGATGGTACCGAAGCAACACTTTTGCCGACTTCTTTCTTCCTGAAACGTTATGTTATCTAGAAGTCGGCGTTCTTATATTGGTTTCTATGTTGCTATATCGTAGGAAATACGCCGACTTCTAGATAACATAATGTTTCAGGAAGAAAGAAGTCGGCAAAAGTGTTGCTTCGGTACCATCGGTCTTTATAGAATTATTATCAGCTTTTTAGTGAATGACTGCTGTTGCTATTGAAGTCGGTTGCTATTTTTTTTTTTAAAGTTTATTTTATTTCACATTTTTTAGTGTTGCTGGGTTAAATTGTGAGGTATAGGTAGTTCTTGCAAACGTGGTGTTAATATGAAACGAAGTTCAAGTGAGTACAAGTAGCCATGTTTGAGTAGCTTCCTGCTATCAGCACCCTAACACAACATGATTACCACAATCTCGAGTTATGTGCTGTCATCCGTTGAAGAGTTCTACGGTGATGAAGCCAAGATCGAGATTCACGTGGGTACACTGGCAATTTTCAGCAATGCCCTGCAATGAGCACCCTAACACAAACTGGTTGCCGCAATCTAAAGTTATGTGCTGTCATCCGTTGAGGAGTTCTATGGTGATGAAGCCAGGATCGAAGGTCAGGTGGGTATTCTGATAATCTCCAAGTAATACACTTGAATCAGCACCCTAACGCAGTGATTGCCGCAATCTCGAGTTATGTGCTCTGATCCGTTGAAGAGTTCTATGGTGAATATGTTGATGAAGCCAGGATCGAAGGTCAGGTGGAAGAATGTCGATTTTCAAGTAATACCTTGTAATCAGCACCCAAGTACATAGCGATTGCCTCAATTTTGAGAGATATGCTGTCATTTTCTGAGGAGTTCCACTGCCTATCTCTGAAGACCTTCATCAGATCATGACCAAACCCAAAATGGGACCTACCTGGAAGTATACTCTTTCAAACAAAAAAAGAATTGTTCAAATCGGTTGGGAAATTACAGAGTTATGGAGTAACAACGCCAAAAAAAAAATAAAAAAAAACATACAGTCGAATTGAGAACCGCCTCCTTTTTGAAGTCAGTTAAAAATGTGCGTAAGCCATCAAGTTTTAGAATCATTTCGGAAGCAGCGTGGATGATTGGGGGGGGGGGGGGGGGGTGACCATCAGACCGCCCCATGCCACTAGGGGTGACAGATGTTTTTCCGAGTGTGGACCATAGACTTATATCCTAAGTCTATGGTGTGGACATACCATGAACCTAATACATCCATGGGACATACACATAACACTCGCTAAATTTGCCCAGATTCCAAACAAACTAAAAACCACTTTGACATTGATTGCTACGAAACATATTTCATGGACAGTGACATCTGGAGGAAAGCCAAGAACTAAGAAAAAAAAAACGACGAGAAAAACGCTCAATTCAAATGATTGAGGTGATATAAAGCATCACTTATATACTGAATAACGATCACGCCCACAGAACAAGGGTAATTTTTACCGTTTATTGCAACGTATCGCCTCCGTACTTTGCACAAATGCATGCTTTCAGAGCATGCTGGTTCCGTTTCGCTAGTGGTAAGTACCTATACAAAAATATTTTATACATTGATTCCGAAAAACTTTGGAGCATGCTCGACAAGCCGAAATTCGAATCCAGATCTAGAGTTTGAAGTCCGGCGAAATTTTTATATTTTGTGTGGAGCCCAAAACAGAATATTGAATTAAAGATTAAATTAAATTACTTTACATGGCTCCCATACATGAAAGAGGATCTGAAAAATGTTTTATTTTTCTTACCCAGGCATGTGGGGTGTCATTGTTATATTTTTTAATCTTCAAAAATAATGAAATGGGCATGTTGTCACGGACAAAGTTGTCAGTTTTAGACCACTTTTGTTACGGGGTCTATCTCAAAAGCTGAAGCTATTAGGAATTTAGAATTTATACATTTCAAATTTCTAACTGAGTAAGTTTTTGAAGTCTTTCTCAAATATGAAATGGTCGAAAACTGGCAACTTTGACAGCACCCATTTCTTTATTTTAGAAGATAAAAAAGAATAAACAATATATTTGTAATACATCACATGGGAATAAAGAAAAATATATTATTTTCCGTCTCCTTTTTCATATATGGGATCTGAAAAATATTTTTATTGAATTTTAAATTCAATGTCAGGTTGTTTGGGTCAACATTCTACACAAAATATCGAAATTTCAGGTCTGTAACTCAATCCGTCTACGAGCTAGAGACGGACAGACATTCAGACAGACACAGCTGTTGGGTACGAAATAAATACTTGTCATACACAACAAATCAGACAAAACTTCCGAGTCGTGAGGCCATAATAGTTTTGAAAGTATGTACTATTTTCACACCATTTAGTTCACTGGCAGTTTGGTAATCGCTATAATTTTCCTATTTTTAAATGGGATATTTTTATTTGCATATCAAAAATACCATTTTGCACACTAAATTTGCCACCAGAAATCCTTCAACGCAGAAGAGAGCCGGTAGGTTAGGTTAGAAGGTTATTTTTTCGTGTTTTTTTTTACCTATAGCTATATAGGTATTTTCTGTCGCCAAAGTGACCAACTTGTATCCTCTAATTAAAAGATCTATCCCCACGAAATATTTTCATTGTCAGATAAATAAAAATACCTCCAGATATAAATTACCAAATTAATTACGTATCTAAAATAAACAAACAAACAAACAAATATTTTTATTTCGGACTAGGCCATAGGTGTTAGTACTACAAACAACTTATTAACTATGTTAGTATAAATAACCTATATTACTGTAAACTACTTTGGGACTCTGTCCATATGTACTGAGACCCAGTGTCTCAGGATTGAACTATCAGTCCTGTTAGCAATATTGTTCAGGAGACCATTGACGCTGCCGCGCGTCCTGTGCATCAGCGAGGCAGTTCTGTTGCGTACTATGGCATAAAAATCTTGGGTACGAGCCTCAGCAAATATGCCTGATGCACTACAGTAACGCGGCAGCCCCATCAGTATCCTGAACGCATTATTGTATTGAACACGCAGGGCATTGAAGCATTTCTTTGTATGGCTAACCCACAAGCTGCACGTGTAAAAGTTCTGACAATATGCCCTGATATAAATAAATAGAAAATAAAAGATGGACTAACAATATTAACAACAATATTAACAAGTACATCCCATGAATAAAAACTTGTTAAATAACAGGTATATCCCATAAATAATAGCTTCGTATTCAGAATGGTAGATCTGTCAGCAAATAAATAAATTTATATTACGACTTGTTTTTATTTGTTATTTTGTTAGCAGTACATTTGATTATACAGTTATCAGGGCAAATCTATTATAATAAATACAAACCTATTTGTTTGATACTTGATAATATATCCCGATGATTATACATGAATTATTTATAAATTGTTTTTATATTGTTTGGTGACTATATTTTGGCGACATTTCGCAGACAAACCCTATTCTTAAATAAATTCAAATCCAATTAAATTTGGGATAGCCTAATAAATCATACCCTTTTTTATGACAACCCAGAAATCTTATAAGAGCACAGTTAGTATTTTAGTGTGCAAGCATAGTAAAACCAGAACAGTAGTTTAACTCACGCCCCGTACGAGACTTAAATACCTACTGTTGCAGGGTTGTCGCTTCTTCTAGTTTCGTAGCTAATAAAAAATCAATACTTAAATTGTTTTAAGGCCGATTATAACAAATGAGCTATCAATCGACGACGTAGTGAAACATCCAAACATACATACCTACTACAAACAAACATACATTCATATCATACATAAGTAATAAACATAAAGACACTATAACTCATTAAGAAATCTTACTTGTTTATCTTAATTATTGTAAGAAAAAATATTGGCTCCTGAACTTTACTTTAAAAACATGGGCATCGTCAAAGGGGGGAAGGGGGTAGCTGTCCCCCTACAGATTCGAAAAACTTTTGAGATTTTAATAATAAAGTAGTCCAAAAATTCGCGAGAAACCTAAGAAGATTATGTTAAAAACTTAAAATTTGTTTATTTTACCTATAATTTATATCATTTTGACCCCCCTGGCAACGTAAATTATACAGTTAAATTCATTTAAGTACATAATAAAATTTAAGTATTTAATCAAACATTAGCTCCTAGTCTAAAATTAAAAAATCTTTGCGATTTCAACCATATCAGCTCCACATTAAAAACACCTTGAATAATTAACAAACATAGCACAGTTATGATCATAGGTACCTATGTTAAATGTGAACAAAGAAAATACGGTTTACATTTCACATAATTATTTATATATACCATCAATTCTTATTCACCTTTCTTGTTGAGTAGGTATTGAGAAGAACGATAATTCGGGATTTGAGGAATTATTATTGAGGCATCCGAAGACAGTACAATATTTTCGATTGCGTGCTGTCGACATATTTGAATTGGACGGTCACGCGCGGCGCGCGGCGTGGCGGCTTGTTCGAGAGACTTGACTGAGCGCGATCGCGGCGTGACCCCGACTAGCGCCTTCCTTGTATACTAAGATATTGCTGTTGTGTGCGTACTGTAGTTCGTGCGTACTAGCACGCACACATATTAGCCGCACGATGTACCTTTGCTTGAAGATAAACTACTGTTCTGGTTTTACTATGGTGCAAGTCAGTATTTTTTTGATGTGTTTGATAGAACAGTGTAGTAACATTTTTAGTATTTTCTGTTGTGCCTTTTTAAATTATGTTCATTAGCATTTTTTCCGTTTTCGGTCGCTTAAATTCACAAATAAATGGACAGAAACATACTGAATTGATAAGATATCTCAGGCGACGTGACGCGACGAACCAAACAATCAACAGAACTGCTTTTTATTACTACGTCAATGCTTGAAGTGCTCAAATGTGAAAATAGGTACAAGAAACTAAAGATAAGGGCATGCATTAAATAAAGTTTACGTAAGTATGTAAGTACAGAACACAAAACAATTATTGTCATTTATCAGGATTGTTATAAATGAATTAATGATGATGATTAAATTACATAATATAAAAATTGCGTTTTCCTATATATATATTCTCGAATCAATAAAAAAATAAGGTTAGGTAGAGTAAAATGTTAAAAGATCCCAAAAAAAAAATTTCATGTAAAGTAGGTTGTCAAGACACACAAGCTCGTAACGTTTTCGCTGTTAAAAAGTTATCCGATCTGATGTAGAGCCAAGACCCTAACTCTACAAATCCTTCATCTTGGTCAAAAAGTATGGCTTGGCCGTTAAAAGAAAAATTACGTAGAAAAAAATACTTAATATATTTTAATTGAAGAAAAATTAAATTACCTATTCAAATAAAAAAAAACTTGTTAGCAGTACAATACAGAGCAGTAACGTTTTTTGCAAAAAGTTGAAAATAGGGGTAGCGGTCCCGTCGTCGTCAGCTGCTTACCATACCGAAAAGTTCTGTTATTTCACATTTTTATTTAAAGAAAAATTCGTTTAAAACCGATTAGCACTTGCTTACATGAACAGAAAGGCAAATATCGTGAGCGGCAACTATGTAGGTCGATGCATGCCCTGCTATGTGTTCTTAATAAAATAACGTTACTAAATGTTGTATTAATTACCTATCTACAAACCGGTGATAGATCTAGCAAGTGTCATAAAAATTGCAAGATTTTCTGGTAATGAATGGTATTTGGCGAAATAATAATAATACTTCAATACTAATATAGCATATATTAGCATAAAGTCGTTTTCGTTTTCAATTTGGAAGAAATTAATGTCTGCACGTCTTTCGTTGCGTAGATACGTAACTAAAAAAACGAATACAAATTTCTTATATTGTTTTTTTTTTGTTACAAGGCGCTAAATAACGATAGTTTTGAAAAACCTACCTATAAACCTGTTTTTGTATAATAAATAACGCAAATTCAACCGAAATATTATTTTTTTGTCTCAGGATAGAAACGCGTGATTTTATAAAAAATTACAGTTTTGTAGTGTTTTTGTTCCATAGACTAGCCCATACTTCGATACGTTGAAAACATATACATACTTAGTTATAGTTTTCTTGGTAAGAAGATGGTTTGTTTTTAATCTTTTTACTTATTGTTATTTACACAGATTTACGATATTGTTAAAGTTTTTTCTAGAGTACATTCATAAACACAGGATTTCACGTGACCCAACTAATGATGAAAGTGATTTTCATTTTCAAATTTCTTTATTTTAATTAATCAAATACTTAATATAAAAATGGCACTCAACAAGACATTGATGTCAAGTAGGCACTTAACTTAATTAAAAAATTACTTCATACATCAATTAAAGCTTATAATTATAACATAAGAATAACAAAAATATAACAATTACCAAAACAAAATTCGTAATAAGTGTATGTACCTGAACTTTGGGAAGATTTCATTAACATTTACATTAACATTAACATAACTGTATAAAAGAAAACTATTCTATTTATTAATAGTAAAACAAATGTGAAAGACAAAAATTAATACAAAAATAATCCTAAAGAAATAATTATAAAAAGAAAATTGCCTCTAGATCACTGCCCTGCGGGAGAGTGCCCAAAATACTTGCCACATTACCTCTCTGTATGGCAAGACTTATACGCTGGCCTACATAACTTAAACTAATCGAAAACATTGATATTACACGTATTGATATTATACCATACAGGTAATATAATAGGGCGTCCCATTTCAATGGGCCTTGGGGGGGAAGACCTGAAGATAAAAGAGACTTCATTTTATTTTTTAAAATATGTAGATAGATAGATAGATAGAACATTTATTAAGCACCATACAAAATTCAGCTTATCTTTAAAATACTTAATAATTAACACATACGGAAAATAAAAGAAAAAGAATAGAAAAAACAAAAATGCATTTCACATAAACATAAACCTGTCTTTTAATAACATAACAAAGACATTCGTTTCTTACTAATGTGTTGATGTGTAGGTACCTATGTGCCACGGTAGCAAAAAGGGCTAAGACTCGACATTTATGTTATGGCCGTATAACACCACAACGTTGGTTTTCAGTCGTCGCCTGAGACGATTATATTATGCATAAATATTAAAGTAAAAACTTGAAAAAGTATATAAAATTAAACAAAAAATATATAAAAACTACTACCTAAAATAATATGTGGAATTATTATTACCTAGCAAAAAAAAACAGATAAGGTGGGTAAAATAAATAAACAAAATAAAATAAAACTTAAAACATAATGCAAGTGGGTAAAGCAAAATTGTGTAAGGAAGTAGGGAGAATTAAAGTGATTT
Source organism: Ypsolopha sequella (assembly GCA_934047225.1). Lineage (NCBI taxonomy): Eukaryota > Metazoa > Arthropoda > Insecta > Lepidoptera > Ypsolophidae > Ypsolopha > Ypsolopha sequella. The sequence goes on from OW203991.1 coordinate 10,767,910, forward strand.
CTATGACGTTGTACTATTTTCCAAGAGAGTGCTTGTGATTAAAATGAAACCGATCCATATACACTAAATATTTGTTTCGTAATTGTAATATTTAGTTGGTCATTCGTTATTGAGGATTAATTTGACAAGTAATTTGGAAGAGTAAAGTTTAAAAAATATATAATATTTATGGACGAAAATTTATAAAGTTTCGGTTTGAGCAGTTAGTAAATATTAGTAAATTAGTAAATGTAGGACTGTATTCACAGATTTTTAAAAACTTTTTTCTATTTAACGATTAAATCTAAGACTCACTTATGCGAGAAAAACTCGATGTTGCGAGTGACCTTCATCAGGCTCCGCTTTTTTTCTCAAACGTAGCCGGTTCGATTGTCGGTACAGGCAGGCCATTTTCCAAGAATCTTAGATACTTATTTAAAAATATATAATTATGTATACGGCATTTTCTATCTTCAATATTTAAAGTAATTGAGATGGGACGCTCACGCTCTGCATAATAAAGATTTTGGTACACCTGCAGGTAGTTGGAACATTGGAACTTGGAGGTACTCAGACACATAGAGTATATTGAATACAGGGAATTGCATTGCCCAATGTGCCCCCCTTCCTCCTCCCGCCGTGCTTCGCGTCCTTGTGCCCATACAGTATATTGAATATGCTCAGACATACACGATATCTACGACTTAGGATATTTTATGATTAGAGCAGTTAATTGTTTTCCACTTTGCCAAAAATTCAACCACTTTAGCTAACACCGCCGTTGTTAACTGTTTTTGCTGTTAAAAACCTTTTCCTATTCAAGCGAAACAATAATTACTCAGGAGACAGGAAATACAATTATTTCACGTTTACATAGCAGCCTTTCAGCCCCCGGTATTACACAATGTCCAACGAGGGCAGTGGGTCAGTCTTCAGGTTTATTATATCGAGCTCCAGTGACCGAAAACCCAGCTAAAGGGTTTTTTTGGGCCACCAGCATTGCGTGAGAAAAAGCACCAGTTGGATAAATAAGCCATGATTTACCAATGTATGATGTTAGCCAAAAAATAGAGGACCTTGATTTGAAAACATACCCTACGTAGTTAACTAAGAACATTAAAACCTTTGTACCAATAAGAAAAGTTTCCTAAATTACCAGCGGTTACTTATTAAAAGGAATAAGACGGGAAGAAAATATTTGGGCTTTGCTAGTAATTTGGTTAGTAGATTTTGAAGAAAAACTATTGGTAAAAAGCACAAATTCATGATTAAGTATTTAAGTATAGGATTAAGTAATTATAATCTCTACTACTGGTTCCTGCAATGCTTTGATAATTTTTTGAGCTCATAAAATCCGGGATCATAGTAATTAAATCGTAGGAGCTCAAAAATAAAATAAACCACGTTTAAAATAGGTAAGTACTCAATTTTATAACTGATACCTTCCTGAAACATCTAAGTAACAGTCACAACTGAAAAGCTCGACAACTTTGAAGAAAGTTTTATCTCTTCGAATCATGCGCACAATCATTTCTGAATCAGAAACGGTCGGCGTAAATTATGTTACAGTGATTACAATCAGTAGCGACGCCGACGGGAGGGGAGCGGGGAGGGGTAGCGTGCCGAGCTGACGTCACGCACTTACGAGGGGCAGTAATACCTCCAGAGGCGGTCTAATTGCTTGTAAGGGTTTTTGTTTTTACAGCAAAATGCTCTGCAAATTATTATTATGTACTTTCCTACATAACGATTACAACTACAGCATGGTCTAAATTTTTTATAAGGGCTATTTAAACAAAATAGATTTTTTATTTTATTCTTTATTTTTATACCCTTTTACATAATGTTACGGCTAATGTTAGTATTAATAAAAAGCTCAAGATTCATTTAGTTTAATTTTAAAATAATAATTTTTTATACTTTTATTTTAATAATAATAATTTTTTTAAATTTTAAATAAGAAAATTATTTAAAAAATGTACTGCTGATATCTAGCAAAAACTTAACTGATAAAGTACCAGAAGAACGCACAAAAAAAAAACTCTACATATTTGAAAATTTTATATACGCAAGCCCAAATATGTTTTCATTTTGTGGATATCTTTGGGTGTGTATGAATCGTACAGTTAAAATAAAAGCGACAAAGAAAAAAAATATTATATTTCTAATTTTAAGAAACGTGAGATACTCTTGAGCTATTTATGTCATTTAAAATGACATAATTACTAATTAGTAGTTAAAGTGTAGGAATTTTTAAACTTATCCTCCAAAAGTAAATGGTTTTTTTTTTAAATTCTGTTGTGAATTTGCCACTCGAGGTTCCACTCTATCGTTTTAAATAATTAAATATGTAATATACTGCCGAAACGACAGTAGTGAAGTACAAAGAATTAACACTAGATGGCGTTGGCTGTATCCTAGATCGCGATATCGTTTGTTCCACTCACAATAATGACCAAGTCAATGTACACTTTGTCCGTATTCTTTACCTAGGGACTCGATTCGTGTTCTATAGTAGCTTTCAAGCCATTGGACTACTATCACACTCTGAATCGAAGCTAGCCTCAAGACGGCCAGTACGGAGGCTCTGTCGAATCGCCTACTGGGACGCATTGTGGATCTTTCACCACTATTGTATTGTATTAGAGTTCGATATACTTATTCAGTCTACTTTGATTGAACCTCGTCGTTTGTATTTCGCACCCTGCCGTGAACCAACAAGTTCTACAAATATATTTATTAAAGTAATAGAAGGCCGATGTCCAAAAAATGGTCTCAATAACAGTTAAAGTTTCATTAAAAGATACCAGTCCATTAATTTACACCCAGTGTACAGGCTTACTGAAAACTAGAGATACTTAGTCAATCCTGAAATCGCAAAATTATAATCGGCTATTCCATAGAAAATGTACAGTCGGCTGCAGTTCAAGCTCCCTATTTTTACACTATTTTAACATCTATACAGAATGACAATAGGAAGCTTGTCATGCTGACGTCCTTATAAAGAAGTACATACCTACCTACTTGACCAAAATGTATCGAACTGTTGATATTTCTTCTCAATTTTCGGATTTGCTCCATATTAAAAGTTGTTTGTATAAAGACAAGTATATTTCTAGTTTGTATAAAGACAAGTGCATCTCTAGTTTTCGGTTTCTCAATGACTAAAATTCAGCCTGTATAGGTATTTAATTCAAAACATACATTATCATATATATTATATTCTAAACACAGAAACTTAAAAACATATAACAAGTTAAAACTATCCTATAAATAAAATAAACCAAATTAAAATATCTACTAAAAAAAAAATGGCCTAATTGCCAAATCATATGTATTATAACTATACTTATTACTTACATTATGTAAGTACTTTAAAACTAAAACGATTGTCCATAATGGCCATGTATAAGATTATATATCATAAACATTTCATGTGTGCTTCATATTAGTACTTTTAGGTCTGATTGTTACGCAATGGAGTATGTGTATGAGTATGATGGAAACAACACGCAGGGCACTACACAGCACTTCGGTGACCGCATCAAGGGCGAAGAAAGCACCTCATTTCAATGAAATAGCATAGTATTATATAAGTAGTACAATATTAGTCACATTTTAGTTACGAGTCATGGTTGTTAAAGCCAGTTCAAGGTAATAAAGTTAGTAGGTTTTGTAATGTTATAATGATAATATAATGATTAATGATGGAAACAACACACAAGGTACTACGGCACTTCGGTGACCGCATCAAGGGCGAAAAAAGGGGCACTTCATGTCAATCAAATAGAAAAGTTACAAAAGTCATATTTTAGTTACGAGTCTTGGTTGTTGAAGCCACTTCAAGGTAATAAAGTAATGTTATAATGATAACACTGGTAAACAGTAGTTTTGTTTTATGAAGTTTCATACTTGATTTTGTGTGATTCTGCCACGCTGATCCCAAATCTGCTGTCAGTTTTTCTCTAGCAGCTCTAGTTTTTGAAATATTAACATATTACATTTTTAGCGAAAAATACTGTTTTGGCTCGGCTATCCTACAAACACATAAATAAGGGGTAATTGGTATATCCTCTTTGCTGACCCAAAAGAAAATTGACCATAAAAGCATATCAGCCAGTTGTGTTCTATGTATTTTATTTTCTCCATAACCAAGGGGATATTCCTCTTTAACTTTTGTTGAAATTTGGGATCCATGGCATCCATCCATCCATGGCATTACTAAACACTTGTAATGGCGTCCCAAAGAAGTCCAAGTAGGCCTTTTTTATAAAGTCAGACGCACTTAAACGACATTCTCGAACCATATATTCACCAGAAACAACACAAAAACTATTTGGATCGTTTGAGCAAGTTCTTCTTATTTTGAACATATCGATTTATTTATGGAATTTAATAATTTTTTGCACTAAAAAAAAACATTAGTATGCCGCGTAACGAAATATTAAGAAGTACCTGTATCACATGAAATCAGCAAACTCAAATTACTAAGAAACAGTTGAGAAACTTCATAAAACAAAAAAAAAGTTAAATTTTGTTTACCAGTGTAATATAATGATCAATGATGAAAACAACAAACAAAGTACTACAGTACTTCGGTGACCGCACCAAAGGCGAAGGAAGGGACACCTCATTTCAATCAAATAGAAAAAAAAAAAAAGTTACAATAGTCATATTTTAGTTACGAGTCTTGTTTGTTGATAAGCCACTTCAAGGTTATAAAGTTATTAGGCTTTGTTATGTTATAATGATAATATAAAGATCAATGATGAAAACAACAAACAAAGTACTACAGCACTTCGGTGACCGCACCAAAGGCGAGGGAAGGGACACCTCATTTCAATCAAATAGAAAAGTTACAATAGTCATATTTTAGTTACGAGTCTTGGTTGTTGAAGCCACTTCAAGGTGATAAAGTTAGTAGGTTTTGTAATGTTATAATTGATTAATGATGGATATAACAAACAAGGTACTACATCACTTATGTGACCGCATCAAGGGCGAAAGAAGGGGCACCTCATTTCAATCAAATAGAAAAGTTACAATAGTCATATTTTAGTTACGAGTCTTGGTTGTTGAAGCCACTTCAAGGTGATAAAGTTAGTAGGTTTTGTAATGTTATAATTGATTAATGATGGATATAACAAACAAGGTACTACAGCACTTATGTGACCGCATCAAGGGCGAAAGAAGGGGCACCTCATTTCAATCAAATAGAAAAGTTACAATAGTCATATTTTAGTTACGAGTCTTGGTTGTTGAAGCCACTTCAAGGTGATAAAGTTAGTAGGTTTTGTAATGTTATAATTGATTAATGATGGATATAACAAACAAGGTACTACAGCACTTATGTGACCGCATCAAGGGTGAAAGAAGGGGCACCTCATTTCAATCAAATAGAAAAGTTACAATAGTCATATTTTAGTTACGAGTCTTGGTTGTTGAAGCCACTTCAAGGTGATAAAGTTAGTAGGTTTTGTAATGTTATAATTGATTAATGATGGATATAACAAACAAGGTACTACATCACTTATGTGACCGCATCAAGGGCGAAAGAAGGGGCACCTCATTTCAATCAAATAGAAAAGTTACAATAGTCATATTTTAGTTACGAGTCTTGGTTGTTGAAGCCACTTCAAGGTGATAAAGTTAGTAGGTTTTGTAATGTTATAATTGATTAATGATGGATATAACAAACAAGGTACTACAGCACTTATGTGACCGCATCAAGGGCGAAAGAAGGGGCACCTCATTTCAATCAAATAGAAAAGTTACAATAGTCATATTTTAGTTACGAGTCTTGGTTGTTGAAGCCACTTCAAGGTGATAAAGTTAGTAGGTTTTGTAACTTGTAGTTGTTGTACAGAACAAGATGTTTATAGTTATTTTGCTACTACTGGTACTGTAATGTAATAAAAAAAGTTTTTAAGGATATTTCGCTGTTCAGTAAACTGGCACAAATACGATATGAGCTGACTTTAACTGATACAATTTGATAGAAATAAAAACTAATAGCCCCTTTCAAAACATTTATTTGTTCCCTCATGGCTCATACAATTAAAGCCACAGAACTAAGTTTTTTATAATTTTATGGATCAAGCAAAACCTAATGTCACACAAAGAGAAGCGAATTATGAATTGGAAAGTCAATATACTTGTTGGATCTTCTGCTTGATCATCATTCATCAGTAATTAACACTCAACTATATCCAACAGGCAAGTATCCTAGTAATTAGCACACTGAATGCCAACTACGTAATATTGCGTACCTGGCATACATGCTCGGTGCAGACTACGCAATTTTACGGAGAACTTTGCTGATGCTTTTAGGGCAGTCAGTAATGAATGGCATCATAGTCTCTACTTATTCATATGCTTTGGTACCTTGAATAAACCACTGTATAAATTTTTTGTATTTTTTTTACCTAGATCATTATGAAAATCACATTTATTCGATGTAACTTTTAGGTACAACATTGAACATGAAAAAGAAAAACTTTATGCTTCATTTTAATTACTATTAATCAAAAACAATCCAATCTTCTGATACAGACAAAGATCTAATAAAAAAGAAAATCTTACAAATAAAAAAATATTTTACAATAATCAAGTAAATAACAGATAAAAATTCTTATAAATGTGGTAATAAATTATTATCATTTTAAAACAATTTTTCACACACCATGAACTTCATTGAAAGATGCAAACTCCTTATTTTTTGAGTTTTTAATAATGAAAACTGTCGAAAGCGATACGAAAGCTCTGATTAGATTGGCCGTCTGAAAGCAGCTGGTTACGCTGTAGGCGAAGGTAGAGGTAGTCTAAAAAGTCCAGGCGAAATCGGCAAAAGAGGAATTTCTATAGTGTCTGGAGCTGAATACGGTGAAGTTGATAATGCGAACGTCGTGAATCAACTGACAATGCTGGGAATGATGGAGAAACACAATTTTTGAAATTATTATGTCCTAAAAGATGCCTTGCAAAATTTTCGCAAAACTTTAGCATTCATATTTTAAATACTCTATCATAAATGCATTATAATTTACTCTAGATGCCGCAATATGCAATATTACGTTAGTTGGCGTTCTTAGAAGAAATTTAATCCCTGGTGCCAACTACGCAATATTACGTAAAAAGCCATCTGTATGGTGGCTACCGTTTTCAATCAAATTAAAACAATTGGCATTCAAAAGCATATCGATAAAAGCTATCCTATTAGGTATATATAAATAATAGGCTATAAATAAGTATTTATTAATAACTGACAACTTACGTTTTCATATTTTACATCCAGCAAACGATTCGAAACGTTTATTTAGCGGTAAATGGCAAAATAAAAGATTCATTTGACTATCACGAATGGCATTACTTCTTTTATTGCTACATATTCCTTAAACCAGCAGTGACCTGTTTTTTAAGCAATAACATAATAGATTAGGTGGGTTTGGGCGGGCGGGCGGCGGCGTTGCGTGGCGGTGGGCGCCTCGTGTCCAAGCGGCGAGCAGCCACCAGGGCGGGATACTCAGGCCAGTCGGAGGCGCGCGCCCTCCGCGCTCGCTCGCCACCCGTGGCTTCTCCGCCTTACACATGTCGTTCGCTAGTTTCACGACCACTAGTTTCTAACCTGCTCTGTTATGGACAAGCGCGCCAGTAGCGGCCGCGGCGAGCCGATCCCGAGCATCCTCAAGAAGCCCAAGGGACGCCGCAAGGGCGACCTCTTCGACAAGAGCTCAAAGATCAAGCGCGAGAAAGTGGACGGGTCTTCGAAGAAGAACGAGGATGTGAGCGCCCCCCTGCCTCAGGGCTGCACGCCTCTCATGTACGCCTGTCAACAGGCCGACTACAAGTCCGTCGTCGATATTCTCAACAAGGATGTGAGTTTCAACGTCTGCAAGTCATTGACCATCCACCTACGAGTATTCATTACCCATCGCATGGTTGCATGCCGGTGTTAATTTGAACCAACAAAACCGTGCCAACTGTTACGAGTGGCTCATCATAAAAATTAGGAAACATAACATCTATCGTGTTTTCATTTGGCGGGTCGCGGCGGCGGCGGCGGTAGCGAGGGCGATTAGGGAAGGTGTGCGAATATGAAATGAGTAATGCTGAAAAGCGTCGTTTTCAGTCAGCTGCAGCGGCCGCACGCGATGTTACGTTTCCAAGCAGAGCGCCTCCCGCCAGCCACCTCGCCTCTCCGTGTAAACAAGTAACACCTTACTTCACTCACCTTCATTGCACTTTATTTTTCCGTCAATATTTTATGCAATAACCGTGTACAGTACAGCAGAAAATATTTCAGGTATACTAAAGAGTACAAATAATCAGTTAGATAAAAAAGCCAAAGCACTTGTCCTCATCAATTAATCATCGCTTTGTCTTTGTGATTGATTGGCATAGCCCTAAGTACTGAGAAATCAAGTAACGTTAGTTAAAAATCAATGTCCCAAACGCTTTCCACGAACCAACAATCCATCACAAATCGCCACCAAAATAGCCTGACTGAAGTACCAAATTGAAAACCATTTTAGGAAGTGCAGCTTTAGTTGGCGCTGGGCGTAGCGCGGGAAATAGTCAATCAATAGGTTCGTAGCCGCGTAGAGGTGCAACACAATGGCTACGACGGAAGTGTTCCGTTTTATGTCCGTAGCAAGCTACACGTGTCCTGTTTACCTTGTTAGGTATTCACGAGGGTTATCGCACTTAGAGGGTGGGCAAAGTCGTTCAGTTTGTTTTAGTTAGACAGATGTTATCGAACCCTTCAACATTGACCCTTCATAACACGTAGAAACAAGCGTGTATATGTATATGTAACCAACGTTAAGAGACCGGCGGAGCAATCCTAGTTCATACAAACGAAATACCAAAACCAGTTGTAAATCATAGATATTCTTAAGGCAGTGTGTATTTATTCCGATTGTATTACAGAATATTTAGGTTCCCAAATATATATCTTAAATAAGAACAAAAATTTAATAATGAAACATAAAAAACATAAGCTTTCTATCGAAATTTTAAATTGGTTATTATGTCATCTTTAAATCAGTGTCCTTTCCGGATATATATTTGGGAACCTAGATATTCTGTACCGCAATCGGAATAAATACAGGCTACCTTAAGAATATTTATGATGGTTTTGGTATTACGTTTGTATTAACTAGTTTTGCTCCATGCCATCTCCGTGCTAAATAAAAGTAAAGGTGGTAGAGTCAAACAAGAAATAAAAATGGGTTTTACTGAGGTGCTTCTTTTAGTTTGCATAATGTTTGTTTCATTTGCAAAGCGGCGGCCTTTGAGGGATGCAATAATAAATAAATAGTTGATTTTTCATTTTCATATTAGATAGTGCAGAGAATATATAGATATTGTAGTTTTCGTACTTACATACAGTAAAACGGAATCTTTCAATTCCTTTTAGGCGTCATTATGCGTGACATCTCATCGTTAAGGATCGACTCCTCATTTTTATTTGGAACGAAATCACAAGCGCTCAGAAATACAGGTAAAAATGATCACAAAAATTATTTACCAAGTATTCGCAAAAGATATTTTTATAATCATCCAAGAATGCCCAACCCGAAAGTTTAATGGAAACATTTCTGACCTGTTCATCCTTACAGAAGACGCAGCTGAATGGCTAAAGACATCCCCAATAATATTTTGAACGACTTGTAAACTTTTATAAGCCATACTATTAAATAAATAATTATACAGAGTGTTAAGATGAAGTTGCGGAAGCTGGAAACTGGCGATAGTACTTGTACATACCAATAACTTTCGAGAAAAAAAATTGAGTAATCGAGAAAAAAAATCAGTAGTTTCACACATTTTGATTGGTTCCTTTTCTATGGAACAGCTGATTTATTTTTCCCGTTGGCTCCATAGTAAAAGTTGTTCGTATGTTATGTATGTATGCTCAAATACTATCGCCAGTTACCGGCTTCCGCCGAGGGGGAAACTAAGTCCACCACTTCCCCTGCTTCACCACCTCAAATACCTAAAGCGCCTTAACACCCAGTATAATAGTAGCTTTAAAGTAATTTAATTTTTTCTAAAAATCTTGAATTTAGCTGTAACTTCCAAAAAAATTCAAATTCGCGGCTGTTGAGAATCCTTAGAAGGTCATATTAAGTCAATGACATAATGAAAAATGATTTAATAAACAGGAAGTACATGACATTAATAAATCGTTTTTGGTTGAGATTTGTTTATGGCGGTTTTAATTATTTCTTACGTCTTCGTTTCAAAATTGAAGAATGAAACCATGAAGTATATTATTTTAAAAATGTATTTGTATATTATGTATTTTAAAAGGTCTGCCAAATGCACTTCGGTCGTAAGAGGGTCCATCAATGTTAGTATCTAGTAGACAATGTTATCTTTATGTACCATCTACTTGAAGATGACGAATTGGACAGTAACCTAATAGCCCTACAATCTCATCTAAGATTTACCTATTTTTTCCTGGGAATCCTGAGATCAGTGTTAATCAGTATGTATTCGTAAGTTCATACAACTTAAAAATTTTAAGACACAATTAGGCACAGCTGATTTTGAGATGTGAATGAGAGCTAGGTATGACTGATGTAATCACAATAAATAAGGGAGACCGTTTCTGGACGGACTCCTAGAAAAATAATATGTACGGCGATGTAACTGATAAGAGATAATGATAAAAATATAAAAACTGTATACGCGACGGTGCCCAATCAGTGAACCTATTTATTAACAACGGACGCGCAGGATAGCTGACGCTTGCAATTTATATACTGTTTGCTTAGCCAATAGCTGTTGTTTTTCAGCCGCAAACAGTTCGTGCCCGCGACAGAGGGTTGCGCTGCGCCCTCCACTACTGCGCGTCGAGCGGTGGCGGCGTGAACCAGGCGGCGCGCGCCAACTGCGCTGACCGTGTGCTGATGGCCGCGCCGCCGCTGGCTGACGCGCGCGACGCTGACGGGCTGACCCCACTGCACCTGGCCGTCGTGCACGGGAACGTGCCGCTCGTTCAGACGCTGCTGGCTGCTGGCGCCGATGTCAACGCGAGGGATGATGAGCACCACACCGTCGTGCATTGGGCTACGGGTTAGTACATTTTGATAATTTCAAAGGGCGATGGATTTTTGATTTGTCTTTATACTAGGATCAATAGAGTAATACAGGGTAACGCGTTAAGGCGCCTCTTCCCAGTGTCATCCGAAAATAACTCTTTTGATAAAGTTATATCTCCTAAATGGTATGTTTAAAAATTATGAAAATAATAATATTGTTAGTTATACCATAGTAAATAACTTCATTTAAGAAAAATTTAACAGCATGAAAATATTGCTCAAAGTCAAGCTGCTTTTAGACTAAAATTAAGTATAATTGGTTATTTCTTTGAAACCACTAATGGAATTTGTATGGATCTTGCACTAAAATATTTCTTACAAAAATCATTTATGGTTTTTTTTTTCGAAAAGTATTATTTTCTCCAATTTTGCGCTATCCCGAGACCTAGCGACGTCGTAATGCAGTGCGCGCTTATATGAACGTTATTTCAATATACCTACTTTCTGTCGATATTTGTACCAACAGAGGTCGACTCAAGGTCGTTGGGGACTACCTGCCCTTTAAGGCAGGGCAGTAATTAACTGTAAGAGGAAAATCAAAACGATTGAAGAGTCATTTTCTCAAAGAAGTCTCGTCCCCTTCGTTTTTAGGGTTCCGTAGTCAACAACAAGGAACCCTTATAGTTTCGCCATGTCCGTCTGTCTGTCTGTCTGTCTGTCTATCCGCGGCTTAGCTTAGAGACTATTTGTACTAGAAAGCTGTAATTTAGCATGGGTATATATATTTATTACACTGATAAAGTGGTACAGTAAAATTTTGAAAAATGTTTTTTTTAGGGTACCTCCCCTACACGTAGTGGGGATGTTTTTTTCACGTCTATCCCCTAGTGTGGGGAGTCATTGGATAGGTAATTTTAAAATATTGGGGTTGTGAGAAGACCATTTTTCGATCCAGGGTTCCGTTTGCGAAATATTAAACTTAAAAGTGTTAATTTTTGTTAGAGTCAAGTGTCCCCCCCCCCCCCCCCCTGCTGGCGAAACGGTTATATTTGGAGACGTGAAAAAATCACGACAGTAGTAAACATAACGAAATTAAAAGGAAAACTGTCACAACTAAGTAGGCTTCACAAGTTAAGGAGTACAGATCGCGCTAAACTTTTAGTCCCCTCTAAACACGGGGCGATTCGCATCCGCAGGAACAAAATGTATGGGCCGTTCTTGGGAAGAGCCACTTCCGAGCGGACTGCAAGTTTGGCTCGACCTGTATTATTATAGATAATGGTACGGAACCCTTCGTGCGTGAGTTCGACTCGCACTTGGCCGGTTTTTTGAGGTTATATTTACTATATAATTGCATGTATGTACGAGTATTTATGTACGAGATGTATGATGAAATAGACAAGGCGACTTTTTGATCATCGTCCAAATTCATAGTGGAGGCTTGGTAAGTGATCACCATCATGAATAGGTAACAATTTTTGTAAAATTCGTATAATGAAATTTCGACTTACCATAGTAATTCACTCCCAGTCCTGAGTGAATCACTATGGGGAGTCGAAATTTTATTTTATGAATTTTACAAAAATCGTTATTCGTTCATGATGCTGATCACTTACCAAGGCTCAAGTTTGAATTTGGACGATGTTCACAAATTCACCTTGTATATATATTTAGTTGTACTATTTTCTTTGTTAAACCTATAATTGATATTAATTTTATTACCTACTAAATAATATTTTATTTTATAAAGATGAATGTAACAAAAAGTAAAAATAAAACTCGAGATATATTTGGTATGTCAAATATATGTTATAAATTACGAGGGTAGATTGAAATGTTGATGGCCCAGTCAAGTAAACAAAAGAAAATAGAAACAAAAATATGTTAATTTTTTTGCGTAATCTCCATCTAGTTCTATGCATTTCTCCCACCCGCTTTCCAAAGGTTTTGGTATCTGGTATGGTAAACCTTACGTTCATGGGTAAACCGGAATGTTGTTAAAAAAGATATCTGTGCTCAGTCTTCAAAACATAGATTTACTGCGGTTTCGATCTCTTCATTTGATGAAAATTTGTGGCCACCGAGGTGTTTTTTTAGGTTTTGAAATAGATAAAAGTCCGAAGGTGCTAAATCTGGAGAATGGAGGATAACCTGGGTGGGGCAGCCATTCGGAACCATAATCACTAATTTCAGCCATGAACTCAACAGACGTGTCCTGCATCCGTAGCACAATAGTTTAATCAAGCGCGACGCGACTTAGTTGAATCACAAGTGCGAGGAGCGTGACACGATGTTTTTGCGATTAAACAGTATGTCACACTTCTCGCACTTGTGATTCAACGTGCGATTAAACTACGGGTGCTTGTGAAACAACACTTTCTCTTCTTTCTCAATAATCTTGAACGTTTCTCTTTAATTTCTTTTTGGATGTCTTGGAGGCCATATTTCTATGAAGACCTCAAATAGACCCTTCGCTACTCCCCTTGTATGTAACAGGTCGGTCAATTTTCTAAATCCTTCAGTCACAAGTTGGCGGCTGGATGAGGAGGATGGAAGACCGCCAAGAGTGGCGAAATATTGGGAAGGCCTATGCTATGTCCAACAGTGAACGAACACAGGCGGATAGATGCACGGCCGTAGCCAGGGGGGAGGGTTGGGTGCAACCCCTCCCCCCCTTAAAAAGTTCAAAATATTACAACTTACCTCTCGACGTTTTCCGGGTCTAGTGCAACACCGTCTAAATGTACACTGACAGTAGCCGTTGTCTAGTGCCACTTCTGCTAGCAGCTGCTAGAGAATTATAGAGAATCAAATCAAACCTCTGGTTAAGAGGATGGCATACCCTAGCAACTTTTTTTATTACCCGTCCAGCACAATAAGTCTATTGGCAAAAACCTTATTTGCTTTACATAGAGGCGATTATATGTTGGCTCTTTGGCCTCTTGTTCTTGGACGCGTAATACTAGTGATCACGCATCGCAACAACAAATTGGTGTGTTTTTAGCTAATACTGAAATATTTTGTAGGGAAAAAAATATTGGATTTAGGTAACATCCCTTCATATTTCTATTGCTTATTTTATAAAAAAAATCAAGTTGATCTCTTGACCGCGTTTTTGAAACGAACGTTTGAAAACCAAAAAAAAGAGGATGGAAAAATTTTTTTTTTTGAGAAAAGTATTAATCTTAAAACATTGTTTATAGGTGGAATCGGAATCCTTAGATAAAAGATCGATACATCAAATATATTTTCTTCAATATGAGGAGAGACCTAGTTTCTTCCAATGAACCCTTGAAAACCTGGTGTTGTTGATGTTCTAGCGTCAGGTGTCCCGTTAAGACGAAGTTGCGGAAGCCGAAAACTGGCGATAGTACTCGTCCATACGAACAACTTTTACCATGGAGCCAATTCTCGAATCGCAAAAAAAAACTGCTTTTCCATAGAAAAGATACAAACCGACCAACATGTATGACACAACGGGTTTTTTCCCGACTTCTTGATTTTTTTTCATGGTAAGTTGTTCATGTGGACGAGCTCTTTCGCCAGTTTCCGGCTTCCGAAACTTCATATTAAACCTGTATAGTGAATGTTAATTTTAATTCATGCACTTTTTGTCGATTTATTTTATCCCCCCGCGATAATTAACCCGCCACTGGTGACGTTATGTCAGTGAGACCGGGTAGTTCGAAAAATTTTATATTTTTTTCACCGTTCATGTATGTTTATGTATTAAAAATTTGATTGTTAAAATATATAGTTTGACTATATTTAATTGCATCTATTTCGAGAAATCCTGGAAAAACCGTAAAAAAATATGTGTCCCCCCCCCTTTTTTCCAAAACTGGTAGACCGAAAAATATGGAAAAAAATCATGGTAATATGTGTTTACATAAAGATTACAGGAAAATAAAAGCGGTTTAGAAATTCACGAAAAAAATTACAAAATTAAATTTATCATCCACAATACGGAACCCTAGATATGCGAGTCTGACTCGCACGTGGCTGTTTTTTTCTATCTTGTAATGCATTTTAATGATGCCATTTAGTATCCATATTAATCATGGATAATCTGCGTTTTTATACTAAAGCTAAACTTGTTGTTTATTAAATTCATTCGAAAATTAACTAAAGAATTAAAGGTTGCCGTAAACATCCTGCTAACTATTGCTAATTGTTTTAATATACCCATGGAACTCTACAATAACAAATAATCAACATAGCAGGAAAACCCCAGAGTCAGTCAGTGTTCGATTATCTGCACCAGCGTTTCTTAACCTGTGGTCCGCGGACCCCTGAGGGTCCCCGAGCATATGTATGGGGGTCCGCATCCTAATCTATGGACCATTTAACAATAATAAATAAATGCCACCAAAAGTTTTTTGCCACCAAAAAAACCTTCTCATTATCGTATTTTATATGTAAAAGTATATCCCATCAAAAACATAAAATGTACAAAAATGTCGAGTCTCGCAATGCAATCTTTCCACCGTAAAAAGTTGTGAGATCTTATGTAAAGCCAAGTCTGTTATTTTAGTTTGTATGGAAGCACCTTTTCATTATAGTTAGTATGGGAGCACCTATTGAACAAATGTATCATTAATTGTTTCCTAATTAGTTACCTACCAACATTAAGTGACTGTATTAATATTAGTCATCTTTATTTCTATAATAAAATATAGTGACTTCGCAATCGCACAGCAACATATAAAACATATCTACCTAATACCAATTTGTTAGCGATTTGAGAAGATATTTCTACGCATCAGCGCTTTATTTGTGCTCTGCGATTGCCAAGTCACTATATTTTATTAGAGAAATAAAGATGACTAATATTAATACAGTCACTTAATGTTGGTAGCTAACTAATTAGGAAACAATTAATGATACATTTGTTCAATAGGTGCTCCTATACTAACTATAATGAAAAGGTGCTTCCATACAAACTAAAATAACAGACTTGGCTTTACATAAGATCTCACAACTTTTTACGGTGGAAAGATTGCATTGCGAGACTCGACATTTTTGTACATTTTATGTTTTTGATGGGATCTCATTTCTTTTTGTAGGTAGTCCTCCTTTTTTTCTTCTCGGGTAATATTTCTTGCACGTCAGCTACGGATTTTCTTAAAGCCCACTGCCTTTTACTGATCATTTGGACGTACTCCAGAGAAACTAGTATCGGGAAGGAGCACTTCATAATGACCACCTAAGAAACTACCAGAGAATTGTAAACGTTTCACTGGCGTCCCAGGATCGCCACTACATGATCCTCTCAAACGGTAATTTTTGTAAACCTCGAAAGTAAATGGATACAAAGAAGTGGCTCCCATAAGTTCGGATACGGAACCGTAGGTGGTAGTTTTCATCATTGCTGTCGAGTACAGGTCAGCGTTAATGTGTCTCCACGCTCGTCACACGTATAAAGTTGCATTTCATCCCAATGCGCTTCCACATACTCGACTACCGCAAACCTAATGTCATACGACGACTCAATGTTCTCATACATAGAGAATGACAAAGAATGGAACCAACATAAACCATCTCCAGGTATAGGGACAACTAGGCGTGGACAATATTTCAGGCTACATTGCAATATTCATTTTTACGGTAAGTTATTATTATTATTATTATCCACATTTAGATGCAACAGGCAGGTTAATATTTCTTTTGACCATGAAGTGAAAGGCAGGCTTGTCAGTCTAAACCACAGAGTACATTATTATGTCTAAACCTGGTCTTTATTCAATGACTAACGAGTACAAAGACATTTCATTATACCTACATCATAGAGGATGCATATACAAATAATACAACATTAGCAGCTTTATTTTTCCTGTAAGCTTTACTGGATAAATAACCTTATACCTTGATTTTTAGGGTTCCGTATCCTAAGATTCCGTGACCCTATTACTAAGCCTCCGCTGTCTATCCATCTATCACAGGGGTCTACAGCTTCAGCCGTTATAGGTGAATATAGCTCGTAAATATTTTCACATAATATATGTTACTTTGTCCTCTATCACGGCAAATAGTAATATGAAATGGAAATCCAAGGGGGTCCAATTATTCGACGTTATTTGCTTCAGCTCTATCTTTATAATACAACAATTTTGGGCAGAAAAATGTTAGAGTTCCTTATTCAAAAGGTGCTGATTTGTTTGTCAGGCTCTACCATTTTAGCGCCTTGTTTTTTGTCGCCTTTATGTTGCTATGTCATCTTTATTGTTGGTATTTACCATAATGGTTTGGGGTTTCGTACCCATATTGTGTGATGGTAGTACGGAACCCTTCGTGAGCGAGTCCGACTTGCACTTATCCGGTTTAATAGCGACTTATTTACGAAATGTTGATATTTCTCTTCTTAAATAGACTAAATGTGTTTTAGGGTTCCTTACCCAAAGCACAGATTATTATAACAAAGGCTCTATCGTTAGAACGGTTATACATACAAGTACCTACAAGTTGAATATTTACGCAGACTACTTTAAAGTAAAATAACAAATAATAAAAATGAGGGTTCCTTCCTAAAAAGGTACCGAATTTTTTGTCAGGCGCTACAGTTTTATCCCGTTTTATCGCTTTGTTTTTTGTCGCCTTGATGGTGCTATGGCATTTATACCTTATAAACATTATAAACCACCCTTTTTAGGGTTCCTTACCCAAGGAACAGATTATTATAACAAAATCTTTAGAACGGTAATATATACAAGTACAAGTTTAAACTTTGGGCAGTCTGTAGTAAATACTTTAAAGTAAAATAATGAAAATTAGGGTTCCGTACTAAAAAGGTACCGAATTGTTTGTCAGGCGCTACCGTTTTATCGCTTTGTTTTTGTCGCCTTAATGTTGCTATGGCATCTATATTGTTGTTATTTACTTTTAGGGTTCCGCACCCGTATTGTGTAGGGGTACGGAACCCTTTATGCGCGAGTCCGATTCGCACTTTACCGTCTTTTTTTTTCGCACTTTAACGGTTTTATTTTTTATTTTTACTTCTTGCTCTATTTACGGAAATAGAGGTATACATTTTTTTACACTTTTTACCATCTAGCGTCACGAGGTAGAATTTTTCGTGGTAGATGTCTTTAATGCAAAGCAGCATACCACCAACGTCATCTAGTGTCATACAAATTTATAGATGCAGCTGGAAACATACATTTTGTATAGACTTTGTATGGAAATATTAAATTACCAACCGCAAATAACATTTTTATATTTTTTTGTTGCAATGTACACTTAACACTAACCGCATGCAAAATTTCAAGTTTGTAGGCCTGCTAGAACACCTTTAGACTTTTGATGATGTGTCAGTCAGTCAGTGACAAAATAAGGGAACTTTGACTTGAGATATTTCGTAATCAAATATAGGTACAAAGTTGTAATTTGGGGTCAGAAGTAGGATCAGTAAGTACTCTTGGTAACTGAAATTTCAGACTTCTAGCTTTACCCACAACGAAGATACAGGGGGGTTGAAAGTGCCGTGAGTTGCTTCGAGAAAAGGATGGTACGGCCGTTCCGCGAGACGGGGGCACTGCCGTGCCCCCAGATATTTTTTGTAATTTGTAGAACTAAAATAAATGGTCCGAAATTTATTGCTCCTTTTTTGTTAATGGGGTCCTTAAAATTGTGCTTGATTTCCTAAGGGGTCCATGGACAAAAAAGGTTAAGAAACGCTGATCTACACTAATAAAAACATAGAGTTAGTACTTATATACTTATACAATACTAACGTTAGATTGGTAATGCAAATGATAAAGGGCCGTGTGTTAGAGCTTAGAGTTAGAGTTATAAGTATATAAAAAACCAGCCAAGTGAGAGTCGGACTCGCGCACGAAGGGTTCCGTACCAGTATCTATAAAAATGGCAAAAAAAACATGTCTCTTGTATGGAAGCCCCCTTAAATATTTATTTTATTCTGTTTTTTTGTATTTGTTGTTATAGTGGCACCAGAAATACATCATCTGTGAAAATTTCAACTGTCTAACTATCACGTTTCATGAGATACAGCCTGGTGACAGACGGACAGACGGACGGACAGACAGACGCACAGACAGACGGAAAGACAGACGGACAGATAGACAGACGGACAGCGGAGTCTTAGTAATAGGGTCTCGTTGGTTACCCTTTGGGTACGGAACCGTAAAAATAGCCAATAGCTACTCGTATCATACCAACGTACATCATTATAGGTTTGCTTAGAAACGTGTATAAAATAGACCAACATTTCGAAATAATAAAAATTACGTATAAGTATAAATTATATATGTATAATATATACACGAATTATATACTTTATATAAAACAAAATGTATTAATATATAAACAAATAGAAATACATACAACATTAAGATCAAAGAGAAAGATAATGCTGTTTGACTAATTTTTTTAAATGACTGTAATTTTTTTAAATGATGGAGCTTGTCTTATTGTGAAAGGAAGGGCATTCCACAGATTTACAGCTAAACACGTTGTATGATCTAGCACTGCTAAGCGAAGATTTTCAGATGAACTCAGATTATGGGTGTTCTTAGTGTGAAGAATATTATTTATATATATAATCGTTATATGTATATATACAACGTGTAACAGAAAGGTGTGACCATATCTGAAGAGCTTATTCAGTCAATGGTATAGAACAACTTTTACAAATCTCAAAAAACAAATCTGCCCTTCCATACATTTCGGCCGAGCGGCATTGCATTTTCCTATGAAGCGAGTAATTTTTTTTTTCCGATATACAGGATTTGTTCCATAGTAAAAGTTGTTCTAAGCCATTGACTTAATAAGCTCTTCAAATATGGTAACACCTTTCTGTTACACTTTGTATAATTGTTTTCTTTGTGTTATCTGATAATTTCTCTTTCAAAATGAATTATCGTCAAGATTGTGTTGCTCAAATCTTTTCATTATGTTATTACTAGTGGAATCTTTTAATTTGCCTTATTTAAGTTACTCTATTGATATTGGTGTCGATTCGAAGTAACACGACTTAACTTATTTGACAGGACTAATCTTATTTTAAGCATTCCGTCTTTGTCCTTTCGATACAGAAAAAAAAAGACAAAATGCTTAAATTAAGTTTAATCCTGTCAATATGTTCAATCGTGTTACACCGAACCGACACAATTCTTAGTCACCTTGTGCTGTAAGATTGAAAACAAAGAAATAAATAATTTAAAGTTTAATACATAGGTTAAGGTAAATACATATGTTAAAATATAAAATAAACACAAATAAATCACTCTTAGCTGCATTCATCTCATGGGGTAAAAGGCAGGGAAATCCTCACATAAAAACAACTGAATGCAAATACTGTGGAATCCCTACTTGCGTAATCGTAAACAAGTTGGTGCCACGAACATCAATGGTTTGACAAAAACTTTATTACGTAGCTGGGAAATCCCAGGTATATCAGTTGCAACTTCCCCTGTAGGTTGAAAGTAAGTTGTTATCTGGCGGTTGTCTAGTGTCATTGCTTGTGCAGCTCGCACCAGCTATCACAGGTTATCGCTGCATTCTATCGACGGCGGCGACGACGGTTTGACGGCGACTCAACACGCAAGCCACGCCGCCAATTAGTTACTTCAGCGCATCCATGCTGACTGAGCGATTGCACTTTACGATGCTCCGATTAATGACGGGCTTTATGATTCGTTTATAGTGGTTGCATTCATTTATTTGTTACATAATTAATCTTTTTTAATTCCCTAGTTCACACTCTCTTCCCTTGTTGTCCCATTTTGCATATACGAGTATGTCAAGACATGCGTGATGGAATAGGTCGCCATCTTCCGGTTCATGCCTTGTTCTACAAGAAGTCGGCTCACCGGATCTCCGTTTGTAGCGACGACCTTTCACTTTCCTTCCTTCCCGTGAAAGACCTTTGCTTTCTTTATTTATCTGACGCAACCTTCAAAGGCATGCAAATCACTGTATTTTTCTGCCAAGAAATTCTTTTGCGCGGAGTTTCCTTTTGTACTTTCTTTTTCATTATTGTTTGCCCTTCCATTACGATATGAATCATAGTGAGTTATTCACGAGGGTCTAGGCTATGCCATCTTTAAAAAGAACTTTTGATGAAAAAGGGTGGTCAAGTGGGCGGAGGGTGTAAGCCGGCCAGTATTGAGCGAGTGGCAAGGTCGAGCAGCCCTTGAACCGTCGGCGGACGTCCGTTACATCACCATACCTCGTGTATCTAGGACTCAGCTATTCAGGGAACTTCGGACACAAAAGGTCGAAACTTGACTGCATTACAGTCTAATGTATGTCAAGTTAGCGGTCGAGGTCTCAGTCAATCAGTCATCAATTATTTTAGGTAATCAACGAAGACGATAGCCGCAATTATAAATAGGTTCTTTTAGAAATTACGCATTTGTAGTAGCATTGAGTAGGTATAACATAAATTCTGTGATGTGATGTCAGGCCTTTACGTTCTGAGATGCGCGTGGGTTTTTCTGGTGAAAGTGTAAGAGGAAAACTGGTATTTGAATGATTTTGTTTGGTTCTTTTTAGGGTTCCGTAGTACCTAAAAGGTTACAAAAGGAACCTTATGGTGAGACTCCGTTGTCCGTCTGTCCGTATGTCACAGCCTCATAACTTTGGCACCGTTAAAGATAAATACATGAAATTTGGCACAAAAATAGCATTAATTTGCCCATATGTTAGGATGTAAAAAAAAATATGAAAAATTTGAAATTGTTCAAAATATTTCCAAAACAAAAGTGAGAAAAATTAAAAATATTAGCTTAAAAATACAATATGGGTATCAAATTGTAGGAATTAAAAAGTTAATTCTAAAAATATATACTTTTAATATATTTACTGAAACTGGTTTCGAGAAATCTTTAAAAAACCCCAAAATTATGTATGCCCCTTACCTCCAAAACTGGTGAACCAAAAAATATGAAAAAAATCATGGTAATATGTGTTTACGTAAAGATTACAGGAAAAATAAAGCGGTCGAGAAATTCACGAAAAAAAATGACAAAATTAAATTTATCATCCACAATACGGAACCCTAGGTACGCGAGTTCGACTCGCACTTGGCCGGTTTTTTAATAATGCTTCACCTTAAGGGGCATGCATCCGGCAACGACCTTGAGTCGACCTGTGTCGGTACATATATCGACAAAAACTATATTGAAATAACGTTCATATCGCGTTTTGCATTGGACGATCGCTGCGTCTCTAGATAGCGCAAAATAGGAGAAAAGAATACTTTTAACTTTGACGCAATGGAGGGAAAAAAAATGAAACAATAATTTTGCAGATCTAAAAATTTTACATAATTTCGGGGAATAATCATTAAAATCTCTTCAGGCATTCGGAAGGAGTAAGAGAATTTTTGTGAAAATCATATGAAACTTTCGATAACTTTCGATTTTTTTTGGGTCAAAAATAACAGAAAATAACTTAACATTTATTTTTGACCTTATCGGTTTGTTTTCTTATAATCTTATATGCTTGTATTTCAATACCTTATCGGTTTGTTTGTGTAAAGTTTTTGGACCACCCGTCCTTCAAAGACGAGTCCAAATTGTAGTTGGAGTATGTATTCACCGTAAGGGGCTGCACAATGCAATTAAATTTAGTCCTACTCTAACGCTTTTGTTTTTTTAATAATAATAATAATAAAGGCGTAGGGATGTGACGACCCCATCGCCCTATGGTATGTCCAGTACGTCCAGTGCAATCGGTCACCGCAGGGCGGCTTGTGGCGACTGTGGCGCTGGCGAGCCGATGGTGAGTGGCGACACCACGGACCCTACCTCCAGGGGACACTATCACACATGCGCTTACACACACACATACACACACAGCAACACACCCTCTGCCTCTGCGCTTGCTTTAACCAGCCGGCCAGAGTGGAGATGCAAGAGCCGAACCTATGCTCCAGGTTGGAAGTGTAAAATGTCATAACGCCGGGGCATTTAGGCGGACAATGTCCCGTTCGCAAAATGTCCCTTCGTCATTTCGCAAAAGGTCCCTTTCGTAAAAGGTCCCTTCTGCAAAACATCCCTTTCGCAAAATATCCCTTTGGCAAAACATCCCTTTCGCAAAAGGTCCCTTTTGCAAATAATCTCTTTCAGGCCTTTGTTGGAAACGTCACAATGTCCTGTCCACCCATTGAAATTAAAATATAGACTTAGGTTAGCTTAAACTTTAATAATTTTCCACACACCTCCATTGTGTACTACTACTTTTATTTAGGCGATTGAAATTATATCGATAAGCACCAAGAATAATAGTTTTATTGCCTTTTTGATTCAGAGAAAACTTTAAAGGTATATCACTCATCTTGGTAAAAGTCACGAATAGCAATAGTAATGACAATAATTTGTCAAATCTTCATTTGTCTTAACGCTTATCTCTTGTCTATTAAGTAGCCAGTTGTCCGCTTAAATGCCAAAAAGGTATCTAAGAATAGATATTATCTAAAGGTGCGGCAATACCCAATACAAAATACACAATAAATACACTAACACTAACATCAACACTTACCACACATCAAATACCTATCACGCACGCCCAAGCCCAACCTAATAGCTCTTGCAAAACATCAAACTGCATCTACCTTCTGGAATGCAAACACTGTCCTGCTTTTTACATCAGGGAAACAAAAAACAATCTTCACATCAGACTCAACCAACACAGACATACATCGGACTCCATTACAAACAACACGCTACCCATCCCAACGCACACACGATTTCACAACATAACATTCAGTAACTGCTTCACCGCACGGATCATTAAATCTTTTTCACCACCACTCACAGACATCCAACTCAGAACATGGGAGGGGTCCTATATTTGGTCGCTTGGTGCTCATTACGGTCCGGGTCTCAACAAACAAAGATAAATAATCATCTGCCCATCTCCATACTTCAATTTCAAAACCTACCTGCTTAATATATATATATTTTTTTCTCTTTTTTTTTTAATCATCCACTTCATTCTGTCATTTTAATATATTATATAAATTTTACTTAGTTCCACTGATGCCGACAAGTAGTCGAAATATATCTGGAAATAATTGTTGCAATAAAGAGTTTTTATAGAAGGATTTAATGCAAAATGAATAAAAAACAAATAAGTTCTCTTTAATATTAATTTCAGTAAAAACGTGACGCATAAATCACGTCACTGCGTGTTCGGTCCGTCAACGTATTTTGAGCAGCGGTCTGGCCGCACCTTTACCAGCCACAACTTTTGTAAAACATGTACACTGTCATTCAAAGGGACAATTTGAGAAAGGGACAATTTGAGAAAGGGACAATTTTTGTCGAAGGGACATTTTGCGAACGGGACATTGTCCGCCTAAATGCGCCGGGGGCACTTGACTGTATAAGGATCTTGCGCCCCGCAGACTCACCTCTCGACAACCTTAGCTGCTTACATAGTTTTTTCTGGCCGCCCTATGGTGGCTAGATAGGGGGTCCACAACGACTATCCTGTTGGATAGTTATCAAGCAGCAAGTCACCATCTGCCATACTTAAAAGTGAGAGATTTTCGAGGCAGATGTCCGTTATCTCACTCCATAGCCCTGTTATCCGGCCCATTTAGCATTCCATCCTCATAGCCCACTCCAAGTCGCTTCCTTCCTGGCAATAGTTTGGCAACTGTGGGGGACTGTCCGTTAGTGTACAATGATATATTGAGGGAGAGGCCTTCATGGATGCAGCCATCTCACATTTAGATTAAATGGTACCAAAGGCCTCTTCAATGTTGGCTTCGGCCCCATGAATGCCTTTAAAATGACCGGGTCCCTATGGGCCCGTGACTGAAAAGTGTGCCTACAAAATAATAATAATAATAAAAACTTTTATTCACCAAAACAATTAACATATATAACACACAGTACACCCCAAACAAGTAGTAAACAATAGTATACAATAACATAGTATACAATAATTTTTATAATATTTTAAGTGCAACTCAAACATAGTAAGCATTAATAACAGTTTTAAAAATGTTACCATTTCGACTGAAAATGTTTTTAGCAATAAATTTCGAGATCTAAACTTAAATGGTAGCACATTTTTAACCGTCTATCCTGCTCTAATCAGATGCCGCGCACGCAAAACTTCAGTTATTTTGAAATCGGGGCTAAATTAGGGCATTAACTACAATTTCTTTATGTACCTAATAAATATAGTTTTTTCTAGTAAGTCTGTGTGTGTGTGTTGGTTTCGTTTCAATCGGTTTTGAAATATAGAAACTGAATCGCTTTTTTATTGAAATCCATGCTTTTTTGAAAGTATTATAATTAAAAGATTGAAAGTAAGTCTATTTATAAAGTGTAATTGATAATTGTTTTGAGTCAAAAAATACACCATATTTATTTCAAATTTTTACCGTCTACGTCGACGGAACTGATTCCAATGCAAAACTGATGTTTAGCATTGTGGAGCCCCTTAATAAGTGGAATCGGTACACTTGTTTATAGTATATAATGTAAAAATTGTATATGTAATAATCGTATGGAATAGCCCGAGTAAAAGGAAATTATGTGGGAAAAAACCCAAGTCAACAAGGGGTCGAAGTATCCATGTAATCGTGAGGAAAGCTCTGTATTGATTAGAATTTATTAAACCAGAACCAGAGGTCTGTTCAACTTCGCCAAGGCCAAAAATATCGGCGGCCCACCGATATTTTTTTTTTATTTGAAGAAGGGGTAGGGTTACGCGATAGAGATGCGCAGAGAGCCGCCTTGAGGGTAGCCCTCCAGCGATGTGCGAGCTTAATTGCACTTTATTACCACGGGACGAGAGTAGCTTTTTATTTGAACAATGGATCTTCTGCAGTACTACTATATTTTCTTCTGTGCTAGAACTGGTTTCTTGTCCGCAGTATGTGGAGAAGTGGGGTCGCTGCGTGCAGTACTCGCGGCTGGCGCCGACGCCGCCACTCCGGACCAGCATGGCGGATACCCTCTGCACTATGCAGCCCAGATGTGTGGTGCTCCAGCCGCAACTGACCATCAGGTATTCATTGTAATAAGTCATCAACTCCATCGTCAGCTCATAACATATTACAATGTTTAACTTGCCTACTTGGGGGCCCCTTTGCTACGCCCTTGGCGATTTGGTGATAGTGTCAACTTTTCTTGCGCCAAAGTTTCTGCTGCCAGTTGGCCAAAAGCCTGTGGCCTTAGAGTATACATAAGTAAACTATAGAGCACGCGCATCGCTAGTAGCGTCCAGTAAGCAGTTTCCATAGTACAAACTGCTGATTAATTTTGTTTATATCACTGATTAATTTTGTTATGTCAATGTTAGCGATGAAAATAAATAATATTATTTTTGGTTTTGCTTCCGGGAATTGTTTAAACAAAATGGTGGTGCACATTTTACAGTAATTCTTTTAAAAAATGGTATGAACAGTGTTCATACCCGTGCTTACGCTATAATTTGCTTACACGCGCTCTATAGTTAACTTATACAAGGTGGAACTGAAAGTTCCAAACTATGGAACAAATCCTGTATATCGAAAAAAATAATTACTCGCTTCATAGGAAAATGCAATGCCGCTCGGCCGAAATGTATGGAAGGGTAGATTTTTTTTTAAAGATTTCAGTGTTGACTTAATAGTAAAAGTTGTTCTATACCATTGACTGAATAAGCTCTTCAAATATGGTTACACCTTTTTGTTACACGTTGTATATAAACTCTAAGCCTGTGGCATATAGTCTACGTGTGTTAGGCTATTTAATCTACTAATTGTATAAGTAGAGGTATATCCCGCCAACAGCTAGATCAACAGCATTGTGGAGCCCCTTAGTGAACAGATTGCACTATGAATCGGTGTGCTTGACTTTTGGGGAGGCTAGGTATCCCCTTATATGCATCTGATTATTAAACCAGCTAAAACTACGCTGACTGTTTTAATAAGCAGATTCGTATTTATTCAGTGCTGAAAAATAAACTGTATAACTTTGCAGAGTCGTGGCGCAGCCCTGGAAGTGCTCCGAGCGTTAGTGAAGGAAGGCGGAGCACGCGTGGATGTAAGAGACGCAGACGGCAGGACCCCTCTCCTGTGGGCCGCTTCAGCGGGGTCAGCGGCTGCTGTGCTGGCGTTGCATCAAGCGGGGGCAAGAGTTGATGACGCTGATAGGTAATTAAATTACTCAAGAATTGTTTATGAAGGTACATTATTTTTGCTAGTGGTCAACTCAGCCTGCGGGCTGAGTAAATTGCGGGCTTAGTATGACCCCGAACTCTAACATACAATAAAGGTATTACAGGTATTTTATCGCATCTTGATGATATAATGGTGTCGATTAACTTATTTGACATCTTAACTTATTTGACAGGACTAAACTTAATTTAAGCGTTCTGTCCTTGTCTTTTCGATATAGAAAGAAAAAGACAGGACGCTTAAAATATGGTTAGTCCTGTCAGATAAGTTAAGTTGTGTTACGCCGAATCGACACCAATATTATGTTTTCAGAGATGGCCTCACAGCCCTCCACTGCGCCGCAGCCCGAGGTCATACAGAAGCTCTAGAAACACTTGTTGGCCTTTGTGGAGCTCGAGTTGACGTGGCCGACTCCCATGGTTGCACACCATTACATTACGCAGCGGCGCTAGGCCACGCTGACGCGACTGCAGCCTTGTTACAGCATGGTGCAGATTCCCATAGACAAGATAGAAGAGGCAGGAGTCCAGCTCATACCGCCGCTGCAAAGGGACAACTTGAAACTGTAAGGATGCTCGGTAAGTGGACCTTGGAATTCTTTAAAATTCTATACATAGAAGGTACCTTCTATGTTTGAATCTGATTGCTACGTTTCAGGAGCAAGAGGAGCAAATCTTTGGCTTAGAAATTCAAAAGGAGATTTGCCTCTACACGAAGCGGTTGCTTCTGGACGCAGAGAGCTGGTGAAGTGGCTTTTAGACGGTAGACCATCTCAAGTTAACGCTACAAACCACGAAGGTCGAACACCACTGCATATTGCTGCGGCTACAGACAACGCTGATCTTTGCAGGCTTCTTCTTGATAGGGGTGCTGAGGTAAACCCTGTAGCAAGATCTTCTAAGAATGAACCACTGACACCTTTAGATTGTGCTACGACTAGGGGCCATAGATCAACTGCTAAGTATTTACAAATGCATGGCGGCATGCCAGCATCAAAGCTGTCTGATACTCAGATAGTCATAGATGGAGCAGCAATAACAGCATTACCGACAAGAAGAGTAACAAGTACTAAAATTGACGTCAGAGACAGAATAAGAATAGAAAAGAGAGAAATAGTAGAACTTTCAAGCCCTTCATTAAAAGAACGAAGGGTTCTCAGAGATAGACAACAAAGCGAGTCATCTAATAATTCGTCAGAAGATGACAGAAAAACGGCAAAAAGAAGATCAGACTACAAGCATTCCGACAAGCGCCATGGTAGAAGAAAAAGACCAATGGAAGTACAGAAAAGTTTTAGTGATGGCTATGATACTGAGCTTGAAGGACGTGAAAGAGAACGCAATGACTCTTATGATAGAAAACATAAAAGAGGTTCAAGGAAGAATCGATCTAAAAGTGAACCGTCTAAACGAGGCGGCAGTAGTGCAAAATATCATCGTAGATACCGGTCTGGTTCGGAAAGTTCTTCAGACTCGCAAACTTATTCCTGTAAGAAGAAAAGTAAGCGACACCGAAAACGCAGTAAACGAAAGTCAAGTACTTCTTCAGAAAGTAGTTCAGTGTCTAGTGACAGACGTAGTACAAAGCGAAAGGGAAAGAAAACTTCTATTCACATTGAACATGATGAAGAAAAACAGAGTGTAAATATTGTAAAATTCAAAGGCAGTGAAAATCTTCAGAAAACTGGCAGTAATGAAAAAATTAGTGATGAAACTGTTGATGCTGGAGCCGATGCTAAAACAGAAGAAGAAAAGGAAAAAAAGGAAGATCAAATCGTTAGGAGTAAACCACAAAGTGAAACAGAAACTGATACATTATCTGTTAAAACTAACATGATCGTTACTGAAGCACAAATTCACATGGAACGACAATCAACCCAACAAGGAAGTTCTGAAATAACTGTAACAATGGATTCATCCAACAATGTTTCTATCGAAACCGCAAATCTTTCCGTAACGCATAAAGATTTAAATGAAGAAAAAAAATTAGAGTCAGAAAAAATTAAAAGCGAGGATGGTGGCAAAGAATCCGAAGAGACAACTGAAAAAGATCCTGACAAACCAATTGAACTCTCAGAAGAAGCTATCAGCAAGGATGATAGTAAATCGGGAGAAGATACAGGAGAACACGCTCCGATTGAAACAGATGAGTTATCATTAACTAAAAAAGACGTTGAGAAAGTAGAAAATGCTGCACCTCCAGAAGATACACCACCAACAGATGTAACTCCAGTTACAGATGTAACTCCAGCTACAGACGAAGCTCTTAAACAAGACTCTACCGAAGGACAGGAATTTAGAGCTACACCATCTGTTAGCGGCGAAGCTCAGGTTTCAGAATCATCACCTACACCTCCCGCGGAGCAAACAAGAAAACGATCATTTCAAGTACTATCTGGCCCAGACAATAGCACCGACCTTGCCGGTGAAACTGAACATTTTGAAACTCAAGAGAAGACAGGCTCCCCAGTCGTCCAATTTTCGAACAAAGATGAAATTTTAGAGCGTAAAGAATCGGATAAATTATCTGATCACTTGATGGGAGAAGAAGTTCATCACACTCAACCTCCACCTAATGCAGACGTTATAGGAAGTAGTGAAATGTATATTTTAAGCTCTGAAGATAAGAGAAAAGAATACGCGTCAACTACTGGCAGTAGTTCAGAAGTGGTTCTTAGTGTTGATAAAGGCATTGTATCTGTGATTGACAGTGATATTCCTGACCGAGCGGTTCAACAAGTTATAATGGAAAATGCACCCGAAGATGTCACATTACAATTGTCCCAAGCTACTCCGAAAAGAGTCAGAAAAACATCTAAAGAGAATCAAGTGAGTAGTAGAAAGGGTAGCATCTACGAAACAGAAAGCTATAAAGTTTTATCTGATAATGCAATTGCCGCGGAGGCTGGGACAGGAATTTTAAAGAAACCTATACAGTTTGATGGATCTATGGAAGATGACAAACCCGATGGAGTTGCCAAACTTTTCAGGGATAGCTCGTACGGTAGAGTGCCAAGTGTGAGTGACAATGAATTGTATAGCATTTCAGAAGGCAACGGTCGAAGAAAACGATTTAGGAAGAAAGGTAGGTCGAAAAGTCGAACTACGATCAGATCGAAGAGTGAAAACTCAGAGAGGGGATATGAATCTAGTGGTTTGATGGATTCAGGTTTTGAGCCAAGCCCGAGAGTGGTCCAACGTCGCATCATGAGCCCGCGCCTCGCTGCGTATTATCAACAGAGAAATGCAGGTGGAAGGTACTCTGGGAAATCTGACAGTAGAATCCCAGTTCGGAAGCCAGGAGACAAAAACGCTGTTGACATGAAATCTGTAACTCAAAGGATTCAAACTAATATGAGACGGTGAGTACCGAATAGATACTTGCCGAATCGTAGATGATCGTCTGAAAACTTTAATAATATTCCACATATTTTTCAGATACTACTGCGAAAGAAAACTTTTCCAACACTTACTGGAGCTAAAGCGTTTACAAATACGAACAAGCAAAACGAATGAAGCAGTCCTGGTCAAACGAGCTATTGACGAATATAACAAATCTAGCTTAGCTCAAGTGGGTTTAGGTCCTTATAACAGTCTAGATTACACTTTTCATAGCTTCGAGAAGTTCCTTTATGAAAGTCTGCGAAAGTTGCAAAAGAGTGGAAAGAGACATCTAGACAATCTTCCAGAGAGGCCGATAGATTTCGATTATGGTGAAAGTGAGCTGTACAAGATGAGTGCCGTCCCTGACAATCCATGCCTTTGTACCAGTAAGACTCATCGGTGCTTTCATGCTGTTCATGCTTACACCGGGATACCATGCTCTGCTTACAGTGAGTATCTATAGAATGTTGCTTATTTGAAACGAAAAAACAAACATTGTCGTCATGACAAATGTATCCTCTAAGGGGCAGTTAGAGGTAATTCCGAGCGTCGACTGTAACTTAAGAGTATGACATAGCCAAAACAAAAACCAGTTCCGGGCGTGGCTTATTCTATTTTACGATAGCGCGCGGGGGGAAATTCGTCCCGGTCTCTAAGCTCGCGTCACCATAGCAAAAATACGAATAGAGTGGACGAGGCAGGGTCAAAAGTAATACGTATTTTATTTTATATAATTTATTAGTGTATTTCGATCATCGTCACACGGCATTGATCCTACTTGCTACCACGTCGGGACGTAAATTTATGATGGTCGGCTAAAAGTGGTTTTTTGAGTGTTTGATTTATCAGTTGACCCTCGGAACATTTCAGACACTCCTTTAGAGATACATAATAATATCGTGACGGTTAATTGTCACCATTACCCATTCTTTAAATATTTTTCGCCCGTTGAGCTGGTTTTACACTTGCGGGAAAATAAATTGGACCAAAAATTTCTCTACAAAAAATTTTTACTAAAGTTGTTATTACAAAAAGTGGAAACTAACAAATATTCTCAGAAGGAATGCACCACGTCACTATCTATCTCACTGTAGCCTATATCAATTATGCCTCTCTCATTCAACCACGTTTAACTGCGTTACTATCTCATTCCAACTCATTTTGAATAGCGTCACTATTTATCTCACTCTAACGCGTGTTAAATGGCATTTCTAATGAACGTCAAATATTTTTACTGCCCGCCACTCTTTCATTCTAAATTCTAAATATTTTAAAAAATACGCAGCTCCTTTGGTAGTAAAATAGCAATAACTTTTTTTTCAAAAGTAATACACAGAAATTGCCAGATCATTTGAAAAACAATATTTGATGAGCCGTTATTTAAGACAATTTGCAAAACTAACATAGGACATTTTTTTTCAGGGTGTGGTATCGAACTAACCTAATTACAAAAAATTGCTCATAAATTGGGTTTTTATTTTTCTTCCTGATGTAATAGCATTTCAAGGTTTATTTTTGACTTTATCAATAGCATGACTATTCAGAGTTGCGCAACAAAAATTTTATTCTTAGAATTTAGAACTGGTTAGCTTTTACTCTCAAAAATCTATTCGAATTTATAAAAGTACCATCAACTCGAAGACTATCTACTTTTTGCTGAGGTCATAATTTGATATTCTGGTCAGTCATGAGCTGGCCTACCAGCCTTCCAAGGGAAAGCGTTGACTTTTGGGACACCTGTTTACCCTTGGGATAAATCGCCAAGTGTTTAAAATATAGAAATTTATTTGTATCATAGTTTGAAATGTTCAGGTCCCTTTACGCAAAATGAAAAAACAAAACTCTTTTAGGATTAATTTGTTGTCCCTATGTTTGTCTGTTTGTCCGTTTGTCTAGGCAATTTTTCTGGGTAAAATCAATAAATGTTAATATTTACAGCCCTGTAAAATATACATATTATAACGTTTTTATGGCCTTTTGTTTAACTTTTTCATACAAATTTTCTCCTTATGAAAATATAGAGATCAACACTTGACATAATATTTTGCATTTGAAAGAAAGCACAGAAAGGAACTGTAGAACAAATAATGTAAAAAATATAAAACCATATCTTTCTATTCTAAAGGGATTAATAATTTACTGTTTGTTCAATGTGGCGATAGCTTTGTTTATTTTTTTTTTCTTTCTTACAAAGATAACAAATATTTTCATACAAGGTTTTCCTTAAGGGCTATTTCTCCGAATTTGTAACAAAATATTAAGAAATAATTATAACGGTAAAGTACAACTTTTAGCTAAGACAATTTATTGTTAAAAGTTCGCTATATGCATAAACATATTTTAATGATATTATGGTATCTTCAAAATAATTGGGTTTTCCATAAGCGTGATATCAGATTATTTAAGAAATTTACGGCTGGTATCACGACGACGGATAAGCCAATTATTTTATTACTATTGTAATATAATTAAAAATATGTTAATGCATACAGCAGACTTTTAACTATAAGTTTTCTTAACTAAAAGTTGTATTTTTACTTATTGAAATTGTATTTCTCATCAAGAAGTGCAAGATGACAAGATATTCAAAATAAGTTAATTGAATTTGTGAAATGGTTTCAGGTCAAAACAGTTTTCCATGAAATGGTAATTGTTTATATTTAGCAAAGTGTGTCAACTTAGTCATCTTAACATGAACGACGCCTGTATTTCTCTCTTTTTTATTTCCAGTATAGATAAAAATATACAAACTTGTTAAACTTTGCGTGAAAACGAGGCAATATTGACGATATCCTGACAGCTATTATGATAGTGTTTTATCAATTTTTTTTGCTTTTTGGGCTGTATAGAGACGTAGTTAGATGTCACTAGAATATACTCATGAAAAAAGATATGAAGAAAATAAGCTGTAGACTTCACATTCGGTTTATACCTATTGTATGAATTTTAAGAAAAATACAGGGGTAAAGGGACCTCTTAAGGAAAACCTTGTATTAAACTATTTGTTATCTTAGAAAAAAATAATTCAAGGAAAAAAATAAACAAAGCTATCGCCACATTGAACAGTAGATAAATTAATCCCTTTAGAATAAAACACCATGGTTTTCATTTTTTTTACATTATTTGTTCAACAATTCCTTTCTGTGTTGACTTTTAAATGCAAAATATTATCTCAAGTGTTCCTCCCTACATTTTCATAGTGAGAAAATTTGTATGAAAAACGTAAAAAAAAAAACGTAAGAGCCTAAAACGTAATATAAATAAAAACGTCAAAAGTATGTTTTTACAGCTCTATAGAGGGCCGTTAATATTGGTATTTATTAATTTTACCCAGAAAAAATTGTCTAGACAAACGGACAGACAGACAAACATAGGGATAACAAATTAATCCTAAAAGAGTTTCATTGTTTTCATTTTGCGTAACAGAACCTGAACATGTACCGACAGGATTATCTACGATCTAATAATTTTGCCATGCACTGTAAATATTTCAAAATAAATTTCTATATTTTAAATGCTTGGCGATTTATCCCAAGTAAGTGTACCTATATAATTTGCAAAAAACTTCACTTATTGGACCTGAAATGGTGAGCCAATACTAGAGGGTAATTTCACGAAAAGGTCATTGACCTTTGTTACAGATCTCAGTAAGTATAAGTAAATTAATTTGGGTTTCAATAACGATCACAAAATTATTCTTTTAGAGTAACATATATTATTTTCCCGCATAAAAGTATGAATTCAATCCAAATTCATTCAGTTTTGTTGTTATGACTATGGCACGATGTAGCTAAATCACTCATACGCATATTTTGTTGAGTTTTTAACGGCAGGAATATGATGCTCCTCGAAATATTACTTTATAAAATTAATTTCAATGTGTTTTGAAGTAGTTTTGGGAGATATTTATAGCTTGCAAAAAAGGGCACAGGTTCCACGTCTTACGGGCGCCAACGCTAGGCGTAGACTGACAATATCTTGCTGCCGCTGACTGCATCAGTGGATTTACGTATTAATGGAAAAAGGGGGTGCTTTTTTTGACCCGAATAACGTGGTATTTGGAAAATGAATAGATATCATTCACACTAATTTTATTAAAAAAAAACCAACAAAATCGCGAAAACGATACCTGAAACAAAATCGATAAGAAGTGTGCAATAGAGAGTTACAAAAAAATTCATTGACAGTACAAATATGAATCGATTAACGTGGTTTGTGGAAAATGAATACCTTAAAGTTCAACCAAAAACATGTATTTTTTTTATGGCCATACGTAACCTAATTATTGCAACAAAATCATCCGAAAGCTGACATTTTATTTCTGTTTGTATTTTCGTTCCCCTTAACCAGTCAATTCTCGGAACACCCCCTATTCTTCGAGATGCACGATTTTAGGTTGCGTTTCTAAACGCCGGGGTAAAGTTAACTGTCACCCGTTCCACAACCACCCGAGTGAAAACAAACAGCTCCCAACGAAATGCAAAATTTACTTTTGACAGCTCAATTTTAGTACCCGAAAATTCAGGGGTAAATTTTCACTGACATTTGTTATCACATTACGCGCCTTTGTTTTCCGTGTTCTTTGATTTCTTCGGAATAGCTTGTAAAACCATTTAATTACGGTAATAATGAAAAGATACATAAACAAAAAATATCCTTTGCCACGTGAATAAACTACCTTTACAAAGTGGCCGTTCCAAAACGAATAGTAAATAGATTCCGTCTCAGTCTTACCACGTTCACTTTAAGAAGTAAACTTTTTAAATTTACCCACGCGTATTGGAACGCTACTAGTCATGCAAGTTTACCTTACAGTATATCCTTCACCGTCAGCAAGCAAGTGGTAAGTATTCTACATACTGTATATGTTAAAAACTCATTGGTGCATACTCGACCAGGCAGGATTTGAAACGGGTCTCAAGAATGAGAGTCTGCCGTCTTATCAAGTGATCTACCGCTGCTTTTGCAAGTATTTCTAAATATCGTTGTTTTATTTCCCAAGAAGTAATATTATTTCAGTTCCCTACAAATGGAATCATCACACGATGCCTAAACCAAGCACAGCAGGAGGGGCCACTCAAAAATCCCGAGGATTCTTACCAAAGATAAATTCAAAGCCACCACCAGGGGCCGGCAAGGCGCATGTTACTTTGGAAGTGTCTCATGGATCAGAGAAACAACTCATCGCTTTACCAGCCGAAAAACTGGACAAAAACAAGAGATATTACGTTACATTCACTGTGAAAGGATCGGAACCACCGTCTGATAATGATAATGCGTCGCCGAAAAGCGTGAGAAGTGGCTAAAACGTTACAGAATTAGGTAAAATAATTTGAAAAGAATTTGTAAAAGTTTAAAGAGATCAAGTCACTGCCAGAATATTTGAACATGAAAAAGTTTATTATATACATGAAATTATTTTAATTTCTATCATAAGCACACTTTCGTTGAAAGTTATTGACATTGATTGACTGAAACGATGCGTCCATTTAAAAATTGGAATCCTAGATATTATTTGTTAAGCGAAAATATGAAACAGCCTTAATATTTTTCTAAAAATATAAAAAGAAACGATATATTGTAAACAAGAGATTATAAAAAAGAAATATAAAACGCAAAATATATTATTACGAGTATCAGAGAGATAACTTTTTCAATATTCTTGTTAAATCACTACATTCGTAGTCTTCCCATTGATATTAATTCCTGCACTCATATAAGTAAGTTAACTAGATTATTTTTCTTGAATCCGTCCATTGTTGACTGCACTATTATCAAAATACTCTTTGAAGTAGAAACCGATTTGTTGTAATAAAATAATAAAATAAAACTTCCGTTTCATTTCCATCTCTCCATCCATCAGCCTGGTTTGTTCGCTGCTGGACATAGGCTTTTCCAAGATTTCAGCACTGTCGGCGGTCCTCCTGGAAGGAATGCCCGTACTCACACACGCTGGGGCAGGCGGGTTATTGAGCGCGGTGCCGAAACCCTCACAGCAGTGACGCCGAGATGCCCGTCATCAATCTGTTGTATATAAAGCCCGACAATTGCAGATGGATATGTCGTGACCATATCGTAGAATTGACTATTTCATGATTTGGTTGGGCAGATCGTAAAGTATAAAATCAAAAATCCTTCACCAAAAAAAATAGGTGCGAAGCAAGAAGGAGCGTGTTAGGTTTACACGTAAATACATTTGGAGAGCCGAGCGAAGCGGAGCGGAGCGAGGCAACCCTCCCAATTTAACAAAAATACGATATGGCCAACCAGATCATGAAATGGTGAATTCTACGATATGGCCACGACAGATATATCATCAATTGGTCCCAGGTATGGTTGGCCACCTGGTTTTGTGCCTGTTTGAGAGCTATCCTCTTTCTCTCCCCCGAAAACTTTGGTGGGTTTTGCGAGTAAGATCACATACAAAATTTGCCTAATTATAGTCAAATACTTTTCTACAAACACAAGTATGAAATCAGTATGTAAATAACATCAATTTTATTCACCTAATTCAAACAACATTACATAAATAATCTCGTCACATTTAAAACATTAAAATAAAATGACTAGCACAGCTTCACATTGCCAACAACTAACACTAATGATGAGACAACTGACACAAGCTCAGACCCCAAGCAGCAGCGCGACTCCAGCGAGGGTCCAGCGCGTCGGCTTGTATCTGGTCTTCAAGTTGAATGTCCACACGAACGTTGGTCCTCGCATGCTGCAACAAGAACAGTAACAATATGCGGTCAACTTGACTTAGAAACAAATAATTCCATGATAAACGTGTTTCCACTTTATTTACACATATTTTGTAAGCCAAGTTGTATTGTCAAAGCTCACCCAATAATACAAATTAATAAAGAGCGTTTTGAACAAAGAAGTTTTTTCAAAAACATTAATTATTTACTTATTAGAATTGAGTGTTGAGTACAAATAAAATGTCAAAATGTGGTAGGAAGGTTCTATCCATGTACCCGTATCAAGAACAATACCTACTGTCTCTGTAGACCGTCCTACAGAAAGGACAGACAGCAAGGGCGGATCCAGGATTTGATTTTGGGGGGGGCCATTTTGACAGGGTTTATCACAAAGTAAAAAATTAGCTTTTTTGCGTCAGTCGCTTGGCACAAAGTGCACAACTTAACTTTGTTTTTCCTGTTAAGAAGTTAAAAGTGAAAAAGATATAGGTCGTGGGAATTCACGCCAATAGTTCACTATAGATTAGGTTTAAGAATCAACATTAGCCATGATTTGGTCGAAACATACTTAAAACAGTATTTTAATCGTGACTTTTCGTGACGTGCATTTTATTTCATTATTATTTTATTCATTTTATTAACCTAATTTAAAATATATACCTTATAAACCTATGCTGTGTAAAAGTGCACTCGAATAGAATCGAAAAGTCGAGTCAAATGTGTGGAATTCCTGGGTTTTTGGGGTGGGGCATGGCCCCCATGTATCCGCCAATGACAGACGGAATACTTGACAGGAGGTGTTATATTCTGTAACATATTCTGGCTTAACTAAAGGGAGATCAACCAGAGAGGTACACTCACCGGATCTTATAGACGGGACACTCGTAGACATTCTTGACGTCCTGCTTGTCCTGCGTGACCGCCTTGATGTAGATGACCGGCATCAGCGGGAACAGTTCCATCATGCGGGACTCGACGATGCCCCCCGTCATCGTGTCCCAGCGAGCTCCCTCCATGTACATACCGTGCACGTACGCGCCTTCACGGGGCGCCGAGCTATTTACACCAATTATATTATATTCATGTAAAATGGTAAATCATAAAATAAACGTCAGTGGGGGATGCCAAAGCAAAAAGTTATTAAGCATTTAAGATGCCTTCTTATTACAACTAAAGCTGACAGTCGCTCTGCTACGGCCGCGCTGCTTGCGACTTACCGTGCGGTCCGAAATAGAATTACATCGATAAAAGCTATGAATGAATTAAAGTGTGAGCGATGACTGGTCCGTAATTTGTGAGCTAGCAAACGATGTGAAAGATAGCTTATGATTCGGACCGCATTAAAAAAGATACATCTTAACCATAACCTCTTACCCCAGAATACAATACGAATATTTTATTTTATTTCGTCAAAGTGCCGTGATTCGTGATGGAACAAGAAGAGTTTGTAGCACTGTTCTTCAACGTAGACTCAGATAGCGACAAAAAAAAAATTAAATATAAATTCTTCCTTATCGACGAAGAGTTCCACACGACTTTTCATTTGTTTCTCTCATGACCGAATAAAACATATACCATGGTTTATCTGATCTGAACTGCTGAAATAATGGAGCGAAAACAATTTTTGACATTCCATTCCGTTCAACGCTCACATCGCCTCACCTCCGTCGCATGAGCCACAAAAGTCATACGAATGAATGAACGCATTTGCTTCACTCATGGATTATTATTATTAGCCATTCACCTCATTCATTCGTAATCGATTTTAGCGAAATAATTCTATTTCGGAACGCAGGGTAAGTGTGAAAGAGCTCTAATTGCAAAAAAGACTAAAGAATACATCAAAGGTGGTTTTGAACATATCACCGCCTCATGGTGGTAGTGACATTAGAATCTTAGTTGGACGACGGCTAAGTCATGAAATGGCTTTAAAATGAGCATCTTTGGTAAGTATTTAAAATATATACGGTAGAATCTTTAGAAAAGAAAATAATCAGTACGTAATTTTGCGATATTTTCAACAAAAAAACGTATCTTACAGTAAGATATCCTGTTAAATTTCAGAATGTACCATAATTCGCTGTCCGGTTAAATTTCAGAATGTACCATAATTCGCTGTCCGGGTACAGTTTTCAATTGTATACTAACTTGAAGTCGCCCCTGCTCTTCTTGGTAACGTCACAGTTAAGGCACATCTTGTCGAGCGGCCACTCGTTCTTGCGTGCAGTCTGCTGCATGATGGCGGTCAGGAACGATTGTGGGTTGAAGAACCCGGCCAGCCATACCGCCGGCGGTAACTGGGGATAATATCAAGAACTTTTTCAGCCGCTACTGAGTAACTCTTGTCTGTCCACATCAGAAACAAAGCCTTAACATTAATTTAGAAATAGAAAACACTAAACTTGAATCTGTAAATCAATTTTGTCTCTTAGGTATAATTATAGATACGCACCTTAACTGGAAAAGCCATATACAAAAAGTCAAATGTAAACTATCATCATTCACCTATGCATTAATAAAATTCACGAAAACACAAACACTGAAACAGCACTGTCAGCATATCACGCTTTCGCTATCTCCTGGCTCCGTTACGGAGTGATGCTGTGGGGCAACAGCGTGGATGCTGATCAGCTGTTCATATTTGCCCATATAAACTCGACTACAAGCTGTAAAGATTTCTTTAAAAAAATCAACCTTTTAACCGTCCCATGTAAACATGATATCTGTATGTTTGTTTTTAAAAACATTAAGCATTTCAAACAAATCAAAGATATACACAAACTAAATACTCGAAACAAAAACAAATTATACCTACCAATGTCTCGTATTAAAATGCTTAACTGCAGCACATACTACATGTCAATAAAAATTTATAATAAAATACCCGCCAATTTAAAATCGGAAGAAAAAGAACACATTTTGTCAAACAATATCAAAAATTATCTAATAAAAAATTTCACTACTCGGTTGAGGATTTCTTAATAGAATAATTAATGACCCCTTTTAATTGTGTTTTTATTTTACCCAAATGTTGAATGTTAGTAGTAGTAATTTATAGTAGTTTATGTTGCATGTAATGTAGTAAATATTTAATTAATCTAAGATAATTTGTTAACTTTAAGTTATGTTCCAAATTTTCAACGCCTATAAAATAGGCATCTAAGTCATAAGCACGAACAAACATTTATACGATCTGTATACACTTAGATTGCAATAATCGTTTGAGTTTGAGTTTGTGATTTATCATATTATAATACGCGTATGTAAGACATATTTATAATGAACTTACAACAAAATCTCCTGACCAGTTTTCAAGTTCGATCAGTCTGAGACAAAGGTCCGCGAACCAAGCGGCCAAGCCGAGCAGACTCGGGTACGCGAGCTTAGTCCACGATTCTGGCACTTTGTCCATGAACAAGGACTCCATCAAGTTTTCCATGTCGCTGCTGATTGTTAACTCGCCCTGGAAAATAATTACAACATATACTTCAATCAGGAAGGGGTTAGTTTTATTTCTGTCTGTAAAATTTTGCGGAATAAAGAAAAATATATAGATCACAGTTAAGAAATAATCCAGTAGTTTTTGGTTTTCTATTGTATTAATTTTCAACTATGATACAATTCGAGCCAATCAAGAAGGCGGACGTAACTGGTGATAGTATTCGCCAAAATGAAAAAAAAAATTGAGGAATCCTGCAAAAAAACTGTTGTTTCAAACATTTTGGTCGAGTAGGTATGTAGCTTTTGTATGGAACAGCAGATTTTGTTTTTGCGATTTGAGGCATATTTTCATAGTAAAAGTTATTCGTATGGAGGAGTACTATCACCAGTT
Organism: Ypsolopha sequella; assembly: GCA_934047225.1. NCBI lineage: Eukaryota > Metazoa > Arthropoda > Insecta > Lepidoptera > Ypsolophidae > Ypsolopha > Ypsolopha sequella. The sequence goes on from OW203991.1 coordinate 10,808,997, forward strand.
TCCGACTTCCGAAGCCACAATCTAGTTCCTTAAGCGATCGACTGATCTCCCCCATAAGCTTGTTCATCCGTTCGCACTCCTGCAGCGCGACAATCGTGAACCGAGTCAGCTCCTCGACCTTGCTCTACATCTCATGCAGGTTAAACGGCTCTGAAGTATTTATTAAGTAGGTATTTAGTTAGTAGTGGTTACCTTGAGCCCCAACTCCAGTTCCTTGAGCGATCGTCTTATCTCCCCCATGAGCTTGTTCATCCGCTCGCACTCCTGCAGCGCGACGATCGTGAACGGAGTCAGCTCCTCGATCTTGCTCTGCAGCTCGTGCAGGTTGAACGGCTCCGGAGTGCGGTCCATTATGTCGTCCAGGATTACCCGTACCTAGCCAAGTTTAATGCAGTTGTTTAGACGTATCGTGAACTTTAAATAAGATCAATCGGAACCAGAAAAAATATAGTGGTCAGTAACTGAGTACATTGTCAAGAGTACGACGTAAACCATGTGCAGAGTTCCTCATTTTGATACAATACATGCCAAATTTCCAACCGACCAATTAGTTCCTAACTTATACTAGCAAGTGTAAATGAAAAATATCAACAGTTCAGTTATCGAGAGCAATCGCGCCCTGTGAAAAAGAGACGGGTTAAGAGGATGTACGAAAACCATACCATTTCTTCTTTAGTGGCACCACCACCGGCTTGCGCCCCGGCGTCACGCGGTTGCATCTCGAATACCACCTAGAAATAAATACATTATTTATACCTTTAGCATCGTCTAAACCAGGGATGAGGAAACTTTTTCCTTCGCGTGCTAATGGTGCCGATTCGGTGAAGCACATCTTAACTTATTTGACAGGACTAAACTTAATTTAAGCGTAGGAGTCTTTTCGATAAAGAAAGAAAAAGACAGGACGCTTAAAATAAGGTTAGTTCTGTCAAATAAGTAAAGACGTGTTATGCCGAATCGATACTAATATTTACTAACGAAATACGAGTATATGGCAGGCAAAGTTGTTGCATTTTTGGCTTTATTATTTACTGAAAATATTTTGTATTTATTTTCTGTAATACTTATTTATTGTGCAATATTACAAAAAACTATTAAAATAAGGAAGAAATTGCAAATTGCAATTAAATTAAACTTGCAAGTTAGCTGCGAAATTTCTAACAATACGAATCACTTGATTTTTGTTTGATGGTCGCGGGACGGATTTCAACACTTCGCGGGCCAGATGGCCCGGCCCGCGGGCCGTAGTTTCCCCATCCCTGGTCTAAACAGTTAGAGTGAGAGATTAAACTATTAGTCTAAGAGCTAGCGACCAAATCGGTCATGTGGCTTCAGCTGTATTGAAACTCCGTTAGCTACTTCCCTGAACAACCTTTTCCGATAATCTTCGTGCTGGCAGGCCGCGGGCGGTGAGTGCGGGTGTAGTGAGGTGGGGAAAAAAAAGAAAAAAAATGTGGGCTCAGCTACTTTAATTTTTTTTTCAAACAGTTGCTCTGTACTCCCTGTGCACCCAAAAACAATTTTAAATCGATCGGGTGGTGGGAAGGGGTTGCCAGCGTTAATTAAAAGTACCAAGCCGCCGTGAGCCGTGAGCGCGCTGACGCGTTCGCCGGCTGATATCTGAACCCACATGAAAATTATTATGATTTTGGTACTTTTAATTAACGCTGGCAACCCCTTCCCACTACCCAATCGATTTAAATTAATTTATTAAATTAATTTAAGTCAAGTAAATAAAGTAAAATAAATAAGTTTTTTCATTTTTTTCCCCACCCCACTACACCCGCACCCACCGCCCGCGGCCTGCCAGCACGAAGATTATTGGAAAAGGTTGTTCAGGGAAGTAGCTAACGGAGTTTCAATACAGCTGAAGCCACATGACCGATTTGGTCGCTAGCTCTCAGTCTATATGCGAAGCTATACGACGCTCCAGATCCGTAGGATCCGTTGCGACACGTAGGTCTTTACCGAAGGCGGGTAGCATCGCATCGCGGCACACTACTCGCTCTTATTTGACACTACGCTGCAAAAGTAATAGTACTGAACATCCTGCATGACAAAATCTTTTCTTTGCGTCGTATAAGAAGTCATATAGATTTTGTGATGCGTGGTATTTCAATGGGAAAGTAGTCATTTAAACCCAAAGGATATTACGTAAATAATAATGTATACTGTACTGTACTGTACTGTACTACAAGGTGGTAGAACTGATGCCGGGCTCGACTGTGGAGGTACCACCATCTTACTTGGAGACCCCCTCGAAGTAATTCGGGGGAGAGTAAAAGGACAGCTCACAGGCAAAAAACCAGGAGGCCCACCATGCCTGGGACCGATGGATGGCGGTATATCCATCCCTTATAGCCGGGCCTTATATGGAACAGACTGGTGAAGGGCATCGGCGTCACTGGTGCGAGGGTTCCGGCACCACACTCACCAACCTGCCTGCCCAGCGTGTGTGAGTATGGGCAATTCTTCCAGGATGACCGCCGGGAGTGGCAAAGTCCTAGAAAGGCTTATGTCTAGCAGTGGACGAACTAGGCTGATGGATGGATGGATGGACTGTACTGTACTGAATACATACCCTGAACAGTCTTTCAGAGACAGTAGTCAGATATCCGATCTCAGCATTGGGATGCAGTCCGTATAAGTATGGTGTCTCATCCGGTAAGAAGTCGTCGATGTACTGGTGATATCCTGAGTAGTCAGAGTTAGGTGGGGATATGAAGCCGGGCGCAAATGTCAGCTCGCCATCGACCTGAACAATTAAAGAAATATCACACGAGACATCCCCTCCAGTTTTCCAGGGAGTACACAGATACATGTAGTATCGACATCTTTAATTTTGAATTAAAATTTGCCATAACTCCTTGTAAATAACATTAAATGTCCCACGTAGATATCCCTCGTCTGGCAAGTATACTCACAAGTTCAGCCTGCATGTACTCCAAGAGGAATGTCCTACAGAGCCGCCGGTCCCAATCGTCGGTGATGTGTCCCCCATACATGATCTCTCCGAACAGATACCGCAGGTCCTCCCAGGGCACGCGTGGGTTCCCCTCCAGGTAGTTGTATAAAACGTACACGCAGATTGTCAGGTCGCCGAAGTTGAACGGATATATTCTGGAACGATATGTTCATACTTTAATAGCGAAAGAAGTTTGTCAGGATTATAGGAAATGGCGCGGCGATATATTATATCTACCCATCTTACTAATAAAAAAATCTTCCCATGGCCAGGTCAGAGAATATAAAGTATTAGCCAGGTTTTGATTTTTAAATTAATTACGGAATTACGCTCGGCGACTACCGCACCTGATGGAAAGCATTAATGATACCTAGCATAAAGCGCGCTCGCGCAGAAAGTGGGATAGTAGAAGTTGTCAAGGGACTTCCGGAAAATCTATTTATAATAATATAACCACTCTCTATAATTAACAGTCACCTGCCCCTCAAGCTACTTATTTTTATACGTTTTTAGCATTTATTGGTCCTAACATATACGTAAAATTGGCGTTTTGTACGGAGAATTTGAAGAAAACTCAATTTTCAGTACTACCATTTTTTAGGAATGACAAATCCAAATTTTGTTTTTTCTTTTGTGTATGAATGAGACAACATTAAGCTAACAGCAACATAACTTGATTTTTGAAAAGTGTCAGCTGTACTGTTTTTGAAGATTTAATTTTAGTTATTAAACTGAAAATAAAAACAAAATTTAACACGTAGATGTGAAACCTTGAAATCAATTTTTAAACAAAAAACAAACGATGGAAATAGCTATTGAATTACAGGAATAATGAACTCATGAATCTGTAAAAAAAAATCGCCGATTTCATGGTTAAGCAGCCAATATAACAGCGAAGTAAGTACTGCTTTCGGGTAAGTAAACTGGGGTCAACAGTACCTGTTCCACCCTTGTGGACCGAACTTTCGTCTCTCCGCGACGACGGCGTGGAAGTAGCAGAGAGAGAAGAGGATCGACTTGAATTCGGCCTCCTTGCTGCACATCTCCAGTGTTTCTTGCGTGAAGTTATCTAGAGCCTAAAACAACAAAATATACACATAACACTAGGAAGATGTTTGCCTTTTGCCCGTTTGAAAAACCTGAACTAATTAACTTGTTGGGCAGCATATTTTAATGGGATTCACAGAAAAATTATGAAATCGTTCTCTAACTTAGCTTTATCGATCTGTCGGATCTTTTCTCACACAGATTACAACTACTATAATTTACAGCCAGAATTCATAGTGTTCCCCAGTTTAAATAGCACTCAGAGATAACAAGCAGGCTGGTATAGAATATGACCTTGTGCAGATTGGCCCACATGCCGCTTGGAGACTCGTTGGTGATCTTGATGGCGGACTCGAGGATGCCTTGCGGGATGATGTGGTACCCTGCGCTCGGCGCCGGCTCCGCTGACAGGAACAACCTGGCCACATGACCGTATTATATCAAAGGGAGAGTTGAAGGGGTCTAAACATGGTGTTTTTTAGGTGCACCACAGTTCAGGGGACCCTGACTTAACCCCTGACCCAATCAGCTAGAAAACTATCATAAAAGAATACCCTCTCTGAGTGACTGATCTATCAACGCCTAGACCAGACGGCTGAACCTAGTTTATATGTTTCTTATATGACGTAGAATTCTGCTATGGTATTTAAGGTAAATCCCACAGGGTCGAGAGAAACAGGGTTCACGCGAGCAACGCAATGCATCCGCTATCGGTTGTCAACTTCGTGCCTACCGCACCCACGGGGTATAGGGGTTGGCGGGCGTGGTCTCGGAGGGGATGCGGATGGTGTGGCGGGAGGGTGAGCGAACACGACGCGTTTGGCGGACCAAGGCGAATGGCCAGTCGCCGGGGAGGTCGCTCCATATATAAGGGTAATATAAACCGATACTAAGACCAGGATGTCTCTTTGGGATCAAGCGCCTCAGCCATATCTAAGCCCTGACTGGGGAAAACCCGCAGAACATCTCCCACCGGGCCACGATCAGAAATGGCTAGTATGGAAATCCTTGAATCGTCTTAGAGCTCGTGTCGGAAGGTCCAAGGATAACCTTAAACGCTGGGGAATTTCCGCCGAAAATGCTAGCATAAACTGTCTATGCGGTGTTCCACAAACGACAGACCATCTCATGTCGTGCACACTGTGTCCGGCTTCCTGCACTCACTTAGACCTGATGCAGGCTAATGACAAAGCTATTACAGTAGCTACTTACTGGAAAGATTTAATTTAATTTAGTTTCCACACGAAGAAGAAGAAGAAGAACCGATGTATAATAGATCTCTTTTGTAGACTCTATGATATTTTAAAGTTGTCAATGTCATACTTGTGTACTTGGAATGCCTTGCGCACGGCCTTGCACACTAAGTCGCATGCTACCTCGTACCCGCCAACACCTGTACCTCGTGGGCGCGGTAGGCACGAAGTTGACAAGGTATAGTTTTTAATAAGCAAATTTTGCCTCTATTTTTTTGACAAGAGATTTAATTAGGAATATTTAGAGATGATAATTAGATTGCATTAGATACCCAAACAGGAACCCAACCTATAATCAGGCAGAGGATTCTCCATCGACTCCTCCATCTTCTTCTCCAAGGTGGAGAGCCACTTGGCGACCAAGTGTATGTTCTGCAGGAAAACCCAATGCCCTTCGTGTGACGCTATCGCCATTGCCTCTTCGGCGACCACCTCCTGCCCCTGGCCGAGTGACACGATGTGGAAGTTCTTCTTCTCTGATGTGAACCCGTACTTGCGCCCGAGTTTCTCTAGGTCCTGGAAAAGAGTTAAATAATAAATAATAATAACTTAAAATATTATTAAACTAGAAAAAATCAATCAGAAACAAATCCAAAGACAAGAATTTGAAAAAACTACCCGGGCCAGGATTCGAACCTGCGACCTCTTGTTATCAAAACAAGCGCGCTACCAATTGCGCCACCGAGGTTCCTACCCTAGACCGGCGAATTCTTCCATCATACTTGTCCACTGTTATTTTTGCATCAATTTGATATACTAGCTTGTACTGCACATACAGAACGCTCACAAGGGCGCGATGGATTTCACAAAATAAACATAATAATAACTTTATTAGCTGAAATAGGGGCGTTTCTTTTTTACAACTTAAATAAGAAGTGGGTAGCGTACTCGTTTATTATATGAAACGATAATGATCTCTAGTACCTGAGCTTAACTACTGATCGTAAAGAAATAAACTTCGAATGTTGTGTAGCAATAGTAGATTGTGTCACAAGGAACCAAAATAATGTATTTAGGGCGAGAGCGATTGTTTCAATCCAGAGCGAAGCGAAGAATTCTAGAGTAGAATCCTAAGCGTAGCGAGGGATTCAAAGTACGTGTCGCACACTCTGCTTTTCATCTCCCCCTATGAGAAAACCTTCTGGTGTTAATATTTCAATTTCACTACTAGAACTAATTTTTTATTCAATTTGTGTGAATTAAATTAAAATTGTCTGGGATATTTTGATAAAAAGTAATAAAAAACAATAAGAAGTTCCAGCGTATTTTTTTTAATTAAGTGACCAATGCCGCGTCGACAGACCTGCTTTTTAGGGTTCCGTACCCAAAGGGTAACCAACGGGACCCTATTACTAAGACTCCACTGTCCGTCTGTCACCAGGCTGTATCCCATGAACTGTGATAGTTAGACAGTTGAAATTTTCACAGATGATGTATTTCTGTTGCTGCTATAACAACAAATACTAAAAAACAGAATAAAACAAACATTTTAAGGGGGCTCCCATACAACAGACATGTTTTTTTTTGCAGTTTTTATAGATAATGGTAATGGTTATCGAAGCGAATTGCGTTCAAACTTTTAAATTAAATAGTGTTCCAAATTCAAAAAACATTTCGTCACATGATCCATTTTGCTTGCACTTATCGAGGAAACCTTCGCCTATTTTCGAATTGATGGGATGAAAATATTTTTAAAAATCCCTAGGACAAAAATTCAAACATATCTAATAGAATCAAAAGTAATAATATTAATTATATTAGGACTAAGAATATAAATATTATATTTTATATAGTTTTAAATAAATATAAAAAATTAAGATATATTTCGAGTCCCATTGGGCTTTGTGTACCATCAAAGAATTTGCTGCAGACCCACTTTTCGCTCTTATCTCCATTGCAATACGGTCGAAAAGTGGGTCTGCGGATTTCTCCTCGGTGTACATCTTTTTTTGACACTAAACTGAACATAACATTCTGCATTGAAATAGTATAAAAGTAGGCACTTAGCCCATACGATTGGAACAAGGTAACTTGGCTTGTTTTATGCAATATCAAGGTTACCTTGAGAGGATCCACGCCGGGCGAGAGAATGAAGAACATGGGAGTCGTTGATGTGCTTTCAGTGAACGACATTTCTAAACTCGGCGTGCGAGCTTCTATGAATCTCGATCCTAAATTCTCTTCGCAGAAGGCACTGCAACAATCAATCATTTATTATAATTTATGCTTAATTTAATAAAGAATCTAGTTTTAGTATTACTTTGTAGCAGAAACAATGGCAATTCGCTTAAATTCAATGATGTTAAGGAAAACCATTTCCAGATTTAGGTTTAATAAGCTGTATTTTCGTACTTTTGGTCTAAAAAAATCTCATGATGATGAATATTTTTACGACGAAGCTGCAACTTCTATTTGCTTTCGTGTGGCGTCACTTGAGAAATGGCTGTTTAGAAACGTGTCCTTTGCTATTAAAGATAAATTTATAAAAATTTGCTGCCGACTGATTTGACAGATGAGTAGACAGACAGAGACAGACCACTACTTTTTTTAAAAGCAATCTCACACAACAATCAGTATAATGTCTAAAAATCTCAAGTGACGTCATAACACCATGATAAAATAGTGGTTGATTTATATACCAAAATAATGAAAACCATGTCCTAAAATGGCGAAACTAAACTACGAGAATTAGAGCTATCAGGACAGGTTCTGAGGCTTCGTAACAAGTCACAACAAGTATTGGCATCCGTTCCTCCATTACTATCACCTTCTTAGTTAAGATCCGCCAATTCAAAATTATTCAGGGCTACGCACTACGCTCTCTTAATGGATCATGCCAGAAATAGGTTCATCAAAGAACCAAGCTCATCGACATAGCATCTTAAATTAGCAAGCTGAAGGGGCAGTAGGTCACATCTGCCGAAGAACCGACAACGTTCTCTTACCGTCATCTGACAGCTAGCTCGCTGGACCGACGATCTAAAGCAAATTGCTGCTCGCTAGAGATGAAGATGGTCGAGGATAGAAAAACGTGGCGGGCTCTTGGAGAGGCCTATGTCTTGCAGTGGACGAATATTGGCTGGTGGATTGAGTTAAGGCATTGCCTTTGATATTCCAAGTCAACTACTTACCCTACCGATACAAAACTCGCAGATATGTATTTTCAGATCTTTATATTTACGTTACAGTTATCTAATTGGATACATTTCTATCGATAGATTTTATTTTTCAAAATTACTTCAGGTTAATGTCTGAAATTTCTTCTATAACAAGAAAACATGGTTTATTTTCCATTGTCAAAACAAAAGATACCTAAATAAAATACTCGTACTTTTTCAGAATATCCAGAAAAATCTTGAAAATTCACTGAGTATGCGTGCAGACAGCGCACAAAGTAAGCGTTCTAATGTACCTCATAGACTTTTTGACAATATATTTAAGTTCAAAATCGCTTAATACGCGTGTTGTGTACCAAGGAGCAGAATGAATACGCCAACTGCAATTTGGACCTGTCTTTGAAGGCCTACTCCTCCCACACGGGTGGTCCAAAAACTTTCATAAAAATATATGATAGGCATTATAGAGACAAAAATAAATTTTAAGTTTTATAAACTGTTTTTCTATTGTAAGTTTTGACAAAAAAAATCGAAAGTCATCGAAAGTTTCACATGATTAACACAAGAATTCTCTTACTACTTCCAAACGCCTAAAGCGTTTTTAATTATTATTTCACCAAATTATAGGAAATTTTTAGATCTAAAAAATTCAAGTTCAAAATTTTTATTCCGTGCATGGCGTCCATGTGAAAATTATTATTTTCTCCTATTTTGCGCTAGCCGGAGACGCAGTGGTTGTCGTAACAGCCACTTTTCAAGGCAAGCTGAAATGAACATTATTTCAATATCGTTTCCGTTGATATTTGTACTGACACACATCGAGTTGCTTATTTAGCGTGGTCATACGCCTTAAGTTCTAAACATAAAAAAGTCTTACGAAGAAGCATAGGACATCCGGTCAGGTCTGAGCGCGCGCATGATGCACAGCCGCTGCAGTGCTGTCTTGTTCTTCCACTCGCCCGGCAGCTTGTCACGCTCCGGGGCCTCACCTTCCGTGTACTTCTGCCATCTAGAATAGAGATTTGACCTTTGTTACTATCATACTGTAACATATAGCTAGGCAATATGTTAGATTTAGGTAAGGCTAGGTTTTATAGGTAGGTTAAAGGACTATTTGTTCGTGTTTAGTTGGCAATAGATAACCTTTATGGATCGACATACGTCGCATTGACTGAATTATTTCGTGTTTTCCAAAAATAAATACAGATCCAGTATAAAAGATCTTTCAGACAAAACACGAGCAAGATTCCTTAGAGAGTCCTATCGATGCGAAGGTGGTTCTCCATCTATAAATATTCCTTCTAGAATTTTGAAGAAATACGACAAGCGAGTGCTCTACGAGATTTAGAGCTCCCCTTCCTTAATGTATACATGATAATTAAGAATAAGATAGAAAAAAGAAAATATACAAGAAGTTAAAGTAAAAACAAAGTGGTGTAATTCAACAAAATCCCTACGAGATCCCGAGTAGGCTATGTGCATACTACAATACATATCTTCCAGTGATGACGTACGGTCTCTTACCAAAGACTTGATCCGCTGATTTAAGGTCGCTCAACGAGCTATGGAGACCCCCTCGAAGTGATTCGGGGGAGAGTAAGAGGACAGCTCACAGGCAAAAAACCAGGAGGCCCACCATGCCTGGGACCGATGGATCGCGGTATATCCATCCCTAATATCCGGGCCTTATATGGAACAGACTGGTGACGGGCAGCGGCGTAACTGGTGCGAGGGTTCCGGCACCGCGCTTACCAACCCGCCTGCCCAGCGTGTGTGAGTATGGGCAATTCTGATCTGATGGATAAAATCCGAAACGAAGATTTCCGTCAGAGATCGAAGGTGACCGACATAGCCTGCCTAATCAGTAGGTTGAAGTGGCAGTGGACTGGCCATATTTGTCGCCGACGTGATAACCGTTGAGGCCCTAAGGCATTGGAATGGAGATCACGTATAGCAAAGCGTAGCGTAGGCCACCCTCGTGCCCGCTGGACTGACGATCTGAAGGACGTTGCGGGTGGCGGCTGGATGAGGATGACTGAGGACCACCAAGAGTGGTGTAATATTTGAATTTGAATTTGAATTTGTAATATTGGGGAGGCCTATGTCCAGCAGTGGACGAATACGGGCTGATGGATACATATCTCACAACACTTGATGAATATACGTTCTATCTTAAGTGACGTAGACCCGCAACCACCACAGCCTTATAATAATCATATGGAACCTAAATATTAGCGTGCACAAAGCGTCACTTTATTTCCCTTGGGTACAACTGTTATGTTATGGCAAACCATTATTTTTCGCTTCAACTTGGTTATAATTTGTAGCAGTAGGCCAAAGAGTTGCAAAAAGTTTTATAAGTTTGTGTATTTTCTAAAGTGTGTAAACATTACTGCCAAGTTCACACATTGCACGGCGGAGTTGTCACATGGACTAAATAAAAGTTCGAAATAAAACCAAAATCAAAGCCCTAAATCATCAAATAGGACTTTTAAACCGTTAGCGAGTCCGTGGACCGCTCGGACTTTTTCGGATTTCGGGCTTAGTCCTTTCAGTCCGTTGTGTTTAACGAAATGATTATGGATGGTTTTATGCAAGTAAAGCATGACAATACAATGTTATACGACGGATGTGATACCGACTCTATTGAAGGAGTCAAATATTAAAATTGTAACATTTTATTTATTGCGTAACTCTCTTGAAGTAATTTAACGGACTTTTTTGGATCAACTCGGACCGGACCGGCTTTTTATACCAAGATCAGGCTAGTCCGCTCAACCCGCTCGAGTTTAGGATTCGCCTTAAGATTTAAGACAAAAAAGTAGAAATGATCCAAAATCGTTTTCTAAGAGCACTAAACATCCGCATGGGGCAGCCCAAATTGCCATATCTCGAACTCTTAAAGTAATATAACTGTCTTTCTCTTGGCGCTCGACGACAATTCTCTGCTGCAAATACCCTAAGGAGCATTTTGCACCGTGATGTACAACTTCACATACCTACTAGATTCGATTGATTTTCGTGTGTGTGCCAACTTTACCTTGTCGCTGTACTAGATCGAAGCATACATTTTTTCTACGCAGAATCAGAACAAACGCTGGTAATTGGGCTCCAGTATACACAATGTGCAAATTATTTAATGAAAATTTGAATGACAGATCTATTTAATTGTTCATATAATTGAAGAAAGCGTTCTTTCACAGAAGTGTCTAACAATAATGTAACTTATCAAATCAATCATATAACTATTTTACTAACCCAAGTCCATTATATTCTCTGCCCAAGTTGTGTGCATGTGCATGTTAGTTTTACGTTTAATGTTTAGGTTGTGTGTAATTTGTGTACAGTTCAGATTTTTGTATTTTTATGTAGTTAAACTATTGATCATATCCTTATGTATCCCATATTTGCGTCTATCTAAAAATATTAGTTAGTATGTTGAGGAAAGTGGTATACTTATTATAACAATCTGTATTAGTTCTACCTTACATTTTCAGTTTTTACTCCGTGTTCCAATAAATAAATAAAATACCTGAAAAGTCCATCGGACCGAGTCAGAGTCCTATATTTAAACGGACGCACTTCGGCCTTTTTTAAATCGTAGCTTGATACAAGCAACAAGACACTTTCTTAGCGTAGTTGAAAGGAAACCACGTGTTCTTTTTGGAGCATTTCCAAACTAACGCTCGAGTATATAACAAATCCCTATCCGCCCGATACCTATGATAAATCTACGAATAGTCTCGATATTAACCTCTTGGAAGCTCCCTCAATATCCTTATCGAGGCTGTCAAAAGTATCCATTTTGGAGAGGGCGACGATGCCCCCGAAGCAGAGGTTGGTGAGCCACGGGTAAGGCGACACGTCCGGCGCGACGGCGAACTTCAACAGGAAGTCCAGTTCTTTACTGTCCACCCTTCCTTCGGCTTGCAAGATCTGTAATAGTAGCAAGCTAGAAGTAGACAGAAAACAGGCGTTTCTTTTTTGTTATTAACACATATTCTGCAGGACTATAAAGTTATGCATGGTTTCATTATTGCATGCATGCTGGCGAGGGGATCAGGATGTTTACCAGTACCACGGGCGTAGCCGTTTTGGGGGTTAAACCCTCCCCCCCCCCCAAGTTAAAAATATTACATAATGAGCAGATATCTCAGTTCATCACATAAGAGACAACTCAGTTGTGGGCGTGGCCAAATTCATGATGTTTCATTTCGCTATAACATGCACGCTCCATGAAACTTGTGAAGAAAATAAAATCGTGCTGATTTCGTCGCGGGCGCAAAATTGAAAATAGTTTCAGGAGAGACATGATTTTGGCAATTTTGGAATTGGCATTTTTTATTACTATTAATCTTGATAACATTTTCGACGTTTGACCTGCATATATTTTTAGATTTTATACTATAAAAATAAAAGCACATTTGGCTACACTTTTGAAAAAAAAACGTTAAATTTATGTATTTTAGGGTTTTGTTGTTAAAATATTACTCAAATTTCACAATTTCTAAACATATATCTAGATAATGTCAATGGACTCAACCTAAAATATTATAATAACATTCCACAGACAGACACCTCACAATTTTTGACATTGTACATTGTACATAACTTTTATTATATAATTTAGAATTAAGTTTTCTGTGTGCAATAAGAATAAACATAATTTTTTGACAGCGTTTGTATGGAGGTTTGCGCGTGATGATGCCATTTAAACCGAAAAACAGAAGATTGATTCTCTAATGCGTTTCAATTAGGGAATCAAATCAACCTTCTGGTTTTGTCACGAACTTGATGAATATTAATTTTGTTTCACGCACTATTTTGTAGTTTTATTATCTTAACCCCCCGATACTAAGACCAGGCTACGCCCGTCATCAGTATTGTAGAAAATTGACATTTGAGAACCCTAGCTCACTTATCTAGATGACAGACGTGAGTATTTGCCTTTGGTCCCAACAAGTTACACCGAAACCAGTCACAGTGTAACTCGTTGGGACAAAAAATAATAAAATGTCCCAACCAGTTACACTGTTACTCGATGGGACAACTTTTTATTATTCATCCCAACGAGTTACACCCCCAAAACAAGAGTGCAGCTCGTTGAGATTAAAATCTGTTACACATTGTCAGCTTTTTTCTTCCCAACGGGTAACATTGTTACCTAAAGCAAGTAGGAAATAACGATCTAGGGCGGAGTAATATTTTCCGATCAAATTTACCGAAAGCGTAAACTTATTGTTGTCTTTGGATCTGTTTCTGATTGATATTTTCTAGTTTGTAATGCACTCTAAATAATATTTAGCGTATTCATAGCGATGGATTTCGCAAAATAAACATAATATATATTATTGTGTTGAGTGAGTCACAATAACAACTTAGCAGAGTTTGGTTTCTCAAATTGTTTATACGCTTGGAAAAACCTAGACAAGTGGCCGAGGTGGCGTCGGCGACTTCTAGACATGGCGTGTTACGGACATCAGCATGACTAGCTACCTTTTGCTAGTTCTTATTTTGGCGGTATATCCTTACTTGTATTTGTACGTATACATATTTTTATAATTTTTCAATGCATGTGCTCGTAAAGGCCCACTTATGCATCAAAACCGAACAGAAAGTCGATTATTTTGCCCTAGGGCTTTATTATTATTATTTTTTTTTTAATTTGTTTACAATGGTTGGCTAACCTGCAGCCTTTCCTGTGTACCATAGACGTTATACTTTTTTTTCCACTGTTTAACGGCTCTGGATACAGTCCTTTTGAGCCAATTATAATTTAAAGTTTACAAGATTATATTAGTTTTCATTTCCTCACACTATGCATTGAAAAATGTAGTATGATACACGGGCGTAAAAGCAATAAATTACGAGGACGATTTAAAACACGAGCGTAGCGAGCCTTGTAGCCTTTGCGCCCTTGTAGCATAAACTACTATTAAATAAAACTTGAACTAAATTAGCAGTAATAACAAGAATCTCACCTGCAAAGCCGTCAAGAACAAGAAGACAAGTTTGTCCTGCTCGAAGAGTCCTCTGCTCGTGTACACGTAAACTGCGAAAGTGATGTTCTCCAGCAAGTTGTCCACGCGAATCTGACAACAAAAGTATAGGACATAATGACTTATGCAACGTATTTTTTCCTGCTGTTTGGACATTTTATTTTTGTTACTGTCACTTCAAGCGAAAAAACGCACAGAGAGGGGTGGATTCAGTGTGCAATTGAAAAAAGTATGATTTTCATTAAAAAAAAAAAACTAAATTCGCTAGAAAAATTACAAAATCCAAATTTAGATATTGTTAAACCCATTTAAAAAATATGTTTGAGTTCTGTACATGATCTCTATTCGTCAAACGAGAACGAGTTATTTCTATCGAGGAAAATTTATCCAAATATGTGTTCCAAAAACAAAACCTCGGATTATAGAGTCGAAATGCTTATTAGTTTGTTACTATTTCATTAAATGAAAAAAGCACCACTATTTTTATTATTTACATAGCCTCTTAAGGGGCCAGCGTGGGCCAACCTGCAACATTTTCTCAAACCTTTGCCCCCTTAAACTTACCTCTCATACCGCAGTAAAATTAAAAGTTTAACGCCCTTTGCACATAAACGCTGCGAAACGCGAAAATGTAGCGAATTGATGACGAAACGCGAAAATAGATGCAATAGAGAGCGAGATATGCAACATACGCGATGTTTTAATATTTTGAGACATCATTTATCGCAGTTTTGCAGCGTCAAAGTTGTACGAAGGGCGTAATTTCACCGATAGACAAATTGATTTTTAAAAAGTTGAGAAAATTATCCTCGCAGCCTTTGAAACTCTGATATGGGCTTATAATAATCAAGAAAACTTTATAGTCAAGCTTTAGTATCTGTTTGTCTCTCTGCGACATAATTCAACAACACTTAGGCCGATTGAACTAAAATTGGCCATGTTTCATGAGAATTTAATTGGGATACCAGAACGTTTCCTATGACATCTATATTTTTAAATTCATATGGGTTGTCCAATGAAGTGTTGTAACTTACAGACAAATTACTTATTACAAATTATTATTAAACTATTAAATTTAACCTCCAAGTCTTCAGCTGGTTGAGCTTTAGCCAAAGCATCCTTGAAGACGACACTGTAGGCTTTCAGTGAGAACTGGTACATCGGGTTGATCTTGTACAGATCGTTGAGAATGAAGTACAAGATCGAAGCTCGGGTAGCAGCGCGTCTGAAACATGTTGCGACATTCACCTATCTATTATAAACGTTTATAATTGAATTGGAGCTAAGAGAAGATGCAATTTGTATTGTACGACAATAAGTTCGACATGTTTGTTATAAAGGTAATCATCGTGATGAACTTTACTACATTTTTATGAGAAATTTATTTTCAACATGTCCATTTATTTATTGAAACATTAAATGAATCTACATATTTTACTGATCACACCTTTAGTACCTATATTGTGTGGCTTTCGTAAATGTTCTACGTGCAGACCCGATACATTAATTCAACACTCTAAATGTTCTACGTGCATACCCGATATATTATTTTAACACTCTAAATGTTCTATGTACAGACCCGATATATTATTTCAACACTCTAAATGTTCTACGTACAGACCCGATATATTATTTCAACACTCTAAATGTTCTACGTGCATACCCGATATATTATTTTAACACTCTAAATGTTCTACGTGCAGACCCTATATATTATTTTAAAACTCTAAATGTTCTACGTGCATCCCGATATATTATTTTAACACTCTAAATGTTCTACGTACAGACCCGATATATTATTCCAACACTCTATGTTTTACGTGCAGACCCTTTATATTATTTTAAAACTCGAAATGTTCTACGTGCAGGCCCAATCTATTATTTTAGCACTCTAAATGTTCTAAGTACATACCCGATATATTAATTCAACAATCTAAATGTTCTACGTGCAGAATCGATATATTATTTTACCACTCTAAATGTTCTACGTACAGACCCGATATATTATTCCAACACTCTAAATGTTTTACGTGCAGACCCAATATATTATTTTAACACTCTAAATGTTCTACGTACAGTTCCGATATATTAATTCAACACTCTAAATGTTCTACGTGCAGTCCCGATATATTAATTCAACACTCTAAATACTTTGTAATTATAAACTTGTATGTAAATGCGTCTCATAGGAGTAAAAAAGCACCTATAACGCTCTCTAGCCTCATCAATCTTCACAGCAGTCTGTTTCCCCTCTTCGACCTTCACCTCAATATCGGCTGCAGTTTTCTTAGTTGTCTCGAGATTGATGACTAGAGCAGAGTCACTCAAAATGTCAGGTCCAGCTGACGATAATCGCTTCAACAAGTCGTCCTCTAAGCTCTTCAGGGTTATCTTGAAATCGTTCTGCATTTTGGTGAGACCTGACCGGAGACTTTCCAGGTCTGGCCTCTCCGATTTCACTACTTCACCAAGAAGTTGTTCTTCTAAACTGAAACACAATGGATTTACTTATCAAACTTTAGCCTCCAATAGATTAGTTATTTGGATATGATTAGCATAAAATTTGTCTATATAATTTTATGGATACACGGTATCCATATAAAAATTTGGTCAAGTGTGGACTCGCGTACAAAGGATTCCGTACCACCGCAAAATACGGATACGGAACCCAAAAAACGTATATACACTACTATAGCATCATTGAGGCGACAAAAACAAGTCGCTAAGGCGTGTGGCTAACAATACACGGCTTCCCCTGGGTAAGGAACTATAAAATTTGAACAGCAATATTTTATATTTTTTACATAATCATCTATTACCATAATTTTTTTCTAATTTTTCGGTCTTCTCGTTTAGGAGATAAGGAGAGGGGATATGGTAACGTAAAAAAATTCTACTTCTACTTTTGTTTAAATTTTTTTACTTTTATTATTTGCCGTGAATCATGCCATAGTAACACGTAATCTGTAAAAATTTCAACTGGCTACCTATTACGGCTGAAGCTGTAGACCCCTGTGACAGACGGACGGACGGACGGACAGACAGACAGACAGACAGCGGAGGCTTAGTAATAGTACTAGTTGTAAGTCTGTGCTTTAAGTAACATTTTCTATCTTTTAGGATGCTTTCTCTCCAGGGGGCATTCGTTTGTTTCACCCTGTAGATGCATTCAAAATCGGCCCGCAACTGGAAGCCCATTTTGCTTCGACAGTCATCTTTGCTCTACTTACCCGTCCTTTGTGACGGTAAAGTTGATGAGTGTGCACTGAGCCTGCATCTCTGGCTGGTAGTGTGGGTTTGCCAGTTTAGTCTGAAGAATGAGACGGAACTGCGGATGGAAGTCGATCTCTCTGTCACCGATCTATAAGGAAAATATTCAGTTCTTATTACTCTGACTTTTGTATTTGATATGCGCAATCATGTGCGCAATGATCTATTATGTTTTTTTTGTAGTTAGAACTTTCATTTATTTATTTACAAACAAGGAGTACAAACAGAGAGAGGCACATAACATCTTACTGTAAAGTTATAGGTAGTTTTTCATTGTACCACTATCCTTAGCATACTCACAGATAATATAAATGTTTTAAGTGACGCAGACAGGAGATAAAGATAAAAGCAATAGGAGATTACTGATAGGAGATTCTTATTTATAAGCCAAAGTAAAGGACCATTTTCACCTTAAGCACTCTCCCTTTGCGTATCAGCACACGTCCCAACAGCGGTTCTAAGACCGCATCCACGTACTCTCCTATGTTTTCAAGAAGAACAATTTCTCCGTTGGAGATCGCGCGTTCGATTCTGTCCAAGTAGTTGCGTTGCGTCAGTCGGACGGCAACTAGTAACTCGCCGTAACGGGATTTTATCCATTTTATTCCTTGTCTGCAATTATACACAAACATTATGCTTATCATTTCGTTTAAGCAGTGTTAGACCAAAGCTTGTGTAAGCGTGATTTGTTGATTCTGATTGTCGATGTTTTGAGTTTCGCTTACTAATATTGTTTAACCTTATTTATCATAGCTATTTATTTAATTTTGTTCGTAGTATGGAAGTTAATTAATTTTAGTTTGTTAGTTTTAGTTTAAAAAGCAGGCGGTAGCTCAGGGATAAAACGCTAGCCTCTCAATCTTGAGAACCACGTTCGATTCCTGGCCAAGCATGCGCCAATGAGTTTTTCGTAATTTATGTGCATAGTATTTGTACTTCTTAACACTTGCTGAACGGTGAAGGAAAACATCATAATTCAATCTGCATGCCCTAAAAAGCGTGTATTTGTGCCCTAAGTACGGCGATAGGGTTCACCACTTATCACGTTGAGTCTTAATAATCGTCGGTAAAACGCGGGTGTACTGAGTTTGGACTGTGACTTGCATTTCACAGTTCACACTCGGAACACCTGACACCCTCTCGGGATTCATATCATGACGATATATTTATTTTTATTTAGTTTCGAGAAACGTCACAAGCCTACTCTAGATTGTAGTGGCATAAGTAAATTTAGTGTTCGTGACGTCATTAATGGAACCAAATATCAAAGGAGCAAACATTACTTGAGCTTTGTCAGCATCGACGCAGGGTCTAGTCTAGATCTTCTGTCGTCTCGGTCTTGGGATAGCTAGACTAGAACAAGGCTCACTCACAACTGCGGATCGATCATGAGCGGCCACCTCGCCGAGTGGGTCAGTATGCAAGCGTTCTCCGTGCTCATGGTGTCGGTAGGCAAGCCCTCGTTGTTCCAGCACGCGATCCGAGCGCCATCTGTCAGCATCGACAGAGGATCTAGATCTTCTGTCGTCTCGACCCTGTATGTGATAGCTAGACTAGAACAAGGCTCACTCACAACTGTGGATCGATCATGAGCGGCCACCTAGCCGAGTGGGTCAATATGCAAGCGTTCTCCGTGCTCATGGTGTCAGTAGGCAAGCCCTCGTTGTTCCAGCACGCGATCTGAGCGTCGTCTGTCAGCATCGTCAGAGGGTCTAAGTCCTCTGTCGTCTCGATCTTTGGCTGAAACATTAGATCGAGTTGTTTAACAAAAACAAGGACACAGGAGACTGGAAAACTTAAAAACATTTGTTAGAGTGAACTACACACGTTTGTCTTTGCCAGCGTGGGTATCCAGTCGTCATGCAACAACTGTTGCCTGTAGCGGCGCATGAAGCAGCCCACGTACGATATAAAGGCGGTCACCAGCAGCACGTCACCCGGCAGCATCTTGGCCGATTCCTTCAGATTCACTACTGTCGCAGACCATCTGTTGCAAACAGAAAGATAATATTTAAAATAATATTGGACCCTAATAATGTATTAATAAAGGTTGCAATGCAAGGGAATTACGATAATGTACGGCCATTTTCCTCAAGCAGACCTCAATGGGCACACAAAGTTACAAGTTTGAGAAAGTGATTGGTCGAGTGGTTTTGTCCGCCAAAAACTCTGTGGACTATGTGAAAGAAATATGATAATGTATACTAATAAAAAATAATAAAAAGGTTGCGTCTGTTATGAATAGTGTTGCGAAATGTTAAATGAAATGGGTTATTAGTAGATATTACACTGAGGCCCAAATTTCAATGTTTAGGATTTTTTCTGCCTGTTCCGTGAACCATTCACTCGACATATTTTGGGTGGGCTTTTCTTTATTATCATCATAGTGACCCTGGTCAACTTATACAACGTGTAACAGAAAGGTGTAACCATATTTGAAGAGCTTATTCAGTCAATGGTATATAACAGCTTTTACTATGGAGCCAACCCTGAGATCTCGAAAAAAAAAATCTGCCCTTCTATACATTTCGGCCGAGCGGCATTGCATTTTTCTATAAAACGGTTTTTTTTCCGAGATAGAGGGATTTTTTCCATAGTAAAAGTTGTTCTATATCATTGACTGGATAAGCTCTTCAAAATATGGTTACACCTTTCTGTTACACGTTTTATATAGGCTATAAGGAGTTTTGATAAAATAACCGCCAAGACGAAAACTGTCGATAATAGTTTTTATCTTACACCTAAATAAAAGATACATTAATTGAAAGACACTTCCACGCGAGCGAAGCCACGGGCAAAAGCTCGTGTAGATATACGTAGGTACCTTATCTTCTCGCTGGCGAGTCCGTTGACTAGTCTATTGGCAAGGTCTATAGTGTGGTTGGTGGCGTCGGCCTCTGCCTGACACTTCATCTTCTCATTCACTGCTTCTTGAAATTGTTGCAGAAGGATTTCTAGTTTCTCTTCCAGTTCCTATGTAAATTAGAGATAATATGATGGGCCAAATAGACAAACATTGTGTCGATTCGTTGTAACACGTTTTAACTTATTTGACAGGACAAAACTTAATTTAATTCTGTCTTTTTATTTTTGTATCGAAAAGACAGGACGCTTAAAATAAGCTTAGTCTTATAAAATAAGTTAAGTTGTGTGACACCGAATCGACACTTGTCTAATGTACAAATCTGCAAAGATATAACGCGCATACAAATCTTCGTAACTGTTCGTATTTCCGAAAACTAACCGAATCATAAATTGTCAGAGTAAATATTTTTTATTTATTTTATTTATAAATAGTAAGTAGTATTAAAAAATCTATTAAAAAGAAAATAAGAGTAACTTTTAGGACATGTGCAAAACATTGGAACCGAAAGCAATTATGGTGTCATTTTGGCTGCCTATAGGCAGAAGTGAACAAGAAGTAAACAATCTATCATGGATTGTATGGAAAGCGGAAATAAGAATACGGAAACATGACCGCAGGGTGCCGAAGATTTCTACGCGCATTATTCAAATGGTTCTACTGTATAAGTTTGTATTTTTATTGCTTCTATATTTGTATTGTAATAATATATGATTGTTTGTATTAATGTTAACTATATTTTATTTATGATAATATAATTCTATATTCGACTGACGACGACCCTATATAATATGTATATGTACAAATAATATCGAAAATTTAATTATATATTAAATGTTTTAAAACTATAATTCATAAATGTTTGTATAACATGTATAAAATCAATGAAAAAGCTTATGTAAAGTGAAAAATTATCATATTGTCTGTATTGTTATTACCTGTTGTAACTTCGTAAACATTATTTTTCTACCGAAACTTGGATTACTGTATTATCAGTGCTGTAATCTTCGTTAACACAAGTGCAATGATTGTGGTGTGCTTAGTTAGCAAACGGTTTTATATCTGACTATACCGTCCACATACCTTAATCCTCTCAGTAAGGAATGCGAGCTTGTCTCTAGCGGCTTGCAGCTCCGCATTGGCCGCATTGAGCGCGCGCCGCTTCGGCTCCACTACCACATACACGTCGTAGAACTTGCAGATGTTGATCACCCACGCGCAGAGCCCGGCCGCTGCTACCGACTTCGACATTATGAACTCCGAGTTGAACTCTGGGTTCTTTATGTACGGCTGGATCGCCTGCAAACAAACGTTATGGATCAACGTTTATAAATTTTGCATCTACAACCATCGCATCGATGATATGCATAGGTGACCCACTTTATACAAAATATATACGTACAAAAAATGTCGTGACAAGTTTGCTATAGGCAATCGCAACCAGGTGGATACCAAAAGATGTGTTTATTCTTTTGTATCAAATTTATCAGATTGAAATCGAAACACCAAATGCATGCTCAGAGCGTAAGCATTGAACTGATGGGCCGCTTTTGAGCCGCGGACGGTGAATCGGTCGGTCATACACAGAAAAAGAAAGGAACGAGGCCACATACGAGTTTCCGTTTCCTAAATAAAACCCTTGAATAGTTTAATAATATGTTAAGGAACCTTGATAACATCCGGGTGAATATTCTCCTTGTCAAAATACACCAAGTCGTACAGGAACTGGTCTACTTTACCCATCATTAGCTGAAACAAAACGAGCAGGTTAGTGCTTTGATACCTAAATTAGGCAGTAAGAAATCAATTAAAGTTACCACGATTCATTGTTCCGTAGTAACCAAAAGCTACAAGAGGAACCTTTAGGGTGAGACTACGTTGTCCGTCCATCCGTCCGTATGTCACAGTCTCATAACTTTAGCACCGTTAAAGATAAAGACTTGAAATTTGGCACCAAAATAGCATTAATTTGCCCACATAACTCAGTGTAAAAAAGTTTGAAAAATTTTAAATTGTTAAAAACCACAAAAAATATATGTCCCCCCCCCCTCATCTCCAAAACCGATGAACCGAAAAAAAAATAAAAATAAAACGATTGTAGGTCATACATAACTGGCCGATCACAAGAAAACTATAGCAATTTAAAAAAGTTGAACACAATTGAGAAATATAAATAAAAGTAAAATAAATGAAAATATATATATTACAATATGGGTATCAAATTGTAGGTATTAAAGAGCTGATTGTAAATATATATAGCTTTGCTATATTTACTAGCATCTATTTCTAGAAAACTTCGAAAAAACAAAAATAATGTATGTCCCGGTCTCTTCTCTCCAAAACTGGTGGTCCAAAAATTATTTAAAAATTATGGTAATACCTATGTGTTTACGTAAAGATTAGAGAAAAAACATAGCGGTTGAGAAATGAACGAAAACATAATGACAAAATTTAATTTTCTGTTCCCAAAACTGTCGAATTACGGAACCCAAGGTACGCGAGTCTGACTCGCACTTGACCGGCTTTTTTTGTACATCATCGTTGACGCTGATCGTGATAATTTCGGTGAAAAGACATTGTTGGGGTAGAACCTTTCTATATGTATTTCGACCCACTTGGAATCGTCGTCATATTCGACTGGCGACGACTCCAAGTAGCTCATAAAAGTATTTATTGTCACGATAAGAGTACCTTGCATGATTTCCAAGAACGATCTTTAGGAACCTTCCCTTTCTTAGAGAACAGCACCAAAACTGCGGCTGTGACATTCACGACCGCATCAGGCGGTGTTCCGAAAGACTTCAGTTCAGTCAAGTTGT
The DNA here is from genome assembly GCA_934047225.1 of Ypsolopha sequella. Lineage (NCBI taxonomy): Eukaryota > Metazoa > Arthropoda > Insecta > Lepidoptera > Ypsolophidae > Ypsolopha > Ypsolopha sequella. Next base: position 10,832,329 of record OW203991.1, read on the forward strand.
TCTTATTCAAGGTGTTCAGGGCCTCTTGAGCGGCGATCAAAGCAGGCTCGGCCTTCGCCAGGTCATCAGCGCAGATCTTGGCCTTTATAGTTACGTCTTCTTCTATTACTTTTACTTTCTTTTCCTCTTCGGCGGCTGTGGAAACCGATAATACATCGATTGATTCTCTAGTTTCGTCATAGACTATGTATTACTACGTATATTTAGTATATGGTTTCGTACACCGCATGTGTTTGTTTTGTCTATTCAGGTAGCGTCTTATTCCTAAACGCCTGGGTAAACATAAAATTTAAACTGTCAAAGTGAATTTTACATTTCTGACAAGGTTTTTGTACTGTACGTTTTCACTCGGGTGGTTGTGGAACAGTTGACAGTTAATTTTTACCTTTATCCTGGCGTTTAGGAACGCTACCCTAGTTTGTATGTGCACAAACTGCACATCACATAAAACCACCGGAGGAATAAAATGTTGCATAGTGATTTAAAATTTTATCGCGGTTGATTAGAACAGTAATTTTAAATGAAACAAGCTAATAAAAACGCGAACAAAATTAAAGTTTGTTATAAAAAATACACACTACATACCTCTTTAATGTTAATTTTTAACGAAACGTTAATGTAAAATCTTACCAAATGTTATGAACAGAAAATCACTTGTACTATCCCACAAACTTATTTAGAACTTCCTAACCGGTTCCGCCTTTATGGCATTATCAAAGGAAATACTCGTATTACAAGATCTTAATTACACAATGACACAAGTGTCATCGATCGCACTGACTGATGGAAACTCTTTATTGTGTAATTAATTACACAATACTTATAAGCACTTTATGGCATTATAGATAGATAGATAGATAGATAGATAGATAGATAACTTCTTTATTCCATTTCCACAGCATTACACAATAAAGAAAACAAAAAAAATACACATTTAACAATTAAACAATTAAAAAAGAAAAAAAAAAATAATAACACAACTAAAACTAATAAATAATGTAAGTGCTGTGGTAGTGGAAAAGGTCCTCAACTCAGCATAATGCAGAGGCAAGCCACTGCGCTGATTTTCAGTTGAGGCCCGTTTCCAAAACCGACCTTATGCTATATATACAAAATAGGTGAACAATTGCTAAGAGCCGGTGGCAATATTAAAGTTAAAAACAAAAACAAAATTTCTACCATAAGGAAGGTTATTTAAAGATAATTAACGATAATTAAAAGATAATTAAAAGATAGCAGTTAATAAATAAATGAATAATAATAAAAATAATAGGTGTCTATATATATATAATAATTGGAAACAAAACATTTTGCGTAATAATCCAGTTTTATTTTATTTGGGCTCATTAATTATTTGTTGATAAATACAAAATTCTTTGTATTTAACCCTAAAGCTCTTAATTGATTTACACAGATGTATAGGTGGTGGCAAATCATTCCATATTTTGGCACCCCTATATTGAAAACAGCTTTTAAAGCCACTTGTTTTATGGATGGGAATTACCATGCGATGCTTGCTGCCTCTAGTAGCGTGATTGTGTACAGTAGATTGCCAGGTTATTTTATCGTAAAGGTAACTAGGAGACTGATTCCTGACGACACCAAATAACAAAGTTGCCAAATGTAGTGCGCGTCGTCCTTCCATCTTTAATACCTTGGCGTTATTTAAAAATGGTGTAACGTGAGCTCGCGGTGGTATATTGAAGCAGTATCGAGCGCACGCATTTTGGACTCTCTGTAGAACAACTTTGGATCTAGCCAGCAGGCACGGTCCATAGGCGACATCCGCATAGTTCATCTTTGACAGTATTAGAGCGTCACAAAGTTTGATACGTATGCCTTCTGTTAGATATTTTCGAATTTTGTACAAAACTTTAAGACGGTAGAAACACACACGAGCTAAATTCAAAACATGTTTTTCGAAACGCAAGGCACTGTCCATCAACAGCCCGAGATTACGAGATTCCGGAACACACTCGATATTTATATTTTCGAGAAGAATTCTTGGATACTTTTCAGCTACCTTATTAATCTGATATTTAGTGCCTAGTAGCATATACTTGGTTTTAACTGGATTGAGTACTAATGAATTCCTTTTGGACCATACTGCGATTCTATCGAGGTCTTCATTAACAAGTTTTACAGCTGTGTCCGTATTCTCAGGCTCAAATGGTAGGTATAGCTGCAAATCATCTGCATATATATGAAACCTGCAATGTCTGATAGATTTTACGATATCGGCTGTATACAAAATAAAAAGCAGCGGTCCCAATATTAATCCCTGGGGTACTCCACGGGTTAATAACTTAGAAGAAGACACCACCTGCGAACCGTCACTGCGAGTGATCATCACTTTTTGATATCGACTAGAAAGGTAGCTATCGAACCATTTAATTGTAAAATGATCAACCCCATAGTACGATAGCTTTGACAGCAGCAGTGGTATATTTATGCAGTCAAAAGCGCGTGAAAAATCAAGTAAAACCAGAAAAGTACTCTTACCCTGATCTCTAGAGGCGATAATATTATCAGTTACGTCTAAAAGTGCCGTAGAGGTGCCGAGTCCCTTACGAAATCCAGATTGTACGTTCGGAAGAATTTTATTTGTTTCCAGATACTTGGAAAGTTGCAGGTGTACGACTTTTTCAATAAACTTGGAAAACACGGGGAGAATGCTTATAGCTCTTAGATCCCGCACATTCGAAGGATTGGAGATTTTTGGAATGGGTTTGATTAAAGCATTTTTCCAGAGCTCAGGAAAAGTACCTGAGATTATCGATTTATTGACAATTGCAGTAATAGTCCCAATGGTATGTTGTAAAGTTAGTAGTAGCATATTTAGTGTAATCCCATCTATACCTTTAGCGTTTGTGTCTATATTCCGAATAATATCAGAAATAATCTTTTCATCAACGGGGCTGAGTGCAAATTCACTTGTTCCATGTTTGTGGAATTCAAAGTAAGTGATATTGGACATAGAAACAAAATTTTCACTGGGAAGATCTAAAAAGTGAGTATTTATTTTTTCTGGATCATCGAATTGAGGTGGCAGGGTAACGTTTTTACGGTCAAAATCGGTTTTACGGTTTATCAATTCCTTTGATAATGTCATAAAGGCGAAACCGGTCAGGAAGCTCTAAATAAATTTGTGGAATAGTAAAAGGGATTTTCTGTTCATAAAATATTCAAAGTTCCACCAAGTGCCAATAATCAACAGTATAAATAAAAAATCTTACCAAATGCCTTTTCTTTGGATACTTTATCACTCTCAGCGCCGACAACATCAATGAGTTCCTCGGCTGCCTTGTTCTTTATCTTCAGTATTTGTTCTTGTTCCGCAAGGGTTACCTTAAAGAAGATGAAGGCTATTAATTATTAAACTAATTTGTTGTTTATTTCATATACCTAACCTTTCAATGAGTAGCAAGTATACATAATGAAGTTATCGATAGGCCCATCACATAAAAACCACTGAGGGTTACGAATTCTACAGCCTGCACAAAAATGTATGTTATGTAACTCTCCGGAAATTTCATGTTTCGTACCAAAAAATACTTACCAACAACACGGCCAAATAATAGTTTTTAGGGTTCCGTACCCAAAGGGTAACCAACGGGACCCTATTACTAAGACTCCGCTGTCCGTCTGTCTGTCCATCTGTCCGTCTGTTACCAAGCCGTGATAGTTAGACAGTTGAAATTTTCACAGATGCAGTATTTCTGAAATTTTCACAGATGCAGTATTTCTGTTGCCGCTATAACAACAAATACTAAAAAACAGAATAAAATAAATATTTAAGGGGGCTCCCATACAACAGACATGTTTTTTTTGCCGTTTTTATAGATAATGGTACGGAACGGAAACCTTTTTACGCGAGTCCGACGCGCACTTAGCCAGTTTTTTTATTAGATATACCGCAGAAAGAAAGCCCTACCCTCCACTATTATAATAGATTTCTTTATTCCTTAAATCTATAAAAATGAATCCTAGCCACAATCTGGACTGCGATCTATTAGTTTAGCGAAACTAAGGATTAAAATAGTTAAACCGCCAAGAAAGTAACTCACTTTCAAGACAGCGACATCTGCAGCGCAGGACGCCAACTTCTCCAACCCGTTTTCGAGTCTCACGATCATCATCTTGAAGTCCTTGGTCTTTTCGTTGAGCAGTTTCCCGTAGAGCGCGATCTGCTCGAGGAAGGTCTTCGGCGTGGTGTAGTTGTAGCGGCGCTCATTGTGGAAGTACACCGCCGACATCTGGTTCACGCCTTGGTGCACGTGCGACATGAACGATGACACCGAGTCCACTATCTCCATCTGTGGGCCAAGATTAAAACTTAGAATAACTATGTTACTAGAGCGGAGTCACTCTTCTCCTGTACCCAATGCAGCTGTTAGAGAAGGACTGCTACAAACGCACGATTCTGTCGCTAACAGAGAATACCTACATAGTTTTTTTTTTATGATATTTATTTATCAGAAAACTTAAGACTACTACAATTTATATTCTGCCAAACTGCATAACAGTTTGTTGGCAGATGAGCTATTAGTGAACTTAAATATAACTTACAATTTACATACTTACTTAATTGCCTGTCTCTTATAAATAAATAATGTAATTTTAAACCTGTTGTGATAAAAATAATATCAACATTAACCAAGCGAGATAGGTTTTTACTACGTTTCCAGTAAGTATTTCCTAGGTTAAAAAGTAATATTTGTTTAAACAAAGTCTTCATCACATCCGGTCACGTCTAATTTTAAACAGTTCTCTTGTTTACTACTACATGCAGCTTGAACACTCACGTGTGATTGTTGTTGTTCAAGCCACATGTAATAATAATTTAGTATGTCAGCTGAAGCGAGTTTTAATAATATTATAGTTCTCTTGTTCCACAGCTTTAATTTTTTTTTATGACACTTTTTGTACATTAACATACATAATTAACAACACATGTTAACACAAAAAACAGATATTGTGTACAGAGGCGGCACTTATAGATAATAGCAATATCTATCAGGCAACCTTTGGGTGGAATAAAACAGATGTTGGAAATTAAACTTTGTTTTTTAAAACGGGTAGTGTTACTGCTAACAATATAAGCAGAGTGCTAATTTTAACTAAAACTTAATAATAATTAACATAATATTCTAATACTTACATATTTTACATTGTTTAACATAGACTTATTAAGAAACTACATAAAAATTTAAATTAACTTAAATATATAAATACATATATATATTTTATTTACCTTAGCAATCTAGACCATAAACAAACAACCAGACACACCTCACAAATTTTATGAACGTCAGGAGTTCCTGAAATGATTTCAGTGAAGACATAAATAATGTAGGTACCGGTAACGATTGCACTTCAGTAAGGAACCGCTTGGACACGGAGCGCAGCGCCTCTAGCGGCCACTCGTGGAACCAGTTGATAGACGTGCAGTTCACTATGGAGGGGAACCGGCGGGCACGAATGCGCAACTTGGCGCCCACGGGGGAGAAACATAGCACCACCTGGAATAAACATGGTACAATGAGAATATTTATTTTAGCCCTTGAATTTCAATTCTGCCGCAATTTGCGGTAGCCAAGCGTAACCACCGATCTGACTCGAAGGTGACGCAGGCGGTGTCAAGGGTTTGATTTTTTGCAAATCGGATTTTGGTGCATTATTTAGTTAGAAGGTAATTTTATTACCACTCAAGAAAATACCATTTTTTTTTAGCAACTACATAGATGATTCGTTTTCTTAGAGCTCATGTCGTACCGTCCAATAATCGGGTTCTCATTAGAGGTCACGACGATGCAGATAGAGGGTAATACTCAAAAATCGAAAGACGCACTTTTATTAACGTATCTCAATGACACATTTATATATTTATTTGGGATAGTTAATAATTTTAATAAACATATTTCAACTCTATATTCGGCCCACGGTATGGGGCCGTGATCAGTCAAATCCACACAACAAGTCAAATCCCCTATATCATGGACCAAAATATATCAGGTTTGAATATGTTTTTAATTTAATAATATAACATTTATGATGTCAACTCACTGTTATTAATTACCGTAACGTATGTAAATATTTGTGAATAATCAAATGTTTTTTCGGAGCACACGTGATCTATTAGCCCAAGATCCCACCGTAAAATTTTGCACCTCTCTATTCTTAAATCGAAATGTGATTTAAATGAAAGATCATGGCGTCATACACCGCCACATTGTTGCCATGCAAAATCTTGACACAAATACCTTTAAACTTCATTCATTTAACGAAGCACGCAAATCAAGCCGTTAAGACGTTTTAATAAACGTAACGAGTAGGAAATAGGTACTTTAATTAAATATATTGTAATTCAATAATGTTAACGAAAATGACGTTTAATTGGAATTCTTTAAAATGATAAATTGCAATATATTTAATTAAAGTTAGATTGCTCATCTTGTTCCCACTCGTAACGTAACCTTTATGGAATTTAAAGGTACTTGTGCCAAGATTTTGCATGGCAACCCTGTAGCGGTTTATGAACCCGTGTGAAATCTTTCACTTAAAGCACATTTTGCATTAAAAAATAAGGTGCAGAGTTTTACGGTGGGATCTTGGGGTATACGTTTTAGCTCTTACCTTTAACATGGTGCGTACGCGATTGATGAAGAATTTCCAACAGTTTTCACGTGTATCCTCGATACCAGACGCCTTGGTCTGAGAACAGAAAAATATTCACACTCAGTTGCACTTCGTAGGTTCTTAGCGAGCAAACTTATGAATATATCCTTAGCAACCGCCAAACACCATCATAACAAAATATGAAATGGACAATTTAACCTCCTGGGGCTTGGCGTCGTATATATAATACATAAAAAAAAACAAATCATCACATCTTCACAAATTTTATATTTTGCGTATGCCAAGCCAATTAATCAATTAATATGATTATTCCACGGAGAAAATATCCAGCTTCCGTACTTCCGTTTATTTTTTCCTAGTATGTATCGATTTTTTCATACGAACACTATGAATTTAATAATGAAAACAAAAATATCCTGGTCCTCAGGTGGTTACATTCTAAGTACAGCAAAAGGCTCATTTTATTTTTGTGTATGAGACACAAGTGTTACCGACAGTCTACAATATAAACATGTTGAGCCCGTATGAATCGACCATAAACTCTGACCTCGCCCCTGACGCCATTGATGACATTCTCGAGATCCTCCTCTGCCAGCAAGTCCGGTATCTCCCCTGAAGCGAGCAGATCGTTGATCAGCACTAGGAACCGTTCGTCAGCGACTTGGGCGTCCGTCATCAGGAATATGTTGCCGATGCTCTTGAGACCCGCCTTGATGTACAGACCGGCTGGAATTAAACCATCACCCTCACATCTCGCTATGTATCAACTCCACTTAAGGGTCCGTTTCGCCAAACATGCTCGCGCGTTTGGACAATTTAGCATATTAAAACAAAATATTTTTAACAAATAAAATTAGTGTAGGTAGTTGAACTACATTATAATTTTTCAGATTTGACACAAGCATCACAATCATTGAGAAAAAAAAACGGAAAGATCAGTAAAATCACGGAAAACGTAATTTGGCTTTGGAACTAGTATGATCAGTCTACTGATCTAACTACAAACTAAAATATTTTTTTATAGAGCAAAGAATAGTTTCTTTTGTTGCCTTTACAGATTTTTATTATTTTTTATTTTCTTTCGTTATTTTAAAAGAAATTCTCAAACATTCTACATTTTTCCTGTACAGAAAAATTACGCAAAAAGAATTTGGAAGTTTGTGTATTTCTTTTTAAATAACGAAAGGAAAAAAATATTAATATTTTATATGGATAAGGTACTTTGAACTCTTTACGTAAAAAATATATATTTCAATTTGGAAAAAAAAAAATTTTTTTTTCTGTTTGCACCGCTAAATTACATTTTTCGTGATTTTCGTGATCTTTCCGATTTTTTTCCCGATGCTTGTGATACTTGTGTGAAATCTGAAAAATTATAATGTAGTTCAACTCCTTAACTACCTACACAAATTTTATTTGCTAAAAATATTTTGTTTTAATATGCTAAATTGTCCAAACGCGAGAGCATGTTTGGCGAAACGGACCCTTAAATATCCTATTTATTTATTTTCTATGTACTGGGTGCTAAGATTAAGTTGCGGAAGCCGAAAACTGGCGATAGTACTCGTCCATACGAACAACTTTCCAAGAAAAAATTTCGAGAAATTGAGAAAAATATATCTTTTGTTTCTTACATTTTGGTCGGGTAGCTATTTAACTTTACGACGGAACAGCTGATTTTTTTTTTGGCGATTCGAGTGTTGGCTTTATAGTAAAAGCTGTACGTATGGACGAGTACTATCACCAGTTTTCAGCTTCCGCAACATCATCCTAACACCCAGTATATATCGACACGACATGAATCCCCGACTGGACTGTGACTTGCACATCCGCGTTTCACCGACGCGACGTTAACGTCCCAATGTGATGAGTGGTGAGCCCTATCGCCATTTTTCAGGCACAAATACACTATTCTGTATTTTCTGTCATAAAGTATTTGCACATCAACGTCAAATTACAGTAGAAACTTGAGTTTTCTCAAGCTTTTTAACATCGAAAAAAAAACAGATCAAATCTTGATTAACGAAGCCTTACACAGACCTTATACCCTCGCACCAGTCTGTTTTATATAGATAAGACCCGGCTATTGGGGATGGATACACCGCCATCAATCAGTCACTGGCATGGTGCCTGGTCACCTGGTTGTGCCTGTTTGGGAGCTGTCTTCTTATTCTCCCTGAATGACATAGGGGGTGCTTGCGAGTAAGATGAAAGAAAGAAAGAAAGAAAAGGCGTTTATTTTGAAAGCTACACCATAACAAAAAAACCAAATACTCTAAACAATAAACTATTATACAGCCAACAAAAAGGTCTCTGACTCAGCAAAATGCCACAGCAGAACTGTGACGCTGATCTTCCGTCAGGGGCCGCGAGTTGCGACACATGCGATGTAACAAAATTTAATGATGAAACTAAAATTGTCTTTGTGTGACATAAGAAAATTTACTAAAAGAAAATGTGTTTTATTGGGTCAATAATATAATTCAATACAAAAAAAAAAAAAAGAATAAATATATATATATATTAATTAAAAAATACTTACGTCAGTAAATTAATAATTTATATATAAAATATTGAACAAAAAACAGATGGTGGTACCTCCACAGTCGAGCCCGACATCAGCTCTAACACCTACTTATAAGGCGTTGGTATAGAACAGGTCTGTACCGGTCTACGTACCCAGGTCCACTTTCAAGTCGTTGATGGAGTATCCCTTCCGCAGCTGCACTTGGAACACTTCAAGCGAGGATATGAAGGCGGACAGTCGCGAGAGGGACTGCTTCCCGGACCCACCGACGCCGATCAGCAACGCGTTGCCGCGCGGCGCCTCCAGGATGCGGTTGATTCTGACAAAGATACACGTTTTTTTTTTTTTATAGGTATTAACATTGGCGTTCTCTAGTCCCCACAGTAGGATTCCCTGGTTGGTGGGGACTAGCTTCCTTTACTCGTCTCTTACATGTATAAGTTTGGTGTTCCATACTGCTGGTAGTAATGATTATACAAAATTATAAACACACAGATCTTAGCTACAATAAATTATTCGGTTACAATTAATTGCAGTGATTAAATTTAAAACATGAATTATATTTAAATAAAATTAAATTTAAAACATGAATCAAATTAAAGTTAATTAGAAAATTAAGATACAAAATTAGGATTACAAAATAAAAAAAAGCTCACTTTGATATTTGGAATAGGGTAGGTAGTTAGCTGTCGGTATCCCCACAGGCATGGCCTCGTACGCTCGTGACCCAAGATTTTAGAGACTACATCTGCTCTAGTCTTTTCGTAGAGGTTGAGAAATATTAAGGACGGTCGTTATGAGCGCAGCAAAATGCATTTCGCTGTTACGTGCACACTCGATGAAACTAGCGAAGGCAATGCACCGATTTCTTCGCAGGCACAAAATTGGAAACGTGCGTCAGAAAAAACAAAATGTTGGCAACACTGTGAAACTTTTTTAGCACATTATTATTTAAAATTAATCTAAATAAAATTTTCAATGCGCCATTAGTAATATTTTTATTTTAGATAAATACACATTCAGCAAAAAAAATATTAATTTTGGAATTTAAAGGGTTTGACATGATTAAAATTTCCCGATTTTTATGTGTAATTTTGCACAGATCTAGATGTCAATGGACTCAGCTTAAAATATTATAAAAACATTCAATAGACACCTCGGAATTTTGTATTTGCGTTCTATGGAGTTCTTCGACCAATTTCAGGGATATTTTATTTACCTGCAAATGTGATACATCGCGTCTTCGAAAAGCACCAAGTTCATGGTAGCGACAAGGTCATTGTACCCCGACAATGACTCGTCCAATAACTTCTTGACTTGGTCCCACTCGTGGATGGGGTTGTACTTGGGGTCTCCGATACCTTCCGCGAAGTGGCAGTATATCAGCGGCTTCGCAAATACTACGACCTCGTTGTATTCCTGGATAAACAGGTTCATTTTATTGTGAACAACATAATATTGTAAAAGAAAGTTAATTGTTGAGATTGTCGGCACGTGGTGGAACTTATCATAGATATTTGTGATGAAAACACTTGTACTTTTCTACTGAAAAGTATGATTCGACTGATGACGGCCCCATACCGAGGGCCGAAATATATCGAATTATATTTTTTTTAATTGTTTTAATAACACTACTAATCAAAAGCTAGTAAAAGTTAAATATAATATATTTATAAACGTTTCTACAAATTATGTTTACAATAGAAATAAAAGTTAATGTAATCCCAAATTATTACTACATACGGCTTGAACACTCACGTGTGATTGTTGTTGACTATATGCCAACCGTTTCATCCATACAATTTTCTCATTATCAAGACGGGTTTCGTTCTTAGAACGACGAAGCGGCGTTCACCGTCCTAAGAACGACACTCGCCTTGATAATGCCAAAATTGTATCGGAAAAACGGTTGGCATATAGTCAACAACAATCACACGTGAGTGTTCAAGCCGTATGTAATAATTTAAATATAATCCCCCCAAAAATATTTCATGTAGGTTGCCAAGACTCATAAGCTCATAACGCTTTTACTGTTAAAAATTATCAGATCTTATGTAGAGCCAAGCCCCTACATCTACAAGGCCTAAATCTATAAGTCCTAACTCTAGAAGTATGGTTTGGCCGTTTCGCGGCCGTCGCACAGACACTCCCATTATTGTAAGAATTTAAGTCACTGGTCTCATGCAATAGTTCCATAAAACGACCAAGTCATATTTTTTAACAAGGTGTAGGGTTTGTAGAGTTAGGGCCTGTAGATTTAGGGCTTGTAGAGTTAGGAGCTTGGCTCCATATGAGATCTGACAAATTTTTAATTTCAGGCTTTTAGGACTTTTGGAAGTTTGGAACAGAAATTGAAGGCTACGATTAGCACACAAACAACAACAAATATTAAGAAATCTGTATCTTTTTCCCTCCAACTCCTCATAAAGGAGGGTCTGGTTCTGATATGACAAGGATAAGTTCCGCCAAGTGCCGACAATCACAACAATTGACTTCCATATGGTATTTGGTTTGAAATCTAGACATGTCCAAGAGCTGAGCGACATACCTCGAGGTTTTTCTTGATGATCTCCGTAATAAGTTTAGAGAAAGTTTCGTTGTCAGTGGCATCGATCATCTTGTCGGAGTAGACGCGGTATGCCTCGTGCATCCACAGACGTATCAAATCAGACGGTGTCTTGATCGTGTCACCGGTCGTGAACAGAATGCCCTGAAATATTTTTTATAAAGTTTCACTTGCCTACTCCAAAGTGCTAATATAATTTGGAATTAAGGTTAAACACCAGTACTTTAGCGCAAAGTGCATAACCAAACTTTGCTTTTCTCGTTTAGAAATTTAAATTTGAAAAACATTTTGGTCTGTGGCATTTGACGCCAATAGTACAGTATTATTGAGATTGATAAAGCATGAGTTTGAAATTGTATACACAATTAGTCATGATCTTCTCAAAACCAACTTAAAATGCTGTTTTAACTTTATTTGGAAAAGATCATGACTAATAGTGTATTCAATTTTAATCTCGTGCTTTATAAACCTCACTAATACTGAACTATTGGCGTCAACTGCCACATATCAAAATCAAGAAATACAAAGTTAAGTTATGCACTTTGCGCTAAGCGACTGACGTTTAATCTTAATGAGGGATTATATAAAACTTGTTAAACGGAGGCTAGGTAGGACTTAGCTAAACTTTTAGAAAATTGTGTTTCCAAAATAATGTATCAATTCAAGTTAGTAATTCACATTCACATACATTCACAAATAGTATATATGACATCAATTCAAAATTTTAAATTGTCGACGAAAGTTCTATTAACTGTGCACACGTTAATAAAGGCCCTCATGAATCAGGCTCGGCCTAGTCTGAGGACCGCGAGTAATGTTTATTAGTAAGGTATATTTCAGTGTTAGATATCGTTTTGGAAAATTATGTTAAGCTATAAATAACATGTACCTAAACTATATTCTTCCTGTGTTTTTGAGAAAAATAAACTATTCTATTCTATTTTATTCTAATGTGAGGATCTAGAGTATTCTAAATTAACCAATCAGCGAGGTTTCGTTCAAACCTAACGAATAGCAAACAAAGAAGCAAACAAGATCTAAGTAGAGCCGATTTTCAATTGCAACAAAGGGCGAGTAGCAATAAAGGATTACAACATGGTAAAAACGAAACGTAGTTCGATATTTACACAATCCCCATACCTGGAAGATATTCGACAAGTCTCTCAAGTTGAATATGTAGTGGAACTTGATGGCAGTCGGCAGGAAGGTGGCGGAGAGCTTCGTGTGCACCGCTAGAGCAGCGTTGACGAGCGACGACGCGTAGCGCTGCACCGTCACGTTGAACTTGTTCAGGGGGTGGACCAGGTGCTGCGAGAGGATCTGCTTGTAGATGTGGTAGCACGCGTCCAAACCCGGGAAACTACACACAGGTAACATGAGACAATACATTTGCATTTTTTTTTACTAGATTTGCGCACTTGCATACTGAATCACAAAAGCTCTTTTATTCTGGGTGATTTTGTGCTCTTCCTATAGAGCCCTAGATTAGATAGCCCTAAAAAGTGCACTTAGCCACAGAAGAGAAAGTAGTACGTAACTCAGCTCACTTTTATTTCGATTTGTTACACTAGAATAGTCACTGAAATGAAATATATAGGTATTTATTTATGTAATGTAGGAGATACACTTATTACAGGTAAATTTTAATGTCATATAAGTAGTTACATAATCTATGTGTAGAGGTAATAGTTTTATGTCATTATTAATAATATGGAGAAATATGCAGGGGAATAATAAAGGTTTAGTTTACATAAATTTAATTTAAAAAATACACTTGAATAAAATAAAAATATAGGAATAAGGAATAAGTAACGTCATAAATATATGCAATACGTACAATAAATATATACCTAACTCCGCCCATTCGATTAGTCTTGCTAAGAAGAAGGGCAAGGAACTTAGCAAGTTCATGTCTTTTTTTCATAACTAAATGTAAAAAGTAGAGATAAAAAATATAAAATACAAAACACTGGTCAGGTTTCTTTAGCGCAATAATACGTGGCTTTAAATCTTTTAAAATGTTTTCGAAGAAGATGTAGCCTTTCCTTTGGTCATTATACCAATATTTATTTTTATTCTTTGTAGTAATAAAGAGCCTCATTGAGTGTAAACCAAGAATTAGGTTTTTGGATTGTGAAATGCAAATCACAGTGCACACTCGTATACGCCCATGTTCCACTTAAGATTATTTCGTTTCAGAGCGATGGACGATGAGCCCTATCACCGTAATTTCTGGCACAAGTATGAACCACACGTTTACGTGCCTTTCGAAGCATGCAGATCAAACACAAATACGGATTTAAACCGAGTCGAGACGTTGGAACGACTAGATCGGAGAGACGATCAGATATAGGTGGTCAACTTCGTGCTTACCGCGCCCACGGAGTACAGACGGGATACAGGGGTTGGCGGGTACGAGTTAGCACGCGACTTAGTGTGCAGGGCCGTGCGCAAGGCATTCCAAGTACACAAGTAGTAGTTTAAAATATCATAGAGTCTACAATAGAGATCCATTATACATCGGTTTAAACTACCCTTATCTCTGGAGCTACCTCCCCGGCGACTGGCCATACGCCTTGGTCCGCCCCACGCGTCGTGGTCGCTCACCCTCCCGCCACACCATCCGCATCCCTTCCGAGACCCCGCCTGCCCGTGGGCGCGGTAGGCACGAAGTTGACAGCCTGTAGTTGACAGTGTTCCACAAAAGCAGACTTCTCACCTGATAGCAAAAGTAGAGAAATGTCTCTGCAGCCGCGAGTCAATAGTGAAGGAGCCAGCGGTTGGGTTCATGCATGAGACGAACATGCAGTTCGATATGTCTTTCAGTGTCAGCTTTTGTCTATCGTACCTGGACAAAACAAACTTATGTATGTTAGGAAAATTAGAACAAACAAAAATATACATATATAAGGTCTTTCAATTTAAATCGAAAGTAATTTAGGAGGTGATTCAGTATCGTTAATACATCACATTCCACTGCAAAGCACTTTTTTAAGTCAATCATTTACATCATTCAACATTTACAAAATCATTTACAACGCCGAATTCAGCTAGTAAAAATGTCGGGGTGAAAAATACTATACGGTTTTTAAACAAAACTACAGCGATAGCATTGCTTTACAGAGACAATTACAATTCCCATAGCTTAATTTCTAAGACTTTTTTTTCCAGAGACTATACGCCATTTTACGACATAGTTTTAATTATTTTGGTATATAAAGTAACCATTATATTTAATGATTTTTTAAAGAATTGTCGGATATGACGTCACTTAAGAATTTTAGACATTATACTGATTGTGATGTGTAAGTGCTTACAAAAAAAAGTATTTATTATAAATTTATCTTGATAGCAAAGGACACATTTCTAAACAGCCATTTCTCATGTGACGTCACACGAAGGCAAATGGAAGTTGCAGCTTTTTCCTAAAAATATTCATCATCATGAGGTTCCTTAGACCACCAAGTTCTAAAATACGGCTAATTAAACCCAAATGTCGAAATGGTTTTCGAATTAACACACCTAAACATAATTTAAACTACGTGAATTGTCCAGATTTCCATAGCAGCTTTTTTACGATATATCGCAACTTGGCCGTTATTATTAGTTAGTAATAATGAGATGTCTCACCAATGCCGGTAGTCCATGAACTGTCGTATGAGCGTGTGCGGCTGCACCGTCCCGTACTTGTCTACTTCAGGCATGTTCATATCGTCAACAAAGTATATCATAAACTTGCTGCCGGGTGGACCGAAGTTACGACCAGATTTCTTCTCCAGGGGCTTCTCTAGAACCTTCTGGATCATTTCTGTAAGTTTAACGATGCTGTACTGTAAAGTAAGATCAATATTAAAAATACTCTGACTGACTGACTGATCTATCAACGACGCCTAGACTATAAACAGCTGAACCAAGGATTATTAAAGGAGAATGCTCAAAAATGACCCAGGCCTGGCGCAAAAAAAAAATGTATCTCAGATTATCATTATCAGTCATATTAAGTGTTGTAAGTCTAAATAAAATTGAAAAGAATAAACAGCAATATTACTATGTTAACTACAGCTGTAAATATTAAGATTTACCACACTTACTATGACTGAAAATCTGAGGTACATTTCTTTTGTGCCTGGTCTGGGTTAATGTTGTATGGGCTTAGAGCATACAGGATGTTATGATGATAACTATTTTCCTTAAAACGGGGTATTTTACCCATTAATATGAATAACTTTTACTATGAGGCCACCTTGAATTCGAAAAAAAAAGATTGCTGTTTCATACATTTTGTTTAAGTAGGTACGAGTATTTAACTTTTCTGTAGAACAGGTAAATTTTTTTTCACGATTTCAGGGTTTCCCCAAAAGTAAAAAGTATTGTATTATAAATAATTATGATACAATTAATGAATAATTACAATTGTTTGGCAGGAAAAGAAAGCACTCAACGCGATATATCAATTGCAATCCATTTTTAGAAACGTTTTTAAAAAAATATATGTTTTTAATAATCAGCGCCTCGAAAAAAGTAAACAGCAATATTACTATGTAAGCCACTGATTTCGGTACCTGTAAATATTTAGAATTACAACACTTTATATGACTGATAATCTGAGATACTTTTCTTTTGCACCGGGCCGTGGATTAATTTTCTATGGGCTATCAGCATTCTCCTTTGGACTGTAGATTTCTTGCACGATGTAGAAGGGATTTTAGAAAATTCCCACGGGATCGATAGAAACGGGATCCTTACGAGTAATCGCATCGAGCAACGTTTTCTATAAAAACAAGTGAAAAACTGATCATGGTTGGCCAGTTTCAGAATCCACAAGTTTTCATTTCGTGTTAGGTAAGATAATAAAAAATCCATTGAGATGTCTTTATTATTATTATTACTAAACACGTTTCACACTTGACTCTTACAAAAATTAACATTTTTAAGCTTAATATTTCGCAAACGGAACCCTGGATCGAAAAATAGTCTTCTCAAACCCCCAATATTTTAAAATTACCTATCTAACGCCATCCCACACTAGGGGATACATGAGAAAAAAATCATCCCCACATTACGTGTAGGGGAGGTACCCTAAAAAAAATCTTTTTCAAAATTTTACTGTACTACATTATCGGCATGATAAATATGTATACCCATGCCAAATTACAGCTTTCTAGTACTAAATAGTCTCTAAGCTAAGCCGCTGTTTTGTTTTTTTAATTCAAACAAAAATTGTTACTGGCAAAGGTACAAGAGCCATTATGCCCACAAGGCTTTTATTTAAAAATCCAAGATATAAAAAATCATGTAGGTATGTATGTAAAAATGCAAATTTTGGGAAAGGATAAAATAAAAATCACTTGGATTTTGACCTACTTTCATTATAGCTACTCGTATTAAAATTAGCGGGTTAATAGTTTGAAATGTTGTGGATTCTAAGACTAACCGGAACTGGTATAGAAGTTAAGGGGCACATTGGTGGTGGTGAGCGAGTCGGACAAGGAGTTGAGCTTGGCGGCGACACTGACGGTCTTGCCGGAGCCGGCGCCCCCCACCAGCATCACCGGCTTCTCGCGACCGATCAGCAGATCCATGAAAAATCGGGTGCGGGTCGTCTCCGACGTCGAGACGAGGCATGACTGGGGGAAACCGTTCTTATTAATTGTAGCTACGTATACGCAACGATCTACAGATAATAGTGTTTTAGACGTAACCGAGTAATTTATTGCTCTTACGCCCGTGTATCATACTACGTTTTTCAATGCATAGTGTGAGGAAATAAAACAAATATAATCTTGTGAACTTTAAATTATGATTGGCTCAAAAGGACTGTATCCGTTAAGCAGTGGAAAAAAAGTATAACATTTATTGGTACACAGGAAAGGTTGCAGGTTAGGCAACTTCTCGTAAATAAATTTAAAGAATAATAATAATAAAGCCCTAGGGCAAAATAATCAACTTTCTGTTCGGTTTTGATGCATAAAAAGAGGACCTTTACGAGCACTTGAATTGAATTATAATTTTTTATATTGTCCGCGCAAGTTTCATGGAGCGTGCACCTTATAGCAAAATGAAACAGCATGACATTTGGCCACGCCCACAACTGAGTTGTCGCGTCATGATGTTTGAACAAATGCAAACCTGCAAAGGCAATTCCGGATCCAATTCAAACGACTGCACCTTCTCTGACCACGGCAAGAACTTCTTGGTCTCCGGATCGATGAAGAAGCTGAAGATGTTCCCCGAGGAGGGAAACTTGACCGACTTGAACTCGTTACAGAACCACTTGCTGAACTCGTTGCGCCAGTCGACCAGCTGGTCCTGGAAGAGGGCCGAGCCGAAGCCCCAAGCCACTGAGAACACGAAGTAGATTTCGTACCTGGGGATATATAATTCTTGTATTATTTAGAATTACATATTTTAGTAAAAATGGTTAATTACATAAATAAGTAATTGAAAATACGATACAAGATGGGAAATTGAGTTCTGTTTGATTTTTTCTATCTTGTAATGCGCTCTAAAATATTTTACTGTAATCTCAATACTTTCTCCTTAAAATTTTTCATACACGAGAAAACCTTGTTCATTTAATTAAATGATAAACAAGTATGTTATGGGGACGGTCATCAGATCACAATAAACTTATATTTTCCACTATAAACACTCACGATTTAGTCATGACCCTCAACAAACGTCAAAAATCGTGGGGAAAAATTGGCTGTCAAACGTGATTGTGCAGCTAATTTCAGGCCACTATATACCACCATGGTATGTACTCTATGGTGGTTGGTTTATTGGTTTATTCTGCTTATTTACATAACCGACTTACCCACGATAGTAGAGTGTGTTTATTTTGTTTAATCTGATAACCACACCCTTAGTCTTACATATCTTAGTAAAAATGATTAATTATTATAAATAATTAAGAATAGAATACAAGATAGGAAATTGAGTTCTGTTTGATTTTTTCTATCTTGTAATGCGCTCTAAAATATTTTACTGTCATCTCAATACTTTCTTCTTCAAATTTTTGATACACGAGAAAACCTTGTTCATAAACACGATAAACAAGTATACTATGTTGATTTTTTATATCATTAATTTACAAAAAGTCAAAATGTGTCTTATACTGAATGCGCTAGTGGCGTCTCTAAGATAAAAATACCTGATTACCTGATATAATCTGCTATATTTTATTTATACGGTATTTTCAACAAATATTTAAAACAAGTGAAAAGTTAGAAAGCTCTTCAAAAGATGATTTTCCAACTAAAAAAAAAATAAACGAACTAACCATTCCTTAGGACAATCGCTCGGCAACAGATTTTTATTCATAAAGCACTCGAGCAGGTAGCAGGTGAGCTGTATCTGCTGCAGCTCGGTCAGCGGGGTGATCCTCTTGAATTTCCTACAAGACTCCAGTAAGGGAGGAATGTATTTGTCAAAGAACACTGTAAGCATCGCCTTTTCAGATTCATCGTCTCGAGTTGTATCAATCCATGAGGCCACAAATCTGTAAATAAATGAATCAAAAAAGGTTTGTAACATGAAAAAAAAACTTGTTTTTCAGGCACTCACTTCTATTATTAGCATTAGACTGGCTGCCCGGTACAAACATGCGTTTATGGAAACCCTTCCAGTATTCAGAACCCCAGTACTTCTGAACTGCGGGAGGGTTTACTAGCATTAATTTACAGAAAGTTGCTTTAAACCATTCCACTATTCAGAGTTGCGAACGATCTGGATTCGGGTATTGTTTCCGGTGTAATATTCAAGACTTTATAATAAAAATGCTTCCTCTACTCAGATCCCTAGATAGCATAAAAGTACTTAAGTGCGATCTGACTCGCGGGAGGGATTTCTGCGCTATGCTCCCCGATCTCAGATCGCAAGCGACACGAATCTGGATTCGGGTATTGTTTTCGGTGTAGTATTCAAGACTTCATAATAAAAACGCTTCCTCTACTCAGATCCCTTGATAGCATAAAAGTATTTAGGTGCGATCTGAAACGCGGGAGGGATTTCTGTGCTATGCTCCCCGATCTCAGTTCGAAAGCGGCACGTGCCAAGAGAGAGAGAAAGAGCGATATCATGCGCATCGCGCTTTTGTTTGTTAGGGTTCCGTAGTACCTAAAAGGTACAAAAGCAACCTTTATGGTGAGACTTCGTTGTCCGTCCGTCCGTCCGTCTGTATGTCACAACCTCATAACTTTAGCACCGTTAGAGATAAAGACTTGAAATTTGGCACAAAAATTGCATTAATTTGCCCACATATTACAGTGTAAAAATATATGAAAATTTTTAAATTGTTTAAAATATTTCTAAAATAAAAGTATGAAAAAATATATATTATTCTAAAAAAGATATCAAATAAGGATATCACATTAAAGATATTAAAGAGCTAACTGTAAAAATATATATATTTACTACAACCACAAAAATATGTATGTCCTTGTCTCCTTATCTCCGAAACTGGGAGACGGAAAAATATGAAAAAAATATAAATTATAGATCATAACTGCCCAATTACAGGAGAACAATAGCGAAAAAAAAAATGAGCACAAATGAGAATTATAAAAAAGAAGTGAAATATATATTTTTTTATATAAATACAATATTGGTATCAAATTGTAGGTATTAAAAATTTGATTGTAAAAATATATAATTTTACTTTATTTACTAGCTGGCACTGCTTTCGAGAAATCTTTAAAAAACAATAATATGTATGTCCCCCCCCCTTATCTTCAAAACTGGTGGACCAAAAATATTAAAAAAATCATGGTAATATGTGTTTACGTAAAGATTAAAGGAAAAATAAAGCGGTTGAGAAATTCACGAAAAAAATTGTTAAAAATTTTATGAATATATTGTCATACGTTTATGCAATTCAATTTTTTTTCTTAGTACTATGATATTCATCTTTTCTTTAATCTTCGCTTGATTACATAGATGTCCTTACTAAGCGTATTCTGTTAAACCTATAACCCAATTTTTAGTCTGAGTAGCGGTAGGAATTCATATCCATAACGCTAGTATTGCGTATGTAATTCCTCCCGCATTACAGAACTAAAAGCAGGGTAGGCTAATCTGAGTAGCGGTAGGAATTTATATCCATAATGCTAGAATTGCGTTTGTAAAGCCTCCCGCATTACAGAACTAAAAGCAGGGTAGCATTTAATTCATCAAACTGCGCGTTCAATCGCTTAAACCCTCCCGCAGCTCAGAAGTACTGTGGTTCTGAATACTGGAAGGGTTTCCATAAACGCGTACAAACATAGATATCAATATAATATTATAGAAATCAGAGGGTACAAATGACTAGGGATGAAACGATAAGAGTAAATACAAGTAACTACTCGATACTTTTCTTTTGATACCAAGTACTTTTGGCATCCATACTTTAGAACTGAGTAACAAGTACTATCGTGAAGTAAGTACTTGTATCGGTACTCGGTCGGTCACTCACTGAGGAGTGACAAAAACTCGTGTGCACAATATTATTTACTCTATGGTAAGGTCTAGTTTAAATTTTTGTGTCGCGAACGTATTTTTTCTACTGCTCAGTTAATCTGTCAGTGATTTTCGTCATTTATTCGTTAATTACCATAGCTTAATTTTTAAAAGATTTTATTTTTAATTTTTTTCGGAGAATTTACGTCATTTTAGGACATGGTTTTCATTATTTTGCTATATATATATATTGACCATTATTTTTTTATGATTTTTTAAAGAATTGTCCGATGACCTTGTCACTTGAGAATTTTAGACATTATACTGATTGTGATGCGTGATTGCTTATAAAAAAAGTGGTCTGTCTCTATCTGTCTACTCATCTGTCATCTAGCTGTCAAATTAGTCTGAAGCAAATTATTATAAATTTATCTTGATAGCAAAGGACACATTTCTAAACAGCCATTAATCAAGTGACGTCACACAAGGGCAAATGTAAGTTGCAGCCTTTTCGTAAAAATATTCATCATCTTGAGGTTTTTTTAACCAAAATTTCGAAAATACGGCTTATTAAACCTAAATCTCGAAATGGTTTTCGAAAATAATTTAATCTATACCAATTCAGTCGGTCATTCCATTCATCATTTGGCGTGCGTTCCTCGTTTGTTTGTTGTTTATTAAAACTGTGACTGAATTTGTAATAGCAATAGGTACCTAATCAAATCATTGTATGTACTTACTGCTGTTCTTATTTGCCTGATTCTTCCTACGAAAAGACTGTCCGATACAAGTAGGTATCGATACTTTTCATTCGATACCGAGTAGGTATCGATACCTCATGAACGATACGGTATCGAGTAAAAGTATCGATACCTAGATGGTATCGTTCCATCCCTACAAATGACAGCTAATAAACTGTGCTGATTTGAAGTAATTTTCATCAACATGTATCTGAATTTCCTACACTGATAAATACTTTTCTGTTTTCTGCTAGACTTACGGATTCCAGCCCAAATCTTGCGGGTTGATGTAGAGGATGCCGGCGCGGGAGACGGTGGCCGGCGTCGCGGTACGCAAGGTCGCGATCTCGAACAGAAGTCGCATCGACTTGGTGAGCGCGATGCGTTCGTTACTCGCCAATGTCAGCACCTAATCACAGTTCACACCTCTGACACCAGTCACGACATGAATCCCCGAGGGGGTGTCAGAGGTGTTCCGAGTGTAAACTGTGAAATGCAAGTCACAGTCCACACTCCCACATTATTACGTCCCAACCCTATCGCTGTACTTTGGGCACAAATACACATAACAAATACACATATTTAAAGCCGTGAAGTTTCCATTATGATTCTTCTTTCATTTAACTTTCCATATTTAAAACCAAGTTTTCGTAAAAGTCTCCATAGTGTCGTTTCCGAATATGGAAAGCCCACTTCGCTTCTTAATAATGTTTGATGTATCTCTGTGAGCGTTGGAACTTTATTATTTCGATAAAAGTCGTACACAGTTCTCTTCACAAATTCTTCTGTAAAATTGTCAATTTTTGTAAAAGAAGCTTTTACTCGTGTTCGAGGAAGATATCTTGGTCCTGATGAGAGTGATGAGACAATCCTTTTAACTGTCCTTTCCGGAACATTGGTGAATATCGATGTTTCTTTAATTACACCTTTTTCGCCCATTCGATTTAACAAAGTTTTATAAACACTTATCACCACATCTTGGGCGTCCTTGCTTAAAAATCTTTTCTTACGTTGCTGCGAACTAACTTCACCACTAGACGGGTCACTTGTGGTTGTGGATGTTACCCAAGGTCGAAACATTGTTATTGACAGTATACGTGTAATCACTAACGTAGTCAGATGACAACTAACATGAAATATGGTTTACATTCATAAAGATTACTAGGTTAGATCATTAGGTTGCGTGTAAAATACAACACCGCAAAAGGGTCTGGCCAAAGTATCTTTTGTTATCACTAATCCTATTGTTAACGCCTAATGACCGTCTAAAGTGCAATGGGGCCTTGGTATTTGAAACGTACTTTATAACATCTTACGGCTAGTGAAAGGTTATTGCCTAAACTAAACTACGAAAGTAGCCTGTACTTTAGGCGTTAAAAATTTGTCAGAATATAAATAGATTTGTATACTTAAGAATTAATTAAATGTTTCAGACAAAACCTTAAAATTAAATTAGTTGAACTATCTACTTAAACTAATTAAGCATGTTACAACGTCAAATTTACCACAGAGAGCAGGTTTTCCGTCTCATCGTAGGACAGACTTTGTAACCATGCTGAGACTTTATTTAAGGTCGTACAAGTTGATTATTTTATTGTAAAAGTACGGGCCTAGAAATAAGAAGAATTTCGGTGCGAAAGCGTGTTTGGTAGACTTTGTCCATGCGTCTTTTTTTGTTATTTCCGGGTTGTATGGTGTGGATTTGTGCTGTATTAGAGTAATTTTCATAATGAAAAGTTGGCGAACTGTTAGGACTTTCCAAGATTGATATAGTTCTCCGGTTGGGAAGTAAAAAGGCCGAAAAGTTGAGACCTTTAGTATCGTTCGTTGTGCTCGTTCAAGTGTTAGTAGAGTAGTCTTAGCTACAAATGTCTCGAGTATGTCCTCTTTTATATTACAACATCTATTTTATAAATATATTTAAAATACAAAAAAATCAAATGTAATTAACTGCAAAAGGTAGATAAATAAAATGTGCATTTAGTCAATGTACACCACTAGGAGAGGCTTCTCTCATACAATCCAAATATGTTAAAATAAAAATCCAAAAGTAAAAAGGGGAACCTTGTTGTCATCCATAAGCGTATTGAGACTCTCGATCCACATGGGGTCGATGTCACCGTCGAGCACGATCCACTTGGGCCCGTCGCCCGGCATGTTCGCCATGTCCCGCATGATCACCGAGAAGAGCCCGTCCTTCCACTCCCGAGTCGCCGGGTTGATCACGCCGAACAACTCGTCGTTTGTCACCGCTTTCGGGTCGAGGTCATTGTAGTACGGCTTCTGTTTTAGTATCTGTAAAAGCAATGTTCCTCTGTCAATTTTAAAACTATTTGTAAGAAAATTTAATAAATCCCAGGTCATAAAACATTTACTTAGAAAAAATTATTGAGTTAATCTTTATTAATGGTAATCATTCAATTTGAAACTGAAATCAACTTGTTGTTGTTCAGTCAGACACCCACGGGTCAGGCTATGCATAAATATTGGGGCCACTGAATTTTGTATTACTTTTGTATTACTGTTTAATGAAAAAAAATAGTTTTTTTGTTTTGACTTTGGTTTGAATGGCATGTTGGATTTTAATCAAATAATTGCCTATATGGCTGGTAATATTATTTGCTTTTTACTAAAAATTTTATGGCTCTGTACTTAAAATTGAGTTAATGGTTTTCGAAATCTGACTGGTGCATATGTCCGTCCGTAATACCACTTTTTTCCAGGACTGAAAAAGCTATCAAGCAAGACTCACGGCAGTATGTCAGCCAAGTTCGGAGAAAAAAAACGTGTTAATTCATCTCAAACCTGAAATATTGCATGTACTCTCTTATTATTATTGTTGATATAAGGATTGAAGACAAATATGTGAATGTTAAAATGTTATCATACAAATAACTTGTTTTAACATTTTGTTAATTTCATTCCTAGTTGAGGCAATCGCCTTTTCAAAAACCATTGAACGCAGTTTTACTTATTTCAAAAGATAAAGGAATGTTTCGTTTTAGTAAAATCTGATAACATCAATATATGGTACTTTCCTCCACCGATCGCTTTTACTTTCCATGCTATTATATAATTATATACAACTTTTGATCATCGTCCAAATTCATACTGGAGGCTTTCAGTATCTTGGATCAATAACAATTTTTGTGAAATTGGTATAATTAAATTTCGGCTTCCCATGGTAATTCAGTTCCAGTCCCGAGTGAATCAATGGGCAGTCGAAATTTCATTTTATGAATTTCAAAAAAATTGTTGTTGATCCATGATACTGATCACTTATCAAGCCACCAGTATGAATTTGGACGATGATCAAAAAGTCACCTTGTATATTAGCCATTAGGAGTAAGAAGTCTAACATATCGCTAATTAGAGTAGAAATTAAAAACGCACTTTTGTTTATCGTATGAAATGGACAAACATTGCTATAAAATGGACGGGCCTTTAGAAAAATCGAGAAAAAGATTGTGAATGTTACATTTGTTGTCATATAAATATAATACTCGTACAAAAACATTTGAATTTCTTGAATATGTTACATACTAATGTAATTAACATTACTATTTAGCTTTTTATTTATAATTACACAATATAACTTGAAATATATACAATAAATAAAAGAAAATTGAAAACTTGCAATATATTTCGGCCCTTAGTGGGCCGTCATCAGTCAAGTATTATATATACAATAAATAAAAGAAAATTGAAAACTTGAAATATATTTCGGCCCTTAGTGGGCCGTCATCAGTCAAGTATTATTTATTGTATATATTTCAAGTTATATTGTGTAATTATAAATAAAAAGCTAATTAAGGCATACTATATATATTTATTATTATAACATTACTATTTGATATATTTAACTCCAATATAAGTTATTTGAGTATAAGTTTTATAAGTATTATAAGTTTTATAAGTTAGTATATGATGGTATAAGCAGAATCGGTATATTTTTTTCCTAACCATGTAATGCTTCGGACAATATTGATTTTGTAAGGCTAGTCCAGAAAAAATGAAAGTAAGATATGATAAATGTACCCTTAATTAAGATAATATCCTAATCCTAAACATGAACTTGAATAAATCTAAACTTCAGACTAGATAGTTCGAACATATTTCAGTTTGTTTAACCTAATAACAAATTGCTTGATATTTTATATTTTCCTATTTTGTATTGTTGAATCTCAGCAGAAACTACTCGAATATACAACTTGGTTTACTTGTAATTAAAATCATTCCTTTAATATTGTTTGAACTGAAATCTTATAAATCGGAGCAAGAAAAGAGTAAATTTACTTGAAAAAGATAAACTACAGAACTTGGCGTAACAATTGACTTAAGTTTATCTATAAACTTCACAATATCAATTGTGGGATTAAAGAAGTCCTTGTAAATTCAATTACGTTTTGAGCGTTCAAATAATCCCCGAACAGCGAAAAAAAAAATCTAGATATACGTAGTACTCATATCGTAAAATCAAGTTTCATTTTGCTGGCTTAAATAAAAATAAATAGCTGACAGCAGTGAATGGTAAGGATGATAATTTGACTCCAGCGACGAAAAGGAAGAACAACCAGAAAAAATAAAAAACAGCTTGGTATTAGCAATCATTTTGATTTATAAATAGGTAGGTAGGTAACTTTTTGCACGAGTATAGATAAAGTATTGTATAAAACTACACATAACTAAGTATTACAAGGCTCGTTTTTTATACTCACACTCGTAATTTAATAACCTTTTTGTGTCAGTTTCATAAACTACTATTTTGCAAAATCGTTTTAGGGGTACCTAAACTTGGATTTTTGAAATACATAACTTACTGAAGATTTAATAAAAATCAATCATATGAAGCTTTAGAAACACGACAGACATAGAAGATTTTATCATTATTCGAGATTGTTACTTGGGTTTTTAGATATCCTCCACAAAAATGAAACTTCTATTTATTTTTCCATTGAATTTGAAAGTTCCAATAGTCAAAGTCAATAGTATTGACTCAATACTATGTTTACAAATCAAGTAATGTCAAGTATCAAATATGTAGTTATTTTTTTCTTATAAATGTAACTCTACACCACATACATAGTATAGTCCACGTGTGAATAAAGGGAAGAAAATTTACACATACAATAATAGAATCAAAAAGCCACTCAGATAGCGACAGCGCCCCACTCCCCCTCGCTTGCACGAGAGGGTGAACGATCATCGATGGCTGAAGGTCTACGACCTTCGCCAGTCTCACGCTCAGGGCGCCGCGCCACGCCTCATCAACGCGGCTTGTCCGGTCTCACATATTGTGAAGATCTCGGGAAGAACTTACAATAGAAATGATCCTATGAAGTAAGGTCTTGTCGAAAATGGGCTGTCTCGACAGAGTCATTGTGCGGGAAAATATCTTAACACCGTCATGTAGGATTGGTGGATATGAGTAGAGTGGCATCTATTGAGCGCACGGTGGACTGTTATGAAGCTGAGTTAGCTCATCGTGTGGCAACGTTGCAGCCCAGCAGGAGGCCTAGCTAGGGGCTAACAATACACATCATGGAAACTAACCCTGCATTTATTTATTATTAATTTAGACTATTATTTGTATTACCGAGATATTTAGATTAAATTGGTTAATTGATATTGTGTTGCGGGACAAAATGTAATGCTGTAGAACTAATAAAAGACCACATTTTACGATACTCACTATATACTATCCGTATAATAAAATAAAAAATAGCCATTATTGTCAAAAACTTTTTCATAATAGTTGAAACTCAGGGTTTCTATGGCGACTCAAGCGCCCTCTGTCTCGTTTAAAATGACTTATTACAACAACGTGTGCGATGCGACGAGACGCCAACGACGACGCCTTTATGTTTTTGGTAGCTCCTCACTTGGCATATTTGTTTATTCGTGTGTATTCGCTATTTGGACGAATATTTGCTATTGCTAAGAGACCCTAGCGCCCTCTGTGTTTGACCTAATTTTTCAACGGAGCTATCTCAGCTATCACGTTGTGAGTGAAAAAGATCACAATGTCGTATCGTAGTTCTACCAAGGTTCACCAGATATCACTGTGCTGTTTACGACATCGAACTCTACATCGTGGTGTTAATTTTTTTTTTGCCACAACGACTTCCCCGGCTTGAGTTTGCTAAAGCATACTTACCTGGCGTAGGGGACACCGTGATCATGAAGGCGGTTCCCCCAGGGCGAGGCCCTTCCATTGCACTGCGGTTGGGGTGACCCTTGCGATTATCCCTAATGTGGATAACTCGGACGCGTAATTTTTGGTAGTGGGGACTGCGTACGCGCTGTCCCCTCCGTTAACGATATAAACTATATAGATAGATTACTAAATACAATTAACGTAGAGCGTGTTAAGTAAAGACCGTTAAAATAAAGTTGCGGAACGGAAGCCGAAAACTGGCGATAATACAGTGCGACATAAAAGAGTAGAAAATAAATGAGGGCGCCACCATCTTCTATATGGCCACACAGCTAGTAAGATTAATTAATTTTGATACTTTAATATTTTTTTTACTACTCTGATCAGTCGATTTTTCATTTAACAAGTTTCATAATGTATCACTTGGAAGGTTTAGGCATAACACTTAATGAAATAGGATCTTTGCTTAAGGTAAACTTTATTAAGAATAAAGCACTATTCTAATAAACTAAAATCTAAATATTCAACACCCTCAAATTGAGATGTGCTTGCACTTGGTTCTGCACTGGATTCTTCACTGCTTTCTGTATCAAACTCGTCATCACTGCTATCTACACCAACCTGTATGACTAATTCGTCTACGTCATTGTACAATGTCCTCCCACGGTCATAGTACTCTTTTTCAATTTTTTTAATATGTTCGCAGCAGTTATTCCACTCTTGAGGTGTTATTGATTTAAATGCCTCCTCGGTCAGCTCCTTAATATTTTTTGTGCCCACATTCAGTGAAGCAACCTTGCGCTTTGCTAGAGCCCAAATTAATTCGATGGGATTAAGATCACAGTGATAAGGCGGTAGCCTTACCACTGTATGACCGTGGTGACCCAAAATCTCATCAATTTCATACACAGGATCTGGTTTGTTTTTCTTTACCAACGCCATTAGTGCAGGCTTTCGTAGATTGGGGTCGAAAGACACATTGTTTTCGACTAACCAAAGCCTTAAATCGTCAACTTTGTTGGCAGACGTTGGGGCTTTGTTCTTCACGACTGAGTGATACGGCGCGTTATCCATCACAATAATCGAAGGGTCTGTAATGTTAGGGATAAGTTTCTCTATTATCCATTTATGGAAATTATGTCTGTTCATCTCAGAGTGATAATCCTCTTGTTTATTAACACCGCTGAAAACTAACAGTGCATTAGGCACAAAGCCTTTTTCGTTTCCGGCATGTACTATAATCCATTTCTTCCCTTTTGAAATGTCAGTAATTACACCTTCGGTATGAATAGACTGCCAGCATTTTTTTAGCTTATAGCTGGAGTGGATGTAGCTTTCATCTAGGTAAATTATATCCTTTTGCAGCTCTTGAGGCAAATTTCTGTTATCTATTATTGCCTTTAGATAAATTTATCTCTTAAATGCAATATTGGGTTTCTCTATTAGAGCTTGCCTGTTCGATTTGCATTTTCTGTACACGAATCCTATCTTTTTCAGAAGTTTTCTCAAATGCTCTCTGCTTCCGTCGTACCCTATGTCTTTTTTAAGTTCGGCTAATAGTTTACCAATTGTAGGCACTTCTTTTTTAACTGTATAAAAAAAATGTATCTTCTGCCTTATGGCACAAATGTCGAAATCATCCAATACTTTTGAGGGACGACCTTTTCTATGTTTTGCAGGTGTCGAAAATTTCCCCCCATTGGTGGACCCTTGCTGCACTATCCTGCGTACTGTACTTTCCGACACACCTGAAACATATATATATAACAGTCATATTCAATTTAACTTATCATTATCTTTTCCTAAAGCAAGTATCAAAATGAACGTCGACCCAATCACGCTACATAAAAATATTTTTGTAACCACAACATAACCTTGAAATTGTAAAAATAACAATCGCAATAATCAATATTTTGATGTTATTTTGCAAGGAATGTTGTTTTTTTCCGTGTAACTAGATTAAAGTATCGTTTTGTACAACTCTAAATAGATTCTTACCAGTTAAGTCAGCTGTCCGTTTGTAAATATCGTCGGTTGGAGATAGCAACTCTCCGGCTTGAAATTCAGCCAAACATCGCATCAATACTTAATAAATTACGTCACGAACACCACCGCGTATGACCTTGTTCATTTTAACTAGCTGCTTTAGCCAAAATTTACACAGAAAAGCCTAAAATTGTGAAGTAAACAGACACCGGTTACTAGTTTTGACAGCTCGACTACTCACCTCTAGTGTTGCCAGGACGCGGAAACACTTTAGTTCCGAAATAATTAATTTCTACTCTTTTATGTCGCACTGTACATAGGGCGGCTGACATGTAATCTCCTTGGTCAGAAATATATACAAAAATAATGCTGGCTGGTATGGATTTATATTCGTTTGTTATTCTATTTTCAAAATGTATTACAATAATTTGTTTATTGCATCACGTTCATTTGTCTCCTACAATTGTTTCGAACATGTCGGTAGAAAAAGTGAAAATGGATAAAATCGAGCAGCGTGCGGTGATTAAGTTTTTGACTAAAGAAGGGAATACGCCTTCGGAGATCAGACAGCGTATGTTACGTGTGTTTGGCAGTTCGTGTTCTTCCGAATTTGTTATAAAGTTTTGGTCAAGGCAGTTTAAATTAGGTCGTGAGAGCCCCGAAGATTATCCTCGTAGCGGAAGACTAGTTTCGGCCGTCACCGATGAAAATGTAGCCAGGGTGAAAAAAATTATATTAGAGGACCGACGACTGAAGCAGTGGGAGATAGCTAGAGATGTGGGCGTCAGTAAAGAGCGAGTCAATGAAATAATTCATGAGCATTTGAACATGTCCAAGGTTAGTGCACGTTGGGTCCCTAGAATGTTGACTGCATTTGACATGGAGAGGCGTGTCAAATGTTGCGAAGAGTTTTTGGACATGAGTCGAGGGAAAGAGAAAGAAATAATTTCTAGAATTGTAACATGTGATGAGACTTGGATTCGAAAATGAGACCCGGAAAGTAAGCAAGAGTCGTTACAGTGGAAATTTAAGGATTAGAAGCCGCCTCGGAAATTCAAGGTCTGTCCATCGGCCGGTAAACTTATGGCTACAATCTTTTGGGACACAGAAGGGATTTTGCTCATAGATTATTTACCGAAGAAAACTACAATAAATGCTGATTATTACTCAAACTTATTATATCAACTAAGAGAGACAATAAAAGAAAAACGGCGAGGTAAACTAAGCAAAGGAATTCTGATTTTGCACGATAACGCACCAGTGCATACCGCACGCACAACAAAGCTAGCAATTAAAGACAATGGCTTCGAAACCATTGACCACCCCCCTTATAGTCCAGATCTAGCCCGCTGTGACTATTTTCTGTTTAGACTTCTCAAGAAAAACCTCAGGGGACGAAGGTTTATCACCGATGATGAAGGCAGCGGTTTCTGACTATTTTGACGACAAACCGAAACATTTTTTTTTTTAATGGCTTAAATTCAATATTTGAAAAATGTAATAAGTGCATTTTATTAGCAGGGGACTATATAGAAAAATAAAAATAAACTATTCAGTTACGTCTTTTCTTTCATAGTTAGGTAGATTACTTTTCAGCCTCCCCTCGTAATCTGAAATGAGGAGAGAAAGATCCGTCGGTTCATACATTTTGTTCGGGTAGTTATGTAACTTTTCTATGGAACAGCAGATTTTTTTTCGCGGTTCAGGTGTTGGCTCCATAGTAAAAGTTGGTCGTATGGACGAGTACTTTCGCTAGTTTCCGGCTTCCGAAACTTCATCTTAATACTTAGTATAGTAAATCCAGCCCGGGATAATTAATTCATTACATGGAAAACAAATCCCAAGGTATTATTAAATTACGAGTAGTATACATATGTGTTAGTCACCTTGCGCTGTAAGTTTTCCTTAGATATTTTTTGTGTTTAGAGTTAGTCAACATTTTGTAATCGAAATAGAGTTTCAAGCAAAATATAATTCACCTGAAAGGTCCTGTGCAAACACTGCCACACCATCGACTTCCCAGTGCCAGCAAAACCGACGATGAACACCGAGTGTCGAACTGCGAACAGCTCTACTAGCTGCACCATCTGGAACACATTCGCATGTAAATAAAAATACAAAATATTTATTTCACACGTACCAGTTAACAAAATACAAAAGGGAAGACACGGTATCCAGCTTCCGGCGTGTGGACCTACAAATACAGGCCCATGGACCAGTATTTACATTACACGCTTCGTCTCGCTCGCGCTACTGTCGAAACTCGTCGCTGTATCTCTTTCGTACGGTGGCGCTCGTTTAAAGAGGGCCATTTTTCGAGTTGAAGATTCAACACGTTGATGGACAGTACCGCCTATAGACGTCACGGCGAATTCCGGAATACGACAGTACGCCTGTCGACGATCGATTTTTCGTTCGCATAAATACAGTACGTCTCATGGCGATCGTTTTTCCTTAATGATATATGGGACATCATAAGTACTGTCACCGCAGAAGTGATTTGAAATATTTGAATGGGCCTACTGTCACAACAAAACATCCTAAAGTACAATAGTTTATAATGTCATATACAATACTGTCATATAACATAGGCATTTTGATATGTGTTGTGACAGTACGCCTATAGGCAATGTATACCGCATCTAGTTATTTATATCAATGCTCCCCCCAGACTAGACGATAAGTAGCCGGTAGCTTGGTTATGTTATAAATATAACAATCAATTGTTATGGCAGATATTTGGAGAGGTTACAGCCGTGTGACGTGTGTAATTTACTTATATATATTTTTTTAATACTTTGCATTATTTATAAGCTTAACGTAATATTGTTCATTTTTAACATTTTTAAGTAGGTACATTGCAAGTGGGTGAAGCCTATTTACCAACATTAATGGGGTACAAGAAAGGAGCCTCCCCGAGTGACGTACGCTGAACAGTTAGACCAAGATCCAACTAACTGACAAAATATTTCACTTAAACTGGTAGGTTTCGGCGGTGGCTTGTCAATGCCGTTACAAAACGTAACGTTAAATAACCCTACACGATTTTCTAACGAAAATCACCAAATATTTTATCAGCCGTTGATGTCATATATTTTATTGGACGGCTGGCGCTGTAGTGGCAAAAATATTAAATGAGGCGGCGACTTTTGGTAAATCCGTTTTCAAAGAGCTACCTTTCCTATTTTATCTTATACAACCAGCAACCTAGCCAGCTGGATGCCGCCACCCACCTAGGAAAGAACCCGTAACTATAGGTGATGACCTATAAGGTCTAAAGTGTTAAATAAATGATTGAATTAGGTCAAAACTCTATTAAAGGTATGGTTAAAGGTAATTTGGGCGGAAAGAATAAA
This sequence comes from Ypsolopha sequella, assembly GCA_934047225.1. Taxonomy (NCBI): domain Eukaryota; kingdom Metazoa; phylum Arthropoda; class Insecta; order Lepidoptera; family Ypsolophidae; genus Ypsolopha; species Ypsolopha sequella. Next base: position 10,865,738 of record OW203991.1, read on the forward strand.
CAAACTGATAATTTACTCTTAAAAACATTGTTAAGAAAACTTTTAATAAAATATTTATAAGAACAAAGACATCAGTTATTTATTAGACTTATTGGTATATTACTTATAAATAACATACAATACTTTTCATAAGTTTATTCTGTCATAATAGTCACTGAAGAAAGCTATTTAATAGGCTTCTGCTCTTTCTGAAGAATTTTCAAATACTCTTTTAAAACCAGTATTTCCTGTGTGTATTTCATTTGAAAGATTACAAGCATGTTGAAGGTTTTAACAAGAACATTCGGTATTACTCTTAAAAATCTTTTTTAAGGAATATCGGTCATCCTGGTTGTGTTTACTCTTGTTTGGATTCAATATGGCCGCAGGCAATAGTCTCAGGCTAGTTTTCAACAGTCTTCACGAATGCAATTAAAGATATATCAACGTTATGATAATCTTGAACGAGAATAAAATGGGCTTTGAGTTGTCCTAACAAGTGAACTATAAGTCATGGTAGTTAAGGTGGATGCGGAAAAACGCGTTCCAAACGCAAAACTTATGATGGTTTTTCTTATTTTTCAATAAAATTTATTAAATAAAAGAATTTTATATCATTAGGCGACATATGATGTTATAGTATATATATATTAGGCTACAACTTAAATTACAGATGTTGTTGGTACTATAATTTAAATACATACGAGATAAATACATACCATAAAATAATGTGGATATTTACCTACTTTTTTATCATAATAGCGTTTCAATAATGCTGTTACTAAAAAGAATATCATTTTAAATAAGTTTTGTAGCAAAGTTATTAAAAGTTTTGCAGAAACAAAACGCAATGTTGATAAATGATAACATCACTGATAATGATAAATAGATAACATTTTTTAAACTGTTGAGGGCACTTACTGCGGTTATTCTCGTTGTCATGCAAATGATGAAGTTACTCAGATTTTTCACGTTTTTTTTTTTGTTTATGTTGATTTTTATTAAACTTTCCAAAAGTAATGTTTTTCTAACTTTATGTAAGTTTAGGACTCATAGACTCATGGAGTAGTAATAGGCAACATTTCTTCAATATTTTCTAAAGTTTCAATTAATCTCTCATGGGATAATCCCGAATTTTAGTTGAGCTAATTAAAAGTTTTGTTTTTACAATTTTCTTGTTTCGCTAATAACTTTTTGTGCTATCTATGAGTAATTCGGCTGCAAATTTAAAATTACTCTTCAAGTTCTCACTCGTGCGTCTGTGTTTCACAAGCACTAATTCGACCTAAATCTTGCATAAAAACAGCAAAAAGACTGCTTTTTGAAACCAAATCAAGAATCACCGTATAAAATAAAAGCTAAGTCACTAAAAACCTTGAATCGACCCTTTTCTTGCGATCCCCTAAATATGCCCATAAGAGTATTTCTCTCCCATCTATACTTCCTTTTAAAAGTCTTTCCTTTTGAAAAGCAGAAGAAGGGCATCCAGAAAAAAACGTGTATAGGTGGAAGGTGAACTTCCCCTAAAAAACGCAGAAACCCCCGTTGCTGAATTCGGAAAGGTATCGGTTACCTTCAATATGAAGCCGGGCTCAGGCTGAAGCTTCATAGTGGCGGCTCCCTGCACCAAGCTCTTCTCGAAGTCCATATCCCGTTTCCTGGGCACATCGAGCGCCGGGAACAAGTCTCCGATGAGCCCCATAAACACGGGCATGTCGTCCGTCACAATCTTCGGAATGTTAAAGTCTCGGAGTGCCCGCATCAACACTTGGTCTTCAGGCCGAAGCCGGTCGCTACGCTGTAATAACATTTCACAATATTTACATATAAACCTTTAAAAGTCTTGCACTTGATAGACTCCACTCGATTGCAAGAAGCTCAGACTTGCTTCTTTATAATGATTACTGCTCAGATCCCTTTATTCACGATATACGAGGTGACTTTTTGATCATCGTCCAAATTCATACTGAAGGCTTGATAAGTGATCAGTATCTTGGATCAGTAACAATTTTTGTGAAATTCGTATAATGAAATTTCGGCTTCCCATATAAATTCAGTTCCAGTCCCGAGTGAATCACTATGGGGAGTCGAAATTTCATTTTACGAATTTCACCAAAATTGTTATTGATGCATGATACTGACCACTTACCAAGCCACCAATATGTATTTGGACGATGATCAAAAAGTCACCTTGTATATATTGGATCCGATATATATTAAAAAAGATACAATTTGATTTGAAGTGATTTTAACGTGTAAAAATTTTAAAATCGACGGTTTACTCTAAAAGTCTTGCTTAGTCTATATGATATGGATATAAGGTTTTAATTTCGATAAAAAGCTAACTATAGATAACATAGATATATAATATAGTGAATCCCCGAATCTTCTAATAAGAACCACTTCAGGAAAAATAACTTCGGATCTGCTAAATTTTTAGTTTATACAATAAATATCAATTGATATACATCCACATAAATATCAATTGATACATATCATCATGATATATTATATAGCCGCTGATATATAAGGTGACCTTCAATTTACAGTTCAATTTATACTGGAGACTTGGTATCAGTATCACGGTTCGATAACACTTTTACAAATAAAATGTTAGTAGGGAAATTGACTAGGGGCTGGGCTTGTGTTTAAAGGCTAAAAAGAGAAAATATATTTACGAATTTCACAACGTATGATTTAAAGATAAAGATAAAGATAAATTTATTGATCTTCAGTAAGAGTTATTACATATAATGGTACATTGCAGTAGGTAAAAACCTATATTAAATACAAATACTATCTTATTATTTATAGAAGTACCTCGGGGAACTCTGTTCCCTACACTAAGTACTAAGAGTACCTGTACTGTAGGGTTACAGTGATTCTCTTCAGTCGCTGCACATTACATTTTACATTTTCACATAAAAAGAAGACAGCTACTGAATATAATAACAATAAAAAAAAAAAAAAAAACGTGCAATTAATAATAAAAAGCAATTACTTACTCATATTCAAATTTGAATTGTTTCCTGTAAGAAATCTCTTATTAGAGATAAGCTAACCCAACCCATATGTACATATGCCTTTTACTGTAACTGTTAGTGATCGTGTTTCTGTGTACCATAAAGAATAAAGAAAAGCTCATCGAAATATCTTGGTTCAATTCCGAATCTTCAGGTTATGAAATTGGCTGCATAAATTAATGTCACCTTGTATATCAGCAAACCCTGCTCTATACAGTAAGTATGTCTAACGCCCAGCTTATGTTAGTCTCAATATAATGAAACTAATGAATGATACATTATGTATGTACACTCCAATTCTCCCTCAAGGAGCTCTCTCTAGGTAACAATGGAGACCGTATCGAAATCCGATTAATGGTTCTCTGGTTATATGGTATAGGCCAACATTTTCGATCAAATAACTCCTAGATGTAGAATCAGCGCACAAAAAACGGCTCCGAAAACTGATGCTAAATTCAATTTTTGGCATTCGTTTACGTCATTCAGTTTTCTACCTTAATGCATTAATTTAAAGCTGAAAGATATAAAAAATAACAATCACTAAGCTCTTTATTCGCTGGCTGGTTGATATGGTTATACGACTTTTTTACGAGCTACGAAAGTAAAATAGAATTTGTCCTGAAATGGATCGTGGAAAACAAATCTTACGAAAGTGCGGACAAGGTTTATTTTCGAAAAATCATAACTTAGCTCTCATGTTATTGCTGTTTTATTGCGATGTAACTATATCTATAATTGTATAACACACTTGGCCCATGATTTCCAACTGATTTTGTATGGAATAATAGATCTAGCGGTTATTTGATCGAAGGCTAACATACTTACAGACGTTATGAGCGTTGCATTTTGTATGTACAGAAGAGAAGAGTCAGTTGTCTTGTCTTGTACCAATCTAGAATCTAGAACAGCGCCACAATTGAAGTCAGGTAGATTAAGGCATTTTGGTTCATATTTCAAAGTGAATAAAGACTTCGCCGCAGGACTTCAGTGGTGGCGCGGAGTCTATGCAATTTTTTTCAAAAAGAATCTTTGATAGTATCAATGTTCTTTAGTATTAATGTTTATTTACCTTTAATGATCCAGCGACAACAAGTACAGATTTGATCGCTCGTAATCCCCAATCATAGTGATCTTGTTTGGAAAGCAGTTCTCTGTAACACAATCCATTCAATACAAAGCTTAAAGTTCTAGTAACAAGGGCTATCTTGCAATAACAAAACTGTTTGATATTATTACCTGCATAAAGTATACAGAGTGATGAACTTGCGAGCTAGCAAACGAGCCTCTTGAAAACCTTCAGCCACCAACATGATCTCGCATATCAATTCGAAATCCGGTACCACCATAGCACATGGTCTGTTAAATAAACAAAATATGTCGTCATGCATGATGATTTCTTTAAAATAAGTTATAATTATAATCACAATGATTTTTTACATATTTGAACTAGGGATGAAAGTATTACGATTCGAAGCACCTGTAATTGTTATTTTTCACTATCAAAAAGGGTGCAAATTGCACCGTGCAGTTCACTTCTTTAAGAATCTTGACGATTATAATGATTGAAACTACACTGTACATATTTGTGGTTTTAAAAAAATGCAAATTAATATTTACTGTGGCCTGTATAATATTCGCTGAAATATCTGAGAAGGGGAAGTGATGTGAAATTAACTCTGTAGTGCCTTTTTAAATTGATTGTTTAATAATGTAAATATCAGCGTTCATTGAGAATAATCGATTATTTTTTCGATTTAATCCAATTTTAGACAAACTATTCTGTGAATGCGACATTTTTTCGACACGATTTTTTTCTTCTTTTCTTTACTGCCATGTTAGCAAAAGTAGATAAATCGGGATTTTAGAAATAATCTTGTAGAAATAGAAGAGTCGATAAAATTTTGCCATGTTAGTTAGCTATGCTGGTCATTATAGTTGTAATAATTTTTATAATGGTTTTATTTGGGCCGATCCCGGCGGCACTGCAATGCCGGGCCGACCCGTGACGGGAGTGGAGCGAGCCCCGAACATCCCGTCGCTTTACAAAAATCAGTTTAATATACTGGTCCCTCAGTGAGGAAACTTTCAGATATTAAGCTGAAAAGAACAGATACTACACTTTGATCTTAGCCAAAAGGCCGAGAAGCGATACCGAAGTCGACGTACTCAGGGATAGTCATTGTCACGAAATAAATCTTAACACCGCAATATAAAATTTCAACAAAATCGAACGCAGCGCCGCCTGAACTCAGAGCTATGAACTAATCAGAACACCACATAGCTAAAGGAGCATAGCTACAAGTGCACGACTCAACGAGGTGTTTATTTTAGTTCATAGCTCTGAGTTCAGGCAGCGCTGCGTTCGATTTTGTTGAAATTTTATATCGCGGTGTTGAGATTTATTTCGTGACAATGAGTATCCCTGAGTACGTCGACTACGGTATCGCTTCTCGGCCTTTTGGCTAAGATCAAAGTGTAGTATCTGTTCTTTTCAGCTTAATATCTGAAAGTTCCCTCACTGAGGGACCAGTATATTAAACTGATTTTTGTAAAGCGACGGGATGTTCGGGGCTCGCTCCACTCCCGTCACGGGTCGGCCCGGCATTGCAGTGCCGCCGGGATCGGCCCAAATAAAACCTATGAATACTATCTTATACAGACGCAGGCGGCAGGATGAATACTCAACTCAATAAGAAACTAATATATACACAATTTTATGTGTGGCTTTGCTGGTTTGTAATTTCGTTGTGTACTGTTAAACTGTTTAAATATAAATAAATAAATGAACTTTGTTTAGTAAGTTAAGTTAGTAAGTTAGAACAAATAAATCAGAGTTGATTTCACTTCCCCTTCCCACAGATTTCAGCAAGTTATTTGGTGTGATACGTCGCAAATAGCTAATGCGATGGGTCTTTGTCTAAATAATTCTCAATACCATAATTTGTCTAAGAATTATCGGAAATGAAAGTTGAATAAATTTAAATATTTACTTTCTTATATAAATTCTCCACTCCATTTTCTTCTTTCTAATCGCTTTTGTCTACACTTTATAAAGCAATTACAACCCATTCCGTAACCTTAATTTTGTTAGGATCTAAATCTTTCGAAAACAATACATGATGTGATGAGTTTCCAATGAAGAAGCGCTTTTAGTTCCTTCTCGTTCGCACAACACAATACTAAAATAAACGGTGCTAAGCGGTCAATAACGTATGACGTCAGAGCGCATTAGCAATTTGCAAAAAGAAGACTACCTATACATATGATCAATTGATAAATAATAAACCAGCTTTGTCCTCATATTTAAACAAAATACTAAATTAAAAACATGTTGTTGCCGTATGCAATAATCTTGTTGGTCGTCACCTGAATAACGCTTTCAAATTCTCTGGTAGCTCGGTCCTGCCCGCGTACCCCGGGTTCATAGTGATAAACATTCCGATAGTGGAGATGAGCGTTATGTGCTCCCCCATAAAGTCGAATTTCTTCTTCTTCGCTTTAATGGCGTCGAGAACACCTTTTACTTGAACCGAGACGACGGAAAGCACTTCCACTGATATTCGGTTGAATTCGTCGAAGCAACCCCAGGCGCCAGTTTGAGCTAACCCTGTACATATTAAGAAAATATTTTATGTTGCTAGCTTTAACAGGTTTCAGAGGGTCGTTCGCAGTTCGTCCCATTCGCAACTCGTCCAATTCTCAACTCATCCCATTATCAATTCATCCCGTTCGCAACTACACAATTATCCACTTTTTTTTAACGTAATTGCGTTACTTTGCTTCAAATTTGATACAAAATTATTTTTTGAGAGAAAGGCTGCTGATGCCTTGTAAGTTACAAGTAGTAACCTGCAAGAGATATATAAACAATAAAACAAACGACCTTATAGTAAATTATAGTGTTTTTATTTCGTGTTAACTTCTTTTTCATTAGTCTCACTTTCAAGCAAGTCACAGTCGAACACCCACGTTTCATCGACGATTATTACGTCCCAACGTGATATGGGTGGTGACTGGTGAGTCCTATCGCCGTTCTTTGGGCACAAATACACGCTTTTTAAGGCATGCAGGTTTCCTCTAGATGATTTCCTTCAGCAAGTATTAGGTACTACAAATAGAAATTGTTTCCAAATACTACATACTCTTAGAATTTATGATTTGAGAATATGAACAGTGGCGAATTGTATGCGCATTATAACCTTAAGCAGATCTGTACACCATTGACACATTATCTAAACCGTTCCACTAGCTACGTATAAAACTAAAATTTACCTTTATAAATATTCCCGCAGGACTTATAGTCCATCTGCTCGGAGCAATTAAACACATAGACCATAATGCCGAGCGCTCGGCCGAGATCTTTGGTTGTTTCCGTCTTGCCGGTCCCAGCCGGGCCCGCCGGCGCGCCGCCCATTACGAGATGGAGACTCTGGGCAGGATAATTTTCATATTTACTTACTATACATTACTGCCGCGGTCTATAATGATTGCGTTGCTGGCAGCGCTGATGATGGCCGAAAGCGCAGCACCAGGCCTTCAAGCTTGGTCATCATTGCAGCCCTTGATGGACAAGCTGGATTAAGCGCAACATTTGTATTCCCTATTGTATTCCCTACTCCTCCTAAGCAGCTTGGTCGATTTAACTCATAGATGCTTTGATAAATAGATAAACTCGATAGCTACAAACATAACATAGGGCTATTCAATCGAACAATCACGTCCATGTTAAAAGTATTATTTTTTTTTTCTATTTCGTCCTATCAAGGACGCAGCGAGCGTCGTAACAGCCACTATGCATTGCGCGCTGATAAAAACGTTATTTCAATATCGTTGTCGATATTCGTACCGACAAACATCAAGTAATCGCCTGAAGTAGCGTGGAAAGGTCGACTTTGCTCGAAGAAGGTTGTCAAAATAATGACCACATTACAAGCATTTTTGAGTGAAATATGTCATGAGGCCGAGAGAACCCTTGAGGAGCTAGATAGAGATGTTCCGAGAAAAGGCTTGATACCATCCTCCCCGGTGCCAGAGAGGATTGGGAAATATTAAACGGTAACGGTAAATAAGTCAACACACATTAGTTATTGACAAATAAATATGATGTAGAAGGTCTTGAAACTTGAGTTTTGAGGAAGCAAACGACTTTTATCCTTAAGAGGCTTCGTTACGCGCAAATCTTCATACAAACGCCAACACCACATTGTGTCTATAGAATGTTATTATAATATTTTAGGCTGAGTCCATTATCATTATCTATTTAATAATCGAAAAATTTAAGTAATATCTTTACAACAAACCCCTTAAATACGTAAAATGAAACGTTTTTTTACCAAAAGTGTAGCCAAATGTGCTTTTATTGTTTTAGATAAAATCAAAAAATTAATACGAGTCAAACATCGAAAATGTTATCTAGATCAATAATGACCAAAAATAATGTTTGTAAACGTCCACAGTCTTGAAAAAATGTGGTTACTACTGAAACAAGTTTTCAATTTCGGCACAATTGTATTGTCCTCGCAAGTTTCATGGAGCGTGCACCTTATAGCGAAATGAAACAGCGTGACATTTGGCCACGCCCACAACTGAGTTAGTCGCGTCATGACGACCATCCTTAAACGGTAGCCACATTAAAATCATTGTCTGAATGTAAGTTTAAAGACGAATTTTGCTCTATCAACGCAATCTGACAAATTACTAATGTTTTAGGTATGTTTTATGTCGCCTGTGGAAAAGGCTTCCACAGATTAATATTTTCAAGTCGACAACATTACATTGGTAGATAAAAACGAAGACACGGATAAACTTTAATCTACATAAGCGAACTAAGTGGCATACCTGAGTGAGAGTGATATAGCATCTGTCAGTCAAGGGCGTGATGACGAGCCGCGGCGTGTTGCCCAAGTACTCGTAGTCGTACAGAAACTGCGCGTCGCAGATATTCGCGTAGCAGTGGTTTTCTTTACTGTCCCAGCGATGTCTGGAGATCAAATCAGATTTAAGGCGATATGCGAAAAAAATGGGTGTTCCTTCTCTGTGTATTTCATGAAATACAGGGAAAATTTTAATACATTTCTGGAATATGCATTTTGACTATATAATCTAGGGTTTTGAAATTGGAAAACATGTTTGGATAAATTTTCCTCGATAGAAATAATTGTTGAAATGAGGTCTTCAAACACACTTTTTCTCCTCGTTTGACGAATAGAAACCATATACAGAATTCAAACATATTTTATTAGGTGTGTTTCAACAATATCTAGAGATTTGATAATTGAAATTTTGCTAGCTATTTTAGTTTTTTTAATAAAAATATAAAACCAACTTTTTTCCCTTTTGCCCTGAATCCGCCCCTCTCGCACTGTGCGATTTTTCGCTTGGAGTGACAGTGACAAAAATAAAATTCGCATAGCCTCTTAATATATAAAGAAATCCTGACTCACTCTCTCACTCACTGACTGATATGACACATTAACGCCCAACCTTAGACCTAGAAAGCTAAAATATTGCACAGAGGTTCCCTTTAAAATGTAGACAAGGAATAAGGCCGGATTTTTCAAAAATCCCACGGGATCGGGAGAAACAGGATCCACGCACAGAATCCCTGTCAGAATACAGAGTAAAAGAAAAACAAAAAAAAAAACCGGCCAACTTCGAGTCAGACTCGCGTACCGGTTCCATATTGTGGATGATAAATTTAATTTTGTCATTTTTTTTCGTGAATTTCTCAACCGTTTTATTTTTCCTGTAATCTTTACGTAAACACATATTACCATGTTTTTTTTTTTTCATATTTTTCGGTCCACCAGTTTTGGAAATAAGGGGGGGACATACATTTTTTTATGGTTTTTCAAGGATTTATCGAAATAGATGCAATTAAATACAGCCAAACTATATATTTTTACAATCAGCTTTTTAATACCTACAATTTTATAATATATTTTTTTATTTGTTTTACTTCTTCACTACATAGTATAAGTAAGTGTAAGTAAGTAAAGTCGCTTCCCGCTGTCTGTCTGTCCCTATGTATGCTTCGATCTTTAAAACTACGCAACGGATTTTAATGCGGTTTCTATTTAATATCACCATTGCACCCGTGCCAGAGGATATAAAGTATTACGTGCGAAGCCGAGGCGGGTCACTAGTTTTTTATATTTCTCATCTCTGCTCAATTTTTTTCAATCGTTTTAGTTTTCCTATAATTGGTCAGTTATGATCTATAACCCACATTTTTTTTCATATTTTTCGGTCTACCAGTTTCGGAGATAAGGGGGGGGGGGGACATTCATACTTTTGTGGTTTTTAAAAGATTTCTCGAAACTAGTGCCAGTAAAAAGTATGAATGTTTTCAATCAACTTTTTAATATCTGCAATTTGTTACCCATATTGTATTTTTAGGATAGTATGTTTTATTTTTCTCACTTTTGTTTTGGAAATATTATGAACAATTTAAAAATTTTCATATATTTTTTTTATCATAATATGTGGGCACATTAATGCTATTTTTGTGCCAAATTTTATGTCTTTATTTTTTACGGTGCTAAAGCTATGAGGCTTCCTATTTAACTATGAGGGAACTCTACAAAAACAACAAGCAATCCCGTAGTAATACTTTATATTCTCTGCCGAAAGCGAGACTGAAGTGTCAGTCACCGCACAGCCGAAACTTGCTATAATATTTTTTAATTTTTTTATTAATTGTCACCCGAAGCACTCCCTACGTGCCAAATTATCAAAAAATTTAAGGTAGCTTATACTTATTCTAGGACTATGAAATTTGGCACGTTGGGAATGCTTTATATTTATATGGTACTTAATTTTAAAAAAATGTTATATAATAACCTGCGCGGTGAGTGCGCCTTCTCGTCATGGAAATACGGCGATTGGGCTGCTGGTATGGTAACCTCACCTCAACTGACTCTGCCACTGGAACGCGTTGGAGTTCTCCACTTTAGCAGCGATGAGCTTAGCGACCACGTCCCTCGAGTGCACGTCTATGGTACAGATGGTCATTATCTTCTGTCGGTCGCCGACGGACAAGTCACCCAGCAGCAAGTTGATGAGGGCGTTCAACTGAGCGATCTGCTTCTTTTGGTAGTCCTTCAGGGCATTCTCGTAACCTAAACAAATTAACCGCTTATTTCAACAACAAACCAAAGGACAAAGACAAAACTTATGGAAAAATAAAAAACGTGTTATTTGAAAATTCTAGTAATTTTTGTAATGTAAGATTTTTTATTTGTAAGATTTCGCTTCGCTACGCGTAAACCTCCATACAAACGCTGTCACTACATTGTGGGTTGTGTCTATGGAATGTTATTATAATATACTAATATTATAATATGGCTGAGTCCATTAAAATCATCTAGATCTATGTTGAAGTCGAAATAAAAAACGGGAAATTTGAGTAATATCTTATCACCGACTTCTAGATAACACTGTTTCAGGAAGAAAGAAGTCGGCAACAGTGTTGTTTCGGTACCATCAAATATTTTTAACTTTTTAATAAATGACTGTTGTTATATTTGAAGTCGGTTACTATTTTTTGTTAAAAGTTTATTTTATTTCAAATTTTTTGTGTTGACGGGTTAAATTGTAAAATATGGGTAGTTATTGCAAACGCGCTGTTGATATTCAATGAAACGAAGTTCAAGTGAGCGTAATGATTACTATCACCACCATAACACAAAGTGATTTCCGCAACCTCGAGTTATATTATGTGCTGTCATCCGTTGAGGAGTTATATGGTGATGAAGACAGGATCGAAAGTCAGGGGGGGTATTCTGATAATTTCTAAGTAAAACCCTTCAATCAGCACCCTAACACAGTGATTGCCGAAATCTATGCAACAAGTAATCGAGGCACAATTAAGGTATTCGGAAATAATTATTATTTCCAACGCAATGGGCGAGTCTCGCTCAGCACAGTTCGAACGGCGTGGGGCAAAGCGTGGGGCGCTTGTTTAAATCAGCCAGCCAAATATGCGCTTTATTGTCGCGATACGTCTCGCTTCGCATCGTAAAATGCGTCGTCCTGCACCGGGTTCTTAACGCTCATCGCTAGTAGCGTCCTACCGTCCGAGCTATCAATGCGGAAGATAGATAGTATATCAGATAGAATTCGCACCTTCCTCCAGTTTGCTGAAGGCGTGGTTAGTCTCGGCGGTCCACCATATCTGCGTGCCGACGAGCGCGGGCTGCGCGGGCCAATCGAACACCCACTCGTCCCGCGGCTTGTCTTCGTAGCACTTGACGCTGTGGTCGAATATATCGCGCAACGTAAACCGCATGCAGTCCGTCACGCGGTTCAGCCATATTTCCACCTGGAATTAATAGATATTTGTTATGCAAGGCTGCAAAGTTGTTATAATTTGGCACGAGAACTTGTATTAAAAACTGAGCAAGCGAAGGATTCTAGGATTCGCTTCGCTTGTGGTTCAAAAATGGTATCCTGAGCGTGGCGATGGTTTCGGAGGTACGAGATGCAAAATAACTTTGCTGCCGTGCAAAATACACTACTTTTCACCTCACTACAGTGAGGAAAATGCTAGGTGCAAGAAAAAACAAAAAAACACAAACAAACCTTTTTCTTTTTTCGTACATTCGTCTCGTGCTGGCCAGTGCAATTGTTCTAAAATAAAGGCTGGCCACATGACATTATAGAAACCTTTTTTGAATAGAAAGGTTCGAATAAAAAACCTTTTCCACGCTATAGATAGCGCGCTAGTGGATAAAAAGCACTTTTGGACGCAGATTTCGAATGATAAACAGAACCTTTCTGAGCTTGTAAACGATATTTATTACGGCCGACTGCTCCAACAGGACTGGAAAAAATAATAGGAAAACAATAATAATGGGACAGATATCCCATTCGTCCCGTAAGGATTAAAACGTAGGCAATGTCTGTTATTGCAAGAGCTAATTAGCTGAAGTTAACAATAATACCTATAGACACCTTTACATATCACTTTTATTTTCACCTGTCTGTAGAAAAATTCACTAACATAAATAACAATTTCAATATATTAAAAAACGCGATTGCTATAATTACAAAATGAACTTAGTAACGACACCCAGTGCAGTTGGGGGACAGCTCTACATTGGATACGTGTTGTTTTGTATGTCCTCCGATAGCACTGGGTTTCGTTACTACGTGTAAGTTCATTTTGAAATTATGACAGTCGTCTTTTTTAATATATTGAAATTGAAAAATTGAAATATTAAATAAAACTTCTTGGTACTCGGTTCCACAAATATAATAATGTTTAATTACCTTTTAAGGTGCTACCGGTTTTACGACATCATCAGGCACTGTATTAACACCTCAAATACAGTGCCTGATGATGTCGTAAAAACGACGAAACCGGTAGCACCTTAAAAGGTAATTAAACATTATTATATTTGTGGAACCGAGTACCAAGAAGTTTTATTTAATATTGCAAGATGTCGTTCCATCAAGAAGCAACAACATTCACCGTCAACTATGAAAAATTGAAATTGAAAACAATATTTATTTATCACCATAATAACTACACACACAATATGAATATCAAATTATTCAACAAATATAAAAAAAAATAATACATATTATTATAAAGACAAAAAAAATATATATGTGAATAAAAAGGTGCATGCATATTGAAATTGTTTAAATGTGATAAAAAGGGGCAGACTCAGCATCTGTTGTGTGTTGTAAAACAGCAGCACAACGCTGATTTTCAGTCTGTCCCTTTAATAATATTTATTTTATTTAATACTTTTATACCCAGTGCCAATCCGGATTGTATAGAGATTCTAATGACACCTCAATCATCCAAATTGGTTAAAGCATTCAGAAGATATGATAGAATAAAGAAAAATACATACATGAACCCTGAAAACAATACACTCCTTTTTCTAGGGGCAGTAGTGTAAAAATGTTTAACACTGCGACCGCTTAGCATTTAGTCAATTTAAACCCGCACGAGGCCCGTTGCCGGGAGGGGGGGGGGGGGCAATGTCAGAAAATCTGCTTAGATGTATTTATGAAGATTACAAAATTTTTAAATTAATGAGACTTGTGTACAGTCGGTGCCCCTGGGTAACGTATACTATTCATTTGAATCTTTTAGTAGTGTGATACGCCCCCTGTCCAATGTCCCAATTTTTGTCTGCTTTTTTGAATAAATAGACCAATTTAATTTCAGTAATACATATTTTCGTGCTTTTAAACCGATTTATAAGTATTTTCGTATTAACAGGAAGTGACGTAATCATATTAGGTTGAATGTTCGAATCTTTGCCAGACTAAAAGATGCGTTCAAGAAATATATTTTTTAATACAGTTGCTCAAAAAGTGGCGTATTGCAGGGACGTATAGCGTTCGGGATGTGGGCTATTACATACTCGAGCTTTTTCTTTACCTTTTCCGAACTCGTGCGTTCTCTTTCCCAACTGTCAAAATAATGTCTATTAAAAAGAAAAAACCAACCACGAAGTTTTTACTAAAAAAAAATCAAAGAAGTTTTTATGATTCATGCAAATATTTCTAAAAAGAAGCTACTATTTTGTTTCAATATCAGATTTAATTATTTGATTCAATGAGTTAGGTTAGGTTTCATTTCATTTCATCTAATTAAATTTCATTTTCATTTCATATCAATAAAAAAATTCTACTGAAGACTTGGCTGTATGGGCATAGTTCCCTTTGCCTACCCAGAATGGGTGAAGAAAACAAAAAAAAACCTCTGCTTATATTCTTTTACGGTTGGCGCCATTTTCCAAAAATTTTCTTTGCGGGTCTCAGAATAAGCGGGTTTAGTTGTTTGTCGCACAAAATGAGTAATTTCGACGATATTTTATTTGAATTGACACCACCGGAACTCAGTATAATTGCACAAAATGCTTCGGAGAACATTTTACCGGAAAAGTCAAAAAGTTGCTACATATCTACATACTACGAATTTATTGCGTGGAGTATTAGTTAGTTAAGTTTATTGTGTTTTTATTATTTTATTAAATTGCTTCATTTTTTCGCAACTGTATTAAAAATAGTTGTTCAGTACACGTGCGGAACCGTCATTGCAACTTGTTCCGACTGTCAACCCTCACCTTCGGCTGCGCCTCGGCTCGGGTAGACATTTGTCGGAACTCTTTGCAATGACAGGCTTTCCGCACTCGTAATGAAATATACTATTTTCATATTGAAATATGTGATGATGACGTCACTGAGGGTCGAATGAAAGACATCACTTTTTTTTCATTTAATAAAGGATACGCATGCTTATTTTAATATTTGTATACCACAAACGGTTAAGGAAAGCTATTCCTCAAAACAGTTTTTGAATCGTACAAATTGACGAAAAAAAGAGGCCAATTGCACGCCTTGCTCCCCCCCTTGTATCCGCGCCTGTTACTGTGACCTACAGCTATAAGGTGTAAAGTGCAGGTATACCTTGCCGGAGCAGTCGCAGCAAGGCGCCTTGAAGGGCACATGCTCCTCGTTCTCCTTGGAGATCATCTCGAAGGCGACCTTGCCGCCGCTCGCTGGGAACACCAGCATCGCGAGGTTGTCGTACAGCTTGGGCAGGTGCCGGCACACGGCCGGCGGGTTGTTGCCATTCGATAGGATATCTGGAATCGGAACACTTAAGTAAACAACGACGGGTACGACAATGTAGATTTAATTCGTGTAATATGAAAGAAGATGTAAAGACTAGAATTAAAAAAGGAATGCTTCGGTGGTTTGGACATTATGTAGAGAAGGTGAATGAAAGTAGAGTGACGAAAGAAATTTATGGTGCGCAAGTGGAAGGTACAGCTCGACCAGGCCGCCCTAGCATAGGACGTATGCTGACCAAATTGGTGACATACTGAAGATGTCAAAAATACTCGGAATTGAAGAGATTGTATGACTAGATTGATGGATGTGAAAGAAGCGAAAGAGTGTCTGGATCGTAGCAGATGGAAATCTGTAGTCTCTGCCTACCCCTCTGGGAGACAGGCGTGAGTACGTATGTATATTCGAGTCATGATCTTGCCTGCTGTTATATTGTTTAAGCCATAATGATAACTTAACAAATGAATTTGCTTGAAACGACACACGCTTCTTTAGAGCTGTGGTAACGTTTAATTTAGACGTATACTGTTTTCTATATTTTTACCGGTGTTCCATGTCAGAGTTCTGCTTTATCTGTCCGGTCTTTTATTAAAGCTCTGGTTTCCTAAGAGAGCGATGACGTAACATAATACGTAACGTAACATGATCTCTCAATCTTTTGCAATGAGAAATACAGAGATAATTAAGGCGCTACGGAAAATAAATCGATACTTTTAGAACTTACATATCTACTTCAGTAAAGAAGGTATTGTTTTGATAAAATAGAATATTATTTTTGTAACCTTTTTCTAGGGATCTGTTAAACAGAAACGCGAATGGAGAAATTCGACTCGTAAAAATATTTATTGAAATGAGGTCGTTTTCGACACCATTTCTCGTGGTTTGACAATTTGGAATGACATATTTTTAACAGTATCTAAGACCTGGTTAAACAAAATTTTAATAGCAACTTGATTACATTTTATATTAATAAAAAATCGACATTTTACTACTTTTCCTCGAATCCGTCCCTCTCGCACTGAGTTTTTTCGCATATGTAGTAACAGGGACGCTAAAACATTTACATATCACCTTAAACAAAACGGCCGCTATATTACGGCACCGCCCTCATAGAAAACCAGAGCTTTATCGCCAGTTTCCACATCAGGGCAGTTTTCTGAAAACTTACTAATGTAATTTACCAACTTACCAAGTAAGTTACCAACTTACCAAGTAAGTCAGCAGAGGACACGAAGTAGAACCGCGGGTAGGCGAGCCGCTTCGTCTCGAGGTAGTTGTTGAGCGCCTTCTCGCACCTACCGAGGTCTTTCATGAGATCCTCAAGTTTATCCAATAAACCAGGCTTGTTCGTCGCTTGGATCACGTTGGGGGTCGTTCCGATGTCTCGCAATAGTTCCTACAATACAATCATATTCTGATCATATTTATTTGTCGTATGTTTGAGAAAGACTTCACAATACATCGAAAAATTATAAAGGGAAGTATAATCTCAGTAGGAAACGCCATTAAAACATGACGCCACATTTTGAAGGTTGTGTGCTTTGTGGTGTACGACAGACGCTTAGCTCATTGGTCAGCAAAAATCACGTGATGTTATCTCCCCACCTCTGTATGCTTAGCAAATAAGTTTTTTAAAGTAAACGTATGTACATGTTACTACTTCGCAACTTTATACTTTTTTCATGGTTGTACACCTTCAACACAGAGCAAGTAAGCGACAGTATCGTGGTCCTCTACCAATACGCTGTGTGTGAACGAAACAAGACAACAAAGTCGAATGACGCTCTAACCAAAGCAACTCGAATAGGCAGGATTATCCGTCATAAAAATGGATATGTTTATGCAACATTTGACAGGGATCAAGATTATTAATAAATAACACTGATCAACAAAGATAACTTGTTTTTTGTTAATACTTGAAATATTTGTAGATATGCTTGTAGAAATTTGTGTGCTGAATCTGGGATTTTCTCTCGACAAACAATTTTACTGGTCTAATTGTATGAAAATATTATATACGGTTCCGTCCAAAAATATATTGATACCCTTATTGAAAAACTTTTGATATTTGCTTGCCCGGTTGTGCCACAATATACGTAGCAATAAGGATAATAAATAAAATACCAGAATTAAAGTAATAAAAAAATATATAATACAATTACTACAGATTTATCCTTTACTTAAGTACCACACATAACTATACATATTTTTTCATTAGATGCTGAATCAAAATACAGAAATGTTAAACAAGAAAAAAATATTTATTTAAGACGTTAGATACGTGGCTATAAAAAAAGTTAAATGCGTGCTGTATTAAAAAAAAAATCGTATAACTATTTGAACTAATATTCATGTATATATTTTATTATCAGAATTTGGTAAAATTGCAATTTCACGTGATTACAACAGCATAATAATAAAATAATAAAAGAAACTTTTAATAAAATCTCAAAATATACTCAGTAATGTCACAGATTATATAGTAGGTAATGTTTTGATGTATTATACCTACTGCATACATACTCTATCGTGCATAACACCATCCAATTCTCATGTACCAGGTCTACGGCGGCAGCCCCACACAATTTAGACTCTTTTGTTATCTTTATTGTAACGTGATAGGGACGAAAATGCTACAACCGACTATAAACTTATGTGGATCGTTTTTAATTATTCTTAGGTTATTTATTTTCGACTAATGTTTGAAAAACTATGTCAATTTTCATACTTATGCATAGAAACTTATATGATGGACGCTTGGAATGTTTCGTGGAGTTGCTTAGACACCATTTCACATTGCAACTAGGCATATTGTGGCTTTTTTTAAACGTTACATGTATAAAATCGACGACTTAGTTCTAGCACAGCTGTCACAAGACTGCTAGACGTGCGGCACTTATAGGCGCGTAGCAGTACGATTCGTACTTATGATATTATTAAAATTGTTTATCTTTGCAGGATTAATTAAGTATATATATTTAAAGATTATATTAAAAACTTAGAAAATTTAGGATGTTGCTGTAGGTATTATTTAGGTATTTGCAATTATTTTATTTAAAAGGGCCATTACAAACTTAGAATTAAAAGTTTAGATTTTATCTGACATAAAATAAGCGTATTTTGTTGTTATTCATTTATTAGAAAGATTGTATACATGGAAATTAGGAAAACTGAAAATTGTGAAATACTCTTTCAATATAGTATTAGAGGGACCTGAGTATGTTTACATCAAATGGTATTATTTATCTTGACCTAAAATAGAAATATTAGAAATTTATTTAGTATGCTTTTCGGTTTAATTAAGTTTCTTTTCATATTATGAGAAATACAAAATTAGAATTCAAAAGTTGGCAGCTACCTTATCATAATAACATACCCGATCAACATTCAAAAGATTAGAAAAATTAGTACCCGTAATTTTAAGAAAACATAATTTCTATGATCATGGCATACAAACAAAGGTGCGGGGTGCAGCGCGGGGCCGGGGCGGACTCCACGCCACGTGCCAATCAGCGACGGATGGAGTTTGCTCGCACGCAATTCACAAAGCGGCGAGGCGGCGTGTGAGTAGATGGCGATCCGTCAAGATGAATGAAAAGTGCGTTATTTGTGGGAGGGAATCATTCGTCATCTAAATATTTCTTTTGCCGCCAAAAAATGTTTTCTGCTGCAAAAGAAATATTTAATAGGATATTCAATAGGTAAGGAATGAAAGTACATGATCAGATTTACACCCTCCTGTTTTAAGGCGGCCGAACTTTGGTACCTAATAAAAATAATGCCTCTAAAATGCCTTTGAAAATTTCACCTTAAAAGAAAGAAATAAGGTACCCACTAAGAAAACCGTTAGTAAAAATTTATTATATTTTGCCTTATTTCGGCTAAGGGCCGACATTGTATTGTTACAAAACTTTTAACAAAAAAATAATAACCGACTTCAATAGTTACAGCAGTCATTCACTAAAAAGTTAATAATAATTCTATAATGACCGATGGTACCGAAGCAACACTTTTGCCGACTTTTTTCTTCCTGAAACATTATGTTATCTAGAAGTCGGCGCTCTTATATTGGTTTTTATGTTGCTATATCGTAGGAAATACGCCGACTTCTAGATAACATATTGTTTCAGGAAGAAAGTGTCTCACATACATTCTATTAAAGTAAATGTTGACTCACGGAAAATACATTAAAATTATATGTCATGTTCCAAAAACGACCAAAAATAAATCCTGATATTTGACCACAAATTTCTCATGCGGCCGCAAACGTTATAAATATTTTTTCAAAACTGAACAAAAAAGCCGATTATTTTGCCCCTAGAGCTTTATTATTTTTTTTTTTATTTATTTACTAGAAGTTGGCTAATCTGCAGCCTTTCCTGTGTACCATAAATGTTATACTTTTTTTTCCATTGTTTAACGGCTCTGGATACATTCCTTTTGAGCCAATCATTAACTTGCAAAATTGTAACAATTTAACTTTTAACTTTAATAATTAAATTGTTTTCTTTGATTATATTTGTTTTATTTCCTCACACTATGCATTGAAAAACGTAGTATGGTACACGGTTGTAAGAGCATTAAATTACTCGGTTACGTTTAAAACACTTGTAATTTATTCCTTTTTGCCCTTGTTGCATAAACTACTATTAAGGCCCTTAATACCGCCAAATGGGTACTTTCTAAAGCCTACTCCTCTTTTATGGCCAAACCAAAAATATTGAAAAAATGTATTATGGATTATCAACTCAAGGACAACATATGCAACAATTTTCTTTTTCGTACCACCAAAACTTCTATATGAAAAATTGTTTCAACTGAATGGTGTCTTTCGGTTTGAATTTCCTACTGCTCCTAAGCGGCTTAGGTGATTTAATTAATTTATGCTTTGATAAATAGATAAACTTGTTAGCTATAAATATAACATAGAATTATTCAATCGAACAATGACGCCCATGTGAAAAGTATTATTTTCTCCTATTTTGCCCTTTCAAGGACGCAGCGAGCGTCGTAACAGCCACCACGCATTGTGCACTGATTTAAACGTTATTTCAATGTCGTTTCCGTCGATATTCATACAGACAAACATCGAGCTGCTAATTTGGCGACGGTAATCGCCTTAAGTAGAGGATCACTTGGTTATTCATAATATTAAAGCCACACCCGCGACACTTTACAACATTTTGAGAAAAAAAAAATTGTTTTTCTCCATACAAAAAAAAAAGATTATTTTTTATCTCGAAAACTATCACTTACAGAAATTTGCCAATCAGTATTTGTCACTTGAAATATAAATATTCATTATATAAAATTTCAAATTGGGACCACTGTGCAGGATTTTTCGGGATTTCATACATACATTCTATTATAGTAAATGCTGACTTACGGAAAATAAATAAAAAAACAACCGAAAATAAATCCTGATATTTGACCGCAAATTTTATGTTAAAAAAGACATCTTGCTAAGTTTCTCGACGACGACGTTGCGAAAACAGACGCACACATGCATAGACGCGTACGTATGATGATCTCGGCAAGTAGTATATTATTGGGCACGCTGTCCCAGTTTCCAAACACACAGCTCACTTTGCTTCGCTTCGCTCCGCGCCGTTCGCCCGCTCACTCCGTTCGCTTGTGTGTTTGGAAGCTGTGACAGCTGTGCCCAATAATATATTGTAAAAAATTAACTTACATTAGTGTCTTCTGTTTTGCTCCGCTCCATTCACCCGCTCTCTCCATTCACTCGTGTGTTTGGAAGCTGTGCCCAATAATATACTGTGAAAAAGTTAACTTACACGGGTCTCTTCTATTCTGCATATTTCAAAAATATAACCGATATCTCACTTAGTAATTTTAAAATATATATTTTGACTAGCAGTTATGAAATGAGGCCAGCTAAATTTAACTGAGAAATGTAATAGTTTCAAGACCCGAAAACACGTAGTTCTCGTTTAAATCTTGATTGATCCCAGAAACGCTAAGTTCCTGCGTAAGATCTAAAACTAAATCAAGACCCAAAAACACTTAGTTCTTGTGTAAATCTTGATTGATCTCAGAAACGCTCAGTTCCTGCATAAGATCTTATACTAAAATCAAGATCCGAAAACATATAGTTCTCGTTTAACTCTTGATTGATCCCAGAAACGCTCAGTTCCTGCGTAAGATCTAGTACTAAAATCAAGACCCAAAAACACATAGTTCTCGTATAGCTCTTGATTGATCCCAAAAACGCTCAGTTTCTGCATAAGACCTATATCTAAAATCCCGAAAACGCTTAGTTCTCGCATAAGATTTCAAAACCTGTTTAAATTTTTGAAATTTAGCTGGCAACATCAACTCCAAAGCCGCTTGGTCTTTGCATCAAGTTGAAAAGAATCTCAAAGACGCACAGTCCTTGCATTAGATTCGTGAAATTCAAGTATGATTGCAATAAAAACAACGAGCACACTGAATGATATCTTCACTGTTAGTCTAATAGTATGTTACATTTATATGTGTGTATGTAAGTATTGTGAATCAGACGTTTGAAACTATCGGCTTACTTTTTCATTCAATTAATGAATCATTTAGAAACAAAAAATTGAACAAACGCTTCTATTTATATAACATATCGATAATATTCATCTCAACTATGATATTCTAATAAAATATGTATAATTATAAGTATAATATAATAGAAATTCTAAATAAATATCTACAAATCTAAGAAAGTGGGGTGAAGGCCGTTTTCTTATTAAAATAGCTTTAATTATCCTTTAATTTAGTGATCAACTATTATATGTACCATCTAATTTTTAAATAAATTTAATTATCCATTAAATTAGTGTAAAACTATTTTTAAAAATTAGAAAGCATTAGCTTTCATCCAGATACAAATTAGGAACAACAGGGTCAATTGGGTTCATATATTTGTCTTGTACAGAAAAGATATACCCAATCAAATCAAAAATTTTATAAAATTAAAAAATGTTTAGCGCTCCTTCTGGAACTAAAACTATTAAATTAGGTACCTGTCCTACTTTCGTTTACCACGTGCTGCCGAGTCAGTTTATAGAGTTGCGGAAGTGCATGAAATTTGAGAACTTATTGTCGTTCATGTTGCGAAATCATATTATACTGGATGTATTTTATATAAGTGACTTGTTGATAGAACCAAATTCATACTGGTGACTCGGTAAGTGATCACTTCAAGATTCACCGATCAGAGATCACCTTTTTTGTAAAATTGATTTTATTGTTATTATTTTTTGTTTCCGACAGTCAATTACTATGGGTGATAGTGATCACTTACCAAGCATCCAGTATGAATTAGTTTATATCCACAATCCGCTGTACTAAGTTTACGAACAACTGACATTTTGACCCCTTTAGCTTTTTTGATGCTACTGTATAAATGATAGAACCAAATTCATACTGGTGACTCGGTAAGTGATCACTTCAAGATTCACCGATCAGAGATCACCTTTTTTGTAAAATTGATTTTATTGTTATTATTTTTTGTTTCCGACAGTCAATTACTATGGGTGATAGTGATCACTTACCAAGCATCCAGTATGAATTAGTTTATATCCACAAAAGTCATCTTTCAGTTAACTTGTAAATAATTATAGTAGTTTTAATGTATATTGCTAATCATCATTGACCAAGAGCTACCTGTTCTACTTTCGTTCACCACGTGCTGCTGAGTCAGTTTATAGAGTCGAGGACGTGTATGAAATTTGAGAACCTATTGACGTTCATGTTGCGAAATCATATTATACCGGATGTTTTTTATATAAGTGACTTGTTGATAGAGCTAAATTAATACTGGAGATTCGGTGAGTGGTCACTCTAGGATGAATTTGTTTATATCCACAAAAGTCATATTTCAGTTAACTTGATAATAATTATAGTCGTTTTAATGTATATTGCTAATCATCATTGACCAAGAGCTACTTGTTCTACTTTCGGTCACCATGTGCTGCTGAGTCAGTTAATAGAGTCGAGAGCGTGTATGAAATTTGAGAACTTACTGACATTCATGTTGCGAAATCGTATTATACCGGATGTTTTTTATATGAGTGACTTGTTGATAGAGCTAAATTAATACTGAAAATTCAGTGAGTGATTACTGCAGCATGAATTTGTTTATATCCACAAAAGTGACCTTTTAGTTAACTTGTTATTAATTATAGTAGTTTAAATGTATATCGTTAATCATCATTATCCAAGAGCAATATCTTGTTTACGCTCTGTGTAAATAACTTGTATTTTTAAGCTTTATCTAGTAAAATAAAAATATAAAAAATATGATTTCCATCACTATCTATTATATAATTATATCATATTCCATCATTTCATGAATATGTTGTGTTTAAGAAAGTATACCATTTAATTTACACCCCGTAGAAAGTGTATTTTTACTAAATTGCTCGGAAATGTTGGTATTTTATTTATTTAAAATTTCTGGTCTAGACTTCATTGCGATCTAAAAACTTTACAGATAATCATATTCTACGATCCTTACACCCCTCTTTCACTCTTTTCACATTAAGTTAATAGTGGTATCGATACCTGAATCGGAATCAGAAAAAAAAAATATCAGTACATTAACGTTATAATACATAGGTATCGTTATCGTTAACGAGATATAGGAACAGATACCATTACCATTATCAAAAACGGTAGCAGTAATCGTATTATTTACAGTTCTCGCCTTCGACTCGGTCTTAAAATTTATACTCGTTAAGTATTTGCTTATTTTCCGTGCTCTACAATAATGTACTATTGCAGTAAAATTATAAAATTTTTGATCGAATACCTACCTAAGGTATTAAAAAGTACTTACGGAAGTATAGATCTGTATTTTATATGTAAGGTGATAAAACATATAATCGATTAACAGGAATACATCATTACTACCTTTAACAGATAGGCTGTTTAAACTGTTTATCATGCATTATTTTTGTACAAAAACTAATTGTTTACGGTTTGGAGCACACATTTTCCCTAATTTTCAAGTGAAGTTAGTGCGAGTTGCTGCCAGTCGTCACCTCTGTTAACGTTTTTTTCTCTCGACTACGAAGCTCATAATCCAAGTATGTAAGTACCTTTTACCCTTATTTTCAAAATTTTCTTATCTGTATTTTTATTTTAATTTCTTAATGCAAGTACGTCTTCCAAAATTCTTGATTTTCTAAATTGTCTTGTCTCTTTTATTAGCTTTATGCTCTTAGTCCAAGTATGTGTACGAAAGCCCTTTAATATACAAATTACCTAATCTCTATTTTTATTATAGCGTTTTTCTTTATTAAATTTGAAACATACACTCCTAAGATATAGTTAATAAAAACACTTTTATTATGATTTTTTTTTTTTCAAATTTATTATTATTTTTCAGGTCTGACTCAGAATACGAAAGTGTTAGCGTAGTGGCAGCCCCCATTGTCCCTCAAGCATCGACAAGCAACAAAAAAAGGACTTCAACGAACAAGCGTAAAGCTCCTGCTACAGCTGAAGATACTAGGTTAGTATTTATTTATCCTCAAGTCTCATTTAATTAATAGTTTTTTATTTTATTGGTATATACTTTTTAGTTATGATTGTTTGTAGACCTGTCTGATTTTACTTTAAATAAAGTACTTGAATTAACACGACTACGATAAAAAATGACCACGGGTGAACAAGCGCGGTGTCTAATAGTTCTACGGTCGACGCAGCCTTAAATGAACAAAACAACACTATATTTTTTAAACTCCTATTTTTTTATATGTAACAGATTTTGTTAATTGAGTTGGGATAATAACATGTTTGACTGGAAAGATCTAAACTCCACGAACAAAAACTCACCAACAATATTATTTATATTTTAACTAACTTTAAATTTTAATATTTATAGGACGAGCAAGAAAAAGGCAACACCAGACGACTTGTTTGGGCTAGAGGAGTCAAAGTTTGGCCTAAATCCCACCGGTAGTCTCACGTCTTCGATTGTCAGCCGAGTTGCCAACGGGAAAGTGCGAAGAACGATCGAAGGCGACGGTGACTACTACATCGAGTTAAAGGTGTATCGTACGGCGGACG
Organism: Ypsolopha sequella; assembly: GCA_934047225.1. Taxonomy (NCBI): domain Eukaryota; kingdom Metazoa; phylum Arthropoda; class Insecta; order Lepidoptera; family Ypsolophidae; genus Ypsolopha; species Ypsolopha sequella. The sequence continues at coordinate 10,891,399 of OW203991.1, forward strand.
CGGTCACCTCCAAGCCGGAGGAACGTTGGAAGAAGGCACAAATAGGCTTAAAACTTCAAACAAATGAGGGCACGTTAGAGTGGGAAGCCCTCCAAAAGTTTGTAAAAAGAGGTTTTGAAGTTTTTAGCAAAGCCGAACCTATATTTTACAGTGGTTGATATATGTATAAATTTTAAGTATATGTTTAAATTGATCATTTAATTAAATTTAAACTTAAGTATTGTATCAAACGTTGTTTTTAAATTAATTTTCTCCGTTATCCCGTACCTTACCGATAATCATAAATTTTAATTAACTTCTTATTTATTCCTTTTGTTATAAAAAGTAAGTTTCAACATGCCTTTTTGTACAGTTTGCCGTGAGTCTGTTCCTAATAAAAAGTGGACAGGACATTTGAGAAGTCGCGAACATAAAGATAAAGGTTGCATTATTATAGGCGAAGGCATTGAAACGGTTTCATCGGCTTTTCGAAGTCGAATTGCTACTTATCGAATTACGTCTACTAATGAATCTGATGCAAATTCTATTGAGTCCTTCTTCAATAACATTAAAGATAAAATAAAAGGACTTTTAGATAAAAATTTAAAGGCCCATACCTGTTTAAAAATTAACTTTGAACTATTTGCGTTGTTTCTTTTGTTTAAAGATAACACTCAGGAAATAAAATCATTTAATACAAAAAATATAATAGTGTATTTGAATCATAATTATGATGAGTTAATTTCTTCTATTACAAATAATTTGAAGAAAAAAGTCGAAGAATTCCAAGAAAGGGATAGTGGGTGGACTTTTATGACAAACTCACATCTAGAAGTCAATATAAACAAATATCAACCGTTACGAGGTTCAAGATATATTGATTTACCTAAATTTATCAAAAGTAAGAAGGCATGCTTAAATATTCAAAATAAAGATGATTATTGTTTTTTGTGGTGTATCACTGCATTTTTATGCCCAGTTAAAAAACACCCTGAGCGAGTTTCATCTTATCCTAAATTTCAAGGATTATTTAACATTCAAGGTATGTCTTTTCCTGTTGGTTTTTCAGACATAGCGGTGTTTGAAAAGAACAATCCTAATATTAGGATCATGGTTTATGGTTTAGATAACGGTAAAACTGTTACGGGCCCTTTATATAATTCGAAAAATGACAAAAGTAAAAAAACAATACATTTATTATATTTAGAAAGTGATAAGGGTAATCATTATTGCCTCATAAAAGATTTACCACGTCTAGTTCGAAGCCAAGTGACAAAACATCATGAAAAGTTGTATTTTTGTGAATGTTGTTTACTGTTTTTTAACTCGACTATAAAATATGAAAATCATTTATGCTGTGGTGTAGCTACCGAACTTCCACGTGAAGGTTCCTTCATACAATTTAAAAATTATAATCGTAAACAAGAGATGCCTTTCGTGATATATGCTGATTGTGAAACGCTCCTTGAACGTTATCAAGGTTGTGAGACTGATCCTAGCCTAAGCGGTACAAGTACGTTACAACGTCACGTACCTGCGGCGTTTGCTTATCATATTGTGTGTGTGTCTGATTCTAGTTATAATCGTTTTGTTTCTTATCGAGGACCTGATTGTGTGCAAAAGTTTGTTGCGTCTCTGTATGATGATGCAAAAAATATTCAAAGAATTTTAGCTCAACCTGTTAGCATGAAAATTTCAGAAAAACAATCCAAAGAGTTCAAAAACGCTAGTGTGTGTCACATTTGTAATAATTTACTCTTATGCGATAAAGTGCGTGACCATTGTCATGTGTCAGGAAACTATCGTGGCGCTGCACACAGACATTGCAATTTGCAATTTCAGCTGCCTGAGTTTATACCTATAATTTTTCATAACTTGTCAGGATACGATTGTCATTTATTTATTAAAGAATTAGGAGAAACACCTGGACCTATAAAAGTCATTCCAAAATCAAAAGAAAATTATATTTCATTCACGAAGTATATCCCTATCTCTGAAGATATTAGCATTCAGCTTCGATTCGTAGACTCGTTTAAGTTTTTGAATACGAGCTTGGAAAAATTATCCAAGACTATGATAAATGAGCAATTCACAAATTTGAGAAAATATTTTTCTAATGAAATTAAATTTAACTTGCTTACGAGAAAAGGGGTTTATCCTTACGATTATATGTGTCAGTGGAATCGTTATACAGAACAAAATTTACCATCTAGGGATAAGTTTTATAATTCTATTACTAATGAAGATATTAGTGATGGTGATTATGAGCATGCCCAGAGAGTTTGGAAAACGTTTTGCATCCACGACTTAGGGGAATACACTGATTTATATCTCAAAACAGATGTGCTTTTGTTAACTGATATATTTGAAAATTTCAGAATCACATGCAAAAAATTTTACGAAGTCGACTGTTTATTTTATTTGACTGCCCCGTCTTTGTCTTTTGATTCGATGCTTCTTAAAACAGGGGTCCGATTAGAATTAATAACTGATTTAGAAATGTATCGATTAATTCAAAGTGGTATCCGGGGTGGGGTGTGCATGTGCTCGAAACGGTATGCCAAGGCAAATCATAAATACATACCTAATTATGATTCAAGTCAGCCTGATTCCTTTATAGTATATTTAGACTGTAATAATTTATATGGGTACAGTATGTGTCAAGCATTACCATTATCAGACTTTAGGTTTTTAAACGAAGATGAAATGGCTACTTTAGACGTTAGTAAAATTCCGGACAATTTTGATTTCGGTTACATACTAGAAGTAGATTTGTTGTACCCAGAGACTTTACATCACGAACACAATGATTTACCTTTTTGTCCTGAGAAGTGCATTCCTCCTGGTGGAAAAAATTCTAAACTCGTTCCAAACCTTTATAATAAATACAAGTACGTCATTCATTATGTCCATCTCAAAAAATGTTTGGAAAATGGTTTAGTACTGACTACAATTCATAGAGTAATAACGTTTCGTCAAAGTTGTTTTTTGAAGCAATATATAGATCTCAATACACAACTTCGTCAAAAAGCTAAAACTAAATTCGAACAAGACTTCTTTAAGCTACTTAACAACAGCATATTTGGGAAAACGTTGGAAAACACTGAACGTAGAGTTGATGTCCATTTAGTAAAGCACTGGGCTGATAAAACAAACAAAACGAAAAAAATGACAAGTGCTGAACGACTGATTGCAACCCCCAATTTTCATAGTGTTTCGGTTTTCTCAGAGAATTTAGCTGCTGTACAAATGAAACCTCGTCGAGTTATTCTTGATAAACCCATTGCTATAGGCTTTGCCGTTTTAGAACTTTCGAAATGTCATATGTATGATTTTTATTACTCTGTAATAAAACCTAATTATGGAAAAAATGTCGAATTATTATACACAGACACAGATTCATTTATTTTGGATCTAAAAACACGAAATTTTTATGAAGATGTAAAAAACATCTTTCTTAATTATTTTGATACCAGTGATTATAGTCCTGACAATGAATTTAGTTTACCTTTACTGAATAAAAAAGTCCCAGGTTTATTTAAAGATGAAATGGGAGGGAAAATTATATCTGAGTTTATAGGCTTACGTTCAAAACTCTATTGTATAAAAACTTTAGACAGTAGCATCAAAAAAGCTAAAGGGGTCAAAATGTCAGTTGTTCGTAAACTTAGTACAGCGGATTATAAAAATACATTGCTCAGTGGAAATATGATTCGTAAGAAAAATATGTTGTTTAAATCCATAAAACACGAGGTGTTCACACAGAGCGTAAACAAAATTGCGCTGTCAGCCAACGACGATAAGCGATTAATTTTAAAAGACAAAGTTTCTACCCTACCTTGGGGTAGTTCATTTATTTTACCCTCAACATGAACTCTTACAACCTAATATACTAGATGTTAATCGATACTGCATGTTGAAACTTACTTTAAAATTCAAGTTTATGATGTAGTTATATTTAAAGATAATTATTTAAACATCGTTTTTATTGTTATTTTCTGTTAATTCTGATAAAAAAAAATATAACTATAGAAATAATTAAATGGCATTTTTATTTCCCGTGATATGTGTTTATTGAAGTATAATATATTTAATAAATGTTGGAATTTGCAAGTGAAGTCACGAGCAAAAAGTTAGTTAACCATTTATAAATTTTTACCTATATCATCACTTTTGCGGACTACGTAAAAGTAAACAATGTGTGAAGTAGACAAGTCTTAAGTGTACAACCCGTCCAAAACATCTTGGTACCTCAGTTTATCCACAAAGACAGGTAGAACCCATGTGGGAGGGGGGTTTCAAGTATCAAGATATTTTGGACGGATTGTAGCTGTGTGAATGCTGATGACACCAATCTACTATGTACACAATTTCAAAGGTAATAAGATTCAGTAACATTATTTAAAACAATTGTGCTGCATTCAGATGCATGGTTTAGCATTCATTTTGTTGTTAACCATCAAGCAACCAACACCTCCACTAATTTATAGAAAATCACAGAATAACAACAATTACCTAAATATACAACGATGTCTCATTTGGTAAGTTTTTGTAATCAAACAGCTTTTCTTGTGATTTAATATTTTAACAGTTCACTAATTTTCTGTTTGTTTCCAGGGACTACATACTGATCCGAATGATCCATATTATTACGCACAAAACATGCTAGAAGGGCTGGAGAGTGATGTTGAACTAGTACAACCACAATTTCAAGCCAATATCGTTAAAAAAAGGATGAGGACATCGAAAAAACGTCCAACTAAAGATTTGATGCAATCGAGTTTTGTGATCACTAATAACTTTCGACGAGGAAATAAAATTATTAAAATTGAAGTTTATGATCTTAACGAGTGTCAGGAGATAAACAGTGAAAAAGCTGCAGTAAGTGTTCAGTGGGTTTGTGAAGATTCAATCGATGAAATACTTGATTTAACAGAGAACGTCATAAAAAGAATCTCTAAAAAAATTGGTGACAGTAATTTGTAACATGTTATAATTTTATGTGTATTTAGTAATAGTATATTTAATATTTTTTAGTGCATTGAAATTTATTTACTATGATAATGCTTTATGTGTATAATTAGTAAATTTTTATGTTTACGAAATTAAAATCGATTTATTTGATTATATTTTTGATTTAAATAAAAACAAATCGAGATTTTTATAAAGTGTTTTATTTTTATGAATATGCTTAATTAAACTATAAAATACATTATGATCTTAAATGAAACACCCAAAATAAAAATGAAAATAAAAATTTAGTATATAGAATTCTTAAAAAACCATTTTTTTATACAAATTACGTTTCTTAAAGCACAGTATTTTCTATGATTGCTAAAACAGAATAAGTCATTTTCACAATATGTATTTAATAAATTTAGTAGGTTAGGACATCCCTTATCTCCAATATCTATTACAACACAGGTTTTACATAATTCATGTATCCACAATATCTTATCGCTTCCCTTGACAATAATTTTCTTATTATTTAAATATTCATAAATAATTCTTCGAAATTCTCTATAATCAACATAACCTTCTGACCACATGTATCCTAGATTTTTTTCAACCCATTGAACTTGTTTCTTTTCTTGGTAAGATAATGATGTAAAAGGGAAAGGTGGTTTTATAAGAAATGTTTGTGTAAAAAGCGTTGTGGCCAATGCAAATTCTTTTAGAATAAATCCATTTTTGGAGTCCTTAAAACCTTGTAAATCACAAAAAATATACTCAGTACTCATGATATTTTTTTTACGATACTTGTAAGTGGTTTATATTCAAATATACAATCATTTAATATAAGACAGTATGCAGATGTTTTATCAGGAAAGTCAACATCACTTTCTAAATCAATTCGCACATCAATAGGCCCTGTTTTTATTGTTTCGTTTTGTCGACAGCAGTCAATTACAAACAAAGGCGCTTTTTCTTTAAACTCTTTAAAACTTATTGACGGTTCACACCGACGACCATAATATGAATGTTGGAATGTTGCAAACGCTTCGTATAATAAAGCATATCTATCTTCGCCAAATTTTATGTCTAAACTTTCATACGGATAATAAGTGGAATTCAAGAAAACTTTAACATCTCGTAAATGACAATGATCAAATTGCGACATGTCCTTTGTACCATTACTTTTTCGATCAGTTTGTAACCCTATAACTACATATCTAGGTTTTTCTAATTGGGATGATGTTTTTACAGACCAAGTGTGTTTTGTTGTCCTTGGTAAAAGCGAGTATTCATATAGATCCCAATTTCTAAATGCTAAATTGATTGCTCTGTCCCTTTCTAAATATCTTAACAAATTAATTCTCTCACGATCAGATACTTTTATATGAGGCATCCTCCATACGACTTTGTTTATAGAAATGTCTTGCAATACTTCGTTAGTGTTTAATTTTATAGCATTTAGGTTCGTGTTACTACGCAAAAGAATTAACTCATGCTTAGCGTTCATGATAATTTTTTTATAGTCTTCAGCAAATCCAAGAATTTTGTTAAGAGGTATGCACACCGAAAAATTACCTCCTGTAGTATTCTTTATTCCATCAGTATCCCAACCCCAAAACCTCGACATCTTCGATTCATTTTCATTCATAGATAGTAATGATTTTATGGTAGTTGATACTCCAGCATTTTTTATTCTATCAATTTCTATGCCGTTAATTTCATATTTTATGTCTTGAAAGAGAAAGAGTATAGAATTGTTTATAAACTCTATGCTATTAACTTTCTGTTTTGGATCACCACTTTTGTAAACTGTAACCGAACCCTCTATATATAACGTGCTCAATGAGGGTAAAACGTAAAGATCTTGTTGATTAATAGGTATACGTATTTCATCATTTTGATTAAAACTGTTTACGTAAGGTTTGTAAGAATGCACCTGATAGCTTTCAATGCTATTGTCTTGAACGAATGAGTCTGCTATATTTAAAATGCTCATTTTAGAAGCTTTATAATTTTCAAAAATTGTTTATTTTGTTTGGTTAACTTATGTTTTTTTATAGGTGGTCTCTGGGAGAGTTTGCTGCGTAAACTGAGCTCTTTATTAATAGGTTCTGATATTTTATTAAAATCTATCATTTTCGTTTTAAATGCAAATACAACTGTAGTTCTTCGTTTCGCAAATTGATTAGGTTGTTATTAGTATCCAATAATCGTATGTTTATTTCATTAATGCTGTTCCGGGTCACAGGTAAGTAAATCAAGTTTTTTGGTATTTCAATTATTCTATAGCCCGGTGGTACATTAGGTGCAAATTCATAAATAATATGACTAGGATTTCCGTTAACAAAGGATCCGCTCACAATATCACATTCGATTCGGATGATGGTTGTTGGTAAAATGCTTATAGGAAAGCAGGATTCGTGTAATATATTGGCTTCTAATGTTTCATGTCCAAAGCCCAACATACTGCCTATAGAATTATTGTGATCAAAGTTAATATCTTTTGAACAGATAATTTTAGTGCTTAGAGTATTATTATTACAGATCAATTTAAAAGAACAATCTTTAATATTCTGTTTTAAAAAGTCACTAACGTCTTCAAGCTCATATGAACCTTCTGGTATTTCAACCACTTCATTTTTACCATAGTGAAACTTGTTGTTTCTACTATCTACATTAGGTATAGAATTGAAGGTAGAAAAATATATGAGACCACACTCATATTCACCATCGAGCTGTAACGGAGGCGAATAATTTGTTAGCAAAGCGGATTTATTTCCAGTTACTGATAGTGTGAACGACATATTGAAAGTGAGTGCTTTTAGAAATTTAAATTCAATTTAAATGTTTTTTCCAAAATTCATCGAGGAACTTTATACACAAGTGTCCACAATTAACTGTATTAGGTTTTTGATAATTTTTATAGTTATAGAAGATATCGCTACTTTTCAGGTATCTTATTAATTCCATAGGTGGTTTTAAATCCCCAAAACTATCAAAATATTCACAATAATCTTGTATTTTTATATAGGCTACCCAATGAGTTCCTGGGTTTTCAGAACTATCTAAATTCATAATCGCACATTCAATATTTTTTGTTTTAGATGGCAAACCATCTCTCATAAAAACACCCCGAAAATATGGTATATCATGAGTATATTTTATGATATCAATATTAGTTAGTGCCCTTTTGGGTAGCCTAGCTACTAGTTTTTTGAAGAACGCAAACATAAACCCTTTCCTTTTTTGTATGGTGTAATGTATAAACCTTTCCCTAAACTCATTGACTCCATCACTTTATTGTGACGCTGAGATTCTAAAGTATTTTTTTGAGAAGTCTTATAATCATTAACAGCTTTGGCTATTCCAGCGGCACCGCCTGCCAAAGATCCTAACGCTGATAGTCCAGCAAAAATAGGAATTAAAGGAAGTATTCCTCCAGTTTTTGGAATAGGAATAATCCTAGGAAGCTTGATTTTGCTGTCTTTATGAAAAATTTTTTTAGCAGCCTGGTACGCAAACTTAATTGCATCATTGTTGTTTCTTGGTTTGAATTTCTTTAGTTGAGATTTCAATTTGAAAACGGCTTTATTAAATTTTTTGACACCAGCGCCTGATTTTAATTTAATCCTCATAGCCTTATCTACCAACCAAGAGGCAATTTTTTCACATTTACTAGAATCTTTTGATTTCAGCCTTCTCTTTGCCATGTTCATCAACTCTATATCAGCTTTATGTCGTTCTTCTAAATTAGTATAGTTACTGTATGCTATGTCGTGATGCTTACATGCATTATCTAATTCATTAATACCTCTATCACCTCTTTGTAATCGCTCTTTTAAGCGGGTTCCTGGTCCACAATAGTTATATCCAGGTAAATGTAACTCAATCGGTAAATTATTGATCAAATTATTAATAAGTCCACTCCCTTTCATAACTAACATAGTAATGAACATCATTCCAGCAGAAATGTTATAATATACATCATCTATGTTCAGTATGAATGTGAGTTGATGCTATTTATTTTTAACGATAGCACTTCTATCAATCCAACTATTTTCATTGTTACTTAGACCTAACCACTTTACAAAATACTTATTACCATTTTTCTTAATAATTTTTTCAATCAAATAAATATCAGGATAATTTGTTTTTTGAAGTTCTTGTTCATAAAAACAACCTTTTATTAAAACTTGATGTTGATCTGTGATGCAATAAGTAGGTGGTATTGTTTTATTAATTCTTTTTATGGTAAATAATTCAGTAGACCAATTAGGAGTGTAACCCTTCTGAAAAGTTCCTTTATACTTGCTAATACGGACCTGATCACCCACTTTGAATTTATTGATACTTTGAACAGATTTATTATGCGTTATTCGGATATTACTAGCAACGATTGTTTGATTAGATTTTTTTACTTCAGATGGTTTATATTTGGTAGTGTGATGTGTGGTATTGTTATATGTGTTAACGATATCTGCTAATGGTTCACCAATCCATTTGTAATTACCTATAAGGCTGAAGTATTTAAACAATTTACTTTTTAAAGTCCTGATTAATCTTTCCACTATTGAGGCCTTTTTTGTTGAGTATGTAGAATAATGGTTAATTTTATTGGTCTTTATTAGCTTTTGGAAGATGTCATTGTAATATTCAGATCCAAGGTCTGATTGTAGATTAAGGGGAACTCGTCCACCCTTCAAAATGTTATTAAATGCAATAGCTACTTCGTTTTTTGATTTGGTTTTTAATGGAACTGCCCAAGCATATTTTGAAAACGCATCAATAACTACTAAAATAAATTTAAAACCCTTATTAACTTTATGATATCTGCTTATATCGATCAGATCTGTCTGCCATAGATCGTCAATCCCTTTTAATAGAACAGAACGACGCATAAAATTTCTTCTGGCTCCTTTGTGAATCTCATCTACAACGTTATATTTACTCATGATTTTTATTTCTTAAAGATACTAAATGATCTTTAAGAATGTTACTCACTTCTACTCTTGAACACTTCTCATTTAACTGATTTTGAACTAACTGTATTTGATTTTTTATACCCTGCAGTTCAACGAATAGGTCATGCTTTTTACAAAATAACTGAGTATTTCTATCCACATACTCTTTATTCACAGCTTCATCTAATGCCTGCGGTATTTTTAAACCTATTAATCTGTTGGGTTTTAAGTCGTAGTCACCAGATATATTTTTTAATGGAACTTTTTCAAATGTGTTTAGATCATTCAAATTTGAAAGTCGAAGTCTTTTATGAACATGATGACCAAATTTATCAACGTTCATTTTAATAGACGGAATTTTGTCAATGGTTTATATGCAAATGATACAAATAAAAATAGTCATGGTTTATATTCATTCTATAATACCACTTTCTCGCAATTCTTCAATAATCGAGATTATTTCATTATCCAGCCCAGTGTTACCAGCATCGCGAGAAGCAATAAGCAACTTTAACCTTTCAACTAGTTCGTTTGGATCGTCCCAGTACACGTAATTAACATTTTCTGCAACCTTTTTAAACTGCGGCAATCCTTCACCTTTTGATATTATATTTTCAGCATCGAGTAATTTAAATAAGGGTTTTATAATTTGGTTATATTTATTACCTCTGTTACTTTTGATTGGCTGACCGGGATCGTAGCCACGGCGATGAGCGTTTGTATTTATTAGTATCGTTTTGTAATTTTGCATATCATCTTGAGTTATTTTATTGAAATCAGGATCTTTTTTAAACATCAATTCCGTTAGTCCAGGGGTCTTAACATATGTTTTACTTGAAACTGAAATTCTGTCATCCGTTACAAATACTGATGCTGAACCCATCATTAACTTTCCGCTTACCATTCTTACACCAAACGGAACATCTTTGAACACTTCAGATGAAAATGACCGAGAGGAACCAGTCTCTTTACTTGGACTTTTTTTTGAATCGTTAGTTTCAAAAAATAAGTCACTGTCATCATCCCTGTTATCACTTTCTGTATCAGGATCACTATTTTCGGAAACAATTTCGTCAGAAATATTAAATTTCCGTTTCAGTGGATAATTGTTTTGTGACAAAGCGCTGGTTTCAGATATATTTCTTTTATTTGTATTATTTTTATCATTTTCTAACCAATTCTCTTCAACATTAACCTTTTCTTCTTCACACTTATTTTCTAATGCGTCATCATTTTCGAGGTGGTATTTTTTGTTAGCTAATTGATTTAGAGGATCTATTATTGGTTTTAAAACAGATTCAAGTGCTATTTCATTATCCATTTTGATATTCTTTATGCTTTTAAGCTTCTTCTTAACGGCTTCCGAAGACTTAATTATCAGTTGTTTTATTGATTTCTCGTCATTCATTTTCAACAAACGAACAAGTTTACTTCTTGGTTGTCTAAATAGTAATGATAAATAAATTAAAGAATAGGTCATATATTTCATGTAACCAAACAAATAAATGTATCAAATTTAATTCTATAGCCACCATCATTTTTTTGACAATCTTTATTTATAACTAGATAGCTAAAATGATCTTTCCAGGCCTGTGAACACATATCCCTAAATTGGTTCCAAGTCATGTCAGTGTTTACATGCTCATCATATATGTGTCGTAAATTGATATCGTCTTGTTTGAAAAGTACAATTAGATTTGCGTTATCCCGTATAAGCTGTTTCGGTATTTTGCTATAAGTTTGGTTGAGATAAAAACAGTCTATATTTCTATGTCTTCCCATAGCAAAGAAGTCGCGAATATTATTCTGATTCTCACAAGCCACGTCATCAAAAATTATAACTGAATTCGAAGCTGCCTCATTTGGACTAATCATTTCTTCATTATCACGAAATTGTGAGTAACCTATTTCTGGAACAGACTTTAGAACCTTCTCCAAAAAAACATATTTTGGTTGATATAGAGTTTTTGAATAAACGTATACATTATGAAAACGCAAACCGTTTTCATGTAGAAGGAGTCCTATCACAACATTAGTTTTTCCGCAATTAGAAGGTCCACAAATAATACATCTTATTGTATTTGGTAAAAGTTTTCCATGGCGAGAAGACCATTTTTGTGATTCAGGACATATTTTATCAAAATTTAGTGACTGTGTTTGTTTAACAAATTTCATTATCATGAAAAAAATCTGATGTGCAAACGTCAAGGTTGTACTGTTAACAGTGCTATATCTGCACTCTGTGCATGTTATTTATAAACACAGAATATGCAGAACGGGAGAGAATCACGTAAGGTAATTTTTTTTCAATATATTATTGGGCACAGCTGTCACAGCTTCCAAACACACAAGCGAACGGAGTGAGCGGGCGAACGGCGCGGAGCGAAGCGAAGCAAAGTGAGCTGTGTGTTTGGAAACTGGGACAGCGTGCCCAATAATATACTACTTCGGCAGAATTTCGTATTGGCATTGACCCGAGTATCTTCGAGATCGTCGTACGTACGCGTCTATGCGTGCGTGCGCCTGTTTTCGCTAGTTATTCGGAGTAAAAATTCTATAAGTGGTTATTTTGTGACCGAACATGTTTTTTTTGCCGTTTTTATAGATAATGGTACCTATCTACACGTCGCGTTGCGTCGTGAAAAGGTTTTCACTGCCATCATGGATCAAATGATGAAATTAGGGTTCCTTTTGATTTTAAATAATAATACTTTTTGTTTCATAGTGATGATCCTGATGTTAGGGTTATGCTTTTGACATAATGATGTACCACTAGGGATGAAACATAAAAAAATTGTTTTGGCCTTATCTTTGGAACGGAAGGTAGTACCGACACCCTTTAGGATTGTACCATAGGCGGTCAAAAAATATATATTTTTAATGCCAAAACTTTAACGGCCTGTATCTTCTAAACGGCTGGGGTAAAACCCACGTTGATAGGTGTCTAACTCTGTGTGGGTCTAACTCTTACCGTTTAGGAGATACAGGCCGTCAAAGTTTTGACACTTGGGAGGGGTAGATCTCGGCGAGACCTTTTCTTAGACACCCATCAACATGGGTCTAACTTGTACCGTTTAGGAGATACAGGCCGTCAAAGTTTTGACACTTGGGATGGGTAGATCTCGGCGAGACCTTTTCTTAGACACCCATCAACATGGGTCTAACTTGTACCGTTTAGGAGATACAGGCCGTCAAAGTTTTGACACTTGGGAGGGGTAGATCTCGGCGAGACCTTTTCTTAGACACCCATCAACATGGGTCTAACTTGTACCGTTTAGGAGATACAGGCCGTCAAAGTTTTGACACTTGGGAGGGGTAGATCTCGGCGAGACCTTTTCTTAGACACCCATCAACATGGGTCTAACTTGTACCGTTTAGGAGATACAGACCGTCAAAGTTTTGACACTTGGGAGGAGTAGATCTCGGCGAGACCTTTTCTTAGACACCCATCAACATGGGTTTAACCCCAGCCGTTTAGAAGATACAGGCCGTTAAAGTTTTGACATTTAAAAAAATATATATTCTTGACCCCCTATGGTACAACCCTAAATGGTGTAGGTACTACATTCCGTTCCAAAGATAAGGCCAAAACAACATTTTATTGTGCATCCCTAGTGGTACATCACTATCTCAAAAGCATAACCCTAACATCAGTTATATCACGATCAAACAAAAAGTATCAACATGGGTCTAACCCCAGCCGTTTAGAAGATACAGGCCGTTAAAGTTTTGACATTTAAAAAAAAATATATATTTTTGATCCCCTATGGTACAACCCTAAAGGGTGTATGTACTACCTTCAGTTCCAAAGAGAAAAAAAAATTTATGGTACATCCCTAGTGGATGTACAGTGGAGACCGCATCAAGTAAGACACATTGGACTTTGTACCTATCTTATATTCTTCTCTGTAGGGGCTAATTTCGTACTGCAAGTGTATAGCTTGATGTGGTCTCCACTGTACATTCACAAGTCTGACTTTTGAAATGATCGTTTATAACTCTGCACCCAATGCAAAGTTCATCGGCTGCGGCGATGTAAGTCTGATGTTGACACTGTCATGGCGGCCGCTACCGTTCCGAATCTTTACACTGAAGTTCGGTGACAAACAAAAAAAATATATTCTAAGAAATATGATCGCTGATTTTTCCAATAGTTATGAGAAAAGTGTTTTTTTTTTAATGAAGTTACTTCGAAATAATTTTAATTGAAACATTAGCAATTGCTTTTTATATCCATATAAAATTTAAGAATATTGGAAGTTATTGTTTTGTGCTACAATCGGAACAAAGTTTTATGAATGAAACGTATTTGTACACCTATCATGAACTTCTATGTGCTTGTAGATCTCACCAATACCAGAGAATATAAAGTATTATACACTCAAAAATCTTGTGAGTTTTGAATACTTTTGATATTTTAATTGCGTAATAATTAAAAAATTTTGTAATTAATATTATTGCATATGCGGAAACTAGATTTTTGATATTTTAAGCCTTATTTGAGAAGTCTGTTTTGTTGTAATTAAGGTATGTATTCAATTATAAAATCGTATGAAATTGTGTTGGTTTTACCACCTTAAGGTTCTGATTGTCTCAGAAACTAAGCATTTTAAGCTTTTAATTTTTACCAAAGGACAAATTACCTATCGCAAATGAATGTTAAAAGGACACTTGACAATCCCTAAAAAAAAATCGGGCAAAGATCTTACATGTTTTTTGCATACTTTATCATAGTAAAAATGAACTTTAACATTTTATTTGCTGATCTCGCGCTCTCCGCTCACCACGGCTACAAAGTGGTACAAAGCGAGCCGACCAGCTCACGACACCGTCACACGGCCTAGCGTCCCTGCCCCCGCACTTCACCCCGCGCGTTTTTTGTATGCCATGATAATCGAAATCATGTTTTCTTAAAACTCCATGTGCGATTTTTTCTAATGTTTTGAATGATGATCGGGTATGTTATTATGATAAGGTAGCTGCCAACTTTTGAATTCTAATTTTGTATTTCTCATTATATGAAAAGAAACTTAATTAAACCGAAAAGCATACTAAATAAATTTCTAATATTTCTATTTTAGGTCAAGATAAATAATACCATTTGATGTAAACATACTCAGGTCCCTCTAATACTATATTGAAAGACTATTTCACAATTTTCAGTTTACCTATGTTCCATGTATGCTATCTATCTAATAAATGAATAATAACAAGATACGCATGTCTTATGTCAGATACAATCCAAACTTTTAATTCTAATTTTGTAATGACACTTTAGATTCAATAATTGCAAATACCTAATTAATACCTAAAGCAACGTTCTAAGATTTCTAACTTTTTTAACAAAGCTTCAAATATGCATAACCTATCCACTGTCCGAAAACTAAGGATTTTAATAATACCATAACTTACGTCGAAATTAAAACGTCCGGCTATCGGTCTAGAATGGCTGGAAATATATCTAACTAAAATTTTATTTTAATTTGTTTTATCTATATTTTTTATTGTAACTGATTAATTAGCTAATGCATAGCCCAACACTATTTGAATTTGTGACATTTTCTTATTATTAACGAAGTTAGCGATAGCGATATTTATCACTTTTAGTACGCCATCGTGTACGATGACGTCACGATCTATGCCGTTAAATTTTTAATGCAAATAACTTGGTAATTTTTTGATATCGAAAAAATAATGTTACTACTGTTTTAAGCTTTTTTTAAACGCAATTGATTTTTATAAACCTCTTAATGTAGGAGACGAACTCATTGTTTCAGGTTCATCATGGTCTCAGGAACTAAAAAGTTTGTCAAGTCTGCGTCGTACAAAATGTGCGGATTTCGTCAACGTGCCCGAAAATACTCCTTATTTGACATCATCAATTATTTAAGAATCTAGCCCTTGTCGGTGTAGCATTCTCTATCGTTCTCTGCTCAGCCTTGGCCTTAAAATGATCCTTGATCTGACTATTCTTATTTGACAGCCCAAGTCATTTTTCAAAGATCTTACTTGAAATATTAAGTATTTATACAACGTGTAACAGAAAGGTGTAACCATATTTGAAGAGTTTATTCAGTCAATGGTATAGAACAACTTTTACTATGGAGCCAACCTTGAAATCCCGAAAAAAATCTCCCCTTCCATTCATTTCGGCCGAGCGGCATTGCATTTTTCTATGAAACAGTTAATTTTTTTTTTCGAGATACAAATTTTGTCCCATAGTAAAAGTTGCTCTATACACCTTTCTGTTACACGTTGTTTATATTTTTTTTTCTTTTTTTTACTGTTTTCTTAGTATTGTTATGTTTGAATTGTTTTTTTATTTTACATTATACCGACCTGTAATAAATGTATATATATAAATATATTTAATTTCATATTTAATTTCAATTCAAGTCGAAGATTATTTTACGGAGTGCTAGTGGTATTCGTACCTACAAGCAAAGTTTAGGCTCAATTTGCTCAGTAGATATATGGTTATCCCGGGGACAAACCTTTTATAGATAGACGGACAGGCAACATCGAGGCTTCGCTTAAAACGCCTAAAAACTTGTGAAGATGATGAATCTAGAGGCTATCGGCACCTTGAAGTTCCTGTCGATAGCGTCGAACCGCTTGGAGTCTTCGGGCAGCTGCGACCTAATATCGTCAGAGCCGACGAAGATGCTCTCGAGGTACTGCCACTTGCGCTGCACCTCGAACCAGACCTGGATCACTCCATCTGCGAGGCCGAGCTTCTTCTGCCAAGACGACACCTCGTCCTCGTAGTACCCGATGAATTTGGACGACATCATGTTCGTTACTTGGTTCTGGAATTAACTCTATTATGATGCGAATATCACATGAAAAATGAAATTGATAATCTGAACTTGAGATTCAAAACCAACCACAAAAAATAGATAAAAGTTGAACTTTCAAAATTGCCTTGAGTGGGTATAAACTATTTGCGAACTGTGACGTCACTTCAAGTCCGAACATATCCTTAGACCAGCGTTTCTTAACCTTTTTTGTCCAAGGACCCCCCTTAGGAAATCAAGTACAATTTTAAGGACCCCTTTAATAAAAAAGCAGCAATAAATTTCGGACCATTTATTTTAGTTCTACCAATTACAAAAAAATATACTTTTTCATATAAAATACGTTAATGAGAAGGTTGGTGCTGCCTTTTTGCAACTAAATTAGTGATATTTGGGTTTATATTACTACTGCGATTATAATCTAGTAATAGCCTAAGATATTACTAGATTAGGCTGCGCACCCCCATGCATCTGCTTGCGGACCCCCAGGGGTCCGCGAACCACAGGTTAAGAAACGCCGCTTAGACAATCGGAATTCGATAGTAGGTATATCTGTTTTTGATGGTTGACAACCGGCTGACAAACATCAGATCTTGCTTGTAGTAGAGCTCTAAACGATGGTATTATGAATCTAGTTATAACCTAGAGCGCCTTTTGAAAATTGACAGACAGACCCCAAGTTGTACAGGTAAACTTCTCACTTCTATAGACCAGGCGGCCCACAGATAGCCGTTGGTAGGCGCCTACCAATCAAACAGCATGGAGCTAAGTTGGTCACTTGGTAACCTTTCTTCACCCGCCCAGCCCCGGCACCCGTTCTGACCATTCCAGTGGTACCTTACCACCGAAAGCTATCATGTAGGTATGTAACCTAATCTCGGTAGTGACGTCACCTGGTTATCTTCTAGAACTTCGACGAGCTCCTCGCTGGCTCGCGGCAATTTGATGCCGGTTCTGTCATGGGGGACATACTCGAACTCCATGGTTGCCCACGTCACCTCCAGCTCTCTGAGGAACAGAAATTGCTTACCGTCTCACCTTCACACACACCGGGGCAGTGGCGGATCCAAATACATATTTTTAAACATATAGAAACTTAGATTAGATTGAGGGACTGAGGGTAGGTTTCATTGAGTTTTTTACCAACTCATCGTAATTAAATACCATATCCTGTACTATTAAAATACGTGTAGGTAAGTAACTTAACGACAGTAGTGCAACATGAATAAAATATCTGGGCCCCAATACAAACTATTTTTCATTATTTAAAAAAGTATAAAGTGTCTTCTAGATCAGCGTTTCTTAACCTATTACAGCTACGGACCCCTAAAAAATCAAGTAAAATCATCAAGGACCCCCTTAATATAGAAAACAGCAATAAAAATCGGATCATTTATTTTAGTACTACAAACACAATATAAAAACTACTTTTTAACAAAAAAAAGAGTACAGAGATGAGCCTGCGGACCCCCATTACCCCTGGGGTCCACGAACCATAGGTTAAGAAACGCTGTTCTAGATATATTACAACCAACTTGTGGTCGTCGTCATTCGACTGATAAAAAGCTTTAAAATAATATTTATTCACACTATTTTTACTACCACCTATGAAAAAATGAAAAAGCTACGAGCACCTGGTATTTAGTGGTAATAATTGTTGCACCACATTAGTTGAATCATTTACTATGTTTTATGATTTACATAAAAACGGCTCACCTCAATACGTGTTATGATCGGGAAAGCCGACCAGTTTCAGCAGATTTAGACTGCCTTCATTGGCGAGTAAAGACGTTTACGCGACGACGTTACGCCTCACATTTACTATGTTTTCAGGAATTAATATATCACTATCACTAATTTCTCAAAAAGATTGAATGTACAGACACAACTGTTTTACTACTTTATTATTAGTATACACGAGTCATTCATGATTCATGATACATAGATCATTATCTGACATCATCGTGCTCCATGCAGACGGATTAAGAAAGTGATCACCAAATTACAGACTTTTTGCAGATAATGCTAGTGATAAGTTTTAAAAAAGCTCACTTGAGCACTTTCTCCATGGCAGCTTCCTTCACTGACTTATCGACGATGGTCTTGACTTCCTCCTCATACTTGTGGAGGTTCAGAGACATCAGATCTGCGAGGGTCGTGTCATCGTCGATGCTGAACTTCACCTAAACGATTATAAGCTTTAAAACACATGGTAATAGTGCGATGGTGCACGCGTCAAAAGAGCCTTGTTGCACATTTGTTATGTTACGGGACGCAAAATAATTCACGGCCGGCGAATGATTTATCCATGGTTTTATAGTCATTATGAAAATCAGGTTTAATTATATTTTCCATTAAGACGGAGTCTGCGTCATAATAAAAAAATTAAAGTATTTTACCCTTCCACAATCAGCAGATTTCTTAGAAAGAAATAATCTGTTAAAATTAAAAGAAAGGAAAATGTATTAGCAATACCAGAAAATCGCGTTTGGAACAAACCTATTTGCACTGCGTAAACCTTTGATACATTCAGCGTGTGATTTAGGTACAATGTGCACGCATGGACAATCAATAATAATATTATTTATACGGTTAAAAAAAAACAAATAAACACGAGGAAGAAAAACAAGTTGAAAGTAAAATGTTGTCAGTAAATAATGAAACGTAACTTGGTGGTCGAATATAGGACGAGGTTTTTCGAACGTCACGTCGTATTCTTTTGTATTTTATTTGTAAATAACAAGTATTTAAATTATGTAAAAAATATTTTCCATATTTAACTCTTTGATCTTAATATTTTAGCTATTCGACGCACAATTACTTACATTTTCCAGCATTCAACAAAATCTCAAAGATAGGCCTAAACTATGATCCAAATATATTTCATTTGAGTTATGTTTAGGTTTTTGATGAAGGTCCCGCAAGGCTACAATAAGTGCCCGTTTATGTACCAAGCACGTAAGCTTGCTCGTGTCGCTAGGGTGGTGTTAAAAAGCACAGACCCTGGCTATTTTTATTTTTTCAATGCAAGTGCTCGTAAAGGCCCACTTTTTATGCATCAAAACCGAACAGAATGTCGATTATTTTGCCCTAGGGCTTTATTATTATTTTTTTTTTTATTTATTTAAGATAAGTTGGCTAACCTGCCACCTTTCCTGTGTACCAGAAATGTTATACTTTTTTTTTCACTGTTTAACGGCTCTGGATTTCACAAGAAGTTCACAAGATTATATTTGTTTTATTTCCTCACACTATGCATTGAAAAAGGTAGTATGATACACGGGCGTAAGAGCAATAAATAACTCGGTTACGTTTAAAACACTCGCTACGCTCGTGTTTTAAATCCTCCTCGTATTTTATTCCTTTTCGCCCTTGTAGCATAAACTACTATTATTGATATATAATATAAAAGAGGTCATAATATGAAAGATATAAGGGTACTTAACTCACCTTATAAATCCTTTATAGCAGGGATATAAAGGATGACATACTCTTATTTACAATTATATACATGGCATCTATTGGCTATATTACGTAGATGTACATATGTGTATATATAAGTTATAGAATGAACTCTGACAACAAAAGACAACTGTTTACAATCTTCTGTTGTGAGTTTCCTCTTTGTATCGACTTGAGATGAAATCCTTGCGACTTCATTTCTTGCATCGTATATGATCTGTTGATTTTGTTGAATTTCTTGAAGCAATTTTTGGGCTCATCTAGCTTAGGTCTTCGGAAGTCTTGTAGCTGTAGATATCCTCCGTCATCGGACACTTTTGCAATCTTTTCTGAATTTCGGTCGAAATTTATAGTAGACGCCAAATCTTCCAAGGATTTGAATTCTTCTAAAATTTCTTCTACTGATATGCGGCTTTTTATTTTACTTTTCTTTGATAATGAATTAATGTATGTCATTTCGACTGATGAAAGGTGCGTATGAAGAGAATTCTAAGTAAAAAAAAAAACATCTATATGAGAAAATCGCATTCCAAAACTATAAATAAAAACGATATTTTAAATATTATTACCTTGGTTGCCATCATTAACTCTACCCAATGCCTGTCCTTCATGGCTGGATTCTGTAGCTCGGTGACGGCTCGCAATGACGTCATCAAGTTCTTTATTGTCGCTTCTATTGACGCGTAAGGCTCCCTGAAAATGCTCACGGTCACAACTCACAAAATAACAAATAGTCATTTACTTTATTAGGAAAAACAAACAACAGTTTTGTAAATATAAAACATCACATTTGAACAATAAATACGGCTATAACAGTTGTTCACCATTAGACTATGAATAGACTACATTAGACAAGGAATATAAATTGCAACAAGACCTTTAAAAACTGCTTTCATTACAGTATTTCGACCTTCATCCATCAGTACTTTTTTCTACTACCTTAAATGAAAAGTTCCATTACATTCGAAAATCGAACTTTCTGGACCCCGTGGCGAAATGACTCACAGGTCAGTAAGAAATATTGTATGAAATTTTATTTCGTACTCGGTTAGATTCTTTTTGACGTAAGTTTGTCGAAATGATTTCATGGTCTCGTATTGGTACTGACCAATTTAGCGCAGCCGGGCCGGCGGAAACCAAACATGAAAAAAAAGGTACTGGCCACTTCGCGGGGGCAAGCAATTAAAGACTTACAATTTGGGGGGAAAACACGCGAATTTTTCAGAATCTGATTCTTATGCCTACCCAACCTGAAAGGTAGTAGAAAAAATATCGTTCGTACCGAGTACAAAGAGTACAAAATTAGCCTTTGGTTTACATCGAAACAAGTTCATTCCTCGGGTAAGAAAAAGCGTAATTTCTTACTCGGTACGAAAATTCCCAAGGCTTGATTTTTAAAAGTTTTTTTTTTCGGAGTATATGCGCCATTTTAGGACATAGCTTTCATTATTTTGGTAGGTATATAAATTACTTAATTTATTTGTGATTTTTAAAGAATTGTCCAATGACTTTGTCACTTGAGAATTTTAGACATTATAATGATTGTGATGTGTGATTGCTTATAAAAAAAAGTGATCTGTCTCTGTCTGTCTATTCATCTGTCATCTATGTGTCAAATTAGTCTGAAGCAAATTACTGTAAATTTATCTTGATAGCAAAGGACACATTTCTAAACAGCCATTACTCAAGTGACGTCAAGTGAGTTGCAGCCTTTTCGTAAAAATATTCATCTTCATGAAGTTTTTATAGACTAAAACTTCGAAAATACGGCTTATTAAACCTAAATCTCGAAATGGTTTTCGAATTAACACACCTTAACATAATTTAATCTATGCCAATTCCTTCCCAACCTTTATATGCATAGTTAAATCTAAATATTATATTGATTTCCAATACAGGCTATTGTGTTCCGGCATGACGTCATAAGAAGCCGTACCGATTTTTCAGGTACTTTGTAGGCAAGCGCTTTAACTAATCGACGCTTTCAATAAGGTACGATAGTGACAAAAAGCGTAAGCTTTGTGTGGATTAAATGCACAAGGCCGGTATATGCGAGTCGGACTCGCGCGCGAAGGGTTCCGTACCATTATCTATGAAAACGGCAAAAAAATAATGTATGTTGTATGGGAGGCCCCTTAAATATTTATTTTATTCTGTTTTTTAGTATTTGTTGTTACAGCGGCAACACTAACTATCACGGTTCATGAAATACAGCCTGATGACAGACGGACAGCGGAGTCTTAGTAATAGGGTCCCGCCCGACCCTTACCCTTTGGATAAGGAACCCTAAAAACCATTATGGCAATAGTGAACGTCGGGACTCACCATAGCCTCATCTCCTTGTCCAGCTGTCGCAGATCCTTAGTGAACCGCTTGCACTCCTGGTCCATGCCGTCGGCGTCGATCTTCTTCCACGGAGACTTCTTCCAGAACTCGATAGTACCGTGCACCAGGTAGTAGTAGTCCCACAGTTGCTGTTCATTCATAACACATACATATCGCCACGACATGAATCCCCAAGGGGGTGTCAGAGGCGTTCCCAAGTGTGTACTGTGAAATGCAAGTTACAGTCCACAATTGGTACACCCGCTTTTCACCGACGATTATTACGTCCCAAACGTTACGGGTGGTGAGCCCTATCGCCGTGCTTTGGGCAAAAAATGTAACAACAGCATAACGTGCCTACCGAAGTACTCAGACTGAACACAATTATTGTGCACCGCGGGGATTGAGCCCACGACCACTGGGTTAGCAAGCGAGCGCTCTA
This sequence comes from Ypsolopha sequella, assembly GCA_934047225.1. NCBI lineage: Eukaryota > Metazoa > Arthropoda > Insecta > Lepidoptera > Ypsolophidae > Ypsolopha > Ypsolopha sequella. The sequence goes on from OW203991.1 coordinate 10,914,321, forward strand.
CCATTCGGCCATAGAGGCGGTAATTAAATATTGAGGACATTACTAATTAAATAATTATATATTAAATTAAATAATTCTATATTTTGTACCTAAGTACACGACTACAAGTAAGAGAAAGTGTGCAAAAACAAAAATATCGAATATAGGTACGTATAAGGGCAAATTAGAAATGCGACGTCATCGATGATTTTTCCTACTTTTACAGGTATTCTTTAATGTACACAGAAAAACAGTTTAGACATATAATAAATTAGAAGGTATGTACACTGGCGAGCTTATCTCTAAAAAGAGATTTCCTCCAGTAAACCTAAGCGGTTAAGGGAAATTGTATTAAAATAGGTAGGTAATCATACATAATGTACCACAAAAGAGTATTCTTGTAATGTAATCCTTTTGCATGCCAATTTTTTACAACCAAGGCTTCGAGTTTCCGTATTAAAGACAAAGCTTTACACATACGCAACTTGAAACTTGACTCAACAGGGGATCTAGAAAGGCCGACTCGAGTGAATCATAAAATGTTTTGAAAATAGGATGGAGTCAAAGATTTTTCACGCGTGCAAAAGAGACTGCATTAGAACGGAATCATAATATGATTCATCAAAAGCGGCCTTTTTAGAGGACCAGGGGATTTAAAAAGGCCGACTTGGGTGAATCATAAAATGATTTGAAAGTAGGATGGAGTCAGAGTTTTTTCACGCGTGCAAAAGAGGCAGTATTAGAACAAAATCACAATGTGATTCATGCAAAACGGCCTTTTTAGAGGACCAGTTCGGTTTGCGACTCTTCCACGGAACAAAATACGAATAATAACGTAATCTGTACCTTAATAAGCTTCAGTTCCCTTCGGCACTGCTTCAAGTTCTTGTTGTCAGGTGGCTGGATGTCGAACAAGTGACACGACTTGATCAGGTCCTCGATGAGCTTCTCGAATGTTAGCAGCTCGTTGTGAACTTTGTCGATCATCCGGTATGGCTCTTTGCACGACTCTAGGAATACCTGCAAGTTTAGGTAGGTACTATCAGGAAAAACACGATGGCCCACCTTAAGCCCGTATAGCAGGGTGATAGGAGCGATTTCCTCGATGGTACATTGTGTGAATATGGCCGTTAGTTAACTAGCTGATTAAAGTATTATTTTTTCTGTTGGTAAGGCTGGAACATTTATTTTTACTTTTTTAAGTGAGACTGGTTACTGTTTGGAACTGCAAAACCGGCATTAACGTAATTTTTTTTTTGTTAGAGCGAACTTTGCTTTATCACATTTTGTTTAGGCTTTAGCATTGTGTTCTATTCTTGGAAAAGGCATTCTTTATAACAAAAATTATTATTTTCAGAACCTTGAATGGATAAATGAATGAATGAAATGCACCGATCCCGGCGTGGCTTGACCAGACTCGATTAACGAATTAACCCAAGGATTTACACTAGCCCTTGAAGCCCTATTTTTTATGGGACTACAGGAACCATTGCATATCCAATAGTAGACCGGGGGGCAGTGGCGTGCACAGAACTTTTTTCCGGAAAAGCAATCAGAAGGTCAAGTACGACAATAAAAAAAATATGAAAAAATTTAAATAACACTGAAAAAAAAAAGTTTGTATGAAAATGTGCACTCTCGGAGAGGCAGTGCCTACCCTGGCGTCATACAAACCTTTTTTTTTTCAAAGTGTTATTAAAAATTTTTAATATTTTTTTTATTGTCGTACTTGACCTTTTGATTGCTTTTCCGGAAAAAAGTTAGAGTGCACGGCACTGCCGGGGGGCGCTGTAATGGTAGGAAAGACCGTGCCCTCTGGATGTAGATAGGATAGTAGAGAATAGCGGATATGGATCCTAGAGTACGCCTTGGGTTTGTGGAGAGACGGGTAATTATTCATCTATGGTTGAGCATCTTTTGGCGACAACGACTACAAATCATATAATTTGGTATAAAGTACATTTATTCTACAGGATTATTTTGCAAACTTATACAACGTGTAACAGAAAGGTCAATGGTTTAGAACAACTCTTACTATTAAAAAATCCTGTATATCGAAAAAAAAAATTACTCACTTCATAGGGAAATGCAGCGCCGCGCGGCCGAAATGTATGGAAGGGCAGATTTTTATTTTGAGATTTCAGGGTTGACCTCATAGTAAAAGTTGTTCTATTCTATTGACTGAATAAGCTCTTCAAATATGGTTACACCTTTCTGTTACACGTTGTATATGCTTCAAATTGTAGGCTTGGATAAACATATACAGTGGCGGCGTTAGGGTAGGGCGTGGTTGGGCGACCGCTCAGGGCGCCAGACATCAAGGGGCGCCAGCGCGCACGGTAAAATTTTGTTAAATTATGTTAAAATAATTGGTCATGATTGAAGATTGAAATAATCTTTCCCATGTTTTTTTTTTCCTTTTTTGCACATGAATAATTTAGGAAACCGATAGGGGGCGCCGTAGAATTCTCGCCCAGGGCGCCGTTAATACTAAAACCGGCACTGAACATATACCTCTGGCTAGTAAGTGAAACAAGTAACAAACCTCCTTCGACTTGAACTGATCGCGGTACATAGTCATGCGGAGGTTAATGAGAGCGACTCGCTTGGCGATGAGCGCCGCCTGCGCAGCTTGTAGTGGCGCCACGTTGTTCTTCATTATTGTCGCTTGACGGACGAGGGTCCGCCATTTCTCTGGGAGGGTGTCCAGCTGCAAGAATATAAACGAAATTGTTTATGCCCACAGCTTTATATAAAAAGAAACATATAACAAGGTGCCTTTTTGATCATTGTCTAAATTTATACTGGAGGTTTGGAAAAGTCATAAGTATCAGGATTAATATCTTTTTTTTAGTGAAATTCGTAAAATAAAATTTTGACTTTTCATTTTACAAATTTCACAATTTTTTTTTATTGATCCACAATACTGATCGATCACGTAACAAGCCTCCAGTGTGAATTCGGACGATGATCAAAAAGTCACCTTGTTATTACGGTTATTATTATCACGATATTTATTACCAAGGGGTGTTAGAGTTATTTTAAGCGCTGACCGTCATGTACCTAAGTAGTGAACAACCGGCGCAGGTCATCATTTTCTTTTTACCATGATCGTTTATTTTGTATTATTTTCCGTATAGTATCGCTTTTTTTACTGACCTTGGTGGCCTGGTTTAGGTGTTCTGTCTTTTTCTTTCAGTATTAAAATGACAAGGACGGAACGCTTGAATCGGGTTTGGTCCTGTCAGATATGATGTGGCACAGAATCAACACCAATATCTAGTTTAGTAAGTAAACACCGAGACTTGCGTCTTTTTATTAGTTTTGTTTTTTACAAATTGATTATCATGTTAGTTCCTAGTGTAAAATTATGTATATATATTTATTAATATATTCTTGTATATTTGTTTATGTAAGTCTATATCTATTAAAATTAAGTTTAATTTGATAGGTTATTTGTATTTACACTTTATTGATTTTCATTTAATTCCCTCTATCTATTACGTCTATACCCCCTTTTTTACTTTTCTAGTGACAATTTCTTCACCATGCAAAGGTTGGAAGAAATCGCTTTAAGTGATAAGTCCGTCTTTGTACAAAATTATGTTTTCAATACTCTGTTTTCTATTTTATGTCTTTTGTGTACAATAAAGTGTCAATTCATTCATTCATATATTTATTGTTTAGCATAGTAAAATCCGTTACTGGCACTATTAGCTGATGTAATATTTAGTTCATGTTTACTGTATTTGCTGTGAATTTTTGTTGATAAATAAAATAAAATAAAATAAAAGACCTTATGAATATCTAAATTATCATGTAACAAGACTTACCATAGTTTCCGTCGACAATTTACGACAATATGATGACTATGTATTGTCCAAAGGAAAGCATAACAGATAAAAACATTTTTGGTTTAACAATGGGAAGGTTATGAATACATCCAGATAAGTGCGTTAGTCTGAATGGCAGAGTTTTTATCGGCAGTTTTTATTTAAAGGAACCGTATTTTTTTAGGGTTCCGTAGTGTGCTTATTAATAACCCCGCCCGTGATTTCACAGTTCGGGGCGAACTAATTACTAAGTTTATTCTCCGAGAGAGGCTGGTAACCTGGGAGGCTATTACCACATCCCCTTCTCCTTTAGATGGGGAGGCCGTTATAGTTATACTTTTTTTTTATTTAACAATTTATTATACATACCATTTTTTAGGGTTACGTACCTAAAAGGTACAAAAAGAAAATTTATGGTGAGATTCCGTTGTCCATCTGTCCGGATGTCAAAGCCTCATAACTTTAGCACCGTTAAAGGTAGAGACATGAAATTTGGCACAAAAATAGCGTTAATTTGCCCACATATTACAATGTAAACAAATATATGAAAAATTTGAAATTGTTCAAAATATTTCCAAAACAAAAGTGAAACAAAAGTAAAAAATATTATCCCAAAAAATACAATATGGGTTACAAATTATAGATATTAAAAGATGAAAACGCTGATTGTAAAAATATATATACATTTACTATATTTACGGGCACTGGTTTCGAGAAATCTTTAAAAAACCACATTGTATGTCTCCCCCCCCCCCTTATCTCCGAAACTGGTAGACCGAAAAACATGAAAAAAATGTCGGTTATAGATAACTGGCTAATTATAGGTTACCTATACAAAATTTAAAAAAGTTGAGTACAAATGAGAAACATGAAAAAAGAAGTAAAATAAATGAAAAAATATATTTTATAAAAATACAATATGGATATCAAGTTGTAGGTATTAAAAAGCCGATTGTAAGAATATATAGTTTGGCTATATTTAATTGCATCTATTTCGAGAAATCCTTGAAAAAACCATAAAAAAAATGTATGTCCCCCCCCCCTTATCTCCAAAACTGTGTGGACCGAAAAATATGAAATAAATCATGGTAATTTTGGGCTTACGTAAAGTTTACAGTAAAGTTTAAATAAAGCGGCTGAGAAATTCACGAAAAAAAATTACAAAATTAAATTTAACATCCACAATACGGAACCCTAGGTACGCGAGTCTGACTCGCACTTGGCCGGTTTTTTTTATTGACATGGCCTTCCTTTTCATGTGATGGAGGGAATGGTATGGACAATTGGACACGTGAAAATAAGGTATGTATCTATAGGTACCAGAGCCCGTAGCATAGTGTTTGATCGCGCGCGACGCCACTAGTTGAATCACAAGTGCAAGGAGCGTGACGTACTGTTGAATCGCAAACACATAGTATCACACTCCTCCTCTTGTGATTCAACTAAGTCGCATCGTGCGCGTTTTAACACTATACTACGGGCACAGAAGCAGGTATAAAATGAAAAAGTAAATAGAACATGGGTCTGGAGTAATCTAGATTGAAGATGAAGATCAGGGTTGGATTTCGTAGTATAATTATACTATTTGTACCATATTTTCATGACATGTAGTATGTAGTATCGTAATGGAACTATACTACGTAAAAATACCATAATTTTATCTTCAGGCCGACCGACGCGACGTGTTTTATTGGTTGAAACGTTTTGCTTTTTAACATTTACCCTACAATATAGGGAATTTCTGTGCGTTATGAATATCTTAAGTAAATTTTTTAAATTTTCTCTAGCAAATAGGCTATTTTATTAAATTATGAATATTTATAGTAAATTTTTTAAAAAGTTCCCTAACAAATAAGCTATTTTATTTCAATTTAAAACAAAAATCGACGAAAAACGAAACGTAGTATAATTTTAACCAAGTAGTATAATATATTTTTAATTCCCATAGACAATAATTTTCCGAGGGTCTAAGTCCAACCCTGATGGAGATAATGGAGAAGTCGATTATGACTTTTCTTTGTCATGTGGTCAAAGTTATATTTTTTAACGGAGGGGACAGCGCGTACGCAGTCCCCACTACCAAAAATTACGCGTCCGAGTTATCCACATTAGGGATAATCGCAAGGGTCAACCCAACCGCAGTGCAATGGAAGGGCCTCGCCCTGGGGGAACCGCCTTCATGATCACGGTGTCCCCTACGCCAGGTAAGTATGCTTTGGTTAACGCAAGCCGGGGAAGTCGTTGTGGCAAAAAAAAACTTAACACCACGATGTGGAATTCGATGTCGTAAACAGCACAGTGATATCTGGTGCACCTTGGTAGAACTACGATACGACATTGTGGTTTTTTTCACTCACAACGTGATAGCTGAAATAGTTCCGCTGAAAAATTAGGTCAAACACAGAGGGCGCTGGAATCGCTTCGAAGCATATAGTATAGACACATATACATTATTGGAGCGAAGAATACTAAGGACGCCGAGCACATCAAAGTCAACAGAAGTAAATGCACTGCTGAAATCAAGTAATGCAACAACAGATAGCTGTTTGTTGTCCATAGCTAGTCTACTATCGTCAGTGACTTTTAGAAGAGCACTAACAGTGCTATGAAAAGGATAGAAACCAGATTGGTAGGGACTCAAAAGATTATTTTTGTACAGAAAATTTGACAATTATTGCTTATGGACTTAATGTTCGATAATTTTAGACATATTAAGATTGAGATTTAGAAGTAGGTTTAAAAGTTTTTGGCAGGGGTATGATAAGGGCCTTTTTCCAGGCCATCGGAAAGCTAACGAACAGTTACATATGTGAGTGATGATGGGAACAATATCATCTACGATGGGTATTAACATCTCTCGGCTCCGACCATAATTACCCACTGCCTTTGAAATGAAAGATAGAATACTCTTTTTTACGTCACATTCTGAGATCTCGCTGAAAAGAAAAGGGGCACAATCAGGAAAAGGTTTTTCTGCTAGCTTAGACAGGGAAGATGATTTAGTGCAGTTGTCAAGTAAAACGGGTGAAGAGAAATGACAATTTAAAGCATTTAAATCTACAGTATTATGCAATGACTCTGTTGATTTGCCAATCCCCAAAGATCTAAGGAATTTCCAAACCTGTGGAGGCGAAAGGTCTTCAATAGATGAGTGAATGTGCTGCCTTTTTCCATCTCTGCACAGTATATTGCAACGATTTCTTAGGCAAGAAAGTTATGAGCAGTATGAGATTTTTTGCACTTATATTTAGCTCTATCCCGTTTAGCCATCAGGTTTTTAATTTGTTGAGTGGGCCAAGGAGCAGGAAAATGTTTAATTCTAATCTGCCTGATTGGAGCGTGTTGTTAGTTTTTGGTTAGAATGGAAGTAAGTTTTTCAAATTAAACGATATTTTTTTCTCTCCCTCTTGCACAAATTACAGGCAAAATAGTTATAGTTTAGGAAATATAATCTGTACCAATGAATGGGAGCTCGATAACAGTGATATCTGGTGCACCTTTATAGAACTACGCGACGTTATAGTCTTTACCACTCGCAACGTGATAAGCTAAGATAGTTCTGTAATTCCGTTGAAAAATTAGGTCATACACAGAGGGCGCCAGAATCGCTTAGGCGTCGTCGTGGCGTCGCATCACACACGTCATTGTAATGTGTCATTTACAACGATACAGAGGGCGCTTGAGTCGCCATAGCCACCTTAATTTTTTAACTCAATTATGAAACAAAATATCACGTATTATATAATATTTTTCTTGAGAATAATGGCTATTCTTAGCATTCGAATATTACCGCGTGATGTGGTATTGTATTGGTTCTACAGCATTACATTTTGTCCCGCAGCACACCACCAATCAACCAATTTAATAATATTTAATTTATATCTTGGTAATACAAATAATAATCTAAATAGATAGTAAATAAATACAGAGTAAGTGTTGATGACATAACATAACATGACCGATGATTATTGTCAGCCCCTAGCTAGGCCTCCGGCTGCACGATACGATAAGCTAACTTAGCTTCATAATAGTCCACCGAGCGCTCAGTAGATGACACTATACTCATATCGGCCAATCCTACATGACGGTGTTAAGATATTTTCCCGCACAATGACTCTGTCGAGGCGGCCCAATTTCTACAAGACCTTACTTCATAGGATCATTTCTATAGTAAGTTCTTCCCGAGATCTTCACAATATGTGAGACCGGACAAGCCGCGTTGATGAGGCGTGGCGCGGCGCCCTGAGCGTGAGACTGGCGAAGGTCGTAGATCTTTAGCCATCGATGATCGTTCACCCTCTCGTGCAAGCGAGGGGGAGTGGGGCGCTGTCGCTTTCTGAGTGGCTTTTTTAATAATATATAATTTACAACTAAGGATAACTTTAAGTTCATAGACTGCTTGCTGCAATGACGCAACATACTCCTAAGCCTTACTTAAATCGTCTAAACTCAGTGTCAATCAACTCATCATGAATGACTCATTGTTTGTATTACGGGTTATTTGGACAATAACCGTTTTATTTATTACAATTCACACATTTTGTATGTCATGCACGTATTACACTGAATCTACCTATTTATTTTATTTACTATCACATTTTGAAGTGATCTACTTATACTGAAACTGCCTGAAACTTCAATTCGACATAAGGCGAATAGATACTCAAATTGCAATATTAGACCTATCTTTAAAGGCCTACCCCTCCTATACGTGTGCTTAAAATAATTAAATTTCCAGTTACTCTTAACACGTTGCCTGTCCCTTGATTCCATTTAGAATCACATTTGCTCTTAACTCAGGAGTCCATGTCTCCGAAACAAGTTAAGTTATTCTCACAACGGTGATTTTTTGTAGTTTATTTCAATGGGTATGGAATGATCTTCCCTCAATTGCTTCCTTCAAATTCAACTTGAAAAAGCACTTTTTGTCCTCTCAGCAGCTCTGGCTACTAGTATGTATGTATTGTACGTATTTATGTAGCGTTTAATATTTAAATACATATAATTATATATTATTTTAGTACTCTTTGTTTAGTTTTTAGACCGTTAGGTAGTTATGTATACTTTTAGGTTAATAGTGTATGTAGACTATTATAGTTACATACATATTTATATCGCTCTTTATGCACTCAATTTAAATTTCAATAAGCAAATGTTTTTTTTTTCGTCTCCGTCATTTATGGTTGACTGGAAGAAATTTCTTTCAGAAATAAGTCCGCCGATGCCCTGTATTTCTCTTAATTCTAATCTGTACTTATCTGTGTTTTTTGTGTGCAATAAAGTGTTTATTATTATTATGTTGAAAAACATAATCCCAGACTTGAATTTTGTATGGGTTAGTAATATTTTTACAGTTGAGCAAATAAACACGCTTTTTTGTAAATTTGTTAATTATTATAGTGATTGAATAAACACGTTATTGAACAAAAAACAAGACATTTAATAAATACAAAAAGAGCAAAGTAGCACGGGGCAGACGTTATTTCTAAAATAAATTTAATTTAGTTAATCGTGAGAATAGCATGAATAAATCTTTAAATTGGTATGAATACGTAAATATTAATATTAGGTATTTACATATGAAATTGCCGTTTTCTATAGAGAATTTGAAGGAAACTCAATTTTCAATACTAACATATTTGCTTTTTTTAGGAATGAAAATTCCAAATTATGTAATTTCTTTTGTGTATGAATGAGACAACATTAAGCTAACAACAACATTAATTTAATTTTTGAAAAGTTTCAGCGGTAAAAACTTATTATGAATTTTATCATGGAAATGGACGGCATTTAATTTTTATAATCAAACTAAAAATAAAAACAAAATTTAATAAATAGATATAAAACCTTGAAATCAACTGCAAACAAAAACAAATAATAGAAATAGCTATTGAATTACAATACAGGCATCATGAACTCATGAATCTGTAAGAAAATTTCGTCAATTTCATATGTAAGACCTATTAAAATTCATCTTGAATTAAATCTAAGTAAAAACATACCTACTAGAGTTACTACATATTTATAGTATCCTGTTACCATTATTACTCCAACTGATGCCGGGCCCAGTGGGGCCCGGAATATAGCTTGGACTCTATTGTGAAATCATATAATAATATCCGACACGTATTTCACCTACTCGTAAGACCTACACAATCGATAGAAATAGTGTAAGTTTATTTTTTTCAAAACAACCGGGTTCGATTCCCGAGCTGAGTACAGGTTTTTTTTAAATGTATGAATGCAGTTTTTTTTGTTATTAAAATCGATGATGTGGTTCCTAAGAACTCGTATGTCTTATGGTTTCAGACTTTCCCATACTGACCGATTGAAATGATAATCTAAATATATAAAACAAAGTCGTGTTAGTTACACCACTTATAACTCAAGATCGGCTGGATCGATGTTAGTTATCTCTTTTTTGGTGTATTCTTATCCGCTCCGAATAGCAGAATAAGTAATAAAATATCGGATAAGTTATCGAATAACAATAAATAAATTAATTAATTTTACGAATGCAAACAGCATGTGGTGCCATCTGTTGACAAAACTACGCATATAAAAGAAACCTATTTATCTAGCGTTCTGATATCATTAAATAACATCTAAACCCCAAGTTTTAAAATCGCTTATTTATTCCAAGAATTATTATTTCTGCATATATTCAATACCCTACGCTAAGCCTACAACGGTACTGAAACTACATGGGTCCCTGCCATTCTTCTTTCGCAATGGCGAGCAATAAAACATTTCTGTATTTGCAAAAAAGTTGTATTAATGTTATTACCTTAATGAAATCCTAAATTAAGTTTAACTAAAGTTAACACGATATTATTAGACTGTTAGGCGGAACGAAGTTCGCCGGGTCAGCTAGTTATATATAAAATAATATATATAATTATATAATTATAATGATAATTATATAATTATATATCAAAAATAAAAGATACATACTTATACACAAATACATACAGACAACTAGCTTTTAGTCAGTATTTTATAGAGACGAGAGGTAATATACAGGGTGAATTTTTGAGACGGGACAGTAAGGGCAGGTACCTTAAACGTTATAGTTACAGGAAAACGCTTTTAGGAGACTATCAATAAATTTTTAAGATATTCTGAACTGAATTTACAGATTTTGGAAAAAATGTACAGTCAGCAAGAAAATGGTCAATTTAGACAAAAACTTTTTTTGATGCCAATCGATTCTGTTTCTTATAAGGATCAAAAGTCTCTACTGGACCGACTGATGTTTGAGTACTAGAAATGTCAGAAATCGCAAAAAACTTTTCCCATACATTTGTACGGAAATACAGGGGGCATAAGATAATTACAGTTTTTGTCAAGCTAGCCTCGTGGCTTACTGTACCTAGAAGCAAAAGCGCCTACCTAAGTAGACAATCATAGTTGCATCGATAATCTTCTACAATATTAGAACTAAAACAAATAATAATAAAATAAATCATTTTAAAATGTATTTTAGACACAGACAAACGTAACTTACATTTAGATGATCTACGAAACAAATTGCTCAAAATGACCGCCGTTTTCACGAATGCATAAGTTCACTCGTTTTTGTACTGAGTTAGTAGCAGCCGATAATTTTCTTGGATGGATATCATTTAAAATCCTTGTTAATGCATCTTTCAGCTCCTGAATACTTTTGTATTTCTTTTTGTAGACTTCGTTTTTTAGGTGGCCCCACAGAAAAAAATCAAGAGGCGTTAGATCGGGGCTGCGAGGTGGCCACTTAGTTGGACCATGTGTACTATATCCACTGTGTGTGACCTGAACTGCCTATTCAAACTGGAACGCGTAAGGTGGCTGTTGTGTGGCGGGGCACCATCTTGCTGAAAATAAACTTTTCGCAAGGAGCCATTCAACTGGTTTTGGAGATTCTCTAAAAGGACGTCGTTATACACGACAGAATTAAGAGTACCTTCATAAAATTCCACCATCACCACTCGGTTTGACATCACACCGCACCAACAGTTAAAAGAGAATCGAACTTGGTTGTGGCTTTCCCGAACTCTGAGAGGGTTTTCTCTAGACCAATAGTGGTGATTTCGTCGGTTGAACATTCCGTTATTTGAAAATTTTGTTTCGTCTGGCCATATTATGTACTTAAGAAATTCGTGATCTCTACTCATTTTTCGTCTTAGCCATCTGCAGAAGGTAATTCTTCGAACATCGTCACCTGGATGTAATGCTTGAACTATGCGCCCCTGTCGGTAGGGTTTATAACCGTGTTTTTTCAATGTCTTTAATACAAGTGACTGGGAAACACCCACTTCAAGAGAGACATATCTGGACGATATCTCTGGATCAGATTCCATATTTAGGTAAAAATAGCAATCTCCGTGTCTATGTCCAGTACACGAGGCTGCCGCACTAACTTCTTTTTGAATGAACCATATTCTTTGAGATTCTTCAAAAGGTTTGTAATTACCTTTCTTGATGGTACTTGTCGCAATGGATACTTATTCGCGTACCAAACCAATGCAGATTCCGTGTTCCTTTATTTACAAAATATGCTTCAATTAAGTCCAAACGTTTGCGATTTAAAGACATTTTTTAACAAGAAGTACATAAATTACAACTAACAATCTAGAATTTTGTCAGCACAAAGAATGACCTGAAAACAAGAATTCGAATCGAATTCGAAGTTTAAAATTATAACTTTTTTTTACTTACCTACTTTTTCAGCCAGTATTCTTTATAGCGGATTATGGCGGATCTACCCATTACAAAAATGTTGGCTAATTTAGAGGTTTGACTCTTTTTCCGAAATGTATGGGAAAAGTTTTTTGCGATTTCTGACATTTCTAGTACTCAAACCTCAGTCGGTCCAGTAGAGACTTTTGATCCTTATAAGAAACAGAATCGATTGGCATCAAAAAAAGCTTTTGTCTAAAATGACCATTTTCTTGCTGACTGTACATTTTTTCCAAAATCTGTAAATGCAGTTCAGAATATTTAAAAAATTTATGGATAGTCTCCTAAAAGCGTTTTCCTGTAACTATAATGGTTAAGGTACCTGCCCTTACTGTCCCGTCTCAAAAATTCACCCTGTATATTATGAAGTTAATACATATACATATATGGGATAATATATAATTTTACAGGTTTTTTTTTAAAAGAGGGCACCGAACGGGAAATTTCTGAGGGTTTGCGGAAGTTTACTACACAGCCGAACATTCACCGTAAAACATTTGGAAACAGTGTTGTGTGCAGGGTATCGCAGATTCTTTATCTTTAATCTTTAACAACTTGCTTATTTAACAAATTATTTACTTTACTTATTTCTACATATAATCTAAGCAGTACCCAGATTGAAATGGTGAAAGGAGCGCAACGTTCTGTTTTTTCATATATGAGAAGAACAAATCAATCTTTTAAATAATTGGGTTAGACGGGATTGTATAGTATTGTATTTACTGATTATATGTAGAGTGTGGTTTTATTGAAATCATTTTCCGTGTAAGAATCACCTGTTCATACGTCTCCTCTGGGAACTCGACGCCGTACTCCTTGAGCACGTCGATGGCGTCTCGCAGCGGCTCGAACATGTGGTCCGTGTCCGCGTCCACCTTGCCGCGCACCTCGTTCAGCACACCCATTATCTAACACACACAATAAATTCGAGTCAAGTTAAAATGTATAAAATGGGTTGCCCGAAACGTTATCGGATAACAGATCCGGTCCTCTAAAAAGGCCGCTTTGGATGAATCATATTATGTTTCTATTGTAATGCCATCTCTTTTGCACGCATGAAGAAACTCTGACTCTATCCTACTTTCAAATCATTTCATGATTCACCCAAGTTGGCCTTTTTAGGTCCCCCGATCTCCTGTGGGACCCCGCCCCGTAGTCTATCGGACGATAATAGAATGTGTGTACAATATGTATTTTTTTTCGGTTTTGACCATTTGGTTTTTTATCGTAAATAAATATAGGTAATATTATGAGGTCTTCGTTTAAATAATTACAAATCAATTACATTGATTACTAGGGGAGAGTGCGGGAAGTCGCGAAGTAGGTTCCTCTGCGACGACGTGGTCGAATTTTTCATAAATTTTTCCATTAAAATGGAAGAGAAACGAGGAGAACGGGTTGGTGGAATCCCGATCATATGGAATCCCTACCATAATTGGTACAGAAAAAATACTTGTTCAGAAAATGATTGTTTTAAATCTTTTCTAGTTTGTAATGCACTCTAATAATATCTGGAGAGCAGTGTATGAATACGCCGTAAATATAAAAAACTTTTCTGTTTCAATCAGCCATCACAACAACCTGCCCGCCCGCAGAATGATATCAAAAGTATATGGAAGTATCGGATTGTGTGAAAACGATCCTTGGGGAATAACTCAAAAACGAGTAAGTAGGTCAATTTAGCCTGCTATGGACAGCGAAAAGCAACACCGACTCAGTATTGCCACGTTAGCTACTTTGTAGCTAGATCTAGCAACTTTTAGGGTAAATTTAGCTACTAAAACAGTTTCATACATTTGACTACATTTTGAGGACTTAAGCTACATTCATTTAGCTACTTTTGGTGGTAAATTTAACCGATCTTTTTAGCTTAATTTAGCTACAAACGCCTGGCCGTACTAGGCAACACTGCAACGACTGAGTAGAAAAATTTTGCCTTAGATTTCTTTAAAAATTGTACCCAATGATAAATCGATTTTACTCCTATTTGACAATTTGATACGTTTTCAACAAGGAATGATGACTGAAATTACCTTTAATAGACCGTCATAATCGTCTTCAGGTAGATCCACTGACAACTCTTTAGTCGCGTAGGCAATGAACTGTTCAAGATCATCCAAACTGGAAAATAATAAAGCAAAAATATAACGTCGTATGTTTTCCTTGACATAATATAAACCAACACTTTGAAGATTTTGGTCATGTAATTCAAGATGCTACCAGTTCTTGGCTAAAGCTGCTATTTATTATTTGAATGTTTTCCCAGACATCACCGTGACAATGAGTGCGGTATGTACTCGAATGATCGAGGCAAACAACTTGATCAATAAAGCGGTGTAGTGGGGGAAGCGCGTAGTCTCTATTTGGCAGAATTTATTACATTTTTCAAAATGCGTATTAATTTTAATAAGCTGTAATGCCTAGTTTACATGGGTAGAGTAGAAACCCGAGTGCGAGGTTTAAAAAGTGAAATTATATTACTAGCAAAATAGCTTAATTTCAAAAAGATTTTTTTATTTTCTTTTATAGAATATACGTCAATTTAGGACATAGTTTTCATTATTTTGGTATATAAAATAAATTTACCATTACTTTTTATGATTTTTAAAGAATTGTTGGATATGACGTCACTTGAGAATTTTAGACATTATACTGATTGTGATGTGCGATTGCTTGTAAAAAAAGTGGTCTGTCTACTCATCTGTCATCCATCTGTCAAATCAGTCGGAAGCAAATTATTATAAATTTATCTTGATAACAAAGTCACACGAAGCCAAATGGAAGTTGAGCTTTTTCGTAAAAATATTCATCATCAGGATGTTTTTTAAACCACAAGTTCTAAAATACGGCTTATTAAATCTAAATCTCGAAATGGTTTTCGAATTAAATCTAAGCGAATTGATTGCAAGATGGTAAAGCGATAAAAGTATTGTATTATCTGTGGATAAAAGAAGACTAGTTAAATAAATAGTTAAGCATGTTACTCTATCACTGGCAAAAGCAGGCAGCGTTAGCTCAGTCGGTAGAACGCCTGACTCTCTATTTCGACACCCGAGTTCGGATCCTGTCATTCTAGCATTCACCGACGAGTTTTTCGGAATTTATGTGACTTACCATTTGCCAAACGGTGAAGGAAACCGCTATAGTTAAACTGCATACCCCAAAAAGCGTGTGTCTGTGCCCGAAGTATGGCTCACGTATCACGTTGGGACATAAAAAATCTTCAGTGAAAAAGGATCTAAAAGTGCATTTTGACACCTTTGTAAGCAACTGCGGCTGTGAATCGGAACGCAAGGTACATAACGACTGCCGGACTGGACACACATACCTTTTGTGTACATACTCCTTTAAGTTCTCCTTGAAGAGGTTGCTCCACTTGCAGACAATGTTCATGATGGCCTGGTTGAGCCGCTTCAGGTTCAGTTTGAGCCAGCCGTTGCAGAGGTACTCGCCCCGCAGTTTCGCTACTTCCTCGTACAACGCGTTGTATTTGTCTATCTGGAATAATTACGTACTCTCTCGCTAATCCACCACCAAAAAATCCGGACTACCCGCGGATTACCGAAAACGGCGGATTATAATGTACAGGAACATCAAATTGAGGAAAACAACAAAAAAACATAGTAATTTTGTATTAGTACTTATGATTATATTAGTACTTTAGTGACGTAGGTAGTTCTTTCGAATGTCATAAACTGTTGACCACCCAACATGAAACTGATTTGCTATATAAGTTTGTAATGCACTCTAATAATAATTATATTATTTACTTGTTGTACACAACCTCACTTATCTACTACCCATTGCAGATAATAAAATTTACTATTTTCGGTGCCTTTTCTTGATGGATTGAATTAAAAAAGCCATTAGATATAACAAGATGAGGTATTTAATATGCACGAGCTCATAGATAAAATTTCTTGGTCTGACGTTTTACTATTTATTACTTTTAATTACTTCTAAAACCATTTGTTTGCAAGCATGGAAACAAGGCTAATAGTTAGGTATTTATTACCTACCTCGTTTTGATAAGCTTGCAGTGTCGGTTTGGCCTCGGGAGGTTCAGTGCCATTGTCATACTTGTATTTATCTAGTTCCTCCGGAGTGATCACTCGCCCGTACTTGAGGAACCCTTGCAGTATCTCCTGGCGATCCTCCATCCAAAGATGGGTGTATTTCTCGTATTTCTGGAGAGGACAATAAGAAAATATTAAAACTATACTACAACCATGATATTAGCAGATCGCCCGTGGTACGAAGGGAGCGTCGGGCGACGCGGAGTTAGAAAGGCCCTGACATCTTCTGAACCTTACATATCTAGAATAAGAATAAGATATGTTTATGGTCAAAAAAAAGAAAACAAAAAGACACAGGTATATACAAGGTGACTTTTTGATCATCGTCCAAATTCATACTGGAGGCTTGATAAGTGATCAGTATCTTGGATCAGCAACAATTTTTGTGAAATACGTATAATGAAATTTCGGCTTCCCATAGAAATGAACTTTCAGTCCCGAATGAATCACTATGGGGAGTCGAAATTTCATTTTACAAATTTCACAAAAATTGTTAGTGAACCAAGATACTGATCACTTATCAAGCCTCCAGTATGAATTTGGACGATAATCAAAAAGTCACCTTGTATAGGTATTCACAAACAACACTTATTAGGAACAAAAATACATTAAATTAACACGAATATACACAAAACAACATATTTGACAAAGGGAGAGAGCTCAGCTAAGGTAATGGCTTCCCCTGTAAGAGGTCCCCAGCACCCCCGGCTCTTTTAGTGTAGAGCAGAGCGTATGAGAAAAAAAAGGTATTTACACAAAATAAATATACATATAAGACTAAAAACAGAAAAAAAATGCATGCAATGCAATGCAAATCTATGCTCTTTAGGACCTAAAGTTTAGAGTCTCCGCCCTGTCCCGATGCACCGCTGCTAACGCTCTATTTACGGCACTGTCTCTGATTTGAAGCGATATTTTAATGAAACTTACTTCAGCATATTTCACGATGTCATTGATGCTGTTCTCAATCCTTTTCAGAATTTCGTGATACAGATCGATCAATTCGTATTGTTGAGCAATGTCGTCTGAAAAGCAAGAAATGGTAATTTTAACTTGGTTTGCTGGATAGATTTATTTTTTTATCTAATGTCATAAGAAAGGTCTTTATTTTGAGTATTGTCTCATACACTAGTATGGACTCGTAGCCTACGTAGGAATATCCCCAATAGTAAGGATAGTACGATACCTTCGTAAGAGTCGATGGGGATGATCGGATCAATCCTGGGGAACAGCGTGGCTTGCAGGAACATGTCCTTCATCATTTCCCGGAGCGTGTCATAGAGGCCACCAGCTTCATCCAGATCTAACGATGGTGCGAAGAAAATATCTAAAAAAACAAAATAATTCAGTGGGAATAGAGATAAAATATTAAAAAGGTGTTCTATTCTTACACCTTTGTTTTTTGTTTGTTACTGTTTCAAATTGGTGACGTTTTGAAAAAGGGCCTAATCAAAGCATCTGGAAGAGAGAGACAGATGTATACATGTAAGTTTAGTTTTGATTGGTGTTTAGGAGCACTGAACAGTAACCAGTGTCGGACTGGCCATAGAGTCATGGGCCCTTGCCTGCACGGGACCCCCTCGGCTTACTATACTACTAATATACACGCAAAATAGTTCGCACAGTTTGTAATTTTGTATTTTGTACACAAAGATTTTTTTTTAGGGTTAATATCTCTTTGTGTGACTATTCGGCAAAACTACTATTTTCATAATTTGTCTTAAGACCTTCTTTAGGCGCACAGCGGCTTTGCAATTATAACCCGTAGACTAACTTTCATAAAGTTGAAAATCGCGTGCGCCAAAATTCAAAACGAGTCTAATTTTAAGATTAAAATCGACTAAAATTACAATATAGCCGATTCTGAAGGCTTTAAATTAAGTTTTAGTGCTGTCAAGCTAAATTTTCTTCATTGTAAAATGGTTCTTAAATGCTAGGAACACAAGCTAAATTCCTTTTGAAAAATTTAGGTTTTGACAGCACTAAAACTAAAATTAAAGCCTTCAGAATCAGCTTTAGTATACATTTAAGAATTTTTTAAGAAGTTAAAAGTGAAAATAAATCGATCTGTGGCAATTCACGTCAGTAGTTCGGTATAAGTTAGGTTTATAAATTAACCGTCACTACATAGTATAAAACAAACTCGCTTCCCGCTGGCTGTCCCAATGTATGCCTAGATCTTTAAAACTACGCAACGGATTTTGATGCGTTTTTTTTAATAGATAGAGTGATTCAAGAGGAAGGTTTATATGTATAATACATGCCCGTGCAAAGCCGGGGCGGGTCGATAGTTTGAAATAAAATGCACAAATTGTCATGATTTTGTCAAAACAAGCTTAAAACGTTGTTTTAAGTTTGTTTCGTAAAAATCATGCCCAATTGGGCATTAAATTTTAAGCTGATGATTTATAAACCTTATTTATACTGAACTATTGGCGTGAATTGCGAGTGAAAAATATATCTTTTTCACTTTTAACTTCTTTACAAGAAAAACAAAGTTAAGTTGTGCACTTTGTACCGAGCGACTGATGTTTAACCTCAAGAATATTAAAGTTAATCTCAAGTAATCTAAAGCATGATTCTAACTTTGAAATTATATTATAGATAATCAAATTATTCACTTAAATTATATAAACAATATAACCTGGATCCCTGAGTTCCGCGATAATTTCCATGAACGCCACCTGCGGTCCTTTCTCCAAGTCTGTGTTAATTTCGAACAGGTTCAAACTAGTAAGTATTCCTTTCATTATTTGGCTGGATACCTGCGCAAACAAATAATAAGATTAGAAGGGAAAGAGGAAGATGCAAACCAAGGATCAAGAAGGCAGGAGTCATACAAAGGCTCTGGGCAAAGAACAGTGGAAGATGCTACACCGACAAGAGGAAGGCTTATAAATAACTGATGATGAAATATTTATTACGAGTATGCTATAATATAAGTCATACATATTACGCAAGTCAGATCGTTACTGTGTTCAACCTTCCCCCCCTTCGAAGAATCTGCAACTCCTACAATAAACAACTCCTTACCGTAGAAATATTTAACACTAACAAAATCAAATTTAAAAAAGATGTTAGACAAATTCTAGATACTAAAAACTAATATAAGAAATCGAAAATAAATATAAGATCAAATAAACAGACATGTGTATGCATGAACGACGGTATGTGAGATTGCATGTGTGTGATTGTGTGTATGAATGTTCGGCTTAGTTATAAATTGCTTTGTAAACTTTATCTCATTATTTTATTTTCAACATATTATTTTACTCAGAAATGTCACCAATTAGTTTCTACAAAGATAATATATTTGAGGAAAGCGTAGAGGAAGTAAATTTAATTAACCTTTAACTTATACTTTAATATGTGTATATGTTTAACTTCTGTGTCTTTTCCATGAAATAAATAAAAAACACATAATCAATACATGTACTAAAAGAGTAGAACCCGGTACATTGAAGAAAAGTAATAAAAATAGAAAAGGGTGACTAAATAAGCGTAATAGAACACAAATCATCGATTTTTAAAATTCTTTTCTGTCTGTTTGTTTGTTCTCGCACATCTCCGAAACCATTGAACGGATTTTTATGTAGTTTTCACAGGCGGACAGACCTTAATTTGGATTAGAATATTTCATTAAAATCGGACGTCAGAAAAAAAATTATCATCATCTAAAGATGTTTGGAATTTACTTTTCTACCTTTAGAAGTTAGAAGTTACATCATAGCAAATAATAATTCCTGGTGATGAAGGCCTGTATAGACATCACGAAAGATTGTATAAAAGAAAAATACAAGAAAACTTTAGTTAGAATTATGTAGCGTATACAATTTTAGTAAATAAAAAAATCGACAGGTAGAGGCGGTTCATTATTAGAACGCGCATAGATACAGTCAGTGACACAAGAGCGTACGGGGTAAAAATAAAAAATGGTGGACCAGGGGAAAGGGAGGGTGCTACTAATGTATACAGCGGAGAATCGGCTCTGATGCACAGTGGTCTCGGGAAAAATATGATTATTGAGTTCTAGGTTTTGCTATGTAAAAGTGAGACCTAGTCTCAAGTCTCTAACCTTAGATCTCTGTGAATATGAGCGCAAAAATCTTTACTGCTAACCTGTAAGTGCACCTTGGTTGTAGGTAGCAACATCGATATCAGTAAATTGTTATAGCATTAGAGCGGCCACCCGCAACGGCGATAACGCTCCAATCGCTGAACTTAAATGGTATTTATATTAATTTCCTTTTATTCAATTAAATATGTTATCGGGGTTAATTAATCGATCTCATCCTGTCCGTGGGGTTTATTGAAATATTAATAGTTCGGAAAAATAAAACAATACACCATTGTTCGATAAGGTTTGACGTTATACCTACGGTAAGGCACAGGTACACCTATGCGGAGGTAATTAAGTGTTCATCACCTAACGATGGTGTGCATGGATGATGCAACAAAAACCCAAGTCTCTCGGGTTCGCTTGGTAAACTTCTTTGCGGACATGAGTGCACGCTGCAACGCTGTAGTGGAATAGCTTGTCGGAGCGGAACATCCGAAGAACATAACATAATCGAGTAAGACTGCAGGTCACGTAGCAAGACTGCGTGCATACTCAGCATGCCGGGATGCTTGCAGTTAGAGTTGAAACAATCGTTGGTTGCATTTGTACCGTAACGAGCACCTACTGAAGCTTACCTATACTTTTTTCCATACGAAGCATGATTGTGCTAGCTAACAGGAGTTAACACAGTCTATGATATCACTCCCGTACTAAAATATAAAACTGTATGCATTATCCTTATCAATTTTTTCCTTTTCAGGTGAAAATAACTGGGTATTGCCGATATGTTTACTAAATACTTTGGTTATCAATTCTGTCGTTACTGCGGAACACCATGAGGTCACGGTATTTGAATTATCCCTCATTGGCGAGCTTATTCAACTAGGAAAAAATTCCCGATAATTATGGAATGCCTACCAGTCCTTATTAGGTAGGTTTCGGGTTAGTATAAATGGAGTAAAGTACATATACAATCAATCATTAGCACATATACACTCGCCATAATCACAAGGTTGTGTACCATCAATCAGCACGTATACCCTCGACAAAATCACCATGTACGGAAACAATAGTGGAAACTCCGGAGAAGCCGCTCGTCGAGACGCCGAGGAAAGATCTCGGAAGAAGCAAGAGCGCGCGGAAGAAGAAGAAGAAATGCGCAGACAAGACTTGGAGCGTGCGGAGAGAAAGCGTCAGAAGGAAGAGCAGCGGCGACTGGACAAGCACTTGAGTCAGTATGCAGCAGCTTTGCGCGAGCAGGCATCATAGTGTGGAACACTTAACCGGCCGAAGTGGTGCTAGTCATGTATATGATAATTTGTTTATATAATAAGTATTAGGTATTTGTGTACATCAGTATTAAGTATATTGTGTATATCAGTGTTTGTCTTTAAAAATAAAAAAAAACTTGTTCCCGATACATATTTATTTCATTTCAAAGTACATGCCTACTTACAAATGTCACAACATACCAGTTTCCTTCATGATACTAGATATTTAGGTAGTTAGCTTTATAATGATAATAATATATTGTACTAGTTCTATCCACTAAGATGTTGTACAATCTACATCCATGCATAGATAACTGTGGGCACTACACTTTGTAACACGATTATAGTGGCACCGCGACATGCTGTGCGGCGATAGGTAGGTACACGTTATATACAGTGTCTAGGTAAGGTATCTTTCATACCATAGTCCTAACATTACAAGAATAATGAGCAGTACACATATTTAGAATGATGTTTTGTACAATCTTATAGTCTAACCAAACCTGTAGGCTATATAATGGCAAATCTTAAGTAGAAGTGAGGTGTATAAGCATATGAAGCACACGCGTAAGTCCCGGTAGGTTTGTATGGTCACTCATCAGGTTTGATTTCGTTTTGAAATACACGCCGCCAGTTAGTACCGTTCCGAGCCCACTCTAGCCAGTATTATGCAGTCGCCATCTCGCCGATAGCATAGTAAAAGCCTGATACTGGCCCGTGCACTTCACTCACGAGGTGCTCATAGTGCTTTTTAGATTCTTTCAACATAATCGCACGTTCCAGGTAGAAGTGCAGCTATAGACTGACGTGGTTGGCGCAGTAATGGTGCCAGTGTTTATCTTGAAAACGCAAGTCGAAATGCTCTTCAAGCGGTGCGGTACCGTGCCGACAGGAGCAGGAAGAGTAGTTACCGTGTGAACAGTCATCCATGTGTATCAGCCTGACGAAATTTTAAAGCTTCGAGATATAGGTGAATCGGGGTATACCGGGATGTATCATACCTCCGAACAGAGGTCGCAA
Source organism: Ypsolopha sequella (assembly GCA_934047225.1). Lineage (NCBI taxonomy): Eukaryota > Metazoa > Arthropoda > Insecta > Lepidoptera > Ypsolophidae > Ypsolopha > Ypsolopha sequella. The sequence goes on from OW203991.1 coordinate 10,937,278, forward strand.
GCTGTTGAGGCGCACTTGCAGACATTCTTTTCCCAGTATTTCGGGATAGAAAAGGTACTCGACGCTCAGCAGTTTTCCATTGAAGAATGTAGCTTCAAAATTATTCTTGTGTAGAATAACTTGTTTCTGCCGGCACGGACATTGTTTTTACGTTTATCTTTTCTTATCTCAGTAACGACAGCAAAAGAGTAGACACGTCCGTAACGTCCAGTAACCGAAAGTGATTTAGGACTGAAGATCCATTATATCAAACATGGATACAGTACAGATCATAAAATGAATATAGCACGGGTTTTTCCCGAATATTTGAAGACAGTGCGTGGGTTGTCGTAATACGCTGGAGCTATATGCTTACGTTCGGCCGGCAGCATGTAATAATATTTCGATAAAGGTCCCGTCGTCTTATCATATTTACCTATCTTTTGAGTAATACACATAGTTTGTTCCATATTTAAACGATAGCGTGCCATGTGGTGATACGTATTATCGGACAATCTATGTCCATAAGGAGTTACAGATGTCACGCCAATTGCCGCCAGTCTTTGTCATAATAATGTTTGCGGCTAACATGCAGTTATTCATGGATATAAAGTTAAGAAAAACCTTATTTAGACGTCTCATATTCCTGTATGGTCGGCTGCATACCTAAACGTCGCAGATATATGTACTCAGAGACGAATGCACACTCAGGCCTTGCTCAAGACATATGATAAGCATATGTCTAAGCATAGTTTGTGATAACGGAGCTTTGCATCCCATGTGCACATAACGCTAATCATCACGTCTTGCAACATAACTGCGTTAGTGATGTGACGTGCTATGCAGCGGCTAGTAGCACGTTACCTAGCCGTTACCTCTGGTGCAGTGCAAGCTTGACTTGATTGTATCTAACATAGAGTGGTCATGAGAGAAACTAAATTTCAACTTGAAGCCACGTCAGAGGAAATGATCTCAGTACCTTACTAAACTAAACTCATAGGGGTAAAAAAAAGAAAAGTAAACATATTAAACACAAACATTTATTTTAATTTAAGCGAACTTCACATGCTGCTGCACTTAGCACTATTATCACTGTTTAGCTGCACCAGAGCCGGAACCATGTTGCGAGCTGAGTCAAGCAACATTGCTGTGTCCGTCCGTTCACCGGTGGAATAATATTCCAAGATTTGTGGATCACCTTGTTGCACTTTCTCGATGTACTCTCTGAAGATCTCTTGAGATTCTTTCAGCAGAATCGCCGGGACCATGTACTTGGTTAACCACGCAGAAATGATGAAAGTGCTGTGGGATCTTGCACTCACGTCCAGGTGGTACCACTTCATTGGGCTTCTTGCCGCAGGAGCAGGTGTCCCCGGCGACCGCCTTGCACTTCCGAAAGCGAATCTTCGTCTCCACGAACTCCAGTATGGTGGGCAGCCTCACGAGATCTCTCTCACCTGGCGGCGGCCCCCAAAATAAGGGCATGAGCCAATCCCAATTCACCAGCAGACGATCTTCTTCCGGCCTCGTTGGATCAAAGTTGTAGCGGACGGGGCATGCCTTCCCGTTAAGGAAAGTCAGGTCATCCAGCTTTCGTTCCGCCTGGAGAAACTGTCGATATGCATTGTTGAATTGCAAAATTTCGGTACTGCTGAAAGGGGCCTCCTCGGGTATAGAAGGCCCGCGCCTCGTGAAGGTGTCCACCGGGAAAAGAAGTGTTCTGTCTTGATCTTGGGACTGCATGTTGAGTTCTGGATGGATGTCACGGGACTTCTACGTCTATATGATGTTCCTCCGTGAATGTTGACCGTGTAGTGTCTAGCCACTGACTGCCCGCATAGCAATTTATACCACTCCAGTTGTTTATCGTACCGAATAAATAAAACAATATAAGGATAATATCAATTTGGAATACCCACAATCTCGCCCACGGGTTATCGTTTGGCGCGGTAATCGAATCGTTCCTAAAATAAACAAGTGAATGTCAAGATTAAAATATTCTGGGACCACGTCAGTCAAACTTCCATCCTTATGGAAATAGACGATTTATAATTCATCCTGCGCTCCCATACTGGGGCCCTGGGAGTCACCCACGTGTTCACATAGTCACTATAGATCGTATCATACCTACGATAAAATTTACGCTACCAATTTGGGACATCGATAACAACGTTTAATTGCTGTACTCGATGCATTGTCTTAGGTCGCCACACCATAATATAAATGCCGGGCATTCATAGGGAAAACCAGTTCAAAAGTTTGTACCTTTAGTATACAGGTAAAACATACCTATTAAGCACATACGGCATTGTGTGCGCGATAAGCGCGATAATAGTAGTGGCTGTTGACAATGCCCGCTGGATATACTGCACTGCAGTCTAGCGTTATGCAAAAGTGGCAACGTGATGTATGCTCCACCAAACGCGGGTGACCACTGCATGTCAGCGAAACTCTGCATTCCTAGTTCTTACCATGTTACATTCGTGACCCAAACAATGACAATGATGCAGATCGGATGCAGTTTTAGCAGGGTGAAACAACTAGTGTGTGGCTCTTGACCGAATACTGATAACACAGAAGAGATAAACAAAATGGACTGGTCATCTTGAATTAAAACACTTGTACTTGTAGTTTCACTTTATTTATATTAACTCCCAACCGGTTTCGGATTTTAATCCATTTTCAAGGGAAGATCTTAATTAAAATATTTTACATGACTCCAGGCACTAGCTCTGAGCAACGTAAACAATTGTTTACGTTTCTTATATTATAAAAATATTCAATCAATTTCAAACAAAATCAATTTTGAAATTATAGACCGTACGCTAACGTGTCACTGACTGTAAATATTTAATTATTTCGTTAAAATAGCGTCATCTATTTTGGTAAATTAAAAGTTTTGATGCGAATTTAGTTCCAGCAATCGTATAACAGATGGTGATAACTTCTTTGATGAAACGGACTAGGTACTATAATAATAAATAACTGACCATTTTAAAGCTAAGTATATTAAATTCTTATAGAATTAAATGAGACTTAAGGATAATTCATGATTTATATAAAAACGGCTCACCTCAATACGTGTTATGATCCGGAAAGCCGACCAGTTTCAGCATATTTAGATTGCCTTCATCTTCACTCGCCCAGATGAAGGCAGTCTAAATCTGCTGAAACTGGTCGGCTTTCCCGATCATAACACGTATTGAGGTGAGCCGTTTTTATATAAATCATATTAAATTCTATAAAAAACAGTAAAAGAAAGGAGCTGTGTCTGTCTGTACATTGATATTCCAAAAAAATAGCGACGTAGGATAATGATACAAAAAAAACGTAATTTTTCTCGGTATTTCATGCATCACGCAAAAACTCTGAACGGATTTTGATGCGGTTACCACTCTACGATCCTCAGTGATCCGAGTGAAACAGCTTCTTCTACGCGTACGAAGTCACGGGCAACAGCTAGTCTTATAAAAAAATACTATTATAACAATAAAACTGCTTTTATTAACATACCAAAGAGTCGATATGTTGAACGTACGCCGGCCAGCGCTCAGCGCGGAAGGCCTCCGCTTCTAGCTCCACTAGCTCCTCTTGGATCTCGGCTAGCTCCTCGGGACCATATGTTTCTTCTTCTTCGGCGGGAGATTCTACATCTTCACCTATTGTTGAGTAAGGAGTGTTCAATAAATACATCGTCACATTAGCCACCCGAAACATCTTAACCGTATCGGACATACATCAATACTAATAACTACTACTACTAATACTAATAATACTACATATAACAATTTTACTAACATATTTATCTAATTTAAAATGAGTTAAAATAATTCTAAAAATCGCTTGATTAAACTTCCGTTTATCTAAATTAGTTGAATTTAATTTTTAAAACAGGTACATCCTTGATATCTGATCACTATCTATAGCTTAGCGTGAGGGGTATTGATGTCTATCGTACAAGTTTTTAGCTAAACTTAGCTTAGGCATCAATAATGTATTTAATTAGCTTTTAAAACGTATTTAATAAGTTGTGAAACATCTTTGTACCTTATTTTTCTTTTTGTCAATAAACGATTTTTATTTTTTTTAAACGATTGTCATCCACTGCCCAAGGCTTCTGTTTTGTGATGCCAACTTTTCCAGTCCATTCCAAAGATTGTGTATTTTTAAGATACTTATGCCAAGTTGGCATAAGTATGTCGTCAGTCCTTCGGGCTGGTAATTTATCAATACATGTAATAAAAGCCCGGTGTGTCTGTACATTGAAGAAAAGTAATAAAAATAGAAAGGGGGTAACTAAATATGAGTAATAAACCACAAATCAGCGATTGTTAGAATTATTTTCTGTTTGTCTATCTGTCTGTTTGCACATCTTCGAAACCACTGAACGGATTTGGATGCGTTTTTTTTATTATCATCGTTGTGACTCTGTTCCACATATAGGCTATTGTGTTAATAAAATAACGCCCAAGCTGAAATCGGGGCAGAGTTAAATAAACGCGGGTAAGGTCGCGGGCTAGGAACATACATACTATAATACTTTACACGCTAACATCTGAATCTGTTCGTTCAATGAGTGATTGTGCGACTTTAAATTATAAAGTTCTTCGCAGTGTCACAGAACTTGGGAGTACATAACAAGGCCGCAAAATGAGCATGCGAGGACGGAGGACGTGCCCGCGACGCCGAAGGCCGAGCTGGACGCGTTCGTAGTCCAAACATGCGAGTTTTCCGGCCTCGCTAGCTTTGTTTGGGGCATTGTAAGTTCGTATATTCAAATGAGAGAAAGTAAGAGCGCATAATTACAATGTTTGTGTCTGAAAAAAATATATCTGGGGGCACGATAGTGCCCCCGCCAAGACGAGCCAAAGAAAGCGGGGCACTACGTACCTTTTCTCGAAGCGTTTCGTCATATCTTCGAACCCTCCTAGCTTCGGTCTAGATAATAATTTATTTCCTGTAGGCCACACAGGCGAAGCTAGTCTGTAATAAGCGAGCAACAAAAACAACTCACCCGCTTCCCTCCGCTCCTGCCTTTCTTTCTTGTCCGATTGTTTCGCCTCTCGCTTTAGCCGCCGCGCCTCCCGCCTCTCCATCTTGGCTGCCTTCGTTATTTCCCTCTCCTGCTGTTTCTGTTCTCTTATCAATCTCCTCTCTTCTCTGCGAGCCTCTAATTCTGCTAGTTTCACCGCACGGGCTGCCTTTTCGTCGTCGTCCATTGTTGATTCGTCCACTTCTTCGAGTACTTCCTCTTCTTCTTCTTCCTTTAAGTTTTAATATAATTATTCCTTATATAATTCAAGAGTAATCTGCATGGTTTTAATGTAAAATTTATTTCATTTTTGTTATGTGAAATGTATTTTTGGTGTATGGTCTGTTGATAATAGATTTAAATAAAATAATGTTAACTAAATATTATTAGAGTGCATTACAAACCAGAAAATATCAATCAGAAACAAATCTAAAGACAAGAATTTGAAAAAAAAATCCCCGGGCCAGTATTCAAACCTGCGACCTCTTGTTATCAAGACAAGCGCGCTACCAATTGCGCCACCGAGGTTCCTACCTAGACCGGCGAATTCTTCCATCATACTTGTCCACTGTTATTTTGCATCTGCTTGATATACTAGCTTGTACTGCACATACAGAACGCTCACGAGGGCGTTATGTGATTTCACGCCTTGTTCTTAAGAAACAGATGGCGCTGTCGTCGCTACGATATAGTATAACAATAGGTCGCAGGCTCGAATCCTGGCCCGGGGAATTTTTTCAAATTCTTGTCGTTGGATTTGTTTCTGATTGATATTTTCTAGTTTGTAATGCACTCTAATAATATTTAGAGCATTCATGGCGATGGATTTCGCAAAATAAACATAATCTTAATGTAAACTAGTATAATTATTTAATAGTACTACTACATTTAATTTTCCCATCTACGATTAATTTATTTGAACGCCAAGAGAAGATAAAGCACACAGCTTTTCCTTCAGATTTTCCTCGCAGCACCCCTCTTCACCCCCGAAATCATTCGGGGGAGATTAAGAGGACAGCTCACAAACAGGCAAACAGGCACAACCAGGTGGCCCACCATGCCTGGGACCGATTCGGCACCGCGCTCACCAGCATATGTGAGTATAGTCACGACCAAGAGAGACGAAATCTAGAAAAAGCTTATGTCCAACAGTGAACGAATCAGGCTGATGGACGGATAATAATTTTTAAACGTTTCAGTAAACGAAATTTACCTCTTCTTCTTCTTGGATGTTGAAGTATAACTTGTAATTATTTTCTAATATCTGTTTGAATTCAGCGTGACTAGCTTGTATGTTGTTTCGCCTGCAAAATACAAGAAACCATCTCTAAATAAATAAATAAATTCCATAGTTGCGTTAGTTTAATGGTCAATACTATGATGTCTCAAAGTGTACAGATGTTTTACTCACAAAGTGTGTTTGGCTTTAGTTGTAGTAGTTGCGTGCACACATGTATTGCATATATTTATAATATTAATTATTCCTTATTCCTATATTTTTATTTTATGTATTCATTGTTATTTAAGTATTCTACAACTAAGACATATATCTGTATAAGTACATAATTATATATGTAAGTACATCATAAGTATTAAAGCACATATAGTTTTTTAGGTAAGGTTAACTTATCTAGTCATTAGTTTAGATTTAGAGTAACTTTAATTACGTTGTTATTATAGTTTTAATTTCTCCTAATTTAATGCTTTATGAATTAAGTCCGCCATTTTGTACTTCTTATTTGTGCAATAAAGAATTTATGATGATGATATTTTATTCAAGTGCATTGTTTTATTAAATTTAAATAAACCCAACCTTTATTATTTCCCTATACTATTATTTATTACATAAAATATCTATAGACATAGATTATTTAATTATATTACATTAAAACCGACTTCTAATCAGTGTATCTGATACACCTACATTACAAAAATATATATATTTCAATTTCAACAGCATAACCCCCTAAACGCTATAAAACGTGAACGGACCACACACACAACGTGCTTATCTGTACACGTAACTACTACAACCGTAGCTATAAATTGGGCAAAGAAAAAGAGGTGTGTCAGAATAGACATTTGTTGTTTTTGCCTAGCTTTGTAGGAGATATCCAAACAAATATATATATGTAAATTAGCCTAAGCCACGAAGAGTTCCGTCGCATCTCTTCAGATTATTACTTCCTTTTTTTGAAGATAAAGACAAACGTGTACGAATAAATGACCTCATAACGAATCTGCCATTCCTCTCAGTGACAGCCAACATCTCGATCTTATCTTCGTTCTGTTTCCGATTGTGCAGCGGCACGTTGCCCCAGACCGCGATGTTACTGAGCCCTCGCTTCACGTTGCTCTGAGCCGTCAGCACGCGCTCCTGTAGAGCGTTGATCGCCTGGTACACTTCGGCCATCCATTCTGTGACTGAAACATTTGGTAAACTTTCCATTATACACTTGGCATAGATATTTTTCGACATTTTCAGATACACTATCTGAAACTTTAGAAATTTTCTGGTATCTTCGAGTTATCTTTGACTGGGAGAATTCAGCCAAATTTAGTAGTGCTCTAACCAGGCATGAATTTAGTCATTTGAATTTTTGGGGCTTTGGCGAGGAAGGGACGTACGCAGGCAAGCGTACGTATCCAAAGGGAGGATAGTTGGGATTTATCCCCTCCAAAATATAACGAAACATACAAGGGATGGGGAAAAAAATCATATTTGGCGGCATTACTGGGACGGAAATATTGGCGAGACATTATGGAAGCTGTGGTGTGCCAAAGAGAAGAATATAGAAAAGAAACTACCCAAAATTATGCAATTTCTGGATGCATGTGGCCCCATTTTCTTTACGACCATCAGTAAGTTTATCCATAATTCTACGACGTCGGTCGACCAATAATTTTCCTGCTTATAAAGAGAATAAAATCTTTCCATAATGGAGGACAAACACCTGACTGGGCTTGCTCTATTTATTCAGCATTGACGCCAGATCCTGAAGCCATACTTGATGCAATGGCTGCTAGCGGGAACAGAAAGTATTATATATAAATATATACAGGGTGTAATCGTTAAGTGTAACCAGGCGATTATTCCGTAACTATTACAGATATCAAAAAAAAATGTACTGATATCGAAAGTTCGTTACCTAATCAGTAAAATGACATGAATAAAATTTTGAAAATCAAACGAGAAGTATCCAAAATGTTGACATTAAACATTCCCATACATTGTATTGCACAACAAGGACGTCACTTCGAACATCTGCTTTGAATACAAAATTATGTACTTACTATGAAATAAATATTATTCAATTAAAAGATAGTTTTATTACTTTGTTAGGTTAATAAACAGTTTCCTTTAATATCAGTACTAAGCTAAAATAACCTTTTAAAATAAGGAAACTAAAACCTTTCTACTAATCTCATACTAAATGTATGGGAATGTTTAATGTCAAAATTTTGGATACTTCTCGTTTGATATTCAAAAAGTTTTTGGTGTCAGTAACGTACTTTCGATATCAGTTTAAATTTTTTAGATAACTGTAATAGTTACGGAATAATCGCCTGGTTACACTTAACGATTACACCCTGTATATACATATATACAATTTACTACTCAAATAAATAAAATCACAGCCAAAGCCTTCAGAATGCTTGGGTTCATATTCAGACAATCTCAAAATTTTAAAGATCCCAATACTCTTGTTTTATTATACAATGCATTTGTCCGACATCATATTGAGTACGCGTCAACCGCCTGGAATGTTCTTTACTCTAAGTATGTAGAACTGATTGCACACATTTAGAATAAATTTTAAAATTACTAGAGTATCGATTTAAGAGATTTAACTGTACATTCACATCACTTTTTAAACGTTCGTGAGCACCGAGATCAAATATTTTTGCATACAATTTTAAATGGCCTAGTTGACTCACCATATTTTTTTTCGAATCCCAATATACAGAACTAGCTCTAAATCATTATTTGCTCTAAAATTTTCCAAGATAAACTATGCAAAAAATCGATTCATAATTAGATGTTACTGTAAATACAATGAACGTATTTACATAAAGCTATATATAACGCTGACACTTTTAATGAAGAGATATCCAGACACAAAAATGTTATATGTTCTATTCCTAAATAAAAGAAATAACATAATATGTTTATATCAGTGTTTTAGCTTCTCAGTATAAATTAATATTATTACACATTAAAAAGAGACAAAAAGAGAGAAAGTATTAGTGGAAACTTCACTGGCATATGTATTTAGTTTATGTATCAATTTTTATGTGTAAGTTAATGCTATAATAAAAGAGTAGAACCCGGTGTCTCTGTACATTGAAGAAAAGTAATAAAATAAAGGAACACAAATCAGCGATTTTTTTATTATTTTCAATCTGCCTGTCTGTCTGTTTGTTCGCGCACATCTCCGAAACTACTGAACGGATTTTCATGTAGTTTTCACAGGTGGACAGAGCTTAATTTGGATTAGAATATAGGTTATGTTTAATTAAAATCAGATGTCGAAAAAAAAAGTTATTTAATTTGGAATTTACTTTTCTACTGTTAGAAGTTACACAGCAAATATTAATTTCTGGTGATGAATGTTTAAGACGTCACTAGTGATTGATTAAAAGACGTCTTAACTTTTAGCACATAAAACAATCAACAGATGGCGCTGTTCATTATGAGAACGCGCATAGATAAATATTTAATTATTTATTTTAAAAAGCGTCACCTATTTTGGTAAATAAAAAGTTTTATTGTGAAATTAGTTGCAGCAGTTATTCTTTGATGAAACGAGCTAGGTACAATAATAAGATAACTGAAAACTGTAAAGCTATTAAATACTAATAAAAACTTTCAAATAAAAGAGGTATGTCTGTCTGTACATTGATGATATTCCAAAAAGAACAGCGTTGTAGGATATTGATACAAAAAAAACTATTTTTTCTCGGTATTTCATACATCACGCAAAAACTACTGAACGGGTTTTGACGCGGTTAACACTGGACGATCCTCAACAGTGAGACATGGATTACAAAGAAAGATCACTGTTCGATAACTTATTATCCAACTTAATAACTGGGATACTTTTTATTGCGGGATTCCCAAGAGATTACACTGTGGCCGCTTTGTCTTCTCCCACGCGGACGAAGTCGCGGGCAACAGCTGGTATAGTTATATACGTACATCCCGGTCACATTATCTCGAGACCTCGCTGGAATGCGAACCACCCGCCCCCGTTCTCCTTTCACCTCCCCGCGCTCTGTATCTGAGCGCGGACGCGACGTGACGTCATCGACGCCAGGTCTCGAGATAATGTGACCGGGTTGTATATTGTCTATACAAAATAATAGGATACAGTCATTTTGGCGATTTCTTTCACATTATAAAACCTCCCTCCCCCTCCGAACCAAGTCTGGATAAGTTATTGTGCGCGGGGGTATACTGCGCAGGTGATAGATAACTTCACGTACGTTTTCTGTACCGGCCAAAACTGTAGCGACTCACAGTCATCGTCCCACGTGAGCTCCTCGACTCCTCTCCCCAGCAGCTGATCAATAGCGGAGATCTCCTTCTCGATCAGCGCGACCTCAGTCTCATGACTACCCTCGCGGATGGCGTTGTACCACGCGATAGCGCGATTAAGGAGGCTCATATCGGACTAGAAATATACAAAATTAAACATGCCTTAGTACTTCAGGGAACTGTCGTAGATACAATTTCTGCGAGAGTCGGGTTATATCAAAAAGTTATTGATGTCATTTTACTGATTAGGTAACGTACTTTTGATATCAGTTTAAATTTTTTTGATAACTGTAATAGTTACGGAATAATCGCCTGGTTACACTTAACGATTACAGCCTGTATATACATATATACAATTTACTACCCAAATAAATAAAATCACAGCCAAAGCCTTCAGAATGCTTGGGTTCATATTCAGACAATGTCAAAATATTAAAGATCCCAATACTCTTGTTTTATTATACAATGCATTTGTCCGACATCATATTGAGTACGCGTCAACCGTCTGGAATCTTCTTTACTCTAGTATGTAGAACTGATTGAACACATTTAAAAAGACTTGAGTATCGATCTGTACATTCACATCACTTTTAAACGTCGTGAGCACCGAGATCAAATATTTTTGCATACAATTTTAAATAGAGATGAAACGGATATCCGGTTACTATCCGGTATCCGGCCTACCCGGCCATATTTTTGGTATCCGGTATCCGGCCGGATAGTACCCAGTATCCGGCCGGTTACCGGACTCAGCATACAAGGGTCGGCCCTCAAAAAGTCACCTGTAATTTTTCGTTGCGAGCGTAAAGATCCAATCCCTCTTGAGGTATTCCTTGTTTCTCCAAATACAGCATGTAGCGTATTTCACGCAGGAGCATTGCTAACTGAAAAAGATATATGTTCATATTGGGTGCAAACCTATGAAATGTCCGTTTTGTATGGAGAATTTGAAGTAAGCTCAATTTTCAGTACTAACACTTTTGCATTTTTATAGGAATGAGAAATCTAAATTTTATATTCTTTTTGTGTTCGAATAAGACAACAGTAGATTAAATTTTGAAAAGTGTCAGCCGTAAAAAAAATATTAAGAATCTTATCATAGAAATGGATGGCATTTAAGACGAACTGTATTTGAAGATTTAATTTTAGTTACTTGAGAATTCAAATTTGGTAAAATTTCAACTGTAAAGCTTCCAGTGAGTCTTCTCCCTTAAAACAATTATTGGTGGAACTAATGTGCGGAGACACATTAAAGGAAGCGAGATAAACGGCTTTGATTGATTGACAATAAAAACGAAAAATTAATACATCACGTATTAATTTTTGTTTTTATACAAACCTTGAAATCAACTTTCAAACAAATAATGGAAATAGCTATTGAATTACGCGAGTTATCTCGTGAAATCTCATGAATATGATTTTTTTGTCAGGATCTCTGTCAAATAATGAAAAACTTTCATATACATAATTATTTACAAGACTGATGCCGAACAATAAAGTTCGCGAAATATATCTCTAAATGTGTTTTTTAAAGATATATAAATATAAATAATAATAAAAAATATGATAAATATATATAAATATTATAATCTTAATAACCGCCGATTTCAGGTCGCTCAACGAGCCATGGAGCGGGCTATGCTTGGGATATCTCTGATGGATAAAATCCGAAACGAAGATATCCGTCAAAGATCGAAAGTGACCGACATAGCCTGCCGAATCAGTAAGTTGAAGTGGCAGTGGACTGGCCATATTTGTCGCTGACGTGATAACCGTTGGGGCCGTTAGGCATTGGAATGGAGATCACGTACAGAAAAGCGCAGCGTAGGCCGCCCTCGTGCCCGCTGGGCTGACGATCTGAAGGACGTTGCGGGTGGCGGCTGGATGAGGATGACTGAGGATCGCCAAGAGTGGCGTAATATTGGGGAGGCCTGTGTCCATCAGTGGACGAATACGGGCTGATGGATGGATAGTAGAACTCACCTCAGGACTGAAGTTGTTCCTAACGTAAGGCGGATCCCGATAGATGAGGTTCTTCGCGAGATGGGTCTTGCAGATGTTGGGCACCGTCACGCACCAAGCCTTGAACGTTTTGTCTTCCATCGTGTTCAGGTAACCGAGCATCTCGTTTTGTTTCTGTTTCAGATATAACGCGTTTTTCGAGTCGATGATACTGTAAAAAAAAATCGCAAGAAACATCACCAAAAATATTAGTTTTCCATTAACTGCGTGAGTAATAATAAAAGTAACTAATAAAAACAAAGCAAACGTAGCCGAAAAAAATACTCGGTTACGGACACCTTGGAAGATGTAAAAACTAACATTAGCCGAGAATATCTAGTTTCCAGTCCAGTTAAAAGGGACAAAACTATGCTAGTGAGCGAGATAGGTTTACGATTTAAGCATGCGCCTTTTCAAAGAGATAGTAAGCAGTATCGTTTAGTCCCTACTTTTGAACGCAACTTTAGCTAGTTTTTCCCAATGAACGCGTCTCCTGTACTGAAATATCAGTACATATCAGTGCCGCTAGCGGTGTTTTCACAATGGGTTAAAATGCCACAAGGCTTGTGGCATTTTAGCGCATCTTCTTAGTATGCCACTAAGTGTATAAAAGTGTGTTTGCGGCAAGATAGTACGACCGACTATATTCCCGTAAACTGCGCTTGCAACAGTTGCAACGTGCTCGCAAAAATATTTTTTGTGTATATCATGAATTCTGTTAATTAAAACTATGGGGGTCGCCTCGCTCCGCCCCGCTTCATTCGGCTCCCCAAGTATATTCACATGTAAACCTAACAAGCTTCTCCTCACTCACTCCGCTCGTCGTCGCACCTATTTTTGACTTTTTGTTGAAAGAATTTCGTAAATTTCCTAATAAATTTCGTAATTTTTTTGTATTTATTATTATAAATAATAAACACAAAAAAAAGAAAAACTCCCGACAAGGATTCGGACCCTAATACCTGGCTTCTTAAATGTAGTGCTCTTCCCACTGCACCAATGATTCCATATCTGAAGTCACGTGACACGTGGCGTATAGCCTTGTGGCATTTTAACCCTTTGTAATAAAATAGCGGCACTGTAATAGCTGTGGATACAGTGCCACTAGCGGTGTTTTATTACAATGGGTTAAAATGCCACAAAGCTTGTGGCGTTTACGTGCATCCTCTTAGACTGCCGCTAAGTGTATACGGCCAAATCACAAGCCTTGCCTTGGGGTTTTTTAACCCATTGTAATATAAACTTCCTATTTTTTATAGTAACTGATTAATTAGTTATAGCAAAGCTCAAAACTTTTGGGATTTTTGAAAAATTCCTTTTATTACCGAAGTTAGCAATAGCGATATTTATTACTTTGAGTATGCAATCGTATCAGATGACGTCACGAGACTTGGCGTTTAGCGTACTTTGATTGCCGGAAACTTCGTAACTTTTTGAGATATCGAAAAAATAATTTTACTACTGTTTTTAGCTTTATAAACGCAACTGAATTTCATAAAAATCTTCATGTAGCAGACGGGCCCATTCAGGAGCTATTGCTCAGGTCGAGGAACTTCTATTCTAAGTGCAATCAAGACAATAAGACACTAACGGATCCTCAAATACGATGAACTCCTCCATGGGCCACTGTATCCTTCTCCGCAACTTGTGTATCCACCACAGCACTCCACCCACCGGCGGGAGGTACGGGTCCACCATTGGCTTCTCCGGACCTTTTGTTAGTTTCTAAATAAATATATTAACAAATTAACAATATATCATTGCAGTAAAAAAACGCAAAAGAAAAGTAAATCTGGATGTGAGGAACTCTGAACCGGGTTTCGAACCCGGGACCTCTCGCTTACCTGGCGATTGCTCTACTAACTGAGCTATCCAGGTCTCAACACAACTCGTGAATTTACCGATGTGCTTTCCCATACTGTAATAATATTTTATAAATACCCATTTTTACAGTGAGCCACTTGGCGCCTAGATGACGCTAGTGTATTCAAAGCTAGTCAACGACCATTATATTAACAAATTTTAATAGAATATAGCACAATCCGAAAGATCCATATTACTACATCAAATTCAAATGAACCAGACTACAAGCAACTCACAGCAACTTCTTCGTCATAGATCTCCTTGACAGTGTCGAGGTTAGCGTGCATCATGTCGAGCAGGCGGTCTAGCTTCGGCTTCAACTCGCTCTTTATTATAGGCCGGTGGTACAGGTCGCCGATTATTTGGAAAAACTTTAACAAAACAATACCAGTTTTATTTATACAGTCATCTTCTAAAAACATCAACTTTAGTGTAAGAGTAAAAAATGTTGATAATATGTTTATGAATTTTTATTTAAATATTTCTGCCTTATGTCTTCTGTCTCCTTATTGAATACTAGCTTCTGCCCGCGTCTTCACCCGTGTCCAAATCAAAAAACCGCATCCAAATCGGTTCTGTGGTTTCGGAGATATGCGTGAACAAACAGACAGAGAGAAATGAATTCGAAAAATCGCTGATTTCTGTTCAATTACTCTTCTTTAGTCATCCCCTTTCTATTTTTATTACTTTTCTTGAATGTACAGACACACCGGGTTCTACTCTTTTATTATGTAATATTATATATATATATATATATATATATATATAAATAACGCTGCCTCAAAAAAAAAACGTATCTCAGTGCGTTAAGGTTCAAGCATTTTAGTTTGATGAAACTCAATAATAATAGGAAAACAATAATACCAACGGTTGATTATTAAATGTTTACAATAAGTAGGAAGGTGTAATTTTTGTACCTACCTATTAATTTATTTATTTATTATTTTAGTGCATGCAATCTTAACTATATAAATAAAACGCATTAATATAAACATCATTTTCCTACATCGTCGCCTTAAAACGCTATAAAGTCCGCGAGGCTTAACAACAACAATAAACTTTAACAAACTAAATCAACAAAACTTTAACAAACTAAATCAACAAAACAACAAATAAAGGCAACAAAAACAATAAACTATAACAAACAGATTCAACGATAAACTTAACGAATCATAGATTTTAATTCCTCGAAGGTACTTTTCATGGAACGCGCGCGTGTGTAGTGTACGGACGTAGCACTAACACTAACGCATAGTGTTGACACAATGACATCTGCTAAATGGCGAGCGGGGAGTGTGGTGCGGCACGCTGGCGGGTGTGCTCCGCGCCCTCGCTCCTGTAACGTCCCCCTGACACCGTAAAACGACTATTGCGTCGCCTCTTGCGGCTATCTTCAGAGGCGACTAAGATTGGCGCGCACTGTATACGCGGGTCTGTTTCTTGGGAAAATTGGTTCGGTATGATCAGTAGAATACGTGGTTTCATTTGTAGCAGTCTATTTACACTCGGTATATCAGTTCAACAATAGTATTTTGTACAACTGTTCCTTCGTTTCGTAATAGTTTTGCACGAGTGTCCCAATGTCTAATTATGTTCGGTTGCACACAAAACTACTACGATCATCAAAAATATCGTCTTTATTAATAAATATATATCGTTTATGAACCTCGTGGGTGCGTCGTTTCGGTGATGCGGCTTGAAGGCCAATCAGGATAAAGGGGGCGTGGCATAGAGAAATAAGGTCGGGACTTACTTCTCGTCTCTGTTGTTGATTAGTGGGTCTACCGCGTAATTCTCATTTTCATCAACATCAACTTGAGATTGAAATTTTACGTGCGTGCGACGACGCCCGCCTAACATGCCATCTCTTTTGCACGCGTTGAATTTCGCATGCATTTGCTTGAAGTTGATACAAATGAGAATTACGCGGTAGAGCCCTAGGTCTCTAGCGGTTTAATAATAAATTGGGCCAATCACAGCGCAGAATCACGGTGTTACAATATAATAACATCATAATGTAATATTATAACAAACTGCTTTTGATGTTGCAGTTGCCTTATGGGAGTAAATAAATGCGTATAAAATTCACCTTATAGAACTGTTCGAGATTATGGCACTCGTCCAGGCCCTGCGAGAATATGGAGGCGAGTTTCCTGTCGACGTCATCGAGTATGTCCATGTGCTTCCCGTAGTCGACCTCGAAGCTGTCGTCCTCCGGGTCGGCCGGGTCGTACGTGATGTTGCCGAGGTTCTGGTACTTTACTGTGTACTCGTCTAGAAGCTACAATCAATTTATTCACAAACAAATAACGCTTGTCCAGACTAAATGTACACAAATATTCGCTTAGTGCCCCAAAAGTGTATTATCATATCGTTCGTAACCGGTGAAGATGTAATTGTATACTCTAAAGGTTGATTTATCAATAATGATTTTACTACGTTTAAAAAGGTAGAGTTTTAAAATAAATACATCATACATACATATTCAGGGTGTTTAGGACATCGATATAAATATTTTGAGGGATGATAAAGGAAGTGATTTTGATCATTTCTGACTGAATTTACTATTATGCAAAGCTTTGTAGTTTTCGAGTTACATTTTTCAGTTTTGTCTACTTAAAATTAGGTAACTGCAATTAAAAAATAATAAAACACTATTTATGGCTAAAAATAATAATTTAAGTATTTGCTAAAAGGCGAGCTTATATATGAAAGAGATATCTACCAGCATACCCTTAGTGATAGAATGGAAGTGAGTATTTCATAAGTGCACACAAAAACAAAAAACTGAGTTAAAAAATCTAACAATTAAATACTAGTCTACATAAATTAACTGTAATACAAATAAAATAAATAAATACTTATAAAAATAATATATAAAAATTTATATACACACTAAAAATTAATAAAAATAATAAACATTATTACAAAACAAAATAATTATGAATAGTATCATTATAAATACATATATTATATGTGAAAAAGGAAAAAAATACAAAAAATACTCTTAAGTCTCTTCTTGAAAATGTCAATAGTTAGACTATGATTTTTTTTTATTATCTTCTCCTATTTTGCGCTAGCCGGAGACGCAGTGGTTGTCGTAACAGCCACTTTTCAAGGCACGCTGAAATGAACATTATTTCAATGTCGTTTCCGTTGATATTTATACCGACACATCGAGTTGCTTATTTAGCGTGGTCATACGCCTTAAGGGAATAAAAGGAAGCAATAACTCTTCGACTGACTGCACTGACATGAGCACACCATGATAGGTTAGAGTCAAATATGACACCAATATTTTTAACATTGTCAGCGTACGCAATGGGAGTGCTGTTGAAAAAGACCTGCGAAATAGATGTTTCTTCGTACTGTTCGTCTTTATGTTCATTTTCACTTCTTTTAGAACACACCGATCTTGTTATTTTGTGTAATTGAAGTGTAATAAGAAATAATTTGGAGGAATATTCTATTTTTAGCCATACATTGTGTTCATTTTAAATAGACAAAACTGAAAAATTTCTATATCTCGAAAATTACAAAACTTTGCACTATAGTAGTAAATTTAGTCAGAAATGTTCAAAATCGCTTCCTCAATCGCCCGTGAAAATATTTACATCGATGTCTCAACGTCTAATATCTTGAAATTTTAAAATAAATTTAGTATTTTATTGGTAACAGAGCTTGGTTTTCTCAGTCCAGGGACTTCCGCAAAAATCTACGGAAGTCGGTAACGGACGAATGACTGAAAACAACTGCCTGTAACCACTCTCTCGGTACGGGTTGTTGGTTGCAGCTGTATAGGAGTAACAAATAAAGTGCCACGGACCTTTAAGCACTCGTTACTGAGTATCTTTCCCCTCAGCCCACAGAACTCGACCTTCTCCAGCTTGAGTATCTCGACGGTGGCCTCGAGAACGCTCTCGATCATCCGCAGCCGCTTCATGTACACGTTGAAGCGCATAAACACGCGGTCGAAGTCGAACGACCAACGCACGGGAGCCACGCCCGCCGGGAAGAACGTCTGCACTTTGTCACGGTTCATCTCGTATGTCGCTCTGGATGTAGAATATTGTTAAATGTTACGTTGTACGACAGAATGCGATCTTAGGTGACACATAGTAACGTATCGTATCAATAAAATATCTAAGTAAAGATGCCCAATGTAAGACGAGACCAGGGGCTTATTACCTTACTTTTAAACCTATCGCTATCGCTTTCGAAGGTATCTTGATTGGATAGAAATCATCCACCCATCAGCCTAGTTCGTCCACTGCTGGATATAGGCCTTTCCGAGATTTCGCTACTCTTGGTGGTCCTCCTGGAAGAAATGCCCATACTCACACACGCTGTGCAGGCGGGTTGGTGAGCGCGGTGCCGAAACCTTCGCACCAGTGACGCCGATGCCCGTCAATAGTCTGTTTTATATATGGTTCGGCAATTTGGGATGGATATTCCGTCATCAAACGGTCCCAGGCATGTTGGGCTACCTGGTTGTGCCTGTTTGAGAGCTGTCCTCTTACTCTCTCCGAATAACTCCACGATGGTTTGCGAGTAAGATGGTGGTACCTCCACAGTCGAGCCCGACATCAGCTCTACCACCTACCTATATAGAAATTATGTGTGACGTCATTTCTAGCCACTTATTATACCTTTGAAAGCGATAGCGATATATGTTAAAGTTAGACAATAAAGCTTCAGGCCTATCTTGTTCTTGGCATTTTCTGCATCGTACTAAAAAGATCGCGGTTCGTTATATCGATAAGACAATGTGAGTATACCTAGATGGCAAGCGAACCATTGGTACGCGTCGCATGGTATTCGTCAGCGCGCATAACATTTATGCGGACAAGAGTCATGATTCCTACTGGATAGTTAACTTTGTATGGAAAAATTAATAAAGTGCAAATACATTACCATGGCTTTTTTTTGAACCAACCAAAATTAACAAATTTTTACCTATAAACATAATATTCGATAAATTCTGTTCAGGAACAAGTGTTTCTTTCTTCAACTCATAAATCTTCAGCATAAAACTTGTAATATTTTCAACAACTTACAGAAAATGATCCAATATGGCTTTGGCTTTTCTCAACTTGGCGAGTTGTTCGTCAGTTTCCCCGGTGAATATCGTCGGCGGATCGATCGCGTTAGAGCATTGCTGGATGACGAGGTTGCAGAATTCTCGCAACAACGCTGAAACACAACAAAAAACAAATCATATAACCACTTCAAAGACGAAGTTTTAATTCTATGGAATTGTGACAGTTCAAGGAAAGTGATTGAGCTATGCAAGGAAGCTTTACTTTTTCGACTTTAGGTGAGCGTATACGCGATCTGCCTACTCCACGCTAAGACTGAAACAAATCATACACTAACTACAACGGTTTTAAAGGTACGAGCAATGGTGGGGGAATGCGCAGAGGTAATTTATTGGAACTGTTTGGAGGACAGAAGGGGGGCGCGACGAGAGGGCACGCGCCGCGCGGCTATGATTGGTTTGTTATTCGCACTCTGTTTCCCGCGCTTTTACCGCACGTCTCCGGGACCTAAGGTACAGTCGCGTACACAAATATTTTTATTAATTTCTGTCTTTGTGACCTGCAATTTAGGTATCAAGATGCCAAAAAGAAACAAAGTTTTGACTAGACAGGCAAGGAAAATGGTATACGACGTGCACTGTTTTATGAAAACGGAGACTTAGCAAATAGTTGAAGGTGAAATATTTTTTTTTTCGTATTCGTCGGTAGATGTTACAGTACAGTAACTGTTACACAGTTAAAGTAGTATATTTTTCGATAACTAATTTTGCCACTGCTCAGATAGTATAACAGTGTGCAGCATTTCGCTGGGATTTAATTTGTTTTCCGGAGGCTTTATTATTTATCAATAAAAATGGCGGCGTAAATCTACGCTGATAGATCCATACCGGTGAACGTTTTTCGTATGAATGTAGTAGATAATATTTTTTCACTTACGTATAAGTTTTTCGACATTGCAAAAATATCTAGAGTTGCCCCACAGCAGGCCGATGCAATGGAATATCGGCCTTATGAACACCTTGGATTCAATGAAGTCATTGACCTCGAAGTTTTCAAACTGTTGTATGAGCGGCCGCTGGTACACGTAGATATCGCGACATTCCACGATGGCTGAAACAGTTCCGTTATTGGGTTTTATAAGTATAGGTGGCTGTGTTTTGTTCGACATAAAACGCAAAAATGTACAGCGGGTCTACCGCGTAATTCTGATTTTCATCAACATCAACTTGAGATTGAAATTTGACGTGCGTGCAAAAGAGATGGCATGTTAGGCGGACGTCCTCGCACGCACTTAAAATTTCAATCTCAAGTTGATGTTGATGAAAATCAGAATTACGTAGTAGATCCACAGGTCCTTGTAGTAAAAAATGCACATTGTATCGTAACTTCATCTCTGTCGGACGAAGCACTAACAGTCCGGTGAGAGACGCTGTACAAAGCCGAATATGGTCGATGTGCATTATTTACTGCCGCGACCTGCAGTTTTTACTATATGGGACAGGTAGACAAAGGTATTTTATTTATTTTTTTGCCTTCATGACATAATTTTATCTTGTCTTGTATTTTTTATCTCTTTATTCAATTAAATATAGGCTTACTTTTTACATTTAGTTGTAACTAATATAATGAAGAAAAAAACATGATCTTGCTAAGTTTCTTGCCCTTCTTCTTAGCAAGACCAATCGAATGCGCGGAGTTAGGAATATATTTATAACATTATTTATTCCTATATTTTTATTTTATTCAAGTGTATTTTTTTTTAATAAATTAAGTATACCCAAACTTTATTATTCCAAGATTATGTTTATTTTTGCGAAATTAATCCATCGCTATGAATACTCTAATTATTATTAGAGTGCATTACAAACTAGAAAATATCAATCAGAAATAAACCCAAAGACAAGAATTTGAAAAAATTCCCCGGGCCAGGATTCGAACCTGCGACCTCTTGTTATCAAGACAAGCGCGCTACCAATTGCGCCACCGAGGTTCCTACCCAGACCGGTGAATTCTTCCATCATACTTACCCACTGTTATTTTTGCTTCTGCCTGATAATTAGTTAATGAGAACTGTGAATTTCTTAACTGTCTGAAGCAACAATATTGTAGCGACGACAGCGCCATCTGCTTCTTAAGAACAAGGCGTAAAATAACATAAGGCCCTCGTGAGCGTTCTATATGTGCAGTACAGGCTTTATTATTCCCCTGCATATTTCCCCATATTATTATTTATGACATAAAACTATTACGTATACATATATATTATTTAATTACTTATATTACATTAAAACTGACCTGTAGACATGTAATAAGTGTATCTGTTATACCTACATTACATAAATAAACATATTTCACCGCCCCGAAAAAGGAAATGCCGGTCAGTCCGATTTCCCAACTAATCTTTATGCGCATCTCACAGGGGATTCTCTATTTATATTAAGTGAAATTTATTTATCGGTATTTGACAGAATCAGTAACACTAAACTCAGTTCTATTTATATGAAAATAATCATTCTTAAGTTTAATATTATGAATATTAAACTTAAGAATAATTATACTATAAGAATTTATCTTGCATTTTTTTACTTATTTTTATTTTATAAGCTTTTTAAAGGATTTTTTTTTGTCTCCGTTGAGCATTTTTGCGAGCTATCACGAGACAAGTGCCAAATAATTAATCATTGTGTCCCATGCAAGTGAGCAATTAGGGCTATTCTTTAACATGGACAAAGACGCGGACAAAATGCTTATTCTCTTAAACTACACTACTGTTTGGATTTCATGCAATTTTCTATTGTACAATGGGTTTTAGATAAATGCTTATGCCTGATTCAAGTGTGTCGGGGGTTTTTTTTAATTTTAGTTTTAACTAGTCAAGGAATGAGCTCAGAGCCTCCTCTAAAAGAGTACCAGTGCAACATAATTTTATACTAGCCTGTAAAGTGGCAGGAAATAATATTGTAAATCAATTGTTATCAATAATCAAGAATAGAATAGTAGTTTATGCTACAAGGGCGCAAAGTAATAAATTACGAGGACGATTTAAAATACGAGCGTAGCGAGTGTTTTAAACGTAACCGAGTAATTTGTTCCTTTGCGCCCGTGTATCATATTTCAATGCATAGTGTGAGGAAATAAAACAAATATAATCTTGTGAACTTTAAATTATATTGGCTCAAAAGAACTGTATCCAGAGCCGTTAAACAGTGAAAAAAAAAGTATAACATTTATGGTACACAGAAAAGGCTGCAGATTAGCCAACCATTGTAAATAAATTAAAAAATAATAATAATAATAAAGCCTTAGGGCAAAATAATCGACTTTCTGTTCGGTTTTGATGCATAAAAAGTAGGCCTTTACGAGCACATGCATTGAAAAAATATAAAAACAATAGGGCTAGTGTGAAGACAAGACAAAACAAATACTCTTCATTGTGCACCATATAAAAGAAAACATAAAGTAGAAAAAAAAATTTGGTGTAATGATAACGAGAGCCTTATCTAACCCGCCACAACATTGGTGAGCATAGTCTTGAAGCAGTCTAGATAGACACTCTTGGTGTCCTCCAGGTAATGCGCCATTCTCTTGACTCTCGGGTCACGGAGCTGCGTGTAGATACCTTCTAAGTTCTTCAGTCTGTCTGCATAGAACTGTATATCGGCTGCCGGTAGAGGAAACTTCGTCCTTTTGAATGCTGAAAATTTCATACATTATTTACAGTTCGGTTCATTAAAAGTTTTTAATACAGGGCTAAACAATCAGCAAAAAATTTTAAATACAAATAAACTTAAAACATTTTAAAATCACAAAAAATAATTATTACATGTTTCTTTTAGCAATGTTTGTCGACGAAATTGTTAGGACGGAGTTTGACATTTTGACAAAAAGAAACTACAACACTGTAACTGCAGTTTACCGTAATTTTATTACAATTGATAAGGTAAATTTGACTAAATGCTTGAATCTCGTCTTAGGTACCGAGGTGTGAAGGGTAATCCTACGAAGTCTACTTAGCCATGGTTGTAGTAGTGACGTGTACAGATACGCGTGTTTTGTGTGCGTTGCGCGTTTTGTAAGCGCTCCCGAGGTTACGCACACCAGATAAAGTGCGTGTGCGTGCACTACTACAACCATAGGTTGGCTATGGCTGTAGTAGTGACGTGTACAGATACGCTTGTTTTGTGTGTTGCGCGTTTTGTAAGCGCTCCCGAGGTTACGCACACTAGAGAAAGTGCGTGTGCATGCACTACTACAACCATAGGTAAGAAGACTTAGTAGAATAAAACATATGTACTGTCAACCATTCCATGAAACCACCAAGTGACATACATACCTATGTACGAGTCTTCGGTCAACAAATCGTGCACCTGTTGTGTCCATTTTATTATTGCTCCTTCTATATTAGTTTTTAGCTGTAAATCTACATCTTCAGTTTCACTGAAATTAATTCAAAAGTAGCATTAAATAATGTTTGAGTTTGCAAATCCATCCATCAGCCTAATTCGTCCACTGCTGGACATAAGTCTTTCCAGGACTTTGCCACTCCCGGTGGTCATCCTGGAAGAATTGCCCATACTCACTCACACACGCTGGGCAGGTGGGTTGGTGAGCGCGGCGCCGAAACCCTCGCACCAGTGAAGCCGCTGCACGTCACCAGTCTGTTCCATATAAGGCCCGGCTATTAGGGATGGATATACCGCCATCCATCGGTCCCAGGCATGGTGGGCTACCTGGTTTTTTGCCTGTGAGCTGTCCTCTTACTCTCTCCCGAATTAAATCGAGGGGGTCTCCAAGTAAGATGGTGGTACCTCCACAGTCGAGCCCGGCATCAGCTCTACCACCTGATTAACAGTTTGCAAATAATATTCCTCAAAGGTCACAGTCACAACATACCCCTCTTTCATCGTTGTTTCTGCATGATAAATGTTTTCCACACCCTCAGGCATTGGCAACATTACTTGGCTGGACATTTCACCTTTCAACTGAAAACAAATTGGTAGTTATCGGAACAATATTCTGCATAGGAATAGATTAAAGGAAGGCAGGTAAACCAAAAACTAAAAGCGACACAGAGTTATTTAAATACGAACGAAGGCTACATAAATTTTCTGGTCATACTCTTACATAAATAGAATCAAACCTGGTGCATCAAATTCCTCAACTCATTGACATGCCGCCTCATGTCTTGCTGCACAATTTTAGGCCAGCCCCTTTGGTTCTCAGGGTTACAGAGCATCGGCCCTATCACCTCATCAGCTAGCACTGTGAGGTCCATCAGGACATTGCCTGATGTCTCACCTATTATCACATTCTGGAAAAAGGACAAAACTAATGTTAAAGTAGTCTATGAGTTTTATAAAAAATAATAGCTTTTCCCGCAACTTTGAGAGTGCTAAACACTGAGTTAAGCTTAAAGATACAAATACTTTTATTTTTTATAAGTATAAAAAAAAAACATTAATTAATATATTTCGATATATTTCGTTAGACTCCTTCGATGGGGTTGTTTAACTAGCAGTTTAGTTTCATAAAAGCGAGTATAGATCACCAACAAAATATAGTTCAGGTGGTAGAGCTGATGCCGGGCTCGGCATCTTGCTTGGAAACCCCCTCGAAGTAATTCGGGGGAGAGTAAGAGGACAGCTCACAGGCAAAAATCCAGGAGGCCCACTATGCCTGGGACCGATGGATGGCGGTATATCCATCCCTAATAGCCGGGCCTTATACGGAACAGATTGGTGACGGGCAGCGGCGTCACTGGTGCGAGGGTTCCGGCACCGCGCTCACCAACCCGCCTGCCCAGCGTGTGTAAGTATGGGCAATTCTTCCAGGATGACCGCCGCCGGGAGTGGCAAAGTCCTGGAAAGGCTTATGTCCAGCAGTGGACGAACTAGGCTGATGGATGGATGGATGGATAGTTCTTGTAAGAATTTATGCTTCAATACTCACTTGTCGAAATTTTTTTTGTGTGAGTGGTATAGGGGCGCTTCTTATGAAGTAGACCATCTTCCCTCGAGATATGGAGGGAAACTGTAGCGATGCAGCGAGCAAACCTACTGTGTTCAAACGGAAAACTATCATGTTGTACTTCGGTATGTCGAAGAACCTCTGCAACAGATGCTGAAAGCAAAATAGAAAAGCCATTTATAACTGGGTGTTAAGATGAAGTTGCGGAAGCCGGAAAAGTTACATAGCTACCCAAGCAAAATGTATGAAACAACAAATTTTCTTCTCTCGATTTCTCAATTTTTTTCACGGAAATTCGTATGGACTAGTACTATCGCTAATTTTCGTCTTCTGCAACTTCATCTTAACAACCTGTATAAGTCCTTAGCTATTTCAAAAAAAAAAATTATGAAATCTTATCAATTCAGTAGAAAAAAACGGCAATACAGGCTAAAAAGTATATAAAAAAACTGGTCAAGTAAAAGTCAGACTAGGGTTCCGTAATTCAACAGTTTTGGGAACAGAAAATTTAATTTTGTCATTTTGTATTCATGAATTTTTCAACCGCTATATTTTTTCTGTAATCTTTATGTACCATGATTTTTTTCATATTTTTCGGTCCACCAGTTTTGGTCCAGACCAGACATACATGTTTATGTGGTTTTTCGAGGATTTCTCGAAATAGTTGCAAGTAAATATAACCATATCAGCCCTTTAATACATACAATTTGATACCCATATTTAATGTATTTTTATGAAATATTTTTTTCTTTTATTAACTAATTGGCCAGTTATGTATGACCTATAATCATCATTTTTTTTTCATATTTTAATGTCCACCAGTTTCGGATATAAGGGGGACATACATTTTTTCTGTGGTTTTTCATAGATGCGTGGAAGGGTGGTGCCTTGGGTTTTTGGGTTTCCAAAAAACGACCTTTCGCAATTCCGCGAGTTTCCAAATTTTTATTTAATAAACAAATTCAGTTACTCTTGTTCCCAAAACCAAGATGGGGTACAGTCAGCATCAGAAGCAAGTTATAATAGCATAAATAAATCTTTTTTCTACTATGACCTACTTACTTATTGTTATGAACCGTTTAGTTAACAGAAATTGCAAGTTGATTTTCCAGGTGGCTTTCGTTGTAAAGCTATTGTTAAGTTTGCCAACCCGTTTCCGAGAAATAAGAAGGCGGTCTTCGTGCATGTGTAACAATATAGTAAATGAAAGCGTTATAGTAATAAAGACGTCTATTTTCTATAAATAATAACTGCGAGATAGATCTAAATACAATTATATTAATTAAAAAGGAACACATTAGATAAGTAATAGTATAAATTAATAATCACTTGCTCCCGCTGTCGACTGTAAATTTTTGGAAACTAAAAGGAAATCAATTTCATAAATAAAATATTTCTTGGAAACTGGAAGAATTAATGTATGGAGTTTTGATTTTCTAGAGAACAAAAGAATTGGAAACCCAAGGCACCACCCGTCTCGAAATCAGTGACAGTAAATATATTTTAAGGTGGATATTTCTACAATCAGCTCTTTCATATCTACAATTTGATACCCATATTGTATTTTTAGGATTTCGTTTTCTCTCTATTGTGTGGGAATTATTTTGAACAATTTAAAAATTTTCTATTTTTTTTTTACACCATGTTATGTGGGCTGTCTAATTTTATTTTTGTGCTAAATTTCAAGTCTTTATCTTTAATGGTGCTAAAGTTATGAGACTGTAACATACAAACAGACAGACGGACAACGGAGTCTCACCATTAAGTTTCCTTTTGTACATCTTAGGTACTACGGAATCCTAAAAATTTAAAATTTATTTTTTTATGGTACTTAGTTGATTTGATGGATTTGGAAGATGCGAAAAAGGGAGGAAGGCATCACTATATGTGTGCATGTTTAAAATTTCAACTTTTGTAGTCAATTCTTATAGTAATTTATAGCCTCAAGTTAAGTGCAGAATATCTTGGAAAATAATCTGTGGAAGCCAATTCAGCGGTGAGAACCTATAGTCCCAATGTCACATTCTGTGCAGTTTGGCTTCAATATTGTAAAGAAATCTTGTTAGGTATGTCTTGGTAAATAAATAATAATAATGCAACTGAGATACCATTCAGTTTCATGGTTTTTGGCCATTTCCAAATCGCAGAGCATAATAGTATATACGGTAATAAGTATTACCCTTTCGTCTCCAGTAATGAACTTTAACCATTTCTCAATTTTCAGTCTGAGGCTCCTGATTAAATAATCACTTATGAACTCTAGTCGAGTATCTACGTCTTCCTTCTGTAAAATAAAAGTTTATTTAACAATAATAAGCAAAAACAACTAGGGTGAAACATCTATTAAAATCCCTACTTACGACTTCGCCCATTTCACAAGAATCTACTGTAAATACTTTCGTTTATATTAATTTTTACTCTGATTACAATACATAGTACTTTGCATTTTGGAAACTTATAAAAATTACACAACTTCAACGATCTTTTCACCGATCACAAGAAAAGTAATTTGTTTACTTTGTTGCCATGAATACAATTTTGAATTTGGAATCAAATTTATATCCGTTTCCGGGAGCGGTCATAATATCACTACAAACCACTATTTGTGTTTTTAGTGGAAAATAGTAGTTTTTTGTGATTTGATATAGTATATATTTGTATAGTTATTACAGCCAATTCTGAAGGCTTAGTTTTAGTGCTGTCAAAGCTTAAAATGTTCCAAAGAAATTTAGCTTCTAATCCTAACTTTTAGGACTATTTTGTATCGAAGAAAATTTTGTGTTGACAGCACTAAAACTAAAATTAAAGCCTTCAGAATCGGCTTTATTATCATATCAAAATGAACAGATTCACCATCATCACACTCAGCTACCATTGGTTAGTCAGTTACGTAAACAAACCGAATAAACTCATACGGACTTCGTGACCGACCATTAAAGTGCCAAACCAACACCAACCACCATAGTCCATACCATATTATACTTATCTATGGTCCATACCTTAGAATAAGTGTTCTGAGGTCCATACCATGATGGTTAGTAGTGGCTTGAAGTGATCTGGACAATCATTTGACAGCCCATTTTTCCCAACTATTTTTCACGTTTTTTGAGAATCATGACCGAATCGCGGGTGGTTTTGGTGGAAAATACTGATTTATTGTGAATACATAACAACTCCCATACAGTGTACTGAATCACGATGACAGACTTTCAATACTAGGAGCACTAACTAGACTAAACATAACTCTATGGTTCGCGTGGCAAAAACATACACAGAAAGATACAAAGAGTGTACACACCTCAGAAGTTCACATAAATACACCAGCATGGGCCGAATTCAGGAATAGCGCTTACAACCTGTCGACACTAGACTAGAGGAAGAAAAGTAAAATAATACAACTTAAATTATGAACTAAATTATTTATTTATGTTATGTGATAAATATTTAATGTTTCATATAAAAACGGCTCACCTCAATACGTGTTATGATCGGGAAAGCCGACCAGTTTCAGCAGATTTAGACTGCCTTCATCTGGGCGAGTAAAGACGTTTACGCGACGACGTTACGTTACGTAAGGCAGTCTAAATCTGCTGAAACTGGTCGGCTTTCCCGATCATAACACGTATTGAGGTGAGCCGTTTTTATACAAATCATGAATTATCCTCAAGTCTCATTTAATTCTATAAATATTTAATGTGCTTTTATAAGCTTTATTAATTTCTTTGATTGATTTAGTGATGACGGCCTCATACCGTGGGCCGAAACATATCAACCAAAGAAATTATTTATTTATGAACGACCCGCCTTGGGTTCCCATGAAATGAACTGCTGGTGAATTGTGCTATAATGGTACCGATTCGGTGAAGCACATATTAATTTATATGACAGGACTAAACTTAATTTAAGCGTTCTGTCCTTGTCTTCTCTATAAAGAAAGAAAAAGACAGGACGCTTAAAATAAGGTTAGTTCTGTCAAATAAGTTAAGACGTGTTATGCCGAATCGATACCAATATGGATTTTTCCTGGCTTCCTTAACACGTTGTGGGACGGTGCCTACCGCCCACAGGCGTCACCGCGAATATCAGAATACGACAGTACGCCTGTCGACGATCGATTTTTTGTTCGCATAAATACAGTACGTCCCACAGCGATCGTTTTTCCTTACTGGTATAAGTATAAGGGACAGCATAATCACTGTCACCGCAGAAGTCAATTGAATGGACCTACTGTCACAACAAAAGTTCTTAAAGTATGCACAATAGTTTTTAATGTCATATACAATACTGTCATATAACATAGGCATTTTAATATGTATTGCTATTCCTGTTATTCCTTTCTACAGGCGTAAAATCCTATCTAGGATAACAGCGTACATTTGTTATTAGTACTTTATGTGTATCTTAGATTTTAAGCTTAAATTCTTGTAACTTGTACTGTACTCTCTTCTTGCGAAATAAATTATGTTCTATTCTATTCTATTGTGACAGTAAGCCTATAGGCAATGTATGAAAAATGAATAGTGTCACAACAGGGTAAACCAATGGGTTAATACTGTCCATCAACGTGTTAAGTAATGTCCTGAAGTATAGAGAGATTGGAAATACCAGACACATATTTTATGCACTGAAATAAAAATACAATCTTAGTATTTTATTAATAATTATTGCTGTTATAATTCAACATTGTCAGTAAAGTCGTGAAATAAATAGCGGCGCCACTTTCTTTGCGAAAACAGAATTAATATGGCAACACCTGAGATCTTTTGTATGGGGAAATCAGGTGTTACCAGTAAAAACAATTTTAGTTCCATTTCATGACTTTTAATGTTAAAAATGTAGTAGTTTAATATCCAATGAGGTAAACATTTTTTAATAGCTATACCTATAATAAAGCCGATTCTGAAGGCTTTAATTTTAGTTTTAGTGCTGTCAAAACATAAAATTTTCCAAAGTAATTTAACTTCTAACCCTAACATTTAAGGACTATTTTGCAATGAAGAAAATTTAGTTTTGACAGCACTAAAACTAAAATTAAAGCCTTCAGAATCGGCTATATTATCTTAGTCGTGATTGCACCTTAATGCATAAACGCCTGGTTAAATGTAAAATTTAAACTGTCAAAGTGAATTTTACATTACTGACATCACTCGGGTGGTTGTGGAACGGGTGACAGTTAATTTTTTTATCGCGGCGTTTTCTTTCGTTTTAACGGTGCACCAAATTTATTTTATATCAAACCAGTTATCGTACAATTGCTTCATTACATTGCCATACTTTTTTTATCTGCAATAGGCTAACGCCATTACCATACCTGATGAAAAGCGTTGATAAGACCTAGGACGAAGAGCACTCGCCCAGAAAATGGGAGAGTGACAGCAGGCGAGGCATTAATCTGAGGGCACGATGGTGCCCTCTGCCAAGACGAGCCAAAGGAAGCGGGGCAATTCGTACCTTTTCTTGAATTCAGTCTTTCCAGGAACAGCAGCAAAAATATACGGAAGTTGGTAGCGATCAAATGACTCATAGCAACCCTGCTTGTATAATCACTCCCCCTATTATTGGATTATCACGACACTAACAACCCCTCCGTCTGTGGTGCACCGTGCACCGGAAATGGAAACAATGAGCGTTTTTCCTTATGTCAAATTTAGTGTTAAATAAGATTCCTAGATGGCACTGTCGTGTTCTTTTAAAGGAGACTAGGACTGATTCCAAACAAACTAAAAACCACCCTGACATTGATTGCTACGTAACCTCGGATGAAGCATTCGTCCGAGTACGTAACACATTTTATCTATGGTGACACGGACAGAGACATCTGGAGGAAAGCTAAGAACTAAGAAAAAAAAAACAATGAGAAAAACGAAAAACCTCAGATACAGAACAAAACGCTCATTAAGAGTCAATTGCCGCGATGAAGTGTGCAACGGGTTGCAAAGAGATATAAATAAACGACCATTTCGCATGACTTTGCCTACCATAGATGCAAGTATCGAGCATCGCAAATTAATTTCCGATGCCCTCTGCATGGTATTCGTATACAGCCACAAACGTATCTGTTCCGGTCGGTGGTGAAAACTGTCACGCAGTGAATATAGAAGCCATTTTAGTTTGGCGCACCAGAACAGATAAGTTTGTGGCCCTGTATGTTATCTGTCATTTTGACAGGTAGAAATATGGTCGTTTATCAAACATCCATCGCCGCAACCCGTTGCACAGTTCATCGCTGTGGCGATGTATTTGGTAGCTGTAAACGTGACAATTTACTAGGGGTACGTTTCGTAACGTGTGATTATCACTCGGAGCGATGCGAATTTTACCCTGCATCGTTCAAAAATCGACCCGAGTGAAACCGAGGGTAAACGAACTGTTACCTGACAGTTGCGCTAAGTTTTTAGAAACGCTTTCGGGAAATGTGAATATCGCACTGACAAGTGCGATTTCTAACTCTGTTTGGGTACCGTTAAAATTCGCCTGACAGTTGTCATTTCGGAGTTTTCTCGGGATTCGGACAATTTTTGAAAATAGAATTCAACATTTCCGTACGAATACGGGAAAATGTTTCGAAACTGCTTCGACAGGATTATGGCTTGCAAATGCAAAGGTTGCAATGCCATCCATATTAAAAGCAATAGGTATTTAGGTACTTTACTTAATTTATTTATTTTGATTTGAGGTTATGTATTTCCTTGACGTGTGTCACTCCAGACCGTTTCAAAACGCTTTTCTCACGGGAATCACTCGCAAGCGTTTCAAAACCAGATCTTTCATTCTCTTTCTAGTATATAGCTTTGTCTCTTTCTTAAAAACGAGTGAAATTTCGCACGAAAATCACACGTTTTGAAACGTAGCCTAGATATTTTTATTCCATGTTTTGTCTATGCTTATCTGTCAACTGTCAACAAAGTGTCAAAACTTCGCGCCAAAATCCGCTAAAAACGACGAAAGCAAATAATAACATTGTTGATTTTAATTCGTTTTAATACTGTATTAGCGAGAACAAACCCACAATGGAAGGATTCGATGACCCCGGTGTTTTCTTTTCAGACAATTTCGGCGTTGAAGAGAACGAATCTCAAGATCAAATTAACCTCCAAGCAGTGAAGAAAAAGTTCAAGGAATTCATTCGTCAGTTCCACACTGGAAACTTTAATTATAAATATAGGTAAACATGGCTTTAAATTGACTGACAAAGTTCTCTTGGTTATTAAAATCTTAAATTATTTAATAACCTATAATATGCGTATGTGTTCATTCTTGGTTTTGTTTATTACGTATTCTTTTTAGAGATGCTCTGAAACGCAACTATAATCTTGGTCACTACTGGGTTGAAATAAACATTGAGGACTTGTCTAGTTATGATGAGGTTTTGGCTGAAAAGTTGTACAAAAAGCCAACTGAACATCTGCCTATCTTAGAAGAAGCTGCTAAAGAGGTTAGTAATTTTATTTTAGTTATTAAACTAGCTATGTATAAAACTTATTATATCTCTGAAATCTTTGTTATAATTTAGTAATGTCTAATAATGCTGAATTAGTCCTAACTATTGCCAAAGGTAGGTAGCAGCTTTAGTATGTTCACACAGGCCATGGTTCGGTTAGGGTTTAGATAAGGGGGCACTAAGAGAAAATTGGTGCAAGCTCAGTAGGTCTTTTTGTGCCCTGTTTTTGAAACTGGCCTACAGTTTTACAGTAAGGGAGTATTCAACAATTACGTGATCATTTTTGGCCGTTTTTTTAACCCCTTCCCCCCCCCCCCCCCATTTGTGTTTCCCATTCATTGTGTGTGATCACAGCGTAATCTTTTGTTTTTAACCCCGCCCCTCGCCTTGATTATGTAATCTTCGTCTGGGCTTAAAATGTTTGCCGTTTATTAGCACTGACACGTATGTCATGTTTCTATGGGTCTAAATGACCTAAATTTGGGAAGAGGGTGTGTCATTTGTCAATCTAAATCTACGTTTAACAGGAACAAATTAAACAGTAATGTAAATTTACGTTTCACAGGAACATGTACCTACACATTCATTTTAATATTTATT
Organism: Ypsolopha sequella; assembly: GCA_934047225.1. Taxonomy (NCBI): domain Eukaryota; kingdom Metazoa; phylum Arthropoda; class Insecta; order Lepidoptera; family Ypsolophidae; genus Ypsolopha; species Ypsolopha sequella. The sequence continues at coordinate 10,970,739 of OW203991.1, forward strand.
TACGTCTGTCATTAAGAAGATAAAATTATTAATATACTTCAAAATTGGACGTAAATATTTAAATATAATTTATGACCACGTAATTGTTGAATGATCCCTAACAGGAGGAGAGGGGCCATAAAATGCGAGAGATCTGAAGGGACTCATACATACTCATGCACCTTACGGAGTGGTACAGTAATGGACAAAGCAGCATCAATCTTTTCATGTGCCTTGCTCAATTGGGCTTTATAGCCGCAGACATCTCATTTCAGTAACCTAATTATGGACATGGAATGCAAGGATAAATTTATTAAATTAATTCGCAGCAGTGCATGTTGGGTAAGATTTTCATCCACATGATTCTCCACATGATTCAACAAACTAGTTCATTGAATTTATCTATATGAATTTATCTACATGCATTGGCGTGCATAGAACTTTTTTCCGAAAAGCAATCATAAGGTCAAGTTCGACAATAAAAAAAAATATGAAAAAGTTGAAATAACACTTTGAAAAAAGAAAGTTTGTACGATGCCAGGGTAGGCACTGCCTACCCTAGGGTGAACATTTTCAAGCCAAATTTTTTTTTTCATAGTTATTTAAATTTTTTCATGTTTTTTATTGTCAAACTTGACCTTTTGATTCCTTTTCCAGAAAAAAAGTTCTAAGCACGCCACTGTTATTATGTATGATTGAATCAGTTCCAATGGTGACTATATAGCACAGCTATTAAATGTAAAAATTAGGTATGTAACGATTCCAATACTGATAGATACTGATATATCGATTCCGATACTGATATATCGGCCGATATAATCGGCAGGCCTATGTATCGTATCGGCATCACCAATTGATATAAAACAGCTCGAAAAGTGTGCCTTATACAAAATGATTTGTGTAACAGATTATCTGCAAATAATTTTGTTTTCTTAACAAAATCTGCCAAAAGTAAACTTTAATTACTGACTTTCTTACTTTGTAAAATAATAATGACTTTCTTGATTGCCACTTTGATTTATTGATAATAAATATTTTCTTTTACAATTCTCAAGGTTGACTCTCTGTTAAATATAGGTAAGTTTTATGCATAACAAACATGAGGTACATACATAATTGTTCATTTGATTTATTGTCTACTAAGTATTGCAGATTATTTACTACAATTTATCATTACATCCCTAGTAAAAATTAAATGAAAAATTAATTTAAAAAAAAGTTGCCAACTGGGTGTCTATCATCAAAAACATAGATATACTATAGAATTCACTTGCACTTGAAGTGATATCACAGTTCAAAAATAGTAGTTCAATACTCACCAAAGGCAATTTTAAAAGTTGAATTTTTATCTGTATTTTTGTTGATAGGCACCCAGTTGGTATAGCAGGGGCCTTATTGTCTATTTCAACATCTATCACTATCGTCTTCAAAAGTACACGTCATTAGCTAGAAATTATCTGTCACATCATTTCTAGCCAATCATGTTACCCTTATAAGGCCCTTGATCTACCTTTCAGTATCCACCCTAATTTCTAGAACAGTCAATGACGTTGATCGTAACATAAAACTTTGAACTGTTTTGCAGTTAGCTGATGAATTAACTGCGCCGAGGCCAGAAGGTGAAGAGAAAGTTGAGGACATTCAAGTACTGCTTTCCTCGGACGCCCATGCAGCCAACTTGAGAGAACTCAAGGTAAGAATACTGGTGGCTTGATTATGTCTAAGCTACACACAAAATAAGCTGTAAAGTTTGGCTGTTTAATTGTTTCTAAATCAATTTTTAATAATCGTTTTACTGTTGTAGTGGTAAAATTTCCCTGTTGGTAGACGGGGAGTTTTAAATTTTTACATAGTTTTTGTTTTGGAAAATCCCTAGTAGACATTAGTTCCCTAAAAAAGCAAAATTCAATTTGGGTACTGTTAAAATTTAATGCAAAATATTCTCAATAATCCGAAATAAACATAACTGTTTTTTATTGCAGTCAGAAACGGTTTCCCGATTAATCAAGATACCAGGTATTGTGATATCGGCGTCTGGTATCAAAGCGAAGGCTACAAAGATATCCATACAGTGCAGATCATGCCGCAATGTGATACCAAATTTACTCGTCAAACCTGGACTAGAGGGATATGTCATGCCAAGAAAATGCAATACGTAAGTTAAAATACATAATGTGTACTTTTTGAAAATGAAAACAAAATTTCTGTAAATATGTATTTTAGTTTCGAAAAGATTTATTGATACGTATATTAGATCAGAAGCCATTGAGTGACAAAAAAATAAAACATATATATGCTTTCATTAATAAGTTTATATTTTTTGGTTTTGTAATGTGTCAGTTTTCATTAGAATATCATAGTCGTTCATAAACTCACACCGAGTTGGGTTTCCTACCCGGGTCGCAACACTAACCCGTTCAAAAATGAACTCGCGTCTCAACACCGACCGTTCAAAAATGACAGTGTCGCTACACTGGTGTCGACTTTTTCAACATCAACTCTGAGCAGGGTTCGCAAGAATCATATAGGCTCCAAACATCACCTGACATTCACGTTAATTTTCGTAAATGAAATAATGTTAATTTTCGCACCGAGGGGGTCTTCCCAACGTTATAGTTGATATATTTACGTTGAATTTCGTGTAGAGGGGGTCCTCTCAACGTTATTATACTAAATATAATGCAAAAATGACAACTGACGTTTGGAGTGTCGTCACACGACGAAACCCGTTCAAAATCTCAGCGTTACAACCCCAGTGTTCCTACCCAGCCCAGGGTTATTTAATGAACGCACTTCAGTAGCTTTGTTCATTTTCAAAAATCGGAATTAACTGTTTCTTGTTTAAATTTCAGAGAACAGGCTGGCCGTCCAAAATGTCCTTTGGATCCTTACTTCATCATTCCAGACAAATGCAAATGCATAGACTATCAGGTACATGAAGAATATTTTACTCTTGACATGAGATGAATAGCTCTACCATAGAGTTAATTAAAGCTCTACCTTCCTTTCACTGAACCAGTTTTTGTGTCCGCATCCGGAAGCTATTTATCTCAATTATAATGAGCTGACTGAACAGGGGAGTGTATACTGACGACTACAAAACTGACTGAACAGGGGAGTGTATACTGACGACTACAAAACTGACTGAACAGGGGAGTGTATACTGACGACTACAAAACTGACTGAACAGGGGAGTGTATACTGACGACTACAAAACTGACTGAACAGGGGAGTGTATACTGACGACTACAAAACTGACTGAACAGGGGAGTGTATACTGACGACTACAAAACTGACTGAACAGGGGAGTGTATACTGACGACTACAAAACTGACTGAACAGGGGAGTGTATACTGACGACTACAAAACTGACTGAACAGGGGAGTGTATACTGACGACTACAAAACCATCGCATCGCCCCCTCTTAGAATGTAGGTCTAACAAAATCCGTTCGGTAGGTCCTGAAGTTGCAAGAAGCCCCGGAGAGCATCCCTCAAGGCGAGATGCCTCGCCACCTGACGGTGTACTGCGAGCGGGTGTTGTGCGAACGAGCGGCACCGGGCGCGCGCGTCACTGTGCTCGGCATATACAGCATCAAGAAGATCGCTAAGATAGGGGTAATTACATTGTTAGCTTTTATGTGTAGCATGCGCGGACACGTTTGATGGTCTCATATAACAGAATAATTATTATGGAATCTTACTATGCTCGCTAAATAACAATTTTCCTGGGCAAAGCCATTTATGGCTATATTTACGCTCGCAAACAGAGATAGCTATACTAATATTAAAATAATGGCAATATTAAAGCCGATTCTGAAGGCTTTAATTTTAGTTTTAGTGCTGTTAAGGCTTAAATTTTTCCAAAGTAATTTAGCTTCTTTATGAACTATTTTGCAATGATGAAAATTTAGTTTTGACAGCACTAAAACTAAATCAGAATCGGCTACAATGACACTTCAAAAAACAGGTGAATTCCAAGAAATACCAAACATGCTACAAATATTCCAGACAAATGGTCAAAAAATACAGCGGACCAGCAAGCAATTTTAATACACAAGATTTGCACTGGACTAAACCAGTGGCTACAAATTGGTCATAATGAACTGCTGGATACTTTATAGGTTTACCTCTCAACCACTAGATCTATACCAGCTGTAAATAGACCTTTGAACTCTATAATCAAACCATACAACATTCACTAAGGAAAATACTGCCTTTCATAAGGAAAAGTCAACGCGCAAATGTAAAAAATTACGTACTCTTGCGAATTAGAAATTATTAAGGGTACGAGAAAATATTTTTTCATTTCTGCAGATATGTTCCTTTATAGGAAGTGTTTGGGCGTGATCAATAGATTATGGGATTTATTTCCATTTACACGTGGTATTATTATGAACAGCGCGAAGGTCGCGACAAAGGGTCAGTGGGAGTGCGGTCGTCGTACCTCCGCGCGGTGGGCCTGACCGCGGAGGAGGGCGTCACGGGCGGCTCGAAGCCCTTCACGTCGGAGGAGGAGGAGCAGTTCCGCCGCCTCGCCGCCGCGCCTGACGTCTACGAGCGAGTCGCCAACTCCATCGCGCCCAGCGTCTTCGGCGCTACTGATATGAAGAAGGCTATTGCTGCTCTGCTCTTTGGAGGTACGTGTGTTCTTACTGCTAGTTTCCATTTAAGAGCAAACTAAAACCCAGTCTTAAAAAAACGTACACATCCTCTTCGCCGTATACAACAGACTGGCTGTGTGTGGCACCATGAACTAAATTACAGGTATATTAATTTTATAGAATAATGTCTATACGATACACACGAAAGTATATAATAATAGGTTACATGATTTATATAAAAACGGCTCACCTCAATACGTGTTATGATCGGGAAAGCCGACCAGTTTCAGCAGATTTAGACTGCCTTCATCTGGGCGAGTAAAGACGTTTACGCGACGACGTTACGCCTCACGTACGTACGTACGTTACGTATTGAGGTGAGCCGTTTTTATATAAATCATGAATTATCCTCAAGTCTCATTTAATTCAATAATAGGTTACATATTTAAAATACATGCCTAACTCCGCCCATTCGATTAGTCTTGCCAAGAAGAAGAGCAAGAAACTTAGCAAGATCATTTCTAAAATAAACGTATTCTGTAGGTTCCCGCAAGCGTCTCCCGGACGGGCTGACGCGGCGCGGTGACATCAACATCCTGCTGCTGGGAGACCCCGGGACCGCCAAGTCGCAGCTCCTCAAGTTCGTGGAGAAGGTGTCGCCCATCGGGGTCTACACGTCGGGCAAGGGGTCCAGTGCCGCCGGGCTGACCGCCTCGGTTATTCGAGACCCGGGAAGTGTAAGTTTATTCCGTGGTTCAACTGTACATAACGGTAGAGGTTTGGAAGAACTGTTTGAAAGTATAAAACTACACACGTTTTTTTAAGGCCTATGTACACGGCGTATTTTATCTGCGCAAACAACGCGCGTTTCAAACTTGTATCTTGGACAATATCCATAAATAATCTCAAACATATATAACTTTTTATCATCTTTATGAGACTATATCTCCTCTGTTAGACATGGGCCCCAACACAACACTGAGAAAATTGTGTCAGCGTACTGAAAAGTTGTTCTACAGGGAGACAGGGTAGGTTATCGCCATCCTAAACATTTTTGCTGCTGCTACCTTTATAGCCAACAGCAAGTTTACAACTTGTTGTTTCTACAGATACACCGATTTCAAGCCCTATAATTGAACGGTCATGATTCCAGCGTAACTTCGTGATGGAAGGCGGCGCGATGGTGCTGGCGGACGGCGGTGTGGTCTGCATCGACGAGTTCGACAAGATGAGGGAGGACGATAGGGTCGCCATACACGAGGCCATGGAGCAACAGACCATCTCCATTGCTAAGGTATACCTCATTATACAATGCGTTTGGAATAACAATAGAATCAACCGTGCGTCATTTTGCTGTCACTCTCTCTCTCTCGTGCCATCGCTAGACAGAGCGAGAGAGAGAGATATGTCTAATGTGCGGGCTAGTGTGTGAAGTTAGCCAAAAGCCCGTCCTACTCTTATTCTAATCGCATGGTATTGTACTGGGATGTGGGATCTTCAATCTTATCTTGTATTCAATGATAATATCAATCAGAATATCAAGAACAAATCCAAAGACAAGAATTTGAAAAAATTCCCCGGGCCAGGATTCGAACCTGCGACCTCTTGTTATCAAGACAAGCGCGCTACCAATTGCGCCACCGAGGTTCCTACCTAGACCGGTGAATTCTTCCATCATACTTGTCCACTGTTATTTTTGCATCTGCTTGATATACTAGCTTGTACTGCACATACAGAACGCTCACGAGTCAGTACAGAGTCACCATTACCATTTAAACAATGCGCAATGCGCATAGGAATCTTCGCCACTCTTCTTCCTTACGCTTTCTGTGCAATAAATGACAGATAGTGCACGTCCTATCTGTCATGTATTGTACAGAAAGCCTATATTTTTCTATGCACATTATATCTGTGGCAGAACTGTGTACGATAGTCCACGAGGGGGGGGGGGTTCACTGAGACAATTTTAATATCAACACATTATTCCCCAGGCCGGTATCACAACGACGCTGAACTCCCGATGCTCGGTGCTGGCGGCCGCTAACTCGGTCTTCGGCCGCTGGGACGACACGAAGGCGGACGACAACATCGACTTCATGCCCACCATACTCTCGCGGTTCGACATGATATTCATTGTGAAGGACGAGCACGACCAGAACAGGGACATCGTGAGTACTCACGTTGACGTTCTAATCGTACTGCAGGCGACTGTAATAGAGAGGGCACGCTTTTTAGGGTTCCGTACACACGAATGGTACCAAACAGGGTCATATTAGGGAGGGTCCACATACAAAAAAAAATTGAAAAAGTAGCGTTGTAATGTCCGAAACAAGAGGACCGAAAAATATGAAAAAAATAATGGTAAATAATATGGATGGAGAAATATTAGTGGTTAAAATAATATTGGAGTTCCGCACTCAGAGGGTGCTAAATTGTTTGTCAGGCGCTACCATTTTAGCGGCTTGTTTTTATCGCCTTAATGTTGCTATGGCATCTATATTGTTGTTATTTACCATTAAATCGCATTGGAGCACTCAATATGGACTCGTAAATCAAGTAAATCCGACAAAGACGCAAGTTATAATAATTGGAAGTAAAGTAATTGGAAGATTTTGTGTCAAGAGTGGACTGGCAAAGTTTACCATAGATATTGTTCGATGGAACATATACTCCTTTTAGTACTAAGGTAAGAAAACTTGGCATTTCCATCGACAATGGAAATATCCTGGGTGCCCCGATTGGAGGAGGTCAGTCGGAAATTCTTTGCTTCTGCAGGTTCGATGAGAAGGTTCCGTAACCTTCTTCCAATTGCTACGAAGACTGCTCTTGCCCAATCCCTCCTTTTAACCCTCCTTCATTATGCTGATTCTTGCTACCGTAATTGATTAATTAATTGATTAATTTAATTAATTTTTGTATTAGATTATATTTTGGTCTCCGTAAATATGATCATGTTTCGGAATTTTGCTCCCAGCTTGGCTGGCTCCCTTTTTGCTCAAGTCGGAATGTCCATATCCTTTCCCTCCTATACGCTGTTCTTTTCAACCCTTCTTCTCCTTCCTACCTCAAGAAATGTTTTAAGTTTCGTCACATTTTTCAACGCATAGTGTGAGGAAATAAAACAAATATAATCTTGTGAACTTTCAATTATGATTGGCTCAAAAGGACTGTATCCAGAGCCGTTAAACAGTGGAAAAAAAGTATAACATTTATAGTACACAGGAAAGGCTGCAAGTTAGCCAACCATTGTAAATAAATTAAAAAAATAATAATAATAAAGCCCTAGGGCAAAATAATCGACTTTCTGTTCGGTTTTGATGCATAAAAAGTGGGCCATTACGAGCACTTGCATTGAAAAAACTTCTTTCATTTCGGTGCACAACAAAGAGTATTTATGTTATGTTATTTTAGAGTCCCGTGTGTATTGTGTAATATTAGTCCAAATTATTTTGTACTAATATTCTATCAATACCAGAATCACTACAATATCATGACGAGTGTTGTTTTTCTATTTTTCGTGTAATTGTTTTTGATAGTCATAGAATATCAAGTATTGTGTTCAACTGGACATAACTAGACATTAGGATACTCGTGCAAGTCTATTACGAAACTCATTTCGTTCGTTTCGTAAACAAGGACTCGAGTCCCAGTTCCAGATAGATAGAGTTATTGTTGCTTGTCTGACAAACGTATTAAGGTCCAATTATAACACGTTATTGTTTTCAGTTAACTTAACTATTCAAGCTGAACGTTATGTACACAATATTAGATTCAACGAAAATTTTCTTTGAATTTTTACTGTTATTTTTAGAACCATTTTATAATTGGTATAAGTTCTAAAACTAATAACTACCTCAATATTACTAAATGAATATGATAATTATCTTTGTGCATGTTTTTGGGAACTGAATTTTAAATAATGGATACAATTCAATATAGTATAAGAATGCTATTTGAAACATTAATGGAAATTGTCAATATTTGGTTTCTTATCGTAATAAAATGAAGAAATTCAAAAATCCAGTGTCTCACCGTATGTCACAGTTGCACAATACTATTCGACATCATTAGAGTATTTAGTCTAATTTTGACACCGTATTATTGCAACGTCTCCAGACGCTAGCGAAGCACATAATCTCGGTGCACATGGGCGGCGACACGTCGGAGCGCGAGGCGGCGCAGGGCGAGATCCCGCTGCCCACGCTCAAGCGGTTCGTAGCCTACTGTCGCTCCCGGTGCGGCCCGCGGCTCTCTGCCTCGGCAGCCGAGCGGCTCAGGGCCAGATACGTGCTGATGCGGACCGGGGCCAGCGAGCACGAGCGACACGCGCATAAGAGACTCTCTATACCCATCACTGTTAGGTAAGAAATCCTTTTTAATGCTTTAAAATATTAGCTGACATGCATTATTATGTGACGTCGAAAAGATAATGATTTTCATTTTATAAACAAATAATTATCAAAATTGACAAAGATTTGGTCTCTTCCGGTGAGTTCAACAGTCTCTTCTATTTCTCGCTAATATTTTCGAAGCTTTCCTTAGCTTTTTTAGTAGACAGATTTTAAAATAAGCGTGAAAATCCTTTATTTAAATGAAAAAAACTGATGTATTTTATTATCATTTGACCTTCGGTGATGTCAACACCACACATTTCCGTGAGAATATTTATTTTCTTGAACGCATCCTAAAGATCTAACCCACTGACCTCTATGGTCTATGACCTCTATGATAGGATAGAGGTCAGTGACCTAACATTATATGATAGACATCACTTTTTGCAAATACTAAAATACTTCAGGAATCGTTAAGGCCCCAGACTCTCTTTGCAACATTTCGCTTTCATCTTACCTGAGGTTTTAGAAGTGGCGCTCCCCCCGCTGCATTAAGATGTTAGAGACCGTACCTGAATGTTGCTCTACTTTGTTAAATGAGTGTACGATTACTTAAAATTTGACATGTGAAGATTTTTAATTATTCAAGTAACGGTAATATACAAAGTTTGGTTTGTTTATCGGAACAAACAAAATGAATTTGCAAAAGCAAAATAAACAAAAGTAAATCTACCTGGAATAGATGGCTTATTGGTAGCAGTAAGAGTGATTAGTATTTAGACACAATACATTTTATAGGTCATGCAATTATTTGCAGATTTTTACCGAAGGGGTAGAAGGTGAAGAGGTGTTCCAAGTGTGAACTGTGAGATGCAAGTCATAAGTCCACCCATACGTGTACCTATAAGTACACCCGCGTTTCTTTGACGATTATTACGTCTCAACCATGCCCTAAAAAGCGTGTAGTTGTGCCTGAAAATTTCTTTATTCATCAAGATTTTCATTTAACTGATACCTTTATAAAATTTGGAAATGTAGAAAATTAATAATCAAATCGTAACAATGAAAACATTTAAAATTATGTATTCTTAATACTCACACACATATTATAATCAGTTTATTAAGTAATATAATATCAAAATAGAAACTCTTACGGTAATTAAGTGTCAGTCAGTTTATGTGTCCATGATTATGACTAAGGTGCAATAGAAAAGGTAAAAAATTTAGTTTTAGAAATGTGATGTTTTAATGATAAGAACCGCAGCTGCGTACTTTCTTTTGTTTTGATGCATTATTGTCTAGCACGTTGTTATCTCGACTGTCGGTTTTAGTGACTTCGATAGCTTTTTAAGATATTTTAAATAAAAGTAAGTAAAAAGGATGTAGCTTCGGCTTTAGTTATTCCAAAAAGTGGCGACAGCGGTGCTGGTATAACATTTGTGTCACGCCATCCCCGTGGGTTTTTTAGACCACCACTTCTAAAATACGGCTTTACGGGTTTTCGAATTAACACACATTAACATAACTTAATCTAAGCGAATTATGCAATTATTCGCAGATTTTTACTATCCAGATAACAGATAATGTATTATCCAGATAACCGGATACTTATGGTAAAAGTTAAGGGTAGTAATAAAAGCTCCGAAAACTAAATTAAAACTGCCCAAAAAAACGGCCTACCGCAAACATCTTGAAAAAAAAACCGGCCAAGTGCGAGTCAGACTCTAGTCAGAACCTAGGGTGCCGTATTGTGGATGATAAATTTAGTTTTATCATTTTTTTTTCGTGAATTTCTCAACCGCTTTATTTTTTCTGTAATTCTTACGTTAACGCATATTACCATGATTTTTTTCATATTTTCGGTCCACTAGTTTTGGAGATAAGAGGGGGGACATACATTTTTTATAGATTTTCAAGGATTTCTCGAAATAAATGCAATTAAATATAGCCAAACTATATATTATTACAATAAGCTTTTTAATACCTACAATGTGATATCCATATTGTATTTTTATTAAAAAAAAAATATTTATTTTACTTTTTTTTATATTTTTAAATCACTATAGTTTTTCCGGTTATTGGTCAGTTATGATCTATAATGGACATTTTTTTCATATTTTTCGGTCTACCAGTTTCGGACATACACATTATTGTGTTTTTTTTAAAGATTTCACAAAACCAGTGCCAGTAAATATAGTAACAGTATATATTTTTAAAATCACCTTTTCAGTGTCTACAGTTTGATACCCATATTGTATTTTTAGGATATTTTTTATTTTTCTCACTTTTGTTTTGAAAATATTAAAAAAAAATTCAAACGTTTAATTTTTTTTAACAATGTAATATGCAGGCAAATTAATGCAATTTTTGTGCCAAATTTCATGTCTTTATCTTAACGGTGCTAAAGTTATGATGCTGTGAAATACGGACGGACGGTGATAAGACTTTATTTTATCGAAACAGGGATTTCTTAAAATATTAAAAAAATATTTTATCCATAGCTGTTTACTTATTAAATGATAAGTGCAATATTCAAGTAGAGCAACTTTCATGATACAGTTCGCCTCTCCATAAGAATCTACGCGAGGGAAAGGGAGCAACCGTGCGAGCGGGAGGTAAAATGACGTCGAGCTACACAACACACGTCTGAACGCTGCGATGTCCCAGCGAAACTGAGGGAAATACAGGGTTGCCAGACACCGATGGCTTCTCCTCGTACAGACAGGGCCGAAAATCTCGTACTTTGGCAACACAACCTCGTACACACCTTTTACTACCATACTTTTAACAGTAAATCAAGTTTATTTAAAAGAAGCCATATGATAGACAATATTTTATGCAGTTTTAGCATTTTGCTAATAGTAATAAGTTTTATAATTTTAGGTTTTCTTTAATTTGTTTCTATTTTGTTTTCATTTGAGTTGCAATTTATGAATCAGGAGTCTTAAATAAATATTACAATTACGGTTACGAACATAATCAAACAAAATATAATATGAAACTTTAATACTTTAATGTATCTTTGGTAATTAAAAATAAATGCACCTAAACTATAATAAAACTAATAGCACAGAAATACTACGGCTGAAGAACTGAGTAATCAAATAATATCCTCTATTGCATCATTATCTGTTTCATCTTCCTGTGTGCCTTTCTTCCTGTGTGAAACTGCGTGTGTACCAAAGATTCAAAAGATTTCTAACTATACCCATTGCTACAAACATAAAAAAATTAAATTTTCGAAGTTTAATATCGGGGGAATTCCCTGGCGGTATCGAATGATTGACGGAAAATGATGTACAATGCTGCTTATAACTTACACTCTCAGTGATAGCAGCAGTGTATCTCGTTCCCGATTAAGGTGCGTTCCGAAATATAATTTGTATCCACGAATTAAAATTAAAATTTGTATTCATGAATCTCGTACAATTTCGTACGAGGATGGATGTGAGCTCGTACCTCGTACCGAGACCTTTAAATCTCGTACTTGTACGAGAAACCTCGTACGGATGGCAACCCTGGGGAAATATCGACGCGTTTTGTGTTTTAAACTCTCGATAAGTTTCGATTTGATAAATGTTCTTAAAATAATTTTTTAAATACCGTTTTTTGTTATTTCACTTATTAATAGTTCTATTCTACGTGTTTTAAATTTGACTACGCTAAACGATAGTTTTCTAGTAGAAAAAAAATATTTTATCAGTGGTTGAATTCATTAAATCACAACTACTTAAAGCACTCGAAATAAGAAAACTAAAGTATTATCCAAAAAAGTAACCAAGTAAGATTATTATTGAAGATATGGGAATAAATGTTACCTGAATAAATTTCTTGTTTTTGTCATAATTTTTACGTGACGTGTGCATGAATGAGACTCTCAACGCGTAGAACATAAATAAAGGTATGTTTAAAGCCTAAAAAACCTATTAAAAGTAGCATTAAAGTAAATGAAAAAATGTGTTTTGGAATCTTCAAATTCCACACTATAAATTAACGTAAAATGTATTTTATTTATTGCTTTCTTACTAACTAAAATAAAATCTTTCTTTTCTGATAATTCTGCAAGAATACTGATTTTTAGGGGACTGGAGCCTTAAGGTTTAAAAGCACGAAAATATATACTATTGAAATTGCATGCCTAAATTGATCTATTTGTTTCAAAAAGCAGACAAATATAGCACATGTATAGCAAATATAGGACGGTGAAATTTTATATGCAAACAATATCCATTAATTTGTAGTTTATTATTATATTTGTATTTTATTTTAATTTGTTACCAAACGCAATCAATAAAATCAAAGCTCTTTCAATATTGCTCATTAATTGACGTGCAGACAATTGGAAGCCATCGTCCGCATCTCCGAGTCGATGGCCAAGATGCAGCTGCAGCCGTTCGCGACCGAAGCACACGTGACGGAGGCGCTGCGACTGTTCCAAGTGTCGACGCTTGACGCCGCCATGACCGGCTCTTTGGCTGGTGAGTGAGCTACATATACTTAACCTACTCTTATACAACCCGCAGGAAGTTTTCTGTAGCCTAAGCATCAAAACATCTCCGTATAGTTGCGTTTCAAACTACATCAAAATCGTATGGAATCTGGGAAGCCGCTCCAAGCGGACAGTAGCGGAACTAACAGCTACGTATGGCAACCTAAGTTTAGTTTCAAACGCAACAATACGGAGATGTTTTCACGCTTAGGCTACAGATGTCTAAATCCTAAGTCTCATGAAAGTCTACCGTAGAGTGAACAGTCGTCTCGTGATATCGGTTAAAAGTTTGGCCAAAAGCAAAAGATCGAGTACCAAAGGGTAACAAGACCAAAACACTGAATTTACAGATTGAATTTGCTAGGAAAATCTTGGCATAAATATTTTTTCCGGGATCACCGACGCATTTGCGAAATCAACCAAGGAATCTTGGAATTATGTTGCAAACAGAAAATACGAAGGCAAAAAGGAAGAAACTAAACTAGCATAATGGTTTTTGATTCTTGGCGGAACCCTTCTTCAGCATTAACCAAACATTATTATATTACATTTAAATCTAAACTATAACAGGGTGTTAAGATGAAATTGTGGTAGCCGGAAACTGGCGATAGTACTCGTCCATATGAAACACTTTTCGTGATAAAATATTTGTTTCATACATTTTGGTCAGTTTCGATCGGGTAGCTATGTAACTTTTCTATGAGACAGCTGTTTTTTTTTCGCGATCCGAGGTTATGCTCCATATTAAAAGTTGTTCGTATGGACGAGTACTAATTGCCAGTCTGCGGCTTGCTCAACTTCATCTTAACACCCTATATATTCCGTTTCCAGGAGCGGAAGGGTTCACGACAGAGGAAGACCACGAGATGCTGTCCCGCATCGAGAAGCAACTGAAGCGTCGGTTCGCGGTCGGCTCCCAGGTGTCAGAGCAGACCATCATCCAGGACTTCCTGCGACAGAAGTACCCCGAGCGCGCCATACAGAAGGTCGTTCACACCATGATCCGACGCGGGGAGCTGCAGCATCGTCTGCAGAGGAAGATGCTTTACCGACTCGCCTAAATAAGGCTGGTGAAGAGAGTTGCAACTGGTATCGCCGTCTGATTGGTTAACCGCCCCCGCCTGAGACCCCGCGCTGTCAATCGAAATAGAATAGATGAAAGTGAATGGGCTCTCTTACCGCTCTATTGAATGTGAATACCAGTTGCTGGCAACAAAAACATTTCGTAAGCTACTTTGCTGGTTGTAGTTTTATATTCATCTAAAAATTAAGTATTAAATATTGCCATGTATTATTTGTCAGTATGACTGATTTCATTATTATTTTCAAATTTATGATCTGAATTCTGAATTAAAACATCAACTTTCATTCCAAAACTTTCATTTAACTATAATTTTGGAAAAATAACGGTAACACTAATTTCAATGCTTTAAGCAAAGGCAAATTTTCATCAGTTAAACTGATATTAGTGATTAAAGCTAAGTGATAATTTAATGGCAGGATAAACTAAAGTACATAATTATAATAGTTAAAACTTTGGTCTCGCAACCAATGGAGGTAACAGTTGACTAGAATGTTGTAAGTGCAGGTACATCCCGTCAGAAATATCTTGGCTTGGCATTACCCGCCAAGGTAGGTAGAGACCTTGCGGGAGAGGGGTTTCGGTTGCCTACATATTTCCGACGGGTCATATCCTTGTTGGATTCACTTTTCCATTTCAATAATTTGTCCCTTGAACGGATACTCCGGGTGTTTCTCGACCCCTTTCCAGAACAGAAAGTTGAAGATCCGACCAGCTTCTCCTTTGTCCAACTTCTTCAGACGGTTCATTTCTGCCGGCGACAATTCAAAGTCGTACACATCGATGTTCTCCTAAAAATAATTTTAAAATGTTGAAAATATGCCATCACACGCAAACCTCAATACAAACTCAAACACAACATTGTGAGGTGTCTATGGCTGAGTCCTCAGAACAATATTATTATACATGAATGGCCGAGTCCATTGACATTATCATGATCTATGCCAAATAGTGACTAAAATCGGGAAATTTTAATCATATCTTAACAACAAACACCAAGTAACGTACAAATAAACTGTTTTGTTTCATAAGTTTACCTGAATATGTTTTTGTTTCAGATAAAAACAAAAAATTCTAGATTAATTTTAACCAATAATATGTTTGAAAACCTTCACAGTTTTGCCAAAATTTTGTTTTTCCTGACATGTCTTCAATTTTGTGCGCGTGGCGAAATCGGTGCGATTATAATAATAATAATATTCTTTTTTATTTTTTGTAACAAAATTGTATTGCCTTTGCAACTTTCCTCGGGTGTGCCCCTAATAGCAAAATTTGCATTGCAGTTGATCATTTAATTGCTACGCTTATGACGTCCGTCTTTAAACGTAGTTTAATTTGCCTAAAAACATCTTCAAAATATCGGCCAGGACATTTTTCCATATTTTTATATATGGCTTGTATTTTTTATACCCATTTTTCCTTCATCGGCCCAGTAGGTTTAGAGTAGAAACGAAATACACTTTGTTTACCTTCAGTCTATTTTCACTAGTACTTTTAGGAATGACCACCACTCTTTGCTGCACCAAGAAGTGTATGAGCACTTGAGCTGGAGTTTTCTTGTGTTGTTCAGCGATCTCCTTCACATCGGGCAGGCCCAGCAGGTCCGGGAATGTTTCCGGGCTGGAGATTTAACAAGGGGATTACCCGAAAGAAACGAAAATTTAAATAAAACAAAATTATTAAGTAAAGTACAGCTGTCCGACAATATCGATCTCATGTAAACTCATGCTATGTCCTTAAGGTGAGGCACAGGCAGCGGTTACGGTGCGGTCAAGCTATATGTAAGTATAATAAGCGAACTAATCGACAGTCTTTGTTTTGATTGAAAAAAAAAATTGTTCTTACAAACTAAACGTCGACGTAAATTAGTTACCTGTAATTGTACTTGTTGACGAAGTGGTCTTTAGCCCCCGGGCTCCCGAGAGGCGCGTACGCAGTGACTACGATATCGTTCTCGGCGCAGAACTTCCTCAGCTCCAGCTGTTGGAAGTACGCGTGCAGTTCCACTTGGAGCACTGAAGGCTTGATTTTGGCGACCTTGATGATTTTTTCGATCTGAGCCTCGTTGAAATTGGACAAACCCAAGTTGCGGATTAGCCCCTTCTTCTTGCACTCTTCCATTGCCTGTAGAAATAAACGAATAGAAAACGTTCTCGGGCACTTAGTTACGGACCCATAATTACTCTACACATAAGCGGATAAGCAGCGCTGTAGCAGCAGATGCGGTTACATCTAGCGGTCCGTTGCGCTCTTTCTATCTGGTGTCAAATGAGAGAGTACAGAAACGTCATGGGCCATGCCCATGAATTCCATACATTCAACATGATTTTTCGATTCGATACAGGTGCATCTTTACATAGCTTGGGTATATCTGAAATAGCATTGCAATTTTTGCAACAAGCATGCAAATGCACATACTTGGAAATCTCAAAATAAATTTTTCACTACAAATCAATATTACTTAATTTTTTGTTTACTTTATGATATTTTGATTCTAGCCCTGCATGGTATGTCAGAATGTCCCCTCTCCCCTCCTAAATGAAATCCTGGATTCGCCCCCCAGAGTTCCTCAAAGCCACCCTTGGTAAATGTGTAAAACGTGCTGCGCTGTTTAAGGGGCTCCACAGTGCTAACATCAGTTTTGTATTGGATTCATTTCCGTTAATGTCTAAGGTAAAATTTTGAAAAAATGGCGTGTTTTTTAACTCCAGACAATTATTATTTTTTATTTATTTATTAGCCAATTTATTTCTAGTTTTCTTAAATAACAAATTATAGTATTACAAAATTTAAAGTATTAGAAAAAAATTACACTTTATAAATAAACATACTTTCAATCTTCTATTAATTATATAACATTTAAAAAAGCATGAATTTCACGAAAAAAGCGATTTAGTTTCCATATTCCAAAACCGATTAAAACGAAACCAACACACGCAGATACTAACTAAAAAAACATCCTTATTACATAAAGAAATTATAGCCGCGATTTCAAAATAACTGAAGTTTTGCATGCGCGGCATCAGATTAGAGCAGGATAGACAGTTAAAAAACAAAAGCGTTAGAGCAGGACTTAATTGTAGCATTGTGCAGCCCCTTATATGGCCTGATGTGAAGGCACTTTATATGTTGATCGATTATTTGGCAGCATAACTCAAAGGTACTCCCAATATTTTGGGGCCCGTTTGTTCTTTAAACCGACTTATGCAATTAAAGAAAATACCTTTTTATCTCATGATATAAAATAACTACATTTTTTTACTATAAATTGTCCAATCTTCCATTTTTTGTACTAAAACAAAGTCTAAACTTTGCATCGCAGAACGCATGGATTTTCCACTGATCTAAAATTGGACAAGCGCTCTTTCGGCAATAATACTTTATACTCGTAATTATGAGACTTTAAATGTGATTGATTACTTGTACATACCATCCATGTTGTTGCATGATTAGTTTCCATATCTAGGTGATATTCTCCGTTCTCTTTAACAACAGGAGTCAGTGTCTCTTGGTTGCAGTGGAAGCCAAACGGAACATGAATCAGGTACAGATCCACATACTTCATGCGAAGCCGGCTCAGCTGAAGATCGACAAACTTTCTGACATCTGACGCACGGTTGCCTACATGCGGTAACTGCGGGGTGTGAAAAATGTTACAATATACCTACCACAAGCAAATTAACAGGTATTTTTAAATCTATCTATCTATCTATCCATCCCATCATTACCCAAGATAGACAACAGTGGAAATTGTTGGAGGTGGTCTATGCCACTAGGCACACTGAAATTGGGGACATATTGTAAAAAAATACATTGTTCTAGAAAATCTGTTATTTCAGAATAAAAGGCTTTATCATTATTGTTATGTTTATTTATTTATGTACAGAAATCAACAGCGATATATAATAAAGATAAAACATATTAAGGCCAATTACAGATTTCAATTTTGATTTATTTTTACATAAAATACTAGATCTTAAACAGCAAAATTACTTAAATTATAAAACAAATACAAAAAAAAACTTGAAATAACCTAACAGTTTATAAGAGAAGGGGAATAAATTCGCTCAGTTATCAATCTGGGGGTATTATGGGAAAAGAGAGAAATTTTGTTTGATTACCCTCACAGATAATAAAAACAAATACTGTTTTACACATCATCATAACATCTAAAGTTTAAGCAACATTGTAATTATTTTTAAGCCGAATTAATCTTAAGATGTATGGCTTATAAAATAAATTAAATAAAAAAAAAGACTAGGGTTACATGGAGATGCAAAATAATTATATAATTTATTATTTTAACAAACTTAAAATTAAACAAAGGAAAATATATTTAATAACTATCAATAGTACAGTACCCAACAATTATTCATGCAAAAACAGATTTTTGACTTGAATGTGTTTTTAGAGCAACAAAAGAGGTCAATGTCTGAGAAAAGTTTATTATACAGGGCATCCCACGGCTATGCCACATGGAGGGAAAGTACCTTAAATATTGTAGATAGAACATTTTACTGAAAGAAGACATTATTTTAATTTAAAAAACAATTTAAACTGCATTCATAGATTTTTAAATAGTTACTGGTTGAAACGGGAATTGAACCCGCTACATGAGAAAAATTGATTAATTTTGTTTTAAAAATGTAAAAATTCATGGTCTTCCTTTTATTTCTGACAAATATGTTATTTAGCAAAAAATAATCCTTATGATGAAGCCTTTCGATCGGTATGATAAAGCTACAAGGTAATTATTTTTCTCATGTAACGGGTTCGATTCCCGGTTCAACCATGTAAATACTTAAAAAATCTATGAATGCAGTTTAAATTGTTTTTTAAATTAAAATGATGTCTTCTTTCAGTAAAATGTTCCATCTACAATATTTAAGATACTTTCCCTCCATGTGGCATACCCTGTATATTCCGTGTTTTGTTTGCCGCATAATTAGTATGCGATGATGGTGTATGAAGCATTTTAGTGTGTCAGGTTCTGTAGTCTGGTACATTAAAGCGCAGTAATTTGGACACAAGTTGGGGACAATCAAGTGCACCAGAGCAAGCATCATGGAGCAAGGCCATTTTTCAAAGACATTAAGCCATGCCACTCGCACATAATTTTATAATCACTACAAAAAGCTTTAGTCTGGAATATCAAAAATTTCAAGAATTTTCTTTGAATATTTTCAATGGCCTGTTCATATATGTAATATACTGGGGATTCCTAATAGGACTACAATATTCCAACACACTTCGAACATAGGCACAGTATAATGCTTTAATGCAGGATATGTCAGTAAAGGGTTTACATTAGCCCAAACTTTTGTAAGCTTTACTAACCATATGTTCGAAGTGGGCAGAAAAAGTAAGCTGCGAATGTTATTCATTCTTTCATTCATTCATGTCTATCCATTAGCCAGTGTTCGTCCACTGCATCCACTATGTTCTACCTTTCCAAGATTTCACCACTCTTAGTGCTCTTCCGTCCTCATCCAGCTGCCATCCACAAAATCCTTCAGGTCATTGGTCACGAGGTCGGCCTCCGCCACGCTTTGCTGTATGTGGTCTCCATTATAATGCCTTTCAGCCCTAACAACCATCATTTCCGCAGCAAATATGGCCTGCCCACTGCTACTTTAATATTTAAATAAACTGGTAATATTGTTGTTGGTAATAATACTTAACAACTTACCTTCGTGGTAATGAACAGATCTTCTCTTGCTCCCTTTCCATCTTCTATCCACTTAGCTATTGCTTTTCCGATTGCGTCTTCGTTATTATAGTTAAATGCTGTATCTATATGTCTGTATCCGATATCTAAAGCTTTATACACTGTCGATTCTATAACATCTGGAGAAGCCTACGGGAAAAAACCAAGGTTACAATTGTGAGGATATAACCAAACTTCTTTACTAATATCTGAGCGAAAGTATTTCATTTACCTGCCAGGTACCTAGACCTATGGTAGGCATGATATCTCCGCTCTGCGAAAGTGTTATTTGCTTCATGTTTCGGATATTGTGGTAAAAACGATGAATAAATACCCTAAAAACGAAACGTATTCCTAAACTTGTTTTCATAAAATAAACCTTGAATTTGACAATTTTGTCTTGGCAAAGTGCCCAACTAGAGCTGGGTGTAGTAAGGGGTATAAGTTTTAAACTTTTTCAATATAATATTGTTTGCTTTTACCGCAAGTCATCAAATTCGGTTGTTTCGGCAAGTTATTGATTTTTTGACAACTCGAAGTTGGTTTTAAATTTCCCGGGGTTTTAGCTGATGCATTCGTAGTATATCATTTTTATGCTGGAATACACTTCTTTTTATAATTTTTGAGAGCCCACTAAACTCACTCTCCCTGTCACAAATTATAGAGGGATGCTCCCTGTGTTGATTTGTTCATCCTGCTCCAAAAATTGATGACATACGTGTCACATGAACTCAGACATGAAGGTCCAGACAACTGGAGCCATGCTATTATGTAAGGAAAAAAGTTCCGGATCTGGCACTTGGACGGGTGCCGGAACTAGCATTTGTTTATGTTCGTTTGATTCGTCACTTCAGATATTGTTGGTTCAATCACGGTATTGGAAGAGCGCTAGCACTTTAATTATGTGGACGGTATATTTACGAGAGCTCATTGCGCACGGGGGTTTACTAGAAAGATCGGCTACATTAGCCATCTTCGGGCTCATCAGCGTCATACCGACCAGCAGTCGAAGTGGTCGCCATGACTGAAAACGGTCTGAGTTTATCATCATCAGAGCACTAAGTTTTGTTAACAGGTGTTTGGGTTCGAATCTATTGTACGTCTGAAGAGTTTCTTTTTAACTAGTGCATTGCGTTACTCAATGCAACTAGAGTGCAGGCTGTGCCTTTACGTGTGTTTTTTGTGACCCTATATGCTTTCATGCTAAAAGTCTATCATTTTAAGTGCAAACTGACAGGACAGACCCTTCAGATGCTTCTCAAGAGGATAAATAGGTATAGCATGCATTACTAGACCCCGCAGCATAATGTTTAATCACGCGCGATGTGACTTAGTTACTTAGGTGCGAGGAGCGTGGCATACTGTTTAATCGCCAAAAACATCGTGTTACGCTCCTCGCACTTGTGATTCAACTAAGTTGCATCGTGCGCGATTAAACATTATACTACGGGGCTATGAATATAAAAACCTCGTCAAAAGGACGCCATTTTCGCATTTTATATGGCAATACCTCGTGTAGTTACAACAAATTGGATTGGCCATTTCAAACTTCATACCTTAAAACCTTATACTGAGCTAATTAATAGAAACAACAGATTTAGGTGAGGCATCGAGTTCCAAAAAATGCAAAATGCGAGAGGCACGGCTCGAAAGAGGAAAAAGTAGTTTTTAATTTATAAAAACAAATGTGTTTTGTAAAACGATGAAAAAAAGTGTGTTGGAATTTTTGAAGACTTCATTTCAATAATTATTTCTATTGAGTGAAAGTTTCAGTCGAGTTCCTGTTATATAAGAATCTAAAAAAAAGGTTCCAAAAAATTCTTCAAAAAGTACCAATATTTTGGCGGCGTCGCGTCGTTTTAAAGCAAATTCAAATAACCCAATTCCGATCATTTATTTATGTTATTCATTTGTCATGAAAACTATCATCTAATACTCTAGCTACAGTAGAGCCACTGAGTGATGGCGGCTATGACGTTTAAATGCCTACAAAGTATCGTAATTATTTATAAGCAAGTGTCAATGATATTCCATAGCCCTAGATTATGCGACAGCGCGCCAAAAGTGGCCCCGTACAAGCCCACTCAATACAGTTGAGGAGTGGGGTTGTCGTTCAGACAGTTCAGACTCTTATGCCAGAGCGGACAAGGTCTGTTTACGAAAAATCCTTACGTGGCTCTTATGTTATTGTTGTTTTGTTTCGATGTATAGATCTAACCACAAACTTGGGCCATGATTTACAACTGTCTATATATGGAGTAAGACATCTAGGGCTATGGAATATCGTTGGCAAGTGTGAATTAAAAAATGTAATACTTCATTGTTGATAGTGATGTACTACTTGTTTCGGTTATTATTTTTCGATTTGAATGTTGCTTTATTGTGCAATAGAATTCGTATGGAAACAATTTTTTTTTTTTGAAGTTTCTTATTTTTTATAGGTCATGTTTGTGGTCGCTAAGTTACGCAATAATATTTAATTAAAAACAAAACAATGACGAAGTTAAACTAAACGAAAATAAATGATAGTAAAATACTTTTTTCGATTTAGCTATTTAAACATCTCTTGAGGGCCCCGCCCGGGGCACTACACCGCATAGCCCTCCGATAGCTACGCCACTGGTTTTGGAACATTTTCCTTTTGTATCATTATGTTGAATGTTGAATGACGTGTCTAATGTTGAGTAAACTCGCACTTGATTTTTATTTTTAACCGAAATTTGAAATGTACCTCATCACTAAATGCAGCTGTCATAAGTGCCATCACACAGTGGCCCTACTTTAGGCAATATGTTACTTCAAAGCATATCACATTTATATATATAAAAAAAAGGTACACACAATGACATTGGGTACACACGATAATTGTAACAAAAAGTTTTTACTACAATGACATTTTGACAACTTGACAGATTACGTAGCTTTGACAAATTATTGACAAATATTTATTGTTTAGTGAGAAATTAATTCCAATTATTCTCCGCAATATGGCGAAGGTTTTTTATGTTCTTAAACTGATATTAAAACCTCAGACGTGGCTGTATGGGCTAAGTTACTTTTGCCTTTTCATTAATTATGCCTAAAAAAATATTACCAACAAAAAAAATTGAGCCAGAGACAAAGGTGGTTTGGTTGCGTTCAGTTTGATTCCCCTTTCATCACTGACAGCAGGATAGCATATACAAATTCAACGCGTGCAAAAGAGATGTCATGAGCGGCGCGGCGGCGGCGGACAATCAAACGAGCACTTTATTTTTCACGCGCGCTTATCCTTGCCTGTCAAAACAAACAAGATTTGCGGCTTTTTGTAGGAATTTTTGTAAATCGGAATAAAGTAAACCACTACACGCTAAGAAATTGCATATTTATTTCAAGCGACAATATGGGAGTAAGCTTTTATTATTGCCTTTTAACTCTTAATTTATTTTAACATAACCTAAAATCAAACTAAATTGTTCTGAACCCTGCGACTGGTAGTTTTATTACGAAAACATACAAATGTTTCATCTCTTTCATGAGTTTAAAAGCCACATAGCAGTGTTTATACAATACATATAATTCATTGACCTAGTACGTCAATGATATAATTGTACCAAATAATTCCAGAAAAAGATCGCAACGTTGGTAAACAAAAGCAAAGAGAAAAGGGAGGCTCGTAAGCTTGAGCAGCGTCGTATCGCCGATGGGATGTCGCACGTGACGTCAGCTAACAAGCTCACAGACATCGCGTCTCTATGTAAAGAACTGCTGGCGTATTCCAATGACCACCTCGAAGTCGAAATGTATATACAACGGGTCACAGCGCTAGATAAGACTGTACTTGAATGGGCCATAGATCTGACTGAGAGAAATATGAAAACATTGTAAGTTGAGTTTGCTTTTGATTTATCTTGCTACAACTCTGATTTAGTAATGAGGATAAGTCACATAACGGGAGAATCCAATTTTGACTATTACATTGCATGTGTTATGATTTTCTGAGTACACTACTTTTTGATTTTTTGAAATCCGTCCATAAATGGCAAAGTTATTTAATATTTTATCGGGCTTGATTTTAAAACGCGCGCCTCCCGCCCGTGGATACCGATGTCGTCATCACACACAGACCCCGCGCGATCGCAGTCGTCCAGTACGCACATTCGTGATTAGTAGCGAACACTCGGTTTTTTTTCGAGTTTTATGCATTATCGGTTTATTGTTTCGGTGTTCTGTAATAATGAGCAACAAATTGGAAGATGGATTCGAAAAAGGACAGTCAGATAATCTACCTAAAGTGGATTCTTTCATGGTTTTTGAATACTTAAACAATCATGTGAAGTATACCAGCGCTGAAATCCGAGGTTGGAAGCTTCAACGGTAAGTACCTACCAAATTTAATGTGTTAGTTAGTGAGTTTAGGCCTAGGTACTTTTTCCCATGGCTGTTGCGGTAGGTAATGTGAAAATAATAAAATAACCTGGGTAAAAAGGTACATGGACAGCATAACACACTCCATCATAAAAACGTTAGTCAAGTCAAGTACCTACATTATTTCTTCCTACGGAGTTCGAGTTGATGTTTTTGTAAGCAGGCAACTGCAGGCATGATTCATTGCGATTTAGTAAGTGCCGGTTTCAAGTTCACCTAAACATTATAGACCGGGAGCGCGCCGTAGATTAACTAACATTAGCGGATACCTACCATGTTTTTTGTTTCGATGCACTTAAATGGTGCAACCGCATCAGGTAATGTGATGTAGGTATTTAATGCTGTATGATTATTACAGGTCTGTACGAGAGTCATATGGCGACGATGCCGTAGGGTATGTCCAAGTCCAAAGAAATGGAAATGTGTGCACAGTAAAGGCAAGAATAACACCGGAGCATAAAGTAAAAACTAAAGGTTATAGCTGCACTCTCAAATGTGAAGAAAATGATAAAACTATTATTGATGTTACTTGTCATGATTGTGCTGCACAAAAAGGAGGTTGCAAACATAGTGTAGCATTTCTTATGTGGATACACAGACGCAGTGAAGAGCCTTCTCCAACTGAAAAAAAATGTTATTGGGCCAAACCAAAACTGGCCACAGTGGGCACAACCTTGAAATTTATAAAAGCCAAAGATATCGGTTCCAGCGCTGGAGATATTGACGATAACGCTAATGTAAGAAGTGAACAATTTTTTAACAAACTGGTGCACAATATACAGTTAAATTCTATTAGGATTCAGTTAACAAGTTACGTTACACAGAATGAACTTACGAAATTATCATTGCATAACTTGATAAATGATTATAAAAAAGAAGGTAACGACACGAACAGTGCACAAGGCTTCATCGATTATTGTACAACAAAACAAACACCAGAAAAGTGTTCAAAAATAGAACAAGAAACTCTATCTCAAGCTCAGTCTCCTTTATGGCATGAGATGCGATATTGCAGAATAACCGCGTCAAAAATACACGACGCCGCCCATTGCAAAACCCCTGATGGTTCATTAGTTGAGCAAATATTCGGTGCAACCATACCAGAAACTCCTGCAATGCGAAGAGGCAAAGTACTGGAACCTGATGTTAGGGCAAAAGTAGCAAAATTGAGAAAATTTGTAATCGAAAATGGTGGGCTGTTTTTGAAAAGTGATTGGCCTATTTTAGGTGCATCTCCTGATGGCTTAACACAAGAATATGTCATAGAAATAAAATGTCCCATGACCACACAAGGCAAAGAAAGCTTTATTAAAAATAATCGTCTCACAAACAAATCAAAAGGTCAAATCCAGCTGCAAATGTTTTTTTGCAACAAAACTAAAGGGCTTTTTTGTGTTGCTGATAAGAATTTTGAAGCTAACAAAGAAGTAGAAATCTTTGAAGAAGATTTTGATGAAATTTACTGCAAAGATCTTTTGGAAAAGTCAACAAGTTTTTGGAAACACTCAGTCTTTCCTAAATTGGTCAAAACTTAGGTTAAGGTATAAAAATAAACAGATGGCTTAAGATATAAATATTGTTTTATTTTAAACTTGGTTTCTAAATAAGCATTCTTGAAGATTAACTACTCCACAAGCAGATGTCACAACATAGTCTAATATTCTAACATAATCAATGTCAACACATGCATGAGGTGCAATCATTTCAAACTCCCTTAAACGCCCTATACTTCTCTCGACGTGTACTCGAAGGGCCGCTATTCTTTTAGTTTCTAAAACTTCTTCTTTACTTAGTTTTGATCCCGAATCAACGCTAGGAGGCCTTAAAAGTTTGCAACCTTGACGTTCAAGTAAATGAGCTATATTCTTAAATCCCCTATCAGCCATCACTACGTCACCGGGGGATAACATCTGAAGAAAACCGCAGTCTTCAAAGATAAGGGCGTCCGATGTCCTTCCTCCATAACCTTCGGATATGAAGTTTATAAGTCCATTAGGTGTTATCGATATTAGATATTTTATAGTATTCGCATTTTTATATTGTGACCACGTCAGCGCCTGATGTACTGCTGAGCTAGGTTTCTCGATTTGAATTTCTAAACAATCTATGATGCTGACGACTGTTGAATAACGCCTCCTAAAAGGTATCGGAAGATTTGAGCGAATATCGTCGCGAGGAGGAATAAAAATCAGTTTCTCCATGCATTGAGCAACCTTAGGTATTGTTTCTTTGAAATGTCTGGCGACTGTAGATTCCGAAACTCCAAATTGAACAGCAAGCACGGAATTCGGTTCACGCCATCTCAGTTTTTTCAAGCTCAATAATACATCCATCAGAGGTCTCTCAGTAGATTCACTCAAATATTCTAAACAGAAATACACTTGCGATGGTAATCCGAGAAAAAGCTTAGGTTCTCTAGATATAGACATTAAAGTTCCTTTTTGCATGTGTTCCTTAAATAACTCAGTATCTACTTGTCGTTTCATTTCACAGGCGTCAGTATTTACACTGAATCCACTTAGGCTCGCAGAAACTGATGAGGTATTAGAGTAAGATGTGAAGCTATCATGCATTGGTTCCCGATGATGATCCCGACGATGTTCTTTTGGTTTCACCGTTTTTATTTTAAGAGCAAACTCTTCAACCCGGTCAAAACCGGCGTCAGTATTAATGCCCTTGCTTCGAACTTTTGGCTTTATATTAACTTGCACTGCGAGTGATTTATATTTAGGATCATTGTGTAGATTTGCCGCATTATCTTCTTCAAGCGGGTTTATAGCCTCTGTATCATTTGAATTAAAATCAATCGTTTCACACGCCACGAACTCTTCTTGTGTTATTAGGTTTTCATGACCAACTTCCGGATTAAGCACTCTTTCAAAGTACTCAATCTGCTGTCTTTTTTTATATCCAGTCCGTTCTACAACGGCGTTATCCTTTCTTTGGCAGTCAAATGTATGCGGCAGAACTCCTTTTTTTAGTCTTAGTTGACCACCCATCAATCGGTACCTTATATAATTTTCCATGTCATTTTCGACCTGTAAAAAGTAAAAACAGATTAAAGATTCTTTATTTTATTTTTAAATAATACTTTACTTACTGAGAAAAGCAGATCCAAAAAATAGGTCCTACAGCAAAGAAATTAAAATTCGAATCATTACCTATTGTTGATAGGTATTCATTATCGTAGATAAAAATGCGGTAGGCACCCGGACTACAAATATCATACCTACGTTGATTATTGTTTATTGTTATTACCTCATACGATTGTGTTAAGGTTGAGACAATATGACATAAAAGGATTAAGTTTTAAGGTTTTTGATTCCATTGATCGATAAAATAGGTGACATTTACTCAATAATACGAGGAAATAGGTATACGTCAAGTATAAGGTATAACGTAGGAAAGGTACTTACGTCGAAATGATCTTCGCAACAGTAATGAGTACTTTTGCTTGATAAAGGATCTCTCTTCATAACACTACACCACTTTTTTCTAGCTTTTTTGTCTGTTGGAACATGAAAAAATAGTTTGTCGGGCGTACTACTACTTGTACTCTTGCACTTTGGCACGACACAATATTTGTAAGACATTTTTAAGGATATTGATACACAACAATAAATCTATAACAAAGCGACCGTGACAAGCACAGCTCAAGAACTGCGCGGGAAACAGAGTACACCTACAGAACTGAAGAGCGCGTGCGGGGTCGCGCCCCGGGTATGTGTGGGATGACGTCACGCGCTCGCGGCTGGTACTGGCGGGCGTTATTTGAACTGCTACAGTAAAATTGCTGTACTTTCGACATTTCTTGTCCGATTTGGATATTTTTTTCACCATAAGTCATGTTTTTTTTACTGTCATCGATCTACATACTTAACAAAAATCGTGACTCTTCCTCATTCAAACTGTAAGTTGAGTTTGCTTTTGATTTATCTTGCTACTACTCTGATTTAGTAATTCAAACATCTTAACTGCTAATCTGGATGTTGCAGATTCAAGTAGAGGAAAATTTGTGTTCTGTCTCTGTGCTTCAGAAGGCACATGAACTTTGGGCCCATATTTGTGCCTGAAGAGCATTGTGCTCACCCGAACTCCCAATATGCACTGTTCGCTGACAATATCCTTATTTTATAACATTTGCCTGATATTTGAAATTTGTAACTTATCCAGTATGTACATTAATCCACGACTTGAACCTTAAAACGTTTCCCAAAATCAAATACACACAAAAGTGTTTAGACATATATAATGGAATTTACAATCCAGCTAGTCTTGCATAGCAAACCATAGTGCGCGATACAGTGCTCTCTCTCACTCTGTTGATCTACCTTAAAAGGGATAAACATGTTGTATCGAGCAGTACTTTTGGAACTTTGGAACTGGACTTTTAAACAATTGTAACTGGGTGTATTTGATTTTAGTAAATGGTGTAGGTTCAACTCATGGATTAATGTACGAGATAAGTTACACAAATTCAAAACTTAGGCAAACCTATTTATTTATTTTCATACCTACCCAATAGGGATTATGATTTCTCGAGGTTTTTTATTTCTCGGGTCTCGAGAATTCTCGACCTCGATTTCTCGGGTCGTCCCGGGAAATCGAGAAATTTGTATTTACTACTTTATTTTAGTTTAATAAATAAAAATGCCGGTACTGTACATTTTTTTTTACTAAAAAGAAAAAAAATAACCAAGTCTCTCAAATTACTTCAATAAAAACAGATATTTTTTAAACAGAAATTGGTAAAAAAACATTACTTACATTATTAAAAACATTTATTTTTAATTAATGAAATATTATAAGAAATAAAATAATAATGAAACCTTCTGTCTCAAACAAATTATTAAAAATCTCTAAAAAGTATCCACATAACTTCTTTATGAACTAAAATAAATAGTTAAATAAGCGGGAACTCTCTCCAACAACAAAAACAAAAATAATCAAAAATATCTTTTTGAACAAAATACAACAAACAAAAATCTGATCAATAATTTTTTTATGATCTACTTAGGTTTTAAAGTGATTAATTACAAAACCTTTTTTTTTATTTTCAGCAACTACTTACTTGTAATAAAATATGCCTTTAGAAAAACTAAAGCATTAATGGTCTTATCTGATAGCCGGCTCCGTATTTTAGTGACCACATTTCCCGCCATTGAAAAGACTCGTTCGTTTTCAGTTGAAGTTGGCTTGACTAAAAGTAATGCTTTGTATAAGGTTTCCAAATTTGGGGACCTTTTGCCAGATTTTTCAAATAGTGAAAACTCTTTTATTACGATTGATTTTGAGAGTGCTACGGCGGCATTCATTGCTCAAAATACCTTTGATAGCATTCTCTAACTGAGTTTCAAAGTTGTCGGGTTCTGATTAGCTTACGCTTACTTGGACGACTTCTGGATCATGCCGCCATCACGCGTCAAAAGACAAAGAGTCAAAGGGCAAAATTGCCGATATCTAGGTATTTTTATAGCTTTATTGTAAAATCATAATGTCTCGCTGTCTCGACTTTTCTCGAGCTGAATTTCTCGAGATCGAGAAAAGTCAAATTCCCGGGAAATCCCGGGACGAGAATTCCCGGGTCAAAACTCTACTACCCAACCAAAATGTATGAAAAAAACATAGTTCAAATTCTCAATTTATTTTCACTAAAATCGTATGGAAGAGTACTATCGCCAGTTGCGGCTTCTGCAACTTCATCTTAACATCCTGTATACAAAAATAACACAAAAAAATACACTACTTGAAAAAACTACGAATATATGAAACAAAGTGGAACAAAGATACATTAAATATATCAAGGTCAGGATACTGATACACCAAGTTATTTTTAAGAGTGCACACATTAAACGTGAGTGCATCACATGACCGCACCATCGGAACAAATATTAATAAAAAAGGCTCTAATTCTGAATGCGTTCGTTGTATTGTTGTAAAATCGTGTTACATAGAGAGAGACCTATCTTTATAAGGACATTATCAGCGAAGAGTGCTTATTAGGATTTCTGGCGAACATTGGTGCCCTTAGGTGAGGCCATAGGATTCATGACCCATAGTGCTGTGATGTTATAGTGGCCTGTGGAATAGTGGTGTATGAGTGTGGACTTGAAATTCACAGTCCATACTTGGAAACACCCGTAACATCACCTCAAGGATTCATGTTGTGACAATGTATTTACATTTATAACTCTGTATCATGTTTCAGACATTAACACATTGATTGAAATCCTGGTTGTCTTATACAACCATTACCAATTTACCATCATTGTAAGTTTTGGACATAGGGTTCAATAAAAGTGCTACAATACTGAGGATTGTTGTATAGCATACTGGAGAGAGTTCACACTAATCACCATGCTGGATATTGTTGCTGCACCTGTCAAATCTGGTGTTGGTTGTTTGCATTTGGAATTTCAAATTAATTAATTAATTATGATGAAAACTAAAATTACATAACAAAAAAGAAACATATCAGATTTTGTAGATGCAGTAACAGCAGCAATATGTGATGTGAATAGCTTATTGGAGTTCAAAGCTTTATACACCCTGAAGAAACCAGCCAGTCTACTTTATGGCACTAGAGGCCTTATCTTATAAGATTTTTGACTCATATTAACTTGTATTAAAGCTAAATGTTGATCAATCACAAAATGCTACCATAATTTGGATAACTTTGCTTTGACTTTTAATGACTAGCAATAGAGACCATTTGTTGGACTTCACACCCTAAATGTTGTGGTAAAATAAAACATCCAAAAAGTTATTAGCTACAAACTCTAGTTTACCTACTCACAATAACTTTGACTGAACATTACATACATGTGTGTGTGTCAAACTATGCTTGCTGTGCATTTAGGACTGGTTTATGTATCAATAGTTAAGTTGTTACAACATAGGAAAGTGCTGCCACTTTAGAAAAAAGAATCATTTTTTATGTGCTAGAATAACTATTGAAAATCTGCTTAAGTAAATGTCTAGAATTAGCAATGAACTATTTTTACATAGCAAAGTTTTGAGAAACAACATCTTTTTATAGCTAGAATTTCATGTTATGCTAAAAGCGGCCGTTTTTAGCAAAAGTAGCTCATCAAAGACATTATCTAACTATAGTTAATAGTTAATTGCTATTTCTAGACATTTACTTGAGCAATTTTTCAATAATTATTCTAGCAAGTAAAAAGTTCTTTTTTTTCTTAAGTAACAGCACTTTCGCAGGTTGTAACGCTTTAAGGCAACCATGGTAAAAAAAAAATAGGAACAATATACCAAGTTGCATACATTGGTATATCTCAGCAGGCTGTCAGAATAATAATATTGAAAACGTTTCTACTTCAGATATGAGAACTGTGCCTGGGGCTGGAACAGAGCTCGCAAAGTTAAGGAGATGGAAGATGATGCAGCATGGTACCTTATTGCCAAGGAGAAGAAGGGCACTCTGTTGGCTTTCTCACATTTCAGATTTGACATGGACTTTGGAGAACCTGTCCTTTATTGGTAAGTTGCAACAAATGGTAATTATTAGACCATCGTAATTAATTTTACTGCTAGTTATATCAACTTGCATCAAACATCACATTTTAGATTTCAGTTTTATTGTTGCTTATCACAGTTGTGTTCTTATCTAAGCAATTGTTTTATTTACCTGCTGTTGGTCATACGCTACTTCTTTCTCCTACTTGTGTTTTTAGCTAACTTCTAATTACTTTTCAATGCATGTGCTCATTATGCTCGTAAAGGCCCACTTTTTATGCATCAAAACCGAACAGAAAGTCGATTACTTTGCCTTAGGGCTTTATTCTTTTTTTTATTTTTTATTTATTTGCAATGGTTGGCTAAACTGCAGCCTTTCCTGTGTACCATAGATGTTATACTTTTTTTTTCCACTGTTTAACAGCTCTGGATGCAATCCTTTTGAGCCAATCATAATTTAAAGTTCACAAGATTATATTTGTTTTCATTTCCTCACACTATGCATTGAAAAACGTAGTATGATACACGGATGTAAAAGCAATAAATTACTCGGTTACGTTCCTCGTAATTTATTCCTTTGCGCCCTTGTAGCATAAACTACTATTCTATACTCCCACAAACTTGTATTTTTCAGGCATTATTTAACTAACTTTTATCTAGCAGTGGGGATCCACACTGCCAAATTATTCCTGTAGATGGCGCATCGTCGATCTGGCCATGAAAATCTGTCATTTCAGTAAATTGTTATGGCTTTTGCGTAGATTTTTGTTATTTTTGATTAATTTCTTGGAATTATGCCTTTGTGTACCGTACCAGGTTGCTTTAATAGTGGTGTTAATTTATTCCCGAAAAGCTACATATCAAAAAATAGTAACATAATAACAATAACAAATATACTTACATATTGGAATACAGGTTATAAAAGGAAGTAACAATGCGAGATATTGGAAAAAAAACAGCAGGAAAACCAGAACACACACAACAACAAAGTTTGACATAGCCAGACAGTCGTATCTTTTGGCCAGACCTATGCTAGCGCCATCTATAATTAGCTTTGCCTGTGGATCCCCATTGGAAATTGAAACTGATTGGGCAAGTACTAGAAACTCAAATACTAGAAATTATGTTTAATACGAGTCATAAAAAGAAATCTTTTTATTGTCATAAATACTTATCTTAAGTTTCATAATAATAATATTATTTACAAATATCTAAAAAGCTAATTACTGATCACAGGTCAATTCGTTTTCAGTTTGAGTTTCCAAAGTAAGAATAAGAAGCTACTCCTCCTAAATAAGTTCTTCTCAAACAGAAGTTTCTCTTGCGGCCACCATTTGATACACCGTGTACAGAGATATCTAAATAGCCTATGAAGTATGAATATTGTCACTAAAGATATGGCAATGCTCAGTGCTACCACATCCAGTAGTAGATGTTGGTAGATGGGAAGGTCTAGAGCTGGCGACCGTAAATGCTTGGCGCCCTTGTGTCTCAGCACGTACTCTATCCAGTAGACGCCTGTATCTAGGGGTGACAACGGTCGATCGAGGAAAACATCTCTCAATTTTAGTGCATTTTCCCTGTACCTGCAAGAGAAAACAGATTTTATTAAGTTAAGACGAGGTTCACCTTTGCATATTGTGACGAGAACGAAAAGCATTTTTAACATACACTATTAGCTAAGCTAGGGCGCTTGTGATTAAAAATCTGTAAAGATCACTTTATTTTGCGGGTAATTCGTACTTTTATTGAAAACTAAGGCTTATATATATAAAGAGAGTGCTCAGTTATGCATTTAACACAATGGTATACCTATATGGTTTTCGAAAAATAATCGTTAGTTGTCGCTTAAAATACTGAGATCTCTGTGACGAAAGCTTTTTTTCAAGGGGTAGTTTGCAATTTATTTCTTTTGATGCTAAAAACTTTTACTATTTTTCTGTTTGATTAATCATTTAATTAGATTTCTCAGTAGTTTTTTTTTGAGGCTAAAGTTATTTAGCAACCTTACACTTGACGTAAACAATATCTAGTTTTTTTTTCTAATCATGGTTGCACCTCGCCTTAAGCTTCACGGTACTACTTACTTTAATATTGGAATGAGCGCACCAACAAAAGAATGACTAATGAGGGGCACACTTTAGTAAACAATTGATAGCCTTTAAAGAGGTTTAACAAACAAATTAAAAAGTGTTATGAGTTTGACGTCATCGACATTGCTTTAAACTTGGTGATAAAAAATTAATTATAAATTAGTGTTGAAAAAATGTTACGGCGCTGCATACCAAAAAAGCACTGTCTCACAGACAACATTTTAACCTTTATTAGAAGAGTATGGTTGGGGTCAAATGGGGTATATACATTTTATACAGAATGGAAATTTTAAGAAGGATTCCTAATACCCGTTCATAAATTAAAAATTTCGTCAGGTTCAAACACTGACAGCAGGATAGCGTATACAATTTTCAACAAGTGCAACAGAGATGGCCTGAGAACCCGTGTCGCGACCCCTAGTTTATATACCCGCCCCTACGGTATTGCAGTTTACTTGTCAACCGTACCACCAAAAAAAAACAAATTATGAAGTCATTAATTAAATCGAAGTATTCTCAACATATAGCATACATCTCTGTATCTATAATATAGGGGGTACCATAGGGGCGTCTTTTCGTTTTGTACATATATCATAGTCTTTGATCGCGCGCGACGCCACTAGTTGGATCACAAGTGCAAGGAGTGTGACGTACTGTTTAATCGCAAAAACATCGTGTCACACTCCTCGCACTTGTGATTCAACTAAGTTGCATCGCGCGCGATTAAATTCTGTGCTACGGGCCAAGATCAGTATGCAAGGATCTGAAACTAATCGCGTACAGTTTGGAATACAAGTTTCGGGAAAACGCACCGTAGGGTTCCCTCTTGAAATTTCCACCTGTATACTGGGGAAATTTTCTTTTATCTTGCACAAAAAAAAAAATTTCATGTTCTGGGTATTTTTGTTTTTGGTCAAAGTACTTTAGTTACTGAGATATTTCTACCGAAACTCACCCTGTTTTCGCCGTTTTAACGGGAGGAGGGGAGGGAAATTTGATTTTACTGTATACAAAACGCTGTTTCTCGGAAAATAAAGACATGATTTCAGTAGTTGAAGGTTTAAGATATCTGTAGGTACCCAAAACATTAGACAAAATTTGATGTATTTGTGGAAAAGTCTACCGAAAATGTGCCGAAAAACCGCGAAGTAGGGAAATTTGTTTTTACTGTATAAAAAACGCTGTTTCTCGGAAAATATAGACCTCAGTTGTGTAGGTGACGGTATAAGGTATCTGTAGGTACCCAAAACATTAGACAAAATTTGATATATTTGTGGAAAAGTTTACCGAAAATGTGCCGAAAAACCGCGAAATATTGAACATTTTGACCCTTGCTGCAATTATGTCTTGAATGATTGACAAATAGACACGTAAACTACGAGTATCTGACAGTATATCTAAGCTCAGCCAGTAAAATTATTACAAATCATAATAAACTTACATAGGGTTGCCAAGTAAATCTGTGAGGCTCTCCCGCCAACTATTCGTGTCAATCTCGTTCAGTGTAAGGGTCCTGGCGACCATGCGGTCGCTCATTGCTCGTCCGTTGAGCGCCTGGTCCGCGTATAGAGGGACCGTCATCATGGGCACGCCGCATGCCACTGCCTCCTGGGTGCCCAGGAGACCTCCGTGGGCGATGAACAGCTTCACGTTGTGATGACCTGATGAGATATTTGTAGAACTTAATTTTTTCCGTATGGAATCTCCTACATCGGCCGCTTTTTCTCCGTTGTTTCAATGTAACGGAGCGGTAAGCTTATGAATCAACATTAAGTCACAACGCAACTAAATATCCTTAAATTTTCGCAAAAAAAATCTTTAATTAACAAATCCACTGCAACAAAACTTCTGGTCAGCTGCTGGCTTCTTTTGATTGGTCCATACGGATAGGACCTACCATGAGTTTAGGGCCTCGATACCAGCTAGCGGTCGGATCCACTGGTCGGACCGTGTGAGAAACACGGAAGTTCTGCGACGTGCTGATGTCGGTGGGATTTAATCCTATCTAATGAGGCGTCAGCTGCGATGGTGTGGCCATGTTTCCCGAATGTCTGATGCCAGGGTGGCTAAGCGCATCTTCTACTCCGAACTGCAGGAAGGGAAACGGAAACAGGGCGGCCAATTTCTGCGGTATAAAGATGAGCTTAACCGCCACATGAAGAAATGTGCAATAGACCCAGCACAATGGGAAACACTGGCAGCAGACAGACCGCATTGGAGGCAGGCTGTGAACACTAAGGTGTATGCTTTCTAGTCGATTAGATGCGCTGAACTCGACACAAAACGAGACCAGTTTAAGGCCCGACCACCAGTGGCCATCAATTATAATATAGTTGGAGGGGTGCTGACGTGCAGTGAATGTGGTCGCACGTTCACTGCAAAGATCGGCTACGTCAGCCACGTGAGGGCTCACCAGCGCCGCTCTCAGCAGTGACAGTCGCTGTGACCGAAAACGGCCTTGAAGAATTCATTGATTGAGCAGCTAGCGACTGCGTAAAATAATCATATGTACGTACAGCGCCTGCTAACGAGTGTCGAGACCCAAATTCATGGTAGATCTACACTCTCGATTCAATTGTTTATAGTTAAATAACTTACATAAAGTTTTGTACTGCGGTATCCAGTCCTTAGTGTAAACGTTGTTGGGCACGGTCACGTTGCTCGGCAGGAGAGCCTTGTTCATCTTGACGAGCACCTTCTGAGGCAACTCCGCCAGTACCGCGAACATCTGCCTCAACTTGCCACTGGGGATCGTCTCGATCCGCGACATCGACCCAAAGCTCCAATAGATCACGCCTTCGCGGGCCTCGTCCAGAAACGATTTCAGTTCCTGAGAAAAAAACTCATGTAAAATAATAATAAAAAGTCTGTCAAGCCCTCGTCAATGGACGAGTTTCATCATTCATCGATGAAGATGTATATCGCATAAAAACTCTCGCAAGGTACTTACTCTACTCGTAATTTAATAAATAAGCCATGTGATATTTTATTTAACCGACTCAAAAAAAGAAGGAGGTTCTCAATTCGACATTTTTATTTAATTTACTCGGTAAATTTTGATCCGATTTGAGTGATTCTTTTTTTAGTTTGAAAGAGTGTGCTTTTAGGTAGGTCCCATTTTGAGTTTGGCCATGATCTGATTAAGGTATTCAGATTTTCATATTGTTCCATACTCGGTCCCAGTATATTTCTCCATTTAAGTACATACCGGACAGACCATTTCAAACCAACACAGAAGATTCGCTGTAAGAGGCCGGTGGAGCATGCCTAGTTCATACAAACGAAATACCAAAACCATTTTTAAATCATAGATATTCTTAGGATAGTGTGTGTTTATTCCGATTGGGTTACAGAATATCTAGGTTCCTAAATATATATTTTAAAAGGACACTGATTTAAAGACGACATGTTTATATAAAATTTCAGATTTCCATAGAAAGCTTATCTTGCTCATATTTAATTTTTATATCAGTGTTATTATTTAATATATATTTGGGAGCCTAGATATTCTGCAATGCGATCGGAATAAATACACACTACCTTGAGAATATCTAGTATTTATAAATGTTTTTTTTTTTTTGCGAAATCCATCGCTATGAATACTCTTAATATTATTAGAGTGCATTACAAACTAGAAAAGATCAATCAGAAACAAACCCAAAGACAAGAATTTGAAAAAATCCCCGGGCCAGGATTCGAACCTGCGACCTCTTGTCTTGATAACAAGAGGTCGCAGGTTCGAATCCTGGCCCGGGTAATTTTTTCAAATTCTTGTCTTTGGGTTTGTTTCTGATTGATCTTTTCTAGTTTGTAATGCACTCTAATAATTATTATTTATAAATGGTTTTGGTATTTCGTTTGTATGAACTATGATTGCTCCGCCGGCCTCTTAAGGGTTTAAATTGTTAAACGGAACTGTAAATAATTAAAATCAACACTTAATTTAATCAAGAGACACCGAGTCATTAATTAGCGCAAATGGAGACATGTTGTCTCCGCTAAGTAGGGCGTTCTTGTTTATGACTGATCGAAGGAGGAGAACAACACAGTCAACAAGTAAGTAATTTAGCAAGTACAATGGTCCGCTTCGAAATATTATCTAAAAGCCAAAGGGTCTTAGGTCCTGGGTCGCGTAGATAGACGAATTTCGTTGGATCTGGGTTATTAGCTCTTGCTTCAACGGACGTACGTTTATCTATTGCTCTTTACAATCGACTTAATTTTTGCGACAGCTTCCTAAACCATACCAATATTGCTGATTTCTAAAAACAAATGTGGTCCACTTAAAGTTATTGACTTGAAATTAAGTTAAAAATATTGTCTATATTGGTATACCGATCAAAAATAGTTATTGAGGTGAGCCGTTTTGCAATAATCATGTTTTATCCTCTAATTTCATTCAATTCGACAAATATATTTTTTTTGTTACAATCTACGATCAGTCAGGATCTGACTTTGCTAGATTTGTTGACTGTCGGTTCACTTAAAGGTACTGAATCCAGCAATACTGTTTCCCTACGTAACTTTTTTCTTTATTTGTTTAAAACCAAATTTGCTATTTGGAACCCATAAGTGGTAATGGCTGTAGTTATTATTAGAGTGCATTACAAACAAAAAATTAATCAGAAACAAATTTAGATTCTGTTCAGAATGAGCAAGGCGTGAAATCACATAATGCCATCGTGAGCGTTCAGTATGTGCATTACAAGCTGGTATATCAAGTAGTCACAAAAAAAATCGGTGTACAGATATGGTGGAAAAATTCGTCGTTCCAGATACGAACCTCGGTAGCGCAGTCGGCGTGCCTGTCATGTAAGAAAGAAGGTCGCAGGTTCAAATCCTGGTCCGAAGAATTTTTTCAAAATATTTGTGGTTTTAAATTTGTTTCTGATTAATTTCTTGTTTGTAATGCACTCTAATAATCATTAGAGTATTCAAAGTGATAGATTTCACAATAAGAACATATAATGGATGTAGTGTTCAGCGATTCAGCAGCAAGCTGGAAAATTGATAAAAGACTACAGATTGTGACCTACTGACATCGGGCAGATGAAGTAGCGTGCGAGCGAAACATAATGCACTTGTAGTCATATGAATGGTGATAGCGATATCAGGCAAGCTTTGTGCCCTGAGGCTTTTTACCTATGATAAAGTGGGAAAATTTTCTGTTTTCGCAAACATGCCTTGAAAAGTCAAGAACTTACCCCTGGTAGGGCCTGTGTATCATCAAGATGTAGTCCTCCTACTTCAATTAGAGAAGGAACAAGTGGCCTCACTTCGTTAATACTGAAGTGACTGTTCGACAGAACCAGGCTATAGTTCTGTGCGAGAGATTCTAAACTAGGTCCCGCTCCAAAAAGATTGTCTGCTATAACCTGCAAGAACAACATTACGGATTAGCGTCTAGCATACTTAATCTTAGAATCTTAGTCTTGATTAGGGTTGCAATCTGTAAAATATATACACTAGGACAAAGAGCTCGAAAACCCCCGATTTTGGAAAATTGAAACCCGGAGATATTTGGCTGTTCTTTTTTACCTCACAAATTAAGTATGTATAAATTGTTATTATGTATAAAGCAAAACTAAAAAGTAAACTAAACATGCTTTCTCTTCGTTTTGGGAAAAAAAAAACTTTTGAAATTTTGCCAAACATGAAATTCGAGGCGTTTATCACTTCTAAAAAAATCTAAAACCTGCGGGTCTACCGCGTAATTCTGATTTTCATCAACATCAACTTGAGATTGAAATTTGACGTGCGTGCGAAAGAGATGGCATGTTAGGCGGGCGTCGTCGCACGCACGTAAAATTTCAATCTCAAGTTGATGTTGATGAAAATCAGAATTACGCGGTAGACCCGCTGAACAGTATGCAAAATCACGCCCGGACGCTCCGCGGTCGCCCTCCAAATTAGGAAAAATCCGGGAAACCCGAACGGCAACCCTTGTCTTAATTGATGCTTAGATACCAAAATCATTAAATACCAACCTGTGATGGCATCTGCGACTTATATCTGTACATGATCTTCGCCCAAAGAACTGCCATAGTGTTCGCAAATCTCTCTAAAAAATTCATCCTTTGTCCGAATCCCACCATGTAACTCGGCACATAGGCCGTCGCGTCTGGGTTGCCGAGTTGTTCATTGACCCAGGGCAGAGGAACACTCGACAGAAGACCCACGACTGGTGCCTGGAACCTTTGTCCCAATGGCAGGAAACACTCGGTACCGAAAACTTCAACTATGACCAAGTCGAAGGTAACGGTGGAGTTGAGGAGAGCCTTGACGGACTGCATCTGCGCCACTGTCTCACATGATCGTACGCATTCATGCATTATCTGTTCCAAATTGCGGACAAACTCTGGTTTCATAGTGTGATGCTGCAATGTTAGATTGTTGATTATTTCTGGGATCGTTCCAGCTAGGCTTATTTCCTCTACATTTGGCGGTGGGTTTTTCTGCAAATAAAAATGAACAAATTGTGATAACATGTACCTTATATTTACATGATTTCTTTATCTTCAAAGCACAGCAAGGAATGCTATTGGAACTTTGATCTATCTGCCCATTACCTACTAGATAACATTTAAATAATCTTATCATCAGTCCAACTTGACTGTTAAAATGACAAACAAACATTTTTGTGACCACTGACGACTCAGATCTAGAGCTGAAGATAAGGGTAAGATGGAAATTGGTTAGGTCTTTGTCATCTGTGGATATGCAACATTGGTGAATAAGTTAATAAAATCAAATTCATAGTGTAGAATGTGAATGATAACGATAAATTATAAAGGTATCATTATCAATATATCGTATCATATGTTTCCAACATATGCTAAGGGTATATGATAAGACAACATAAGTTTAGAGATACAAGGGTGAAAGGGTATAGTCACGTAACTTATTTGTATTTCTTTGTTTGATTTGTCAATTCAAATATCAAATCATTGATACAGTGGGTACATAACAAATTCAAATAATTTATTTTGCAAAATAGGTATACATAATACACTTTTTACACGTCAAATTTAATCTAATAAAAATATATGTAATAAAATAATAAATGTACATGAACTAAATTAAAGGTTTATTTAATTTATGTAGCAATATATATATATATATAAGATTAAAATGATAGGTAATAATTTATATTATACAAGGTGAAATCCAATCAACCACCCGAACCCATACCGGAGACCCGGCCAGGGACCAGGAACAAGGTTATTAAGAATATTTCGAGTCTTTCTACAAAAAGTTGAACATTGGTGTGACGACAAACGAAGCGGGTAGGAACGTGTTAAGTTTACATGTAAATATATTTGGGAAGTCGAGCGAAGCGTAATTCCCCGTAATTTTAACAGAATTTATGATAATAACATACAAAAAAAAAATTGCGAGTACATTGTAAGGGCACCCATTGATAAATCAATGAAGGGTACCTATAAATAACCAGTCCATAGAGAAAGCACTAATAAATAGTGCGCTATTATGGGGGCGGTCATGTAAACCAACGCGTTTACCGCGATCAGCTATCGTTGGAAGGTCGTTTACGTAAACAAACCAAACAAACCGGACTTCTCAAATTTAAATTGACAGTTTTCTTCTTTTGGTAGAAGACTCAAACAGAACACGTTTTGTAGAACATCAGAAAGTACAATGATCTCGGCTGTAGGAATTATTATTAATAATAATTATTATGCTTCGATATTTTCAATCTTTTCCTCTTTTACATACATATAATCACGCCTGTCTCCTCACAGACCAATATATTTTTCGATTTTAAATTCTTAACAAGCAAAAGAAATTAAGTTGTGCACTTTGTACCGAACGACTTACGTTTAACCTTAATGACTTCCCACGTGTAAGGGTAATAAAATGAAAAAAATATTTCTGCTTTGTAATGACATAAATAAGGCTACGTTTTGCTTTCAGGTACGGAACCCTAAAAAAGGGTGAGACTGTTCCCTCGCACTATGCTTTCTCGTCATATACCATTAAGGTATTTTTTTTAGCGGTGTTAGTTCTGATTTTGGCTAGGGATCATTTCCAACAAATAATGCCTATCAACTAGGGGTCGAAAATGATATTTTTTTTTTCAAGTAAAACACGTCGATATTTCAATAATTACAAAATAACAAAAGCTTTTTTTTCCACTTAAGACCTTTTAATTCCGAGATTTTGGGAATTCGGGGCACGTATTTTTTTTATGAATGATCACTCATATGATCAGAAATATAATAAATAAGTGCTGAGAGAGGAATAGTTATTTTTCAATTATTTATTTTTGGTTGAAAGTCTGAAAGTTTGAAAAATAATATAAAAATCTTCGTAACTCGGAGACCATTCATTTTCGACACCTAGTTGATAGGACTTAATTCGTTGGAAATGATCTCTAGTATAACCCCTTTAAGGGAATAGGTCAAATTATCAATCATCCTGTATAGCATTCGACCAGCCATAAGAGTAAGCTCAAAATAAATAAATCGTCACGACATGAGCCCCGAAATGGAGACAGAGGTGTTTCAGAGAATGGACTGTCAGGTGCAAGTGAAGGTACACATTTGTCTACCCACATTTCACCCACAAATGTGTCCCTACGGGTTTTGAACCTCCGACCTCCGGATTAGTGATCCGATCTACTAAACCACAGAGGCTTTTATTTCTATATAATGCCAAATTCCTTCTCTCGGAGAGTATAATACCAATATTCCACCTCCAACTGTTTCAGGCAACCCAGGAAACAAGCAACCTGGGTTTTCTTAATTTAGAAATGGAGATGTGCAAACCACACACCAGCCCACAAAAAGATTAACTTTAATATATAGTGACCGCCTGACCTTGCATTGACTGGTCATTATCCGAATATGTAAATATCAGAAGTGTTTAACCCTATCGGACGTTTGGGATATTGTCACACACAACATATACTAGCAATTAGAGATTCTGCAAGAACACGTGTATGTATAGGATAAGTTATCTTGGAATAGGAGTATTA
This sequence comes from Ypsolopha sequella, assembly GCA_934047225.1. Classification (NCBI taxonomy): domain Eukaryota; kingdom Metazoa; phylum Arthropoda; class Insecta; order Lepidoptera; family Ypsolophidae; genus Ypsolopha; species Ypsolopha sequella. The sequence goes on from OW203991.1 coordinate 11,013,897, forward strand.
TTATATAATTATATATATAATATTAATAGTAGTTTATGCTACAAGGGCGCAAAGGAATAAATAACGAGGACGATTTAAAACACGAGCGTAGCGAGTGTTTTAAACGTAACCGAGTAATTTATTGCTTTTACGCCCGTGTATCATACTACGTTTTTCAATGCATAGTGTGAGGAAATGAAAACAAATATAATCTTGTGAACTTTAAATTATAATTGGCTCAAAAGGACTGTATCCAGAGCCGTTAAACAGTGGAAAAAAAAGTATAACGTCTATGGTACACAGGAAAGGCTGCAGGTTAGCCAACCATTGTAAATAAATTAAAAAAATAATAATAATAAAGCCCTAGGGCAAAATAATCGACTTTTTGTTCGGTTTTGATGCATAAAAAGTGGGCCTTTACGAGCACATGCATTGAAAATACATTTACATTGACCTTTATAGCCCTTTTTCATTTTTTTTTTTAATTATATATGTACACAAATAACACACAGTATTTAAAAAAACAAAGTACGGTAAAAATTTTGGCTTTTTCCCGACTCACCACAGTCCCAATTCGACACAACTTTTTACTCTCATACATTCATTCCCGATTCACCACAACTCCTTATTTCTATAGAGAAATGTACCATTAGCAAAAGAAAACAAAAGGCAAATTCGCAAGACAGTTCAAGTTTAATTTATTTAATATTATAAAACTAAATTGACAACTTCCAATAATCAGTACAAATAAGTAATAGGTATGCATAAATTATGATAGAACACATTTACTGTAGGGGATATTTTATTCTAACTAAACTAATGGAAGTGGTATTTTGCTGCTGGCTGTACATTCTGTGCTGTGTCGAATCGGGAATAGATAAAATTAATAATTTTAAATAAATAAAATTGTGTCGAAACGGGAATGGGTTTTTAATGTGGTGAATTGGAACTGTGGTGAGTCGGGGAAAAGCCAAAATTTTGTATAGTAGATTTTAAAAAGCAGAATTTGAAATTTAATATTTTTGCGCGATTTGTTTGTTTTTTCTGTTTTACGTAGTAGTTTACAATCGAATAATTAGGAGTAAAGGAATTTTTATTTATCTAAAACAATATAATAGCACAATATAAAATTATTTGGTCAGAGTGCCGGCCGATGCAATAAGGGGGCACAACACAATCCTGAGGAAATTTATTTTGTGTGCCTATAGTTTGTTTACGTATCAGATCAGGCGATGTTTTATAGCACGATACAAATATAATACAAACATGTAATAAAAGAGTGGAACCCGGTGTGTCTGTACATTGAAGAAAAGTAATAAAAATAGAAAGGGGGTAACTAAAAAAAGAACACAAATCAGCAATTTTTAGAATTCTTTTCTGTCTGTTAGATTTTTTCGCGCACATCTGCGAAAACTCTGAACGGATTTCTTTATTATCATCGTAGTGACCCTGGTCAACATATACCTAGGCTATAAGGGGGGTTAGTAAAATAACGCCCAAGTCGAAAACGGGGCAGAGTTGAATAAACGTGGGCGAAGCCGCGGGCAAAAGGCTAGTCTATAATAAAATCATAAGTCCTTTTGTTTCCCTAGATCCGTAAAAATCATATCCAAATATTTATTATTTATGTCTGTCTATATGCTCTCGATTTACGTAAAAACTACTGAACTGATTTGAACGGGGTTTTCTGTTGTAAGACTTAGTATCCTAGGAATAACTTTTACTTTAAATTACACGATACGGTCACTAGAACTGAAGTTATGATCTGAACAAAATTTTCTGTAAATCTCTTCCTGGTCTTGGGTCATGGGTACAGTTGTGACAGTTTATTCACTTTAACGTAGGAAATAAATATTCCTCGAGCGCCTGCCAAAGATGTTCCAGGTGTTAACAGCACAGTTATACACCTTGTCTGTAGCATTGTACATTTGTTTGTTTGTCATACATATGTGTATATTATATTTCATTATAATCCAGACTTACGTTATTGCTAGCGTTGTCTGTAAAATTTGATCTTTTTGAGAACTGTAAGTTTTTAATTTTTCTTTTTAGGTTGTTAAGATCTTAAGGGATGAAATTATGTACATATTAAATCAAATATTACACCTAAGAGCTCTGGTACACGGGTACTCCATTGGACCTACGTAATCTTTAAATCCTAACCCAAAATAAAGAGCGTTAATACACATTAGAGAGACGAATAAAAAGCTGGTAGCAATAACTCACCATAGGAAAATGTGTGATCACGGTAATGTTATGGTGCCGCTTCGCCAGGGCACCGATGAGTCTCCCGTACATAGCATAGTGGCTTCTCGTGTTAGTGGGCAGCACGGCCAGCAGGCGAGCCGCGTCCACCGCCGCCACACATACCACCAGTATCACCCACGCCCGCATCACTCCGCCGCTTTCGTTGGTCTGCGCCGCCGCCGACCGAGCCGGCTCGATGCTACGCCCTACCGATAACCCTTGAGGTCACCGGGCCGCCAGCCCCGACCAGACCACCAACCTTGACGTGCTCATCACCCGATCATCCTGTCCAGGTGCAACGTTCGTACGCACTCCGCCGCGGGTTGTTCTCGCGGTTAGCTGTGGGGTTAGTTCGCTTCGGAGAAAGTACGTCCGTCAGGATCGATGGATTGAAGTTCTGTGTTATAATTACTTTTAGGCGGTGACGAATAACAACAAAAAAAGCAAGTACAAAGTAATTATGCGAGCACTGTGTATTTAGTGATATGATTATGAGTAATAATTTAAAATTTTGTAGCTCTATTGAAACTTTTGATAGAAATTAATTTCTATATTTTGATACTTGTTAATTTTAAATCAAAGCTCTTTATATCCAGATTTACTTGTATTCTGTATTTATACCGCTCGATATATATATATAAAAAACAGAGCTTAACATTATTTTTCTTCTTTAGGAGTTGAAAGTGAAAAATATTTTGGTCTGTGGCAACTGGCAAATGTTAATTGACGACAATGGTTCAATATTTTACATCATCATCATCATCAATCAGCCCACATCAACCCACTGTTGGGCATAGACCTCTTCTCCACGACCTTTTCGTCGGTCTCTCGCCAGCCTCATCCATTGCCCACCAACAGGCTGTTGGCAACAGCCCTGATGATATTGTCTTGCCATCGGTTTACCCACTGAACGTTTACCTGGCCTCCGCTGCCAATCTGTTACTGCCCTTCATTTCGTTTCCCTAGTCCAACGTCCGTCTTCTCGTCCTGCCTATCTCCATGCGGTTTGTTTACCGACATCATTAACTCGAATTACTTGTCAAATCTCGGCGATCGGTACACGATCTAAAAGAGAATATTTTACAATACAATAATAAATAATTAGTATAATTGTAACATGTTTTTGCAATAAAGAAATTTTCATTTTTATTTTCATTTCAATTACACTCTTTCTGCTCAATGACAAAAAAGAAGCAAAAATTTAAGAGCAAATTTTAATATTTTCTTTTGTGGGCAAGTACGTAATTTATTTTTGTTTAAAGTTATGTATGAAGAAGCTTTTAAATTAGTATACAAAGAGCAACGCACAACGGAGTATCACCATAATGTTTTCTTTATTACGGAATTATCCCTTTTGTTACGGAACCCTAAAAACTATATCAGTTAAATGGCTAAGCTACAAATGTTACCAAATTACAAATTGTCAGTGCAAAATATTGTTTTTTAATTACATTTTGGTGGATATTTGAATGAATCATGATAAGTGTAGTATTTATTGTTCATCGATCTTTCGATGTCATCAGGTCACCTTGAGAACGCAAGAACGCAACAACGAACGAACGCAAGTGGGGAGGGGGTGCTTTGAAAAGCATGATGAAACATTAATGATCTTCACGTCTTAAGAGGCTCCTTTACGCCTGGATTTTTCTCAAGATTCATACAAAATGTAAAAACTGAATGTGAAGTCAACAGCTTATATTTTATATCTGTAAATAGAATTATGAATAAGTTGTAATTTAGCTCATAAGTACGTAGTATTAAGTATAATTTACATATTCAAATGCAATATATATTTTAATGAATTAAATAAATGACTGAAATGAGCTTATTTTCTTAATTTTTTTTTCATAAGTTTTATCTAGCGTCATCTGACTACGTCTCCATACAGCCCAAAAAGCAAAATTTAATGAAAGACCATCATAATAGCTGTCAGGATATCGTGAATGTTGCCTCGTTTTTACGCAAAGTTTAGCAAGTTGTATAATTTTTATCTATACTGGAAATAAAAAATTTCAACTGTCTAGCTATCACGGTTCATGAGATCCAGCCTGGTGACAGACGGACAGCGGAGTCTTAGTAATAGGGTCCCGTTGGTTACGGTAGGGAACCCTAAAAAGAGAGAAATACAGACGTCAGACGGTAAATAAACTTATATACCGTTACATCGAAAATAGTTTTTACTTTTTGAATATTTTGCCATCTTTGCACCTCTTGAGAGATGGGTCGAAGTGCGCTGTGGGGGGAAGGGAAACGTATATACAAGGTGAATTTGTGAACATCGTCCAAATTCATACTTGAGCCTAGGTAAGTGATCAGCATCATGAACAAATAACGATTTTTGTAAAATTCATAAAATGAAATTTCGACTCCCCATAGTGATGCACTAAGGACTGGGAGTGAATTACTATGGGAAGTCGAAATTTTATTATACGAATTTCACAAAAATTGTTATCGAACCATGATGCTGATCACTTACCAAGCCTCTAGTATGAATTTGGACGATGATCAAAAAGTCATCCTGTATAAAGATTTGTGCAAAGTTTCATTGACATCAAAGCCATCAGGACGACACAAACACCTAAAACATTCATATGGCAGCTAAACGGGATCGCGCACTTTAAGGGTATGGATGACCCGATATTGAACACTCATTTAGCATCAAGTAAACTTCGAAATCTATATCGTTTCATTATCGCTCTAAGCCGTAGCTGTTACAACAACCGAAAAATCACGTGCTCTCGAAAAATTGCAGTTTTATTAAATAACTCGGCTTCTGATTTAGATAAAAACACAATTTGTTCAAACTAGCGAGAAAATTGAATCGACCCGAGTCCCCCCCCCCCCCCCCTTCAGACCTTCTCAGTCACATCCAGATTTACTTTTTACCAGGGACAGATTCGTAGAAAAGTAGCAAAAAGTCGGGTTTTTATTAATATAAAATGTACTAAAGTTGCTATCAAAATACTGTTAAAACCCATCTAATAAAATATAATTGCAGTCCATATTTATGTCATTCCAAAGTCAGACCAGGAGAATTGGTGTCGAAAAAGACCTCATTTCAATAAATATTTCTATCGAGCCGAATTTCTCTAATCGCGTTTCTGTTCAACAGATCCCTATATAGAAAAAGATTCCAAAAGGTAATATACTATTTTATCAAAATAATACATTATTTACTGAAGTAGATATGCAAGTCCTAAAACTGTCGATATTTTTCCCGTAGCGCCTTAAAAACGCTTTCTAAATATTCATAAACATGCTTTCTAAGTTGGCTAACTAAATTACATTATAAATTTAAAAAAAAGTTGGTTGACACTAAATAAGTACGTAGAAAATACCTACGAAATTTTATAAGCTGAGGGTGAGGGATGATCATCGAGCATAGTAACCGATACGTCCACTACGATTCATATATAAGTTGGATGAGCATTTCATTAATGTTTATCTCAGTTTAATGTTCTGTTATCGTCAGAAGCACTCTGGGCTCAATCACATTGCAACGACCCTTCCTTAGGTCATACAAAGCGACTATCTCGTATGTCTTCTTGAGTGTAATAGTAATAAAATACAAAAAGTATTAATAATTAATTATTTAAAACGGATCTACTTACGTGAATTATTTCGCGACACGTGACATGTTTCGAATTCTTTCCTAATTCTCTCGGTGCAGTGACTCCGTCCGCTGACGACAGACACTCGCTCGCTTGAGAATTCGTATTTTACGAGTACATCTTTCTGCCCGCCATCCGCAGCAGGCAGATTTTATCGCTTAGATCCGTAGACAATGAGGAGGCATCGAGAGTAAGAACAGTCTAAAACGCAAGACAGACAGATATGACGTAGGGTGAAGACGAGACGAAGACGGGGCACGGACGAGGCGCGGAGGCGACTTTTTAAATTATACTGGAGAGACGGGGCGCGGTGAAACGTCACGGCCACTGCGAGCGAAACTCTGAAATGCCTAGATTGACACACCACGCTTCGCCCTCATCCCCGTTGCTTCCGCGTCGCGTCCACGACGCGTCTCTTACGTAAGTTTTGCAAAGGGCGCAGACGATGAAACGTCGCGCCTGCGTCTTGTTCCCGTCCCGTCTTCTCTGTATGGTTTACGTCGCGACGCTTCTACACATTTTGTATGAAATAACACTAAAGGGGCGCCGCGTCTTCGCCCCGTCCTCGTCTTATGTTTTTTCTGTTTGTCTTGCGCCTTACTTTTTCAGACACAGTTATTGAATATAACTTGTAGTATACCGAATAAAAAAAAAAAATTAGTTAAAATTTCAAATGATAAGTTGTTACGTTCCAGCTACGAGATACAAGTGGAGGCGGAAGGTCGACGGCGCGGTCTTGGACAGCGCGTGCTGGCGGTGCTGGAGCGACTCGCGCGACGGACCAGTATGCAGTGCGTGCGCCTCACCGCACTCACGCACAACCCCGCCGCCTCCGCGTTCTTTAGAGCTTGCGGGTACGTCACCCTTATGTCTAGCGTAGTAGAGCCTGTCTTGTAGCTACGAAGTGCAAGTGGAGGCGGAAGGTCGGCGGCTATATTTTGACAGATATCAAAAGTGACAGATATCAAAAAGAACTGATTTCAAGAAGAACATAATGTCCAAACTAACAGATCTCAACAAAAGTGGCAGAGTGGATGCTATCGTCTATTTAAGGTACTTTCCCTGCACCAATTGCTTTTATTTTCCACACTGTATACAATGAAAATGGTAAAAAAGTTATAAAGATTATCACACGCAACTAGGTTTTCCTGTTTGTATTCACTATTTAATGTTCAGAGGTCGCCGGTCGGTTCGTTGAGTGATGTCACCGCTTATCGTATGTTTGATACCCTAGTAGTAATAGTTTTGCGAGCGCCACGCGCATTTACGATGTTAGCGCTGTCCTAAAAAAATTAAATGAAAAAGAATCTCCTTAATTAGAATACAACAACGTCTGATGGCCACACTGAAGTTGAATTTTGTTACAAAGTAAGCACAATTTTCATAAAAACATGATTTACAGGTCATTATTTAACCTCAGATATGATATTTTATTGCATTGTGTATTCTGCAGTTAATATATTGCAATTTGCGATTATAACAATAAAAGAAATCAAAGTCCGCTTAGAACCAAGTTACTGCCCTATTATCGTCCATTCATACCTAAATCATAACGAAACTATACAGGAGTAAATAAATTTAAAATATACCTTTAAATAAGACCATATACTCTACTGATCATACAGAACAACTCTGAAGGAAAATACCCGCGCAAATCATCATATACTGTAATCGTCTCGGATTAAGCTCTTAGGTAAACAAACCATTGGAGGTGAAAATTACTTATCTAGTACAAAACCTCTTACCAAAAACTTCATATACATCGTTTTAGACATTTTAATCTTAATATGGAATACAGTTCTGCTCACAATAAACTGCATATTATCTCACTTTTTCGCTAAAAGCTTTTCAACAAAACTAAAATTATTTTTATCTGATGGCGGCTGCACATTTTCATCTGTGTGACCCTAGTGATCCATAGTGATGTTCCTCTTCTACACAAATAAGAAAAAAAAAAACTAATGAACGAATTAAAAGAAGGAGTTATGGGTGTTCAAACAAAACTTACCGTAAGGTCCTTAAAATAAACTACATCGCTTACATTGCTAACAAATGAAGTGAAGAAAATAATTCCGCTCCCATGACTTTCATAGCTCATGCATTGAAGGTGAGGTGATGTAAAAAGTGAACAGAATGGGACTAAAACTTGAACTAAACGTCAAAAATGGTTTGGCAAAAGGATATGTAAACAATCATGGTTGGTTGGCTATCTACCAAATTGTTTAAAGTATTTATTTGGAAAAACACAAAAGTAAAAAATACATATTTTTCGCTAGAAAGTAAATCCAACGAGAGAATGCGTCCCTCTTAATTATATTTTTCACTAAAACCATAGATCGCAGTCAAGATCGTAACTCAGATTCATTTTATAAATGAATAAGAATGAATAATTTAGTTTGCAATGTGGGTACATCATAGACACTTATTACAAGTGTTATTAACCAATCTAATATAGTATAATATCAGTCTAACGTAAAAGTTAGTTTTTAACTTAGGCCTTTGCGCGTTTGGTGTGGATACAAGTTGTAAATACATACAAATATTACAACTTTAAGAGGCTATGCGAATTTTATTTTTGTCACTGTCACTCCAAGCGAAAAATCGCGCAGTGCGAGAGGAGCGGATTCAGGGCAAAAGGGAAAAAGGTTGGTTTTATTTATTAAAAAAAACTAAAATAGCTAGCAAAATTTCAAATATTAAATCTCTAGATATTGTTGAAACACACCTAATAAGAGTTCTGTATATGGTTCCTATTCGTCAAACGAGGAGAAAAATGTGTTTGAAGACCTCATTTCAACAATTATTTCTATCGAGGAAAATTTATCCAAACATGTTTTCCAATTTCAAATCCCTAGATTATATAGTCAAAATGCATATACCAGATATGTATTAAAATTTTCCGTGAATTTCATGAAATACACAGAAAAGAAACACCCGTACCTGTTTTTTCGCATATCGCCTTAAAGCTGTATTCTTATTCCCCCTGGCTAGGAGGGCAGTCTGAATCTGTTGAAACTGGTCGGCTATTCCGATCAAAAATAGTTATTGAGATGAGCCGTTTTGCAATAATCATGTTTTATCGTCAAGTTTCATTCAATTCGATAAGCCATGTTAATGTTTCGTTCTCCAGGTATAGCTTGGACGAGACCAGTCCTTGCAAAGAAGAAGCAGCTCACTACGAGATCCTGAGCAAAGCGACGGAACCCGGAACCGAAGAGACAGAGTGCCCCCTTAGCGACGGCCTACGGGCTGTCAACGTCGGGACGCAATGACGTCACTAGCACTAATTCTTTAGATTTAATATGTTATACTACTCAACTAGTATCTTTGAATCGGTTGCCAACCACCAAAAACAGATGAAAACTGAACTTTCAAAATTTACTTCAGTGTGCATTGTACAAACTGTGTCGTCACTTCAAGTGCGAACGTATCCTTAGACAATCGGAATTATTTATGTATACAAGGTGACTTTTTGATCATCGTCCAAATTCATACTGGAGGCTTGATAAGTGATCAGTATCTTGGATCAATAACAATTTTTGTGAAATTAGTAAAATGAAATTTCGGCTTCCCATAGAAATTCACTTCCAGTTCCGAGTGAATCACTATGGGGAGTCGAAATTTCATTTTACGTATTTTACAAAAATTGTTATTGATCCATGATACTGATCACTTACCAAACCACCAGTATGAATTTGGACGGTGATCAAAAAGTCACATTGTATAGTTGATAGTTGATGCTTACGATTGTTGGCATTTGGTGGTATTTACTACACACTACTTAGCCACATATAAAATAAAACTTTAATATGTCCGACCGGTTTCGCTGTTCAGCATTTTCTAGGGCCTTTATCTTAATTATAACAATAATTACTTGATAATATTATCCAGGTCTGACTTATGGCTTGCATTGCAATAATCAAGTTTTATTTTATATGTGATAAAAGCGTTCTTTTAAACATAATCTAGGTATATCTATGTTTCAGATGGTTTGCAACCAGTTGGCAACCGATTCGAAGATATCATAATCTAGGCGCATGACAGAGGATAAAATATAGAGCCCTGAATCGATGCGCATAGATTTGTAGACTGAAATAAACCAATTAAAAAGCTTCTTTCGCAGGCTAGCAAGATATATATCCATAGCCAGTCCTCGTACACATGACGATTGATAGAATTGAGCCCGTCTCCTACATGAAGATTTGTATGAAAATCAATTGCGATTAAAAACAGTAGTAAAATATTTTTTTCGATATCTCAAAAAAATTACGAATCGGTTGTATTTTGACGTCATCTGACACGATTTAATACTAAAAGTGTAAAATATCGCTTTCGCTAACTTCGGTAATAATAGGAATTTTTCAAAAAATTGCTTTGCTATATCTACATAATCAGTTACTTTAAAAATATACTGATATTTCACTACAAGAGACGCGTCCATTGTAAAACCAATATGAATGAAATGTCGCACAATAAACCATTTTCAAATGATAAGATGATGTGTATATCAAACCTCGGCTCGCGCTCGCGATACAGCCACAGTAGAGAAAAGTAACAGTATTACGTCTGGTCCTCTAAAAACGCCGCTTTGGATGAATCATATTATGATTCCGTTCTAATGCCGTCTTTTTTGCACGCGTGAAAAAGCTCTGACTCTATCCTACTTTCAAATAATTTTATAATTCACCCAAGTCGGCCTTCTGGACAGTGTCCTTGAAACAACGCTCGGCAGGCGCATGCATTAGGGCTGCCCACAAAAATGCGCGGGAATCGGGTGGGGCGTCTCACACTCCGCGTCCGTACCTAACTGCGGTACACCCCTACCACCGATGTGTATGCCGAGATTTGGAAGCGCGCGTTTCGGCCGTTTTATATGAAGACATAATACTGTTACTTTACTCTACTGTGATATGGTCTCGGTTGTTATCGTGTCAACATTATTTAGTCTCGTGTAAGTATTGTCTCAGTGGGGCGGGCCTTCTTTAAGATAACTTTACGCGAACTTTGGTACATTAAATATTATGATAACGTTGATGACACATTTTTACTTTCTTAAAATCTGGACAAAACCAAATTAATAGATAAAGAGATGATAATATTATTAACACTGATTGGGTATAGCCAACGACGAAAGTGATACCCATTTTCTCATTTATATTTTGTCTTGTAGTTGTAGAATGCACTATTCTCGAATTCACTGCCTTTAAATATACAACGTGTAACAGAAAGGTGTTACCATATTTGAAGAGCTTATTCAGTCAATGGTATAGAACATCTTTTACTATGGAACAAATCCTGTATCTCGAAAAAAAAAATAACTGTTTCATAGAAAAATACAATGCCGCTCGGCTGAAATGTATGGAGGGGCAGATTTTTTTTTTAGATTTCATGGTTTGCTCCATAGTAAAAGTTGTTCTATACCATTGACTGAATAAGCTCTTCAAATATGGTTACACCTTTCTGTTACGCCTTGTTTATAAACGATATAGGTAATGTAATGGCATGCCACTTACTGGGAATAATATGTCCCAATTCAAGCAGCTACTGATATAACATTAAAAAAGTCTGGACGTCATGACATGACATGACGTCATGACATTGACAATAAAATTACTTATTGTCAAAAGTATGGTAGTTAAAATATAGGCTATCTAGAGATATTTGAAAGGTTTTAAATGTTTTGCTTTTCAAGTGACGCCATAAAGGCAAAATCAAATATTCAACAAATATCCATAGTATTTCATAAGTATAAAAATAGACTCGATTGTAATACGTTATAAAAGCATCCCAGTTGCTTTATACATCGATTAATCTTGTATTGTTTTTTTTTTACAAAATAAACGTAATTTTATTCGAAAACCATTTTATTTCTTACTGAATTCACAAACAATCTATCAAGAATATTAAAATAAAAGACGGGAAAAAACTGCAACTCATGCTTGTTTGCAAACAATAAACTATCATCTAAACTAAAATATTGACCGAAGTGAAGTTAATCTTCCCTTACAAAGAAGCAAGAACATAATCCTATTGTGCACTCGACGAAGTATCGGATTTGTTTTGTAAAGCGGCGGACGCTTTGAGAGGGTGCACTAAAGCGGAGATCCCCAATTTAACCGCATTTGGTTGATAACATCTCTCAGTGAATGAGAAACATGTAAACATTAAATTAGGGTAAGTTCAGGCTTTAAATTAAATTAGGGCTGGATCTTATTAGCTCCGCCTCGGGGAGGGACAAATTCAGTTACGACATTGTTTTATTGTAAGGGTAATATTTACAATATTATTACTTTTGTGAAAATTTATATTGCCTCAAATACTTATATATTTTGTATTGTTTTTTATCGTACACTTACGGGCTCCGTCAAAGCAGATGTGGTCTGCTTGAAAAGACGCTTAATATGCCATCCCACATACCTACATACATTTTTAAAATGTCTTCTTTCACGTAGGAAGCAGGTAATCGGCGCCGATCTTTCAGCTTGCCGGTTGCGTAAACCCAATGTCTGTGTAAGAGTTAGGCGTTGAGCCGCAACATTTCGCGTTATCTATCATTATTACGGCTGCAATGTTTTTTTTAGTCTCCCTCTTATTCGCACTAATGTTGATGCAGAGTGTGGCTAATCACCTTATTTTCATGGCTGTATAAACTTGTGGAATGCGTCGTCTGTCTATCTATGTATGGAATAAAACTATTGCGTAAATACAACATAACCACAGTGCTGCCACATAACACATTGGTATGCTGTATTTACCGAAGAGTGCATAACATTGTCTATGTACTATTCAGCACTGCCCAGCGTTGACTTATACACATATAAGTAGTAAACGATCGGTGGGACTCTCCTCTCTTACGGAGATGGATGCAGCTCCACACTATACTATAATTAATTAAGAATTTTGTACCTACTAACATACCAATTAAGTTACTGTTTAAGATTTACATGTTTGCATTCTGACATAAAGTAAGTAATTATGGATGTTGCTACGTAACCATAGACGAATACAACATAATGTAATAATAACATAAAACATATTACATAGTTTAACTAGAACAAATTAAATAATTATGTATGTTTGTATCGTAACATAAGATTTTTTAACGTAGCAAGAACGCAATTTCAATTTGTGAGCTTCAGATTTAAAGAGGCCTATGGCCCATAAATAAATCTTCCGCGAGCGTCGCCTAGCTAAGCTAACTGTTACTAATTGTCTATGGGCATTTGTCTGAAATAAAAATATTGAATTGTATTTACGCGACCCGGTTAACCGGTAGCTGGCACCTGTTTCATACATGTAAGCGCCCTTAGGCGTATTTTTTCCGAAATCCCGGTGTAATTGTCCATACATAATAAATTTAAATTCAAAGGCTCTGCTATATCGATAACGACGCGTCTAAGCAACAAAAATAAATGAGCGCCGTTTTATCTTAATTAAATACTTTATTTTTTTCATATATTTATAATTATCAGATTATCACAGAATATTAAATAGTTTTTGTATAATCTTATGAGTATGCTAAAAGTATACAGAGTGAATCCAGTTCCGGATGTGCAAATGCAAAAAATTTGTTCATTCGTCAACTGTTTCAATATCTAATGGCGTGTCAGCACTTTCGTCGTTGGATTCGCTCGAAATTTCGTCATTCAACAATCTATTACAGGTTTCATAGTTCACACTGCTGTAAAGATGAGGCGCTTCATTCTCCACAGCAACAGAGAAAGTGACTCCGGGCCTGCTCGAATCGTCGACGTGGGTGGCCCAAATGTCTGTACGAGATAAGCCAGCATGCTGCAGACTTGTCGCAGGCAACGTCACCGCGGGTGGGGGACTGATGGTCGAGCATCGTTCGCGTCTCTCGCGCGCACGACGATTTTGGAACCATATCTTTATCTGTAAACAACAAGGTAATGAATAACTAAGGTCGCAAAATATTTACCAACAGTTTTATCTATCACATTGCTCTTTATCTTTCTTCTTCGTGTCTGTTTTTTGGTCTCTCCTCTTTTAGATAATACCTAGATGAGAAGAATAACTCTAAGCATCGACTTATAAATCAATTTGAAAGATCAGGGGATCTAAAAAGGCCGATTTGGGTGAATCATAAAATGATTTGAAAGTAGGATAGACTCAGAGTTCTTTTCACGTGTGCAAAAGAGATGGCATTCGAACAGAATCATAATGTGATTCATGCAAAACGGCCTTTTTAGAGGACCTTAGCATCTGCCTACCGCTCTGCTAAAATAAAATTATACCTTCGTATCGTTTATGGGGCCGTATATTTTTCTCTTATCAATTTAGATAAAATAACATATTTTAATAGATTTTTTCAGTAACTAGAGTACGTTATGTAGATGGTCTCACCCGGTCGTCGCGCAGCTGCAGGGCGGCGGCGAGCGCGCGCAGGGCGGGCGGTGCCATGTACGGCGCTCGAGCATACGCCGCCTCCAGAGCCGACGCCTGCGCAGCCGTGAAAGGAACGCGCGCGTGGCGCCCCGAGCGGCGAGCCCGGCAGTTACTGCTCGGCGCACCTGGAACCAGGTATGTCGATCAGTGTATCGAAATATTATCTGTTTGGGAATTCTCTCTATATGAACGATTATAACCAAGGAATCCCTTGATATGTATCATTGCGTAAATTGATCTGAGCAGTGAAAAAGCGGCCGATAGCAGAGTTGTCGAAAAAATTATATCCTTGATGCTATTTATCTAGTCCACTTTTACCAAATTTCAAGGTCACAGCGTCTCGTAATTCATATTGTCCTATAACCATAGATATAGACAGTCAAGTTGCGTAATTGGGCTTAAATAAGCATTATTTTTTTTATTTACATAAGTCTCTCGATCGATCTTGTATCAGTGTCCGACCGACCGGGCTGCTAACCGCATTATCTAAAATACTGCAGTCGTAATCCTCTTTCTTAAAGTACTAACTGCAGCTCTATTGATATGAACTGGACAAATCTGAGGAGAAGAACCTCTGATCATCATCATCATCAATCAATATCAATCAATACGTATAATAAAAGAGTAGTACCCGGTGTGTCTGTACATTGAAGAAAAGTAATAAAAATAGAAAGGGGGTAACTAAAGAAAAGTAATAGAACACAAATCAGCGATTTTTAGAATTCTTTTCTGTGTCTGTCTGTCTGTTTGTTTGTTCGCGCACATCTCCAAAACTACTGAACATGCATTTTTGGATGCATTTTTTTTATTATCATCGTGGTGACCCTGTTCAAAATATAGGCTATAAGGGGTGTTAATAAAATAAAGTCAAAACCGGAAACGGGCCAGACATGAATAATCGCGGATGGAGCCGCGGGCAAAAGGCTATATAATATAGTAACATCTCCGTCCGTCCGTTCTAAGGCTTTTTGTAAATTATGATGACCAGGGTCTGATTATGGAACTGGAACGTGAATAAGGGATCTCCTCAACGGACAACAGCATACCCTTGGAGTATGGGATTATTTGATTGGTTTTTATTAGTACTTTGATAAAAGATGGTGACTAGAGTCTGATGATGGGATTGGAAGGTGGATACGGTAACTCCTCAATGGACAACAGCAGACCTCTCGAGTTTGGGCTTTTTTGGTCGGTCTTGATGAGTGTGTTTGTAAAATATGGTGACCAGGATCTGATGATGGGACTGAAAGGTGGGTACGGGATCTCCCCAACGGACAACAGCATACCCTTGGAGTTTGGGATTATTTGATTGGTTTTTATTAGTACTTTGATAAAAGATGGTGACTAGAGTCTGATGATGGGATTGGAAGGTGGATACGGTAACTCCTCAATAGACAACAGCAGACCTCTCGAGTTTGGGCTTTTTTGGTCGGTCTTGATGAGTGTGTTTGTAAAATATGGTGACCAGGATCTGATGATGGGACTGGAAGGTGGGTACGGGATCTCCCCAACGGACAACAGCAGACCCTTGGAGTTTGGGCTTATTTGATTGGTCTTGATTAGGTAAACCATGGGGACCAGGGTCTGATCTGGAAGGTAGGTACGGGATCACATCAACGAAAAACGGCAGACCCTTCGATTTTGAGCTTAATTGATTGGTCTTGATTAGTACCTTGGTAAAACATGGTGTGTGACTTTAGTTTATAAAGTTCTTCGTAGCGTCTCGGGCGCGTTCTCCGTCCCCGCATGCTCGTTTTTCGGCCTCGCTAGCTTTGTTTGGGATATTATCAGTTTGTGTATTCAATTGACAGGGAGTGAAAATATGTCATTTGTTTCCTGTCTGCCTCGCGGGCGAAGCTGCGGGCAGAAGCTAGTGTAACATAAAGTATGAGTAGGAGCGGAATGGGATGAAAGACCGGATTGCCTAATTTACAAATAAACTAATACCTGCAAATAGATGAACAGCTGCCACTGACATAAGGCGAGATAGCGTTGCAGAATCTTAAGAGGTTGCAGAAGATAAAAAGGTACAGGTGTTTAATACTAACGTGGTAACTTGGGTGGTCTATACCGAGAACAGCACAACCAACTCGGCTGATCCGATGTCTGTCGGCTCCTAGGCTCATCACTCAAAATCCTCTCTATACTGAAATCAGAACGCGGACTTTTAGCACTTGACTGTACTGGAGACAACTCCATATTTCACCGGGAACTTTACTACTGGCTGGAAAGGTTCTAGTAGCACCCTTAAAAGATTCGCGAACAATAGATAAAGGCGGGCCTCCATCGCCCCGCCCCTCATCAAACCACAAGGGATGTAGCCGCGTGGAGATGTTATCTGACCACCACGGCTGAATGGTACGAGCTCCGCACGCACCGGTGAACATACAAGTGTTGTGACGTAATCATTCATTCATTCGCTTCGCAAATTGAAAAAGAAAACGATACTGTTTGCACACAAAAGGATGTTATTACTTTAAGGGTATGTGGGAAAATTAATTTGTAATATATCCGTGCGCTGGGATGTGTTACATGATATCCTGGCGGGAGATAATTAAACTTGCATTAGCAGTTGTGCATTTTGTATAGCGGTTACAGAATGACTACAGCTTACAGTAGAGCCACTGAGTGATGGCGCTTATGACGTTTAAATGCCTACAAAGTATCGTAATTATTTATAAGCAAATGTGAATAAAAAAATGTAATACTTCATTGTTGATAGTGATGTACCTTGTTTCGGTTATTATTTTTCGATTTGAATGTTGCTTTATTGTGCAATAGAATTCGTATAGAAACAAAGTTATTTTTTTTTAAGTTTCTCAGTTTTTATAGAACGTGTTGGAGGTCGCCAAGTTACGCAATAATATTTAATTAAAAACAAAACAATGACGAAGTTAAACTAAACGAAAATAAATGATAGTAAAATACTTTTTTCGATTTAGATATTTAAACATCTCTTGGGGGCCCCGGGGCACTACACCGCATAGCCCTCCGATAGCTACGCCACTGGTTTTGGCACATTTTCCTTTTGTATCATTATGTTGAATGACGTGTCTAATGTTGAGTAAACTCACACTTGATTTTTATTTTTAACCGAAATTTGAAATGTACCTCATCACTAAATGCAGCTGTCATAAGTGCCATCACTCAGTGGCCCTACTTTAGTTTAATGTAAGTAAGTATATGCCAGTATCTATAGGTCTATAAGTATTTAGTTTCTATTACTGTTATCTTAATTACTAATACATAACCATTGAACGTACATTAACATACTTCAAATGTAGGTTTTGTTTGAATGTAGAATTCAGTTTAACGAACTTAGGTGAGATTAGATTATAAATATTTGTTTACTATTCATTGAACGTTTCTAGGATCCTCGGATCGATAAAAGGAACACCCTGATCTCTTGTGTCTACATATCTATATTTAATATTCCTTGCCCAAAGATCAGAAAGGCAATCGTAATGGTAAAACTCGGGTATTTGGTTGCCAGTATGTCACAGCTTAAATTTTCTGAACAAATTAATTATAAAAATAGTCTGCATGTCTAATATATATTTACTTATACCCAATCTTCCCTGGGGAGCAAAGGGCCGAAGTGAAGCGCCGCCATTCTTCACGATCTTGGGCCAGCTCGGAGACATCCTATGTCATCTCCGCCTGGTCCAGTTCTCTCTTCACTGTGCGCTGCTAGTTCTCGTGTGGTCTGCCAAGTTTTCGTCTTCCGCCTTCAGGATGCCATGTCACTTCCTTTGGAACGTCTTCGCTACGCCTGAGAATGTTACCTATCAATGCTACGAATAATTTATTATATAATAATTATATAATAATAAATTATTCGTAGCATCCATCGCTATTTGATTTCCTTTATTGGCTCTTACAGGTTTTTAATGAGTTCTGCGCCAAAGTTAATCGTTGGAAACAAAATGAAAACAACAGATCCCCAGGATATTGCGTAACCATCTGTTTACGAAAACCTGTAACTTCGTAACATTGACTGTCTCTTTTCCACGTTTTGCAACCATAGAGGAGAACGGTCTTCACACAAGCGTTAAATAAACGGACCTCCGTTTGGAGACGAAAGGTAGAAAACTTCCAAACTGGATTCAACATGGAAAAAGTTCCACGGGTCTTGTTGAGGCGGTTCGCAACATCATTGTCAGATCTACCACAGGTAAGTGAAGGCGTCGACATTTACAACAGGTTTTCCAGGGTCCAGTGCTCCTACTTATACAAGGGATATCAATTTAATCGAAGGTTAATTAACTGTGTCCAAAAAAAAAACGATATGAATCGATTTTTTCGATCTTCGATAAAATCAGGCTGACTAACGTTAGTAGACGTGAAAACCTTATTTTTTTAAGCACCTTTTGATACGCTCTATCGAGCATTGTAGGGCCCTACTTGTTATCTATAGACGTGATTTTTAATCATTTTTTTTTTTGCTGACTCACAGTTAGTTTGATGTAGTTTTTTTTCTATAAACAACTACGAATTGGTCACCTTTTGTACTGTACGCCCATTGTTATACACTGTGCCCATAGCCTGAGGTTCCTATCTGCATAGCCTTGCCCACTCTGTCTCCTTTTCCCACCTTGTTTCAGCATTCTTGAGTAACGCGTATTAATCAACGTTATAAGGGGGTGTAATTTGGCCCCCCAGATTGTCATATAAAATAGTTTTTATTCGATAATGACTGAAAATAATTTTAATAGTGCAAGTAATTCATTAACCTAACGACGTTTTCAAGGTCATAAAATAACGAGAATTTAAGAAAATATAATTAATTATCATGATGAAGATATTGAAGATGAGTAATAAAAATAGAAAGGGGTATCTAAGGAAGAGCAATAGAAGACAAATCAGCTATTTTTAGAATTCTTTTTTATCTGTCTGTTTGTTCGCACATATCTCCGAAACCACTGAACGGATTTGGATACGGTTTTTTTATTATCATGGTAGTGACCCTGTTCAACATATAACTATAAGGGGTGTTAATTAGGGTTCCATACCTAAAGGGCAAAACAGAGCCCTATTAATGTCACTCCGCTGTCCGTCTGTATGTCCGTATGTCACGGGTCTCTAGCTCTTAGACGGAATGAGATAGACACCTGATATTTTGATGTTGTGGAAAATTTTGACCTGAAACCGAATATAACATTAATAAACTTTTAACAAAAAAATAGCAACCGACTTCAATAGTAACAGCAGTCATTCACTAAAAAGTTAATAATAATTCTATAAAGACCGATGGTACCGAAGCAACACTTTTGCCGACTTCTTTCTTCCTGAAACGTTATGTTATCTAGAAGTCGGCGTTCTTATATTGTTTTTTATGTTGCTATATCGTAGGAAATACGCCGACTTCTAGATAACATAATGTTTCAGGAAGAAAGAAGTCGGCAAAAGTGTTGCTTCGGTACCATCGGTCTTTATAGAATTATTATTAACTTTTTAGTGAATGACTGCTGTTACTATTGAAGTCGGTTGCTATTTTTTTGTTAAAAGTTTATTTTATTTCACATTTTTTAGTGTTGCTGGGTTAAATTGTGAAATATGGGTAGTTCTTGCAAACGTGGTTTTAATATGAAACGAAGTTCAAGTGAGTATAAGTAGCTATGTTTGAGTAGCTTCCTGCTATCAATCTCGAGTTATGTGCTGTCATTCGTTAAAGAGTTCTACGGTGATGAAGCCAAGATCGAAGGTCAGGTGGGTACACTGGCAATTTTCAAGCAATGCCCTGCAATGAGCACCATAACACAAACTGATTGCCGCAATCCAAAGTTATGTGCTGTCATCCGTTGAGGAGTTCTATGGTGATGAAGCCAGGATCGAAGGTCAGGTGGGTATTCTGGTAATCTCCAAGTAATACCCTTGAATTAGCACCCTAACGCAGTGATTGCCGCAATCTCGAGTTATGTGCTCTGATCCGTTGAGGAGTTCTATGGTGAATATGGTGATGAAGCCAGGATCGAAGGCCAGGTGAAAGAATGATGATTTTCAAGTAATACCTTGTAATCAGCACCCAGGTACAAAGCGATTACTTCAATTTCGAGAGGTATGCTGTCATTTTCTGAGGAGTTCCACTGCCTATCTCTGAAGACCTTCATCAGATCATGACCAAACCTAAAATGGGACCTACCTGGAAGTACACTTTTTCAAACAAAAAAAGAATTGTTCAAATCGGTTCAGAAATGACGGAGTTATGGAGTAACAACGCCAAAAAAAAAAAAAAAACATACAGTCGAATTGAGATCCGCCTCCTTTTTGAAGTCGGTTAAAAATAAAATATAATAATTTTCAGGGGGCGTCATGCACAAAAACGAAACCGAAAAAAATATTTTTTTCTTACCACAAAATGACGAGTGTCATTGTCTAAAGCTCATTAAGTAGAGTGTAAATAATATATATTTATCTTGGAAAATAAAGAAATCGGGGGCTGTAAAAGTTATCAATCATTTTTAGACCATTTTTGTTACGGGGTCTATCCCAAAGACCAAAGTAGTTAGGAATTGGTAATATCTGTATATTATGTTTGAATATGTTGTATTTAAACAACAGATACTAAAAACGCCGATTTATGATGTAGTTTTAGGGTTACGTCCCCAAATACTCAACCAATTTAATTTTGCAGTTTTGTTTCATACAATTTGTAGGTATTTGTGATAAGTTTGTCATTTCTGTTGAAATTATTTAAGTATATTAACCTATTTACATGGCACGGAACCCTCGGGGCGCCAGTCCTAATCGTACTTGACCGGTTTTTTTTATTAACGAAAACGGAACAGGGTTGAATAAACGCGGGTGGAGCCGCGGGAAAAAGGCTATATAATATATGTAACATTTATCTGTCCTGTCCGTCCGTCCGTCCGTCCGAAGGCTTATTGTAAAACATGATGACCATGGTCTGGAAGGTGGATCTCCTCAAAGACATGGTGACCAGAGTCTGATGATGGGATTGGAAGGTAGATACGGGATCACATTAACGGAAAACGGCAGACCCTTCGATTTTAAGCTTATTTGATTGGTCTTGATTAGTACCTTGGTACGCGGGCAAAAGCTAGTTAGAAAATATAAGAAGAAGAACCGTCCTTATAAGCAGCTTACTGCTTATCATAGGCCTGTCTTAACTCGTGAGGGCCTTGAGTTGTGTAAATTACGTTTAGTTAGTTGTGTAGTTACGTTTGTGTGTATTCCATTATTTTACAAATTTGTAGCAAAGCATTTCGATATCTTAAGGCATTGTCAATATTTATTTAGACTACCTGTATATCTAATTTTCTATATTTTTGCATAAGACGGGAATGATGGTGCACGTAAAAACCCTTACAGGTTTCTGATACACCTTATTATTGTAAAATATGTATTTCATTTTAGTTATCAAATAAATAAATAAAAAAAGCCTACACAATAATACAATAATATTATATATTTGCACCAAAGTCGCTGCTGTCAGATGACGTTTGCATAGTGGTACAGATTGTACGGGTTCCGTCAAATTAGATGCAATCTGTCTGTTCTCAAATGTCCAGTGTTTTGAAAATGTGACGTTGTGACGTTTTTTCATTATTTCTTTCGGTTTAATCGGCCACGCCTTTTTTATGTTATGCCGCGGACAGACAGACCTGACGACCGACGCGTCGCTATAAGGGTTTCAATTTTAACGGAACTCTAAAATTGTCATAGCAGTATTTTATCGCGTTTGTTATAGGAGTAAATAAAAGAGATTTAATACAAAAACAACCAGTTAGGTGATTACGGAAGAGACTACCCATCGACAAAGGAATGCTGTTGCAACTGTCTGTATCTTGCTGAAATTTGATTCCGCGAAGATGAAAGGGTTACTCTGATCATTTACAATTTAAGATATATTAATAACCTGGTCTGCAGACCTGACTTCTATAGTGCAGCTGCAGTAAAGAAAAATGCATTTAAATATTCTCACGCCCGACTGAAGTTATCGATAGACGCAACTCGATAAAGGCAGTGCAAGTCACTTCAAGTAGGCAACCATAGAGTACATTACTGTTTGTTAACGCTTCAAAATATGCACCACAATTAACAGCCAATAAACCACACAGATCGAGTTCGATTTAGCTCGGTCTAAAAGCATGTAAACCGCAAACTTAAGGGGTAGGTAGCCGTCAACGACTTTGAGACTGTACAAATGTGTCGGTACAAATATCGACATAAACTATATTGAAATAACGTTCATATCAGCGCACACTGCATTACGACGTCGTTGGGTCTCCGGATAGCGCAAAATGGGAGAAAATATTACTTTTCACAATGACACGATGGACGGAAAAAAATTCTATGAATAATTTTAATAAGCAATACTTTCTTTGTATTTGAGTGCAAGAACCATACACATACCATTAGCGGTTACAAAGAAATAACCAATTTTTATAGTCTAAAGACAGCTTGGTTTTGAACAATATTTTCGTGCTGTTTCTTATACGCGAGAATAATTTCCTTATGAAGTTGTTCTTTATAGTTTAACTAACAATATATTTTTTCTCACGATTTTTAAACGTATCGTTTAAGAGAAATATCTTTATTAATAGTCATTTTCGGATGACGCTGGGAAGAGGCGCCTTAAACAAGACTGCAACATAATATAACGCCGCGTTGCAAACCGGTGGTGACGTCACAAGGTCCCAAGGTGAGCTGGCCAGTGAACCTAGCTGCAAGCTCCACCACGGCTCGCGACCGCTCACTGTTGTCTTCATAGTAACTGTACACTGACACACTTTGTTATTAGTTGCAATTTACCCATTCCACTAGCTTGTTGTGATTGTCAAAATGCCCGTGCCAGAATATTTCGAGTTAGAAGGAGGAGACCGCATGCCCAGAGTTGGGTTCGGAACTTGGCAGGTTTGTCAGTATTTTGATTGGATATTGTTATTAATTAAAAGATAGCTTTTGGGCCGCGACATTGTTGTCCGCCGCACTGAACATCGATTAAAACTGAAATTTTGAAAATATATCTCGGCTCTTTGCGGTGTTATTAAAAAAATAAAAAGATTAGAATATACATTACATATACTTAATATACATTATATACCTTCGCTTGATTCGTCACTTCAGATATCGAATCATTGTGCAGCATTTAAGAGCACTACATATTAGAAACCAAGTTATTGGTTCGAACTCTTATCGGAACTTTTTCTTATTTTGTTTTTTTATCTAATGGCATTAGTTAAATTTACGAAAGTCTTTCAACAAAACGTCAAAAACAGGTGCGATGACGAGCGAAGCAAAGCGGAGCGAGGAGGAGCGTGTTAGGCTTACATGTGAATACATTGGGGACCCGAGCGAAGCGGAGCGAGGCGAACCACGTAGTTTTAACAGAATTCATGATAGACACAAAAAAATCTACGCCACTTAGATTTGTTTTTGTTGACGGCGCTATAGTCAGTCGTACTATTTTGCCGCAAACACATTTGTATATACTTAGCGGCAGTCTAAGAGGATGCGCTAAAAAGCCACAACCCTTGTGGCATTTTAACCCATTGTAATCAAATACTGCTAGCACCCTAAGGTACCCTCATACCAAATTTGGAGCTATTTTCTGCCCGGGTAACGTACTATTAGACTCGACTGCATGGGCTGTAAATAAGATGTGTTATCTGTCTCTATGTTTGAAGTAGCGTTTAATGACCAATCATATTGTAATTGTCGTCGTGTGCTTTACTAATCACGCACAAATTCCAAATTGTAGGACCATAATCTTGCTAGTTTTATACTGATATTAGATTCTCATACAATTTGTTCACTGCTATTACGAGAATCAGGAACACAGACAGAATTTTTCTATTTTTACGGATTTACGATTAAAAAAATTATTAGTATAGATAACTTGTACTGTTATAGATGTCGATAAGCGCATTTGTCTTGATCTAGAGATACGAGGATGTGTCGTGCATGTAGGTAATAAACAAATAATAAGATTTTGATGAGGGATAATTATCCTGTGAAGGTTAATTGGACGTACGTTTTTTATCTGTCATCCACCACAACATAAACATGAAATGATAAGGTGTTTTTTCAGTACGTTTCGTCTATTTCCTGCATCGAATGATCTCCTACAACTTGTGCAAGTAACTTTGTAACTAATTGGTTTTTTGACTCTTCAATGGGAACCTGTTGAATTCAGCGTGAATGCACTCGTGGGAGCTATGGGACTAGAGTTCACACAATAATTAAACGGCGATTGTTTAATTTTTTATGAATCTCTTCAGGTACCTATCTGACAACATTCTAATTTACCAACAGCGCACGAATAATTCCCATTGCAAGATACCTCATAAAGGTCGTACAAGAGTAGCTTGTGCTGAGGGGCTCGTTTCCACTTTGATCTCCTTTTCAGTTTCTTCCACATTTTCTATTGGTGGTTTACGATCTTTTTTGCGTTTTCTAGTCTTAAGTTGTTTCAATCTGTTTGCTTCACATTTGCAACCTTTAAACCCCCAATTCTTGAAGAACTTCTTAAACGATCTCCATTTAGATTTTCTGAGAAGCGTAATAGAGTCGGCGATGTAACAAGGTTTGTTGTAGATATCGGTGGAGAGGATGAAGCTGTCCGTACACGAGCACTCGCTATCATCGACTGAGCGTATGGTCTCGTCGAAGTCGCCGCTGGACCGGGAGATCCCTCGGGAGGTGGAGGCTCGACAGTCGTCCTCTAGCCACTTCTTTATAGCTGAACTCCGGGATCTGGACTCGTTGCATGCTGTCTTCGATGGGGGTGAAGACATACTCCGATACTACATGATGTTTGCTTCTTATTGATCTTTGTGGAAGCAATCTTACATATCTCTCATGCTGTATTTTTTCTAAAAATGATTTGGTAAATTTTGACGAAAATATGTTTTGGTCTTGCGATTTTACTGTCATACTGACATGACAAATAAAATAACCTATGCAAATTCGAGCCACAGAATAGCAATAAACAAAGCAAAGAAGTTTGACCTTCTTACCTTTAGATGCTGTGTGGAGGGAATCAAGAAACAACCTCATACAACCATAGTTTTATAGTTAGTTATACCTCATTTCCATACTCATAATAACGTAAAGATAGGATTTTTTGCTGTGCAAGTATGTCCAACTGTCCAACCCATCTGAACTCGAAAACTCGATACAAATCCCCTGTCCAGCCTTTGCTTATCTCCAACCAACCTCTCACTCCGAGGTTTTGAAGTGGATGCTTTGTTCGCATCTCGTATTACGTTTTTAGGGTTCTGTACCCGAATGGCAAAACGGAGCCCTATTAATGTCACTCTGCTGTCCGTCCGTATGTCATGGGTCTCTAGCTCTTAATCGGAATGAATAAAGACTTGAAATTTTCACATGTTATGTAGAATGCTGACCCAAAACCGAATACTCAGTCAAACATGTAATTTAATTATTTTTTAGGGGAAGCCCATACATGAAAAGGAAAACGAAAAATATTGTAATTCTTACCCTGGAATTTGGGGAGTCGTTTTTTAGAGCTTATTGCGTAGAGTAGAAATATATTTTAACATTTTCAAAAATTCGGGTTTCGTCAAAGCTGTCAGTTTTAGATCATTTTTGTTACACTAATAAAAGTCTTCTTGTACGAGTTCCACTATTTTATTTACTTAATTATTGCGACTAGTTTCGTCTATTTGATTCGCCAAATAGATAAGTAAATAAAATAGTGGAACTCGTACAAGAAGACTTTTATTAGTGTTAGAATGAAGTTCCCTCAAGGAGTTGTGACTTATTATTATTTGTTTGCAGCGAATAAATGACATCATATTCTTATCAAACCCCATCCTCGTCCCCATCCCCACTATTATTATGTGGGGATGGGGCCCACTGTTATTATGTTTGCGATTGCCGTCGGAGATTTCAATTAAAAAATCCGCATAGTGCTGATTTTCAGCGAGCCCCTTGTTATTTGAAATCTTATCTTGATTGTTGAAGATTTTGCAGCGGGTCCCTTAGCTAGATCACTTGATAATTGCAAAATCTGAATATTTTTTGTGACGTTATATGTATATTATTAAACAATAAATGAATCTGAACATGAATTAGACGAATTAAGAAATTTCCTCTAGAGCTTTCAGTTCTTGTACTTTCATATCAAGAAAATCAGGCTGAAATAACTTATTTTTTGTTAATTGGCAGCCATTTCGTTTTTTTAATAACTTTGGCCCCCCCAAAATAGTTAAAGAACAGATATAAACACATATGCAAACTTTATCACGGCTCGTAACACCCGTGATTTTTTTATATTTCCATATCATTCATACCTACCAAACTCCGAGTCAATAGGAAATCTAAATTTAATTTTACGTTTTTCAAAAAAAGTGGTTCTGACCTCTTACCGAGTCTCCGATATGAATTTTATAAACAAAAGTCACCTTATGTTATTGATTCTAACGAAAACTTAATGAACAGAAAATCACTTGTACTATCCCACAAATTTATTTAATACTTCCTGACCGGTTTCGCCTTTATGGCATTATCAAAGGAATTAATATAAGATCTTAATTACAGAATAAATAGTTTACATCAGCCAGTGCGATCAATGACACATTCTAACGAAAACTGTTGAAAAATTGATTGAATAATCAGGGATTTTGTCAGGAATTCACGTTATTGGATCTGGTAACCCTACTTACACCTACCTTTTTTGTTAGATTGTAAACTTTACGTGGACTTATCAAGAACTTTCATGCGTGACTGGTGTTGACTATAATCATAATCAGCAGGGCGTGAGAAAGTTAGTTGGTTAGGCAGTATAGTTTATTTTATTATTTTATGGTGTTTTGTTGTGTCAAAAGGTCTTTTATAAGGTGTTAAAAGACAGCCTCGCTGCTCCTTGAAAAAATACAGTAGTTACATACTCGTAAAGAATACTTACTTAAATCTTACCCGAGTCGAACTTATCTTATTACTTTTCTTATTCAAGGAGTAATTTTAAAAGAATAAAAAGAAAACATGCAAAATAAATTAATTTTCATGGGTGGCCCCACAACCTCATGAGTTGACATCGCCTTAATGTCATCGATATATTAATAGTATAATAGTATTTATTTAACATTGATTGGCACATTATGATTAGTATAAGTAATTCACAGACCACTTGTAGGTACCACCATCTTACTCGCGAAGTTGTTCGGGGGAGAGTAAGGACCGATTGATGGCAGTATACTCATCCCAAATGCCGGCCCATATACCGGCATCACTGATGCGAGGGTTTCGTCACCGCGCTCACCAATCCGCCTGCCCAGCGTGTGTGAGGGCATTTCTTCCAGGAGGACCGCCAAGAGAGGCGAAATCTCGAAAAGACCTATGTTCAGCAATGGACGAAACAGGCTGATGAATGGGATACTAACAATTTACCCCGCGAACGCGGCATTTTTCAATTTCTTTCTGAAATCATTTTCAAGTGAGCGTGTCGTCTGTGGATGCAAACACTGCCCTGACAAATGTTTATGCATGAAAATGTTGAGTTAAACATGGTGAAGCTAAACTTGGTGTAATGTGGAACTGTGGAATCTTGATATAACCAGACTGGAGTGCTAACCTTCATTGAAAGCCACACGCTAAAATAAATTACCTGTCTATATCTATTACAGCTCGCACACGATTTTTGACCGCTCGGCGAAAGTGACGGGGGACTAGCGCATGTGTTCATTCGCGCACAAAATTACTAAGTGCGATAGAGAAAAAATTATTACCGCAGTCAAGGTCAGACCTCATAAACCGTGCCACTACCTATACTCATGAAACATTTTCTTTGGTTAGGTATTGCTGTCTGTAACAAAAAGTTAAAGTTGTTCCAGTATGGTTATCACTACATAGTATAAAACAAAGTCGCTTCCCGCTGTCTGTCTGTCCCTATGTATGCTTAGATCTTTAAAACTACGCAACGGATCTTGATGCGGTTTTTTTTTAATAGATAGAGTGATTCAAGAGGAAGGTTTATATGTATAATACATGCCCGTGCGAAGCCGGGGCGGGTCGCTAGTACGTAATATAATATAAGACTTATAGGCTTCTTATGTGGAAATTGATACTTGTCGTTGTTGGTTCTTGATGGAACATTTGCAACATATTGTAAATAAAACTAATTGTTGGTAACTGTTCTACTGTTTGTTTATTAGACTAGCGACCGGTTTCGTTAAAATAACATCTTCAGGCTTTTATGATATAGGCACGTATCATAAGATGTAATATTCAAACAGTGGAACAGTTACCAAGAACTAGTTTTATTTACAATGTGGACCCAACCTAACCTGAACCTGATGCCCGCAGGCTCCGGACGAGCTCCTAGAGAAGGCTGTAGCGTCGGCTCTGGCGGCTGGGTACCGACACTTCGACTCGGCGCGCGCCTACGAGAACGAAGCTGCTCTGGGCCGCGCGCTCAACGCGTGGATCCGCGGTGATGAAGCCCGCAGGAAGGAGCTCTTTGTCGTCACCAAACTACCGCCCGGAGGTCTGTCTATTGTGGGATTTTATATTTACGAGTATTATAATTGCACTTTTGCATGGATCAATAAATTAAATACCTTTTTCCAATAACAACACATGTCAGTGCTACGATTAAGACGATAATTAAATATTAGTAATAGCATCTTGGCCTTTCGCCAGCAAGCTTGGGACTTATTTAAAATAATTTCGGTATTAAATAAAACTTAACTTCGTTCCTGATTTTAAACTTTTTTCCATGGCCAATAAGGCTGATTTTGAAGCCCAACTAAACTGACAACTGTCATTGAATTTGTATTTTCTATCCAATGAGCCTGGTGAAGTTTGCCAAGAGTTCTTTTTATCCCTCATGAAGGCATATGCCACCGAGGTGCATACAGGAAAACAACAACCCTCGACAGTCATTATGACTATGATCTTCCTGCTATTTTCTTGTGATATAAATGATTAAATCATTAACTACTTCCCGCAGTTGAGGTGCCCCAATATTGTCCTGCTGGTATGTAGTTTAGGTTTCTGTATTAATGTTAGACTATTGACCGGCACGTGCGGGCCAGTGGAAGACTCAATGAGTGTCAGAAACATGGCTTTAAAAACTAACTCGAGGACGTGATGTCGACAGGTAGAATTAAGGCGATTACCATCGCCAAATTAGCAACTCGATATTTGTCACTACAAATATCAACGGAAACGACATTGAAATAACGTTCATATCAGCGCGCAATGCGTAGTGGCTGTTACGACGCTCGCTGCGTCCTTGATATGGCGAAATAGGAGAAAATTATACTTTTCACTTGGGCGTGATTACTCGATTGAATAATCTTATGTTATGTTTATAGCTATAAAGTTTATCTATTTATCAAAGCATACATGAATTCAATCGGCCAAGCCACTCAGGAGCAGTAGGGAATTTGAGGTCAAAAAACACCATACAGTAAAAAAAAAAATTCATGCAGAAGTTTTGGTGGTATGAAAAAGAAAAATGTTGCATATGTTGTCTAAGAGTTGATTATTCATAATACATTTTTTCATTATTTTTGGTTTGGCCATAAACGAGGAGTAGGCTTTAGAAAGTACCCATTTGGCAATAGTAAGGCCCTTAAGATCTTTAGAAGGGCTTTAGAAG
This sequence comes from Ypsolopha sequella, assembly GCA_934047225.1. Taxonomy (NCBI): domain Eukaryota; kingdom Metazoa; phylum Arthropoda; class Insecta; order Lepidoptera; family Ypsolophidae; genus Ypsolopha; species Ypsolopha sequella. The sequence continues at coordinate 11,043,732 of OW203991.1, forward strand.
AGCTTTTATAAGGGCTTTAGAAGAGCTTTTACAAGCCCAACAGATGTCCTGTGTTTGGAACAGGTGCATTAGCACTCATAGCTTGCACATGTTTAGTCAGTCACCATTCTTCTTGCAATGTAGCAGTGAAAGAGGCTTGCTTTTTGCTAGCGCCATGTGACAACGAAGGAGATCCCAGAAATTGTTTAGGTATAGAATAGAATGCCCGTTACCAAAACTGACAAACGATCTTCAATGGGATTTCCTTGCACCGTCTTTATTCGTTTTCCATGCCAATGTACGAAGAGAGTTATAGTACCTATTATAGGTATATTGTTATAGATTTTATTAACCTGTGTTATATCTACATATCAGTTTTTAATGAAAATTATTTTTTTCTTGTTATTTTGCATAGTTTTAAGACAATACGACACCTAAAGTAAGGGACACTGAGGTATCAAAAATATGGAATATTTCTCCTTTTCTGAAAATTTTTACCTTCATGCAGCACGCACGAGTAAATATTAACTTGTTAAGAAAAATTATATTTTCCCATAATGTTGGTATCAAAAGGAAAAAAAATATAACAGCACCATGGACTTTCTAACTTTTGCTTTTAAGAGAAACCCTATTATCCCCAATATAATATTTTCCAGGAAACCGTCCAGATTCTGTGGAGGAGTATTTCAGCGCGTCGCTCAAAGACCTGGGTCTAGAGTATGTGGATCTGTACCTACTGCATACGCCGTTCGCCTTCGAGCACGTGCCGGGAGACCTGCACCCGAAGCGTGAGGACGGCTCCATCCGCGCCGACCATAGCACCGATCTACTCGCTCTGTGGAAGGTTAGTAGAACTAAACCCCAACGAATTAACTCCTGAAGCTAACTAACGTCGTTCGCCTTCGAGCGAGTGCCGGGAGACCTGCACCCGAAGTGTGAGGACGGCTCCATCCGCGCCGACCATAGCACCGATCTACTCGCTCTGTGGAAGGTTAGTACAACAATACCCTAACGAATTAACTCCTGCAACTAACTAACGCCGTTCGCCTTCGAGCGAGTGCTGGGAGACCTGCACCCGAAGCGCGAAGACGGCTCCATCCGCGCCGACTACCGTCCTGATCTACTCGCTCTGTGGAAGGTTGGTGGAACTATACGCTAACGAATTAACTCCTGCAACTAACTAACGCCGTTCGCCTTCGAGCACGGGCTGGGAGACCTGCACCCGAAGCGCGAAGACGGCTCCATCCGCGCCGACTACCGCCCTGATCTACTCGCTCTGTGGAAGGTTGGTGGAACTATACGCTAACGAATTAACTCCTGCAACTAACTAACGCCGTTCGCCTTCGAGTTATTTAAGAACGGATAGATTAATTATGAAGAACAAAGTTCCTTCCGTTTCATGTTACATAACAGAATCAAATTAATACAATTAAACAATAATGACGTTCTAAAGTTATGTAAGTACGGCGCGCGGCGCTGGCGAGTTGGCGGGTGGCGGGGTGGCGCGGCGCTAGCGGGGAGGCGCGGCGCTGACGGGGTAACGCGGCGCGGTAAATGGCGGCGGCTACACTCTGTGCTACAGAACAAAAATCTGTCTCGAAAACTAAACTAGTTAGGAATTCGAAATGTCTGTATATTATGTACCATATCATATGGTCCATATACTTACTGTATTTAACATCAACAAATGGTGAAAACGCCGGTTCATAATTTTGTTCGTAAGCCGTGCCCAAAACAATACATTTTTTTTCTTTCACGTGTTGTGATGTTCCGGAAACCGTGTAGAGCGAGGTCCGACTTGCACTTGGCTAGTTTATTTTTCGTTTGCGCAGTTACGTTTCTTTATGAAAGTGGTTCAGTATGATCAATAAACAAACCACATAATCGGTTTCATTTAAAATTAGCAGTCTATTTAACAAGAAGCTAATATAGCTATTTACATTGAAAAAAGAAGTTTGTTATACATAACCAAAACCTTCGTCAACGAATAACATAAAAAAGTGACTACGTACAGCCCGCGTATTGTAAAAAGAATACGTCTGAAGTTAGGCAATGAACCTGCGCACAACACGATTATCGGTCTCTTTGGCGGTAAGGAGTAGGGCGCGACGGGGGAACCGGGGGAAATCCCCAAACATCTCCACCGCACGGCCCCGCCCCCTAAGCTATTGGCTGTTTGTTTCCCGCACATTTCGCGATGGGCCCCTCAGTTGACGTTTGTTTGCTATGCTGCGTTCAAGCGTCCATTTTGCTCGCAAAGTACAGTCAAAAGTATATTGATTTTGAACGTGATGGTTTTACACAGAAAAGAAAGAAAGATGATTTACGATGTATTGTGTTATATGAAGAAAGACGATAGAAACACAAGTTTGACACAGTCCAATTATGTTGTCAGTTTTAAATAAAAATTGTATAGCGAAATAGGTTTTTTTCTAGACTGTTTCTAAACTGTAGTTTCCTTCACATTAACACCGATTCGGCGCAACACAACTTGACTTAATTGACAGGACTAAACTTAATTTAAATGTTCTGTCCTTTTCTTTCTGTATCGAAAAGACAAAGACGGGACGCTCAAAATAAGTTTAGTCTTGTCAGTTGTGTTGCGCCGAATCGACACCATTATGTACCAACTCGTACTTACCTCATTAGGTTGAATAATTATGCAATATCACCCGTCAACTTGTAGTGACCGCAAGCACTTTTATGCGCGACTGTATACTGCGTAAACTCATCCCCGGCTAGCTTCAGACGTATTCTTCTTACAATACGCGAGCTATAACCTCATGCAATATGTAATCAAATCAAAACCAGTTCACTTATTTTTGTAACAAACAATTAAACAGTTCTGATAAAATAAGTAAATTTTAGCAAACTCATGTCAAGCTTTGTTTATTTTATTCCTGAAATAGCCGAAGTATGTAGTTTGGTTAAATACTTTTTTTAAGACACATGACAAAAAAGGTTGATCCGTAAAAAGTCTCCAAACTAAGGTTTTGTCTTTGGTAAGGTTGTCTGTTTACATAATGTCAACAAATCGCAGACATTATTGTTTTGTCAAGCTCGTAAAATTGCATGAATTTGACAACAATATGAGTCAAAATCGAAACAAAACAATTAAAAAATGTTGATAATTTAGAAATATTTACTCTGTATACAAAAAAATAGCAAAAGCACAAACGCGTTATGGGACTTTGCAATAGAAATATTTACAATGAAAAATGTCATTCAATAAATCGTAGCCTAGAAAAAATATCTGATATCAAACAGAATTCTACCTTCCGCAATGAGGATATTTATAAAGATTGTAGCTACGAGTATAATAATTCCCTAAAAGAGAAGAAAACTGAAGAAAATACCCAAAATAAAACTATCGAAACAAAACCTTTTAGAAAATCACTGTCAAAATTTTACAAATCAAACAACGTTCAACGACGTGTCGAGTCAAAGTCACTGCAAAATGGAAATAGTCTTGATACCGAGCTGTATAATTTACTCAAAAACCACGAAGATAAAGTAAAAGAATATCCCGATAGATACGAACAACAAAACCTAACGAATGATCAAGAAACAACGCAATTGCAAGAAAATGGAACTACAGCCACATCAACGTACACAATTCCTCAAAGGAACACAAAAGCAGAACGGCTGACGAGGCCTCTTACTCGTGTCTTTTGTCCATGCATCTCTCGGGGAGCTGACGTCGATGTTCCTTATAGCCCACGAGATAAAAGCGCTGATTCTTATGAAACAATAGAATTGAATTCTATCATTCAAAACGACGGGGACCCTTTATCCGGCGCCGTCCTTTCAGCGCAAGACCTCGGTGTTCAAAGCAGTAGCGGTGGTCATACCAAGTTGTATCTGAAATATTGGTCCAAAGTTACCAAACTTATTCTGCGAAATTCATACAAAAATGCTATGTCTATTGTAGCAAACAAAAATAATAATTAAATTAATAACTGATACTCAGGAGAAGCAGATTTCATTTCTAATAGAAAATTTTATTAAAAAAAATCATACATCGCAACAATGAGCAAATACAAAGGACGCAACGGTGTTAAAATAAACAGTGGGTTTCAATTTAATTTGTCATTTCTCGAAGAACCACAACCGTGCGCAGATACCATAGACGAAACTGTGCTCTGTGGACCACCTTATGTAGCAAAGTCGGGGATGTTCAACTGGTTGAAACGAAAGAGGCTGGCCCGTCAGAGACGCGACATTATACTTAACAGACTACCTCGTACATATGAAGACGATGACATACCGGACACTGTATGTAGAGCCAAGAAAAAGAAGGATGAAATTGGAACATGCTTATCTGCAAGAAAAAAAGAAAAATAAGGTAAAAATTAAAATAAATGAGGCGAAATCCATCGCTTTGAATACTCTAATTATTATTAGAGTGCATTACAATCTCGAAATCAATCAAAAACAAATGGGTGTTATTTAAATGGTTAGCATAGTAATGGTATTTTTGTGAGCAGAAAAATATAATCTGTGAGCAGAATTAGCTAATTGATCAGCAACTCATGGCCAGCAAACATTTCAAAATCAATCAGCAATTTATGTCATTCTGGATGGCTGTAATTATTTTTGTACAGCATATTAATTATACAACGTGTAACAGAAAGGTGTAACCATATTTGAAGAGCTTATTCAGTCAATAGTATAGAACAACTTTTACTATGGAGCCAACACTGAAATCTCAAAAAAAAAATCTGCCCTTCCATACATTTCGGCCGAGCAGCATTGCATTTTTCTACGAAACAGTTAAATTTTTTTTCGAGTTACAGGTTTTGTTCCATAGTAAAAGTTGTTCTAAGCCATTGACTGAATAAGCTCTTCAAATATGGTTACACCTTTCTGTTACACGTTGTATAAGGTTAAATAATATTAGTTGGCGAAACTCAAAAAATAGGTAGTACTAGTCTATATGAACAACTTTTTGTATGGGAGCTAAGCGAAATTCTTAAAATTTGTTTTCACCTTTCCATACTGGACCAGTCAGCTGATCGGGGCAATTTGTATGGGAGGAAGAAAAAAAAGTTGCGAATTCCACTTACCTCCCATACAAACAGTTGTTCATATAGACTAGTACTACCAATGTTTTGAGTTTCGCCAAATAATATTATTTAACCTTATATAAGCTGCAATGAGGTGCTCCTGTTTAATTAAATTTTGTAAGCACTCAGAGGGTAAGCAAAAACATTCATTTTTCATTTTGCAATTGCTTCGGCGTTGCGAAAAGTGCAGCCCCTTCGCCCTTGCGTAACAAAGCACAGTCACCCATACTCACCTTCGCAGCGAAGGCTGCCCTTCCTCCACGCCTACGGCTTTTTAAATACACTCTAGGGATAGTACCCACAAGACTGTATAGAATCGGGGTGCTCTGATTCGGTTTTGGAACATATTCAATTCAACCTATTTTTTGCATAGACATGTTTTCTCTGCTGATCAATCATGAAATCTTGCTGATCAAGTAGTTATTTTGCGGACTGAATATTTATCATGCAAACTCATGTTATTGTAAGCTGCCTATTTATATGATTTAATTTTTGACCATTATCAAAATCATTTGCGGAACAAAGATTGCTGCCTGAATTTTTTTAATGGGGTCTACTTTTATAAAGGCCACCAGTTGGCGCCACTGGCACGTAAGGTATATGTCAAAGGTTTGTTAGGTTAGATTTACATAGAAGTTCGATTTTTTGTTTTGCTTATCCATATAATATATATTTTTTTCTTTCTTAAATGCGAATAAACAATGCCGCAATGATGTGCAGTTCCTTATGTTCCAAAACGAAAGGAAGACTTAAGTTTTGTTTTAGTCCCTCTTTTCTTTAGCTCTAATCTTAATTCATTTACTTTCATTGCACCGTACCTTGAATAATAAACCTGAAACTATGAATTTATCTCGACTAATACACAAATAACTAATAAAAAGCCATAGCTTTCGCCGTTTCGCGGGTATTTGACGTTTCTCTATACCTGTTGTCTCAGTGGCGCCACCTGACGTCGATAGTAGCCCTCATTGCAAACAAAATATTTGTATGCTGACCAAATTATTTCAATGCTGCTTTTTTGTGGCGCACAAAATTTTATAATTGCTTAATTATTTTTTTACTTCTAAAACAAATTTAGAAGCATAAATGTTTTGAAAAAATTCCTCGGGCCAGGACTTGAACCTGCGACCTTCTGCGTACATGACAGGCGCGCTACCTACGCTGGCCCGTGGAATTTTTCAAAATATTTGTGGTATTTTTCTTTCTGATTGATATAGAGTTTGTAATGCACTCTAATAATAAGAAATGAGGTCTTCGAGTGTGAAAAAATAATTGTCAAATTATATACTATAATAATGAAAACTATGATCTAAAATGTCGTATATTCTCTGAAAAAAAAAACTGAATGATTGCCTGTATTAGAGGCGAGTCGTTTGCTTGCGTATTGCTCGTGTGGAAGTGTCGGTCAATCTTTAAGTAGTATCGACAGTTTTCGGCTTGGCGGTTATTGTATCAACACCCCATATAGCCTATATGTTGATCAGGGTCGCTACGATAATAATAAGAAAACCGCATCGAAATCGGTTGAGTGGTTCTCGAGTTAAAACGGAACATACATACAATACATACAGCTAAAAATTCTAAAAATTGTTTTTGGCCTAACTATATTTGACATTTTGTTGAATTATTATTACTGTATTCTTTCATTTTTAGGGTTCCGTACCCAAAGGGTAACCTAGGGACCCTATTACTAAGACTCCGCTGTCCGTCTGTCTGTCCGTCTGTCACCAGGCTGTATCTCATGATCCGTGATAGTTAGACAGTTGAAATTTTCACAGATGATGTGTTTCTGTTGCCGCTATAACAACAAATACAAAAAAAAAACAGAATAAAATAAATATTTAAAGGGGTTCCCATAGAACAAACGTGATTTTTTTGCCGTTTTTATAAATAATGGTACGAAACCCTTCGTGCCTTTTTTAGCCATTAGTTAATTGTTAAATCATAAGATTAGCCGGCTAATCTTGAATTTATTATCAAACCTAACGTTAGCCGTAACATATATTACAAATTATAACTGAACAATGTTTTATTTCTTAAGCTTTACTATTGTTTATTTAGACAACAATTCTCTTGAGAATATTTTCTAGAGTAAACAAAGCTCTAAAAGCACTCAATAACAAATGTATCATATTTCCCAGGCTCTCCTCAAGCTAAAGGAGTCAGGGCGCGTGCGTCACGTGGGCGTGTGCAACGTGAACGGCGAACAGTTGCGGCGACTCGCGGCGGTCGGCAAGCCGGCGTGTCTGCAGATAGAGGTGCACGCTCTGTGCCAACAACCGGACATGCTGGCCGTCGCTAAGGAGCTCGACGTGCCAGTAGTCGCTTACTCGCCGCTCGGCTCCAAGGCGCTCGCTGACGCACTCGCTGCGAAGACTGGGTGAGTATTATTGACGCCTTGAGATTGAACACAAGGGTTAAGTCTAGTATCCGAGGATGCTATCGGTTGTCAACTTCGTGCCTACCGCGCCCACGGGTTATAGGCAGTGGCGTGCACAGAACTTTTTTCCGGAAAAGCAATCAGAAGGTCAAGTGCGACAATAAAAAAATACGAAAAATTTTTAATAACACTTTGAAAAAAAAAGTTTGTATGACGCCAGGGTAGGCACTGCCTTTCCTAGAGTGAACATTTTCATACAAACTTTTTTTTTTCAAAGTGTTATTTAAATTTTTTCATATTTTTTTTATTGTCGTACTTGACCTTCTGATTGCTTTTCCGGAAAAAAGTTCTGTGCACGCCACTGGGTATAGGGGTTGGCGGGCGGGGTCTCGGAGGGGATGCGGATGGTGAGGCCGGGGGGGTGAGCGAGCATGACGCGTGTGGCGGACCAAGGCGGATGGCCAGTCGCCGCCGCCGCCGGGGAGGTAGCTCCATAGATAAAGGTACTATAAACCGATGCATAATTTTTATTTTTATTACTAATAATTTAAATAATATTAGACCTGTAAAAATATTGCTGCGCCCTAACAGGGTATCACAAGATACTATATATTTATTTCCACCTGTAATAATACTGTGATATACAAATAAAGAATCTGAATCTGAATCTCATAATGGATCTCTTTTGTAGACTATGATATTTTAAAGTTGTCAATGTCATTCTTGTGTACTTGGAATGCCTTGCGCACGGCCCTGCACTGCACACTAAGTCGCGTGCTACCTCGTACCCGCCAACCCCTGTACCCCGTGGGCGCGGTAAGTACGAAGTTGACAACCTATAGTCACAGAGGCTGCGCGAAGGAAGAGTAAATATAGGCCACTCCGGTTGGTCATTCTACTACCGCTTCTGTGGCTATGTGTATGCTCGCTCGCCTTCTTCCGCGATTAATCCAAGTAAATGTGGCTTTTATTTACGAAGCCAAATTAGAACTGGATACGTGACATGTGACCAAATACAGGGCTCAATATTCTTTTAATTGCTGTCTTCGCAAAAAACTGATCGATCGCTATTAGGCATGTTGATACAATTATAGGTACGTGTCAATGTTGATTTACAAGTTTAGGTGCAAATATTTATTTTTCCAATAAAATATATATAATAAATAGGCATGGTTTTCAATGCTTGTTACAAGTCTTTTAATTGTATTTTGTGCAACTGTAACATAATTTGAGACATTAGGACACGAGTGCTAGTGAGTTTCGTAATAATTTTACCACGAGTGTCCCAATGTCTAATTATGTTCAGTTGCACACAATATTTTATCTACGACCATAAAAAATATCGTCTTTATAATATTTTCAACTAACAATTTCACGAAAAATAGAAAATGAACGCGCGAAATTCATCTCCTATTCTAACTTATATCTATCTCTTTCACTCAATGATAATTTTGAACGAGTGAAAGAGATAGATATAAGTTACACTGTGTCTATATATCCATGTACCTGCTGCGGCCGTCAATATTGAATTGAGCATGAACTGTTTTTATCCCTTTTTATTGCATAGGATGAAAAAAGAAAGCAGTTGCGGTCCATGTTACCGCTAAATATTAATTTTGTTGGATGCTATTCGCAGAATTACGTTAAAATATTGTATTTGCAATTGTTATATATAATATAATATTATAACATCCGACAAACAATGTAGGTACTTATAAAACCGCTTTTGGTGTTGTAATTACCGTATTGCAGTATGGGAGGAGATAAAATTAGTTTCTGATTAATTTCAATTTGTAAAGCACTCTGATAATAAGTTAGAGTACTCAAAGCGATGTATTTCGCAATAAAAACATATAATCTTAATTGAGAATTGTTGGCTTGCAACATTAATTCAAGTTATTTTAATAAGATTAAGCTGGCAATACCAGCATGGACACTTCCTTCTTCTCCGACCCAAACCCAGAGGGGGTACATGTATCCGAGTGATTTCTTTAATATATTCTATATATATCAAGTATATCGTTGTTTTCCTGCTAATATTCAAAATACAGTCCACTGCGAACAAGCATATCCAGCAACAAGAACTGTGAAGTTCTTAATCGTCTGATGCAACAGGTATTGTAGCGACAAGAAGCTTCTGTTCAGAATGAGCAAGGCGTGAAATCACATAACGCCCTCGCGAGCGTTATCTGCATTAAAAGCTGGTATGTCAAGTAGTTGCAAAAAATTCGGTATACAGGTATGGTGAAAAAATTCGTCGTTCCAGATACGAAACTCAGTAGCGCAGTTGGTAGCGCGCCTGTCTTGTTGGTTCAAATCCTGTCCCGAGGAATTTTTTTCAAATTATTTGTGCTTTTAAAATTTGTTTCTGATTGATTTCAAGTTTGTAATGCACTCTAATAATAATTAAAGATTATCTTATTAATCATTTAACTTAATAACGTGTTCCAGTCGGTCGTACCCCGATTTGCTCCGGCTGCCGACAGTGGAGCGCATTGCAAGCGCGCACGCACGCACTCCGGCGCAGGTGCTACTGCGTCACACGCTGCAGCGCGGCTTCGCTGTCATACCGAAGAGCACTGATCCTACGAGAATCAAGCAGGTATTCTTCTTATACTACTCATTATCGTTAGCCGACAACAGCTTGCATCTGTAAGAAAACAGGGAAAATGTATACCTATAAAAAATGCACCATTTCCAGAGGTGGCCAGAACGTCAGTTCTCTTTATAAAATACTGTTGCCCGTGTGTTTGTTTTTATGTATCTTCTAGGGAACTCACCAGATTGAAAGTAGGCTATGTACACGTTGGTCCGGGTCAGTTTATTTTGCTTTATCTGAAAAGATCCTACTTAAGACCCAGTTTGGCTTCCGACCTGACCAAGGCACATGTGAGGCAATCTTTTCAGTTCGTCAACTGCAAAAAAAAATAGAGAACAGGTACGGCAGCCGTTCTGCTGCGTTGTTGGCTTTCGATTGTGCCTTTGAATGGTGCCGCAAAAGCTGGGGTGCTCGAAGAGGTTTGTCACTTACACTGCAGCGTCACCGTAAACGGAGATCATTCAGAGTTTTTATCAGTTACCTGTGGGGTGAAACAAGGGTGTGTTTTAGTACCCATACTGTTCGCGTTGTACTTTGCAGTAGTAGTAAACGTGGCCCTGAAAACCTCTTCTGGTGTTCGCATCTGCTTTCGCACAGACGGTGGTCTTTTCAATTCGGCCAGACACAAAGCGTGTACCAAGGTGACATGCGCAATAACCACCGAGATCATGTATGCGCTGATGACCTTTGTTTTAGCCGAATCCCCGAAACGACTTCAGCAACTGATATCGCACTTCCAGCAGGCTAGCTGCAAATTGGGTTCTAAGATCAGTGTCATAAAGACGGAGGTGGTGTCCTCAGATATTCATGGTCAAGATGTCCGATTCATGACTCGTGACATGAGACTGCCGATGTGAGGATATGCTGAAGCAGGTTGATGAGCTCCGCTATCTGGTGAGCTTTATAACATCCAAGTGTGGCCTTGATGCAGAGATTATAGCAGCAGAATCGGTGCTGCTGTCGCAGCATTCGGTAACGTGAGTTCCAAAGTTCTACTCATACGATCTCAATGTATATGCATGGCGATTGTGTTGGCAAACCTTCTTTATTGTAAGCCGGTGGGAATCGGCTTCTATGGAGCCTGCGCCATTGCTGCCCACTGCCACTTTAACTTACTGGTTCGGTATATGTACTTTCGATCTCCAACGGATCTCCTCTTTTCGGATTTTATCAAGAATAGCCGCATATAAGGCTGTGACATACGAACGGACACGAAGTCTCACCTATTGGTTCCTTTTTACCCTTCAGGTACGGAACCCTAAATACATCGACCCTAAAGATTATCTAGGTTGTCTATCTGCTGTTTCAGAACATATCGGTGTGGGACTTCGAGCTGTCCGAGACTGAGATGTCAGAACTGAACGCGCTCGACCGCGGCGACGACGGACGCATCTGTGACTTCTCATTCTTCCCGGGAATTGAGAAACATCCGGAGTTCCCGTTTAAGAAATAACTAATTTTTGACGCGCCACAAACTGTTACCTTTATTATATTATGATGATTTTATAACACAGTTGCTTTTTATATCTAGAATACACGTCATATGAATGTTTCTCAGCTTTTCATTCATAGGCGATTCGCCTTATTCATTTCACTCGGTACATGGGATAAAAGTAGACACTAAACTGCACCGAAATCTAATCTCAGTACTATACCAAGCAGATTATGGCCCCACAACTCGGAAGTTGTGCGTAATGAGCTAACATAGAGAAATAAATTTCACCAACTTTCAATGCGCTTTCACGTGCTCTGATTGGCTAAGGTAACACACGCAGTGATAGAAATAGAAAATCCCTGGTAAGTGGAAGTGAAATGCATAAGGTCAAGTCTATGCAACAACACTGATTAGTTGGCCATATCAGACGGTATAACCTGAGTTAAAAGACCTTGGGATTCAAAATGTCTGCCCGCTTCGGATGTACTGTCAACATAGACCAACACACTTGACATACTTTCGTCACAGTATGGGATTTGAGCTATCGACAGTATAGACATTTACTGCTATTGTTTTTAACGCTATCTGTATTTCCATGTGCGAATGTAGCGGGATAGAGATAGTGTGTAGTAAGAGGTGGATACTTCTGGTCGCCATTTTTATTACCAAGGTCTTTTGATTCGGGTTATACCTCATTTCACTTCTCGGGGTTTGTTGTTCAGTGTGTGCTAAACATTACGATAATATCAATATTATAGGCTTGCTCAATACACGCCACTTTGACTCCTCCCGATTGATACAGATAGTAGTATTTTATAGCACATCCTATTCACAGGACGAACACGGCCGAGACTAAGGTACAATTCAAGAAGTTTATAACCAGACTGGAGTGCTCACCTCCATAGAAAGCCGCACGATAAAATAGTACTTTGTGCAACTGTAACATAATGTGAGACATTGGTACCGATTCGGTGAAGCACATTTTAACTTATTTGACAGGACTAAACTAAATTTAAGCGTTCTGTCCTTGTCTTTTCGATAAAGAAAGAAAAAGACAGGACGCTTAAAATAAGGTTAGTTCTTTCAAAATAAGTTAAGACGTGTTATGCCGAATCGATACCATTATATATAATTTAGGTACAAATATATTTTTGATGTTGTAATTTACCATGATGTAGTACAGGTTGCGGCACGATTTTTGACCGCTAGGCGAAGGTGGTGGGGGACTAGCGCATGTGTTCATTCGCGCACAAAATAACTAAGTGCGATAGAGAAAAATGACTAGCGCAGTCAAGGTCAGACGTCATAAACGTGCCGGTACCTGTATGGGAGTAGGTAAATAACCTTTATACTACACCTGCTCGGAAAGTACCTTCTTTCTTTGTTGAAAACGATGCAGAAAATACGTCATTACTGTCATACAAATATGCGGGCGGAAAAAGTGTATGAAAATTCATTGTTAACGTGCTTGAGCGGGCAGAAAAAGTATATGCAAATCCATTGTTAACGTGCTGTTTTTTTTTTTAATGACATAAAGAATGAGCAGGTGACCAAGTGGCCAGTATTATTTTGCGAACTCGTACATAAAACTCGAAAAATGATACTGGCCACTTGCTTTTCCTTGCTTGAAATAAAAAGTGACAATCGCACGTGAGTCAGTCGGTTTCTTTTATTGTATCTTGATTAAAAGTAAAATTATACTATTTCCTCGTAGGTGTAGTATAAAGCACTATGTATCACTCGGGAGAAAGTGCGATTCCCCTTTCTTCCCTCGGTGAACAATGTACTATTATGCATCTCTATTACTCATTTAACTTTTTTCTATTCTGTCGCTATCGATGTCTCTTTTCTTTGAAAAGTAAAGAATTTCAAGGTCAATTATTTTGTCGTGGGCTTGTTATAGGAAGGTAGCGCTCTTTAGTCTTTATTTCAATGTGTTACAGACGAAAACGCCAAAAGCAAATACGTAGCATTAAGTAGGTTATTTTAATTTGATTTTATAAAGATTTAATTTTACATACAAGGAAATTCCAATTAAACTCGTCTTGAAATGTCTTGAGTATGTATTGCTTACACATTATTTCACCGTAAAACCAAGCATTTCTTCCCTTTTTCGTTCGTTCTAGATTTCTATACGAGTATATAGTGAATTTGGCAAAAATTTAACAACTTTGACACTAGTATGGTATGATACCTTGACGTGCTGACATTCAGATGCACGACCGTCCCTCCCTCACCCCTCTCCGCCCATAAAACTTAATTCCTAAAAGATATGTTTTTTTTTTTCCAGAGAATATAGGCCATTTTATATCATATTAGTTTCCATTATTATGGTATATAATTTGATCATTATTTTTTTTAATGATTTATTAAAGTATTTGCAGTTATGACGTCACTTGGGGCATTTTAGGCATTATACTGATTGTGATGTGTGATTGCTTATTAAAAAAAATGGTTAAGTGCGGCTTGGACTCGGTTCAGTAATGAGACAGTTTTGGGAATTTGGTCCTTGTTTGCGTGAATTTCTCAACCGCTATATTTTTCTTGTAATCTTGACGTAAGCACAAACTACCATGATTTGTTTCATATTTTTCGGTCTACTAGTTTTGGCGATAAGGGAGGAATACATTTTTTCGTGTTTTTTTTTAGGAATAAACGCAAGTAAATATAGGGAAACTATATATTTTTACAATCAGCTCTTTAATACCTACAATTTGATACCCATGTTGTATTTTTAAGATATTTATTTTTATTTTTCTCCCTTGTTTTGGAAATATTTTGAACAATTTCAAATTTCTCAATTTTTTTTTACACCGTGCCATGTAAGCTATTTTTGTGCCAAATTTCTTTATCTTTAACGGTGCTAAACTTTAACTGTGCTTACATGGACGGACGGACAGTGGAGTCTCACCATAAAAGTTCCTTTTGTACCTCTTAGGTACTACGGAACCCTAAAAAGTGGTCTGTCTCTGTCTGTCTTCTCATCTATCATCCATCTGTCAAATCAGTCGGAAGCAAATTATTATAAATTTATCTTGATAGCAAAGGATACACTTCTAAACAGCCTTTTCTCATGTGACGTCACACGAAGACAAATGGAAGTTGCTGCTTATTCGTAAAAATATTCATCATCATGAGGTTCTTATCTCGAAATGGTTTTCGAATAAACATACCTTAACACAGTTTAATCTAAGCGAATTAAGGTTTTATGCGATTTCCAGAAAAACAGTGTTTGCTACGAGAAAATAGTTAAAGACGGAATTATTCCTTATAAAACTATAATTATGTTCTTACATTTATTCGATAGGAGGTATAGTTCCTGAGTAGCGATAACAGAAAGCTGATTAAAAATATAACTATAAGCAAAAATACATAATTAATTTTCAGATTCAAGGGTATATATTTTTTATATAATATGTTTTTTACATTTTATTGCTGACTTTGTACATGATGTTTTTTCTTTTGTAAGCCTAAAATTCTTGTTATTGTGCCCTAAAAAAATTTACAGTTTTCTGTTAACGCTGCTCGTAAACTATAACTTGAACTTATTTGTGGCCAATTTTATAATGAATAATTCTGCCTTAAGCTATTTTCTCGTAGCTAATTTCGTTTTTAACCTTAATTGGGCACACATTAGGGGGGGAGGGTGATTCACCTTCTGGAGGAGAACATGCGGTCATGCATCTGAATGTCACCGTGTTAAGGTTAAACGTCAGTAGCTTAGCGTAAAGTGCATAATTTAACTTTACAAGAAAAACATTGTTTAAAAATTTTAAATTGAAAAACCTTTTGGTATGTGGCATTTGACGCAAATAGTTCAGTATTAGTGAGGTTTATTAAGCAAGAGTTTGAAATTGTATACACAATTAGTCATGATCTTCTCAAAACCAACTTAAAATGCTGTTTTAACTTTGTTTGGACAAGATCATGACTAATTTTGCATTAAATTTCAAACTCATGTTTTGTAAACCTCACTAATACTGAACTATTGGCGTTAATTGCCACATACCAAAATGTTTTTAAATAAAAGAATGAACTTTATTTCCAGAAGTAAGAAACATTTTTATAACGTCAAAAATGTACAGTGCTCCCAAAGTGATAATGATAATGCACATACAAATCTTCGCCACTGTTCGGCAAAGTTCGTATTACCTTACACATTATATACAATCAATACGGTCACGTGATACGTCCGGTCACTCTGCTATAGATTTGTATATGCGCATTATTACTTTGGGAGTACTATAACCAGTGGCTTGGCGCAAAGTGCATAACTAAACTTTGTTTTTCTTGATTAGAAATTTAAAATTGAAAAGCATTTTGATCTGTGCCATTTGACGCCAATGGTTCAGTCTTTGTGAGGTTTATAAATAAAACAAAAGTTTAAATTTTTAACTTCTAAACAAGAAATACAAAGTTAAGTTATCCACTTTGCGCTAAGCGACTGAATCATTGATTGTCGAATATTTGCCGCGAAAAAATCTAGAATGAACACATTCCTCCTTCATACGTAGGGCGGCTGATATGTAATCTCCTTGGTCAGAAATATATACAAAAATAATGCTGGCTGGTATGGATTTATATTCGTTTGTTATTCTATTTTCAAAATGTATTACATTCATTTGTTTATTGCATCACGTTTATTTGTCTCCTACAATTGTTTCGAACATGTCGGTAGAAAAAGTGAAAATGGATAAAATCGAGCAGCGTGCGGTGATTAAGTTTTTGACTAAAGAAGGGAATACGCCTTCGGAGATCAGACAGCGTATGTCACGTGTGTTTGGCAGTTCGTGATCTTCCGAATTTGTTATAAAATTTTGGTCAAGGCAGTTTAAATTAGGTCGTGAGAGCCTCGAAGATGATCCTCGTAGCGGAAGACCAGTTTCGGCCGTCACCGATGAAAATGTAGCCAGGGTGAAAAAAAAATATATTAGAGGACCGACGAGTGAAGCAGTGGGAGATAGCTAGAGATGTGGGCGTCAGTAAAGAGCGAGTCAATGAAATAATTCATGAGCATTTGAACATGTCCAAGGTTAGTGCACGTTGGGTCCCTAGAATGTTGACTGCATTTGACATGGAGAGGCGTGTCAAATGTTGCGAAGAGTTTTTGGAAGAAATAATTTCTAGAATTGTAACATGTGATGAGACTTGGATTCGACAATGGGACCCGGAAAGTAAGCAAGAGTCGTTACAGTGGAAATTTAAGGATGAGAAGCCGCCTCGGAAATTTAAGGTCTGTCCATCGGCCGGTAAACTTATGGCTACAATCTTTTGGGACACAGAAGGGATTTTGCTCATAGATTATTTACCGAAAAAAACTACAATGAATGCTGATTATTACTCAAACTTATTATATCAACTAAGAGAGACAATAAAAGAAAAACGGCGAGGTAAACTAAGCAAAGGAATTCTGATTTTGCACGATAACGCACCAGTGCATACCGCACGCACAACAAAGCTAGCAATTAAAGACAATGGCTTCGAAACCATTGACCACCCCCCTTATAGTCCAGATCTAGCCCCCTGTGACTATTTTCTGTTTAGACTTCTCAAGAAAGACCTCAGGCGACGAAGATTTATGACCGATGACGAAATGAAGGCAGCGGTTTCTGACTATTTTGACGACAAACAGTTTTTTTTTTTTTTAATGGCTTAAATTCAATATTTGAAAAATTTAATAAGTGCGTTTTACTAGCAGAGGACTATATAGAAAAATAAAAAAAAACTATCCAGTTACGTCTTTTCTTTCATAGTTAGGTAGGTTACTTTTCAGCCTCCCCTCGTACAGAGGTTTGCTAGCGCAAGACCGATTGATGATAAATGAGGATGATATTCTCATACATTAGAAGGAATTTAGTCCCGCCTACATTTTAACGACACCATTCATGTCTTAAGTGAGCCAAGGCCTAAATGTATGAGAATATTGATATATATATTTTTTTTTTTTATCCACTTTCCTCCGATTTTAATGTTTCAGGGACCTTGTTTTTTATTTATGTATTATTATATTTATTTGCGTCATTATACTTTTTACATTGTTTATTATGTTGATTTTTATATTGAATATTATATTACATGTATTCCTTTTAATTGTTTATCTTTATTTAAATTTTTACTATTATTATAATTAATCAATGAACATTTTTATTTATTAACGTATACAGGGTGGAAAAAATGAAAGGGCCCTGGAGGGGAACTACCTTAAATCCTTTAGTTAGCTCATTTTACTGAAAGGAAACATTCCTTTATTTTTTAAAAGAAACAAAACTGCATTCAAAGATCTTCTAAAATTTGCTTGTCTCACCCGGGAACTGAACCAACTAAAAATTTAAAAAATAAACCCTCGCTATTTTACTATACGAATCGATAGAATTATTGTTCAGGATTAAATTTGTCTACTAAACTAAAGTCTTACACTCATCTGTTGTACGAGATACCCATGAAATTGAATATTTATTACAAGTTCTTTATTAACAATACCTAGTACTGTTTACTTGTAAAGTAATAATTATACGCCATTATTACACAATGACAGCACGGAATGAAAGCAAAACAAAACAAAATTTGAATTTAGAACGAAATTTATGGTTCGAACTTCAAATTTGTTGCTCCGCGTTGCAAAAAAAAACACGTTCCTTTTTTTAACTTTTCGTCAGTACGCCTAGTGCAAGAAGTAATTGTGCTCTGCATACATTTATTATTACCGTTTAACGATTTTCTTAGTCTTCAACAAGGTACTTAAGATAAATAACATTAGCAAGCTTTTCATACGATGTCTTTGGATGTAAGAGAGATAAGAAAATTATAACGTGTCATTTACTTGTTACAAGTGAACAGTAAGTACTAGGTATTGTTAACAAAGAACTTGTAATAAATATTTAATTTCATGAGTATCTCGTACAACAGATGAGTGTAAGACCAAATGTTTATTAGACAAATTTTATTCTGAACAATAATCCTACCGATTCGTATGATAAAATAGCGAGGGTTTATTTTTTTAAGTTTTAGTTGGTTCATTTCCCGGGTGAGACAACGAATTTCAGAATATCTTTGAATGCAGTTTTGTTTCTTTTAAAAAACAAAGGAATGTTTCCTTTCAGTAAAATGAGCTTACTAAAGGATTTAAGGTAGTTCCCCTCCAGGGCCCTTAAATTTTTTCCACCCTGTATATAAATATAAATTTATTTTCTTTCCTGGGGCACTTTCTGCTGCTTTACGTCTTGTTAGTTTGTGCCACTGCTTTCATGACGTCGATCCAGTATCCCGCAAATTTCGGTCCTGAACTCTTACCCGCCAGGAGGGAGCTCTAGTTTGAGGTTTCAATGTTCATGTCGAACTCAAGTTCGAGCTGCAACCTCCTGGATCCGAACATTGGACATTCGTTCAGGACGTGTTCGATTGTCTGATCGACGTCTGGGGAGCAAGAGCAGCCTGGGTCGTCACGACATTTGTAGCGGTGAAGGTAATGTGCATTCCCGCCGTGACCAGATTATTTTAATTATTTTATATCATAGTGCTCAACACGCCTGTGCTGGGCTTGTGTAGTAAGGGCAATGACAAGACAAGACAATGTCGAGTTATAATAAATTCAATTAGCAATTCAAAATCCCGTAGACTTTGATCCGTGAGTTTTCAATTAACTTAGGCAAGCCCGAGTACATTTAATATTTGATCATGTTGTCTATTTTGTTTATTTAGTATATTTTACATTATTTTTTTTTACGAGGACCGCCTCTGTGGCCACGTGGTAGAGCGCTCGTCTGCTAATGCTAACCAGGAGGTCGTGGATTCAATTCCCGCGGAGCACATTCATTTGTGTTTGGTCTGCATATTGTTGGTCCATTTGTGCCCGAAGTACGGCGATGGGGCTTACCCATCACCAACCATCACGTTTGGGACGTAATAATCGTCGGTGAAAAGTTTGGAACACTATAGGAACACCATTGACACCGTAAGTCGTGCCGAAATGTTGTTTAACAGCGGTGAATCCTGATTGTCATCTTTGGTTGACTCCAGGCTACTACGTAAAGAAGCGACACACCTCACCCGTCAGTTTAACGTCTTGGCAGCCGGCCGTTCTATGTGGATTTATCTTGTAGTAGTAAGTAGTGTAGTTAAATCGGTGCGCTTGTATTGAGTGTCAGAGGTTTCCTATGGATGGGCTTTTTTCTCAATAAAAATACCAAACTATTAAATGTAAGGTATTCGATCAATAGCTAAATAAACTGTTTAATCCAAAAAAGCTAAGGAACAATCCACTCAACGAAACTCATTAATCGTTTACAAAATGGTAACGAGCGCAAAAAGAAACGTTTGGCGCTTTATCAAGCGCCGCGTACCTTAGGGGCTACGTAAGGGTCTGGGGACCTAAAAAGACCAACTTGGGTGAATCATGAAATTATTTGAAAGTAGGATAGAGTCAGAGTTTCTTCATGCGTGCAAAAGAGACGGCATTACAACAGAATCATAATATGATTCATCCAAAGCGGCCTTTTTGAAGGAACAGTACAGAAGGCGCGCGTAAAGTTGTAGCCCCCGCGCAACACCCCTTCCTCTTCAAAACTCCGAGAATGCGCTATTTGTGGATGCTCTAAGATTGTGGCTACGTGAACTCGTTTTTAAGCCAGCTCTCTGTGCTGGCCTGGCCTGAACTTTGTATAGTTTATGAAATATATATTTTTTAACATCAATGCAGTTGAGCATGACCTGACCTGAAACGTGGTCTCTTACCATACCAAAGGCTTGATCCGCCGATTTAAGGTCGCTCAACGAGCTATGGAGCGGGCTATGCTTGGGATATCTCTGATGGATAAAATCCGAAACGAAGATATCCGTCAGAGATCGAAGGTGACCGACATAGCCTGCCAAATCAGTAAGTTGAAATAGCAGTGGACTGGCCATATTTGTCGCCGACGTGATAACCGTTGGGGCCGTAAGGCATTGGAATGGGGACCACGTACAGCAAAGCGCAGCGTAGGCCGCCCTCGTGCCCGCTGGACTGACGATCTGAAGGACGTTGCGGGTGGCGGCTGGATGAGGATGACTGAGGACCGCCAAGAGTGCCGTAATATTCGGGAGGCTTATGTCCAGCAGTGGACGAATACGGGCTGATGGATAGATAGATGATCAATGTGCAATTTTTGTCTGCTTTTGGAATAAATAGATCAATTTAGGAATGTTATTTCAATAATACATATTTTCGTAATTTTAAACCGATTTGAAACTTTGTATACTTAACATTTTTTATTTACAACTACCCACACGGTTATTATCTATTGTATATGTATACAGAAACATGAACACAATCAGTTACACTATGGACATATGTGAGCAATGAACTCTATGTACTAGTGTACGTAATACCTCAGTGCATGTGAGTGAGATTATTTTTAATTAGAGATTTCCTACAGCAAACCAAACCAGTGAGGAAACAATTAAAATTAAAAATAAGAGTAATCATACACGTGCACAAAAATAAAGTTACCTACAAAAATAAACCTAAATATAAAATATGTAATATTATCAATATACATATACATATGTATAATAAAAGAGTAGAACCCGGTGTGTCTGTACATTCAAGAAAAGTAATAAAAATAGAAAGGGGGTAACTAAAGAAGAGTAATAGAATACAAATTCAAAAATTTTAGAATTACCTTTTTGTCTGTGTGGTTTGTTTGTTCGCGCACATCTCCGAAACTACTGAACGGATTTTCATCTTGTTTTCATATACGTGCGGGCAACAGCAGAGGGGAGACGGACTGGCATAGATATTTTCCTCTATGGAGACAGGAGAGCTGATGCATTGCGTAAAAATATATAAATATTTTAACTGATGCATTGCGTAAAATAGATAAATAGTTCAATACAAGAACTTTTGATAGTTTAGTATGTTATAGTATACTGAACGTAAACTCAGAGGAATCGCACCTAAAAGGTTTAAACTTGCCTTGTGTATCACTGGAACATATTAATGGGCTATAATTTTAAACTAATACGATTTAAATACAATAGGTAAAGCTTCCATACACGAAATAAGGTTTTCCACAATCATCTTACGGAACCCCAAACGGTAATGACAACGAGGTAGTAGCCATTTGTACACTTGAATCAGTAGCGTCAAACGAGTTACACAGTAAACCTGAACTTTTCCTGACCCTCGTGTGACATGACAAGGCGACATTTGTGAACCGCACCGACGATAAGTGTACTCGCATTGAATATTGCATCGATTTGTGTGCTCTATCATGGCTCTAATACTGAGGGGAGCGGTAAAGTTGTATTATTACTTGAACGATGAGATTGCCGGTAAATATAATTTGGTTAACTTTGAATCGCAAATTACTTCTTATAATTTACGCGGCGGTAGAACTCTGGCCTTTCCATCTTGAGACCCAGCTTCCATTCAGGGGTCGTGGTCCAACTATTTTGTCCAACTAGTTGGACTACGGGCCTTTGGTAGGGGTGGCTGTCCAACTATTATTTTAGTTGGACCATGGCCCCATTACTAGACCCGTGGTCCAATCGATCCCCGGTCGGGCATGCACCAATGAGTTCTTTCGGAATTTATGTACATATTATCGTATCTAATCTTACCACTTGGTGAACGGTGATGGAAAACATCGTAAAGAAACCTGCATGTCCTAAAAAGCGTGTGTATTTGTGCCCAAAAAACGGCGATAAGGCTCGCCACCCATCACGTTGAGACGTAATAATCGTCGGTGAAACGCAGCTAAACCGAGTGTGAACTGTGACTTGAATTTCACAGTTCACACTCGGGATCAAATCTGACATCCCTTCGGAGATTCATGTCAAAAAATTCAAAATTCGTTTATTGTTTACAGTTCACAGTTTACATGGTTTGGGACTCCCCTTTTAAGTTTAGTAACCTGTAATAGGAGAGGCCCGCTCGTTCTATGGATATGAATTTAAACATTCATGTTGTGACGATATAATTATAATTCACGCTCATTATCGTAATACACTTACATTTCATAAATAGTCTAGTATAAATACGATGTCACATTTACATAAACCATCGTATTATATCGTGAAGTTAAAACTCTTTGTACTTTTTAATACGACCTGTAAAATTGTTAGTACCTACGAGGGGCGTTCTTTATATATAGTGATAATGAGGTAAAACTCTTTGGAACCAAAAAAAGTAAATACTGGCTGGTAAAGCTGGAATATTGATTAGATTTAAAAAAAGGAAATAATTTAATTATCTTTTAAGACTGTTTGCAGTCTGTAGTAGCGTGTTGTCGAAAATGGAAAAAATTTAATTGCGCGCGGTTATTAAGTATGTGCTTGAAAAATGTATCTACGGAACAAGTTAATCAAGAATTACAGGATACTTCAAGAGCAAATGCTCCACCGTATTCTACAGTTGCGCGTTAGAGACTCTTGTTCGGATCACTGAAGACGACCGAAACGGCAGTGACCGAAGAAATGGTTAAAAAAAGTCGAAAAAACTGTTTTAGCAGATCGTCGTGTTATTGTACGTTTTATAGCCACGAAACAAATATTTGGACTGGCAGTGTGCATGGCATTTTACACGAACGCTTGGGGATGAAAAAAGTATCCGCGCGTTGGGTCCCCAGAATGCTTACCGATGCACAAAAACAAAAAAAATCAACATCCTCCAAATTCACCCGACTTTGCCCCTAGAGCGTTCAAAAATCTAATTGTTGCTTACATAGGGGAGGGAGGAGTCAAAAAAGGTTAAAACTGTCCTACGCGGTGAACGTTCTTACGTAATAAATGAACAGCCCCTAACAAGAGTAAATGTATGTTGGTTACTAATCACGGTTGCACCTCGCCTTAATTTACCACATCTTCCAGATCCCCGAACACAAAACTGGGTTCTCATGAGAACACCATGGCCAGGACTGTGCATCCTCGGATTGTATCTGCTGATAGTGTTCAAATGTCTGCCCAAGTACGTCAGCAAGCGACCGGCTTACGACTTGAGGATAGCTCTGGCCATTTATAATGCTATACAGATTGTAGGATGCATGTACTTAGTATATCAAGTAAGTATAACGCGGCATAATTATGTAAGTGTAAAATTAAAATTAAATTAAAATCCAACCTTTATGAGACTTACCCCCGGTTTCTGAAAGGCCAATCAAAGTTAACAGTAGATTAAAAAAACTTTAACCGCAAATAACGGTGAAAATAAAGCATATATGAAGTCTGAATAGTGATGAATCAATAATTAACTTAGTTAATTTTTGATTTCAATGTAAAATTCCCACTTTTTCTGGCTTAATCCGCAGATAATAATTTTTTAATCTACTGTTAACATTGATTGGCCTTTCAGAAACCGGGGGTTAACAAATACTGTGAAATTGATACTTGTCGTTGTTGGTTCTTGATGGAACATTTCACTTTGTATATATTCTACACTAGCGACCGGTTTCGTTTCGTTATAATAACATCGTCAGGCTTTTAGATATCTCTACGAATCATGAGATGGAATATTTCGTCTTTGTTTACATTTGTGATGTGATGACAAACAAAGACGAAATATTCCATCTCGTGATTCGTAGAGATATCTAAAAGCTTGATGACGATGTTATTATAACGAAACCGGTCGCTAGTGTAGAATATATAAAAAGTGGAACAGGTACCAAGAATTTGTTTTATTTACAAATACAGTGAAAGCTACACAGAACAAGGTTGTTCGCGCTATGAAAGAAGTCCCGTGTCATATACTTTTCCTCAAGGAGACAGCCGTATGCCCAGGGGGGAGCGGTCAGGAGGGTCATAAGCCCCCCAACAAGCCTTAGCATATTCCGAAAAAATATATTTTTCATAAAAACTTGTTCAAATATAACAATAATATTTCCATATCATCCATCATCCATCCATCAGCCTAGTTCGTCCACTGCTGGACATAAGCCTTTCCTGGACTTTGTCACTCCCGACGGTCATCCTGGAAGAATTGCCCATACTCACACACGCTGGGCAGGGTTGGTCAGCGCGGTGCCGGAACCCTCGCATCAGTGACGCCGCTGCCCGGCACCAGGCTGTTCCATATAATTAAATAAATACTCCCCCGATGACCCACACCCCTATTTTAAAAGCTGGGCACGCGCCTGTAAGGAGTAATTAAAAAAATGCAATGAGTTTCGTTTGCCGATTATAGTACATTTCCGAAAATGCCCCTAAATATTCATCGAGGCGTACATTCAATTTTTTTTTACAGTCCCCGTCAAGCGATGATCCTAACAGATTTTTTTTATTGCGATTCCGATTTCGTAGTAAAGAATCTACTTCTTAATTTCTGACCAAAATGCTTCATTCTAATTTTCATGTTTATCTACAAAACTAACGAAATTCCCTTACAAACTTTCATCCCTTATGTTACCCTTTTAGGAGATGATCTTACCAAAACGCTGAAAACATGTCACTTTTAATTTCTTACCAAAATGTTTCATACTAATTTTCATGGTTTGCCTACAAGACTACGAAATCCCCGTACAAATTTCATCCCTTATGGTTGATTTTCTAAAAACGCTGAGAAACACCATTCTTAATTTTTATTCATATGGCTGAATACTAATATTCATGGTTTTTCTACAAAACTAACGACATTCTCATACAATTTTTTTATCCTTTATTTCGCTCTAGGGAATGATTTTACCAAACTCGGAAATAAGTTAAATATTCTCAATTTCTAGCCAGAAGGCAAAGTACATTTTTTTTTGTTTTAACTACAAAACTAACGTTTTTTCTATATTTTTTATGATTTTTAAAGTATGGTCGGTTATGACGTCACTTGAGAGTTATACTGATTATGATGTGTGATTGCTTATAACAAAGTGATATGTCTACTCTTCTGTCAAATCAGTCGGCAGGAAATTTTTATAATTTTTTCTTGATAGCGAAGGACACACTTCTAAACAGCCATTTCTCAAGTGAAGTTACACGAAGGCAAATGGAAGTTGCAGCTTTTTCGTAAAAATATTCATCATGTTTAAGTTTTTTAGACCAAAAGTTCGAAAAACCTAAATCTCGAAATGGTTTTCGAATGAACACGCCATAACATAATTTAATCTAAGCGAATTTGTGTTGATATTGCGAATATTTTTCAGAGTCTAGCGCTAGGATGGCTAAACCACTACTCGTTCATGTGCCAACCCGTGGATGACGGACAGCAAAGCTCGGAATACGCCTGGAAAGTCTGCTACGGATATTTCGTTATCAAAATGATAGATCTACTCGATACGGTATGTTCTAAGAACAATATTTTAAAGTACCCATACCCATAATATAGAGTTACTAAAATGCAAGATAAACAGGTAACATTTATTAGGAGTACGGGACTCGCTGTGTTTGGTTTTATATTTTCCCGAATTTTCGGCAGAGTTACATCTGCCATGGTCGCGGGATGACTGGTTCACAGAACACTTTTTGGACTGGTTGGTGCAGTGATGACGACAGGCTAGGAAGCGTAGCGATCTACCCTCCGTCTCTGTCGTTTATTGTTAGAGATAAACTACGCTAAC
Source organism: Ypsolopha sequella (assembly GCA_934047225.1). Taxonomy (NCBI): domain Eukaryota; kingdom Metazoa; phylum Arthropoda; class Insecta; order Lepidoptera; family Ypsolophidae; genus Ypsolopha; species Ypsolopha sequella. The sequence continues at coordinate 11,069,707 of OW203991.1, forward strand.
ATGGCCCACCCCTCCAAATTCAAAGCGGTTGAATGCATTCGTGAAAGTATTAACAGGAATTTGGAGGGGCGGGCCATGTTAGCGTAGTTTATCTCTACTTGCGGCGACAATTGGATTTTTTTCATCTACCGACCTACACACTACACTGACGTGACGGTCTCCGTTCGGAAATTACACGATGTTTTACGAGCCCTGCTCTTGCATAACTCGATCACTGGATTTCAAGTACTCGACAGTTTGAAGCCATCTTCTCGGTTCAATCAATGCACCAACCAGTCGTCTCGCGACCAGATGTAACTCCGAAAATTCGGGAAGATATAAAAACCAAACACGGAGAGCCCCGTACTCCTAATAATGTTTATAATGACTGTGTACCTAAATTTAAAATCTTATCTTAAACCGCATGTACTAGGATGCAGACCAACTGTCCCAAAGAAACATTTCACACATATATCCATTTACTGGGTGTTAAGATGATATTACGAAAGTCGGAAAGTGGTTATAGTACTTGTCCATACGAAAAAGTACTGTACTTACTTTCCGGCGCCTGCAACATCATCTTATAATAACATGTTATACAGACAAAGATCTTTGCCTACAGACTGTTAAGTTTCTAGGGTTAAGTATATCCTTTTTTTATTTGCGCAGCTTTAATAATAATAATAAAATTATTTATTATACAGGATAAAATAAATGGGATAAGGCTAGCTTAACACTATTTAGTATTTTCTACCAGCTAACCTTTGGTTATGGGGAATTGTAGAGGGTAGTGCCATGTTATCAAAATAGTATTTGGATATTTTTAATACATAAATGCTCAGTAAACTATATTATACTACATGCTATATAATAAACATATACCTAGTCTGGCCATAAATTCTGTCCCAAACTTATTTTAAAAAGGAATGACGTTTGATATTTATTTGTTTTACCGTGACATAAATAGACTTTAAGCTTATTAACAAGGAATATAATACTTATTAAAAAACCTCACTTTGTCTCATCAAGTCCTGCTGGAGACTCAAAGAAAATCGTACCGCAATAATAGCGTTACACAAATGTAACAAGTCACCCGTCGAGATTTTCAACCTGCTGAAACCGCTCGGAATATCAATAAAATTCGTACATCGCGCTATTAAACGATACACCGAGATGTCCTCCGTCGATGACAGACCGAGGAGCGGCCGCCCGCGAGAATCAAGGACACCAGCAGCTATCAAAGCTGTAGCCGAACGAATTCGACGAAATCCACTACGCAAACAGAAAATCATGGCTAGAGAAATGAAAATTCCGCCCAGAACCATGTCTCGTATTATCAAACAGGACCTTAAACTTGGTGCTTATCGTCGAAATACAGGACATCGCTTTGACGGCTGCCTTACGCTGCATTAGAGCATTCAGATCGAAAAAGTTGTGGCAGCAACACGCAAGCGGCGGATATCGACAAATCTTGTTCACGGATGAGAAAATTTTCACAGTCGAAGAAAAATTTAACCTCCAAAATGATAAGGTCTATGCTCACAGCTCTCGAAAAGCTTCAGAGAAGGTGGCGAAAGTTGAACGAGGTCACCATCCGGCGTCAGTCATGGTTTGGTGGGGCGTATCATACGAAGGGGTCACAATGCTTCATTTTTGCAAACAAGGAGTAGAAACCAAAGCCACGAACTACCAGAGTGACATTTTGGAGCCTGTTGTTAAGCTATTAAACAATACTTTGTTTGCTAATAAACACTGGATATTCCAACAAGACTCAGCACCTGCGCACAAACCGCGAACCACACAGTGTTGGCTAAAGGACAATTTACCGAGTTTTATCGCCTTCGAAGATTGGCCCTCTGGAAGTCCTGACCTCAACCCTTTGGACTACTGACTATGGCAGGTTTTAGAGGAGAAGGCGTGCTCCAAACTTCATCGAAATATTGAAACCCTGAAGCGTGATTTAGTGGCAGCAGCGGCGTCGATACCGCTGGAAACAGTGCGTGCGGCAATCGATGAATGGCCGGACCGTTTGAAGAAGTGTGTGAAGGCAAGAGGTGGACATATCGAATAGATTTTTGTCTTATTATTTTTAGCTTTTCATAATAAATATAATAAGTGAAGGTTTTTGTAATTTGTTTTTATTTAAATTGAGTTTTGCCTTGTTTAATGGAAGACAGAATTGATGGCAGGACTAGGTACATTAATAATAAAAACCAACATAAAGTGATAAAATACTACTATTATTTATATAAAAACGGCTCACCTCAATACGTGTTATGATCGGGAAAGCCGACCAGTTTGAGCAGATGAAGATCACTCGCCCAGATGAAGGCAGTCTAAATCTGCTGAAAATGGTCGGCTGTCCCGATCATAACACGTATTGAGGTGAGCCGTTTTTATATAAATCATGAATTTTCCTCAAGTCTCATTTAATTCTATAAAAATTAACTTAATTACTTAAAAGTTTACATACATAAATATCTATAATGAAAAGAATTTATCAATTTTTTTTTTAGCTTTGGGAAGGTTGTTCAGTGTACTCAACAAAACAAGCAGTTTTTTTTTATTATAGATACCTGTCTACTTGCACGTGTATAACACTATGTTACACATTTAATTATAGATACCTATCTACTTGCACCTGTATAACACTACCATGTTCCACATTTAATTATAGATACCTGTCTACTTGCACCTGTATAGCAATACCATGTTCCACATTTAATTATAGATACCTGTCTACTTGCACCTGTATAGCAATACCATGTTCCACATTTAATTATAGATACCTGTCTACTTGCACGTGTATAACACTATGTTCCACATTTAATTATAGATACCTATCTACTTGCACCTGTATAACACTACCATGTTCCACATTTAATTATAGATACCTATCTACTTGCACCTGTATAACACTACCATGTTCCACATTTAATTATAGATACCTATCTACTTGCACCTGTATAGCAATACCATGTTCCACATTTAATTATAGATACCTGTCTACTTGCACGTGTATAACACTATGTTCCACATTTAATTATAGATACCTATCTACTTGCACCTGTATAACACTACCATGTTCCACATTTAATTATAGATACCTATCTACTTGCACCTGTATAACACTACCATGTTCCACATTTAATTATAGATACCTCTCTACTTGCACCTGTATAACAATACCATGTTCCACATTTCAGGTTTTCTTCGTGTTAAGAAAAAAACAAAACCAAGTGACATTCTTGCACGTGTACCATCACTTCGGTATGGTAGCGTTGGCTTGGGGCATCGTGAAGTGGGTGCCAGGTATGTCACAAGAAACTAAAATAAAACATTTCGCACGACCAACATACCTACAAATGCTTGCTGACCGACCCTGCGGTCCGTAATAGAATTACATAGATAAAAGCTATGAATGAATTAAAGTGTGAGCGATGACTGGTCCGTAATTTGTGAGCTAGCAAATGATGTGAAAGATAGCTTACGAGGGGAGGCTGAAAAGTAACCTACCTAACTATGAAAGAAAAGACGTAACTGGATAGTTTTATTTTTATTTTTCTATATAGTCCTCTGCTAGTAAAATGCACTTATTAAATTTTTCAAATATTGAATTTAAGCCATTAAAAAAAAAAAAAACGGTTTGTCGTCAAAATAGTCAGAAACCGCTGCCTTCATTTCGTCATCGGTCATAAATCTTCGTCGCCTGAGGTCTTTCTTGAGAAGTCTAAACAGAAAATAGTCACAGGGGGCTAGATCTGGACTATAAGGGGGGTGGTCAATGGTTTCGAAGCCATTGTCTTTAATTGCTAGCTTTGTTGTGCGTGCGGTATGCACTGGTGCGTTATCGTGCAAAATCAGAATTCCTTTGCTTAGTTTACCTCGCCGTTTTTCTTTTATTGTCTCTCTTAGTTGATATAATAAGTTTGAGTAATAATCAGCATTCACTGTAGTTTTTTTCGGTAAATAATCTATGAGCAAAATCCCTTCTGTGTCCCAAAAGATTGTAGCCATAAGTTTACCGGCCGATGGACAGACCTTAAATTTCCGAGGCGGCTTCTCATCCTTAAATTTCCACTGTAACGACTCTTGCTTACTTTCCGGGTCCCATTGTCGAATCCAAGTCTCATCACATGTTACAATTCTAGAAATTATTTCTTCCAAAAACTCTTCGCAACATTTGACACGCCTCTCCATGTCAAATGCAGTCAACATTCTAGGGACCCAACGTGCACTAACCTTGGACATGTTCAAATGCTCATGAATTATTTCATTGACTCGCTCTTTACTGACGCCCACATCTCTAGCTATCTCCCACTGCTTCACTCGTCGGTCCTCTAATATATTTTTTTTTCACCCTGGCTACATTTTCATCGGTGACGGCCGAAACTGGTCTTCCGCTACGAGGATCATCTTCGAGGCTCTCACGACCTAATTTAAACTGCCTTGACCAAAACTTTATAACAAATTCGGAAGATCACGAACTGCCAAACACACGTGACATACGCTGTCTGATCTCCGAAGGCGTATTCCCTTCTTTAGTCAAAAACTTAATCACCGCACGCTGCTCGATTTTATCCATTTTCACTTTTTCTACCGACATGTTCGAAACAATTGTAGGAGACAAATAAACGTGATGCAATAAACAAATGAATGTAATACATTTTGAAAATAGAATAACAAACGAATATAAATCCATACCAGCCAGCATTATTTTTGTATATATTTCTGACCAAGGAGATTACATATCAGCCGCCCTACGTATGATTCGGACCGCATTAAAAAAGATACATCTTAACCATAACCTCTTATCACAGAATACAATACGATTATTTGATTTTATTTCGTCCAAGTGTCGTGATTCGTGATGGAACAAGAAGAGTTTGTAGCACTGTTCTTTAACGTAGACTCAGATAACGACGAAAAAATATATATACATATAAATTCTTCCTTTTCGACGAAAAGTTCCACACGACTTTTTATTTGTTTCTCTCATGGCCGAATAAAACATATACTATGGTTTGTCTGATCTGAACTGCTGAAATAATGGAGCGAAAACAATTTTTGACATTCCATTCCGTTCAACGCTCACATCGCCTCACCTCCGTCGCATGAGCCATGAAAGTCATACGAATGAATGAACGCATTTGCTTCACTCATGGATTATTAGCCATTCACCTCATTCATTCGTAATCGATTTTAGCGAAATAATTCTATTTCGGAACGCGGGGCGAATAAGTATTAATTGATTGAAATAGTATTTGTTCTTACTTACCACTTGCTGAACGGTGAAGGAAAACAACATAAGGAAATCTGCATGACCTAAAAAAATTACGTGTATTCGTGCCCGAAGTACGACGATAGGGCTGACCATCCAACACGTTAGGATGTAATAATCATCGGTGAAACGCGGGAGTACAGAGTCTGGACTGTGACTTGCATTTCACAGTTCACACTCGGAACGCCTCCGACACCCCCTCGGGAATTCATGTCGTAACGATATCTCATAAGTATATAATTTGTATAGTATAAGTTTTATGTAAAAAAAAGACATGATCTTGCTAAGTTTCTTGCCCGTTCTTCTTAGCAAGACTAATCGAATGGGCGGAAGTAGGCATGTATTTATATATGTAACCTATTAGTATGAAGTATATAAGATGTGATTTGGTCGACCGCCTGGATTCGTGCTGGGGGATCGGTTGGTGATCATTGAACCTTGTTCCTGGTCCTTGGCCGGGTCTCCGGCAGAGAATATAAAGTATTATCTCCGGTATGTGTTCGGCGGTTGATCGGATTTCACCTTGTATAATATATATTTACCTATCATTTTAATCGTATATGTATATTGCTACATAAATTAAATAAACCTAAGGGGGTAAAATAGGGAATGAAAGTTTGCAGGGAAATTTCGTTAGTGTCACGATTGTAATCTAAGTTCCTCTGAAAATTTGCTATTAGCAACTCCAGCTCACTCTTCCAATTTTTATGGTGACTCTTTTGCTGTTAAGTCGTTCAGGTTGTGGAATGAACTGCCCATAGCCATCAAGCGTGCTCCCTCGTTACCTGTCTTCAAAAGATTAGTAAAGGATAATTTTCTTTCTTTGTGATCTTTTTTATAATTTATCTACCTCTGCTACTATTATTATTATTTATTTACTAGTTCTCTACGTTATTTTTGTATTTAAAATATATTTATAGATAATTATATGTATTTTAGTTCATTTTATGTTTCACCATATTTAAGTATTAGTACATTTAATATAGTAAGTAAACACTTATTTAATTGTCTATTATTTATTTTGATGTCACCTTTACGATTTTTCTCCTTGGCTTCATTTTGGGTGGCCAAAGGTTGTCTGGAAGAAATCGCTTTTAGCGATAAGACCGCCAATTGTAATCTATCTGTATCTTGTTTTTCTACTTTAAGGTTAAACTTCACTCGCTTAGCTCAAAGTGCATAACATTACTTTGTATTTCTTGTTCAGAAGTTAAAAATTAAAAAGCATTTTGTTATGTGGCAGTTGACGCCAATAGTTCAGTATAAGTGAGGTTTATAAAGCATAAGTTTGAAATTCAATGCACAATTAGTCATAATCTTGTCTAAACAAAGTTAAAACAACATTTTAAGTTGGTTCTGAGAAGATCATGGTATCGATTCGGTGCAACACAACTTAACTTATTTGACAGGACTAACCTTATTTTGAGCGTTCTGTCTTTGTCTTTTCGATACAGAAAGAAAAAAGACAGAATGCTCAAATTAAGTTTAGTCCTGTCAAATAAGTTAAGTCGTGTTGCGCCGAATCGATACAAATGTCAAACTCTTGCTTTATAAACCTCATTAATACTGAACTATTGGCGTCAAATGCCACATACCAAAATGTTTTTCAATTTTAAATTTCTAAACAAGAAAAACAATGTTAAGTTATGCACTTTGAGCTAAGCTACCGACGTTTAACCTTAAGTTTTCTTTTATATGGTGCACAATAATAGTACATTGTTCACCGAGTGAAGAAAGGGGACGTTCAACGAGAGTGTAGTTTCACACCCTCAGTTTCAAGACACACGAATTGGGATTCGCACTTTCTCCCAAGTGATACATAGTGCTTTATACTACACCTACGAGGAAAATAAAAGACAAATTATGTTTAAAAACACTTGTCCGTATCCACATGTAATATAGGTACCTACTTTCCATACCCGTCTCAGGTAAAGTTACTCTCAGCTTTCATTAGACAGAAGCTAGCTAGTAATTTTACAAATTTAAAATTCAGATAAAACAAAAAAGCGATTCGCGCGTGATTTTAACGTTTTGATTTCTTTTGATAACATCAGTACTCAGACTAAGTCTGAGCATCAGTAGGTAACAATTGACAAATTAGAGCCTAGTTATAAACTTCTTGGTAGGTAACCTAATTTAATCATATCATGCCAAAAGACAAAAAGTCTTTATGTCCGAGGTCGTAAAATAATACTGGCCACTTGCTCATGCTATATTAAAAAAAACAGCACGTTAACAATTAATTTGCATATATTATACTTTTTCTGCCCGCTCAAGCACGTTAACAATGGATTTTCATACACTTTTTCCGCCCGCATATTTGTATGACAGTAATGACGTATTTACTCCATCGTTTTTAAAAAAGTAAGAAGGTAATTTCCGAGCAGGTGTAGTATAATAGTACATTGTTCACCGAGGGAAGAAAGGGAAGATTACCAACGAGGGTGTAGTTTGAGGGCCGAGGCGAAGCCAAGGGCCTCAATACACACGGGTTGGGAATCGCACTTTCTCCGGAGTGATACATAGTGCTTTATACTACACCTGCGAGGAAATAGTATAATTTTACTTTAAATCAAGATACAATAAAAGAAACCGACTGACTCGCGTGCGATTGTCACTTTTTATTTCCTTCTTATTTTTTGTTATGTGCAGGAAAAGCAAGTGGCCAGTATCATTTTTCGAGTTTTATGTACGAGTTCGCAAAATAATACTGGCCACTTGGCCACCTGCTCATTCTTTATGTTATTAAAAAAAAAACAGCACGTTAACAATGGATTTGCATATACTTTTTCTGCCCGCTCAAGCACGTTAACAATGAATTTTCATACACTTTTTCCGCCCGCATATTTGTATGACAGTAATGACGTATTTTCTGCATCGTTTTCAACAAAGAAAGAAGGTACTTTCCGAGCAGGTGTAGTATAACAGCAATTTTCAAATTTTGTGCCCATTACACTTCGATGCATGTCCCGAGGTTTAATATTTTTAAATCTCAAGTTTCAGTTGCGGAAATTACACAATGTGGACACTAATCGATAATGTAATTCATAATTTTAAAAGAACACTAAAAATATTTAAAAAATATGTTAAATATTACTTTTTATTACTGCATAAACATGAAGTTAAGATTTTTAGTTGTATGGAGAAGGGATTGTCCCCAAATCAGCTAAGCTTGTACAACATTAAATTTTACGAAAAATATGTACCATAGGAATGTGTGTGAATGATGTCAACCTTAAGACGTGATTAGGGGAAGCATTTTATTACATTTCTATACACTTTAAAGGGTAAATACCTTTATTATTAGTTTTAATAAATTGTCCCTGAAAGTGTCCTCATGGTTACTGTCTTTTCATTTACCAATGTTTTGATGCCAAATATTATAAAACTGAACGAAGTTTTCTGTGTTATTTTTATAATGGCAACACCCAGCAATCAGACTAGCCGTCGCCATTTTGATTTATTCAGTCCAAAACAAGTTGCAAGGTCGTCTATTGTTTTGATGTGATATTTTAATTTTGTTGTTCTGTTCAGTTACCAACATATCTCGGTAAGTTAAACATATTTCAATTACGACTATTTAGTATTTTGTAACAGTATTTACATTCCATAATTTTTTATAAGAAACTTTGTAGTTTTCCAATTTCATTGTACCAAAATAAATATTTAAATTTGCCAAGGTACAGTTTAAGTTACGTCTCTTCAGTTATTTTTCTCTAGTAACTTATAAGGGGACGAGAAAGTAACTGAATGGACATCTTTAGGGCCTGTTTACGTTGTTTAAATGTGAAGTTTTGTTTTGTTTGTCTGTCTGTCTGTAGAAATAAAAAAAAATATATATCTTATTATAAGTATCATAAAAAAGTAATTAAAAAATTCAAAACATTTATTTTGTAATATAGATATAAAGCATACACATATTACATGTTCAAAGTAATTACATTGTTACAATATGAAATTTGAAAAAAAAAATGTATTTTCGACACACCCTAATGTACACTCTATGTTTACTGGTAATATATTTTGCAAATTTCTATAAAGTTTTTATAACGTATATTCAGAAAATCTTTGTTTATAAGTTGTTTTTCTTTTTTTTTTCAGGTGTATCTAAAAAGAAACTTGACTACTTGATTAAATAAGAACATTAAAATTATTGTTTTTTATTCCATTGTAAATAAAGGTTTACAATGTCTTTTCAGTTACCACTGTGTCCATTCAGTTATTGTCCCCTTAAAAAGATGTTGTTTAAAATAGAATTAAAAATCAAATATTCAATATCATTCAAACAGAATAAGTAAAAAATATAAAAATTATATTCTTAGATCAAAATAAATTAATAATACACAATTTTTCCCACCAGTTAGAGTGAAAATGAAACTTTCCAAAACTAAAATTGTAGAAAGGTAACTGAATGATATATAATAAAAATTTCTCTAGAAATTTATTCTAAACATATCTTATTTTTTATTGTATCTTATTTAATTGTATATTTGGATGATATAATAAATTTCTGTTGAATAAATTTCAATTACTGAACCGATTTTTGGGTGTATGAAGATGGTAACTTAACGGAAAATAAATCTCTCCCTTTCCTGTAAAAAAATTTTTTTTTAATAAGTTCTGTTTATAATCATAATTTTAGACCACTTTTCAGAAAATATAAAATTAAAGTATCTCATTTCATCGAAGAAAATATAAAAAATAGACTATTTCTAAATTAACTTAATTTTTTAGAAGGTGGGCACAAAATTTGAAAATTGCTGATAAAGAGTATTTGTCTTGTATTTCCTCGAACGAAATTAATTAGCAATGAAAATTTATACAGACTGTAAGTTGTTTACCCTGCATAAATAAGGAATGCTAATTTCAGGAGGCCACGGAACCCTACTGATACCTGTGAACTCGTTCGTGCATATAATCATGTATGGATACTACCTCTTGTCAGTTTGGGACGAGTCCTACAAAAAATCTATTTGGTGGAAGAAACACGTCACTCAAATACAGATAGTAAGTATTTTACTCGTTAAGGGTCCGTATAAGGCCAGATGCGTAACTTAAAATGACCATTTCACATTGTGTAACTTGGTCAATCGGTTTAGTAAAAATAATATAGATAGTCGACTATAGGGCTGATCTAAGCAATTTGGAAAAAATGGAAGGGTTCCGTACTATCTATAAAAACCCTTAAATATATATTTTATTCTGTTTTTTAGTATTTGTTGTTATAGCGGCAACAGAAATACATCATCTGTGAAAATTCCAACTGTCTAACTATCACGGTTCAAGAGATACAGCCTGGTGACAGACGGACAGACAGACAGACAGACGGACAGCGGAGTCTTAGTAATAGGGTCCCGTTGGTTACCTTTTGGGTACGGAACCCTAAAAAGGCAAAAGCTTTAAGTTCGCCCGATAGAAAAAACATACGAAGTTAACTATAAATGTCATGTTTTTTGAGTTATAAAGGCCCCTAAGAGGCCCTGGATTTTTTTCAAGATTCATACAAAAGGTAAAAACTGAATCTGAAGTCAGCAGCTTATTTTCTTCATAAGTATTATCTAGCGACATCTAACTATGTCTCTATAACTACAGCCCAAAAAGCTAAATTCGATGAAGCACCATAAACCATTTTTATGGCAGCTGAGCGGGATGGCCCACTTTTAGAACAGACAGCATGACGCGACCAACTCAGTTGTGGGCGTGGCCATAGATAAATAAGGAAGGATAGATTGCTCACTCCATACATTAGAACGAAGCCCGCGTAAAACTTATTATTTTCGCCGGTACCTAGTAGTTCGACTTATTATTTTTGATGTCGCTACTATACTAGATAAATTGTGACGTACCTAGTGCCATCTATCGAACAGTTGATGAAACGAAATTCGATGTGTGCGTGTGTGTAGCAACTATACTGCGCCTACAAAACAAAAATTTGCTAGAATACGAATACGCGACACATGGCATACGATAAATCTGAGGGTAAATTGCTCAACCGTGCATGACAGTTGGGTCAAAAAGTAAAGTTATATACCGGTATGTATGAGTAGTGTGTGTTAGGTAAATAAAGCGTATTTTAATGCACATATTTTGTTTAATTGATCGTTGTGCGCCATCTACCGGAATCCAGAATAACCATCTGCACGCTTAGTTAGATTGCCAGCTTACCACCGAAAGTTTAATGAAAGAAATGTTAAAAACACCTGATTAAGAATTCACAATTTTCTGATGCGATGTTATGAAAAGTTTGTGTTTTTATTCATAAAATAAATAAATATGATGAACCAGAACAGTAAAATGCTATATTTCGTCGATTTCAAACAAATTTTATTTCCAGCGAGACAAGTAACGCCATCTAGCAATGTTATTGTTAGTATTGCGAACCGTACAAGGAGATAGCCATCTATCCTTCCTTTATTTATCTATGGCGTGGCCAAATGTCATGTTGTTTCATTTCGCTATAAGGTGCACGCCCCATGAAACTTGCGAGGACAATACAATCAGCTTACCGGGATGGCCCAACTTAAGTGCGTTACGTCAGCTAAATATTGTGAAGAGTATTAAGGCGAATGGATACGCCAACTGCAATTTGGACCTGTCTTTGAAGGCCTACTCCTCCCACACGGGTGGACCAAAAACTTTCAAAAAATATATGATAGGCATTATAGAGTCAAAAATAAATTTTAAGTTTCATAAACTGTTTTTCTAATGTAAGTTTTGACAAAAAAAACGAAAGTCATCGAAAGTTTCACATGATTAACACAAGAATTCTCTTACTCCTTCCAAAACGCCTAAAGCGATTTTAATTATTATTTCACCAAATTATAGGAAATTTTTAGATCTAAAAAATTTATGTTCATATTTTTTTTCCGTTCATGGCGTCCATGTGAAAAGTATTATTTTCTCCTATTTTGCGCTAGCCGGAGACGCAGTGGTTGTCGTAACAGCCACTTTTCAAGGCACGCTGAAATGAACATTATTTCAATGTCGTTTCCGTTGAAATTTGTACCGACACACATCGAGTTGCTTATTTAGCGTGGTCATACGCCTTAACTGAAAACCGGCCTCTTATTTCAGTTGCAGTTCTTCGTGATGTTGGCTCACTGGATCGCGCTGGCCTTAGCCCGCGACTGCGACTTCCCAAAGACGCCCGCCTATATCGTCATTCCACAGGATCTCTTTATCGTCGCTCTTTTCCTCGACTTTTATTATCGCGCTTACATACGGAACCCAAAAAAAAACTCGTGATTATCTATTTTATAAGAAGAGAACAATACATTTTTAAACACGCCCGATTATTTCATCATTTTACCTAACCTCTTCATCGTCGCTCTATTCCTCGACTTTTATTATCGCGCTTACATAGAGAGCTCAAAAAGTCATGGTATCTATTTTGTAAGAAGAATACATTTTTCATTTCAAATATTTTGGATAGCGTATATAACACTCACGTATTCACTATTCAGTCCGTTGTCAACAGTTGAATACCTATCCTCTTTCAAAATATTTTAATATTTCAGCAAACACGAATTTTGGTAGTACTTACGAGTACATTACAAATATTAAATTTATTTTCTCAAACAAGGGCGTAGTACGATCATAATTCAAAGAACCTTGTTCGAGATAAATAGACATTCTAGTAGTAGTGAAAAACAAGCCATCAGCGGCCGACAATATTGGCATAAAATTCATATCTGTCGTGTTATTTGAATATGGAATGAGGTTTTAAATTTACACGGTCATTATAAACATTATTAGGAGTACGGGACTCACCGTGTTTGGTTTTTATATTTTCCCGAATTTTCGGCAGAGTTACATCTGCCATGGTCGCGGAATGACTCATCGCGGTCGCGGTCGAGTCATCCCGCGACCATGGCAGATGTAACTCTGCCGAAAATTCGAGAAAATATAAAAACCAAACACGGTGAGTCCCGTACTCCTAATAATGAATGAGGTTTTGTTACGTTTACTCACTAGTTTCAATGTGCAAAGAGGATTTTTAATACAACTGGCTGAATACAAATGAGACAACGCAAAAAAGAAAGCGGAACGTGAACATTTTATTGGTATTTTATTGAATTAATTAATTTATTGATTAAAATGAGCTCAAACGAAGAAATTAAGAGTTCTATGAAAAATTTTTAATGAAGCAGCAGTCAGTCTGGACGTCAAGGTAAGTGTTACTCTAGAAATCTTTACTACTAGAAGTACGTAGCATATCAACTTTCTGAACTGTAAAAAGTAAAAACGTATTTTACTAATTGTTTGAATATCCATGCATTGTTATTGAGAAAAGTACTATACAAGCCTTGGCGGTAACTGGCCTTAATGGACTCGCGTATGTGTGCCTCGGCTACACCTCGGCCCCCATTATCACGTTCGTCGCATCAATACCTAACTAATTTCGGGGTTTTTATATAATAAACTATGAAAAAGTACAGCAAAAAAATATATTTTTGTTATTTAAATACTAGCTTTTTTACTTCTATTCCACATTATATGTATACATAGACGGATTATATCTTATTGCATGAATAACTAGCATATGGGCACTAAGTACCTTGTTTTTCTTTTTTAATTAATCATCTAATATATTCTACGTTAGAATCACATGTTCGGTCGCAAATTCTATCTAATACTAAAATAATATGCTTAATCACTAATTTTGAGACCAAAATACCTACTATTATAGTACACTGGAAAGATGAAAACATCCTTTAGTAATAACCAATGTGGTCAAAATAAGTAGGTAATTTTTAAAAACGGTTGCCCTTTAAAGCTTACAATACACTTGAGAAAAACTAAATATATATATAATATATATATATTGGGGCCGTCCATATATTAAGTCATTGATTTTTGCCGATTTTCGACCCCCCTCACACCTAGGTACAATCACCCTATCGTTATGACACCACCCTGTCACAAGACTGATGTCATCTTCATTATCTATACAGATTTCACCTTGTATAATAATATTTTACCTTTAATTTTAATCGTATATATATTGCTACATATATTAAAAAAACATTTAATCTAAGTAGTTCATGTACATTTATTATTTTATTACATATATTTTTATAAGATTAAAATTTGACTTGTGAAACGTGTATTATATATACCTACTTTGCAAAATAAACTTTTTGAATTTTGAATTTGATGTTTTATTTATTCTACGAAGTTATTAAGTTATAAGTATGGTTGTAGTAGTGCATGCACACGCACTTTATGTAGTGTGCGTAACCTCGGGAGTGCTTACGAAACGCACACAAACCACGCGTATCTGTACACGTCACTACTACCACCATAGCCAAGTAGACTTCGTAGGATAGAACATCTGTAATACAAAATCAATATTGTCGTTTAAGCAGATTTTTTATTTTGACAAGTCACCCCCCGTTATTGCCATCTATGCTCTTGATATTACCATCATCCGCAGACCAGACCACGCCCTCCCTAATTTTAAATGAATATGGAGGCCCCATTGTCACCGATCAAAACGCGAGACCTATTAGATTATTTGTGTCAATTTTATGGTAAATAAGGAAATGAACTTCGTTGATAATGCGGGCTCTAATATTCTAGAATCAATTATTTCTATCGAAAACAGCCGATTACGCAATCGTTTGCTAACTGAGTCTAGCAAGGAGGTTTTGTTTTACCAGTTCCACAGCAGTGCTCTCACTGTACGCGTCAATTAGAGCCTTTGTAAGGCCGAGACCAGCCGTGCATCCATCTAGTTCGTCATCCTCTGATCGTCTCTCAGCACTCGTATATTCTTTCAGATTATCCCTCAGTAAACTTATAATGGCCTCACTGTTTATAGTTTCAGCTAGCTCAAGTCTATTCGCCGGATTGTCGAGTAGAGCCTTCAAGTCGTAATTCTCTGACAGCTGCGTCGCTGGGTCGTCCTCGCAAGTCCTCTGCCGCTTCAGTCGCCGCATCTTGCGACGATTGTCCAAGTACGTTTTGGCTACTGTGTCCAATTCTAAGAACAGCACAGCCAATGGAGTGTCCATTATGTCGTCCTGGAATCATTGAAGAGCCAATCAAACTCAAACTCAAAAGAACTTTTCAATGCAAGTGCTCGTAAAGGTCCACTTTTTATGCATCAAAACCGAACAGAAAGACGATTATTTTGCCCTAGGGCTTTATCATTATTTTTTTATTTATTTACAATGGTTGGCTAACCTGCAGCCTTTCCTGTGTACCATAAATGTTATACTTTTTTTTTCCACTGTTTAACGGCTCTGGATACAGTCCTTTTGAGCCAATCACGTCAGGCCAGGTCAGGCCAGGTCATAGGACTAAAAACAAACGCGGATAAAACTAAAATGGTACATTTCAGAAACTATAACACACCAAGAGTTGAATTAGATGTTACAGTAGAAAATACAAGTATCGCACTAGTTGACCAGGCCAAGTTTCTGGGTATTTTTGCTGACGAGTATATGAACTGGAAGATGCATATACAGGCCCTTGCAGGTAAGCTCAGTAGTTTTTGTTATGCGTTACGGTGCTTATCAAAGATTACCACCATACATGCGGCACTTCAGGCTTACTACGCCTTCTTCCACTCACGACTTCTCTATGGCTTGGCACTGTGGGGAGGTAGTGTAGACATACAAAAAATTTTCGTGCTACAGAAAAGATGCGTCCGTATTTTAAATGGAGTGAAATCTAACAGAGTATCTTGTCGGGATTTATTTGTCAAACTGAAAATCCATACAGTTACAGCGCTCTTTATAATTGAACTTTGCAAATTAGTACAGCGTTTTCCAGAGAAGTTTCCGATTAGCTCGGAGCGGAAGTGCAGTAGACTAAAAGAACGTTTTAAGTATGACATCCAAAAAAAGTCATGTAGAACCACGTCTTACAGTAGAAACACTAGTCAAATGGCAATTTGCGTTTATAATAAGTTACCTTTTCACATTAAACGTCTCTCGGGTGATCGGTTTCTAAAGTCTTTAAAACAATATTTGTTGCTTATGTGTCCATATTCTCTAAATGAGTTCTATCAAAATTGTGAATAGGTTATTATTATCTTTTAATTATGATTTATTGGGTTTTTTAAGTTTTATCGACATCTTTTAATTATTAAAAAAAAAAATATTTTGTTTTTCATTTTTAATGTGTAGGATTAGAATTATGTATATTTTAATTAAGTTTATAATAATAATTGCTATTATTATAATATTGCTATGCCGCTATTGGTAAAATTACACTTGTACTGTCTATTTTTAGAAACACCAATGAAACTGTAATTTATCGCAATAAATAAATTGAATTGAATTGAATTGAATTGAATTGAATTGAATTGAATTGAATCATAATTTATAGTTCACAAGATTATATTTGTTTTATTTCCTCACACTATGCATTGAAAAACGTAGTATGATACACGGGCGTAAGAGCAATAAATTACTCGGTTACGTTTAAAACACTCGAATTTATTCCTTTTCGCCCTTGTAGCATAAACTACTATTATTAATCAAACATATGCATTACATCATTGTTCCATCATTAGGCTAGTTTATCACTGTTTTGAAATGAATAGTTCTCAGCCTATTAAATGTTATTTAGTTTGACTTAGAAGTTACTTTTATTTATTTAATCTTAAATCTTAACAATACTTCCCACATCACTTCATTGTTCAATCTTAAGTAAAGACCCCACTTCCTCCTTCCTCCAATAAAACAATAGAGAAAATAATTTCATCTACTCCTATACTGCAATACGGTAATTACAACATCAAAAGCGGTTTTATAAGTACCTACATTGTTTGACCAATGTTATAATATCACATTATAACACCGCAATTCTGCGCTGTGATTGGCCAAATTTATTTTAACACCGCTAGAAGAACCGATCACAAGCAATAACGGTATGTCTTAATTTAGTAGATTAGTCTCAGGCATCTACGAACTAATTCCATCATAATGAGTGTTCTTCTCATTTCGCGTGAATTTTTTTTTTTTTTTGGTCGTATATAAAGTATTGTGTGCAATTGGACATAATTGAGACAATGGGACACTCAAGAAAATTTATTACGAAACGAACGAATAAACAAGCACTCGTGTCCCAATGTCTCACATTATATCACAGTTGCCCAAATACTATTCATAGTTCATGCGGTAAATTACGGTAATACTGGGGGCACAAAATAACCACTTACAGAATGTTTACTCCGCATAACTATCGAAAACAGGCGCACGCACACATAGACGCGTACGTACGACGATCTCGGAGATACTCGGGTGAATGCCAATACGAATTTCTGCCGAGATCATCATACGTACGCGTGTATGCATGTGTGCGTCTGTTTTCGCTCTGTCGTCGAGTCGGCTTTCTGGTAGTATCTATTTTGTGCTTGAGGTACCATATAAGGAACATACAAGTAACACGTATATATAACACGTATTTATAGTAATAAACGTTGACAATGGTATCGATTCGGCATAACACGTCTTAACTTATTTGACAGGACTAACCCTATTTTAAGCGTCCTGTCTTTTTCTTTCTTTATCGAAAAGACAAGGACAGAACGCTTAAATTAAATTTAGTCCTGTCAAATAAGTTAAGATGTGCTTCACCGAATCGGTACCATTATCGGTTTTAATGGCTGATGGTGTCATCACTTAAGGCGATATGCGAAAAAAATGCGGGTGTTTCTTTCCTGTGTATTTCATGAAATACACGGAAAATTTTAATAAATTTCTGGTATATGCATTTTGACTATATAATCTAGGGTTTTGAAATTGGAAAACATGTTTCGGTAAATTTTCCTCGATAGAAATAATTGTTGAAATGAGATCTTCAAACACACTTTTTCTCCTCGTTTGACGAATAGGAACCATATACAGAACTGAAGCATATCTTATTAGGTGTGTTTTAGCAATATCTAGAGATTTGATATTTGAAATTTTGCTAGCTATTTTAGTTATTTTAATAAAAATATAAAACCAAATTTTTTCCCTTTTGCCCTGAATCCGCCCCTCTCGCACTGCGCGATTTTTCGCTTGGAGTGACAGTGACAAAAATAAAATTCGTATAGCCTCTTAACAAGGATATTATGGGAAAGGTGAGCAAGTATAGTAACTAGTAATAATAAATAAAATGACCTCACCTCATTCGGATTAACCAGAAGGTTCCTGGTGACTGGAGGCAGATCTTTGCAGATTTGGGCGACGAATATTTTAATAAGCGCCTCTGACACTCTGGTTGATATATCCTTCTCCTGGAAAATATACTTGCGTTTATTTTGTGAAATCCATCGCTATGAATACTCTAAATATTATTTAGAGTGCATTACAAACTAGAAAATATCAATCAGAAACAAATCCAAAGACAAGAATTTTGATAAAATTCCCCGGGCAAGGATTCGAACCTGCGACCTCTTGTTATCAAGACAAGAGCGCTACCAATTGCGCCACCGAGGTTCCTACCTACACCGGCGAATTCTTCCATCATACTTGTCCACTGTTATTTTTTGCATCTCCTTTATATACTAGCTTATACTGCACATACAGAACGCTCACGAGGGCGTTATGTGATTTCACGCCTTGTTCTTAAGAAACAGATGGCGCTGTCGTCGCTACAATATTGTTGCTTCAGACAGTTAAGAAATTCATAGTTCTCATTAACTAAGATTATGTTTATTTTGCGAAATCCATCGCTATGAATACTCTAAAATAATATTTAAAAATATACTTTACTAAATAATGGAAACTGTATTGAAAACACAGATGGTCTTTGCTTTGGGAGCTTTTCTACTGTACTGTCAGAAGGAACTGTGATAGCGAGGCAACTGGGCTGTACAGACTAAAAATATTATTTAAAAATAAAAGTTTAAGTAATAGTAGATTGAGCCGGAATTTTTAATATTAGGTCTTTACATATGAAATTGCTGTTTTCTATAGAGAATTTGACGGAAACTCAATTTTCAGTACTAACATTTTTGCTTTTTTTTTTGGGTCAAATCAAAATTATGTAATTTCTTATGTGTATGAATGAGACAACAAACAAATTTTTGAAATGTGTCAGTTGTAAAAAATTATTACGAATCTTAACATGAAAATGGATGGCATGTAGGACGAACTTTTTTTGAAGATTTAATTTTTATAATCAAACTGAAAATACAAACGAAATTTAATACGTGGATGTTAAGCCTTGAAATCAACTTTCAAACAAAAAACAAATAATTGAAATAGTTATTTAATTACAGGAGTTATGAACTCATGAATCTGTAAGAAAATTTCGGCACTTTCATAGGTTAAGACCTATTATTTCGTCGAGCGTTATATTGGAGTCCGAGCCCTAAGGGCTCTTGTTTTCTTTCATCTTCTAAAGTGTCTTGTTTGAGCTGCAATGTCTACACAACCGAATAAAACTTGATCAAGCGAGTTTTTATTTTTAATAAAACGTAGGGGAAGCTCATGGATTTTCATCCAACTTTACCTTCTGCAAATGAAGTTCAATTTACACACACTATTTAGATTATCTATGTATATATTATAATAATTTGACCACTGCTCGTTTCTCCAAATCATTTACTGTCAATGCAGTTTGAATTTAGAATGAACTTCCGCAAACCCTCGGAAGTCTTCCTTCTCTGTCCTCTTTTAGATGAAAAATTTTCTTGAAAAATTGTTACCTTTCATTTCTCTGATTGACTCGACTGCGTATGCTACTTTGTTTGTTTGTATGTGTGTGTTTATGTATGTATTATTATGTAGTGTATTATATTTAAAAATTAGGCTTAAAGTTTTTTTTTTCTTTTTGCACAAATACGCAAACAACGGAGGCTTATTAATAGAGTCCCGTCTGGCACCCTTCGGGTACGGAACCCTGAAACCGAACTACCACTCACTCACTATCAAGAAATCTCCGTAACTATAGACTACAAACTTTTCGCAGGTAGGTCCCCCTTCAGCACGGACGGTATGACAAAACTATTAGTAGATGGCACAGGTCCCCGCAGTAAATAATGCACATCCTATTGTATCGTCATTTCTGTCACAGTCCGGTGACAGAGACGGCGCTCTTCAAAGCCGAAGACAGCCGATGTGCATTATTTACTGCCGAGTACTGTAAAGAGCTTACATGAGGTAACCACATGTTGACTGCGATGTTGAGAGGGTCTATGTTCTGCACATAATGCCACCATCCACGGGGCAATATCAAAGCGTCGCCAGCTGAGAGCTCAACCATACGCCCTCCTGTTAAACCTTCAAAATAGGCAGAAACAATACACAAATCTACAACCCGGTCACATTATCTCGAGACCTGGCGTCGATGACGTCACGTCGCGTCGGCGCTCAGATATAGACGCGCCGTGGCGAGCGCGGGGAGGTGAAAGGAGAACGGGCGTGTGGTTCGCATTCCAGCGAGGTCTCGAGATAATGTGACCGGGTTGTCTATATCCATACATATACAGGCTGTTAAGATAAAGTTGCGGAAGTCGGAAACTAGCAATAGAATGCATCCATAGAAACTACTTTTCGTGAAAAAAAATTGAGAAATCCAGAAAAAAAACAGTTGTCTGATACATTTTGGTCGGGTAGCTATGAAACTTTTCCATAGAACAGCTGATTTTTTTTTCGCGATTCGCGGCTTGGCTTCATTGTAGAAATTGTTCGTATGGACGAGTACTATCACCAGTTTCCGGATCCTGCAACTTCATCTTAACACCCAGTATACTAATAATAAATAAAGTACCTAAAAGTATAGTAAAAAAAGTCGTGCCTGTACATTGAATATTTTCATGAAATTTTAAATGAAATGGGTTATTAGTATTGTACTGAGGCCAAAACTGCAATTTTTAGAATTATCTTCTGTTTGTCTGTATGTATGTATGTTCCGTTTTAACTCGAGAATCACTAACGGATTTGGATGCGGTTCTTTTTAATATCACCATAGTGACCCTGGTCAACATATAGGCTAGAAGGGGTGTTGATAAAATAACCCCCAAGCCGAAAACGGGGCAAAGATTAAATAGACGCGGTTTAATAAAAGCTAAAATAGCTTTTAAGTTGATTTGGATCAGATCATGACTGATTGTGTATTAAATTTCAAACTCATTTTTTATAGACTTCACTAATACTGAACTATTGGTGTTAACTGCCACATATCAAAATGTTTTTCAATTTTTAAGTTCTAAACAAGAAATACAAAGTTAAGTTATGCACTTTTTGCTAAGCGACTGATGTTTAAACCTTAAGTTGGATATATTTTCTGTCAGATCAATTAACCTAATTTCGGCAAAAATACCTGTACTTTCAACAATAGCTTGTCAACAAAGAAATTATCGTATTTTTGCGTACGATTCTTGAATTAGGATAGTATATATCGTACTTATTGACAAATAATCGTACAAATATGATAATTGTCGTACAAAATCTTACACTGCACTGAGTTCAGGTTAGCCAAGTTTTAACGTGTTACTCGCGGATTGCTTGGTAACTTACATACTACAGTGCGGAGACGTAAATATAATGCACATCGAGCTAAAGAGGAAGATACATCGTTTGTAATCGGCTTCATAGAGCGTCGTCTCTGTCGCACGGAGCACTAACATCTACTAGGAGCGAAGTTGTACACATAGAGTATATTGAATACAGGTAAGTTGTACAACGACTGACGCGAGCGACAATTGACAAAATGTTCGTCACATTGTACTGAGTGACAAAGACGATGCTCTACGATGACGAAAATAGCCGATTATCTCCCTCTTTAGCTCGACGTAATAAATAACAAATGGTAGCACGTTGCAACTCAGATACAAGATAAATCCATCGATTATTTATTTTTCTAATTCCTTGCTTTGCACAAAAGTTAAATGATGCTAACCTTTTGTCTAAGCAATGTAAAAATTTTAAATGTTTTAAAGTAAATTCATAAAAAAATTACCATTATTTACCTTTGAAATCATCTAGATTGTTCGGGCAGTAAAAATTTAATTCACTGTAAACACTAGACTCTTCATATGGCACTCTTGTTGGCTTCATTCCTCCAGTTTCTGGAGGGAAAAGCAACCATCGTTTTCTAAAATAAAAAATAATTCTCATTAGTAAACTTATAAAACGGTACGGGGCCGTAAATTATTTACAATGTTTTTAAATATTTCGTAAAAGAAGCCAATACATTTATACATTTTGAGTTCACACATTCAACAATATGATGTTATATTATTTTAATATATTATATTAGTATACTGGGTGTTAAGATGAAGTTGCAGAAGCCGGAAACTGGCGATAGTACTTGTTCATACTATTATTATTATTATTATGTAGGTACACTTTTCAGTCACGGGCCCATAGGGACCCGGTCATTTGAAAGGCATTCATGGGGCCGAAGCCAACATTGAAGAGGCCTTTGGTACCATTTAATCTAAATGTGAGATGGCTGCATCCATGGCGGCCTCTCCCTCAATGCATCATTGTGATACACTAACGGACAGTTCCCCACAGTTGCCAAACTATTGCCAGGAAGGAAGCGACTTGGAGTGGGCTATGAGGATGGGATGCTAAATGGGCCGGATAACAGGGCTATGGAGTGAGATAACGGACATCTGCCTCGAAAATCTCTCACAAATTTAAATATGGCAGATGGTGACTTGCTGCTTAATAACTATCCACCAGGATAGCCGTTGTGGGCCCCCTATCTAGCCACCATGGGGCGGCCAGGGGGCAACACTATGTAAGCAGCTAAGGTTGTCGAGAGGTGAGTCTGCGGGGCGCAAGATCCTTCTAACAGTCAAGTGCCCCCGGCGTTATGACATTTTACACTTCCAACCTGGAGCATAGGTTCCGCTCTTGCATCTCCACTCTGGCCGGCTGGTTAAGGCAAGCGCAGAGGTAGGGGGTGTGTTGCTGTGTGTATGTGTGTGTGTAGCGCATGTGTGATAGTGTCCCCTGGAGGTAGGGTCCGTGGTGTCGCCACTCACCATCGGCTCGCCACAAGCCGCCCTGCGGTGACTGATTGCACTGGACGTACTGGACATACCAGAGGGCGATGGGGTCGTCACATCCCTACGCCTTTATTATTATTATTATTATTCTCTTAATTCTCGGTATCTCTAAAAATCAGATCACACTGATCCATCATAAAGATTTTTAAAAATACAAAAATGTGAATTAGATGACAGTTCAATTATAACTTTATGGTTTTTTCTTCATTCCAAAATTGCCTGATTTAAATAGCTATTTAATTGTGACACGCATGCCACGAATTGGAGTCACTGCTAGTCCACAGCCTTAATATTTATGGAAATGTCTAGGTAATTCCACAATCCATAGATAGACCTTAAAAAAGAAATATACTTGGTGTAAATGGTAACACATACTTTCCATAGAGCTGAGCTACAATGTTGACTCCATAGGTGTCCTGGTGTGCAGGAGTGTGCGAGCCAGCACTACCCACCCACAATGTAGAATCTGTTGCACCTTTGTTGGGATATCCAAATTGCTTCCATGATATTTCCTGCACCATGAATATATTGATTGCAATGAACAATGGTCAATACTTTACAACTATATACAGGGGCTCTACCGCGTAATTCTCATTTGTATCAACTTCAAGCAAATGCATGCGAAATTCAACGTGTGCAAAAGAGATGGCATGTTAGGCGGGCGTCGTCGCACGCACATCAAATTTCAATCTCAAGTTGATGTTGATGAAAATGAGAATTACGCGGTAGACCCATGGGTCCCGGCAGTAAATAACGCTCATCGTATCGTAGCGTCATCTCTGTAGCACGAAGCACAAATAGTCCGGTGACAGAGACGGCGCTCTACGAACCCGAAGATAGCCGATGTGCATTATTTACTGCCAGGTACTGTAATGAAAATTGTGTTCATAAATACATAATATCTAAAATCAATGGCTGATTAGGACTTATTTTTGGGGGGAAGACATCAACATACAACAGTATTTAATGCAACTGTAAAATAATATAATAAAACACAGGTGCAGGGATATAAATAGGCTAGAGTGTGAGTGTGTCCTACTCCCACTTGACTGGTTTTTAATTTATAAGATGGAACAGGATATATTATATACTGTTATGGTGGGATGTCTGCCCCAATATTAGAAGTTGCTACAACTTGACTAGACAAGCATGTTGATAGTTATAATTAATGCAACACATAAAATTGTACAAGGATTGCAATATGTTGGCAAAATGCACTGAAAAGAATTTTTTTTTTTTACAAAATTGAGTTGGCTGTGTTTGCCTAATGCAAAAAAATAACAATTGTTCAAATTAATGATACCGAAAATTGATTTCTTGGATTATATTGTTGTTTGGTACAGACAGTATCTTTGACTCGGATCTTAGTGATTTTGTTAAGAGTGCACCGAGCTTTTTACACACACACAAACACGTTTTTATAACCCTTGTTTGATATAGTAAACAATTAAATTAAAATGTAGGGAAATATATTTAGATTATTAAGTATATATACTAGACTGTATACACGATGGAAACACGATTTGATAAAGTTGGCTCAATATAATAAATTTGCAAAGTTACCTCTTTTCAAGTAATTTTTTCCTCATTTTCCCTACTTATTTAAATAAATAAGTAATTTAATATGATGATTAATTTACTTAAATATAGTTCATAGATAACTGGAGCGTTTATACACAATAGTTTTTTATTTAAGAATAATATGATGAAAATAAAAACGAAAAACATGGAAAAAGTGCAAAAGTTTGGTTATTTTCTTTACTCTTTACACATAAAGAAAAAGATAGAGACAAAGGCAAACGCTCGGTGCGCCCTTAAGTTGAGTAATATTAATTAAACAATGCCTAATAATTTCTCTGGCTAACTTCTTATAACATTTGGCAAGGATAATGAAAATTCACAATGTACAGGCTGTTAATATGTTGCGGAAGCTGGAAAATGGCCATTGTACTAGCCTTTATGAATAACTTTCTGTGGAAAAAAATGTTATTTCCTTCATTACATACATTTTGGTCAAGTTAGTATGTAACATTTTTATGGAACAGCTGTTTTCTTTTTTTGTGATTTATGGGTTGACTACATAGTAAAAGTTGGTCATATAGACGAGTACTGTCGCCCATTTCCAGCTTCCGCAACATCATCTTATCACCCAATGTAGTATTTGTATATCAACACTGGCCTCTCTATTTTGAGATCCAGGTTTGATCCCCGTTGAGGCATGCACCAATGAGTTTTTCGGAATTTATCTGCATAGTATTTGTTCTTACTTACCACTTGCTGAACGGTGATGGAAAAAACTGTAAGGAAACCTGCATGCCCTAAAAAACGTATATTTGTGCCCAAAGTACGGCGATAGGGCTCACCAGTTCACCACCCATCACGTTATAATCGTCAGTGAAACGCGGGTGTACCTAGTATGGAATGTGACTTGCATTTCACAGCTCACCCCCCTTGGGGATTAAAGTTGTGAATATTTATTTTATTTTTAATTGGAATGCTACCTTATCTAAGTACAGTTATACATAGATACCTTAAACAGCTCATCTTCAGCTTGAAACCATTGATGCAGATACTTGTAATCAAAATACATCCATTGCTCTGATGAGTCTAGTGTCTCTATGAAGCTTTTGAACTTCATTATCTTAACTTCACATTTTCTCTCCCAACATGGTTCATCAGATACAAAGTCTTTTTTCAGACAGCGGAAGGGAATTTGTTTGTCACCAAAAGCTGAGCACCACTTATCAATATTCCATTGGCAAATCACCCAGTTGCTTACAAACCCACGAAGAATTAGAGGGAAATTTGTTTTTACACTGATGCTATTTAGTAGATCTTCTCTCAGCGTAGCCATTGCAGTAGCAATAATGGGTGATGGCCAATCCGTAAATAAAATGTATTTCTAACTAAGGATTAAAAACTGTAATCGAGTAGAGTTGATAAATCTATACACATATGTATTTATTTATTTTTTGTCTACAAATTCGCGCACTGACCTGACTGACGTACCGTACCGCTGCGTTCCTAAACGCCTGCCTGGGCCTGGGCAATAGATAAGTACAGTAGCCGTCAATAGAAATTGTGGACTATGTAAACAAAGCGCCATGTTGTCTTTGTCTATGAATAGGTGAACTATCTAGAGATGGGTAATTATGTGATTAAAATATGTTAGGTGCTTAATTAGTTTTCTTTATTTGATTCATCGCTAAAATATTCTGATGAATCGCTAGTCAAATCGCCCACGTTAATTACAAATGGTTCCGTCACAGCGTTGTTGGCCGTATCTATTATCTCATCCAGTTCTTTCATTTTTTCTTCTACTTTTAGGACATGAGGTACAGATTTTAGAGCATCGCTGGAAGATCACACAGCTCTCGATAGAATCACACACACGTTTATGTCAAAGATTATGAAGTAACGCTGTTAAAAAAAAATGACGGAATAAAATAACATCACGAATAATATAGGTTTATATTCAAATAGATTCGTACATCACCAATTTTCAAAGACAATACAGATTCGATGAGAAAAAAATATGACAGCAATCTCGACGCAGTACAGAATTGACTATTGATTCTATGATTTTCCGTAATTAACTGGTGATTATTGAATATTTCATGATGAAATACAGTGAATGACTGGTAAGACTCGATGCTTCATGATTTGGAATAATGTTCAATGAGACTCCGTGACAGAACCTTGAGAAAAATTGAGAAAACGGTTTGTTT
Source organism: Ypsolopha sequella (assembly GCA_934047225.1). NCBI lineage: Eukaryota > Metazoa > Arthropoda > Insecta > Lepidoptera > Ypsolophidae > Ypsolopha > Ypsolopha sequella. Next base: position 11,096,660 of record OW203991.1, read on the forward strand.
ACATAGTCCACAATTTCTATTGACGGCGACTTTATATTGCTGGGCCTGGGTTTTCTCCCAATAGATTTAATCTTATGTCTATGGTTTTCTCAGACGTTGTTCGTAACGTACACGGGCCCTAATCAAGGAACAAAATATTTCGGACACGTATTTTGACTTTTTTTTTTTTTGGGAAAATGATACATGACATTTCTCCCCCTCCTCTCCTCTCCTACCCCGGCCTTCTCCTCTAGATCAAGACGCCATTTTGTTTGTTTGTTGTCGTTGAGAATATCGAGAAATTGGCGTAAAAATATTTTTTCGTGCCATTTACATTAAATACTTACTGTTTCTCTGTGACATTGTGATTGTAGGAATGCGTTATGATAAGTGTTGTGTGCCGGGATGCAATAATACAAGAAAGGACGTTAAATTGCATAAATTCCCAAATTCTGAGAGAAGACTCAAAAGACAAATGGAAATCACGTCTTTTGGACGATGCTTACACAGCATTATTTACTGCTAAAGAAATAACCAGTCCATCAACCAGCCAACCAGTTCATTCTGGTAAGAATGACTAGTAAGAATAAACTTGCTACCTACTTATTATGTGTAGTATTAATAGGTATCTCATTTTAACACTAATATTCATTGTTATCTTTATATGTCCACAGAGAATTATTATCCAACAGCTGATCATAGCTATGCCAGGAAGAGGCACAATGAACATTCATATGCCGCGTCAAATCATGAACAACCTCCACAAAAAAAAAAACTATTCATACCATGGGAACTTCAACAGGTACCTACCTACTTACATTTATTTTGGTCAGAGTAATTGTTGTTGGTGCTAATCTTGTTATACAGTGACAGTGGATTAACTAATCCAGGCATTTTGTATTGAAATTGTAATTGTGTTAAGTATCACAGCGATTGGTGAATATGCACATATAGGGATAAAGAATTGCATGGGGAGCAGCAGCAGGCTTTTGAGAGAGTATGTATCTCTCATTCTCTCTTACACTCTCTGTACAAAATAAGCTTACCTCCGTTCCCTGTTCTGCAATGGTATGGGTGAAGACGGACTTATGCGGCTTATGAATTATTATTATATACATTAATTTATGTGAGCTAAGCCACCTTGTTTATATTATAGTGCTGGCTGAACTGAAGATGTTAAGAATTTTTATAATTTTTAGATCACACACCATTATAAGCACTTGAGCCTGCTCAATTTGAACCGAGTGTGACTTCTATTGAAACTCCTCCAATTATGAAGAACCAAAAAGGTGTTACAAGTTTTCAACACGATTATCGATATTCAGGTATAGTTAAATTGACTTATTATATTTAAAATCTTTATACCATATTATATAGCATTATTATATTTATCATGTAGGTTTTTTCATGTGCATGTTTCTTAATTAAGAGCACTCACCCGAACTCCCCATTTGCACTGTTCCCTGATGATATACTTATTGATTAATATTATAATTAAATATTTGATTTTTACTTGTTTCTATCCTTTCAGTTCATTTATTAAGTTCGAAAATTTTAAGTTCACAATTTTTCATGCCGTCAGGTTTTTGTTTTTTTGAATATTTTTTCATTTCTTGTGGTTTATTTGTTATCTTTCGTGTATTATTGTTGCGTGTGTAAATAAATAAATTATAATTTATTAACAATTTTCAATTATTTTCAGAACCCTCAACATCAAAATCATTGGAAATAACAGTCAGACTGGCAAATTTTAGCTGGTGTAATGTCATTCATTAACAAAATATTAAGAGGCGCAGATGTATTTCGTTTGGAAAATGTCAAAAACTTGCAGCATATGCAAGCAAAAGCTTTACTTAAATATAAAATAAAAAAATTCAAAAGGTAATAAAATAGATAGATTTGTTTTATTTCGTATCTAATTTTGTTTCATTTAAGGACTAAAATGCACAAAAGAAGGAAAAATCGTAAGGTTTTCCAACTTTTGTGCAATTTTAGTCCTATGAAAACCGAAAGGTCTGCCTCCCTGCTTTTTTTTTTTAATATGGCTGTTTAGAGTTGGTGTCTTGGCCTACACAATAAGATGTGAATAATAAAAAAAGTGATATATCGTTTTCCCCCAGCCAATCAGGAGGCAGAAGACGTGTCTGAGGTTAACTACAGGCGAGAGGGCTATCTGATACGTAGTATCCCTCTATAATTTGTGGTAACGTAGAATAATATTAATAATTTTAATAGCATGTAATAGTTTGTATTCCTTATTCTGAGCGTAATAGGATTCCGCGATTTTAAAAAATATTGTTTTACTGTATGTGTTTTCAATCGATCTTTAATAAATTAAATTTAAAGGAAATTATAATTTTTACCATGAATATTCATTAGTTTTCCCGTAAATTGAAGTCAAAGTTGTACTCAGTCAATGAGAAGTTCCATTACGTCATGAAATTAAGTTGTAATAAAATATAAACCAGCCATTTAATTGAATAATAGCATTTTTTAATTGAATGTTTATGAAAATCAGTCTTAATAAAAGTTTCAAATTATAGTTAATTTACTCGCACAACTCGTATCTTACTCGACTAATTGAAAAATCTTAATGGCTATGAGATTCTGAGCAAGACAACAAAAATATTTGTCAAACCTTAACCACGTAGTTATCTGAGCCACGTAGTATAAGACAACTTTTTAAGTTAGGTAACAATAAAGGTTGTTACAAAAACATTTATCAACCTTTTAGGTCTGTAACCACGTAGTTTTAGATACTTACTATTTTGCTTCATAAATCCACATTTGACAATTAATTTTAATTTTGTTATTATCTTGGCCAAATACATTTTAAAAAAACATTATTACGACAAGATCACAAGAAATTGTACAAACCGTGGATTTAAAGAACTAATTATACTGAACTATTGGCGTCAATTGCCACAGACCAAAATATTTTCAGTTTTCATCTTCTAAGGAAGACAAACAAAGTTAAATTATGCACTTTTCAGAGGGCGACTGAGATTTAACCTTGTTCTAAATACGAAACTGAAGAAATTAAATTCCATCATCAAGTGAAATGTTTACCATCTAAACACTGCCTATGAATTCCATTACGTCACGTTTTGCAATCACTTATAAAATACGTAACGCAATAGAAGTGATGTATGTCTGCCAGTCGTGAACTCCTATTTTAATAAGTGAAAAAATTTTATTAAAATTTGGACGATGGAAAGTTGTTTTGTACGGGGACAATCCGATAACATATCAAAAGTCAACATGGCTATGGTTTTGGACTTTTTGACAAACAATCCGTTGTACACAAGTGCAGAGGTCAGAGGTGTTGAACTTTCAACGTAAATACTAAGTACCTAGGTACACATTTATCTACCTTAAGCAATAATAATCTCACGTTTTAATCTACCTAACCTCAGAGTGCGCTGTTATTATTAATTTTAGGAGAATATGCGCAATCAATCTAATATTCATCCTATCGATAGTAACTATTGGCATCGGCAGAAGTAGGCACCTGCATTGGAATAAAAAAAATCGATATCATGCTTCTGATTTGTATGAAGTATTATCCTTTTCTTTCTGTATCGAAAAGACAACGACAGAACACTTAAAATAAGTATAGTCTTTTCAAATAGTTTTAGGGATTATTAGAGGCCACGGAGTTTACCGCGCGTTATTTATTTAGTAAACCAGTCCCCAAGCAACACATGGACATAAATATGACGGCGCTTCTGCAAAGCGCCATCTATGACTGATATAGACAATAAACTGGCATCTACACAGACGAGAGTGAAGTTACCTACAACTCCCTCTGGCGGAACCTCAGAATAAGGAATACAAATAGAAGCCTGGCTAAAATAAGAACTGGGCATTAGCCATTGTACTCATCTAACGTAAATTACTCCTGTGTACGAGTGAATGAAACACCGGACCGCACTTACTTTATATTTTTTCCTGGTGTGTCACTAGATTGAACCAAGCAAATGTCAGTTGGATGTAATTTGGATGTATTTTAAAAATTATAATACCATCAAATTAAATACGTCTCATCATTGTATCGTTTTGTTGTAATATCGTTCGTTGCGTGCATCACATCTTAATTTGGTGGCATCGAAATGTCTATTGCATTTTGCGAAAGTTTACAGCTTCACCGAGAGAAATTAAATATTTTGGTGCTCTTCCTCTCAAAATTCGTGAAAGTGAGATTTATTATTGTTTTTTTAACATTGTAATAAAATGTCTTGTGCGATTGAAGGCTGTAAATCGCATACAGGAAGAAAAGAAAACAACAATGTAGCAATATCATTTCATCGGTGAGTTCTGATAGTTTTTATGTTAATAAGTTGCAGGATCATACCTAAAACTCAGTAACAATAATAGTAGTTCTTGTAAATCATACTCGTGTTCAATTCTACACCGATATTTGCCTGTTTTATATAGATTTTCTGCCGACTATGAGAGGTTATGTTTTTTCGCATAGTGATGTACTAAAAAGTCCGTGTGGCAAACTATCGAACATTGGTTCCCGCGGCAGCCGTGCATAAAGGATAAGCGTGAGTTAAAAGAAAAATAATGCCGAATAAATATCGCTATATTTTTTTGTTACAGATTTCCAAAAAGGGAAGAATTAAAAAGTGAATGGCTTAGACGAATAATTTGACCAAATTGGGCAATTAAAAAAAGCAGTCATATTTGTTCGAAACACTTTACGTCGGATTCTTTTGGACCAAACGAAAATTTAAAATAGAGACGTTTAAAATCAGATGCCTTACCGACGTTATATTTACCAGATACAGACACATTGGTAACCTTTAAATAATTATGTATAATTGCATTAAACACTTTACGTCGGATTCTTTTGGACCAAACGAAAATTTAAAATAGAGACGTTTAAAATCAGATGCCTTACCGACGTTATATTTACCAGATACAGACACATTGGTAACCTTTAAATAATTATGTATAATTGCATTATCAATCTTGTTTGTAGGTACGTGCTTGTACTATACTATAGTATATTAACTCGATAATTTTTCAATTGTAGGCAACAGAACCAGTGCCTATGGATGTCTGTGGTGTAGAAAAGTGCATACTTTTATGTTCGCAAATCGTTCTGAAAGGCCTGTTCGTTCACGTTACTGCCGTGATCGATTTCACGAAGAAATTCCGCAGATCAAGACATTTTCGTACTTAGTGGTTGACAAAAAAAGTATTTTGACAGGGTAGTTCTATCGTGAAATGAATTTTGGGAATGCTTATTGACTTGAACTGCGCATAATTTGATTTCTTATTACAGGTTATTAGGTATTTTAATCGTTCATTATTTGTTATTAGTTTTTATTCAAGATAAGTTGTTGTTTATTTGATAGAAATAAAAAAAAATTGAAATTACCTCTGTAGTAATTGCGCTGTCATCGCTCATCATTGACATAATATTATTATTACGAATCCTATAAGTCTATGATTATTATGATTTCTATTGTTGCGATTAATTCCTTCCTCCTTGATTGAACAAAGACGCGACATCAACGAACATCTATTTGATTGAGTTAAGAGGCGACTTAAAAAGTATCCACTTAAATGGTTTACGGTTGTATCTCTGATACAAGCTACAGCATTTTTTGTACTAGAAACAAGCACAATTTTGGACTTAACTTATGTACCTACCTGCCTACGATATAGTAATTTGTACTTAATAAAAAATATTATGCTAAACGAAAGATATCCTTTTATTAGACTGGAAGAAAGATAATACAAACATGATACTGAGACTAAAATATAACAAAGCTAGAAATCAGGCGAATAAAGCAATTGAAAACGCCAAAAATTCATATTATAAACAAGAAATCAGAAGATGTAAAAATGATCCTAAGAAGATGTGGGATATCATTAACAGAATTTCAGGCAAAATTAAAAAACCTATTGATGAAACAATAACGAAAGCGTTTAAAAATGAAAGTAATCATGAAATTGCCAATAATTTTGCTAAAACGTTTGATAAAACAGTAAAAGATACAGTACCAAACTGTAATAAAAAACTGCTCAATAAAAATTCTTATACCAATATTAGTAACGTTACAATGAATTTCCTTAAAGCGACACCTAAGTCAACTAAAAAAATAATAAATAAACTTAATAGTACAAAAGCGCCTGGGATAGATGGCATAAGAGCTAAAGATATAAAAAGCATATGCGACAATATCAAAGGCACTATCTGTAATCTAATTAATAGTAGTGTAACCAATGGGAAATACCCTCATGAACTTAAAACTGGCATTGTACGGCCAATCCACAAAAAAGGTAGCCAGTGTGAGTATGACAAGTACAGACAAATCACAATTTTGCCTTCCATAGATAAGATAACCGAAAAATTTATAGCTGACCAGATGCATAAGTTCTTTAAAAGAAATGAAATCTTAAATCAAAATCAATATGGTTTCCAAGCCAATAAAAGCACTACACTTTTACTCTCTCAGTTCACCGACAAAGTCAATATGCATCTCAACAATAAAAAGCATGTATTAATCGTTCTGATCGACTACAGTAAAGCCTTTGATACCTTACGCCATGACCTTCTTTTACAAACACTAGATGACAGTGGTATAAGAGGTCCTATGCTGCAGTGGTGCAAGGATTACCTATGTAACCGATCCTACTATGTAAAGGTAAATGACTCACTCAGTGATGAAATGACAGTTACAATTGGCACGGCACAAGGTTCTGTGATGGGCCCCCTGCATTACCTCATCTATGTTAACTCGATGACGAATGCACTGACCGAATGCGATATCATGCAGTTTGCTGACGATACCTGTCTAGTAGCAGCAGACCGGGACGTCAACAAGGCAATGTGTAAACTACAAAATGACTTCAATACAATTTGTAAATGGTCTCATGATGTTGGCTTAGCCCTGAACGCTGATAAAACTAAAATAATTCACGTGCGATCCAGTTATAATGTGGGGCTACCAGATGAAGTCAAACTAGTGGCACACAGTCATGACTGTATGCACAATAACAACTCAACAGTTTGTTACTGTCCTGAAATCAAACAGGAGCATCAGCAAATGTACCTAGGGCTAATAATAGATGACAGATTCAACTGGAGCTGTCACATAGACCGTGTATGCACTAAGTTGCGCGCAGTCATGGCTAAAATATACTTAATAAAAAATAAAGTACCTTTTACCATTCTATTGGATATTTACAAGTCTTTGGCTGAATCCATAATTTCGTACGGGCTAAGCAGTTACGGACGGACATTTCGTACATACCTAGATAAAATATATTCACTTCAACTCCGCATCCTTAAGCTTATAGTTCCGCTAAAAATAAAAGAAAAATTTCGTGACAATCCAATGGGTCTTTTTAAATTTTGTCGGTCACTGCCTACTGCCTATTCATCTGAAGGTGGAACTAGCAATCTTAAAAGAGCAATTCTTCCGACAAGACATTCAAATTCCTATTCAACATAAGATATTAACTCGGAATATAACTAAAAGGAAACTAAAAATTCCTAGAACAAAAAATGTATACGGCAAAAGAACCTCGGGCTGTATTTTACCTCAATTAATTAACAGTTTACCAAATACCCTCAGAGATTCAATTAACGAAAGTAATGTAAAAGACAAATTAAAACGACATTTCTTAGAGCTTATTTAAGCAGCACTATGTATCTATTATACACTGCATTTATCTATTTACATACCTATATAATTTCTCCTACTATATACCTATTATTGTTTATTTACTTATAATTAATATTATTGCATACCTATTATTGTTTATTAAATATGTAAAAGTAATTGTATCAAACATAGTAGGCTAATAATATATCATCCTGTCATGATGATCGAGTTTTAAAATCGTTTCTACGATTATTTTAGTATATTTTTATACTAGCAACACCGTGCTGTCACTGGTGGACGTCTCGGATTGGCTCTTCAATCTGATTGGCCGACTAGCTCTTCCCGGCATTTTTGGAGAACGGAGGAGTGATATAAAAATCGGTGGAAGAGGTAGCGGACCCTCTTTTTCCTGCTTGACTTCGTGGTGAACTGTTGTTCCTAACTAGTGAAGAATATATTTGAGTGACCAGATAAAGTAGTTTTCTTTTCATATCAGAAGTGACAAAAGGACCCAAAAATAATAAGGTACGATATATTTTTCATTTCATTTTGAGGTTACTTCAAAGATATAAAACAGTCTATCTTGCTTGCCACGTTTTTCTTTTTGTATTTATTTGTTTAATCTAAATATCAGATACAAATGTTATGCGAATACGTCGTAAGTGGCTGGATTCCTCTGAGACAATTGATCGAGGCGACTCTTCGATATTGAACTCTTGGGAGTACAGACACATTTTCTCGTTTACAACTGTTTATCTCTGGTTCATTTGGTCGAGGCCACTCTTCGACAATGTAACCGTTGATAGACGGTGTTTGAGCATTTCTAAGCTAGTACTTGGCCAAGGCAACACTTTGGTAGTGCTTGTTTGGTGTGATCACGAAATTTACCTTTGAATCAATTGGTCAGGGCTACTCTTTGATATTGAGTTCTTGGGTAAATTATCACTTTTGATGCTCAGAGAAGTGATTAGCTAGTGATTCATTTGGTCGGGGCAACTCTCCGACAGTGTAATCATTGGCCGTATTCACTGAAATAATAATTGTATCTGACGGTACTTAAAAAGTAAAAGATAACTAATAGTTCTATGAAATGAATTTAAATTCTGAAAAACTTTTCAAGCTGGTTGAATAATGTGAGTTAGGTACTATTATTTCAATAATGTGAGTTATGTACGATTACTCACAATTTATGTATGCTTACTACAAGCTATGTATGCTTGTTCTTTGAATAGTGTGAGCTATGTACGCTTACTTGCAGGCTATGTATGCTTGTTTTCTGAATAGTGTGAGCTATGTATGCTTACTTGCAGGCTATGTATGCTTGTTCTTTGAATAGTGTGAGCTATGTATGCTTACTTGCAGGCTATGTATGCTTGTTCTTTGAATAGTGTGAGCTATGTACGCTTACTTGCAGGCTATGTATGCTTGTTATTTGAATAGTGAGAGCTATGTACGCTTACTTGCAGCCTATGTATGCTTGTTCTTTGAATAGTGTGAGCTATGTATGCTTACTTGCAGGCTATGTATGCTTGTTCTTTGAATAGTGTGAGCTATGTACGCTTACTTGCAGGCTATGTATGCTTGTTTTCTGAATAGTGTGAGCTATGTATGCTTACTTGCAGGCTATGTATGCTTGTTCTTTGAATAGTGTGAGCTATGTACGCTTACTTGCAGGCTATGTATGCTTGTTATTTAAATTGTGTGAGCTATGTACGCTTACTTGCAGGCTATGTATGCTTGTTCTTTGAATAGTGCGAGCTATTATGCTTACTTACAGGCTATGTATGCTTGTACCTAATGTTTGAAGATTGTAAGCTACGTATGCTTACTACAAGCTATGTATGCTTGTTCTTTGAATAGTGTGAACTATGTACAATTACTTGCAGGCTCTGTAAGCTTGTTCTCTGAACAATGTGAGCTATGTATGCTTACTGACAAGCTATGTATGCTTGTCTTGATCTTACTGACAAGCTATGTATGCTTGTCTTGATATTTGAAGAATGTAAGCTATGTATGCTTACCACAGGCTATGTATGCCTGTTCTTTGAATTGTGTGATGTGAGCTATTTGTGCTTACTTTCGGCTATGTATGCCTTTCGTGGATTTTTGTGAGTACTTAACAGATGAAAGCAGATAAAACCTCCTTCTTGTTAAATTATTAAGTTGCCAATACTCTAATTCTAAATGAGGATTACGGCTAAGTAGGCCCCTTTGTTTATTTTTATTTCATTACTCCACTGACAAACGCCATATAAAATAGCCTTAAAAGCGGCTTTATTCTAGTAATTTGAACACTTCTTTAGTATTAGAAAATTATTTTCATCCAGTATTATATAATACATGAGTACGTTTCAAAAATGAATTAATTGAAAATCGGATTTTAATATTTAATTGAATATTGTAGTGACTCAAAGCAATGAGTCCTGATAAGACAAAGCGCAAGCAAGGGCGGGAGCCTAAAAAGCGACGTCTACGAAGGGAGACGCCAAGCTCGTCGAGCACTTCTAGCAGCAGCAGCAGTAGCAGCAGCAGCTGCTGTAGAAGACGATCTAGATACCGCAAGTCACGAAGCACCTCACGGCCTGTGATGGCTGATGAGCTGCTAGAGGCTCTGAAGGCTTTGAAAGGAGATTCAAGTAAGTCATCTTCCGCTGTAAATAATAATCAACTGAACAATGTTATACCTGAGTTTGATCCATCACTTAGGACTCAGAATATAGAATGTTGGTTACGAAAGGTGAACGAATGTGCCACCATATACAAATGGAACGATACACAGACTATTCATTTTGCCCTACAAAAATTAGTAGGTTACGCTAAGACGTGGTTTGAAGCTCTACTGACAGTGGTTTTTACCTGGAGTGAGTGGCAAATGAAACTTACAAAAGCATTCCCTAGTGAGGAAAACTACGGAAAGCTTTTGGAAGAAATGTTGGCCCGTGTTTCACGAAATGATGAAAATCTGCGCGAATATTACTATGACAAGTTGACTTTATTAAACAGATGTCAGATTATAGGAAGAAAGGCTGTAGATTGTATTATTCACGGAATCAGTGACAAGTCCTTGCGTAATAGTGCACAGGCACTAAAGTGTGAGGAACCAAAGGATATGATTAATTTCCTTAATTCACAAAGTTCTTCTGAGACAATGACAAATAATATCCAGAAGAGGCGTGACCGAATTTTTAGGAATCGATCAGCTAATGTTTCGTTCAGCTCATCACCAAATCATGGTGAATCTGGAGTAATTTGCTTCAATTGTCGAGCCAAAGGACATCCCTTTTCTAAATGTCCTAAACCATTAGTTAAATGTACGAAATGTTCTAGGGTAGGACATGATAGTGACCGTTGTAGAGCAACTGACCGCTTGAATTTTCGAGTAGAAGACAAAGAACATGATAAGACTAAGAAAACCCTTAAGGTTTCAACAAATAATCCTAATGACAAATATTATAAGCCTATAACAATAAATAGCCAAGAGTCTGTTGCCTACGTTGATTTTGGAAGCGAATGCACCTTGATGCGTGAGACTGATGCTCGAAAGTTAAATCTAACTAAGTTTTCTGGCGACCTCCCCATAGTTAAAGGCTTTGGGAACTCTAGCATATGTCCTTTATACAAAACATTTGCCAGCATAAAAATTGATGAGGTTGAAATGTCTCTTGAAATCCTCGTTGTGCATGATGATTTGCTTCAAACTTCAGTTTTGGTAGGACAAAATTTTACGGAGCTTCCTGCTGTCACGGTCCTAAAAGACAGTGACACCTTGCTGTTCTATAGCAACCCATCTTTTAGGACAGTGGAAGGTTCAAATGATAGAATTGATTTAATGACATTAGAACCGGTGACTATGGTGCGAACCGAACTAGTTCCTGTTTATGCCCCCGAAAAGAACTTTACGGGTGATATATATATTGAAGGGTATTACTGTAATGAACCGGGAAGAGAGTATCACTTACATCGCGGTGCATATCGGGTCCAAAACGGGCAAGGTCACTTGGTGGTTACAAACATGACCCACAAGCCCATAGAATTGGATAGTCAGTTCGTGATTGCGAGAGCACTCAAATTTGTTGAGAAGCAAGTTTTCCATACAAATAGAATTTGTACAGATATTTCGACAATAGAACCTTTAAAAAGGTCTGATATTTGTGTTGGCAGCAATGTTGATAATGAAAATTTAGATAAATTACATCAATTACTACAGTCTTACCGCGACTGCTTCGCAACAAACTTGAGTGAGATAGGTTGTACAAAACACGTAGAAATGCAAATTGACTTGACAGATGATAAACCTGTCGTATACAGACCTTATAGGCTTTCATACTCAGAACGCGAACAAGTCAAACAGGTCATTGATGAACTTTTAGAAAACGATATAATACAAGAATCTTGTTCAAATTATGCAAGCCCCATTCTGATGGTAAAAAAGAAGACTGGAGAGCCGCGCCTGTGTGTAGATTTCAGGGCCCTTAATAACAAAACTGTGAAAGATAAGTTTCCTTTGCCATTGATTGATGACCAACTTACAAACTTAAGTGGAAATAAGTTCTTCACTACTCTAGACCTTGCTTCTGGATATTATCAAGTCCAAATGGCAGAGAAAAGTAGACACCTGACTGGCTTTGTCACACCCGACGGCCATTACGAATTTAAGAGGATGCCATTTGGATTGGCTAACGCCCCATCTGTGTTTCAACGCATGATGAACAAAATGTTAGGCCAAAGAAGATTCCATTCAGCGTTGGCATATTTAGATGATCTCCTAATCCCCTCAAAAACTATAGATGACGGTTTCAATCGTCTTGAAGAAATTTTGAAATTGCTCAGAGAATTTGGCTTAACTCTCAAATTGCCTAAATGCCGCTTCTTCGACGAGTCCTTAAATTATCTTGGTTATGAAATCTCAGTTAATGGCATCAAACCAAGTGAGGCAAAAATATTGGCCGTAAAAGAATTCCCAGTGCCCAAGAACATTCATGAAGTGCGTCAATTTTTAGGCTTGTCTAGCTATTTTCGTAAATTTGTCAAGGGATTTGGTGAAATTGCAAGGCCATTGACAAATTTATTAAAAAAGGATGTCATCTGGCAATGGCGAGATACAGAAGCACAATCGTTTATGTGTCTTAAAGAGAAACTTATTGAAAGACCTATTCTTGCACTGTATAACCATAAGTTGGAAACTGAACTACACACAGACGCCAGTTCTTTGGGAATAGGTGGCATCCTAATGCAATGGCAGGAAAACCCAAGAGTGCTTAAACCTGTTGCTTATTTTAGCAGACAAACAACACCCGAGGAAAAATATTTACACTCTTATGAGTTGGAAACACTTGCGGTGGTATGCTCCCTAAAAAAGTTTAGAATTTATCTGCTAGGCGTAAAGTTCAAGGTTTATACTGACTGCAGTGCCTTGAGAACTACTCTTACAAAACGTGACTTGATACCTCGTATTGCTAGGTGGTGGCTACAAATAAGCGACTTTACCTTTGATATAGAACATCGCCCAGGGAAAAGTATGATGCATGTAGATGCACTGAGTCGTAATACAAAACAACCATCTGAAGACTTAGATAATTCCACTTTGACTGTTTATAATATAGTAAAAGAAAATTGGTTACTTACCTTGCAATTAGCTGACCCTGAAGTCTCCCGAATCTATAAAATTTTGAGTCCAGATAATGATGAAACAACAAAAGAAATCAAGAAAAATTTTGCGATTAAGAATAACAGCGTTTATAAAAGGGTAGATGACAAACTATGTCTTGTAGTCCCACGTGGTGCTAGGTGGCAGATTTGCCGAGCAAATCATGACGATATAGGTCATCCTGGTATTGCGAAAACATTAGATAAAATCTGTAATCAGTTTTGGTTCCCAAAATTACGACGCTATGTAAAAAAGTATGTTGCCGCATGCATAGAATGTGCTTACAATAAAGATAATGCTTCCAAAACAAAAGCTGGGCATCTTTATCCAATAGAGAAAGTAAGTGTACCGTTCCATACTATACATATTGACCATCTTGGACCATTTGTTAAAAGCAAAAATAGCAATTGTTATATACTTACCATTGTAGATGGATTTACTAAATATGTTTTTGTAAAACCTGTCAAAAATACCAAGACAAAAACCACCATCAAAGTGTTGGAAAGCATTTTCTTTGATTTTGGTTTGCCAGTCAGGATAATATCCGATCGTGGAACATCTTTTACGTCAGGAGCTTTTAAGTCATTTTGTAATAGTTATGGCATTAAGCATATTCTTAACGCAGTCGCTTGTCCCAGGGCAAATGGACAGGCAGAACGCTTCAATCAAACTATCCTCAATGCATTATCCACACATAATTCAGGAAAGAGTGAGCGTGACTGGGATAAGTGTCTGGGTAGAATACAATGGGGAATAAATAACACTATAAATGTAACTACGCAAAAAACGGCGACACAGGCTCTGTTCGTTGTTAGGTCACGTGATAATCTTTCAAACAAGTTAGACTTGGTTACTAATGAAGACGATTCAAACCATGAGATTATAAGAGAATCCGTAAGTAAAAACATAAATGCTGCACAGGAAAAACAAAAATTAAGACATGACGCGACACACAAATCTGCACATATTTACAATGAAGGTGACTTAGTAAAAATTTTGAGAAATAATTACCACAATGATGGTAAAAGTACAAAGCTTTTGTCGAAGTTTATTGGACCGTACAAAGTTATTAAGTGCCTAGGTAATGACAGATATAGAATAAGCAATGTTCCTGGATTTAAGACAAGTAAGAAAGTGTATGATACCGTAATCGCAGCTGATCGCATGAGACCTTGGATAAATGTCAAATCTTTAGAAGTCGATAATAGTAGTTCAAGCAGAAGTAGTCAAGGTGATGTCTCAGCTGATGAACACGTTAGTGATTAAATTAAATTTTAGTAGTATCCTAATAATTAAAATTTTAGAATGACCGAAAGTCATGTCATGATTGATAAATATTATTAATGGAATTATCTCAAAACAATGTGACAGAAAACATCTTTTTGCAAAAATATACAAATATGTTAATTTCATAGTTCAGTAAGTAAATTAAACAGAGATAAATCAGCTAGCTAAATGTATCCTAGCTAAGACTTGCCCATCATAAATGTTGAAAATCAAAGTGAACACATTGTAATTATCTTAGTTCATATTTTATTAGAAATAAGAGTAATTGAAGTGTTGTTGTATATTAATTGAGTGTAGTGTAATTGTTTCAAGTGTTGTATGTTAATTGCTCCGTGCACCAGGAGGTAGCACGGTGTCCGATGGCCGAATGTCATGATGATCGAGTTTTAAAATCGTTTCTACGATTATTTTAGTATATTTTTATACTAGCAACACCGTGCTGTCACTGGTGGACGTCTCGGATTGGCTCTTCAATCTGATTGGCCGACTAGCTCTTCCCGGCATTTTTGGAGAACGGAGGAGTGATATAAAAATCGGTGGAAGAGGTAGCGGACCCTCTTTTTCCTGCTTGACTTCGTGGTGAACTGTTGTTCCTAACTAGTGAAGAATATATTTGAGTGACCAGATAAAGTAGTTTTCTTTTCAATCCTGTATAGCAGTTAGCAGTGTAAATCCTTATCTCATATCTAATAAGGCAAACTTATTGTAATAAGCTGGTGGTAATCTCAACTAGTCCTTAAAATAGTAGCATTAAGAATGAATGTAATTGATATCTACCAACGTGCCTTATTTTGTTATTCTGCATTCCAAACAGTTTGCGACTGTGTTACTTAGTGGCGTGTAGTTCTACCCTCGATTTTGTTTTTGTGTTTTATAAGCTAAGTTGATCAATGTTATTTAAGTATCTAGTAGACAGTCAGTTGAAATAATGTTATTAGACGAATGTTGAAACTGAGTGTACATAAAAACCTAAAAAGGTTTCCGATACACTGTTATGTATAATGTATATATATTTTTTAATAAAAATAAATAAATAAATAAATAAAAAAATTAATTCCTTATTTACACAATATAACATGTGTCCCACTGGGGTAGACAGAGACCACTTTGCTATTAATTCTCTTGGCCTCCTTCCAAAGCAAGAGGATGTCACCAGAAAGGTCGGTGCCTCCTGCATTCTCTTTTTTTTCACACTTTGATACGATATAATGTGTGGTAAGGAGATTGGTCGCGGTTCATTTCGATTTGGTTTATTTATCGTAGTCAAAAATCGACATTGTTACATCACTAGCAAAGCAACGAACTAGTGACAACCTACCTAATTAAGAAAAAACTAATACATATCCATCTCTCTCTAACGCACTAGAATGTCGTAAGAAAATCAAGGATAGGTGTCTTTCTCCGCGTATTATTTTAGTCAGGTTTCTATTTGTATTCCTTATTCTGAGGGCGGAACGTCAAGGCGTTGCGGGCGGCCATATTGACTTGAGAGGTGTCAATAGGTGCTCGTGTGAAGCATTGACGGATCGCCTACGTCTGTCGAGTTAATCCAATTAAATCTTATATGATTGCTTATCAAAGTTACATTTAAGTGTTGAATTACGTTATAATAGCCTAATTGAAGATATCTGCGACCTTATTTTGTAATCAAGTAATTATTATAACAGATTCGAATCATATGAAGTTTTGTCTAATTTGAACATCAACCTGTAAGAGTGCTAAATATCATGGGTGATTCTGATGGAGGCGAGAAGGAGCCGTCATCAGAAGTGGGATACAACGCGCCCCCTACGAAAGAAAAGCCAAACGAGGAACATAGCGCAATGAATTTCTTTAGTAACATATGGAAGCACTGTTATCCCGTATTCTGAATAAGTCAGAAACACAAACCGTGAGTACAAGTCATGCCCAATTTATCCAGTTTAACCCTGACGACACTGACGCGGATATTAAAGGGTGGTGCAGGGTT
Source organism: Ypsolopha sequella (assembly GCA_934047225.1). NCBI lineage: Eukaryota > Metazoa > Arthropoda > Insecta > Lepidoptera > Ypsolophidae > Ypsolopha > Ypsolopha sequella. Next base: position 11,113,167 of record OW203991.1, read on the forward strand.
ACCGAAATGATTGTTGACAAAAAAGGTTTAAAAGGGGTCGATTTACTCATGGCAGTTACCACCGCCCTAAAGGGACGAGCTGCAAATTATTTAACTACGATTAACCTAAATGATTTGGATTGGATTACGATGAAGGACTCATTAATAGCAAAATTTGCAAAGCCAAAATGTGTGCAAGATTATTTTGATGAAATTCTACGTTTCCAAATCAGTGAGAAAGAAGCCACCGTGGCTGCAGCCGCTATGAGATTGTGGAATTTAGTTGAGCGCGTACCAAAACTTGAAATGACTGAGGAAATTACTACTGGATTTGTTATTTCGGTATTATCTTATAAAGATGGAATGATACGCCGCGAATTAAATTCACACGTGATTAATACCAAAGCACAGTTGTTTCGTGTACTCGGAGGCATTTCTTTGAAGCGGCGAGCGGATGCAAATGAGGGTCAAGAGCCCGACAAGAAGAAGGCTCATCTGTCGGACACGAAATTTACCGGAACATGTCACACATGTGGAGTACCCGGACATAAACAAATTGATTGCAGGAAACGTGGGCAAAACGAACAACTCCCACGCAAACCTAATGACACACGTAACGGGTCATTACGTACCAACGAAAAGCCTCAAGTAAAATGCTTCTCCTGCGGCAAGCTGGGCCACTTGTCTTCGGCGTGCAATGAAAACAAGATTAGCGGAGCAGCGGTTAAGGAAAGCGTACAAACCTGCGAGCACAAATCATCAAGAGGTACCTTCATAACATCATCTGGTGAGACCGTTTCTTTTCTTTTCGATAGTGGGTCATCTTGCTCATTGCTGAAACATAGCTTGTCTAACCGGCTTAAGGGTGATATACGTTAAAATTAAGTTTACCTTACTGGCATCAGGGTAGATGATTTAGAATGCACGACGCAGATTTCCAGTGCCATTAAAATAGGAGATATTTCGACAACCTTGTTGTTCCATGTGGTCCCTAATACATGTATCACTGACCCCATTATTATTGGTAGGGACATCCTTAATAGCGGGGTTCGTGTTGAAATATACCTTGTAAAATAAAGCCAAATTCTTTTGAAATTCAGGCTCTTTCAAATGCCCCACCTCCCAAGACTACAACGCAAGTACGATAGTTTTTTTAGGCCTTCATATTTTAGGAAATTTATCCTTAATTTTTTCGACGATAGCTGGTCCCTTGTATCCATTAACGAGTTTGAAGGGTCCCATCAATAAGCACGAATCGATCCGTCAATCAATCATTGCTATACTGACTTCTGTCCGTATTGAAGCTTCAAAAAATATAGAGAAGGTAGCAAAATCCGATACTCAGCGATTTAATAGAGGTCGAGCTATTTTTAAACCATTTTCCAAAGGGGACTTCAGAGCGTAACCAGACCAAATTGGATCGAAAATTTAAAGGGCCTTTTCTCTTCCGAAGTTCTTGAAAATGACCGGTCCTCATCGAACATTTAAGTATGCTCACGAAAATTTGCGTCTCGTACCTAAAGGTTATGTAAGGCTAAATGAAGTAGCTATGAGCATGCTAAACGAAAGTAGTGACGAGGAGGCCGAGACGGCGCCAGATTACGTTAGGAGTGGGGGTGTTCTTGACGGTAATAGCGACACAATATCGGTACGCAGTTACGATACCTTGTCTGCTGACTCCGACACAATGACAGCAGGATCAGACACTATCACTTGCTGTTCCGAAAATTATAACCCAAATTATGACGATTATGCACAATATAATTCGAATAATAAAGATTGTGAAGAAACGTGTAATGAGCAAGATAGTCCGCAAGTCAGAGGTACGATTGTGTTTTATTACTCTTTGAGAGAGTTTCAGAGTGGTGAGGGTAATGTTGTCCGATTCGAACTTCGAGCAATAGTGTTCTATGTGCTGTGGTTCGATTGCAGGGACGCATAGACCTTGTGTTAGAATTTGACAGTGGTCGTAGGGACGGTGTTTGGAGAAAAACGCTTGTCCGGTCCATGTCACATTCGTCCTAATTCTGGTCAAAATGGCAATGTTGTCCGGTCCATGCTTTAGGATGGTCGAAGGGACGCAGTTGGCCAGTTTATGATATTTTGGAGCGATGTTGGTCGAAGGGACGCTGTTGTCCGGTCCGTACACTGGTATGGTCGAAGGGACGTAGTTGTCCGGTCCAACATACTAGAGCTAGAGTGTTGTAATACCCGATGTGGAATGTCAGACTGGACGAGCGCCTGGAAGTTACTTTGATTACAGAGTGACTATATTAAATTGTTCGCCCGAGGACGGTCGGTTGTCAGTCCGGCCGTGACGGCGCTTCTGCAAAGCGCCATCTATGACTGATATAGACAATAAACTGGCATCTACACAGACGAGAGTGAAGTTATCTACAACTCCCTCTGGCGGAACGTCAAGGCGTTGCGGGCGGCCATATTGACTTGAGAGGTGTCAATAGGTGCTCGTGTGAAGCATTGACGGATCGCCTACGTCTGTCGAGTTAATCCAATTAAATCTTATATGATTGCTTATCAAAGTTACATTTAAGTGTTGAATTACGTTATAATAGCCTAATTGAAGATATCTGCGACCTTATTTTGTAATCAAGTAATTATTATAACAGATTCGAATCATATGAAGTTTTGTCTAATTTGAACATCAACCTGTAAGAGTGCTAAATATCATGGGTGATTCTGATGGAGGCGAGAAGGAGCCGTCAAATACTTACATCAAAATGGTCTTCACAGCAAAACCGTACAGATTTTTCTGATAAAGATCCTTTTCGTTTCATAAGTTGGCACCACTTAGCTCTTACTTTTTTCTCCCTTGGCGCCGTAATAAAATGTTTATCGGGTGTTGTTTACAGTTTTATTTGTACATTTAGGCACGACGCAGTATTTATAATTTGCTTTATTATAAAATTTAACAGCCTCCATTATAATTCCGCAAAGATACCAGCCACCATCCTAAGCTAAACACAGTCAGTTTAGTACTAATTGCGTGAAGCGCGAACAAACGCCGCGCGGCCCCTAGCCGAACGGATGTTGTGACGTCAGCAACGAGTGACTGGCCTCGCGCGGAAAAGTTCGAACACGGGCGGGAAAAGTATATCATAAGTTCATAATTTATTAAGTTATTGAAAAAAAACCTTCACTAGGCTTTTATGCAAGCTTATTATGATTATTTAAAAATAAAATTATAAAAAAAGAAACTTCCCTATTTGATACCCATATTGTATTTTTAGGATAATATTTTTTATTTTTCTTACTTTTGTTTTTGAATGTTTCTCTCTGAGCGAAAGGTCCCGGGTTCGAATCCCGGTTCAGAGCTACTCACATCCAGATTTACTTTTCTTTCTTCGTTTCTATATACTGCAATGATATAATGTTAATTTATATCTCCTTGTGATGGATAAATCGCCAACAAAATCACTCGCAAGCGTTTCAAAACCAGATTATTCTTTCTCTTTCTAATATGTGGCTTATCTCTTTCTTACAAACGATTGAAATTTCGCACGCCAATCACACGTTTCGAAACAGAACCCAAATCAGTCAAACGGGAACTGTCAAACCAAACCAAACCAAACCAACCCAGTTTGGTTTGAATGGTAAATAAACAAAACAAATAAACAATTAAAACGAAAATAAAACTTTAATAATATAAAATTAATAATGAATGAAACTGAAGTAGTTTCTTCCTATTTTGCTTCTGGGTCTAAAAGTTCTACAATTATTTCAAACAAAAAACCTGAAGAAACCGATATTTGTGACGATTTTTTACATTTTATTGACGAATTAAATAAGCGGTTGGAACTTATTGAAATACCGCCTCCGGTTTGTTGTGTCTACAACTCTACCATATACGCCAGACATACCTTTGAAATATACGTGCGAAAATATTGCAGCACTAAAAAACCAATAATGTTTTTCGGAATGAATCCAGGACCATGGGGTATGTCACAAACCGGAGTAAGTGTACAGGGGATCTAAAAAGACCGACTTGGGTGAAAGTAGGATAGAGTCAGAGTTTCTTCATGCGTGCAAAAGAGGCAGCATACAACAGAATCATAATATGATTCATCCAAAGCGGCCTTTTTAGAGTACCAGTTCTAGGTAGCGCTCCAATATGCCTAGCTAAATTTAAAATTTACTTTGTGAAAGTGAAAGAGATAAGACTGAGATGGAATATATTTTCTAACAATTTTGGAATGGCCACTTTGTAAAGGCGGTTTATTTATGTGGCCAAAAAAATTTTTTACTTTATTTATCATTATTATGGTACATGGTTGGGTCACCAGTTGCAATGACCGCTGGGGTAAACTCGCAGAAAATCTTCTGAAAACATCAGGCTACAAGTAGAGATACTCTAAGTGGTACTTAGTACCTACTCTTAAGGGTGCTCTAACAAAAACCAGTGAAATCCACAAAATGTCATGAAAAACTGTTTCTCTTTGGCAGCCACTCTATAAAAAATCTTTTGCAATCAATAAGAACTATTACGAAAGACTTGACTGTCTTCAAATTTTTTGACCGAAATTCATCTCTTTAGTTCGTTAAATGTATTAATGATATCAGCAAATGTATGCATATTGTTATGTTTGAGTCATTGGCATATTTCTTTCTCTTCTTGCAGTAGCTAACTTTAGGAGAAATGCCTGTCATGTTTTTTTCTTTTTTCAGGTACCCTTTGGTGAAGTAAACTCTGTAAGAGATTGGCTTGGGATTGAAGGTCCAGTTGGAAAACCCCCGAATGAGTTGTCGGCTCGTCCTGTAGATGGCTTTAACTGTAAAAGATCTGAGGTTGTTATTTACATTAGGTACTTTTTATTAAGTTGTGTTTCAGCCAAAAGTATTCATAACTCCTACTTCAGTCAGAGGGTATTTATATCTCCTACTTAACCAGAGAGAGGGTATTTATGACTCCTATTTCAGTCAGGGTGTATTCATGTTTTCTACTTCGGCTAGAAGGTATTCATGACCCCTACTTCAGTCAGCATGTATCCTACTTCAGCCTGAAGCTTTTCATGCCTGCTACTTCAGTCAGTGTGTATAAGGTATTCATGACTCACTTGCTTCACTCAGTGGCCTACTTCAGCTAGAAGGTATTTACAACTCCTACTTCAGTCAGTGTGTATCCTACTTCAGCCAGAAGGTATTTATGACTCCTACTTCAGACAGCATGTATCCTACTTCAGCCAGAAGGTATTCATGACTCCTGCTTCATTCAGCATGTATCCTACTTCAGCCAGAAGGTTTTCATGTCTAATACTCAACCAGAGAGAGAGAGAGTATTCATGACTCCTACTTCAGCCAGTGGGTATTCATGACTCCTATTTCAGACAGAGTGTATTCATGACTCCTACTTCAGTCAGCGTGTATCCTACTTCAGCCAGAAGGTATTCATGACTCCTACTTTAGTCAGCGTGTATCCTGCTTCAGGCAGAAGGTATTTACGACTCTTACTCAGCCAGAAGCCAGAGGGTATTCATGACTCCTACTTTGATGATTTATCAATTGTGAAAAAAATATCAAGGTTTGCATGTTTAAAAAAAATACTATCTAAATTTCCCTTCGAACGTACTTCTTAGGATATTACACAGTTGAAAATGATTTAGGTTGGTACTCTAGGTACACTTTAAATATATTTTACGTCATTAATGTTTGAGACCCAGAGGTCATTAGTATGTAAAGCAAAATTGGGATCGGAATTATCCCTTGAGGGGTAATTCTGAAAATAAAATAAAAGCATACCTAGTGCATCTTGAACTACCTTGCAATACGCTAAAAACGGCAATCTAACGTAAAAACTAACAATTATTGAATTAACTTATCAAGTTTTCGAGATATAGAAGTTGGGGTAATTCCGAAAGTCGAAAAAAGCACGAAAAAGGTGTTGTTCAGCAAAATGTCGTCTTGCTTATGTCTTCTCTTTTGGTGGCGATCAGCGTCGCCTGAAATAAACTGGCGTCTGAATGAACGTTGTTAGTGTATAAAATTCGCATGCGTTTAGGAAAAATAGGTCACTTTCGGGATTTCCCCATTTTCGGAATTACCCCAATGATGAATTAAATCATGAGTATATTTGGCATATCGTAATATCGTTTTCAAGTTGTATGCAAAGTTTGATTGCAAGGGTAATTGGACGAAAGAGGAAAAGAAATGGGATGAACAAGTGTGCTTTAGAACTGTTTAGTTTGCGTGGGTCACATATTATTTTTACGAAGTATATCTGAAAAATGACTCGTATAACAACAAATAAGGTGTTTCACGTGTTTGAGGGTTTAGAAAACGCATACGATAGGGTGTTGAGATGATGCATTGTGGACAACACCATCTGTGTATGAAATGAATAGCCATCTGATGCGGGCCCTAATATCTCTCAGAATTTTCCAGAAGTCAAACCAAAACCACAGCCTTCTCTAGAGGGCTACATGTACTAATTGAAATTAAGGGAGTTACTTATCCAAAAAAACGTAGCGTCCTCCCGAGTCGCATACCAGAGTCCTGACCGGCATACCCCGCGCCCCGCTACCGTACCTGACAGTTTTCAAGGCGCATTTTTTTCCGCGCCCTGATACATTGCAAGCAACATTTCAATGACGGACGATGACGTATGCTTAAGTTGATCAAGTTGGCGACGTACTAAAGAAGAGCCAAGTCAAAAGCACCATTTGAATTGAAGCCCTTGTGTAGGTATGTATGACTGGATTGATGAATGTGGAAGCAGCAAAACGTGTTTCAGGATCGTATTAGTTGGAGATATATGGTATCTGCGTACACGGCGCGCCCCGGCGTGAGTACACATACGTATGTTGTTATATATTATATACATTATGTTAATTTATATACATTACGTGTTATAAAAAAGTCCATTCATCCATCCATCAGCCTAGTTCGTCCACTGCTGGACAGTGGACATAATCCTTTCCAGGACTTTGCCACTCCCGGCGGTCATCCTGGAAGAATTGCCCATACTCACACAACTGGGCAGGCGGGTTGGTGAGCGTTGGTGCCCGTCACCAGTCTGTTCCATATAAGGCCCGGCTATTAGGGATGGATATACCGCCATCCATAGGTCCCAGGCATGGTGGGCCTCCTGGTTTTTTGCTTGTGAGCTGTCCTCTTACTCTCCCCCGAATAACTTTGAGGGGGTCTCCAAGTAGGATGGTGGTACCTCCACAGTCGAGCCCGGCATCAGCTCTACCACCTGCTCATAAAAAAGTTGTAAATTAAAATGTTATTTCTAAGATGTATAACAGGTTTACATCATGAATAAATTATTCTCAAGTTTCTTTAAATTCTATAATTATATCTAAGATTTACAGCGTTTGTCCACGGGTCCGGAATTCTAACCGGTAATTGACGGACCGATAAGCTGCGCATGTATGTAGAGTATGACAGCTAAGCGGTCTGTCTCATATACCGGATAGAATTCCGGACCGTGGACAAACGGTCAGATTTGTTCTTGATTTCAGATAAGTGGCAAAAGATTTTGGGGCTTAATAAAAGCATTATGTGTTACACCTGAAAACTTTTTCAGAACAAGTTTTGTGTACAATTATTTGCCACAACAATGGATGAAAAATAATGGTTGCAATGTTACTCCTAGCGATTTTAATGTAAGTTCTTATTTCTTAAATTAGATACTATTAAAACTACAAATGCAATATTTTGAATTATCTTTTACTTTACAGAGTTCACAAATGAAAGAACTGTATGATATTTGTGATCCAGTTTTCATCAAAGTGCTTTCGTTGTACGAAGTTAAAACAATAGTTGCCATTGGAAAGTTTTGTGAAGCACGTGCAAAAAAGGCAATTAAAATATTTGCGAACTCAAGTGAAATACAGGTATAGTATTAATTTGATATTTTACCAACTTCTCAAAATTAAGTTAAGTCATGCATGAATGCAAGCGTGTCTAGGGCCGAGTTCAAAAAAGCAGGCCCAGCCGAGTGTTATATTACACGAGCCATTTCGAGCTACTTTTGACCCCCCCCCCATCACTTATTTCATATTTGACCGACCGACCGACTGACTGATTGACTGACTTGGATACATAAAGAGTTTAATGGATCGTAAGTGTTAAGTTAAATCCCAAGTAGCAAACAATAATAGTGATTAAATCTTACAGATCTTTACTTTATCTAAAATTGGATTTCGTTCTGAAAAGGATTTTTTTCTTTTAAGCCTAAAAGTTTTAAAGTATCGCTACTTTAGAAAGTTAAGAATACTAAAAACCAGATTAAGTATTCTCAAAACTAGTTTGTATTAAGTATGTCTACAGTTAAATCCAAAAATCTATTTTTACTGTACTGAGATTATTTAAAAGCTCGTCTAAAACTCAATTGAATAATTGAAGTAACTGTTTAGTTTTGCAAAGCAAAAACTGATTTCGTATATAAACTTGAGATAATTGTAACACCAAGTTCTGGAAACAGTTTTTCTGAAAAGTACTTTATTCCTTTATTACTAAATATAAAAAACGGGACTTTTTCTTCAGAATAAGAGCAAGGAAAAAATTGATGAAATAAAAAAATTAAAAAGATCTGATGAAAAGTAAAAACTGAATTTGAAGTCAACAGCTTATTTTCTTCGTATTTTTTTTTGACAAGAAACTACGTCTCTGTATAGGCCAAAAAGCAAAATTTGATGAAACGCTATCATAATAGCTGTCAGGATAATCGTGTATATTGCCTCGTATTTACGCAAAGTTTAGCAAGTTGTATAATTTTTATTTATACTGGAAATAAAAAAAGAGAAATAGAGACGTCGTTCATGTAAAGAAGACTAAGTTAATTATAAAAAAATTACAAATAAACACTTTTTTGTAAATAAGCTCCCTTTTCATGGAAAATAGTCTTTACCTGAAACCATTTCAAAAAATTCGGTGTTTTTTGAATATCTCGCCATCTTTGCACTTGCAAAGATGTGTGCAAATTTTTCATTGAGATCAAAGCCATCAGGACGACACAAACACCTAAAGCATTTATATGTTAGCTGAGCCGGATGGCCCACCTTAATTAACTGACCGTTGAGGGATATCTTCAAGATATCTTTAGGGATATAAAATAGATTTAGCCAAGACAACAGCTGAAATTGGTCTACTTGCCTTCAAGATATCTTCAAAAACTTTTTAAGACATTTGTTTTACTACTTGGCGTTGGTCATTCATAACTGTACGCGGAATAAAACTTGTGTTTTATACGGTATGTACGAGACTCATTAGGTCGCGCAGGTGAAACTGTGGCAAAAAGCTATTAAAATGTGTGTTAAGTATTGAAATACAACTTTACAAAAATCGATTGATGTCCCACCAAAAATATATAATGTAAAAGAGAGGCCGAGGTTCATAGAGGTTCCTTCAATTCATCAAAATAAAATAAAATGCTTACCCAATGAGACAGTGTAGATGTCTGGTACAGTGAAGACCGCATCAAGTAAGACACATTGGTCTTTGTACCTATCTTATATTCTTCTCTGTAGGGGCTAATGTCGTACTGCAAGTGTATAGCTTGATGTGGTCTCCACTGTACAAGAGTACGCGGGTGGATCCTTTTCAAACTTCATAAGCAGTTATTAAATTTTTTGACGTTATAAAAATGTTTACGTGATTTTCTTACTTCTGGGAATAAAGTTCATTATTACATTTTTTCAGGTCAAATATTTGCCACATCCCAGCCCGAGAACGGTAAACAATAACAATTGGGATCAAAAAGCTTTAGAATACTTAAAAAGCTACAAACTTCTGGAATTTTATGAAAATGGGCTTGTCGTTACTTGAGATGGTTAAATCATGTTTTCTTTCAGTCTGGTGTTTCAGGGATTAGTAAAAGAAGACAATTAGGTACTTTTGGAAATTTTTAATGCGCAATTATTGTAGCTATTCATTAAGTTATCTGATGTATGATCTTGGTAAAAACCTATATGTTAAGGCTTATTAATATTATACATAATAGTGACAACGTCCCAGTAGTTTTAATAATTAGTTACGAAATACAGGTTGGCCTGTGGTTTTTTCTCTTAAAATATAGGCACAGGATTCCGGTTTTAACAAATATTGTTTAGATTTATTTTTTCTTTATGATCACTTACATAGCCTGGTTTCATCATGTTCTTAACTTGAATTTGACTCGAGCTGAGTCAAAAATAGTGGGTTAAGAAAATGGTCTCTTACAATAATCAAAATCACGGGTTAAACTAAGATAAAGTTATTTGAATTTAACCTGCCCCTTATATTGAGAACACATGTTAAACCACAGAAGAAAGACGTACATAGTTATGCAGAATTGATCTAACCCACAAATCGAGTTAAGTATAGCAAACGCTTTTTGTTTAGCCATTGTTTGTTAAGCGATAATAATTCTAGCTTTAATGCATCTTTAATGCCTAGTTTACACGGGTAGGGTAACTGGTAGAGTACCAGGGATAAAAAAAAAACTAGCTTCATGTAAACAGTTACAAAATAAGATTTGAAATTTACACGGTCATTATAAATATTATTAGGAGTACGGGGTACGGGACTCTCCGTGTTTGGTTTTTATATTTTCCCGAATTTTCGGCAGAGTTTCATCTGCCATAAAAACCAAACACTGTGAGTCTCCTACTCCTAATAAAATTACAAAATAATAGCTCAGGTAATAGCTGAGTAGAGTGGATAACACATGTGGTAAAGTAGTCGTCTAAATAGTGCGCTAGTTATTCTACTTCTAACTAGCCAAAATAGTCTAGTAAACTCTGTTTTAGGAACATTTTGACGTCTTCTAGTCCCAACAGACATCTTGGAAAAGGCCCTTTTTTTTCTTGATTATTTCAACTTGTTTGGAACATTTAACATACCTACTTCGTAATTTAAACTACTTCACTAAAATTATCCAACCCGTGCGGAAAATTTTTACAACCTTAGATATGGTACTTACATGCTCTAAGCTTAGAAATAAATACTGAAACGATCCAAGATCCTGTTCCAAACTTTAACTTCACTAACGGAACAAATTTTTAACAAAAGAGAATTCAATTTCTAGATAAAGATTATTTTGTTTTTCAATCGTTCATTATTTTTTAATAGTATTATTCATGTTAATTGACAAAATGAATAGTAGAAATAATTAAAATGAATGAAACGCGAATGCGCTGGAATATTGTTTCCTTTCTCTATGATTAAAAGTATTTGTGCGTAAAGGCGGCACAAAAAGTATTCATTTAAATTATTTACGGTTGTTGACATAACCACCTGCTTTTTTGAGTTGTCAGAATAAACATTATTATAGGTTATAGCCTGTATTTAGGGGTTGTGTGTAGTCTTTTCTTATTGTAAGGGTCCAAATATTAAGATTATAGTACATTACTGCAGCGGTCTGTAATGAGTGACTGATGGCCGAAAGTGCAGCGCGTAGTGCAGCTCTAGGCCTACACAGCGCCGTCAGCATTGCAGTCCTTGATGGACTAGAGCTGGAATAAAGGCCGAGACAGGGCTGCAATGATGACCAAGCTTGAAAGCCCAGAGCGTAGCTACGCTAAGCTCGAAGCCATCATAACGAGGCCAGCAACGCAGTCATTGCCGACCAAGGCTACTCAAGGTGATGAAGTTTAAACTAAGGCGATATCCCACGGAAATACAGTACTGACTGTAAGACAATTATATATATAAGCAATCTTATGTCACCTACACAACACCGCTATGACAAAATTAAAATTAAGTTAGGATCAAAACGCAGACAAGATCGTATCTTTAACATCCCTTTGACTCGAACCAATTTCGCTCGAAACCGTGCCACTTTTCTGGCTCCGTTTATGTATAATAAATTGAGCAAGGACCTTGCGAACCCGAAAAAAAATGTTTACAAAATGGTTTATTAACATCTACTTCATTTGAATTTTGATCAAACAGGGAACCTGTTGAAAGTTGAAACTTAATTGGTTTTAAGTATTTTTGCTACTGCTCTCTATGGAATGAATAGGACTAACATAAGTTCTACACACACTTTAACATGCTGATCTCACTCATTTACTCACGATACACACACCCTAAAACACACGCACTCATTTAAGTACAGTAGGTACTTACAGGCTTTTTGTTTTGTTTTTATTTAATTTAATTTATTTGGTTTTCTTTATAAATAGATTTTTTGTCACCTTTTTGTTGCATGGGATTTTTGACGCTGTTACCCTAAGTTTCAAGTTTACTTAGATTAGGGAACAGGGCTACTCCCTGGGTACAGCTTGGATTAATGTAGAAATAAGTAAAGTAAAGTAAATAATTAAAGGCTTGTATAGTTCTTTACTCGAAAATGCTTGTAATGTGGTAATTTGAACCTGACTATTTTTGAAACAGAGGCGAAAGAGATGTGTCTGGATCGTAGATGGGAATCTCTTAGTCTCTGCCTACCCCTCTGGGAGACAGTCATGAGTATGTTTGATGTATTTTTGAAACAAAACTCGACAATAATGGATTTTCAAAGAAAATTGCTGGTGCCTAAAACACCAGCAATTAAATTCTATAGGTAGTACAACTTTGCTGCCGTCCTGCCGTCTAGTAAAGTCAAAAATGCTTGTAATATGGTCATTTCATTTGCACCCATAGAGCAAGTACATTGGCAGTTAGTATTCGCATTCTTATTTCAGCGTCCAAGCAGATTAAACTGCAGGTTACTGTACCAGGGTTTCCAGATATCAGCTACCTCAATTCGCCTAATTTTGACTACCGAGTAGCCTAAATCACCTAATTATTTATTTTTGTCATGTAGCCTAATTCGCTTAACATTTTGAGCTATGTAGCCTAAATTTAGCCCAAATAAAGAAAAAACGTACAGTGCAACTATAAAGTCATGAAATAAATAGGGGCGCCACTTTCTTAAAATGTGAGTTAAAATGAGTCAGAAAGATTGTTTTCTCTATGATAAACGCGTTTGTCTATCTCACTCCTAAAAATTTACTGGATGCAATGGAACGCAAGCAGCGTGAAAGAACTGCGGACATACTATATTACGTTTTGTTACAAGCATTATATGGAATTATTCAATAAATTTGGAGTAATCCTGAAATGGCCTAAATCGCCTGTTCTTTTTTCCTAGGTAGCCTAAATGGCTACTGGTAGCCGATCTGATTTTTTGGTCACCATTTGACCCCCTAAGGTAGCCTAAATGGCGATAATTCGCCTAATCTGGCACCACTGTACTGTACACTCATTCATTGAGTTTCTTCTATATCGGATATCCTAGGTGTATTGAAAAAAAAGAATTCCATTTAAAGGTAGAGTTGCGTTTTGCGCATCTACTGGGCCGCGTTCAGTTTCATCTCCCACCGACGACCGCCTTACACTTACAACAGGATAACTTATACAAATTCAACGCATGCAAAAGAGATGGCATGTTAGGTGGGCGTCACTCGACTATCAAACTGAACGAGGCTCTGGCTAACATGCCATCTCTTTTGGACGCGTTGAAATTATATTGTTTTGCTATATAGCTAGCTGTAAGACACTGAGATTAGAATACTATTACTAAAATATCTAGATTAGCTGTCTGTATTGCCGATATTACACTACAGTGCAACAAGGATCTTATGGTGCTTGGATGGCAGTGACGGGGGGAGGCGCAACTGTGAAACAAGGAGTATGGAAGCGGTGTTAGTTCCGATGTTGGACACAACCAATCCACCCGCCATAAGATCTTTGTAGCCCTGTACAGTGTTAGTATGAATAGATTTTATAAAGTTTTGAATTTTATGCAAGAGCCGGGAAAACACCGAAATTTCAACCGCCAGGCGAATTCTAACGGTACATACCCAGGCAGCATTTATAAATCGCACTTGTCAATGCGATATTCACATTCCCCGGACGCGTTTCAAAACACTTTCTTGTAACTGTCGTTTACCCTCGTATTCACTCTTTCTGATTTCTGAACGCTCTGTAAGGTAAAATTCGTATCGCTCCGAGTGATAATCGCCTGTTTTGAAACGGAACCCAGAAATGTAAAATTCAATAAAGCCGTTAAGCCGATTTTGAAGGCTTTAATTTTAGTTATATAAGAGGACTAAAAGATATGTACTCTTTGACTAAAAGCTTATTTAGTGCCTTAGTTATAGTGCTGTCTAACTAAACTAAATTTTCTTTATTTCAAATTATGTAAGTAGTTCTTAAGTGTTAAAAACAGAAGCTTAATCACTTTGGAAGAATTTAAGTTTTGAAAGCACTAAATAAAATTAAAGCCAAAAGCCTCTTGGTAAATGTGTTCTATGTTAAAGCCTTCAGAATCAGAGTTTCCACAATGAGGGCAAATTCCTCTTTCGAGGAGAATAAGACTCCAGAGAGAAAAGAAGGGAAATCACATTAAGTATACTTTAGTTATTCTTCATTTAACATAATTTTTTTCGAATACTTTTTCCAATAAGCTACAGTGTCTGTGGAAGCATCCATATTTAAAAGGAGTCCAGTTCGGTGAAATCTGCAGCAGTATGGTATGATGAATAAATTTCAATTTCAATATACAGGCTGGAAAAAATTTAAGGGCCCTGGAGGGGAACTACCTTCAATCCTTTAGTTAGCTCATTTTACTGAAAGGCAACATTCCTTTATTTTTTAAAAAAACAAAACTGCATTCAAAGATCTTCTAAAATTTGCTTGTCTCACCCGGGAACTGAACCAAGTAAAAATGAAAAAAATAAACCCTCGCTATTTTATTATACAAATCGGTAGGATTATTGTTCAGGATAAAATTGTTCTACTAAACTAAAGTCTTACACTCATCTGTTGTACGAGGTACCCATGAAATTGAATATTTATTACAAGTTCTTTATTAACAATACCTAGTACTGTTCACTTGTAAAGTAATAATGATACGCCATTATTACACAATGACAGCACGGAATGAAAGCAAAACAAAACAAAATTTGAAATTCGAACGAATACTTTTATCGATTTTAAAAATGTTGAAAGTTATGGTTCGAACTTCAAATTTGTTGCTCCGCGTTGCAAAAAAAATACGTTCCTTTTTTAAACTTTTCGTCAGTACGCCTAGTGCAAGAAGTAATTGTGCTCTGCATAGATTTATTATTACCATTTAACGATTTTCTTATTGAAGTCTTCAACAAGGTACTTAAGATAAATAACATTAGCAAGCTTGTACTTCATACAATATCTTTGGATGTAAGAGAGATAAGAAAATTATAACGTGTCATTTACTTGTTACAAGTGAACAGTACTAGGTATTGTTAACAAAGAACTTGTAATAAATATTTAATTTCATGAGTATCTCGTACAACAGATGAGTGTAAGACCAAATGTTTATTAGACAAATTTTATTCTGAACAATAATCCTACCGATTTGTATAATAAAATAGCGAGGGTTTATTTTTTTAATTTTTAGTTGGTTCGATTCCCGGGTGAGACAAGCGAATTTCAAAATATCTTTGAATGCAGTTTTGTTTCTTTTAAAAAATAAAGGAATGTTTCCTTTCAGTAAAATGAGCTAACTAAAGGATTTAAGGTAGTTCCTCTCCAGGGCCCTTAAATTTTTTCCACCCTGTATTTTTGCAATTGCTTATAATATAGGTAGGCATCAAATCATTGGCATTTTAAGGGTTAAAAAAGTGTTCATCCTTAAACACAATTTGTTTGATTTATTTGAAAACATATTTGCTAACTGAATATTTTTGAACTTCACATTGTTTCCTAATTTCCACCTCTGATAATAAATTATTTGCATCCACAACCAAATAAACAATTAAACATGTTTTGATTCGAGGAGTTTTTCTTCCTGATGAGGGGTTGAGCTAAAAGAAAAAATCAATAGCAAGAGTGTATGGCTGAGTGAAAAAAAGATTACCTAATTGGTTTCTTATTTGACTCAGTGTTAATTATTACTATCAGTATTCAATAATTTATTACCTACTATCAGTCTACCAAATAATTTTTGAGAGGAAAAAAGGCCTAAAAAGGGGAAAACTTAACTGAGGCGTGCGTGGGGAACTGAAACCATTTAATTAGAAACACTGACACTGACAGTCTAAATTTTACAACTTTGGGCTACGTTTCAAAACGTGTGATCTTCGTGCGAAATTTGACTCGTTTAAGAAAGAGGCAGAGCTATACTAGAAAGAGTAAAGAAGATCTGGTTTTGAAACGCTTGCGAGTGATTCCCGTGAGAAAAGCGTTTTAGAACGGTCTGGAGTAACAGGTCAAGTAAATACATAACCTCAAATCAAAATAAATAAATAAAGTAAAGTACCTAATAAAGAAGGAATTGAACCGATACCTATTGCTCTTAATATGGATGGCATTGCAACCTTTGCAATTGCAAGCCATAATCCTGTCGGAGCAGTTTCGAAAAATTTTCACCGTATTCGTACGGAAATTTAGAATTCTATTTTCAAAATTCGTCCGAATCCCGAGAAAACTCCGAAATAACAACCGTCAGGTGTATTTTAACGGTGCCCAGACAGAGTTAGAAATCGCACTTGTCAGTGCGATATTTACATTTCTCGAAAGCGTTTCAAAACACTTGGCGCAACTGTCAGGTAACAGTTCGTTTACCCTCGGGTCGATTTTTGAACGATGCAGGGTAAATTCGCATCGCTCCGAGTGATAACTACACGTTTCGAAACGTACCCTTGGTATTTATTTACATTTACCGGGCGCCACAAATTATAGAGGGATTGCCGGGCGCTTCGGAACAATACAGAGCAAATTTAGGAACGCAAAATTACTTATTTTGAATTTTCTCTGTACCTACCTATTATACTAAAAAAATGTGAAAGTAAGAAAACGAAATTATCTCAGACTATTTGTGAGTGCTAAAGCTTGTAATTCACGTTTAATTCAACTAATCCATTTTGTTAATATTCAAGTTGCATAGTTTGGTTATATTTGTAAATAACCTCAATTTTTCTATACACAAACACTATTTTATTAACTCACAGATATCGCACCTACCTATATATCCATAGACCTAGATCATTGTTTTATTTATCAATAAGAAAAATGCCTAAAAGAAAGCAAGTTTCTATTCCAGAAGTTGATAAAAAGTACAAAGTTGACATTGCGATGCAACACATAAAAATAGCTAAACATTTGAATTCACAATTAAATAAAATTAAATTCCTGCATAACATAAAATATGTCTACAACCCCACAGTCTATGCTAGTAAAAGCTATGAAAGTTACATAGAAAAATATTGTAATTCTCCAAAGAAAGTTATTTTCTTGGGCATGAATCCTGGACCTTGGGGTATGTCCCAGACTGGTGTATGTACTTATTTGTTACTTTGGTTGGGGTGTAGATAAAGGGGCACCATGGTGCCCCCTTACCGACACTGACCATTACTTTATAAATTTATGTTTTCATATCTCATACATAAATTGGCAGTGGCGTGCACAGAACTTTTTGCTGGAAAAGCAAACAATTGGTCAAGAACAACAATAAAAAAAATATGAAAAAATTTAAATATCACTGAAAAAAAAAAATTTGTATGACGCCAGGGTAGACAATGTCTACCCTAGAGTGAAAATTTCCTATACAAACTTTTTTTTTTAAAGTGATATTTAATTTTTTTATATATTTTTTATTGTTCTTGACCAATTGTTTGCTTTTACAGCAAAAAGTTCTGTGCACGCCACTGTAAATTGGCTAACCATTTGATTATTTCCTATCAGCTACGCACTTCATATTCTTATGTTAAAAGTATTTAGGTATGTATGTTTACTAAATACATTACCCTATAATGTCAACTTGCGGAGACCAGAAGCTTTTCCCTCCCCTAAATTAGTTAGGAAATAATCAAATGCCCTTCCGTGCAAAATGCACACATGTTCCACCAACTATTATTACGTCCCAGCATGTAGGGTCACCATACTTTAGGCACAATAATGAACCCATAGCTTACTGAGACAAAATACTAATTCAAGACATGCTTTGTCAACATTGAAGTGAGGCCGGTTTCAAGATGTGTATGAACACAAAACTGTCTCCCTTTTTGCCTGCTTCAGCCATTACAAGGAGTGCACTCTGTCTTGCTATTTTATTTGGTCTGGGACAACTTAATGTTAATTCTGAAGCATGCAGACTAACATAAATGTTCGTTACAAGATAACTTGCCTTGCCTAAGCTATTAAACGTGCTCCCTCGTTGCCTGTTTTCAAAAGATTACTTAAAAATCATTTTCTTTCTTTGTAAATGTTAGTAAAATCCCTACTCCTGCCACTAATATTCATTTACTTTTGGTTTACGTATTATAGTATTTATTTTTGTTATATATTAGTGTATATATTTATCGTATTATATGTATTTGTATGTACAATGTTATACTTGTGTATTTATTTTAGGTATTTTGCTATCCATTTGATTATTATTATTTATTTTGTGCACCACCTTCGCGTTATTTTTTCCAACGATTAATTTCCACCCAAAGGTTGTCTGGAAGAAATTGCTATAAGTGATAAGGCCGCCATTTGTTACCTTCTCTCATAAGTTTGTTCTTTTACCTTATTTTATTAACTTTGGTGTACAATAAAGAGTATTTGTCTTGTCTTGTCTTGTCCTACCTGTGACCTCTGAACTTGTGATCAAGATGTTGGAACTACTATAGCACAGAAGTATAGCCCCATGGAGAAGATTAATAATATTAATGAGTTAATCATAAAAATATATAAAGACTGTAAAATGTATGTCATAACACCTACTAGAGGTATTTTTTAGATGCCTGTACATTTTCTTAAAATGCTGATATATTATTTGAAGAGTACAGGGAAAAAACAAGGAATGTCACATCGTAAGGAAGGGCTAATAAATGTGTAAACAACAAAAAAAAAATTGTTCTCGTATTAAAAGGCAAAAAGAGTTTAGCGAAAATGAACAAGCAATCTTATTTTACCAAGTGAAAAAAATAAACATATCTAAATTATCCCCACATTTATTTTAGCCCGAAAATAAAAGATCTGTTAAAGTTATTTATACATTTATTCTAGCCCTTCCTTACGATGTGACATTTCTTGTTCTTTCCCTGTACCCTTCATTTGATAACCCAAATTGATGTACAGTCGTCGGTGGCAGGTCTCTGTTTTTTTGAGTCATGCTGCAGGCAGACACTTCACCTTTCTGTGTACCTACCATTTTTTGACAAAACCCTAAAATTCTTTACAGGTTCCATTTGGAGATGTTGATATAGTAAAAAATTGGCTTCAAATAGAAGAACCAGTCCAAAAACCAATTAAGGAGCATCCTGCTAGACCAATCTTCGGGTTCTCATGTAAAAAATCAGAAGCAAGTATTTATGTTGTGACGGCTGTCTTAACTCTTACCAAATATATTTAACAAATAAGGTTTTAAAGTTATACAATTTACTTTCAGGTGAGTGGCAAACGATTCTGGGGTCTAATGAAACAAATATGTACTGATGCCAGAACGTTTTTCAACAATTGTTTCGTTTACAATTATTTGCCACTTCAATTCATAAGTGCTACTGGAACAAATTTACCTCCAACTACTTTAAAGGTAAATATGTAACGATGAAACCATTGACGTAAATAAAAGGCTTCGCTAACCAGCAACTGAAGCACCCATACAGAGTATGCCGATCCGCTTGTTCGCACGAGCTCGGCACGCACACATTTACATCATAGTATGCCAGTTTCCATAGTAAGTCCACTCACATAGAAACCGCCGCCATTGTTATCCTTCAATAGCTGCTTAGCTGCGACTTTGTCCGCCTTTTTTTTACGGCAATGAAGGGAACCAATTTAATCTCTTGAGCCACAAAATTTGCCATAAAGCGGGCATAATCTGAAGCCCAAATAGGGTTATCATTTCGAAATTGAAATATACTGACAAAATCCCGACATTTCAAAAAAGTTCAGACGTTTTAGTCACAAAATAAATAATAAATCCCACGCGCATTGTTGCACACGCAGATGACTGATCAATTATTTAAAACTTGATATTTAAACATTTCTTTTTTGCGGCAACCGCTAGACAGACAAATATTGTGTGGAAAAAAAATTCCTCTGGCCTGGATTTGAACCTGCAACCTCTTCAACAAAGCTCAGGAGCAAGAGCAATTGGCTTGTAAGTAAAAGGTCGCATGTTCATATCCTGAACCGAGGAATTTTTTCACCAAATGATTGGTCTTTTCCATATAAAATTAGTTTTATCGAGGTTTTTTGTATGGGGACAGACAAACGTAAAAAAACCACCCAAGTGCGAGTTGGGCCTCGCTCTTTTAGGGTTCCGTACATATGACCAATTATTTCAAACTAGATATTTGTTTTATTTTAGGTAATGAACTAATTTTGTCAAGACATAAAAACTGCAAAATTAAGTTGGTTGAGTATTCGGGGACGTAAGCGTAACCCTAAAACTACATTATAAATCAAATTTTTTTTCGGGTCCATTTTCATGTATGAGGCCCCCCTGAAAAATAATTTAATTACATTCTAAATTCAAAATTCTGTTTTTGGTCAACATTTTACACAACATATAAAAATTTCAGATTTCTATCTCATTCCGTCTAAGAACTAGAGACCCGTGACATACGGATAGACAGACAGACCGACAGAGGAGTGACATTAATACGGAACGCTATAAAACCCTACGTTTTCGAGGTTTTTTGTATGGGGACAAACACCACTTGGGTTTCAATATTTTTTATTATTTGCTGTGATAGAGGCCATAGTTAATATGTACTCTGTGAAAATTTCAACTGGCTACCTAAATAAGTAAGACAGACTTAGTAATAGGGTCTCGTTTGGCACCCTTCGGGTACACGAACCCTAAAAATAAGGCAGCGAAGTGTGACACACACACTTTCGGGATTCGGGATTTTGTCAGTATAATGTTATGTATATGTGTGTAAAAATCTATAATAAATTGCCAAACGATTTTAAAATTTTGCCACATCCCTTGTTCCATAGAAAGCTTAAAGATTTTTTACTAGATAAATGTTTTTACACGGTCAAGGAATACCTAGGATACAAATAAGTATAAATATTATTTGATTATGACATTTATAATATAAAGAACACTACATACGTTTTTTCATTGTAACTAGTTTGATATTCCTACGATTGTTTTGTTCCAACTTCAAGTTTTTTTTTTTTTTTTACATATATCTTGACATTTGTTCTTATTTAATTGACATACATATTTTATAATTATAATTACTCTCAATTTGTTTTTTGTTAGTGCATGATTTAAATATACAACAAAATATTTGTACGCCATGACATGGTTGAATTTGTTGGGACTATAATTATATGTAACATCCATTGTAAACCCGAATTCTCACAAATAAACGATTTACTTACTTACTCACTGTAATAGTGCAGCGTCAAATTGCAATCCTCTAAATAAAATACTGAACTTCCGACAAAAATGCAAACTTAGCGACAACTACTTATATTCTAACCATAGATTTAGTATTTACTCTATACTACATCTATGATTCTAACTTACTGACAGTTACGCAAAACTTAGTACTTACATCCAAGAAATTCATTTGAAAGCATTGTTAGGCGCCAGCTTTTAATTATTACCAATGTATATATTCCGTGAAGTCCCTGATTATATTACATCATCACCATCATCAATACATACATATCTACATATAATCACGCCTGCCTCCCAGAGGGGTAGGCAGAAGCTACAGATTTCCATCTGCTACGATCCTAACACACCTCTTTCGCGTCTTCAACATCCATCAATCTAGTCATATAAGCTCTTCTATTCCCAAGGGCGTAGCAATGATTTTTTTCTGGGGGGGGGGGGCCAGATTTAATTATCATATATTAGCATCGATGATAATTAAATCATATATCATAATCGTAGGATGACGTTTGACCTCAACTGACCTTGTACCTCAGTGAGAGCGGGAATATTTAAAAATGACATCACAAGTTTAGAAGGCTTTTGTTTTACGTATATTGCTGATGTATTTTGGTTTTATTTAGGTAAGTAATATTTTACTTTTATTCTGGGGTGGGCCGGACCCACCTGCCCCCCCCCCCCTCCTTGCTACGCCAATGTCTATTCCGGGTACTTTTGACAATCACAATATTTACTTGTACATCATTGAAATCTTCGAGGGTGTGTCAGAAAACTGTAATGGATAGGTATATGATCAAATAAATAACAGAGAAAGTGAGAGACATTATTATGGGGTAAATAATAAAAAGGTTTGCATGATTGATTGTCTTATCGACGCTCTCATCAGGCGGCGGTAGTGGCCACGCCTAAAGCCCACAAATAAATAAAACTGGCCAAGTGTGTGTCGGGCCACCCGCTGTTTTGGGTTCCATAGTTGTCATAAACATATATTTACTACCTGTTTTACTTTATGTAAGCACATATTACCATCATTTTTTTCTTATTTTTCGGTCCATCAGTTTTGGATATAAGAGGGGGGACATATATATTTTTTGTGATTTAGAATTTTACATGCAAGTAAATAGAGCCAAACTATATATTTTTACAATCCTCTCTTTAATATCTTCACTTCAATTTGATATCCATATTGTATTTTCATAAAATATTTTTTATCTATTTTTTTTTTGGTTTGTCATTTGTTTTAATTTTTTTATCGTTATTGTTTTCCTGTAATTGACTAGTTATGACCTATAATCGACTATACTTTTTGATCAAAATGTAAGCTAGGTTTGTAGTTATGGCTTGTAGAGTTAGGAGCTTGGCAACATTTACATGAAATGTTTTTGGTGGGATACAACTTGCCTTGGAGGTCAAACCTAACTTCCCGCCAGATCTTTAATATTATCTTTATTTCAAATTAATACAATGTAATACTTTTATCACTTAATCCATAGCTAAGCAGCTCAGTTAAGATAATATGTTTTTCATTTGCAGCAAAACGAACAAGAAGAGCTGTTTGCAATATGTGATAGAGCTCTCCAGCAAGTTATTGAGTTATATCAAATCGAAATTGTAGTTGCCATCGGGAAATTTGCAGAACTAAGGGCTAAAAGTGCTATAAAAGAAAATAATATCAAGGTAGGTACCTATCGAGCTTTAAGTGAATATTATGATAAATAGTTAATTTCACTTGTAGGTACCATAAAACAATTTATTAATCTAGTAATTGGGTTATCATTATTCAATATCTTTATTTATTATGTAGGTATGGTACAATATATTGTATACTTACTTACAACGACGTTGGTATAGAATGTCGTTGCTTACTTATAATAAATAAAGATATTGTCATCATAAGAGCCGTATTTTCTACGCACAGACGACGCGATTCTAACGCGAACCACACGCGCGTTCTGGCTAAATTTATATGTACATATATACATCATAAACGGCCAAAAATAAATAAGTATGTGTGCCTAACGGCCACATATATCTAAACACGCTTAGAGTCCAATAATATGTGAGCATATGTCAAAATCAAAATTTCTCTACACTAACTGACTCAATAATTTGTAAGCAACGATCTGTTCAAAAATATGTGTACAAATTAGGTTACATTAATAGCTAACAAAGCTACAGAGTATTTGAATTTAGAATTTTCGAACGTGTCATATCATATATGAGATCTTACAACGTCCACCATGACGACGTTGTCATATCTTGCCATGCAAAGGTTCTCTTCGGATTGTTTATTATTTTAGTTGATTATTTATTATTTTAGAGAATTCAAAAGTTATAGATAGAACATGATTAAGCTGTAGACATAGGAGCCTAATTACTGTGAGATACGTCGTACTATTTGAATAAATATGCACAAATTAATTGAAAAACTAGTAGGTATTGATAAACTTTATTTTTTTATCAAAGACCTAAAATCCTACAGATGGGACTGAACTGGAAGTAGGTTTAGGTAACTGTTTTCCATATTTAGTCAATCCCGCTTGGTGTTTTTCTAGCTTAGTACAGTACTTAAATAAAAATATGTTAGTAATAATCATACGACTTTTGATAATGATAATAATTAGCATTTTTTATTTATCAATATATAATATAATATAATGAACAGAAAATCACTTGTACTATCCCACAAATTTATTTAATACTTCCTGACCGGTTTCGCCTTTATGGCATTATTAAAGGAATTAATATAAGATCTTAATTACACAATAAATAGTTTACATCAGCCAGTGCGATCAATGACACTAACACATTTTTGTAGTGAGGGTAATAGTTAACTTATCCGTTCTAGTAGATACAAACAGAAAAACTTTTTGCCTAAGAGTGGGGAATTTTAAATTCATGTTATGTAAATATAAAATCAAATTGTTATTGTAAATAAATTAGAGTTGATTAAAACAAAATAATAAAACAATAAAAATAATTATAATAAAGTCATTAAATTTCAAATTATGTAAAAATGTTTGCATGCAATGTCAATTTATAAAAGTTAAAATATTGTAAAAGGGGGGATCTATTATTGTCAAGTTGATGGTTTAGAATCGTGTCTTGGTTGAGAAGTACTAATTTATTGATTTCAAGGGCTTCTAAAGCATTCAGTTTTTTGCCTTTATTACAAATGTGAAGGGCTTTGAAATATATAATGATAATAATTATCAAAAGTCGTATAATTATTATTAACATATTTTTATATAATTATAGACATCCTACAATGTGTTGACAGCGTTTGTATGGAGGTTTGCGCGTAACGTCGCCTCTTAAATCTATAAAACATGTATTATTAAATTGTTTCAGATAGTGTGCATTCTACATCCAAGCCCACAGAGCAAAGCTGCAAATAACTGGAATGTTGACGCACACAAACAATTAATAGATCTAGGCATAATCCCGTATTTGACAAACCAAATAATTTAATCATAAAAGTTATGAATTTTATGCACAAAGCACTGGAACGAGCTTCAGAAGCACTTGAGGCCCAGGAAGTGCCAGTTGGTTGTGTTTTCGTTGTTGATGAACGAATAGTTGCCGAATCTAGAAATTGTGTCAATGAGACGCGCAATCCCACCAGACACGCAGAAATAAACTGCATTGATTTAGTTATGGACTACTGTGTTACCCATAGTGTTGATTTTGAACAGTATTTTAAGAAGATAAGTGTCTACGTCACTGTTGAACCTTGTATCATGTGTGCTGCGTCACTTAATAATCTTGGTGTAAAAGAAGTTTTCTATGGCTGTGCAAATGATAGATTTGGTGGCAAAACTGTCATGGATATAGCTAGTTTCTATGAGCATAGCTACATTTTGTTTGGGAATATGCTAGCGGATGAAGCAATGGCTTTGCTTAAACAATTTTATAAAGGAACAAATCCACTTGCACCAGATGCGAAAAGTAAAAAGAAATTGAAGGATGATTATAAAGTTTGATTATTTAATTTCTAAAACTGGTGTGTATACTTGTGAGTTGTGAGTACTTACCCAAAACAATTATAAAAGATAGTAATTATAAATAAAAGTAACATCATATTTGCTGAAATATTTTATTTTGAGACGATAAAATACAATCAATAGGTAGGTAGGTATATAAAAATTAAGTAGGATTTAAAAAGGTTAAAAGTAAATTCTTTAGGGCCCCCTTTTTTGTTGAATCGTTGTACAATTCAACAATCATTGTATCATTGATAACAATCAGTAATCCCGAGAAAACTAGATTCTTTGGCGCTATAGTCGTTAAATTTGGCAGTCGTCTCATATTCCGAGAAAACAAGAAATCAAACTAATTACCTATTTTTATTACTTATTATAGATCCCAGTCACGCACGAATACCACGAAAAACGTTCAAGTATTAAAAAAAAAAACATTGTCCTCAAAATATGTGAAATGTCCGCCGCATCCAAAATAGATATCGTAATTTCTGTTCAAATATAATGCATAAACTAAAAACTGATTACAAAAGCAAATGATGACAGTATAATAAAGAAAGACCCGAGACAACTTTGGATAGCTATCAAAAACACATGTGAAATACCCACCATCCTTAAAAAAGGCTGCGGCCACGGAGTTCCCTATACTCGCAAATAATCCAAACTCATCAATGAATGAATGCAACAATTTCTTCACCACAGTAGGAGAAATCTAGCAAAATGCCAAAACTGAAGCTTAACCTGTCTTGCCAAATTACCAACTTCTCCCGATTCTTGTACCTACCGTTGCAATTGAAATCAATGAACTCATACGATAATTAAAAATTGGGCAAGTGCGAGTCGGACTCGCTCACAAAAGGTTCTATAACACCACACAATACGGGTACGGAACCCTAAAAACTTTATGGTAAATAACAATAATGTGTAAAAATGTTAAATAATAACAAGTGACAGTATTCGAAAGTAAAACGGCGTCGTCGGTTGGTTTGCCTTGTCCATAGAGTAGATAGGCCTTGTCTGAAGCCGAATTGGGATGGAAAGATAATGATATTCGATTCTAGAAAGTTAATTAACTGGTTGACAATGTAGAGAAAATAGATAGCAATGAAATCGGTCTGTAAATAGATGGAGAGTTCTTATCTCCTCCCTTGTGAATGAATATGACTGATGCAACCCTTCCATGAGTAGGCTTAGATAACAAATATGTAACTAGGGTTCAACTTAACTGTTTATGGTATATTTTGAAAACAGGATTTTAAAGCCGTCCTTTCCTAGTGCACTGTACTTTTTAGGGTTCCGTACCCGAAGGGTGCCAAACGAGACCCCTATACAATATTAATAAGCCTCCGCTGTCCGTCCGTCTGCCACAAGGGTACCATTTTAGCGGCTTGTTTTTGTCGCCTCAATTATGCTTAGCATCTATAGTGTTGTTATTTTCCCACAGAGGAACTATGTATTTACCATATTTTTAGGGTTCCGTATCCGTATTGTGTGGTGTTACGGAACCCTTGGTGCGCGAGTCCGACTCGCATTTGCCCAAATTATTTACCCACTACCAAGTTAAAAGAAAAGCAAGAAACGGCTTAGCACAGCATTTTGTTGGCAGACGACCCACAAGCTTTGAGTTTTTTTTGTGACACCTGTTTAAACCAGTAATGAAAACTTGCATGATTTTATAAATCTGATTCTTCATGTAAAATTCTGTAAATGAATACCTATAGGTATACCCTTCCTAGGGTCTAGAAGCTTGTGACCACAGGTATGCCTACTAATTACCATGAGTTTTGCATATATTTTATATGAGAAATTGTACAGCTGTTTACGACAGGAACCAGAATTTCTCATACAAAATATTTTACGCAGTCGCTAATGATAACGTGCGCAAGAGTGCAAAACTCGTGGTAGGCCTGCAGGGCAGATAATGAAGTGAAGCCACAAATTTTATTGAAATTATTACAGATAAATGAAACTGCCATTTGGTAAAGGTATAGGTAGTTATTAATTAGTAATAATTATGCTCTACTTCTGTACATAGATAACATGTATCATTTATTTACACCATGGCTTGCTAAAAACATGCATTCTGTAATGGGTGTATGTTTTTAGATAATTATACTCCTAGTAGCCCAATTGTATAGAGGAGCTTGTTAAGCTAAAAATAAATTTAGACAGACTAATCTCACCACTGTATCAATAAAAGTGACATCAAAAGGAATATGAATTATGATAACTTTTGAAAATATTTCTACAATTATTAAATATCCACAAGGATATCACAGAAACTTTTCACTACACCTAATGGTTAAGATCTCACAATTTAATTTTGCAGTGGTAAATACCAAAAGAAAGTTTTGTACAATAAAAAGGGTGCAGTTAGGCAAGTAGTAGGTCCTTACAAATTAAATGCATAAATACAAAATGTGATCCCAATATAAATTAACAACGTACTTATCAAGAGACATATTTTAAACATGTACCTACTGGGAAATTATAATGTGAAATAATATGCTTACTTAATATTCTACAAAATACCTATTTAAACCAAATAATAATTACAAAATCTTTCATGTAGGTATCTATTTAAATGTTCATTTTGAACTGAGACTTCCTTGACCTGAGCTTAAAGCAGAGCTTTTACTTAAACTTAATAAATACATCTGTTCTTATGTCTATGAACAATTTCAAACTTCATCAATTTGTGATGACTCAATTATAGTTCTTATGTCTATGCACAATTTCAAACTTCATCAATTTGTGATGACTCAATTATACCGTGACCATTAACAACTGGATAATCTACTTCCACCTCGTCATGTGTGCCATTCTGTCCATTCATTCCATTGTGATTTTCAGCAGTTGGCTGGTTTTCATTCAATTCCTCTGTAGGATCATTGATGGGACTCCCTCCTCTACTGGAACTACTACAACTTATTGATGTAGAGGAACTATCACTTTCAGAATCTTCACTAGATGAACACTGTGATTTTTGAAGCAAATGTTCATTCTCAAGTTGCAATTTCTCATTTGCCAGTTTTAATTCAGAAATTAGATCTTCTTGATCTTTTAATCTCAAGATGTATTCTTGAATAGATGGTCCATCATTTGTACCTAATTCTATGGATGTTGCAGAAGTATCTTTGTCTGTAGTCATACTATCTCCTTCTATGCCTGAAGTGTCTCTTTCTGTGCCTGTAGTGTCTATATCATCATCATTGTCTGTATGTTTTGACTTTGAACGTTCTGTTCTTTTGACAAGTGTGTCATATTTAGCTTCAAGGAGAAGATACTCTTGTATCAATTCATTCTTTGACATGTTAGCTAGGCGTTCACTTTGTGCATCTTCATAAACACTTGAAAACTCTTTGGTAAGAAAGTCTTCTTCATCTTCAGGCAGGGAATAAAAATAATTTTCTTCAGAATCAACACTAAAACTGGAATCACGTGTACGAGCAGACGGTGTCTGAAGAATTTGAAAATCGTTTTCAGGTTCTGGCTTATGTATCTCCATCAGAAACTGGTTATTGTTGAATGGTGCTGGTGCATGAGTTTTGGCTAGAACCAGTTTACGAAATCTATTGTTTCTTTTAGTTTTATCATATCTCTTTCTATCTGGCCACGGCATCTTCATGAAAGGTTTCATTACCTTTCGTTTGGATTTCCCGCGCCTTCTTTTTTTCTTCACTGGTCCATCTATTGATTTTTGTTTTGCCAAAGTAATGGAAGAGGGCGCCACAACAGCTACTGAACAAGTTCCGTCGCCATCTTTCATTTCTGCAACACTATTTACTTCCATTTGCACACTATTTACAGCCACAATGGTTTAAATTTCAACTGTTTTTATTACGAATGGAATAAGTAAAATGGCTATTAAATGTGAAAGGAGACACTCAGATCACTTCGCGAGCTAAAATTACTTTTCTTCTATCCCAACTCGATAATCTTCAAGCGAGAAAACGCTATTGTGCGCCATCTTGTGTTGTCAGTGCTGCCACCCTCTGATTTTTTTATATCCCCTAAATCATTGTGAAAATCCTCAAAATATGATACATTTCAGACTTTTTCCCCCTGAGCATTTTATTTAGACGTAAAACGCCGTTTAAGGTTAACTATTGTTAAATTAACTACAAACTTTGTCTTTACAAAGTCTCTTTTAGCGTCCACTTTTAAAACTTCAAAGTCAAATGAAAACTCCACCAAACGTTCCGATACACACATTTTAGATATAGGTACATCCGGAACAATTTCTAAATAACTCGTGGCCCCTGTGACCAACTTTCCCCTAAAAATACCCTGAACAATAATTTTATACCCAAAATAATCCCCTAAACATTGAAAATATTGATAAATAATCATGAAAAAAGTAAAAGTGATACATGTTAACAATTTTATGAAATCTTTCTTAATAAACAGGTTAATCTAAGGGATGAGCAGCTTAGACGGTTGGTGCTAAACATAATGAATATTTCCTAAACATGAAAAAATACCTTAAATTTACGGGAAAATGTCCTAGTATGAAATCACCATCTCTTCTTTTTATTTAGTTTTCATTTTCCCATTTAAGTAGAAAGGCAAAGGGGACTTTGCTCATACAGCCAGGTTGAGGTTATAGTAATATCTGTTTCTAGCCACTATTTTCTTAAATAATATCTTCTAATGTTGAGGTCTATCCTGTCGAAGTTGCTTGGTGCTGTCTTAGTCACTGTCCCGTCGTTTCCCCTATAATGATAGCCTTATAACACGAATACCACTGGGTTAGGGAAAACACACGAAAAGGCACAGCGTGCACTTTTGTTCCATTGCACCACACTGGTTACAACGATTTTAATACACAATATTCTATCATTATTGTTGATCAAAACACCCAAAATTCAATTTTTATTTCAACAAATCCAAAATTGACACAAATATCACTTCGCGCCTTTTTTCCATAAAATTTATTCTGAGAAAATATATATAAGATAGGTACTATCCTAATATAATATATAGGATATAGGTACTATCTATGCTGGTTCTTTATCTGAGTATCTATGATTTAGCCAGTGTGAAATATCTGTGAATTGTCGCGTTTAACAGAAGCATCGCTGCAGTGATGAACTGTGTGCAAAAAGTTATAATATAAACGACCATTCCTTAAATGACTTTCACATTCACTTTCAATCTGATGCTCTCTGCAACGTACTTTGACAGTTAATAGAATCTGGCGATAGATGTGTGTTTATGTGTTAAACGTAGAGCGAGTAAAACGTTAAATGACAATTTTTTTACCTGCAACGATGCGTGTCTGTTAAACGCGACAATGAGCCCGTTCCCTGCATTGAGATTTTTATGAAAATCAATTGTGTTTAAAACGCTAAAAATGTATCCAATGTAGCTGATTCTGAAGGCTTTAATTTTAGTTTTAGTGCTGTCAAAACTAAAATTATTCCAAAGCAATTTAGCTTCTGTTCCTAGCGTTTAAGGACTATTTTGCAACAAACGAAATTTAGTTGTGACAGCACTAAAACTAAAATTAAAGCCTTCAGAATCGGCTTTATTGACACTATTACTGGCGGCACCCTCCCCTCCCCCCTTACAATAGCACAATTATATTTATGGCAACATCGACTTAATGTGTCAAATCAAGTCAAATGTCATTCCGTTTTTTCGTTTATTTTATTAGTATTATGTAATTAATACAGTTTGATAAACAGTGTGCGATGGCAGATGATATTTTATTCGAATTATTACATTCTGAAATCATCAATTATGCTTTGGAGCAATCTAAGGACAAAGGTGACAACAATAAAAAGGTAACTGCATAATAATCACTAGGATGAAAATCATTTATTTAGTTTAGCTTTATGTTGTTCCTAAATGTAATTTTGTTTCAGGAGGTGGACCTATCAGTTGTTGAGTACATAGGTTTTGCATCTGGATACAAAGTAATGGAGAGACTGACCAGAGAATGGCCTCGATTCAAAGATGAATTAGATACAATGAAATTCATCTGTACTGATTTCTGGACTTGCATATACAAGAAACAGATTGATAACTTGCGCACTAACCATCAAGGTGTATATGTGTTACAGGACAATTCTTTCAGATTCCTTACTAACTTCTCAAATGGGCATCAATACTTGGAATATGCTCCACGGGTAAGCCTATATTTCATATTGTTATTAATTAGCGGTCAGTGTCAATAAGGGGGCAAATACTGGTACTTTTTCCTCAGTGCCCCTTTATGTACGCTCCAATTGGAACACTTATAATAAATTCCTTTTAATTAATGGTGTCAGCTGGGACCAAGGAGTGCTGGTTTTGCCAATTTCTGTCGCATTATAAATATAATATTATAAATGGGATATTTGTAAATGGATTATAAAAATAATGGTTCCCACTTTAAGAGACTTAGCTTTCAAACCAATACTTTGCACTATTTTATTAATACTTTCAATATAAATTAACTTTAAAAATAATGGTTTCCACTATTAGCTTTTTATAGAAAACCAGCGCAGAAGAGAGTCGGTAGGTGAGATATGGCGAGCCGCGGCATCTAGTGGAGTGACCGCCATACATAACCTTCGTGGTTATTTTTTATGACAAATCCCGAAATTGTTATAATGCAAAATATTAATTTTTTTTGGAAAGTCTAATTAAGTCTTATTTTAGTGAGCTTTACACTTTTTGTTTTGTATTTTCCATTAATTTTTTAAGTAAGTTTAAATGTGTCCCGTTATACATTAATTGCAAAAAAAGAAACACTTGTATTGTTGATTTATAACAATCCAACAAGATTAAAAATACAGAGACACCATTATGCTAGCTGGCAAGTGGTGTCATATACTGGATTGCCCCAAAGAGAGGTTACTGAAATGTAATAAAATAGAATAAAGTTTACATATGAGGGTTGTTATAACTTGGTCACTTTTTTTTGTCTCTTGTGTTTAAGTAACAATGGAAAAAATTAATTACGTGTGCTCATCAAAACTTGACAACATAGACAAAACAGCCCGGGGTACTGCAATCCTATTGGCCCTACCAAGGTCATAAAATCCAAACAGCACTATTTGAAGTTAAACTCCTGGTCTACAGCATTATGTAGCTTACAATATAGAGATTCCAATACTTCCCTTTACAAAAAATTCCACAGGAGGTAAATATGTGTAGTTATGCACCGCAACTATTAAGCATGACGTAGAAGAATTAATGCATCGATTCATAACCGTAGATGTAACATGGATCAATCACTCACACCAGAGACCAAGAATCACTTGAAACAGTAGTTTCCCCAAGCGGATCGAAGCCGAAGAAGGCAAATACGACCCTATAAAATCATGGCGTCAGTTTATTGGGATGCACACAGCATTCGGGAACATTATTTTAAAGGGATCAGAAAATTTAATAAACATTAGACTAAGTGTGTAGAGCTAAATGGAAATTATGTCCAAAAAAAAGTATATTTAGCGAAAAAAAATCTCATTGTAAAAGTTACGAACTTATTGGACCACCCTTATATTGTTAATACATACTGTGTTGTATAATATTTTATTTTTGTCACCATGCAAGTGCTTTTGCTTTGAACTTTTGTCTCTTTGTTTCAGTATGTTGCTTACACTTGTGGCTTGATCAGAGGAGGCTTGGCAAATCTGTGCATCAACAGTGTGGTTACTGCAGAAGTTCAGTCAATGCCGTCTTGCAAATTTCACATACATGTGCAAAGAAGCTAACTTATTTTATTCTAAAATGAAAATATAATATACATTTATCAGCCAATATATTGCTATACTACAATTTAAAAAAAAACTTTTTATTTTCTCCACGAAATTGGCTTAGCACGTCCA
Organism: Ypsolopha sequella; assembly: GCA_934047225.1. NCBI lineage: Eukaryota > Metazoa > Arthropoda > Insecta > Lepidoptera > Ypsolophidae > Ypsolopha > Ypsolopha sequella. The sequence continues at coordinate 11,146,262 of OW203991.1, forward strand.
TATATTACAAGGACATTATTGAAGAGACCAATGTAACACAGAACAATTGTAATACTGAAGAGAAGTCTATCCATAAAGCCTCCTTTAAGATATACTGGTTTACCATCATCCACCTGTGGAACAAAAATATAAAATAATTTAGTGATTTTATATATTTCTGTTTGGATGTGGTTGATCTATACTGGGTGTTAATTTGATAACCATTTTCCTGCAAACAGGGTGTTCTACCCATTAATATGAACATCTTCTTTTACTATGGGGCCTACAATGAAATCGCGAAAAATAAATCAGCTGTTCCACATGAACGTAAAATTCTGTTCCATAGAAAAGTAACCTACCTACTCGACCAAAATGTATGAAAGAGCCGATTTTGTTTTTTCGATTTCAGGGTTGGCCCCATAATAATAATAAACACTTTATTGCACACAAAAATACAGATTAGAATTAAGAGAAATACAGGGCAAAGGCGGACTTATTTCCAAAAGAAATTTCTTCCAGTCAACCATAAATGACAGCGATGAAGAAACATTATACATTGGCTTATTGAAATTTAAATTGAGTGCATAAAGAGTGATATAAATATGTATGTAACTATAATAAATATAATAGTCAACAAAAGTATACCTAACTACCTAACCCCATAGTAAAAGTTGTTCATGTTAATGGTTAGAACACCTTGTTTTAATCTTAACCCTTTATTAAGGAAAAAAGTTTTAATCTTAAAAACCCGCTCCGAATCGTACTTCATACATATCTAAAAACCATAATAACTCGCGAAAGTGGAACAATTCAATCAAATAAATTTTAGGTTTTCATTTAGACGGTCAATAGGAAGTGGTGTATGTCCCATTTTTTCAAAAACATCGCGTTAAAGACCAGAAAAATATTTAAAATAATGGGTTTTCGCCCTAAAATCGAGTACTTTTAAAAGTCTTCGTTAAGTGACTTATGAACATTTAACAAGCAAAATAAGCACATACACCACTTGGAAGTATCATCAATATTCTAGTTAATTAAAACAGAACAAAAAATAACAAGTAATCGAGGCACAATTAAGGTATTCGGAAATAATTATTATTTCCAACGCAAAGGGCGAGTCTCGCTCAGCACAGTTCGAACGGGACGTGGGGCAAAGCGTGAGGCGCTTGTTTAGATCAGCCAGCCAAATATGCGCTTTATTGTCGCGATACGTCTCGCTTCGCATCGGACTTGGCGTCGTCCTGCACCGGGTTCTTAACAAGCTGTATATTATGTCAAAGGACACATAATGTCATTTGAAAGAAGAGTCAATTTTATGTGCTCTGTGGACTCAATTACGTTAAATTGTACCCACCTATTCTTCTCGTCAAATCCTTTTTTTTATACCTACCCATATCAAGGGGGGTTTGTATATAAATAATAAATCGTCATCTTATGGCTTTAACGTTTTCCAGGTCAAGAAAGTGCCTTTGATCTCAATTTTTTTTTTAATAAAACTGACAATCCTGCACTGCCTTTGTACTGGACTCGGCCTTTTTTTAACATTTATGTTTTGTTTTTGGGATGTTTGCTTACCTGAAATTTAGCTTGAAGTTTTTTAAATTTTTCCAGGCTCCTTGATTTATTTACAGATGTTGTATGTATTGTACGAGAAGTAGTTCCTGCCACCTGAAATAATAGATAAGCAATGAACTCTGATCATATAGTACAGGGGCGCGTTCATAAACTAGGGGTCGCGACACGGGTTCTATTGTCATCTCTGTCGCCCGCGTTTAAAATTGTATACGCTATCCTGCTGTCAGTGTTGGAACCTGACGAAAGTTTTAATTTATGAACGGCGGTCTGGGGTCTCCAAACTACGGCTCCCTCTCCGTACATGTCCGGTTTCTAGCACCCTATTAATTAGTTTATTTAAAATTCACAAAATTATAATAACAACGTTATGTTATTTATGATATATCAAAACTCATAAGCGATATTAAGAGAAACGTTATTATCATGCGTTTTTGTCTAAAAGTGGCGTTAATATAAAGATGTTATTTATTTACAACCCTATATCAAGATCTGCGCACAGCACGCGCTTCGACTAACTTCGTCTTGCTCGAAATACCCACCAAAATTGCGAACTGCAGAAGAGATAATAAAGCCAATTCTGAAGGCTTTAATTTTAGTTTTAGTGCTGTCAAAGCTTGAAATTGTCCAAAGAAATTTAGCTTCTAATCCTAACTCTTAAGGACTATTTTGTATCGAAAAAAGTTTAGTTTTGACAGCACTAACACTAAAATTAAAGCCTTCAGAATCGGCTACAATATGTCAGTGTCCCGCTAGTCCCAACACGAAAATTTGTGCGTCAAAACTACAGTATGTTGGTATGATGAACTATCAAGGTCTTGGCCCTCGGGACTAAGTGGAGAAATCAGTGTGACCCTTAGACTAAAAAGTTTGGAGACCCCTGATATAGTAGTTTAAAACCCAAGTAACAATTTTAGTTGTAGAAAGGTCTCAGATAAGTTCATATAACATTTTTATAAAATATTTCAAAAAATGTCTGAAATCCAGATTAACCTTCTAATATACTCCTGATGGTCAAAAGGGCCCGTTGTAATAATCTCCGGCAGATCTAATTCATAACCTAGATCAGATTAGGAAAACCTAAAGGCATACTTCTAAACCTAGATATGCCCATAAAATAACTATTTTATTATCCCACCAGATACAGTAGGCATAACCTAATTAGAACCTTTATGAAGTCTTACTTTAATTATGAGATATTCACGAAGAAGTATTGACTGCAGCATTCTTATTCAAGAATTATTGGTTATCGTTAAGCCACAGCAGAAGCTTGTTAGCGAGTTTTTAAATTTCCTAAGACCCATGCCAAGGATTATTGGATATTGACTAGTAAATTTTAAAATAAAACATTATAGAGAAATGGTAACCAATAAGTTAAAACTTGTTTTTCATAACAGACAATGGTACCGATTCGGTGGAGCAAATCTTAACTTGTTTGACAGGACTAAACTTAATTTAAGCATTCTGTCCTTGTCTTTTCGATAAAGAAAGAAAAAGACAGGACGCTTAAAATAAGATTAGTCCTGTCAAATAAGTTAAGACGTGTTATGCCGAATCGATACCATTGGCATAGTAAAACCAGAACAGTAGTTTATCTTCAACCAAAGGTACATTGCGCGGCTAATATGTGTGCGTGCTAGTACGCACGAACTACAGTACGCACACAACAGCAATATCTCGGTATGCAAGGCCGGTGCTAATTGGGGGCACGCCGCGGTCGCGCTCAGTCAAGTCTCTCAAACAAGCCGCCACGCCGCGCGCCGCGCGTCACCGACCAATTCAAGTATGTCGACAGTACGCAATCGAACATATTGTACTGTCTTCGGATGCCTCAATAATAATTCCTCAAATCCAGAATTATAGTTCAAACTCAATACCTACTCAACAAGAAAGGTGAATAAGAATTGATGGTATATATAAATAATAATGTGAAATGTAAACCGTATTTTCTTTGTTCACATTTAACATAGGTCCTATGATCATAACTGTGCTATGTTTGTTAATTATTCAAGGTGTTTTTAAACGTGGAGCTGATATGGTTTAAATCGCAAAGATTTTTTAATTTTAGACTAGGAGCCAATGTTTGATTAGATACTTAATAGTAGTTTATGCTACAAGGGCGCAAAGGAATAAATTACGAGGACGATTTAAAACACGAGCGTAGCGAGTGTTTTAAACGTAACCGAGTAATTTATTGCTTTTACGCCCGTGTATCATACTACGTTTTTCAATGCATAGTGTGAGGAAATGAAAACAAATATAATCTCGTGAACTTTAAATTATGATTGGCTCAAAAGGATTGTATCCAGAGCCGTTAAACAGTGGGAAAAAAAAGTATAACATCTATGGTACACAGGAAAGGCTGCAGGTTAGCCAACCATTGCAAACAAATTTAAAAAAATAATAATAGTAAAGCCCTAGGGCAAAATAATCGACTTTCTGTTCGGTTTTGATGCATAAAAAGTGGGCCTTTACGAGCACATACATTGAAAATTTTATTATGTACTCTAATGAATTTAACTGATTAATTTAGGTAACAATCACAAAGATTTTTAAGCAAAGGCATCGCCAGAGGGGGCAAGATGACATAAATTGTAGGTAAAATAAACTCATTTTAAGTTTTTCAGATAATCTTCTTGTGTTCCTCGCGAATTTTTCGACTACTTTGTTATTAAAATCTCAAAAGTTTTTCGAATCTCTAGGGGGGGACAGCTACCCCCTTCCCCCCTTTGACGATGCCCATGTTTTTAAAGTAAAGTTCAGGAGCCAATATTTTTTCTTACAATAATTAAGATAAGCAAGTAATATTTCTTTATGAGTTATAGTGTCTATATGTTTATTATGTATGATATGAATGTATGTTTGTTTGTAGTAGGTATGTATGTTTGGATGTTGCATTACATCGTCGATTGATAGCTCATTTGTCATAATCGGCTTCAAAACATTTTAAGTATTGATTTTTTATTAGCTACGAACAATGATACAAAACTAAAAGAAGGGACAACCCTGCAAAAGTAGGTATTTAAGTCTCGTACGGGGCGTGAGTTAAACTACTTTTCTGGTTTTACTATGCCATTGGCTTCCATTTTGTAATTTATACTGCAAGGTGTAACTCCTTGAACTTGGAACTTCATTCCAATGTTAATAAATGCTCTTATACTAGTTCCACTATTCTATTTCGTCTATTTGCCATCGTTGGGCTAATTAGACTTTTATTAACATTCCATTTTGTAATTCTTATAATTTTATTATGATGTATTTTGTGTACAATTGGAAAATGTCAATCAAATGTCAACGCGTGCATAAATTCTATTGTGACTACCAAATTACTGTTGAATTATGGGATGATAAGCCTATGAAATACATGGACCCTCCATAATACGTAAATGTAAATTAATTTACGCACATATCAAAAAAATAATTTATTAAGAAAAGTAGGTACCTAGTTCCAAACTGACGTTTAATCATAACAAACGTAGGTACAAATTTACCATAAATTACTGTTTCCCGAGCATTCCCTAACCATACGTATCTACAAAATGCTACTTTTTTATCAAGCAGTTATTAAAAACGCTAATAATAATAAAGCATCAATAAAGTAGGTTCTGAAAGAATCGTATTAAGATATGGCATTGCGCTTTGAGTCATATTTAGGCATTCATATTAGGTTACTTAAAAATTACTTAGTTTTAACCTTTTCTGAACCACAGACTAAGTCTATGTCTGAACTTAAAAGTCACAAGACTTATAGCTCTGAAACCATCTGAAACTATAATGTTATTTTGGCCTATCGAAAACCTTTTTTAGGATAAAAAGGCATTTATCAAAACTACCGACAGAATGCTTGATCATGCATAGGTACAATTTGTTTTCATTTTAGACATCAAAGTGATTAGGTATCCGAGGAAAAAATCACCAGTGGATTAATACTGAGTTTTTACCCGTATTATTCCGGATTACACAAAAGCAGTTGATTGGTTGATTTTATCATATCATACTTAGATATAAATATATCTATGGATTTTATAAGTACCGCATTTTTTTTACGTTACAGTTTCAATGAAATTTATATTTATAGTGTAAATGAATACTTAAATGATAATTTAAAATAGAGTCTATTACAAATTATTTAAAAAGGATAGGTTATTTTATTTGGTTACTTGTATAAATATAATAATATAATTTTGCCGAAATAGTATCTATATACGCATGTCTTCCACTCTCCTAACTTGCTGTGCCCATCAGGGTGCATAGTTTGTGGCTATGATGTGTTTTATACATTATTATATGTAACATTTTGTGGAACGCAAATAAATATTGAGTATTGTGTATTGATTTTCATGGTTGTTTAAAAGTTTAATCTTTGGGTCATTATTAAAAAAACATTGTAGAGTCTAGGTGCAATGTTAGAAAAGTTCCTACGAGCAAACTCACTGGCTACGAAGGGAACAGGGCAGCGTTGAACACGTTTCTTAGTAGCAGGAATATTTGGAACAATAGTCCTGTGATATCTTCAAATGGTAAGGAAGACAAAAAGTTTACGAACTGTGAGTACGTGAGCCTGTTCATAAAGTAGAGCTGTAGGATGACGAAACTTAAGAAACAGTGTTACCTTTAAAACAGCTCGTTGTGCTCGCTCTATTTCTAACAAGAAAGTGTTTGCAGCGCTACCCCAAGAACATATGCAATAACATAAGATACATTGACAAAGAGCTTTGTAAGTATACTTGTATAAGCATTTTTTTGTCTGCAACTAGTCGTAAATTCTTAAAGATATAGGTACATCATCTTTCTCACTCAGTACATCCCAAAGATGCCAGCAAACAACGAAGTGAAATTGAATCAACCACCCGAATTTATACCGGAGACTCGGTTAATGATTAGGAACAAGGTTCTGCGATCTATTTTTTCGAAACCAAATATATATTTTTTGATTCCTTACGAACTGGACTACTTCAAATACAATTCCTAGTAATAGGCATTATTATAACAAAAAAAAAATTTTCTCGTTTCACCTGACGGTTCATTAACATTGTTCCTGATCACTAATTGAGTCTCCAGTATGAATTCAGGCGGATGATTAAATTTCACTTCATATCTATGTGGTGATCATTTTGACAGAGGTCATGCAAGTGCATACCCGAGACTAAAAACGAATGCTGTCCCAAAGCTGAACATGATGGCAAAAGGTACCACATGGCAAGAGTATCCCACACAACCTGCTCCTTCTATATATTTTAGGTACTTAACTTATTTTAACGCAGATTTGTTTATTACCTACCTATTAAAGCTAGCTACAGTTCACAGCATAGAGCGAATACAAATTTCACAGGAACTTATGTTTTTAGGGTTCCGTAGTACCTAAAAGGTACAAAAGGAACCTTTATGGTGAGACTCCGTTTTGTCCGTCCGTCTGTCCGTCGTCCGTATGTCACAGCCTCATAACTTTAGCACCGTTAAAGACAGACTTGAAATTTGACACCAAAATAGCAATAATATGCCCACACAACATGGTTAAAAAAAATATTAAAACATTTGAAATTGTTCAAAATATTTCAAATAGCTATAAGAGAAAAAAAAAACATCCTAAAAATACACTAAGGGTATCAAATAGTAGATGTTAAAGAGCTGATTATAATAATATATACTGTAACGATATTTACTGACGCTTATTTCGAGAAATCTTTGAAAAACCACAAAAAAATGTATGTCCCCCCCCTAATCTCCGAAACTGGTGGACCGAAAAATATGAAAAAAATGGTCAATTACAGGAATATGTTAAAAAAAGTTGAACACAAATGAGTACTATTAAAATAAAACCGGTCAAGTGCGAGTCAGACTCGCGTACCTAGGCTTCCGTTTTTTTTTCGTGAATTTCTCAACCGCTTTATTGTTCCTGTAATCTTTACGTAAACAATTAACACCATGATTTTTTTCATATTTTCCGTCCATCAGTTTTGGAAATAAGGGGGAGCATACATTTTTCATGGTTTTTCAAGGATTTCTCGATATAGATACAATTAAAACTATACATTTTTACAATACAGGTGGTAGAGCTGATGCCGGGCTCGACTGTGGAGGTACCACCATCTTATGGAGACCCCCTCGAAGTAATTCGGGGGAGAGTAAGAGGACAGCTCACAGGCAAAAAACCAGGAGGCCCAACATGCCTGGGACCGATGGATGGTGGTATATCCATCCCTAATAGCCGGGTCTTATATGGAACAGACTGGTGACGGGCAGCGGCGTCACTGGTGCGAGGGTTCCGGCACCGAACAACCCGCCTGCCCAGCGTGTGTGAGTATGGGCAATTCTCCCAAGATGACCGCCGGGAGTGACAAAGTCCTGGAAAGGCTTATGTCCAGAAGTGGACGAACTGGGCTGATGGATGGATGGATGGATTTTTACAATCAGCTTTTAAATACCTACTATTTTTATAAAATATTTTTTTATGATTGCCACAATCCAAAGTTATGTGCATCCGTTGAGGAGTTCTATTGTGATGAAGCCAGGATCGAACGTCAGGTGGGTATTTTGATAATTTCCAAGTAATACCCTTTAATCAGCACCCGAACACATATATTGCCGCAATTTAGAGCTGTGCTCTGATCCGTTGAGGAGTTCTATGGTAAATATGGCGATGAAGCCAGGATCGAACGATGTTGATTTTCAAGTAATGCAATGCAATCAACATCCTGGTACAAAGCGATAACCTTAATCCCGAGAGGTATGCTGTCATTTTCTGAGGAGTTCCACTAACTATCTCTGAAGACCTTCATCAGATCATGACAAAACTAAAAATGGGACCTACCTGGCAGCACACTCTTCCAAACAAAAAACCGGCCAAGTGCGAGTCGGACTCGCGCACGAAGGGTTCCGTACCATTATCTATAAAAACGGAAAAAAAAAACTTGTCTGTTGTATGGGAGCCCCCTTAAATATTTATTTTATTCTGTTTTTTAATTTGTTGTTATAGCGGCAACAAAAATACATTATCAGACTGTGAAAATTTCAACTGTCTAACTAGGTATTACGGTTCATGAAATACAGTCTGGTGACAGACGGACAGCGGAATAAAGGTAATAGGGTCCCGTTGGTTACCTTTTGGGTACGGAACCCTAAAAAGAATTATTCAAATCTGTTCAGAAATGACGGAGAAATGGAGAAACAACGCCAAATAGAAAAAAAATACAGTCGAATTGAGGACCTCCTCCTTTTTTGAAGTCTGTTAAAAAAGCGTTGCACTCTAGTTTATTCGTCCAAGATTGCACCATAAATTGTCTCAGACCACCATAGTCCATACCTTTTTTTTTTTAATAGGTACATTATATTCTTTGCCCTGGCGGTTCGTATAGTGGCCTGAAGTTAGCTGCACAACCACGTTTGACAGACACCCAATTTTTTCCTACGATTTTTGATGTTTCTTGGTGTCCGTGACTGAAACGTGGGTGTTTTTGATGGAAAATAGTGGTTTTGTAGTGATTTCATAACCGCTCCCAGAATCAAATGGATGTTTTTTGCTATGTGTAGTATTGAGATCTTGAGTATATTCAGAGTAGTATTGAGACCCGTATTCGACATCGCTTACAAAATGCGAACCTCAATATACATATAGTTCTGAACCCAGAATCAACTAGGTAGGACACTATTCGATATGCTGAGACGAAGATCTATTATGGTTTTCGGGCATCCTTTCATTCAGCTGCCGGGGAGGAATGTCTTCGGTGAAGGTTCCCGTAAGATTCGAGTCCCAGGTTTGTTTAAGGCGCCGCTGTATAAAGCAAAATGCAGTTCGCAGACAACTTTATAGGTAGGTATTTTAGTAACCAAAAGACCAAAAGATTTTTAAAGATATGCTTTAGTGTTCTGACGGGCCAAAAACGCAATAACGACAAATTTCCCCGATAGAAAAAAAAACACCAACTAAGGAAAAACAGCTCTTTGGTCTGATTTTTTGAGGATAGCACCACGAAATTAGATCTGTTTAGAGATAAATTTGCCAATGTCCATCTTTTTTCACTGCATGTAATTTTGTTTTTGTTTTTATTTCCGTGTTTGTGTACAATAAAGAATAAATTGTCATGAATTTTTTTTTTGTAAATATTTAATGTTGTGACAGAAGTATTTTTAATTACAAGTCCTAATGTAGCCGCAAATTCAAAATAACTGTAGTTTTGCATGTGCAGCAGTCTAAAGAGCAGGATAGACAATGGGTACGGTCATCAGATAATTACAATAAACTACTATTTTCCACTAAAATCACCCACGATTCGGTTATGACATGACCCTCAACAAATGTCAAAAATCATGGGGGAAAATTGGCTGACAAAAATGATTGTCCAGCTAACTTCAGGTCACTATAAACCACCATGGTATGTATTATGGTGGTTGGTTTATTTGGTGTATTCTGCTTATTTACATGGCCGACTTTTCCACGATAGCTGAGTGTTTTTATTATTGATGACCACACCCTTGACAATCTTCATGGGGTGCACGATCCGCCATTTTGAAAAAAAAAGTCATCAGGGTAGCGTCCCTAAACGCCGGGGTAAGGGTAAAAATTAAATGTCACCCGTTCCACAACCACCCGAGTTGACCGAGAAACAAACAGTTCATAAACCTTGGGTACGGTCATCAGATTAAAATAAACTACTATTTTCCACTATAAACCCCCACGATTCGGTCATGACCCTCAACAAACGTCAAAAATCGTGGGGAAAAAAAGCGTGATTGTGCAGGTAGCTTCAGGCCACTTTAAACCACCATGGTATGTGCTATGTTGGTTGGTTTATTAGGTTTATCCTGCTTATTTACATAACCGTCTTACCTACGATAGCTGAGTGTGTTTATTTTGTTTAATCTGATGACCACACCCAAAACAAAAACAAAAGCGTTGGTGCAGGATGGAAGTTTAGCTTGCTTGATACTCGGCCTTAACCAGTAAATGTTCGCCGGCCTTAACTCAACTCCACAGCCCGACACTACTATACACTTTGTATTATTGTACATAATCTTTGCTCTTCATACCAGTAAGGATGCCAAATAAACTGTTTGGTTATTAGAAGGTAAGGAAAACTATAGTTTCCGAAAATCTATTTTGTCAAGGAGTTGACTCACTTGGAGCTTTATTTTTCGAAATGATGGACAAAAAAATCAAATTGACTTACATTATAAATCCACGAAAAAGTTTTAAAGCATCTTGAATATAACATTTTTGTCTTCTGCCGAAGGTTTTTTTACTCGGTGTTCTTTGCTGGAAATAATTGTACTTGTATCTCTTGGCAACGACGGAAGATGATTTTACTTTAAATCACTTTTTTACGACAATCATTTAAATTTCGCGCTATTTCATTATGGTCGCCGGTTGCTCCCATAGAGTATATTGATGGTTGCTCCGTTTTCACGAGTTTTTATGGATTAATTATTTTAGGGTTGTGCGCTTATTAATACAATCATCTTTGATTAAATTTCTCTATGGTTCCTTATCTTGTCTTTGGTTAAACTTTTCTGACGCAAACTTTTTGATTGGCGGTCTTTTGCTTGCTTCCTTTGCTCTTTCTTTCAACTTTAGAGAAAATGGCTACCGAAGAGTTGGTGACTGAGCAATTTCAATTTTTAGGCATTGAAGTGCAAAACGATGTCTTGACAAAATGTAAGTATCCCAGTAAATACTTGCAGAATAGTTGGAAACTAATGCATACATATTTCTTGGGGCATTCACTCTCGGTTGTTAGATGGATTGTTGCAAAACGAACGTTCAAGGTTGTTGTTACAATAGTTCCTATTTCCACTTCTTTTTCTTAGGTGTGAACTTATGTGAAGAATACAATGTTGATGCTGAGACTTTTGTTGAACAATGGATGGCATTTAGTTTATCACACCTGAACGGTGCGCCGCCCAGTTTGAAGGTCTTGGACGTGCTCGAGAGAAAGGAATTTTCCAAGCGCGGTGCAGATCAACTCAACGCGGAATCGGTCAAAGAATCATCGGTACAAAATGCCGGTAAAACTCTAACAATCTACGGAGCGCCGATTGATGAACAGTATCCTTTCCAAATGAACCCATGTGTTTCGTTATTGTTTTCGTTATTTGCTTTTTAACGTCTTTTATTTTTTGTTGTGTGTACGTTCAATTTACATAATTTTATAACCTAGCTTTGTTATTACTATCTACCTTCATACATTTGTGGTTTTATGCATTATGTGTGCATTTTTATGTAATTATTTGAATAAAAGAAAACATAATATTCCTAAACAGTCAGGCCAGAATCTGATGTTTTATCAAATTACATGACCACAACTCCCAAGGTATGTTGTACTGTTTGAACTCTCATCATAACTTTTACTTACATATTTGTAATGTGTTGCCAAGGAATTGTACCCTGCTATCCACTTGCATCGCTTATAACAAGATTTCACGAATGAACACTTATTATACCTGGTATTGTACTATTAACCTGTACTGTTCTGGCAAAAAAAAAATACAATTGTGTTGTGCAGATCCACACTGAAGCATGTGAATGATTAACAGACAGTGAGTGCACTGCTCTGCGAGTAATGTATATTGATACAAGTAAAAAGAGGCCTATTTTGCCTTGTTTGGTTTCATTACCATCGCAAAACTAAACACTGCAACTGGCTAATCGGTATGCAAGATAGCAACCTATACATTAAGGTACATAAACAATACTAAAATTGCATCAACAATCATGCAGTTAATGCACTAAACAAAAATGTAATTTATCGAGTCTGTTAGAACACATATTTCAGGTATCAACACACTTGAAGACAGGCGAACTGCTTCTGCTGCAATTAATGGGTGTAAGTCTAGAGGCACAGTACACTATCCTGTGACTAGATCTACACTCATTGATTGCGGTTGAAACATCATGATGAAATCATTGAAGATTGCTGAAACGGAATGTTATTTTATATTGACTACAATAATATTTGGTATATAGAGAATTTTCCATTGTTTTTGGTGTTTGAATTTATGACTTGATGATATTTGTGGGCGAGTTTGCTTCTGGTTCATGTTCTTATTCATAATCATGACTAGATCCATACTCGTCTGCAGCCATCAACTCAATCGACACACGATATCAATTAAGATATTGCCTACCTGTGGTACCTACTTGCTGTTAAAATACTTAGCTTATATCTGTAGTATAATTATGAGGTTCCGAAAAATTTGAATAACTTGCATGTGTATTCCTCTCCAAATTCTTTATGTCTCCTTAATAATTATTTGATGACCCACTTTTCACTTTTAGTGCTACTTTATAAAACGAAAAGTAGTTCCAGGCAACTTTCTCTGAAAGTACTATGTATTAACTCCTCACCACACCAGTTTCTGTAAAATCATGTAGAATAATAATGAAATCATACGTAAAATGGTAACCCAAAAAGTTGTAGTCTTTTTAGTCATTGAGTTAATGTTGTTTTTTGTGAGACTATTATTTTTTTGGTACTTCCTATTTGTACAAACATGTATTTGTAAAAAAATTATATGATTAGCCTTCTATCAACAAGGCTGGCTACAGCTCCTATGGCGTTCACATGGCACATTATGATTCAGCCAATGACAAATGATCCAATGTCGCATGAAATATTTTAAAAATCATGACCGTTTTGTTCTTTTGAGTGTCTGGTCTGGTATTTTTCTTGTAATTTTTATTTTTTATTTTTCATTGTATCAATATTATCTAAACATAATATTTTATATGTATGACTTGTTTTTAAACATTCCAGAGAGTTAAGATTGAAAAAGATACAAGCAATTCTACTGAATTAAGACCAGCTACATATTCACCTACTGTGTAAGTATTAAACATAATATATATTATTTTCTTGTTTTTGGCTCCTGATAATGTATGTTATTAACACATTTAATTCCGCCAATGTCACGTCATAAACCAAAAGCACTGTATTGATGATAAATAATTTCGAGGAATTAATACATAACACCAGTAACATGATCGCATTGGCCGTTTTATGGACTAAACTGGATAGATAAGACTTATAGCACAAAAAAGATACTACCAGAAGACCGACTCCATACAACGAGCGAAAACAGACGCACACATGCATAGACGCGTATGTATGATCTCGGCAGAATTTCGTATTGGCATTCGACCGAGGTCATCGTATGTACGCGTCTATGTGTGGGTGCACCTGCTTTCGCTAGTTATGCGGAGTGAACCTTCTGTAAGTGATTATTTTGTGCTTATAGTCTATGCTATAAGTATAACTTATAGTATAGTTACATACTCCATCTTGAAGACCATAGCAGGGAGGTACGACTCTCTCATCATGTGTCACCTGGCGAAAGTGTTGGTCACGTACCGCTAGCACCGATGATGTTTATTGTCTTTTAGAATAAGATTACTAACATGGATAAGAATCTATGAGTATTAGTAACAAATGTGAACCTCATGATGTGGACTTTCAATGAATAAAAATTATTGTTATACTTATACAGGGTGACTTTTAATGTCCTGATAATTTAATAGATTGTATAAGAATAAAAACTGGTTTTACAATCACCACCCAAAATTCATTTCGTTAATTTAAAAAAAGTTGTCACTTCAAGATTTCCGTAAAATCCAAGGAAATCAAGGTCACCTGAAGAGAAAGGACAATTAGATCGCGCGAAGTTAATTTTAATGTTGATCCCATAAGTTACATTTAATACTAATTTTTCACATTTTTTTTTACCTTTAGATTGTGTTTTACTAACGTTTCTTAATAACATCTAAAATTATCAGGTTTATATTGGTATCGATTCGGCTAAACACAACTTAACCAATTTGACAGGACTAACCTTATTTTAAGCGTCCTGTCTTTGTCTTTTCGATACGGAAAGAAAAAGACAGAAGGCTCAAATTAAGTTTAGTTCTATCAAATAAGTTAAGACGTGTTATGCCGAATCGATACCATTATATACTTATTTCTGACAAAAAAATAACATTAACAAGCCTTTCTAAACAAAGTTTAACTAAATTATTTGTGTTGTTGTTTGTTGAATCACAATCGAAGTTTCCATTGGTTTCAGTGAACTGAAATTTCAAAATTGTTTTAATTAAAATTTTTTGAAATTCTAATTTACAGAATCCAATGGAAACTGCAATGGCAACATACACATTGGTAATAAGGTTTTGCTGAATAACTATTGAGTGAATTTTGAATTTAAGTGTTCTGTTTTGATTAAGGTGGATGGTCCAAGGTAGTTTTTATAAAAAACTTGTGAGAACCAATAACGTCGACAGAAGTATTTTATTTAATTCTTTTACCTTTTTCCACACGTTCCATCAACTTTACACCTCGAATATTCAGTTTTTCTTAAAAACAAAATGTTTTAACAGTCTAATTTTGCAATTTAAAACTTTCATATGTTGGATTACAAAAGTTCGCACGGTCATAGTTTTGCTGCTATACAATCTTCATATAGATAATTTTCATTTGCCTAAGTTCCGAGGTAGTTTCAAATTAGTTACTAATTGTTTTTTTTTTATTCTTCTCTTTCTGAGAGTACAATTATTTACTCGTAAAGTAGGTAGGTAATCTCTAATAGTTTGTTTTTTTTGTTTCTTGACAGTTTTTTTTTTTTTTGTTTTTTTGTTTTTATTAAATAATTATATCGTCAGGAAAAGGCTAAGGAACTATGCTATACTGCCTTGTCTGTTATATCCGTCTTGATATATAGTCACTGTATGTTATATCCTTTCTTGAGGATCATCTGATGGATGAGGATGGGTCTGTCTGTCCTGTTAGTTCGTGCTAAAGTGATAGACACAAACACAAACACAATGTTGGGTTTGAAAAACACACGAAAAGGCACAGCCTGTACTTTTTTTTTTCCTTTGAACAACATACTACACTGGTTATGGCGATTTTGATTCACAGTATTCTATCACTATTGTTGATCAAAATACCCAAACGGTTATATATATTTTTTTTTCAATAAAACAAAAAACAGCACCATTGTCACTTCGTGCCTTTTTTCCAACCCAATTTTATTTTATTTTATTATCTGTGTGTCAATATAATTATGTATATGTTTTTGTCTTTTTACAAAATCGTGTTATTGAAAACTTATAACATTAACGCATGTTGCAACTTTAAACAAGAATGTTATTAAAATATATCCACTTTAAAATGCTAAAACTGCTTATAATGTAAAGCTAGCCAGTTTCATGATTGTTTAATTTAGATTTTTCTTATCTTCTTAGGTTAAAAGTTGCTGGTTATTTTCTTCTCTTTTTTCGTGTTTGTGTAATGTGTAATTGTGTAAATGCGATTGTTTCCAGCTTGCCAAAGAGGTGATAATTGGGATTAGGTATTATAATGTAAATCTAGCTTGTAGCTTGTATCTTATTTTATTTTTGTACGTTATATAATATTTTATTTATTTATTGTATTTATGGACTTACCGATAGATTTAAATGATAGCTTTTTCTCTTGTACTTCAGCTGATGACTACGCTAGTGCCGAGAGTGATGACTCCCAGTCTAGTTCCACACTGTGCCTATATGATAGACTCTCTTCTGCTTTTCAGGGTTTCAGGAACAACTTTAATATTGTTCACATAAATGCGCAAAGCATTTCGGCCCATTACTCAGATCTTCTTGCTTCTTTTAGCAACCAACGCATTGATGCCATACTTATCTCTGAGTCATACCTTAAACCCTCCATCCCCTCCACAATGTATTGTTTACCTGGATTTCGCCTCATAAGGAACGATAGAATCTGAAAAGGATGTGGTGGTGTCGCAATATATCTACGCTCTGATATCCCTTGTAAAATCGTAAGTCAATCCCCTGGTCAATATTCTGGATTCGCTGAACATCTCTTTCTTGAAATCTTTCTCCACCACTCCAAACTTCTTCTTGGTGTATTTTATCCCCCTGATCGTAACGTTGACTACTTTGATTACTTTGAATCTCTACTTAATGATTTTAGCCCATTATATGATGATACTCTTATTCTTAGTGATTTTAACACTGATCTCCTTAAAAATGATTCTCGTTCCGCCAAACTGATCTCTATTGCTTCCAGCTTAAATCTGCACATTCTTCCACTGTTAGCCACTCATCATTCCCCACACTGTACACCCTCTCTCATTGATCTTATGATTGTCTCCAATCCTCACAAGGTTGCCTCTCATGGTCAGCTTAATGCACCTTTCTCATATCATGATTTGATTTTTCTTTCATTTAAAGTACGCCCTCCCAAACAAAAGCCCAAGTATCTTCTTCTTCGTAGTTTTAAGGGTATGATTCTGGAGGAGCTGAAGGCAGATGCCTCAGCAGTGGACTGGACGCCTGTCACAGACAGTCTCACAATTGACGAGAAAGTTGCTAATTTCAACCAAATCTTACAAAACCTGTTTGATAAACATGCACCTATCAAAAAAGTTAAAGTTAGACACCTACCTGCACCTTGGCTAAGCAAACAAATTCGTAATCTCATGGCCAAACGTGATAAAGCCAAACGCAAGTACAAGAAGGATCCGACGGAGGAAAACTTTGTCTTCTTTAAAAAATTGCGCAATCGCTGTACTAAGATGTGTAGGGATGCAAAGAGACGCCACATTCATGATTCAATTGATAACTTTAGCCCAGCTCAAGTTTGGAAATTTTTGAAAACGCTTGGGATTGGCAAATCTCCTAATTCTTCTGCTAATCTTCATATTGATTTTAATGCACTTAATAAGCACTTCTCATCTACTCCTGTCTCCTTAGAAGACCACATTAAAAACACAACCCTTCACAACTTAGCCAACAAACCTATGCCCAATTGCGTTCCACTCTCATTTAAAACTGTTACTATGAGTGACGTTAAGAAAGCTATTCTGTCCATTTCTTCAAAAGCAGTAGGTGATGACCAGATTTGTTCACAGATGCTTCTTTCTATCCTCGAAGAACTTGTTCCTACCGTTTCTCATATTCTTAATCACTCCCTAGTAACCAGTTCCTTTCCTACAGCGTGGAAAATGGCCCATGTCATTCCTTTACCCAAAACTTCTAACCCCTGTTCCTTTTCTGAATTTAGACCCATCTCCATCCTACCTATCCTGTCCAAAGTCCTAGAAGCCATTGTTTCCAAACAACTGTCCTTGTACTTGGCCCAAAATAACCTATTTAATCGTTTTCAATCCGGTTTCCGTCCTAGACATAGTACTGTCACTGCACTTCTCAAGGTTACTGACGACATCAGGTTTGCTACTGATAATAAACAAGTAACTGTGCTAACCCTGTTAGACTTCAGTAGCGCTTTTAACTGTGTCGACTTTGATATACTCCTGGGAGTCCTGCGCTCTCTTAACGTATCTCCTCTAGTAACGGAATGGTTTGATTCGTATTTGCGCAGTCGTCAGCAGTGTATTCGTTCCGATGATGTTACATCAGAATGGTGCGAGCTTACTGCTGGTGTACCGCAAGGTGGCGTCCTTTCACCTCTCCTGTTTTCAATTTTTATTAACTCCATCACTGAAACGTTATCTTCTTCCTACCATCTCTATGCAGACGATTTGCAAATATATAGTCATTTTCCAGTAAATCAGGTGGAAACAGCCTTACTAGAGTTAAACCATGACCTCTCTAATATATTTAATTGGGCAAAATCATATGGTCTGCTTGTCAACCCAAATAAGTCACAAATCATGTTTATTGGCAGTAGATATATGCTTAACGTGCTTAATAATATGTCGGTACCTCCTGTGTGCTATAATGGTATCCCTTTAATATTTACTGAAAAAGCAAAAAATTTAGGGGTTATATTTGATAGCAACTTCTCTTGGGCTGCTCATATCAATGAGATTAGCCGTAGAGTACACGGTGCATTCCACTCCCTAAAGCAACTCCAGAATTTTCTACCCTTTAAAACTAAAATCACTCTCGCTCAATCCCTTCTTCTTCCTCTTATTGACTATGCTGATGTCTGTTTCGTTGATATCACCGAGGAACTCTTAAACAAACTCGAACGACTTCAAAACTTGGGTATCCGCTTCATCTATGGTTTGCGCAAATTCGATCACGTGTCCCACTTTCGCTCTGAGTTAAAATGGCTCCCTATTCGCCTTCGTCGCAATTATAATATCCTCTCTCGCCTTTATAATATTATTAAGAGCCCACTGTCCCCTTCTTATTTACGTGATCGCTTTCAATACCTGTATTCTCAAGACAAGCCCCAACGTCCTTCTAACATGTTCTTGTTAAAAACTCCTGTACACAACACTGGGGCTTACAGCAAATCATATAATGTTACAGCGATTGGACTGTGGAACTCATTACCGCACAGTATTCGTAACTGTCCCACCAAGAGCCTTTTCAAGAAAAAGCTAAAAGAGCACTACCTCTCACTGTCATCGTAAATAGGTAAGTTTATGTATACTTTATATGTATAAGTAAGTATATTATAATTAAGTAAGTGTAAGTAAGTATATTATAATTATGTATGTATATTTTGTTTATATATATATATATAAATATATTATTTAGGATATATCTTTTGTAGTACACGTATGTATGATTACTTGTTTTAATAAAATTTCCCTTTCCCGCTTAGGTTTGCTGGAAGAAATCTCTTTTTAGAGATAAGCTCGCCTGTGTACATATCTTTTAATTATATGTTTTAACTTCTTTTCTGTGTACATTAAAGAATAAAGAATAAAGTTTTAAATAACAAAATTAGATTCTAAAAAACTTTGATTGTAAAAAAACTGATTATTCGCGGGTATAACGTTGATGGAACGTGTGGAAAAGGGTAACAGAATTAAATAATAATACTTCTGTCGTCGTTATTGGTTCCCACAAGTTTTTATGAAGATTGCCTTGGACCATCCACCTTAATTAGAAAAAGGCGGGTTTTTCACAATCCGGCTGCGAAACCGCTCTTAACAGTGAAAGCGTTAATGAGTTATGAGTCTTGGCAACCTACCACATGAAATGTTATCGGTGGAATTTAAATAACGGAGAAGCACATTTCCATGACAAAATGGCGTGATTTTTTTGTTCAATATATTTATTGCAAACATATTATACATTAGATGTTACATGACAAATTTAGATCAATATGCACCTATACAACATGTAACAGAAAGGTGTAACCATATTTGAAGAGCTTATTCAGTCAATGGTATAGAACAACTTTTACTATGGATCCAACGCTGAAATCTCGAAAAAAAATCTGCCCTTCCATACATTTCAGCCGAGCGGCATTGCATTATTCTATGAAACAGTAAATTTTTTTTTCGAGATACAGGTTTTGTTTCATAGAAAAAGTTGTTCTATACCATTGACAGAATAAGCTCTTCAAATATAGTTACACCTTTCTGTTACACGTTGTATATAGCGATTCCTATATTATAATCATATCGCCAAATTAAATAATTCTTATAAATCGACCGATGTGGTCATGTTACTAGTGTTGTGATCATATCTCTATGGAGAAGCTTATGAAACGCTTTCTTATGAGTGTCAGGGGCAGATCGTAAAGTATGAAATCGAAAATATTTCACCAAAAGTCAAAAATATGCGCGACGACGAGCGGAGCGAGAAGCGTGTTAGGTCCACACGTAAATAAATTTGAGGAGCCGAGTGGAGCGAGGCGACCTGCCTAGTTTTAACAGAAATATGATATGCCTTATTCTACGATGTACCGACGACACACGAGTATCACAAATAATCGAGTATGAACAAATCAGCAGGGATATGGTCATAACAACCATCTTACTGCGACATATACAGGATGCTCTGAATTTCGACCTATTCCTTGAAAAGGGTTATACTTGAGATTATTTCCAACAAATCATGCCTATCAATAAACTCCGGCCGTTCATTCGAGAGAATGGTGACGTTTGCAAATATCAGGGGATAAAACCTTTTTTTTACTGTTTTGCATTTCAATATTTTATATTTATCATGATGATTTTAGGGCAGATTGTATATCGTTAAAAGGTCCCATTTGTTAATAAAAAGTATTTTTGTCGTATATATTTTCCACTTCCTAGTACAAAACTTAATGAATCAGCTGATTCAATTTCTACGTAAAAGTTAAAAAAAAGCGCAAAATATATTATTTTTGGCGAAAAGTTGTCTATTAGCGATACTGTGTTCACTTGAATTTAAGAACCTTATATAGAGGTTGTCATTTTATTTATGTAGCGGAAATCATATTGAATTAAGACTCTGTATCTAAGTGATCAATGTTCTATTACCCTTTTTGTGAAACTCGTTAATTTGTTTTTATCGTTTTCCCGAGTGCAGCTCCGAGTCAGTTACTATTGGAAGTCAACATTTTATTTGGCAACATTAGCAAAAAGTATTACGATCCGTGTTGCTGATTTATTATTATTACTTGCCAATATGGTAGTTTGGCTGTATAAATAAATATCACCTTTCAAAGAGCTCGTGCTATAACTAAAATTTCCTTCTGCTCATTATTTCTGTCAAATCAGCAATCATAATGCCTGCAGTATGAATCCTCGACTTTTTGAATCGACATTTCAGAAAAAGGTTTATAATATCTGCGGTGTAAGGCAATGTTGTCGTATTATAAAACTGATATACCTTACCAAATAATAAGATCGTATATAATATATTCTATTCCAGGGTTTTTATTTATAAAAAAAGTTTAAATAATCTTGATTTGGATTTATTTCGTCCCATTTGTTGTACCGTTGATATTTTTTTAACGTGCCTTTGTTTATTTTTGTCGTGAAGAAGCTCTTGTTGACTTGTAGTATTTTTTCGAAATATCGCCACACTCCACCTGTCATCATTCTCTCGAATTAACGGCAGCAGTATAGGGATCGAAAATGATACATTTTTTTCAAGTAAAACACGTCGATATTTAAAAAATTACAAAATAAAAATGGTTTTCTTTCCACTTAAGACCTTTTACTTCTGAGATTATGAGAATGTATTTTTTATAAATGATCACTCATGTATCATAAATCAGAAAAATAACAAATAAGTGCCGAGAGAGGAATCATTATTTTTGAATTTTGTTTTTAGTTACCAGTCTGAAAGTTTGAAAATATCTTAAAAACCTTCGTAACTCAGAGACCATTTATTTTCGACAACTCCCATACATCAAGGCGTAGCAAATTTTTTACGCGCCGTTACAACACAAGGTGTCGCCAAGTGTTGCAAATAAGCATAATTTTTTTAATTGGCTGCAAGTAAACTCATGGTTACCAAGTAAACATGTGGCTGTAATAGCTTTGCTAAGAAAAAACTAGATGGCGCTAAGTTGGCAACACTAACAGTGAGTATTTCAGTGCCATCTATTATCGAAGTGGGAATTATTTTATGTTACGTAACATCGCTGTGCCAATAGCGTCACCAATCGGTATTTTTTAGTATTGGATTTAGCAACGCCATCTAGATTTCGTTAGAATTTTACACCTTTTTGTGGCTACAAACTGATGTATGGGAGCTGCTAGTCTATACGTAGTCTATATGCTCTGGTATAACTCCTTTCAAGGAATAGGTCAAATTTCAGAGCATGCTGTACAAGTGTGTATGTAAAAAAATAACTTTCTTGCCTTCCAGTGGACACTCTGCCAAATATGCATCAAGATCTAATGCTGGCTCCGTAGTACATTCATATGGTGAGGAGAAATTACTGCAAGATACTTCAAAGCCCAATGATATTAATAATATTTTAAATTTAAACATTGACCTAGTACCAAATGATGATGGAGACACTTATACAAAAGCTATGTAAGTATAATCAATAACTGAGAAAGTATATTACATTATAAAAAAGGTCAAGTGCGAGTAGTCCTCGCGCCCTGAGGGTTCCGTATTAGTGGGGATCTGCGCATACAATTTTGTACAGACGGACCTAAAACATGCGCATTCAAGGTCACACCTCTAGAACCGTGCTGGGAGTATAGTACCGGCGGGTACATAAGTCACATGAGGGCACATGACCGACGCTCTCCACAGCCACAACAGTCGCCGTGACCGAACTCGGTCGGATGAATCATCATCACCGGCGGGTACTATTTATACATCTAGGCTATATCTACAACTGTCTCTTTTGTATCAAAAATCAATCATGCTGCTTTCTAGATTTAGACCACCGAACGGATTTTGATACTGTTAAAATTAGAATGAAAATAAATGATGTTTAGGACAACATAATACAGATAAAATTGATTAATGTTGTTACTTGGATTTTTTTAAATATAGGTTTGGGTTTGAGTTGCTGCATGAGAAGGCAAGTGTATCTGACAATCACATCCGCTACATATCACAATGTATTATGAAGAAATCCGGTGTCACGGAGACCTCGTCAGTTAGACATAAATCGCAGGTGAGGTGAATAAAGTTCTAACAAAATTAATATAATTTATGGTACAGTGAAGATTACTTCAAGTTATACACTTTCATTACTACATTAGCCCCTATAGTGAAGGATATAAGATAAGTTCAAAGTCCAACATGTATAGCTTGATGTGATCTCCACTGTACGGTCGAATTTTTGTGAGGTATCCACCGCATGTCGTTACCTAAATAATCATTAATATGAAATGTTATTATTTTACTTCTTCAGTAGCCTAAGCATGAAAACATCTCCGTATAGTTCCGTTTGAAACTAAACTTAGGTTGCCATACGTAGCTGTTATGATCGGGAAAGCCGACCAGTTTCAGCAGATTTAGACTGCCTTCATCTGGTGTGGAAACCTGTGCTAAAAACAGTTACCGGATCACTCGAAGACTTTAGTGAAAGTGACGTAGATACTATAAGTTCCGCGTGTTTATCGTTGTTTGCTGACACTCCGGTAATTAATAACGCAAGCCCGGAAGAAACTAATTGTGCGGACGCCCTACTGGTCCGACCACCAACACCATCTGCATCGATGTCATCCCAAGCCCTGCGAGCCGCAGCCCGCAGTGTGAGGCGTAACGTCGTCGCGTAAACGTCTTTACTCGCCCAGATGAAGGCAGTCTAAACCTGCTGAAACTGGTCGGCTTTCCCGATCATAACACGTATTGAGGTGAGCCATTTTTATATAAACCACGAAAAAAAATGTGTTTATTTTATAGGCAGAGGTGACAGTAGCCGGACGCATAGAATGCGACGCGGACGCACGCCTCAACCCCAAGTGTGTGGTGCTACAAGGGACGTGGGAGGAATCGCTCAGCCAGGCCGTGCCCGTCGACATTGATAGGTATTATATTATTATTAGACAGCGAGCCCAGCCTTGGGCTCTCACATATTTTTTCCTGGGTCAAATTTATACCGGTTAGTTCTTCAAGAACAAAATGTCAAAAAGCTCAGAAACTTTGGTCATACAGAAATCTTACCCACGAAGTTTTTCGAGTTCCTACATGTGGATTATCCAGGATAAAAATTACGTCGGAAATATTGTAAGACTAAAAGAATCTATGGGTACGGTATTCTTTAGCATTTCAAAGAAAAAAAAAGATTTTTTTCTTGTCTAAATACACGGAATAGAATAATAATATTAGAAGAAAGTGCAGATAGGTTATAGGCGATCTGCGTTGAAACTTGGCTAATTTGCCAACCTGAACTCAGTATCGCATCAGCGTCAGTGCCTCAGCTATATCAGAGAATATAAAGTATTACTACGTAAATTATTAATATTAATTAGTGGAAATCTGGTGGCACGTAGAGCTCGAGTAGCACTCGTTCACTGCGCGCGTATTTTGTTTTTTGTTTTATTACGATACTGATTTTTAATGAATATGGTTCGTTTTTGTGGTGTTTATGGATGCATTGAAAACGGAGCAAAAAATAAAGAACGCAGATTTTTTTTATTTCCTGCCGATGAACTAAACCAAGGCATTTTCTTTTATGTATTGGTTTAGGGCGTTAACTGCAACTCTCAAGCAGTTGTGTAACAGTTGGTAAGAGTTGAAATTTTAAAAATCGATTGTTTTTGTGTCACCGTTCGAGCTGAGCAAATTTCAACATGTCCTAAAAATTGTCTATTTGTGCCCGAAGTACGGCGATAGAGCTCACCACCCATCACGTCGCGTCGGGACGTAATATTTGTAGGTGAAACGCGGGTGTACCGAGTGCGGACTGTGACATGCATTTCAAAGTTGACACTCGGAACACCTCTAACACCCCCTCGAGCATTTGATTCAAGTCGTGACGATGTATATATTTTTAATACAAAAATAATCCACGGGGAACCAAATTAGGACCTAGGGATTAACCACGCTAAAATTTAGGAAGAGAATCATATAAGTTGCTGACTATAAATGTTGTCCCTCTCGATCGACGACGCTCACACGCTTGCTGCCAGCCCTAGACTAGATCACGCACACACACAAGCGTGTGCGGACGAGCCAGATGCGCGCATGAGAGTGTAGGTAAATAACTTGAGCGAAGACAAAGAAGTGTCGGGGGTATGGCTATATAGTAGCGCGTGTAGGTAACCTATATACCCTTTCTTCTAATACCATTGGAGTAGAACTAAAGTTTGACACCCATTTTCAGTTGCTTGGACTTATAAATAGGAAGTGTTCCGCTGATTGGAGGTCGCATGTAAAAACGTATCCAATCCATCATCAATTTTGACGTAACAAAGAAAAAAAAAAAGATTGGATTCGATAGAACTAATTTGGAACTAAACCTCGAATTTATTAACATCGTCATAGGACATAGGCGTCCCGGTCAGTACATATATGCATATTATTGCGCCTGATGCCTGAGTATCGATAGTTTGAAAAGTGCTCGGCCTGAAAGCAGGAGAGTGTGACCAGGAAAAAGTCGACACTTTTAGAGCTTGCATATCTACTTCAGTAAAGAAATTCAAATTCAAATAGTTTATTTTGTTAAGTATTATACACATAATACACTTTTTACGAGTCAAATTTAATCTTCTAAAAATAATGTAATAAAATAATAAATGTAAATGTACTAAATTAAAGGTTTATTTATTCATATAAATAAAGAATATATTTTAATAAAAAAGTATATTATTTTTGGAATCTTTTTCTAGGGATCTGTTCAACAGTAACGCTCTTGCGGAAATTCGGCTCGATAATAAAATTTATTGAAGTGATGTCTTTTTTGACACCATTTCTCCTGGTTTGACAATAAAGAAAAATGGTTTGTTTTATTTTTTATTTTATCATATAGTCTATAAAATAAGATAAAAGTCATCGAAAGAATTACTTCGATACGATAAGTAGTTTTCGAGATATTAATTTTTAAAGATAGGCTAGAAACGCTCGACCGCGCTCGCATGTGTGACGTCACAAGACATGAATCGCCTCGCGCCGCGCCGCCGCCGGCTGCCGACTCGCTCAGTCAGCTGTTGCCCTGTTGCCTTAAAACCTTATAACAGTACCAAAACATTTTTTTTTATTTATACCATAAATGATTAATAAAACAACACACATTAGTTGCATTTTATGACTCACAAAAATTATCCTACTAATTTATCATAAACATTGTTTTTCCAAAATAATTTGCATTTTTCAAAAAGATTTTTATAGAAGTCTTTATCGTACTGCACTTCATATATATCAACTTTGAGGACTCAAAGTCTACGTGAGCAACACAAAACAGACCTTTTTGTCTTGCTGACATGTGCATTTGTGCTTGTAGTTGAGCATCATATTTTTTTCCTAGTTGACCGTTCTCATAGTACGTTCTTATTGTGTTCTCCTTGTAAGGACACTTTATTTCAATAACATAGTCATTTGTAAGACCGTCGGGTGACGCACCAAGCATTGGCCAGTCTTTATTCAAATAAAGACCAGACTGTTCAATTTTTATTTTTTTTATTTCAGTAACGAGTTTACTAACATCACTCTCTAGTATTTTCCCTCGCTTGATAGCTGCAGTTTCTTTAAATTCTAAGGCCCCGAATACAGTTTCTACTTTGATGCCGTAATGCGCCCGTAACGCATTTCGAACCACATATTAGACTCAGCTTGAGCCTTAGTGGCATTTTTTACAAGAAGACATCTTGAATCAGTCATTTCATTTTGGCAAAATTTTATAAAATTTTCAACGCCCCGAACAGCAGAACTTAGTTTGAATTTGAATATTAGGTAATGCATAGAAATTTTCTGTACTTCCGGCTTTTCAGTGACATATTGAGCGAGTGAGCACTGTACATTTAGTTCAAAAAGCTTTGGAACTAGTTTTTCGAAAAACCCATTACTGTCGTCTTCAACATTTGGAAGCTGTGACCCAAAGTCTTTGGCTTTTATAAATTTTTCCGTAGTACCAACACCCGCAAGCTTCGATTTCTTCCAGTAGCATTTGACATCTGTCGGTGAAGGTTCCTCGTGGCGACGATGAAGCCACATTAATAAAGCTATAGTGTGTTTGCATCCACCTTTACTGGCGGCACAATCATCACAAGTAACGCACAAAACCTCGTCCTCTTTTTCATTGCACTCCAGAGAGCAGTGGTAAGGTTTTGTGCGTACTCGATGCTCCTGTGTGATTCTACACTTTACGATGCAAATGTCTCCTTGTCTTTTTACTTGTACATAGCCGATTGCATCATCTCCGTAACTATTTCTCGCTGAACTAAAAAAGAAATAAATAGTTTTCTTAAATACTTGATTAAAAATTTTATACTATTCTATGAAATGATTAAAACCCCTGACAAAGTTCTAATTGTTTTATATACTAAGATCAAAATAAAATTTACAAGAACATAAATATAGGTGTCAAATGTTGTGTTAATACATATCGTTACTAGGTTATATTTTGTTAGAGAAAAGAGTTTGGTAGGTACCAACCATAGTACAGTGCTTAACTATGTTTCGAACATACCTACAAACTTACTTACGTATCTATTTGCTCTCACAGTATTATTGTGACACGTGAAATGGGAAAAAATAAATAAATATCATGTGATATACAAATTGGATTCTTACTTACTTTTTCATTTTTACTCCTCGCATTTCAGCGGCAACCAAATCAGCATTTTTCGAAAAATATTGAGCCACCATCAAACCGTCCACTCTAGGCAAGTTATTTGATTGTCCTTTTTGAAATCCTTCTTCCATGTTTAAAATTAAATAACTACTAAAGAATAATAATCGGTCGGGAGACGAACTCGTTACTCGCGGTTACATACCTAGTAGGTATCAGTACGTGTGTTCGTGGCGAACCGGAGAGCGCGCGAGGCACCGCGAGGTGCAAGTGGGCGGGACCTGTACAACTACGTCACACGGGAAGCGCGCGCTTTCACGGACATTTTAATTTTTGTTCAACTTCCAATGTCTATAACTTTGAAACTATTTCGAATTTTTGAATGAAACAAAAACAGTTGTATTCCGTAATACTTAGGCGCCATTCTTACGAAGTTTCAAGTGATTCTGCGAACCTACTGATATTGTTTATTTAGAAGGACATAATGGACAGCGATTATATTTTATTGAATGTGTTTAGGACCTGTTTTTAATATTTTGTCTTTAAATCAGTGTTCATATAAAATAGACATTTGGGAACCTACATAATATTCTGTAATCCAATCGGAATGAGTACACATTACCAAATGATTTTGGTATTCCGTTTGTATAAACTTTGCATCCTCCATGTGATTAATGCGTAATGCGTTCAATAAAAAGTGAGAATGAGTATGTTGCCGGTAACTTTTATTAAATGTTATTTTATTTTTCAATATAGTCTCCTTTTAGCATAATACACTTGGAATATCTTTTTCTAAGCTTAAAATTACTTTCTTAAGAAAACTCTTCGTCCTCGGCACCTGAAAATTCCTGTATTGCAGCGACTAGTGCTTTATTATCTGGCCTTTTAGATACACTTCAACTAGGGGCAAGGTAGGGTGGATATGGAGGATACTCAAGTATTTCGAAGCCCATCTCGAATTGCAGTCATAGCAACGGTTGAGCCGGGGCATTATCTTGATGGAACAAAACAATTTTTGCTAATTTGCCTCGCTGTTTCTCTCGAATTTCATTACGCAATTTTTTTATTTGTTATGATATAAAAAATAGCAAAGAGCCCGTAACAGTAGCTCCATGGTCGAAATATTCTACCATGACCAGCCCTTCACTGTCCCAGAGCCTATGATATTTCTGGCGAAACGACTCGCTTTATATTTCTTAGGGGTTGGAGATGATGCTTTTCTAAGTCATGGACTGTAATTTTGTTTCTGGATCGTAATGGTGAAGCCACGTTACATCCATGGTTGTAAATCGAACCAAAAAACGATCAGCGGGTAGACCCGGTAGACCGCGTAATTCTCATTTTCATCAACATCAACTTGAGATTGAAATTTGACGTGCGTGCGACGACGCCCGCCTAACATGCCATCTCTTTTGCACGCGTTGAATTTCGCATGCATTTGCTTGAAGTTGATACAAATGAGAATTACGCGGTAGAGCCCCAGGATCTTGTTTTAACAAATCCAAAGAAGTTCGAGAAATGTTCAGCCTGGTTAATTTTGTGCATCGGTGAGCATTTTGGGGACCCAGCACGCGGGTTCTTCATTCATCCCTAAGCTATGCTAATATGTAAAATGCTATGCTAATGCACACTACCAGTCGAAATCTTTGTTTCTTCGGCTATAAAACGTACCGTGACATGACGATCTGCTAAAACGATTTTTTCGACTTTTTAACCATTTCTTCGGTCACTACCGTTGTGAGGCGACCCTAGGTCAACGTTGGTGGATGTTCTTCTACGTTTAAATTCGGCGCACTAACGTGCAACTGTAGAATACGGTGGAGCATTTGTTCTTAAAGTATCCTGTAAGTCTTGATTAACTCGTTCCGTAGTGAAATTTTTCAAGCACAGATACTTAATAACCGCGCGCAATTAAACTTTTTCCATTTTCGACAACACGATACGACAGACTGCAGACAAAAGACTTCCAAATCTTTTTTAAAATCTCTTAGAATTTCCTTATTCTAAGTAAAATCTAATCAATATTCCAGCTTTACCAGCCAGTATTTACTTATTTTGGTTCCAAAGAGCTTGTACCTCATTATTACTTTATAATGAACGCCCATCGTACTTGCGATTGTCAGCACTTGGTTTGGTAGACGTGTAGAGAAAAAAATCCTTCATCATGTTGGTATGCATCCTCTGCCGGCCTCTTAACGTCGGGTCTGACGCTAATTCCAGCGTTTATTTTTTTACGGAACCCGTGTGTTTTTTATGACGTCCACTACTCGGCCTAGTAGTTTTAAGATTTGTTCTATCCTTATGTTTTACATTTGGCATTTCGGTACTGAATTACACTGGGACCCTAGAAACGATTAGATGCGATGACGGATCATTTTGGGTATGCATGCGGTGTATTATATCTTTATTGGCAGATGCTATCCATTGTGAACACTTACGCGTTTGGCAGACTTTCATTTGCATTTTGCGCAATCTATTGAATTAAAAAGATCTATTTTGATTAACCCTTGAACCTTAACTGTTTCCTTTTCAGCGTGAAACAGTACTCTTTATTCCCGGGACAAGTGGTGTTGATGCGCGGAGTGAACCCGCGCGGAGATAAGTTCGTGGCGCACGAGATACTGAGCGACGCCACGGCACCGCTCGCCGACCACAGGACGGATATGATGAACACGTTCACAGGTACCTACCTAACTATAGCGACAGCAGTGGCGTGCGGTCCATACAGACAAAAAGACAATGGTATCGATTCGGCATAACACGACTTAACTTATTTGACAGGACTAACCTTATTTTAAGAATCCTGTCTTTTTCTATCTTTATCGAAAAGACCAAGGACAGAACGCTTAAATGAAGTTTAGTCCTGTCAAATAAGTTAAGATGTGCTACACCGAATCGGTACTACTGTCTACCCTGACGAATACGCATCATTTACGCATATCCTAATAAATTTTCTGCTAAAATGTAGCGACACCGACCGCCATCTATTGTCATTAGCGGGAACTGCGAGTCTCAGTTCCGAGTCGCTCGCTCACTCGATGCCAAAAGACATCGCGGAATGGTGTCTGTCGGTGTCTATGTGTGGGTCATATTCTAACAGTCTTATGTTTGTGTGCGTTACTGTAAATACATGGCACACAATGCAAAAGTTTGTGCTTGTTTGCGTGCGAAATGTAGGCGACGACTCTGCAAAAAGCCGACGGCTAATTACGACTTTCACTGAAAATGCGACCTTCGCCTTGGCTTGGCGGGCGTCTACATTATTGTTTTTCGTTCGTTCTTTACGCAAATTGATGACAAGCAGTATAAAAAAATGGCTAGTACCAGTGTTTACTGTGAAAGTTATTCAATGTGACAACATGTTGTACAATGTGTCTGTACAAAAGTTAAGAAATGGTGCATTTTTTAAACTGTTTTGATGATAAAAACAAATAATTGCGAAACGATATTTTAGGTGGCAAATCGCAAACAGTAACTTGATTATTTGGTAAGTTTTTTAGGCTTTTAAATTTTTATGTCTACCCTGTCTAAAAACTCTGTGCACGCCACTGAGCGACAGATAACTAGCAATATTGCTGTATATGTAGTGTGAAACAGTATCTACTAGTAATTACTGTTATGACAAAAAAACAAAAAGATTACGTTCAATAGAAATGGCGGCCGCGTCTAAACGTGTTACCAAGTTCAGCATTGACAAAAAATAAAAGAGCCACCTTAGCTCGATAGATCAATGCATGCATGATATGATATACTGAAGTACTACCTCGTTATTCCAGGTACATTGTCAATAGTCGCCGTGGCCGGACCATACACGACATCAGACAACATGGCGTACGAGCCCTTAAAGGATCTAGTGACATACATCGCGACTCATAAGCCACACGTGGTCATCATGACCGGACCGTTCATGGACTGCGAACACAGTAAAGTTAAAGACAACTCGATGGCCGAGACTTACAAGTCTTTCTTTGATAAACTAGTGGACAGCTTAGGAGATATTAGCAGTACGAGGTAAGATTTTTGTTTCAACTACAAGGTTAAATTTACACATAGCGTATTTCGGAGCGTAGGCCGCCCTCGTGCCCGCTGGACTGACGATCTGAAGGACGTTGCGGGTGGCGGCTGGATGAGGATGACTAAGGACCGCCAAGAGTGGCCTCGGCCTATGTCCAGCAGTGGACGAACACAGGCTAATGGATGGATGGATGTATTTCGGAGATCGAAAGTGACCGACATAGTCTGCCGTATTAATAAATTGCAGTGGCAGTGGGCAGGTCATAATTTTCGCCGAAAGGCGTAGGAATGGAGGATCACCAAAAGTGGCGCAATATTGGAAATGCCTATGTCCAGCAGTGGATGGATACTTCCCTTGCATAGTCAACGCCGCTTCACATGGCAAACTGTGGGCCATTTGCCCAAAGTACTAAAATGGTTTAGTAGCATCTACTAACAAGTACATAGTTTACATATAAGTTAGTAGTTTTAACTATTTTTTGTGCCGAGCAAATAACGGGAAAAATACGTTCTTTAAAACATAAGCCTCATTTTGTCCCAAGTAACTTAGCAACGAGATGGTCCCTGGGAATGTAGGAAAAATTAAATAATGTTAGAAGAGTGACTTGTAATTTCCAGCCCAATGACGAAGATATACGTGGTATCGAGCCAGCGAGACGCGTTCCATGTGAACGTGTACCCGACGCCGGCGTACTCGAGCCGCCGGAAACATGCCAACATCCAG
This sequence comes from Ypsolopha sequella, assembly GCA_934047225.1. NCBI lineage: Eukaryota > Metazoa > Arthropoda > Insecta > Lepidoptera > Ypsolophidae > Ypsolopha > Ypsolopha sequella. Next base: position 11,178,437 of record OW203991.1, read on the forward strand.
TTCGTGCCGGACCCCTGCACGCTCAACGTGAGCGGTTTGCTCGTCGGAGTCACCGGCGTCGACGTTTTGATGCAGATCAGCCAGGAGGAGATCTCGCTGTAAGTCGTAGCTCACATATTACCCCACGCCGATGTACTCGAGCCACCGGAAACAAGCCAACATCCAGTTCGTGCCGGACCACATCGGGCGGACTTATATTTTGAGTAAAACTAACTGTATTATTGTATTTGTAGCGGCACAGGCGGCGACAAGCTGGCCCGTCTCGCGGGTCACGTCCTCAGTCAACAGTCTTATTGCCCGCTGTGGCCGCCGCCGCCGGGGCAGGCGGTCGACGCTGCGTTGTGGGCTGCGCACGCGCATCTACCAGCCACGCCGCATTTACTAGTGCTGCCCTCCAACTTCAGGTACTTTGTCAAGGTAAGTTGCATCGCTTATCGTCTCTATACTTACCATGCAATGTGTGTTATACTTATGTTGGATTATAACTATGATAATGGCTAACCAAAAAAAAAGAAAAAAAAAACAGGCAGTCATAGGGACTGCCGACAAAAGTAATTTTCCCCTACCAAAAATCCCTGAAGTTTCGCTTCATAAAAAGTTGAGATCTGTCCTAAATTGTCCGTCTACATTCCGATAAGATACTCTTTTTTAGAAACCGGGTGAAATGCCGGAAAAATGCGTATTTGGCGGAGCAAGCCTGAGACAAAATTATACTTACTTAAAAACAAGACACATTTGCGCCCATGGTCGATGAAAAAAAAAAACTGTGTGCCAATTCTTCTTGACAAATTAAAAAAAAAACATCAAAAACAATTTTGAGTCTTAAAGTGAATCGTTTCTTTTCCAGGAAGTGAACGGGTGCGTCGTCGTGAACCCTGAACGTCTGACCAAAGGTATGGGAGGAGGGACCTTCGCTCGGCTGCTGATCCAAATTAACGACAAAACTGAACAAGTTTCTAAGAGTATTGCCGCACAAATTGTACGTATTTAACCCACCGCACCATTCCAAAATAAACCGCATAATAACAAATACCAGATTTTTATTTTTGTTATCTAGTAAATATAAGTAACATCTTTCAAAAATAGGTTTCTCACTTAACTAAAGAACGTGCAATAAAAGAAAAAATCTATTGATCTTATAACTAAAATAACTAGTAACATATTGAGTCCCATATATGACATACATTTAACAAATTTCTTCTTCGCAACGTTTTTTTTAACATTATCATACCAGTCAAATGACCAGAGCAACTTGTATGGGGAGTGGAAAAAAAGTCGCACCATACAGTGGCGAATCCACCGATATAAAAATTGTCATAATATAAGTAGTATAAAAGAAATGTGTAATCTGTAACGTATATTTTGGGGGGGCTTCAGCACCCTAGCCCCCCTCCTGGCACCTTACAATTGTCCATATAGACGAGCACTGCTTTATGGCGATTTCTGACAACTAATAATAATAATATAATGAACCTATGTCGACTTGTAAGCGACGTAAACAGGGTCTTTGCGAGCCACTAGAGCCCCAGGGCCGGACCGCAGCGCTAGCTGTAGCCCCATGCGCGGAGAGTTGCCGGCCGAGCGACGCTCCTCCGGGTTCTCGATCTGACGGTACCTGTACAATATAGTCGAACATTAACAAGTACAGTCATCTGTCCACCTGCAAACTTACGTCTGTACAGTGCTACAAGGATCTGATGGCGCGTGGATGAGAGTGAAACGAGGCGCAACTGTGAAACAAGGGGTAGGGTAGCGGCGTTAGTTCCAATTTTGGACACAACCAATCCACGTGTCATAAGATCTTTGTAGCACTGTACAGTGTACATCTGTACGTCTCTGCGATTCCTTGTGAACGTCAAGATGGCGGGAATCCCAGGCATAAAAAAAACCAACGGGATCCCGCTATCTTGACGTTTACGTTTCAACGCTGCAAACTAAGAGACCATATTGTTGATTTCTACACTCGCGATATTCGGTATCAACAAGGCGAAGCCTTTGCTCAGCAGTGGGACACTACAAGCTATGTATATTTTTTTCTCAAACATGTTCGGCAATGGGCAGCTTGCAGCTTTCCTTTTGAAAATCGAACACGGGAAGAACCTCATTTTTGGCCTGTGGGAAAAATAAATGTATGAAAATCCATTTACACGCCCTAGGAGGTAAAGTATTTTCGTAAAATAGAGACCAAGGGGGAAAAAGCCATACAACCAAATAAAAATGAGTTAGGGTGAAGAAAATAGCGTGGACTCACGTGGAGATGATGGCACCACCTAATTTGAGAAAAGCCGATACTTTTATAGAAAACTCGCTTTCAAAGGAAAGGTATAACAGAGTTTGTGTTCTTTCGCAAACGCATTTTTTATTGCCTCACGTTGTTTGAGAAAAGCACTACATCTGCCTCGGCGGAAACGGGTATTGCCTCGGCCTGCTAACTCACTTGACAGTCAATAAGCTATACTTCCCACCGCTCAGATATAATGTACCATTTCATATGTATGTATTATATTTATATAACTTACGTCTTTAGGGTTACCAATGGTTCACTGCAAGCATCCTTCACTCCGGTCTCAGGGTCAATAGTCGTCAGAACGCACCTGGAAATTAACACGAATACAATGTTATATCACCTACTATACAGAATGATTAGATGATAATTAACAACACCCAAATAAAATAAAAAATTTATAATTGATTTGGTCCACAGCTTACGTCCATGAATAATAGTATACATCGGGCCTATTATGTATCTCTACAACTGGACTGGGTGCCTATCATCAAAAACATAGATATACTATCAAATTCTATTAATTAATAATAAAAATAATTGTCTAAGGATATGTTCGCACTTGAAGTGACGACATAGTTCGTAAATAGTTCAGTACCCACTAAAGGCAATTTTGAAAGTTCAGTTTTTATCTATGTTTTTGATGATAGGCACCCACTCCAGTTGGCAACCAAAGATACAGAATAGGGGGGTATGACGCTTACTCCAACAAGTAGGGTACAAAAAAAACAATTACAGGAGTTACTATATGACCTAGCAGTTAGGTCCCCCCCCCCACCGCTCCGCGAAAGCAGAGTCAATTTCATCATGTCTATCGTAAACTAGACGTTTTTATGTTGCCTCCAAAATATATTAATTAAATTTAAGAAAAAGATTTTTTTTTCGTCATCAGTATCGTGAATACAACCTACCCTGACACGGAAGTTGCTGACCAAATAAACCCTGTACTTACGTATATCAAAATTATTATCTACATACACATTAAAAATCCGTTTTTGTATGTTCATTATAAAAAAAACGCAATTCATTACGATAGTAGTTATTATAGTGACTTTCTTTTATAATTCCTCCATGTATAAGAGATTGTAATCAAAATATCTACATACCTGGTGCACGGTTTAATAACTTCAAAGATATTTTCTCCGATCTTCACGTATTGCCAGGTGTCCTCATCGTAAGGCTTCGGTCCTTTAACGACAAAGTTAGGTCTGAAGTTCTTGGCAGTGACGTTGCCGCCTTTCAGTCGGCTCGACAGCTCTTCCACGGACGCCTCGTTTATCAAGTTGAATGACGTTTCGTCTGGGAACGCACCCTGGAAATTATATAGGTTGTTATCAGACAGGTAACATTTAAATTATATAGGTTTATATAGGTCTGTTATCAAACAGGTGACATTTAAAATATATATATTGTTATCAGACAGGTAACATTTAAATTATATAGGTTTATATAGGTCTGTTATCAAACAGGTGACATTTAAAATATATATATTGTTATCAGACAGGTAACATTTAAATTATATACACATGTTCTACAAAATCATTCAAAATGCAAGTAAAAAATAAATAAAACTTCCTCATTATAAGGAAAAGTGAAAAATCAAATTATTTGAGCATACATATACCTATGTGTATAATATGCACATTACCTTTTTATATACATACATACATTTACTCACGACTGTCTCCCAGAGGGGTAGGCAGAGTCTACAGCTTTCAATCTGCTACGATCCAGACACAACTCTTTCACCTCTTCCACATCCATAAATCTAGTCATACGAGTTCTTCTATTCCGGGTACTTTTGAAATTGCCCTTCTTCATTATGCCGCCAATTTGGTCAGCATACGTCCTTCTAACGCCAGGGCCACAGCTTCAGGCTTCTGGCGGCGCTTCCGGGCGGTTGGCATCGGCATCGGATGTATAGCGCGCTCGCTCGCTCAAAGCGCTCGACACTAGGTTCGTCCTGTGCGCTCGATCACTGTTTCAACCGCCCGCCTCCCCGCACACCGCGGTCCCGAGAGCGTAAGTCACTCGAAGCCGGACAAAACGCGCGAGCGACGACCCATGGCCGGCTTTATACAACTTCATACATTTGTTCTCTCTGCTGGCGCCGTCGCAAGAAGAACCGGTTGGCGCGCCTCTCGAAGCCTGAAGCTGTGGCTGACCGGTAAGGCGGCTTGGTCGAGCTGTACCTTCAACTTGCGCACCATAAGTTTCTTTCGTCACTCATCCTCTCCACATGTCCAAAACCACCGAAGCATTCCTTTTTCTATTCTAGTCACTACATCTTCTTTCAGGCCGCAACGATCCTGATGTCTATACATATTATATACAGGGTCGAAGCCAGACTGTGTAATCAGGACAGCTGAAATTATCCACTACTTACTTTTGCCCGCAGCTTCGACCGTGTTGATTTCGTTTTTGTGTAGTCCCTTAAAATCTGTCAATAATTCTTCGGACCCTTAATTTTATATCTGGTTTGGAGTGTTTTTGTTGCACTTATTTGATCCCAAGATAAAGTCTTTTAGGCGAGTACGAGCGCCGAGCCGCATTTCCGAACGAAACTATTTCTTGTTCTCTGAATTAATTCTGTGGTAAATTGTCTCGCCAAAGACCGAGCCGCATTTCCGGATGAATGTTTTTTTATAACCAATTTGATCCTCTTGTATATAATGGTCAGCGAGGCCGAAAGCCGCGCCGCGTTGCCAGACGAAACTGTTTCTTGTTCTCTAAATCGATCCTCTGGTAAAGTATCTTTGGCGAGACCGAAGGCCGACCTGCCTTTCCGAACGAAATTCTTGACCTTTTTATTTAATTCCCAGGTATAATGTATATGGCGAGATTGGCGAGGCTAAAGGCCGAGCCGTCTTTCCAAACAAAGTAGTTTTTTGATAACTGATTTGATCCCTTATTTCTTGTTCTCTGCTTAAGTTTCCTTGTCGAGGCCGAAGGCCGAGCCGCGTTTCCGAATGACGGATTTTTCTATAACTGATTAGATCCTCTTATTTAGTGTGTTGGGCGAGGCCGAAGGCGTTTCCGGACAAAACTATTTCTTGTTGTCTGAATCGATCGATCCTCTGGTAAATAATACTTAGTTTCGTTATTATTATCTACTCGAAATTTCGAAATCCTTAGCAAGCTCTGGCTAGCGGCTAGGGCAGACTCAACATTTTCCAGGGCAGGCTAAGCCTGAATGCTAAGAATATCAAATTTTCGTTTCCTCGAAAATAGCCGAATCATAAATTATAAAAGCGCTAAACATTGCACTAGAATTTGGAAATTTATTATTAGAGAGAAAATAGGAGTTATAGTAATTAAAGAAGATGTGCAAACATGCGGAACCAGAAGCAATTACCGGTGTCGCATACGTTTGGTTGTCTACATAATAAGCGCGCTATCTGCTGTCATGGATTGTATATACAGTCCAGGCGGCGTAGCATAGTCTTCAATCGAGCGCGACGCCACTAGTTGAATCACAAGTGCAAGGAGCGTGACATACTGTTTAATTGCAAAAACATCCGCTCCTCGCACTTGTGATTCAACTAAGTGGCTTCGCGCGCGATTAAACACTGTGCTACGCCGCCAGGTTTGGAAATACAGTACCCGGCAGTAAATAATGAACATCGGCTATCTTCGGCTTCGTAGAGCGCCGTCTCTGTGACCGGACTGTTAGTGCTTCGTGCGACAGAGATGACGCTACGATACGATGTGCATTATTTACTGCCAGGTAAGTATTTTGCATTTGATATTGATAATTACCGTATCATTCTTGGTAAACTTGTAGAACTTGTTAGTGGTATCTCTGAGTGTCCTCGTACTTTGAGAGGCGTAGTACACCAGCCGGAACGAATGCGTCGAACGGTTCAGCAATCTGGAGATAAACATCCAAGTACCAGTTATTTACCTAATGTATACGAGTTTGTTTTTATAGGACGCGTGTCTGAAGGTTATCTCGCGTTCAGATAACAGATCGTTCAAGCCGAGTAACTAGTACTAAGATAATTAATTTGTTTTTAAACAAAATTCATCGCATTGTTATTTTAATACTTTTCTGATTTATAATATTTAGGCTGTACTAATGAATAAAATGTTAGTTCGTTGACTATAGCCTATTCGGGATATCATGATATCGGTGACATTTCATTTGGCCGCGACATTTGGGGCATAGGCTCTATTACAATAGTCTCTATTGCTTGTCATTAAAAGTCATGGTGAGGTCCCCAAATTCTGGTGGAAATTATCTATCGAAACGTCACCGATATTCTGCTCTATTTTCGGATTTCGGCTTATTCACATTCATTTGCATAACGCTCTTGAATTAATTCAATGGACTTTTTCGGACAAACTCCGTTTGGACCGGCTTTTTACCGATTTAGCCCGCTCATTCCGCTTGAGTTTAGGATTCGCCTATAAAGTCTATTGAACTGAGTCAAGGCCTTTTTTTGGTCCATGTGACATCTCTGTTAGTTAGCCGACAACAAGAGTATTGCAGCTATGACGCTGGGCACTGCATGGCATTATTTGGCAATATTTTAGCTGTCGGTTTATGTTTATATCAACATCGCACAAGTCATAAAGATTGCCACGATGTCGTTTAGGTGTATAAATATGTATAAGATATATACATAAATAAATAGCCTCAAAATAATCAAGTTATTTATAGTAAACAAACCGGTACAGTATAATTTTTGTCATACTATGGGATAATGCAAAATTTTTCACATGTACCCATGCAAGTCGGCACGGGTTAAAAGAAGCCAAATGTCTTCAAACTTATTTGTACAAGTGTTTTAGGACCTATTAAATTAAAGTGAGAGGGCATGCGTTTAAAAACAAAATGCTTTGAAAAATAAGGGACACCCTAATGTACAGATAACTAAACAAAATTATGTCAGCCCAAAATTTGTAAAGCTTAGATTTATATTATACAGAGTGTAAACTTAATTATGTAGGTACCTACTGTCTATATTATTAGAGTGCATTACAAACTAGGAAACATCAACTAGATACAAATTTCAAGAACAAAATTATTTGTAAAAGTCCTTGGGCCAGGATTCGAACCTGCGACCTCTTGCTTACACGATATCGACTGCGCCGAGGTTCTTATTTGGACCGACGAAGTTTTCCACCATACCTGTACACATAATTTTTATAACTACTTGATATACCAGCCAGTAATGCAAATACTCAACGCTCACGAGGGCGTTAAATTTGTTTGTTTTTTCAAATTTTTGTTTACTTGAAATTGGTTTCTAGTTCATGTTTTCTAGTTTGTTATGCACTCTAATAATATTAAGAGTATCCTAGCGATGGATGTCGTTACAAAAACATTATCTTAATACAAAATTATCGCATTATAAGTTAAGGTGCGTTCCGTTTTTGTTGCATGGGGCCAATTTATTACCAACATAAAACATCGAAGCACTGCGATATGTGATAAACTGACAGCTGTCCTCTTTTTCAAATTAAACAAAGATGGCAACAGTTTTGGTTGAAACAGTAAATGCGTAAAACGAAATACCACCATAACTAATTGATTAGTTCATGGAATTTCATATTAAGTAGGTACATACAAATTTTGCAGAGGACGTAGGCAAAAAATTTAGGTAGTAATTGTTTACTTCCAATACTAATTACTCGTAACTCTGCAAATTTTGGAGTCCATATTGGATAAGCCCGTTCAGTATCACCTGGAGAACCACTCGCTGACTTCCCAACCACAGTCGTACACAGGAACCGGGACTCCCCATACATGGGCTTCAGTGGGCTTCTTCAGGATCACTACCTAAAATTAGAAATATTCGAAATATAGTATTTAAATAATTTTTTACTTATAAATAAGACCTAGGACAGGCGAGGCGTTAGGAACAGACATCATGACGCGACCAACTCATTTGTAGGCGTGGCCAAATATCATGCTGTTTCATTTCGCTATAAGGTGCACGCTCCATGAAACTTGCGAAGACAATAATCGTTCCGATTTCGTCACGGGCGTAAAATTGAAAACTTGTTTCAAGAGAAACATGATTTTGGCAAGACTTTGAACGTTTTCAAACATAATTTTTGGTTATTATTAATCTAGATAATATTTTCAACGTTTGATGTTTCTGATTTTATGTAAAACAATAAAAAAACATTCGGCTAATTACAGTTTTGATAAATAACCGTAATATTTACGCATTTTAGGGGTTTTTTGTTTTACTCAAATTTCACGATTTTTTGTTCGATTTAAACATAGGTCTAGAGGTCCAGATAATGTTAATGGACTATAATAACATTCCAGAGACACCCCACAATGTGGTGACAGCGTTTGTATGGAAGTTTGCGCGTGATGACGCCTCTTAATCAGTTTTTCTTGGGACTTCCGCAAAATTTACAATATGTAACGGACTTGGAAATTGTCATTCCTCCACCTGACCTTCGATCCTGGCCCCATTACCATAGAATTCCTCAACGGGTACTGAGAGCACATAACGAGGGGTGTCTCACTGGATCACGTGACCCGCGCTAAATACCTACCGCGACGCGCCCGGTGCCGGCACTCGACTCAGTCGAGTGAGAGAGTATTATCACAAAATAGATACTACCAGAAGGCCGACTCAACGGCGGAGCGAAAACAGACGCACACATGCATCGTATGATGATCTCGGCAGAATTTCGTATTGGCATTCACCCGAGTATCTCCGAGATCGTCGTAGGTACGCGTCTGTGTGCGTGCGCCTGTTTTCGCTAGCTATGCAGAGTTAACCTTCTGTAAGTGGTTATTTTGTGGTATTATATTCCTTGGTAGAGTGTGACGCACGCGCTATGATACACGTTTTCGTTGATATTACGTTAGGTACCTACGTTGTGATAGTGAAACTATAAAATTAAATATATTTATTTATGTAATGTAAGTATATCAGATACACTTACATTACAGGTCAGTTTTCATGTAATATAATTAAATAATCTGTTTAATAGTTTTATAATAAATAATAATATGGGGAAATACACAAAAAATAATAAAGGTAAAGTTTACTTAAATTTAATAAGGTAATACACTTGAATAAAATAAAGAATATTGGTATAAGGAATAAATAATATTATAAATATATGCAATGATACAGTCAAGATGGAAGTCAGGTCTATTTATCAATATATAATACTATACAATACAGGTATATAAATGTATGAGTAATAGAGGAAAATATTACATCATTCATGTAATAAATCATTTTACAAACTGAAATAGAAGGTGACATTAATGTATGCAGCCAAATTCATACTAAATACTCGGTGAGTGGTGGGTATCAAGGTTCGATGACCCTTTTTGGAAAATTTGAAAATTCTTTTTTTCCTGTTCCCTACAAACGAAAGCCCAGCCCCGAATCAGTTACTATGGTAAGTAGGTCAACATTTTATTTTGTCAAATTAACATAAAGTGTATCGATCCGTGATACTGGTGACTTACCAAGCATCCAGTATAAATTTGGCTAACAAGCTTACAATTTTTTTTAAACAGACCAAGCGTAATTTTCGCGCCGTATTTGAACTTAGCTGCCATATAATTAAATTAAGTACACCCTAACTAAGAGATTTCAAATGACATGGGTTTCATTACTGTTGCAAGTTAGTGCTGAGTCCATACAAAAGTGCCCATGATTCTTTTTTTTTAATATGGTCACAGTGGCGCAAAGCGCTATTTACTATGACAGCGCATTGTTTTTCTAACCGTACAGCCTCACCAAAATTGTGGATTTAAAAAAAAACTGTACAACTGTGGTCAGAGTTTGTAAAAATATAAATCAATACCTCGGCTAAGTCAACATGAATGCACTCCATATCTGCATGCTCCAGTGTGAGAACAGATCCCCTCACTTTGGGCTTCACTAGAAGCATTTCAGGGTAGGCTCGAGCTGTGATGAAGTTGTTCTTTTCATCCACCACCATGAGATTCCTGTGATAAGGAAATCGAAATAACTTTAAAAAACTTTACTGTCAACATTGACATTGTCAGCATTGACATGTATTTATACAGCCAAATTCATACTGAAGACTCGGTAAGCGCTCAGTACCTATCAAGGTTCGATAACCCTTTTTGTGAAATTCTTATTTTCATGTTCACCACAGACGCAAGCCCAACCCAGAGTCAAATACTGTCAACATTCATTTTCATTCAACATTTTATTTTGCAAAAGTAGCAAAAAGTGTTATTGTTCATGATACTGGCCACTTACCAAGCTTCAAGTACAATCTCGCAAATATAATTAAATGTCACCTTATATATACTACTGCCCTTATTTTTTTAAATATCCAAAAACAACAATTTAGCTGGCAATGAAGGGCACTTGACTCAAAAATTATCATTTTAAAGCTTAATATTTCGCAAACGGATCCTTGAATCGAAAAATGATTCTCATACACCAGTAATATTTTTAACGACCTATCCAACGACACCCCACACCATGGGATAGACGAAAAAAATTATTAATCCCCACTTTACGTGTAGGGGAGGTACCAAAAAACATATTTTTCCAAAATTAAATTTTACACTTTGTCACTTGTTGCCTACGGAAGTAGGCAACAAGTGACAAAGTGTAAAATTAAACGAAGAATTATGGACCTTGTGAAAAAAATATATTAAAATCTCATCAAGTATGTACCTATCCCTCAGCCAACCATTTTTCAAGCCCAAGTAGGTGCACTCAGCCTTATCTTTAAGAATATTCCCACAAGACTTGATAGGGTATATGTGGAGGTCTTGCAGTGTTCCCACATGGGTCCAGGTCTCTGGAAGCCTATTCTTCTTGTTCTGGTATACATAGTAGATGCAATATGCCGTTCCCACAACACCGGCTGCAACCACTGCTGTGGTCATGTATGGAGCTGCAAAACAAACATATCATTCAAAATAAGTTAAACAAGGGAGTTATCCTGACCAGTGGGGTACCGTGGACGTGGAATAATCTAGTAATGGCCGAAGTCGCATCAATGAAGCCCTTTTCATATGTAAATTTAATCATTATTTGTGTGGTAAACCTTTAACTTAGTAGGGTCATTTAGGGTACTAGTTGTACTATTTAGCATAGGTATTAGTTGGCATCTGGCCTTAAGTTAGCACAGGAGCCTGCCACGCAAGGCCCCTTTAAGTGCAAGGGGCCCCACACCTAGCTACGCCACTGATTCTGACTTGCAGAAAACGTTCATAACTGATGTAGTATTGTTAAAATTAATGATGTCATTCATGCTATTCTTTGATATTAACTTAAACTTAACTTAGTGCTAAGTTTATTGTAGTTATTACATAATTAAATTCTAATTAAGTATCAACTGTTATTACTATACAAGTTCTATTGTTAAAACTTTAGAAAGAGCGGTCACATCCTAATACAGGTTTGTTAACAGGATGAGACCAACATATCTACCTACTACCATACAATGGACGAATAAATGCTACTACGTAAGACTTGTGTTTCTGAATAAATATTTTTGTATTGGTATTGTGTATATAGGTGTAAATAGGAGAGTAGATCATTTTTCTTTTTGGGTTTTTATATTTGAATATAATTAAAAAGGTTTTAAATAAGAAACAATTCATAAAAGGACTTATTTTATTGGAACAAAGTTCCTTATCGAATATTTCACTCCAGACACCTGGCGAATGAGAGCTAATCTGAAAAAAGTGTACAGTACTCCCAAAGTAATAATGCACATACAAATCTTCGCCACTATTCGTATTTCCTTACACTTTCTATAGAAGCAATAAGGTCACGTGGTACATCCGGTCGCTCGGCTATAGATTTGTATGCGCATTATTACTTTGGGAGCACTGTAAGGCTTAGACCATCACAATACTTTTGGTATATGTATATGTAATAATTACAGATTATAAATATAAATAAAAAAGTATTAATTATTTTCGAGATATATTTTGACCAACTTGTTGAATTAGAAAAATAAATATTTGACCTATTAAAATATCTATTTTTCTAATTTGACTAACGACGACCACAAGTTGGTCGAAATATATCTCGAAAATAATTAATAATTTCTTATTTATAATTTGTTTAAAAAATAATATTAATTCAATTAATAATTACAGAAATATTAAGAGCAGTTTTGCAGCCGGATTGTAAAAAAACCTGCCTTTTTTAATTAATCGAAACAGATCACTTAATTTCTAAATTCACTCAATAGTTATTCAACAAAACCTTATTACCTATGTATTCTGTATACTGCCATTGCAAAGTTTCTATTGGTTTCTGTAAATAAGAATTTCAAAATTACTTAAAACTCAAAATTTTCCTCTTCTTGAAAAGTTGTGTACATTAAATTAACATATTAGTAGTTTATGCTACAAGGGCGCAAAGGAATAAATTACGAGGACGATTTAAAACACGAGCGTAGCGAGTGTTTTAAATGTAACCGAGTAATTTATTGCTTTTACGCCCGTGTATCATACTACATTTTTCAATGCATAGTGTGAGGAAATGAAAACAAATATAATCTTGTGAACTTTAAATTATAATTGGCTCAAAGGGACTGTATCCAGAGCCGTTAAACAGTGGAAAAAAAAGTATGACATTTATGGTACACAGGAAGGGCTGCAGGTTAGCCAACCATTGCAAATAAATAAAAAAAAAATAATAATAATAAAGCCCTAGGGCAAAATAATCGACTTTCTGTTTGGTTTTGATGCATAAAAAGTGGGCCTTTACGAGCACATGCATTGAAAAATAATTTATATCCTTCTTACATTTGGTTAGGCACGCGTCTATTCTACATCCTTACATAAATAAAATTAAAATAAGTAATCTTATTAGTTAATCAATGGTATCTTCAATATCTCTGAATGTGACAGTATGTTAGAACTTTGTTCCAACTGGGTGGTCCGCCTCTCGTTTTTTAGTTACTGTTTTAAATTATAAGGCTGCATTTTTGTTGGGGTAAAGAAGGGTTAACTGCAGTAAATAAAACACTTGGAACTTTTTGAATGGCTTTTACACAAGTTTATATTTCTTGATGAAGTATCGAAACTATGAGAAAATGAATGCGATGGACAGATGCCTAGCAATTTTTTTTTACAGATACATTACACTTGGAACTTTTTGAATGGCCTTAACATGAGTTTATATTTCTTGATGAAGTATCGAAATTATGGGCAATATGAAAGTGATGGACAGATGCCTAAAATAGCAATTTTTTTTTCAGATAGATTCTTTGTTAAACCGTTAGATCATGTTTTAAAATAGTTTAGAATTTTATTGTTAAACAATGAGAAGGTAATAAAACTCGTCTGTAAGTAGCACGAAACTAATTAATTACATTATCCAAAAAGATTTTTCTTACCATTTGAAGCCATCTTTTCATAAAATCAAGATAGAAAAGAGAGTATTAAATTCCTTGAACAAAATAATGAAACATAACACTTATTTTTATTTTATATCAGCAAAGTAGTTATCAACTTTTTTACCATTTGAAAGTATGTAAGACAGGTAGGTAGGTACCTACCTATGTAGTCTCAAAGACAATATAACCACTGTGTAGTCTATGCTATGTACATAGTACATACGTACCTACGCGATTTTTATTTATTTTATTACAGAGGGGCGGAGAGTTCATAAACTAGGGGTCATGACACAGGCTTTAATGCCATCTCTGTCACACGTGTTGAAAATTGTATATGCTGTCCTGCTGTCAGTGTTGGAACCTGACGAAATTTTCAGTTTATGAACGGCTACGAGACGTTTTATGGTTCGATACTATATGATCGAATGTTACGTTCATCAGTGAAACAGATTCACTAATATACAATCCTACCTATTTTTGTTTGTGGTTAGACTGTTTTGAGAGAAAATGGTGTCGATTCGGTATAACACGCACGACTTAAATTATTTAATATGCCTAACCTTATTTTAATCGTCTTGTCTTTGTGTTTTCGATACAGAAAGAAAAAAATAACACTTAAATTAAGTTTAGTCCTGTCAAGTAATTTAATTCGTGTTACGCCGAATCGACACTATTGTATAAAAGTTTTTACTGATGATCACGCAAATCATTGATACCTATATAACACTAATAGCAGTCAGTCCAAAACATGATCCTATTTATTCGACCCCACCTATTTACAGAGAAACTTTCGTAAAGTTACACTATGTGTCTGTACGAATATTTTTACGGTTCAATAAAATAATTCATTTTTAATTCTATCTGTCTTCCGAAATCTCAATAAATTGTCAGGTGAAGTCATGTCACGCACGTCAAAAAAACGTCAACGTGTAACTTGCATGGAAGTGATTCGGCTTCTTTTTATACCTTTTTTAGTTTATATAAAGTTAACTCAGGTTTATTAATAACAGATAACATAATTATAAGCTATCATTTGTCAACTCAAGTTGTTTTTATTGCCAGAAAATGGTTTTATTAGCCAACGATGAGGTAAATTCCATAGCCTAGCAAATATTTGGAATTAAAGGGTTTTGGATATTTTTTCATGTGTCATATTGCCTTTTCAGTTCCTGATAGAGCTCACAAAACTGTTTCAAAAAGCCCGTGCTTCTGGGGCTGTCACAATGACCATGAAAAGATGTGAGTAACTGGAAATTTTTGACACTCCACATGTGTTGATTTTATACGGTCGTTTCCATATTTAAACCCATTTCGTGTTCCAGATGACGGTCGCACAAAGCCTGAGCCTAGAGATGGTTCTCCAGCTGTCAAGAACCCACACTACAAATGTTTAGTTAGAGCACAATCACGGAGCAAAAAGATTTCAACTGTCATAGAGCAAAATGATGTTGAGAAGTTTAGTACTGCCTACTCTAATTTACTCAAGACCAGTTTGAATGGATTAAAACGGTTGAAGAAGCCAAAAAAGAAGGCGCTTGCAACACAGTAAACCAGGTTTAAGGAATATACAACAGACTGAATTGTAAAATAAAGTGCGCATAGTGAACAAACTGTGAACTGAATAATTATGTCCCACGGTGACATCCTAGCTCGTAGTTGGAGGTCCATTGAACTGCTCTTCTCTTGCTGTGAGTGAGATGTGAAGAGTTGGAAGCTCACTGCCATTGCTAGTGATGTAGGCGCCTCGCCAACCTTGACCATCAGTCGTCTAACACCATATTTATATATTTTAAGTTATTAAATTTTGTGAATATCTTATTGGGTTTCTTATTGCAATTACTATTTTGATTCTTATTAAATCACATAACTGCATGGGAGTGTACAATTATAAACAGTATTTTCATGAATATAATTTTATATATGGATAAGTAATTTGATTATAAAATGAGTATGTTAAACATTATACATTTAAATGTTATCTATCACATTATGAGACCAAAAATGGTAAAAATTTTCAACACAAATAAATTCTTTTTCAACGTAACTTGTTATTAACAAGCAATACATTAAAATATATGAACAAATATAAATTTTATACACAGCAAATTATTTACTCACTCACAAATCATAGCTTATATTTATTCAGTCACATTAAACTAACACATTTTAGATATATTATACTTTGCTGTCATTAGTTCAATAAGGAATACAAAAATATTAATTTGCTTTATATAAAGTGTGTCTGAAAACTTCATCAATACTATTCTTCTTAATACTGAAATTACACAAGAAAATTCAGGTGTTACATATACACAATTTATTGCGTTCATGCTATATTTATTGCATTCAGGCAGTAAATAAAGTTACAAATTCCATAATTACATGACAGTTTGAGGTTTCTTTACAGAATGAAACCTCAATGTCGGCCCAAATTCGAAAGCTACTGCACCACATTAAATAAAAGTAAAAGGCATGTACTTGCGTATTTCTACAAAAATATGCGTTGACAATTTGCAGACGAAAATATCTGAATCTGATCTACAATCTCGATCAAGAATAGATCTAGTCGGCTGAGGTTAAAGTACACTTTTGGAAGTGAGTCGTTTGAGGCAGGCGTTCCTGATCTGATCATTGCCGAGTCGCTCCGCCTCATGTAGCACTCGACGCAGGTCGTTGGTGCGGTCATGTCGCGCTGCCAGGATGTACGCCGTCGTCAGGATCCGGCAAGTCAGGTAGCAGGAGATCTGGGATACAACATTTTATTACCAATCGTAATGCTGTTTTAAATGTATAATGCTAACTTTTCTAATGTTTTGGGTCTCAAAATTCAAGCATAAAAAAGACAAGTATTTTGGGCAAATTGTGGTGAACATTATTGAAGTGCATTACAACATATTATGACTATCATGACATATATACCTGGAGGGTCAGAGGTGTTTCAAAGTGTGTTCCAACAAACGAGTGTCCACCACCCTCCACCCTCTTTCACCGACATTGGGTGAGCCTTATCACCACACCTCGAGCACAAATATACGCTTTTTAGTCCATGCATGTTAGTTTATCATAAATTGTTTTCCTTTACCATCAGCAAGTGGTAAGTATACAAATACTATTGAACATAAATTCTGAAAAAAATAATTGGTGCATGTTCAGGAGGCAGGATTCAAATCCAGGTCTAAGATTGAGAGGCCCGGTGCGGCGTCCTACTGACTGAGCTATTGCTGCATTAAAAATTAGTCCCAAATGTACCAAACCGTCAATATAAGATTGTCTGTCACTAGCTGTCACTAATTTTACATGATGGAACATTTTCAACAATGTAAAATATGAAATTATAAATTCGTGTCAAATATCAGGGTATTTACTAAGACTTATCCAGTACAAGGTAAAGTTACCTTGACGGTGATGCTGTGTACATCCTCTATCAGTATCTCGGCCTGCTCGTCGTGCAGCTGTGAGCGAGACTCGCAGCGCGCCACCACCGCCGACACACCAGTCTCTAGCACTTGGTCACTCATCAAACTGTCAATGAAAATATATTATTATAAAACTATTTAAGCGAAGTTAGTCACACACGGCGTCGTCGCAATTTATTTTCAAGAGCTTCGACAGGGAAGGAGAGGGGGCGCATCAAGGTATATGCACAGTGGGGTCAATTTTAATCGAATGAGAGGAGAAATAAAATAAACTAAATCTTTCAGTGGTAATGCGAATGCGAATTATAATAAAATAATCACTATACAATTTTTGTTTGTAACTGTATAAAACCCGTATATTGACGGACTGCCTTTTTGAGAATCTGGTATTTTCCGAATGAGGTATTTATTCCTCTGAGAGTCTTATGCTCCGAAAGGAGCCCAAGTGCCTGTGATCAGATATCAAACTGTCAAAACTTCGAGTTGACAGTTTGGTACCCAATCACTAGACTACACATACATAACACTGCACATCAGCCACAACATAAACCTTACATACTTACAGCCCTTCTCTTATTGTGTATAGATCGATGGGATAAGAGCTACCTCCGAATACCTACCTAAAATCGGTCGGACAGACTAAACGGCCAGGCTGACTCGCGGCAGTAAATGTTTTTCTAGCTATACTTATCGAGTGTTGTCTTATGAACAAAGTTTGATGCTGGTACTACATAAGATATTTGGACACGAAAAAAGCCCCACTTTTTCATGACTGTACTCAACCTGCCAAGTTTCGCCAAGGTCTGCCGGCATTTTAGAAGTAACTTTTTGTCCTTCTTCTCACAGTAACTGTGTCATGCTGGTACTCGATGAGGTATAGTTACCTACAATAAACCACCGGTCTATATGTATTTTAAACCTTATCCACCAGACACAAATACGTTTACATATTCATACCTTGCAGCCGTCTCCTTGGAAGCCCGGATGCATTTGGCGAGAGTCTTCACTTCTATGAACCGGTCAGCTTGAACCAAGTATCGCGCCACGTGCGTGTAAATGTTCATCGAGTCCAGCTTATTCTCCGTTATTATTCTAAAAAAAAAATGCATGTTGTTTATTCATCTGTTTCAAAACACGATTCATTAGGGCTGTTCAGTTTGATCGTCGGGCGACACCCGCCTAACATCCCACCTCTTTTGCACGCGTTTAACTTGTATATGCTATCCTGCTGTCAGTTTTAGACGGGCGTCGCAGCCCAGAACACGAATTTTCAAAATGTGGCGTCAAAAAACATTTTCCGTATTCTTCATCCATATCCCAAACAGCGAAAACGGTTTAGCTTGATTTGGTAGAGGCAGTGCTTGGAAAATGTTACTGCTCGTTGACGGTTTGTGGCTAAGTCTTGCTGTATTGGTGGCTATATCGCTAATGCTCTGCTAGTCGGCAGGGTGCACCATGAGCAGGTTAGATTGAAAAAGTATAATTTCCTCTCCTTTTTAGGGATTTGTACCTCATCGTGGAAAACGGAACTCTTGTAGAATCACTTTGTTTTATATTATCTTACCTAATAAAAAGAAGCAGAGATAGCTCAAGGTTAGAACGCTGGCCCTATCAATATTGGGATCCAGGCTCGATCCCCGGTCGGGCATGCGCCAATGAGTTTTCGGAATTTATGTGCATATTAGAGCCGATTCTCAAGGCTTTAATTTTGGTTTTAGTGCTGTCAAAACCTGTAATTTTCCAAAGTAATTTAGCTTCTTTTCCCAACACTTAAGCACTATTTTGCTATGAAGAAAATTTAGTTTTTACAGCACTAAAACTATAATTAAAGTCTTTAGAATCGACTTTAGTATTTGTTCTTACTTACCACTTGCTGAACGATGAAGAAAAACATCGTAAGGTAACGGGCATGCTCTAAAAAGCATGTATTTGTGCCCGAGGTACGGCGATAGGGCTCACCACTCATCACGTTGGGACGTAATAAAAGTTAGTGAAACGCGGGGGTATTGAGCACAGACTGTAACTTGCATTTCACAGTTCACATTTGGAACACCTTTGACACCCCTCGGGGATTCATGTCGTGACGATATAAATTTATATATTACCTAAAAGCCAAACTAAACCCCTCCTCAACAGTCTGTCCGGCTACCAGCACTATAGCGACCAGCCTGACTTTGTCCGTGTTAGACCCGAACAGGGTGAGGGGACGCACGTCTTTGCCCCTCGATTCTTCCATTGGGACCGGAATCACCTCGCTGATCACCTTGTCCGACAGTCGGTCGCTGCTCTCGCAGGCGGCGAGGTACTTCGCCAACTCTATTTGGCGGGAGATCGTTGTCATGTGCTTGTCTATTGTCCCTTTGTCTAGGTGCAGGTGGAATGATTTCTGTTCGTTGGATTCTGAAAAGTAAAGCAGTGTGAAAAAAGAGCGATCGGACAAGGGAAAGTAGTAGATTTTACTGAATGGAAACATCGTCACGATATTAATTATTTACATTCTATTAATTCCAAACATTCCTCTATTTTTTTAAATAAATACAGTTGCAATCAATCTTCCAAAAATGCGAAAATGTTTATAGCATCTGTAGGGTCATGGTATCTTATTCTAGCGTTTCCCTACCACTACACTGGCTCGACAATGCTCACATATTTGGTAATAGCTTCACCGTGCACCCTCGCCCGCGGCTCTCGTGACAGTGACGTTTTGCTACCCAATACAGGAACACACGAGACAGCGTATGTATGCTATAGCGCATACACTACAGCATCTATCGTCATATTATTTATCAGATACAGAGTCTTTTTGGAAATTTTAAGTTGCTAGATTATATTCGAATGTACCTAGAACGTTTTTTTATTTTTTACTATTAAATTGAGGTGATGACCACCTAAAACTGGTTCCAATAATCATAACACCGTTGTCTTATTCTTATTAGCTATATTTTCCTTCAAAAACAAAACCTTCGGTGTCGGTTTATCCGCGGTATAACTTAAATTGAGCTGCGACATTTTTTTTAGATTCCAGGGAAAATCCATGCCGTCACATTTTAAAAACTTTTGGAAATTCGTGTGGAGTGTCCTCTAGGCGTATTTGTTGTTTATAAACATAATACATTTTCGTCAACTTAACGTTTATACTGCGTACGAGGACACATTACAGATTTTTTACAAATGACAAATATTATTATTTATATTAATATTATTATGAAAAAGCATTTTTTCATATGGCGAAGTCTTTCATTTTATAGTTCGTCAAATCCCCGAGGATCGGTGTTTCAGAGTATGGACTGTGAAATGCAAGTCACAGTCCACACTAGTCCACCCACGTTTCACCGACGATTAATACGTCTCAGCATGACGAGCGGTTCATTCTATCGGCATAGACCAAACAGACATATACCCCTACGGAATTTGAGGTCGCAACGGCAATTATTAGTTTAAAGATAGAAGAGCGTTGTCGGTAAAAAACGGTAAATCACTTGTTTTTCAGGTAAACTTACTTGTAAACGGCAATAATTTACTGCAAAATTCTTTTAACACCGCATTAAAAATATCTTAATGACCAATCTGAATAAAAACATTAAAAACGATATAATTTATAAAAATACAAGCTTACTTTGAACTAGTGTTACTGAGATTTTACGGGTAGACTGAATTTTCATATTAAATTATGAATTAACAATAGATCGTGGATATCTGCAAAACAAACGTGGACGTTGGAAAGATACTGTTTTCACTAAAATTGAGAAACAAAACGATGTAAAAAAAATTTTGGTCAAGTTCATCACTGTTTTTTATATACTAATTGTTTATCAAAGTTTATTAGTATATTTTTATATGAAACTATTTATCCTTATAAAATGAGATTTAAAAAATATTAATTATATATATTGTCATTAATTTGTAATAAATATTTTAAATCTGCTCTATCAACGGGCGCGCGAGCCGAAAAGTCGTCGTGTCTCTGTCTACGCCATACATGCCAGAGTGAGAGCGCGTTTTTTCCCGACAACGCTTTTAACTTACTAGTAGTAGTGGGTACACAATGAGAGAGATGATGCAAGGCATTCGCGAGCCTGTGGTGCCTCGCGTGAAGCGCACTAAAGGTCATATTCCTCTGCGCAGGCCGCGCGTACAGACGAGCGCAGGTGGCTGCGGCACGCGCTTGCTGCCCGCTCGCACACTGCACGGAGTACAACGCTTCTAGACGACCGCCTGTCTCCAATGTACGGCAGATGTGGGTTATGTACTCCTGCAATAAATATATACCTATATTAAGCAACCCAGATTGGCTGGTCCGTTAAAAGTATAGTGCTGTCACCGGGTCTTGTGCTTTGACCTGACACTGCGCAGGAAAAAAAATTTAGGCGGAAGTGCTACAGCGCACATTGAGCGTGCCCTGCTCACCGCCCCGCAGTGCTTACATAATTTTCTGCTGCACATTGTATCTTATAGATACAATTAAATGTTACTTCTGAAACGATTTTCTTAATACAAATCTTTGACACTATGATAGAAATAAATGTATATGTTTGAATTCATGGCGATTTATCCATCGCAAGGAGATATAAATTAACATTATAATATATCATTGCAGTATAGAAGCACAGAAAGAAAAGTAAATCTGGATGTGAGCTCTGAACCGGGGGGTTTAAACCTCTCGTCAACTGGGCGATTGCTCTACCAACTGAGCTATCCAGGTCTCAACACAACTCTCGAATTTACCCATGTGCTTTCCCATACTGCAATGATACCTATAGATATCTATTATACAGTGAACTACTTGGCGCCTAGAGGACGCTAGTGTATTCAATTAAAAGCTGGTCAAAAACCATTATGCCCTCCCGTCACATGGGTAAATTCGCGAGTTGTGTTGAGACTTGGATAGTTCAGTTGGTAGAACAATCGCCTGGTAAGCGAGAGGTCCCGGGTCCCGATATATTGTTAAATCTTTGACACGCTTAAGGGTCGTTTCTCCGGATTTGTAACAAAATATTAAGAAATAATTATAACGGCCAAAATACAATTTTTAGCTAAGAGGCAGTTGCAGAAAGGGTTTTTAAGTTTAATGAACCTTTAAAGTTGATGCCATCCTTTACATTGTTCTTGACAAAGAAAGTGACAGCATTCATTTTAAAGTTTTATTAAACTGTAAACCCTTTCTGCAACTGGCCGTAAGACAACTTATTGTTAAAAGTTTGCTATATGCATAAACGTATTTTAATGATATTATGGTAGCTTCAAAATAATTGGAATTTCCATGAGCGTGATTTAGATTATTTTAAGAATTTACGGCTGGTATCATGACTATGGATTAATTTAGTAAATTAGTTCATGTACGTTTATTATTTTATTATTATTAGGTTAAATTTGACTTGTAAAAAGTGTATTGTGTGTACCTACTTTGCAAAATAAACAATTTGAATTTGGAAAAGCCAATTGTTTTATAGCTATTGTAATATCATTAAAAATAATAGCAAACTTTTAACAATAAGTTGTTTTAGCTAAAAGTTTTATTTTGGCCGTTATAATTATTTCTTAATATTTAGTTACAAATCCGGTGAAACGACTCTTAAATCGGTTATATTTTATTATTTAAGTTACTTGCTTTAAAATGGGCAGTTTCGTTGATGGACGATATAAAAACAATGGCTTCTAAACATACATACATAAATAGATGTAGTCTTTTGCTAGCTATTTTTAATAGTTTTTTTAATAAAAATATAAAACCAACTTTTTTCCCTTTTGCCCTGAATCCGTACCTCTCGCACTGCGCGATTTTTCGCTTGGAGTGACAGTGACAAAAATAAAATTCGCATAGCCTCTTAACCCGTTTAGTTGATGCTTCTGATTGTCGGCACTTGGGCGAACTTATGATACATTCTAATTAAAATTCACGTGTACTTGTCTGCTTTTTAAACTAACCCGTTTAGTTATTGATTTTCAATAACAATTAAAGAGCGATGAGCAAGACATGGAGCGATTGCGCCTTACGAAATTAGACGGATTAAAATATTAGTACTCACCCCCCACATCTCCAAAGTACTATCCATATCGGCCATAGCCTTCATCAGATCGTTGACTTTGTCTTTCCTCAAGCACTCCATGTAGACAGAGTCAGTGAACGTCTCTCTATCCACTAGGTTATCATAGCAGTATGTCAGCACTTCCTTCAAGTTGCTATGTTTCATGTAGAACGCTATGTTCGCGACATGCGATCCGTAGTTCACTAAATAATACACGCATTCTTTATAAAAGAACGGGTCGAGTTTCTTATTGGTATAGTCGACTTTTGGTTCTGGGTTATTGTTATTTCGTCTGAGCAATCCTTGCGCTAAGGTCTTCTTTGGCTGAACGGTGGCTGTTTGGAACTCACTGTAGTCGCCTTGTTTTATTTTTCTGACGCTGGCGAGAGTGTGCATGATGTTTAGAGCGGGTTCCGTAAGGATTATTTTCTTTTTGATCGTGTTCATTGTCGTTAGTTTCTCGTTGGTTGACTGAAACGGGATATTTCATACAATAAATTAACTACTTTTTCAACACTGCATCTAAGATTGTTTAAATATTTGAGGCATGTTAGACAAAGTAAAATGTATAAATGAAGAATTCCCATAGCTTAATTTCTAAAAGTTCCTTTTAAATTTTTTTTCTGATAATATACGTCATTTTTGGACATAGTTTTCATTATTTTGGTGTATAAATTAACCATTCTTTTTATGATTTTTAAAAAATCGTCGGTTATGACGTCACTTTAGAAATTAAGACATTATACTGATTGTGATGTGTGATTGCTTATAAAAAAAGTGGTCTGTCTCTGTCTGTTTACTCATCTGTCATCCAGCTGTCAAATCAGTCGGCAGCAAATTTTATAAATTTATTTTGATAGCAAAGGACATATTTCTAAACAGCCATTTCTCAAGTGACGTCCCACGAAGGCAAATGGAAGTTGCAGCTTTTTCGTAAAATATTCATCATCATGAGGATTTTAGACGACAAGTTCTAAAATATGGCTTATTAAACCTAAATCTCGAAATGGTTTTCGAATTAAGAGGCCTGCGGAGCAATCCTAGTTCATACAAACGAAATACGAAAACCATTTGTAAATCATAGATTTTCTTAGTATAGTGTCTATTCATTCCAATTGGATTACAGAATATCTAGGTTCCCAAATATATATTATGAAAGGACACTGATTTAAAGACGACATTTAAGCAATTTAAAATTTCCATAGAATTTTCAATTGAATTTCTCTCAAATATTTCATGTTTAAATCAGTGTTCTTATTTTATATACAACGTGTAACAGAAAGGTGTAACCATATTCGGAGAGCTTATTCAGTCAATGGTATAGAACAACTTTTACTATGGAGCCAACCTAGAAATCTCAAAAAAAAGTCTGCTCTTCCATACATTTCGGTCGAGCGGCATTGCATTTTTCTATGAAACAGTAACATTTTTTTTCTTCAAAATGTAGGTTTTGTTCCATAGTAAAAGTTGTTCTATACCATTGACTGAATAAGCTCTTCAAATATGGTTACACCTTTCTGTTACACGTTGTATATTTGGGAACCTACATATTTTGTAATGCAGTCGGAATAAATACAGATCACCTTAAGAATATCTGTGATTTACAAATGGTTTTTGTATTTCGTTTGTATGAAATAGGATTGCTTCGCAGGTTTCTTAACACACCTTAACATGATTGAATCTAAGCGAATTATACATTTTTATAAACAGTCGTTGGTGATATAGTTGAACTATCTTCTAATACCCGACTACGATATATTATAGTTGGGATTATCAGACTGAACACTTGAATGTTACCTTGATAGTCTCAGCTTTGTTCAACAGCTGCTGGTTGACGGGATAGTTCATATCCTCCAACATAGTGATGACCTCGTTCAGTAGCGGCGGGTTGGACCTCGGTCGACCGTCCGACTGTACACTCGACACTGAACTAGATCGCTCCGAGTATCTGAAAGAAGTAGGTGAATATTTGAATTCCATTTTTCGGATATAGTAATTTTCCAAGATCATCTTAGGACCATGCATCACGATCCTTTAAATTTAATTTTGTAACAATAGAATAGAATAGAATAGAATTATGTTTATTTGGTAAAAAATATAAAAACACTTTACATAATTAAACTTAAAATTAACACAGGATGTACCAAAAAGGTCGCCGCTCAGCTTAAAAGCTTACCCGGACCGGTTTTTGTCTTTACGCAATGGGGATCCACAGGCAAAGCTAATTACAGATGGCGTTAGCATAGGTCCGGCCAATAAATACTACGGTCCGGCTATGTCAAACTTTATTGTTGTGTGTGTTTCGGTTTCCCTACTGTTTTTCTCCAATATCTCACAATTTTTCTACTTCCTCTTATCACCTGTATTCTAATATGTTAAATAATTTATATTTTTAATACGTTATTAATTTTTAAAATAGGGTTTTTCGGGAATAAATTAACACTAGTATTAAAGCAATCTGGTATGGCACACAAAGACATAATTTCAAGAAATTGATCGAAAATCACAAAAAACTATTTATTTATTTATTCACATAACATTTATACAGCATTACAGGAGACCATTGCACTGTATAAATTAGGTAGGTAAGTATACATATATATATTTTTTCTTTACTTAGGAACTAGTATATATCTAAAAAAAAAATTTTTATCATAAATCTACATATAAACAAAACTTAAATTAAACGTTCACACTTGTGCTTTCGCAAAAATTTAAACACTCACGGAAAATATGGAATATCTCATCCGCAAATATGCATAAACCATCAATTCTTCAAGGCCGTTTTCGGTCACAGCGACTGTCACTGCTGAGAGCGGCGCTGGTGAGCCCTCACGTGGCTAACGTAGCCGATTTTTGCAGTGAACGTGCGACCACATTCACTGCACGACAGCACCCCTCCAACTATATTATAATTGATGGCCACTGGTGGTCGGGCCTTAAGCTGGTCTCGTTTTGTGTCGAGCTCAGCGCGTCTAATCGACTCGAAAGCATACACCTTAGTGTTCACAGCCTGCCTCCAATGTAGTCTGTCTGCTGCCAGTGTTTCCCATTGTGCTGGGTCTATTGCACATTTCTTCATGTGGCGGTTAAACCATAACAATGTACTGAAATAACAGATTCGACGATGCGCCATCTACAGGGATAATTTGGCGGTGTAGATCCCCATTGTCGTAAGCCGTTGTCTATGCCTAAGGCAAATAGAAGTTACAGATCTACACACGTAAGTTTGCCGATGAGCGAGAGCGGCGGTACATACAACACGGCGAACTGTCAAAATGTAACGTTTTTTTAAGAAGACTATAATATATGCCTTTCTGCCAATATTTCATATTTATTCTCTATCCCTAATATTCCTTGCCAAGTTTATTCAAAATAATAATATTAAAGTATAATAAGTAATAATGTTGTCTTGTAACGTTTTACGTATGTAAGTATTTGTGTCCTGTTTCAGGTACTTTGAAAGTAACATTTTTAGCATCTGCTTATTTTTAATGATATACATACCGTGATGGCTTTAATTCGTCTGACAGAATCATAAATTGATCTGTAGCAAAATCGCGCTCTAAAAGTGACCGTAGCCATTTAATAATAAAAAAAAAACGGGGCGTGCTTAAGACCACACGACAGAAGTGAAAACTTCATCAAGGCGAGGTTAATAATACGAAATACAATATCTCTCTTGCTCCCTTACTCGATTCGAGCCGACTTTACCCGAACGAGCGTTACATAGCCGAGCGTGACGCTTCAGTCTTGTTCAGTGCCCACAAAAGTGCTCAGCCCGCCTAAAGAAGTTTTCACTTGAAAAAAAAAGGCGGCGTTAGTTCGTCAACTGTCCACCGGCAAACTTACGCGTGTAGCACTGTATAATGATTTTTCATCACATCACACAACACCAGCACAGTGTTTAATACGCGCGACGCGACTTGGTTAAATCACAGGTGCGAGGAGCGAGATGTACTGTTTAATCATCATATTTAATCATTAAGCAAAAACATCGTGTCACGCTCCTCGCACTTGTGATTCAAATAAGTTGCATCGCGCTCGATTAAACACTGTACTACGGGTGCTGGTGTGTAAATATCGGCAAAATAATTGGAACCATTTGGTAAATAGGTTATGTAATACCTTAAACTCTGCACCCTCCTGTTAACCGCGGGCGACAGCTCCGACGCCTCTCTTCCGTACTCGCATTCCTCCATCACCTAAAACATAAAAACTATCATTTAAATATGCATTACAATTACATGGTCAGTAAGCTCAAAGTACCCAGGTCTAGCACCCGTAGCACAGTGTTTAATCACACGCGAAGCGACTTAGTTGAACAACAAGTACGAGGAGCGTGACACAATGTTTTTGCGATTAAACATTATGTCACGCTCCTCGCACCTGTGATTCAACCGAGTCGCGTCGCGAGCGATTAAATACGGGTGCAGGTCCATCCAGGTAAATGGATAAAGTATCGTGCAAATAAAAAGCAAATCAATTTTCATAAATTATTATTATGAGACAGAAAGGCATTTTTGGGGCGCTGTATTTAGGGATTTTGTCATTTGTCTTGTATCTATAACATTTGTGGGAGGGGGGGGGGGGCTGGACCACCCTGGTACGTCCTTGACGGCCAAACATTTTACGCCTCCATCTCCAAGACTGATATTTAATTTAAAATTTCAGATTGTTTGTTCACTTTCTATTTTATGACAATAGATAAAGATATTTATTCCTTATAGTACACAGAAACACGAACACAAACAGTTAAAGTAAAAGGTATAAATATATAGGTTAGCTTATCTCTAATAAGAGATTTCTTACAGCAATCCATTGAGAAATTTTGCTCAAAACATTACACACTGTCATTTCTTTAAATAGAAAACCACCGTTACCTCCGCACAGACATTCAACTGCGGCGTGTTTTTGAAGCAATGCGCGAATTTTTCTCTCGCCTGCTTGAAGCACCCAGCCTTCAGGCAAGCCTTGCCCCAAGCGGCCAGCACACTGTTTCTAGATAGACCGGATTTTGTGGCTATTTCGAGAGCCAGCTCCCACTTCTCAGCTTCAAGCAGGGAACGGACGATGTGGCCTGGAATAAGAGTGGTCCCTCTTATTTATATAATATAAGGTACAAAAATATGTAATAGATTCAAGCAACATTTTAATGTGACAAATTTTATTTTAGGTTGATTTAAGATAAACATTTATATCAAAAAACAAGTAAAATACTTAGTAAAACAATAAAAGCAAAAAAATATTCGTTGGACGTAAATAAAAATAAAAAAAAAAAAAAATATGACCTAAGATGTGAAAATAGCCTTCCCCGAAGCACCTTTGGGAAAATTGTTATTGACATGAAAGCAATTTATAACAGTCTACCTACGCCATATTATTTAACTTTGTTATTATACGAAACTGGAACGACAAAGTTCGTCACAAATTGAAATATCTCCTTCAAGTACAAATGGTATAATTAAACTAACGCCAAACTACAAGCCGGCAGCGAAATCACAGTCATTTGTCATTTTAATCCCGGTTTTTCTTCTAACTGCTTCATTAAGAGGCCCCTGTACGCCTGGATTTTTCTCAAGATTCATACAAAGGGCAAAAACTGATTGTGAAGTCAACAGCTCATTTTCTTTTTTTTTTTTTTTTCATATTTATTATCTAGCCATATCTAACTATGTCTCACACAAAAGCAAAATTTGATGAAACACTGTCATAATAGCTGTTAGGATAACGTGAGTATTGCCTCGTTTTTACGCAAAGTTTAGCAAGTTGTATAATTTTCATCTTTACCGGAAATAAAAAAAGTGGGAAATATAGATGTCTTTCAAAGAAGACTAAGTTTATACACTTTTTTATAAATAAACAGTTACCGTTTCATGGAAAACAGTTTTTACCTGAAACCATTTCACAAATTGGGCGCTTTTTTAATATCTCGCCATCTTGCACCACTTGATGAGAGATGGGTTTAAGTGCGGTGTGGGGGGGAAGGGACACATATATAAAAATGTGTGCAAAGTTTATTGAGATTAAAGCCACCAGGACGACAAAAACACCTAAAGCATTTACATGGCAGCTGAACGGGATGGCCCACCTTAACCGTAACAGCAAGTGTAAAACGGCACATTAGCTTAGCTACCTAGGTAATCGCTTTGTATGAATATCTATTATTTAATTTATAAAATGTAATAGTCGGTGACTAAATGTTCCCGAAATTTTCATATATTTGTTCATCTATTCCCATAGTGCAATATGGTAATTACAAATTTACAACATCAATAGCGGTTTCATGTGTACCTACATTGTTTGACTGCGTTGTGATTGGCCAAGTTTATTATAACACCGCTATTGAAACAATCACCACCAAATGTTCTAAAGTAGCCGCGATTTTAAAATAACTGAAGTTTTGCGTGCGTGGCATCTGAATTAATTAGATAGACAGTTAAAAAACAAAAGCGTTGGAGCAGGACTGAATTTTAGCAGTGTGCATCCCCTTAAGATACGATATCACTTACTAGGATGAATCCCTTGCTGCGGCATCAGTTGCTGCGCGCCATGGTTCACGAGTGTGGACATAGCGTCGGCGTGAGCGAGACAGCGAGTCGCGTGGAGCGCGCCCGCCTCCGCCACGCGAGATTGAGCCTTCCCATCACCGCTGAAAGGCGCAAAATAGTAAATATTAAACACACGGCTCTTGGTAGAAGGCACAGATATTTACTTATGTGGTAGAAGGAGAAGCGTATTACGGCTGGCGGTCCACGAGCTCAAAAGCTTGCAAGTTGTTCCAAAAATAGAAAAAATATGTACGAGCTGTGTTTTCTTCATTGACTTGCAAACGGATGCTTTTTTTCATTCGGGTCCTGTCATATATTGTTCCAATCATATCAGTGGGTTCTGTGCGCTCGAGGGAAAGAAGGTCACCTCTTAAGAGTCGTCATCACACCCAAATCTCCATACAGACACTGTCACCTATTGTAGAGTGTCTATGGGATGTTATTATAATATTTTAGGCTGAGTCCATTAACGTTATCTAGATCTATGTTTAAGTCGAACTAAAAATCGTGAAATTTGAGTAATATCTTAACAACAAACCCCTATAATACGTAAATTTTACAGTTTTTTTCCGTAAGTGTAGCCGAATGTGCTTTTATTGTTTTAGATAAAATCAGAAAATGAATACGAGTCAAACATCAAAAATGGCATCTAGATTAATAATTACAAAAAATAATGTTTGAAAACGTCCACAGTCTTGCCAAAATCATGTTTCTCCTGAAACAAGTTTTAAATTTTGCGCCCGCGACGGAATCTGCACGATTGTATTGTCCTCGCAAGTTTCATGGAGCGTGCACCTTATAGCGAATTGAAACAGCATGACATTTGGCCACGCCCACAACTAAGGTTGGTCGCGTCATGATGTCAATTCTTAACATAACCATGCTAACACTAACGAACGCATCTCGGCGTTGTTTGTGCGGATACTGTTTCTCTCAACCGGTATCCATGGAATTACCTAAAGTCCTTTCTTAGCGGTTATCAACGTCAGACAAGAAACCTACAGTCTAAATTTCAGCAGTTTGGTCTAGCTAGGTGTTCTTCTTTTCGTGGCAATGGGCAATTCTACACTTGCGCAGTAACTTTGCGATTTACCTTTCGTTTTAGGTTAACACAGTTCGACTTGAAAGTGAGAGCTCGACCTCGATTTAAGTCCCACGCCACATTATATAAAGTATCCGTTGTACTTGGTGGTTGTGGAGGTGGAACTAGATTAGGCGTTGATAGATCAGTAAATCAGTTAGGGTATTCTTTTATATAATTTAAATGAGTGACCGCAAGTTATCTTCAAAGGCATATGCAATAAGGACGTAAAACACAGACTTCTTATCCTGAGGCGTTCTGGAGTAGAGCTCAGCAGCAGCCAGCAGCAAGGATCTCCTAGCGCGCACTAGCATCCTGGCGTCGCCACAGCTTGACACCTCGCGCGCCACCTCGTCGCTGCGGTCCAACAGGAACCTGGAATGCAATATTGTGAAGTGGGAATACGTTATTGAAGAGTAAGTAACTGCTGGTTTATCCTGAGATAAAGCATTCGATACTTTTTTTTGTTGTAAAAACTTGATCATGGCTATACCCTATCCCTAGGGGCCTTGCCAACAACTGTGCTAAGTGGCATGCTTTTATCATCAAACGCATTTTTTTTTGTACGTACCGCGGGCACCATTCATAACTATGAATTGAAGGAACCGAAAATACCACTTGGGTAGATTTATAAGGCCGAGCTTGGCGCGTTCGTAGTCCGAACATGCGAGTTTTTGGCCTTGCTAGATCTCCCGACGTTTAATAGGTGTTGGATAAAGTAGAATTGCTCTTTTTTAGAGCCACAGGTGCTCAAATTCTATCAACAGCAGATCACTATAGAAAAATACTAATTGTAGACAAACATAATTACAGCTATTTACCGAAGCCATGAATTAGGGAATGTAAACCAGTTTATCCGAAAACCGAAAAACCGGATTTTCGCCGTTTTTGAAATTATTAAAGACCCGTTTTTTTTCACGTTTCCGGTGTTGCAGGTTTTTTATTATTTTCATAAGTTTACATTTAGAGTTTACAATATGGATAATTTTATAAATGCCTGGATAATTGCTTAAGAGCGGTTTCGCAGCCGGATTGTAAAAACCCACCTTTTTCTAATTAATCGAAATTTAAATACTTAAATTCAAAACTCACTCAATAGTTATTCAACAAAACCTTATTACCTAATATCTATGTATTGTGTATGTATGCTGCCATCGCAAAGTTTCTATTGGTTTCTGTACATTTTTTTGAAATACTAAATTTTTATTTATTTAAATGAAAAATTTTTGAAATACTATATTTAATATATACATTTTTGGTACCTTTCTATTTAAGAATTGAAAAATGCAAGATTTAGGCGGCCTGAATTTCACATGCAGTTTAAAAATTTCATTTATACAAAGAATATATGATTTAAAACGGTTTATCCGAAAACCGTTTTTCTAATAAGAAACCCGAAAAAAAACGGGTTTTAATTTTGGCCGGTTTTGCATTCTCTACCATGAATAGACAACTCATCTAAATAAAACCGGCCAAGTGCGAGTCGGACTTGCGCACGAAGGATTCCGTACCATCATCTATAAAAACGGCAAAAAAAAAACATGTCTGTTGTATGGGAGCCCCCTTAAATATTTATTTTATTGTTTTTTTAGTATTTGTTGTTATAGCGGCAACATAAATACATGATCTGTGAAAATTTCAACATTCTAACTATCGCGGTTGATGAGATACAGCCTGGTGACAGACGGACAGACGGACAGCGGAGTCTTAGTAATAGGGTCCCGTTGGTTACCATTTGGGTACGGAACCTTAATAAAAAACAAACACGAATAAAAACGAAGAGACAAAAGTACCTAGGATAATCCAAATTAATGGAATGCATCTTCATAATCGTGAGACACAGCGTCACGTTGGGCGTGAACTCGTAGCTGAACTCAGTGCGCACCGCCTCGTTCTTCTTAGCGTTGGTCGACAAGCACCAGTCCATGCACGTGACTCCGCTCCCAGCCGAGTCGGAGTTGCTGCTCATCATCATGGCGTCCTGCTCCGACGCAGGCCGCTTGTGCATGGTCTGAGTGAAACAGTCGTCGCACACGCGGAACTTGACGCCGCTGGGATACGTTGGCACCTGCCATTAGGGAACACGGAGTATCGTCAACATTCTTGAGCTTTGGGTAGTTAAGACATTGATATGTCAATGGAAAAGTAATAAAATAAACCCCCATACATTGAGCGATTTTTTTTCTGATATTAAAAAGTTAATTAAATGCAGAAAGTTAGTCTTGGAAATGTAGATAATGAAAAACATTTTTATTTTGAAAAAGTGTCTACACTTCACACTTGAAAGTTTAAAAACATCATATAACACGAATAAATTCCCCTTTTGCCAAAATTTGAGCACATATGTCAAAATAAAACAGGATGAGTTAGAGCCCCTTCACAGCAGACTACTGCCGCGCTGCCTGCGACCTAGTGTGAAGGAGCTCTTACAGAGAGTTCAAAATGCAACTGTTTTTCATTATCTTCGTTTTAAATGCTAACTTTTTGCATTTAAGTTAATTTCTATTATCAATAAAAAAAAAACGCTCAATATATGGGGATTCAAAATTTTATAGCTGTGTGAGCACCCCCTTAATCGCCATCAAGAACTATTTAGGCCACCATACCAAATTATGCTAATTAAACGGGGTGTTACTTTTTCTCCCCCAAAAATTTTCCTTTTTGACGGACGAATTTCAAAATACGTTGGATCAAATCAACTATCCGTAGGGGCCTTGCCAACAACTGTGCTAAATGGCATGCTTTAATCATCAAACGCAGTTTTTTTTTACGTACCGCGGGCACCATTCATATGAATTGAAGGATCATCTTACGTGCATACGATGCCTCGAGCAGGCGTGGCAGATGAGGCGCCCGCACCGTCGACAGTGATGTCTTCGAATGATCATAGAGAAGATAGACGTGTGGCACACCATGCACTTGTCAGTGGAATAGTCCTGCACCCACTGCTCCTTACTGGGCACTTGTTCCGGCATCACGAAGGGCTTCGATGACGCCTCCATGTTTATCGAGTCTATGGACTGCAGTAAATGGTCGTCTGAAGGTTTCGGCGGCGGCGAATACGTGTTCCGAGGATTCTTCATGTCCAATGCCTTCTCAGCGTAGAACCGCAACAACGCATCCACCGCATTCTTCGATATAATGACGCTTTCAATCGATTTAATGTTGTAGTACAAGTTGTCGCCTGACGGATCCTTCTTCAAGTTTGGTACTATTTTGTTTATGATATTCGTGAGCGCTTCCAGTTTTGCATTCATGAGAAATTGTTCAATCATCAGCAATGGTTTCTCTATCAACTCCCAGAATATGCACCTCAAGTTCGTGTCGATTTCAAGCATCATTTGAAGGCCGATCTTTATGTTCTCGAACGCTTTGTAGTCGGATGAGTTTTCAGATATGAAATCGACGCAAACTTGTAGTATTTCAACATTTCTGATTTTGATAATTTCCTCTTGCACGAGATCCACCGCTTGCGTGACTGGCAGGCGGGACAAGAGATCTTTCACTAGTTGGGGAGTCGCCTGATTTGTGTATTCAAATAGCTGCCGTATGAGATTTACTATAATCAGGTTTTTCATGTTTTCAGACACTTCGTGGACGTCAGCCCACTCCAAACAAAGTTTGAACTGTAACCGAAAATAAATAGGTTGGAGAATTATACAGAAACTGAATAGGACTTTGTGAACAGTAACGTACCTGCTGACTGTCCATCAAAATTTCAATAATATCTTCAGGACTTTCTACAGATTTTTCATATACGTTGTACCAATGATTGGATCCAATTATTGCTGATATCTGTAAATAAAATAACAGTTAAATCGAGCCAGTTATCTTAGCATAGAATAAAATGTTTTATTACTTATGAAGGCTTGTAAATTCACACCTGGTCATAAAGAGGTATTTTCGCCATCCACTCTTTGCATTTATCATACAACCCTTCCTCCAAATCGACTTTGTCTAAAAGGAACCTAAGATAGTCCAGAACCTCCATGGCGCCCTCTATCGGCCAGGTGCACAAATTGTTCAAGATCAAGTCCACTTTTAACTCGGGACATTCTAGATGCTCACAATACCTCCAGCTATTTTCCACTTTAGTATTTATAGCCAGCTTGAAAAGCACCAAATCTCTTAGATTCATTAAGTTGGCGCTGCACATCAGTTGATGTTCAGATAGGGCGTCTATTATGTTCAAGCATTTTAGTATCTTGCCGGATTCGATTAGCTTCGGCATGAACAGAAATAGCTCATCCAGGTCAATGGTAGTATGCAGCGATGCCAAGGACTTGTTGTTATCGAACAAAACTTTCAAGAAGTTAAATCGTTCTAGATCCATGTAGTTGTTTATGAATTTGGTGCGAGCGTCCATGCTTTGTTGTAAGCTGTTCTCGTTGGGTGAGGTGTGGATTTTCTTGATAATGTGCGCTAACACCCAGTTGTGAAGAACAATGTAGGTGAGGCATTGAGCGTCAGGGGTTCGCGGCAGGGGAGCCAAGTTTGCCGTGTGCTCAACAAACAAATTCTCTTCTGTATTCTTGAAATCATAGACGGCCTGAAGTAAATTATTGAAATTCATTTCAGTGGCTTCCTTGTGGGGGTTCGTCAAAGCGATGGAAGGGCAGAAGTTGAGGATGAGTTTTGGTATCAAGTTCACATTTAGCTTCCTACAGATCGGTTCTAAGGCTGTCACTGGCACGTCTTTGTTGTTGATCATATTGCCGAAAATATGATGAAGCTCTTTCTCTAGTACAGCAAAATATGGCGTGTCGCTGTTGGAATCATTAGAGCGATTGTCACTGTTCTCCAACTGTGCGACTGTTTTACAGTACATATAACACATCCTCAAATAGTGGGTCCTCGTTTTTTTAGTCCCTTGTTGACAGACCTCTCCGACATAGCACAGATCCTTGTCGGATGCTGCTACTACGTTCATAAAGATCTGATGATACTTTTGAATCAAGTTCGCATCTATTTCGGAAGGGTCTCTCGAGTTGACGACATCGGCTAGATCTTCGCAAGACTTTCTCATGTCTTTGGACAGTTGGTTTAATTTGCAGAATTCCTTGTGTTTTATTGGTATTCTGCAGTCGGTAATCAATCCGCAGACATTGTTTACAAAGTCGAAGGCTTTTTCTGTGTTGCCAAATATCTCGAAGGTGACGCTGGCGATGTCTTCAACGAATCGGATGTAGTTCGTCTTCTTGACTGCAGCGAAATCAGTGGAGCTTCGTACTTCCGCCAGTTTCCTCTCGACCACGTTTATGAGTCCGTAAGTTATCTCCCTATTCAATCCGCTACTGAGAAGAATGTCAACAGCATTAATGAAGGGCGCGTTTTGATGACTGTACAGTTGCAGATGAGGGTGACGAGCCGCTAGTTCAATGATATCAAAGGAATTAGGTGCCCTGTTGGCCGCTAAAAACCCTTCCACCAAACCCATGACTTCGGTAGAAACGACGGATAGCTTGGATAGTTCCTTGGCGGGATACCTGGAGTCATCTTTGTAGTAAATTATGTTCTTTATTTTAGCCACCAGGTGGCGCAACTGTTCAGTGAACGTTACTTCGGTCGCTATTTCAGCATCAGCCAAGTCGAACATCTGAAAAAAAAGGTTCTTGTTATGGACCTCTAACTACTTAAGACCTGAATATTAAAAAATATAGTTACTATGACACTTTACATGTCAATGAGTCACTGTCAATCATGTGATAAATATTGAAATGATAAAGTCGAGAACATTTATCTAATGTTAGCGTAATTTGAAATAATGCTTATAAAACAGAGTTATGGGTTTAAAATCAGTGTTATGGGACGTAGATGCTACTTTACTTAATGTTTTGTATCAGCATTAGACTGACACAAGTTGATACATTTCTTCTGAGGGAATCATACGACATTCAACTCGAGGATGGTGCTCAGTACAAAATTGATGAATCGATGAATGAAGATGTCTATGAAATGATCGATCGCAACGCAATGGCGCAGTTTGATATATACAATAAGATAAACATATTAGATGCACTCAAAAAGTAAGTAGTAAAAGTCAGTGTAGATCAAGTCGTTCCAAGCACCCTTGTATATTATAGATATTTAGATAATGGAAATACATACATACATGCATAAATACATGCATACATACATACATATACTCACGCTTGTCTCCCAGAGCGGTAGGCAGAGACTACAGATTTCCATCTGCTACGATCATGCGACTCTCTTCTTTCGCCTCTTCCACAACCATCAATCTGGTCACACAAGCTCTTCTATTCCGGGTACTTTTGACATGGCCCTTCTTCAGTATATCACCAATTTGGTCAACATACGTCATTTTAGGGTGGTCTCGTCGCACTGTACCTTCCACTTGCGCACCATAAATTTATTACTTTCATTCATCGTCTCTACGTGTCCAAACCACCGAAGCAATCTTATTTCTGCTTCAGTCACTACATCTTCTTTCAGGCCAATAAATAATGGAAATAATGATTTAATTTATATGATGTTTTTCAGAATAGCCAGTAACGAGTATGACAAAGCATTACGAAAACGAAAACCGCACAAGGAATTTTTCCGAGGTACAGAACCAGAAATAGTGGTAGCTTTTGATGAGCACACGGAACTAATAACTACTTTCATATCGCCAGTAAGAAATTCAAATTACTGTTAACTAATTCAATTATGTAGATTTACCACGATTATAAAAATTGATAATATTTAATAAAATTAAGTTAAATAAATAAATAATATTCTGAACATAATAAATAACGACTGCATCATCAATAAACAAGGTTAAGGACTTCATTTAATCACATTGTCGGCTGACAATAACTTAATAGTTATATTTCACATTATTATTGCTATTTGCTAGCCAACATTTGTGTAAACACATATTCATTATATTATATTACTCAGATAATTGATTAACGACAACACAGAGGGAGTCATAGTATTGATTCACTAACCTATTTCTATTTTAGTTAACAATACACCCACTTTCCAAGAGAGATCTAGAGACAAATCAGAAGGAAGATAATGATATCTATGATTACGAGATCTTGGCCGTTGAATACTACAATGAAGCTGTAGAAGAAGGAAAGTCTAATAAAACTTACCATGCCGTTATATCAGGTAAGATGGCGGGAATTATTTTAGTACTTATAAGCCTTAGGTATGCACTGAAATGGTATGCACATGCCCTTCCGTTATAAAGGACCATGAGTCATTTTGCACCAAACTTTCAACAAGTTCAAATCCATCGTGAAAATGGTGTTTTAGTACGTGTCTAAAAAAATATCTCTATGGAATGAAAATTTATCCATACCATCGTTAACCATTTCAGTGATTTTAGCGCTAGATTTGAACTTAGTTGCAAAATAACGAAGTGAGGTACACTAAGATCTTTCATATGCAATGTGTTTCATCTCTGTTGAAGGTTTTTGCAAGAATTGGTGCAAAATGACTCCTAATGACATTTAATTTAATGAAGTTAGTTCACCCCAAGAGCTTTTATATGACATGAATTTCATAATTGTTGCAAATTGGTGCAGAGTCCATGCAAAAGTGCCCATGGTCCTTTTGCGTTGTCTAAGCGTAAAATATTATTGTTTACTTGTGCATATAATGAAAAAAAATATATAACAAAACGTTCACAAATTTGTGATTACCATAACAGACAAATTAAACATACAATATTGGTATTACGTAGATACCGGAAAAGATCTTGAAGCGGGGTAGTGGGGGAAAGCACGAATTTCACTCTTCCGTCCGCCGAATAGAGACTGCGATTTTTGTTTTGTTTTCATATGTTTACATGTATCTATGCCAATTTTTTATTGATTAGCTTTTGCCAGCGGCTCCACCAGCGTTGTAGAGATTTTCGTGGAAATAACGAAAACAAAGGAACATGATTTTTCGAGCCTTTATCGACGACCCAAACTTTACGGAAATCCTCAACTATCAATTTAAGATTTTACCGTATCCACCTTCCAATGCCATTATCAGATTCTGTCGCTATGTTTTACCAAGGTACTAATCAACACCAATCAAAGCCCAAAATTTAAGAGTCTGCCGTTTTCCGTTGATGTGATCCCGTATCTACCTTCACGTCCCATCATCAGACCCTGGTCCCCGTGTTTTAATAAAAAAATAATCAAAACCAATCAAATAAGCCCAAACTCCAAGAATCTGCTGTTGTTCGTTGAGGAGATCTCGTCAGTCCCATCATCATATCGTGGCCACCATATTTTACAAACACACTCATCAAGACCGAACAAATAAGCCCAAACTCGAGAGGTCTGCTGTTGCCCGTTGAGGAGTTAACGTATCCACCTTCCAATCTCATCATCAGACACTGGTTACCATGTTTTACCAAATCACAAATACAGAACAATCCAATAAGATAAAACTCTCTGTTGTTGTACGTTGAGGAGATCCCTTATCCACCTTCCAGTCCCATTATCAGACCCACGTCATCATGTTTTACAATAAGCCTTAGGACGGACGGACGGACGGACAGGACAGATAAGTGTTACATATATTATAAACCCTTTTGCCCGCGGCTCCATCCGCGTTTATTCAACCCAACCCTTTTTCGGCTTGGGAGTTATTTTATTACCACCCCTCTAGCCTATATGCTGAACAGGGTCACTACGATGGTAATAAAAAAACCGTATCCAAATCCTTTCTGTATGGTTTCGGAGATGTGCGCGAACAAACAAACAGACAGACAAACAGAAAACAATTCTAAAAATCGCTGATTTGTGTTTTATTATTCTTCTTTAGTCACCCCCCTTTCTATTTTTATCACTTTTCTTCAATGTACAGACACGCCGGGATATATTCTTTTATTTGATTGATTGATAAATACATATCGAAATATTATAAGCTTTCAAAACTCCCGGATATAATATAGTTGGGTATGTAGATGGCACTATTTGTAAAATACATAACGGAACTCTCGTCGAGTGAGGTGTATTCGCACTTGACCTGTGTTTTTTAATTACAGAAGAATCAGAAACTGGTTTAGTACATTCTCTGAAAAAATTAGTATCCTTTGACACAAATACACGAAACTGCACAGAAGAAGAGATCAAGAACATTGGAATTAAAGCTTTGAATTGCATCTTGCAAGACTATCAAAATGATAAAACAGATCCAAAGGTGTTGATTAAACGGTTGTTGAGGATAATCATCATTTGGATATGCGTTTATCTAGCTGTAGCTGTGCCTATGTGGTGTACAAAAGGTAACTTTCCAATGAGTTTTTAGCTTGACCCTAAAATTATCTGCAAGAAATGCTCTAACGTAAAAAACAGTGGTTCTAAAGTAGGAAGCATAAGTATAGCAAGAAAAATAGACCTTCTTTTTAATGTAGAGATAACGTGACCCAGTGAATTACCTATATAATTTGTTATATTATAATAAATTATATCGTCACGACATGAATCCCCGATGGGGTGTCAGAGGTGTTCCGAGAGTGAACTGTGAGATGAAAATCACTGTCCATGCTCGGTACACCCACGTTTCACCAACGATTATTACGCCCCAACGTAATTGGTGGTGAGCCCTATCGCCGTACTTCGGGCACAAATACACGTTTCTTAGGGCATGCTGGTTTCCTTACGATCTTTTCCGTCACCGTTCAGCAAGTGGTAAGTAAGAACAAATACTATGGACATAAATTCCGAAAAACTCATTGGTGCAAGCCGACCGGGGATCGAACCTGGTTCTCAAGGTTGAGAGGCCAGCGTTCTACCCCTGAGCTACCACCGCTTTTTCAGATTAATCCAGATATTTACCTAGTTGCATGCCTTGTTGTTTACTAAGTGAATCTATAGATTCCGATCGAATAGTTATGTAATATGTATATGTGCCAGGAAAATTGTATAATTCGTCAGTTTACAAACGGCGTTGTCAGTTTTTAAACGCTCGCTGTTTTGAAATTCGTCATTATCTAATAAGCCGAAATCTTTTACCAAAAAGTCAAAAATAGGTGCGACGACAAGCGGAGCGAGGAGGAGCGTGTTAGGTTTACATGTAAATACATATTGGGAGCCGAGCGAAGCGAGGCAACCCTCAATAGTTCTAACAGAATTACGATATGCCTAGGCAAATTTTAAAATGCTGAATTCTACGATATAGCGAAAACGCCGACGATGCATTGCAAAATGGCGAGTGTTTAGAAACGGACAACGCCGTTTGTAAACTGATGAATTTTACTTTTTGCCTGCCACGTATATAGTGAGATTTTTTAAGTTTTTTAATTTTTCTCATAACATCTGTCTATTTTCTTTTGTTGAAGGTTGGTGCTGCTGCTGTCTCTACTGCAAGTTTTTCAAGCCGCGTCAGACCATACAGGAAGCGAAGAAGTACCTGATAGCCAACCCTCCTGGCGTCGTCAAAACCGGTAGAGAAAAAGTTGCTCAATATGAACCTACTGAGTGTGAGTTAAAATCTTACGAAGAGTTTGAACATTTTATAAAAATTGTGTAATAACGAATGTGTAATATATGTAGATATTAATTTACAAGTATAGATTATTTTAAACTAGTCCTTGGACCTAGATCTATAAAAAAGCAAAAATTACCTCAATGATTTGATTTGCTTTTGAAAAGTCATTGTGGTAGAGTGCCAGTGCAACCAAACAGTTTGGTTTGGCCAACATCAAGGAGATGAAATCGATGCTTGCGCTTTGGGTAGTTGCGTATCCTGAAAATAAAATGCTTTGTGAAAAACGTAATCAATATGTTACTTTACTTTTAAAATGGATGATCTTCACAAACTTACCATCCCCATTAGCAGAGATAGTAGAAGAAATCATGAGTTGATCTCCACTAGGCTTGTTTGTGTGTCTCTTTTTTGATCTAACTTTTTTCCGTGACACTCTGAGCTCAAAGTCTTGATCATCCTCATCACTGCTTTCAGCAACTTCAACATAGTCAAGGCATAGCTTGAGTTGCAGGGGACTGGTGTCAGGCGACAGAGTCGACACTAGTTGCAACTTCCACATAGCATGGTTCACCACTTTCACTAGGTGTTTGAACTTGACCATTACAGCTGAATCTAGCATTTCATCACTGAGCTTCTCTTCTATTGATTCCAAACAAAGCTTCAGTGTATTCAAAATTACTTGGGTTGTCAGGGAATTGCACATGAAACCTGCGCTCGAGGTTTTTGGTTTCGGGTTCTTATTTAACTTTTTTGAGTAAAAGTAGGAGCAATCGGAATGAGTGCCACAAGGCACGTTTTGAGTATGTTCATCACACGAAAAATATTCATGCCTTAAAAATAAGCATGAGAAAAGATTTTCTATAACTTCTATGCTATACTGCACAGGTTGGATTGACAAAACCAATCTTTTGATTTCATCTAGAGCAGGAGTAATGTCCTGAACATCTTCTGAGTCGGACGATGTCATAATGGAATCTATTATTTTTGTTATTGCACAATAACTATTGTATGTCAAAATGTCCCAGTTGATGCAATGCTGTTCTCTAACGGTTACAGTATTTTTCTTAGTTAGGCTCTTCAGTTCATTCAGAGTGTCATTATTAGAATTTAAAAGTCTTGAAACTTTATATCTATCAACTTTAGAAAGCCTACACAACTGGGATATCACAGCCAAAGCACTCTGACTCAGTATCTGACTAAAAACAGATGTTGTCATAATTTTACAATTATTTTCTAAACAAAACTTTATAATGGTCAACTCCCTTTTCACCTCAGTCATATAATATTGCAACTGCTCATCCGTAGTGGTGTATGTGTCGAGGATGGAGAATGTATTTGTTAACTGGTGAACCAACGACGGAAGGTCATAGGTCTCTGGACTGTTTGTTAGGTCCAAGAGCACCATTATGAGAATTTGTTTTGTAAAGTTATTAATTCTGAATGAGACTTTCTTGACGTCTTGTAGCTGATGTTTGTATATTTCTGCACCTTTTAGCAGCCAGTGAGTTTTTTCTTGATATAATAACTTTAACATGTAGTCTGGGGTCAGCTTGAATTGCTTCCGTGACTCAGTTTTCTGCATGAACCCTGAGGCTACTTCCAACAGTTCTGGACGTTGTTGAGGCATCAGACTCATTAGGATCTGTTTCCTGTGTTGCCTGAATGGTTCTCCAGATGCATGTTTAATAATTTTATCTATAAATTGTGGCACAGATGCATCCTCTAATTTTAACAGAGTGATAAGAGCAATCATTTTGTCAATACAGCTAGCATTTGATAATTCACTTTGCAAAACATCCAAGTACAGGTTCTGAATTTTCACATGATTTGATTCATTGTTGGAGTTGTTTTGTAAGTATGAGACGATCACAGAAGTAGTCACAGGGTTGTTATTCAAGTTTTGTTTCAAAAATGCCAGTATTTGCTCCGACAACTCCTTGCAGCATTTTGAATCCTCAATATCATAATGTATTTGTAGGAACTCCTGAATTCATAAACAAAACATTGTTAAGATTCTTTTCTTAGATATTTTTCTAAAATAATAAAATATATATCATCACAACATGAATCCCCAAGAGGGTGTTAGAGATTTTCCAAGTGTAAACTGTGAAATGCAAGTCAGAGTCCACACTCTGTACACTGGCGTTTCACCTAACATTATTATTATTGAGCCATACATTGGGCACAAATACATGCTTTTTAGGGCATGCATGTTTCCTCACAATGTTTTCCTACACCGTTCAGGTAGGGCTAGGTGGAAACATAAACTATGCATATAAATTCTGAAAAACTCAATGGTACATGCCCCACTGGGGATCGAACCTGGATCTCAAGATTGAGAGGCCAGCATTCTTACCTAAGCTGCCACAGCTTTTTTTGTAAATACAATAAAATTAATAAACTTACCTCGAAAATGTCTTCATTGAGACCATCAAGTAGATGCAACAGATATCTCAGCTCTTCTTCCCTCATTCTTGAAA
The DNA here is from genome assembly GCA_934047225.1 of Ypsolopha sequella. Classification (NCBI taxonomy): domain Eukaryota; kingdom Metazoa; phylum Arthropoda; class Insecta; order Lepidoptera; family Ypsolophidae; genus Ypsolopha; species Ypsolopha sequella. The sequence continues at coordinate 11,222,049 of OW203991.1, forward strand.
TTTGTTTTATCTGAAAGTGTAAAACACAAAACAGGCAGCCAGTAACATACAATATTGAAGCAACTATGTAGTGTGTCGATCATTAACACTATGTGTTAATATGAGCAGGTCAAGCAAGCTGACTGGTCAAACATTTCCTGATAGCTAAATGGCCTATTTCTGAGATAAGGTAATGTTTTTGTTGTCATGCTTCAAACAGTCAATAACGATTATTAATTTAATTACGTAAGAAAGTTGTTTACTGTACAGTTAGGTACATCTAAAATACGGTCAAGTTCTTTTACAGCAACCACTGAGCAAATAACAACAACTATAAGAACAAATTATTCAAATCTATATGATGAAAATACACACAGACAAAGAAAAGTTAGTCTGATTACGGTTTTTAGAAATATCTAGACAACAAAACAAGATTTACCTGAAAATTATTATTTGCTGAAAATCTAGTTTTATTTGCGACTCAACATTGTAAAACTATCAATTTCTTTCACGAAACGAAAATAATACAAGCGATATTTTTATTTTGCAATACTGGCAAAGGGGAAGCGGGACGGCAAGTAACTGACAGCTGTCATTGTCATGAACAGCTGAGATAGGGCTGGGGAAAAAGCTAACGTTGCTAGAAACAAGCGAATATAACATAACACAAACTTTGTACATTAGGCTGTGCCTCCGCTGCTTGGGCCAGCAATCACAAATTTTACTATGTGCCAGATTTAAACTTCAGTGTGCTATTTTTGAAAGAAATTTATCTTTTTAGAGTAGCGTTCCTAAACGCCTGAGTAAATGTGAAATTTAACTGCCAAAGTAAATTGTAAAAAAATATTTTATAAATACCTATCTTGGGGAATTTCGTATACATGTAAGGCACGTCTTGCATGACTGCTAAATAGTGCTAGATTTAGTGCTAGGTGATGTAATTAATTTTTCAGTGCTAGATAAATGAGAATAGTAGGTACCTACTAAATATAGCACCATGATAAATAATCACAACACTTGTGCATGAATTTTACTTTGGATGAAATTGAAAACAGTAATAGAAAAATACCAAATATGTATGTAACAAATAATAATAAAATATTTTTTGATTGAAAAGGGTTTTTTACAAATAAAAACAAGAAAAAATAGAACGAATTTATATTTGCTATGAAAATTTAATTTTTAAGTTTTTCTTTTTTCAGAACGCTATTTGAATTTAATATCAAAAAACTATAAAAATATATGTAAGCAGATTATTTATTAGTTCTTTTTCCAAAAGCTCTCTTTGTCAATTTTCCCGCCAAAATGAGGGAAAATACAAAAAAGAACAAAGAAAATTAAATGAATAAATTCAATTAAAAAAAATTAAAAGCTGTTGCTTTTGTTATTAAACAGGTATAGATCTGATTACAAACTAAACGATTTTGGAGTTCCGCAGGGAAGTATCATGCTTCCAAGCTTGTTCTTATTATATATCAACGATCTTCCAAATATAACTAACCATGAGACCATATTATACGCAGATGACACAACAACTTTAATAAAATGTAATGACAAGTCAAAATTTGAAAATGATATTAATAAAACAGTTGTTAAAGACATTGGTTAAGCAAAAACAATTTGCAAGTAAATGTCAGTAAGACAAAATTAATGCAGTTTCCCACGGACAGGACTCCACCAATGGAACTAAATATTAAATACAATGGTACCCAAATCGAAGAATTCCACTAAATTCCTTGGTCTCCATCTATAGTACATAACTCAGATTTATAAAGCAAGGAAACACGATGTTACCAAAATCGAGTGTCAATGTGTGTGACACATGCTTACGAGTGTGTTATGAAGTAAGGATGTGCATGCACCTAGTGTAAACTCAACAATCTTTAAAATACAATGTTTTCGAAAAAATTGTACTTAACTAACAGAAACAATCATAATTTTGAACTATATTTGATAGATATGTACATCAAACTTTGTTTAGCATATCTGTATTTACCTGTAAAATGGATGTCTCCCATATTTTTTCAAGTGATTGTTCGGACATTTCGGTACAGAATAAGATACCATTTCGGTGGTATGGTAGAATGTGCCGTTTTTAACTATTTGATTTCAATATTTTGTAAAATTTTGAATTTGCCGCTTTTTGCTCTGAGCCAGAGCGGAAAACTTTACAACATTTGACTTTGACGTTTAGAATTCAATACGGCCATAGACGTAGTAATACTTAGTCTATGATACGGCCAAAGCAGAGATTTCAGTAATAAAGTTATTTATTAAAAAAATATATATAGTTTGTAAGTATGAATCACTTATTTATTACTATTTTATTACATTTAAGTGACCTAGCTAGTGTTAGGCTGACTTGGACCAGCTTGATATTTAAAAGTATATTTTTCATTTTTGAGGGATTGTTTTAACATCTTTTCTTGCTCAGAATTTTATTAAACCTGGCAGTTCATATTATAATTGATCTTTACCTTCACCATGTTTATTGTTAAGTACCTAGTTTCGCTCGTCTGTTCAAAAATTTACCATTAAAGAAATACATACACGTTCAAAAAACGCATTGTTTTCAGGGATTGAAAAAATTTTCCAATTATTTTGGCAGTTCGGTGAATATTTAAGTTATGAATAACTAAACCCTACTAAATAAAATAAATAAATAGAAAATTTTGATTGCACGAACGAAAATACTTGGTTTAATTTATGGATTTCGTCATAGAGTCTATCTTTGTCCATATTTTCAAACCAAGTGATTCAACGTTAGGAAGATGGAAATAGTATCTTCCTAACTTATAAGTGCAGAACCTTCAAAATCATAAGAGTAATATGGAAAGATAACTTGTTCAATGGAAAAAAGTGCAGGCTGTGACTGTTCGTGTTTTTTCTAACCCAACATTGTGTTTGTGTTATGGGTCTACTTTAGCACGAACTGACAGGACAGATGATCCTCAAGAGAGGATATAACATACAGTGATTATAAACAGATGATAAAACCTCAGAAATGGCCTGATGGCCTTTTATCAAGACAGATAATATACCAACAGATAAGGCAGTATGGCTTAGTTCCTTAGCCTTTCCAACAAAAAAGTGTTCTAGATCTCAGCCAGTTCTAGATGGTTAATTCTTTTTGTCTCATACCGTGTTTCATGACGTTCCGATCAACGATACTAGAACGAAGTGGTTATATTGTCTTTGACATCATAGGTGTAAAAAACATACATACAATACAAACGCGGAGGTGCATTCATTACATAACCCTGGGCTGGGTAGGAACGCTGAGTTTTTGAACGGGTTTCGTTATGTGACGACACTGCAAACGTCAGTTGTAATTTTTGCATTATATTTAGTATAATAACGTTGAGAGGACCCCCTCTACACGAAATTTAACATAAATATATCAACTATAACGTTGAGAAGACCCTCTCGGTACGAAAATTAACGTTATTTCATTTACGAAAATTAACGTGAATGTCAGGTGACGTTTGGAGCCTATACGAACCTTGCGTTGCGAACCCTGCTCAGAGTTGATGTTGAAAAAGTCAAGTCGACACCAGTGTAGCGACACTGTCATTTTTGAACGGTCGGTGTTGAGACGCGAGTTCATTTTTGAACGGGTTAGTGTTGCGACCCGGGTAGGAAACCCAACTCGGTGTGAGTTTATGAACGACTATCTGGATTGTAATTTGTAATGTATGCTCTAAGGTTAAAGTAGACTCTGAGAACTTCGCTCGCTCTTCAACTTTCAAAACCAATTAAAACGAAACACACGCAGATACGTACTTAACGTAAACACTAGCTGTGTTACTACAAAACGGTGTTTAACTTTAGACAGTGTTTAAATCTGTTGTTTGCGCCTTTTCTTTCATATCGTAAAAAAGTGACAGCAACAGATTTAAACACTGTCTAAAGTTAAACACCGTTTTGTAGTAACACCGTAGGTATCTATGTATTATTCTAAGGAGAAAAGTCACTGAAAAAGACACAGTCATAAATACAAATGTCATTATTTTATAAATGAAACCCTTGAAATAGATATAAAAAAAATTATTAATAAGTTCAAGATAGAATAGATAAGTTTAATTACTTGAACTAATTTTTAATACATTAAAGTTAGCATTCCTAGACGCGCTGGGGTGAAGGTAAAAATAAACTATTACCCATTCCAAAACCACCAGAGTGGAAACAAACAGTTCATAAATCTTGTCAGAAATGTAAAATTCACTTTGACAGTTTAAATTTTACATTTACCCGGGCGTTTAAGAATAAGAATAGTCTACTAGGATTTAGTAAAGCAGATTAGGCTTTAATTTTAGTTTTAGTGAAGTTAAAATAAAATTTTCTTTATTGCAAAATAGTCCTTAGTATTTAGACATAGAAGCTAAATTACTTTGGACAAAAATTAGTTTTGACAGTACTAAAACTAAAATTAAAGCCTTGAGAATCGTCTTTATTATATGACTCCCCATTACAAATCATTGTCTATTCATTTCATTCTACTTCACCACACTCTGAGATCACTACTTTCTTTAAAGGTTTTCCATTTTTGGATCCTAAATTCTCCATTTTCTTCACAACATCCATGCCAACTTCAACAAGACCAAAGACCACATGTTTCCTGTCTAGCCAGGGTGTTGCTGCTGTTGTGATGAAGAATTGAGATCCGTTTGTGTTTGGTCCAGCATTAGCCATTGACAGCATACCAGGACCGACATGCTTCAGCTTGAAGTTTTCATCTTTAAACGTCTTTCCATATATGGATTTTCCTCCAGTTCCATTATGATTGGTGAAGTCACCACCTTGGCACATAAAACTGGGAATTATTCTGTGAAAAATAGAACCTTTATAACCAAACCCTTTCTCTCCCGTACAGAGAGCTCTAAAATTTTCTGCAGTTTTTGGAACTTCTGAAGTGTGAAGCTTTATGATTATTCGGCCTAAAGGCATCTCATCGGCTTCAATATCAAAATATACGTTCTTGCCAGGCCGAGTAGATGCAAAGCGTAATGCTTTAGCGTGTACTGAGCTGCTAATAAACGAGCGGCGTATAGCGCACAACGCCATTCTGAAATTTCAAATACAAATCGATAACTTAAATTAAAAAGGGTCCCTCTTGTGAACACGATGAATAAAATAAATGATAGTGGTTACACTACAATATTATGTCATTACTGAAAAAAAATTTGGAAAATTGTAGGTTAGGATTACAAAGTTTTGCGACAATAAAGGTAAATTAGGGTTAGTCATAGAAAATTACACCTGAGTATTAATTAACCTGTTCTTAACTCTTTAGAATGGTTGGTCTGGAAGTTTAGTTTATTACAGAAGAAAATAATATTTACAACTTTTGTTTACGATTATTTTATTATACGATAATGGACCCGACCGACCACAAATTAAAGAGGACCCGACCAACATCGAGAGAGTTCCATTTTGCGCATCAAGTATCTACTCATCTACTCAAGGCTATTGCATCACTCACATATGATGAAATGAAAACACATTTCTGACAGTGACAAATATGACATGGGTTCAAAGGTTTAAACCCAAAAACCTGATACTGATTGCTATAAATGTAGAAAATGTCTACACATCGGTGTACCTGACAAATTTGTTTTCGATTACTTCATTCGTCACTTCAGATATCGAGTCGCCGTAGTGGATTAGAGCATTAAGAGCACTATAAGGGTTCAAATCCTAGTCGGAAGTTTTTGTTTTGTTTTTTATGGATGTTAAGAAAACGAAAGGCTTCAACAAACATTCAAAAATAGATGTGACGACGAGCATACCAAAGCGGAGCGTAGAAAGCGTGTTAGGTTCATGTATAAGCTTTGGGTAGTCTAGCGAAGCAGAACGAAGTATTTTAGAAGGGCACCTATAAATAGCTAGTCCATAGAGAAAGCGCTATTAAATGGTGCGCACCGCCATTAAGATCAAACAACTATTAGTACGGAACAGAAAGATCGCGATCAACCATAATATCCGTAGAGAGTCTCTCTACGACCATATGAGTAAGTGACAGAACCTTAGAAACTTATATTTTTCTCAATTGTATTGGTCACATTAGCAACTGTCATATTTAAATAGTTGCGGTGACGTAACGGCCCCCAACCGGTATATATTGGAGGTAGATAGAAAAATATGGCGACCCAAGTATGCAGAGTGAACAGGTTGCTGAGGTTGGTGTACTCTCTTTCAGGGGATATATAATAAACATAAACATAAATAAACCCCAATATATACTTACTATTGTGTGTGATCGTGGCTGCGGCATGGTTCACACTATATTATAACGTTAGTTTTTCTTGAGTCACAGTATTTGTTTACCTTAGATATTCTCGTAGATCAAAGGGAGTGCGCGACACAGGTGGTCCTGTCTCTTAGGCTGCGTTCAGTTCAGTTGTCATGCGACGCTTGTCTGACATGCAACCTTTTTTGCACACGTTTAATTTGTAAATGCTACCCTGCTTAGCTGGGTGTCATCCGGCCATATTAAATTGTAAAATATTTTCGAGTTGCGCGATGCCTTTATTTGTTTATGAGACCAAAACAGAAGGCGCTCCTGTGAGGCTCTTTAGAATTTGAGTTTTGAGTCACAACATAATCGATTATTTATACGCGTCTATCTTAATGATGAATGCTGTGCATATCTGTTATAGATGTAAACATTAGTTTGAGAAATTTTCATGTGTATTATAAATGTTATGTGTTTACATTGTTGATGTGCCTTTTCTAATAAATAAATAGATCTTCATTCCGAATCTCTGTAGGACGATAAGGATAGCCCTAAAATGCTCCCTATGTGACGTCATAGATGACATCATTAACGACGCCATGTTATGCCATAATCGCCCATGCTTCAGAGCGATTGCACCGTGAGCGATGTATTAAAAGTGACAGCCGGCTGGCGGCAATTTCAAAAGTAGGTTATTCGAAGTTTATTATTAAACCTTGATTCAAAGATTGTAGTAAGAATCTAAAATCTTGTAGTAAAAAGCTATATAATCTCTTTGCTAAATACTTAGGCCTTTCTGAAAGATTAATAATATATCAAAGTCAACTTTAGTTGATATCTGGCTGTTAGTAATAACATTCTAGGCCTTCACTGTGCTTGTTTTGATGTAATTTTTGATTGGATAACCGTTGCGCGCCTCCCCCCACTTCATCGTCTAAACTTCGCGGGAACATTTTTGAAGTGATATGGCGCGCCGACAGTGCTTCGTTAAACATTAATTTATAGCCTATAAACATACCAAACATCTCAAGTGACGACTATTCTTTCATGGTATCAAGTTGTTTGTTTAGCAGTTCATAACAGTTTATTGAATAAAGTACTGTTGCATGATTTATACGTCTTTAAATTATTCAAACACGTTTATTTTCATATTTTGAAAGAGAGTCAATTAATTTTTTAACATGACATTCAAGAAGAATTCCTCAGCTTTGATTATTACTAATCAAATAACATATCGGCTCCAATCGGTTCAACAAAATATTATTTCGAAACTAACTAGAAACTATAAATTCGCCCGAAAGCGAATTAAGCCATTGAAGGTAAGCGCACATATGCGCAATTAATCAATTAATTAATGGGAATTAATTTAAAATGAAAATTTTCCTTAATTTATGGATGTCTTAGTTTGTGATTATTTTCAATAATTAGAAATGAGTAGGTATTAAATAAATAATTAATTTGTAGATTTTGTTAATTTTATTTATTTATAGATTTTTGTTTCGTTAAAATTTTAAGCAATAAAATATGGGCTGATAGTTGTATGTATATGAAAATAATATGTCACAAGGTTTTATATTATTATTATCAAATATAATAATTCGTTTATCTATGTCCAATATGTTACACGAGATAAGTTTTACTTAAAAAGTCTTAAATTTACTTTATAGTTGCCTGGATTGTATGTCACAATATTGTTTTGAATAAAAGGAGTACAGTAAATAAAAAGTCTTTTTTTACGTAGAACTTGATATGTAACTTATTCGTTTTAATTAATTAATTACTTAAACATGAATGTTTCAACATATGGGTTGTAATAAAACCTCCGAAATTTTACTAAAAAAACAGATTATACAATAAAGTAATATTTATAATAAACATTTAACAAAAAATAGTAACGGACTTCTAATGTGACAGCAATCATTCACCAAAAAAATTAAAATAATTATCTAATACCCGATGGAACCGAAATCGTGGGTACACCAGCAACTTTCAAGTACCTAATGTATTGTTATCAGCGCCCTAACACAAACTGATTGCCAAAATCTAAAGCTATGTCCTCTCATCCATTGAAGAGTTCTGTGGTGATGAAGCCAGGATCACAGGTCAGGTGGAAGAATGTCAATTTCCAAGTAATACCTTGCAATAAGTATCTTGGTACAAAGCGATTGTCTCAATCTCGAGAGATATGCTGTCGTTTCCTGAGTTCCGCTGCCTATCTCTGAAGACCTTCATCAGATCATAACCGATTATTACGGATTTAACGGGGAAAAAATATTTTGAAGTAAAAATATCATGTACATCATTGGATAAATAACGCAGCCGGTGATCCTTATTTCTAAAAATAAATAATAAGTATTGATACCAACAAAAAATTAATGCACAATTCATTCACAATAATTAATTCACGGACTCGTCAACACCTACCTTTAGCGAACCGATGTCACGCGAAATGGCGTCTTACGGCCTTACAAAAAGATTCAAGCTGCATGGTCAGTACATAAATTATTCACAAGTCTTGATCTTGAATTTCGTGTTTTATCATATATAAACAATATGAATAAAGATATAGGTATTATTAAATGGAAAAAATTACTTCAAACTGCAAAAGCAAAATGCAAAATTTTATTTTTCGAAAGGGATTTGTGTAAATAAATCATCGCATTGATACATTTTACTTAACTGGCACCAGTATTTTTGATAAATACACGGTCTAGAAGTACTAATGGTTTAAAATGTACTTATAATTCAGTTTCCTTCCAAAAATATTCAAAATCAGCTGTTTCTCCTTCAATCACAGATGAATTTTACTGGAGGGGAACGTACATTTTCGGGCGTAACTAAATAAATCTTTTGCCCTCTCTTTTGCAAATTATGTTAACAGACAAATGATATCTAGTGATTGCCACACTCATTGGCTGCGTTCAAGAAAAATCATAATCGACATAGAGGTCACCAGAATCGACTTAGAATCGAAATAGAAAACTCGTGCTAGGCGCGAAATGCGTGCGCACAATCGGCGTAATGCGCAATGTAGGCAATCCTCGATCTGCGCACATTCGACGCAGGCGCAACTCAATGGTTACATACTGGCACCAAATATTATCCACACACCGATTTCTACTGCTTTAGGAAGTTTAGCTATGCAACTGTTTGGACACTGATAACGACGACGATTTTGGAATACCTTTGGTGAAACGGATTTTTTGCACTGATCTGCTCAAAGCTAGTATCATTATGAGCAAATACTGTGGTCTTGGTCCTTAGCAGCACTTTAAACAGAATTAGAGAAACAAAATGATAAACGAACAGGCAAAAAGCTGTAACATTCAAGGCATTTTTCATAAGTCGTTAGACAGCGCCATCTATAAGACTTTTATGGAAGCTAGCTTGGAAATCGGCTAGCTAATTTGATCCAGTAAATTAACAGTCAGGAAAAGGGATGGATGCTATTGTGCATGTGTGCATATTATCGAGATTACAGCTCGGCCATAAAGAGTAAAAATTGAAAAAATATGAACAAAATTTTTATTAGTTAAGCCCGAGAAGTTATTTACAATGTTTTTAAGAGATGTTTGGCCGCATTTCATGCCGGAAAACTTCTAACAGAATTGTATGACCCCTACAAATGAGTTGCTGATATGACAGGTACTCAATCACTCTAATTTTACATAATCGTGAGTTAGGTCTTTAAAAAATACCACATTATCTAAGTTTTCTACTGATTTAATATAACCATGGAGGCTATGTTTACCCAAAGAAAGATTTTTGACAATGATACAATTAAAGATCTTTCTGTCATTTAGCTACAATAGGGCAAATCTACTTATTTGCCATAATGGATAGCTTTTATTTCGAAATATATTAAAACAAAATGCCAAAATGAAAACACCCGAGTATTTTTCCAAACGGGTGTTTTCATGGAAACTTTTCGGGAATTTTCCCGCAATCGGGATTTTTTCCGGGTTGAAACCCATCTCTAGCAGGAAGTTACTGGTTCAAATTCTGGACCGAGTAATTTTTTCAAAGTATTTGGCTTTTAAATTTGTTTTCAAGTTTGTAATGCATTCTAATAATAATTAGAATATTCAAAGCGATGGATTTCACAATAAAATCATATAATTTTATTTATAGTAATATATATTTTTTCTATTTGCTGACAGTTACGTACGTTATTTATTTATTACTTATTTTGGAAAACTAGCGACTATTTTAATAACAATAGTAAAAAACTTAAATTAACTCTAGCTAGTCATTTAAAGTTTCCACAGATAGACTTAGACTAGATAATACTTAATCAAACCATGACAAGTTATAAACAGATTAAAAGGAGGTTAATTAAATACACAAGAAATAGCTCTTATTCAAAGAATGGGTTAGTAAGAAGACGTCTCACCGAAGGGATACTGCTATGGAATAAGTCCATAACATTAACATTTTGAGATAAACAATTAAAAGCTTTACAGGTTCGCCAAATATAAGAATTTTGTTTATAGTTAGTTCTTACTGTAGGCAAGAAGAAAGTTTTACAATGCCTGCGGTTTCGATTTGGGGCCAGAAAATTTAGCTTACTCAACAGTTCGGGGCAGTCAATAATGCCTCGTGCTATTTTTAATAATAAGATAAGGTCAGAAATGTCACGCCGCTTCCTAAGTGGAAGTATGTGCATTTTACGACATGACTGCTCGTATCCACATGAGGTGTATTTTGTACGATAATTGAGATAGCGCATGCATTTCTTTTGAATTCTCTCAATTAGATTTATAAAAACTGAATAACGGGGGTTCCATATTTGGGAAGCGTATTCAAGATTACTGCGAACGTAAGCACAATATAATATTTTTAAAGTTTTAACGTTGAGAAAATCCTTAGAGGCGCGCATTATGAACCCAAGACTACGTGAAGCCTTCTTGACGATCTGGTCGACATGTTGATCGAATAATAACTTGTTATCGTGCAATACACCAAGGTCTCTAATACTGTTGATTTTAACTAGATCATGACCGTGCAGATGGTATAGATATTGAATATTTGACTTCTTTCTGGAAAAAGTGACACAAAAACATTTAGAAACATTAAGATCCAGCTTGTTACGCGTGCAATAGTCATCAAGACGATGAAGATCCTCTTGGAGTGCCTCTGCATCAGCGTTGGATCCAATTGTTTTGAAAATTTTCATATCGTCCGCAAAACTGAGAACATGAGAATTTTGAAAAATGCCGTCAATGTCCGCAATAAATATTATAAACATTAGGGGGCAAAGATCCCTGGGGAACACCGCTGGGAACATCGACCCATCCAGAAATGTAATTACTTACAACCACGGCCTGAGACCTACTGCTGATGTACGAAGAGAACCATCGTAGGAGATCACCACAAATACCAGCTTTTTGTAATTTTAAAATTAGCAATTGGTGATCAACGCGATCAAATGCCTTGCTGTAGTCCGTATATATTACATCAGTTTGATGGTATTGCTGCATATTTTTAATAATAATGTAAAATTGATATGATGATGATATAGTAAAAACGTCTATATCTAAGAAAATTGTAACTAAATTTAATTTTTTTTTAGCAGATTACTCTGCTATAAATAGCGAACTAAATAAGGTGGATTGGGGGGTTATGTTAAGTAATTGTAACACAGCAGACGAAATGGTTAAAACATTTTACGAATTTATATATAGCATTATCGAGAAATATGTCCCAAAAACGCGTGCACTCAAGCGTGGGCAATATCCAATATGGTACAGCAAGAGTCTTATTAAATTATTAAGAGAAAAGGAGAAGTATCGCCAGAAGTTCAAAAAGTTCAATAACCCTGTGGATGAGTATGAATTTACGCTCGCTAGAAGTAGGTGCCACCACCAAATTAAAATATCATATTCAAACTACCACAATATGATAGAGAAGGCGATCTCAGAAAATAACATGAAAGTCTTTTGGTCATTTATATCGTCAAAACGTAAATCTGATGGCAAAATTCCTAGCGAAATGTTTCTTGGTAGCGCGACGTTTTCAGATCCCGTAAGCATTTGCAATGCATTCGCAGTACAATTCCGCTCTGTATACTCTGTTTCAAGCCACATTAACTTTTCATCGTCACTATCGGACCCTAGCAGCGTCAGTAATTGTTTTTACGAAACATTAAATTCTATTCCTATAACTGAAGACTCTGTCGAGAAATCCTTATTAAAAATTGATGCTAGGAAGGGTGCGGGCCCGGATGGGATTCCAGCAGTATTTTTGGCCAACTGCGGCAAATATCTATCTAAGCCACTAAGCATAATTTTTAACCACTCATTAAGTACTGGTGTCTTTCCGATAGTTTGGAAAACGGCAAGTGTTGTTCCTATTCCTAAAAGTTGTGACACTTCAAATATACAAGATTATCGACCAATTTCACAACTAGATAATTTTAGCAAGGTTTTTGAGTCACTTGTATGTCCTTACCTTGCCAATCATCTCAAACCGATATTAACACTCAATCAACAATCCCAACTGAATCTGTAGACCACATCAATAACTATTTTTCAAATGTAGGAAAGCAACTTGCGGAAAATATTACCAGATCCAACCCGACCCTAGACCCTGTAAACACCTGCAATATCCCCTCTAGTGTCAACTCTTTTGCCCTGCCCAAAACTGATGTTGCTGAGATCGAGGCTATTGTGATGAATCTCGATAGCAATAGCGCAATAGGTTGGGACAATATCTCCACAAGACTACTAAAACTGTCCAAACACATCGTAATTCCTGTTATTTCTCATCTTTGCAACGTTTGCTATGAGAAGGGAGTCTTTCCAAAAGCTTTTAAATACTCAATAATACACCCCATTCACAAGAGTGGGAACAGAGACGATGTCGGTAACTATAGGCCCATATCAGTCCTTTCGGTATTGTCTAAGGTGATGGAAAAACTTCTCAACAACCGTCTAAAGAACTACCTTCACAAAAACAACTTCTTATCAAATGCACAATATGGATTCAGAAATGGAAAATCTACTGAAGACGCAGTTGTCGATCTGAGTCAGGACATTGTTGAGCATCTAGACAAAGGCCAAAAATGCATCGGGGTTTTCCTCGATCTTGCAAAAGCTTTTGATACCGTCTCCATTCCTATCCTCTTAAAAAAACTCGAGAGATATGGTATAAGAGGTGTCGCACTTTCTCTTTTCACCGATTACCTACAAGATCGACAACAACGCGTGAAAATAGACGAATACACTAGCACGGACAATTATATCACATACGGCGTACCCCAAGGCAGCGTACTAGGCCCGACTTTATTTTTATTATATATAAATGACCTGTGTAACATAACCCTAAAAAACTGCCATATATTCTCGTATGCGGATGACACAGCACTGATTTTTCACGGGAAAACATGGAACCAAGCTCGTTTGTTAACAGAAACTGGACTACACACAGTTGCAAAATGGCTCAGAAATAACTTACTCACCCTTAATATTTCCAAAACTCATTATTTGACTTTTTCAATCCGTAGTAACACACAACCACCCACAGACTTCTCCATCAAATGTCACACATGCATGGATATCTCGAGTGGTAACTGTGTATGCAAAAAACTTGACAAAGTATCAACAGTCAAATATTTGGGCATTTTAATCGATCAACATTTAAATTGGCATCCACAAATTGACGAAACTAAAAAACGTATCCGCAGGTTGATCTGGGTGTTCAAAACACTGAGACATGTGGCGCAGCCCAAACTGCTAAAATCACTTTACCTTTCGCTAGGACAGTCCATAATAACATACTGCATTCCAGTATGGGGAGGTACCACAAAAACTAAATCTTTAGAGCTAGAGAGGGCCCAGAGATCATTACTAAAAGTAATGTTTTTTAAGAAATATAGATCTCCGACTCATAAACTTCACAAATTTTACCAAATCCTCACCTTTCGGCAACTATATATTCTGAAAATAACACTTAGACGGCATCGAAGTCTATTCTATGACCCGTCCCTACTAAAAAAACGCCGTTCCGATATTGTAAGTTATACAACCAAAGTTAATACCAGTTTTGCTAGAAGTCAATTTAAAAATCAATCTTCATATTTATACAATATTGCAAACAGAATTCAAAAAATTTATCCCTTGACCTATTATATGTGTAAATCGTCCATAGTTAAATGGCTAGTAAATTTAAATTACGAGGAAACAGAAGCTTTGCTAAAAAGAATATCTTAAAATATAGCTCTCTAACAAATTTTTACATGCTTCCTATGCATTAAACACCATTTCAGACTCAGCCTCACACACACCCTCACACACACCCTGACACACCCTCACACACACCCTGACACACCCTCACACAGACACACACACCCTCACACACACGCACACCCTCACCCTCACCAACACAAATACATATCACACGAACATTTACTTATTATTTCTGCATTTTATTTTTAAATATTTTCTGATTTTGATTAGTACTGATATCCGATAGCCTCTCTATTGGATCTTTAGTTTTATTTGTTTAACTATTTAATTAAACGTGTTAATAACTTTGTAACCTCCAAGAGGAAGCGCGAGATCCCTGAACCTCAGGTTATACGTAACTTATAACAGGGTCTCACTGTAACCTTTGTTCGATTTATGGTTTAATAAATAGCTTTTTTTTTTTTTTTTTTTTTTTTTTTTAACATGGCTTTCGCGGAAAAATGTCAACAATGTCAAACTTGGCAGTCTATGCTTCTTACCTAACCGAAGCGGTCGATAAAGGGCAGCAAATAGATGCAATCTACACAGATATAAGCAAGGCATTTGACAGGTTAGATCACGGTCTACTTATCCTTAAACTGCAACACCTCGGGATTCATGGCAATATGTTGAAATGGCTTGCTTCTTATCTCACTTCCAGAAACCAAAAGGTTACGGTATGCGGTCACGAATCGAATCCTTATGCTGTGACATCAGGGGTTCCGCAGGGATCTCACTTGGGCCCACTTCTCTTCCTAGCATTTATAAATGACTTATCTAAAGCTATTTTACACTCGGAGTACTCTCTTTTTGCCGACGATTTAAAAATTTACCGCACTGTTAGTTGTCCGGGGGATGTAACTTTGTTACAGGAAGATTTAAATCGTATAGTAAGATGGACTAACGATAACAACTTACCTCTAAATATAAAAAAATGTAAACATATTAAATTCACAAAAAAACTATCACCTATTGCGTCGTCTTATAACATAGAGAATGCAGTTCTAGAGGAAGTTGACAAAATCAGAGACCTTGGAGTTATGTTCGATAGTCAGATGACATTCACCTATCATATTGACAATATTGTTAAAAAGTCGTACAGGCTGCTGGGGTTTATATGGAGAAATTGCAAGGTATTCAAAAATAATAAAGCTTTAAACACTTTATACAACGCTCTGGTTCGTTCGACTTTGGAATACTGCTCTAGCATATGGAATCCTTATTATCAAACCCATATTGATCGGCTTGAAAGGATTCAAAAGCGTTTCTTATTTTTCCTTACTGTTCATAGCAAAAAGACCTCCTCGCTAACTTCGTACAAAAAAAGACTTCACTACTTTAAAATTTTAACCCTCGAGAATCACCGTTGGATATCTGATCAAATTCTCCTTTACAAGATTCTTAGAGGCCGTGTGAATTGCCCTACCTTGTTGGCTCAGATAAGTTCCTAGAACTAATGCGAGAATTGTTAACTACAAACCATTTCATGTTAAGAGATTTAGAACCAATTTGGGATACCACAGTTTGCTGCCCAGGTTAAGTCGTGAACACAATAATCTGTTTCATTCAACAAGAATGGACATATTTAGCATTTCGTTAGGTAAATTCAAAAATTTCTTGTACTCCACAAAGAAGTCCACATTAAATTATTAATTATATAAAATTTAAGCATAGTTTTATCAAGCTAGATAGTAGTCGTTGTATCGACTATTGAGCGATACTGTCACTCTATGTTAACATGCTGTGTTTGCCTGTAATTGGGCTACATCTAAAACCCTTTTATTATGTACTTAGATAAGTTACTAGTTAAGATGTATGTCTGTTGGCAAACCAATAAATAAATAAATAAATAAATACTGTTCGTGAGATGTTCATTGAGCAATATAAGGTTAGTTACTGTGGAGCGACCTTTGAGAAATCCATGCTGTGTGGGACTGAACTGGTTATCGTCATTTTGTCATATACCATCGCTTGATTGGATGCTTTAGATACCTATCAAGTCGTTGGTGTTGTGGGTAAAAGCACTAATTTATAGTAATCAGGTTTGAATACGTCAGCAGTTTTTTTTTTCAAGTTAGGTTTATGAAAGTAGGTATTTAAAAAAAAGTCAAATATATGGGCGACGACGAGCGGAGTTAGGTATATGTGTAAATAAATTTGGGGAGCCGAGCGAAGCGGAGCGGAGCGAGGCGACTTCTGAAGTAAAAAGAGAAGTTATAAATTACCTAAAAAAAAAATCCTTCGTGTTTATCGAGCAAACGTATTGAACGGAAACGTATAGATCACGTGACTGTCGGCAAAATAGTGAATTTGCGTTATCTTGCCGACAACGGTATTCCAATGAACATTAACTAAACTACCACTAGTGGCACTGTAGAAAGTGCCTTTTTATTTTACATTTCTTTCCAACCATTTTCCAACAATTGTCATTTCATTATGTACCTATTTCAAATTTTTTGCAAAATATTTATAATTTCAAACCATTTCCATCCGAGACCTATTTCAATAATCCATTCTAATAGAACCCAATGAAATATTTTCCTTACGCCGAAGGTTATCGTGCTATTTCACATATAATTATAATGAGGTTTTTTACTCGATTCAACTTTCTACACCAGATAACCTCCATGTGCTTCAACAGAAGCAAAGAAAGCAATGTTCTAGTCCGACGATATATGACTATGATTGCTGCTAGACATGTAGGTCCTCATAATATGAAAAAACTCTCATCCATTTCTTGTGTCTACTATTCTGATAACAAGAAACAATTTCTCAATTTAGAGAAGAAAGGGGAGGCCTTCAAAGATGTTTTTGAGCAGAGAAAGGAGCAGCTGAAAGACACTGAACATAGGATTCGTCAAAAGGGTGAAAAAATAATAAATGACCTAAAGCACCAGAAGGAAGTTACAGGACAAATATTAAGGGAAAGAAAGCAGCACATTGTTAAGGATATTCTGGAAACCAAAGCAAAGGTCAGGGAGAGACTCGAGGAAGTTGTTGAGGTAAGAATGCTAGCATCCCTGCTTATTAGAGGTGATAGTAAATAAAAAGTGTCTTGAAGATCATAAAACCCATTAGAAATATCCCGGTACATCGGTTCACCTGCAAAAATAGGGAGAGACTGCGGGAGGGGGGTTTCGGGTACCTAGATATTTGAATGAATGAATGAATTGACACTTTATTCTACACAAAAGACGTATAAAAGAAAACAGAGTATTGAAAACATGATTTTGTACAAAGGCGGACTTATCACTTAAAGTGATTTCTTCCAGCCAACCTTTGCGTGGTGAAGAAATTGTCACAAGCAATATTTCTGACGGGTTGTATATTTATACTGTTTGCTTGTAAATGTTAAGTAGGGAATTACTCAAATATCTTAATATCCCTTTTTTTTCAGAAAGAAAATGTAATAACAATACCAAACATATTATGTGTGACTAGAATAGTGATGTCCCCTTATCTGGGATATGTAATTTTGCAAGAGAACTACAATCTGGCACTAGGATTATTGGTAGCTGCTGGCATTACAGATGTGGTAATTACATTTTATTTATTATTTCATATATTTTTAGCTGTTATAATGACTAAATATGGTTTTTTATTCAAAGTTAGATGGTTGGATCGCCAGGACTTGGAAAGGGCAGTCCACTAAAATGGGATCTTTTCTGGATCCAATGGCAGACAAAGTGCTGATTGCAACACTGTTCATCACTTTAACCTGGCAAAGTCTGATACCACTATCACTGACCCTGCTGATTGTTGCCAGAGATGTCGCTCTTGTTATTGCTGGATTTGTTATAAGATACATGAGCCTTCCACCTCCTGTGAGTATAAAATTCTTTTTAAACATCTTTAAATTTAATTACCATAATATGTCATTGCCGTATCGAGGGTATACTGCGAAAACTAGCTAAGTGCAAGTTTTATAGTTTTGTAAAAATTTGTAATGATGACAGTTTTAAAGCTTCATTAGCAGCGCGTTCCGCATGACGCTAATAGTGCCAACACTACCATCAAACTTCTCATGCCCATCAAGTTGTTCTGAATGGATAATTGTGTCCAAATTGAAAGTTACAGAATTTGTTTATGTTACGTGAATATGATGTATTTACTTTACTAGGTCCAAGAACTGATTTCCTCTAACTTCAATCTTTGAATCAGGGTTTAATAATAAACTCTTATGATCCGAATATTACTTTTCATAGATCACTCAGAGTGCAAACCCTCTGAACCATGGGCAATGACATCTTAGTAACCATTGTAGGGCTATCTTTATCGTGCTAACACTGACTCTGAATTACCGTTGATGCGATAAAATCGACTATGTAATCATTCAGACCGCACTGTAGGTATTTAGATTTAGTTGATATAGAATAAAAAAAATCTCTGGATGGAAAAGGCCCATCATTTAACTGGTTTTACCTGAAGAAAAGAGTTTAGCTGTTTTATTAACTCATTTTCGGCCATTTTTCACTTATTCCGTTCTCACAGTATACACTCGAATATATAAATGTAGAAGACAAGTAAATCTTGATGAGTGGAGTTCTGAACCAAAATCACACCCAGACCTCTTGCTTACTAGGTGATTGCTCTAAAAAATAATCAATAATTTACTCCTGTATGAAAATCAAATGTAATAATAAATCAGGCTTAATATTGTCTTTTCAGAGAACATTAAGCAGGTATTTTGATGTGACACATGCTACAGCACAACTTGAACCAACATTTGTCAGTAAAATCAACACAGCCGTCCAACTTACATTGGTTTGTATAAAATATTATTTACTGTCTTATTATTTACTGGAATTATTGATTTTCAACATTCACTTTCATCCACTTTCACTTTGTGGGTTAATACATAGCCTGTGGAGGCTGTGGTTAATATGATTTTTGAAACTATTGTGATTTTACCAAAATATATTTAACCTGAATACTTACAAACATTCAAACAAAACTGTAAAACAAATTCGTCCAATATAACAATATACTTCTATTGTTATTAATTTTTCCATAAGCAGGTTAACCCCTTTTTAGGTTTACGTACCTAAAAGGTACAAAAGGAACCTTTATGGTGAGACTCCGTTGTCCGTCCGTCCGTATGTCACAGCGTCATTACTTTAGCACTGTTAAAGATAAAGATCTGAAATTTGGCACAAAAATAGCATTAATTTACACACATATTACGGTGTAAAAAAACATGAAAAATTTGAAACTGTTTAAAATATTTCCAAAACAAAAGTGAAAAAAATTAAAAATATCCTAAAATACAATATGGGTATCAAATTGTAGATATTAAAAATTTGATTGTGAAAATATATACTTTTATTACTACATTTACTGGTACTGCTTTCGAGAAATCTTTAAAAACCACAAAAATATGTATGTCCCCCCCTTATTCTGAAAGTGGTAGACCGAAAAATATGAAAAAAAAATGTCGATTATTATAGATCATAACTGGCCAATTACAGAAAAACTATAGCGATTAAAAAAAAATTAAGCAAATGAGAAATATTAAAAAATATATTTTATAAAAATATAATTTGGGATTTGGGTATCAAATTGTAGGTATTAAAAAGTTGATTGTAAAAATGTATAGTTTTGCTATATTTAATTGCACCTATTTCGAGAAATCCTTGAAAAACCATAAAAAAATGTTATCCCCCCTTATCTCAAAAAGACCAAAAAACATGAAAAAATCATTACGTAAAGATTATTGGAAAAACAAAGCGGTTGAGAAATTCACAAAAATTTTTTTCAAAATTAATTATCTACAATACGGAACCCTAGGTATGCGAGTCTGACTCGCACTTGGCCGGTTTTTTTATATTTATAGGTACATATATGTATGATGTATTTTAGTACCAAAGATAAATCTGTGCTTTACGCGAGCAAGATGGATAATGTATTTTAACAGTTCTCGTGGATTTATTTCTTTTATGAGTATTTGTAACTTCAAAACCAAGCCTATCCCATTATAGAGTACCTTCTTTGCAGGTTGGCACTACCCTAGCTTCTCCAGTGTTTGGGTTTGTGGACCATCCAGCTATGAGTGCACTTTTTGCCGTCACTGCCGTGTCCACCATCGCATCAGCTGTTAGCTACATAGTCAGTAAGGACACATACAAGTTTCTAAAGAATAAGTCATGAGTTGACCTGAATCACATGAATTTATGTACCATAAAATCCAGAGGTATAATTACCTCTTCCCAAGAGTTTTAGTCTTTGTAAGAATTTAACTATGAAGTAAATTATTTGGAGATTGGAAATGTAAAAATGTGTTGATCATGTAAATAAATATGTTTAAGGGTTTTATTTATTGTTTTATTATCACATTGAAAGAAAAAACCATTGTACAAATACTGATTGCCTTTATTACTTTTTCAATTTCAATACGTAATTCGAATTAACTGTAAGTATGTTATATGGAATACACAGAATTCGCAATATTACAAAAATATGAAGTCTAATTATTTCAAAGTTGGGAATTGCTAAACATCAAGAAATTGACGTTTTTAAAGTTGAAACGTGTTTTTTCAAGAATTTTTGTGGATAACAATGTATTGCAAACAATTACTTGGTTTGATTACACAATGTATGATTGAAATGAAAAAGAATGATTAAATATGTACCTACAAAAAAAGCAGATGGAATGTTGAAATCTCGTTGTAATTACTGTTTTGGTCAAGTTAATTTTATTCCTACAAACAATTGTTAATGCAAGATGATCGTAATGAACAGTTAAATGGAGCAGGGTCAATTAAAGATGAATGAAATAATGAATTTATTATTTTATTAAAATTATATTAATCTTTGATGGACATGCACCAGACGGAGATGGAGTTTGAATAGAGAAGGCACATGAAAACCTTTCATTTATCAGGTTTTTTTCATTTTTTGATAATGTATGTTATAAATATTATAATTAGGTATATTGTATTCTTGCACAATAAGTAATTCTATTACTAAACTAGTATTTGGTAAAGGAAGCAGTTTATGTTAGTGCAGTAAATGTAAAGGAAATCCTTATAATTATTATTTATATTTTATGCAAGTACCTAAGTCTAGTATCAGCTGACTGAGCAGAAAGAAAAACGAAGAGTTTAGTTTTGGTACAATTTTACACAAAGTAAATATTTCTGCAGTCTATATATATATATATATATATATATCTAATATCTTATCTGTATCTTACTTGGTGTTCAAAAGAATATATGAATTTTCAAGATCGGTGGGTCTACCGCGTAATTCTCATTTTCATCAACATCAACTTGAGATTGAAATTTGACGTGCGTGCGACGACGCCCGCCAAACATGCCATCTCTTTTGCACGCGTTGAATTTGGCATGCATTTGCTTGAAGTTGATACCTTATGAGAATTACGCGGTAGAGCCCCTGACCAAAATGTGGCAGCTAGTAGTAACTACTATAAACTACCCAGAGGGGAAAAAGACCTAGATAGCTCATCATTCAAAAATACCAACTGTAGTTTTGACGCGGAAATTCTTGTATTTGGTTGGTACTTCTGTTCTGGCAAGTATCAAGGACATTAACCATTGCAACGGAGTTAGCCGAAGCATGTGCTACTTTTAGACAAATACAATGATAACGTTTCTATTAATATCAGTTGTGAGTTTTGATATATCATAAATATCATTAGGTTATTATTATAAGTTTGTGAATTTTAAATAAAAAAGAAATTGGGCATGTCTGGCCAGCAACCGAGGGCCGGATTGGTGGTGCTCGCGGGCCGTAGTTTGGGGATCCCTGATTTACATCATAATTCATACATAACCTTCCAGGGGATCTAAAAAGGCCAACTTGGGTGAATCATGAAATGATTTGAAAGTAGGATAGAGACAGAGTTTCTTCATGCGTGCAAAAGAGACGGCATTACAAAAGAATCATAATATGATTCATCCAAAGCGGCCTTTTTAGAGGACCAGGTTCTTGTAGTTAATATTACAAAAATTATATAATATATCTGCATAAATGTCTATATAAGTTGAACAAGCAAGTTCTAAACATGAATTGCACGACCAAAGAAAAAAAAGGATTAGGTACCGAAAATTCGATGATAAGAAATGACCTTCAAGAACGTAATCTGAATCTATGTCAGCACCAATCAAATTTAAATTTCTCCAATAAATGGTAACAAATTACAGGGAATTTCAAACTAATGTCACAATAGTAATTATAAAACTTAAGCTAAAGCTAAAATACAAAAAAATTGTACAAAAATAAAAACTGACACAAATACAAACTGATTGCACATATTTACAAGGTTACACTTACACATACATACTTAGGCGTAACAGAAATCACTGTAAAGAAATGGTAACACTACCTAAACATACTCCTACAATTTTAATTAAAAGATTAATCTACAGGTTATTCATATGAATTTAAATAATCATGGACTGCACTTATAATACATACACTATGTAAAATTTTATTCAATTATTAGTAGTAGGCTGTATTTATTATAGTAGAGTATTTTAACCAACTTTATTAATAAGCTCATCGCAGATAGCCGTGAGCTCCTCATTGTCCTTAATTTTCTGTGCAAGTGATTCCTGCAAGGAGGAAGCATGGACTTCACTTTTTTTAAGCATGGCATTCAGTTTTAGTATCTCCGTATGATGAGCTTTTTTAACAGCATCTAATTCGGCATTAGCTTTGTTCAGCTGTTGCATGGCATGCTGTCTCAGTGTTTCATATCTGCCTTCAAGTTTCTGTATTGCATCATTATTCTCTTCCACAGTTCGTTTTAGAGTTTCCTCATTAACTTTATACCCCTGAATTATAGCTTTACATCTCTCGTATTTAGTATGAACATCATTGAAGGCATGCTCCATAGATCCAAGGTGAGCAGCCGCCTCATCTCTCTCTCTGACTAGGGTGATTCTCTCTTCAGCCCATCTCTTAGACTCAGCTTCTCTTTCCCCAATCAGTGAAGAGATTGTTCTCTCATATTCTTCCATCACAACACTCATTTGCTTGTTATTTCTAACTTTTTCAGCTACACGCTGACTTAGGGTTTTCTCTTTTTCAACATATTCTTCATTTTGTTCTGACAATTTCTTAATTTTGGTCTCTGTTTCCTCCAGTCTCTCTCTTAGATCTCTGTTGATATCTCGGAGGTTTTGAGCTTCATCCTCTTGAGCTGTTAGGAGATCCTTGACAGCTCTCAGCTGTTCCACAGTGTGAGGATCCATGTCAGAGGTTTGTGTGATAACCGGTGGTGGTGGAGGAATGCTGGCACCGAGGCTCAACAGCCGGTCTATTGTAGCAATAGCTGGTGACACTGTATTTGCTTTCACTGGAGTAACCTTCGCAGTGGAAGGCTGGTTCCGGTTCACTGCAGGTGTCACTACCTGTGTTGGCTTTTCAGTATGGCCGCTGTTTGTAGGTTGTACAGACAATTGTTGCATTGAGTTTAATAGGTTCTGCTCTATACCTGACATGGTACTGCAAAGACTTTGAACTACAGACGACTATAGTACACCAAAAAAGTTTGTAAACATTGTTTCACCTGCAGAAAAAAGGTATGGTTAAAATATTAACAATAAATTTGTTTAGGTCATACTTTTCAACAAAGATTGTGTTATAAATGCGAAGATATAGTTCCTCTCAGGAATTTTGGGTTCAAAATTTAGATTTTACTAAGTATACAAAGCATAATAAAGTTAAGGTCAACATCCCACGCATTGGGTGACGAATTCGACAAAAAAGGAATATTGCGTAAAATGTAACCTACCGCATAAATAAGGCGCTATTAATCTTTAAATTTACATATACACTTATGTAATTTATGCTGAAATCAATTCCACGCGCAAGTTGTACTGTAAATACGATTTAATCCACTAATTTTATTAAATAAACAGGAAAACGATGACATCAGTCACTGGGGGAGTCGTTTTACGTTTTACCCGTCCACGTTTTGTACAGCACGTTATGTATGGCTCGTTTTGTACGACCTTACTATCCGTGTACATGTACACTAGAGATATGCATAACGGCTATATTTTGTTAAAGCGCTATTAGCTATTTTCATATAGCGCGCTATTTTATCAGCTATGTTATAACGTTATATTTTACAACTAAATTATATTCACAGTTTCAACGAATGAAAAAGAATGACTGTTCGTTGTTTTGTAGCTTTAGCGACTGTCAGCTATTATAAACAGACAAATTACTTGACAGAGAAACAACTTGGTTGTTTTGAAAGAAATAATATTTCTTTGTTATATTTTTACTGAACGCATAGTTTTTATTAATATGTCGTACAATATTTGATAATATATTAGTAAATTTAAATAGTTCCAAACTTTCAATGAACTTCCCAAGACTTTGCAATAATTAATAATATTTTTTTAATTATCAATAAAACTATATTTATTTACTAAAAATACTCGTGCGCAAAAACAATTTATGTAACAAGCGTACACGCTGAAGCAAAAACTGTTTGGTACTAAACGTTAAAATAAACAATCAATCCAAAAATGACATAAAAGCGCGCGAAAGTCGTCCGAATCGCGGGCACAGGTGCGGGGTGAGTGACCTTTGTGCGTCTCGTGGCTTGCGTAATCCGCTGTTGCTAAGCAAAGCGCGCGATGTTGGACATCGTTATAAAATAGCTCGCAACGCGATCCTTTATAGCGTGCGCTATTCGTGAAAACGAAATAGCGCGCTATTTTTATACGCTATACGTTTTAATTCTCACTACTAATGTACACGGAAAACGGCCCGTACAAAACAGGCTGTGCATAACGTGCCGAGCATTCCTTGTCGTTTTTGATAGCCATGATGGCTTCGAATAACAGGGTCGTTCATAACAGGTCGTACAATATGGGACGGCAAAAACTGGATTCGAAAAACTGCCTGTACCGTTTTTCATGCCAGCCATGTAATGTAGGTACACATAATATAATGTACTCTTTGGCCAGTACCATCACAAATTATAGAGGGATACTACGCAGTATATCCTCCCAAGTCTATGTAAAATACATACAGTACATACATCACAAATAGTTCGCGAACTGATTTTGTCTTTATATAATAATTACATACTTAAGACATGGCTGTATGGGCTTAGATCCCTTTCTAAAAAAAAGTCATTTTCGTTTTTAATATTTTAATTTAAAAGATTAGGCGTTATTCCGTTTTATCTCATTAAATTGTCTTAATAAAAAACTTAGTTAAGTATTTGGGTAAGGTACCCATGCTACACATACCACTGAGCAAATAAAACAACACACATAAACTAAACACCAACGATAAATTTATCTGTTTTATACATTTCATAGGCAAATTCTTCGTCATGGGTCGGATCAAACTCCAAACCTGAAATATAGAGACACGAGTTAGGTAATAGTAATATCTACATCGACGGCTGTGTCGTCGAAGAATATCTATAGGTAACCACAAATTATAAAGGGATAGGTCTCCGATAACTGAGGGATAGGTACTACCTACGTATCACAGACCAGGCATTGAGGTATAGTAGGTCAATGATCACATACATTCAATTGAATATAGAGTAACAGGGACGCTAAAACTTTTACATATCGTCTTAACTATATTTACTGGCACTAGTTTCAAGAAAGTTATATCCAACACATAAGCGTCCCGTGCAAAAAAAAAGCAGGGATTGTGACAAATAAACGTTAATTATTAAAGTGGATACTTCTTAAGTGCAAGCGCTAGGCTCGGCGACTGGGGACAAGCCAGATGCTTTTACGGCGGCACCAACTCTCAGTTTGTAGGGCACCCGCTGTCCAGGCTAGGGCCTAGTTTCGTCCTTTTATCAACCACCGAGTCACAAAATAATTGTTAAATGATTACATTTTAAAATGGTTTGATGGCATTGACGTTAAAAATAAACTTCCTGATGACGACGCCGAAGTCGAAGTTGTTTTAAACTTTTTATTATACCGATCAAATAAGCAATCATTTATTATTAATAATAACTAATAATAAATAATAAATGATTAAGACACGTAATAATCTGTAATAAAAAATCTTCATTTGTAAAAAAAAAAATGATCCAAAAACTTTTCAAGAGAGAACGTCCTGTCATAACTTTTATTGTCAAGTACTACGAAAATGTATTGATCTGCGAAATTATTTCGTGAAGTCGATCACATAATTGACATTCAAATTTTTAACAGATCCCCCATACGAGGCGCGAACATAGAAGTATCCACTTCAAAAGTGGTCTGAGCGTGATACAATTAAATTTGTTGAACTTTACGAAGCGGAAGAGGTTCTTTGGATCGTATATGTTTTTGCTTGTAAAAGTTTCAATTTAGTAGAATTATGACAGTTCAAGGAAAGAGATGGAACTGTGTAAGTAAGCGAGATGAACTGTATCGTATCCTCAGAATAATGAGATCGTATCTTACTAGCACAGCGCCATCCGTTTTCTTGAACTGTCATAATGGACTCGTCTCCTGTAGTGAAATATCAGTATATTTTTTTTAGTAGGTAACTGATTAATTAGGCATAGCAAAGCACAACACTTTTTGAATTTATGAAAAATTCCTATTATTACCGAAGTTAGCGATAGCAATATTTATCACTTTTAGTATGAAATCGTGCAAGTTACGTCACGAATCACGATACATGCCATTAAGCTCAGTTTGATTGTCAAGAACTTCGTAATTTTTTTAGATATCGAAAAAGTAATTTTTTCTAATGTTTGCAGCTTTTCAAATGCAATAGATTTTCACAAAAATCTTCATGTAAGAGACGGACTCATTCCACTCTATAAAAACTTTAGTTTTCAAATTCATATTAATATATCTGCAACAAGTCCACCACCTTGCACCAAGAGATCCGTCTGGGCTGTGTTCATTTTGATCTCGAAAGTTAAATTGAAGACAAGTAAGCTTGGAATCTTGGATGTGTATAAAAGCTGCCTCATACGACGCCACTCGGACCGAGCATGCTCTGAATGTGTCAAAGTGGATAGGAACAAATGGTAACTGATCTTGGATAGAGATAGTTGTACCTCCAGTGTCAACTGTCATCAGGCACGTGCCCAGCGGAGGGCGGGGTCAAGGGGTCATGACCACCCAATAAACCTTGGAATTTTCCAGAAAAAAATATCTTTAAATATTCAATATAACATTTCTATAAGTAATAAAGCAATTAAAATTATATAATTGCAGTATAGAAAAGCAGAAAGAAAAGTAAATCTGGATGTGAGGAGCTCTGAACCGGGATTCGAACCCGGGACCTCTCGCTTACCGGGCGATTGCTCTAACCACCGAGCTATCCAGGTATTCAAATCTCGGTTCAGAGCTCCTCACATCCAGATTTACTTTTCTTTCTGCGTTTCTATACTGCAATTATATGATGTTAATTTATATCTCCTTGCGATGGATAAATCGCCAAGTGTTAAAACATAGAAATTTATTTCTGTCATAGTTTAAATAAAGCAATATTCCGATGACCCCCCCTGTTTTGAAAGCTGGGCACGCGCCTAACTTTCATAGAATGTTATTGTAGTACCTACTAAGACTTCTGTGTTGTTCCGAAATACTTACCAATATATTCTATTTCTAAATTAAATCGCCCATTAATCTTGTCTCCGCACGATATTCCAAAATGTGTCACTTTGTCGAGACGTATTCTTGTCTGCTTGTCTTGCACTCTGCCTTTTGATCCGAGAATGAATTTTGAAAAGGGAATCTGAAATATGAAATATTAGATATTATTTTTCATCTTATGAAACCACATTTTCTATTTATAAAACTTTGAAGTCTTGTATCTTCTGTATTAAAGAAAATCCAAACGCAAAAACTACTTATCCTTGCTTAAAATAAATTAATTTGGGCAAGTGCGAAACGGACTCGCGCACAAAGGGTTCCGTACCACCACAGAATATGGGTACGGAACCCTAAAATATTATGGTACTAATCCCACATGCAGTAATGGTCGCCCAACTTAACTTGATAATTACGATCTATTGAACTTTCTGTATCCAAAGCATAGATAAATAAAATTTATCTATGTCCAAAGGGTCTAATTAAGTTGGTCTTGTATAACTCCCTAAATACTTAAATATTTGTAATTTTCATATTTTTTCCCATGTTGGTGTATAAGACCAACCCGTAAACGAAATTTCAAGTTTTTAATCAACTGAAAGTAGCCAAATGTCAAAAATGTGTATGAAATTCATTATGTGAAGTGCAATCACATTTTTCGCGTCGAGTTAAAAGCCTGACTTTTTTACAGCACTATGAGGTCGTAGACTGCTTTATTACTGCAGTATAGACGTGCGACTTGTGCGTCAGTAGCGAAAGGAACTTCGCTCCAATCAGGTGGCCCACGAAACCTCTCGTTCTTTTTATTTTGTTGTATTGGAACACTGACCTTGGCAACCTGCCAATAAGGTCCACCCCTCGTGTAGAGCACATAGTGATAGATATCGTTCCAGGTGATGTCGTAGTAGCCCTCGCAGGAGAGGTTCAAGAGGTACGACCTTCCGTCCCCACGCACTTTCAGCACCAACGTATTGTACAGGTGCCAGTCGTAGCAAGCGTCCCGCTTGAATGATTTCTGAAATCAAATAATTTATTTTTGTAATATAGGTACATATGATACAATACACGTATTGCTGTCACCACATTGTGGGGTGTGTCTATGGAATGTAATTACAATATACACTTCGGTCGAAAAAACTAGATAGGCCTGAAGTTGGCGCGCTGCGCGTGGCGCTGATGTACAGTGGGACAAATTGCAATGCGCTGCAACTTCAGGCCTGTCTAGTTGTTTCGACTGACCTGCCCCCCTATTCTTTATCTTTGGTTGCCAACTGAACTAGGTGCCTATCATCAAAAACATAGATAAAAACTGAAATTTCAAAATTGCTTTTAGTGGGTATTGAACTATTAACAATCTGTGTCGTCACTTCAAGTGCGAACATATCCTTGGGAAATCGGAATTCGATGGTATATCTATGTTTTTGATGATAGGCACCCCGTACAGAAGGCAACTAGAGATACATAATAGGCCCGCTGCCCCCCTATTCTGTATCTTTGGTTGCCAACTGAACTAGGTGCCTATCATCAAAAACATAGATAAAAAGTGAAATTTCAAAATTGCTTTTAGTGGGTATTGAACTATTAACAATCTGTGTCGTCACTTCAAGTGCGAACATATCCTTAGGAAATCGGAATTCGATAGTATATCTATGTTTTTGATGATAGACACCCAGTCCAGAAGGCAACTAGAGATACATAATAGGCCCGCTGTACTAATATTATAATATGGCTGAGTCCATTAATATTATCTAGATCTATGTTTAAAAGTCGAACTAAAATCGTGTAATTTGAGTAATATCTTAACATCAAACTCCTAAAAAACGTAAATTTAACGGTTTTTTACCAAAAGTGTAAAAAATAATGTTTAAAAACGTCCAGTCTTGCCAAAAGGTGGTTTCTCTCAGCATCTGACTCAGCGATCATAAGCTTTAGGGCAAAGTGGCATATGACCACGGCCGGCGATCCTCTGAACATCACTATGAATATTTATTAAATACATTAAAATGTATTACGTGTAAGTTGTTTATTTAATAGACGATAAGTTTTGAATAGTTTGTACATAACAATTGGAGATGAGTATATTTTCTTGTTTCATACTTTTTAGAGCGTGATTTTACAGTAGTCGGGTTTTAGTTTTTGAACTCATTTTTTATTTGAACAATCGCGTGAACTTCAGATCAGTAAAAAAACGTCATTTACGCCATCTACTGGTGAATGAGAAAAGTACAAATATGACTTTTGTTTCAGGATACAGAGTGTTAAATTTCGCTTCGAGTGGTATTAATAATTTAAATCCTCACTAAGCTGTCTTAGGACACATTTTAGGGGGTGTGCGATATGTATTAATTTATTATTTAAATAATGATGTCACGGTACACGTATATCTACTTTTGTATCTATTACCATATTTTGATATCCCCAGAGGTAAACTGGAAGAAATCTCAGAGATAAGTTTGCCTTTGTACATGTTTTTATTCATAGTATAAGTTTGATTAATGTTCCACACCATTTTATAGAGCAGTATCTCAATTCAATTCAATTTTTATTCAGGCAAATGCAGCCGATGTCGACTATTCTGCCAGTGTCACGTGATAGATTGTTAACGTGTTATGTATTCCATGAGAAAATAAGATCTAAAAGGAAAGAAAACCTTGTAGGGACAAACACAAAGTACATGTTAGTAATTTAGTATAAATACTATAAGCATATAATATAAATATCAATATTAGTTTTTCGTTAAATAATTAGTAAAAATAAAAGTAGTAGCTCATTTTGATTGTATGTAATGACAGCGATAGTGAAATTTTGGCATTTGCATACACGTACGCACCACAGACATTCTATATAGAAAGATCTATCGGATCTAGATCACGGATCTAGTTTCTGGTCGGTACTGTTTAGTGCGCTCATGTTCGGATATCCCATCTATTATATGCGAAAACACAGAAGTGTTGCGAAGTCGGATGGACTGGCACGACATCTCTGCTCGGGTTCTTTTCATTTATGCGGCCATGTCACTATTTATTATTATTTCCAAGTGCAACATATTACAACATCATATAAAAACCGGTCAAGTGCGAGAACACACGCGTAGACTTACATAGTTTGAACAAAAATTTAAATTCAAGATACCAAACTGCAAAACTAAATTGGTCAAGTGTTCAGGTCCGTACATAAACCCTAAAAGTTTTTAACATTATGAATCGGCGTTTTAAGTTTTTTTTGGAAAAATTCAGTTGTTATAACATAATATATATATATATATACATAACATACAGAAATACCGAATTATTAACGAATTTAGGTTTTAAGATAGACCTCGTAACAAAAAGAGTCTAAAAATGACAACTTTTACGGCCCCCTGTTTCTCTATTTTAGAATGTAAAAAATTATTAAACATTAATTTGTACTCTACTCTAGACAATGACATCTCAGTCGGGCCTTTATCCGCCGAAGGGTCGGACACAAAGTAGTTGCTAGTATTAAATTGTCAGTGCCTATGCTCTGCCTTCTGCCGCGTTTCTCTGACTTGTTTTTACTAAAATGGTCCTAAGTTACACCCTAGCCAACAATGAAAATCTCATCGAAATCCGTTCTGACTGCAGTAATCAGTATTTACCTAATTATTGTACATACATACAGATAAACGTTGCTTTTTGTACATCCTCAAAATATGAATCCCCGAGGGGTGTCAGAGGTATTTCTGAGTATGGGCTGTGAATGTAAAACGAAAATCAAAGTCCCATACTCTTAAACCCACGTTTCACCAACGTTTATTACAGCTGAAAGTGATATGGTGAGCCTTATCACCGTACTCCGGGCACAAATTTGGACCCACAAATGTGCCCTTACGGGATATAAACCCGAACCTTCCAGTTTAGTGGTTGAGTAATCGATCCACTAGACCACAGATGTTTATTATACTACCTATATGTACATATATAGAAAAGGTTATAGTAATATCCTTTAAACGGTTATCAACTTACGCGAATTCTCTTGGAGCGCATGCCGCAGTAACCCGCCTTCTTGATGCGACCGTCCTTCGGCACTCTCAAGTCCAGGCAGCCAGAGAAGAGAGCGCGGCCCGCAGGACTCGGCTCGAAGCTGCAGCGACTGAACCCTTCGTTGTGGTCGCTGTCGCTCGTCGTAATGAACTTGTCGAAGATCCCGCTCTCGTTGAAACACCAGACCAAGTCCGTTTCACCTGGAATTTAATGGTGTAATTGAGATACATGGTTATTAAGGTTAACCATAATCGATTTATTATAATTTATAAGTTACAGCATGATTTGTTCATTAACACGTTGTGGGACAGTACCGCCCACAGGCTAGGCGTCACGGCGAATTCTGGAACGACAGCATAAATACAGTACCTACGTCTCACGGCATCACAAGGGACAACATAAGTACTGTCACCGCAGAAGTGATTTGAATGGACCTATGTACTGTCACAACACAAGTTCTTACAGTACAAGTTTATAGTCTGTCATATAACATTACGCCTACAGGCAATGTATGAAAATTAATAGTGTCACAGCAGGGTAAATCAATGGGTTAATACTATCCCTCAACGTGGTAACGCGCACCTCCATACAAACGCTATCACAAAATTGTTATGGTATGGAATGTTATTATAATATTTTAGTCTGCGTTCATTCACCATTATCTATGTTTAAGTATGAACTAAAAATCGTGAAATTTGAATATTATCTTATCAACTTACCCCTAAAATACGTACTTAAATTTAACGATTTTTTTACTAAAAGTGTGATTGTGATTAGCTGACTGTAATTTTATTGCTTTAGATAAAATCAAAAATTTAATACGATTCAAACATCGAAAATGTTATCTAGATTAATAATATATAAAATATGCTTGAAAACATCCACAATCTTGCCAAAATTCATGTTTCTCCTGAAACAAGTTATAAATTTTTCGCCCGCGACGAAATCGGCACGATTGTAATGTCTTCGCAAGTTTCATGGAGCGTGCATACTCGTATTATAGCGAAATGAAACAGCATAACATTTGGCCGCACCCACAACTGGGTTCGTCGCGTCTAAGATTGCCAGATGGAAAAATTAAAAAGGAGGGCAAATTAGTGCTACTAAGCCAAAAAAGGAGGACTTCAAAAAAAAAAGGAGGACTTACTTAAATAAAACGGCACATACATTTTTTCATATTTTTCAGAACTACCTATTTAAGATACACTATACTTGGCTCTTGTCAAAGTCATATGGAGATATAGAAAACCTTCTATGTATTGTTTCTTAGATTTTCCTCTGTTGATATTTTATCATATCACTTTGTTACACCTCATTAACCTCTATTATTGCGTATATATATATATATATATATATATATTAACCTACAACTTTATCATAATATTCATTATATGACGACATACACCGACTGACACCGTGATATAAGTAAATACATTATATGTAATTATATACAACTAATAATGCATGCAATATATATATATATATATATATATCTAACATAAAATATATAATATAATATAATATTAATAATAAATAAGTATTTTATTTTAATAAAACAAAAATATTAATTATTAAAAATAGCACCGGGCGCCTTCTGGCGAAAACTAAATATAAGATCCCATAGAACGGAGATATTCTAGTATGGGATTAAATTAAATGTGTATATTATTTATGTTATAAGTTAGTTTTGACTTTTTGTTTTTTTTCTATTCTTGTATTTAACACTAGGTTTTAAGTAAATGTAAAAGTAACACTTTTAAGGAAATAAATTATGGATGGTCCAAGCCAATCTTCATACAAACTTGTGGAAATCAATAACGACGACAGAAGTATTATTATTTCATTCTGTTATGTACCTTTTCCCACACGTTCCATCAGTTTTTTTTTACAAACAAACTGTTTTACAATTTAATTTTGCTATTTATAACTTTCGTAATACAATGTATGGTAGTTTTAAATTGCAAAATTAAAACATTTTTTTTTTATAAAAATCTGTTTATTTGCGAGTATAAAATTATTTGAACGTGTAGAAAAAAAATACAGAACGAAACTAAAAGTACTATAGTACTTTTGTCGTCGTTATTGGTTCCCACAACACAAGTTTTTTATAAAAACTGCCTTGGACCATCCACCTTAAGCAGATATTTAAGTTTTGCCAGTGTAAGATGCGTGCTTTTGCGTATAGTGCAAGCACAGAATGTGACAGCAATACCGCGACTTCATGCAAGAGAAACAGGTGCATGAACCGTGCCGTGTGGGCTAACATAGCGGTGTCAACAGTGCTCGCAAAATTTGAAAAAGTAGGACAATTGATGGGTGAGGGAGGACGGGAGGACAAATTGTGAAAAAGGAGGGCATGACTTCCTTTATGATACCATCCTGCAACCCTAGTCGCAGCATGATGTATGCTCTTAATTTAAAGATACCATCTAACCTTAGATTAATTGACGACAGTGGAACTAACTGAGGGCCTACTCCAAAGTGGCAAAATTCGATCAAACATCGTTCGGTCGTATATCCGTCTCTATCACATTCTCTATGCGTGTGTCAGAGATGGACGTATGCTCGAACGATAACCGAATCTTTTTGGGAGTGCCGGGTCTGGTCTAAGTGTAATTTTTTGCAAATCCAGCTAACTGTATTTTAGGCCTTTAAAAATGTTAAAATTCGTACAGAATTCTAAATTCTATCATTTATTGCAATTGCCCTAATGTAATTTGAACATCCTTAAATTTAATTTGAAAATTAATCGATTAAAATTTTTAAAATATCTCATAGTCGGATATACCAGTTTTGTTCTACTGTTTTCAATCAACTACATCCAATAAAATGCTGTTTACAAACATAATTTTTATTTTAATCCTTGAAAGGCATACACAAATATAAACATCCACAATTTCTCTGCAAATATTAAAATAAAGTAGGGATATTAATTAATCAAAGTTAGTTGAATATCTGGTTAGCTGCTACTGGTCAAGGTATACTATATAATAAATCGAAATTATCTAAAAATGTTAAGTCTTCATAAAAAAATTATACAAACAAAACAGGGTAATGTATGTCATTTGAATTCTAAGATAAAAATAAATAAGAATACTGAGATTCATTTCAATAAGTAAGGAAAATTATCACAAGAAAAAAAGCACTTATAATTTTAAATTTCAATATTTAAAACTCTAAAAAGCACCATAACATGATTAGGTTGCAAATATTTTAAATAATATTGTAAAATAACATATTAGCGGACAGCATTAATGAGTTGGTCACAAATTCTGGTCAACTCCTCATTCTCTCTGGTTTTCTGGGTCAAGGATTCTTGGAGGGAAGACATTGTAAGCTCATTCTTCTTTATAGCTGCATTTAACTTTGCTATTTCATGACTATGACCTTTATTTAAATTCTCTAAGGTCTCGTTAGCTTTTGCCAAGCTCTCGGAAGTTATCTCTTTCAGATTATTGTAAAGTGAATCATATTTCTTCATGGAAGCTTCATACTCTGAAATCTTTTGCACAAGACATTTTTCTCTGTCTTTCACTTCAAGAATGACACCCTTACATTTCTCATACTTTGATAAAAGGTCATTGAATGCAGTCTCCATTGCGGCAAGATGTTGGAGTGCATCATCTCTTTCAGATATCAACTGCTCCTGTAACTCCAGTGCCTGTATCTTATCCCGCTGCTGTTCTCCTATCAATGATGAAATCGTCTTTTCATACTCCTCCATAACTATACTCATTTGTTTGTTGCTCATATTTTTATCACTTATTTGCTGCATTAACTTACTCTCCCTCTCCACTAAGTTATCTCTTTCTTCTGTTAATTTCTTTACTTTTGCTTCCATATCTTCTTGTGTCCTAGACAGTCTGTGCTCAGTGTTTTGTAGTGTAGACCTTAGTTCTTTATTTTCCTGTCTTAGCTGCATTACTTCTTGATCTTGTTTTTGCAATATTATTCTTAGAGACTGCAAATGGTCCAGCTGATGTGTATTGAAATGGTCTTGGTGGACATGTTGTGGCGTACCGACAGGCGGAGTTGGTCCAATGTTGATAAGTCTGTCTATTGTAACTCGAGACGGTGTCATGAAGGCAGAGAGGCTACGTACAAGGATTGGAGTAGCTTGAGTTTCAGTTGAACTTATCTCGGGGAGTGTAAGGTCATGCTTGATAGCCGGACGTACTCTTTGTGTTGGTTTATCTTTCATAAAATTAAAATTCATGGAATCAACAGAAGCACAGCGCTTGGGCGTAGCAACTAGATTATCGGTATTAACAGAACCAGCACTTCCGGTCTCATAGCCGATATCATATTCATTAGAACTGGATTTAGAATATGTCTGCTGCAGAGATATCTGTTCTTGGTTTTGTCTTGAATACAATGGATCAAACTTAACATAAAGGCTCTCTTTTCCCATGTCCATAAGATTGTGGTTGCGGTTAGATTCACCACATTTGACGAGATAGTCCAGACCAGTTGCATCCATGTACATAGTGTCATGGTGGACCTCATGCATGGTAATGTCACAGATGCTGTCAAAGTGCTCGCCGGTGAGTAGATCGTCGACATTTTCGGGACTGCCAGGGTCTTCGGGCTCAACCCGACGCGGCGACAATGACAAGAGATCACCGCTCGACGACGCCGGTGTTATGAAGTTCTCATCGCTCACACTGCCAGTCTCCCGGGCTGACTGCATCACTTCTTTGTCTTCACCGGTACAAGGGTCAATTCTACGTCCGATAATACTATGGAACTTTTGGTAAATATTGCTAA
The DNA here is from genome assembly GCA_934047225.1 of Ypsolopha sequella. NCBI lineage: Eukaryota > Metazoa > Arthropoda > Insecta > Lepidoptera > Ypsolophidae > Ypsolopha > Ypsolopha sequella. The sequence continues at coordinate 11,258,809 of OW203991.1, forward strand.
GTTTGCCTCTCTCCAATGTAGATATCCCGCCGGCTGCAATGTTGAGAAACATTCGTCGTTTATTTTCTTGTAACGTTGCGGAAGCGATCTATCAAGACGTAAAACACCAAAGGAAAATGAAATCACAAGCTTCAACTATTTTTATATTCAAGTTTCGTCCAATGAGAAATAAAAAACACTGCAGCAGTCAACTTTATTTTAACGGACTATTTTTGAATTTGACAGTTTGTTTAGTTTACAGCTGACCACTTTTTTTTTCAAGTTTTGTTCGGCCTGGATGCTAGTCCTTTTGGCCACATCTTTCTAACTCCTCGGCTAGACTATGCTCATCGCACTGCCGCAATGTTGCCCTAGCCAGCCAAACCATACCCTACTCGCCTCACTCCTCACCACGCACCGCACTCTGACTTTCACCTTCACGCGTTAAACATCGCTGATGGATGCCGACATTGCGGCTGCGTGCGCGTTATGCTTTTCGAGTACATATAGCAAATTATTTACATGTTAAATGACTGATAATATCCAAAAATCCCACAAGTGCTTTCCTTGAGAGCGCTCGATGCGGACTGACGACAGCGCGAGTATGTGGCTGGCTATTCGTCTTCATATTGCTGCCGGTCCTTTGACTCGCGCACTCGCGCACAAAAAACCGACAAAACAGGGAGCAATGGGCATGACAGGGCATGACGATGAGCAGCGCGAGCGGCAGGACGAGTAATGCAGCCACACGAAGTCTCTGCCTACTTCCCTCGCTCCTCGTCGAGTGTTTGGCTGAGGCAAATAAGTTCTAGTCTATTTGTACATATTTAAAAGAAACCGTTTTTTTTTTCTTTCTACTTAGTTTATAGGTCTTCTTTATTTCTTATTAATTAAATTTCATTGTCAGACGAAACTATAAAATCATATAATGCAGGGAATAGTTCCTCTTTTGACAGAAGTTCATTGACCAGGCGGGGGACTTCATCATCTTCTATCTCTTTATAAAATAAAAGACCACAACAGAGGCGTTTTTCTGCTTCTTGAACAATATTCACGATTTATTTCACTGTTACATCACAAATGCAACCAGTTGCAAAAACACATTTTTCGGACTGTTTCAGTTTGCTCAAAAGCTTTACCTAATATAATATGTAGAAAACATTGGATGTCAAATGGATATAAAAGAGAAATTACGACTAGCAATAAGTACAATCATAAAAAAATCATCAATTTTATTCACTTTAGATATATTCTAGATAAATATATCTTAATTTGACAACAATGACAGCCACAGTAGCGTTAACAGAAAAACCTATAGGTATACAACTTAATTCAGAGCCGGGACGAAGAGTTTGTGGGGAGAGGACAGGATTAATTGGACCAGTAGTAAGATCATGAGATTTATTTCTCGTTGCAATTAAGGGGCTTTATGTGCTGCCACTTTAGAAAAAATATTATTTACGTACTAGAAGAGTTATTGAAAATCTGTTCAAGTGAACTATTTTTAAATAGCATAGTTTTCATAGATAACGTCTTTGATGAGCTAAAATTTTAAATTTTGCCGAATACGGCCGCTTTTGATATTCATTATCAGATGTCAAAGTTTGAAAAGAGGTCAATTAGCATCTCTCTAGCCAGTAATAATGTACTCAACCTTATCAATTAAGGCACTAAATGCTGCGAAAGTGCTGCAATTTTAAAAAAAAATATTATTTACCTATTAGAAGAATTATTGAAAATCTGCTCAAGTAAATGTTAGATATAGCAGTGAACTATTTTAAATAGCATAGTTTTTATAGACAACGTCTTTGATAAGCTAAAATTTTAACTTATGCCAAAAGTGGTTGTTAGATACATCAGATAAATAATTCAACATTTACAAACTGCTGAAAGAAAGCGGCCATGATCTTAATCCCATACAGATGGTGTGGGGGGATATTAAAGGACAATTGGCACGGGACTACATGGATTCCACTTTAACTAATAATAGGCTGCATTAGAATTATTATTTTCTAGTTATTCAGCCGAAATGGCAAAAATGTGATGACCACGTAAAGAATATTGAAGATGAATACTATAATCAAGACATAAGGTTTGACGATGCTATTGGAGAAAAGGTCATAACATAACCTGTAGGAGGTGAAGATAACAATTCCTCTGAAAAATCCAGTAGTGTCGAAAGTGACACAGATTTCGTGTGCGAGTGACATATTTTTGTATACTGTTCAGTCTAAATAAATAAAAAAAACAAAAGCAGTTCACTTAACGTTACAACTGTACCAAAAACCATTATATTTCATTTTGATCTGTCTTACAACTTGTCATAATTAGTTTGAAAATGGAGAGTCACACGTGTTATGCGTCCATAGAGTTATTTATTGGAATGCATTTAATTTCATGACTATCGACTAGTCGATCAACAAGTTGATACATAGACGTCATTATCGACTGTCACCTATGCTTTCCACTTCACGTAACACTTACCCCTGATCTCAATTAGGTTGTATTCCTATAGTCCCGAAGAAGTTTGTGTGGTCACTCAAAACTGCTAAGCATTCTCTGTCAAAATACGTCATAACCACAAACAAAAATAGGATTGCTTATGAAAAAAGAAACGCTCAGGGAAACAATCAAACCAAAAAACGCCTCTGATATTATCTTCGGGTGTGGTCATCAGATTAAACAAAATAAACACACTCAGCTATCGTGGGTAAGTCGGTTATGTAAATAAGCAGAAGGGCAAGAAACTTAGCAAGATCATGCCTTTTTTTTCATAATATTAATAACAACAACTAAATGTAAAAAGTAAGCATATACTTTAATTGAATAAAGAGATATAAAATACAAGACAGGAGAAAATTATGTCATGAAGGCAAAAAAAAAAACGAGCGAGCAAGCTGGGAGCGACTGATGCCTGGCGGCACGCAGCGTGCCCGCGTCCTTGCCCCACACACCGCCCATAACTCTTCGTCCCTGCTTTCGTCTGCGCCCCGCATGCGTCGTCCTCAGCACGAAGTTGGACACCTATTGCTTATAAATGATCATAGGTTCAATCCCTGCGGTACCGCTCATACTTGGGGACCAATTTTTGTGACTTGGGAACACCTTTGATACCCCGTTGGGGATTTATGTCGTGACGATATTTTTTGTCATGTGTATGTTTGTGATCAAGGAGTTACGAAGTAAGGATTAGACAATACCGAACAGGGCCGTAGCCAGACTGTGTAATCAGCTTGGCTAATTAGCTTGCCCTGGCGTACCCTTGGCTACAGGCCTGATACGAAACGATTAATCGTAAACCGCCAGGCACCAACTATAATGGCTACTATGGTTAATTGGGAGCGTAATAAATTATTATTATTTTATTATTACGATGCATAAGGGACCCAGTAAATGAAAGGTTTGATTTTGCTCTGAGTGTTTATTTTTTTAATTATTACATAATTTTGATTTTAAAAGTTCAACTTCTTAATCCTGACTGTAAATCAGGTAATGTATGGGACCCATGAATGTATAAATATGGGACCAACTTCATTTTGGTTCCTCACTTCGTCTATCAAAAATATCTTGTAAGTAACTCTAAGTCATATTTGTGGTGATTACATTGGTTTCACCAAATCATGCCTATTTGTACCACTTTTTTCAATATACAACAATGTTTGGAACAAAACCCAAATGTTTTTTTTTCTCTGCATATTGTTTCAAAGTCCATATGTTTATTGTTTTGATTTGAAGCCATAGATTAATTATATCAGTTGTAAGTTTGTAATCAGTAAAACTCTGTTCCGTTTGGATACACTATCTGATAAATTGTCAAAATCCAGAGGTAGTTAGGGGTCTCCACAGTATAATCGGATTGATGACACAAGTTGTTTGTAACGAAACACAAGTGTGCAAGATAAAGCAAACAAAAAGAAAAGTCAACTAACTGCATTCTAAATAATCTAAGACAGCATTCAAAAGTTTTTGACATCTTATGATAATGATAACACCATTCACTTTTTGGCTTTATAGCAAATAAAAATGCCACAAAATTTTTAGGAATTTATATTGATAGTATTCTAAAATGAACCAAACAAATATACCATATTTGCAAAAAATTTAACTCTATATGCTTTGTAAATGCTCAGCAAAGTGGTTAATATAGAGACAGTTATTAATTACTGCATACCATAGCTTTATAGCATCTACATTAAGGTATGGCAATATATTTTGGGGTAATGCGGCAAACAAACTTCCAAGCTTTTAAAGCCCAGAAAAGATGTATCAGGGCAATGTTTTTACTTCGAGAGACACATGAAGGCCACATTTTCAAACACAAAAGCTTCTAACATTTCTTTCAATGTATATACTTTAAATGGCGGTATTTGTTAAATCAAATCTTCGCTTATTTGAGTTCTTCAACAGTAGCCGACATTGTACTAAGGTAAAAGCTCTCCCTAGCAAAACGGATTCCATATGTCAACAACAATGTATAACAAACTTCCGCAGTCTTTTAGGGACATTCCTAATATTAGAGATTTAAAAGGAAATTGCAAAAATTTTCAATTGAAAATACTTATTAATCCATTTGCTGCTTTTTTGAATGATAATGATACTGACATTTAATTGTACACTAAATTATTTCTTGTAACATTTTATTAGTTTTTTGACATTTTGATTTACTTATTGATCTATTTAAGTGATTTACTGTTAACTTTTAATTAAATTTTTTATTGCCCATGTTTATAATATAAGTCATTGTAATAATTAATCAACTTAATGCCTAGCGGCAGAGCACAAGGCACTTTATCAACACCTACTGTCAGTGTACATTCTAATTTATGCATATTACTATCCATCCATCCATCAGCCTAGTTCGTCCACTGCTGGACTTAAGCCTTTCCAGGACTTTGCCACTCCCGGTGGTCATCCTGGAAGAACTGCCCATACTCACACACGCTGGGCAGGCGAGTTGGTGCATGCGGTGCCGGAACCCTCACACCAGTGACGCCGCTGTCCGTCACCAGTCTGTTCCAAATAAGGCCTGGCTATTAAGGATGGATATACCGCCATCCATCGGTTCCAGGCATAGTGAGTCTCCTGGTTATTTGCCTGTGAGCTGTCCTCTTACTCTCCCCCGAATAACTTTGAGGGGGTCTCCAAGTAAGATGGTGGTACCTCCACAGTCGAGCCCAGCATCAGCCCTACCACCTACCACATATTACTATAACACCAATGTATCTTATCTACCTGTATCTCAATAAATAAAGATTTTGAATTTGAATTTGAAAAATCCAACCCGTATATTATTGGTCTGCTATATTTTTTGGATAAACAGCACTCTATGGTAAATAATTAATAATAGGTCGGGGTGCAGATAAGGAACCAAGGGACAAAAGATGCAAGGCCGACTGCTAGGTTGCTATAAAATAAAACAAAAAATTATTTTTGGTTCCTTTTTGACACTCGGAATAGTTACCTGGTCTAGCTATGAGCAGTGGGTCCATTTCCATTAAGTCTCTCATTTCTTTGGTCCATAAAACAGTTTCAGTCTTTAACTCCTGTAACCCATCCTTAATTTGTTGAAGGATAGGAACTTTTAGTTTGGTATTGTAACCTCCTTTTCTTTCTTTTTCCCAAAACAAATTCCTTCCAACAACCACTTGTAACTGAGTCGAACAGTCTAATAAAGGTTTCTTGTCTAAGTTAGCACACAGAACAGAGTATTGTCGGTAATTATTAAGAATATTTACAAATATTTTGGATCTTACTAAAGCCATTATTAATACTATTTATTTTTCATAAAATATTAAACATCATGTCTATCGTTTCTTATTCTAACAACTCGTTTTTGCGCGATTAGGTACTTTATTAGTTTTTATAGAAATATTTATTTTCAATTATTCTTCCAAATAATAACCTCAAATTCGGAGATGAGAGTGAGACGGACTGATTTCATGAAACGTCAAAATCAGCTGTTGTTGAACTTCAAATCTTTCGATGAATAATCTATTTTTTACCCCTCTTAGACTTGATTTTGAAACGCATCTGTCGATAAAGTCAACAACAACAATGCGTTCCGTGTCACAACATAATCGATTGTAAACAGACTGCTACATAGGTACCTTTAAATTAAATCACATATTCTACCAATCATACTGAACCACTTTTCTCTAGAACCATACCTGCACAAACCATTAGTTTATGAAATATTCAGGTTTTTAACAAAAATGCGTGAATCTGAACGCACCGAGATACAGGTGTTTTTTTGAGGCAGTGCGTCGTCCGTGAAACAGCTGTTTATGCGCAGCGTTCTAAAATAGACCTTCCATCTACCAGATAAAATCTTTAAGTAACTGTTGAATATCTTCTTCTCTGAAGATTTGCCCGGATGCTTGTCTTCAGAGAGTTGCCAGTGTGATCAGTAGACTATGTGGTTTTATTTAAAGGTTACAGACTATTCACATTCTGTGTAACTATCGCATCTATAGTCGTTCCGCGTCACTGTTAGCGTGACAACGACAGCCCTAAAATGGATTCTAAGACGTCATCAATGACATCATTAATGCTGCCATGTTGTGCTATTATTGCCCATGCTTCAGAGCGTTTACACTGTGAGCGATCAAATAAACGTGACAGCCAGCGGGTGGCAATTTTAAGAATAGGTTATTCAGATTATAAGAATATATTATTAAACCATGATTCAGAGATTGTACAGATTGTCAGGAAAGTCGTGAATTAAATAGGGGCGCCACTTTCTTTGCCAAAACAGAATTAATATGGCAACACCTGAGATGTTTTGTATGGGGAAATCAGGTGTTACCAGTAAAAACAATTTTAGTTCCATTTCATGACTTTTTTGACATATGTTTGACATATGTTGGAAGATTTTTTTTTGGACCTAAGTGTACAAAAAAAATACGAGCCAAGAAATCAGAGCTTTCGACGACATACTTTGTTTTTCTGTCACTGACTGTCAAGTTACAACGTCCACATCGCGTTCAAAAGTTCCGAATCGATCATAAGTTTAAGCTACGTGGGTACGGTCAACGATCACAATAAACTACTACCTTTATAAACACCCAACCTTCAACAAACGTCAAAAATCATGGGGAAAAATTGGCGGTCAAACATGATTGAGCAGCTAACTTCAGACAACTATAAACCACCATGGTATGTATTATGGTGGTTGGTTTATATGCTTACTTATTTACATAACCGACTTACCCACGATAGCTAAGTATGTTTATTTTGTTTAATCTCATGACCACACCCTTGTGATGGACGCCATTCATTCCCTATACGGAACGCATTGATGATCTGCGTGGGTAGTCACTCTTAGCGCCATGCGATGCGAAACGCGCTGCAAGTCTTTCGTTTGAAATGAAATGAAGGTTACATTTACAAATAAATACCTTTCACTCGAACTTTATCGAGTTTATCGTGTTTTACGCTTTACGCCACGTCCTCTCGTTAACACATAGTAATATCTTCCGTAATACTAAGAGCACGACCGCTCAAATATAATATAATATAGGTAATAACTTGTTCTTGAAGCTTTTAATTTAAAACAATGCACTGATCATTGAATTGGAGTCCTCATCATAATTTATTTTATTACACTATCTACTCACAATGGGAATAGAAAAGATAACTTCCTACGCTGTAAGTACGATTTATTGATAATTTGTAGATTATCCTTAATTGGTTTATTGCGTTTGATATATGGTTATGAGTTGATAACATTATCAATGTCTATCAAAATGATTACAATATTCCTAAGTTGATATTGTTTACTCTCAGCACTTTTTGTGTTTTTTTTCTTCATATTATGTTCGTATTACCATTTTGTTTTTGTAACAATAACAATAAAAAAGTGAGTTTCTTGTTACATTACAATTTAAGATTTTAATTTTACTACAACCAAAGAGGATGTACTAGCTTGCAACTTAACAAATCAATTACTGTAGGATGGCAAGCCATTGGAATACCTCTACGAGCCAGGACTGCTCCAGCGTCTCAACTTCAATAAGAGTCCAGCGACATTCAACCCCAAGATTAGTGCCACGCAGCCTGGTGAGAGTTGGATGGTAGTGCGGCCACTGCAGAGGGCTGATTATGACAAGGGATTTCTAGAGCTTCTTGGTCAACTAACAAGTGTTGGCAATGTCTCGAGGAAGCAGTTTGATGGTAACTGCAGATTCTGTTTTCAAATTTATCACTGAAGTAGCAACCCTACTCTGTTTCCTGTCCAACTTGACTCACTAAACTGTGATTGCCTACCTCAGATAATTTTATCAAAATAATCTTTCCTTAAACATCAGGGTATTTGTAATAATGAGAGCAGCATCAATTGCTTTAGTGATTTCAAAGTTTCAAGTATTCATACATGTTATCTGACCAAGACAATTACGCCAATGAGCCAACCAACAATTGTCTCTATCAAAGGCTAATTAAGTCTTTGCCATTGGCCTAGTTGTGATGGTTAGTTAATACAATGTTTGTCCAGTAACATTACACTTTTTGGTAATTTTATAATAAAAATATTTTGTACTCAGTTCTATTCTGTAAAATATTTAATTTGACCAAAACAAAATCATGTGTTAAAAGTGAAATAAATTAACTAGATCAAAACATGATTGTAAGCTAGTATTCTTTATCTCTTTGATAAAGTATTTCCTTCTTTAGTGAGGAATGTGCTATTATTTCTGATTTTAAATGGCGATCAACTGGCTGACCTTGGTGTAGCCCAGAACCAGTACAGTGACCTTAAAATGAAGTGTGTTCTCTACCTGGGTTATTGTTAATTTTTTGTTTTTTTGAATAATTATTTTAGGAACGCTGACTGCATAGTATTTTAAATTAGGAAGTTCTTATTTAAATTCTACAGTTTCAACTATTACAAGCTGTGTTATGATAATATTATGTATCTCGACATTATGGTCACCTTAAGTTTAAGCTACCTTATGAGAGTGTAACTATACCTGTTTTGAAAGTTGTTTTAATAAATAATCTCTTTAGTCACAAGCATAACGAAAAAGAGGAATGTTTTCTTTTGTCTTTTCAGAGCGTTTCACGCAAATGAAGCAGTCTGGTGGTTATTACGTCACTGTTATAGAAGATACACGCATTTCCAAACTTATCGGTGCTGCTACCCTCACGATAGAACAGAAATTTATTCACAATTGTTCACTGGTAATATCGCTGTACTTATTCCCTGTAGCTCTGTCCACATTCTACATTCCCATAGGGCAGTCCTACGTCAATTGAAATTAGGGGGCGGATATAGTCTGCAGAAGATAGTAATATCATGACCATAGATGGCAATAAAAGATTAAAATATAGACACCTGCTTAACCATCCTCAACAGCTTTACAGCAGAAAGAAAGGCTAAAAGGATTTTTATTTGTTAAAATAGAGTTGTGGTTTTTGTAATGTGTAATGCTGTAAAGCAGATTTTAAATTTTACTTTAGCATCGTAAATTCCTTATTATATTGTGAATAAACCACTGTGTCACTTTCACAAGATCAAACCATAAGGAACACAATTTTAAATGTTGATTTTATGATTTTCAGCGTGGCCGGTTAGAAGACGTCGTAGTCAATGATACCTACAGGGGGAAACAACTAGGAAAATTGTAAGTAATAATTAATGAGTATAATTATAGAATTAAATGAAACTTGAGGATAATTCATGATTTATATAAAAACGGTTCACCTCAATACGTGTTATGATCGGGAAAGTGTAACGTCGTCGCGTAAACATCTTCACTCGCCCAGATGAAGGCAGTCTAAATCTGCTGAAACTGGTCGGCTTTCCCGATCATAACACGTATTGAGGTGAGCCGTTTTTATATAAATAATGAGTATAATTTACCACAACTTAAATAACAAAGATAGCCGCAAGAGTTAAACACTGTTTTCCCTGCTTATGCTTGTGACTAGACTTATGTCTAGCATCCTAACAGGTGAGCTACTTGGTAAAGTAAACATTTTCTTATTTCAGGATCGTAGTGACAGTATCGCTGTTGGCCCAGGAGTTGGGTTGCTACAAGATGTCCTTGGACTGCAAGGATAAACTGATCAAATTCTATGAAACTCTTGGCTACAAGATGGAGCCTGGCAACTCTAATGCTATGAACATGAGGTTAGTTCTGGAATTTTTATTACCATAATCGTACACATAACCAATAAGAAAGATTTAAGCACTATGTATTTGGTGCAAGCCTTTGTTATTTCTTGACAGATTTAATGTCTGAAAATTGATATCAATCTCGCAAAGGCTAAATGGAAGAAAAATGCATAAAATTAGATATTTATGATTTGAAAATTTGTTTTTTTTTTTCAAAACCCCTAGAATCGATTCTTGCCCTTCAATGAAAAAACCTAGAAAATCGTGTTGTGTACCTTTTATAAACTTAAATATAATATAGGTAAAGACCTATGAAATTGCCGAAATTTTCTTACAGATTCATAAGTTCATAGTTCCTGTAATTCAATAGCTTTTAAACTAGTAGGGTTTTTCAGCTGAAAATCTGAGGATAGACAATTTAATTCCTAGTAAGATCATTTATATCATCAGTTAATAATAACTCATGTATTGGAGCTTTACATTATATCGTAGCCAGATTTTTAATAAAATGGAGTGGAATACATAAAATTTTACAAGATGGTACGCAACACCATAATTGCTAAGTTTCTATGTTTTCTCATTGAATCGATTGTAGGGTTTTGAAAAAAAAATCTAATTCTAAAACAGCGAAGATTTTTGCAAAAAAAAAATTGCACTAATTAGGAACTAATTAAGACTCACCTTAGTAAAAAAATCGTAGTTGTATGTCATGCTGTTTAAGAGATACAGCAATTCGCTAAACGTTACCCCAGCGGCATCTTGAATAACTCTGAAACCTCAAGAGGCACCAATTCGCGTAGCTTAATTAAAAAAAGTATTTTTTTTAAATTTTTTTTTAGAGAATTTACGCGCTTTTAGATCAAAGTTTTCAATATTATGGTATTTAAATTAGTCATTATTTATTTATGATTTTTTAAAGAATTTCCGGATGTTACGTCACATGACTCATTTTAGGCCTGATACTGAATGCGGACTTTTGCCTTGCTTGTAAAAAAAAAATCTGTCATCCACAGAGTACTATATTGCTACATCTGGCAATAAAAAATCAAACAACAACAACAACGGAACTATGTTGAGTGTTACCAACGCCTGCAAAAAAAACCCTAAACTGGTGCCTATTAATCACGTGACGTATATTTGGCTGAAATTTAACGCCCTACCATCTCGGTTATTAAATTTTAAAACGCAAATGAACTAGTCGTTCGCCACGAAATATGAACTCGCGATTCGATCTTGACCGATTTGGCTCGAACTTAAAAATTCAAATTTCATGTCGTTCCGATCAACGATACTCTCGGACAAACACACAACAATTCATACATACATAATTATATTTGGTATCTCTCATGTATGATTGTCAATATTAATCCATCACAGAAATTGTTGTCATCAAAAATTATATTTATTTTAATAATGCGTTACTACATAACAAATAAAATTAACCGATCAATCTGGGATTTCGTAACAAGACAGCAACACTTACTGCGTTCAGTTATATTTATACTGTGACCCAGACATGGACTTCATGTTCTGTTCTGTGACTCTGACAGTAATATTTTTTAACTTGATGGCAAGCGACACATTTCTATACAGCCTTCAGTCAAGTGACGTCACACGAAGGTCAAATGAAAGTTGCAAGCTTTTTCGTAAAAATATTCATCATCATAAGGTTTTTCAGAACAAAAGTTCTAAAATACGGCTTATTAAACCTAAATCTCGAAATGGTTTTCGAATTAACACACCTTAACATATTTTAATCTATGCGAATTTTGTTTTTTGGGCACAATTAGGTACTAGTTATGTATATGTATATTTATGTATCTAGTTTGTATTTAACTACGACCACCGGTAAAAAAACATGCCGCTGGAGTAACGTTACTCCAGCGGAATCTGTTTTCTTGAATATCTCTGGATCGGCTGGACGCACTAATTCTTGATTTCGAGTACAATTACACGAGATCCTGTACTAATTATCTGTAAACCCGAAATCCTGGAAAGTGACAACGTGCCGCTGGCGTAATGCACACGATAACGGAGCCCGCAAAGCTTGCCTTTTACACGACGTATTAAAATATATACTGACTGGAAATTGCTCTTATTCCTCTCGTGGGAAGAAACTACGATTAATTTGGAGTGATTTGACCCCTATCACTTGGGGGTCGCAAATCCGTAATTTTCAAGATAATCGACAATCTTTGTATTTATAAAATTGCGTTGACAAATAAAAAACGCCAAAAAAAATCTTGTTGTTTTTTGGCCTGAAATTTGGCATGAACTGATAGCTTACTGATTGATCAATCTCCTTAAGGCTAAAAATCACTCAAATAATTACAAAATCTTATGCTGCATGTCTAAAATCACGATAACAAAGAATTAAAATTGAACTTTAAAATAAAAATTTTCTCAAAATGTCAGATTTGCGACCCCCTAGTGATAGGGGTAAAATCACTCCAAATGAATCATAGTTTACATCCACGAGAGGAATAAGAGCAATTTCCAGTCACCCTGTATGTATTACGTAATAAACTACTTTTACTTTTTTTGACTGCCTTATTATTGTTCGCAGGTTCGACGATCCTTCCTGACAATTAGCCGCTGGAACATCCGACCTGCGTTCTAAACTGTAAGTAAATACATTCTCGACCAAGCAGTTATCAGACCAGAAACAAGCATCATAGCATTTCATTCATTAGTATAAAACACATTTCATAGTCACTGTTTCATTATCACCAAACACTCAATTTGAACTCTGTTGTGCTTTAAATAAGATACATTTTTTGTTGCGGTTCTCTGCTTGGTTGTCAATGTGGTTACAGTTTGCAGGATCAATTTTTCTATCCATCAGAAGTGCTACATATTTACATATACAACGTGTAACAGAAAGGTGTAACCATATTTGAAGAGCTTATTCAGTCCATGGTATACAACAACTTTTACTATGGAGCCAAACCTGAAATCTGCCCTTCCATACATTTCGGCCGAGCGCCATTGCATTTTTCTATGAAACAGTTAATATTTTTTTTCGAGATACAGTGTTTGTTCCATATTAAAAGTTGTTCTATACCAATGACTGAATACGCTCTTCAAATATGGTTACACCTTTTTGTTACACATTGTATAACGTATGTAAATTCGTAGGTAGATATGTCCTTCATCTGATGGGGTGACTAATTGGTTCAGGATGTTCTAGCACATAATTATTTAGTTTATTTTTATTTTACGCTTTTTACTAACGTTCAAGTATTTTTTGTTGCTGTTATTGTTTTTGTACTTAACTTAGATTTTATTGTTACATATATAAGCATAAATTCTTACCTTGTTCGCTAAAATACCATTTTTTTGTTTAACATTTCAACTTCAGCATTAAAATCTAATTGATTCTTTGTTATTGTTTCATTTCATAATTTATTTCCAGCATAGACTAATTAGTCTATGGTTCCAGTCATATTTCCCATAATCCCATTAAGTCATTACTTCATTAGAAATAAATAATACATGCAATCAGACTGAGCCATAAATAAAACATCCATTTGTTTTTCAACTTTTATTTACAGAAATGTAAATTTAGCAGCAGATAGAATGGGGACATCATTCAACACGCATCCTTATCATACCAATATAACATAAATATCAGTATAATTATTTCAGTTACATATATTAAAAATTCTGACTAAAAGCAGTTTCTTACATTCATAAAATCGACGATTCAATATAAAAGAATTGCATTATTCATTATGATATTCTTGTGTAGAAAAAGAGAAAATGTTCATTATATTTACGATTTAATAAAATTGGACAATTTTTATTTTCTATACTTCAATATAACTCAGGGTTTACAGGATTAGGTTACCCCATTCCGATCTATTTTATCGAGGCCGATATGTTCAAAGACTGTTGATATGAAACATCTCCATTTGTTAAAGTCGCAAAGATCAATGTTGTAAAACTGATAAAGAAAATAGGAATGGGGGTAAAGAAAAATAGCACGTATGATGTGGATATTTAAGCTATGTATAGATATTAATAATTACTGATATTAAACACACTGACCGCCAAATGACCGACAGTGTATTTCAGTCGGTGAAGAGAAAGGAGGCGACCAACGGGTTAATATTCTGAGTCTGAAACTCTATAAAACCTAAAACTGTTTATAGTTTCTATTAATGTAAAATACTGTATAATGGATTTAAATTGCGATGCACACATTATATGGACATCATCCAAAAATGAGACTACATAATGTATAATTGTATATTAAATAAATGTGATGTGTAGTTAAAAAGTTAGGCTGTTTTCTAGCAAGGGCCAAAACTACAAAAACCGTAAAGGTTTGCAATATAAACTTTAATAACGGGCCTCACGTACACTGACATTACAATACGAACGTCCAGAATGAATCGACACCCTCATAATCCGATTGCACACAATCCCACATTGTTTAGGAAAAAGCATTGTTTTTATCTGTACATTCTTACATCAATTCAGCATATTACAATAATTACAAGCTAGAGTAAAACACGGCAATATTAATTTATACTTGATAATCGATCATAGACAGGGCTAAAGCACTTATGTTATTCTAGCACTCCAAATACAGGGTATTGACTCAAACTAGGCCAAAGTAAACAGGGGGCTACATACTTTTTTTCTGATCAGAGCATCTCTAAAATTGACTAGAATTCTTTATAGAGAATGAATGAAAGAAGCGTGACGAAAGAAATGGGAAGTAGAGCTCGACCAGGCCGCCCTAGAAGGACGTATGCTGACCAAATTGTCGACGTACTCAATAAGGGCAAAGTCACAAGCATCAGGAATAGAAGAGCTTGTATTGTATGACTCATTGACGGATGTGGAAGAGGTGTGTCAGCAATTATCATCTTAGCAAATGGAAATCTGTGGTCTCTGTCTACCTCTCTGCTACGATTAAATTAGATTAAATATATCCGCAAAATAAAAATGGCAAATAAATTTTGCATCAATTTTTATTGGTATTTATGGTTTAAAAATAATTTTCAAGTTCAATTTAAAGAGATAAATTTTTAATTCGAAAAGGGTGTTCTGAGTTATTAGATTGAAGTTTAAAATTTAGTCTTGAAATTAATATTAAAATTACAACTATTTAGGTTTGCCATACTTAAAAATACCATAGTCGAACTGTAAAAAGTGTTAGATTAACAGCGGATTGTGTTAGAGATACAACCGCAAACTATTTAAGTGGATACTTCCTTATGTCGCCTCTTTACTCAATCACAGAGGTACGAATCAATATCAAATTATCCTTCGTTAAAAAGGTTCGCCCCGGAAGTGACGTACAAGTTCTGAAAACGCCCACCTATACGAGATGCGAACAAAGAAGTATCCACTTCAAAAAATATCGACTAACATAATGACATATATGTCGTGGGCAGATTGTAGAATTGGACAGATCATAAAGTATGAAATCGGAAATCTTTCACCAAAAGTCAAAAATAGATGCGACGACGGGTGAAGCGAGGAAGAGCGTGTTAGGTTTACATGTAAATAAATTTGGGGAGCCGAGTGAAGCGGAGCAGAGCGAAGCGACCCTCCAAGTTTTTACAGAAATATGATCTGCCGACGACATATACATATAAAACTCCGACCTTCAATTGCCCAGTCTCCAGTCTATGACCAACTTTAATACAAGAATTACTTTTAGTCTTAATAAAAAGTACCAGAAGGGGCCAAAACCAGATATTCGTGTAAATGTTCATTACGATTTACAATTGAAAATATTTATGGCCCATACTGGCGCCATCTAGTCTCACTTGAGCGCACTAAGTACATATTATGTATTTTGGTGTATATTTCTTACAACACTTGTTCCCGTATGTCGTACCATCAACCGAAAAAAAGTAGCTAATGGTACCGATTCGGCGCAACACAACTGACAAGACTAACCTTATTTTGAGCGTCCCGTCTTTGTCTTTTCGATACAGAAAGAAAAGGACAGAACACTTAAATTAAGTTTAGTCCTGTCAATTAAGTCAAGTTGTGTTGCGCCGAATCGGTGTTAATACCATTATTTTACACACAATAAACGAGACGAATAATAATACACTACAGTGAGTAAATTGACTGCTGACAAAAAGCACTTACAAATTTCAAATGATCTCTGATTCTCTGTGTACGCCGGTAGTATGTACAGACAGACAGCAAAGGAGATTCGTAACCAGGCCCAGCGCAATGATCCTAAGACCCACAGGTGAGTGATTCCTGATATAAAAAATACTTAAGAGGCTATACGAATTTTATTTTTGTCACTGTCACTCCAAGCGAAAAATCGCGCAGTGCGAGAGGGGCGGATTCAGGGCAAAAGGGAAAAAAGTTGGTTTTATATTTTTATTAAAAAAATTTCAAATACGAAATATCTAGATATTATTGCAACACACCTAATAAAATATGCTTGAGTTCTGTATATGGTTCCTATTCGTCAAACGAGGAGAAAAAGTGTGTTTAAAGACCTCATTTCAACAATTATTTCCATCGAGGAAAATTTATCCAAACATGTTTTCCAATTTCAAAACCCTAGACTATATAGTCAAAATGCATATACCAGAAATTTATTAAAATTTTCCGTGTATTTCATGAAATACACAGAAAAGAAACACCCGTATTTTTTTCGCATATCGCCTTAATAAATAGTGCATGTGTAATATTGACCAAGTATTATCTCATCTATCGTTCACCTTTGGGTCTTGGGATCAAAGTGTTTGCGCTGGACCTGGTGACTTATCTCTTTTGCTGTCTGTACACGCTCAATTTGAGGCGATCGAAATGGATATTATACTGCTTGGTTCTTATAATAGTAGTTTATGCTACAAGGGCGCAAAGGAATAAATTACGAGGACGATTTAAAACACGAGCATAGCGAGTGTTTTAAACGTAACCGAGTAATTTATTTATTTTACGCCCGTGTATCATACTACGTTTTTCAATGCATAGTGTGAGGAAATGAAAACAAATATAATCTTGTGAACTTTAAATTATAATTGGCTCAAAAGGACTGTATCCAGAGCCGTTAAACAGTGGAAAAAAAAGTATAACATCTATGGTACACAGAAAAGTCTACAGGTTAGCCAACCATTGTAATTAAATTAAAAAAATAATAATAATAAAGCCCTAGGGCAAAATAATCGACTTTTTGTTCGGTTTTGATGCATAAAAAGTGGGCCTTTACGAGCACATGCATTGAAAAAATTATTACAATTTAAAAAATAGCGGAGTATGGTGAGTAGATATGTAGGTATAGTCAATGTTAGCAGTCTATTTACATGTGTATAATTTGAACAACAAAGAATTTGAATGGCATTCGTAGATATAAGGAATGATACAAATAAGGGAATATACGATTGTATAAATTTGCTTTGTTAATAATATATTATAGCCGATTTTGAAGGCTTTAATTTTAGCTTTAGTGCTGTCAAAACTTAAATTATTCCAATGTAATTTCACTCATGTTCCTTACATTTAAGGGCTATTTTGCAATAAAGAAAATTTTGTTTTGACATAACTAAAACTAAAATTAAAGCCTCCAAAATCGGGATTAATATCAACAAATCTAAAATGCTATTTGATATACGAGTATCCGAACTAAAAATACATATCAAATTTGGTACGACTCTAATCGATCTATAAGGAAATAATATTAGTTGGCGAAACTCAAAACATAGGTAGTACTAGTCTATATGAACAACTGTTTGTATGGGAGCTAAGCGAAATTCGTAACTTTTTTTCACTTCCCCCCATATAAATTGCCCCGATTAGCTGACTGGTCCAGTATGGAAAGGTAAAAACTTTGCACAATCCTACTAGAAAAAGTTGTTCATATGGAAATGTTCTACATAGGTTTGAAATTTCGCCAACTAATTAAATTTAACCTTGTATATATTCATAGCTATCTAATATTTTCATGCATTAAGAAAACGACTTTTTGTCGTAAATATAAATATTTGACAACACAGGGTCACTTTTGAACCTCTGCAAAAATTAAATGAATTTACTTATCCTATTCCTAATGGAATTTAGGCTAAGGTCCTAATTGTACAACGACTTTGACCCTAAAAATACTCAAACTGAACTCAATCATATATATTTTAAATCGTTACATAATTAGGCCTCAGCAAGTGAGTTTCATTTTAAAATTTCATATACTCATACATAACTTTCATTAAGTCGCGGCGAAATGTGAGCAAAGTCAAAGCTTTATTTTTCGACTTGAATTTATTCTGAGTGAATAGATAGAATTTCACGCTTTGACTATAAGCAGAGTAACAATAATCCATCGTGACCGCGTATTTTCTGAGCTAGTGATGTACCTAGAAGGGCGGTGGCGGCGCGGCGACCTTAGTCCCTAACTTCATAGGTCCCTGCCCGCGCGCGTTGCGTCTCGCCTCCATTTCGCGCTGGCGTTGCAATTTTCGCTCCTCGCGCTTTTTACGCATTTCTTCCATTTTTGAGGCGTTGTTTCCTGTAATTAAACACAATTTTACACTCAGTTTTAAATTCAAAAAGATTTTTTTATACAGCATCAAGTTAATTGAAAGTTATAAACACCGGCAAAGCTAAGTATAATACGCCAGAATAATGCGCGAGAGTGTAGTAAGCGAATAGCGTGGTGCAGCGAAGTGCAAGTGGTTGGTACTCACATAAAAACCATCTTCGAGAGAGTCCCTAAGTAACAGTGAACAAACACTACATAAAAATATGTTTGTAGAGATTCGAATTGTCAGAGTTTCATAGTTACTTCTTGTCTCAAAAAATCACGTACCCGCATTAAGAGGCTATGCGAATTTTATTTTTGTTACTGTCACTCCAAGCGAAAACACGCTCAGTGCGAGAGGGGCGGATTTAGGGCGAAAGCGAAAAATGTTATAAAAAGTGTAGCTAGCAAAATTTCAAATATCAAATCTCTAGATATTGTTGAAACACACCTAATAAAATATGTTTGAGTTCTGTATATGGTTCCTATTCGTCAAACGAGGAGAAAAATAGTGTTTGAAGACCTCATTTCAACAATTATTTCTATCGAGGAAAATTTATCCAAACATGTTTTCCAATTTCAAAACTCTAGTCAAAATGCATATACCAGAAATGTATTTCATGAAATACACAAAAAAGAAGCACCTCTATTTTTTTACATATCGCCTTAATTTGCC
Organism: Ypsolopha sequella; assembly: GCA_934047225.1. Taxonomy (NCBI): domain Eukaryota; kingdom Metazoa; phylum Arthropoda; class Insecta; order Lepidoptera; family Ypsolophidae; genus Ypsolopha; species Ypsolopha sequella. The sequence goes on from OW203991.1 coordinate 11,278,078, forward strand.
GGCGGGGACCATCGCAGCATTCTCGCCAGAATATTACGAATTTTTGGTTGAAATAGGGCCTTATTTTCTAACTTCAACATTTATCGCTATCGCTTTAAAAGGTCATCGTGATTGACTAAAAATGATGTGTGATGTCATTTCTAGCCAATCACGATGTCTTTGATAGCGTTAGATGTTGAAGTTAGACAATAAGTAGGCAGGTTATTTTGAAACAGAAGGCACGTCAAGACTAAAAGCGCAATAGTGCTATACAAAACGAACTAAGCGAAAAATAATTCGATTCGTGTTCTGTCTCAGGATCTGACGGGCCATTTTAGCATAATTGCATTAAAAAAAAGACATTTTTTTAACACACCATTATGGACAAAGTAGTACAATGTTCTTAAACATAAAGTTGTATGGCACTGTTAAAATGGACGGTGACTCAGCATATGTTCCTATACCAAAGGCATTAGGAACGCTGTTATTATGCCACCACCATTAAAAGAAAAAAAAACATACTTAATTAACTTACTATTTACTTTAACCTAAACATATTCAATAAAATCAGCGTATAGTTAAAATATTAAAACAGAAACATAATAAAACATTATTGTAATATAATAAAATATTAATCTTGAGTAGTTATGGGATATAAAATTTGGATATATATGTATATATATTTTACCAATATATAAACTTATATTACATAATAAATATTAACATTACAGTTATATATACGTACATACTTTATCGTCAGTCGGTATTATTTTAATAATCCAAATAATACACGAAAATCATTCTTCGCCGACCTAAAATCACATTAAATAAAATAGATATGATTTTGGGGATAAGAAATTACTCTGAAACACTGACGATTAATATTGTTTGTTTTTAAGATGAGAGAAGAAAATAAGACTAATAGACAGACGGAAATCGCAATTTATAAATGTTTAACATACTATCGTTACTGTGTTGATGATGCGTGGATCGAGGTCCCTTCTCGCCTTGTTCAGTGTTCTTTACTGATGTAAATAACTCCTCAGTCCTAGTCTCCGAGCGAGTAGTTACGTTTCTGATGAAACGCGGGTCGATGTTCCAATCCCGCCTTGTCCAGTATACTTACTGTATGGATGTAAACAAAACAACATACCATCAACAGTCCCCTCACTCCCAACCTCCGAGTGGGTTATTACTGTTCTGTTGCAGCGCGGGCCTATGGTCCCACCTAGCCTTGTTTAGTATAATGTATTGATGTTAACAACATACCATATACAGTCCCCTCGCTCCCAACTTCTGAGCTAGTTAGTCCTTACACCTCGCCTTGGCTCGAACTCGTCATTCCCCCAGCCCTGAGCGAGTCGTTAATGTTTGGGCCGCGGGTTTATGTTATAACCTCGCCTTGTTCAGTATACTGTACCGATGAAAACAACATACCATCAACAGTCTCCTCGATAGGCTCGAACTCGCCGTCCTCCCAGCCCGCGAGCGGGTCGTTACTGTTCTGATAAGACGCGGGTTTATGTTCCAACCTCGCCTTGTTCAGTATACTGTACTGATGAAAATAACATACCATCAACAGTCTCCTCGATAGGCTCGAACTCGCCGTCCTCCCAGCCCCCGAGCGAGTCGTTACTGTTCTGATGCGCCGCGGGTTTATGCTCTAATTTCGCGTGGTTTTGTCTCACGAAAGTCGCGTTTGCATTAACGGTGGGGTCGTTCCACTGGGCGTTGTTCCACGTCTCTGAAGGGCTGGCGAGGTCGGCTTCGGCGTGCTGGAAGGTAAATGTTGACCTAATATTACATCGGTTTAGTTGTTTTTCTGTTTCAGAAGAAATAATGGTGTATTGAAATAATGTGTCACAAGACATTTTACATTACTTCACGTGTTATGAGCTGCGTGTGAGCTGATAAAGCATTTATTTAATGCAGTAGAACGAAATAAATAATGCACTTCGGCAATGTTCGGTTTTCAGTATTCCAAACTACCCAACAAGACATTGCGCATTGATTTTAGACCTTTCTGTCATTCGTTATGGTAACAATAGAAATCGTATTTTCGAAGATAATAATATCAGAAATTACCGCGGTGTATTGTTTATTTCGTTTGTATTTACATTGCTATATATCGTTCAAGTAAACTGTATCACAGTTTCAACAACACCGCCAGCTGCGATGGTGGTGTAATGGTCAGCATAGTTGCCTTCCAAGCAGTTGATCCGGGTTCGATTCCCGGCCATCGCACATCTTTTTGTCTATTTTATTTTTTATTTTTACTTACCGGTTCTTCTTGCAATGTTCCCCATTCATCGTTATCCCATTCGTCTTCACAAAGTGCGGCGAGGCCGGGGGTCGCTTGGGCACTTCCGCTGCTTGGGGGCGATTTTGCGCTGACCCCAGTTCCTGATAAAATTAAAACAAATAGAATTAATCTAAAACACAATGGAATAAGTCCTGCTCTAACGCTTTTGTTTTTTTAACAGTCTATCTCGCTCTAATCAACTGCCGCGCACACAAAACTCGATTTCTTTTAAAATCGCGGCGCGGCAACATTTATTATTACATAGTGCAGAAAAGCTATAAATCTTATCGGAAAATTGTTTTTTGATGTGTTGCTATGGATCTGAAATATATTTCGTCGTTGTTATGTCTTTAATGAAATCGCAATAGTAATGCTATTTTATAATACAATATTTTATAATCTTTGCATATGAAATTGCCGTTCTCTATAGAGAATTTGAAGGAAACTAAATTTTTAGTACTAACTTTTTTGCATTTTTTTTAGTAATGACAAATCCAAATTATGTTATTTCATTTGTGTATGAATGAGACAACATTAAGGGGATCCGATTCCTATACAAAAGTTCAGGCCTTTTCCTGAGTTAACCATATGGTTATATGTACTGAAAATTATGTCAATAATCTTAGTAACGCCACAATAAGTCGCGAATTAATAAAATATATTTTTAAAAATTACCTTTCAAGCACATTTTAGTAATGATATTTCGTCAAATTCTGACATTGTAGTGGTGCGCACTACGCAGTAACATACAAGCATGTGTGAGTACCTTTTTTACGTATGTGTATATTATGCAACGCTGCCAGATGATGTACGGAGCGGGGACGACTGCGGCGTTGCCGCTCCGAATTCTTATTATAATTTCTTCGAAACTGCTAATGCATGCTTTTTTGATTCTAACTAGTGTTGCCATTGCCAAATGTACCGTAATTTCGGTATGTAATATTAAAATTTTATCTCTTGAAGTCTAAACATTTTCAAGTTATATCTATCATGAATCATGCATGACAGTAAATACGAAATAAAGAAACAGGTCCTGATTTCAAAATATTTGTATCTCTGAAAACATCAAATACATATATACATATTATATGCTTTGCTTCGCTGATGTGATGTAGTTAAAATACGGAAAAAGGAAAATTGTGTACTATGTAATTTAAACATTGATGACAAAGAAATGGAAGAAATGAGATTTTAAAATATATATATTTTTTTATTTTCCTTCACTGGCGAGAAACAACCAGGATATCGAAACTGCAGCCAAGGAGAGAAAAAAATTCGCCATTATTCTAGCAGATGGCGCTTTCAAAATGAACAAAAAGCACAGCTATTATTACCAGGTTTGTGAAATTATTGTTATTTATCACATTTTAGTACTTTTAATATGGGGACAGTGGCGTAGCTCAGGCAGTAAAATGCTGGAGTCTCAATCTCCATACAATCGTAACAGACGTAACAATCGTCGGTGAAATGAGGGTGTACATGTCTATGACTTTCACCGCACAGTCCACACTAGGAAAATACCTCTGACACCCCCGCGGGGATTCAAGTTGTGACGATATATACAAGGTGACTTTTTGATCATCGTCCAAATTCATGCTGGAGGCTTGATAAGTGATCAGTATCTTGGATCAGTAACAATTTTTGTGAAATTCGTATAATGAAATTTCGGCTTCCCATATAAATTCAGTTCCAGTCCCGAGTGAATCACTATGGGGAGTTGAAATTTCATTTTACGAATTTTACCAAAATTGTTATTGATGCATGATACCGATCACTTACCAAGCCACCAGTATGAATTTGGACGATGATCAAAAAGTCACCTTGTATACTGTAGGGACAATCCTGAAATCGCAAAATAAACATATTTTTATAGATAAGTTAATTTAGCTACAACTATCAAAAACCACTAAACTTATACCATGACACATTATTATTTCTTACTTCCTTACGTTATGAACTTATGATTCTCTACTTTCTTCAGTACTTTCACAATTTTATTTTATTGCAGGTCCAGGGACAGCTCAAAGTGACAAAAATGGCGAAGTGTTATTTTGTGTGCTTCATAACACCGCTGCAACCCATCACTGTGTGTGGTGGAAGTTGACAGGGATGAAGACTTTATACAAGGAATGATACCAAAATTGGTATCGTTTTACAAGGAATGCGTATTACCAGAAATAATACTAATGAAAGTAACGAAAAATGCAAGTGTTACGATCTTGTAAATAAATAAATCTTATATTGGTCTTTTTTATTTAATTATAAAAACTTCTCATTATATTTTCATAATAAAATTTCATTCATAGCAAAATAATACAAATTAAAACACAAAAAGAATTTATGATAGGGGATCGAACCTAGATACCATAAATTGCGAAGCAAGCATACGCTACAATGTACCACGCGGTGTCTTGTTGAGGTGAACGAAATTTGCTATATTTTCATACATAGCAAAATAATACAAATTTAAAACACAAAAAGAATTTATGATAGGGGATCGAACCTAGATACCATGAATTGCGAAGTAAGTATACGCTACAATGCGCCACGCGATGTCTTGTTGAGGTGAATGAAATTTGCTATTATTAATTACCTGTAGTGACAATTTACATGTGTGGGTAAGATTTCTTGTATACACAGAGATCGGTACAATTAAAACTTGTAGGCCAATTTATGTAAAAGTTGAATGATTTATCGATTGTGTAATGATTAGAACTTATCACATATGCTTGTATTGGATCGCGAAGTGAGGTTCTGTTTGTTTATATTACAAAGTAAGATCATTAAAAAATTCAATATCAATATTGGCAAAACAGCGCCATCTCACGAGGATGTGGTGCCTAGCTGCTCGAATCGTTCCCCCTTAAGCTAACAGCAACATTAATTTAATTTTTGAAAAGTGTCAGCTGTAAAAAAAAATATTACGAATTTTATCATGGAAATGGATGGCATTTAGGATGAACTGTTTTTGAAGATTTAATTTTGGTTATGAAACTGACAATAAAAACAAATTTTAATATGTAGATAACCTTGAAATCAACTTTCAAACAAAAAAAATAATAATGGGAATAGATATTGAATTACAGGAATTATGAACACATGAACCTGTAAGACAATTTCGGCAATTTCATATGTAAAGACCTATTATAATTTTTTCTTGAATTTTATGATTTTAAGTTTTATGGAATCTTTTTTTTTATGATAAAAGATAACATATAGAGTAGCTATTGGTATTTATTTAAAATCGAAATGCGACCCTGTTTTTCCTCGATTTAGGGGTTTCGACCCACATAAGTATTTTATACATATAATAAAGAAAAAAAGTATTTTTGAGACAAACATTTCGATTACTTATTGTTTTAGTTTACTATTATTATTATGGCCACGGAATTTCATTACCTATTTTCTAGTCATATCATTTGGTCTGGCATAGCAAACCATATCGACCTCGATAGCGCGTGATACAATGCTCTCACTCTGTTAATCTACTTCGAGAGGGATAGACATGTTTTATTGGGCGGTTACAGCTCGATATGGCCTGCTAAGCTAGACTCCCATGTCTAGTTAAAATATTTTTTTTTTCTTACAGGACGGACTCCCAAAACAATTCCAATTGCCAAAAAGAAGATATTACAAGCTCTATTTAGATTTCGAATAATATTTGTTCGTATTTAATATTTGTTTTATTGAATTGTAAATAAGAATAACAACTTTGTTTTATTTCATTGCTATAATTTTATTATTGGTAACTACCTAAGTTATTTTTTTTAAATAAAACTCAGTGACATTGCCAGACACCGTTATATTCGTTAGAAAAAGGGAGAAGGGTACCGTTTTTCGTGACTTGCATTGCTTAATCCGGCCCTAAAATAAAATAATATAACCAAAATATAATTTAATCTTTTGACCTTTTTTTTAATCTTATTTATTTTATAAGCCATACATTTGACCATCATCAAATGTAAATGAATGTCGCGTACGTTGTGGTAAATAATAACTGATTGGAATAGGCATTACTTTGCGGAAGTCCATCATCAACTTATGTATACAACGTGTAACAGAAAGGTGTAACCATATTCGAAAAGCTTTTTCTGTTAATGGTATAGAACAACTTTTACTATGGAACAAAACATGTATCTCAAAAAAAAAATTTAGCTGTTTCATAGAAAAATGCAATGCCGCTCGGCCGAAATGTATGAAGGACAGTTTTTTTTTTTGAGATTTCGTGGTTGGCTCTATAGTAAAAGTTGTTCCATGCCATTGACTGAATAAGCTCTTCAAATATGGTTACACCTTTCTGTTACATATTGTATATTGATAATTTGCAATATTCCGCTAAACACTTTTGTTTTTCAAAATGCAGACTCAGGTACCATCACTTATTTACGTTGGCTTTGACTCTGTATAGTCGCTGCCTGGAAGAGAGGCTTGAGTATATTTGAAGGCTTTAAAACTAATGTTTGTTCTGACCTGCGCTAGAGTCGATCTCGCCCCAGGCGCCCAGGTCCCAGTGCTCCGGATCATAGTCGGACGCCGATTCGCTGTGCTCCAGTGACGTCATAGAGGTCACCGATGACGTCGTTGTGGAGAGGCTGCTTGACGATGGTTGCTCTACAAATATTAACATCGTGTAAAGTAGATACTTTTTTGCATTTGTAAAGTAATACACGGTGAACTCAAAGAAAGTGCCTCTGCACCACTTTTTACTTGCATTGTAATAATGATTACAGTTAGGGCGAAAAGCGTGTCTGCAGATTTGATTGTAACTGTTTCAACAGCCATAATTTTGTTTTAACTTTAGACAACACATCCGCCTAATTCGCTTAGATTAAATTATGTTAAGGTGTGTTAATTCGAAAACCATTTCGAGATTTAGGTCTAGTAAGCCGTATTTTCGATCTTTTGGTCTAAAAAACATCATGATGATGAATATTTTTACGAAAATGCTGTAACTTCCGTTTGCCTTCGTGGGAAGTCACTTGAGAAATGGCTGTTTAGAAATGTGTCCTTTGCTATCAAGATAAATTTTAATAATTTGCTTCCAACTAATTTGACAGCTGCATGACAGATAAGTAGACAGACAGAGACAGAGTATATACCTTAACATAATTTAATCTAAGCGAAATCTGTAAGTCTATCCGTTTTTAAAGAATTAATTATTAATTCAATTTACAGTAGAATTACAAATATAAAACCAAAAATGTTTGAAAACGTCCACAATCAAAACAAGTTTTCAATTTTACGCCCGCGGCGAAATCGGCACGATTGTATTGTCTTCGCAAGTTTCATGGGGCGTGCATATTATAGTGAAATGAAACAGCATGGCATTTGGCCGCGCCTACAACTGAATTGGTCACGTCATGATGTCTGCTCTTAAACGAAGGTCCCACAAAAAGTAATCCGGAGTTTTCAGTATGATTTGTAGTATCGTATATGTATCAATCAAGCTCAACTTATGTAAAATTGATGGACGACTCGCGCGCATCATAACTACCCCGTGACAGCAGTTGGTATTTTGAACGTGACTCACCCAGAGAGCCAGGTTTAGAGAGCGCACACTTGACAGGATGGTTGACGCGCGCAGTGTCCGAGTGCGAGCGGTAGAACTTGGCGGTGACGGCAGTGACCGCCCAGCCCGCCCACGTCGCCGCCGCGTTGCTGAGCGACGGAGTCGCCGTGTGGACGTCCGCCTCTGTACATCACAATAACATTACACTTTTATGGATACCTCCGATGTGATTATTAAATTTTATTCTCATTAAGACACGTACAAATATGGAAAGATTTTTATTTTTTCTCAATGGCTTTAAAAGCGTCGATGACTTAGGATAAAGAGCGCTCCCCCAGAAAGTACCTAAAAAAACCGACCAAATGCGAGTCGGACCGCGCACGAAGGGTTCCGTACCATTATCTATAAAAACAGCAAAAAAAACATGTCTGTTGTATGGGAGCCCCCTTAAATATCTATTATATTCTGTTTTTTAGTATTTGTTGTTAAAGCGGCAACAGATAATCTGTGAAAATTTCAACTGTCTAACTATCACGGTTCATAAGATACAGCCTGGTGACAGACAGACGGACAGCGGAGTCTTAGTAATAGGGTCCCGTTGGTTACCCTTTGGGTACGGAACCCTAAAAACCGGTGAGCAGCGAATATACCAAGTTGAACTTTTTTATTTCTGTATATTTAAATATTATCTGTATTTGATTGTGATTACTGAAAAAGATTATATTGCATATGTTTTTATTGCGAAATCCATCGCTTTGAATACTGATATTTTATTAGTAGAATGCAAATGCAGGTAGCGCGCCTGTCATGTCATGTCATGTAAGCAGGAATTTTTTCAAAAATATTTGTGCTTTTAAATTTGTTTCTGATTGATGTCTAGTTTGTAATGCATTCTAATGATAATTAAATATTGCATTTATGGAATTGAATGAAACTTGAGGATAAAACATGATTATTGATTATATAGTCGCGTAAGCGTCTTCACTCGTCCAGAAGAAGGCAGTCTGAATCTACTGAAACTGGTCGGCTATCTCGATCAAAATTGAGGAGAGCCGTTTTGTAATAATCAAATATTGCACTGTTGAAAAAACCTAGTTTTCCGGTAATCTGTGACTCAAACCGTATTAAAAAGTAAATTTTTAGCTTTATTTACCAAGGAAATCAGAGGGATACGGTCATTTCTAGCAAAATGTCAGCTTAAGACCACTGTCCAAAAATAAAAAAGTAAACATTTAGTATCCTTAGAGAATTTTCGAACGAAAGGAAATAAATATCAAAATTTTTTTTTTCTTGTTGCAATGCCAAGTTACGTTTTTCGTGATATTTGTTTTTTTTCTCGATGATTGAGATACTGGTGTCGACTGTGGAAAATACATAATGTAGTGTAACTTCTTAACTAAGTACTTAAATGTTATTTGTGAAATATTTAGCAGCCTAGCTTTACTAGATTTTCAAATTTCAGAATACCCTGTATCTCAAAATAAAGTTCATATTGAAACTAACTCGTATGAGAAGCCTTTTACAATAATTAAAGCACTCTTCAAGCTGTTATTTGTTATACTAACCCATTCCTTCCTTCAAGCTCGGATCTTCAGAAACTTTTTCTAGTTTACCCAGGAAGCCCCGAATGGTCCTGAATGCGGCGTCACGGACCTGTTAATGTAATATATACAAATATACATACACTCGTATATACTTGTCTCATTGACCGTTGTGTTAAACGATTTATTAAGGCGAGCGAGATAATAAATTAGGCTGGTACAAATAGGTCATACTAATTTATTTGTACTAAATAAGGCAATCAAATGATTTAGAACTACGCACAGAGCAAATGTTTTTTAGAATAACAAATAAAAATATACAAAGCCCTTGAAAATTTCAAGGATTTCTCTTTTTATTTTCTTTCAATAGGGTCTTCATGGGTATTTAGCCCACACTTTATTTATAAGAACCATTTGTTCTCTCTGGTTGGTGATCATTGAACCTTGTTCCTGTTCCCTGGCCGGGTCTCCGGTATGGGTTCGGGCGGTTGATTGGATTTCACCTTGTATGATATATTTTACCTATCATTTTAATCGTATATATATTGGTACATAAATTAAATAAACCTTGAATCTAGTTCATGTACATTTATTATTTTATTACATATAATTATATTTTTATAAGATTAAATTTTGACTTGTGAAACGTGTATTATATATACCTACTTCGCAAAGTAAACTATTTGAATTTGAATTTAACCACTATTGCCAACAAACAACAAATTTTTGAAATACACCGACATATTTAGGTGAACGCAAGAAAAGGTCCGATATAACTTTTTAGTGACCTGCGTTACCATTTTGTGATTTCTTTTCGTAAAGCAGTCCTTTTCATATCTTTAGGCAAGATTTGGGTCGAATTAGTACATCAGGTAAAAATAAATGCTTATAATATACGATTTCAAAATTGCACCAGAATTACTCCTTATATAGGACAGAAAACGTTACATCTTTTGTGAAAACTTATGCCAAGAATATTGTTTACAAATTAGAATTTAAATGACTGTGGATTATCCCATAAGAGAATTGAAACTACTTGATTAATTGTACGTAATTTATGAGTTCAAAACATTAATAAAGTTAGAAAAATTATTACTTTTGGAAAAAATCATGCAAAAAAAATAAAACATACCAAGAAAAGAACTATCAAAAATTCGAGTAATGTCACAATATTTTTGCGTTCCTCTAATTATGTCCCTGAGTGTACTACAAGACATAATTTACCTGTTTTTCCGGATCCGCTGTCAATGGGCATAAAGCTGGAAGCACCCTGTTAGCCACTTCGGCCAACAGGAAGTACTGCTGGGTCGCTGCGAGCGCTAGAACGCCCGCTTGCCTTGCGGGAGGGAAAGCGTCACGGGTGGCGCGTACGAATGCTGAAACTAGCACTTTCTGTCGGATTTGTGGGTGGAGGTGGGCCGCGATCTTGCCTAGACACACTGTCGTGTTTGTCCTGGAAGAGAAGATAGTTTAAAATGGAGGATTTTAACCAACATTTAAACTTATAGACCTAGTGGCGATTGCTGGAGTTCAGGCTCGAGTTGTAACAAGAAAAAAAAAAAAAACGAAATACTTATTACAATAATTATAAATTCTTTAAGGAAGTGTCTAGACGGCCACAAGTGGTAGTAAAATTTTTAGTTTTATTCTGCCGTCAGCGAGATCACGTGACTAACTTGTGGTTATACGTTCGCTTAATTCGCCACTTCAGATATCAAATCGTTAGTGCAGTGGTAAGAGCACTGGGTTTACGTATCCAGGTTTTGGGGTTCAAATCATGTTAGATGTTTTTCTTTCTTATTTAATGTTACCGAAAGTCTCAACGAAAAGTCAAAAATAGGTGCGACGACGAGCGAAGCGTTGAACGAGGACGTGTTAGGCTGTTATGTAAATAAATTTGGGAGCTGAGCAAGCCGACCCCCGCAGTTTTAACAGAATTCATGATAATCATGATATACGCAAAAATCTTTCTCGTTGTTTTAACAGGGTTTATGATTTAATTATGTTTAAGTATGTTATTACTTAATACTTAGGTAAATATTATAAATAAGGGCATTATCAGCGAACAGCGCTTATGAGTTCTGGCGAGCACATAAATTTAGTGCAATTCATGATATACCTAAAATGTTTCTTGTAGTTTTAACAGGATTCATGATATACGTAAAAATCATTCTTGTTTTTCAATTGACGGCAGAATTCCGGCGGCGACGGCATTTTGTTTAATCAAAAAAGGCAAGGAACAATTTACGGAATCAAACACATTAATGATTGTTTACAAAATAAAACTGTGATCGCGAGAACTAACGTTTGTATGGCACTTTTCGAAGCGGACAGAAGTCGGACGAATACATGAGTCATACATACTATATAATAGGTGGGTTCCTTTATCTGATTTTGTTACTGACTACAAAATCCAAAAAATTGGACAATAAGAAATATGTGAAGCAATCTTGCGAAATGTCATGCCATCCTTACCTGATGCCACCCTGGTCGTCCTTGGACTGCAGCCTCGCGAAGTGCCTCAAAACTTCCACATTTAGATTGTTGTAGTTTAATTTCGGTGCGAGGTGGACTATCGACTTGACAGTCTGCTCTCTGATGATGGGGTTTGTGTCCAGGAAACCGTGGACTACTTGCGGGAAGATTTGGTCATTTACCTGGAAAATGTTAGGAGTTTATAACACTTCAGCTCGAATTCAAGCTTCGCCCCCATTTCTCCGCGCTTCAGGTCGGACGGCAGGGCGATCCAGGTTAGGCTGACTACAACGCGCGATCATTTAGGTATTTTCTTTTTATAGTGAAAATAATGGTTTTTTCAATTTTATTTTATAGCCTGCAGCTGCTTTATACAAATATCAGTTATATTATGCAAAGTTTCAGATCTAATTCGAAGTATTTATTGAATGCTATCGGTTTATTGTATGGTTTGGAGGTAACAATCAAGTTTTCACAATAGCGTTGACATAGCATTAGTCCTCAACTTTACCACATATTTATTTCAGAGTGATTGTTGCAGTATTTGTTGGTATATAAAAGCAGGATGATGCGAAGCGAAGTGAGGAGCTCTCAAGAATAGTAGCCTTATTTTTCGCTTTCCAACGTTACTTCCGAAATTGTGAATTAGGTATATGATCGAATTACACAATAAAGATTTTTTTTTAATTAACTAGCGTTTCTAATAATAAAACGGATTTGATAGTTTAGCTGCGACATGTATAAAATATGCTGATTAATTTTTTTTAACCCTTACCTGAAATCTTTTAGCGAAATTGTGAAATATATGATTGAATTTAAATATATCGATTTTGATGCATTTCGCAAAGGTTACTATTATTAAAACTGGCTTGATAATTTAGCTGCAAAATGTATAAAATATGCTAAGTAAAATTATAAACCCTTACCGTAGCATTTTGCAGGTGCATAATAAACTGATCTAGCTGCTGCAGTAATCTCGACCTCGTGGTTCTGTCATTAGACGCGAAAAGCTTGACCACGCACGGCACTATTTGCTTTTGGTAATCCGCTTCATCCAATAGTTTCCCTAACTAAAACAAAAAACCGCAAAATGTATTAGATACATGAGCACTGGATACAACAAGACGTTTAACGAAAAGTGCGCTTTGTTACCTTAAACATAGGATTCAAAACAGCAGAACCTGCGTCACCATAATGGAAAGCAGTCATCAGTTGAGGTAATATTTTATTAACACACACAGACTCAGGGAAACTGTCTAAAAATGCACACAGTGTTGAGAAAAACTTCCCTTTCTCAGATTTGTCTTTGATTTGGATCTCTTCTAAGAAAAGCATTGTGTCTATCAGATCATTCTTGAAGTAGCCTCCGATTTTGCGACACCTGGAATAGAAGGTAGAGTGTGGTCAGCTTGGACATTATAGTAGTTTATGCTACTAGGGCAAAAAGGTATAAATTTCGAGGACGATTTAAAACGAGCGTAGCGAGGTTTATACAGGTGTTAAGATGATAACCATTTTCCTTAAAACGGGGTGTTTTTTACTACAGGCACAACATAGAAATCACAAAAAAACAGCTTTTTCATACATTTTGTTTCAAAATTATATATATATTTTTTCAAATACTATACCAACACAATTAAATTTAGGTTGGGGGTTAAGTTAGGTAGGGGAGGTATTTAACTATTTTATTGAACAGCAAATGTTTCATGATTTAAGAGTTGGCATTATAGTAAAAGTTGTCCTTATTCATGCGTAGAACAACCTGTTTGAAGGAAAAAGATCATCAAATTAACACTTAGTATTATACAACATTCACATCTAGTCTATAGACAAAGAGAATTATCAACGTTTCGTGATCAACCCAAAAACACTGCTTTTGGGGCAGAGAATGAAAAAAATATGGAAGACGCATTTCTAGTTATTCGAAACTAGCACCAGGGACTGAAAACGACAAAAGGCTCATGATTGGTTCGTACCGTTGTTATGCAACTCAACTCAAAGACCAACCACTGGCCAACTCAGACACGGTGAATGCGATTGGAGTCATCATACAAAATTGTGTTCAACACACTTCTTGTTTCAGCTCTAATTCGACTTCTATGTTTTTTTCGTTCACTGTATTGAGGTGTTTATATTGACTAAACCATAAGAACTAACATAATATTAATCCTCAGCCAATGATTTATTATGTTAATTGAGACAAAAGAAATAGATATTCAAGCTAGGACTCACTTTGATTTCTACAAGGATAACTTGTGATTTTGGTCAAACTTAAAGGTGCATATAAAGTCAGATTAAGCACCTCATTTTGCATCAATCAGAATTGAACTCTATAATGTTTCCTTTTAGTTTAAAATAGCGCGCTCTGAGCCTCTGGAGCCGTGAAAAAATTGAGTTTTTATTAAATAACTCAGCTTCTAGACAAATAGACATTAGACAAATAGACATGGTCATTGTTAATTTATTTTTAATACAAATTTCAAAGAATTAAAGAAAGCCCTTTAACACTCGAAAAACATGAAATTTGGAGGCAACTTCGTAATTTTTTTTCTATCGAGCGAACTTAAAGCCTTTGCGATTTTTCCAAAATTAATAAAGATTAGCTCTATATTCTATTTATATTATTTTTATTAAACTGACTGACCTTTCAAGTTATACAATGTGAAATTGTTATTTAAAGTTGTGCATCTGAACTCATACGGACCCTTAAGAGTGACTTTCGTTTCGAGAGTTTTTCTTGTTGTGAGTAATCCAAGTGAGTCTCAGCTGTAATTAGTCACAACTAGTGTATTAGTAGATATAGGAATAGGGTTGCTACACCTCATACCTTGTAATAATATCAGCAGGATTAGGCCGGGAGGCAGGGTTGGCACTGACCAGCTCACAGTACAGTGAGCACAGCTGTTTGGGTATTTGTTCCAGTATCTTCAGAGAAGGCTGGTTCTTAAGGGGGCCATTGAAAGCCTCCCAGATCAGACACCCCAAGCCCCACATATCTGTAGAGCTAAAAATGCTTTGGTTATTTATTAGACTGTTTCGAAAAAGGTTGTTTTATAAATGCAAAGAGTGAATACTATTTTTGTTAATTTTGGTTGCTTTCTTAAATGCCAGGGTAAATGTAAAATTTTACTGTCAAAGTGAATTTTACATTTCTGACAAGGTTTATTGAAATGCTTCGAGCTGTTCATTTTCACTCGGGTGGTTATGGAACACAGTGGCGTGCATTGAACTTTTTTCCGGAAAAGCAATCAGAAAGTCAAGTTTGACAGTAAAAAAAATATTAAAAAAATTGAAATAACACTTTGAAAAAAAAAAATGTTTGTATGACGCCACTGCATACCCCATATATTTCCATACAAACTTTTTTTTATTGTCAAACTTGACCTTCTGGTTGCTTTTCCGGAAAAAAGTTCAATGCATGCCACTGATGGAACAGGTGTTAATTTTTACCTTTACCCCTGTATTTAGTAACGCTACCTTTGTTCTATATGCAATAAATGTTTTGAACAGTGTGATGTAAGTAAAAATTTAAAATATTGGAAATTTAAATAGTTGCTTGCCTTGTGCAAGCCTTACAGACCATCAGTTTACTACACCCTTACAACCCAAAAAATAAAATAAAAGTGCTGTTACCATTTAGTAACTGTTTTCAGTTTAGACGGATCTTTCTTCTCCGGTGGATCATATATTTCTAGTGCGGGTAATATTTTGATAGGGATTGGACTAGACATATCTTGGCTTTGAGATGCTAGGAACTCAAAGCCTCCCAGTTTCCATTCTCCAGCAAGTGTGACAAACACTGAGTAGAGGCAGACATTGTTGTGCCTCATGTTGCCATCATTGTTTAGGAATGATAAGGCTCTCTGGAAAAAAAATAAAAAAAATATGACAACTTTGCAAGTTATATGAAATGTATTGTATCTTTCTTTCCCATAAAACTCTGTTCCCTTCCCTGATTTCATAATTCATCCAATGTAATTGTACAGATAATGGAACAGATTCTGAAGACTTTATTAGTTTTAGCGCAGCAAAAACTAAATTTTCTTCATTGCAAAGTAGTCTTAAAATGTCAGGAATAGAAGCTAAATTACTTTGGAAAATTATGTAAAAAAAACACTTTTACTTATCCACATTATAATGTGTAATAAATTCCACCAAGTGCCAACAATCATAACCATCAACTATACTTTGGAAAACTTCAAGTCTTTCCAGGAGTTAAACTAATTAAAGCTTGAAGGCTGCTATAGTTATCATTTTCAAAATATACACAAACCATATATTTACAAACATACAGAAATAACTTCCACTATCATAGAGGCTTTGGATTTTTTAAGGCAGGTAGAAGGAATGATAAAGTGGGATGACTCACAGTAATTTGGAAAACACCCCAAGCAAGAAACAAGTCTCTCTGTTGGCCCTCAAGTTTCATATCTTCAATATGTGTTGCTAAAGGCTCTACATATTCAGTTGCTACATACAAAAATTTCTCAGTTTCACAGCTATCTAAGTAATGTAAAAGGCTAGGGTGTCTCATAGTCTTAAGTCTCTTTAACGCGGCTTTCGCAATATCAAATAACATCTCAGAGTTCTTCTGGACATCAAACAAAAATATCGACACTTCATCCTGGGTTCCTCTCTTCTTGCCCTTGTGCAGAGTCCATACAGTCCTGTCTTCTAGGCCTCGAACTGGATCCCCAACTTCGTAAGGGAAGTCCTTTGTAGGATCCCGAGAGAAAAACGACCACATATTGCCAAGTTTTCCCAACTAACTAGGATAGTTGGATGCCATAAACATTGTTGAAAAATTGTAAATAAACACTTGGTGCACTAAGAATTGCAATTTATGATGTAAATGGTGTAAACGACAGACAAATAAACAAAATTTAAAATCGTCGCGAAAAACCACAATACGAAAACGTAGGAACGAGTGACATGACATTTGACAAGCTAGAGATGTATGTAAGTGATATATTATGGGACTGATGATGAAAAATGGAAATCGATCGACTTAGTTCAATGGAATTTTTGGCCGGCCGGCCGGATTTCAGCACATCGTAGAAATGGGCATAAATATCCAGTGAACGAAAAAACATAGAATTCTCATTAGAAATAAAAAATGACCCTACGATGCAGTGTAATGAACATAATTTTGTACGGCGACGGCTCCAATAGTCTTTGCTTTGGCCAATTACGGCTAGCCTAGTGTCGTATAGTCGCATGACAACAGTACGAATCAATCATGAGTCTTTTACCCTTTTCAGTATCTGGTGCCATTTTCAAATTGCACTTTGTTAGAAATGAATCTTCCATGTTTTTTTCATTCGCCGGGCATATTATGATCTGCTTGAGCATATCATATTTCTGTTAATACTAGAGGGGTTGTTTCGCTCCGTTCCGCTTTGCTCGGCTCCCTAAATTTATTTATATATAAACCTAACACGCTTCGGTTGTCATCACACCTATTTTGGACTTTGAAAGATTTTAGATTTCATACTTTACGATTTGCCCACCATGACAACATGCATCTTGCGTTGAAATACTTATTTGTAGGTAACTTAAGTGCGGTTTCGCAGCCAAATTATGAAAGACCCACCTTTTTCTAACTAATCGAAATAGAACACTTAAATTAAAAATTCACTCAATAATTATTCAACAAAACCTTATTACTGCCATCACAAAGTTTCCATTGGTTTAAAAGTTTGTTAAATTCAAAATTTTGAATTTTGTGTAAAAGCCGGGAAAACACTTAGGTGAATTTGAATTATACCCGCAGCGTTTAAAGCCTCCTCTACACGTCTACAGAGGCATCTGCAGACGTCATCTCCGGATGCGTCCGCCGACGTGTAGAGGGGGTGATTTGCGTATCTGTGGTAGGTATTTAACGTCTGGAGACGCGTCCGCCTCGAATCCGATTGTTGTCGGTTTTTTGGCACACATCAAAGGATTTCGGCGCGAACCTTCCGGCGTCTGTCCACACGTCTGCCGACGCATCAGTTTGATCGTAGATGCAAATGAGAGTGCACGCGTGCTTCTTGTGGTTTAATTCTCTACTGCGATGTACACCCAAGTAGTAGTTAAAAGCACTAAATAAATAAATAGCTGCGGCAGCTACGGTCTCAATATCCATTTTTTAAAAGGGGCGAACGCGTGTTTCGTCTGTCGGGAATGAACATAGACTGATCGACATACAGACGTGTGGACAGCTCGAGGAGATCCATCTGCGGATGCATCTGCCAGCGTCCGCGGACGCATGTGCTGACGTGTAGAGGAGGCTTTAGACGGACGCGGACGCAGACAGCGGAAGCGTTTCAAAACACTTTCGTGCAACTGTCAGGTTTACCCTTGGTTTCACTCGTACCGATTTCTGACTTCGTCGTGATCTACATAACGGAACCCTAGTAAGATATCTTTGGAACCATAGACTTAGGATATCTTATATAGGATAGATTAAACAAAATAAACACACTCAGGTATTGTGGGTAAGTTGGTTATGTAAATTAGCAGAAAAAACCAACCACCTTTGTACATGCCATGGTGGTTTATAATGGCCTGAATTTAGCTGCACAATCACGTTGGACAGCCAATTTTCTCCCACGATTTTTGAAGGTCATTACCGAATCGTGGGTGTTTATTTATAGTGGAAAACAGTAGTTTATTGTGATCTGATGACCGTACTCTATTGATGACCGCACTTTTTTCCAATGTTGCTTATGTAATTAATATTATTTATTCTGTGAAAAAAAAAAACTGCCAAATGCTTTGAGGTTATATTTACAAGTAGAAAATTTCTCAAATAAATAAATAAATATGTCTAAATCTGTAGCCCGATTGAAGTCTATGAAGAAAGTATCTGATAAAGTAGACCATTCTTCTAAACTGAGGACCAATATTCCAGCTGGAATGGCTGCTGCTGGCCCTCCACTGGGTCCAATGCTTGGACAGGTAATTTCAATGCATAACATCTTAAATTGTTGATAAAATGTCGTTATCTATGATTATAAATTATTATAATTGCAGCGTAATATCAATATAGCAGCGTTCTGCAAAGATTTCAATGAGAAAACTTCCACAATAAAACCTGGAATTCCACTTCCCACTCGTGTCAAAGTTAACGCCGATAGATCATACCAGATGACTATCCACCAACCACCGGCATCATATTTTTTGAAACAAGCAGCTGGAGTAAATAGAGGGGCTATGAATCCTGGTAAATTCAACAAATCTGCTATGTTATTCGGTGTCCCCATGTGTCAAACAACTAAATGAATGATCTTTTGTTACAGTTCATGAAACAAGTGGGAAAATAACATTAAAACATTTGTATGAAATAGCTAAAATAAAGCAACAAGATCCTCCTCTTGAATGGAAGCCTTTGGAGGAAATCTGTACCATGCTTATTGCAACAGCTAGAACTTGTGGGATAGAGGTTGTCCGTAATTTAGATGCAAAGGTGACAATTCACATAATTTGATTTAGAAAATAAATATGCTGCATGGGTTTTTCTAATATTCAATCAATCAAATTTGCAGGAATATGGTGAATTCCTGGAGGAAAGAAAAAATGTTGTAGAAGAACAGAAGAAAGAATTACAAGAAAAGAGAGAAGCAAAAATGTTAAGAACAGCATAGAAAGTACTAGGACAGAATAGAACACATAGTTTAGAATATAATAATGTAGATATGTTAGCATAATTTTGTTGAATATAATCATGATTATTTCATTAATTTTGTTTACTATTTCATATTATGACTCTGATAAATAAATAGGTCTTGAAAAATAGGAGACAAAAAAAATACATTTTAAGAAAATAACATTTATTTTGTCAGCTTTGAAGTTATCTATATGAGCAATTGAAAGCTTGGCATCCACAAGAAGGAATCAGCCTCAGGTAGTCAAAATACTCCTTAGAAAAACTAGAAAACGACTTTTTCACTTCATTGTGACATCATTTAGTAATCTACACTGAACTACGAAATGTAATAATCGCCCAAACCTTACAAAATAAGTTTTTTTAACCAAACATAATTTTTTTATAATTACAAATTGTTTTGAAAACCACTACTTATAAATGTAGTAACTAAAGGAATATAAATTCAACCTAATGAGAAATATGGCAGTCGAAAAATATACATCAACTTAAAATTGATCTGAAGTACTATACAGTGTGTCCCTCGTAAGAGTGCACATCCGAAAGGGGGTGAAACTAGATTTCAATATATCGACAAAAACAAAAAAATATTCTTGAATGAATTTTTTTTTAATCTTGAAAAATGTATGGGACGAGAGCGCAGTGCCTTTTGTTGACCGCTTGTAGAAATTATTGTATTAATGATAAAACATGCATTTTTTTTTGTTGGAAAGGTAATGGAATAGGGAATGATAGATAGGAATAAAAGTATAGTGAAATGGGGACATTATTTTGAAAAAATTGACTACTAAAAAAAAAAGATGGAAAAATTAATGAAATAATCTTTTAGGATATTATTTTTATGGTAAGGGTAGTTGATTATGGTTTGTTTTTGATTTGGTATGCAACGACTATTCTTAAGGATCATGACAGCTTTATTTCATTGCATTACTCGCGGTAGATCAAAAGTTATGACATATTTTACACAGTGTCCTTGGAAGGGAACAAACATTTTAAAACGTAAATTTACAAAACAAAGACTTTTTTGAACTGAATTTCCAATTTTTGTCGATAACATAGGCTGTAGTTCCATTCCCTTTCGGATGTGCACTCTTAGAAGGGACACACTGTATAGCATATAGTAATAAATCAATCAATTTATACTGTGATCTGTACTTAGTGTATGGTAAGTCTAATATGATATCAATGATGTGATAATCTCTTAACTTATTTGCATTCTGTGTTTTTTCGAGTAATTAAATGTCCTTAGTTTGTGTCTTGTGGCAAGTAAAAATGTAATGTTTAGGAACAGTACATAACAAAGATAAATACTTTAATGTTATAATTATTATAGTATTACAACTACTTACGTCAATATCACATAAAGGACAGTCGGTTTTTATAGATTATGTTTTTACAATATGTATTTACATTCAAAATTATATTTGCCTCGTCAATAATAATATAAATATAATAGGGTACTCTGGATATAAAAATATATCTCTCTACGAAAGTTAGCAGTTAAAAAAATCAGATCTTATTAACATAAGAATGGAATTAAAAAGGATCTAAATATTAAAAGTCTAACACACCAAAATAACAACTCTTTATAAAGATGGTAACTTTGCTTGTCGAGTGCGTCACGCACAAAGCAATACACCAGCATAGTCGTTCATGAGAATGGGCTTACAGGCTGTTTGACTAAAATTTAGGCGACAACAATTAAATAAATATTTTGTACTATTACCTAGCTACATTGTACTTTAAATACTGTTCAACCGTAGATCATGCACCGTGAAAATAAAATGCTAAAGCGAAATACTGTAAAACAGTACCAAGAATTTGGTAACAATTTCGAAACGAATTTCGCATATTGTATTGTATTTAAACGCACAACAAAAAATGCTACTATAGTGGTCTATCAAAAATACTAATTGCACAACAAAAAAATACTAACTGTACTCCAAAAATACTAACTGTGCTCTTACAGGATTTCTGGGTTCTCATAAAAAAAACACGAACTGTCGACTCGTCATACTTAACCCAGCCTTAGACCGGCTCTCTTCTGCGCTGAAGGATTTCTGATGGCGATATTTAGTGTGCAAAAAAGTATTTTTGATGGGCAATTTAATATTATCCAAATACAACCATTAAACAAGGAATTAAGTACCTACTTAATTTAAACCTGTAATCCCTAGCACTAATACCTCGACTGAACTAAATAAAAAACAATGAAATCAGAGTCAAATGCAAGAAACATGCGCCATGTTTCTTTGCTCGAGTGATCAGCAAATGTTAGCCGCAAGTGATCTTCGTAGGTTCGGGGAGTTGTGTAGAACCTCTGGCAGTTCCGTGACGCACTCGATGGTGACGTCGGGGAGGTCTGATGCCTCCTCCTTGTGCAGGGGAATCCAGACTGTCCCCGCTAGTTCGGCTTCTTTGCCCCCCTGGAAATAGTTGTAACACCTTGTTATTTTCTTCTTCTTTCCAATCTTAATTGTTCAATTTCAAAAATAGCCATATCTACCGGGAGTAAATAGACAGGTAGTTAATAATAAATGTCACCACATATTCACTGACTAAAATATATTGACTATCCTTTTTTTAAGAGAGTGATTTGGTAATAATTTGATTTAAGTTACCTGTCTAAATAATATCCAGTATACTAAATATATTTTTATTGAAACACGCAACGAATGCAGTCCAATCAAACTTATTTTTATACATATCATTCTATTACACTAAATTGATTGCTTCATTTGATAAAAACCTTGTGCAAGCTTTTGCCATGATTTAATAAACAATGGAAGCAGAGGCGGACTTCCCATAAGGCCCACTAGGCCCTGGGCGACGGCGGGCAAACATTAAGGGCGGCTAATCTGCGCCCTCGCCTCTCCAAATTTAGAAATAACATACTCCTAGCGGGTTTAACCGAACCCAATTTTTATACAAGTTCACTTTTCTATGCTCAAAAGTCGTCAATGTAAAAAGTTCACAGTTTAGGGCGGCTGATACACAAAGGCGGCTAAGATGGCCAGTCCGCCTCTGCTTGATAGAGGATGCATTATTTGCTATTTTTTACTGCATATCTTTAGAGAGGCTTACAAACCCTTAACCCTGTAAAAACACTTGCATGAATATTTTCATTATTATCATCATGTACATTTTCAAAGAATAACTATGCATTTTTAAAGATTACAACATTTACACGGGCGTAACAAGGTGCAATTGTGTAAGAACATCGTATTCATTTGACAGCTTAAAACGTACGGTTTCAATTGTCATACTGCTATTCGCCCAAGCAAATTAGCAAGTTTGACAATTAAAATCGTACATTTTACGTAGAACGTTTCTTACATAACTCCATAACAGGGTATATGATGACGTTGATTATACCGGTTGTTTTGATCAGGTATCTTTGAATGAAATCACATAACTTAGTGATATACTTGAACAACTTTCTCAAAAAAACAGCTGTGCTGTACATTTCATTCCAGAATACATTTTACTATGGCCTCTATCAGGGCCACAGTTCTGTGATCAGAGCAAAAAAAAAAAAAAAAAGAAGCCCATGGGGTGTCCCCATATTAAAAAAAAACTCGAAAATATAGCATTTTTAAAGTCATTCGCTTCCCTTACCTCCGAAAGAGGAAATATGAAAAAAAAAAACATGGTAATAGGTAATCTTTATTACGTAAAGATTACCTAAAGAAAATATATAGCAGTTAAGATATGAGGGTTCTGTACTCAGCGGGAGCCGCGTATTGTTGGCCCAGGGCAAGGGCGGATCCAGAATTTGATTTTAGGGAGGGGCATTCTGATAAGGTTTATCACAAAGTTAAAAATAAATAAGATTTTAAACGTCTTAACTCTTCAGGCGCTTTTGGCAAACTAATCTATACCTTTCTATGCTGTGTAAAAGTGCACCCGAATCGAATCATAAGGTCGAGTCAAATGTATGGAATTCCCGTATCCGCCAATGTTTAGCGGCTTGTTTTTGTCATCTTAATGTTGCTATGGCATCTATATTTTTGTTCCTATAACATTTTTGGGGTTCTGTACCTGTTTTGTGTGATGGTACGAAACCCTTTGTGTGCGAGTCCGAATCCCACTTGCCCAATTTTTTCATTTCCGCAGGTGCCTATGCTTCTTGGGGAAAGTATTCCACTATGATCAGTGGGTTTCATTTAAAGATACCTGTCTATTCACACGCTAAAGAAACTAAGAAACAGAGACCAACCCACCTTTATATCAGTTTCCAGTTTATCTCCAACCATGATGCAGTTTTTTGGCTCAACCTTCAGCAACTTACAGGCTTCGAGGAAGATGTGGTGGTCAGGCTTCTCCCAGGGAAGATCTCCGGAGACCAGGACGCAGTCGAAGTACTTGCGCAGCCCTAGACGCTCGATCTTCTGCCATTGAGCCCTCGAGGTGCCGTTCGTGATCAGAGCGAGTAGGTAATCCTCCCTGTACCACATTCATACGCAGAGCCGCGAATTATACCGGGCATCAAACAGTGCTGAAACTCAGCATAATTAACATTGGTTTTGGCAAATGATCTTGCACACTGTCGATTCGTATTGACTAGTCGATCTTTTTTAGATCACCTCGATCGAGATATGATGCCAAATGCAAGACCATTTTAGAGCTGAAATGAGATTGATGCGTTTGTTTGTATGTTTCGCATACAATTTATAATTTGTATAAATTGTACATGGAACAGCTTAGGACTAATGAAGTATTATATAGGTATAACTATAAAATCATAGTCTCATGTTGTGTGTTTGATTTTGATTATCATGAGTTCACTTCAACGTGGGACTATTATGTAACCCTTAAGTATTCAAACATTGGAGACATTTTGATCTAGCGTTTTCTAATCGTATACAAAGCACTGGTGCAGAAAAACACCCAAGCCAAAGCAAAAAGCCTGTTTATAAACAAAACAGCATTATCTCACAAGATATCTCCAAAGTTGAGTGAAAACTTCTGAGCCAATGGTTTTACCTTCGTCGTGCTGTACTCCCACATATTTTACAATTATAATTCAAAAGTTTGCGCACTCAGCGCTCCGAGTTTAGTCACTCGATGAGAAACAACTGCACTGTTGAAAAACAAGTCATTCATTAGCAACATGCGATCAAGCCGGCACCATAACTCATGTTATCAAGGCATTTCTCTTGTTATTTAACTCTTATGACAGTGTTAGACCATTGCTTTCATTTTTTTTTGTGCGATTAACGTATAATGCCTTTGCAACACTGGTGCAGACTTTTTTCACTATAGGTACATAATAACCAATATTGCAGTGAGATACATAGTACTATGTGGCTTCATGCAGTATGTAGTCAATGGTTCTGTCTGATGAAATGTGACACGGAACGTGCAAAATGATGTTTTTGGTTTTTATATGAACGGTTTTATTTTTCACCACATAACACCATGCATAGTAACTTGTCGCCCGTTTTGAGCACAGAGATTGTTCTCAGATTTCTTTTGTTTAAAATTCTATAAACAACTGGGTTTTCTGTCTGATGTTATTAGTGAAATGTTTATAGTGTGTGCATATGTGCACTATGTCTCCAACTATCAACTGCTTTGCCAAAAGCAACTAAAAGCAATGTCATGTGAAATACTGGAACACATAAAATCTGGGAACCAACTCTAGTAAGAATTTCTAGAATGTTTCAAATTTCTTTGCTCATAAAAACAACTTTTTTATATTCAAAGAAACATCGAAGAGATATAATAATTAATATCATGAAGAAATATTTCCCGTGTAAGTAGAAGACAGACACTACAATGATGTATGAGAGAAAGAAGGTCCAGTTTCTAATTTGGTCCACATATAAATATTTCTGCATAACATGTAAAGAGTGGATGATGTAACATAGTAAACAAACGAACCGTAGAGTCTCTAGCAGGTGGATCACGTCGGGAGTCAATGCTAAACATTGAAATCTTAATTTTACCCACTCAGCGGATATGCTTTCTGGAATAAAGGAAAAAACAGGCTGTATAACGTAATATTACTCAAGCCCATAAGCCTCAACAGTGAAGGAAATAGAAAGAGAGAACCTATTAGCAGTAATTATAATATCCAAGCAAAGGTTGCCGCCTCGAAAGTTGTTATGCTATTATTTTAGACAATTGATGTAGATGCCGCAGGTTAAAATACCGCAGATAGGGTGGAAACGTGTAACGTGTCCTAATCCGCGGGCCTCGGAAATAATGTAGGCTAGTTTGGTTCTGTTATTTTTTTATGACGTCACGCATTTGGTCCCAGTTGGTATCAAATAACTCTGACTCAGATATAAATGCCAAGACGATATGTTGTTTATGTACATGAACAGCGGCCTTGACAAAGTTTTTGCATGGGGCATTTATTGCCTTCATTGAATTTTTTCAATTCAAGTTCTCCATTCTTCGTCCTCCTAAGATGTCAGAAAAGGCGAGGACATTCGTGTTATCCCGGATAAACGTCGTATTCTTTTGTGTTTTATTTGTAAATAACAGATAATTTGTTAGAATTTACAATACCTTTCCTTTTTATGTTAGTTTTTCAATATTTTTTCTTTCTACCCAAAGGTTGCCTTTGCAATAATATATATAAGCAATAAATGCCGCCTTTGTACACAATGTCTGTTCTCTATGTAAATGTACAAAAGTGTCTTAAATAAAAAAATTAAAAATAATTAACAAAGATTAAAATAAGAAAATATATACAATATTTCACTCTTTGACCTTAATATTTCGGCCGTTCGATTACTTGCGTTTTCCTACATCTAATCAAATCACAAAGTTAGGTCTGAATGATATTAATATAATTTTATTTGCTTATATTACGTATTGGACAATAAAACTTATACCAAAATAAACGTCGTACAAAATATGATATAAAACGGCCGACATATGAAAAACATATCCTTTTCATTCTTAAATAATAAATAAAAACACCTAAAATCGCGGGTTTTTTGAGCGGCCTGATTCCACTGAGCAGGATGGACTAGTTTAAAATGAAAGCGTTGGAGAAAGACTGATTTCTCTGGCCTTAAGGGGCAGGTCAACATCCTTGAGTCGACTTTTGTCGGTATAAGTATCGACATAAACTAAATTGGAATAACGTTCATATCAGCGCGTACTGCATTACGAGGTCGCTGGTTCTCCGGATAGCGCAAAATAGAAGAAAATAATTCTTTTCACATGGACGCGATGGACGGAAAACAATTTCCATAAACAATTTTTTCTTTCTACATTTACTTTGAATATTATTCTTTGTTGTTTGTATGGCAAGAACCATACAAATACCATTAGTGGTTACAAAGAAATAACCAATTTTAGTTAATTTTAGTCTAAAAATAGCTTGAGATTTAACAATATTTTCATACTGTTCTTTTAACGCAAAAATAATTTTCAGATTTGTTTTTCCTTATACTTTAAACAAACACTACTTTTTCATAATTTTTAAACATCTCATTTAAGATAAATATCGTTATCAGTAAGAGTAATTTTCGGATGACGCTGGAAGAGGCGCCTTAAATTATAGTTGGCTTCGTACAACCAACAGGTTTTGGCTTTCAATCAGACAGTCTAAAATCGAGCACTTTAATTGGCCGCACATGGTTCTTGTACAGTGGAGACCACATCAAGCTATTCAAATAGTTTGCAAAGCAGGTATAGATATATACACTTTTTACACGTCAAATTTAATCTAATAAAGAAAATATATGTAATAAAATAATAAATGTACATGAACTAAATTAAAGGTTTATTTAATTTATGTAGCAATATATTTACGATTAAAATGATAGGTAAAATATATATTATACAAGGTAAAATCCAATCAGCCGCCCGAACCCATACCGGAGACCCGGCCAGGGACCAGGAACAAGGTTCAATGATCACCAACCGAGCCCCCAGCACGAATCCAGGCGGCCGACCAAATCCCATCCTATATACTACATACTAATAGGTTACATATATAAATACATGCCTACCTCCGCCCATTCGATTAGTCCTGCTAAGAAGAAGGGCAAGAAACTTAGCAAGATCATGTATTTTTTTTCAACATAAAACTTATACTATACAATATATGACTTATATCTACTTTAACCAAGGGATAAGAAAATACAAGACAGCAGGAATTCAGGTTAATGAAAAAAAGAAAAACATATATATCTTTGTCTACCTGTCTCATATAGTCCTTTTCCTTTTCCTGCTATACACTTGCAGTATGACAATAGCCCCTACAGAGAAGAATATAAGATAGGTACAAAGTCCAATGTGTCTTACTTGATGCGGTCTCCACTGTACAATGCGCCACAACCAAAGCTTATCCTTTTTGTTACAAGGATTAGCCACCTTATGTGGTTAAGGCGATTACTGTCGCCAAATTAGCAGCTCGATGTTTGTCGGTACGAATATCGACGGAAACGACATTAAAATAACGTTCATATCAGCGCGCCAATGCATAGTGGCTGTTACGACGCTCGCTGCGTCCTTGATAGGGCGAAATAGGAGAAAATAATACTTTTCACATGGACGTGATTGTTCGATTGAATAATTCTATGTTACGTTTATAAAATTTATCTATTTATCAAAGCATAAATGGATTAAATCGGCCAAGCCGGTTAGGAGCAGTAGCGAATTCAAGCTAAAAACACCTTTCGGTTGAATTTGTTTTTCATATAGAAGTTTTGGTGGTCTTAGAGTTAAAAATTCATAATACATTTTAGGGTTCCGTACCCAAAGGGTAACCAACGGGACCCTATTACTAAGACTCCGCTGACCGTCTGTCTGTCCGTCTGTCCATCTGTCACCAGGCTGTATCTCATGAACCGTGATAGTAAGACAGATGAAATTTTCACAGATGATGTATTTCTGTTGCAGCTATAACAACAAATACTAAAAAACAGAATAAAATAAATATTTAAGGGAGCTCCCATACAACAGACATTATTTTTTTTTACCGTTTTTATAGATAATGGTACGGAACCCTTCGTGCGCGAGTCCGACTCGCACTTGGCCGGTTTTTCAATAACGTTTGGTTTGGCCATAACCGAGGAGTACGCTTTAGAAAGTACCCATTTGGCGATACTAAGCCCCTTAAGAAAAAGAACAGCCATACGCTACCAAAAAGTGTTGGCCTCCGTATCAAGTAGCTGAGTGCACGGATGTTTCGAATTTGGATTCTTTGCACAAAACCTACACGTGACCAAAACACGTGCCAAACAAACATTCTGATTGAGTGAGTTGACTGTGTTTATCTTTACACGGATAAGTTACAGAAGGTATAGGCACAAAATAACCACTTACAGAATGTTCACTCCGCATAACTAGCGAAAACAGGCGCACGCACACATAGACGCGTACGTACGACGATCTCGGAGATAGTCGGTTGAATGCCAATAAGAAATTCTGCCGAGATCATCATACGTACGCGTCTATGCATGTGTGCGTCTGTTTTCGCTCCGTCGTCGAGTCGGCCTTCTGGTAGTATCTATTTTGTGGTATAGGTCACGGAAAAATATTATGATAACCGCAGAGTGATGTGATATTATTATCGATAACTAATTACTTAATAAACTTAAGGGGGAAGATGACGCAAAGAAATAAAATGACAGACTGCATGATTTTGTTGTAATAATCATTAAATCCATGGACCAATGTATTCCAAGTTCCACCAAGCGCCAACAATCAACAGTATAAACAATTTTCATAAAATTTAAATATAAACATTTAAAATTATAATGAAATTGTTGTCGCCTGGTTAATTGTTAATTATAATTATGATGAATAAATAAGTATTATTATTATAATATACAGGTTGGAAAAAATTCAAGATAAAGAACTTGTAATAAATATTTAATTTCATGGGTATCTCATAAAACAGATGAGTGTAAGACCAAATGTTTATGAGACAAATTTTATCCTGAACAATAATCCTACCGATTCGTATAATAAAATAGCGAGGGTTAATTTTTTTCAATTTTTGGTTGGTTCGATTCCCGGGTGAAACAAGCGAATTTCAGAATATCTTTGAATGCAGTTTTGTTTCTTTTAAAAATAAAGGAATGTTTCCTTTCAGTAAAATGAGCTAGCTAAAGGATTTAAGGTAGTTCCCTTCAGGGCCCTTAAATTTTTTCCACCCTGTATATTATATTCCATAGACCCATAGTTATCAAAAAATATACGTATATGAAGTTAGTTTTTGAAATTAAATATAATTATTTACGTAATATGGGTACATTATATACATTTATTACAGGTCAGGTTTACAGTAAAATAATAAAACAAAGAACTTTCACTAAATATAATAAGGGAAATATGATGAACAATAAAATTGTGCTTACTCACATTTAAGTAATGAATAATGATGCTAATACTGAAATATTTTGTAGGAAAAAAAATATTGGATTTAAGTAGAATCCCTTCATATTTCTATTACCTATTTTATGAAGAGAAAAAAAAACAAATTGATCTCTTAAGGCGATATGTAAAAAAATAGAGGTGTTTCTTTTTTGTGTATTTCATGAAATACACGGAAAATTTTAATACATTTCTGGTATATGAATTTTAATAGTCTAGGGTTTTGAAATTGGAAAACATGTTTGGATAAATTTTCCTCGATAGAAATAATTGTTGAAATGAGGTCTTCAAACACATTTTTTCTCCTCGTTTGACGAATAGGAACCATATACAGAACTCAAACATATTTTATTAGGTGTGTTTTAACAATATCTAGCGATTTGAAATTTGAAATTTTGCTAGCTATTTTAATTTTTTATAAAAATTATAAAACTAAACATTTTTCGTTTTCGCCCTGAATCCGCCCCTCTCGCACTGAGCGTGTTTTCGCTTGGAGTGATAGTGACAAAAATAAAATTCGCATAGCCTCTTAACCGCGTTCTTGAAACAAACGTTTGGAAACAAAAAAAAAAGAGGGTCGAAAACATTTCTTTTTTGACAAAAGTATAAATCTTAATACATTTTTTATAAGTAGTATTCCTAGATAAAAGATCAATAAATCAAATATATTTTTTTCAATCACAGGAGAGTCCGAATTTCTTCAAACGAATCCTCGAAAGTCTGGCGTTGTTCATGCTCTAGGCTCATGTACAGTCTTAAGAAAGTCATTTTATGTTAGAACGTTAAAAAGTAAGCCAACTACTTTACTTAAATAAAGGGATAAAAAATACAAGACAGAATAAATGTAGGTATGTCATAAAGGAAAATAAATACAATACCTACCTATGTCTGCCTGTCTTATAATATAGACTATCTGCTTTTACAGTCACTTCACCTATTCATTAATTAACGTTAATTCTTTAGATGAATCATAAATCCCAAGTTAGGAAATTATATACTAACTACTATTACGTATGACAAAGATCATTATTATGATGATAACACCACGCTTATTGTCGTACAAATATTAATTGATTTTATAATAAGCCTTATTCAAGAGTCCCTGCTTAATATACAAGATGTAACAGAAAGGTGTAACCATATTTGAAGATCTTATTCAGTCAATGGTTTAGAACAACTTTTACTATGGAGCCAACACTGAAATCTCAAAAAAAAATCTGCCCTTCCATACATTTCGGCCGAGCGGCATTGTATTTTTAAAATTTTTTTTTCGTAATACAGGTTTTGTTCCATAGTAAAAGTTGTTCTATATCATTGACTGAATAAGCTCTTCAAATATGGTTACACCTTTCTGTTATACGTTGTATAGTTTAAACTTGTATTCTGACAAAGTAAGGACCTTCTTTGGAAGTTTACTGTATAATCTTATACCATGTCCTACGAAAGAGGTAAGTTTGTACTTACTTTGGAATGTCTGATTGTGAAGATGTTTGAACAACTTGCCTTCGGCAAATCACAAAACAGCGAGCGTTTAGATTTTAGAACCTGACGACGCCGTTTATAAGCTGGCGAATTGAACCATTTTGCCTACCACAGATATACCGCCATCAATCGGTCCTAGGCACTAGTATTCATCAATTGAGAACAAAATAACACTAAAACATCCTTTTAGTTACTGGGACAATTTTTTTTCCATAAAATAAAATAAAACAGTAAAAATATCATATCAATAAATCATTTAAAAGTTGTGCCAAACCAACAATAACTGTGTTAGTGACCAGTTCTCATTCACAGTTGCTAGTAAAGATCACTTTGTTTACGACGTTAAACATGTTTTGTTACTTTTTTATTTTTATATTTGACGTATATACGCTCCGATCTCATAGCGACGGTTATTCGACTATTTATATCGGACCGAGGGAAACATAAAGATCGGAATCGTGGAAAATTACAAGTTTCGTGAAACTGGAAGGCGCTGGAAATCGGCCAATTTTCCAACTGGAGAACCAACTTATGGTCGTTAATAACTGTTTAGCAAATAGCGGGACCACTTGAATGTTATTTATTATTTGCGAGCACTTTGAATGTTTAGACTTTTTAGTGGTAAGTGCATAACGTATGCGCTGTAGATTCAAGAACTTATTTTAAAGTACTTTATTGTATTTTAAAGCTAGCGCCTTTTACGTTAGAGTTTTGAAAGAATAAGTAATTATACCTACATTTACATGTATTTTTAACTCCCCGAAATTTATCAACAATTTCTTAAATGCCTTTTTGTAATTTTTCTTGTAATCTTTCAATTGTCTATTAGCCTGATTATTTTCATAATTTTCTGCTTTTTAGTTTTAGAGATAAGATAATGGGGGACATATCTAATTTTTTGTGGTTATTTGATAATTTATTGAAATCTATGCAAGTAAATATAGCTTATAATATATATATTTATTAAGATCAGCCTTTTAATTTCGATATTCTATACAAGGTATAGTTAAAAAAAAACTTTATTGAATTGAAAAAGGCGTTACTTTGCGGAAGTCCATCATGAATTTGTGGATATATTAATAATTTGCAATATTCCGCTAAACACTCTTACCATGCTATTCAAAATGCAGACTCGAGCACCGCCCGCCCTCCCGCATAAAACATGCACAAGCAAAACAAGCAGTACGAGCACAAAATAAAGCAATATTATATAACAAGCAAGAAAACTTATCGACACGTGTTTCGCCTCTAAACGAGACATCCTCGGGATGTGTAGTCCGCCCGACCGCTCGACAGCAAAATGATTGCAATTTTTTGAGGCGAAACACGTGTCGATAAGTTTTCTTGCTTGTTATATAATATTGCTTTATTTTGTGCTCGCACTGCTTGTTTTGCTTGTGCACGTTTTATGCGGGAGGGCGGGCGGTGCTTGGGCCTGCATTTTGAATAGCATAGCATGGTAAGAGTGTTTAGCGGAATATTGCAAATTATTAATATATCCACAAATTAAAAAAAAAACGTTAATTATGGTACTTATCGAACTTTCGAGCAATTTAGTTTTTTTAATATTTATACTATAACATATCAAAAGTTCAATTCAATTCAAAATTCTTTATTGCACACAAGAATACAACGTTTTACAAGTATCAGTAATCTTACAGTTTAAGCAAAAGGCGAGCTTATCTCTGAATGAGATTTCTAACAACAAACCCTTGGTGATAGAATCGATTAAACAAAAAGTGAGTATTTCGTAAGTGCACACAAAGCTATGTGTGTCAGTAACATGAATATGGACACCGTGCTCTAGTTATACTGTTTTGTACTAAATGGGCACCTAACTGGATGAAAAACTGAAACAATAGTAGCCTGGGTCCCAGGACATCAAGGAGTTGAAGGTAATGAAAAAGCAGACGAATTAGCTAGAGAAGGTGCAGAGGATAGGTTCATTGGACCTGAACCTAGGCTCCCTATTCTGGCAAATGTCACTAATAAGGTAATAAGCCGTCTGGCTTCAGCAGAATCAGCAGATGAATGGAGGAACATTGAAGGCTGTCGACAGTCGAAAATGTTTCTCTCGACTATCGTCTACAAAAAGGTAAGGTACACTCTTAATCTAAGTAGAATCAATCTAGGTACGTTGGTGGGTATTCTAACTGGCCACTGTAGGCTGAACAGACATCTGTCAATAATGAAGGTACAGGAGGACTCCTCTTGTCCGCACTGCGGCGAGGAGGAAACGAGTAAGCACTACTTAGGTGAATGCTTTATATATTCTAGCCTAAGATGGGAAGTATTTGGTAATGATCACATTAAAGAAGAAGACCTTAAGTGCCTTGGGTACTCAGATATATTAAGATATATTAAGAGAAGTGGAAGATATGAGGAGGGAATGCAACTGGGACAATAGGATACCAAAGCTCCAAGCAATGGGAATTGGATGGAATAGCTCCAACTGGAGAGCCGACCATCCGCCTGGGCCCAGCAGGCGTCCCACCTCTAAATCATCATCATCAACTGGATGGTAGTGAAATGGCCCAGTGGTTCCAAAGTAATTTCCTATAACAGATACTCACTGGCAATATGTTTGTAATTCTTGGGCAGACAGTTCCTCCACAGATGCACGGGCCACTCTGCAATAGGGAAGCTGTCGTCGTCAGGCCTCGCACGGAAGCATTGTAGAAACATTGTGGTGCTCTGCACCGCCGCTTCCTTACTTAACCCATATTGCTGCGTCAGTATGTCTACCAGCTGGAAATATTGACAAAATGCTCATGAATATATATTTTATAAATAGCTTGTGTACGTTGAATATACGAGTAATGTACGGATTCCGTGATTATGATGTAATCTGTTTAAAAATACGCTTTCTTAGACAAAATTTCCAACATATGAGATCATCTAAGATTTTTCGTAGGTACTTTTCTTGGGATCCCACGTTAGTTCTCTACCTACATGCCAAAATATACTGTATTTAGCGAAACGATGCAAAGCGGTCCATTCACCCCTCAGTATGATGTATGATGATTTATATAAAAACGGCTCACCTCAATACGTGTTATGATCGGGAAAGCCGACCAGTTTCAGCAGATTTAGACTGCCTTCATCTGGGCGAGTAAAGACGTTTACGCGACGACGTTACGCCTCACACAATAAATCATGAATTATCCTCAAGTCTCATTTAATTCTATAATGATGTATGATACTTAATTTTAGAAAACGATACTTCCGACATGTATGACTTCTGTTATAATGCAATGCAACTACACATTACACATAATACGAGGGCCAGGTCACGAGCTGTCGAGTTCTTTTTGTCGGGAGTCGAGACAGCGGCATTTCCTTTGAATGACCCGCTTTGCATTGTCTCGCTAAACGTAGTATAGAGCCCAAACGACCTCTCTGGAATCTAGGCGTAGTCGTAGTGAGTTAATTTTCGCACTAAAGAGTTTGAGAGGTGAAATCGACTGTCCTGAGTTGCTTACTAGGCTGCTTCGGCTGTTTGCACCGGCTAATTACGTGCAATGGCGATCGTGTCGGGAGCGCAAGTTGTTTGCCATGCCCACCAGCCGCACGCACGCTCACGCTTATTCACCAAAGTGTAAAATGACGACAGCTCTCAATGCATTCTTAGAGTCCGAACCGTCTGCTGACGTGTTCTTCGACAGTAAAAGTAAATTAATTTGTAGGTTAATTAGTTATTTTTTGGCTTAATGTTATTTTAAATTTTATGTATTGATACTAAATCTAATAATTATTGTAATTGGGTTCACCCGTAATAATTATAATACATAAATAAATAAATAATAGCCATTCATCAGTTAGCTTCGGACGACTGAAAAAACACAATCCCTGATTTCAACCCCGAATTTGAAAACTTCAGGTTAAGCGGTGCATCTATGAAATGCAGCACATTTTAAACCACTCCGCATGCTTCAGACTTTCATCTTTTCACTGTCCTGAAGACTCACGTGGGTGGAAAAAATGTGCAATCGACGAGGAGGTGAAACAAGAGGTCCTGACGAAAAAGATGGCGGAAGAAATCTTTGAGGAGGGCATAAAAATGCTTCTGCCACGGCTCACAACCTGCATAGAACAGGAAGGCGAGATCGTGGAGAAAAAACAGACATATTTACAAACAAAATCCTATAATTTTGTTTTAAATATATATATTTTTTCAATTGAAACATCGGCTACTCTTACTGTCTGCAGGTGCCTCGTATATCGACACGTGATCGTATTGGCAGCTCAGTGGCTGCGCTTCAACATTACGAAAACGTGTGTGAGTTTTGGCTGGGAACGTTTTGTCGAGAGGTTCATCTTTTTTGTAATGTTTGTATTTTTCCCACATCTAAAAACTTTAAAACTGATTTTCTTAGTAAAATATTGCTAATTTTAGTTTCTTCGTCATAAAATACCTATTACAAAATCAATACATATAATAAAAGAGTAGAACCCGGTGTGTCTGTACATTGAAGAAAAGTAAAAAAAGTAATAGAGCACAAATCAGCGATTTTAAGAGGCTATGCGAATTTTATTTTTGTCACTGTCACTCGAAGCGAAAAATCGCGCAGTGCGAGCGGGGCGGATTCACGGCAAAAGGGAAAAAAGTTGGTTTTATATTTTTAATAAAAAAACTAAAATAGCTAGCAAAATTTCAAATATCAAATCTCTAGATATTGTTAAAACACACCTAATAAAATATGTTTGAAATCTGTATATGGTTCCTATTCGTCAAACGAGGAGAAAAAGTGTGTTTGAAGACCTCATTTCAACAATTATTTCTATCGAGGAAAATTTATCCAAAAATATTTTCCAATTTCAAAACCCTAGATTATATAGTCAAAATGCATATACCAGAAATTTATTACAATTTTCCGTGTATTTCATGAAATACACAGAAAAGAAACACCCATATTTTTTTCGCATATCACCTTAAGAATTCTTTTCTGTCTGTCTATCTGTTTGTTCACGCACATCTCCGAAACCACTACACGGATTTGGATATGTTTTTTTTTATCATCATCGTAGTGACCCTGTTCAACATATAGGCTATAAGGGGTGTTAATAAAATAACGCCAAAACCTAAAACAGGCAGGATGAATAAACGTGGGTGGAGCCGCAGACAAAAGGCTATATATTATGTAACATTTATCAGTCTTGTCCGTCCGTCCGTTCTAAGGCTTATCGTAAAACATGATGACCAGGGTCTGATTATGGGACTGGAAGATGAATAAGGAATCTCCTCAACGGACAACAGCAGACCATTCGAGCTTGGGCTTATTTGATTGGTCTTTATTAGTACTTTGGTAAAATATGGTGTACGACTTTAGTTTATAAAGTTCTTCGCAGCGTTGCGGTAGCCAGGAGTACCCAGCGAGGCCGAAAAATTAGCATGCGAGGACGGAGAACACGCCCGCGTACTCTCGTCTCCGTCTTCGCATGCTCGTTTTTCGGCCTCGCTGGATATTGTCAGATTGTATATTCAATTGAGAGCGCTTATAATGTTTGTTTTTGAAAAAAATACGTCATTTGTTTACTTAGTCAATAAAATAAATAGAAGGAAAACGATACATATAAATTAAATAGACATTGAATTTAATAATATAAAAAACATATTTCCTATCTAAATATAAAATGGTGTCCGAAAGACCCCACTTGTTCAGGGTGTGACTTTTATTCACTAGGAGGATTAAACTGAAAAGACGAGGCATTTTTGAATAGATAATAAATAATATGTTATGTAGTTTCTATCGTCCTCATTTAGAGAACGGATGACTAACCGAGCTCGATTTACGCTCGGTAAAAAATAATTATTAATGACTAAAACAAAATCGTGAACAAAACCTCAAATTCCCGTTTAAGGTGATATATCGTCCGTGCAAAGGTCCCCGTTACTCCAAGCGGAAAGACACGCAATGCGAGAGGGACGGAATCGGGGAAAATTGACAAAAAGTTGGTTTTAAATTAATACAAAATTAACTAAAATAACTATGGAAGTTTCCATAACCAGTAATTTAGGTATTGTTAAAACCCATCTAAATAAATATGTTTGAAGTCTGTATGCTATCCTGATTTGTCAGAATATCAAAAAAAGTGTTAATTTAGACCTCATTTCATTAATTATTTCTATCGAGTGAAATTCCTCCAATCGCGTTTCTGATAGTCCAAAATCTAGAAAAAGGTCCCAAAATTGTTATTACTAATTTATGTAACTTAGAACTTGGTTTGAACAGCAGATAAATAACTTCAAAAAGTGACGATTTTGACTATATACCCCCTTAAAATGTCCACAAAACGGCAATATTTTTTGTTTAAAAGCACCAAAGTGATAAAATTTTACCGAGACTTTTTCCGAATGCTTACTCTTTTGCACGATTAGAAACGCGGTTTGCGTGATAGGGCAAGTAAGATAGATAAACACTACCTGGTGCCTATGGTTCGTACTAGAGCCATAAAATTGGCTGTAAGGTGTTAATAATAAAATTTCTGAACCGATTTACCTACATATTTTGGGCAGTTTTGTTTACCTATATTTATACTTCTATAAATCTGGAACTCCTATCCCGTTAAAAAAATCAATTGTCCAACATTGATGTTGTGCTATGAATCTACCCATATCTTTTAAACAATAATTAACTTCAGTATCACAAACAAACAGGATGAAGAAAGTGGGGACAATAGATGATACATAATGAAGTTAACGAGCCAGCGGTGTTTTTGTTCACAATAAGGAAGTGTCTGCTGGGGCAGGAATAGCAGATGAGGTTCATCGCCCTGCCTTACCCACATGTTTCGTTTTCATTTCAACCAAAATACAACACATTGACTGGGTTGACTGCATGCGCTATTTTAACTTTAATGATGTACGCAGTAAGAGTCACGCTGATGCTTCAGATATGCTGGTCATTGCAATACGCTTGGTTCACTCACCTAGCTGTCTTGGCACAGCTTCATAGGTGAAACTGATACTGGCCACAACAATCGGCCTCAGGTACATCTGTATAATTTACTCATACTAATGTGTAGCAGAAATCTTGTTGATTCATTTTCTTAGACAGGGTCTTTGTGTGCATGGACTATATGTCCCGTACAATCGGCTTTATAAATTTAAACGCCGAGTCGGATAAATAAATAAACTGTTTTTGTTATCTGTGTCATTCTTTGTGTGTTTATCAATACTTAATTGTTGCAAGAACTGGAAGCCAATGATGAAATCATACCAACTTTTGATGTAGTCAACATTTATTATTGTAATCTGTAATGCTTATGAAACAATGTTATTTTTTTCTCTCTCTATATTGTATAAAAGATACACTTAACAATTATTCCAATCTTGTTGTGGACTTGAAAAAGCCAATAAACAAAACAAAAACACATTGGCTGAAGAAAACGTTTAAATGAACACAAAAATTAATAAACCATATAAGTTTTGCATAGTGGACAGTTTTAAGTACTCCTATCTACACTTAATATTTTTATATTATGTATAAAATGTATACAAAATGTTAGGGAAATCATAGCTTTAGAAAATTAAAAGATTTAATCACCAAACAGTTTCTTTCCTAAGTCCATTAATCTTTGATTTCTGCACATTTTGAGGGCCCCAGCCTTCTTCAGGACAGGGATAACATTCTCGTTGGAATCTACCAGTCTGCACAGGAAATCTTCAAACGCTGACTTGACATTTGGAGGAAGGCTGCCAATTTTGACTTTAGCTAGCATGACAACAATGCCCTCAGCCCATCCACTTTCAATGGCAAACTCTGATATCCAAGGCACTTGGGTCAGCACTCCACTCATGGTCTGCATACCCAGGAACCACAAATCAGCAATTTCAGCCCAGTATTCTTTATACGTCATTGACACCACTAAAGCTGTGGGATCATTTGATTCATCTACATTGTAAGCATCCCACAAAAATCTGATAGTGGACTGAATGTATCTGCATATTGAGAAGTCATTTTTCTTTACTTTGTTTGCTTGTTGCTTCAACAACAACAATCCTAAAACACCAAGATGGCCATGCAGGACCAGGTTTTCAGGAGTATTTTTCAATTCTGGCAGATTGTTGAATATGAATTTAAGTACAGTGTTAAACAGTTGACTATTTTCTACAACTTTTGGTGCCAATACTGTGAGGTTCATGAAAATGTTGCAAAGACTGACCATTGCAGCTCTAGAGTCCTTCATATCTTCTAATAGTCTAGGGTCCATTTCAGGTTCAGGTTGAGTTTTCACTTTTAGTCTTTCTGACTTGGGCACTGGGGGCTTTACAAAATGTACTATGGACCAATGGAAATTCATTGCTTCGTACAAAATATCTTCTTGCTTCAAATTCAATACAATATCCCTGGCTTTGTCTTCTACAACCAAATGACACAGAGCTGGTAACATCAAGCGGAGCAAATCTATCTGTCCCATTAAGTTGACATCTGCATCCATAGGTCCTCCTTCAGATTTATTCTTCTCAGAAAGTTTTCTTGACCGGAAAGCATGGAAGGAATCATTAGCTAGTGAGAACATGAATGGGAGCAGAGCGTAAATCTGTTCTCTCATAGCGGTAGTCTCCTGAGCGATCCAAGATACTAACACTCTTACCATGGCACATACAAACACTTTTTCTGCATCTGGCAGCTTGTCCCGGTTCTTGTCGTTTGAGATTTTAGTTAAAATTGAGACAACAGCATTGAATGCACCTTTTAGACTAGTGTATACAGATTGCTTCTCTTTCTGTTCCAAGTCTAGTTGATCTGTGGCCATATAATTGATG
This sequence comes from Ypsolopha sequella, assembly GCA_934047225.1. Classification (NCBI taxonomy): domain Eukaryota; kingdom Metazoa; phylum Arthropoda; class Insecta; order Lepidoptera; family Ypsolophidae; genus Ypsolopha; species Ypsolopha sequella. The sequence goes on from OW203991.1 coordinate 11,318,131, forward strand.
GAGAGTTCAAGAACAATGAAGCATGAAGTCACGAGGTCTGCGTTAGCATACGCTTGTTTAAAACTTCTATCATCTAGCTGCATCCTGACTTCAATAGCGCAGAGTTGTAAAAGTAAAAGGAAGAATTTTCTTGGGTTTTCTTCATCTGCTAGTGTCCATTCAACTCCAAGTAAATCAACAATATTAGCTGCAAGCTTAAGAGCAGGGTCCCTTTGATTCTTGCCAATTTTGCTTGTGAGAATATCATTTAATGCTCTGTAAATACTGAGAGGCCATGTTTCTTCTGACGAGCTTGGTATAACTGTTGCTTTGTTGCAACTGTATAACAAAGCACTCAATACTGTCGCCAGTTCAAACTTCCTTTCTGATTGATCAGTTGCAAAATCTAAGGAAATTTTGTTTACAAGAGCATGGAATGGTTTAGGATCATTACCCCAAGCAGCTGGGCCATAACGACTGACTAACTTCACAAGAATATTCAGAGCTTCATCAGTTTGGAAGCTTTGTTGAGCATAGATTTCTGACATTTTTGTTATGGCTCCGACTTCAATGAGCGCTTTCTGGCCCGCTTCTTGTTCGGCAATGCACTGAAGGCATGTGTATGCTTCACTGACAATTATCAAGTTATCATCATAGTCTTCATTGTCTGACGTTCGAACAATATCAAGGAACACCGGTATGTTGGCCAGCATCTCAGGATGGGTTGCAAGTTCTGGATCATTGCAGAAGCATGTGAGGATGGATAATGCCACAGATTTGTAAATAGCTGGAGGGCAATCATCTTGAACACCGTTGCTGGTGAGAAGCTTCTTCAGGAACTTGAATCCGATAGCTTCAAAGAGGGCTTTTTTAGCTTGAGAGTTGCAATCTTTGCCTTTCACTAGTTTGGTTACCATGAAAAGCGCCGCGAATTTCTCCGTGTCGCTCTTTGCAGCCTTGAGAATGAGAATGCATTTTTTTATTGGTTCCGATATGTCACCCATTGTAACGAAACACTCGAGCAGCACAAAAGGCAGCAGATCGCGCTCCACTGAGAGCCGCACACGAATCCCCACGAGAGGAGGCGATCTACATCACGTTTATAATTAGCGGCACTGCTCTTCCAAAATAGCTAAATCGGGACGTTGAGCTCACGTTCTCCAACTATGAAAGATCTATTTATAAACGTATACACTGGAACTTCAACAATTTCTTCCACGCGTGATGCAACGACGTAGAAACTCGGATGACAGCGCGCGCACTTCGTCCGGGATCCGAAAGACTGGGTGACCGTGGCAATGTCATATAACGTGAAAAAAATTAATTCAACAAACCTTGTTGCAGGCTTTGGTGTCTCCTTTCCGTGTCTGTATTAATGTGTTGTCTAAATCAAACAATATAGCCGAAACATCACAATTTACATCGCATAAAACACCAGCCATAATTTTTGGTCGCACTTTGTTCACAGATGTTCAGTCAGAAAATAAAAGCGAAAAATTCATTGCCTCTGTCTGTTTTATTGAATACATATGTGTCATCTCTTTCTAATTTTTGACCTTGTCCGTGATGAAACGTCAGCGAGCGGCCGAGCGAGATCCGACATTTTGATACAAGTATTGCCATCTATTGGCACAAGATAACAATTCACGGCTCGGCTCGCGGGACTCATTCTGTGGAGTGTTTGGCAAAGTTCTCTAGTAAACTGACAGATGGCGTGCAAGTGCAATTTTCGTTCGGAAAAACCATGAAGTTTACTGGTGGCAAAAATTACGACGACGTGGTCATAGATAACATTAGACATAACGGCAACATTATATATATAAGATTATATAAGATTATAATATAAGATATAAGATTATATATATAAGATATATATAAGATTTTGTTGGGAACGTAGAGCGGGTATCGGTTGGGAATAGGGATTTTATGACTGCTAATTAAAGAAAACAAAAAACCGGCCAAGTGCGAGTCAGACTCGCGTACCTAGGGTTCCGTACTGTGGATGATAAATTGAATTTTGACATTTTTTTTCGTGAATTTCTCAACCGCTTTATTTTTCCTGTAATCTTTACGTAAACACATGTTACCATGATTTTTTTCATATTTTTTGGTCCACCAGTTTTGGAAATAAGGGGGGGACATACAATTTTTTTTGTTTTTTCATTGATTTCACGAAATAGACTTAATTAAATATAGCCAAACTATACAAGGTGTAACCACATTTGAAGAGCTTATTCAGTCAATGGTATGGAACAACTTTTACTATGGAGACAACCCTGAAATCTCAAAAAAAAATCTGCCCTTCCATACGTTTCAGCCGAGCGGCATTCCATTTTTCTATGAAACAGTTGATTTTTTTTTCGAGATTTTTGGCTCCATAGTAAAAGTACTTCTATACCATTGACTGAATAAGCTCTTCAAATATGGTTAATGGTTAGGTACACCTTTCTGTTACACGTTGTATATTTTTACAAACAGCTTTTTAACAGGTACTTACAATTTGATATCCATATTGTACTTTTATAAAATATTTTTTTAATTTATTTTACTTCTATTTTTTATATTTTTCATTTGTGCTCAAATTTTTTTATTCGCTATAGTTTTCCTGTAATTGGCCAGTTATGATCTATAATTGTAATTTTTTTCATATTTTTCGGTCTACCAGTTTCAGAAAAAAGGTGGGGGTACATGCATATTTTTGTGGCTTTTTTAAAGATTTCTCGAAACCGCAGTAAATGTAGTAAAAATATATATTTTTAGAATCAGCTTTTTAATATCTACAATTTGATACCCATGTTGTATTTCTAAGATAATATTTTTAATTTTTCTCACTTTTGTTTTGGAAATATTTTGAACAATTTCAGATTTTTCATATTTTTTTTACAATACAAGAGTGCACTACAAGAGTACAATACCAGAGTGCAACAAAAACCCCGTTCCTCCTAACTACTTAAATAAACAACACTAAAAATAAGGAAATAACAATTAACAAAAACAAAGCTTACATTCTAAAGGTAACAGAATGACATATTTTTAAATGATTAGTTTCTGCTATCACGCGAAAATAAAAAGAAAACCAGTCCGAAACGAAAACCAGTTACAAATTTAAATTGTATTTATGCAAGAGTTCTTATACCAGGGCTACAAAGCGTAGATATGTATAGAATGTTATCATCTAATAGTTTGCAAAAAGAGCTTGCACTGGTCTTCGCTAACATAACATGTATACATACAAACATATATGTGGGCAAATTAATGCTATTGTTGTGCAAAATTTCATGCCTTTATCTTTAACGGTGCTAAAGTTATGATGCTGTGACATACGGACGGACGGATGGACGGACAACGAAGTCTCACCATAAAGGTTCCTTTTGTACCTTTTAGGTACGGAACTCTAAAAAACTTGGTTCCAAATTATTCGACAGATGGCGTTGATGGAACGTCTGCTGAGCAGTCTGAGTAATGGCACGGCATCACGGCACGATATATTTTACCGTCACGGTTAGGTGCAAAATTATAAAAGCACCCGAATGGTCGAGACCACTGAGCAAATAAAAGTCAAGACAAGGTTCGGACGAATGTGGTCCACTCTTATTTTATATTATTTCAGATATTTATATTATAAAGTATCTAGTTTTCAAAATGTTTTTCTCATAGGTACCTACTTACTACTGATATTGGTGGAAAGTATAACGTGCGAAGTTCCGACTCTTCTTTTATGTGCTCTGTGATACCGAAAGCCAAATAGGTATGTACAACCCGGTCACATTATCTCGAGACCTGGCGTCGATGACGTCACGTCGCGTCGGCGCTCAGATACAGAGCGCGGGGAGGTGAAAGGAGAACGGGGGCGGGTGGTTCGCATTCCAGCGAGGTCTCGAGATAATGTGACCGGGATGTACCTAAAACGGCTTTCGCGACCGGCGACGCGGGTCGCGAAACTGTAAATATAAACCGTAGCAACATTGGAGAAAATAAAATCTACATTGATGTCGATTCGGCGCAACACAACTGACAAGACTAACCTTATTTTGAGCGTCCCGTCTTTGTCTTTTCGATACAGAAAGAAAAGGATAAACTTAAAACTTAAATTAAGTTTAGTCCAGTCAATTAAGGCGATTACCATCGGCAAATTAGCAGCTCGATGTTTGTCTGTACGAATATCGACGGAAACGACATTGAAATAACGTTCATATCAGCGCACAATGCGTGGTGGCTGTTACGACGCTCGCTGCGTCCTTGATAGGGCGAAATAGGAGAAAATAATACTTTTCACATGGACGTGGTTGTTCGATTGAATAATGATATGTTATATTTAAAGCTATCAATTTTATCTATTACTCAACGCATAAATTAATAAAATCGACCAAGCCACTTAGGAGCAGTAGGGAATTCAAGCCAAAAAACACCATTCAGTTAAAACAATTTTTCATATAGAAGTTTTGGTGGTTCGAAAAAGAAAAATGTTGCATATGTTGTCCTAAAATTGATAATCTATAATACATTTTTTCAATATTTTTGGTTTGGCCATAAAAGAGGAGTAGGCTTTAGAGAGTACCTGTTTGGCGCTTAGTTGTGTTGCGCTGAATCGGTGTTAATATCTATGGTTAAAAAGTCATGATCAGAGCAAGTAATGATGAACACCTTTTCCCGCTGTTTTGTTAGTTGTGTGAAAAGTAAGATGGCGTGTTGGAGAGCGGTCTCGTCTAGATTATTCTAAAATAAATGTACCTATACTAAGTGTGCCTCAGGCCTATGCGGAATTTTCAGTAGTGAGTAGGTACAAAGTATCAAACCCGAAAGTTGGTAAGTGACGCCGAACCCACGCTAGCGTCCAATATGGCAGCTATGATACGAAAGTGGTAAGTCTCCTGCTGGTTCATGATGTAAAAAATTATGTTGTACCAACCCTGGAAAGGGTAAGAGAGACTGTAGAGCACCGACCCTGAAAAGGGTTAGAAGAGACTATAGAGCACCGACCCTGAAAGGGAATAGAGAGACTAGAGATGTAGGTAGAGTTATCATTCATCATGTATAAGTAATAAGTTGCAATGACGCTGACAGGGGTTAGAGAGACTGTAGAGATCTGGTGCATGAGGTATCATTAATGTTGTATGAAAGTAATTTACCCGTTCTTTCATATACACAATACATATACACACACACACACACACCCTCTCTCTCACACATACACACACACAAGACACCCACTATCTTGTAGTTATATTATTATATTATTTCACAACATAAACCCTCATACACACACATTTTTTCTTTATATAAATACCTACACTTATTCAAATAAAAAGATTCTTAAAATTATCATTATGTATTAAGCAAGACCTAATTTTAATACAAATTTGTAAAATAAGATCCGTAGAAAGAACGGGTCTCCCTTAAAACAGGTTGTAAAACTTAAAAGGGGAGTCCCACCCCCTCAAAACCTACATTTTGTAATGTAAATAAAGAATTTTTGATTTTTTTTTTGAATTTTGAATTCGAATTTTGCACCGACCCCTGGAAGGGGGTTAGAGAGACTGGGAAGTTCCATACCACGTACACACTATACGGGTCGGCACCTTAAAAACAAAAATAAATGTAGATTCCATAGCAACATCAAGGCGACAAAAAACAGGCTAAATATGGTAGCGCCGGCCAAACAATTCGGCACCCTTTGCGTAACAAACTCTAATTTTTATTAGGTATTTCTTTAAGAACTACAATCTGACTAAGTTTTGAACTTCTATGTATTGCCGGGGGTGTTGGAGGTGTTCCGGAGTTCAGAGTGTGGACTGTCATTTAAACAGTCAACATTTGAACACCCAATTTTCACCAACAATTTATTTATTAATCCTATACACTTTGTTTACGACATGCATGTTTACCTGACATCGTTTTCCTTTGAGGTTCAGCAAGTAGTAATAATTATACAATTACTTTGCATATAAAATCCGAAAATTCAGTGTTGCATGCTGGTCTAGAGAATACGAGAATACTCTCTATTGTTAAAATTTTCCTGAGTATGCTGTCATTCATAATACCTTCAGAGTCCCACATAAAATTTCGTGAGTTTATAAGTACATGTTTATACTTGTCTTTATACATGAAATATTGCTGACAGCACAACATTTTTGGGTCGTCTTGTATACGTACTAAACAATTGAAATGCTTACTATTTTTTGTTCAATCCGAATTGCCTATTATCATAGCTTTTTGCCCGACTCCTGAAATAGGGTCTTTCGCAAAGAACCTTTAGATAAACAAAATTTACATACACAAACGCATGGCTCGAAGACCCTTCGTATAAATACTTCACTTGTCGAACTTTTGCTTGATAACATCAAATATAAACAGGTTCTATGAACAAAAAAAGGACACAGGGAAACAGAGATATAATTCACTTGAAAACTAGATATTTATTCGATACTTGAAAAGAATTAGAAATAAGGGTCAGCGGAGGCGGGATATATACGGGCTACGGTTACGGTCAAAGCTTATTTTGTAGGCAATATATGTATGTAAGTTCGGTTCGTGCAAAGGTTATTAGATTCCCTGTCACACGCAGAGGCCCTGCCGCAGACCTTACCTATTTGCCAAACATTGCTAAAGCCAATTTCTTACGTAAACATTTTTACTGGCATTATCCTTTCCTTTTGACATTCGTTTTTAAAGGGTCTTGATTTTATACGATTTATGTGTTTTATTTATTTGTTAGCTAGAATTCAGTGTAACGTAGTGTGAATATTAATATAATATACAACTATACTTGTTTGATTACGGTAAAATTAATGGAAACAAAACTGTACTTTGGTAATTTTTTTTTAATAATCAAAAGAGTAGTGTCAAAGAGTACCTCCCAAACAAGTTATAAAAGTTCTAGAAAAACTGTAGGCGCTAAAAAGCGAAACGTTTAGCGTGCATCGTAGCGTTTACACAAAGACGTTCGGATAATAAAGACGTTGGCACTCAAAGAGCAATTAAGGCAGCTCGGCGCGGCGGTATTGCGCATTTCCACATTCTTTCATTAGACTCCTTAACGATTGCCATTGTGTTCTTATCAGCATTCAGTGTGGCCCTCAGAATACAGGGTGCTCCTTAGAAATAGTGCGAGCGGCAGCGCCCTCGCGGCAATTACCGGCGATGCTCATTAGCAGCTCGTTTTCATTCGGTCCCCGTAATCCGACCGTTTGAAGGCAACTTTCTTTGGAGAAACACCTCGGTTTACTTCTAGGGATGTTTCCTCTTCCAAATTCTTGGTACAGACTTCAGTTTTGAAATGTAAATTTAAGTAACATTTATTAAAGTATGTGGGCAAAATTATGTATCACGAATAGATGGATAACAGTGGCGGTCCGAGGGGGGCCACAGAGGTCATGAACCCTCCCAAAATCAGCCACGCTGATTGCTTATCCTGATCCTTAAACTTGACGGTTTACGAACATTTTAAATATATTATTAACTGCTTAAGTCTAAGCAATGACATCAAAGTGGCTGAAAAATAGAAAAATCTCAAAATATTTAATTAAAAATATAAAAAAAAATGCGTGGAACTATACTTAAGTCAAGAAGACCCCCCCAAAATCGAAGGCTGCAACTAATTTAGTCATCTCATGCACGTTACTAATTTTGGTTATTACTTTGTACCAGCTTTCAGGACTTGGTACCGAATCTTCGCAGTAGCCGTCCGAAGCCCCGATTTACTTCATCACGTTCCAGTTAATGTGCTGACGACCGGTTGGGACGCGTGGCGAGATCGTGGTCCACATTCAACACATATTTCACGTAGCACACGTTAGTTACTTAGTAGTTACTGTTACTGTGGCAGTTGCAACTAATACGTCCTCGTAAAAAGTTACTGTTCTTTTAGGTTGTCGTCACGAAAATGAACCTAGATTAGATCTGTAGTCTTTTTATATAGAAAAAGTTTTTTTTTTGTTTGAGCGTGTTCCTCAAGACAGATAATAACTGAAAGAAAGAAAGAAAGAAAAATGTTCATTTGGTATCAAAATTTAAAACTTAATAATAGTTAATGAGGAATTTTTAGGAATATTTTAACTACTTAAAAACCAAATGATACCAAAAGGGTCTCCGCTCAGCATAATGTCGCAGCTGTAGCCACGACGCTGATTTTCAGCGGATGCCTACCCCAATTGCTTGGTTGTTTGCTTGATATCGATTGGTTAGAAAAAAAGCCAGGTATTGAGTGTTCCGTTTTGAGTATTCCGTACTCCATTTATTGTAAACGCATAAGTTTGTTACCCAAGCAAGGAAGTTCGTTGTCAAAAGCGACGTAAGTACGTTTTACTTTTACGGCGTAAGTAGACTTATAATATGACTCTATACATTTTTAAAATACCTTAACTATAGACAGAGCAATTTTTCAGATTTCCATTTTCAGCCAGATACGATTGGTTCTTTGGAAAATAGGCGTGCATGCCGTGAAATTTCATTTTTATATAAAATTATTAACAATTTTATATATTCTTCCTACCTTTTAAGAGCGGTTTCGCAGCCGGATTGTGAAAAGCCCGCCTTTTTCCTGATTAATCAAAACAGAACACTTAAATTCTAAATTCACTCAATAGTTATTTAACAAACCCTTATTATCTATGTATTGTGTATGCTGCCATCGCAAAATTTTCATTAATTAGTACTCCAATTTTTTTTTATTTAATGTTTTTGAAGTTCTTATTTACAGAAATCAATGGATGAAACGGTTAATAATAAAAATGGAGCATGTCACGTCGCACTATATTTTCTATCACAATTTTCCACTCTATTTGCGGTTGACAGTTTAAAACTGATAGCGGCACTCCCTTTTTCAAACAAATTAACAACAGCATGTTGCTCACATTTGTGTTGAACGAGCCAGTTTTGTTTGTTTCGTATATAATGGCGGACTGTCTGCGGTAATCAGAATTAGCAGCGGTCGTTCCTTCAGGGACCTTGTCTGGACCGATCCGGCCAGCTCTCGGAGACCTTAGGTTGGGGATTCCAGGAACTCCCAGGGACATTACCTAAATATGAAATACGGTTACCTCATGTTTCTAACTGTACGGTTAAACATTTAATTCTGACAGGCTAATTAAAGTCTGCAGATATACGCTTTCAGTTTAGGCCGGAATTGCTAAATAAAAACCGCGTTTTATTTGTTCAACATCGTAAAACATCTAAGAGTTTGAAAAGAGCAAATTACGAAAAAACTTTGGTGGACACGATCAAACTGTCATATAAATCACTTTTTAACTCTGCCAATAAATCAGTTTTGATAAAAAACGGCTCCCTTTATGATGTAGCGCCGCGGCCTTAGATTCAATGAAGAGGCATTAATATTTTAGTCGAGAACTTTTTGGAGGGACAAACTTTAGATGGGTATGAGATTTAATAGATTATCAATATAGACAAGACAAAGAATTTTTTTAACACAGTCTTAGAGTATACATCCTCTAAGATCACAATATTGTTAAATTAAATGCGATCAAAAGTTGATATAAAATTTTAGAGACGGTATGTGATTGACAAAGTGGCCCAGTGGACTTAGTCGACTTAGGGACTTTTTTCACGGGGTCCTTCAAATGCTTTATTCGTCTTAGAAAAAAGGGGCTTGAGTACCATGATTTTATGATCTGACTCGTACGTCCGTCTGTCTATCCATCTGTCACCATAGCCACAAATTTTCAAGACGGAAAAATACGCAAGTCAACTTACTAATAAAAATAAGTTGACTAATTTAAATAATAAAATAATTAACATTATATCATTGCAGTATAGAAACGCAGAAAGAAAAGTAAATCTGGATGTGAGGAGCTCTGAACCGGGAATCGAACCCGGGTTCAGAGCTCCTCACATCCAGATTTACTTTTCTTTCTGCGTTTCTATACTGCAATTATATAATGTTAATTTATATCCCCTTGCGATGGATAAATCGCCAAGTGTTCAAACATAGATTTTTTTTTCTGTCATAGTCTCAATAAAATAATTGTTTTGTTCAATAATCTGTTCTGTAGAGGTAGATTAGAGGTGCGAGTAGCAAGTTAATTCTCATCTCCTCGTGGAGGAGCTGGCACGACGTCGCGTCGTCGTCTGCAATTTCCTCGCCCCGCTAATGACGTGTCGGCTGCCGCAAGCTGAATGTCGTCCGGGAAATAGCCTGATTAGCTTTCTCGATTTGTGACTCACTTATGATCTTCTTTATTGTGTTACCACGCTTATCAAGTGTTCCTCATTGAGGGTTTGTTTTACTCTTCGTAGTTCCGCTTTAATTGCTACTCATTTGCAGATTTTAATTTTAAATTAATTTTGTATTATCAAAACGTAACTACAAGGTGATATCACAGTGTAAGAATCATAAATCATAATTAACCCGTACAGATAGGTTCAAAATATCGAATGTCACGCAGGGGAAAAACATAGGATGCCACAGAAAAACCAAAATCAAATAAAATATGGCAAAACTTAGATTTTCCTGTGTATTTTTCATCCTCAATTTACGAAACGTGCAAAAACTGTGAAGTCAGGACTTTATCCGTACAAGGAATGTCTTATTTGTCAAATAAATTAATATGGTAATTCTAAAAAGTTTTGTTTCTATGACATTCCATGTTTTGTCCTTGTTAAACTAAGTTGTTGTTAAAGTTGCCCGACTAAGGCAAAAATAAATTATTATTCAGGAAAATATTGTGATAACCTAATGCTAAAAATAATAGTACGGTTATAATTTTAAATTAGATAGTGTTTGCTTTTCGTTAGAGTCAGTAGCGTATTTTAAGATTCAGCACCCTGGGCCTGTAAGGTTTACCGCCCCATAAAAAAAAAAACGAGAAAAAAGCAAATTATTTAAATTATAAAATAAAATGAAATCTAACAGTGTGTTGATGTGGGCTAAGAATGGTGATAATGAATGAAAAAACTAAAAAGGCCATGCAAACACCATTTATTCAATATTTTCATTTTTCTGATGGCCAAATAAGTAAAAATAAAATTCAATGACACTATCATACATAATTAACGGATTTGGCCATCAGAAAAATGTATTCAAGATAAAATAATTGTATTCAAGACTAGTCTTGTCTCACAAAAAGTAAAATATTAACTTTAAACAAAAAAATAGTAACCGGATTCAAATGCAACTGCAATTATTCTCTAAATAGTTTAAAATAATTTTTACTGACCGATGGTTCCGAATTTCCGAAATAACACTTGTGCCGAGTTCTTTCTTCTTCGAAACATATTTTATTTAGAAGTTGGTGTATATTTTCCACGGTATAGCAACATAAAAACCAATATGAAGGAGCCGACTTCTAGATAACATAATAATGTTACAGGAAAAGTTCGGCAAAAGTGTTATTTGAGTACCATCGGACAGTACATTATTATTTAAAACTTTTTAGAGAATGGCTGCAGTTACATTTTGAAGTCGGTTACTATCTTTTTGTTAAAAGTTAATATTTTACTTTTTGTGAGACAAGACTAGTCTTGAATACAATTATTTTCAGGAAGATAAGTAACTAAAAACCATTTAATCCACTCAGAATATCAGCGACACAAACTTTATCCCCACACATCAAACTTGCCTTACCCGGCAGCGTCGCCGGAACAAAGTTGACTCGTCTCGAAGTTGATAGCATTTCTCCAACCGATCATTTTCCGTACAGTTCGTCTCTCCGACGAGCCAACGGTGTCCTATTTCCTATAGCTGTGAGTCGGTGGACAAGTTTACAGAATCCTATTTTCACAGCCGCGGCGCTTGCACAAAGTTGTCTAAAACTATGGACTTGGATTAGTTACATCAAAATAAGAAATCTATAGTACTCAATTTTTGTATTGGAATTGTTAGAGTGATAATTAAATAAACATAACAAAGATGATAATGGATACATTTTTCATGCTTTTGGGTGCTTTCTTTCTTGCTTCAAATAAGATTTTTAAAATGAGCTATTGCTTTTACTCGAAAAGTGGGAATTTTACAAAAATATTTCTCCATATTTTAATAATATTATTTATATGTATAATAATATTTGTATTAATTTATAAAATAATTATAGTATTATATGTAATTTTTGTATCATAATAAAGCCGATTCTGAAGGCTTTAATTTTAGTTTAAGTGCTGTCAAAAACTAAATTTCCTTCGATACAAAACAGTCCTTAAGACTTAGCATTAGAAGCTAAATTTCTTTGGAAAATTTTAAGCTTTGACAGCACTAACACTAAAATTAAAGCCTTCAGAATTGACTTTATTAGTTGCATTATTAAGCTCTCTAATTTTCAATCATCCCTAATATAATTCAAACTAGCATAGCGTTGCCATCCGTCCGGATAAAGTCGGACGTGTTAGGCTTTTTGACCTCTTGTCCGGCCGAATTTGACTGCGTCCAACCCGTCCGGCTTTAGTTAGGCTTTTTATATCTATAGTTCAAAAAAAAAATATTGAAAAAGGCGTTACTTTGCGGATTTGCGGACAGTATTTTGCTGTCGAGCGGTCGGGTGGACTACACATCCCGAGGATGCCTCGTTTAGAGGCGAAACACGTGTCGATAAGTTTTCTTGCTTGTTATTTAAGATTGCTTTATTTTGTGCTCGTACTGCTTGCTTTGCTTGTGCATGTTTTATGCGGGAGGGCGGGCGGTGCTTGAGTCTGCATTTTGAATAGCATGGTAAGAGTGTTTAGCGGAATATTGCAAATTATTAATATATCCACAAATTCATGATGGACTTCCAAAAAACTGTCGAGCGGTCGGGCGGACTACACATCCCGAGGATGCCTCGTTTAGAGGCGAAACACGTGTCGATAAGTTTTCTTGCTTGTTATTTAAGATTGCTTTATTTTGTGCTCGTACTGCTTGCTTTGCTTGTGCATGTTTTATGCGGGAGGGCGGGCGGTGCTTGAGTTTGCATTTTGAATAGCATGGTAAGAGTGTGTCAGGTAGCACGACCGGCGGGTACCCGGTCTTTCCACCGGTCATGCAACTGGACAAGATAAAACTAAACAGTGACCTAATTGTAACCTAATCGATGGTAAAAGGTTCTGAAGAAAACTTCGAGGTACTATACAATTAAGTTTATTTAATTTTATCAAAACTAAAATCTAACATTCACAAGTTAAGGAAAGGTGTTCACGGAAAAAATTATCTTAGTTACAAGTGTTTGGCCAAGACCTTCATTTGGCAATTTCCTGCCAAGACATTACTAAGACCTTAAGTACCTTAAAATAATTGTGTTAGGTACCGCCTTAACATCTGGTAGTAATATTACATTGGAATTAGTATTGCCAAGACATAAATAAACATTTAAGTGATAACTAGGTGGAATTGTTACCGCCTTATCCACAGGTAACTAGATTACATGGAATCTTGTGAAAATTACATTAAATAAAAAAAACTTTAAAAGTAACAAAACTTGTAAACAAACAAGGGAAATAATTTTCTAAATAAAATCTAGCTCAGGGGAGCCGTAGATCCTACAAACAATAAATTTTTGTCGAACATACTCTTAAACCAAATCGTCTGGTACACCATTCAGTTCTACCAGGAAAGAAAAAATATTACAGAACATTAAATTTTACAGTTTGGGTTATTCGGTGAAACAGGAAGAAGAATTTAACCTTGAATACTAATAGGACACATAACTAAGTGTCCAGAAAACAATACCGTCCTAGGTATCTCCATTGTGTGTGGATAAAAGTAAAAAAATTCCAACACCTACTTGAATTTTTTTTTCCAATAACCACCACGGAAATGACCCGCCGTCCGCTGCCCCCTTCAAGGTCAGCGATCCACGACCGCGCAGACAAGGAACTGCAACTGCGTACACCACGCGGCGATCAAATCTCTGCCAGCAGGTAAATCTCGGAAACAAGAAGATCTTGACAAACACGAAGATCTTGTAAAAACAAAACACCCATGATCTGACGATTTCAGAACTCCCACCAACCCGACGAAAAAATTCCTTTTCTAAATTGTCCGAAAATAATCTTCCTAATATATCAAAAACACTACTCCTGTTGGCACCTCCGCCATTTTCATTCGCCGTTGAACGCCATCAAATAAAGAAACAACCAACACGACTATTCTGCTACAGCTCCGGCCGAAAAATGAACGAGAAACTCTCGGGCAACGCAGCAGTCGCGCGATTATCTCCATGTCTATAAAAGAGGGTAAAACGCAATTTCCATCAAGCCAAACTTCGCCGCGTAACTTTTTGTGATAAACAACCCTACAAAATTTGCAATGCTACAATACCCCCTCCCGAAGCATAAGAGGTGCGCCTAGAGCACCGATCGCTGCCCTCAGCGTAAATCCACAACAAAAACTAAAACATTTTTTAAAACCCAAAAGAAAAAACAACAAATTAACCCCCCTGATGATTTTATAAAAAAAACCAACACAAAACAAAACCTAATAACTAAAGTAGGTGCCTGAAAACAGCACACCTACAAACAAAACCAAATAAAAACCAAAGACAAACATAAAACAAGAGAAACAAACATCCGTCAAAACCCAAAACAAAGTCGAACCCACGACAATAAAAACAAAAAAACCAAACAAAAGTAACCCTTCCTGCAGGAACAACAAAAGTAGTGCGCTAGTATTCGTAATGATAAAATGCTACCCCCCAACTATAAAAATAAAACAAATGAAATCATTCAAGAGTTCCGCCTCGGCCCCTCACCATCAACATGACCTGTCTCACCGGAATCAACGAACTTAATCGAACTTACCGGCACAAAAAAGCCACTCCAGTGAGAGGAAAAAAAACACCAGGAGACTCAAACGAGTAACTCCCAGCCGTCCAGGGATTATCGCCCACTTCCAAAAAAAAACCACGGCTACCCTATACCACCAAACGGCAGCGGACAAAAGTGTGTAATGGCCCACACCAAAAAAAAAACCGAGACCTCTTTGAGCTGGAGTAGGTCACCGTCGAAATTTGATTTCTAACAAAACCGGCCCAGTGTATCCTAGCATACATCACCAACCTTACTTCCATACCTCTCTGCATTCTATCCATTTAAACATAACATCCAAACTTCTTAACGAGCCAGACAATGCTGTCCGTCAGTACCTTTCAAACAAAATTAGGTATGCCCCCAAATATATTGTTGGGACACTAAAACACTGGCCATGAAATCAAACTCAACTCCCACCCGGGCTCGCGAATGAAACAAAAGTGGAAAAACGGGATCATTACGAATAAAAGTCGCGTCACTAACAAATCCAGCAGGGGGAATAAATTTTAAACAAAACACGAATCTCACTAATACGTGAGTCCATGAAAACTAACCAAACCCCCTGACAAAAACGTCATAAAATAAAAACCTGTTACTCAATTTTAATTGAAGGAAATCCCCCAAAACAAACCAAAAAACAAAAAAAATTTGAGTAACTAAAAAAAACATTACTAAAGAAAAAAAATTACCCCCATGTTTATAATATGACGGTTAAAAAAAACAAAACAAACAAATAAACCTGCCCGATACCTCGGCTCTTGCCTAAAAGCAAGTAAAACAAAACCCGGAACAACTCGAGCAGCGAGCTGAACCACAAACTAACCCCAATAAAATAAATTAAAAAACATAACCCCAAAACTCGAGAATTGTAAAATTACAACCTCATGCACGAAGCTCAATCCAAAGATTAGTGTAAAATAAACCACAATCACTGTTTTGAAGCTCCATACATAAACAAAAAAAAAAACAAAACTCCAATAAAACCACCATAAAATTAAAACAAAATAAAATGCCGAGGTATCACAACCAAAACACACGAAAAAAAAAAAATGGTTTCCTTAACAGCGTCCAAAGACCTAAAACCGTGGATGATGGCGTGTCGGCGCGAATAGTCAACTCGTAAATTAATTCATCCTTGAAGAGGACCAAAAACAATACTACTTTAGTATCCATTTTAAAAAAAAAATCTGCTTCCTGTTTCTTACAAGTGTTTTAAAATTCTTCTTAAATAAATTTGGTACCAAAATCACTGAGTGCAAAAAGGAATTTACACAACCACAAACACAACTCAGTGTAAACTAAAAAAAATTAAAAAAACCAATCAAAAAAAAAAAAATTTTTGTTACCAAAAAAAAAAACAGTGTAAATACACCCTAAATTGTTACTCACAAAAAAAAAAAAATAAGCACTTAAGCTTCCTTATATGTGCAAAAGCACACACTAAACCAAAATACACAGTACACAAAAAAAAATAATGTTACACATACAAAAAAAACCGAGTAACAACAAAAAAAAAACCCTGTTTCACCAAATAACCCTTCGACAAATATTATTATTTAAAAAAAACGTAAGGGCGCCATTGTCAGGTTACACGACCGGCAGGTACCCGGTCTTTCCACCAGTCGTGCTACTGAACAAAATAAAACTAAACAGTGACCTAATTGTAACCTAATCGATGGTAAAAGGTTCTGAAGAAAACTTCGAGGTACTATACAATTAAGTTTATTTAATTTTATCAAAACTAAAATCTAACATTCACAAGTTAAGGAAAGGTGTTCACGGAAAAAATTATCTTAGTTACAAGTGTTTGGCCAAGACCTTCATTTGGCAATTTCCTGCCAAGACATTACTAAGACCTTAAGTACCTTAAAATAATTGTGTTAGGTACCGCCTTAACATCTGGTAGTAATATTACATTGGAATTAGTATTGCCAAGACATAAATAAACATTTAAGTGATAACTAGGTGGAATTGTTACCGCCTTATCCACAGGTAACTAGATTACATGGAATCTTGTGAAAATTACATTAAATAAAAAAAACTTTAAAAGTAACAAAACTTGTAAACAAACAAGGGAAATAATTTTCTAAATAAAATCTAGTTCAGGGGAGCCGTAGATCCTACAAACAATAAATTTTTGTCGAACATACTCTTAAACCAAATCGTCTGGTACACCATTCAGTTCTACCAGGAAAGAAAAAATATTACAGAGCATTAAATTTTACAGTTTGGGTTATTCGGTGAAACAGGAAGAAGAATTTAACCTTGAATACTAATAGGACACATAACTAAGTGTCCAGAAAACAATACCGTCCTAGGTATCTCCATTGTGTGTGGATAAAAGTAAAAAAATTCCAACACCTACTTGAATTTTTTTTTCCAATAACCACCACGGAAATGACCCGCCGTCCGCTGCCCCCTTCAAGGTCAGCGATCCACGACCGCGCAGACAAGGAACTGCAACTGCGTACACCACGCGGCGATCAAATCTCTGCCAGCAGGTAAATCTCGGAAACAAGAAGATCTTGACAAACACGAAGATCTTGTAAAAACAAAACACCCATGATCTGACGATTTCAGAACTCCCACCAACCCGACGAAAAAATTCCTTTTCTAAATTGTCCGAAAATAATCTTCCTAATATATCAAAAACACTACTCCTGTTGGCACCTCCGCCATTTTCATTCGCCGTTGAACGCCATCAAATAAAGAAACAACCAACACGACTATTCTGCTACAGCTCCGGCCGAAAAATGAACGAGAAACTCTCGGGCAACGCAGCAGTCGCGCGATTATCTC
The DNA here is from genome assembly GCA_934047225.1 of Ypsolopha sequella. Taxonomy (NCBI): domain Eukaryota; kingdom Metazoa; phylum Arthropoda; class Insecta; order Lepidoptera; family Ypsolophidae; genus Ypsolopha; species Ypsolopha sequella. Next base: position 11,335,636 of record OW203991.1, read on the forward strand.
CATGTCTATAAAAGAGGGTAAAACGCAATTTCCATCAAGCCAAACTTCGCCGCGTAACTTTTTGTGATAAACAACCCTACAAAAGGAGACGGTCAATTCCCCATAAGCAAAATGCCTTAAGAGTGTACACAAAGATATTGTGGCCTATATTAAAGACCACATTCAAAATAACACGGTTTGACTATCCATTTAAAACGGACACATTTTAATTACTTTTTCTGATAAGTATCGTTTTTATTTTGAGGTTATTTTCGTATGTCATTGCGAAAATAAACATAAGCGCGTTTGGAACGTTTATAGTTGTAACAATACATTTCATGATGATTCTAATGTATTAAAAAGGGCCATGCTCGAAATGTCTGCGTTTTACAGTCCATTAAACTCAAGACTTAATTAGTTGCAGTAAAATGACATTACGAAAAATGGATGCGCTGTGCAAGTAAGCGAGAAAAACCATTTTCGTCACTTTTCCGCACTGTCATTTTACTGTAAAAGTCGGAGTTTAGACAAACTTATTACCCTTGTGTGGATTAGTGAGCGTGAAGGGTAAATCGTTACCTATAATGAAAAAAAAAAAAAAAACGGTATTTTTCCACAATTATTTATTTTTAGTCATCCTCTAAAACAATGAGATAATCGTCCAGGAATTGTGCAGGTGGTGCGATATGACCCTGATGCCTTGCCCAACTTAAGAACCATATTATGGTCATCACGTGGGCACAACAGCCCACGGTTCTGCGGCCGACGATGCAAGTGCAATAATATTGCGCGATAGCATCTCGCCCCTGTCTCTCTTGATCGACCAAAATGTACACGAAATATGTTTTACCCCTAACATGTCTGCTTTGGATTCGCCCACGTAACAACCATGTTGTGTCGGGCAAGACCATGTCAATTAATAATTGTCTGTCAACCTCTCTGCACACTTCCACAGTATATACACCGTTTCGCCTTGTATGTTCACCATAGTAAGAGCGGGCTTGTTTAATTTGATAAGTCCCAAGTGCTATTAAAATCAATTCGCTGTAAGCCATTACAGGAAACACAATATTATTATTAGCTACATTGATGCTCACAAATTGAGCCCGTCTTCTATTTAAATCGTTATCTAAAACAAAATGACCAAGGGTATTATCCATGTTCATTTTCTCCTCAATGATGGCAATAATTTGTTGAGCATCATCACGGTCCCTGATAACTGGATGAAAGCTGTTTGTTAAAGCTGCAGCTACTCTAAAATCTTCCATTAAATGTCTGGAGGCTTGGTTAAAAAACCTATGGCGGAATATTTTAAAATCTCTTTTTATTCTGCCGTTTACCACCTCCACTACCCATCTGCAGATGGTCACTTTACGCGATTCATTGGCGGCGGAGGTGGATAGCTGTCTTTCACCCCGTTGCAAGGACCGTGGAAAGTGGACGTCGTAATGGCATGCTTGCAACAGCGGTATAGCGTCCCTGAAGCCCCTATCCAGAATAAGGATATCTCCTGCCTGAAAATACTGCCGTAATGGTTTCGCAGGGTCCCGTAACTCGTCATTTAAAATGTCGGCATCGGATGTCGTTGCTGAATAGGGGCCCAGCACATCAATAATATAGCCATCGCTCGAAACTATCATGAACGGTTTAACAAGGTTCGTATACTTATGTAAGGAGTATGTGTCTTTTTGGTACAAGTAGTTACTACTTTTCTGGACAAATATATATGTGCCATCCATTATCACAACCGCTTTTCTGTCCTCTAAAGGGCTATCTGGATTACCAAACAAGGCATTTGGTATTAAAAGGTTCCTCTCTGCAACATGTTGCCTTGTTACATGGTTTAAACCCAAATGTAAGGGTACAAAATACTCAGTCATCAATTCTCTGGCTTTGGTGATCATAGCATTAAAAGATGACTTCGGGATATTTAGTAACGTGGCAAGTCTCTCATCTGAATCCCCTGTTCTTAATTTTACTAAATATGCAACAAGAGCTGTCAATTTATTTGGGAATTGAGGGATGTGCATTTCTATTTCCCGGAATTGGTTCTTAGTTCTCCCAAGCCAGTACCACACAATACAGTCTTCCATATCATAAATATTTTCAAAGTCTATGACTGTAATATTTTTCATAAGCGTGCAAAAATCTTGAATTTGTGCTGCTGTAAATGTCCGTATAATCGGTTCCGTCAGAATCAAGTCAGCCCATAGATTGGCGTTTAAGTGGAATAAGCAAATTCGACATCCCAGTGGAACATAATAATTTAAATCATTAAACAGTCTTTTTCTTAGAGCAATCGGGACTAATTTGAGCTCCCTCCGTATGCAATTCAAGAACATGCATCGTCCATGAGTAGAAGCTGCTCTTGAATAATCTGGCAGCGTTATAGACGTATTAAGCGCTGGCACTGGGTCTGGTTGCTGCTCTCTCTGCACTGCGCGCCCTGCCCTCATCCAGCAAGGATGGCAAATGCGGTCTTCTTCTTGGATCTACAAAAAAAGCAGTATTTATAGATATGTTCAAATTCAATTACATTTTGGGCAGAATTTATTAAGCACTCTTATTTTATCTACTTCTTATTCAATTGGAAACTTATTTCAAACTGAGAAGTTGTTATTGTGAATTATTAATTGCCTATGATGAATACAGCTTTTTATATTAAAGCTTACATTTATTCATGAAACTAGTATTTTGGTATTTTTTATTGGATATATCTGGGCATTGTAAAATAAAAGAAGCAGGTTGAGTTAGAGATATAACTGTAAATTATTTAAGTGGATACTTCTCAAGGCGCCTGTTTACTCAATCAAATAGATGTCTTAAGTCGCCTCTGCTCAATTAAGGAGGAAAGGATTAATCGTGACCATAGTGATCATAGACTTAGAATCCCTGAAAGAACTCCCCTTCAGGGTTCTTTTATTGTCAAGCACTTAATACGAAAATGCCTTGATCTACGGAATTCTTTCGTGAAGTCGATCATGCAAGTGACGTATTCTGAATATGAATATACGAGATGCAAACATAGGAGTATCCAATTCAAAACCATCTTGTTACAGTGAAAATAGTTTGCCTGTTTCATTTATAATATACTAGTGTACAAATCTCGATTTTCTACAATTCATGCAGACAAGGTATGCTTTGACTTTGGTCACCTGGTGTTAGAGCAATGTAGGTAATTATTCAATTTAATTAACTTACAGAAACTGCATTTAGTTATGTAATGCCTTTTAAATCACATTACTCTGAAGATAATGCCTTTTAAATCACATTACTCTGAAGATAGTTAAACATATTCAATGATTTCTTTGCCCATAACTAAATAAACATAGCAATAAAAATAAAAATGCTCACCTGCCGTGGTGCAACCCATCCCTGTACTATTCTTAAAATACTTTCCGGGTGTAAGTTGTGGGTTCGCATGTTATCCAAAATAATACCGCAGCCTAAACAAATGCGTCTATTAGGCGCAGGAACTGGTTGTTGTTGTGCTGTAGCTTCTTGGGGCATGTCAACAGCCACATGTTGATCATCGACAGGTACATGTTGTTCATCGACGGCTACATGTTGTTCATCAACAGCTACATGTTGTTCATCGGAAACCACACGTTGTTCATCATGTGTAACGAAACATGTATGGCATATGAAATTGGTTTCAGTAACCTGTAAAAAGATTTTTCTTATTATTAGGCTGAAGAAATATGAACCAAAGCTCACATACATTTTCTATTGGTATATTGGTATCATTTGGTATCATGATATCTTTGTAGTATTGCCTGTGAATATTAGACTACACTGACAAAGCACTTACTTGACAGTAGCACTTATTTGACAGTTGATTCATGACAGCTTTACTCCATGTACGAGTATGTTAATTGTAGCTCTGCTACACAATCTTAAATGTTAATATATTATTTGTAACTCACCACCCTTGGTGCGATAAGATTTTGAATTTCTCCAAGTAGTGGCACGTTATGCAACATATGTCTTCGGGCTCTAGTCAAATTCAAGCCACAATTTATGCAATGAATTTGAGGAGACCTTGAAGAAGATGGTTCAGCATAGTGTCTGGCAGCCCGCTCAGCACTTTGCCAACATGGATGGCAAACCAAATGTGATGCTCTAATCTTTAAATAAGTAAACAAGCGTTATTAATTCAATAGCACACTATTACCTTTATTTTTCTGTAAGGTCTGGTGCAATGGATGAGGATCTAATGAGAGTATATTGTGCATCTTACCTGTCTTGGAAGAAGCCTTTCTGTAATTATGTTGCGAATATTGCGATGGTGGTCTGTATCCATTCTTAACTCTAGTATCGGGTGCGAACGGGCTCCAAACAAAGAATGATTGCATAAGACACAAGCATGTGGATTTATTGCAGGATTACTATTCCCTCTGATCTCATTGACTGCAGTTTCACATCTTGTGCAAATTAGATCATGGCTCGCAACCTGCAATTAATTTGTAGAGATATTTAGATAGTATAAAAAGGTTGCATATACCTATGGGATGCCTTGCTCTGCTTGGCTCTGTCTTGTATCATAACATTGAAGCCTAACCTAACCTAGTTTTTTAATAAATATTTTGACCTCATACATTATCCTTCTAATGCCTACAGTCCTACAAAAAGGCCTACATCTGACTTGGGGTTAAAGCCCAGGATTTTAAAAAAAATGCACTCTCATCCCAACACCCTTTTAAAAGGACTTCAAGTTTTTACATATTTAGCATATTTGGTACTTATAAAGGGAACCTATGTCATAGGAGACAAAACGCTTTTGGTGTTAATCCCAAGTCAGCGAAGGCTTTTTGCAAGACTCATGGGTATGAATGAATAAAACACTTGTACTGTTTCATTATGTTGTGAAACAGTACAAGTGTTTTATTCATTCATGATGATGTTTCACCAAGAGCCGACAATCGCAAGTATTAACCCATGGATATGATCTTGAAAAACTTCTGTGCGTTAGGTTATATATGTATATATTATATACTTTCACACTTTTTTGTATCCATGAAAATGTTAATATATAAATGTTTAAAAATGGGGGAGACCACCCTCCTAACTATTTCAACCCACAGCCACACCAAATTCCACCAGCCGATATGATATCTAATACCAACCCGTACGCAGTCTCACAGTATGCCAATTATTGCGTTTTACAGCTGTCCATCACTGTAGAGATGAAGTTCTCATCCCACAACAGGGATGAATGTGTATAACCACATAAACATATGATGAAGATTTTGTAGCTCTACGTCTGTCTGCATTGCATGAGAATTTAGAAAAGGAGAGTTATCAATTAAATAGTTTAATGATTTTTCATTCCATCCTGAAGAAAATGGTAGGTAGTTAAGTGGAGTAAATTCTTGCGCACACGAATTTTTTTTGTACAGTGTCGTGCTCTATAAATTGAAGTTCGATCTCTGTTTGCATCTGAATGAAATAAGGTTTTGGAAGATAACTTACCAATCGTGGGGCAGTCCATCGTTGTATCAATAATAAGAGCGCTTCATTGTTTAGAACCACTGTAGCATTATGTACACCGCAGTTAACACAATTATTATCGGGTTCCATAGTCCAGAGTTCACAGCCAGTTTGAGTCATATTCAGCGGGTTCAGTCCGTTATACAAAAGCCAGGTCAGTCGTAATGTAATCGAAATCAAAGTCCAGAAGAAAAGCATGGGTCTTGAAATAAAAACGCAAACGAAAAACAGAAACAGCAATTTACAACAAACGAAAAGACGAATGTGATGTGAAATTGTGAAATGAAAAATGCGTCACGTTAGTGTTTCCAAAACATCGATAGTGTTCCAAAATATCGATAGTCTAGTAAAATCAATCGATAGTCTGCACTTTATTCATTGTTGCTTTTAATGACCACATCAGGCTATACACTTGCAGTACAACATAAGCCCCTACAGAGAAGAATATAAGATAGGTACAAAGTCCAATGTGTCTTACTTGATGCGGTCTCCACTGTACATTTACGTATTATCTACATCAATGCTGTGGTAGCATATTTAAAAATCATGTTCGTGAATAAAGTTCTTTTCAGAAAAGAAGTCCCGCGGATTAAGGAATTTTCGTATTTTGTCATTGATAATAAGTAGGTACTTTGAAGTTGATAAGTAATACAAAATACAAAAAATACAAATACAAAAAAAAAATGAGTAGGTAGGTATTTTTTTAATGAGGCCAGTGAAAAGTTTTTATTTTAAAGTGTCAGTTTGCAACGATAATTATTTAGGTTCCTATTTACTTGTTTAGTTGTTAGAAAAATAAATTAAACCAAGAAAAAAAAAACACGTTTTATTTGAGATAAGTACCTACCTAGAACACTACCGCTATAACCTTTTTTTTTAACAATCGATACTATCGGAATCTCAAACAATCGATGTTTGACAACACTACGTCACGTCAAGATAATTCAATTTTTTTCGTGCTGCGTTCAAAGACTATGCATATTTTGGTGCGCTCATAGTATATTTGTGTGCTTATTTTGAAACGCAGCATTTGTCATGGCTGATTTTTGACTCAATAGAAAACAGCATTTTTTAAATAAGTTATCTTCTAATCTGTGTCCGTGGTAATATGAAAGTGAAACTATCTACGAATAAATCTAATAAGAATTATCGTACAAACCAATTTCATGTACGCGGTTAAGGCCGATCCTGGCCATCTCCTTTGCAATGCTACAAGTGTTTAGCGGAATATTGCAAATTATTAATATATCCACAAATCTATCGTTCAGTCACTTCAGTCAGAAACGAGGGAGTGAGAGGAGACTCGCTGACTCGCCAAGACACGCAAGTTCACATCCTTCCTACATTGTGTGTTACTAATCGCAGCCGCGCCACCCTCGCACCGAACACACCTAATTTTTTGTCAAATATCCCTTTTTTAGGCCGGCCCATAGCCTTCTGCCTTGAAACAATGGTCCCGTGTTTTATTCGATATTTTTGTCAAAAATCCTTTCTTTTCTTTCCTTAGGACCCAAAAGTCCAGCTTTTTTAACGGGTAATTTCAGCTTTTTGATTTTTAAAGATGGCAACGCCAAACTAGCACGTATCGGCATTTGTATCGATTCGGCGCAACAAGACTTAACTTATTTGATAGGACTAAACTTAATTTGAGCGTTCTGTCTTTTTCTTTCTATATCGAAAAGACAAAGACAGAACGCTCAAAATAAGGTTAGTCCTGTCAAATAAGTTAAGTTGTGTTGCGCCGAATCGATACCATTATCTACTTTTGAATCTCAATAGCAGCATACAGCAGGTTATAGTTGCGCGGGAAAGCGGTGCATGAGCGAGGTAGGATAAGGCAGGTGCACGAGAATGATAACACATGCGATGTTTACCTCGCCGCCTCCGAGACCCATGAATACCTCCTTGATTTTGTACACTCGATGGAACGTTTGGAAGACATTTTTCATACTTCATGTTTGGTTGAGTTGGGAGGAGGAAGCTTGTTTTTGGTATCCGTACCCACAGAACATTTAAATCGTACCCCTATTATAAATGCGAAAGTGTGTTTGTTGATTTGTTGGTTTGTTGGTTTGTCCTTCTTTCACGCAGCGATGGAGCAACGGATCGACATGATTTTTATGAATAGAGATAGTTTATGGGCCGGAGAGTGACATAGGCTACCTTTTATCCCGGGAAACAGCAAACGAAATCAGAGCGGGTGAAGCTGCAGGCAAAAGCTAAATGCGAATAAATGTATAAGGAATGACATGCATGCAAGTTATTAGTATAATTGTATTTTTTTTAATTTCCAAAATAAATTAATTTGTAATTTGAAATCAAATTATCATGTTATTTTTTAAAAATTAAAATAAATAAATCTAAATCGATATTGTAACTGCTGTCTAAACTAAAATTTCTTCATTGCAAAGAAGTACTTTAAAGGATGGAACAAAAAGTAAGTAATTTTGAAAGGCTCGTTTTGTATACTTTCTTGATATCGTATTTGAGAACCAAAGTTTGATTTCTATCAGTCACTGAATCAAGACTTGGCAGTATGTTTACATTCAATAGCGGATTACTTAACAGACTTGCCATGCTAAAGGTAAGGCAATGATGTAGGAGTGAAATTGTGTTGACAATGATCGTATGAGGGACAATCGTACTGCTTATTCAATTTAGGAATTTCTCAAGACTAAGGAGCTTTTTAACGGGATTGGGAGACAATTGGAATAACGTCAAACGAAGGGTATTTTGTTGAACGATAGACCATGTTAAATCTTATAGAATTAAATGAGACTTGAGGATAATTCATAATTTATATAAAAACGGCTCGTAGTACTACTTAATAAAAGACCAACAAAACGATTTTTTTTTAATATAGGAAGAAGCCTAGTTTCTTCCAAAGAACCCTCAAAAATCTGGCGTTGTTGATGTTCTAGGCTCAGGTAGAGGGTTAAAGCCTTGTCACTTGTTTGACCGACCGGATTAGAACTCAATTCCCAAGGTCAAGAGTCCTAACATGTGTTATTTTTACAAATCCCCTTTACTCATTTCATTTAGACAACCCTAAGCTTATATTGTATGTATTTTTCATGTTCACAGATACAAAGCCGATGGGGCTTTAGTGAACTAGATTAGCAGCTCGAATTGTGTCGGTACAAATATCAACAGAAACAAAGTAAAAATAACGTTCATATCAGAGTGCATTGCAAAGTGGCTGTTACGACGATCGCTGCGTCACCGGAAATAATACTTTTTACACATGTTACATTTGATATTTAAAAGTTTTAAACGTCATTGTGTTAGATTTTTGTATTGCTCGTGTCTGTGTTCAAGTTCTAACCTTGACTTTTTTGAATTTTAAAACTTTGACCGTGTTACTACAAAACGGTGTTTAACTTTAGACAGTGTTTAAATCTGTTGTTGTCGCCTTTTCTTTCATATTGTAAAATAGTGTCAGCAACATATTTAAACACTGTCTAAAGTTAAACACTGTTTTGTAGTAACACTGTAAACTTTTTATCAGTTTTTTAAACCATTTTAAAGCATTTGAAAGGAATTTATTTACTCGTTGTAGGTTAGAGCTTTAAGGGTTTTAAAACATCACAATTACGGGACATGGGTACATAAATCTCATATATTTTTTTCGAAGTTTTGTAATATTCATATAGAAAGTTTAAAGCAATTCCAAAACGTCCATAAAGGCCGTTTTGCTTCTGAAGCCTCTTAAATACTTACATTAGAATCCAAGTTGGTAACTAAGAATCTTATGTAATACCCGTATGTAAAATTTACGCATACAAGCACGTATTGAGATGTATCATTTGGGAAACGTACAAAGACATATGTGGGCTTTCCAGTCATTTGATGTGATGTGAATGTACTTTAGATTAAACTCTATTGCTGCTAACACAATACAGTCTATAGAATATTACAGTAAATATGCCATCTTGAATTTTCAAACGCCTTATTGTTTATTTTCAAAAACGTCTTGTTTTATAATTATGAGCAAATGTGCCTTAGTTGTACACGTTAGAAGTTGAACAATTTAAACCATCTCAGCTTATATGTCAAGGAAATAGATGTCAAAAGTGTCAGATGTGTCAAAAGTTCAAAATGTGTCAATAGTGACAGCTGTGTCAAAAGTGAGATATGTTTAAAAATAACAGATGTGTCAAAAGTGCCAGATATGTCAAAAGTGACATCTAGATTTGTCAAAAATTACAGATATCAAAAGAGACAAAATATTAAAAGTGACAGATATCAAAAGTGACAAAATATTAAAAGTGACAGCTGTCAAACCTAAACCCTTTTTGGTTGATGGTTTATACCTGCAATTTGTGACAGTTTATGCCATCCAAAGACATCCCCTGATGAACCTCCTTGGAAATCATCAAAAAGCGGTACTAGCCCAACTTCCACCCACCTCTTTGCTTGTTTGTTTCTTTCAGATGCTACGATGCCTGAAATACTTACCTGTTATAGTACATTTCAAATACCATGGCCCGATTCCACTTGAAACTTAACAATGGGGCTCATAATGTTTGCCTTTTGTTATCTAATTTGGAGCACTTCAAATTGGCACGCGTCGGTGCAATCTGTATGTAACTAAATACCACACCGCAAAAGGGTCTGGCCAGGTATATTTTGTTATCACTAATCCTATTGTTAACACCTAATGACCGTCTTAAGTGGAATCGGGCCATGGTATTTGAAATGTACTATACTATATAATGTACCTGTACGAGTACACTGGTTTGTTCAGTTCAATATAATTCGTCTGGATTCCTTAGCACTGTCTACCGGTTGCTGCGGAGCCGTTGTCAACATAAAATAATGCATATTCATGCTTTCACGCCGCCGTTGCAGCGATACGAGCATTCGTCCTCTTCTAGTATACTTTTATCTTGGTCGAATCGTGGTTTTTGTTGTACTTTGAATAACTTACACAGTCACAGGCTAGAATGTTAGTTTTGATTAAGAGTTGGCTAATAGTCTCACGGCAAAAATATCGATTTTAACTTGTTCGTTAGATAGTCATTTTAAAATATAAAAATGGCCCCCAAATGTTTGAGGTGGTATAGTTAATGTCGGGCTCGACTGTACAGGAGGTACCACCGTCTTACTCGCAAACCCCCCCGGAGTTATTCGGGGGAGTGTAAGAGGACAGCTCTCGAACAGGCACAAAACCAGGTGGCCCACCATGCTGGGACCGATTGATGGCGTTATATCCATCCCCTTATATAAAACAAACTGGTGACCGACAGCAACGTTACTGGTGCGAAGTTTTCCACACCGCGCTGATCAGCCCGCCTCCCAGCGTGTGTGAGTATGGGCATTTCTTCTAGGAGGACCGCCAAGAGCGGCGAAATCCTAGAAAGGCCTAGGTCAGAGTAAATATAGGTATTTATAGAGTAGTGAATCTTAGTAAAACACTCTGCTTCAAACTCACGCACACAGATGCGTGCTCTACATGCCGTCTAAGCGACGACGTTCGGGGGAGTCTCCATACAAATCTTGGCGCGGCGGCGTGTAGAGCACGAGTCTGCATGTGTACGTTCGAATTTGAGCGTTGGTAAAAAGATTCACAACTCTATAAATACGACTCGTACTACACACACAACTCGTATATTTACTCTGCCTATGTCCAGCAGTGGACGAACTAGGCTGATGGATGGATGGAAGTGTTTTAAAGTAAAGCATTAGCTGCGGTTAATGAATGTACGAAATGGCTATTGCCCAATTTTTCCAGAATTAATACCGTTAAGGCGATATGTAAAAGTTTTAGCGTCCCTGTTACCCTATATGCGAAAAAACCCTCAGTGCGAGGGACGGATTCGTGGAAAAGTAGCACAAAGTCGGTTTTTATTGATATAAAATGTACTAAAGTTGCTATCAAAATTTCGTTTAACCAGGTCCTAGATATCGTTAAAACCCATCTAATAAAATATAATTGCAGTCCATAATGTCATTCTAAATTGTCAAACCAGGAGAATTGGTGCCGAAAAAGACCTCACTTCAATAAATATTTCTATCGAGCCAAATTTCTCCAATCGCGTTTCTGTTTTAACAGATCCCTAGAAAAAAAATCCAAAAATAATATATATTTTTTTGAATACATTATTTACTGAAGTAGATATGCACGTTCTTAAAGTGTCGATTTTTTTTTCGTAGCGCCTTAATTTATGTGTTCAATCAGTAGTAGTCGCTGACTTAAACTAAACCTAAATTTTTGCACGAAGGACTGACAGTTCATGATAGTGGAAATCACACTTGTAACTCCTATGGGGCATGGGCCATTTCATATTGACGCGAACTTTTTAATATTGCAATTTCCACTGTCAGGAACTGACAGTTTCCTTCTTTATGCAAAAAAATACAATTGGTTGGGGAAAAAGTCTTTTCGTATTTTGTATGTAGGTATATATGAACTTATAACAAAATATCTTTGCCTGTACTATTTGTATCTGGCTGGTTTTGATGACATTAAAAAGGTTACATTTCAAAAAGGAAACAAATTAGAAAAATGTTGTTTCCAGCTTACTATTTTTCATTTGTTTTTCTTTCTGTCAAAAATGAGTGAATCTAATGAAGAAATCCGATAGATTTTAAAATTTAATCACAAAAAAACGAAAAAATACAAAAAAAAAACGCAAAAAAATATTGCGACGTTTATGGATCTAATGAAGTGTCAGTAAAGTAGCACAAAGTTGGTTTAAGCGTTTTCAATCCGGGAATTTTGATGTCAAAGATGTACCTCGCTCTGGTCGCCCTGTTACGCCATTTTTGAAAAAGTGTAGCAAGATCGGCATATCAGTAGTTACGACATAGCTGAAGACCACAAAACAGTTTTGACCCATTTGAAAAAAGCTGGGTACACAAAAAAGGTCGATATTTGGGTCCCACACGAGCTCACTGAAAGAAACCTAATGAACCGTGTACTCATTTGTGATTCTTTATTGAGACGTAATGAAACCGAACCGTTTTTGAAGAGATTGATAACTGGTGATGAAAAGTGGATCACATACGACAAGAACGTGGGAAAAAGGTCGTGGTAAACGGTCGGTCAGGCTTCAATGACTGTGGCAAAACCCGGGTTAACTCGCAATAAGGTGATGCTGTATGTATGGTGGGATTGGAAGGGCATTGTTCATTATGAGCTTTTAGCGCCAGGCAGAACTATCGATTCGGATCTCTACTGTCAACAACTGATGAGATTAAAGCAAGAAGTTGAGGAAAGCGGCCGGAATTGATCAACTTTCGCCACTCAGCAAAAATCAAGAGAGTTTGACTGGGAGATGCCAATGCATCCGCCGTATAGCCCTGACCTTGCACCTTCAGATTTTCACCTGTTTCTGTCTCTTCAGAATTCTTTAGGCAATGTCAGGTTAACATCAAGAGAGGACTGCCAAAACTACTTGTCGGTTTTTCCAAAGAATCATCATCCATCAGAAGTCCTAAAATTTCTACAGCAACGGGATCACGTCACTACCTCACTACCTACAAGATGGCAAAAAGTCATCGAACAAAATGGCTTATATATACTATAGTTAAATGTAAATAAACTTTGAAAAAAAAATGTCTTAAGTTTTCATATAAAATGCGAAGTAACTTTTCCCCCAACCTAAACTATAATATCTAACTATAATCGTCACGACATGAAGTTCCGAATGTTATTTATAGAAACAAAGATAAACAAGGTGTAACAGAAAGGTGTAATCATATTTGAACAGCTTCGAAGCAAATCGGAAAAAAAAATTACTCGCTTCATAGGAAAATGCAAAGCCGCTCGGCCGAAATGTATGGAAGGGCAGATCCTTTTTTGAGATTTCAGAGTTGACTCCATAATAAAAGTTGTTCTATACCATTGAATGAATAAGCTCTTCAAATATGGTTATACCTTTCTGTTCCACGTTGTATAATTATAATTATTGCAGTACATTATAATATCTATCTAATGCCACATGTCCTTGACGGTACGATTGTACGACAATTGTTTGTCAATTCTCATTTAACAGTATTTAGTACAGAAGCAATAAATTTGCGGGCACGTAAATCTAACTAACATTATAGAAAATCCTTACCAGTAATAAAATCGATTTTGATTTGTTTATTTTGTTACAAGGCGTGTAATAATATCTAACATAACAACAGCCCTTGCAATAGACTCTCATTAACGAGTCCGCTCTAATTACTCGTTTTAGGGTTCCGCGATCGACGTTCAAAAGTGACTGTGGAAACAGATACAATGTACGATCCTACGTATACGACTTTCATTTGTTAATAGAAATTATGATCGTAGCAGATGGAAATCTGTAGGCTATGCCTACCTATCTGAGAGACAGCCGTGAGTATATGTTTGTATGTAGAAATTATATACTTTAAACTTTCCGTTTACGACCATCAAGGAAATATCTAATCTAATACGGACAAAACAGGGTTACAAGTTGTCTTAGATACGTACAGACGCCAGCAGTTCAAGCTCCCGATTTGTGAACGATTGTAACAGCTATGACGCCGCAATAAGAACCGCTAGTAGGTGACCTGTCATGCTGGTGTCCGTACAATACTTAGGTTTTAAATAAACTTAGGCGAGTTTTTTAAGAAAGGAAGAAAGATTAGTGTTTTGATTTAATTATTATGTACCATTATATCATAATATTTACGAATCATTCAATTTGTTAGTAAATAAATAAATGTAGAGAGGATGAATAAAGAGTACAGTGACGAAAGAAATGTGTGGTGCAAGTGAAAGGTAAAGCTCGACCGCGCCTTAGATTCTGTTTCTACATAGAAACATATACTCCCGCCTGTCTCTCAGATAGGTAGGCATAGGCTACAGATTTCCATCTGCTACGATCATAATTTCTATTAACAAATGAAAGTCGTATTCGTTTCATCATACATTGTATCTGTTCTAGGGCCTAGAATAATAATATTTTACCTATAATTTTAATCGTATATATATTGCTACATAAATTAAATAAACATTTAATCTAAGTAGTTCATGTACATTTATCATTTTATTACATATATTTTTATAAGATTAAAATTTGACTTGTGAAACGTGTATTATATATACCTACTTTGCAAAATAAACTTTTTGAATTTTGAATTTGAATTTTGAATTTTGAAGGTAGTATGCAGACCAAATTGGCGACATAAAGCAAACGGGCAAAGTTAAAAGTACCCCGCGGAATAGCAGCGCTTGTATGACTACATTGATGGATGTGGAAGAAGCAAAAGAAGTGTGTCAGGATAGTAGCACATGGAAATCTGTAGTCTCTGCCTACCATTCAGGGAGAAAGGCTTGAGTATATGTATGTATTTTCGGCTTTTCAGCGACAAAAATCCAGCTAGTACATAATATATTATGTTTAAATAAAAACAAAGGAGTGAATGGAAAACAATCGTACTGTCAGGAACCATTTGATAACATAGAGTAAGGTAGGTACTTATTCAGTTTTAAAAAGCACAATTTCATTCAACACACCTGCGCGGTCCATGATTAATTATTCTGTCTTTCCTAATTGTTTTTTTCTTTCAAACCTTTTCCTTTGTCTCCTAATGATCCTGATGATGCAACTTTAAAGCGAATCGAAACATCCGATTTAGTGATGGACCTCCGTGGACAATGAAATTTTAGTTTGATTGACGCTCTACGGCTCTACCAACGAACTAAAATTTTATGGAAATCTATCTCAGTACATCCCTTCCTAGGATTATGGCCCCACGACACGGTTGTTGTGTGTGATTTTGAGTATACTACACGTACAACCCGGTCACATTATCTCGAGACCTGGCGTCGATGACGTCACGTCGCGTCGGCGCTCAGATACAGAGCGCGGGGAGGTGAAAGGAGAACGGGGCGGGTGGTTCGGCATTCCAGCGAGGTCTCGAGATAATGTGACCGGGTTGTACTTAGCTCAATACGATAATCGCAATATGATTGGCCAGTGGTTATCAAGCCATTCCGATTCCAGCCAATCATAGACTTGAGTCGGACCGAAAAGAATGGACTTAAATATTTCATACTACGGAATTTAAAAGCAATAATCTTGCCATGACGCCACTTATATAGGAAACATATTATAACAGTGAAATTTAATTTGATTTTGTAAATGAAAACTGGCGATAGACTCGTTGAAAACGAACATCTCTGGAATGGCATAAAAGCTATCAGCTGTTCCATCAATACAAAAATACAGTTCGAGCATGTTTATTGGGAGTGTTTTTATTTCAAATCCTTAATTTGAGTGGGATCATAAAGTGGATTAAATAAAGTGGGATCATGATATCTATCTCAATTAGGACTGATAAAGTGCGAACCTAAAAGAAGTCAGCAAAAGTGTTATTTCGGTACCATCGTTTAGTATATAATTATTTTAATCTTTTTAGTCAATGACTGCAGTTACATTTGATGTCGGTTACTATTTTTCTACTAAAAGTTTATTTTATTTTCAATAATCATAATATTAATCATAATCATTATAATCATGTCAATCACAACGAGGTGGATCAACAGGAAAACTAAAAGTAAAACGAAATGTCAGGTAGAACCAATAAATATTTTGATCCAACTTGTGTCACTTTGGTAATTGACAGAAATCCTTAGGAAACCTATGAACTGCATGTAAAAAGAAGTTCTTGGAATCGAATTCATCTATAAAACCTTAAAAAAACCAATTTGATACATATGAGCAATTAAAATTTATAATCAGAATCGCTTCTGTTTTGTTATAAAACCTCATTGGTTTGTACATATACAATCTAAATATATGTAGGTCCATTATTCTCGGTCATTGACTGTCATGATGTGGACGATGAAAATCACCACATAGTTAGACTCTATCGTAGTCTTTATGTTATTGTATTAAAGACGAAAATGTAAAAAGCACTATACGTGGTTATGTGTCAATCGTTTATAAGGTTATTTTGTTTTTAGAGTTTTTGGTTTTAAATTTATGAAAATTTCGAATACTTACGCATTAAAACTGATGCCATGACTCTTGCAGTGTTTGCTCGAGTTGCTTATGCACCACTTCACGGTGCAACCCGGCATTTTGTTCCTGCTTCTTAAATCATTTTACACATATTACAGATAAATATAAGCCCTGCCCACCTGAGTACATAAATGGTGGCGTCAATTTTTAAGCGAGTTTACGCTTCCATAAAATGTTAGTTCGTTGGGCTCTACACGCTGAATAGAATAACTCCCTTCCATAGCTTCCTCCATGAATTACTTGTACACGTCAATTAAAGCGCTTCTTTTCCGCGTCGTCCATAAATGACTCCTATCGGTAAAGTTATATCTCTTAGGTATGTTTAAAAATTAATCGGAGTAGTCGAAGATTATTTTTTCCCAGGATTTCTGTAATTATTCGCTTATCAAAACTTACGCAAAGTGGCGAATGTTTTTATAGTTTTCCATTTTCGTTTTATAGATACATCCATCGCTTTAGATATTCTAATTATTATGAGAGTGAATTACAAAATACAAAATATCAATTAGAAACAAATTTTAATTAAAAAAATATATAAAAAAGAATCTCGAACTAGGACTCAAACCTGTGACCTCTTGTTTTCATGAGAAGTGACCTACCGACTGCGCTACCGAGGTACAGGCCGCGGCATGTAAGTCTAGCGGTGAACGAAACGCGGAGGGGATAGCTGCGCATGGGTACAGACTAAGTGCGACTGGGGAGCCTATCAGCGCTTACGTATGATACGTACGCCCACCCCGCGCCCCGCTTCCACCGCCACGTCACCTTTTTTGACTTCTGCGCATTTACTGTCACCGCTAGACTTACGTGCCGCGGCCTGTATTCATCTTAGGCATCGAAATATTTCGATGATCTTAGGCCGTTGAATTTTTCCACTTTTTCTGAACACCGAATTTTCTAACTACTTGACTACTAACAAAAGAGGTTATATTTTTTTCCCAGTAAGTACCTACGAGTCTACGACTAAAAATATCGCCGAAGCAATTCTAATTACTTAATTAATGACTTTCACGCATTACACACACACTTTTATAGATATCTATCGCTGCCGAAATGCGACCGACCCATTGCGCCTTATATACCTAAGTTTTACTGCAAAAGATCCCTGGAATGTGCTATCTAAATCTTGTCGTAACGTAATGGACTGGCTGAAATTTACTATCGCTATTTAGTTTTACTAGCTTTCCTTACTGTCGTACAGTTGTTACGACTAGGGTTTCAGAACATTAACATTAGTACTTTCAAGGAAAGGGGTGTAAGGAGGCAGGCGCTAAATAACGAGTCTTTCAAAATTTCAACCTCACCTGCTTGCGGTGTACCCCGCAGACTAGTGGACGCGGCTCTGCCGACCAACTTTTGACATAGAGCCAACAATACGATGTGACGACGAGTGTAGCCGGCCACACGCTCGCGCTACGCGCACGCACCAGTGTTGCCACCTTAGCCCTTTTCGGGCTAGATCTAGCACTTTTTACTGTAGTTGAACTCGTTTTTTGATGATTTAGCCTGAAAAGAGCAATCTAGCCCTTTTCGTTATGTGTATATTCTGTGAACCTAATTAAAACTAAAACCAGAAACAAAATGGGGCTAAAAACAATGATATCCATACTACGTATACGATGGGGTTTAAAACGACACAGAGAGTGTTGCTGTTCACACAAGGTGTCAACTGAAATAATAAAAAACCGTAGGATTAATTTAAAATGTTCGTTCAAATCCGCAAAAAACGCAGATGTCTGCTTCAGCAGGTACGATTTTTAACAATTCAATAACTTAGTTTTAATTACTCTGTTGCATTATCTGAAATTACTTACTACATTTCAAATAAACAATTTTTAGCACTTATGATGGCAAAATTTGCTAAATCTAGCTCTTTCTAGTTTGTCCAACTGCTCTTTTTCAAAAACCAAGGTGGCAACACTGGCACGCACGCAGTACGCATCGAGCGCTCTTGAGAGAAGCACGTACGGTTGATTTTTGCAGGTATGCCCCGCATGTATTGCGTGCGGCGCATGGTGACGATGGGAGGAGTGAGGCGAGTGGATTGCTGCGTCGTCACAGTCATTAGGTCACGGTAATCGGCGCAAAATGTTGCACGTTGCAAAAAGTGACCTTGTGGAAACTACTGTCGACGATTTGACCCAGTTTTGTTAACATCATTATTATAAGAATTACAATTGTAGAAATATCAACAATATAGATTAAAATAAGAAAATGAAAATAAGTAGTCATTAATAGAATGAAACAACTCCTCAAGAGTTACCTAAATACTTAAATTATTGAACATATTTTATATTTAAATTATATAAATTATTGGTATTAAAATTGGTATCTAAATAATATAAAACATATCTTCATAAACAAAAAAAAAATAAGGGAAGGAGAACAGCTCTAATTATAACAGCTATAACCTATATTAAATGGTATTAATATAAAAAAAGATCTGATAGTGTGAAAAATTCAGAAAAGGAAACATTATATAAAAAAAAATTAAATTAAATACGCCTGTAACAGGACCTTGTTGTTGTTTGGAAAATGTTGTTTTGGTTGTAATTTTCACCACATATAAAGGGCTTATTTATATATCTATATAGTATAAAAAACCATATACGTACCTTATTTAATACGCATGATATTTATGCTTTTACTAAGGCCTCGGTCTCGCAGCACAGTCGTAGGGGCATCGCACGACGGAAGTCCAGCAGCGGATGTGCTGTGCCTCGGCGGCGGGAATCTCGTAGCGGGCGTCATTTTGGCATCGTAGCAACATCGTAGTGGTACGTAGAGGCATAGTCGTAGCGCAGTCTCGTAGCGGATGTCTTATAGCTCAGCGGGAATCTCGTAGCGGACGTCATGTTGGCATCGTAGCAACATCGTAGTGGTACGTAGAGGCATAGTCGTAGCGCAGTCTCGTAGCAGATGTCTTATGGCTCAGCGGGAGTCTCGTAGCGGGCGTCATGTTGGCATCGTAGCAACATCGTAGTGGTACGTAGGGTCATCGTCGTAGCGCATTCTCGTAGCGGATGTCTTATAGCTCAGCGGGAATCTCGTAGCGGGCGTCTAGTTGGCATCGTAGCAACATCGTAGTGGTAAGTAGGGTCATCGTCGTAGCGCATTCTCGTAGCGGATGTCTTATAGCTCAGCGGAAGTCTCGTAGCGGGCGTCATGTTGGCATCGTAGCAACATCGTAGTGGTACGTAGAGGCATAGTCGTAGCGCAGTCTCGTAGCAGATGTCTTATGGCTCAGCGGGAGTCTCGTAGCGGGCGTCATGTTGGCATCGTAGCAACATCGTAGTGGTACGTAGGGTCATCGTCGTAGCGCAGTCTCGTAGCGGATGTCTTATAGCTCAGCGGGAGTCTCGTAGCGGGTGTCGTGCGATGACGATGAGTGGACCATAACCCTGGACACCTCTTCTGGCCGGGCTATACCCTGGACTCTATGAACCTTCCATGATTCCTGTCTCGTTGCGTGTGCTGATTAGTAGTGTTTCTCAGAATAAATATCAGGAACGACGTGTTGTTGCTTTAGACATAGCAGGTGGTCTTCGGTCTTCAGTCTTAAAGTATTTAGATTTGAGTTCGCAGGGTCGCCATATAAAAAGATGGGATTTGGTTAGGATAAACTCATTGTAAAGTCAGTAATAGGTCTGAATTAGATATGTCTTAGTTCTATCTTAGATCTATCTTAGCTCTAACCTTATTCATCTAAAACACTTATATTTATACATCATTCATGTCACCTGACCTATATTCACACATACACAAGTAGATGTGTGTGCAGTACATCACAATACCTATATTTTAGACATGTCTGTTGAGGTTGTTGTGTGCCGTTATTAACCCTACTATCATGTAAAAGTTAGTTCTAGTAGCAGCTTTTACGAAGTGGCTAGTTGCCGGATTCCTGTCTTTTTCCAGGGAAAAATCAAGCACGTAAAAACTTTATAATAAATGGAAAAAGTTAAATGAAAATCTTATTATGCATAGGTTATAATACTAAATCTTATAATAAATAAGCAAAACAGTCAGTTAATTAAAATTATATGCATTTTAATTAACTTTATGTTCAACTGTTGAATTTGGAGTCTTATTAATAATTTATAATTCTGAATGACCTTACATAAAATATACCTGAATTGGGAACAGAAGCTTGTGTTTGACGTGGTAATGCAAATGCTTCGAAGCTACTTGTCTTCGACATGGTAATGAAAATGCTACAAAGCGACGTGTGTTTTACGTGGTAATGCAATTGATTTGAAGCTACGTGTGTCTGAAGTGGTAATGTAAATGTTATGAAGCAACGTGTGTTTTGACGTGGATATGAAAATGCTACGACGCTACATGTGTTTCACATGGTAATATAAATATTATGTAGCTACGTGTATTTGATGTGGTGATGCAAATGCTACGAAGCTACGTGTGTTTGAAATGGTAATTCAAATGCTACAAAGTTATGTGTGTTTTACGTGGTGATGCAAATGCTACGAAGCTACGTGAGTTTGACGTGGTAATATAAATGTTATGAAGCTACGTGTATTTGACACGTTCATGCAAATGCTACGAAGCTACGTGTGTTTTACGTGATGATGTAAATGCTACAAAGCTACGTGTGTTTGACGTGGTAATATAAAAGTTATGAAGCTACGTGTGTTTGACATGGTCATGCAAATGCTACAAAGCAACGAGTTTGCTACGAGATAATTATTGCTACGAGGTTACACGTTTGTTACAACTATTTGTACAGAACTTGTACGTCAATACGACGCTACATTTGTTGGTAATTGTATCATCCCTTAAGTGCATGAAATTTTATTTTTGTATCAAATTGAAAACAGTGATAGAAAAATACAAAAAAATATTTAAAAAATTATGAAAAAGATATTTCTTGATTGAAAGGGAGTTTTTACAAGTAAAAACAAGAAAAAAAAAAACAAATTTAATTTGATATACAATTTTATTTTAGTATTTTTTCTTTTTTATTGGGCACTTGTAAAGTTGAACTCTTTGTGACTTTAATATCAAAAAACTATAAAAATATATGCAAGCAGAATATTTATTAGATTTTTTTTCCAAAAGCTCTCTTTGGCGATTTTCCCGCCAAAATGCAAGAAAACACAAAAAAAATAAGAGAAAATAAATGAATGAATTTTAAATTTAAAATAAATTTAAAGTGGTTGTCAAACATATTTTTAGCTCATACAATCATATAATTATAATTTTCAACATAAAATTATGTAAATAATAAATAAAAATTCCTTTGTGCCATTTTCGACCCGAGATGCATTTAAGGGTTAAAATAAACAGTATGTTCGGTTTTATGCTGATGCACCGAACACGTGATATGCAAGCGGCACGCGACGAGTTAACTAATTCTTAATTTGAACAAAACAGTGCATCAATCGGTGCCGTCGCGACCGGGTGCATTCACATAACATTTCTCAACATTTAAACTAATTAGAATAACATTGCATAAAAGATTAAATAAAACTTCTTTAATAATAATCTGGACTTTTAAATAACATTTACAACAGACATTTAATCCGTTCCCGTTACATTGGTCCTTCGAACCTTTGGGACCTCTCGCGCGGTGTATAAAGAACAGTACAAAACGTGTGAGGTGTCAATGAACTAGTGAAACATTTGGTGAAACGGATCGCAGTGTCAACAACAAGGATTGCAGGAGGTGCGCATTGACGGCTTTCTACAATCAACAGCGGTAACATTAAAGGAGAATCTCAAGTAAGATCGATCCTTTTATACATTAACATTAAATACCTACACTTCTCGCATCATGTCGCTGGAAGAACAGTATGATCGCTTGGAAGAGCTTAGCAGATATTGGGAAAACTTCAAAAAGGACAGTCAGGAGAGGAAAAGTAGGCAGGATTATTATAAAAATCAATGGAGTAAGGTGGAAGCCTTGTGGAGTACGATCCAGTTCAACCATGATCGACTGCTTATGGATCTTAGTCAATCCGATACGTATTTTACAAACAAAAATTACGAAAAGGCTAGGGAGATTTTGGCGCATTACACCAGTGCCATAAAACAAGGAGGAACCAAATTATTAGGATCCAAAGGAGAGTTGGAGAGAGGAAACGGAGTGAAAGAAGCTGGAGATAATCAACCCCATCAACAACCCTTACAAAAACAGCAGGGAATCCACAGCAAATTGGACGAGAATAGACGTCAGCAACAGGCCAATTTTAAGGCATTTACAAGAACAGTGAAGAACATTAGTGTAGAGGAAATGACGGAGAAATGGGAGTTTGAGGATGCGTTAAAAACGCTGGAGAATCGTTGGTCTGTAGTGGATAAATTACATTGGCAAATTGAGAGTGAGTTGAATGAAGAAGGAGAAGACTCCGTTTATAACACTTTATTCAACCAGTATGAAAAACAATTTAATAATCTGAAAAGGGACATCAATAAAAAAATGTGGTCAGCTTCTTACAAGGACAAGGTTACACCGAAATTAGAAATACCTTCTTTCAGTGGAAATTTCAATCAGTGGATGTCGTTCAAAGATTTATTCCTGGACGCCGTTCATAACAACAGGATGATACCCAACACTCAGAAGATGCAAATTTTGAAGACCAAAGTTAAAGGGGAAGCTGAGAGATTGATACAACATTTACATATAAGTACCGAAAACTATGACTCGTGTTGGGAAATTCTCAATCACCGTTATAATAACAGGAGGATGATCTTCACTTCTCTTATGAACATGTTGTTTGGTTTGCCTAACATTCAACATAACTCCATAACATACATAAAAAGAATGCATGATGTGACGCTGGAAACATTGAATGCCATAAAAAATTTGGGAGTAGACACAACAACATGGGACTCTATCCTGGTCCATTTACTATGTCAAAAATTAGACCAAGATACCTACAACGACTACTTGGAATCAGTAAAAAATCCACGTGAGTTACCTATCCTACAAGAGCTTTTAAACTACCTCGAAAGCAAATTTACTACCCTGGAAACAACCGCTCGTAGAAAACAGGAGTCTAATCCTAATTCCCAAAAACTATATTTTCATAATTCCAATAACAATAAAAGGTCGTCTAATTTTCAACAAACATCGAACAGCACACCTAGAGGGACAGGAAATGGGCAAATTGCGAAATCATACAACGTAACAGGGTCAGGAGGACACACGTGCCCACTATGCAAGAACCAACATGGCTTGTATAATTGTAAGACATTTTTACAATTACCTAACGACAAGAAAATATCGACAGTAAAGAAACTTGGAATTTGTATGAATTGTTTGTTTTCGCACAATGGCAATGACTGCACTTCTACACACACATGCCGAAAGTGCTCCAATCAACATAATACGCTGTTGCACGATGCCTTAACTCGGTCAATGACTCGAACATCGGCACAGCACCAAACCATTGCCACCACGTCCAAAGACAATGAACCATGCACTTCTCATGTGTCTCAAGACAACTGCTCGGAGATATTATTGGCCACTGCGCAGTTAAAGGTTAAAGGAGCCGATGGTTGCTATCACATCATGAGGGCCCTAGTAGACCAAGGGTCACAGAAATCCCTGATAAATGAGCATGCAGCTCAGGTGCTGGGGGTCAAGCGCCATCAGTGGAAAGGAGTGATCTTTGGCGTAGGCCAACGGGAAAACAATTGCAAGGGCAAAATAGAAATAACATGTGCGTCTTTGTATAATGAGTATCGTTTTGACACAGAGGTCTTGATCATGAACAGTCTTATAAAAAATTTACCTAACAAAACATTTATGAAACCATCATGGTCGAACATCAAAAACATTAATCTAGCCGATCCAGAATTCTACATCAGTCGTCCCGTGGACTTACTACTGGGGGCAGATATTTATTCAAACATTTTATTGAGTGGCCTAATAAAGGGCGAGGACGCAACACACCCTGTAGCTCAACAAACACAACTAGGCTGGTTGCTATGCGGCACCGCCCCAACATTTTATTGTAATGTTATTATGACCAACCTGGACGAGGTACAACAGTTTTGGGAGAATGAGGAGATAATAGAAGATAGTGATTTGTCAGCAGAAGAGCTAGCCTGCGTAAAACATTATGATGAAACTACGAGAAGGACTCCAGATGGGAGATATGAAGTTCGCCTTCCCATGAAAGCAAACTTTGAGGAACACCTCGGAGATTCAAAACAAAAAGCAACAGCACAGTTGCTAAGTCAAGAAAGAAGGTTCAAAAGACAACAAAACTTGGCATTGGCCTATAAAACATTTATGAGAGAATATCACGAATTGCAACATATGGAACAAGTAAACATTAACTCGAAACCTGAGTGTTATTTAGCACACCATATAATTGAAAGAAAGGAGTCAATAACCACCAAATACAGGGTGGTCCTAAATGCCTCGGGAAAAACATCTACAGGATGTTCTCTCAATGACATGATGTATAAAGGACCCAACTTACAACAAGATTTACAAATGCTGTTATTAAAGTGGAGACAATATCGGTATGCTTTTACTGCCGATATTGAGAAAATGTATCGACAAATCTTGGTGAACAGACAAGACACGCCGTTACAGAAGATTGTCTGGAGAGATTCACCTGAACAATTTATTCAGTCCTACGAGTTGTTAACAGTTACCTACGGCACTAAAGCAGCCCCCTTTTTAGCCATGCAAACGCTAAAGAGACTAGCTGCTGACGAGAGAAGTTCATTCTCTGAAGCGGCCGAAATCCTGGAAAGTGCTTTCTATATGGACGACCTGCTGCATGGCGCACATACCATCGAACAGGGAAAACAATTGGTCCGGGACCTTACCCTACTATTACGGTCGGGAGGGTTCAATTTACGAAAATGGTCCTCTAACAACACAGAAATATTAGAAAACATTCCCGAACAACAAAACGCTGAACATATATTTCATTTAAAAACAGAAAACACCTCGAAAATTTTGGGCTTGGGATGGAACCCCATGGAGGATAAGTTTCAGTTCAAAGTTCAAATCTCAAATACCCAGAAACTAACTAAACGAATCCTACTATCTGAAATATCTAAATTATTTGATCCCCTAGGCTGGTTGTCGCCAGTGATCGTAAAACTAAAATTATTATTTCAAAAGGTATGGAGATCGAATAGTCAATGGGACGATGACGTCACACCAGAGGTTTATAAAGAGTGGACTAAGTTACAAGCGGACTTATCAAACTTAAACACCTATAAGATACCTAGATGGATTGGTAGTGGAGAATGGGACGTCATCGAATTACACGGGTTTTGTGATGCATCACTAGAGGCGTTCGCATGTGTCGTGTATATACGGGTCAAACAAACACAACAAGTAACCCTGATCGCTTCAAAAACCAAACTTGTACCACTCAAGAAAGATATAAAGTTACCAAGGCTTGAACTGAGCGGCGCTTATTTGCTAGCGAAATTAATCAAGAAAGTTAAGCAAGCTTTAGGTAAACAGGAGTGCGAAACATACGGGTGGACAGACTCTAAAGTGGTGTTGGGGTGGCTAAACGGGGAACCAGATAGATGGAAACCGTTTGTAGCTAATAGAGTACGTCATATAACAGAGATAATGCCTCCTAAACAGTGGCGATATGTGAAAACAGGAGAAAACCCGGCGGACGACGCAAGCCGGGGCTTATTCCCCTCTCAGTTCCTGAAAAAACAACTTATGTGGAAACACGGACCCGAATGGCTCCCCACCTTTGAGTCAAAACAAACAGAAAAGGAAACATTCAACACGGATCAGGAACAAAAACAAATAAAACAAACAAACATTGTCCAACATAATCCAAAAGAAACAATTATAGATAATCTATTAACAAAATATAGCTCATATACAAAGGTCGTGCGTGTATTAGCATGGATACGCCGAGCGCTGACTCAGAAAGATGAACGACCGCGAGCAAACTACCTAACATTGCAAGAATTACGCAATGCTAAGATAGCAATTGTAAAACATGTACAGAAAACGGAATTTGGAGCGGAAATTGAGCAATTGCGAAAACACGGCCAAGTTGAAACAAAAAACAAATTAATTCAGTTAAATCCTTACCTTGACGAAGGGAACATTTTAAGAGTTGGCGGTCGATTATCTCAAGCTAAGATCGGCATGGAGATGAAACATCCCAAAATTATACCAAGTGGGTCCCGACTTACAACCTTGCTCATCGACCAAGCACATAAATTAACTTATCATGGTGGCCCGCGCCTTACGTTGGCTACTTTAAGACAGGAGTACTGGATCACTGGCGGTCAAAACATGGTAAAAAAAGAGATAAGGAAGTGTATTACCTGCCGAAAGCACGGGGGCAAACCCAAAAACAGCTGATGGGAGATTTACCAGCGGCAAGAGTCAACCCCGCTCGAGCTTTTCAACATACAGGAGTAGACTATACAGGCTTTGTCGAAGTAAAGAAGAACAAAGGTCGATGTTCTACATCCGTAAAAGGGTACATAGCAATTTTCATCTGTATGGTCACCAAGGCCGTGCATTTGGAAATAGTGTCGGAGCTGACTAGTTCTGCATTCCTAGCGGCACTAAGAAGAATGGCCGCAAAAAGAGGAACACCTCAACATATGTACAGCGATAACGGGACAAACTTTGTAGGAGCTAACAACGTTTTACAAAAAGAATGGGAACAATTGAAACAGATATTTGATAACAGCTTTCTTGCCGAAATAACAGAGATGAAGATGGAGTGGCATTACAACGCAGCTGTTTGGGCTAGTGCAGGTGGACTGTGGGAGCGAGCTGTTAGAAGTCTGAAGCACCATTTGAAACGGGTGGTTGGAGAACAGAAGCTCACGTTCGAAGAATACGCCACCCTGTTAGCTCAATTAGAAGCGTGTTTGAACTCCCGACCATTATGCTCGCTAACAGAAAATATCGAAGACCTGGAAGTACTAACACCCGCTCACTTCTTGTCGGGAGATGCAGGAGTAACGGTAATCGCAACAAGGGAAGATGCCAGAACACGCTGGGACATGACTCAAAAACTTTTCAACAACATCTGGAAGAAGTGGAAACTGGAATATTTGAGTCAACTTACATCAAGACACAAGTGGCAGGTCCCTCAACAAAACATTAAAACCGGAGATCTGGTGGTCATTCATGAAGATAATCTGCCGTCAGGAAAATGGGCCCTAGGAAGAGTAGTGGATGTCCACCCCGGAAAAGATGACTACGTGAGAGTTGTCACCTTGAAAACAAAAAACGGGAAAATAAAAAGGCCAATTACTAAGCTATCGGTTTTACCTTTAGAACAGAACCCAAAACAACATGATGAAGTGACAGCGAAACAGAAAACCCAGAGAGGTACAAGTGCAAGGAACAGATCCAGTTTCATAACATTGGCAATGACCTTATTATATTTTATATCTATTATCACAACAGCTGATGGATTCAAGTTGCAGAGTCTCGACAACAAACAAAGTATATATTTTGACCACGTCTCGAAAATGCAAATCATAAAAGATAAATGGAAAATAATAGCATATTATGATTTAAACCCTTATTGGGAGGGAAACATTGCATATGTAAAATATTATAAACATTTGCAAATAGTATGTGAGCTAATAAAACAACAAACACACTGTGAGATTATCCTTTTACAGTTACATCATACCTACACCGAGTTAGAACATAACAACAAAGTATTATTGTCATCTAAGAACAGTAGAACGCGCCGGCGGCGGCGTGGGCTTATCAACGGGGTCGGGTATTTAGCGAACACTTTATTCGGCGTACTCGACGATAAATTCGCAGAACAGTATACTAAGGATATTATCCTAGTACGGGAGAATGAAAAACACCTGCTATTGTTATATATTGTTATATATGCTATATATTGTTAGAATATAATTTAATGAAGAGGATGGAAGTGACAGTACAAACCCAACATAAAATTATTAACAAACATTTAATGACACTAGATCAGGTGACCAACTCTGCGTTAACCAATATTTACACTTTTGTTGTAATGAATGTCCGGTTAGAATAATATGTCAAGAGAAGGTAACATCCCAGAAATTAACCGGATCTAACATTATAAATTTGAATCAGGATTGCATGATAAAAACGGAAAATTTTACTATCTATGCACAAAAACAACTACAGAGTACTGTGAAAATAACAGAGAGTGTAGAGAAGTTAGAGATATCTCCAATAAATAACATTATGAATATTAGAATAGAGAAGATTGAAGAAGAAAACATTACCACTTCAAACAACCAACAGGCTTTGAAAGAAATTGAAGAAAAAATTAGATATATGAAGAACGAAGCGGTGCTTTCTGAACAGTTATCTGTACACGATGTGCATCATTATATCGTCATATATGCATCCTGGGGATTGGTGATCGTCGCAATAGGAGTGTACGTGGGTAGGCGGTCTCGCTGCCGCTGGCAGGCACCAGCCGCGCCGGAGCCCGAGGTAGCTGCGGGGCCCACGGAGCCCACGGCCCGGGCTCGCGCTCGAGCCCCTCTCCGTAACAGTGCAATGCCCAATAACGAAAACAAAGGTGAAAGTGTTAAAGTTTTGAGTGAAAAAGGAACTTCACCAGTGTTTCGAAGCACAAGTTTCCGTGAACACTTATAAACATGTGTATACCTAGATTAAAAAAAAAAAAACATTGTTAGTCGTATATTTATAGTTATAGATCACATTCACTAACCGAACAAAGTCAAACATTGTTTATCCTTTATTGTATTATGGATTGTGTAATTATAAGTTACTAACATTATGGTAAGTTAAATTTAGTTCACCTCATCTCTCATCTTTTGCCCTCGGCAAGATGTTCGGTTTTATGCTGATGCACCGAACACGTGATATGCAAGCGGCACGCGACGAGTTAACTAATTCTTAATTTGAACAAAACAGTGCATCAATCGGTGCCGTCGCGACCGGGTGCATTCACATAACATTTCTCAACATCATTGCATAAAAGATTAAATAAAACTTCTTTAATAATAATCTGGACTTTTAAATAACATTTACAACAGACATTTAATCCGTTCCCGTTACACAGTAGAAGACGGTTAGTGATTTGATAAGTACAGTTTGTAAATTGGTTTTGTTTGAAAAACACAATATGAAAAAAGAAAATTATTTTTACAAGTACAATTTTTCAGTAGCATTACCATTTGTTATGTTATGCAAAAAATTTAACAAATATATTTTCTTTTATCTTGAATAATCGTAAATGTCTGTGTTTTAAATTCAGTAGCTACCGAACAAAAATGCATCTACTTCGATATATTTTCAATTTTACTTAAGAGACCAACCCCGAAATCCGTTCCAAATTTATTGCCTCAAAACACTCCAGTAAATAGGCATGCATAATGGGGCCAAAGGATAACGTCTAAATTATGCGCATCAATTCATATAGGATTGAATTGCTTACCACGAAATAATGCCTGTATTATCTTAAACTTATCACACTTAAGATCTCGTAGAAATTATTGAAATACGAACTTTAGCTATAACAAAATAAAGTAGATTGTGCTTTGGTTCGTGTAGGAGTATGCGGACATGTGTTTGAACGGCCCAAGTTTTGAATAAGCGGAAGATATAAAACGCGAATTGGAGCTATTGAATAAATCAACGTATCCGAAATAGGCGATAAGTTTGAGGAAATAGTGAGACGACTATTTCACGTGGTTGGTACATTTTGGACCAATGCATTTGCTAAAATAGAAGGGAAGCAAGATAATCGTTAAAAAGAAACCCAGTTCTAGGATTCGGTTGGAGTGTTTGGATAAGTTTGGATAATTTTTTTGTTTCCGATGTCAAACAAATAAAAACTTGAAATAAGATAAAATATTTAAATACAATGTTTATAAAATTTTTATTACTAAGTTTGAAAAATTGGCATTGATGTGGATTCGGACCGTTTTCGGTAATGGCGATCACTTTGACTCCTGGTTGGTACGGCACTGGTCCGCCCGAAGATGGCTCGTGTAGCCAATCTTCCCACATGGGCGTAGCCACGGTGGGGCAGGGTGAGGCGCTTGCCCCACCCTGGCTCTGACCTGTAAGGTACGTAATCAAACCTAAAAAACTAAATTATCTAGGTACTAACTACAATACTTAATATCTTTAAGAAATTTCACACTCGACAGTTGTCAGTCGACACAAAAAAAATGCGATTAAAACAAAAAGCGCGCGCGCGATTGACCGCACGCGCGCAGCGGTCGGTCATGCGAACACAAACGCAATCCTGAAGTTAGAGACACCTTTTTGGATGGTAGATTTCGTGGTGTAGGTAGGTGTGCCCCACTCTGAGCCCATGGCTGGCTACGCCCATGTCTTCCCAGTACACCCCCGTGCAAAATGAGCCCACGTGAGTATGTCGTCTACATAATTAAAGCAAAAGGCCGCAGGTGGTCGGGGCTTTTAACTCGTTGCGTTTGGCGTTAAGGTCAGTTTTTTACTAATATAAGTTGGTAATTGCTATAACTAAATCAATAAATGTGCAAGTAAGGAAGGTGTATTAGGACCAAGAGGTATAGCAAGCAGTCTGTGGCCGCTGCCAACCACTCCAGAATCCAAGCATGAGTATTTGTATGTATGCATGTTTTCTTGGTATGTATGTATGCAGCATAAAAAAGTAAATCAGAAGTACCGTACCTACTTATACCTGACATTAATTGAAAAGACCGGTAATAGATGGCCCTGTCTCTTTGTAGGTACAACTGAATAATATCTACGAAACAACAAAAACTTTCTAGTTTTAATACTATACCTACAATTACACCATTATTCTTTTCGGTCAACATTTCTTGTTACAGTAACCATCATAGTTCACTTCAACCATCCACTTGGCAGGTTCTCACGGTCCGTTTTTCAGGGCCATAGTTAGTTAAATACGTAGCTCGGGGCCGTCATTAAAAGGGGAATAGTTTGCAACGGTCGCGGAAAGAATGCTGGGAATAAAATGTGTGCGCTACACATTCCCGAAACGTACGGTTCAGGCCATTTGGCGTTTTCCCACGCTCCGGCTTTGCATTCTTAATAATGGGCCAATCACAGACGATCCACTTGCTTACCAAGTCTTTTGCTACGACGTAGCAAGTGCTACGACCCCATTATTTTCCCTCTTTCTAGACCCACTACGGCGTAGTCCATACGCATTTACGCGTCAGGGGCAACACTTTTGAACATCCGCCTTTCTTTGTCTCAATCACCCACCTCACAACTGAGGTTTTTATATCCATTCCGACAGTTATTCTCATTTGATATTCTTAAACAGGCGATGATGAGTCTTCTGTCATAAAAATAGAAAGCTTTAAAATAACGAATTTGAAGTCTTTAAAACATTATTAGGAGTAACGGACTCACTGCGTTTGGTTTTATGTTTTTCCGAATTTTCGGCAGAGTTTCATCTGCCATGGTCGCGGGATGACTCATGGCAGTCATTCCGCGGCCATGGCAGATGAAACTCTGGCGAAAATATAAAAACCAAACACGGTGAGTCCCGTACTCCTAATAATGCTTATAGCAACCGTATAAATTTAAAATTTTATCTTAAAGTCTTTAGTAAATACAGTTTTCCCATACTCAACTTATTCTGTTTTAATATATTAATTGAATCTAAATCTTTTGATGAGGCATGAATGAACTAGTCTTGCTTAAAATTATGTAACTTGCCTTGATAACTTCAGTTAAATACCAGGGTAGCAACATTCAGTAAGAGCCGGCGCAACTTTCGTCAGCCAGCCTATATTTAATTAATTACACTCGTCTCGCGCGCCATCATTTAGGAGTTTCGTGAATCTCCACGCTGCATTATCTGCTTTTATGCTTTGCGCAAAAATAAAAAGTAGGATTACTGGTTTTTTGAATGGAAAGATTCCCGTTTTGTGGTGAAGGCTTTTCAAGGCTCTTTCAGAAATTAATTGGCTATTCCTTTCACTGCATTTTCATGTTTATCAAATAACAGAGCAGAGAAAAAATTTGCAAACTAATTAGTGAACTAATACTAAAATAACGATATTCATAGCAGTATTCATAATTATTTTGCAACATCGTTACTTAAAATTCTTTAATAATCTTCACTTCAACTGCAAGATAACTAAATAGTACATTGTTCACCGAGGGAAGAAAGGGAATCGCACTTTCTTCCGAGTGATACATAGTGCTTTATACTACACCTACGAGGAAAATAAAAGACAAATTATGTTTAAAACACTTGGCCGTATCCACATTGTAATATAGGTACCTACTTTCCATACCCGTCTCAGGTAATGTTACTCTCAGCTTTCATTAGACAGAAGCTAGCTAGTAATTTTACAAATTTAAAATTCAGATAAAACAAAAAAGCGATTCGCGCGTGATTTTAACGTTTTGATTTCTTTTGATAACATCAGTACTCAGAATCCTTATTCTGAGCATTAGTAGGTAACAATTGACAAATTAGAGCCTGGTTATGAACTTCTTGGTAGGTAACCTAATTTAATCATATTATGCCAAAGGACAAAAAGTATTTATGTCCAAGGTCGCAAAATGATACTGGCCACTTGCTCATGCTATATTAAAAAAAAACAGCACGTTAACAATGGATTTGCATATACTTTTTCTGCCCGCTCAAGCACTTTAACAATGGATTTTCATACACTTTTTCCGCCCGCATATTTGTATGACAGTAATGACGTATATTCTGCATCGTTTTCAAAAAAGTAAGAAGGTACTTTCCGAGCAGGTGTAGTATAAATTATTTTGCATATTCGCAACAATTTATCACATAGGTATCATTTTTCTAGTCATGTTTAGTTTAAACATCATTTTCTCTCGGCTACGATCCTTTGCTCTTTTCAGAGTAGAAAAAGGAAGTAAAAATAGTTTACGACAAAAAATGGTAGCGCTATGAGCGTTAATAAGGTAAGAGAAAAATGTACCATTTTCTTTGTGGCCTTTGTTGGAGAAAAACTCTATTGTTGTTTTGCAACAATTATTTATTATTCAGTTTATGAGAGACAAGTAAATATAAGAGAAGCCTTTTTCTGCTCTGTCTGACAAACAGCCATAGTTTTGAAAATTAAGAAGCTTTTATTAATGACTTTTATTATAGCTGTACATTAGTCTTACAAAAAATGAAGAGTTACATTTGAAAGCTGAGATTTGGTATGCAGGCTAGGATTAGCAGAGAGACAGAAAAAATTTATATATCTATCATTTTCACTCTCCAACCGTAATGGGGGTCCAGTTTTGTATTAAATAACAATTTCTTATATAGGGCTTTAGAGTTAGGCCTTGTAGAGTTTATGAGTCTTGGCAACCTACTTTACACAAAATATTTTCTGGTGGGATCATAATTTCGACCTCTTCCGTCAATCTAACGTCAATCTTCTGCATTCAATTTGCGCGCTAACTGTATGTATTTTGTTGTCCCTACGAAGGCAACATGCTTACAATAAGTGTACCAAGCTCTCTATAATAATAAAACTTAAAAAACCGCCCAAGTGCGAGTTAGACTTGCGTACTTAGAGTTCCGTATTGTGGATGATACATTTTATAATTGTGATTTTTTTTCGTGAATTTCTCAACCACTTTATTTTTCCTGTAATCTTTACGTAAACACATATTACTATGATTTTTTTCATATTTTTCGGTCCACCAGTTTTAGAAATAAAGGGGGGACATACATTTTTTTATAGTTATTCAAGGATTTCTCGAAACAGATGCAATTAAATGTAACCAAACAATATACTTTTACAATCATCTCTTTAATGCCTACAATTTGATACCCATATTGCATTTTTATGAAATATTTTTTTTTGGCCAGTTATGATCTATAAATCGACATTTTTTCATATTTTTCGGTGAACCATTTTCGGAGATAAGGGGGGGGGGACATACATATTTTTGTGGTTTTTAAAAGATTTTTTAAAACCAGAGCCAGTTATGTATGTTTTATATGTAAGTATATGTATGTTTTTACAATCAACTTTTTAATATCTACAATTTTGATACCCATAGGATTATTAGGATAATATTTTTAATTTTTCTCACTTTTGTTTTGGAAATATTTTTTACACCGTGATATGTGGGCAAATTAGTGCTATTTTTGTGCCAAATTTCATATCTTTATCTTTAAAAAAAAAGTGCTAAAGTTATGAGGCTGTGACATACGGACGGACGGACAACGGAGTCTCACCATAAAGGTTCCTTTTGTACCTTTTAGGTACTACGGAACCCTAAAAATTGCTTTTAAAGGATTAAAATAGGAGAGGAACTAAGAAAAGTAGAATTATCCAAAGCCTCTCTTTAATGGATTATTACATCAAACGGCTACTATTTTAAGTCGGTTATGTAAATGAGCAGAATAAACCAAATAAACCAACCACCACAGTACATACCATGGTGGTATGTAGTGGCCTGAAGTTAGCTGCACAATCACGTTTGACAGCCAATTTTCCCCCACGATTTTTGAGGTTTGTTGAGGGTCATGACCAAATCGTGGGTGTTTATAGTGGAAAATAGAACAAACGAAATTCTTTAAAAGTATACAAATTATTTCTTATCCTCACGACCTAGTGCCTGAAGATGCGTTAAACGAAACCGGTCGCTAGAGGAACAAATAAATACTGTGGGACTAAAGTAAAAGAAAGATTGTTATTTGCTATAATGGAGTTCCACCAAGAACCATAAATTCAAAATTCAAAAAGTTTATTTTGCAAAGTAGGTATATATAATACACGTTTCACAAGTCAAATTTTAATGTTATAAAATATATGTAATAAAATAATAAACGTACATGAACTACTTAGATTAAATGTTTATTTAATTTATGTAGCAATATATATACGATTAAAATTATAGGTAAAATATTATTATACAAGGTGAAATCCAATCAACCGCCCGAACCCATACCGGAGACCCGGCCAGGGACCAGGAACAAGGTTCCATGATCACCAACCGAGCCCCCAGCATGAATCCAGGCGGCCGACCAAATCCCATCCTATATACTACATAGTAATAGGTTACATATATAAATACATGCCTACCTCCGCCCATTCGATTAGTCTTGCTAAGAAGAACGGGCAAGAAACTTGGCAAGATCATGTCTTTTTTTAACATAAACTTAAACTATACAATGAATTACTTATATCTACTTTAACCAAGGGATAAGAAAATACAAGACAGCAGGAATTCAGGTTAATGAAAAAAGAAAAACATATATATCTTTGCCTACCTGTCTCATATAGTCTATTTCCTTTTACAGTCTGTAATTAATTAATTTTAATATCGAATATATTAATATTACCTACGTATTCCGTAAGTATATCGATAAAGTAGTGTATGAAAATGTATATAAGTTAACTAGGTATTAAACACTCATAAACGTGTTTACATTGCCAGTGTCATTAACTACTACAGTACTTCTATCTTACTTGCTACGTAATATATATTCATCGGTTATTTATTTTTATACATATGAACTGTAACGTTTCTTTGTTTGTCTGTACTTATAACCGCAGAACCACTGAACGAATATTAATACGGTTTCTTTTTTCTCTTAATTATTATAATCAGATCGTGGCTCGGATCGGTCTTGCAGATAAGGAAACGTTTTTGTATTTAAAGCAATAAATATACAGATATAAAAGCTTACAGCACAACATATTTCACAGGATAAAGTGTAAATTAGAAGAAAAAAAAAAAAAACTTTATGTGCGTCAAATTAAAAACTAAACTGGGTACTAAAGCTTATTCTGACAGCTCTGAAAGAAAACACCATTTATTTTAATCTCAAAGTCAGAGTTAATCGTTTGATCCTGCAATTTGTGATACTGATGAGTCAGCAAGCCATATTAAGGTTTGAACTGCCCACAGCTAGTGAACGCCACAGCCTCGCTGTTTGTACCCAACAACTACCTTCGAGCTTGACATCACCATCTTCTCCGCGTACCGCATGCGAGCACGGTGTAGCTAGGGCACAGTCCTAAAATATCTTAAGGCTATATGCAAAAAAAATACGGGTGTTTCTTTTCTGTGCTTTTCATGAAATACAGGGAAAATTTTAATCAATTTCTGGTATATGCATATTGACTATATAATCTAGGGTTTTGAAATTGGAAAACATATTTGGATAAATTTTCCTCGATAGAAATAATTGTAGAAATGAGGTCTTCAAACACACTTTTTCTCCTCGTTTGACGAATAGTAACCATATACAGAACTCAAACATATTTTATTAGGTGTGTTTTAATAATATCTAGAGATTTGATGTTTGAAATTTTGCTATCTATTTTAGTTTTTTTAATAAAAATATATAACCAACTTTTTTCCCTTTTGCCCTGAATCCGCCCCTCTCGCACTGCGCGATTTTTCGCTTGGAGTGACAGTGACAAAAATAAAATTCGCATAGCCTCTTAAACACCTTACTGCCAACAAGGCTACAGGTCGATCTATTTGCAGATGAGTTATTCCGTGTTTTCCTTGAGTGTTTGAGTTTTTGCGAAAGCAATAGTGTGAACGGTTAATTTAAGTTTCGTTTATATGTAGATTTATGTTAAAATGTTTGCTTTCTTAGATATATACTAGATTCTAAGTAAAGAAAAAGAATGTATAATTACCTACCTAATTTAAACAGTCTCCTGTAATGCTCTATAAATGTTATGCAAATAAATAAATAAAGATACCTAGCTATACTACTGTGAATGCTGTCACTTAACCAGCACAACTTCGTGTCAAGCCACGGCTCCAGGCAACTAGGCATACAGATGGTTATCAATTCCAAAAGGGCGTGGAATGAACCATTCTGAAGGCTTTTACAACACTCACCTGGAAACCCTACAAGCTAAATTTCAGTGTACTTTTGAAGTAGGTTACGTGTAAGTTTTATTTTCAAAAACTGTGCCTTGACTGATCTTCATACTTTCACAGTTGAATCAGAATCAGAATGTTTTATTTGTGAACATAGGTGATTTTGAACTTAATATAAAATTATACTTAAGTAGTGTTACATTATGGTTTATGAACTCTATGTTCTACCGGAAAAGTATACAAATAACTCAAATAAGTGTGTTGGAATGCATTATCTTCAAATATACACAACCATTACCTTTGCTACATTAATAATTAAATGATTGTTATTTTATAACAAACATTGTTATAACAAAAATGAGAGGAGTTACGAATATATGTGATAAATCTGAATTTCCTTTTACTTTAGTTAAAAATGTCGTTTCTTCTAGTCTTTATTAATAATATCAAACAAAACCAAAATTTATAAAACTCTAGATTGTCCCATACCAAACATGAAAATAAGTTAAAAACAAACTTGTTCTACAGCTAAGCTGTGATTACAAGAAAAAACATTAATTTATCAAAGAACATGAAAATAAAATATGTGTGGGAAGGTAATGAATAACATGCAAATGGCAGCCCCTAATGAAAACCGCGTTCTACGTAGAATCTACACTCTACGGAGAGTGTTGTCAAATTCGTATTTAAGTTTGCTCAAAATATATTGCAAAATACAATGCTCGCATGTCTTTGGTTAAAAAAACCGGTCAAAAGGACTTGCGCTCTGAGGGTTCCGTACCATTCAAATACGTTAATATACTATACTTGAATAATTTGAACAAAAATGACAAACTTATCATTACCTAAAAATATAATATGAAAAAGAACTAAGTTGTCGAGTTGGTCAAGTATTCGGCTACGTAACCCTAAAACTACATGTATGTATGTATGTATCGGGCCAGCCTGAAAAGTAATTTTATTGAAATTTTAATTCAATATTCAGTTTTGGGTCAACATTCTACACAAAATATCTTCAGATCTAGAACTCATTCCATCTACGAGCCGTGCGTGACATACGGACAGACGGGCAGCCAGCAGAGTGACAATATTAGGAGTCCGTGCTTAAACGGTACCAAATTGTTTATCAGGCGCTACCGTTTTAGCGCCTTGTTTTTTGTCGCCTTGATGTTAAATCTTTATTACTGTTATTTACCATAATAATATTTTTTTTGCCATTTTTAGGGTTCCATACCCGTATCATGTGGTGGTACAGAACCGTACATGCGCAAGTCCGACTCGCACTTGGCCAAGTTATTTAATGAATGCGATTTGAGAGAAGCTCGAAGTTGAGAGCTTGTTCATGTGCATGCAAGGCTTAAATCGAGATAAGATCAAGATCGGTTAGTCGTCCGTTTTCTGTGTGCACAACGGATTCCGTCAACATAATAATGATATTTATGGGCATTTTGACAATCCGCATGGTATTTTAAGACGTGACGTCATCTAATATATAAAATGGCGGCAAATAAATGTAGACTCAAACTTTTTGTTTCCTATGTTTACTTAATTTTTAATTCTCAAGTTAAATGTTTTAGCAGGTGAAACAATAATTTAGAGAGGGCTATTCAGTATATCTCGAGAAATTTTAATTCATCTGGCAACCCCGAGGCGCTTCCCTGCGCTCGCTACAAAATCATGAACCAGATTAATTTTCATCTGCGTAAACCTCAACGATATCGTCTTCCAAGCGTATCTACTCGTAACTTTTAGTTTTTGACTTTGAGGTGTTACCATGTTGCATTACCTCTACTTGACCCATTTTCAGTCATTTTGTAAGGTTTAGATGATTTTATTATTAAATGTATCTATGTCATAATTACAAGTATGTTTGTTAAGGGAAATTATGCAAAATTCACTACTTAATTTTTGACAGTTTGCATGGAAAAGGCGAATAAATTAACGAATGCGTAAAACCCACATACTCCAAGTAAAAGTTCTTTATACTGCTCAGAACTAAGGATAAGGTTGTGAATGTATTACATATTTATTATGCATGTTTAATGTGAACAAAAATACCTAGTTTAGTTTTTTAATTCAATAGTAAAGCCGTTTCTGAAGGCTTTAATTTTAGTGCTGTCAAAACTTGAATTTTTCCAAAGTAATTTTTAGCTTCTATTCTTAAAACTTTTGTACTATTTTGCAATGAAGAAAATTTAGTTTTGACGGCACTAAAACTAAAATTAAAGCCTTCAGAATTGGCTTTATTATATACCGTTTTCCATATTTTAAATCTACAAGTCCAAGAATAATATGTAAAATTTTACACAATTAGTGCTATTCAGCTTTGCAAATATTATACCTAGTGAATCTAGTAGCGGTAGCAGCCATTGAACAAAAGCTTTTCGTAGCACATTAACAATGTACCCACTTCCTCTGATCCTTTTGAAATTTGTTTTTATAACATTTCCCTTTTTAAGAGGACCGTTATCTCGGACAGGCCGCTTGTGCCTTCCATTTTGCGCTTTATGCTGGCGCCAGTTGTTTTCGTTCGGCCTTGAGGCTGGCTGTACCGATTGTATGCTTTCCAAAGATACAAAAGCACTCCTCTCGAGTAATAGGACGCCCCTACACCGAGTAGGTGAAAAAGTTATCTTGCAAAAAATACGCATTTTTTTCAGTAAAAGAACTCACGCAAATAATATAAATTTTGCGGTCAGAATTATCATATTGTGCCGCCGATGTGAAAACATTTACATTCGGGACAGTTGCGCACGGCTTCATCAAGATAAATAGTGTTGAAAAAACGTGTTAAAGCAACATTTAACGGACTATTTCATTCGGTCGGGTAATTTATATAGTAATTTTTAGTTGGAGTAGAAATTTTAATGGGCAATTCGAAGCTCACAGCTGTCGTCGGAGAAACTTTTCCTAAACTCCGAACTCGGGGCTCGGGCCGGCGAAAGTTATTACTAAAATGAATTGTCTACCTATGCCCGTCGGAACTCAATGACGGGAAAGAATTGCGACGTTAAAAAATAAAATAGCTTGGAAGCTTGAGCTGAAAGGTGTTCGTGAGTTTGATCTCTTTAGAATTGGAGTCAGAATAAGTTCTGAAATTATATTATAATGATTTTAAAGATTTACGGGTATTGGAATTATAGTTAGATGAACCTTTTTATTATTTATCATGTATTTTATTTTTTATAATAAAACATGTCTTCCACAAAACAAAATTGGTTCCAAAGGTCCGTTCCACTTGAATTCTGCTTACAAAATTAAAATAATGTTAAGTTAATAATGTTAACAATTTACTGTACGACCTTTTGTGAAGCAAACTTGTTGTCCGTTAGGACGATATTTTTTATTGGAAAAATCATTTGACCCAACACAGCCATTTACCAGACATAGTGGTGTCATTAAGCAAGGCTTGATTGCGTGATAAACAGGGATTAAAATGACAAATGACTGTGATTTCGCTGCCGGCTTGTAGTTTGGCGTTAGTTTAATTATACCATTTGTACTTGAAGGAGATATTTCAATTTGTGACGAACTTTGTCGTTCCAATTTCGTATAATAACAAAGTTAAATAATATGGCGTAGGTAGACTGTTATGAATTGCTTTCATGTCAATAACAATCTTCCCAAAGGTGCTTCGGGGAACGCGATTTTCACATCTTAGGTCATATTTACGTCCAACGAATATTTTTTTGCTTTTATTGTTTTACTAAGTATTTTACTTGTTTCCTGATTTAGATGTTTATCTTAAATCGACCTAAAATATAATTTATCACATTAAAATGTTGAATGAATCTATTACTAATTTTTGTACCTTAACATTTTACATTGATTTGCTATCTCCATCAAAAGCTTTTTCATCAACGTTACTTAGAATCTCGTTAATTCTGCACAAAACGTAAACTTCATCCTTTTAACCAAAGTTTAAATTTAACGCTCAAAACAATCGCTTTTAATCTCACCCACAAACTACTTTTAAAAATCCATTGCACCGTCGATTTATCGCCAGTCCGACGGAATATTGAAAAATAACGGTAAACTGCGTACAGGAAAACTCTGGAGCAATACCTCTCTGGAAAACAAAGTAATTGGTGAGGAGAAAAATTACCGTCGACGGAGAGGGGAGGAAGAGGGAAGTGGGAGGGGACGTTTAAAAACAGTGCAGAAAGGCATTGTAGTTATATCTGCAGTTGGTTCATCTCGTCAAGACCCGTAAGCTCAAATGATTTCAAACATTGAGTCATGGCGTACCATTCGCTCATTGTTATTAGTTTACAGGTATATCTACTGATAGAACACGTTATCACGGTGTAGAGCTTTCGTGAATTGGAACGATTGTACGAAATGTGGTTCACTGATGTGTTATATCTAGGAGAACAAAGCGGGTTCATCTGTTCGGCCCAGTGCGCTGTGCGGAATGGCTTGTGCAGTTCTGATTGCACTTGCGATTGTTTCTGTCTGCTGTCGAATGATGGTTACTTTTGTTTTTACAGTCGTATCTGTAGTCTAATTTGTGGACGCAGGCCTTAAATCTGGAGATCAAGTGTTGATTTCTCCATAAAGAATGATGAGTAAATTAAGGAAATAAATACCTGTTTCATTAAGAAAGCAATTTCGAAAACCCGGAGGCCAAATGCAAAGGTAGACTTGACAAAATTAGTTAGGCTTTGCTCCAAGATATTGCGAGGAAATGAGTGATTTATAGGGACTAATTAAGGCGAATTAATATGCCAAGTGTCAGGATTAGCGTTTTCGCTAAGTGTGGTTTTAAGTAATCCTTCAATTCAGTACCAAGGCACCGGCAGAGATTAACTAATTACATACATCATGTACGTGTACACGGAGATACGACATTGTGTTTTACATAACTTACTTTTTACGAAGAAGTTGTGAATGGATCTAAAGATGACATACATGAATACATACGAATCGACTGATGACGGCTCCATACCGTGGGCCGAAATATATCGAGTAAAAACGTATTTTTATTGTTGTTATATCAATAAATAAACCAAAGAAATACATGAATACAGTGACTTAGTACTAGTTAAGTTTTATATCCGGCTCTGTCCGTGGTACTTGTCGTCACAGTCACAGTGTAAAAATCATACAGTGATCCAACGCCTTTGATGTCTGCAAAAATGCCGACAGCGTCTAGACAGAGCGGTCATACTGCAAGGGTTGTCACAGTTCATAACAATAAAAATAAAATCTAATCGTAGATTTTATAAATTAAAGTTCTCGTAATTATAAACGAAGACTTACATAACAACAAATGACTTTTGTATCTATTCCTTATAATAAAACCGAAATATCACTGATAATTCATATCACAAAGTCTCCGGGACTTTAGATTCTATAAACTCGAAATTTGGCAGGTAGATTCTTTATACAATTTAAACGTCAGCCGTAAAAGGGTTTTTTGAAATGCAACCCCTAAAGTAAAGAGATGAATGTAATTGTTATAGAAAATTCGTTAGTTTTGTAGTTAAAAGCGGCGGTAGCTCAGGCGGTGGACTTTCACAGTTTACACTTGAGAACACCGCTGACATCCCCTCAGGGATTCATGTCGTGACGATATATATATTTAATTTATTTTTATTTAAAATATCAAAAATTGTGTTAACGCAAAGATGTATTGCAGTGTTTTTTAAAAATCATCTACTAAAAAAATATAATAACATAGGGAATAAAAGTTTTGAATGGGAAATAAGAAATGGAAATTATTTAATTATAGACACTAAAAAATATATCCCAGCTCCACATCAGACCCTCACAAGACCGAATCTAGAAGCAGTACTATGAAACCAAAACTAAATATTTGACGTCGTCATTATCGTTAGCGTGATGAATTAGGTACTCGTAATTTACAAAAGCTTCAAAGACAATTAATTTTAAACAAATAACAAAGTTACTAAAATTCAAAATAAAGCAATGTGCATCTTTTTTAAAAGGTGTGTCATGCTCAAAAGTTTAAAGTACCTCTTTGTCACATCTATTGCAATATTAGCTTATCCAATCTTTGTCCATCGCATCGGCTTGGCGTAGTGTGGTGAATGTGCAAAATGACGGACGGTATAATTAATTACCCAAACTTCAATGGCGAACGGTTAACAAAGGCCGATTGTTTGCTCACTGAACCAATGTCGGCCCTAAAATCCGGATAATCTCTCTCTTTGTACCTACTTTGTTGAAGAAATATAGTTCACAGTCCTATCCCAGCGACGCGGAATGTGGTGAATAACCAGAACTGAAGGTAAAATATTGGTGTAAATGTTGTTAAGACTTTGTAGCGCAGGGTTTGCTTATACCAGACCTTTATTTACCAATTAATTAAATACATTTATTCCTTTATACAAATTATACTCGCATAGGATAGGTCCATAGTTCCTTATTGTGTGAGAATCTTGTTATTACATAATTTTTCCTCTCAGTAACCGCAACTAGTAGAGAAAGTTAATTTATCTAGGAAGATTAGACTTAAATTAGTCTTAAGGTGCTCTTTGGAGATGCTTGTGCAGGAGTAAATTTTTGATTAAGAATTATTACTTCAGCAAATGTTTTATTATAAAGGAAGTATAATAATTAACATGTTTTTATTTGCTTCAAACCTCAAGAGGTTTAGATTTTGATGCCATACAAAACTATTTGTCAACTCATTTGTACGCTAATGCATAAAATCGAATAAAAATAAACATTACTCGTTTATTACTCAACCTTTACTTCCTATCCGTTTAAAATTTCATATTATAAAAAGAGTATATGCCAACAATCTATGTCTCTGTAGTATTGAGCGTCATAAGGTCATCATCGGGTCTACCGCGTAATTCTGATTTTCATCAACATCAACTTGAGATTGAAATTTGACGTGCGTGCAAAAGAGATGGCGTGTTAGGCGGGTGTCGTCGCACGCACGTCAAATTTCAATCTCAATTTGATGTTGATGAAAATCAGAATTACGTGGTAGACCCGCAGATCATGGCCTCATCTGCAGAGACGACGTGTTTACCTCTTTACTGATGGTAGGTTTCGGCCGTGGCTTGCCACCTCTCTTATGACGAAACCATGGGAGCTATTCCGGAGAAACAGTCGAAGCGAGACTTTTAAAACTCGTGCTAAAATGTATGAAGTTCGATAGATAAAACCGGTTTTATATGTACGGTCGAGGAGACTAATTCGACGGACTCGGAATTGCCTACCAAGACTAGGGTTGCCAACTCTCGAAGGAACCAAACCCAGGAGATTTGAAAAAAATCGGTGGGCAATTGAATGAAAGTCGGTAATATTTGTTAATTTTTTAATTTGATTTGTTTTGTAGAAACTTCTAATATTTGTCAGTTTTTGAGCACATAATCATAAAAGATTTACATGAGGAATCAAAATTCATTTCGCGCGATTTATCACGAATTGACATTAATTATTTTATTTTAGAAAATCCGGAGCATTTATTGCATCCCGGGAGCTCGGGAGATTGAACAACGTTCCCGAAGTCTCCCGGGC
The DNA here is from genome assembly GCA_934047225.1 of Ypsolopha sequella. Lineage (NCBI taxonomy): Eukaryota > Metazoa > Arthropoda > Insecta > Lepidoptera > Ypsolophidae > Ypsolopha > Ypsolopha sequella. The sequence continues at coordinate 11,380,354 of OW203991.1, forward strand.
ATTCCGGGAGGGTCGGGAACCCTACCCATGACGCCAAGCGACTCTTCGGGTTCCGACGCGACGAAAAGAGAATCCGTACTGGGAGAGTGGTTGCATGCAGTTATGTGTATCAGTCATTCATCCTTCATCAACTGCCGTAGACTTTTCGGACATCTCTGAACAAGACTGATTAACGCATCACCTGCTTTGACTCTCCTGCTTTCTGGACGAATGCGTTCCATCTTGCTTTTCACCGACGCTTTTCATCAGGCGTGGTAATGATAAAGCGTAAGGCAATTATGGATAAAAAAAACTAGCCAAGTGCGAGTCAGACTAGCGTACCGAGGGTTCCGTATCCTTAAAGAAAAAAATATTTTTTTTCGTGAATTTCTCAACTGCTTTATTTTTCCTGTGATCTTTACGTAAACACATATTACCCTGATTTTTTTTCATATTTATCGGCCTCCTAGTTTTGGAGATAAGGGGGGCATACATTTTTATGGTTTTTTAAAGATTTCTCGAAACCAGTGTTAGTAAATATAATAAAAGTATATATTGTGTTTTTAGGAGAATATTTTTTATTTTTCTCATATTTGTTTTGGAAATATTTTGAACAATTTCAAATTTATGTGGCCAAACTAATACTACTTTCATGCCAAATTTCATGTTTTTATCTTTAATGGTGCTAAAATTATGAGCTTGTGACATACGGACGGACGGATGGACAACGAAGTCTCACCATAAAGGTTCCTTTTGTACTTTTTAGGTACTACGGAACCCTAAAAAAGGTAAATGCGTTCTTTGATTAACGCCGGCGATCCTTAATTGAACAACAGTTATGGCTTCGCAAACCTTTGGTACAGCGGTTTCCAACATTTATCGTCTTTATTCCGTGAATTGAACAGAAAAAATTTCAATATTTCACAATACAGGTTGTAAAAGCAAAGGCAAGAATCCATTAAGGGTATGTTAGTATGACTCATAGAATGTTTAAAAAAATAACGGTAACTTTATTTATTGTACCAGTACCATACAATAACACGATTTGTTAAACTTAAAATACACAAATCTCGTGGACACCTACGCTGGTCTTTGACCTCTGAAAGCGTCAGTAGCATAGAATACAATTGCAATAAGGTTGGGATCCTTATTAATATGTTCTCTCATTCTCACTCCCCGCTACGGGGTGAATGAACTATGTTGATAAGAGTACGCAGCCATAGAAAAATAATATAATATTTGGTGAAAATTTAAGGTATATTTTTTTCATCGTAATGGTATCAGTATCGTGTATACTTTCATAACTATGACAGAAATAAATTTCTATGTTTGAACACTTGGTGATTTATCCATCGAAAGGAGATGTAAATTAACATTATATCATTGCAGTATAGAAACGCAGAAAGAAAACATCCAGATTTACTTTTCTTTCTGCGTTTCTATACTGCAATGATATAATGTTAATTTATACTTTCATACCCTAGAAGGATTCTTAGGTTTGCATTTGCAGCCTGTATATGTAGTTTTCGTATTTTTTTGTGGAGCCGCCGAGATGTCAAAAGTGACATATTTAAAAACTGGCATTTTTCCGGAATAAAAAGTACGAGATGGATGTCAAAAGTTTATTTATTTATTTACAAACAAGGAGTACAAACAGAGAGAGGCACATAATATCTTACAGTAAAGTTATAGGTATTTTTTCATTGTACCACTATCCTTAGCATACTCACAGATAATATAAATGTTTGAAGTGACGCAGACAGGAGATAAAGATAAAAGTAATATTATATTTTTGTTTAAAGAATTACACTACAAAGCTAAAACCCACAACCAATCTTAAAACTAACATGCACACAGAAAATTATTAAGATTAATTAATTGTCAGAAAGCGCTTTCTTCACTTGTCTTTTATAACACATATATGAACAATTATTGAAGTCGATATTCAAGAAATTTTCATTATGACTCTTACACATTCGGTATAGTGGATCTCTTTTACCTGTTTCTTTTTTTACAGACTTTAGAACAAAGACAACTTTAGGTATGGTACTACGAGTGAGCAACTTAGGAACTCTAAAATTTATCTGATGTAAAAGTGTAGGGCACATCAGGGAACCCGTGCAGATGTTACGTAGGAAGATAGCATCAACATACACACGACGATCAGAGAGTGACAGAAAGTTATACTTTTTTAAGAGTTTCTCGTACGATATTTTCGGCTGAAACATACGGCCGTTCAGAGCTCTAAGAAAGCGTTTTTGTATCTGTTCAATCTTAGTAGTATAAGTATTGTACAACGGGCTCCATACGACTGATGTGTACTCTAAGTGGGAACGTACGAGGGTTTGATATAAGGTTATATAAGTAGAAGACTGTTTGAAATTTTTAGAAGATCTAAGTATGAATCCCAACATACGATATGCCTTGTTGACAATTGATTCAACATGCACGTCAAAGGTCAACTTGGAATCAAATATCACTCCAAGATCTTTAATTACTTTGACATGTTCCAATTGGGCATTACCAATTCTGTAGTCAAATGCGTGTACATTAATATTTTTCGTAAACGTTATCACCTTACATTTGTTTTCAGCTAAATGAATTTTGTTACTGTCACAGTATATGGCTAGCCGATCAAGGTCTTCCTGGATTTTGAAGCAGTCTTCGATAGATCTTATTTGCTTGTAGATTTTGAGGTCATCAGCGTACAAAAGTATGTCGGTGTTACGGAAACAGGCCCCTATATCGTTTATAAAGATGACAAACAGTAAGGGTCCCAAAATAGAGCCTTGAGGTACACCTGAACTAACACGCAAATAGGATGAAATGTGTCCGTTCAAAATTACCGCCTGGTTTCTTGAGCGCAAGTAAGAGGAAAACCACCTTAATAGGTTACCCTTAATGCCATTGTAGTAGAGCTTTTGAAGTAGTAATTTATGATCTACTTTATCAAATGCCTTACGAAAATCTGTGTAGACAGAATCAACGGGTACACTTTTATCCATGGATTGAAAAAGAAAATTACTGTAAACTAAAAGATTAGTTGCCGTGGATTTTGCCTTAACAAAACCATGTTGCCTAGTGTCTAGTATGAGCTCAATAAATGGGTAAATTTTATCGTGCACCAACCTTTCGAAAACTTTGGGTATGATGGAGAGAAGACAAATTGCGCGGTAATGTTCTACGTCATCTTTGGCACCAGACTTGTGTATAGGTGTCACAAATGCCTCTTTCCAACTAGCTGGAATTATACCATCTTTGAAGCTTCTATTAAAAAGAATAGTAAGAGGTATTCGTATGGTAGAGGCCGTGTACATGAGGAAGATAGGACTTATTTTGTCAGGACCCGCGCCCTTATCACATATTAATTGCAGTAAGGCTTTCTCTACTTCGAATTCAGAGAAATAAAGATCACAGATTGAATTAGTTGAAGCTGGGTTCTCAGGAAAGTCAGAAAAATCTAAATCATAGGAGTCTGGACTACATGGCTCATAGACCGAAGAGAAGTATTGAGAGAAAAATTGGCATACGTCTGAGGGGTTCTCAGAAACGTTACCCCGGTACTTCATTTTGGAAGGATAGCCAGTGTTGGTCTTTTTTAAGGAAGAAGTATATTTCCAAAAGTGTTTTATGTTATTTTTGGTGGAGTCCTCAACATTTCTAATATACGAGCTCCAGCAGTCGCTGAGAAGTACTTTAACTTGTGAACGAATGGATGAATAGCGTTGATAATCTGCATGTCCAGCATATTTTTTCCATCTGAGCCAAGCCTTTTCTTTACGACGCAATTCTTTTATTAATTTGTGGGAGAACCATACGGGATAGCGAGCAGATTTGATTTTCACTAAGGGTACCTCGTCTTTTATTATATCGTAGATGACATTATAGAAACGAACGACTGCCTCTTCAATTGGCAAACCATGTAGCTCAGCCATCCAATCAAATGAGGATATTTTTTTATTTATGTTTGAGTAATTAGCTTTATAATAATTGTACTTTGGTAATGTTGAGCTGGATAGTGTTTCGCTAGATGGTACTTGTATAGAAGTATCGATGCAGCAAGGAGGATGATGGCGATCAGGGGGCAGGAGAGGTGAGTCAGATAATAACACGCTACATGGTGTGTTGCATAGCACAAGGTCTAGAGTACGGTTATTGCAATTCAGGAGTCTATTGTATTGAGATAAGTCAAGAAATTTCATTAAAGTGTCTAAAGATTTAATTATGCCAGAAGATGGATAAGAGATAGTACCACGATTGTCATCTGAGTAATTCCATAAAGTATCCGGTAAATTATAGTCACCAACAAGGAGTACTGTCCAGTCGGGGATCTCAGCTGTTATTGTATAGAGTTTGTTGAAATGGCTCTCGTATTTTTCTTTATTTGATTGTCCCGGTATATAACAAGCATTCAACATAAAACCGTCTGTACCTAGAGGAAAGAGTAAAGTTGCCAAATTATTCTCTGAAAAGTCCTCTGCCTGCCAATGAAAGCCTCGTCAAAATCAGTTCAGGCGTTTCGGAGACTAGTCTGGTCAAACAAACAGACAGACATACAAAAACAGTAAAAATATACGCGATATTTACGCTAAGAAAAAGCTTTTTTTTTTCTAAATCACATCAGAAAATTTCTTAAATATTGAGCCAATTAACTTTTTGTATTTAATAACGAATAGAAGACGTAGTTACTAAGTCATGCCCTACGTGTTATTATTTTAATTATACTTTTTAATTAGTCGTATAATTAAGGGGTCAATTATCGCCAGGTTGGGAATAAATGGTGTACTGTGTCTGTGGATAAAATGTTATTGAGTGTGTGTGGCAGGCATTGTGTGGTCCAGAGTACGGACGATATCTCAGAGACACCTTCAGTAATTATGTAGACAATGACTGTTTATATTCGGCGTTGAGAGAGATAGATGGAAAAATAATTTGTAAGATTCAACATTGTAATTCCATGGAGCTTTGTAAAATCAAATAAAATAATCATTCAAGGAAATAGAGAGTATTAGGAGTAGGAATTATGAATTATATATATGAAGCAGGTAAAATTTCAAAGCCATGAAATTATAATTTCACTGGGTTAGGTTAAGTTAGTTTATAAAAAACCTAACAAAAAGTTACAATTTTACGGCTTTGAAAATGCACGTGCGACATATATATGAATTATATATTTGTAAATATTGATATAGGTATGTAGTGGTTTTTGTTAAATTATACACATTAGTCAATGATAGCAAGATATATTTCGAGTCCTCTTGGACTCGTAATATATCTTGCTATCAATACTTAATGTGTATAACTTAACAAAAACCACTATATATATCAATATTTATAAAGAAAAGCCAAATGGTAAAATTATATGTATATTTGGAATTATTATAGAAAAAACCGTAAAGTATACGTTATTTACGGTTTACGTCAACTTAAATGTTATTTTTAATACATTTTCTAATAATTGTACTTTCAGTAGCGGTAAACATGGCTTAAAACCACACAACTGCGACATTTTGACAGTTTTTTTTTTATTTCTACAAGTCCAATTTATACCTTTACTAGCTAAGATATTTTCTTATCGCTTAGTTAAATTAGATATGCTATATACCTATACTTTGGGGCAGGTAGTCGCCAACAACCTTGAGTCGACGCGTGCTGGTAAAAAATATCGACAGAAACTATATTGAAATAACGTTCAATTCGTTGGGTCTCCGATAGCGCAAAATAGGAAAAAAAAAATACTTTACACATGGACGCGATGGACGGAAAAAAAATTCTATGAATGATTTTTCTAAGCAATATTTTCCTTGTGTTTTAGTGGAAGAACCATACAAATACCATTAGTGGTTTCAAAGAAATAACCAATTTTACTTAATTTTAGTCTAAAAACAGCTTGATTTGAACAATATTTTCATGCCTTTTCTTGTACGCGAAAATAATTTCCTTAAATGATGTTGTTAACTATAGTTAAACTAACAATATATATTTTTTTCATAATTTTCCAACATACCGTATAAGAGATATAACTTTATCAATAGAGTCATTTTTGGATGACTCTGGGAAAAGGCGTCTTAAGGCGCTACGAAAAAAAAATTGACACTTTAAGAACTTGCATATCTACTTCAGTAAATAATGTATTATTTTGATAAAATAGTATATTATTTTTGGATTATTTTTCTAGGGATCTGTTAAAACAGAAACGCGATTGGAGAATTTCGGCTCGATAGAAGTATTTATTGAATAGAGGTCTTTATCGACACCAATTCTCCTGGTTTGACAATTTAAAATTACATATGGACTGCAATTATATTTTATAAGATGGGTTTTAACAGTATCTAGGACCTGGTTATTTTGATAGCATTTTTAGTACATTTTATATTAATAAAAAACCGACTTTTTGCTACTTTTACACGAATCCGTCCCTCTCGCACTGAGGGTTTTTTCGCATATGGAGTAACAGGGACGCTAAAACTTTTACATATCGCGTTAACATTTTGTAACAAATACGGAGAATCGATCCTTAAAGAACTGAATAAACATTATTGTTCAATTCGATATGAAAGGCTGACATGAAAAATGAACGTTCTACATAGGGGCCAAATATTTGTTTCAGTCGGGCCGCAGAAAAAATATTATGATCCTCGGTAATAAAAATAAAAGGTTTTGCGATAACAATAATTTTAAATTAGATCAATTTAGGAGGATAACAGCCCCAGTTATTATTTCCATGGCGGCGATAAACCTTATAAATGGTTTTCCAAACGTCCCTGGGCTGGCGGCCTGCTCGGTACAGGGTGGATCGAAATAATAGGTCTTTACATATGAAATGCCGAAATTTTCTTACAGATTCATGAGTTCATAATTCCTGTAATTCAATAGCTATTTCAATTATTTGTTTATTGTTTGAAAGTTGATTTCAAGGTTTTATATCTACGTGTTAAATTTTATTTTTACTTGCAGCTTGATAATGAAAATTAAATCTTCAAAAACAGTTCGTCCTAAATGCCATTCATTTCCATGATAAGATACATAATAACTTTTTACAGCTGACACTTTTCAAAAATGAAATGAATGTTGCTGTTAGCTTAATGTTGTCTCATTCATACACAAAAGAAATTACATAATTTGGATTTATCATTACTAAAAAAAATGCAATAATGTTAGTACTGAAAATTGAGTTCCCTTCAAATTCTCTTTAGAAAACGGCAATTTCATATGTAAAGACCTAATTATGTTTTAGAATATATATGTATATATATATCGCAGAATTGACCATTTCATGATCTGGTTGGACATATCGTATTTCTGTTAAAATTGGGAGGGTCGCCTCGCTCTCCAAATGTATTTACATGTAAACCTAACACGCTCCGCTTCGCTTCGCTCGTCGTCGCACCTATTTTTTACTTTTGGTGAAAGATTTTTGATTTCATACTTTACGATCTGCCCAACCAGATTATGAAATGGTCAATTCTACGATATGGTCACGACATATATAAGGTCTTTCAATTGAAATTGAAAGTAATTTGGGAGGTGATTCAGTATCGTTAATACATCACATTCCATTGCAAAGTACTTTTTTTTGCGCGAACTTTTTCTTCACTTGTCCATACAAACTGAGTCAGCTGATCGGACTACTTTGTACTGAGAAGTGAAAAAAAGTTCGCGCAAAATAAAGTGCTTTGTTGTGGAATGTGATGTATTAACGATACTGAATCACCTTCTAAATTACTTTCAATTTAAATTGAAAGATCTTATATGTATATAGCGAGTTATAAAATTTGTTACATAAATTTTAAACCCCCGCTAAAAAACAGAACTATATAAATACAGCAAGTATTTTTTGTTAATAGTTTTTTTTTCTTGTACGATCGAGGTAACTTAATTTTGATCCACTAGAGAACCTTATCACACTAAATGTTACAAAAAATTCACTGTAATTTTTAAAACGTCAACTACCTTCATTTGTGATTTTTAGGGTTTCGTACCCGAAGGGTGCCAAACGGGACCCTATTATTAAGCCTCCGCTATCTGTCTGTCTGTCAAAGGGTCTACAGCTTCAGCCGTTATAGGTATCTAGTTGAAATTTTCACAGTGTACGTGAAATGTGGCCTCTATCACGGCAAATTATTATAAAAAATTATATTAAATCTTCAAACAAAAAAACCTTGAAAAAGTAGCAAAGTTTAAAGTTATCATGTCCCCCCTTTATTTCCGAAATAAGTGGATCGAAAAATATGAAAAAAATCATGGTAATGATATGAAATGGAATGTGAAATGAAATGAAATGAAATATATTTATTTATGTAATGTAGGCATAACAACAGATACACTTATTACAGGTCAGTTTTAATGTAATATAAGTAATTAAATAATCTATGTGTACAGGTTATAGTTTTATGTAATAAATAATAATATGGGGAAATACACTGGGAAATAATAAAAGTTGGGTCTACTTAAACTTAATAAAATAAATACACTTGAATAAAATACAAATATAGGAATAAGGAATAAATTACATTATAAATATATGCAATACATATAATAAATATATGCCTAACTCCACCCATTCGATTAGTCTTGCAAAGAAGAAGGGCAAGAAACTTAGCAAGGTCATGTCTTTTTTTCATAATATTAGTTACAACAAGTAAATGTAAAAAGTAAGAAAGAGAAAAAATAAAATAGGTAAAACATAAAGATAACGGACGAAAGATATTAGGGTTCCGTACTTAGTGGGAGCCGCGAATTGTTAGAAAGGCGCTATCATTTTAACGGCTTGTTTTTGTGACATTAATATTGCTATGGCATCTACATCGTTGTTATTTACTATACATTTTTTAGGGTTCCGTACCTGTATTGTGTGTTGGTACAGAATCTTTTTGCGCGATTCTGACTCACACTTGCCCAAATTAATTTGTATGTCGCGAGTTCGAATAGGATTGACATATTTGCAATAAGTCAAAAAAGTTTCCGGATGTTGAAAATGTTATAGTACAGGGACACCCTAGCGCTGAGCCCTTTTATTGGGGAATTTGTCAAGATATTCCTCGATTGTGGGGATGGACTGTAATCGAAAATTTTACGTTTGGTTACCATACGCCCCACGTTTTGTTCGATTGGACAATTTACCTAGAAAATGACGAAAGGTTACCTTTGACATTTGTTTTATTTTCTCAAGTAGGTAAGAGAACTATGGAGATGATTGATAGAAGATAATAATCGTCAGGTAAGTGAGCCCATGCAAGTATATAATTTCTTGCACAGGGTCCGGGATGTCGAACAATGCTGAAAAACAGCGGCGTTTGGATGAATATTGTGTCTATTTATCTGATAGCTAATGCTGAGCATGCCACCATTTGAGATAACAACATAATATCTTTACTATGAATGACAGAAATAAATTTCTATGTTTGATCACTTGGCGATTTATCCATCGCAAGGAGGTATAAATTAATATTATATCATTGCAGTATAGAAACGCAGAAAGAAAAGTAAATCTGGATGTGAGGAGCTCTGAACCGGGATTCGAGAGGTCGAGCGATTCGAGAGATTCGAGCGGGATGTCCCGGGTTTGAATCCCGGTTCAGAGCTCCTCACATCCAGATTTACTTTTCTTTCTGCGTTTCTATACTGCAATCATATAATGTTGATAATAATGTCTTTAATTTTAAGGGTCCGTTATCCCTGACGTGAGCACCTCATTTTGCATTAAGTAGAACTGAACTTTATGATCTTTTATTATAGTTTAAAATAGCGCGCATTACGACAACCGAAACATCGCGCGCTCTTAAAAACACGTTTTTCGCTCAAAAAACGTTTTTACTTTGAAATTTTTAGACAACTATTCGCAAAAGTATTTACTAAATCTGGGGGCACGGCAGTGCCCCCGCAAAGTCTCGCAGAAAAAACGCGGAACGGCCGTACCATCCTTTTCTCGAAGCAACTCACGGTCCTTTCAACCCCCCTGTATCTTCGTTGTGGGTGAAGCTAGAAGTCTGAAATTTCAGGAACCAAGAGTACTTACTGATCCTATATCTGACCCCAAATTACAACTTTGTACCTATATTCGATTACGAAATATCTCAAGTCAAAGTTCCCTTATTTTGTCACTGACTGACTGACACATCATCAAAAGTCTAAAGGTGTTCTAGCAGGCCTACAAACTTGAAATTTTGCATGCGGTTAGTGTAAAGTGTACATTGCAACAAAAAAATATAAAAATGTTATTTGCGGTTGGTAATTTAATATTTCCATACAAAGTCTATACAAAATGTATGTTTCCAGCTGCATCTATAAATTTGTATGACACTAGATGACGTTGGTGGTATGCTGCTTTGCATTAAAGACGCCTAAAACGAAAAATTCTACGTTAAAGTTAAAGTGCGAAAACTAAAAAATAAAACCGGTAAAGTGCGAATCTGACTCGTGCATAAAGAGTTCCGTACCCCTACACAATACGGGTACGGAACCCTAAAAGTAAATAACAACAATAAAGATGCCATAGCAACATTAAGGCGACAAAAAACAAAGCGATAAAACGGTAGCGCCTGACAAACAATTCGGTACCTTTTTAGTACGGAACCCAAATTTTCATTATTTTAAAGTATTTACTACAGACTGCCCAAAGTTTAAACTTTTACTTGTATGTTGTATTACCGTTCTAAAGATAGAGCCTTTGTTATAATAATCTGTTCCTTGGGTAAGGCACCCTAAAAAGGGTGGTTTATAATGTTCGACACATTCACAATATTAGTCTATTTAAGAAGAAAATATCAACATTTCGTAATTAGGTCACTAAAAAAACGGTAGTTTGCGAATCCGACTCGCGCATAAAGGGTTCCGTACCCCTACACAATACGGGTATGGAACCCTAAAAGTAAATTGCAACAACATAGATGCCATAGCACCATCAAGGCGACAAAAAACAAAGCGATAAAACGGTAGCGCCTGACAAACAATTCGGTACCTTTTAGGAAGGAACCCTAATTTTTATTATTTCTTATTTTACTTTAAAGTAGTCTGCCTAAATTTTCAACTTGTATGTATAACCGTTCTAACGATAGAGCCTTTGTTATAATAATTTGTGCTTTGGGTAAGGAACCCTAAAACACATTTAGTTTATTTAAGAAGATAAATATCAACATTTCGTAATTAAGTCGCTATTAAACCGGCTAAGTGCAATTCAGACTCGCTCACGAAGGATTCCGTACTACCATCACACAATATGGGTACGAAACCCCAAACCATTATGGTAAATACCAACAATAAAGATGCCATAGCACCATCAAGGCGACAAAAAACAAGGCGCTAAAATGGTAGCGCCTGACAAACAAATCAGCACCTTTTGAATACGGAACTCTAATATTTATATGCCCAAAATTGTTGTTTTATAAAGATAGAGCTGAAACAAATAACATCGAATAATTGGACCCCCCTTTGATTTCCATTTATTGAACTTTTTATGCTGTGATAGGGGCCATATTATTATTTGCCGTGATAGAGGACAATGTAACATATATTATGTGAAAATATTTACGCGCTACCTATAACGGCTGAAGCTGTAGACCCATGTGATAGATGGATAGACAGCGGAGGATTAGTAATAGGGTCACGGAACCAAATGATACGGAACCCTAAAAATCAAGGTAAAAGGTTATTTATCAAGTAAAGCTTTAAATATATTAAAGGAAAAATAAAGCGGCTAATGTTGTTTTATTTGTATATGCATCCTCTATGATGTAGGTATATTGAAATGTCTATGTACTCGTGTGTCATTCAAAAAAGCCCAGGTTTAGCTCATTATTCTGAGAGGTTTACACATAATAATGTACTCTGTGGTTTAGACTGACAAGCCTGCCTTTCACTTCATGGTCAAAAGAAATTTTAACCTGCCTGTTGCATCTATTTGTGGATAATAGTAATAATAACTTACAGTAAAAATTAATATTGCAATGGAACCTGAAATATTGTACATAAATGAAAATCCTTGTCCACACCTAGTTGTCCCTATACCTGGAGATGGTTCATGTTTGTACCATTCTTTGTCATTCTCTATGTATGGGAACATTGAGTCGTCATATGACATTAGGTGTGCGGTAATCGAGTATGTGGTAGCGCATTGGGATGAAATGCAACTTTATACGTGTGACGAGCGTGGAGACACATGTACTCGACAGCAATGATGAAAACTACCACCTACGGTTCCGTATCCGAACTTATGGCAGCCACCGCTTTGTATCCATTTACGTTCGAGGTTTACGAAAATGGCCGTTTGAGAGGATCATTCGGTGGCGATCCTGGGATGCCAGTGAAACGTTTACGATTCTCTGGTAGTTTCTTAGGTGGTCATTATGCAATGCTCCTTCCCGATACTAGTTTCTCAGGAGTATGTCCTAATGATCAGTTAAAGGGAGTGGGTTTTAAGAAAATCCGAAGCTGACGTGCAAGAAATATTACCCGAGAAGAAAAAAAGGAGGACTACCTACAAAAAGAAATGAGATCCCATCAAAAACATGAAATGTACAAAAATGGCAAGTCTCGCAACGCAATCCTTCCACCGTAAAAAGTTGTGAGATCTTATGTAAAGCCAAGTCTGCTATTTTAGTTTTTATGGAAGCACCTTTTCATTTAAGTTAGTATGGGAGTACCTATTTAACAAATTTATCATTAATTGTTTCCTATTTAGTTACCTACCAACATTAAGTGACTGTATTAATATTAGTCATCTTTATTTCCTAATAAAATATGGTGACTTTGCAATCGCAGAGCACAAATAAAGCACTGATGCGTAGAAATATCTTCTCAAATCGCTACTAAATTGGTATTAGGTAGCTGATATGTTGTATATGTTGCTGTCCGATTGCGAAGTCACTATATTTTATTAGGAAATAAAGATGACTAATATTAATACAGTCACTTAATGTTGGTAGGTAACTAAATAGGAAACAATTAATGAAAAATTTGTTAAATAGGTGCTCCCATACTAACTTAAATGAAAAGGTGCTTCCATAAAAACTAAAATAGCAGACTTGGCTTTACATAAGATCTCACAACTTTTTACGGTGGAAGGATTGCGTTGCGAGACTTGCCATTTTTGTACATTTCATGTTTTTGATGGGATTACATTGTCCTTAATTTCCTGTAATTTTCCTACGATTTGGTAACGTCAATTTTATATAAAACAAAAAAACATGAACAATTTACTAAGTTTCGGATTTTTTTCGATCAAGCTAAGTATAACGTATCGCATTTTGAATCACAGAAAAATTTGTAAAAAGAAGGTATCTAAAATACATATTTTTTTCAGACAAAAAATACTACAATTTCATGATTTAAAATGAATTAGAAAAGAGACAAGATTGGGATAAGCCACCCTTAATTTATTTTTTAAAACTTTTGTTTGATTTAGTTTTTTTTTTCATTGTTTTTGAGTATGTTTGAATATGTACTTTTTATGATATTGTGTTTTTGTGTGTTTTTGTTGAACGAAATCAGTAATTTTTTATTCTTATTGTGTTTTGGCAATACATGTCATTGTCTTTTTTCTTTCTTTCAACTAACAAGCAGTATATCTCAGAAGCCTGGTATTATTACTTCGGAAATTTTATAAGAAAATTTTATAATCATTAAGTTAATATAGGCATAAATAATTAGTCATATAAAATATTACTTCAAGCCAAGTTCACTGTCAGTAAAATAAAGACTAATAATATTAAAATAATTAAAATTTTGGGAGTGGCAGAGTCCTGGAAAGGCTTATGTCGATATATAAAGGACGAAGTTGTCTGATGGATGGATGGAATTAAAATTTTAACTAACAAATGTAAAATTTACTTAAATTGACTTTGGTTTTTTTCCAAGAACCCCTTCAATTTGTTTTTTACGTTTGATTTTGGAACCGAAGAAACCTTTACAATAACGGAGGTATTCAACATTAAACTTGAGTAGTAAATGTTCAAAAGCACTTGAGGGACATACCGTGTTCAATTTATGAAAAATAATCATTGCTTTTATTGCCAAACGCAACCAGTTGATAAGCCCGACCACCCTTCTCTACAAATTATGTAGACGAGTATATCACGAGCACTCATTGCGCAGGGTGTTTACTATACAACGTGTAACAGATAGGTGTAACCATATTTGAGGAGCTTATTCAGTCAATGGTAAAGAACAACTTTTACTATGGAGCCAACCTTGAAATCTCAAAACTGGCCTTCCATACATTTCGGACGAGCGGCATTGCATTTTTCTACGAAACAGTAATTTTTTTTTTCGTTTTACATTGTTTGTTCCATAGTAAAAGTTGTCCTATACCATTGACTGAATAAGCTCTTCAAATATGGTTACACCTTTCTGTTACACGTTGTATAAGGAGATCGCAGAGCGCCCGCCATACCGACTAGAAGTCGAAGTGGTCGATATAACCGAAAACGATCGGAGCCAATCATCATCGTCATTTATTTACGTATCGTCATTTACGTTTTAAACTAATTGATGAATATCACAAACGTGTAAGAAAATATACGAATATTACCGTATTATATATTATATATATTATATACGGTAATATACCTTTACCCTGCTGTGCATAATTTTTATAAAGCTTTGAAAGTAACGGTTCAACTAAGTAGATAGGTATATACTGCTAAAAATGGGTGTCAGTTCAACTAATTATGCTGCTAAAAACGAATGTCATTAGAGGTCTGCGGTGTTACTTCAAAACAGTGTTTACCTTTAGACAGTGTTTAAATCTGTCGTTGTCACCTTTTTTTTCATATTGTAAAAGAGTGACAGCAACAGATTTAAACACTGTCTAAAGTTAAACATAGTTTTGTGGTAAGACCGCTGATGTTTTAAATCAAGGTTAAATCGGGCTATTTGCTACGAGTGTTGGGCGACGGGCGCGTGACGTGGGCTCAAATTTCCATGTTAAATTAAATATTTGTACACTATCAACCCTAATTGCCCTACTAAATTAGCATCGGCTAACGATTATAATAGGCCACTTGAATAGACTCCAAATTAATTTGAAATGCAGCGGTAGCTCTGTTGATAGAACGCAGGACTCTTAGTCTTGAGTTTGAATCATGCATGTGTAAAATTATTATTAAATATAATCATGAACGTAAAAAAAAGTCGGACACCACGTTGATAACAGAATATTAAAGGGACCTCATGATAAGTTTACTTGCTTGTACGCACAAATACAAAAACATAAGTCTATCAACCACCATTCTGCAGCGAAAAAATGTCAGGGAATTACCTTTCAAAAGAAATTACCTTTATTTTTTACTTTTTAATTATGATACCTAAATTATAAGACTGCCTAAATAGACTGACACACTATTTATAGACTGTCTAGCTAAAAATACTTCAGAGGTAGGCACAGTGGCGTGCACAGAACTTTCTGCTGGAAAAGCAAGCAATTGGTCAAGAATAACAATAAAAAGAGTAAAATGAAATATCACTAATAGTTAGGGAGCTGGCGAGCATTTCGCTATATGATTTGCACATATTTTACGTAGAGGTGGATTGCAGTTTAAATCATTACGAATTGATTTGGTCCAATCAATTAAGGTCCTATGTCGCTGCATTTTCGCGTTACAGCGGATTGAAGTTGCTTAAAAAAATCGGGGTATTGAATCATTCGTGCATGTATGCTTCTGGAGTTCATGGTCACAACCATCTTGGAAACGAAGAAAATCGAAGAGGCAGACATTCAGGACTCTGCATTATCATGAGACGGAGTTGTAGAAATGTAAAAAAAAAAATCTCTATTAAATTATTTGCACGCGGTTTTTAGTGCGCCCATTCGATTCACTATGACTCCGTGGATTCGAAAAAAAATGTGGCAGACACTTTGCTCACTGATTTTTAGCTGTACATCATATTTTTTCTGAATGCCAATCAGAAACGAAATGCCCTTGGAACATTTATTAGAAAGTAGATTTATTAGAAAGTAAGAACACCACGAAAGGAACTATGGGGATATTTCTATACCTGCTTGGTTTGGTCGTGCAACGCGAGCATCGAGTTGAAAAAAAAAATCAAATAGTCTGCCTTTGGAATATCTGAGGCTTGAGAGTCTGCCTCATCGATTTTCTTGGTGTTCATAAGGAATTCAAACATCAGTCGAACAAGCAGACGTGTCCGCATAATATAGCACACTTTTTTTTTTTTACATTTTTGAGACACTGTCAAAAGACAACACAGAGGTAACATGTAGGCAGACTATTTTTCCGTGGTTCTTCTCATTGTTATTGATCGAACAGTCCAAATCTGCCAAGTGCGCACTTCATATACAGTTTTTTAAATCATAAAAATAAATTAAAAAATTGATTAATACAAAAGTTATTGGGATGGATGTCTGCTTTTTCAATTCTTTGTGTTTCCAAGGTTACTGTGATCTTCAGCCCCAGAGGCAGACCTGTGCGCATATTATAGCACACCTTTTTTTTTTTAACATATTTGAAACGCTGTTAACTTTACAACGCATCGCCACCATGGTGACAGACAAGGTCCTTAATGTTTCTTAGGGCATAAATATCACTATTAATAACGCTTGCCTAGTGCGCTGATCATATCGAAATTTTGCTCGCCAGCTCCCTAACTATAAGTTTGTATTGGAAATTTTCGCTCTAGGGTAGACATTGTCTACCCTGGCGTGATATAAATTATTTTTTTCAAAGTGATATTTAAATTTTTTCATATTTTTTTTATTGTTATTCTTGACCAATTGCTTGCTTTTCCAGCAAAAAGTTCTGTGCACGCCACTGGGTAGGCACTTAGGATCCTGTTCTTCTCAACAATATTTTGTCTTTTATGTGGGCTTCATTGATTTTCTTTGGGTAAGTATCTTATTTCGGAAAAGATTGAGAGTTATTTCCGTCTCACAAAGAAAAAAATTCTTCGATACAAGCCTCTTGACCTTTTTCACAAACTATACGAAAGTTCTCTTCATATCTACTCGTATTCGAGTAAATAGTACAAAATCGTTACGTACACGGGTGTATTCAATGTCTTCCATTTGCAATAATTTTAAACTTCTTTTTTTCCTGTGCATTGTACATTTTATATAGAGACAAGTTGTTATCAAAAGAGGGCTAGAGCACTAGATATTAAAATTGAATATTGCATACGAAAAAAAATATAGTTACTGGCAAACAGGTATCGAGGCCATGCTCGGCCGCGCGTCGGATCAACTCGCCCGCCAATATCCGGGATGGTCGCTCCGTTCCGGCGGCGAGATTGTGCGACTTCACTACTGTCCACGCGTTCTGCCTCTCTGACTAATACATTCAGCTTGTTCATTTATGGACTCGGCTAGATATTGTTTTTTTTCGAGTGAATACAATTGGTTACAATTGAATATTAAATTGAATACATGGGCATACAATTGGTTTTATGCCAGAGTTATACACTCTGCTTTTCACTTCGATTGCGAGGAAATAGCAAATGACATATTTAACATTCATTAGGTAATATTTAATGCAAATTTAAATAAACAACTTAATATATATACTTATTGAGAAAAAACAACAGCTCTTTCCCGCCACACCAGTTTTTTTTTATTTTCCCTCAGAGAAGTGGGAAGGCAAAGGGCACTTAGCCCATACAGCCATGTCTAAAGAACTTCAATAAAAAATCAGACATGCATGTCTGTTTATTTATTTTATATTAACTCCCTTTAAAGTCACTGTATATAATATTATTCTTGACCATCATCTGAAGCTTCTGTCCTATCAGTTTGCGCTTATATGATAGAATCCTAGCGCGAACATTATTGAGTTTAAAAAAGTTGGTCTATGAAGTTGTACTGTGTACTGGCTGTATGGTCTATGGCCAATAGTTTTAGAAGAAAACTACTATATGCACAAGGAGATAAAATTCAATTTTATGCCGCTTATACCTAGCATAAACAAGAACTTTACGAGCATTAGAAGTGAAATTTGATGACTTCTTGGTCTTTTATTATTGATTTATATATATATATATATATACATATATATAATACTTAATAAATAAACATCTATGATAAGAAAATTAAGTGAAATATATTTCGGGCCCTATCCTGAGCCCAGCATCAGTCACAGTTTTCTTATCATAGATGTTTATATCCAATCATCTCGCTCAGACTTCGTTGATGCCAACATAACAGCATTATGAACTATTTTCTGAAACGCACTATACAAATGCACTATACATATCAATGAATGAATGAACGAATGAAGAAATGAGAAAATACTTTGTTGCACAAAAAACGAGGTCTTTAGACCATACAAAAAAGTCTTATTCCTAACAGGAATTTCTTACAGTCAACCGTGGGGAAATCATGCATACATTTTCATTAACTTTTAATTTGTGCGAGTGCATAAATATGAACCAAAGCTTATTTTAAACCTATAATCTAAATAGAAACATGCTACATACTAATATTATTCCGTTCCAGACATTGTGTACTGCGTGATAAACATACTAAAAGTATCCAGAGCGGTGAAAAAAACTTAGCCATCAATATCCGGGATCGGCGCTGGTGAGATTGTATCACCTCACTACTGCAAACACGATCTGCATTTCTGACTACATATACTCGTAGCAAAAAATAACCACTTACAGAAGGTTTACTCCGCATAACTAGCGAAAACAGGCGCACGCACATAAAGACGCGTACGTACGACGCGACGATCTCGGATGAAGTCGATCGAATGCCAATACGAAATTCTGCCGAGATCATCATACGTACGCGTCTATCCATGTGTGCGTCCGTTTTTGCTCTGTCGCGTTGTCGAGTCAGCCTTCTGGTAGTATCTATTTTGTGCTCGTAGTTTGTTCTTATAAACATTGACTTTGAGCCAGGTAGCAGGGCAATAAAGGACACTCTCTATTAATTCACTAACGCCACCCAAAATAGCGTCAGAATCGATAAGTCACTTATACGTATTAATTTTACGATTTATTCCTTTCGTTGGATTGTAGAAGGAAAAACGCTGCCCATTTTAGGGTTACACAACGAGCTGTTACGTAACAATTTTATGGTCCTTATTATTGTCAGTCATTATCGTAACATAGGCAATATTTTAGTGCTTCTCTACATTGTAGATTTTCTTTATGGGGCCGCACCTTGCCTATCAGATTTAGTGTTATGAGCGAACGAATAAAATTATGCCCAAAACGTGTAGCAGCTCCATTCCACGGCGGTAAAAATTATAGGTCAGTTAGTAAACTACTGGCGTTCGAATATGAAATAGAGGTGGTGGTCATATAAACTGTGAATATATTAGTGATATGCTATATGCCAGCCTGTGATTTATGTAATGCGAGCTAGTTCCGTGGTTTTCTTTCGGGAACTTCAAACATTATGCTACATAAAAATGCAGCGAGTTGTGTCAGAGAATAAAAATGAAAAATATTATAAAACACGACTGCCATAATTTCATAATTTCAACGACACCCAGTGCAGTTGGGGGACATACAAAACAACACGTATCAATGTAGAGCTGTTTATTACCTTTATACCCATATCCAATCCGGATGGTATAGAGATTCTAATGACACCTCATTCATCTAAATTGGTTAAAGCGTTCAGAAGATATGATGGAATAAAGAAAAATACATGAACCCTGAAAACAATCCACTCCTTGTTTTGAGGGCAGTCGTGTACAAAACCGTAAGCGATTAAAGTGGTTATTTATTAGGTCGCTTCTTTACTCAATCAAAGAGGAAGTAATTATGGCAGCTATCGATATCATAGTAATATGCCAGTGATGGTAGCGCAATCACTTACGAGGTAATTTCCATTTATTTTTATTTTTCTGACCAAATAAGCATTAACTTATCTTGAATAATAACTTATAACAAATAATGAAAGATCAAAATAAGATGCGATAATAATGATATAAATAAAATAATAACAAACGCGCAGATCGAGTCAATAAGCTTATTCCAAAGTTCTTTTCACGAAAGAACTCCCCTATCAAAGTGTTTTTATTGTCAAATGGACACTACTCCGAAGTGACAAAATTCGATCGAATATCGTTCGGTCATATATCCATCTCTATCACACTTTCCATGCGTGCGTCAGAGATGGACGTATGCTCGAACGATAAACGATCGACCGAATCTTTTTGGGAGTTCCGGTTGGGGGTTTTGGCACCGCACTCACCAACCCGCCTGTCAATTGTGTGTGGGTATGGGCATTTCTTCCAAAAGGACCGCCAAGTGCCAAAATCTTGGAAAGGCCTTTGCCCAACAGTGGACGAAGACAGGCTGATGGATGGAAAATGCCTTGATCTGCAGAATTCTTTCGTGAAGTCGATCAAGGAAGTGACGTACAACTCGTACAAGTTCTAAATGGGCCCCCTTCTACGAGATACGAACATAGAAGTATCCACTTCAAAACGTATACTGAAGGTTCGTAGATCAGTGTCGACCAAGTAAGAGTAGGCGGCGGCGGCGAAGGGATTTGTTGACGGAAAATGAACATTTGTATGTGAACCAGTAACCCACTCAGATAAGTCGCAGTTGTATGGAGTTTAATATGCGTCCCATTTCGTTGGCTTCCAGATTAATAGAAATGTACGAGGGGAGGCTGAAAAGTAATCTACCTAACTATGAAAGAAAAGACGTAACTGGATAGTTTATTTTTATTTTTCTATATAGTCCCCTGCTAATAAAATGCACTTATTACATTTTTCAAATATTGAATTTAAGTCATTAAAAAAAAAGATTTTCGGTTTGTCGTCAAAATAGTCACGAAACCGCTGCCTTCGTTTCGTCATCGGTCATAAACCTTCGTCCCCTGAGGTCTTTCTTGAGAAGTCTAAACAGAAAATAGTCACAGGGGGCTAGATCTGGACTATAAGGGGGGTGGTCAATGGTTTCGAAGCCATTGTCTTTAATTGCTAGCTTTGTTGTGCGTGCGGTATGCCCTGGTGCGTTATCGTACAAAATCAGAATTCCTTTGCTTAGTTTACCTTGCCGTTTTTCTTTTATTGTCTCTCTTAGTTGATATAATAAGTTTGAGTAATAATCAGCATTCATTGTAGTTTTCTTCGGTAAATAATCTATGAGCAAAATCCCTTCTGTGTCCCAAAAGATTGTAGCCATAAGTTTACCGGCCGATGGACAGACCTTGAATTTCCGAGGCGGCTTCTCATCCTTAAATTTCCACTGTAACGACTCTTGCTTACTTTCCGGGTCCCATTGTCGAATCCAAGTCTCATCACATGTTACAATTCTAGAAATTATTTCTTCCTCTTTCCCTCGACTCATGTCCAAAAACTCTTCGCAATATTTGACACACCTCTCCATGTCAAATGCAGTCAACATTTTAGGGACCCAACGTGCACTCACCTTGGACATGTTCAAATGCTCATGAATTATTTCATTGACTTGCTCTTTACTGACGCCCACATCTCTAGCTATCTCCCATTGCTTCACTCGTCGGTCCTCTAATATAATTTTTTTCACCCTGGCTACATTTTCATCGGTGACGGCCGAAACTGGTCTTCCGCTACGAGGATCATCTTCGAAGCTCTCACGACCTAATTTAAACTGCCTTGATCAAAACTTTATAACAAATTCGGAAGAACACGAACTGCCAAACACACGTAACATACGCTGTCTGATCTCCGAAGGTGTATTCCCTTCTTTAGTCAAAAACTTAATCACCGCACGCTGCTCGATTTTATCCATTTTCACTTTTTCTACCGACATGTTCGAAACAATTGTAGGAGACAAATAAACGTGATGCAATAAACAAATGAATGTAATACATTTTGAAAATAGAATAACAAACGAATATAAATTCATACCAGCCAGCATTATTTTTGTAATAATTTCTGACAAAGGAGATTACATGTCAGCCGCCCTACGTATGTGGTGCTAACATTAGAATTATACATACTAACATTTGCACATTGTAGCTTGATTTTGGAAGGATTGAGAAATTATTATTAGAATGCATTACAAACTAGAAATCAATCAGAAAGAGATTTAAAAGTTTATACTTGCGATTGTCGGCACTTGGTGAAACTTGAAACACATGTATGTAAATTATTTATTGAATAAAATAAGTTTAGAATGCACAAAGGCGAACTTAATGCTAATTAGTATTCTCTACCAGTTAACCTTTGGTGATGTGGAGATTACAAGAGTAGTGCCAAACAAGTTTATTATAGTAGTTTATGCTACTAGGGCGAAAAGGAATAAATTACGAGGACGATTTAAAACACGAGCGTAGCGAGTGTTTTAAACGTAACCGAGTAATTTATGCTTTTACGCCCGTGTATCATACTACGTTTTTCAATGCATAGTGTGAGGAAATGAAAAGAAATATAATCTTGTGAACTTTAAATTATAATTGGCTCAAAAGGACTGTATCCAGAGCCGTTAAACAGTGAAAAAAAAGTATAACATCTATGGTACACAGGAAAGGCTGCAGGTTAGCGAACCATTGTAAATAAATAAAAAAAAATAATAATAATAAAGCCCTAGGGCAAAATAATCGACTTTTTGTTCGGTTTTGATGCATAAAAAGTGGGCCTTTACGAGCACATGCATTGAAAATTAATAAATATTAACTTCTAATAATATCTGCATAATAATATAACATATAATATCTACATAAACATATATAAATACAAAAATATACATACATATAATATAAATATTAGTGTACATACTGTACATAAATAAATATACAACAATATATCGGTAGTTACGAGAATGAGACATGTAATCATTATCATTGTTTACGTTGCTAAGAGCTAGTGCCTGGAGTCAGCTTCCCTTGAAAAAGGAGTAAAATCCGAAACCGGTTGGGAGAAAACATAAATAAAGTTAAACTATAATGTACAAGTAAGTGTTTTTAACTCAAGACAAATTTAAAAGCAAATATATTTTTTAAAAAATTCCTCGGGCCAGGATTTGAACCTGCAACCTCCTGCTTACATGACAGGCGAGCTACCGACTGCGCTACCGAGGTTCGTAACGAGAACGACGATTTTTTCCAACATATCTGTACACCGAATTTTTGTAACTACTTGATATACCAGCTTGTAATGCACATACTGAACGCTCACGAGGGCGTTACGTGATTTCACGCCTTGCTTATACTGAACAGAAGGCGCTGTCTTCGCTACAATAACTGTTGCATCAGACAGTTAAGAAATTCACAGATCTCATTAACTAAGATTATGTTTTTATTGCAAAATCCATCGCTTTGAATACTCTAATTATTATTAGGATGCATTACAAACATGAAATCAATCAGAAACAAATTTAAAAGCACAAATGTCTTTGAAAAAATTCCTCGGGCCAGGATTTGAACCTACGATCTCCTGCTTACATGACAGGTTCATATCTGGAACGACGAATTTATTTCTAAAAACTGACAAATTATTTCAAAATATTTTGTTTATTGTTTGTTGTGCGGTCAGTTGCCCGGATAGTGACAGGTTCATATCTGGAACGACGAAATTATTTCTAAAAACTGACAAATTATTTCAAAATGTTTTGTTTATTGTTTGTTGTGCGGTCAGTTGCCCGGATAGTTGGGACACTAAGCTCATAATAATGTATCAACATATATGTATATGTATAATTATGACACAAACATATATATACAATACATATTTCCCAGGCGTGTTGCAAGTGAGGGTTGGAGGTGAGTCATCTGATCTGATTCCCATTTTTAGGGTTCCGTACCTTAGGTTATAAAAGGAACCATTATGTTGAGACTCCGATGTCCGTCCGGCCATCCGTAATATGTCACACCCTCATATAATAACTTTTGAACAGCTTAAGATAAATACCCGAAATTTTGCACAAAAATTGCACTGCCCCAAAAATATAGCGGTTAGTAAATTCACGAAAGCAAATATGACATATTGTAAATAATGCCAATTTTCGAAGCGCTTTCACACGCTCTGATAACATCACGCAGTGATAGAAATAGATACTCGCCAGTAAGTTGGAGTTAGATGCATTGTCAAGTCTATGCAAAACGCCGATTAGCTGGCGAAATCGGATGGTACAGCATTTCCATCTCGGGGCTAGTTGCTCGATGGTCATCATAATAAAGACTAAGACTAAAGTGTTTATGCGGGTAAAAGAAAAATACTTCGGTCGTCACCTGCATCTCATCACTGCGCCTCGCCATACTTGCCAGTTTCCCGTAGACCACGAGACATGCAACTGTCTCGAAACGTCGGATGTCCCCTTTTCGTAAAAAAGGTAAAAATTTATCCCGGTAGACCCGATTATATATATTATAACTTAACTAATACTAATATACTAATAAAATATACTTATATACTAATTACCTTTTTTTATTCTTTGTGTCTTGTTACGCATTTTTGGTTTTTATATTTATTTTCTTTAATTTAATTATAAGCCATTTCTGCCAATTGTTATTGATTTTTCAATTTAGTTAATATTATTGTTAACGACTCGTAAATACATTATCATGCAATTGTAACGGAGGTAGCTGAAAACCAGCGCCAACCAAAGCATGTTTTGGATGGCACATAGCTGAGCTACATCCTTTTGTCGTGTTGTTATTTTTATCTATAGATGACTCCCTACTTAAGTAAACCTTTTTCTACTGTGTTAGCTATAAGTTTCATTTTTGTAAACGCGCCAATAAATTTATTTTCTTTCTTTCAACTAATTTGACAGGACTAACCTTATTTTGAGCGTTCTGTCATTGTCTTTTCGATACAGAAAGAATAAGACAGAACGCCCAAATTAAGTTTACTCCTGTCAAATAAGTTAAGTCGTGTTGCGCCGAATCGACAGAATCATAAGTAAAATTAAACCAAAGTAAGCAAGATAATAAACATACTCGTAATCCGAAAATAAACTGAAAATCAACGCCATATTATATTTTTAATTTAAATATTAACTGACCGCAGACTTAATTGTACTCAGCTGAACATAAGTTCGACGAAGAAACTGGAATGCAAGCTTTAAGCAAATTAATTAAACGTATTCCAAGTTGAGGTGCTAAAAGTAATTAACTTTAACTTTTAATTGGCCTATCCAGACTCCTTCGTAGTAAAAATCATTATTTTTGCCGTTATTACAATTTCGGATTC
Source organism: Ypsolopha sequella (assembly GCA_934047225.1). Taxonomy (NCBI): domain Eukaryota; kingdom Metazoa; phylum Arthropoda; class Insecta; order Lepidoptera; family Ypsolophidae; genus Ypsolopha; species Ypsolopha sequella. The sequence goes on from OW203991.1 coordinate 11,405,424, forward strand.
GGTAATTCAGCGGAAAAAGTCGTTGTAAGGATAATTTTTATTCTAAATATCTTTCACTTTCAAGGAAAAATGAATCACATCTAAATTTTACTATGAGAAACCTAGGACATCAAGGTGGGAACATTTATGTCTAGCAAAGAGTCTAAAAAGAAATCTAATACTACGACTACTAGACTAAAAAAAAAGTTATGTGTCGTTTGAGGTAGTTCTTTGAATTGATACGTCACACGACATATTAATTTAAAAACTAAACTGTTTAGAGCAAACTGACTTTAAATTTTAATCAAATTTGTTTTTTCAAATCTTTGGCGATATTATGTGCCCGTAATCAAGACGTATTTTATTCTGTGATCAAGACCAAAATTATGCCAAATTTCAAACTCCTACGTTACATACCTATAGATTTTAGACGGACACGATAATGATCTTATAAGGGTTCTAAAAAAATATTGTATATACATAGAGGGTTAGTTTAGTCCACAGAAAAAAAAGTCGAGAGGTGTTGTGGGACATCTAGCTGGAACGTAGTTCCATTCAATACTGACGTGACGCCAAGTACCAGGGTTGCCAAATACCTCGTAATTGCAATACAAAATCTCGTAATTCAGTCAAATATCTTGAAAATCCTTGAAACCCTGGGGCTGAACAAATATAACAGTGATTCATTCTTTTTTATAATTTTACTTGAAACTTAATAAAAGTATGTGTGCTACATAATAATAATGATAAGTAGTTTACTACTAAGTAGAATGTCATGTTGCAGTAAAATCATCTTTGTTTTTATGCAAAGGTGCGTTTAAGAAAAATATATTTTCTTCTTTATTATATTTTTTGCCTTGGATACATGACATCGTCAATATTGTGAAAATCTCGTAAAAATGTTTCCGAGATTCATAGTTCGCTCGTATCTCGTACAGAGAACGCTTAATCTCGCAAAATTACGAAAAATCTCGTACTTCAGCGTCGCTGGCAACCCTGCGTGACGCACAAGACGCATACTGTGTACCGCCACCGCCCCCGCCACTCGCTTCTCTCACCCACCCTGTACTGCGAAACACGGTAAGAAGCGTTAGCGATAAAGAAAAGTATGGAACGCGATACAAAAAAGGTAACAGTCGAATGATTACACTTTTTTCCGCCTAAATTCCATTTGCCAAGCTTCTGGAGTATAACGTGCGATAAGGAACTTAGTTTCAAAAAAAACATTTACATTGTTAAGATGACAAAAAAAAAACAAATGTTTGGTTTATTGGCTGCTAAATGTAGTATTGAACACTACCCTAATTGTGCGAGCCTGACTCGCTCTTGGGCGAATTTTAGCTCATTATTCAAAAATCACTCTTAAATTAATCAGTATGATAATACTAAAATAAAGAAGCAAAACTAAAACCATTTATTGTTTTATGAGGAGCGGTAGATTTCGAAAACGGAAATTAATTACACTCGTGTAATATTGTTGTTGACTACATGCCAACTGTTTCATCAATACCATTTTGACATTTTCAAGGCTAATCGTTCTTAGAATCAACGCGGCGTTCACCATCGTTGTCAGTGGCCGTAGTCTTGGAAATTCCGAAATTGTATGAGTGTAATATTCGTTTTTAAAATAATATTTTCCATGAAAATCCGTTTTCGGAACAAAGAGTAACAACGTTCATAAAATAATTAACCTTCCATATTGATTTTTTTGTTGTAATAGTAAAAGGGTAACGCGATCTTTGATTAAACAATGGCATTAAATTTAAGGTTTTTCAGATATCTTACAATTTTTTCCTCATTTTACTCACAAAAACAGCAGCTGAGTGATTCACTGAATTAATAAGCAGGCGCTAAATTTAAATTTAATGAAACAAGTTCCGCTCAGGCTTTGAGTTATACTTATTTTGCTCATAGCCGTGTCCTCTCTTCCTACTTCGTCACGACGCGACGCGGCGGAACATTTTATTATGCAAATTATATATTTATGATTCTATTTGCACTCGCTTATAACTTATAAAGAACAATAGCATTGTTTGATAACCAACTTTGACTGTACTGCGCCTTTTAGAAATTAGGAAGTAAGTAATAAAGCTGCGCGACACGCGAATTATTCACTGGAACATTTTCGTAATTTGCATTTTTACGCTTCGATTTTCAAAGCCTTGAGGTCGCGTTGGCTCAACATAAAAGCGCCCGAGAGGTCGATTTTCATGAAAAATATATTGTGTTATTTTTCATGCATTAGTTACTTCAAGCACTTAAAAACATCGACTGAAATTATATTTAACTAGCCTTTCGCCCGCGGCTCCGCTCTGCTTATTCAATCTGTACCCCGTTTTCGGCTTGGCGGTTATTTTATCAACACCTCTTACAGTTATATGTTGACCAGGGTCACTACGATGATATTAAAGAAAACCTTATCCAAAACCGCAAAAATGCTCAAGTTAGTAGTTTTGGCTTCAGTATAATACCAATAACCTATTTCATTTAAAATTTCGTAATAATTTATTATATTAAAAAAGGAATTTAAGTTTAAAACTAAATAATCCTATAAAATACGAAAAACTTAAACAAACTCAACTGCTAAAAATAGATATATTACAAACTAAACTAAATAAAAATATATTTATTATTAGTATAGATTTTAGGTCCCCCTGTATCGGATTAATTAAGGGAATCATAGTATTCGAATGATACTGCTGGGTTTGTGCAAAATTTCGTATCTGGGTCATCAGATCGTCGATCATCGGCGTCGGTCGGTGCGAAACGCTCACTCGCTCATGTGATTCATGGAAATTGCACTGTAATTGAAAAAAATATGTTATTGCTTTTTGAAGCATTGCTGGAATATTTCACTGAAAAATTCCGGATTGCGACCAATGAAGCTTAAATAAATCATCCTTGGTGTTCAACACGTGGTGGTTAATAGATTTATATAACGTGTAACAGGAAGGTGTGGTCATATTTGAAGAGCTTGTTCAGTCAATGGTATGGAACAAATTTTACTATGGAGCCAACCCTGAAATCATGAAAAAGAAAAGCAACTGTTTCATAGAAAAATGCAATGCCCTTTGGCCGAAACGTCTAGAAGGGCAGATTTTTTTTTGTAGATTTCGGGTTGGGCTCCATAGCAGTGGCGAGCACAGAACTTTTTGCTGGAAAAGCAAGCAATTGGTCAAGAATAACAATAAAAAAAATATGAAAACATTTAAATATCACTTTGAAAAAAAAAAGTTTGTATAGGAAATTTTCAATCTAGGGTAGACATTGTCTACCCTGGCGTCATACAATTTTTTTTTTCAAAGTGATATTTAAATTTTTGCATATTTTTTTTATTGTTGTTCTTGACCAATTGTTTGCTTTTCCAGGAAAAAGTTCTGTGCACGCCACTGCTCCATAGTAAAAGTTGTTCTATACCATTGATTAAATAAGCTCTTCAAATATGACCATACCTTTCTGTTACACGTTGTATAAGGTGACATTTATTTATGCAGGTAAATTCATACTGAAGACTCGGTAAGTGGTCAGTACCAAGGTTTAATGACCCTTTTTCTGAAATTAGTAAATATTTTTTTCTTGTTCCCTACAAACGCAAGGATACAATTACTATACATACAATTACTATGGGATATCAATATTTTATTTGATTCCGAAATTAGCAAAAAATGTTATCGATCCGTGCTACTGATCACTTACCAAGCCTCCAGTATGAATTTGGCTGCATAAATAAAGATATAACAAACAATATCGAAAGGATCACTTTACACTTAGAAAAAAAAATTTTTTTTTCATAAACTCTTTGCCTAAAGTTACAATCGAGAATTGTACGTAATAATTTAAGGATGGTAATAAATGACCACGATTGCCTACCCATGCATAATTAAGATTTGAATGCCTTGAAAGCTTATTTAAATGTAAATTGAAGATAATATTTCATTTGATGCTACACTCAATTAAAGTAAATGATGTGGGCTTTAAAAGTTTTAAATGCACGAATTTCGCAAAAACATTTGGTCGGCCTTGTTTCCGGCCGAGTTCTCGTAAAAAAGTTTTATGAGTAGATCCTACCTAATGTTTTATTCTCTTCTCCACGGACATTTAGTATGGTCCAAAAATGTTGTTGTTTTAGTGGAAATATGGGCTTACCTATATTAAAAAAAAAAAGAAAACGTTTGGTGTCGTGAGCCATCCGGTTGGAACGAAGTTCTTTTTGCTACTGACGCACACACCGCACGTCTGTACTGCAGTAATGCCAGTAATATACATATAGTAAACCTACACACTATTGCAAAAGTGTCGTGACGGTCGAAGTCCTTGTGCGGAAACTATATATAGTGCTCCCTGCCTAAGTGCAGAGACTGGTGATTGGTAATTCGACCTATTCCCTAGGGATCATTTCCAACAAATAATGCCTATCAACAAGGGGTCGAAAATGATAATTTTTTTTCAAGTAAAACATGTCAATATTTCAAAAATTACAAAATAATAAGACCTTTTAATTCTGAGATTATGGGAATTCGGGGCACGTATTTTTTTATAAATAGTCACTCATCTATCATTGATCAGAAATATAATAAATAAGTGCTGAGAGAGGAATAGTTATTTTTAAATTATTTATTTTTGGTTATTAGTTTGAAAAATAATAAAAAAACCTTCGTGACTCGGAGACCATTCATTTTCGACACCTAGTTGATAGGACTTAATTCGTTGGAAATGATCTCTAGCATAACCCCTTTCAAGGAATAGGTCGAATTACCAATCACCCTGTATACAGTGCTCCTTGCCTATGTACAGAGACTATATATAGTGTGACCAGGCGATTATTATACTAAATGTCTGGGAATGTTTAATGTCAAAATTATGGATACTTCTCGTTTGATTTTCAAAAAGTTACTGATGTCATTTTACTGATTAGATAACTTACTTTCGATATCAGTTAAAATTTTTTTTGATGTCTGTTATAGTTTCGGAATAATCGCCTGGTCACACTTAATGATTACACCTTGTATAATGCTCTCTGCCTAAGTGCAGAGACTATAATTATATAGTGCTCCCTGCCTAACCCCCGGTTTCTGAAAGGCCAATCAATGTTAACAGTAGATTAAAAAATAATTATCTGCGGATTAAGCCAGAAAAAGTGGGAATTTTACATAGAAATCAAAAATTAACTAAGTTAATTATTGATTCATCACAATTCAGACTTCATATATGCTTTATTTTCATAATCGCCTGGTCACACTTAATGATTACACCTTGTATAATGCTCTCTGCCTAAGTGCAGAGACTATAATTATATAGTGCTCCCTGCCTAGTGTCTGAAGTGTAACATGCGATAAGCAACTCAATCTGACTAAAATGATAAAGTATAAGACTCCAGCAAAATTGTAAACAGATCAGAACTCCACAAACCCAAGTATTTGGTAACACGAGTGATTGGGACTTGAAATGAGTATTGGTTTACTGCAGCCGTGGTCCAAATGTACGATTATCCCGGGTTTGTGTGTTTATCCCTGGTTCAACTAGTTTCTAGTACTCTTGTCCAGTGAACCTAAGTACATATTCTAGTACGGAATGAACGATTGGTGTTCTATAACATGTGACACTATCTTAGCTCTCCCCGAGACAACGGTAAAACGGATTCAACACCTGCTGCAAGTCTTGTATTGAAACTTTGAAAAGTAAGGGTTTGAAAAGATAATGTTCCATTTCATGTTAGTCAAAGTGATTTTAAAAAGCTGTCAGTAACTTCCCGTGTTTTTAATAAAATAGTACAGTAGATTAATAGATCACTCGGTTGGTGATCATTGAACCTTGTTCCTGGTCCCTGGCCGGGTCTCCGGTATGGGTTCGGGCGGTTGATTCGATTTTACCTTGTATAATATATATTTTACCTATCATTTTAATCGTATATATATTGCTACATAAATTAAATAAACCATTAATTTAGTTCATGTATATTTATTGTTTTCTTACAAATTTTTTTCATTAGATTAAATTTGATGTGTAAAAAGTGTATATATTTAAATTTGAATTTAGAATACAATAGAAAATTGTTGAAAAATGGAAGGATAAACATGTACTGTGAATATTAGGCGTACAACACCAGCATAACCAACAAGGGTCCTGTCGACATCTTTTATGATTCGGGTAAATGTGTCCAAAAAACGTGTTCTATATTCCTTTACGTATGTAATTAAACCTGGTTTTAATTATTATCAAAGGATCTTATTAGTTTCGTAATAATAATAATTAATGAATTAATTTTGTTCCTATTCTAATCGTATGATGAACTTCTTTTGTTTTTTCTTTTCTGTGGTTTACGATAAAACCTGAAATTTTGCAAAAAATTACCATTAATTTGCCCATTTAGTGTAATAAAAATAAAACGAAATTATTGAAAATATAGCCACAACAAAGGAGGAGGAAAAAAGCTTTTTTTCCCAAAAATACAATGTGAGTCAAATTGTAAGTATGTACTACATTGCTGATTGTAAAAATGTATAATTGTATTGTAATTACTTCTAAAGATTTAAAGTAATATTTGAAAAACTTCGAAAATTTTTATTTACCCCCTCATCTCCAAAACTGGTGGACCGAAAAATATGAAACGAATTCTGAGTATACGTTGTAGTTAAGCTATAATATAGCTGCAAGTAAATATTATTTACTTGCGCCGATCTCAAGAAATATTTGAAACTTTGAAATCTTTGAAACTGGAGAACCGAAAAAAAATCATGGTTTGGTGATCACGTAAAGATTACAAGAAAAATATAGCGGTAAGAAATTTATGAAAACAAAGAAAAAAAAAACTTGCTAAATGTAACCACGATATAAACCTAAGTTTTTCTAATATTTGTTACACTATCTTTTAATCCTTTTTTTTTATAAAAAATAGTTACGGGGAAGTTTTTACTACCATTTTCCTGAATTTCCTCAAAACTGACGAAATACGTGACCCTAGGCGTGCAAATTTGACTTGCACTTCAGGAGTGTTTTTCAAGATAACAACGATGAATTGCTAACATTACGCGACTTTTCAATAAACCAATAGCGTTGAGACCGCCACTCGTTCAACGACGATTCATCGACAATTTCTTTTCTTAAATTGCAAATCCCTGCTGTCCACACTTGTACACCCGCTTTTTACCGACAATCGTTACGTCCCAAACGTTACGTTTTTTTCTATAGGTATTTATATTAACGATTACCCTGACTGAGTGACTGACTGATCCTTAGAGCATGTACTAGATCAGTCAACGCCCAAGACAAACGGCTCGGCTGTACTCAGAAGCATCTTGGACTGTAGATTCCTCGTATGATGTAGAAATCCGCTAAGAAGGGTTTTTAGGAAATTTCCACGGGATCATGAGGAACGGGATCCACGCGAGCAACGCCGGGACGTCCGCTAGTATTTGTATATAATTTTTTTTAATGCAAAATACATTTTTTTTTATACACAAGTAATTTTTACAATTCTTTGGACCCTCCTTTTAAGCTAACAATAACCTGTATTAGGAGGGAACGTTCTTCCCTTGTTACGTTGTTTTCGTGCTTTTGTTAGTAGGAGATTGGGTGAGATAGTGTATGTGTTTGAGAGAGAGAGGGTGTATGTGTGTGTGTGAGGGAGAGAGGGTGTGTGTGCGTATATAGTGTATGTGCTGAAATCTGTATGGTATACATATGTATGTGTATGGATATAATAATAATAATATATAATATTTCTTATTTATAAACTTGAAAAGGAATGAGTGAATAAGCGTAATATGACTGTACTTTGGGCACAAATATGTACAATAAGCTTTTTATGAGATATAGTGCAAAAGGCTTCCTAAGAGAAGTGCGATCACCCTCTATCAGTTGAAAGTCAGATTCTATTCAGACCACTATTCCCAATAGGTTCCGTACATAGCGTTAACACGTATTTAACGGGTTGATAAATACTTTTAGAACCGAAAATGTGAATGTCTAAAGTACGGCCATCAGCCAAACTGGAAGTTATATCTTTTCTTTCGAGTATAATCTTTATGCAGAATAAATAAGGACTATCACCTTATACCACGACGTGCCGTCAGTGGCATACTCAGGGGGATCATAGGGGTCATTCACGACTCTCTACAATCAACCACGCTGATTTAAAAATCTCCTAAAACTTGCTTTTGTGGATATATTAAGCCTTTTTCAATAAACTCCTAAAACTTGACGGATTACAAACATTTTAAATAGATTATTTACTAACTGTTAAAGTTTATGCATGAAATAAAAAAAAAAAAAACGAATATTAGTTTTACTAATTAAGTTGGTTCTTGGAATTGTACTTGAGCCCATTGGCGGACACAAGAAGGGCTATAGGTCCGCCCTAGCTTGAGCCAAGATGACCCCCCATAATCTTAGGCTGCGATCACGCCTGCGTGTCGTTGACTGTACCCGTAGACACACTCCTACTTTAGCTTTAAAGCAATGTGCAGTTAAGCTAGAGACTCTCTAGTAGAGAGGCCCATTCGAGCATGTTTGTTACTTTGATTCGTGAGATTGGAAATGGCGTAGATATTTCTGCACTACAGAACATAATTATGAGAGCGAATTAGGTTTCAAAGCTGCTGATATTTCGGTGCAGTTGCAAGCAGTATGTTCCACAAGACTGAAACACAGAAGATTGATCGCATTCATGTTGAAATTTTAAACTATTCAAAAATACCTTATCATGAGCGTTTTTCTGTTTTTTTTTTCTTAGTTCTTAGCTTTCCTCCAGATGGCGCTGTCCATGTCACCATAGATAAAATGTGTTTTGTAGCAATCAACGTCAAAGTGGTTTTTCGTTTGTTTGAAATCGGTGCAAATTTTGTCTTTGATTCTGTTGCTAAAGAATACGACAGCGCCATCTAGTAATTTTATTTAAGACTAAATTTGACATAAGGAAAAGCGCTCATTATAACTAGTAATGTGTGCGATTGTCGGCTTCATATCTTATACAATTTGATAAATACACATACTGTTTTACTAATAAACCTTTATGAGGCCTGCGGAGCAATCCAAGTTCATACAATTCGAAATACCAAAACCATTTGTAAATCATGGATATTCTTAAGGTAGCGTGTAACACAAACGTGTTCCACGAGTAGAGCGGTTATGGAAGACCAACTTAACATGACACTTACGGTCTATTAAATTTCGTGTTTCCAAAGGATCTACTCGTAATTCAGTTGAAATTAATTGTATGAAGTTGAGTTAGAAGCCTGATTATTTAACAGCACTATTGGGCGGTAGACTTCTATAGGAGGTATTAGTTTTAACTCGATATCTCTAACAGGGACCCAAGAAAACAGGTCTTGAAAAACAGGTTCTGTTTTTTCATTGTGAGGTACGACACCCAACAAAATATTAGATTATGTTGGGAATGCCGTTAAAAGGTATCTAACACATATTTTGGCCTAGTGCGAGTTGGACTCAAGCGCATAACCCTAGGGTTCCGTTCCACACGATACGGGTATACGGAACAACATTGTAGATAGCAACATCAAGGCGACAAAAACAAAACGTTAAAATGGTGGCGCCTGACAAACAATTCGGCACCCTCTCAGTACGTTACCCTAATTTTCATGTTGTTTTACGAGTAGGTACAACAATCTGACTATAAGATAAAGTTCAAACAAATAACGTCCAAAAAATGCTACGTTATCGTTTTTTTTGTATGGTTTGATTTTTTTTTAATTGGCATCGAAACCGGCCATAGTAACATACAAGTAGCAAACCAGTCATATAAAAAACGAATTATAAGACTGAACGTCTTATAATAATCTAATAGACGCATTGACTTAGATCACTGATCTTACAACTGCATCTTATAAAAAGATTTGTGCTACAAGTACTTTCAATTCAATTGCTTATTTTTATAAAGGTTTACAGGATTACAGCCTTATAAAACTAATAAGCACGGTGACGCTTGTGATCCTATAATCGCATATAATAAGATAGTTTACTCTTGTTAACGTTTTGTTTTATTTTACTATAAAACATACTTACAAATATTTAATTATATTATTATATATATATGATGAAAAATTGTGTGAAATATATTTCGGGCCATATACTAGGCCTGGAATCAGTCACAATTAGGATAGGGCCCGAAATATATTTCACACAATGTTTCATCATAAATGTTATTTTATTTATATAAATTATATATATAAATCAACAATAAAAGACCAAGAAGTCATAAAATCATATTTATTAACTCTTCTTTAAAACATGTACTCATATGAACGTCTGAGATATAGCTGCTGAAGGTAAAAATTATTTCAATGCAAGTGCTCGTAAAGGCTCACTTTTTATGCATCAACACCGAACAGAAAGTCTATTATTTTGCCCTAGGGCTCTATTATTTTTTTAATTTTATTTATTTACGAGAAGTTGGCTAACCTGCATCCTTTCCTGTGTACCATAAATGTTATACTTTTTTTCCACTGTTTAAAGGCTCTGGATACAGTCCTTTTGAGACAATCATTAACTTGCAAAATTGTAACAATGCAACTTTCAACTTTAATAATTTAATTGTTTTCTTTGATTATATTTGTTTTATTTACTCACACTATGCATTGAAAAACGTAGTATGATACACGGGCGTAAAAGCAATAAATTACTCGGTTACGTTTAAAACACACGAGCGGATTTATTCCTTTTCGCCTTTGTAGCATAAACTAATATTATAGGTTTGTCTAAGCCGTGTCTTATAATGGATTGTTAACACCAAACTAGCACGCACTCACTTTTATAGGTAACATTCTACCTATATGTGTCCTACGTTATTTATTACTAGAGTGATCGGCCGACCACGGACATCTTGTTTTCATTTTGGGATTTGTTAGAGCAAGCATTGGAAAATAAAAATGGATTTAAACAAGTACAAAAGATTTAAACGTAGTGGCAGTTATCGACAAAGAGTTATGCAAAATGACAATGAAATGAAATCGGGGTTGTAGCTCAAATCGATACCCTCCTTAAATAAAAGAGAGTCTGGTGAAGTTTGTGGTGGTTTCGTACAATGTGAAACTGAAATAGACATACAAAACTACTAAGATAATTCTTCTGAAATGATGTCGAAATAAATAAAAAAAAAAACAGAATTACTTTGAAACATTTGTAACAAGATAATTATAAAATTGAACTGCACTTTACCGGACTATGGGGCTAAAGAGCGTAACACTCCTATAAACTGCGTCTAAACGCGGTTCTATAAAGGTTTTCAGGAGTTTTTTTAAATTTTACTACTTGGGTATTTTGTGAAAATTTCAACTGGCTGCCTATAACGGCTTCAGCTGTAGACCCTTGTGACAGACGAACAGACAGACAGACGGACGGATAGACAGCGGAGGTTTAGTAAAAGGGTCCCGTTTGGCATCCCCAAACGGTACGGAACCCTAAAAAACACTTTATCATCGGCTAAAAATCCAATCAAGTATAAAAATCCAACGTATCTTTTAAAAATATCCCCGGGGCGTGAGTTTGCAAATGCTACTGATTGCTTGTTTGAAGTGGAGCATTTTTATTTAGTCTAGTTTCGTGGAACGCGCGCCGGCTGCCTGTGAAGTTGTTTGCCTGAGCCGGTAACGAGTGACTGCTGTCAACATCAGACAGTATTGGCTGACGGAGGCGGCGTCGTTACGACAAAATACAACTTTCTGGCAAGAATAAGGAATCAGAATTTACCCTCAGAACTACTATGCCGATTGGGGCGTTTGGCGTGAATGTGGGTTCGTCATAGGTTGGGTAATATTTAAACTAGGGCCAACAAGAGATGGCCTCTATGACGTTTAAATGCCTATTAAGTTTTGTAATTATTTATGGGTACGTGATAATGTCAATAAAACAATGTAATACTTCATTGTTTCAGGCGACGAAAAGTGACGTACTTCTCGTTTCGGTTATTATTTTTCGATTTTTATTATGCCAATGTTTTGCAAATAGATTGTTATAAGTATAAATACTGTGAAAAGTGAAATTAGATTTTTTAAATTAAATTTTTCAAATTTCTCTCTTATGGAAAATCCAATTATTTTGAAGCTACCATAATATCATTAAAAACACATTTCTGCATATAGTAAATAATTATTATACCTTGATCTTGTCTAAAAGTTGTATTTTGGCCGTTGTAATTGTTTCTTATTATTTTGTAACAAATTCTGAGAATCGAGCCTTCATAATATATAAAGTAACGAAAGATAATTAAAGCATCATATTTCATCAAAAATTACAATTAAGTAGTAAAAACACTGTGTATGTAGATTATAATACATTTTATTTAACAATTAGAACTTAAATAACAATGTAAACTAAAATAAATAATTCAAAATTAAAATTCACTGTATAACTAACATAAAAATTCTATTCACAAATAAGATTAAAAACCGGCCAAGTGCGAGTTGGACTCGTGCACGAAGGGTTCCGTACGATTATCTATAAATTCAACTGTCTATCACGGTTCATGAGATACAGCCTGCATGGTAACAGGCGAACAGACGGACAGACAGACGAACAGCGCAGTCTTAGTAATAGGGTCCCGTTGGTAACCCTTTGGGTACGGAATCCTAAAAAGAAAATTTTTGGCACCTTTTAGAATTTTAAGTTAAATAAAATATGCTGGCCAGATCGCTGCAGTCTTTGGGAAAAGTACCCAAGAGTCTGGCGGCGTTGCCTCGCTGGATCGCGAGGCTACCGTTAACCAAAGTATGCCCCAGCCCCTGGGCAGAGAATATAAAGTATTACTACGTGCCAGAGGTGTCGATCAGGTGCAACGAGAAGTCGTCGCACTTCTGGTCCCCATGGCCTGAGGGTCTCCATCAAAAAGGGCACAAACATGTAGCCCTCCTCAAGGGCCACATATGTGCGCCTCTTGCAGCCCTCCGTCAACGCCGCAGCCGCACCAGTCCTGAGCGAGATCGCTTGGAGATGGGACACTGACAAAATTCAAAATTCAAATTCAAAATTCAAAAAGTTTATTTTGCAAAGTAGGTATATATAATACACGTTTCACAAGTCAAATTTTAATCTTATAAAAATATATGTAATAAAATAATAAATGTACATGAACTACTTAGATTAAATGTTTATTTAATTTATGTAGCAATATATATACGATAAAAATTATAGGTAAAATATTATTATACAAGGTGAAATCCAATCAACCGCCCGAACCCATACCGGAGACCCGGCCAGGGACCAGGAACAAGGTTCAATGATCACCAACCGAGCCCCCAGCACGAATCCAGGCGGCCGACCAAATCCCATCCTATCAACACATGTAGCGTCCCACACCAGCGACCTCCTATTCTTCCGTAGATTGAATATTGTTGCAAAATTTTGAATGAAATAGGTTATTAGTATTGTATAGGTAGGTACTGAAGCTAAAACTACTCGTACAATTTTTTTAATTTTCCTCTGTCTGTATGTATCTTCCATTTTAACTTGAGAACTACTCAATAGATTTAGATGCGGTTTGCTTTATTGTAATTGTAGTGATCCTGGTCAACACAATATAAGCTATAAGGTGTGTTGATAAAATAGTCGATCATAGTCGGGTCATAAATACGGTCATAGGTTCCGAATTCTGAATTTGCAATGTATAAAAAAATAAATAAAATACGTTCGAATTTTGAATGTTTCACGATTTTAAAACCATAGATTTTGTAAACTTTTTTCAACATGGAGTGGACACAAAAAGAAGACAAGAGTCGCTGTAATGGGGTCTACTTTTATAAAGGCCACCAATTGGCGCCACTGGCACGGAAGGTATATGTCAAAGGTTTGTTAGGTTAGATTTACATAGAAGTTCGATTTTTTGTTTTGCTTATCCATATAATATTATTTTTTTTTCTTTCTTAAATGCGAATAAACAATCCCGCAATGATGTGCAGTTCCGTTATGTTCGAAAACGAAAGCAGGACATAATGTTTGTTTTAGCCCCTCTTTTCTTTAGCTCTAATCTTAATTCATTTACTTTCATTGCACCGTACCTTGAATAATAAACCTGCAACTATGAATTTATCTCGACTAATACACAAATAACTAATAAAAAGCCATAGCTTTCACCGTTTCGCAAGCATTTGACGTTTCTCTATACCTGTCGCCTCAGTGGCGCCACCTGACGTCGATGGTAGCCCTCAATGCGTTGCATCGTTCTGCAAGTGAAATTTTCAAACTTCTGAAAAACTTGAAATAACACAAAGGTTCATTTATCGCACTATTAATCGATACGAGGAAGATATTAAAAGCTAGTCTTCTACTAGGGATGTAACAAATTTTTCGAAAATAAAGTTTGCTTTATCATTCCCATTTAAGTTAATAATTATTTAAATAGTTTTCCGTATATCCAATTAACATACGAAGCTGAGGCAAAAATATTTGTTCCTGGCTTCAAAATTTAGTAGATAACATTTTTTTTAAATTAAATATTAAAGATAACTTATTTGTTTTTTTTATTCAGTTAATATTATATATTTATATAAAAACACTTATTAAAATAATAATTTCCAGATATATTTCGACATACAGTCAGCGTCAGTGGAATTATATTTATATATATAGTGATATAAATTATATCTAATTCCACTGACGCCGACTGTATGTCGAAATATATCTGTTTTTTTTTTTTAAATCTGACTCTCGAAATTTATTCGTTATTGTACGAAATTTAATTAAGCCAATCAGTTTCATGTGACTCGATAGAGTTCGTAAAGTAAATAGGTTCCACGTGTACTTCTTCATTGCTCACTGATTTTGTGGACGGCAGTAATAAAAATCTTTACCTTATCAAAAGAAATTCAACGAATTACTAATAATATTTCCTTGTAAAGTGTTAACCTTCTTGTATAGTTAAAGAGGGTCGATAAAAAGAAATATTGGTTAAAGCTCCGTTATCGACGTAAGGCTTAGTTTAAATTGAAACATATTGGCGGCGAAGCGAATTCTTACGTGGCCTTTACCTTGCGTAAACAGGCTTCATCTGTGCAAATAAAAATATACGCTACAAAGAGCTTTTTCTGTGAATTTGCTGTTAAAGAGATTTCTGTGGAAAGGATTTTGTTAATTTATAAAGTTTTGTACTTATATCTTGGCATTCGCGAGAAACTGTAAATTGTCTGTCCAAATGTTTTAGAGTTATTAAATGCTTTTGTTAAATGTAGTTTTTGTACTATTCTCGGAATTTTCTTCTCATTATAGTATATAATAGAAGTACAATGATATGATTCATCCGACCGAGTTCGGTCACGGCGACTGTTGCGGCTGTGGAGAGCGTCGGTCATGTGCCCTCATGTGACTTATGTAGCCTATCTTGTTTGTGAAAGTGCGGTTGCACAGGCTACATGTAAGTTTTCCATTGTAGTAGTTCTAATGTATGGAAACTGGTGGTCTGCATCGGAGTTCATCACGTCTGGCGTCAAGAGTAGTACAAAGAGAAGTATAATATTGCAATCTAGAAGATAATATTTAACACTCTTTCAGTCGTTGCTTTTTGACGTTTTTTTACGGTCTCAAGTTATTAAAACTAGTCGCAATTTCGCAGGAGAATAACGGTTATTTCGCTAGAAGTTAGTACGTGATTGAATTTTATCGTCCATGCACTCTAGTACTGTTATAAAATTTCAGTCAGATATACCTATTTTATTGCACTACAAAATTGAAATTTCGTTGACTGGCGCATGGCGCCCAGCGACTTCACATAATGAATTTTAATGTTGGTAGAATCGAACTGAATGTGCTTTAGAAACTAGTTTTCGATTTCGTCTGCAAAGAAAATTAATTGGATTTCGTCTGAATAGCTTTGCGCTGGATATTTTAATTACAACATTTAAGTGAATATTATTTTTAATAAAAAACAGTTGCCTGAAGAGCAACCTTTTGAAACCATGTTTACCTGTAAAAAAGTAACGAGACTTTGAAATAAAAAATAATTTTTAGCAAACAATTCATTATTTTATGTTTTGGTCCGTGTGATCAGTAGAGTAAGGTTTTCTGTCATAAACAAATGTACAAACAAACAGCACAAAAACTGTTCAGTATGATAAATCAGTACAGCTTGTTTTAAATAAGAGAGGAGCACGTTACTGATACACCACTGATAGGTACACCAAGTACCTATATCAATATCACCTACCCCCCTATTCTGTATCTTTAGTTGCCAACTGCACGAGGTGCCTATCATCAAAAACATAGCTAAAAACTGAAATTTCAAAATTGCCTTTAGTGGGTATTGAACTATTAACAATCTGTGTCGTCACTTCAAGTGCGAACATATCCTTAGGACATCGGAATTCGATAGTATATCTATGTTTTTGATGATAGACACCCAGTCCAGAAGGCAACTAGAGATACACAATAGGCCCGCTAGCCCTGAGAAGGAAAATATCGTACCATCCGATTTCGCCAACTATACTGGTCGCAATATCTCACTGCACGCGGGGTCATAAAACGAGTTTTGCGGCGAGCAACTATCGATAGACCTAAAATAGCGAGTAACGTATGCGCTTCAAAAAAATTAGAAGGCGATCGATATGATTTCGATGATGATGATGACTCAGACGACGATGACTATTAATGTAATTTAATAGTTAGCTATAATTAATCAATAATTATTATTTGTCTTTGTTTATCATTACAGTTTTTAATTTTTAAGTTAATATAATAAAATTCAATACAATATAATAAAATTGTTCATTTATAATAAATGTACATACAAATTAATAAGACTTCTTGTTTGATTTTAATATAGCGGACATTTACCGATAACATATTGATACGCGCGTTTTGCTTTACTACGAGTTGCCATAAGGCCATAAGTGAGAGTGAGCGCGCAATATGTTTCACTGTGCTCGCACTTTTTACTGCCCCGCGTGCAGCGAGATCTTGTGACCAGTTTAATCAGTGTTTTTGCATAGACTATATGCATCCCACTCCTACTTACCAGGAATTCTCTATTTCTATTACTGCGTGGCGTTGGTTAGCCAATCAGAACGCGTGAAAGCGCATTTAAATTAGACAGAATTTATGTCGAAGAGACCAAGTGTCATTGCATCTCTTTATAGTGGTAGTCTCTCTATGATCGAAATGTAAAGCAAACGTATTAAACGATAGAGAAAAAAAAAACGCATTCTTGCATAGAATTTATTCTGTTCAGTATGTGGACACCTAGTGAAGTGGGCTTGTGCTAATAAAGTAACACCGGGGAAGCCGTTGCCTCCATCGATGCGGAATGAGGCTAGAGGGCAATAGGTTTTTCATGAAAATACATATCCTCGACAGATTTAGTGCGAAACACTAGCAATAAATAACTGACCCGGAAAGGACAAAGGTTGGGCAGCGTCTAAATGAATTGAAAAGGCCTCATACATAATACAACAAGTCTCTTCCCCTTGATATGGCCACATCACCTAGCGGGCATGAATCACGCAAGGTCGAAGCGCTTACATTAATCTTTGAATTATTTATATTTTGTATTATCTGTCCCTTTGCTTTGAACGTGACCATAGTGGGTAGGTCACTAGGTCTTCAATGAAAGGTGTCCCGTTCAATTTATACTCATCAAAGAGATTATCAGATTTTTTGCAAGTTGGTCCTTCAAAAAAATCTCTCAAATCAACATAAAAAGTAAAGCATCTTTTTGGAAACGTGTATTCACGCTAAAACGTGTAAAATTCAGTCGGGCCAAAGTGTGAGATGAAAATCGTTGCTGCAGTCAACGGATGGCATTTAAACTTCCGCAAAACCTGTAACGTACACCCTATCATTTTGTATTTCTCTTCAAGATAGAACGTTCTCTCTTTAATAAACAAGGTGCCACGGTCAAAGATTTCAAAAGTTTAGATGAGCCCTGGCACCTAAAATCTATTGCATTGTTTTTGAATGCGTGCGTTAACATAATGCCGACGCGCGCACACTTATGAGTGCGCAATCTGTCTACCTACGGTCAGCAAACTGATCAGACTACTAAATTTGTTAAAATGATTGACTTTAAGTGCACTTAAGGCGTCCAACTATCACTGTGTTCAGATGAGCACTGATTCCAAACGTGTGAGCGTCACCTATTTAAAGGTGGAAACATTTTAGTGCTGTCATAGTACGGTAAGGGCTTATCTTTACTTTTGAACTCTTTGGTCACGGTGCCCTTTTTTGCGTATCGCTTTAACAACGCGTTCTATGGTTTACACTTAAAAGTTATCCATTTTTTTTTATAATCTTGTAGTTCTACATCTTCATTCAGTAACGTTTTTATAATTTTCCTTCTCAAGCCCATTTGCTGAGCCATATTTTTTTTCCGGATAGGATTTCTTGCAATAAGTGTCTTGATTGCTTTGATGACTGCTGGAGTCCTAGCAGAATGGGGCAGGGAGCTATTCCGGAGAAACAGTCGAAGCGAGACTTTTAAAACTCGAGCTAAAAATGTACGAAGTTGGACGGACACTACAGGTTTTTACAGTCGAGAAGGCTAATTCGACAGACTGGGAATTGCCCCCCAGGCTGGTAATATTCTTAATACATAATACTTGAGTTTGGATAATGCTTCCTGAAGGCACGATAAAAAACCACTCCATCGTGAGAAATGAATAAAATTCCAATCTTGTGTGTTTTTGGACGTAAAACAAATGAAAAGAAAGCGTTTTTAACATCTTTAATTAGTTTCTGATCTTAAGGGTCCGTATAAGGTCAGATGCACAACTTCAAATGACTATTTCACATTGATATAAAATAATATAGATAGTAGATTATAGGGCTAATCTAAACATTATGGAAAAAAAACTCAAAAGCTTTAATTACACTAGAAAGAAAAATAATTACGAAGTCAGGTTAAATTTTATATTTTTCGAGTGTTAAAAGGCCTTCCTTAAATTATATAGCCTTGAAATTTGTATTAAAAATCAGTGAACTATAACTTCGTCTAAAAATTTTAGAACATTTTCATAATTTCATTTAGAAGCGGAGTTATTAAATAAAAACGCAGTTTATCGTGAGCGCGTGTTTCTTGGTGGTAAACTAAAAGGAAACGTCATAGAGTTCAGTTTTGATTGATGAAAAACGAGGTGCTCAATCTGACTTTATAGGCAGCTTTGTGCAAGAGTAGTATATACGGCTGTCGGTCCATATTATTGGTATAGAACGGTAGATAGAAATACTGCCACGAAAACCTGTATCAAGTTGATACTCTTGGGCCTGAATAGTCTTGGGTGTTCGAATGTTTGACTGTCTAATTGACACTTGAAACATTTCTGCCACTCCCTCGGGAGTATATATTATGGTGCGATGATGTGTCAAGAATATGAATAAATAACATAAAGGGGAAACGAGTCGTATCCTCTACGAAACGCACAACCTAAGATGGTTCTTCTTATTTTTGAATAACAGATATTAAATAAATGTGATTTATGGCATTTCGCGAACATAGTTTAGTGTCAGTTAGGCATTTCCGGCAAAATTTTGTTATTTTTTGCTTTAAGTTGTAAATGTATGGGCGCACATAGTTAAAAGCGTGTTTTAAGTTTGTGTGCCCATACATTTTAAACCTCATGCATAAAATAACGAAATTTTGCCGGAAAAGTCCAACTGACACTAAACTATGTTCGCGAAATGCCATAAATCACATTTATTTAATATCTGTTATTTAAAAATAAGAAGAACCATCTTAAGTTGTGCGTTTCGTAGAGGATACGACTCGTTCCCCCTTAAATGAAAACACTTACTTTACTGATCTTTTTTTTCGAGAGTTACATATTTTTTTTAAACATAACACCTACTTTTTGTGTGGATATGTGTGTGCATGATCAATAGAGTATACATGTTTATTTTAAAGTTAGCTGTCTCCTAATACCCGGTATTAACTAACTTAAATTGCTATACATATGGTAATTGATTATTATCTACAACCATCCTGATATAAAGTACTAATAAATGTTATCTATCCATTGTTTGTGACTTGTCCGAGCGAGTACTCGTTTGAATTGGGGGACAAAACTTGGCGCTTGCAGGTTACGCCGTGCGAGCAATTTTCAATCCAATTCAGCATGCAAACATTCGACAAACGATGACCTATCTGTCCAATGCGGAGTACGAACGTGTTACGGGATGAAAGGAGTTGTTTCACACAAAAAACGGCCAAAACTTTTCCATCCTTAGAGTACAAAGTAAGTATTTTATGTTCGTTGCCAGTCGGTGCACTGTGAAGGTTTTATTGTTCTCGGCTAAAGTTTCGCTGCAACAATGTGTACGATTGGCATTGGTTCCGACACGTGCAACTCCGTAAATCTTGTCGTTTCAAATTTACTTTTTTGTGTTTCGTCAATAAATAAAATAAATGCGCAATATCTGGTCGTCCACTCAGAAAATGAAAGCCATTTGAGGAGATTATGTACATAGAATTTTGCCAAACTTTGAAATTTTTACAAATTAACAAAATATATAAAAAAAACTGAAAAATCAAGCTAGTCAGATATTTACAGGTAGGTGCGTAACCCTTAAAACATTATAAATTGGTGTTTTCACTATTTGTTGTTTAAATATACCTATATCATACCATACAGTAACATATGGTACATAATGTACAACAATTCCAAAGTCCCTTCTAGTTTGGTTATTAAGATAAACACCGAAACAAAAATTGTCTAAAATATTTCTATAAATTCGAAAATAGAAAAAAGAATAATTACTGTAAACACATGACAGGGTAAGTATTTTTATTATTAATATATTTAATTTGTATTCGGTATTGGGTCAACTTTCTTTACAAAATATCAAAATTTTCGATTTTTTACTCATTCCGTCTACTAGCTAGTGACCCGTGACATACGGACGGACAGTCAGAACACTAATTTGCCTTTTTGGGTACGGAACCCTAATAAAGCGGCTTTTTAGGCTGGTTTGTGGTTACATTAGCATTATTGGAATGCGTGGTTACGGTGATAGTTAATTTGGCTGCAAAGATACCTGTCTGAAGGTTCATAGTATCAATAGTATGTACAAATACAAATCCAAAATACAAAAAATATTTATTGAATCAAAAAACATACAGAAGCACTTATCCAATAAAAACAATAGCATGCAACATGTTTTACAAAAATATAAAGATGTGCTAATTGTATCCTAAAACAATCTAGACAAAGACAGTCCCTACCACCAACACTGACCTAAAAGGCCGTCTCGAGAGTGACAGTTACTAAAAGCGGTTCACAGCATTTGGGATACTTTAATTTTATTATATCTTTTAGTTTAATTTGATGAAAATATTACTATATAATATTTTGAATACATAATAATAATATAATATAATAATACATAATACATAAATACGGATTTGAATACACCGCTTATCATGCATTCTATTAACATATACTTCGTATTTTCCCCCGGGATTCATTATACTGTTTTTTTATAGAGTCTAGTAGTTTTTGATTTATGTCCCGAACCAACTGACTCTATCGCTTCCGCTATGTATTACAGAATCCCAAAAAAGTTAATACTTTAATATACATTGGTATTTCGTTCATTATACGGTTACTATATCTTAACAATCACTCTTACACGGACTATCAACTAACCTTCATTTTTAAGTAATTTTTCAATGCAAGTGCTCGTAAAGGTCCACTTTTTATGCATCAAAACCAAACAGAAAGTCGATTATTTTGCCCTAGGGCTTTATAATAATTATTTTTTTCATTTATTTACTAGAAGTTGGATAACCTGCAACCTTTTCTGTGTACCATAAATGTTATACTTTTTTTCCACTGTTTAACGGCTCTGGATTCAGTCCTTTTGAGCCAATCATAATTTAAAGTTCACAAGATTATATTTGTTTTATTTCCTCACACTATGCATTGAAAAACGTAGTATGATACACGGGCGTAAGAGCAATAAATTACTCGGTTACGTTTAGAACACTCGCTACGCTCGTATTTTAAATCGTCCTCGTAATTTATTCCTTTTTGCCTTTGTAGCATAAACTACTATTATAAGTCGTAGTTTTGTTTTAATTAATCGCAATGTTTTATTTAATTCGTCGCAATTCATGTATTATTTTTCTTCTATACTCTGTTTTAATTAGTCCTTTCTATCCCTCTTATTTAAAAGACCGCTTTATGTTTCTTCATACTAAGAACACCCATAATCTGAGGTCATCTGAAAATCTTCGCTTAGCAGTGCCAGTTCGTACAACGTGTTTTATGGGAACTCCTTTACTGTTAAAGCTATAAATCTGTGGAATACCCTTCCTCTCACAATAAGACGAGCTCCATTACACTAATTTAAAACATTAGTCAAAAAGCATTATCTTTCTCTTAGATTAAAGTTGTATGTATCAACTTCTTATCTAGATCTTATCTAGATCCCACTGAAGAGCTGCTTGATAGGCTGGAGCGTCTTCAGAACTTGTGTATCCGATTCATATACGGACTGCGCAAGTATGATCACGTCTCCGACTTTCGAAGCAGGTTGAAGTGGCTCCCTATTCGTCTTCGCAGGAACTTACATATCCTTTCCCTTTTATATAATGTTCTTCACAACCCCGTCTACCCCCATTATTTAAAAGAAAGAGTTATCCTTCGCACTGACCGTAGCAACAGAACGCTTCGCTCCTGTCACCTTTCCGATCTGGCGATCCCTGCCCACACCACTGATCGTTTCACCAAATCCTTCACGGTCAATGCTGTTCGACTCTGGAATGAACTTCCGCAAAACCTCAAAGATCTTCCTTCTGTGTCCTCTTTTAGATACAACTTGAAAAGATTTTACCTCTCATCTCTCTGAATGACTTACTGACTAAGCTACTGTTTGTCTGTATATATGTATCTGTGTATTTATGTATGTATTTGTATGTAGTATATTTTTATGTTTATGTTATAGGTTTAAAATAACTTTTACATATTGTTATGCACTGGTTAAGTTCAATTTTCAAGATAAAAATGTTTTTATGTTTTCCCTAGGTTGACTGGAAGAAATTTCTTTTAGGAATAAGTCCGCCCTTGCCTT
The DNA here is from genome assembly GCA_934047225.1 of Ypsolopha sequella. Taxonomy (NCBI): domain Eukaryota; kingdom Metazoa; phylum Arthropoda; class Insecta; order Lepidoptera; family Ypsolophidae; genus Ypsolopha; species Ypsolopha sequella. Next base: position 11,428,404 of record OW203991.1, read on the forward strand.
CTATCTGTTCTTTGTGTGTATCTTGTCTTCTTATTTGTGTGCAATAAAGTGTTTATTCATTCATTCATTCATTCATTCATTATGTATTTCTATTTTAAACATATTTATTTATATAAAGTATATAATTTGTGTATATATATCATTTATGTACGTCATTTTAATTATTTATGTATAAGGTATATAGTTTATTTATTTAATTTATCAATATGTTTTAAAGTGTGTAATTTATTCTGTGCTCCGCCTTATACATTTCTTTTTTAAGAGTTCTTCCATCCAAAGGTTGCCTGGAAGAGATCGCTTTTAGTGATAAGACCGTCAATTGTACCCTACAACGTATTATAAAATTGTTTCTTTATTTCTGTTTTTTGTTGTGCAATAAAGAATATTGTATTGTATTAATTGTTGTCCTCTATGGAAGAGCGATGTCTCCTAATACAGATCAGATATATACTTTTTCTTAAAAGAAGACACTCCAACCACCTGTCAAAGTTATTTGATAATTTGTTAAAGAAATAAATTGTGTTATATTGTAATTTTTTTCTACTTTTATCGCACAGTTCTGACCCACAGCTTATTCCTGTGTGAAATCGATTCGAAAGAGTCTAGGTTTCTTTTCCATTCGTCAATAGAAAGTAGCGCCACGGAATAAATTCGAATTTTTGTTGGGAAACTTGGTGCCTAGTCGCTCTCTCCCTTAGAGTCCGTATTTTCTTTTGTCGCGGAAACAAACTTTGCTATCGGCTTTGGAGTTTAAACAATGATTTAAGTTACTGAGCTACAGATATACAGCTCTCCGCTTCGGTTTCTTGTTTACCGCATCGGATAAATCTCTATTTCTACTCCTTAGAAGTGGAACATTTCGTTTTTAATTTGGAATAAGATTATGCTGTATCAATACTTTTAATATTTTTCAATGCAAGTGCTCGTAAAGGCCCACTTTTTATGCATCAAAACCGAAAGAAAGTCGATTATTTTGCCCTAGGGCTTTATTATTATTATTTTTTTTATTTATTTACAATGGTTGGCTAACCTGCAGCCTTTCCTGTGTACCATAAATGTTATACTTCTTTTTCCCACTGTTTAACGGCTCTGGATACAGTCCTTTTGAGCCATTCATAATTTAAAGTTCACAAGATTATATTTGTTTTATTTTCTCACACTATGCATTGAAAAACGTACTATGATACACGGGCGTAAGAGCAATAAATTACTCGGTTACGTTTAAAACACTCGCTACGCTCATGTTTTAAATCGTCCTCGTATTTATTCCTTTTCGCCCTTGTAGCATAAACTACTATACAAACGCACAGACAGAACAATATTAATTTAATCGTGTTATTGTAGTATGTAAAACTCTGGCACATAAAGAGGTTATTAAAACTCGAGTGTGAGTTTAAACAATGTGCCGTAGTCCAGTTTTTTGAAGTGAAAACTTCTTTAGGCGCGCTGATCACTTCTTTTGTGGGCACTGAACAAGACTTAAGCGTCACGCTCGCCTATGTAACGCTCGTTCGGGTAAAGTCGGCTCGAATCGAGTAAGGGAGCGAGAGAGATATTTATTTATTTGCATAACATTTATAGAGCATTACAGGAGACCATTGCAATATATAAATTAGGTAGGTAAGTATACATTTTTTTTTCTTTACTTAGGATCTAGGATACAGGATGGAAAAAATGTAAGGGCCCTGGAGGGGAACTACCTTAGATCCTTTAGTTAGCTCATTTTACTGAAAGGAAACATTCCTTTATTTTTTTAAAGAAACAAAACTGCATTCAAATATATTCCAAAACTCGCCCGGGAATCGAACCAACTAAAAATTAAAATAATAAACCCTCGCTATTTTATTATACGAATCGGTAGGATTATTGTTCAGGATAAAATTTGTTTAATAAACATTTGGTCTTACACTCATCTGTTGTACGAGATACCCATGAAATTTAATAATTTTTACAAGTTCTTTATTAACAATACCTAGTACTGTTCACTCTTAACAAGTAAATGACACGTTATAATTTTCTTATCTCTCTTACATCCAAAGGCATCGTATGAAGTAAAAGTTTGCTAATGTTATTTATCTTAAGTACCTTGTTGAAGACTTCAATAAGAAAATCGATAAATGATAATAATAAATCTATGCACAGCACTAGGCGTACTGACGAAAACTTTAAAAAGGGAACGTATTTTTTTTGCAACGCGGAGCAACAAATTCGAAGTTCGAACGATAACTTTCAATATTTTTAAAATCGATAAAAGTATTCGTTTGAATTCCAAATTTTGTTTTGTTTTGCTTTCATTCCGTGCTGTCATTGTGTAATAATGTCGTATCATTATTACTTTACAAGTGAACAGTACTAGGTATTGTTAATAAATAACTTGTAATAAATATTCAATTTCATGGGTATCTCGTATAACAGATGAGTGTTAGACTAAGTGTTTATTAGACATTTTATCCTGTACAATAATCCTACCGATTCGTATCATAAAATAGCGAAGGTTTATTTTTTTAATTTTTAGTTGTTTCAGTTCCCGGGTGAGACAAGCAAATTTTAAAAGATCTTTGAATGCGGTTTTGTTTCTTTTAAAAAATAAAGGAATGTTTCCTTTCAGTAAAATGAGCTAACTAAAGGATTTAAGGTAGTTTCCCTCCAGGGCCGTTAAATTTTTTCCACCCTGTATATCTAAGAAAACAAACATTTTAACATAAATCTACATATAAACTACATATTCTGACCACCCCATAACAAAATTTATATTGGAGCTACGTACAAAGTTGCAATTTTGCGTCAATCTTAATTTTTGTGTTTTTGGTGGGATATTTCACAACGGGAGTCGAGCTCATTACAGATTTCATGCATCTACGCCTCAAATTGACGTTATAGTATTTATTTTTGAGCAAAATACATTATTAGTTTAATAACAATTAAAATTAATTATATAAAGTTAATTTTAATAACAAAAATATAATTTTTTTTTCCAAAGACTCTCTTATTTGTGAAAAGACATTTTTTTCTATTTTGCGCATAATCCACAAGACGTAGCGATCGTCGCAACATCAGCCACTTTGCAATGCGCGCTGATATGAATGTTATTTCAATGTAGTTCCGTCGATATTTGTATCGACACACGTCGCGTCGGGTTGCTAATTTAGATCATGTAAGTGCCTTACAATAAAGTATTTAGGCGATTGTAATTAGACTCGTAGGAGATATCGATGCTACGGCGTAGGCAATTATATGAAATCTGCATTTCGTAGGTAGCATCTATCTACAAATTAATATATTCGTTTTTACTTGATACTACGACGTAGCAAGTACTCTATTGTTTTGTGTGTTTCTTTGTAAACTTGAATTTCATTAGTTTAATGGGCCGGTTATTCAGTTCCAAATAAGCGCTACCCAGTAACAACGATAAAAAATTTAACCCTTTCGGTAAGCAGAGTTGACAGTTTATTTAAATGTAAAAATATTAATTTTAAATTTTAATAATATCTGCGTTATTAAAAATCAAGAACATATTTTAATCACTTCTCTTCTAAAAACTTTATTCAAAAATAACATCATAATAAACTAATTGTAAATAAAAAATTGCCGTACAATAAATATACGTAGGTACATACTTTCTTTCTACCTATTGATTAAGAAATAACGACTAAGGGGTCATCTCGGCCACATAAAACTCGGACGCGTGTCCGAGTTGACACTTTTCGATTAAATCAATTTTATTGGGGGTCAACTCGGCCTAACATACAAAGTACAGTAAATCTAAGAAAGGATTGGATCCAAATACCTACTATAAAACTTCGAATAAAACTATAAAAAAAATTAATAGCAATATAGAGATAATAAGTGCCATATGCTTGAAACTCTGTTATACCTATTGGTGATTAGATTAATTACAGTTAGGTATAAGTATTAGTTCATATTTTTGTGATGTTGATTGTTATAATATATACCTATTTAAATATTGATATTTTGTTTTTATTTTGAAACCACGTAGTTATTTGTCTTAAGAATTTAAATCATATTACATTTTCTAAGGACTTCTTGTGTTGACTGTACATAATTACCTCAAACTTTCACTGTCTGCCGAGTTGACCCCCAATAAAATGTATTTAATCGAAAGGTGTCAACTCGGACACGCGTCCGAGTTTTATGTGGCCGAGATGACCCCTTATAACGACACTATTAGGTACATCGACAAAATACAGAGATGTCGTCGGTACAATTTTATTATCTCCAAAAAGTCCACCCATATCCATTTTCGTGATAGGCATTATATTCAAATGACAGCTATGGGAAAATAAAATACAAAAACCCAGCCAATAAGAAAAGTATGGAACGATAAAGAGGGGAGAAAATAACACTAAATTTAATATTTCCAGATAATGTACCTTACACCTACGTAGTCTCTCAGTAAATATATCGGGTAGGGGTTCTAATAAGAAAGCCATAAAAGCTATTTTGGATTGAAGCATATTTTAAACTAAAAGATTAAGTCAGGAAGATTAAATAACAGATAGGACGTATAATTGACAGAGGATCAAGATTCTTTCCCTTATTCCACGAACTAAGTTAACAAGTTTTAAATTAATTTTGAACAATAAATTCGCCCGCAATATAATTTTGAATAATACAGTCAATTCATTCTAAAGACTAACCTTACATTTTTTTATAATAATGTAAACAAAAAAAAAACAAAAAATGGGGAAAGATGAAAATAAGCAATTATATTTGACGCTCTGCAGTATTGCTTGAGTGCGTTTCGTTTCTCCCGATCGCGTGGAAATTTCCTAGTGGAAACGTCGTACAATAAACCTACAGTCCAAATTTAATGTTCCTAGGTCCAGCTGTTTGGTCTGGGAGTTGATAGATTAATCTGTCAGTTAGTCAGGGTATTCATTTATTATCGATAACATGGATGTTCATTGTACAAGCGTCCATGCCCATAGCCCCAAGTCACATAAATTTCAACTTGCGAATTTCAAAAATTATTTTTTATTTTGACTGATCATTTTCCACGTCTCCATTTTGAATCTGGGTGTATAAATCAAAGTAACCCAAATTATTTATCACGCTACTAATTGAGAAATGGGATCTTCAATGCAAAGGTAGAGTAAACGACAATTTTGATAAGCGTATCTCTCAGATCAGATTAGTTTATGCATTTTATTCTAGTTTTTATACTGTAGTGCCACTTATATCTAGTATAGGATGTTGATAAAAGTATAAAATCAAAAATTTGTTTAATAAATATTTAAAATCTAATTATTTACCTATGCTAGCTGTTAGATTTCAAGCATTCATTTTTAGCAACCTGTAGTGCGATCTCGGTATGGCACTTCTTCGTATTATTAGAGCGAATTATAATTAAGAAAATAAACTCTCTAAGAAATTTTACCTGAGGGCATACTTGTGATTATAAATGTGTCGCATCTGGATCACATTCGATCACGACTTAATCCAAGTTAGTCTATTCCGTCCAGGTAGCTGACGCGGCGCCAAGTTTTCGTCGCCGACTCGCAAACAAACCAATAAATGTTCCGAGACAATATCTGTGGGGAACTCATTGTTTATCTTTCATTTGATATATGCGTCTGGGGCTAAAGTTTTGGGAAAATAAATGGATTTTTGAAGTATTTTTACGATGAAAGGTATGTATGCCACAGTATAATATGTATAGCAATTTAGCCATTAGAGATATGATTATGTATTCCGAGATACTTATAAAAAAGCGTTTTATTAGCATTTTCATAGGAATATGATCATAAATCAAATGATTACATGCATGGGTCAATTTATAAGCATATCTCTAAGCTTATGCTTACTAAGGTTCTTGCTAACATCTTCTAAGACACGCAAATACTAAGGCGGATCCAGTGGGAAAGCAAACGTAAAAGAAAAAAAAGCACATCAAATTGTAAAAAATATCGTCGTTTTCAAGCTCCCGCCGAATTTTATACAAAAATCGTCTGACACGGCTCACCAACTTCATCAACCACCATAAACGTAGATCATCATGTATAATTAAGTTTTAGTGTAGCCCCGAAAGTGATGTACTAAAGAAGTGAAAGAAGTAAGTAGAGGGGTGACAGAAAGCGCGGGGGTGAGCTGGGGCGAGGCGGGGCAGGTGAGTGAGGCGTTCGGAAAGTTTCGGCAGGTTCGACGGTAAAATGGAATTTATGTGGGCGCCACCGCCCTCGGGGGCTTCCGAACTGGCTAACTGACCGGCGGTGCTGTAATCCAGGGTAGTGCTAGGGAATCAGTCAAGATGAGATTTATCAATCTGGAGTTTAAAATGTATAGGATTTGACAGCTACAACTTAAGATGGAGAAGGTGACTTTATAGTTGGGTTTCTGATAGAGCTCTCAAAACTAATTTAAAAGTGTCATTTAATTTAGAATGAGTTGACATCATTCCTGATGATGATGAGTCATTATCTCATCGAGAGCTCAACCTGTGCCTTCTTACACAGTTAAAAAATTGAGTTCTATTTTCTATCCGTAACAAAATATTTGTGAGTAGTTTATTTTATATTTATGTAGTATCTGTATCTGAATTTAAATAATTATTGTTTGTCGTACATTTTAATTATAATAATAACTATTTTTCAAGGCTAAAGGGGAAATAGCTATTCGTATAGTATAAAAGGAACACGAAACTTAAGTTCCCTTAAAGCGTCTAAACACTGACTGTAAAAGCACAAAATAGATACTACCAGAAGGCTGACTCAACGAAGGAGCAAAAACAGACGCACACATGCATAGACACGTACGTACGATGATCTCGGCAGAATTTCGTATTGGCATTCACCCGAGTATCTTCGAGATCGTCGTACGTACGCGTCTATGTGTGCGTGCGCCTGTTTTCGCTAGTTATTCGGAATAAATATTCTGTAAGTGGTTATTTTGTGGTATTCTGCGTTACGGCATTGTTACAATATACAACCCGGTTAAGGTGTTAACCTTTAAGTTTTCTTTAAAATGGAGTACTCTAACTAACAATATCAACAAATTTTACAAAGGGGCCTATCCAGAATTCGTGAAAAAATAAATCAGCTGATACGAAATTTATATACAGTGGAATAAAATGTATGAAAGAGCGGTTTTGTTTCGCGATTTCAGGGTTAGCCCCAAAATAAAAGTGGGTAGAAAAACCCCGTTTAAGGAAAAAGGTTGTCATCTTAATACCCTGTTATATTTGATATTACGATAGTTTACGATAAAAACCAACCTTGCGGAATTATTTTTAGAATAAAAAAACACGAGACGTGAATCATAGCAGACAGCGCTGTTATCGCTGCATAACAACTGAGGGATAAAAGCATTGCTCAGTTAACTGAATGTTGTTAGTTTAGAACTTTCACAACTATGATGACTAAATGACCGCCGAATTCACGTTCGAACCTCGACCTAATGGTTTCACAAATCTACATGGGCATTGTGTACCTACTTTGAATAAGCTCTGTTTTTATACCCATGCAAAGTGACTTTGACATAAACAGGCAAAATAGTCAAGTGGCTCAGAGCTGTATTTTAAAATTACCGTTTCCGGGTAGACAATAGCTCCAAATTTGGTATGGAGGTACCTTAGGGTGTAAGCACTGATAAACGTTAGCGAAGGAGTCGTCTATAAAAAACATTCTTTTTATTTTGTATACATTTACTTTTATGTACTATGAAAGTATATTTTACTATGAAAGAAAAAAAATTAAGAGGTAAGTAAACATTTTTTTTCAGGCTACTCCTTGTCTAACATTTATCAGTACGCCTTAAGGTATCCGTAAAATCCACTAAGCCACCTGAGTAAAATTACACTAGAAACACATTCGAAAAAGAGGACATTGTATTTTCTTTTTTTTAATTGGGACATTTATGTTCTGTTTATACTTGCCGAGACTCGAGCATGAGTTTCAGATTTTGGAATATATTTGCAGTATCTGATAAAACATATCCTCTATAAGCAGATTACTTTACGAAGGGCTATATCAGTAATCAGTAATCAGTCATTCATTTATTCAGTCATAGCAGAGAATGTTACATGAGGCATGTCAAATATTACATATATGTATCTTAATGATAAGATAGGTTTAATAAATATGCTAAATTAAAAATAGTTACAAAACTAAATTTAAAAGTTATGTCAATAGAATATGAATTGTTAAATATGATTGGAAATGATTTGTCGACGAGATTATATAATTATATCAAAGAGAGAATGAACATTTATTCAATTGCTTAGCGATGTACTCATTTATTGAATAAAACGGATTTGATTCAAAATAACATTTTAAATTAATTTTAAAATCCGCTAGCGGAAGTCTAGTTATTTCTAATGGCAATTTATTGTACTTAACAATTTTGTTATAAAGTCCCTGTTTTTGCGTTTTGTTTAGTCTTGTTTTCGGTAAAACAATTTTTTCTTTGTTACGGGTGTCATATTAGTGTCGTGTACATGTATTTTGGATAATTATGTTTGTTATTATGTATTTCTATTAATGATTTATACGAGTATAGCGATATTACTGTCATGATTTTGTTTAATTTAAAGTATTTTTTTGTTGATGTAAATGCTGATGCTATATGTAATTACAGTGGAGATCACATCAAGCTATACACTTGCAGTGAGTACTGCATTAGCCCTTATTGTGACGGATATAAGATGTAAAAATTCCAATATATGTATAACTTGATGTGATCTCCACTGTACATTCGCACAGATTTTTTTGAGTAATGTTGCAGTTTACCGAATAGGAACAAAATTGTTTATTGACTCACACTCGCATTGTGAAGGAAACCTGTAAGGTGTATCGTTAGTTAAGGATATGGATAACCCTAGATTGAGCGCCTCATTTTGCATCAAGTAAAACTGAACCCTATGACGTTTCTTTATTGTTTAAAATAGCGCGCTCTGAGCCGTGGCTGTTACGACAACCTAAATATCACGCGCGCTTGAAAAACTGCGTTTTTATTAAATAATTTGGCTTCTGGTTGATATAAAAACACGATTTGTTTAAAGTAGCTCACACAAATTTTACAAATAAATACTGAAACTAAATCCTGAAACTAAATCCTGAAATCGATACTCGAGGTCTAAAATTAGTTAAAAGGGGTTTACAAAATTATTTTATTTACAGCATATATCGTGCCCTTACTGCCAAAACCTGTTAAGTGCATGAACTTACAATTTGAGAAAACTTAATTCAAAGGTTTGTTTAGTAATTATTCTATAAATAGATGTGATAATCTAATGTTATTTATATTAATATGTGTGTTACTTATCACTCCTTTGGACAGGAGGTACAAAATTAAAAAAATAATCGAAATTTCTTCCTAAATTTAATTTATAGTGAGATGGGGGCTGTACTTACCGGGTTTTACCTGTAGGACGACTTATTTTTTATTTTTTGTTAGAAACGCTTTATAGCATTGCGTTTACAATTTCTAGCTTTCTTTACGTTATTTTTTTTAAATTATCTGGATTCATGAAGTTTGCTAATGACAGTTTTTATGTAACATTAAAATAACCGTACACCACCGGTAATTTAATTGGTTTTGCCTGTAGATTTAATTTTAAGTGCACTTAACATTAGTAGTTTTAAACTAAAATGAAGGCGTTTACGTTTCATCATTGTTTTAGAAATTACAAGGGTTGCTGAGGGCGTTGCTGAATTATGGGGGCTGACTAAGGTGGCAATGGGTTCTCCCTAACGTCAATGTACTTAGTGTATTCCTAGGGTAAATAAAATGAAAAGTAATAAGTACACCATTTGTTTACTCAACTACACACACAATTAAATTAACCACAACAGTTATTTTATTAATTACTCTTCCTCACTGCTGGTTTCAGCAGCCGCAACGTCAGGTAGGCGATCAACAGTGTTTTCGCAACTTAAGGTAAGGATAGAAACCAGCCGTGATATTCCTCCGGGATAACACCTTTTTGGCACAGACTAAGTAAATCCTTCTTTTTAGCCACGCTGATGGGTAATGGTGTATTATAAAGATTTTTCAGGGGAGGGCACGTGAATTCCTCTTCAGGACTTTGGATTGGATTGGCTTTTTGGTTTCTGTGTGTTTCTCTGGTGCGAGAGGCAGACTGGGGCATTACCTGAGGCCTAGTTTCAAAATTAAAATAATCTTCAGACATGTCGTAGTTAAAAAATATTTTTGTTTCCCCTTTTACGTATTTTAGTCTCTTTATCTTCAGCCAGTTTAGTTTATTGCCTTCGTTATACTTGGTTCTATTTCCTATTGTATTTTCTGTTTTACATGATAATGGGTCTTCTTTACCTTTTTCTTCCCAACGAAGAATTCCTTCGATTATGCTTTTTTGAAAATATTTATCCATTCGTTCCAAGAAGACGTCGACATGTTTCTTTGCAGTTTCTATGCTACTGTGCATCGAATTGGCTTCCATGTGAGAATGTCCCGATGCAATAAATTTTTGTTCAATTACTTGAATATTATCAATGTTGTTAACGATCCAAAGCAAAATAGCGGCATCATATTGATTGCGATTTTGCCCACTGCAAGTGTCAGAAAATAAAGTATTTTCTGCCACATTAGACGGAATGCATTTTGTCAAATAATGGAGCAAAATTGTACCAATCTCGGCACTTCCTTTTTTTCCGTGTACCTCAGTCCATGGAAAGCAATAGGCATTGTTAGGTATAGCACTTTCGTATTTGCATAAGTTATAGATGGTCAATTTGCGTACGTAACATATAATTCCAATCTGAGAACAAGGTATTTGTAAAATAGCTTGTAAGTCGAAGGTTGCTGATATAAAGTTCTTCTCCTTCTCTGCTCTATTTTTATAATTTTCTTTTTCTGCTTCGCTCTTATCTTTCCTTTTCATATGTTCCTGATAGGAAATATCTAGTTTAATCTTCTCTTGTCCTTGTGTTGAATTGTATCTATTGCATACGAGACACTGATCCTTTTTTTGGACAAAAAAGCTTAAATTGAACTCTTTCGCAAAAATTCTGCGGTAGGTAATTTTAGTTACAGGATTATCTTTGTATTTGTTACAATAGAGCTCATATAGTTTTGTAAGTGATATAGTGCTGTCTAAATATTTACGTTTTGATTGTTTTCTTATGTAATGTGCCTCCATTGCTGGATTTAAGTGATCTGCAACTTCTTCTACCCTTTCTGCTGATATTTTTTTGGATGGCTCATGTCTTCCCCTAGGTTCTTCATTTTTCTAGTACAAGCCCAGAGAGTCATGTATGGTCTCGGTTGGCGTTTTCTATTTACTTGCTCTCTTTTTGGTGGGTCAACTGTAATATGTGAGAGAATAAAGGTTTTCTTGCCCACAAAGTTTTGCTTCCAGTAAACTCTACAATATCTCTCTCGATCTTTATCGGTAAATATGTTTGTACATTTAAACTTGCAGTCTGAACAATCAATAGCCTAAGGTACCTTTGCAGCTCTCATTTTTTTATTGATCTCATACGCCAAACCCTCTGCACGTCTCTTCTTAGCAACATTTCTTTTCCATGTATTTGGCTTCGCAGTACGCCAACGTGCTAATGGTTTTACTCTTTTCCAAACTAAATCAAGAACGTCTGTGAGTATGATTGAAGCAACGTCAAACGCATTGTCAAGATTAAGCTCTAAATCCTGCCGACTCTTACTAGGTTGTGGTTCATCAATATTTGGACCTAATAAGTCCTCTAACGTTACTAAATCATCTTCATCATCAGTACTCTGAGTGGTATCACGCACTAGCCCATCTAGTATGTAAGTATCATCACCATCTGAGAAATCACCACCAAACAATTCCGATTCGCTTTCAGATTCAGATATCCGCCTTAAGGGCTTATTTAAGTCTTACAAGTCTTTTACACCTTGAATCTTTAATTTTAATCCGATATGCACGAAAATCGATATTTTATTTAATTTTGCATGTGCTTGAGAAAACACGCCTACAACTTCGGCGCTTGAGTCGTAACTGAGCGGAGAAGGGGGAAGAAGCTACAGGACGAAACATGTTTGCGCACATTGCTGGTTTTGCTTGAATGAATTTTAGTTGAGATTGTAAATAAATTAAAAGCAAAACCGATTATACCACAAAAAACGTTTTTGGCTGTTTGAAACTGGGAATTTATCGATTATGTGTTCAATGGCAAAAAAATGAAAGATTCTATAGTATGTTTTACTTGTAGAAGAAAATTTAAAAGTTGATTTATCATGTACATTGCCGCTTTTGGCAGTTCATGTCACTACAAAATGACACTTAAGTTACTTTAAAATAAAGTCTAAATTAGCAACGGAGCTTCGTATCAAAAAACGGGTTTTACCAGTAGGTGAATTGAGAAAAGCACATTGTTATGGTATATCTAACAAATTTTTGGGAAAAAGTGCACTTACCAGGTTTTGGCAGTAAGGGCACGATATATGAATCAATTGATGTGGTTTGTTCAAACTTACTTCATAAACGTTAGAAGAACATATTATATACTCCATTCTAAGAGTCGAAGTATAGGGACACAAAATACTCGCAGCTCATTGGTTAATGCGCGTGACCTTCATTAGCCAACGTGTATCTTAAGGTTGGCTTACATTACATGTCTGATTTTTCCAGTACGTTTATAGCTCTCGCAGTGTTCGGACGTGCGTGTTAGTGAAAGACAAAGACAAAAGTCTAAGAAACGCGATTAAAAAAAATTATTCGAGCAGATGGTCTGCTTGTGTGAGGCATGCAATCAAGAAAGTTGAGCCTGGATTAGATCGTTCTAAAAGAAATATGAGAGAACCTTTCATAATTAATGTCGGTTCGCTTAGAAGTTCAGATTCCGAGGGCGATGAATTGTAAAGTCATGTTTGTAAATGTATAATTTTATTTTAGAATTAAGTACCTGTATGATCTTTATATACATCACTAAATCATTAAAACTGATAAACTACGAAAATGTTGTTCTTATTTAAAAAATAAAAATGCATAGTAGTTGATTGCCGCGCTGCCCGCCGGTATGTAAACCTTTCCTTTAAAGCAGACTGACGAGCTGTGAGTATTTTGTTTCCTTATACTTCGACTCTTGGAATGGAGAATAGATATTTTTTTAATGACTGTGGGTTTCCTGATTATTGAAACAAAATCATCCGAAGTCTGTCACTTCATTTGTATTTGTCTCTAATTACCCCTTAATAGCGCGCTATAAATAGCATTATAATCAACAATACGCAAGCTAAACGGTGCTACGCCGTAGCATTCACATCTGCTACGAGTCTGTGAGAGTATAATTGAAGGGTTATTGGCCTTTTACCTTTAATGTTATTCTTCAATGTAAGTTGCGTTGGTGGTCATTATTTGCTCATATTCTCTATGGACTTGAAAAAAAGAACGAGGGGTGTCGTACGGGACACCCGGTTGGAACGAAGTTCCTTTCGATATTATATATACCTATAAATAGACATAAACACAGATAAAAAGTTACTATAGCAAAAGTGTCCTGACGGTCGAATTCTTACACTTTTTTTGGCCTAGCCTTCATTCGCCAAGTGTCTGGAGTGAAACGTACAATAAGGAACTTCGTTCCAATATAAATATCACAATTACTCCTCAAACACTTTCAAACACTTAAACTAAGTGGTCATAAATTGTCTCCAACAACCGGCACACACTGGTAGAAATATTATAAAGAAAGCAGAATAAAGCGCGGAAAGTTTAAAAGTTGAAATTGATATGATAGTTGCAGTGGCAGCGGTACACATAACGACCAGTTTCTTGGCTCGCGGATATCAAATTGCGACGACTAAGTTTTATTTCGCTACATTATCAACAAACTCAGACTAGTCGGCACGGGTCTCTCCTTTCTGGTATGTTACACGTTAGGCTTTTGGACCAATCGTGGCATACATCTGCTGAAATTGAAAGCTACTATAAAATAGTATATGAATATTATTGGAGCGCATGACAAATTATCAAACAATTTAATCAAAAACCAACTACCAAAACTGACATGGCTAGGCTACGGAGCCACAGGTAGACTTATGAGACAGGTAATCTAAGATTTGTTTTTATAAATATCTTGTGTTTTCTCATCTCTTAACTAAAGTAGATATAAGTACTTTGTATAGTATAAGTTTTAGTATGTGACAGAAATGATAAAAAAAAGAAAAGGAAAAATGCAAAACAAATACGTCATCTTGCTCAGTTTTTTGCCTTTCTTCGCAAGGCGGAGTTAGACATGTATTTATATTCATGTAATTTATTAGTTTGTAGTATATAATTATAGATTTTACCTATAATTTGAATCGTATACACCGCTGAATAAATTAAATATACTCACCTTTAATTTAATTTATGTACGTTTATTATTTTATTAAATATATTTTATAGGGCTCACCACCCACGTTGGGATGTAATAATCGTCGGTGAAATGCGGATGTACCGAGTGTGGACTGCGACTTTTATTTAACAGTTTCAACAACTCTGGCACCCCCTTGGGGATTCATGTCGTGACGATATAATATTATGTTCGAACCACTAGAGAGGCAGTCATTAGCAGCTCATATTATCATGTGCAATTTGGTAAATTATGTGTGTAAGCCTGGGTGCATGTCATTTAGTAGTAACATAGAGAAACTACCCCTACCCCTAACTAGTAATTACAAATAGTCCGGGAGGCGACTGCAAGCAACCTTATCTCACAATATAATTGAACCTATCCACTTTCTAGGAACGGCCGACCTTAAGGTGAGCCATCTCACTTTAAATGTTATTTAATAAATGCTTTAAGAGTTTGTGACGTCCTGTGGGCATTGATCTCAAAATTAAGCTTTGCACGCATCTTTGTATAATATATGTTTCCTTTTCCCCACACCGCAGTCCAACCCATCTCTCATCAAGAGGTGCAAGATGGCGAGATATTCAAAAAGGGTCGAATTTCTGAAATAGTTTCAGGTAAAAACTATTTTCTATGAAACGGTAACTGTTTTTTTATATAAAAATGTATATACAAACATAGTCTTCTTTGCATGAACGACGTCTGTATTTCTCCCTTTTTATAATCTCCCTTAGATAAAAATTGTAAAACGTGTTACACTTTGCGTAAAAACGAGGCAATATTCACGATACCCTGACAGCTATTATGATGGTGTTTTATCAAATTTTGCTTTTTGGCTATATAGTGACGTAGTTAGACGTTGCTAGATAATACTTATGAAAAAAAATGAAGAAAGTAAGCTGTTGACTTCACATTCAGTTTTTATCTTTTGTATGAATCTTAAGAAAAATCCAGAGATAAAAGGGCCTTTTTTTTTAAAGAAATTTATTTATCAAAAAACTTAAGACTACTACAATTTAAATTCTGCCAAACTGCATATTAGTTTGTTGGCAGATGAGCTCTTAGTGAACTTAAATATAAGGTTACAGTACAGGCTAACATCACATTTATTTATAATATATACTTAAAATATATTATATATATATATATATACATACAAACAATAAAATACAATCATCTTAATATATATACTTAATAATTTAATTATTATTATAAGCCTCTTAAGTAGCTTAAAAAACACCTGGTTCAACTTGGTACGTTTTCTTTAATAAATATTCTAACTGTTAGTTCTAATACCTTGACCTCGGTTGACCCATAGAAACTTATGGCCCTTATCAGTAAGAAAATCGAAAAAAAAAGTGGAAATTTCGACAAAAAATTTCGTTTTATTGTGAGATAGGGTTATTTGCAGTCGCAGCCGGAACTAAAAGGTTGGCCTAAGCACAGACATTCAATACTACCTAGGCCCACCCATAAACTAGCTGCTAAATTGCTAGATGACAGTTGCTATGCAAGGTACGAACGTAAATTGCCGAAATGTAACGAGCATGAATTGTACAGAATTGCTACAAGACTTCTGAAACTCTCACGTGGGTGGTTTAAATCAGAATTGGGCCAAGAGTAGTTAGAAAATAAAATACGAGTACATATCAATTTGTAATCGATTTGGCGCAAATAAACTCATGCATGTAGATAGGGGTGAAATATGTTGCTTTTCTGTACTTTTTTCGGGTTGACTGACAGAAAAAGCTTCAAGCATTAAGTCCACTCGTTGTGCATCAAAATATTCGTAGAATAAAAATTAAGAAAGGAGAAATACGTTATTACCATGGCAATATGGTACAAAGTGGGTCAATAGTGCATATGTAAGAACATACAT
Source organism: Ypsolopha sequella (assembly GCA_934047225.1). Classification (NCBI taxonomy): domain Eukaryota; kingdom Metazoa; phylum Arthropoda; class Insecta; order Lepidoptera; family Ypsolophidae; genus Ypsolopha; species Ypsolopha sequella. The sequence continues at coordinate 11,444,577 of OW203991.1, forward strand.
GATATAAAACATAGCTTAATATTATATCTTTGTCTGGCAAAGGAAAAAAAACACACTGAAAATATGCATATATATCACTTTATACGTAAAGCATTTAGCGTCCAACAATTTCGGTCAAAACGTGAGGTGATATTCTTTTTGGGGAAATGTATAAAAATATTAATGCGAAGGCTGTTAAATATTTAGAGTGCATTAAACAACGGCCGATCTGCATGCGACGAATCCAGGTTCAAATCCTGGCCCAAGGAATTTTTTCAAATATTTATTTGAAATTTGTTTCTAGTTGATCCCTACTAAAATATTTAGAGTACCCTAAGCGATGGATATCGCTACAAAAACATATAATCCGCGAATGCTGTTATAGAAAAATTTAAAAAAATCTGTATGATAATATAGACATATAGATAATAGTCATATAAGAAAGGCCGTCCTTACTGAATATGTCGCCGAGTAATGCGTCCACGGAGAGAATACAACGCGCAGCGACCGGAACTTTCTAATCTTTCCAACTTTTTCCATGCTACGTGTAGATTGATATATCTCATGAGTGGCCAGTATTTCTGCATTTATTCAGATGGTTGCTGATATAAATCAAACGTTTGACAACACCTTCTAATGCAAGACTGTATACCGTAATTATCAAGAACCTAGCCCCAAGAGACAATGCCTGCCCATCCAATTCCGCCAACTAAACAGTGATTCTGCATAGACTTTACTAAATACTTTTTCACTAACTACCGATTACAGGGGATTCTCTAAATCTATCAACGCGTGGTGTTGGCTTAGCCAATCAGAGCGCGTTTAAGCGCGATAACAGTTGGCGAAATTTAATTCGTACAAACCAAGTGTCATTTCACCTCTTTGGGGTTACTTCCTCTATGACGGTAATAGATGCACGCGTCGATATTGCATTTTTAAAAACATAAATTTCCCTTTTTTAGATTTACCTTCCTGATTTTCATACTTTAACACATACATTTATGTATACAACGTGTAAAAGAAAGGTGTAACCATATTTGAAGAGCTTGTTCAGTCAATGATATAGAACAACTTTTACTATGGATCTAAACACGTATCTCGAAAAAAAAAATATTTACTGTTTCATAGAAAAATGCAATGCCGCTCGGCCGAAATGTATGGAAGAGTAGATTTTTTTCGAGATTTCAGGGTTGGCTCTATAGAAAAAGTTGTTCTATATCATTGACTGAATAAGCTCTTCAAATATGGTTACACCTTTCTGTTACACGTTGTATAAAATGAAAAATTGTAAAACCTGCTTTTTTATTAACTTCAAATATTTTTGCGAAGCATTTATATTGGAAGTTAACAAAGAAAAATATTTGCTAATACGTTTACCGGAAGAGAGGAAAGTAGTAAACCTTAGCAGTTTGGATTGCCAACTACCAGCTGGCAACGTTTGTGTAGCTCTGGCTGTTCGTTATTGTTACGTAACGAAATACTGTAAAGTATTGTGGTGCAAAGAAAAATAAAATTGGCACATTCGTGTTAAAATTGTATTTTAACATGCATGAAACATGTCAAAGGCATCTGGTTTTCAGGTTTTTTAATAAACTTGTAACAAGTTCAGCGACTGAAAATGGATTTCATACTAGCAGACTGATGGTTTTATCGTTTTAATTTGTACGTACAAGCAATTCCAAAAGCTAAAATTTATAATACGGTGAGAATTTACAAAATAATTTTAAAGTACCAAATTATATCTACTTCTATGGGGCGTAGCAATTACCGTTAAAATTAGCCGTTAAAATGTTAGGGATAATAATAAAGCCTCGGAAAAACAAATTGAATCCCAGCGAACTGCTGCACACTATCTGAGCAGCGGGAAAATTAGCTATCGAAAAATATACTAATTTAACTGTATAACATCTACCGACAAAATAAATTAAACATAGAAAACTAAAATTTCTCACGACCGCCTGGTTTAAATAATGAACTTGCGAATAAATTACTAAACTTCCGAAAGAAATACTAACTTACACATTACTTAAAAAACATAGTCAAAAACAAAACTTTGAACCAAAATTCAAAAATAGGTGCGACGACGAGCGTGTTAATTTTGTATCTGAATATAATATAAAATAAGGAGCCGAGCGAAGCGGAGCGGAGCGAGGCGAGGTCTCTAGTTTTACCAGAATTCATGAAATACAAAAAAAAATAATATCCGGAGATCTACGATAAAAATAGCTGACAGTAGTTTTCGGAATTTTCAGTATTTCATTCGGTAGTTTTCGGTAGTTTTCGTATATTTATTAGCACAGAAGTTTTCGGTAGATTAGTATTTAAAGCATTCATAAATTGAACATCCTCATTTTAATTTAGTTTTCGGTGCTTTTATTACTGCCCAAATGTAAGCGCCTGACAAACAATGCGATACCCTTTCAGTAGTGAACCCAAATTTTCATTATTTGTTGTTTAAAGTTACAGTATGTACAACAATCTAAAGAAATTTGAAACTTGTGTGTATTACCGTCTTTAAGATAGAGCTCAAACAAATAACGTTGGATACTTCTAATGCTGCCTCTTTACTCTCCTATATGTACCCCGGCACCATAAACATTTGAATCTAACAAACTTCTCGATAGTATGGAATCCATACTATGGATATAATATAGATTTCATAATGATATGCCAGTGATAGCAGCGCATTCGCTTACGAGGTAATTTTTTTTATTTTAATCAAATAAGCAGTAACTTGTCATGAATAATAACTAATAATTAACAAATAATTAATGATCGACTCTGTCAATATTAATGGTGCACACTCGACTGACAAGATTGGACCCCGGATCTCGAGATGAGTTTGAAACTCCGGCATCCTACCAACACCTACGAACTAGCAACACCGTAAAACAAAAATGTAAAATCTTTCAATATCAGCGGTAGGTTAAATTAATTAAAAAATATGTGAGTAAGTTACGTAGGTGTCAACTTATTTATTATAGTTTGACACTCAAATAAAACTCTTGGTAGTCGGTAAAAAACGGGCTCTCATTCTCGCATGTATGTCGTAGACAGAGACACGACGACTTTTCGGTTCACGCGCCCGTTGATAGAGCAGTTTTAAAATATTCATTACAAATCAATGACAATATATGTTATTAAGATTTTTTTAATTTTATGTTTATAAGGATAATTAATTTCATATGAAAATATATTAATAAACTTTGATAAACAATTAGTATATAAAAACAGTGATGAACTTGGCCGAAAATATTGTTTGTGTGACGTTTTGTTTCTTAATTTTAGAGACGTTTATAAATATATTATATTTAACTTTTACTAGCTTTTCATTAGTAGTGTTATTAAAACAATTTTAAAAAATTTTAACTCGATATATTTCGGCCCTCGGTATGGGGCCGTCATCAGTCGATTAATTTTATTTATTAATTTTTATTAATTTTAGAGAAAAATATGAATTAAATTTACGTTTATATTTTGTTCACCGACACTAACATTATCTTTCCGACGTCCACGTTTGTTTTTCAGATATCCACAATCCATTGTTATTTCATAATTTCATGTGAAAATTCAGTCTACCCATAAAATCTCAATAACACGAGTTCAAATTACACTTGTATTTTTATAAATAATAAAATTTTTCATTATTTTATTCTGGTCACTTACAATATTAAGATATTTTTAATGCGGTGTTACAAGAAGTTTACAGCAAATTATTGCCATTTAGTAGCAATACACGGATAAGTGATCAGAGAGAAATAATAAAACGGACGAGAGAAAAGGTTACTGAGCGTTGTACATAGTTAATCGAGGGGTCAAAACTACGAGTGCAATGAGATGAAATGAAATAAAATATTAAATGAAATACACCTCACCTCACAGTTTGAGAATGAAATTGATTGTTTCACCCGTGTTGAACAAAAATGTTGACAAACTTATTTTATTATACATCTTTGTTTAAATTAAACACTTTTACTTGTCCACAAAAATGTCAACGAGTTGAACCAGTCACTTTGTTTATGATATATTCTTGCAATTTGAAATTCTCATGAAAGAAAACATTTAGCTACTTCATTATATCATGCATGCATGTATGTATGTTTAATAGTATTTTATATATAATTATATAGGTAAATACACATAAAAGAAACACAATTATTGTAGGATAACATAAATCATAGATATATCTCATAAGATCGCTAATAATGCGAATAAAATTAAAAATATATATATTGCCTTTATCAGCTTGTTTTTTTTGTTTTTTATATATAACTATATAATATATAAGGTGACTATAATGTATATTGAACCTTGGTCTTGATCACTTACCGAGTCTACAGTATGAATTTAGCTGTATAAATAAAAGTCACCTTAATTATGAATGTACAATTATTATTAAAAATGGGACGGGCGTTCCTTGTGTCCGCAGGAAATTACTCCTGAATACGGGTGTATAAGATGGAATACAAGTATGCAGCCTAACTTCCTGCAACCACAAAATAGATACGACCAGAAGGCTGACTCGACGACGGAGCGAAAACAGACGCACACATGCATAGACACGTACGCACGATGATCTCGGCAGAATTTCGTATTGGCATTCACCAGAGTATCTCCGAGATCGTCGTACGTACGCGTCTATGTGTTTGCGCCTGTTGTCGCTAGTTATTCGGAGTAAACATTCTGTAAGTGGTTATTTTGTGCTGCAACTGTCTCTTTACAATAAATACAGCCAGCTATCAGTTCAATAAAGGTAAAATCGTTAGCAAATCCCCCATAAATCACTGCCTCTCTGTAGTGAAAAGAATAAGACGAAAATGTGAAATCTCAAGATCGTGCTAATCTGTGTTCATTTGTATGCAAAAGGGTCTTTACAACAGTCATCTAATTAAAAAGAGGCGCCTTTGTGATGCAGATACTTGGTGGCAATCTGAGCGTCCGCTCATTTTGACGGAACCTTCCTTTTCCTTATAGTACATAAATTAAATGGTTTTTAATTTAGATGTTTTCATTCGGCTCTCTATATTAAATGTAGGAAGTCAAAAAATATTTTTACGTGGCAGTCAACAAAATTTAATTACTAATTTTTATTGAAATAATCTCAAAAACCAAATTATTAAGGAGCGTCACAATGCTAAACATTAGTTTTGCATTGGATTCAGTTCCATCAACGTAGATGGTAAAAATTTGAAAAAAATATGGCGAGTTTTTTAACTGAAGGCAATTAGCGTAGATTAAATTATTTGAAGGTGTGTTAATTCGAAAACCATTTCAAGATTTAGGTTTATTAAGCCGTATTTTCGAAGTTTTGGTTAAAAAAACCTCAAGATGATGAATATTTTTACGAAAAGGCTGCAACTTACATTTGGCCTTGTGTGACGTCACTTGATTAATGGCTGTTTAGAAATGTGTCCTTTGCTACCAAGATAAAGGACATCATTCAGCGTTCATACATTTTTGGGCTAAATCTGAAAGTGCCGGCCAAAAAATTATAATGTTATATTTCGATAAAATGTGTCATTATATTCATTTTTTGCTATGGTACCTAAGTTGTAGGGTCATTCTCTACTTAGTTAGATGATTTCGAAAATTATTATTTTTGTATTAATTTTCGAAAAAATATCACATTATTAATGATTTGTTGTGCAGAAAAGATGTTTTGAACATATTTTACTATGAAATCAATGCACAGGGGTTATTCTCTGTACTCTTTCACCAGCTATAAATAGTCATATTCATACTTTTTCAATAAACTAACCTGAATTTCACTTATCTAACTTAATAAATAATAAATTAATTGGTTTAAATCTGAATAAAACGGTAACATGGAATAAAATATTTATTTGAAAAAAACAAAACAGTAAAAAGGTTAATATTCGTTCTGTCTGACTATTATATTTTCCAGACCCTCTGCCGGTGGAACTATGGTGGGATCATGCCGCGCAAAACCCATGTACCATATGATGGTCATAACGTGTGCACAGCATCCTAATGTACGTCTCCCAATATTGCAGCTACTGTAGTAATGAGGAATTGCTTCTCTTCCGAGTAAAGTTGGCTCAACGGCGATGTAAACGTAGTAAGTTTTGGCTTGAACGTGTCTTGACTGTATGCGACCTCTTATAAGCCAAAGGTCTCTTCCATCCAGTTCCCGAACCTCTTGAGCTGGCATGTCTCCACCAAGCTCTATGATAAACGCACCATCAGGTTGAATATGCTCCCCATAATAGCTTCGAGCCTGCTTTATTTGATAGCTGCCCAAGGCAAACAATGTCAGTTGCTCTTGCGTAAATCTGGGGAACTGGTCAAATTCCGGCGTATTGGCTGTCATCGACTGGAAATGTGCTCTCCTTCTATTGTAGTTATTAGTGATGACAAGATCTGCTAATCTATTAGGCAGAGTTATTCTTTCATTAATAATTCTTAAAAACTCATTAGCATGCACATTATTGTCGATCAGGACATGGAAGTCATTTATAAGAGCTGCAGCAATTCTAAAGTAGTCCATCATATGTCTTAGTGATCGGTTACTGTGGACTATTCTTAATAGGCGAAAATCTATTTTGAAACGTCCATTTATGACTTCGATCACCCAACGACAAATGGTCACAAGCCGAGACTTGTTGGCTTGATCAGTGGTAAGCTGCAGTTCCCTTCGGTTCTTTGTCTCCGGCATATGCACTACGTAGCCGTAGTCTTCAAGGGACCTCACCGAGTCCCTGAATCCGCGGTCTAAAATAAATACGTCCCCCGGCCTAAAGAACCAATGAAAACCGCCTTCTTCGTTATCTACAGAGTTGTTCATAATCACCGCATCAGAAGTAGCTGCAGCATGAGGTCCAGAAACCTCTATTATATGACCATCACAGCATACATATAACATTGGTTTGAGAAGGTGACGATACTTGTGACCACTATACGATTTCCGTTGGTAGAAATAGTTAGAGCTCTTTTGATGATAGATATAAGTACCATCGCACATTGTCACAGCTTTCCTTTCATTGATTGGACTGTCTGGGTTGCCAAAAAGTCTTTCTGGGACTATCAAGTTTCGTTGGACCACTTCCTCACGGGTCATGTGGTCGAAACCAACTCGTGACGGCACATAGTCCGCCATCAATGCTTCACGACCTTTCTTCAACATTCTTTGAAAAGTTGATTCGGACATTTTGAATATTGAGGCTAGTCTTACATTGGAATCTCCGGTCCGCATTTTTGTTAATACCGCTGCGAGCATAGTTTTTTTGCATCGATTATTATTGAGGCTGGGCACATTTTCTAACAAAGAAGAGAACTGTTCTTTCGTAATACTGGTCCACGTGCGGAATTCACTTGGATTTATGTCTTCGTACTCCTCGAAGTTTAAAAACTCAGATGTGATGTGGTTTTTCGCTATGGTGAGAGTGTAAACAATCTGATTTGCAGTGAACTCTTCCATTAAGTTATTTTGCAGTGGGAGTTCATGCCAAACATTTTGTTGCAAGTGTTCTTCACAAACGCGGTCATTTTCAGGAATCATGAGGTTGTAACGACATAACATACGACAAATAATGTTTTGTGGTATGCGGAGTCTGGACATATTCTGACAATGCTCAAAAACACAATTTACAGTAGTGTTGGGAGTACGCTTGAAACCAGGTAGTGCTAATGTTGACCCTGCAGCTTGACGGTTTTCGTTATTATTTTCCTCAGCAACGTTGTCCTGGCGTACTTCCCGTAAAATTCGTTGATGTGTCCTTTCTGCCCTTTGCCAACAAGCTCGGCAAATGAAATCCGTTGGTGGCATCTAGAACAACAAAAAAATATACATATCATATTATTATCTCATAGACATAGCCACGTTATTTATTTATCAATGAAACTTAAATGCGCAGCACTGTACAAAACAAGTAAGAAAAATGGTAACTCTACTAAAACAAAGGCCAATAACGGAATCCTTTCTGTTCCTTACACATTAATATTCATACTTTAGTGTTTGTATGTACGTATAAGTATGAGCAAGTTCTTAAGAAACCAAGAATCATCTCTGCAGAATCTCTGTAGTAGACTCATATAAGAGACACGTTCTTCTTTTGTTGCAAGTTTTACGCACACGTTGAGCTGGTCAGGGCAGTCCATAGCATCCTTACATTTAGACATATAGGAATGTCATTCTGATTAAACAACAGTGTTGATCTGACTCAAAATGCAATGCAGGGTTCAAAATTAATGACGACAACATCGTTTTAACAATAAAATATAATATATCACTCTTTAGTGCAAAAATAACTGTAGGTCAATACTTACTTGATTTTCCATTAATTCTTCTAAAACAATCTGAGCAATATCGATGAATTCTTGCTCTCGAGAAACCCAGGTGTACCAGCGCCTCCCCCCAATTATTTCACGACACCTTATACACAATTGTTCGTCCATGATGTAAAAACAGTAACTGTCCACTAACCAGAGGTCGCGTGCTTAGAGATAGCCGTCCGATGTAACATAAGTCCCATGGATAACTAAATGTTAATTAACCCTTTCTCCTTTTTTTACTTGTACTTACCACCGTTAATTGTGTGACAATTACGTGTAGATAAGGATTTAGCGTCTCGCTCCCTCCTATGGTTGCGCTTATATTTCTATTTCACCTGTAGCGAGGCTGATTGCGTCAGGTAAAAAAACCCAAACCCAATCTATAATTATCCTTGTTTACGCAGAAACGGGGTTTTAGACACTGATTTGTTTGTTACTCAAAGTAATATTTTAGTTCAATTATAAATGTGCAATACTCTAGAGACTTATTATAGTATTACATACTCGTGATTATGTTTTTCTACACTAAAAACAATCCATTTTATGCCATCAATCATACGCCTTTATAAAAAGCATAAAATATCGATTTCGAGCTCACAGAATAAAGCAAAGAATGACCCTACAGCTTTTGTCTCATAATAACAAATAAATACAATTACATATTCTAACGAAACATAGCGTTATTTTTGTTTGGCTGGCACTTTCATACTTAGCCAAAAAAAATATAGATTTTTCGAAGTCATATAATAAAGCAGAGAATGACCCTACATATTTTGTCTTGTAGTAACAAATAAATCTAATTACATATTCTAATGGAATATAAAATTATATTTGTTTTTGCCGGCACTTTCATATTTAGCCCAGAAAAAAATATCGATTTTTCAAACTCATATAATAAAGCAGAGAATGACCCTACCGCTTTGGTCTCATAGTAACAAATAAATATAATTACATATTCTAACGAAATATAACATTATTTTTAATTGGCCGGCACTTTCAGATTTAGCCCAAAATGAATGATGTCCTTTATAATAATTTGCTTCAGACTAATTTGACAGCTAGATGACAGATGAGTAGACAGACAGAGACAGACCACTTTTTTATAAGCAATCACACATCACAATCAGTATAATGTCTAAAATTCTCAAGTGACAAGGTCATCGGACAATTCTTTAAAAAATCATAAAAAATAATGGTCAATATATATAGCAAAATAATGAAAACCATGTCCTAAAATGACGTAAATTCTCCGAAAAAAATTAAAAATAAAATCTTTTAAAAATTAAGCTATGGGAAATTTTATAAATAAACATACTTTCAATCTTCTATTAATTATATTACTTTAAAAAACGCATCCATTTCACGAAAAAAGCGATGCAGTTTCCATATTTGAAAACCGATTGCTACCATGTGTTGGTTAACACAAGCAGATACTACCTAGAAAAAAACATCTTTAGACCATGATTTCAAAATAACTGAAGTTTTGCGTGCAGGATAGACAGTTAAAAAAGAAAAGCGTTAGAGCAGGACTGAATTTTAGCATTGTGCAGCCCCTTAAAAGATAAAATATTGCGCAATGGTATGTTGGCGTTGGAATGTATTTACAATATTGATGACTATGATGACATAAGTTCTTCGAAGTAAGCAGACACGTTTTTGTACGATTAGATCACCTTTATCCGGGCGACAAAAAACCAAAATATAGATACTACCAGAAGGCCGACTCCATACAGCGAGCGAAAACAGACGCACACATGCATAGACGCGTACGTATGATGATCTCGGCAGAATTTCGTATTGGCATTCGACCGACTTCGACCGAGATCGTCGTACGTACGCGTCTATGTGTGCGTGCGCCTGTAGTCACTAACACATCTCCCGTTAATTCACATCCAAACCCTCGCATACCCGCACATCCTCTTTCATACACCCTACAGACAATCGCACATAATCACACACACTCACACACCCATCACACACACATACACCACAATTATATAACAGAATAAGTTGTTTCTTAGATAAGTTTGAAAGTGTACATAAGTGTCTTGTTTTTGTTTTTATTTTTATTGACAAATCTATTTCTAAAATGTATCTCAATTATCTAAATTCTATTAAATTGAACTAAACTTATTAGAAAAATGTACTGAGCGTTAGAGGCTAGTTACCTACAGCATAAAGGGAATCCTAGTGTAGGGACTAGAGATCATGTAAACATATGTAAATGTTTGTTTCAATAAAGATATTATTATTATTATTATTATTATTTAACCTTCTGTAAGTGGTTATTTTGTGATAAAGCTGTGACGTGTTTGGGACAATAAAGAACGAAATACTATTTTCTATTTTGTAAATATAGGCAGTATTCAAGCACAAAGTAGTTCCAGCAATTGTATTTCGTTTAGGTTTTAAATACTTCAACATAAATTCCACACAAAGTATTTCATGGTTCTTTGTAGAAAGAACACAACAGACAAAATAACTTTCGCAAAAACTTTCATAAGGAGTCTCTGAATAATTTACCGATACAATATACTGCGTCTTTACATGCATGCATATTCCGAGAGATGATGTAAAAATTCCTTTTGGGCAAACTTGCATATTCCTCTAAACGGGCAAAGTTGCGGTGATGAGAGTTTTATGAGAACTCGAGGGGATACAGGGGTCATTTGCATTGCAAGAGGGAACGAAGGAGGTTTTGCGTCCGGAAACTATACGAAAACCTTCAGATTAAGCCGCATTAGATTTTGTAATCTCTTTGTGATAGTTGGCTTTCAAACATGTTTTTGTGGTTATTTTAGACGTAAAGTTTTTTTTGGAAAGAAGTTCAAGGGGAAACGATTCGTATCCTTTACGAAACGCACAACTTAAGATAGTTCCTCTTATTTTTTGAATGAGCGCTTTTCTTTATGTCAAATTTAGTGTTAAATAAGATTACCTACTTAATGGCACTGTCGTATTCTTTAGCAAAAGAATCAAAGACAAAATTTGCATCGATTTCAAACAAACGAAAAACCACTTTGACATTGATTGCTACAAAACACATTTTATCTATGGTGACATGGACAGCGCCATCTGGAGGAAAGCTAAGAACTAAGAAAAAAAAAACAACCAGAAAATCGCTCATTAGAGCTATTAATTAATATAAGCAAGATATATTTCGAATCCTTTTGGACTCGGTATCAGTTGCATGATGATGATCATGATCAGAATGCAACTGATGCCGAGTCCAAAAGGATTCGAAATATATTTTGCTTATATTAATTAATGTGTATAATTTACAAAAAAACCATTGAAAAAAAGCCGAATGGTAACATTATATTTTATCATTAGAGATATCTAAGAAATGTGATTTATTGTATTTCGTGAACATAGTTTAATGTTAGTTGGGCTTTTCCGGCAAAATTTTGTTATTTTATGCATCAAGTTGTGAATTTATGGGCACACAAGTTTAAAACACGCTTTTAAGTATAAATAGCAGCACCACTGCTATTGAAAATTTCCAAATTCATAGTACGTATCTTTTGGTCTGCAATTTCAAGAACTCTGAAGATCTGAAACAAGTTATAGCTAAGAGTAAATAATTCTAAAAGTAGGTATTCATATACAATTATGAGTATAAAGTATTTATTTAGTTTCAAGGCTCTTGTGGAATCCTGCGCGGGCTTCTGTCTAACCTTGATTAGCATTCAATTGAACGGCGGAAATTAGGTATTTTCTAGACTTTGCAGTAAAGTAAAAAATATGAATTTAATTTATCTACCGAAATATACGTATTTAAGCGAAATTCACTATAATAAATTAATTATAAAGAATATATTTATATTTTTATGTCATTCTTACTTGACACTCATTCGACTGATAACGGCCGGCCCAAAAGTGAGCCGAAATATATTTCGAAAATGTCTAATTCACTTCTCATGCTCTTAAAAGTACTGGTTTATGCTTACTACAAGCGGTCTAAAACTGCGTTTTATGCTCTAGTGCATAAAAGTGTTTACTTCTTCTAAGACTATGGTAATAGGCCATACAGCCAGATACACAGAACAACTTCATAGACAAACTTTTTGAAACTCATAAAGTCCGTGCTAAGATTCTATCATATTAGCGTGAACTGACAAGACAGAAGCTTCAGATGATGCACAAGGATATATACAGTGACTTTAAACAGAGATAATATAAAATAAATATAAAACATGCATGTCTGAATAAAAGTGCGGAAGAATAAAAAAAAAAAACGTTGGCGGAAAAGAGCTGTTGTTTTTTCTCAGTCAGCAGTACCTATTTAGTTGTTTGATTATTTAAATTTGCATTAAGTATTACTGAAAGTTAAATATGTCATCCAGTGATGATGAAATAATACTGTTTCATTTCCGCGCAATCAAAGTGAAAAGCAGAGTGTTGAATTTGGCTACAAAAGAGCCATATTACTTCGAACTATAGCTGCCTTCGCCAAGGCTCAAGCACCTAAATATCTCGGGTAATATGGCTCGTTTTATGCACTTGTATTTATACTATTTATATCTACTATTTATACGCTTTTTTCCATTTCTATAAAAAAATACATATAAAGCTCATCTCATACATACATTTTATCAATTTTAACTTTTCGGGAATATTCTTATCCCATCAAAAACATAAAATGTACAAAAATGGCAAGTCTCGCATCGCAATCCTTCCACCGTAAAAAGTTGTGAGATCTTATGTAAAGCCAAGTCTGCTATTTTAGTTTTTATGGAAGCACCTTTTCATTTAAGTTAGTATGGGAGCACCTATTTAACAAATTTATCATTAATTGTTTCCTATTTAGTTACCTACCAACATTAAGTGACTGTATTAATATTAGTCATCTTTATTTCCTAATAAAATATAGTGACTTCGCAATCACACAGCAACATATACAACATATCAGCTACCTAATACCAATTTATTAGCGATTTGAGAAGATATTTCTACGCATCAGTGCTTTATTTGTGCTCTGCGATTGCAAAGTCACCATATTTTATTAGGAAATAAAGATGACTAATATTAATACAGTCACTTAATGTTGGTAGGTAACTAAATAGGAAACAATTAATGATAAATTTGTTAAATAGGTGCTCCCATACTAACTTAAATGAAAAGGTGCTTCCATAAAAACTAAAATAGCAGACTTGGCTTTACATAAGATCTCACAACTTTTTACGGTGGAAGGATTGCGATGCGAGACTTGCCATTTTTGTACATTTTATGTTTTTGATGGGATCTCATTTCTTTTTGTAGGTAGTCCTCCTTTTTTTCTTCTCGGGTAATATTTCTTGCACGTCAGCTGCGGATTTTCTTAAAACCCCCTCCCTTTAACTGATCATTAGGACATACTCCTGAGTAACTAGTATCGGGAAGGAGCATTTCATAATGACCACCTAAGAAACTACCAGAGAATCGTAAACGTTTCACTGGCATCCCAGGATCGCCACCGAATGATCCTCTCAAACGGCCATTTTCGTAAACCTCGAACGTAAATGGATACAAAGCGGTGGCTGCCATAAGTTCGGATACGGAACCGTAGGTGGTAGTTTTCATCATTGCTGTCGAGTACATGTTTCTCCACGCTCGTCACACGTATAAAGTTGCATTTCATCCCAATGCGCTACCACATACTCGACTACCGCACACCTAATGTCATATGAAGACTCAATGTTCCCATACATAGAGAATTACAAAGAATGGAACAAACATGAACCATCTCCAGGTATAGGGACAACTAGGTGTGGACAAGGATTTTCATTTATGTACAATATTTCAGGTTCCATTGCAATATTATTTTTTACTGTAAGTCATTATTACTATTATCCACAATTAGTTGCATACAGGCAGGTTAAAATTTCTTTTGACCATGAAGTGAAAGGCAGGCTTGTCAGTCTAAACCACAGAGTACATTATTATGTCTAAACCTCTCAGAATAATGAGCTAAACCTGGTCTTTTTTGAATGACACACGAGTACATAGACATTTCAATATACCTACATCATAGAGGATGCATATACAAATAAAACAACATTAGCCGCTTTATTTTTCCTTTAATATATTTAAAGCTTTACTTGATAAATAACCTTTTACCTTGATTTTTAGGGTTCCGTATCATTAGGTTCCGTGACTCTATTACTAATCCTTCCGCTGTCTATCCATCTATCACATGGGTCTACAGCTTCAGCCGTTATAGGTAGCGCGCAAATATTTTCACACAATATATGTTACATTGTCCTCTATCAAGGCAAATAATAATATGGCCCCTATCACAGCATAAAAATTTCAATAAATGGAAATCCAAGGGGGGTCCAATTATTCGATGTTATTTGTTTCAGCTCTATCTTTATAAAACAACAATTTTGAGCATATAAATATTAGAGTTCCGTATTCCAAAGGTGCTGATTTGTTTGTCAGGCGCTACCATTTTAGCGCCTTGTTTTTTGTCGCCTTGATGTTGCTATGTCATCTTTATTGTTGGTATTTACCATAATGATTTGGGGTTTCGTACCCATATTGTGTGATGGTAGTACGGAATCCTTCGTGAGCGAGTCTGAATTGCACTTAGCCGGTTTAATAGCGACTTAATTACGAAATGTTGATATAATGTGTTTTTGGGTTCCTTACCCAAAGCACAAATTATTATAAACAAGGCTCTATCGTTAGAACGGTTATACATACAAGTTGAAAATTTAGGCAGACTACTTTAAAGTAAAATAAGAAATAATAATAATTAGGGTTCCTTCCTAAAAAGGTACCGAATTGTTTGTCAGGCGCTACCGTTTTATCGCTTTGTTTTTTGTCGCCTTGATGGTGCTATGGCATATATGTTGTTGCAATTTACTTTTAGGGTTCCATACCCGTATTGTGTAGGGGTACGGAACCCTTTATGCGCGAGTCGGATTCGCAAACTACCGTTTTTTTAGTGACTTAATTACGAAATGTTGATATTTTCTTCTTAAATAGACTAATATTGTGAATGTGTGGAACATTATAAACCACCCTTTTTAGGGTACCTTACCCAAGGAACAGATTATTATAACAAAGGCTCTATCTTTAGAACGGTAATACAACTTACAAGTAAAAGTTTAAACTTTGGGCAGTCTGTAGTAAATACTTTAAAGTAAAATAATGAAAATTTGGGTTCCGTACTAAAAAGGTACCGAATTGTTTGTCAGGCGCTACCGTTTTATCGCTTTGTTTTTTGTCGCCTTAATGTTCATATGGCATCTTTATTGTTGTTATTTACTTTTAGGGTTCCGTACCCGTATTGTGTAGGGGTACGGAACTCTTTATGCACGAGTCAGATTCGCACTTTACCGGTTTTATTTTTTAGTTTTCGCACTTTAACTTTAACGTAGAATTTTTCGTTTTAGGCGTCTTCAATGCAAAGCAGCATACCACCAACGTCATCTAGTGTCATACAAATTTATAGATGCAGCTGGAAACATACATTTTGTACAGACTTTGTATGGAAATATTAAATTACCAACCGCAAATAACATTTTTATATTTTTTTGTTGCAATGTACACTTAACACTAACCGCATGCAAAATTTCAAGTTTGTAGGCCTGCTAGAACACCTTTAGACTTTTGATGATGTGTCAGTCAGTCAGTGACAAAATAAGGGAAATTTGACTTGAGATATTTCGTATACGACTATAGGTACAAAGTTGTAATTTGGGGTCAGAAGTAGGATCAGTAAGTACTCTTGGTTCCTGAAATTTCAGACTTCTAGCTTCACCCACAACGAAGATACAGGGGGGTTGAAAGTACCGTGAGTTGCTTCGAGAAAAGGATGGTACGGCCGTTCCGCGTTTTTTCTGCGAGACTTTGCGGGGGCACTGCCGTGCCCCCAGATATTTTTCTGGAAATTGCAATTAAATTACGTAGTTATTTAAGTGAGATGTTTTTAAATATTCTGAGTGGATGCGGATGACGCAGGACCGCCAAAAGTGGCCAAATATTGGAGAAGCAGTGAAAGAACACGGGCTGATGGATTGGTGGATGGATGGATTTTATCTGCAGCATCCACCGCCCCCTTATTGCCTAACTTGAAAATCTATCGCTTTCAAATGTATCGCGATTAGTTAGATCCACACATCACACATAGATTTGTGATAGTACATTTGCAAGCCATAGCGATAGACGTTTAAGTTTTTTTAAATAAATTCATTTATTCTAAATACATATATTTCGCAAAACGAAAACGTAGCAGCTTTAATAGTTTAATAAAAGTTTAATAGTAAGACAATAAGGTCCCTGGTCTATAACCGGATTCCATCAACAGGACTCAAGCCGCTGGTTGAGTCAGCCCGGGTGAAGCTAATGAATACCATGCAAATGTCGCCTCTTTAGGAAAGCCGCACCCCTCCATCCCGACCGTCGAGAGCACTAATGAAAAAAACTGATCCTAACTCTGGCGAATATTTGACTGTCAAGCGATCACTGACAAATTTTAACTTATGCCCAAAGCGGTCATTTTTAAGGCGATATGCGAAAAAAATACGGGTGTTTCTTTTCTGTGTATTTCATGAAATACACGGAAAATTTCAATAAATTTCTGGTATATGCATTTTGACTATATAATCTAGGGTTTTGAAATTGAAAAACATGTTTGGATAAATTTTCCTCGATAGAAATAATTGTTGAGATGAGGTCTTCAAACACACTTTTTCTCCTCGTTTAACGAATAGGAACCATATACAGAACTTAAACATTTTATTAGGTGCATGCACAATATCTAGAGATTTGAAATTTGAAATTTTGCTAGCTATTTTAGTTTTTTTAATAAAAATATAAAACCAACTATTTTCCCTTTTGCCCTGAATCCGCCCCTCTCACACTGCGCGATTTTTCGCTTGGAGTGACAGTGACAAAAATAAAATTCGCATAGTCTCTTAATAAAAGTTAAAATTTTAGCTCATCAAAGACGTTGTCTACGAAAACTATGCTATTTAAATTTTTTTATTGCTATATCTACTCATTTACTTGAGCAGATTTTCAATATTTATTCTAGTAAGTATATAATATTTTTTTTCTGAAGTGGTAGCACTGTCGCCTTAATTAAGGTCTTCAAGTGCTAACAATGCTATTATTAATTATGCACCGTTTAGTTTGTATATTGATGTTAGAAAAATCAAGTTGTTACTAATTACTATAACCACGGTAATAGTGCGTTCGATTCAATAGGTAATCGTATTAATTTCAAGCCACATGGAGTTTAGACGCACAAAGCCAATTGAGATTTGTTATCAGTTAGACCGTCTGTTTAGTACCTAAGTTTACCAAAAAGTTTCTGTTGTATACATTTGTAAAGTTTTAAGAATCGAATGGGTGGCGTGCTCAGAACTTTTTGCTGGAAAAGCAAGCAATTGGTCAAGAATAACAATAAAAAAAATATGAAAAAATTTAAATATCACTTTGAAAAAAAAAGTTTGTATACGAAATTATCACTCTAGGGTAGACTTTGTCTACCCTGGCGTCATACAAAATTAATTTGTTCAAAGCGATATTTAAATTTTTTCATATTTTTTTTATTGTTGTTCTTGACCAATTGTTTGCTTTTCCAGCAAAAAGTTCTGTGCACGCCACTCCACCGGTAGGCATGTATTTATATATGTAACCTATTGGTATGTAGTATATAGGATGGGATTTGGTCGGCCGCCTGGATTCGTGCTGGGGGCTCGGTTGGTGATCATTGAACCTTGTTCCTGGTCCCTAGCCGGGTCTCCGGTATGGGTTAGGGCGGTTGAATGGACTTCACCTTGTATAATTATAGATTTTTACCTATCATTTTAATTGTATATAGATATTGTGACATAAATTAAATAAACCTTTCATTTAGTTCATGTACATTTATTATTTTATTACATATATTTTTATAAGATTAAAATTGACTTGTAAAAAGTGTATCATAAGTACCTACTTTACAAAATAAACTATTTGAATTTGAATTATGAAAATTTTAAATTTGAATCTGAGTTCTATCACAGAGCTTTAATAAAATTATGTTAATTAGTATGGCTCTATTAATAAAAGATTATAAACGATTTGTAGGCATTTACAATACCCATTTTTACGTTGGTTTGTAGGGTTCCGTAAACAAAGGGTAACCAACGGGACCCTATTACCACACCCCCGACACTTCATAGTCCACGCTCAAGTTATTTACCTACACTCTCACGCGCGCATCTGGCTTGTCCGCACACGCTTGTGTGTGTGCGTGAGCTAGTCTAGGGATGGCAGCAAGCGTGTGAGCGTCGTCGATTGAGAGGGACAACATTTATAGTCAGCAACTTATATGATTCTCTTCCTAAATTTTAGCGTGGTTAATCCCTAGGTCCTAGTTCTGGTTCATGTAAAGGTTCATGTAAACGCATCATTTAAATTCCGAAAAACTCATTGGTGCATGCCCAACCACGGATTGAACCTGGATCTCAAGATTGAGAGGCCAGCGTTCTACCCCTGAGTTACTGCCGCTTTTTCATAACTTTAAAAATAAATTAACATAAAAGAAAATGGCTTAGTTCATCGGAAGGAAGCAAATTTGAAAAATCGCCGTTCTTTATTGGTTGCTCCGTTTTCTAGGCATTCATATATACCACAATAACGAACCATATTGATTAAAAATCGGTATCGTAATAAAACAAAACAAGATTTATACTTGCGATTGTCGGCACTTGATGAAACATAAAAAGCATCTCGATTTTGAACACAAAAACTTGTACTATTTGTTTCATAACATTTGTTTTATGTTATGAAACAAATAGTAAAAGTGTTTGTGTTTTGTTTGTGTTTGCTCTGCCTGCCTCCAGATTTCCACTAACTTGCGGGGGACCGCGGGGGACGTTAAATTCGCGCGGGGAGGTGAGTGTCGCTTCTTTACGTAGTAATACTTTATATTCTCTGCTATTACTAAGACTCCGCTGTCCGTCTGTCTGTCCTTCTGTCTATCCGTCTGTCTGTCCGTCTGTCTGTCCGTCTGTCTGTCCGTCTGTCTGTCCGTCTGTCTGTCCGTCTGTCACCAGGCTGTATCTCATGAACCGTGATAGTTAGGCAGTTGAAATTTTTACAAATGATGTATTTCTGGCTATAACAACAAATACTAAAAAACAGAATAAAATAAATATTCAAGGGAACTCACATACAACAAACGTGATTTTTTTGCCGTTTTAATAGATAATGGTAAGTAACTCTTCATGGGTGAGTCCGACTCGCACTTGGCCGGTTTTTTGTATATTGTGTGAATATATAACAATAAACAACTCCTTACCGTAGAAATATTTAACACAAACAAAATCAAATTTAAAAATGATGTTCGACAAATTCTAGATACTAAAAACTAATATAAGAAATCGTAAATAAATATAAGATCAAATAAACAGGCATGTGTATGCATGAACGATGGTATGTGAGATTGCATATGTGTGATTGTGTGTATGAATGCTCGGCTTAGTTATAAATTGCTTTGTAAACTTTACCTCATTATTTTATTTCCAACATATTATTTCACTCAGAAATGTCACCAATTAGTTTCTACAAAGATAATATATTTGAGGAAAGCGTAGAGGAAGTAAATTTTATTAACCTATAACTTTTACTTTAATATGTGTCTATGTGTAATTTACTTCTGTGTCTTTTCCATGAAATAAATAAATAAATGTGAGTGTTGCAATTATAAAAGCAAATGTGGCACTCCTAAAGCAGGATTTTTATTTTCCTGGTCAGGCTTTATCAAAATATTGAGGATTGAATATGGATTGCTTTGCATCGTCTGACTAAATAGCGAAAAAAACTAATCTGTATATAACCCGGAGCGTTAAAGAAAGAAATCTTCGATGGCGGCAAGTACTTGTAATTTTATTGCACAATGATACAGTCAGCATGAAAAGTTGTTTCTTCAGTACTTTTTTTCGAATAATAATGTGACAGACGGACAGACAGACGGCTGAGGCCTAGTAATAGGGTCCCATTTGGTTCTCTTTGGGTAATGAAAGTTTCATTATGAAACCTTAAAAAAAATGTTTGTTTAGTTTTGGTAGTGTACATTTTTATTTGAAATTATTCAATTGTCAGACGTCACTAAAAGTCTATAAAGTCTATTGAAACAAGTAACAATGTGTTAGGAAACTAAACGCATGGAGTAAGCTTGAGCGGCAAATCTAGACTATTTTTTTTTGCATGCGGTACACAGGTGTGCGAGTGAGAGGGGATGATGATGGGTGCCATTTTAGATTCCTTTCTTTATATCTCCGGGTTATATCACAGACCACTTATGGTCTATGCCGTAAATTGACACTTTTAGCTCAATAGACTTAGAGGATACATGTAAGATATAGAGCAAGTGTTTCTAAGCATGAACAGTATGCACAGGTGAGAACATCGCATCGTTTCATCCGCAAGCGCTAGTAGTCATAGGATAATTAGCGGTGCGAGCTCCCGTTGTGTATTTTATGAAAAAATGGATAAGTGTGCGATAAAATCGTGTAAAAACGATACTAGAAAACAAACCAAACAGAATTCTAAGATCACATTTCACTGGTCAGCAAACTTTTCATACTTTTAATTAATAATGAAATTACGCTTCATGGGGGTAACAGAGACGTGGGACGCGATGCTAAATATACCGCCTACACTGCCCCGCAACCCCGCTTCGATTGCCGTCTCACCCGCGTATCACCGATGATTACTACGTTGCAACGTGATGTGGTGAGCCCTATTGCCGTACTTCGGGCACAAATACACGCTTTTTAGTGCATGCAAGTTTCTTCACGTTGTTTTCCTTCACCGTTCAGCTAGTTTTATATTAGGTAAACAAATATTATGGCACATAATTTCCGTAAACCTCACGGGTGCATGCCCGATCGGGCATCGAACCTGGGTCTCAAGATTGCGAGGCCAGCGTTCTACCGTCTGAGCTACCGCAGCTTCATTTATTAATTTCATATACGTACTCGTATATATGCTGAGACTTTTAGGTCTGACGGGTCCACCGTCCAGATCCATGGTTAGTAGGTAGCACAATTAGACACTGAGAGCCGAGTGGGCTGGTATGTAATCGGCTTTGGACATACTGAATTTGCATATCCACGGCCGATGTGTAAGCACCGAGTTGGCGGTCCAAGATCTCGCCAATTGGATAGAATATTCATTATTGATTCAAGACGTATTCAGACTGCTGTTTGCAGGCTTGATAGCGGATATTACGGCTCTATGGATTGGGACTGCAGCCGTTGTGGAGTTTAGTGCAAATTACTTTAGGGGCCTCGGTATGGCGAGGGTGGAATTGTTAACATACGTCACAATCTAGGTTCTAATTGGTATTTCTTTGAAGTTTATGCTATTTTATACAGATTTCAGTAAAAATTTTCAAAGTTTCATCAAATACCTGTCAATTCCAAAAAGATTTAAGGCGTCTTTCTTTCAAAAGGCATAAAAATGCAACTTATGCCGAGCCCAAAAGTGCTCAAAATATAGTTTGCCTTAATTTATTTATGTGTATATTTGAATAAATACTCCTATATCTATATATATTCATAAATCAATTTAAACAAACTGCTGAAACTATAGGTATATACTGAATGTAAAAGGACAGGTATTCTTATAGTACATTACTGCCGCGGTCTGTAATGACTCCGTTGCTGGCAGCGGGTATGATGGACGAAAGCGCAGCGTAGCGGAGCTCCATGCCTACACAGCGCAGTCAGCATTGCAGCCCTTGATGGACGAGGACAACAACCGTGCAATGATGACAGCAAGGGCTGCAATGATGACCAAGCTTGAAGGCCGAGAGCGTAGTTAAGCTGAGCTCGAGACCATCATAGCATGGCCAGTATCGCAGTCATTGCAGACCAAGGCTTCTATAGTGCTTTACACAAAAATGCTTGTGGGTGGTCATTATTTTGACAACCTCCAAGTTTGTATTTTTCCTTTGACTTCGGAAGCAATACATTTTAGTTACATAGTATTTCTTTGTTAATCAATTGCTGAATCAATTGGTAAACCCATTACGTTGGAATAATTTTATTTATAAAAAGCCCTATACGTTCTTTTGCTATGCAACACTAGATGGTGCTACACTTGTATGTTACATCGCGATATTGTTTTATTTTTCTCAAAAATATTTGTGCACCTGAGTATGTTCCTCCACCAGCGGGAATGTGAGAATACATAGACGCTGAAATAAAACTGGACAATGCACTCCTAAATTAAATTGCTGGTGGCTGAAACACAGCCGCAAAGAAATTCCATATAACTTTGGTGGCGCCTATTTAAGTAGCGCGGAAAGGTCGATTTTGCTCAAAGAAAGATGTCAAATTTATGTCAAAATAATGACCACATTACAAGCGTTTTTGAGTAAAATACTGAAAAACTTTTCTGAAGAAGCTTAGCTGCGGAAACATAAAATATTTTCACGTCTCCATATTAACTTTGAAAAGCTACTGTGAATTTGTATGCGCAGGCGCATTTTTTTTTCAATAGCGTGTTTTTTTTCTTTGTGTAAGTTGTTCTGTCTGTTTAAGTTACCTATACCGGGTGGTGTAGATAGCCAACTTAAGAGGCAGATAGCTGCTAACGACCTTGAGTCGACGTAGCAGTACAAATATCGACAGAAACTATATTGAAATTACGTCAATGGGAGAAATTATTACTTTTCACACGGATGCGATTAACGGAAAAAATTCCATCAATATTTTTTAAGCAATGTTTTCCTTGTTTTTTTTTTTTTTTTTTTTTGATGACGTTTATGTAGATTTACGTGTTCATATTATTAGTATGTAATTTAAAAAAATATATTTATTCAAAACACAAAAACTTATATAACATAATAACAACTTAAAACTATCCTATAAATAAAATAAACCTATTTTCCTTGTATTTTATTAAAAGACAGGTTTATGTTTATGTGAAATGCTTTTTTGTTTTTTCTATTCTTTTTCTTTTATTTTTCGTATGTGTTAATTATTAAATATTTTAGAGATAAGCTGAATTTTGTATTCCTCATTTTTGTGTATGTATATGTGTTATGGTGCTTAATAAATGTTCTATCTATCTATCTACATACGATAGGGTTGCCATTCGTCCCGGTACACCGGGACTTGTCCACGGTTTGCTTTGGTCCCACGGTCGTTTCAGTTGACCTACCAAATGTCCCAGTGGACAAACAACAAACAACAACAATAAATACACTATGTTATACTTAATGTGTTTAAAACTATAAAAATTGCCTTTGGTAGGACTATTAATTTTCATATACAAGGTGTAACAGAAAGGTGTAACCATATTTAAAGAGCTTATTCAGTCAATGGTACAGAACAACTTTTACTATGGAGCCAACACTGAAATCTAAAAAAAAATCTGCCCTTCCATACATTTCAGCCGAGCGGCAATGCATTTTTCTGTGAAAAAGTTATTTTTTTTCGAGATAACGGTTTGTTCCATAGTAAAAGTTGTTCCATACCATTGACTGAATAAGCTCTTCAAATATGGTTACACCTTTCTGTTACACCTTGTATAGGTATGTCATGTGCCGATCCATTACGCTGGTCATAATGTTGACATAATATTTTCTTAAATATTTTATTAATGTTGACATAATATAGACAAAACAATGCAGTCGCTTTTAAAATAGCATGTTGGGAATTTTATAAGAACATGAAATAGAGTACTCGTTCTTCAGAAGCTGATAGGGCTTGAATAAAAAAAAATGGTATGCTATTTCATTGCCAATGAAATAAAACGTCTATTGGTTGGACAAAGACTGATTATCTCATATCTAATTGGTAGGTTGTTACACATTGTGTTATTCACAACGTCTTTCGCTTTAAAAATAAATAAAATATAATGTTACCATTCGGCTTTTCTTTATAAATATTGATATATATAGTGGTTTTTTGTAAATTATAGACATTAATAAATATAAGCAAGATATATTTGGAATCCTTTTGACTCGGCATCAGTTGCATTGACAATAGACATGACATTATAAATATAAAAGACAATTTTTTTTTTATTGTCTTTTATATTTATAATGTCATGTCTATTATAAATATAAAAGACATTTTTTTTAAATTGTCTTTTATATTTATAATGTTATGTCTATTGTCAATGCAACTGATGCCGAGTCCAAAAGGATTCGAAATATATCTTGCTTATATTAATTAATGTCTATAATTTACAAAAAACCACTATATATATATGAATTTTTAAAAAAAATATAGCACTGACTAAATTCTAATTAATAAACCATCATCATAAAATCCTAGCGCTAAACCAAGTTTGCGTTATTCACAACAGCCACAATATTTAATTTTTGTTTTTTTATTATATAATAATAGTGAATACAAATTAAGTATATAAGCGGCCGTAGCTCAGGGGTAGAACGCTGGCTTCTTAATCTTGAGATCCAAGTTCGATCCCCGGTCGGACATGCACCAATGTGTTTTTCGGAATTTACATATGTGTATAGTATTTGTTTTTATGCTTAGCACTTGCTGAACGGTGAAGGAAAATGTCGTAAGGAAATCTGCATGCCCTAAAAAGCGCGTATTTGTGCCCCAAGAACGGCGATATGGTTCACCACCCATCACGATGTGTTGTAATACTCGTAATCGTCTGTGAACTATGACTTGCATTTCACAGTTCACAGTCGGAACACCTATGACACCCCCTGGGATTTAAGCCGTGGCGATATACTTTATTTATACAATTTAAGTTTAATGGTAATTGTCCCCGTCAGTACCTAGAATAATAATGGTTACCCTAACATACGATATCCCTATGTGGATTGATTGAAAACATGAAAGTTGACTATGCTTTTAACTTAATATATGGAAATATTGTTTGTGCTGAATACATGCATACGTAATTAGCGGTGTTCCTAAATTGTATTTTTCATAGCAAATTTCTAAAGCTGATATTCATAGTCCCAAAGTTCGAACTCGAATCGAACTACGAGTTATTCCCATATTATTTGACACTTGCGAGTGCTAAACTCGAGCTCAAAGGGAACTGTGAATACAAGCCTAAGTCTGTGGGTCTACCGCGTAATTCTCATTTTCATCAACATCAACTTGAGATTAAAATTTGTCGTGCGTGCGACGACGCCCGCCTAACATGCCATCTCTTTTGCACGCGTTGAATTTCGCATGCATTTGCTTGAAGTTGATACAAATGAGAATTACGCGTTAGAGCCCCTGTTCTATAGATGGTGATCTGCTTTGACAGACTGGATGGGCTACCAGGACACTTACTATACTCTTTGGGGCTACCTATAGAGCATCGCGTTAGATGAAACGTGTATTTGTAATTACATTTTTAGAAAGTGTAATTTATTAGGTTTTTCAGGTTTAAAAAAAAAACAGTATAATATATAAATATATGCCTATACCATACATGCTGTGAAGCCCACTTTGATTGCCAATAACTTTTTGAGATATCGAAAAAATAATTTTACCACTGTTTTTATCTTTCTAAACACAATTGATTTTCATCAAAATCATCATGTAGGAGACGACCTCATTCACAACAGTTGTGAAATGTTTATGGTATGGCCATTTTATTTCATTGCAGAGTTGCCTTTCCTGACTTTATACCTCTAAGTTGATATTACAAACGACTTCGCCATACTTCAACAGTATGAAGTTCCCTAACAAATACTGAATAGCGAGCAATTGTTGGCAAGACTCCTTACATATCCACAACACAACTATCTCTTAACCTCTTTGGAATAAAGGCGATAGTTCCTCAGCAGAGTAAACAACTTGTGTAAGTCGTATTGTGTGTATCTTGTACACAACAAAATATCGCCCGAATGAATAGGTATTGTCATCGCTGATTTAGCCGCGGGAAATACTTTTACTTGATTTTTAGATTACTTGCAAGGATTCAAAATGAAAGAGTAAGATGGTGGTTGTTAAGGTGGATGCGACTGGTCTCGTTCCCAAACGCACAACTTAAGGCGACATGTAAAAGTTTTTGCGTCCCTTTTATTCCATATGCGAAAAAATTCTCAGGGACGGATTCGAGGACAAGTAGCAAAAATTCGGTTTTTTATTAATATAAATAGTACTAAAGTTGCTATCAATTTTTTGTTTAACTAGGTCCTAGATACTGTTAGAACCCATTAAATAAAATATAATTGTAGTCCATACGTCATTCCAAATTGTCAAACCACGAGGGTTGGTGTCGAAAAAGACCGAATTTCAATGAATATTTGTACCAAGCCGAATTTCTCCAATCGCGTTTCTGTTTTAGTGGATCGCTAGAAAAAGATTTCAAAAATAATATACTTTTTTATCAGAATAATACCTTCTTCACTGAAGTAGATATGCAAGTTCTAAAAGTGTCGATTCTCTTTCCGTAGCGCCTTAAGATTGTTAATTTATTTTTGAAAAAAAAAAAGAAGTTTAAATATACGGGCGCACCGTGAGTAACCCTATGTATCGAGCATAGAGGAAAACATTTCTTTAGTATCAAGTAACAAGATGTCAATTCGGATATGTGTAGAAAAAAAATACATCAAAATAAATCGGGTTGGATAAGCGCAACCTGGAGCATTTGTACAGTCAGCAAAAAAATAGCATATTTTTATGATAAAAAAATCACATCTGTAAGTAAAAAGAAGGGCCACTACTACAGTTTTTTGAGCGTATCAAAATGTGCTTCATAAACTAAGGTTTGCGCGACCTATGTTGATACTAACGTGAATCAGCCTGATTTTATCGAATATCGATTTATTTGCAAAAATCGATTCAGAATCGTTTTCAACAAGATCTTACCAATTTGTATTTGTGTAGTAATAAAAACTTCATCAAAATAAATTGGGGTTGGCTGAACGCAAACTGGAGCCTTTTCTACAGTCAGTAAAAACAAAATGCTACAGGTTGCGCTCAGCCAACCTTATTTATTTGATGTAGTTTTTTTTACTGTACGCTCCTTGTCCATAAGTTTGTCTAATTGAAATTAAACAATGCACATTGTAAATATAACATTGTATGCATAACAGTTATAAATAAACGATGGATCTTTCGGTAACACTCCCCAGGAAAAAGCGAATGTATATATATAAAAAAGTAAATAAAAATTAAAAAAAAATATCGTCACGACATGAGGGGGTGTCAGAGGAGTCCCGAGTGTGAACTTGTGAAATGCAAGTCACAGTCCACATTCGGTAAACCCGCGTTTCAACGACAATTATTACTATTATTACCAACGTGATGGGTGGTGATTCCTATCGCCGCACTTCGGGAACAAATACACGCTTTTTAGGGCATGCAAGTTTCCTTACGATGTTCCTTTACGATGTAAATAAGCACAATAAATGCTATAAATTCCGAAAAACTCAATCAATGCCCAACCGAGTATATTAAGAAAAAAAAAACCTGAATGGCTAGGAACAATATTGAGATCAGCCCCTCTATTCTTTATCTTTGGTTGCCAACTGGACTGGGTTCATATCATCAGAAACATAGATAATAAAATAAACTTTTAACAAAAAAATAGCAACCGACTTCAATAGTAACAGCAGTAATTCACTAAAAAGTTAATAATAATTCTATAAAGACCGATGGTACCGAAGCAACACTTTTGCCGACTTCTTTCTTCCTGAAACGTTATGTTATCTAGAAGTCGGCGTTCTTATATTGGTTTT
This sequence comes from Ypsolopha sequella, assembly GCA_934047225.1. NCBI lineage: Eukaryota > Metazoa > Arthropoda > Insecta > Lepidoptera > Ypsolophidae > Ypsolopha > Ypsolopha sequella. The sequence goes on from OW203991.1 coordinate 11,472,508, forward strand.
TATGTTGCTATATCGTAGGAGATACGCCGACTTCTAGATAACATAATGTTTCAGGAAGAAAGAAGTCGGCAAAAGTGTTGCGTCGGTACCATCGGTCTTTATAGAATTATTATTAACTTTTTAGTGAATGACTGCTGTTACTATTGAAGTCGGTTGCTATTTTTTTGTTAAAAGTTTATTTTATTTCACATTTTTTAGTGTTGCTGGGTTAAATTGTGAGGTATAGGTAGTTCTTGCAAACGTGGTGTTAATATGAAACGAAGTTTAAGTGAGTATAAGTAGCCATGTTTGAGTAGCTTCCTGGTATCAGCACCCTAACACTACATGATTACCGCAATCTCGAGTTATGTGCTGTCATCCGTTGAAGAGTTCTACGGTGATGAAGCCAAGATCGAAATTCAGGTGGGTACACTGGCAATTTTCAGCAATGCCCTGCAATGAGCACCCTAACACAAACTGGTTGCCTCAATCTAAAGTTATGTGCTGTCATCCGTTGAGGAGTTCTATGGTGATGAAGCCAGGATCGAAGGTCAGGTGGGTATTCTGATAATCTCTAAGTAATATCCTTGAATCAGCACCCTAACGCAGTGATTGCCGCAATCTCGAGTTATGTGCTCTGATCCGTTGAAGAGTTCTATGGTGAATATGTTGATGAAGCCAGGATCGAAGGTCAGGTGGAAGAATGTTGATTTTCAAGTAATACCTTGTAATCAGCACCCAAGTACATAGCGATTGCTTCAACTTCGAGAGATATGCTGTCATTTTCTGAGGAGTTCCACTGCCTATCTCTGAAGACCTTCATTAGATCATGACCAAACCTAAAATGGGACCTACCTGGAAGTATACTCTTTCAAACAAAAAAATAATTGTTCAAATCGGTTGGGAAATGACGGAGTTATGGAGTAACAACGCCAAAAAAAAAAAAAAAAAACATACAGTCGAATTGAGAACCGCCTCCTTTTTGAAGTCGGTTAAAAATACGTAATAGGCCCGCTGGAGTCTAATTATTTTGGTCTCATGTATGTGACGTCCCCGGTTCTTAAGAGCGTTGTTGCTATCACAAAAATTTAAACATTTTTATAAAGCTTTCATTTGGTAAGTATGCAGTCTGGATTGGATATAATTGTTTCCAAACAGTCTAAAAAGCCCATCGTTCTTTGAATTTTTTTCCGAAATCTTCGTTTACAATGTTTTTCATTTATAATTTATTACCTGAATAGCACTTATCTTGGGTTGGATAAACCAGCACTCATGCAGTAGCAATAATTCGTATAATATAGATAAGTCAAACATTTTAGTAAACTAAATAAAGATTTGGGTATATTTCCAATGAGGCTGACGCCTTTACTTAGCTGGTCTAAAACTAAATAATTACTCATGAACGAGTTACTTTCAGCTACCACTTAAATCTAAAAAGAATATCACAAGCTATATTTGTGTCTTTGTTTAGGGATGAAAGGGTTAACGTTATAAAAGGTCGCTTCGGTTTTCGAAAAGTTTTTTCCCCAGATACGTTTCCAACAGTCCATAGAGAGTGAATCTCGGCATTTGCCTAAACAATGGCGTTCTCAAGCGAGCTGTTCCGAGATTATGTGAAAATTTTGCGAGGAATTTCCGCGAGATTCTCCCGAATGGTTCGATGTGAGTGAAATTCTCTCGAGTTCAATACATTCGAATATCCTTTTGAGATTGGAGTGACACAAAGCGTATTGTTGAGAGCTATCTGCCGTTTTGTCGCGAGGACTTGCCCGGTTATTGTCTCGGGCAACTCTATGGACCTATAACGGCTACCGTGTTCTACACTTGAACAGAGGCGAGTGCTTTGCGACCCGTACTATCAAGTTTTCAACCCCGTACTCAGATAAATCTGTCGCTTTGACTTGGTTCGATATTTAAAATAATAGAAGTGTGATAACCAATTTTAAATGTGTTGGTTACGGAGGAGATAAAGGAACTAATACTTCTTTCCTTTTAAAAAAATATTCTTCTTTAAAAGGAAATGCATGCACAGTATGAAAAACTAACTCAGCTGCATTTAAGATTGGTTAAAAAATTTAGTTGTATTTAAACCACAAACCCAAACAAATTCTTAAATTTCCATTTCTTTTGAAAAGGCTGATTAAAAATGGCTATTTATAGCACACCTAACTGACAACTAAGAACAATTAGTATGAAAGTCGTACCGACTTTATACGAATAGTACCTATTTCTCTCATTTTACCATATTTAAAATGACAAAATTTTAACTAGGTGATGATGGCTATATTTTATTAAACTGGCATAGATTAAAATATGCTAAGGTGTGTTAATTCGAAAACCATTTTAGTAAGCCGTATTTTCGAAGTTTTGATCTAAAAAACCTCTTGATGATGAATATTTTTACGAAAAGGCTGCAAGTTCCATTTGCCCTCGTGTGACGTCACTTGAGTAATGGCTGTTTAGAAATGTGTCCTTTGCTATCAAGATAAATTTATAATAATTTGCTTCAGACTAATTTGGCAGCTAGATGATAGATGATAGGACAGACAGAGACAGACCACTTTTTTATAAGCAATCACACATTACAATCAGTGTATTGTCTAAAATTCTCAAGTGAAAAGGTCATCGGACAATTCTTTAAAAAATCATAAAAAAGTAATGGTTACTTTATATACCAAAATAATGAAAACTATGTCCTAAAATGACGTATATAGTAAGAAAAAAAATCTTTTAAAAATGTAGCTATGGGAATTGTCTTAAAAAAGTTTGTAGTTATGCCTAATTTTAACAACGAATGTACTGCTGCTGCAAGAGTACATATTCTTAAATTTAGCACAAAAAGTGTTAGTTATTCTCAGTGTACTCGAGTACCTAGGTAAAAACACATTGATACGTATGTATGTTTATCCGCGTTTCACGCAAATCGGTACACTTTGGACACGGATTTCTAAAGGTCTAAGAATATTCTAGCCAGGCCATTAAGTTTTAGTAGATGAGGGCCTACCGCAAAACTACAAAGAACGACAATGTAGGGGCGGTGAAAATTATTTAAAGTGCCACTTACGATTCTCGTAAAACTATATTTGGGGTAAGATGGCGGGTGGGGTAAGGGGGATTTTGGTGCCGGGCCATGAAATATACTTTTTTAAAGTTTTACTGCTAAGAGTAAAGATTGCCATACCACCGGTATTTATCCTCTTAATAGACTAACTATAGTTAGACTATAAACGTCGTTGTATATTTGTGGCAGGCAAATAGTAAAATTCAGCCGTTTACAAACGGCATCGTAGTTTCCAAACGCTCGCTGTTTTGCCATTTGCCGTTCGACAAATTGAAAAATGTCCGCCGTTTGTAAAATGACTTCGTCATATTCTAAAACATCAAAATCGAAAGTCTTTTACAAAAATAGGTGCGACGATGAGCGAAGCAAAAAGGAGCGTGTTAGGTTTACACGTAGATATATATTGAGAGCTGAGCAAAGCGGGGCTGAGCGAGGCCCTCAATACTTCTAACAGAATTACTTGCCAAAATTACTTAATTATATGCCGAGGCAAATTAAAAAATGCCGAATTCTACTATTTGCCTGCGGCAAGTGTATAAATCTTACCAAAACGCTGTAAACATCTCCCTTACAAGACTTATTTCATGTTTATATCGAGGTGTCTCGTCACAGAAGATTGATGTAAATCATATAAAAATAAGTACTTGTGTATAACATTCCTTTTTGCCACAAAATAATGAGGATTACCGGAAAAATAATAAATAAACAATATTAACAGTATTTTACCAAAAACGAAATGAAGGTAAATATTGTTTATAGAAGTGAAGGTAACCTTACTTGTTTGTGGTTACGGTCATGGTTTGTGGTGACGATATGGAAATTGAATGTAAATTAAAACCCGTTTAGCAGCCGGGTTGTGAAAAACCCTCCTTTTTCAAATTAATCGAAACAGAACACTTATATTCAAAATTTAATCAATAATTCCTCAACAAAACCTTATTACCTTTATATTGTGTATGCTGCTATAGCAAAGTTTCTATTGATTTCTGTTTATAAGAATTTTAATTTTTTTGAAATATTAAAATCTTGAAATTCTAATTTACAGAAACCAATGGAAAAATTGCGATGGCAACATACATAATACAAAGGTAATAAGGTTTTGTTGAATAACTATTGAGTGAACTTTTAATTGAAGTGTTCTGTTTCGATTAATTAGAAAAACGCCGGTTTTTTAAAATCCGCTCTTTAACAAAGGTTTATTGTATTGTTAAATTGAGGAATAAAATTATTAAAAGAAATGTATTCGACATAACATTACATAAAATCAGAATACACTTTTTACAACAAAAAAACAAGTGTAGTCTTATTAACCAACTTCAAAAATGGAGGAGGTTCTCAATACGACTGTATTTTTTAAAATATATTTTTTAGGGTATGAATCCATGATTCTATTATTTCTGAACCGATTTGAATGATTCTTTTTTTTTTGGAAGAGTGTCCTTCGTGGTAGGTCCCATTTTGAGATAATCTCAATTTAAGCCATCAACACTACTTGCATTTCCCTGCATCCTATAAAATTGCAAAGATAGTTTTGAACTATGATCTTAATATCATTTTATTTCAGTTACATTACGTTATAATATATATTATCGGTTCTACCGCAATCAATTTTTACCTTTTTTAAGAAAAGGGGTGCCCGACGTTTCGAGACAGTTGCATGTCTCGTGGTCTACGAGAAACTGGCAAGTATGGCGAGGCGCAGTGATGAGATGCAGGTGACGACCGAAGTATTTTCCTTGTATCCGCATAAACACTTTAGTCTTTAAAATTAATTGTTATCTGATTCACGAACGGCACACAACACTCACAGTATCCGGAGATGCACTAAGAGAAGAAAAGAAAAGAAGAAAAGAAGAAAGAAAAAAGTTTACATTACGTTTTTGACAATAAAACTTATACCAAAATAAACGTCGGATGAAATGAGATACTAAACGGCCGTTAATTGAAAAACCATCCATATAATTCCAGATTTTGTACCCCTATTATAAATTCGAAAGTGTGTTTGTTGGTGTGTTGGTTTGTTCTTCTTTCACGCAGCGACGGAGCAACGGTTCGACATTATTTTTTGCATAGAGATAGTTTATGGAGAATGACATAGGATACTTTTCATCCCGGGAAAATGCAGACGAAACCAACGTGTGCAAAGTCGCAGGCAAAACCTAGAAATAAATAAAAGCCCCTTGAAATTGTGACATTTCTGATCGGCCCACTTCCACTGAGCGGGATAGACAAGTGTAAAATGAAAGCGTTGGAGCCGGACCGATTTTTCCGTATACCCTCGCCTTAAGGCCCTTAATATCGCCAAATGGGTACTTTCTAAAGCCTACTCCCCTTTTATGGCCAAACCAAAAATATTGAAAAAATGTATTATGGATTATCAACTCTAGGACAACATATGCAACATTTTTTTTTTCGTACCACCAAAACTTCTATATGAAAAATTGTTTCAACTGAATGGTGTTTTTTGGCTTGAATTTCTTACTGCTCCTAAGCGGCTTAGGTGATTTAATTCATTTATGCTTTGATAAATAGATAAACTTGATAGCTATAAATATAACATAGAATTATTCAATCGAACAATGACGCCCATGTGAAAAGTATTTTTTTCTCCTATTTTGCCCTTTCAAGGACGCAGCGAGCGTCGTAACAGCCACCACGCATTGTGCACTGATTTGAACGTTATTTCTATGTCGTTTCCGTCGATATTCATAGAGACAAACATCGAGCTGCTAATTTGGCGACGGTAATCGCCTTAAGATGATATTAGTGGCCTATTTTGTTCATCTTTCAAATGGTATGTTTACCCTAAAAAGTATTGAATGTTTCCGCCACTTTCATAGCTCTACCCTCGGGGAGGTGGACACAGGCCCTCGTTAAAACTCGGCGCGTCCAGTAAATCTTACGGGTTTACGACTCTAAAAATTGAAGCGGCACACGAAGCGACGTTTCTTACGAAACCATTCTTTTGTCGGTTACTTTAAAGCTGAAATAAACCCCTTTAGCGGAAGCATATTATATGTAGCAGTGGCTTTTGTTTGCTTCAAAGTGCTGTTTCGTTGTGCAAGATAAGAATTGACGTGATGACTTGTGGGTTTATCTTTATTTTATTTTATTTTATTTTGAAAAACAAACAGTCTTACAAGAAAATACAAACAGTGAAATGATAAGTAGACTTATTATAGACAGATAGTTTTTCCAAAATTATCACACAGTATATCTTTATAAAAATACCGAAACGTTAACAGTTAAAGATTAACAGACTTATTAGTTTAATAGACTTATGAACTTAAACTTATGAACTTAAAAGAACAGAACATTTTCAAGAAGTACGTTATTATGTAACTTGATATTAAACATGAAATAGTAAAGGCACAATCGTGAGTCTGTAACTCGAGTTTTTAGTTGGGTTAACTATGACGGAAGAAACCTAAACATTAAACAGATTATTATAGACAAAAAATAGGTTCTCGAAAACTATTACATAGTGTGCTATATATAAAATAAAATTACGAGACATTAACAGTGAAAGCACTTACTGATGAAGTATTATTAACTTAAGAGAACAAAACAATTTCAAGAACAAAATAAAAAAAAATTACCTTATTGTTAAACACGAGATATTAGGAGCACAATGGTGCTACAAAAAGAGGTACATGTTATTTAAATTTATATAAATACTGACGCACCAAATGAGACGCACAATAGTAAGTTATTATATTAAGAACGAACTTTTAACAGAAATAGGTATGACTATTTATTTAATTATGATTTGGTTATAACAAATACAAGTAACGAAAGAGAAAAGCAGTTAAAGATTAATTACGGGAATATTTCAGTGGTTTTCCTTTTGAACACATTTAAAGACATTGAAAAAGGGTCCAGATCACTTAAGGAGTCATTGTACAAACTGCACACTCTGCTGATGAAACTGTTTTTAGAATAATTTGTTCTAGAGAATGGAATTGAAAAAAGATTTTTTGAACGGGTCATTAGGTATGGGACTCTAAAAGGGATTTTTTCGAGGAGTGAGGGGGAGTCGATCATACTATTGACAATTTTGTACAGGAAAAGAGCATCATATTGCTGTCTTCGTCCATGAAGCGAAGGTATATTGTGATATTTACATGAGGATTGGTAGTCAAAATGTTGATGTTGATTCCGGTAATCTAATGCTTTAACGAATTTCTTTTGTAATCTTTCAATACGCTCAATGTGATGCTTTAAGTATTTGTACTAAATATTTGTACTAAATATTTGTAGAAAAGCTTGTGTGACTAGATTGATGGATGTGGAAGAGGCGAAAGACGTGTATAAGGATCATACGAGTACCTAATGGAAATTTGTAGTCCCTGCCTACCCCTCTGGACGACAGGCGTGAGTATATGTATGTATTTGATGCTTTTAAAAGTTTGTTGGACAAATTCATTTAGCATGTCAACTTAAGAGCGGTTTCGCAGACGGATTGTTAAAATCCTACCTTTTTCTAAAAGATACATATATCCTTTTTCTAAAGATACACCTTTTTCTAAAAGATACTTGAATTTAAGTTGTTCTGTTTCGAAAAAGGTTAGAAAAAGGCGGGTTTTTCACAATCCGGCTGCAAAACCGCTCTTAAATAATCATATTACTTTATAATTTTATTGAAATTTACATAGGTGTGTGAAGCTGTTTAAATAAATTGTGATTTAAACATTATCAATAAAATATAAAAATCCAGAGACCTCGAATAGTTAGCGTACGCAGTAAGTGATACAAATTACTCATACAATTCGGTCACTCCCATTAAAAAGTCGGTTAAAATTTACATCGGCAACGGGAAACAGCCGTTATAGAATAAACAAGAATTTTATTAAAAGGCCGACTTGTTTTACTGACGTGCAGCACTCCACAATTACATTAACGTGGAGTTAATGAATTTGGGCAAAAATGGATATTATTTTTGGAAATAAGTTACTTAATCAAGTGAAACAAACATATACCGACTATGTAGCAGCGGGCCTATTGTGTATCTCTAGTTGCCTTCTGGACTGAGTGTCTATCATCAAAAACATAGATATACTATCGAATTCCGATGTCCTAAGGATATTTTCGCACTTGAAGTGACGACACAGATTGTTAATAGTTCAATACCCACTAAAAGCAATTTTGAAATTTCAGTTTTTAGCTATGTTTTTGATGATAGGCACCTCGTGCAGTTGGCAACTAAAGATACAGAATAGGGGGGCAGGTCATACATTGCCTATTAAGGTTAAACATCAGTCGTTCGGTACAAAGTGCACAACTTAACTTTGTTTTGCTTATTATAAAGTTAAAAATAAAAAATATATTGCAATGGTTTGTGGCAATTCAGGCCAAAAGGTTACTGTAGGTTAGGTTTATAAATCAAAAGTTAAAAAAAAATGCCCAATTACTCACGAATTCGTCCAAACAAACTTAAAATGCTGTTTTGCTGTTTTAAGTTTGTATCGACAAAATCATAGCTTATTGTGCATTAAATTTCAAGCTGTTAATTCATAAACTTAACTTATACTAAACTATGGACGTGAATTGCACTTTTAAACAAGAAAAACAAAGTAATGTTGTGAACTTTGTAACGAGCAACTGATTTTTAACATTAAAGGGGAACGATTCGTATCCTCTACGAAACGCATAACTTAAGATGGTTCTTCTTATTTTTGAATTACAGATATTAAATAAAAAGAAAAATAAGAAGAACCATCTTAAGTTGTGCGTTTCATAGAGGATACGACTCGTTTCCCTTTAAGGCTTTCACAGCTACAATTTGCTACGGCGTAGCAAGTTTTACGTCTCAAGTGCCGCTTTGTGCAACGCTTACGGCGACGAGGACGCGACGACGACGCTACGACACGACGTAGCGAGAAAACTATATCTATAGACATAGCTAAAGCTACGGTTTGCGGCGTGGTGTAGCAAGAGCATAGTTTTACTGCTTCATAGGCTCACTTCAGCATAGTTTGGGTTTCAAATTAAAATTCATTTATTAACAGGACAAAAACAAAGATTGGCGTTCTCTAGTCCCCACAGTAGGATTCCCTGGGTGGTGGGGACTAGCTTCCTTTACACGTCTCATACATAACTTTGGTGTTCCATGCTGCTAGTTTGCTGATTATACAAAATTATAAACACATATCTTAGCTACAATAAATTATTCAGATAAAATTAATTACATTGAATTTAAAATTATAATAAATTGATTGAAATATGAATTTATTATAATTTTTAAATTAATTATAAGGTTTAAAAATGATGTTTCTTTTACTAGCTTTACGGTTATAAAAGTAGATATAAAAGTACATATTTCTTAAAAGTATCCATAAATTAAAACAAAATACAAAGTACGTTTTATTCATAACGTTTCAACGAAATTGACTAGATTAGTAATGTGATTAACAAACTCACACAACGTTAAATATTATATTTGCTTGCATTCTCGTAGTTATGTAAATACTCATGTACGATATAATTATTGAACGAGTGAGCGAAGCGAACGAAATTCTCCGAGGCTACTTGAACAATCCAACGTTTGTAAGTACGTATGAATGTTTGTCCGACAATAAGTCGAGTATCGTTGATCGGAACGTAATGAAATATGATAGGCGAGTACTAAAAGAATTTCTCAATGCAGGTGCTCGTAAAGGCCCACTTTTTATGCATCAGAACCGAACAGAAAGTCGATTATTTTGCCCTAGAGCTTTATTATTATTATTTGTTTTAGTTTATTTACAATGGTTGGCTAACCTGCAGCCTTTCCTGTGTACCATAAATGTTATATTTTTTTCCCATTGTTTAACGGCTCTGGATATAGTCCTTTTGAGACAATCATAATTTAAAGTTCACAAGATTATATTTGTTTTATTTCCTCACACTATCCATTGAAAAACGTAGTATGATACACGGGCGTAAGAGCAATAAATTACTCGGTTACGTTTAAAACACTCGCTACGTTCGTGTTTTAAATCGTCCTCCTAATTTATTCCTTTTCGCCCTTGTAGCATAAACTACTGAGCACTGAGCCAAATCGGTCAAGTTCACAGTTCGGGGCAAACTACCAGTATAAGACTGTGAAATGCAAGTCTTAGTCCACATTCGGTACACCCACGTATTTACCGACGATTATTACGTCACAACGTGATGGGTGGTTAGCCCTATCACCGTTATTCGGGCACAAATACACGCTTTTTAGAACATGCAGGTTTCCTTACGATGTTTTCCTTCACCGTTCAGCAGGTGGTAAGTATTAGGTAATACAAATACTATTCACATAAATTCCGAAAAACTCATTGGTGTATTGCCCGACCGGGGATCGAACCTGTGTCTCAAGATTGAGAGGCCAGCGTTCTACCGCCTAAGCTACCGTTTTTTTCCTATTTCCTGTTTCCTATTTATCAATTCCTATAAAATAATTCTTGATTTATATAAAAACGGCTCACCTCAATACGTGTTATGATCGGGAAAGCCGACCAGTTTCAGCAGATTTAGACTGCCTTCATCTGGGCGAGTGAAGACGTTTACGCGACGACGTTACGCCTCACAATTCTATAACTAATTCTTACATGCTCGGCCGTTAGGATTCGAACTCGGTATCTAAATATTAAGAGATTAGTGTATTGACTAAGCTACTGCTGCTTTTCACCCTAACTTAATCCGTTCTAAATGTCACAAAGTTTTTTTTAAGTGGATACTTCTCTATCTATCTATGTATACATAGGGCTTGTTCAGAACTTGTAAGTAACATAGAGGAGGTAGCCATTGTTTCCCTCTATGGTGAGTAACTACCGTGATCGACTTCACGAAAGAATTCCGAAAATCAAAGCATTTTGCGTACCTACGCATTTGTTATCTTCTTATCACGGACAAATTGAGATCTACTTTCTTTACTGTGCCCCGGCGGGCGTTGACAAAATACACAGACTTCAGTCTAAAGAAAATATCTTTTTGAAATTAATAAAAATTTGGTAACAAAAGAAAGGATTTCTTATGAAAAAGGGTTGGTATTATTTTGATGACTTAAATTTGGTAATTTACCTAACTAAATCAGGCACCAAACATGTCCCTGTTTTCAATTATTCCGGCGCGGCGACTATCATATTTGAACCAAATTTGAACACTCAGTCTGCGTTATGAGGCCTGCGCAGCAACCCTAGTTCATACAAACGAAATACCTACCAAAACCATTTGTAAATCATAGATATTCTTAGGATAGTGTATGTTTATTCCGATTACATTGCAGAAGATCTTGGTTCCCAAATATATATTTTGAAATGACACGAATTTAAAAACGACATATAAGCAATTAAAAATTTCCATAGAAAGCTTATTTTTCTCACATTTCTTGTTTAAATTACAGTTATTTTTTAATATATATTTGGGAACCAAGATCTTCTGCAATGTAATCAGAATATGCACACGCTGTCGTAAGAATATCTATGATTTACGAATGTATTTAGTATTTCGTTTGTATGAATTCGGCTTGCTCCGCAGGCCTCATAATAGGTTTCGCGTACTGAGTGTACAAATATGATAGTCGCCATAATAATTGAAATAAAAAAATCCTTTATTTTGATACCAAATTTCTATTAATTTCCAATGCAATCGGAATAAATATTACCTTAAGAAAATTAATGATTTACAAATGGTTCTGGTATTTCGATTATATGAACTGAGATTGCTCCCCCGGTCTCTTAAAAAACCGGAAAATTCATCTCGGTAATATTAGTCGACATGTTCGGACGTCCGTGCTATTTTATTTAAATATAAGCCACCTAGCATAGGTTTAGGTTAAATTTTAATATTAATTTTAAGTCAGGGTTCAGTAGAATACCAGCGCTGTAGCCCCTACTGCAGCATTAAGCTGAGCTGTAATCCTTTTTTATTTACCACTGTTTACTTAATGTTATATTTACTCGTTCTGTTTGTTAATTTGTATTGTTTGTTATTTTGTATGTTTGTATGTTCTTTCTCGTGTCTGTGGTATTTTAAAATAAATTACCTTTCTTTCTTTCTTCTTCTTTCTTTCTTCTTCTTTCTTTCTATTTCTTTTCAGAATGATTTCCTTTCCTTAATTAAGATGTCGCAATTTGTGCAAATTTCCTAAAATTTGACCACCAACAAACATTTTGTTAATAAATGAAATGACTGTAAAAGCAGATGGACTCTTTATTTAATTTAATTACTTACTTTAATAGGCTTACTTTTTAGTTGTTACTAATATTATGAAAAAAAAAAGACATGCTCTTGCTAAATTTCTCGCCCTTCTTAGCAAGACTAATCGAATGGGCGGAGTTAGGCATATATTTTATATGTATTGCATATATTTATAATATTATTTATTCCTTATTCCTATATGTTTATTTTATTAAAGTGTTTTTTTTAAATTTAAGTAAACCCAACCTTTATCATTCCCCTGCATATTTTCCCATATTATTATTTATGACATACAACTATTACCTATACACATAGATTATTTAATTACTTATATAATATTAAAACTGACCTATAAATAATAAGTGTATCTGTTATACCTGCATTACATAAATAAATATATTTCATTGCAAAATATGGATCAAGGTAATAATACTTATACGACACTAGCTTCTGCCCGCGGCTTCACCTGCGTGGCATATAGGAAACAAATTACATTTTTTTCAGAAACAAACATTATAAGTGCTCTTACTCCCTCTGGGAGTCAAGGTGTAGTGCTCGGCCGAAAAACTCGCATGCTCAGACATGAGTTTCGGCCTCGCCAGAGTGCCAAACACGAGGACTCACCGATCAAAGTTTTTCCGAAAGAGTGTCAAAATCCCTATCAGTTGTCAAAAAATGTCAAATTTGAATACGGCAGCGTAATTGGCGACCCCGAATGCCCCTTGAGCTTCATGCAAATAAGAATACTTTTTTAAACCTGTCAAAAAACTGTCACTACCTGTCAAATTAAATTATTTTTTTCTATCATGTAGCCCCAGCTTGACCAATCACTATAGTTGAAACCCGAACTTCCTACAATAAGCCGTTCGGGAGATATGGCCGATAAAATGTCTGGAATTTTTTTTTTTCGACATTTTTTTTACCGTCGTATAGATCTCGCCGAGCCCTTTTCTTAGGGTACCATGAACATGGGTCTAGCATCAGCCATTTGGGAGATACGGGCCTGTAAAGTTTTGACACTTTTGGCAGGTAGATCTCGTCGAGACCTTTTCCTAGACACCCATCAACATGGGTCTAACTCTAGCCGTTTGTCAGATACAGGCCGTCAAAGTTTTAACATTAACAAAAAAAACTTTTTTTGGCACCCCTTGGTCCAACCCCTAGGGATGTACCACCTTCCGTTCCAAAGATATTTTGCTGGGATATTGATAGATATAGATAGATAGATAGATTGTGGATATATAGATAGAAGGAAAAATTGGAACCCTAATAGGATCACTTGTCTGTCTGTCCGTCTGTTACAGCCGATTTGCTCTGGCACACATACTTTCAAGAATTTTCATGTCCACTTTATTAAATTTGAAAATCGATGCCATTTTAGTAATTAACGTCCCATAAAACCATAAAAACGACAGCCATATTGATATTTACACATTTCAACATTTCAACCCCATCGCACCCCAACAGGGGATGATGGTATTTCACGTCCACTACGTTGGACTTAGAAATAGTTGTTGTTTACGTAATCAGCGACCCGATAAACCATACAAACGATACCCATGATGGTTTTCAGACTTTGTTACCCCATTTCCCCTTTTTAGGGGTTGAATTCTGGAAAAGCCTTTTTCAGGTCCACTACGTTGGATTTTAAAATCGTTGTTATTTTCGTAATCAGCGACCCGATAAACCATACAAACGATACCCATGTTGATTTTCAGACTTTGTCACGCCATTTCCCCTTTTTAGGGATTGAATTCTGAAAAACCTGAAACACATGTTTTCTCATTTATAGATAGGAGTACTCCTGTGAAGTCTCGAATAAAATAGTCTAACTAATCATGTTTCCCCATACAAACTTTGGACCCCTGTTTCACCCCTCTAGGGGGTGAATTTTGAAAAATACTTTCTTAGTGGATGCCTACAATATATAAGGTATCTATATGCAAAATTTCTAGTCTCTAGGACTAGCGTTTTAGGCTGTGCATTGATATATCAGTCAGTCAGTCAGTCAGTCAGTCAGGACTTTGCATTTTTTATATAAAGAAAACTATCTTTGTAATCATACAACTAAAAAAGGGTTTATTTGGTTTTAATTTTAACAAATAATTAATGGCCTCAATAAATGAAGAATGATTACGTTTTTAACTGAAAACACGCACGACGCCATTTTTCCTTTAGTACCCGTCAGACGGGTGAAATTATTCGACGTGATGTGCATGTAGTTAATTTTTGTGTAACCCCGTCATACCTCGTTGACAACCCAAAAATTCTAAGTCTATGTTTTGCACAGCAGGATTTTATATTAGGTCTTTATACAGTGTGTCCCTCGTGCAATTGCACATCCGAAAAGGGATGAAACTAGACCTTATTTTATCGACAAAAAAATGTTTTTTCTTTTTAGAAAATCTTTGTTTTATAAATTTATGTTTTAAAAATTTTTTTGCCTGCCCTGGAGACTATGTATAAAATATGTCATAACTTTTGATCTATCGCGAGTAATGCAATGAAATAAAATCAGTTATAATTCTTAAGCATAGAAGTTGCATACCAAATCAAAAACAAAACATAAACAACTACCGTTACCATAAAAATAATATCCTAAAAGATTATTTCTTCAATTTTTCCGTCTTTTTTTTTCAGTAATAGTCAATTTTTCAAAATAATGTCCCCGTTTTACTATACATTTATTCCTATTTATCATTGCCTATTCCATTATCTTTCTAACAAAAAAATATAACGTTCTATCATAAATACAATATTTTCTACGAGCGGTTAACCAAAGGCACTGCGCTCGCGTCTCATACAAAGAAGTAGAAGGAAGAGTATTTTTTCAAGATCAAAAAAAAAAACACACTGTATATGAAATTGCTGTTTTCTATAGAGAATTTGAAGGAAACTCAATTTTCAGTACTAACATTTTTGCATTTTTTTTAGTAATGACAAATCCAAATTATGTCATTTCATTTGTGTATGAATGAGACAACATTAAGCTAACACTGATAACAGCAACATTAATTACATTTTTAAAAAGTGTCAGCTGTAAAAAATTATTACGAATTTTATAATGGAAATGGATGGCATTTAGGACGAACTGTTTTTGTAGATTTATTTTTTATAATCAAACTAAAAATAAAAACATATTTAATACTTTAATGTAAAACCTTAAAATCAACTTTCAAACAAAATACAAATAATTGAAATAGCTATTGAATTACAGGAATTATGAACTCATGAATATTTACAAAAATTTCGGCAATTTCATAGACCATAAGATATATTATTTCAAACTTATTAAAACAATAGTTAGAAGTTGATTTACTCCACCTAGCGAAATTTTAAAATTAAAAGATTTTAATATAACATTATGAAATAATTTTATGGCTTTTCTTTACAAAAAACTCGTATTAAAGTGAAATTTAATAAAATGATTTCTAATTTTTATTAAACTATTTCAAAGTAAAATACGTTCCATTTATAAAAACAAAACATTTATTAGACAACGACAGCTATGTAAACATGCTGAAACACAGACAAAAATTATACTGATTATGCATATTAAAAATCCTTTGTTCTTTCTGTTCTTCAAGAACATTTGTGCAAACTTTGTAACAAGTTTGATAATATTTGCATAGAAGAACTTACTGAAGCCAGACTTAAGTAGCTT
Organism: Ypsolopha sequella; assembly: GCA_934047225.1. Classification (NCBI taxonomy): domain Eukaryota; kingdom Metazoa; phylum Arthropoda; class Insecta; order Lepidoptera; family Ypsolophidae; genus Ypsolopha; species Ypsolopha sequella. Next base: position 11,488,377 of record OW203991.1, read on the forward strand.
AGCACACCGGCTTAGCGTCAATTTAATGGGTGTCTACGCAAACTTAGTATCAACTTAAATTATCTAAATAAAGTTTGTTAGACCATTCAAGTGCTGGGATTATGCAAATGCTAAGTATTTTAAGTAAATAATTCCTAATGGTAGTGACATATTATATAACAATATATCCACTGCTATCATTATATACAATGTGTGACAGAAAGGTGTAACCATATTTGAAGAGCTTATTCAGTCAGAACAACTTTTACTATGGAGCCAAACCTGAAATCTCAAAAAAAAATCTGCCCTTCCATACATTTCGGCTGAGCGGCATTGCATTTTTCTATGAATCAGTAAATTTTTTTTTCAAGATACATGTTTTGTTCCATAGTAAAAGTTGTTCTATACCATTGACTGAACAAGCTCTTCAAATATGGTTGCACCTTTCTGTTACACGTTGTATATATACATATCATAAACACTACGTCAACTTTCAATGTTGTTCCAATAAATTTGTTAACTTGACAAGTTTATTTTATGTAATATTGTAAAGTTATAAACCGGGTGCAAATGGAGGTATGTTTAAATGAAATCACGTATAATCCCCGCTTAGTACTGTTAGTATTTTTCGTTAATTTTGTCAGATCTTAAGGGGGAGCGATTCGTATCCTCTACGAAACCTCAGTATAGATAAATAAAACAGTATTATGTCTTCATATAAAACGCCCTAAACGCGTGCTTCCTAATCTCGGTTCACACCTCATAATAGGGGTGCACCGCAGTTAAGGCGCTTCATATCGCCAAATGGGTACTCTCTAAAGCCTACTCCTCTTTTATGGCCAAACCAAAAATATTGAAAAAATGTATTATGGATTATCAACTCTAGGACAACATATACAACATTTTTCTTTTTCGTACCACCAAAACTTCTACATGAAAAATCGTTTTAACTGAATGGTGTTTTTTGGCTTGAATTCCCTACTGCTCATAAGCGGCTTAGTCGATTTAATTCATTTATTATTTAATAAATAGATAAACTTTGTTACAAAAAAATAACATACGATTATTCAATCGAACAATCACGTCCATGTGAAAAGTATTATTTTCTCCTATTTCGCCCAATCAAGGACGCAGCGAGCGACGTAACAGCCACCACGCATTGTGCGCTGATATGAACGTTATTTCAATGTCGTTTCCGTCGATATTCGTACAGATAAACTTCGAGCTGCTAATTTGGCGACGGTAATCGCCTTAAGTACGGACGTGGAGAGTGTAAGACGCCACTCGATTCCCGCGCATTTAAGTGGGCAGCCCTAATGCATGCGTCTACCGAGCGTTGTTTCAAGGACACTGCCCCAGATGTAATACTGTTACTTATCTGTACTGTGAGAAACGTAACATTTAAGATGGTTCTTCTTATTTTTGAATTACAAATATTAAATAAATGTGATTCATATGCATTTTTCGAACATAGTTTAATGTCAGTTAGGCTTTTCCGGCAAATTTTAGTTATTTTATGCATTAAGTTGTAAATGTATGGGCACGCAAAATGTAAACACACTTTAACATGAACTAAATTAATACAACATATATTATTAAACCTGCGTGGATACGCTAGCGCCCTCTCATGTTTCCCAAAGCAGTAGGGCTGCTGGTTCGACGGCGGCCGCTGCTGAGCTCTCCAAGACGTACATACGTATATGTGGCAATAGGTTCAAGCTACATGTTTGCGCCTTTTGGGGTTGAGACAATGGGGACATGGGGTCCGGAGGCGCGTCAGCTTGTCACGGATCTCTCTGTAAAGCTTGTGGATACTAGCGGCGACCGGCGAGCTGGCTCTTATTTAGGCCAGCGTATAAGTCTTGCCATACAGAGAGGTAATGTGGCAAGTATTTTGGACAGTCTCCCGCAGGACAGTGATCTAGAGGCAATTTTCTTTTTATAATTATTTTTTCAAGGATTATTTTTGTTCTGTTATCTTAAGATGTCAATAAAATTGTCTGTAATAAATTATTACATACAACAAACTAAATTATATATTATTAAACACTTTACGTGCAATAAGTGTACTCTGTACCTACATTGCAAAATGTAGTATTCATTTCCATTCCAGCAGAAATAATAAAAAAATATTGGACTTGCACATTCTTGATAAATCATCTTCATAAAAACACCATGTATCGTTCTACAATATTTATAACTCCAACCGGTTTCGCCTCACAGCATCATCAAGGAACAACAAACAGGAAACTATTAAATGTACAATAGTTAGTTAAAGGTGTATTTTCAATAGGTATTTCAACGTCTACATTTTTCTTTCATTTGCGTGGACTTTTTAGAAAGTTGTTCTTATTCTTATTATTTATTGTACAAAAAACCTTTAATAACGAAAATACATACATAAATAACAGTTTGTACCTACAAGGGCGAGCTCATTTCCATAGAAATCTCTTCCAGTCAACCTTCAATATGAATATGATCAGTAGAGTATTTGTTTAATTTGAAGATTTACACATTTTGTACAACCGGTAAATTTTTCCTTTGAATAATTAAATGCCCTTAAAAAAAGCGCTCAAGTGCGAGTAGAACTCGCGCCCTGAAGGTTCCGTACCGTTTAAATAAGTTAATAATTTGAACGAAAATTACAAACTAATCAAAACATACAAAATGCATGAACCAAAACTGCAAAATCAAGTTGGTCGAGTTTTTGGTTACGTAACCCTAAATTCCTAACTACTTTGGCTTTTTTATTTTTGAGGATAAAAAAATATAAAAACATATTTATACTCTACTCAATGAGCTCTAGACAAGGATACTCCACATGCTGGGGTAACAAAAAAAAACTATTTTTTTACGGCTCCTTTTTCATTTAAGGGCCGTGAAAAATAATTTAATTTGATATTTGATAAAATATTAAATTTTGAATAAAACTCTTACACAACATCAACATTGCAGGTTTCTATCTCATTCTGTCTAAGAGCTAGAGACCCGTGACGTACGTACGGACAGACGGACAGCAGAGTGACATAATAGGGCTCCGTTTTGCCCTTTGGGTACGGAACCCTAAATATGTCTATTGCATAAGGCGTAAGTTTTTTGTGTAGTCGTTTTTGACTTTTGTCAATAAAATATCTAAAAATTAAAGAGTAAAGACTTATTTGTCGTTATTAAGACTATAATATTTATATATATTTAGGTTTAATATATATTTATTATATTTTTTATTATTATTTATATAGTTATATATATTTAAAAAACATTTAGAGAGATATATTATGAACTTTATTGTTCGGCATCAGTCTTATATCTCGCCCGCCCTCCCGCATAAAACATGCACAAGCAAAGCAAGCAGTACGAGCACAAAATAAAGCAATCTTAAATAACAAGCAAGAAAACTTATCGACACGTGTTTAGCCTCTAAACGAGGCATCCTCGGGATGTGTAGTCCACCCGACCGCTCGACAGCAAAAACAATTGTTGGGCGGGCGGTGCTTGAATCTGCATTTTGAATAGCATGGTAAGAGTATTTAGCGGAATATTGCAAATTATTAATATATCCACAAATTGGACTTCCGCAAAGTAACGCCTTTTTCAATAAATGATATTCTTCTTTTAAAACAGCGCGTGATGCAGCAACCAATGGAAACAAATTGAATTAAAGGTTTTTCTTTTTGCACAAACTGTCGTTAGTCAAGCCCAGCGCCGAAGTTCTGAAGTTTTACGCTGGCTCCTAGATCCAGACATCCTGAGTTCAGCCAACTTGGACTTGTCTTCACCATATTTCACCGAATGAAATTTATTGTACAAACTTTTATACTTATGTATAAAATAAAAGTATTCTCTCCTCGGTATTGACTCGTATAAAACTCTGATTGGTCAATTTATTTTGATTAGAGTTACATGAGTTCGTACCGTGCTTATTTGAAAGCTTTATTGCAAAATATTGTGATTTGTTGCTTATCGGTTTTTGTATATTGCAATATTATTTATATTTGCGGGTTTTGCGGGTGAGCTATACTTGGTCACACCCCCGACACTCCGTACATTCCCGCCAATTTAATTACCGACATCTCTCACGCGTGTTATTAGCTTGTACATACACGCTTGTGCACACACACACAGCAAACAAGCGATACTGAGCCTTATTGAGTACTGCATGCACACGATCGTGCACCTGATTTGCGGGCGACGATAAACTCACGGGGGGAGGTGAGTGTCGCTTCTTTACGAGTAACAGTTAATATTCTTTGACTTGGGTAAGGTTTGAAGTGGTCTAAAAGTTCGTAGTCTTATATTGGGTGGAATACTAGATGAAGATGGCAGGTTGGACTGACTTCTTTAAGGGTTGTTTTTAAACGCACAACAAAAAATGCTAAAATGCTACAGCCTTCTATCAAAAATATATACTGCATTTCAAAAAAATACTAACTGCACACAAAAAATACGCACCGCAGGGCTGTCATAAAAAAATTAACTCTGAAGATTATGTATGGTGGTTGGGGAACTACGTTCTAACCTATCGCAGAACTATTCGGATGTGAAGAGTCAGAGAGGGCGGTCTTTAGCCAGGAGCGAGACATCTAGAAGAAGTTTCTAAGCGACAAAAAAATCAAGCAAGTGACAGTCACTTTACTTCTACAATTATATCACGTACCTACTTTACTGAGGTAAAAGGAGGAGGAGGTCCTTACTTTGTCAGAGAATAAGTTTAAACTGTATATTAAGCAGGGGCTATTGAAAAAGGCATATTGTAAAATAAAAGAATATTTGGATGATGGTGAAGCATGGTGTTACAGTGATAATGATAGTAGGTTATTATTTAATTATGTAGTATAATAACTTATGATTCCTCTAAGGTGTAAACATTAATTAATTACAGACTGTAAAAGGAAAAAGACTATATGAGACAGGTAGACAAAGATATATATGTTTTTCTTTTTTTCATTAACCTGAATTTCTGCTGTCTTGTATCTTCTTATCCCTTGGTTAAAGTAGATATAAGTCATATATTGTATAGTATAAGTTTTATGTTGAAAAAAAAAGACATGATCTTTCTAAGTTTCTTGCTCTTCTTCTTAGCAAGACTAATCGAATGGGCGGAGGTAGGCATGTATTTATATATGTAACCTATTAGTATGTAGTATATAGGATGGGACTTGGTCGGCCGCCTGGATTCGTCCTGGGGGCTCGTTAGAACCTTGTTCCTGGTCCCTGGCCGGGTCTCCGGAATGGGTTCGGGCGGTTGATTGGATTTTACCTTGTATAATATATATTTTACCTATCATTATAATCGTATATATATTGCTACATAAATTAAATAAACCTTTAATTTAGTTCATGTACATTTATTATTTTATTACATATATTTTTTTTATTAGATTAAATTTAACGTGTAAAAAGTGTATATATTTATACCTGCTTAGCAAAATAAACTATTTGAATTTGAATTTGAATCTGATACTGATTTACTGAGTAAGATAATAAATGTACAATCAAAACATCAAATTTTGCCGAGTGACTTGGCTTGATCTTAGCAACATCAATTTACTAAAAAAGTAATTTACTAAAAATCTTTTCTCTTATGCCCCACAAACTTCTGTTTTTAATCGCTTTTTCTACCTTCTTTTTACTTTGCATTTTGACTTCAATAGATCAGGATAACTGGGTAACTAAGGTCACTTTGTAAATCGACATAGATTTGCTTCTGAATCATGTTACGTTTTATGTTAATTTTTGCTTTTAGTGTTAGAAACAGATGTCATGACGCGACCAACTAGGTTTTGGGCGTGGCCAAATGTCATGCTGTTTCACTTCGCTTTATGGTGCACGCTCCATGAAACTTGCGAAGACAATACAATCATGCTGATTTTGTCGCAGCTTAAAATTTAAAACTTGTTTCAGGAGAAACGTGATTTTGGCAAGACTGTGGGCGTTTTCAAACATTATTTTTGGTTATTATTAGTTTAGGTAATATTTTCGATGTTTGACTTGTATTAATTTTTTGATTTTATTTAAAACAATATAAGCACCCTCGGCGACACTTTTGTTAAAACACCGTTAAGGAAATATGTAAAAGTTTTAGTGTTCCTGTTACTCCGTATGCGAAAAAACCCTCAGTGCGGGAGGAACAGATTCGTGAAAAAGTAGCAAAAAGTCGGTTTTTATTAATATAAAATGTACTAAAGTTGCTATCAAAATTTCGTTTAACCAGGTCCTAGATACCCTAAAAACCCATCTAATAAAATATAATTGCAGTCCATATGTCATTCTAAATTGACAAACCAGGAGAATTGGTGTCGAAAAAGACCTTATTTCAATAAATATTTCTATCGAGCCGAATTTCTCCAATCGCGTTTCTGTTCTAATAGATCCCTAAGGAAAGATGCCATAAATAATGTACTATTTTATCAAAATAATAAATTATTTACTAGAGAAGATATGCAAGTTCTAGAAGTGTCGATTTTTTTTCCGTAGCGCCTTAAATTAACGTATTTTTAGGGGTTTGTTGTTAAGTACAATGCTACAATGCTATTTCCAAATACGCTAAAGCAGATATTTATATTTTCTCCGGGCTCTACACCTTCAAGTCCTCTGTCAGTAAATACTAAGCTAAAGAAACTACACGCAAAAATAAACTCAAATTTCACATTTTATAGAATATACTAGTAGTAAATGCTTCTCTCGTATTAGTGTAAGAATTTTTTATAATTGTCTTAACTGGTGCATGATGTGGATGCCTTTAATTAAGAAAACAAAAAGCTATTTACCTTTTAAGATTATTCTATTTAAGTAAGTTTACAATTATTTCTTGTTGGTGTTCTTAAATGAATAAATAAATAAAAGATATTACTCAAATTTCACGATTTTTAGTTCGACTTAAACATAAATCTAGATAAAGTAACGGACTCTGCCTAATATATTAAAAAAATCAAATCAAATCAGCATTTATTTGTTAAATTTTTGGTAAATTAATTGGGTGTTACATTGGGGTTGATCATGAGTCCTGAAAAATCTGCTAAGGAAGGCGTAAAAATATTTAGTACCAATAGCATGCATCGTTGTCATATTAAACATTTTAATTGTACAATTTCATAATATTTACAATGTCAAAAATAATAATGATAAATGTCAACAAAGAAGTTACAAAGAATATGAACTTATTTTGTTGAATATGTATATAAATGTCTACCATTTCAAATTCTCCTCATAGGCAAAAAACTCCTTTACAGAGTAGAAGCATTGGCTCAGTAACCAGTGGGTCTGCCGCGTAATTCTCATTTTCATCAACATCAACTTGAGATAGAAACTTGACGTGCGTGCGACGACGCCCGCCTAACATGCCATCTCTTTTGCACGCGTTGAATTTCGTATCCATTTGCTTGAAGTTGATACAAATGAGAATTACGCGGTAGAGTCCCAGTTGTGTATTTTACGCTTAAATTCATTCTGCGTTATGTTTTTAAAATCATCAGGAAGGGCGTTAAATACTTTGACAGCCATATAAAAAACATTTTGTTGTGTTACTGTTAGATACTTCCTTTTTTTTAAGAAAATATTTTTAATTTTATTTTTTACAAAAACATTTAATACTAGACACCTCACAACATTTTGTAACAACTTTTGTATGGAGGTTTGCGCGTGATGACGCCTCCTGTGTTGCAATGGATGTAGTTTGTTTAATAATAGAATGTAAGAGTTATGGTGCAAGCTCCTTTATACTTAACTAGCAACCCACCCCGGCTTTGTACGGGCATGTTTTATACATATAAACCTTCCTCTTGAATTACTCTATCTATTAAAAAAAACCGCATCAAAATCTGTGGCGTAGTTTTAAATATCTAAGCATGCATAGGGACAGACAGCGGGAAGCGACTTTGTTTTATACTATATAGTGATGATGATTGTGATAGTGATAAAATACGTGTCGTATGTCGTATAAGATATGCATACCACTTACGAAATACACTGTATTTTACAACATACCTATGTACAGAAAAACGGTACCTTAACAGGTGTTTGTTACGCCTCTTTTTATTCTATACAGTTTGTTTATAAATAAATAAACAAAACCTTGTATATTTGTCAACGTATACCTAATAGCGACCGACCCATTACGCGATCATACGAAATGATTCCGCTTTTACGCGAAAAAGCAGCTATTTCTACTAATACCGTATCAACTTTCTAAATCAGGTGAAATTATAACCTTGGACTTAATAGTGAGATATCGAAGTCCATAAGTATGAAAATTACTGATATTACGTATATTGAACAAAATATAAAGTTTGTCTGAAAGTATTACTCACAGTATAGCATAATAAAATATCTATAAACGAGGTAAGACAAAAACATTAACGACTCCGATTCTTATCGACAAGTCACACATCAATCACTGTTCCATAACAAATTCTTGTATTTACGGTTATCAAATTCCTGTCGTACATATTTATCGAGGATCGGGTGAGGTAAATGATGTGGATCTTTGAATGAGTCAGCATGAATGTTAATGTATTTCGCTTGGGAGGCACCTTATATCGCATTTCGTCAAATGGGACGGTTGGCACGCAACTCGACCTAGTTGTGATTTATGTTTTTTTTTGCTTAATTTTAAGTTGTGTGACGAAAGTTGATTTTTTTAAATTACTTTTTTAGGGTTACGTAGTACTTAAAAGGTACAAAAGGAACCTTTGTGTTGAGACTCCGTAGTCAGCACGAGAGTTGGCGATGTTCAATATTTAAATAAACGAGAGAGGGGCAAGAGCGTCAGCAAGCGAAACGTCCCGCCTAGACCTTCAATTTTGAAGTGATATATATTTATCTACTATTTAGGCAAACATTAACCATAAATTAAGTCACCAGTTCTATACAGACATATGTTACTAACAACACCTGCATAGCGGACAATTTTTTGTAACAGAAAAGATAAACAATAAATATTTTTCTATTCTATTCTATTCTATTCCGTAGTCCGTCCGTCCATCCGTGCAACGTAATTTTTTTATATTGTTATAATTTCCAATGTTTAAGTCCAATGTCCAATGTATTAAATACGCCTTGACTTTGACGCACTTTGGACAAGGTTTATCAGTTACATGCTACGAAAATTGAACCATGTTCTACAACGAGACAAAACATTGGGATGCTTGAGGAATGCCTGCCTGAGATACAAACACTGATTGATTCAAATTTCGAAACAAATTTTTTGTCTCATTTTAGGACATGGTTCAAGTTTCGTAGAACGTAACTGATAAACCTTGTAATTTGGATATCCAATTACGATATGCAAAAAGGCAATAAAATTTCTAAACAAGGTTGAGTTGAGGAGAATCCTAATACAAATCGAAGCCTGCGGTGATGGTCTCATCCATCATACGGATGTTTTTCTTCCATCTCTTCCAGCCAAATGGAATATGCGATGCAAATTTACATTTGCCTTAGTTTGGGCGAATATTCAAATACGTAAATGTCTTTTAAAAATGTAATATAAAACTGGAGCAATTAGTGAAGGCTTTGTTCTCTTTGGATTTTCAGGGTTGAGTATTTCTCGAAAGTAAACGATTTTCCAATTTGTTTAAGATTTGGTGGATATTTAAGACTTTTGTGGTGGAACTAAAACAAAAAAAAAATTATGGTGCTTAGGGACTTAACAAAGAATTTTGGTCAGTAGTAAAATATGAACGATGTTACACCCATAAAATAACCAGATAATATTCATAGAAAACGTTAAGTTTTAAGTTCTCCTTTTGTATATTTATATGGAGGCTTGAAATAGACTGTTTACTTACTTACTTAGTTACTATTACTTACTAAAAATAAATATTTTTTAAAAGTAATTTCTGTCATTTCGCAATCCACTAAGTTCGTTCCAAAAAAACTCCATTACTTTGGCAACAATAATCTTATAGCTAGCTATTACTAGATGTAACATGATGATCATTTTGTGTCACTTTAAACTCAAAAATTTCCCATTTTCACCAAGTACACTTTTTGAAATGGAATACAAATTCTTACTCGCACGTTTCACGAAAATCGACCGTTATGTTTCAATGTACCTTCGGCACACCACTATCTCACGAACCGCTCAACCAATCCCAGCAAACTAGGTGTCAGATTTTGACAACTAACTTCAATCGCTTCTAGGCTTTGTATGCGTGAGGGTGTTTTTAAAATAAAACTTAAATATCTCGGGAACTACAAGTCCGATCGCAAAAATACAAAGTGCGTTGTATTTTAAATACAAAACAAAACTAAATGTCTCCAATTACATAAATTTTGAGTACCAAAAGCACGCACAGAAAATAATATGAAAATTTTAAATGTCTCGAACTAAAAGTCGTGATAAAACTTGAACAAAAAATTTCAGAAAAAGAATTGGAAATTTTTAGGCAGAACATCAACAAGCCTATCGTTTGAACCTTAAATCAAAGAAATCGGCTGAGATCTCAGAAAATGGCAACCGTTTGAAGATTGAATAAAATTTGTCAGCGTTGAAGTCTGCCCATGATTCCATGTCTGTTGGTACTCCCACGACTACCAGGCTACGACTACCATTTTAAACAACAATAAAATGAGACCGTTTTTTTACACCTGTATAAGTGTAAGATATAAGATCATTGTAGCACTGTAGATGGCGTTATCTACTGTCTTTGAGTACGTTTGTTTCTTTGTTTAAATTAATGGGTAAAACGGGTTCAACTCCAGTAAATTAACCAATGATGAGACTCTTACAAATTGTTGTTATTGTATCGTATGTCAAACAAATTCGTTTTATTATACAGATGAATAAGTTACAAAACCGTTGTTCAGGGTTCTGTACCTCAAAATGAAAAAACCCTTATAGGATCACTTTGTTTAAAATTCTTACACGCTGCGCCAACGCGAACGATTCAAAATCCGAAGAGACCAATCAAGGGAAGAAATTAAACATAACATAACATAAACACTCTTCGTTGTGCACCGAAATCAAAGAAGTTAAAACATATTTTTAATAGGGAGGGTACAATGGGTGGTCTTATCGCTTCAGCGATTTCTTCCAGACTTCTAAAGTTTGTCACGTTTATAAGCGCCGGCGGCTTTTATATATATTTTTTCTATAGGACCCCACCGCCAAATGGACAGTTTTTCGGAACACAAAATGAAGAATGAAGTTTCGAGATGTCATTTTACCGGCGGACGTTAAAGGTTTATTTATTCATCGGATTTGTAACAAAATATTAAGAAATAATCCAAAAAACAACTTCAAGCTAAAAGCCAATGTATACAAATATTTTACATGATATAATGGTAACTCCAAAATAATTGGAATTTCCGTATAAGTAAAGTTAGAAATTTTCATTTAATTTTTTTAACCTCAGTCTTATAAAAAATCCATTTATTTTTAAGCTACCATATTATAATTAAAAATACATTTTTGTATACAGTAAACCAGTGGCGTGCACAGTACTTTTTGCTGGAAAAGCAAACAATTGGTCAAGAACAACAATAAAAAAAATATGAAAAAATTTAAATAAAAATTTGTGTGACGCCAGGGTAGACAATGTCTACCCTAGAGTGAAAATTTCCTATACTAACTTTTTTTTTACAAAGTGATATTTAAATTTTTTGTCATCCATGAATTCTTTAAGCGAATAATGTTTTTTTAAAAGATTTTAAATGTTTTTCGAAATGTTCGTCCTTTTCTAATTTTTTTTATGTTATCAGGTATTGTATTGCAGACCGTTATTGATGTAGAGTACCTTTAGAGCATAATTTTAATTTATATGCTGGCTGTCACATTTTGTCTTTATGTCATGTTTCTAGCCTATAGGTAGTGATCTTTCATTGGTGTGATGTCTTTCATGTAGATGAAGTGCAAGTAGAGAGAGCGTCCGTAAGAATTTTGACATACTGAATAATGCCATATTGTCAATAGCAACCGGAATCTAAAAGCTTGTGTGAATTGGTTGATGAATTTTGGAGATGCGAAAAAGGTTGTATTAGCAGATCTGTATTATCTGTCTGTGAGATAATATTATGTTACGAGATAAAATTTTCATTTAATTATTATAATGATAGACAACAACATCTTAAAGTAGGGTCACTGAGTGATGGCACTTATGACAGCTGCATTTAGAGATGAGGTACATTTCAAATTTCGGTTAAAATAAAAATCAAGTGTGAGTTTACTCAACATTAGACACGTCATTCAACATTCAACATAATGATACAAAAGGAAAATGTGCCAAAACCAGTGGCGTAGCTATCGGAGGGCTATGCGGTGTAGTGCCCGGGGCCCCCAAGAGATGTTTAAATATCTTAATCGAAAAAAGTATTTTACTATCATTTATTTTCGTTCAGTTTAACTTTGTCATTGTTTTGTTTTTAATTAAATATTATTGCGTAACTTGGCTACCTCAAACACGACCTATAAAAAATGAGAAACTTTTTTTAAAAAAAATCTTTGTTTCTATACGAATTCTATTGCACAATAAAGCAACATTCAAATCGAAAAATAATAACCGAAACAAGTAGTACATCACTATCAATAATGAAGTATTACATTTTTTAATTTACAATTGCTTATAAATAATTACGATACTTTGTAGGCATTTAAACGTCATAGGCGCCATCACTCAGTGGCTCTACTGTAAGTAAAATAATCCTATAAAACAAGTAAAACTTAAACAAACTAAACTGCTAAAAAATTAGTAAAAATAGATATATTACAAACTAAACTAAATTACAAATGAGATAATGAAATATTATGTTAATGTTTGCAATAAAAATAATAATAGTAAAAATAATAGTAGTATTTTTTTGTGGAAACCGCTTCGAGTGGAACCCATTCCATTTATTCCCTACTTAGTTAAAATATTTTTGGGAAATTACTTATATTTGGTTCAATCCATAGATGTAGCTGCTTGGCTACGTTTGTAACGTAAATATAAATAATCTCTGATATTTTTCAAAAGGATTTCACAAGAGTCTCTTTTCAGTTTGAGAGTTCGATTGAGATTTCCTTTAAATCTTCAAAGCCATGGATTGATGCTTGACTTCATGAAAGCAAGTAGGTAGGTATTATTTATACATATAATAAAGTAGTAACGAAGTCGAAACTGATGTAATATTTTTTTCAATTGAGTAATTTCTGTGTACGTACTTTACTAACGATAACGAGTCCAAAACAGAACTTTTTAGCATTTTTGTCTGTATATTTGTTTCTATATATGTATGTATGTATATATGTATGTATGTATGCATGTATGTATGTATGTATGTATATATGTATGTATGTATGCATGTATGTATGGATGTATGTATATATGTACGTATGTATGTATGTAATGTATGTATGTACTCGTATGTATGAACACGCGTCACATCAAAACTATTTAATGGATTTTGATGGGGTTTTTACTGTTTTATAACTTAGTATTCCAGGAGTTAGGCTTTAAATCGTTACGATATCGTATCAAAAACATATGAGTTATAGCTTGGACTACAGTTTGATTAAAACTCTTACTGGGCAAGGGTCAAGTAAAATAGTTCTTTCGGCCTCACCAAAGACACTTTACTTGGGAATCAAATACGAAATCAAGAAATAATATCGTTCGGAAATGCGGCTCGGCCTTCGGCCTGGCCAAATACACTTTAGCAGAGGATCACTTCGGAAAACAATAAATATTTTAGTTCGAAAACACGGCTTGACGTTCACTCTCGCCAAAGACACTTTACACATGGGGATCAAACAAGAGGCCAAGAAATAATTTCAATCGAAAACACTGCCCAACCTCTGGCCTCGCCAAAAAATGTGTAACAGAGGATCAATTTAGAGAACAATTAATAAATATTTGTTTCTTTTTGTGAATTTTCATTCAAACCATAGTCAAAATAAATACGTTCTATAAAATTAAGGACCCGAAAAATATTGATAGATTCGAATGTCTTCACAAAAACTAAATCAACGCGGCCGAAGCCGCGGGCAGAAGCTAGTATATTATATAGTTTGTAAAGGTTTGTTTGATACTTGAGCGGAGTCTTTGGGAAGTAAATTCTTCTCTTCGTAGTGGCGTTGACATTTTAATCCTATTAAAATTAACTAAGCAAATTATTTTTTCATGTCAACATTCGATAGATGGCCAGAATCATCTTCAAATGATCGCATCAAAAAAAGTTCTCTAGTTGACTTAAAAAGCCTTGTGTGAAAATTGTTAATTTTGAAATGCTCATCGCAGCATTAAGTTTTATACAGGGTGCTAATAGACTGCGACCTTTAAAATAAAACGATGTGCTCTACTGATCATACTGAAAAGCTCTCTGAAGTATTTTTTCCCGAAAAATCCGCGCAAAAGAAGAAAATATTCAACTGTAACTTAAAGATTTTATCTAGCAGGAGGAAGGTCTATTTTAATTTCACGGAAATTAAAATAGACCTTCCTCAAAAATCGTACGATTCTCAGTAATATCATAGAAGAAGATATTCAACTTTAACTTAAAGACTTTAACTCGCAGGAGGAAGGTCTATTTTAGAACGCTGTGCGTGAACAGCTGTTTCACAGACGACGCTGCCTCAAAAAACGCCCGTATCCCGTTGGGTTAGGGTTCACGCAATTTTGTTTAAAAATTAAATATAACCTAAATTAATGATTTACGCGGGTATGTTTCTTGGGAAAAGTAGTTGAGTGTGATCGGTAAAATATGTGGTTTTCGTTCAAGGTATCAGTCTATTTACACCCGATACATATGGATGGCAGGTGGATTCATTTCTGTTTTAAGTACGAATTATAAAATTAAATATGACAAACTCAAGGTCATATTGAGCACCTCATTTTGCATCAATCAGAACTGAACTCTAAGACGTTTCCTTTTAGTTCAAAATAGCGCGCTCTCAGCCGTGGCTGTTACGACCACCAATAAACACGCGCTCACGAAAAACTGCGTTTTTGTTTAATAACTCGGCTTTCAGATGAAATAGTCAAAATATTCAAAAATGTTAAGACAGGATTATTGATCACTTATTTTTAGTCCAAAATTTAGGGTTGTAGGTTTAAGGAACGTCAAAAACATGAAATTCATAGGTAGCTTCGTAATTTTTTTCTATAAAGCATTTGCGTTTTTTTTGAAAATTTTTAGATCAACCCTATAATCTTCTATCTATATTATTTTTACTAAACCGATTAAACAAGTTACACAATGTGAAATGGTCATTTGAAATTCTGCAATGTTCTGCATTTACATACCCTTAAATCTACCGCATAGTTTTCGATTTACCGGATTAAACTATTTTTTTATGACAGCACCGAGAGGCATGTAATAAAATCAAAAGAGTAAAAACTCTTGAAGGCCCTGCCAGTTATCTCGTCACTCCACGGTGCTTTTTGAGCAGCTATTGCTCAAAGCCATAAAAGTGAAGACCATTATATCGGCGTGCATGTTAGGCGTAATCCACAAGAGTTGATGAGCCCATGTTTATGAGCTAAAAGAGCGTATCGTTTAAGTACAAAATAAAACGCCAACGATGCTAAAATAGGAGTTAATATATTTTTATGTCTTTCAGGATCGCTCGTTCAGTGAGCACATTTTGAATTCGATGACGCGTTATATGTGGCACAGTATTTTATAGGAGGTAGGTATACTTACACGTTTAAATTCGGGTAATTTTACTCTTTGTAGTTCCGCTTACATTTCAATTATGTTATACCTGCTAAGCAATGTGGTTGACCGACGGAAGCCGAATTTTTAAAATCCTAGTTAATTTTATTTATGAACAGATGTGGTCGATACGTCATATTTTTTAAGAGGCGGCATCGTAGAATTGAGATTTAAATTGTTGTCTCGTAAAAATCTTTTCTTTAGTTTTAATCTTAGAACTGCTTTATAATATTGTATATGTATATTGTATATTATAAAGCAGTTCTAATATTGTATTGTATACAATGCTGGAACCAAACCCTAAAAAAAAATATGGTAACTAACAACAATAGCAACATCAACATCAAGGCGACAAAAAAATAAGGCGCTAAAAAGTAGCGCCAGACAATCAATTCGGCACCCTCCGAGTTACTTGTTGTTTTGATTTTACTTGTACAACAATTTGACTCAATTTGAAACTTGAATGAAAAATAATAATTTTTTTGTTCTTTGATTCAACGTTAACTGACGCTAAACTGCGGTTGCTCATCTTTGCCCGAATTAATAGATATAAAGAATCAATAGGAATAGAAATGGCCGCCCGCTCTTGAAATAGACCAAACGCACATACATATATGGGATTTGAGCAATTGATAATATACTCACTGACTGCTATTGTTTTTAATGCTATCTGCATTGCCGCAGCCAGAGTTTGTTATGGGAGGTGGGTAGTTAGGGCCAGCCTGACATATAATTGGTTTTTGTTCAAAATTATGATTTATTAAAATAGGATTTCCATTAATAATTGTTTTAGGAATCTTTAGTTAGTGTTTTAAGCTTGGGTGGCTGTGACGTCATCATTTAAAATAATCTTTTTCGGAGAGGGGCGCCTAATTCCGTGGGGTGGTCATGCCCGCCCTTGCCCTACCTGGCTTTGCCAATGGCTATCTGTATTTCCATGTACGAATATGCGGAGAGCGTGTAAATGAGAGGTGGACAGGGCGATCGCCATGTTTATTCCCAAGGTCTATTAATATGGATTTTAAAATAATACTCATTTTCGTTTACGCAGATGTCTATTCTATTTGATGTAACTCGAACATCTTCAGAATTTCTGTATACCTAAGATATATTTTTGGTCCTTGCAAATTATACGCGATCACATTTCTGAATTTCTCTCTCGTCATAATTAACTTCCTATTTGTTGTCGTCGCAATGCGCATATTCTGTCTCTTTGTTAAATAATGTAATTGTGTTTAATAATTGTACTACTCGTACATTTGAATTTAACAATGTAACAAAATATTACAAATTATCTTAATACTCGTAGGTGTTAGGAAAAGCGTGTGCTATATGTATAACAATGTATGTTAAGCGCGTTTACTTTTTTTATATAAGGAATGTAAATATAAAGAATCTAAAAAGACTACGACCAATAAATAAAACCACATAATCTATTGATCATACTGAACAACTCTCTGAATAAAAAACACGCGCAAAGCATCATATAAGATATTCAACCGTAACTTAAAGACTTTAACTCGCAGGAGGAAGGTCTATTTTAGAACGCTGCGCTCGAACAGATGTTTCACGGACGACGTTGCCTCAAAAAATGCCCGTATCTCGTTGCGTTAGGGTTCACGCAATTTTGTTTGAAACTCAAATATTTCCTAAATGTTTTGTGCGAGTATGTTTCTTGGGAAAAGTGGTTCAGTATGATCGGTAGAATATGTAGTTTCATTTAAAGGTAACAGTCTGTTTACACCTGTTATATATTTTCTATATCTCTCTAGTATCTACATATATCTATAATTCTACACTAATAATAATGTATGTAGAAAGAAAATCGTGTCTGTACATTAAATATTTTTATGAAATGGTTTATTAGTATTTTCCTGGGGTACAAAACTATTTTCATTAGAATATGTCTCTCCGTCTGTCTATCTATCTCTCTGTTTATCCCGTTTTAACTCACGAACCGCTCACCAGACTTGGATGCGGTTTTCTTTATTATCATCGGAGTGACCCTTGATTTATATAACTTCTATAATTTTGTTTTTCGTTATTGATAAAATACTAGTAAAACACAACAACAACAAACTATTGCGGTCCAGATAGTGGTTCGGAACCATCTTACAGATTACCTAAAATCTGTTCGAGCCACAATCTTGCCTGCTATCTATTGATTTGGCGATTGGTGCCTTTTTATGTGATGTGCAAATAAAGTTATATTGTACACCGCATCTACACATTTCCCACTATACATATATATTATGTTGTCTAGAAGAGATCGCATTTTAGTGATAAAACCGCCAATTGTACCCTGGTTTTACATTTGAAATTGTTGCTTTATTTTTATTTTTATTTGGAGTGCAATAAAGAATACGAATTGTATTGTATTCAATGTAACCATCGATATCTATGGTAAGCAATCGTATGGTACCAGCAGTGTGGAACATTTCTGCGCCTTTGTAAGTAGGAATACAGACGTTTTGAGAACTACTTCACGCACAAATACACTATATACTGTTTTGTCTTGCTAGATAAGATAGAAATTACACTGAACTAAAAAAAAACATAGGCAGTCATGGGGACTGCCGACAGAAGTGAAAATTTTACTGTCAAAATAGCATGTCGGTAACGGTCAATCTATAAAGATTTTCCTCTACCAAAAATCTCTAAACACGACTGTCTAATAATTACTATAATAATGTATCCTATTAAATAAGGTGTAATACCTATTCCAATTTGTGTGTCCAAATTGTTAAACTTTCACTCTGCGGGACGGTCTTTCTTTAGGCCAGTGCAGGTGAGAGGGTCTATAAAAACAGTTTAAATATTCCTGTACGATCAACATATCCATTATTATTATTGTCTATGTAATTCTTATTTGTATTTTTTAATTTTTTATGTTTCTTTCTGTGTTTTGAATCGTTTTGCTTTGCCACCAATATGACGTAAAATGTGAAATTTATACGTAAAGCTCGGTAATATTCCCAGTTAAGAGGCCCCTTCATTCATACAAAAGGTAAAAACTGATTGTGGAGATAACAACTTATTTTATTATTTTTTTTCACAAGTATTATCTAGCTACATCTAATTAGGTCTCTATACAGCCCAAAAAGTAAAATTTTATGAAACACTATCATAATAGCTGTCGAGATATCGTGAATATTGCCTCGTTTTTACGCAAAGTTTAGCAAGTTGTGGAATATTTATCTATACTGGAAATAAAAAAAGAGCAATGCAGACGTTTCATGTAAAAATCACTAAGTGTATACACTTTTCCTTAAATAAACGCATCATGGAAAATAGTTTTTACCTGAAACCATATCACAAATTCGGCGTCGTCTGAATATCTCACCATCTCGCACCTCCATGAAAGATGAGTAGGAGTGCGGTTTGGGTGGGAAAGGAAACAGCTAAAAATGTGTGCAAAGTGTCATTGGATCAAAGCCATTAGGACGTCATAAACACATAAAGTATTTATATGACAGTTGAACGGGAAGGGGCCACTTAAAATGTTTTATTCCCCACACCTGGAGATATACTATACCTACATATCCCGCGTACACAGGCCTTTATCATTTCCTGGGAGACAAGGCGAACATGACACATTCTTCTTACCTCCTAGCTTGGTCTTCATCCTACGTAGTATATGAAAGTGACACTCGCCTTGGGAACTCATTATAAAGCGCTAAGCTGCCACATTGCACTTCACTTGTGCGTAGGGTGTCTACGCGTCAGGAATATTTAAGTATCTTGAGTGATGTTAACATGGTTCTTGCATGCAATTACTACTCAAAATAAAAGACAATCAAAATAATATGTTAATAAAATATTTTCAATACAAAATATCGTTTAAGGGCTTTTTTATTTTTTGTGTGCTGCACTTTACATAAATACAAATAGTTAATTAAACAGTTTTAGGCGCTACATTTCAACCCTTTAGTGGGGTCGTCATCAGGCGAATAGAAAAATATTATATGACATTATAGAAATTTGAAGTTAGAAAACCACTGACATCTATTGATATAAAAATAAAAAAAAAGTATATTTTTTATGGGAGAATTTAGTCAGCCGGCGCTAGGTGGCGTTATCATTATCATGCAGAGTGCTCCGATCCTAAATAGTTTGTTATATTAAACTGTAAATTTGAGTCATAATAATATGACTATTTAAAAAACGACTTAAAACCTAAATTTAAAATCAAATCAAAATTATACATAAGTATAGTGCCAAGCCACAAAGATTTTACAATTTTTGAAAATTTCAAGAATAAAATGTGTTTAACACACGCGGGCGGAGCCGTAGGCAACAGGCTAAATGTTTATATTTTTTCCAATAACTGACTAGTAAGTTTTATTTACGTATTGTTACAGTTTTAAAAAAAAAGTTTTAAAGAAAGTGTATTATATTTGATTATCTACCTATATATTCGAATGTGTTATTCCGAAGTGGGTCATTGAACGTCACCCTGCTTGAACACAAATGTGCTCAGATTATGCTGAACTGTACGGGCCAGTACAATAGGCAGGTGTGAAGTTAGTCACAGATAACGTCGCAATTGGTTTCTTCTTTTTCTCGGCAATATTTACGATTTACGGAATAGCTTTGCTTAACTGTTTTCACTAGATAGACATATTTTAAAATAAGCGTGAATATTCTTTACAAAATAAAAAAAGCCATATCTTTCATTTCATCTTCAGTGACGTCATCACCACATATTTCCCTACGAAAAAATGTCCTTCTTGAACGCATCTTAAAAGATCCGATCAATTAAGTCAAGTCACTTTCTGTAAACACTAAAATGCTTATAAAATCGGTTTAAAAGTATTTTAAAAATCATTATTGAAATCATATAACTAAATTGATCTAAATATTCAAAAGGCTGACAAAAAATAGCATATTGAAATTTAACCAAATTGCGCACGGAGCTCCGATGAGAAAGGGAGGTGTGCGGAATACTGCGCAGGTAACAATTGCAACTAACTTCACGTACGTCTTCAATCTTGACTCAAACTGTAAAGATGAGCATTATCTCTTTAAGTACCTATTTACTTGTTGCATAATGTCTATGGGGGTTTAGTTGCTTTTTAAGTGCGCTAGAAGACTTTTGAGTTTAATTAGACAATATTGTTGATGTTTAATTATGTACATACTTACGGCAACATTTGATTAATATTTAAACATTTTCACTAGTAAATAGGTACTTCGATATTAGCTTTTGACCGCAGCTTTGCCCGCGTTTAAATTAGTATATGTATCGATTCTGTCAATATTTTTGGGACTAATAATTCTGTAACACGTATGTGATAATCCTTTAGTTATAGCCCTTATTAGGCGGTAGAGCTGATGCCGGGCTCGACTATGGATGTACCACCATCTTACTTGGAAACCGTCTCGTTAAGCTATCCAAGGGAGAGTAAGAGGAACAGGCATACATCCAGATGACCCACCATGCCTAGAAACGATTGATGGCGGTGAGCGTCAATAAACAATTTCAACCATTATTTACACCTTTAGTATATACCCATTATGTCCGGTAGGTATAGGCAATCAATAGTCTCGCCCCTATTTCCTAAAATAAACGTAGCCGGTGAAATGTGGGTATAATGCACCTCTGCCTACCCCATTTATTACGTCTTTTTTAGGTTATTATATGGTGTTTATTCCATTTGGTATTCTATAATCAATTGAGTATGTAGGTACCTAAGTCTTATTTTTAACTATTTAATTAGGTGACCTACTTCCCTTCTTGTTACTAACATGATTGAAAAACATTTAGTAAGTAGGTACTTGGTGTGAAGGAGGAGTAATCAAGCCGGCACCAGACATGTTGTCAAATATTTGTTCAATGTTATAATTATACAAGGTGACTTTTTGATCATCGTCCAAATTCATACTGGAGGCTTAATAAGTGATCAGTATCTTGGATCAGTAACAATTTTTGTGAAATTCGTAAATTGAAATTTCGGCTTCCCATAGAAATTCAGTTCCACTCCCGAGTGAATCACTATGGGGAGTCGAAATTTCATTTTACGAATTTCACCAAAATTGTTATTGATCCATGATCCTGATCACTTACTAAGCCACCAGTATGAATTTGGACGATGATCAAAAATTCACCTTGTATATAGTTATAGTTAATGTTATAAGTTTTGCGTAAGTTGCTGGCTAAGAATACATTTGAACCTTGAAAGACTATCTAGCCAGCAACCTACGAGAAATTTTGAGCTTTGAACAAATATTTGACAACACGTCTGGTGCCGGCTAACATAAAATTCACAATCACTTTTCTGCAGAAACTTTGACTTTGCATTGCCAACTCATGGGCACTAATTTATGGGATGAATAGTAGCATATAGATACTGCAACAATCTATTCAGTAGTATCCATACACCGTCTATCTATACATCCATCCATCCATCCAAACTTACGAATTTATAATATTAATGAGATATCTTTTTAGTAATTTAGTAAGAGCAGACAAAAGGTGACAAGTTTCAGTAATTCAAGACTTCTAAGTTCTAATGAGTTTGTAAGTAAGAAACGGAGAAGACAATACAGGACGGAAGTTTATCATTACGTATTCATTACCTATATATTCGGGTATATAAGGAGGCTTGATTTAGGCACTAAAATTCCAAAAAAAGCGTTTGGTTTAAATTCATACTGTCAATTCAATGTCTTACTATAGAGCATTTATTTTATTTTTGCGGGTTTGAATGGTTTGGTTTAGTCATAAGGTTGTATATATTTTATGTCATTTACTGCCGGCCCCAAAGTGGGCCGAAATATATTTCGAAAATAAGTTTTTATACGCTGTTTTAATTATACAAAAAATAAAAACAGTATCTTATTTCAAATACAAGTAAAATATATGTTACAAAAGAGGATATACTCTATACACAAATAGACCTGAAAACGTAATTGAGTTAACTTCGCTCGATAGAAAAAAAAACATAAAGTAAGCCTCTCAAATTACGAATAAATGACTGTGTTTATAGCAAAGGTGTTCAACCGAGACACTTAAAACTTCTCCTGAATTTTTTTTTACACTAAACTAAACCAAAGACTTTTTTTTTATCAATAGTTTTTCAGAAATTCCAGAAAAACCTCGCAATTTCACTTGTCAGAATCTCTGACAATATACTTGTGTTCAAAATCACTTAATAGAATTGTTGTGTCAGATGGGCAGGGCCTGAATATACCCAAACTTATAACAGATACTCGGTAATTGATCAATGATCAGTAACAAGGTGCAATAAAACTTTGTTACACAAAACGGGGGACAAAACCTCTCGTCACTAACAACTTAGCAAGCCTGCTGCATATTTGGCTTGGTGTTCGGTGCCATAGAACGTAATCCGGTACAGTAGTCGCGGAAATAATTACCGCACACATTTGATCGCTATAATCGCATAACACGTCACCGTGACAAAACAACGGACGTGTGACGTGTTGACACATACAGAATTACATTGTGCCCCAATGTAAACTGTCACTGCGCCACGCGTGAATTCTGCCTGCGAATTTAATTCAATAATGCCTATAAAAACGAGCGTGTTGCTGTTTGTAAATTTTCATATTTTGCGATATTTATTTGAATTGTGACATCACTTTGTTAACGAAATTGAAAATTATTTATAGGTATAAAAACTTAAATACGTATGTAAAGTTTGTATATTGTTCACTAGCTTTTGCCTGTGGCTTTGCCCGCGTTGTTTATGTTTTTGTATAGTTGTATCGAATCTGTAAATATTTATCAGACCATTAATTTTTTAGTACGTTGTTGATCTGACTCTGGTTTGGTCCAGTTTCGGGTTCTCATCATCTATAATTTGATCCCCATGTAAAGTATCTTTGGTGAGGTCGAAGATCAAGATCAAGAAGTTTCCGTCTTTGGCGAAGCCGAAGGCCGAGCCGCTTTTCTGATCAATTTTTTTTTTGTTTTCTGAATTATCTTCTGGTAATGTGTCTATGGTAACTGATTTAATCCCCTAGTAGTTATGTTTGGCGAGGCTGAAGGCCGAGCCGCGTTTCTGAACGACACTGTTTCTTGTTCCCATGGGAACTTTTTTATGGGATAAAAAGTAGCCTATGTCCTATTCTAGGTCTAGAACCACATTTGTGCAAAGTTTCAGTCCAATTGGTTCAGTAGGTACGGCGTGAAGGAGTAACAGTACATAACTTTTCTATAGGAACTTAACACCCCCTTGCCATCACATGGAAACTGATTTTTGGGATAAAAAGTAGCATGTGTCTTATTCCAGGTCTAGCAATACATTTTTGCAAAGTTTTAGCCTAATAGGTTTAGTAGTTGCAGCGTGAAAGAGTAACAAACATACATCCATGCAAACTTTCGCATTTATAATAATATATATATACATAAATTATTTTTTTCGGAGAAATCTGATTACTCTAAGGAATATACCTGTATTAACGGAACACTTGACGCTAGAACACCAACAACACAAGGGTTCATTGGAAGAAACTTGGTCTCTCCTCATATTGAAGAAAATATATTTGATTTATCGATTTTTTATCAAATTTTTTTATCTATTATATTTATCGATTGTTTACCAAAAAAAAATTTTTTTCCACCCTCTTTTTTTGGTTTTCAAACGTTCGTTTCAAAAACGCGGTTAAGAGATCAACTTGATTTTTTTTATAAAGTAGGCAATAGAAATATGAAGGAATTTTACCAAAATCCAATATTTTTTCCCTACAAAATATTTCAGTATTAGCTAAAAACACACCAATTTGTTGTTTCGCTGCGTGATCACTAGTATTACGCGTCCAAGAAAAAGAGGCCAAAGAGCCAACATATAATCGCCTCTATAAAAAGCAAATAAGGTCTTTGCCATTAGACTTATTGTGCTGGACGGGTAATAAAAAAAGTTGCTAGGGTATGCCATCCTCTTAAAGGAATATGCAGACAAATTAGGGGAAAGGTCTCACCATCGCCCGTCGCGCGAGCACTCGATATGCTCTGCTCCCTGCTCGCTAAAGCACCAGAGTGTGATGTGTATGTAGATGGGATAGGATGCGTGATGAGTGTGTGGAAGAGAATGCTAGAAGAAAGTATGTTAGTTAGTGCTTAAAATAAAATTATGTACACATACATATAACATTTTCTGTGATTACTGTAATATTATAATATTTCGAATAATAAATCCATGTCTAAATGTCTAAATCGTTATTATCAAAAATACATGTATAACAGTTTCTACGTTTTTAATATTTTCAATTTATAAACCGTGGCATAAATGAAATATCTCGACTTGTTTACTGAAGCCGTTTATCTCGGCTTATAAAAACGGGGGCGAATAAACGAAATTGGCTCATTTGTGGATGAAAGTGATTTCCGCTTATCTGATAAGATAAACAAAAACCCCTTTAAAGCGAACCGAGAACCCTTCCCTTTCCTCGGGTTCCGCAAAAGGCGTTGACAGCCGCCTCGCCGAACCCTGTTTGAACTTTACAGCCCTTACGCAAGGAAGGCCCTATTTCGGCAGACGACCAATTTTGTCGCTCAATATTATTATGCGGTAGACAGGTAAACGAATTTTCTTTTTGGTGCCCACTCGTAATGAAGGTTCAACTTGACACCTGAATTAGGATTTAGGAAAAATGATTCTGAATAGACAGCATTCTTTTGCTGATTTTGTGCAATGTGCTTCAATATACCGTGAAAATTTAAAATTTCAATAGTGTTTCAAGATCAAAGCCAACTTTGAAAAGGCAGGGAGCATTAAAATTTCAATTTCTTTTTTTGGTTTGAATACTTGTTTAAAAGTGCACGAAAATTGATGTTCAAGACATGCTTAATCTGCTTCCAAAATAACCGCCAAAGGGAGCGAAAATAAAAGCTATTTTCTATTTAAAATAAACAGCCAAAGTCAAAAGAAAATTAAAATGAAGCTAAAGTAACAACATTATATTAGTACGAATGTTTGAATTTAATTACATTTTATTTTAGATTTTGTGTAAATTGTACAGTTTGGACTTGCAAAATTAGTTGATTTTGTCCTATTTGAACTTTAATATTTAATGTAATTGTTTTTGAAACGTGAAAAGATCAACCTACTCTTAGCTTTTGCTTGCGGCTTCGCCCGAGTTGAATTACTTTTTGTAAAGTCCTATCAAAATCCGATTCATTTGGGAAAAATTCAAACATAATATTGTATAATATAAGTGCTGCAAAGCAAACAGTTTTTTAGATAGCTTTTGAAGTGAAAACGTGCGTGAAGCGATTTTTGTTACGGGAAAATCTTATAGATTCGCGTCACCGTCACCGCCATGCTAATGTTGACGGTAAAGTTTTCATTTCTATCGGCAGTCCCATTACTGCCCATATTTTACCGAAAGGGCAAAACGATCTGTCCGTCTGTCTGTCCGTCCGTATCAAATCAAATCATTTATTGAACGACCAACTATGGATCACAATTATTCTTATTCTTATCGAATTTAATGAAAGTTGAGGATAAAACATGATTATCATAAAACGGGTCACCTCAGTTACTATTTTTGATCGGGATAGCCCACCAGTTTCAGCAGATTCAGACTGCCTTCTTCTAGGCGAGTGAAGACGCTTCCGCGATGACGTTGCGCCACGCACTGGTCGGCTTTCAAAAATAGTTTTTTTTTTTTTTTTTTTTTTAATCCTGTTTGAGGTGAGCCGTTTTGCAATAATCATATTATTATTCTGTTAGTAAACTTAGTCTTGTCTTATTTTAAGTGTTAGTCACGGGTCTCGTCCACTTGAATATATGAAGTTGAATCTGCTTAAAAGCCTTAATAGACCGTGCCGACGCCATTTAGCTCTTTATATCTAGGACAAAGAAAATAGCAACTTTAATTTATTAATTTCATTCATATAACTCCTGTTTAAAACGTATTGGAGTAAAATTGTGATTTTAAGCACTCTGGCCTGCAAAGAGGAAGCAAACGGGTGATAAGTGGAACCAATGAGCGCTTCTTGCCGTCGCCATGTTTGAAATATGGTATCTGATAAAATTTAATTTTTATTTATTTGTTTTGTATAATTTTGGAGACTTACAAACAAATTTTACAACTTTCTTTATTTAATCATAAATAAAAAGACTTGTTTTCTTGACATTTTTCTTGAGATCATGCCACGAAAGAAAAATGAGAATTCGGCAAAAATTAAATTTCTCCTTTTAAATGTCGACGTCAGCATCCGTTAAAACTGACCTTTCAGCGAGTTAACTTTTTAAAGCCTACTTTGACCTCGGTGTAGTTTTTTTAAAGTATAAATTTTAAAGAAGATATCACAACTTTTATAACACTTGTTCTTTTGTCTGTTTGTAATTTCAGCAGACGACCAACTAACTTCGTATTTCCGAGTAAATAAAGCCGATTCTGAAGGCTATAATTTTAGTTTTAGTACTGTCAAAACCAAATTTTCTACTTTACTAAACTATTCCTTAAGTGTTAGCATTAGAAGCTAAATTACTTCAGAAAATTTTAAATTTCGACATAACAAAAACTTAAATTAAAGCTTTCAGAATTCCCATAGATTAATTTAAAAACTATATATTTTTTTAATTTCAGTTAATATGTGTGCCATTTTAGGACATAGTTTTCATTACTTTGGTAAATAAATTGAACATTATTATGTTATAATGTTTTAAAGAATTGTCGGTTATGACGTCACTTGAGAATTTTAGACATTATAGTGATTGTGATGTGTGATTGCTTATAAAAAAAGTGGTCTGTCTCTGTCTGTCTACTCATCTGCCATATCCATCTGTCAAACCAGTCGGCAGCAAATTTTTATAATTATGATATATTATGATAGCAAGACGAAGGCAAATGGAAGTTGCAGCTTTTTCGTTAAAATATCATCATCATGAGTTTTTTAGACAACAAGTTCGAAAATACGGCTTATTAAACCTAAATCTCGAAATAGTTTTCGAATCAACACACCTTAACATAATTTAGTATAAACATTGGCGCATAGAATTGAATGAATGAATGAATGGACACTTTATTGTACACAAAATACATATTAAAAGAACACAAAGTTTCGAAAACATACTTTTGTACAAAGGTGGCTTATCATTTGAAAGTGATTTCTTCCAGCCAACTTTTGGGTGGTGAAGAAATTATTTTCACAAGAAAATTAAAAAGAATTCATACAGTTGTTTTTTCGTAGAATCCCCTAAATTTCCTCGATAAATAACAAAAACATAAAAGAAGTATAAACATCAACACAGAGCAACGCGTAGCACGTCCAATATTAATAAGATTGATTAATGTTACGTCTTACACCATTTTCTTAGATATTAATACCGGTATTAATATGGGATTAGTATTTGATTGTGGCCCATATTAGTGCGGACATAAAGGCAACACATCAAATATTTCTATGGACTCAAATTAATTGTTGCTTAGCTTAATGTTCTAACAATGACATAGAGTACATAATAAATAGTTTTCATTAGAAATACACGTCAGTATAGTTCAACTCTGTACCACTAGATTTCAACAAATTTCGATAACGTTTAGATGCGCTGTATATTAGTTAGCGGTTGGCTAAGAAAAAATACATCAATAGGAACGCTTTATCCCACTCAGCTATTGAAAAATACACCAAAAGGAATTCATTATTTTCCTATCCAATTATCCTATTACCGAATTTTGTTTAGCTTTCAAATAAGGGTATATTATAAAGAAGCAACTATCGGAAACCTTTATGCAAATTTGTACAAACAAATAAAAATAAAAATTATATTGATTTGTAATATTTGTGTCAATCTTCTTTCCTGCCCCTAAATTAGTCCCAGTTATAAACGTCACCAACTTTTATGAAACCTCTGACGTTTGTCTATGTCTCTGTTTATCTCTCTCTTTCATCTTTTTCTGTCATCTATTTCTTTCTATCCGTCTCGTCGAAGCTAACTTACTCAGATGTGGTGTGGTACATAAAGTTTGGCGCGCTAACTAATCAGTGTTTTCGCATATACTTGACTATATGCATCTTACTCCCACTTACAGGGGATTCTGTATCTCTATCACGGCATGGTGTTGGCTTAGCCAATCAGAGTGAGTGAAAGCGCGTTGAAAGTTAGCGGAATTTATTTCGAACAAATCAAGTGTTACTTTGATTTGTATTATACATAGTAATAGTTAGTATTATAGGCTTAATTTTCAGTTGTAATTAATATTATGACAAAAAAACATGATCTTGTCAAGTTTTTTGCCCTTCTTCGTAGCAAGACTAATCAAATGGGCGGAGTTAGGCATATATTTATTATATGTGTAGCATATATTTATAGTATTATTTTTTCCTTATTCCTATATTTTTATTTAATTTAAGTGTATTTTTTAAATTAAATTTAAGTAAACCCAACCTTTATTATTTCCCCATATTATTATTTATGATATAAAACTATTACCTATACACATAGATTATTTAATTACTTATATTACATAAAAACTGCCCTGTAGTAAGTGTATCTGTTACATCTACATTGCATAATAGTAGTTTATGCTACAAGGGCGCAAAGGAATAAATTACGAGGACGATTTAAGACACGAGCGTAGCGAGTGTTTTAAACGTAACCGAGTAATTTATTGCTTTTACGCCCGTGTATCATACTACGTTTTTCAATGCATAGTGTGAGGAAATGAAAACAAATATAATCTTGTGAACTTTAAATTATGATTGGCTCAAAAGGATTGTATCCAGAGCCGTTAAACAGTGGAAAAAAAAGTATAACATCTATGGTACACAGGAAAGGCTGCAGGTTAGCCAACCATTGCAAACAAATTAAAAAAATAAATAATAATAAAGCCCTAGTTCAAAATTATCGACTTTCTGTTCGGTTTTGATGCATAAAAAGTGGGCCTTTACGAGCACATGCATTGAAAATAAATATACTTCATTTAATTTAATTTCCTCTTTAGGGCTAGTCTTCTTGTGACTGTTTAGTCAGGTCTTAAGACAGCTCGGTAGTATAAACAGACTCAGGGCCCGACTCAGGCTATTGTGTCCGCCTGCATCCGATGGCTTAACGTTTGAACAAGGGCGATTAATCGAACTCGTGTGTTGTGTGTTGATTAACCAGAACATGGACCTACCTGACATTATTACGTGAAGCGGATTACTTGCTGGAATTAATTTCGTTTTGTTGTCTTGGACACATATGATATACTTCGTAATTATGTAAAATTAGAATTTTAAAGTTTTAAATATTGAAATTGTAAACTTTTCAGAAACGAATGGAAACTTTGCGGTGACACACGATACATAGGTGTTAACGTTTTGTAGGATAATAATTAAGCAAATTTTGAGTTTAAGTGTTCATTTAAACGGCTTTTAAGCGCGTTGTCCTTCAGCGCATATAAATCTTCAAGATCAAGTTTGCATTACCATATACCATTGAATTGAAGGTATATCCGCCAACCCATTTTTTGCTTTTTTAATTTATGCAAATACAGTAAAAAATTAGGTCTGCAGATATAATAACAATAATAACAATTCTTTATTGCACAATAACAATATGTTTGTACAGAGGCGAACTTAACGCTATATAGCCTTTTCTTCCAGTTAACCTGGGGCGTTGTAGGAAATGTAGGGTAGTGCCCAAAAATAAGAAAGGTAATGAATACTAAATAATATACATTATGTACATTATATAAAAATAAATAAAAACATATATAATACAATAAATAAAATAGAGGGAATTTAGTATAAATACATACAAATGATAAATTTACATAAAGCTTGATATACAAATACATAAACATACATGAATAATACTAGATATAGACGATGACTCTTATGACAGATTACTAGATGTTATGTCAAATGACTTGCGGGATATTAGTATTATGAAATTGGCGTTTTGTATGGAGAATTTGAACGAAACTCAATTTTCAGTACTTACATTTTACATATTTTTTTGGAATTACAAAACAAAATTTCATGACACTAAGCTAACAGCAACGTAAATTAATTTTTGAAAAGTGTCAGCTGTACAAAATTATTACGAATCTTATCATGGAAATGGATGGCATTTAGGACGAACTGTTTTTGAAGATTTAATTTTAGTTATCAGACTGAAAAAAGAAACAAAATTTAATACGTAGATGTCAAACCTTGAAATCAACTTTCAAACAAAAACGAATAATGGAAATAGCTATTGAGTTACAAGAATTATGAACTTGTGAATCTGTAAGAAAATTTCGCCAATTTCATAGAAGAATCATATAAATAGCGAAAGTTTCAGTTAGATAGGGTAGGTAATTTATCATTAAGGTCTACTTGCAGCATGTTCTTAACTCGACTTTAACTCGGGTTAAGTAAAAAAATAGAGAGTTAAGAAAAAGCTCTCTTGCACCAATCAAAATCTCGGGTTAAACTAGAGTTAAACTAAGAGAAAGTCATCAGAATTAACCCAGACTCTCGCCTCGAGTTTAACTCAGGTTAGCGAAGTAATGTTACCAGTTTGACTTAAATTGTGTTGATATTACATTATATAGATACTATCCCTCATTGGTTGCAACTAATTACTTTATGGTAACATTCTCAATAAATGTCAAATGTGAATGTCGTGTAATGAAATGTCGAGTTAGTTAACTCTTCCCTTGAGTTAGTTAACCCGAGGGTTAAGGATTTTTCTCGATCATGCTGCAAGTGGGCCTTAGAGTAGAAAATGGTCTACGAGACTGCCACTTCGGGAACCATACCTTAATAGTTTCCACCTGACGTTTGACTTAATGAAATTTTTCCTGGTAATAAATTTCCATCAAGTCCAAACTCTTCGGGCGCCTGTCTTTGACTTCCTACACATTTAAATGAAGTGATCGTTCGAGAAAAATAAGTTTGAAACCTCATATACTGCGGAACCTTGTTAAGGTAAACGAAAACTCTTGGAAAGCTCTTAACTGGCGAAGAAAACATAAACCAGGCACACGGCACGGGCGCATTTTTAGTATTCCGTTCTAAAATTAAACCATATTTGGGTTTTTGGGATTCCATTTAGATTTTGACTTGTGTCAAATGCTTTAGTCAAAATGCATACTGCAACAAAATCGGCTCACTAGTTTTTAGCAAACATTAACGAAGCTAAAAAGACTGTCAGTATACTGGGTGTTAAAAAGAAGTTCCGGAAGCCGGAAACTGGCAATTGTGCTCGTCCATACGAACAACTTTTACTACGAAGCCAACCCTCGAATCGCGAAAAAACAAAATCAGCTGTTCCATAGAAAAGTCACATAGCTATCCGACCAAAATGTAAGCAACAACAGTTTTTTTTCTCGATTTCTCTATTTTTTTTCACGGAAAGTTGTTCGTTTGGACGAGTACTATCGCCAGTTCTCGGCTTCCGCAACTTGATCTCAACACCCTGTACAGTTTATGTTATATTATATGTGAAGCTCAAAACGATTTTGATAAATGAGGTGTGGATTGATTTGCCGAGCTCGGGTACATAAGACAAGTACATCCATCCATCCATCCATCAGCCCGTATTCGTCCACTGCTGGACATAGCAGGCCTCCCCAATATTACGCCACTCTTGGCGGTCCTCAGTCATCCTCATCTAGCCGCCACCCGCAACGTCCTTCAGATCGTCAGTCCAGCGGGCACGAGGGCGGCCTACGCTGCACTTTGCTGTACGTGATCTCCATTCCAATGCCTTACGGCCCCAACGGTTATCACGTCGGCGACCAATATGGCCAGTCCATTGCCACTTCAACTAACTGATTCGGCAGGCTATGTCGGTCACCTTCGATCTCTGACGGATATCTTCGTTTAGGATTTTATCCATCAAAAATATCCCACGCATAGCCCGCTCCATAGCTCGTTGACCGACCTTAAGGCGATATGTAAAAGTTTTAGCGTCACTGTTACTCCATATGCGAAAAACATCATTTTTTATTAATATAATATGTTCTAAGGTTACTATCAAAATTTTGTTTAACCAGGTCCTAGATACCGTTAAAACCCATCTAATAAAATATAATTGCAGTCCATATGTCATTCTAAATTGTCAAACCAGGAGAATTGGTGTCGAAGAAGACCTCATTTCAATAAATATTTGTATCGAGCCGAATTTCTCCAATCGCATTTCTCTTTTAACAGATCACTAGAAAAAGATTCCAAAAATAATATACTATTTTGTCAAAATA
This sequence comes from Ypsolopha sequella, assembly GCA_934047225.1. Taxonomy (NCBI): domain Eukaryota; kingdom Metazoa; phylum Arthropoda; class Insecta; order Lepidoptera; family Ypsolophidae; genus Ypsolopha; species Ypsolopha sequella. The sequence goes on from OW203991.1 coordinate 11,521,131, forward strand.
ATACATTATTTATTGAAGTAAGTAGATATGCAAGATCTTAATGTGTCGATTTTTTTTCCGTAGCGCCTTAAATCGGCGGATCAAGCCTTTGGTAAGAGACCACGTCAAGACAGGTACAATCACAAGAAAATCAATAAGGCGCAATGTGATTAAGGCATTTACGAGTAGCAAATATAAACAAAATCAGTAAACGAGAAAGATGGAATAATATTAATCTTTAAATCTTTGCTTAAATCTAACGAGACTGGTAGTCATTTCTGAATGAGTTTTAATGTTACAGACTACGTTTATTCCCGTTATTGAAGAAATTGCTACTAACCTACTAATTGCCAGAAGTCAGTTTTTAGGCTTCTCTTTGATAGTAGATAGTAGAAACAGAATATAAACGAGAACAAAGGGAAGCCTTCAAACTTCCAATTTTTATCGCCAATAAAGCCCTAAGAAACCGAAGAAAGGTATGCTTCTTCATTAAGGACCGGTTCCGCCAAACATGCTTTCACGTTTGGACAATTTAGCACATTAAATAAAAATTAAAAAAAAATAAAACTTGTGTAATTAACTAATTTAGTTAAGAAGTTGAACTACATTATGTGTTTTTCAGATTTGACACAAACATCACAATCATCGATAAAAAAATCGAAAGGATCACTAAAATCACGAAAAACGACATTTGGCGTTGGAACTAGTATGATCAGATACTGATCTAACTAAAAAATAAAATATTCTTTATACAGTAAAAAAATGAAAGAAGCCTTTCCAGATTTTTATATTTTTTTATTTACTTTCGTTATTTTAAAAGAAATACTCATTCATTCAAAATTTTTCCTGTACAGAAAAATAACGCAAAAAGAATTTAAATGTTTGTGTGTATCTTTTAAAATAACGAATCGAAAAATATATTAAAATATAATCTGAATAATTTGATCGCTTTGGGCTAAAAAAACTAAATTCAATTCGGAACAAAAAAAACTTTTTTTGTTGCAACGCCAAATTACGTTTTTCGTGATATTTCAGACTCGTTTCTTTACAATTGTGATAATTGTGTCAAATCTGAAAAATACATAATGTATTGTAACTTTTAACTAATAAAACCAATTTCTTTTGTTTAAAATATTCTGATTTAATATACTAAATTGTCCAAACGCGAGAGCATTTTTGGCGGAGCCGACCCTTAAATAATTTTTGGTTACTTCGCTACTAGGGTTTCCGTTTTAGACAGAAGTCCAATTAGTATGTCATAAAAAGAAAAGCAAAGTCAAAACAGATAAAGTCAAACTTTTTAAAACATTAACGGAACCTTTATTTTTCGTACAACGTCCACTTAGCCTACTTTATATAAACTTGAGAAGAACTCGATTAAGGAAGCAGTCAAAGTTGCCAGTGAGAGAGTGAGAGTAAAGTTTGAACGGGAGGGGGGGGGGGTTGATTGACGCGCACGTAATGTAATAATGTGAGGGAAACGTCTAGAAACAGTACTTCGTAAGTCTATTTAGATTTTATTAGTTTTAACAAATATTTACCGACCGGTTTCGGTTTTACACCATCCTCAAGGGTTTAGTTAGACTGCTTGGATGTCATTCTGTGCACGGAAATAACTCGGACTCGAGTCGAAAGTCGAAACATCAACTTATCCTCGCAAAAATCAAAGTGAATCTTAGCTGTTAATATCTATTTCGATATAATGGACACTCACCCTAATTTTAGTGGCGTAAATCAAAATATACCTACATACTCCATCGATTACTCTAAATAAATTTCCTAACTTTTTATAACTATATAGTATTGCTTGAAATAAATATATATATGTTGCTACATAGAGCATTTATTTTATTTTTATTTTTTGTATAACTAAAACAGCGTATAAAAACTTATTTTCGAAATATATTTCGGCCCACTTTGGGGCCGGCATCAGTCGAATTATAAACAGTAAATGACATAAAATATATACAACCTTATGACTAATGAGTTTAAACTCTATAGTATTGCTACACTTAAGAATATTATGTTTACTTGCAATACGTAGATACTTTTTCAATGGGATTTTCAGGCAAGCTCTGAAAAAGCGAGTTTTTAAATTACAATACAAATTACGCGAAATCAGAAGGTAAGTATATTTAAAATAATGATATGTTTAAAACACTATTACTTAATTAAATGTTCTCTGACAACGTTGTTTCCATATTCGTAGAGTAGATATTGCGACACAAACACACCTCCAGCCGCCAACAACCCGGCCATTACAAAGCAGCGAGCCAGTTGTTTAAAAGCTAAAGAATAATAAATATCACTAAATTAACTTTGCAGCAGTAGCATTACGCCCATTACAGTCACGATTTCACGAAACGCAATGCCATAATGACCTTCATTACAAAAATGAAATGAACTGCAATTTTGTGTTGCAAATGGATCGAAGCGGCTCGCCTTGCCGCCCTGGTGAAATATTACTTCATTTGCATTTTGAACTAGATTTTCTTTTCTTTATTAACTTTTTTTAAAGCCTGTGTTAAACATACAAAACACAAGCTTGTTTTGAATACAGAAAAGATTATTTTTTTACAAAATGATACGTCATTGACTTTTTATTAAGATTAAACATCCATATAGCCTTAATGCTTGCGTATGTCTCTAGACCACAGAACATATAGCTCTAGACGGACATAGAGAAACCGAAACTTCACTAATAGGATTCAAAAAAGGAAGATTAACAAAAAAAAATAAGCGAAAGCGTGGCCAAAGCGATGGATTTCGCAAGGTTAACTAACTATGATTGGAAAATCAAGTCCCAAGAAGAAAAAATAATTAGTGGATTAAAATATTGTATACCTGTGTGAAACGAAACCATTCGATAAATTGTGCATTCGATTGGTAATAAACAAGCGTAGAATAACAAAATTAAATGGCAAATAAACCCCGAATTCCTAATACGCCTAGCAAAGTCCATTTGAGTTTTATCTTTCATACGCGTACGCTGCTCGGGTATGAAAGTCAGTGAGTTGAAACAATTTTTCTATTGTACCTTCCAACACAAAAAGTAACTTTTCTAGCAGTGTAACTCTTAGTTTTCATGTCGCACAATACGATGAAGATCAATAATGGAAGTGAAAAGCTTTTATCCCCCGAATACACAACGGGCTTTAGGTTAAAAAGAACGGTAGAAATAAGGAAAGGGTTTGTATGTAAACGGGTCGCTAGTTTAGCAAGCCGCAGACCGGATTTTGGTTTAGACTGGCATCTCAAAGGTGTTTTTTTCGAGACAAAAACAAATGGAAGTATTAAGGGGAAGCAATCTACATTTAAATGGATCTTCTTCCTCAATTCGTGCGCAAGGTTGGTGATAGGTATCGCTGCGACGCCGTTTTCGATTTATTTCCGTGAATTTGCATTTAGCCGATGCGACTAGCTTTAGTCCTTTGCTTTGCTTTACGTGAATTGTTGGATTGTCATGCTATCTGATCTCTCAATCCTTTTATTTCTTATTTGCAAAGGCAATTACTGTGCTTCTTCCGTAAATAAACTGTGCCAAAAAGTAAATAACAGCCTTTCTGCAGTAGTGAGCGCGGGTAAATGAGATCGTATAAGTTCTAAGCGATCAATCGAAAACAAAGTCACTCGTTTACCCTGAATAGTCCCATTATGAATCGTTTGAGTTGTCTTTGACTTACTGAGTTTAATTGAAGGCGCCCGTCTAAGAAATCTGCGAGGAGTAATCTGGAAGCAATGGCCGCGAGGTTGGCACCGCCACAATGGCACCAACGTTATTAATTATTCCAATCTGAATGGAGCTGGCGACAAAAGGCATTAACTGTGCAGATAATGGCAACGCTCCTCGGTGGCGGCGGATCCGGTTCCGTACTGGCGCGATCACTCATCTCTCACCTTGGTGTTGCCAGTTGCAGCTCGTCGTGGTAAACTGCCGCATGAAGGAGTTGCAGAGAACAATAGGTGGCGCATACATCACACTCTGCTGTCACGAGCTGTTTGTTCGAAGACTTCCGAATCTCAACGAAACTTTCAGCAAGAGGCCGTAAATTAAGATCTTAGTTTAAAAAAAAAAACTTCCGTAATGATGGGATTATAGCTTTGTGAGATACTGCACACACTCAATTGTTTATGTAGGTCACTTCGTGCACGTCTCGCACGTAATGTATAAATATTGGAGTTTTATATCAATAAATCTTAGACCTATTATTGACTTCGTAATGTGTCGTACTTTCACAGCTTGCCAACTTCATCCCACACCGCCCGCATCCTCTCATCCCCCAACCCCTGTACCCCGTGGGCGTGGTAAGCACGAAATTGATAAGCTTCTATAGTACTCGTATATGAACTGCATAGATGTGAAATAATATTCCGGCATTACTGCATGAGGGGAAGTCTGAAATAGGTTTATAAGCCAAAATTAGGTGTTTATTCCTTTTATTTTTTTCTTTTTAGTTTATTTTTTCATAGTTAAATTTACGTATATTTTTAAGAATGTAAAACCATCCGACTAAAACCACATGGTTTATGCGCGGTATGGCGAGATCGCAAACTTTATGCTAAACTAACTAGTAAAGCATGGTTTAATTTTCTGAGAACGTCATTAATATACGCTCAAAGTTGCATTCTTGAATGATTGAATGAATGGACCCTTTATTGTACACAAAAACATACACAGGCGGACTTATCACTTGAAGCGACTTCTTCCAGCCAACCTTTGGGTGGTGAAAAAATTAAATTCACCAGAAAATCAAAAGGGGGATAGATAAAATAATGATATGAAAGTTTAGTAAATTAAGTGAAAATAAATAAAGTGTAAATATACCTAAATCTAAAGACTTGTTCAATCTATTTTAAAACAGATTTCAAACCGGTGAACACCGGTCTGCTAGTACTTAAAAATCGAAACCAACATACATTTCTCAACATGGCTAATTAATTGAATCATGTCGACGTGGATGAAGCATGTAAATCAATATAAACTCATTAATTATGATCCAGAATTATGTGCCTCTTGCCAATGGCGGCGTGTCTCGCACAAACAGGTTCACATGGTTCAATATAATTATAAACAAAACATAAACATATCATCCCGCCATGAAACCCCGTGAGAGGGAGTGTAAGAGGTGTTTCTAAGGGTGAACTGTGAAATGCAAGTCATAGTCCGTACTTGGTACACCCGCATTTCGTGAAAATATAACTATACTAGTTTTTTCCCGCGGTTTCACCCGCGCTGATTTAGTTTGCATTTTTCCGTGATAAAATGTAACCCATGTCACTCTCCGGCCCATAAACTATCTCTATGCAAAAAAATCACGACGATCCGTTACTTCGTTGCTGCGTGAAAGAAGGACAAACCAACACACTTTCGCATTTATAACAAGGATTTGCATAGTACATAGTAAAAACCAGCTGCAATATGACTTTGACTTGAAAAGTTTTGGTTTATTTTGACTTATAAATTAAACAGAACTAACTACTCAATAATGGAATCTGAAGTCGCTACACTGGCAAGAGAAAAGCTCATAATATAAATTTATCGGCTAAAATTCTTCAAAACGTGTATGTGCATTTTATTACAGCTTTCAGGAATCTCTCAGTATTTCTCAGAAAAAGACTTATCAGCAAAACAAGCAAAGGAACAGAGATTTTGTTCATTTGACGCGAAACACCTTAAAATTTAAAGGAAGGGGTTTATCCCCTTCCCCATCCTTTGACTAACTTACTCGTTACTGATTGGAGTTCTTCAAAGTCAAAAATATTCAATTAACGTTAGTAAAATAATAACATTTGTTGAAGGTCTGAAAATTATTCTGCGTTTACTGGCTTAGTTTTACATAGCTAATAAAGGAAAAAAAAAATTACTTCTCATGCTTAAAAAAGTACTGGTTTATGCTTGCTACAAGCGGACTAAAACTACGTTTTATGCTCAAGTGCATAAAAGTGTTTACTTTTTCTAAGATAATGGCAATAGGCCATACAGCCAGAACACAGTACAACTTCATAGACAAACTTTTTGAAACTCAATGTTCGCGCTAAGGTTCTATCATATTAGCGCAAACTGACAGGACAAAAGCTTCAGATTATGCTCAAGGATATATACAGTGACTTTAAAGAGAGATATTATAAAATAAATAAAAAGACATGCATATCTGATTATTTATTTAGGTTATTTAGACATGGCTGTTTGGGGTAAGTTCTCTTTGCTTCCCCACTTGGTGGAAAAAAAAAAAAAACATCCAAGTGTGAGTCAGACTCGCGCACAAAGGGTTCTGTACCATTATCTATAAAAACGGCAAAAAGAACATGTCTTTTGTATGGGAGCCCCCTTAAATATTTATTTTATTCTGTTTTTTAGTATTTATTGTTATAACAGCAACAGAAATACATCATTTGTGAAAATTTCAACAATCTAACTATCACGGTTCATGAGATTCAGCCTGGTGACAGACGGACAGACAGATGGACAGCGGAGTCTTAGTAATAGGTTCCCGTTGGTTACCCTTTGGGTACGGAACCCTAAAAAAGACAGTGGGTGGAAAGAGCTGTGGTATTTGGTATTTTCGCAGTCAGCAGTACGTATTTAGTTGTTTGATTATTTAAATTTTCATTAAGTATTACTGAAATTAAATATGTCATCCAGTGATAAATGAAATAATACTGTTTCGAATAATCGAAGTAAAAAGTAGTGTTGAACTCTGCTACAAACGAGCAATATTACCTCGAACTATATTCACTAAGGCTCAGGCGGCTAAATATCTCGGATAATATGGCTCGTTTTATGCGCTCGTATCAATCTACGTTATCGAATAGTTATATTTTATTTATTTATTTACTTAAATGGTTAGTATTACAGAAAAACTTAATTAGGCCTATCCTAGGGTTAGTAAAATACAAAAATAGAGAAAAAAAAGAATTTGGGACTAATAATACCCAAAGCAGGCTTCCGACACATTAACAGATTCTTTCTCAGACTGTAAAACTAACAACCTAGCACATAATAATAGTTTCGAATATGTGTGCTCCGATACTAGAGTTAAAAAGTTAAAGTCTAAAGAGTTAGAGGTCGAATTATCTGCCATGTGATCGTTGTTCACAGGTCACTTACACTGAAAATTATTTTATCAAAAACTCTGCACGTACGTGTTTAGACTAAGCGGCTGAAAATGACGAGTTGTGATGTAGTTTTAGGATTACGTACCCGAATACTCACCCAACTTAATTTTGCAGTTTTGTTTCATACAATTTGTAGGTAATAAGTTTGTAATTTCTGTTAAAATTATTAAAGTATGGCGTGGGTCCTACCCGCACTTGACCGATTTTTGATTATTTATTTTATAATTATGCTATCATTTACTCGCGACATCGCATGTCAGCCATCAATATATACATACATATATTACATATTTTATATGTAATAAAATTATTAATATTACATATATTACATATAATCATATACATACATCATACATATATTACATATTTTATATATAATAAAATTATTAATATTACATATATTACATATAATCATATACATACTCGTACATATATTACATATTTAACATCTTTCTGTTCCGTATCAGTGGCGTGCACAGAACTTTTTGCTGGAAAAGCAAGCAATTGGTCAAGAATAACAATAAAAAAAATATGAAAAAATTTAAATATCACTCTGAAAAAAAAAAATTGTATGACGGGTAGACAACTAGAGTGAAAATTTCCTATAAAGGCTTTTTTTTCAAAGTGATATTTAAATTTATTTTTTTTATTTTTTTTCTTGACCGATTGCTTGCAAAAAGTTCTGTGCACGCCACTGTTCCTTATAGATGATAAATAATCAAATAAACCACAAATTCGATAAAATACTCAAAGTATGATCCAAAAAAAATATTTTAGTAACAGAAGTTAAAATTACAAAAGCTGCTAGCGACATGTTTCCGAAGCGCTTATGTAAACATTGTCCCCCATAATTATTATTTGAACGTTCAATTAACATTGAAATCAGGGTGGCTGTTCGCACTGATAATTTGATTTGTTCAGTGTTCGCTCCACAGAGAAGGTAAATAAGCGCCGGGGAGTTTTGAGCCTTATTTATCTACAAGTAAACACGGAAGAGGATCCGATTGGCTAATTAAATAACTATTTCAAAGGGATGGTTTGTCGGCTTCTTCCTTGTAACTTGTGTGTACGTTACGTAATGGAAACATGTTTATGTGATATTTTTCCCTATTGAAATATACTTGATTACTTTATTTTATATGTACTGTAAAATCTCATTAAGTAGTCATATCATTTAGTGACAACGTCATCTAGACGTCATCTATTGAAACTACATGTGTTCTAGTGGATGTCGTAAAAGGCAATTACTTAAGGCGCTATATGTTGCGAAAGTGCTGCCACTTTAGAAAAAAAGTCATTACTTACTTACTAGAATATTTATTGAAAATCTGCTCAAGTAAATGCTTATATATAGCAATGAACTATTTTTAAATATCATAGTTTTCATTGACAACGTCATTGATGAGCTAAAATTTTAACTTTTGATCAAAACGGCCGCTTTTGTAACAGGTTAAAATTTTAGCTCATCAAAGACGTTGTCTGTAAAAACTATGCTATTTAAAAAAAGTTCACTATATCTGCGCATTTACTTGAGCAGAGATTCAATAATTATTATAGTAAGTAAATAATTTTTTTTTTTCTTAAGTGGCAGCACTTTTGCTCCATAAAGCACCTTAAGGGATTATAAAAGGTATAACAACAATCTTTGTATCTGTAGTAGGGAGCTTAGTGTCATAAGGTTATCGGATCCTGGCCTCGTCTGCAGAGATGACGGTCTTACCGGTCGGCCACAGCTTCAGGCTTCAAGAGGCGCGCCAAGCGGTTCTTCTTGCGACGGCCGGCGCCTTCGAAGAAAACAAATTTATGAAGTTATAAGAGCCGGCCATGGGTCGCCGCTCGCACTTCTTGTCCGGCTTCGAGTGACTTGCGCTCTCGGGATGGCGGTGAGTGGGGAGGCGGGCCGTTAAAACAGTGATCGAGCGGACAGGACGTACCTAGTGTCGAGCGCTTTGAGCGAGCGAGCGCGTTATACTTCCGATGCGGTGGAAGGCGCCGACGGGTGTCGTGGCAGGGCAAAGCCCGTCGTAAAAACCACCTGGAAGCGCAGCAAGAAGCGCCGCCAGAAGCTTGAAGCTGTGGCCCTGGCGTTACTGTTGGTAATCTTCGACCGTGGCTCGACCACCCTCGTGATGAAACCATGCGGCCAAGTGACTTTTCTTGTTCAGACTGTCCAACAAGGCAAAAACTTTTTGAATATTTCTCCCATAAGTAGTTACTAGCCATATTTGTCGCCGACGTGATAACCGTTGGGGCCGTAAGGCATTGGAATGGAGACCACGTACACCAAAGCGCAGCGTGCCACCCTCTGGCTCACTGGACTGACGATCTGAAGGACGTTGCGGGTGACGACGACTGAGAACCGCCAAGAGTGGCGTAATATTGAGGAGGCCTATAACCAGCAGTGGACGAATACGGGCTGATGGATGAAGTGGTTACGTAGCTAGTGGATTAATCTGCTTATTGATTGATACAATGAAGTAAACTACGAGAAGTAAAAAAAAAAAAAAAAACTTTTAAACTACTGTTCTACTTACTCGTAGAAACTTTACAAAAATATTTTTAAAGGTGCTGCATGAAAATTAAAACGCTAAGCTTACACCCTGGTAACCTGTAATCACGACCTGTTTAACCTTTTAATCGAATCATGCAACCGATTTTCGGCTTTACCATAAGAAAATAATTGTCTTTGCTTAAGGAAAATAAAAGGTGGGTCTTCTGTATTTAATGTTCTCCTGATTCTACCCGAGAATACTTTGTAAATAACATCAAAATAAATAAATCGACAAGAATTTTATTTTACCTCGTTTGCGTGTTGTACAAATGTGACTTAGAGTAATGAAGGTGTTTTATGTAAAATAAATTTTACCTTGCGACTGCTTAAATTATATTATTTAAATGATTTTTTCTTAGAAGTAAATCTTTTTTACTATTTGGAAACATAACTAAGAATAATCTTATCCTCCAGTGTAAATTTTTATGCAAACTTGATTTAATGTTATCACGAAAATTAATGAGTTTCAACTTCAGTCTAGACTTAAAATTAAAAGCTAACATTATAATTTTGTCTAGTTGTGTTTGCGAACGTGAGAAAGGTAAGACGAGTATTTGTACATAAAAACCTACCACTTCAACTAGTTATACAGGGTGTAAACGGGTAACATGTCTGAAATTAAGCTGATGTGTTTTTTAAAGTTTGGAATTCGTGCGCTTTAACGTGTCAGTTTTTTACTGATTACATTGAACAGTTTTTGCTATACAACAATTCCCATAGCTTAATTTAAAAAAGTTTTTTTTTCCGGAGAGTATAGCCCATTTTAGGACATAGTTTTCATTATTTTCGTATATAAATCAACCATCACTTATATATGATTTTTAAAGAATTATTGATTATGACGTCTCTTGAGAATTTTGGACATTATACTGATTGTGATGTGTGATTGCTTATAAAAAAGTGGTCTGTCTCTGTCTGTCTACTTATCTGTTATCCATCTGCCAAATCAGTCGGCAGCAAATTTTAATAAATTTATCTTCATAGCAAAGGAAACATTTCTCAAGTGACGTCACACAAAGGCAAATGGAAGTTGCAGCTTTTTCGTAAAAATATTCATCATAATGAGGTTTTTTAGCATAAAAGTTCGAAAATACGGCTTATTAAACCTAAATCTCAAAATGGTTTTCGAATTAACACACCTAAACATAATTTAATCTATGCGAATTGAATTAATAAACTTTATCCAAATGTCAAAAAAAAAATATTGCCTTCATATACAAAAACATTTATTTCTCAAACTACAATATTTGATACCTACAAAACGAGGGTATAAACAACAATATTCACTTAGCGAAACACAAAATAAGGTTAATTGTGCAGTACCACAACAGATAAGCATAAAATATCTAGAAAATTAAGATACATTTGAGCATTTGTCAACAACGAAAGTTTCGCAACTGCCTACGCACTAAGTCAGACTTATTTCACGTGACTTTAATCTCCAGCTTAACATATAATTACAGTTATTATATAACTTACTTATTTAGTCCTTACATAATTAGTCTAATGACAAATCACAACTTAACTAAAAAAAGTGAATTAATATTACAATTTTTATTAGTAAGACTCCAACTTTGTGTAAGTAAAAATAAATATGAATACTTATATAATAAAAAAAGACATTACATTTATGTAAAATATAGTAAAGTATATAATATTTATTTAATTTATTAATACATAATTTATTACATATATTTATATATAATAAATATGGGAATGGATATACATATAAGTACTCGAAGGGGTTAAAAAGCACCCTAATTATTTTTGAAATACAAGAATGGCCTCGGTGGCGTCATAGTTTAAAGTCAGTAACTATTTTGTTATTTTACTTTTTGCTTCCGTACTGCAGTTTTTGAGGTCACAAGGTTTGCATATCGGTTTATAGATGTTGGGAAAGGAGAATGAGCTAAATCTTTGAGCCACAACCATTTTAACTAATGGAGTGTTGATATTGAGACGTCATCGTTGTTGGCGTCCTATATGAGCTTGGTGAGAAAATGAATTTAGCTCTGCTCTGTGGTGAGCAACCCTTACTCTTAGGCCGGCGCCAGACATGTGTACACTTATTTGAACACTCGAGTGGACACACTGTGTGGCACGAGACTTTGTCTATGTGTTCCAAAGTTTGTACACAGATTTGTACTTTGCCGAGCGGTATCGGTTTTTTAGCGCACATCAAAGGAATGTGTTCAAATAAGTGCGTAGCCTGCCACACTATTTGCAAAGACCAGTTGCGCGAGCGCTGTTGTACGGAACGGTTGTGTGAGAAACTACGTGTTTGATCGTTCAAAATGGACACACATCCATTTACGCCTTCTTCTCGGGCGTTTCGATATATTTTGTTGCAGATGTAAAAAATAATTACATGCACATAAATAATATAAGCACACTGCGTCCACGAAATCGTCGTCCATCTCCTTTGTTGTCTACCAGCATACTGTGGAGAAAAGAGTTTGCGAAGCATGTGTGGCAGGTACGCCAAATGTGTGTACAAAGTCGTCGAAGAAGTGTGCAAATAAGTGGACACATGTCTGGCGCCGGCTTTAGGAAATAGAACTGTCTAACCGCAAGCATCTTTGCTTATTCGTATAGCACGTTAGTGGGATGCCTATATGTTTTTTTTTCTCATTATCATCTTTAGAACAAATCTCTGCGCTCTTTCTAGCAAAAGCGTAGTAGTTTTTGCACAGTCAGCCCACGCGGTTATGCGGTAAGAAAGAATGGATTGGCACAGCGACAGGTAAACAAGTCTTAGTATAGTATAGTTTTTTAGTAGTTTAGTATTAGTCTTCTTAAGCAACTGGCTACAATCTAGACGTGCTGTTTAAAGTTTAACTTTTCATCCAATACAAATTTCATCCAAGGTAATGAGTTAGTTGATTCAACTCTGCTTATGCTTGTGCAGACACAAATTGGTTGTGGGTATCAGTGGATTGACTATTCCAGTCCTTAATGCAACAAGCGAATTTTAGAATATCTTTGAATGCAGTTTTGTTTCTTTTAAAAAATAAAGGAATGTTTCCTTTCAGTAAAATTTGCTAACTAAAGGATTTAAGGTACTTTCCCTCCAAGGCCCTTACATTTTTTCCATCCTGTATATATTATATAGAAATGACAGTGGGCAAATTCGGTCCAAGCACCGCCAAGATCAAGACATATTTTAAATGTAAGGAAATAATGTAGTCGTCAAGCAAGCAGAACATCATCAAAATCTATCCGGGAGATATCGAGATATGACTAATTATGTTTTACAACTTCCCGTACTTTTCAGTTCTCGTAATTAAACGGGGCCCCGACGAAAGTTTTTGCCAATGTTAAAATCATAATGAATAAATTTATTTTATTTTTATTATTTTACTTTGATGGGGTTCTGCTTGTTTGAGGACTATATTATGTCATTTTATTTAACCTACATCTTAATATTGGCAGCGCTTTGACCAACTCCCATTCAAGTTGGCTCACTGTCATTGTTACTGTCATTGTGTCACTGTGTTTATCATTAAGCATTTTTTTCATGGAGAAGTAATTTTTACATATAAACAGGTTTACATATAAACTAAAGTTTTAATGGTTTGAAAAGTCGTAGACAAAAGTAACTAGTTGTTTAGTACGATCAGGAGAAGTTGGGGTTAAAGTTTTGAAGCATGTCACAAACAAACCTTGTAGATGAAATCTAGAACCTTTCGTTAATAGTTATTAGGGCATAAGCCAGAACGCTTAGCATACGGCCCTGCCCCCCTATTCTGTATCTTTAGTTGCCAACTGTACTAGGTGTCTATCATCAAAAACATAGCTAAAAACTGAACTTTCAACATTGCCTTTGGTGGGTATTGAACTATTTACGAACTGTGTCGTCACTTCAAGTGCGAACATATCCTTAGACAATCGTAATTCGATAGTATATCTATGTTTTTGATGATAGACACCAAGTCCAGATGGCAACTAAAGATACATAATAGGCCCTCTGCTCTGGAAGCATACACAAACGCGAAGCATACATACGGTAAACGGGACAGAGCTGTATTTAAATATAAATATATATATATATAGAAGAGGGACTGTGTTGCTTGTAACTAACTTTACCATCTTTGCTATTTTCAACTTGTGTTTCCGCTTCGTTCTCGTGTATACATTTAGACCCGCTAGAGTGAGAGCCGATAGTAGGTTTTCGCAACTGGGAAAAGGTTAAGGAACGAAAGGAGACAGTGAGAACTCAACTCCTTGGGCTATATACAGAATACAGACAGGACGGATGACCTAAGTACAGTGAAGTACCTAAGTATGTTGTCAGCTGAGTAGTACCTCCCAGCCCTCTTTCAATTCCTTGTCAACTCTCCGAAAATGCACGACGGCAACGACATCTGTGATCATGAAATGTATCAGCCAGTCCTATAGTTCGTCGAGTAGAATACGTTTGTAGTTAGATGGCTCATGGTGTAAAATAATATATGTCCTACTTATTTCGTGCTGTCACTTAGAATTTTCTTTGGGTACTTCAGTGTTTTAGTATGATTACTAGACTTTGTAAATAGCAGCAATATACAATGTATCAGTTAGCGTAGCGAAACGAGAATTTATTAATCAGAGCAATAAAATAACATCTATGTATAAATAGAAGGGACAGCTATTGTGCGTTTGAACAAAGCTATTTATAATATTACAAAGGCTAAAATGCCCAATTAAAGATATAATAAATTAAAGTCAGTGAAGCCGTGTCGAAAACCAAAACTGCGGCCGTTCAGCCACGAAACAGCCCGACGATGTAGACGATAAAAGCGGATTAAATAAGTAGATTGTTTATTAAAATTAAAAACCAATTTATTGCAAAGTAGATTTTATTGATTTAATAAACATTTGCCAATGAAAAAAGGAGTTTTCTTAATTTTTTTGTATTAGTCGGCATTATCCGGTAACCGGCATCTTTATCCGGTATCCGGCTGGATCCTGAAAAAATGCCGAAACCACCGTGTACCGGATCCTAGCCGTGAACCCGGTGCATCTCTAATAAATACTACGATTATATATTAGTGGTTTCATCGATTCGCTAATTGTCTGGCATCAATATCTATCGCTATCGCTTTTAAGGTCACATCATTTCTAGCCAATCACGATACCATTAAGGCGCTACGGAAAAAAGGTCTTTTTCGACACCAATTCTCCTGGTTTGACAATTTAGAATGATATATGGACTGCAATTATATTTTATTAGATGGGTTTTAAGGGTATCTAGGACCTGCGGGCCTATTATGTATCTCTAGTTGCCAAATGGATTGAGTGCCTATCATCAAAAACATAGATATACTATCAAATTCCGATTGTCTAAGGATATGTTCTCACTTGAAGTGACGACACAGTTCGTAAATAGTTCAATACACACTAAAGGCAATTTTGAAAGTTCCGTTTTTATCTATCTTTTTGATGATAGGCACCCACTCCAATTGGCAACCAAAGATACAGAATAGGGGGGCTGGTTAAACGAAATTTTGATAGCAACTTTAGTACATTTTATTTTAATAAAAAAACCGACTTTTTGCTATTTTTCCACGAATCTGTCCCTCTCGCACTGAGGGTTTTTTCGCATATGGAGTAACAGGGACGCTAAAACTCTTACATATCGCCTTAAAAGCGATAACGATAGAAGTTAAAGTTAGACAATAAGGACTCAGGATCTACCAGCTCATTAGAATTTTCCCCCGCTCCTCTTATGCCTTAGCTTCGGTCCATAGTCCATGGCATATCACTGAGAGGGTCATATGACTGGGAGTAATGTATTTGGGTTCGCCATTCAAATAGCTACAGCAAAGGTCTGGTGTGCAGGCGTTAGACCATGAATTAATAGTTATATTTACATATCTAACCTGTGTGTACATACTAATGAGTAAATACGGTACTTGGAGTTCTTGCCAGTGCCGGATTACCCTATGAGCAAATTAAGCAATTGCCTCGGGGGCACCATAAATAGCAACGAAAAAATATTTTCTAGCTCATAAAAGGCAATCCACATAAGGGGCTCCACAATGCTAAACATCTGTTTTGTATTGGATTAAGTTCCGTCAATGTATATCGTAAAAATTAAAAAAAAATGTGGCATGTTTTTTGACTCAAGACAATTATTAATTACACTTTATAAATAAACTTACTTTCAATCTTCCATTAATTACATTAATTTAAAAAAAGCATGAATTTCACGAAAAAAGCGATTCAGTTTCCATGTTTCAAAACCGATTGAAACGAAACCAACACACGCAGATACTAACTAGAAAAAAACATCTTTATTACATAAAGAAATCATGGTTAATGTCCTAATGAAGCCGCGATTACTAAATAACTGAAGTTTTGCGTGCGCGGCATCTGATTAGAGCAGGATAGAGAGTCAAAAAACAAAGGCGTTAGAGCAGGACTGAATTTTAGCATTGTGCAGCCCCTTAAATATCCACGCGTAATTAAATTGACTAGGGGGTCAGCAACCTTATGACATAGGAGGGCCACAAATGTTACCAGAGGATCAGCGAGGGCTGCATATAATAAATAATGCATTAGTCAATTTCGTATCACATTTATTGTAAATTTGTAGATGTATTAATAATTTGCAATATTCCGCTAAACACTCTTACCATAATGCTATTCAAAATGCAGACTTAAGCACCGGCCACCCTCCCGCATAAAACAGTTCAGAATGGAAAATGTCTGCTCACACAAATATGTACAGTGGAGACCACATCAAGCTATACACTTGTATTAGCCCCTACAGAGAAGAATATCAGATAGGTACAAAGTCCAATGTGTCTTTCTTGATGCGGTCTCCACTGTACAACCAAACACAGTTATCATGCAGCGATTGGGAACATTGAGGGCCGCGCTAAAGTGGTTCACGGGCCGCATGCGGCCCGCGGGCCGTCGTTTGCCGACTCCTGGACTAGAGTAATGAGATATCGTTACGATGACCAAAGATATTCAAATCTTCCGAAAAGTCAGCAAGGTATTAAAAACGTACGACGATGCTACAAAAGAGGCTTGACGCTTTATCAATATTGTCTATAGAGGTACTTAGATATGCTAAGAATATTGATCTTTGACATTGTTGTTCGCAAATTTAATTGCTGTCCATAAAAGTAGCAAAATACATTGCAATAAAAAAAAATGGTATGCTTTGATTTTTATTACAACAGCTATACCAATTGTCTCTTTCGTACATATTCTAAGAAAAGTACATAAAGATTTTGTAATCTTTGTAATTAACACATTCAATTTTTCAAAGACCTAATACTGCTTTAATAGTGGATAGGGGGCCCTCAGGCGTGGATTGCTTAGGGCATCAAGCAGCCTTAATCCAGCACTGGTCCTTGCTACGATATTATATCTATGTGTACGTATTATAGACTGAGAGCACTCCGTCTTTAAGACAACTAGCACTGTCAAATTGGCGGGAAAATCGTGAAAATGCACAAACCACTAAATTCCGTGATGTTTTAAGCAAATTAAAACAAAAAAGGCGAAAAAATGTGAAGTAAAAATTCTGAAAATGTCCCCTCATACGAGATACAAACAACAAAGTATCCACATCAAAAACTAACTTAGGTATATCTTGTTGTGTCTTGTATAAGCTTTAGGGAGGCTTCGAGATGCGACCAGTCTCGTTCCCATCAAACGCATAACTTATGATTGTTACTCTCTTGTTACTCTTATTTACACGCTAATTTATTTTTCTCAAAAATATATTGTTATTTTATCATTTCATACCGTAAAGACAAGCCAGTCCGACGATCAAACTGAACGCAGCCTACACTAACGTCTAAGTTTGAGAAAAAAAAAACATGGCGCTTTGTTGTGAAAAAATGCTTGTAGTTTGCACATGATCGAATTTTCCGCCTACAAGTGCTCGACTTGAAACGAATCTTTTTTTGTATTTAATATTTTGAGTTAAGTTTAAATAGGGCTTTCTCATATCCCTTCACGAAATTTCGCCCCAATATGAGCAACGTGACTTTCAATGTAATGTGTTCATTTAATTTTATTTTATTCCTTATCCTTAAGATCTAATTGTCTCGTTTTATTTTTGAGAAAAGCACTATACTTGCTTCGACCGTAATCAGCCCTCCCTGGCCTCGTATACAGTGTGTCCCTCGTAAAAGTGCACATCTGAAAAGGGGTGAAACTAGACCTTATTTTATCGACAAAAAAATGTTTTTTTTTTTTTAGAAAATCTTTGTTTTGTAAATTTACGTTTTAAAATTTTTTTTGCCTACCGTGGAGACTATGTATAAAATATGTCATAACTTTTGATCTACCGCGAGTAATGCAATGAAATAAAACTGTTATAATCCTTAAAAAATAGACGTCCCATACCAAATCAAAAACAAAACATAATCAACTACCATTACCATAAAAATAATATCCTAAAAGATTATTTCTTTAATTTTTCCGTCTTTTTTTTCAATAACAGTCAATTTTTTCAAAATAATGTCCCCGTTTTACTATACTTTTATTCCTATTTATCATTGCCTATTCCATTATCTTTCTAACAAAAAAAAATACAACATTCTATCATAAATACAATATTTTCTACGAGCGGTTAACCAAAGGCACTGCGCTCGCGTCCCATACAAAGATACCCAGGTGGATAATTTTTTCAAGATAAAAAAAAAAGTCAAAAAAAAAAAAAACTTTGTTTTTGTCGATATATTTAGATCTAGTTTCACCCACTTTCGGATGTGCACTTTTACGAGGGACACACTGTATAAAAGTCCTCGTCCGC
The DNA here is from genome assembly GCA_934047225.1 of Ypsolopha sequella. Classification (NCBI taxonomy): domain Eukaryota; kingdom Metazoa; phylum Arthropoda; class Insecta; order Lepidoptera; family Ypsolophidae; genus Ypsolopha; species Ypsolopha sequella. The sequence goes on from OW203991.1 coordinate 11,539,535, forward strand.
AGGACAGGCTCCGACTTTTAACTTATTCGGCCAGGGAGAGCTCACTTACTTGGTCTCAGCTGTAATGTACTACCTATTATATCTACTCCCATACTGCAATAAAGTAATTGCAACATCAAAAGCAGATTTACAGGTGCCTACATTGTTTATCCGATATCATAATATTACATTATAAATAACACCGTGATTCTGCGCTGCGATTGGCCCAATTTATTTTATTAAGCCACGCCTCCTTTACCCTGACTGGCCTTCAACGCAGCATTATCGAGACGACGCAACCGAGATTCATGAACGAGTGTTCTTCTTTGTCTCATTTGTCGTGAAATTGTAAGTTGGTAATATTATAAATAAAGACGATATTTTTAATGGTTGTAGATAAAGTATTGTGTGCAACTGAACAAACAAGTTTTGTTTTTGACTCTATTTACGGAATTTGACATCATTATTGTCTATGCCCCTTTTTACTTTTCGGGTTATTGCAATTTCATCACGATCTTAAAGTTGGCAGGAAGAAATCGCTTCTAGTGATAAGTCCACTTTGGTACAAAATTATGTTCTTAAAACTCTTTTCTGTACAATAAAGTTTCAGTTCATTCATTCATTTATATTTTTTCTTATTTTAAAATGAAATGTAAAATAAAAGTGCTATAGCATTAGGCGACCATAGTTTAATGTCACTAGGGCACAAAATAGATACTACCAGAAGGCCGACTCCATCCAACGAGCGAAAATAGAGGCACACATGCATAAACGCGTACGTATGATGATCGACCGACTTCGACCGAGATCGTCGTACGTACGCGTCTATGTGTGCGTGCGCCTGTTTTCGCTAGTTATGCGGAGACGCAGAGTGAACCTTCTATAAGTGGTTATTTTGTGCTTATGGTTTCTAACAGAATTTTGTTATTTTATGTATAACTTTGTAAATGATCGTGCGCAACAACTTAAAGCGTGTTTATTGATGAAATAACACAGCTTTGTTAGGAAAGCTTGATTGATGTCACGTTTATTTAATACCTTTTTTTTTTTACAAAAATAAGAAAACCAAGTTGTGCGTTTGGTTATGAGATCCGTCGCAACCACCTTAAACCCACGATAATAAATAAAATATGTAATTTAAACCCACACTCACAAATATCGTAATCAGACTGGATAAGTCGATCAAAAATTTAAGAAGACTCGGTTATGATTAAAATAAAAAATAAATTGAAAAACATTTCGGAACGAACAGGTGGCTCTCAGAAACTTCTGGATTATTGCAGAACGTGATCAGGTTGTCGAATTACGAGAAAGTAAAAATGTCCATCTTTTCCTTTTTATTTCGTGGAAATTCAATAACGAAAATTGAAGTCTTCCTCCACCTTTAGACTTGAATATAAGATTTACTCATAGGCAATCAATCTTTAGTATCTTTGAAATATTGTTAGTTTATTTTCACAAAAGAAAGCTTAAATGCTTGAAAGAATATTTCAGTCAACGTTATTTTTAATAAATTTCGGGAATATTGTAAGTTAGGATTAGAGTTTTGTTGATTTATTATTATAATTTTTAGTAATAGTTTCTATTCATATTCAAAACTTTATAATTACTGTTTATACTATGTATCTACCTACCAACTTATTGATGCAATTACAAATTTTGTGCACATCTGTCAAACATAATATGTTTTTTGTAAACGTTTACATATGAAATTGCCGTTTTCTATACAAATTGAACAAAACTCAATTTTCAGTACCTACTAACATTTTTGCATTTTTTTTTAGGAATGACAAATGATGTAATTTTTTTTGTGTATGAATGAGACAACATTAAGCTAACAGCAACATTAATTTAATTTTTGAAAGGTGTCAACTGTAAAAAGTTATTACGAATCTTATCATGGAAATGGATGGCATTTAAGACGAACTGTTATTGAAATTTTCATTTTGATTTTCAGACTGAAAATAAAAGTAAAATTTAATAAATATATAAAATAAACTTTCAAACAAAAAACAAATAATGGAAATAGCTATTGAAAAATAGAAATTGTGAACTCATGAATCTGTATTAAAATTTCGGCAATTCCATATGAGAAGACCTATAAGCACTAGTTTTTAGTCTTTATTTTAATATTTATTTTGTGGATGTTTGTATTGTTGATGTGCTTTATAGAAGTTTATGCTACAAGGGCGATAAGGAATAAATTACGAGGACGATTTAAAACACTCGCGATTTAAAACACGAGCGTAGCGAGTGTTTTAAACGTAACTGAGTAATTTATTGCTCTTACGCCCGTGTATCATACTACGTTTTTCAATGAATAGTGTGAGGAAATAAAACAAATATAATCAAAGAAAACAATTTAATTATTAAAGTTGAAAGTTACATTGTTACAATTTTGCAAGTTAATGATTGGCTCTAAAAGTCTGTATCCAGAGCCGTTAAACAGTGGAAAAAAGTATTACATTTATGGTACACAGGAAAGGTTGCAGGTTAGCCAATTTCTCGTATAAATTAAAAAAATTATAATTCTAAAGCCTTAGGGCAAAATAATCGATTTTCTGTTCGGTTTTGATGCATAAAAAGTGGGCCTTTACGAGCACTACCCATTTTCGTAAATTATGTACTAGACCCTATATCCATGGTTGGTAAGTAAATGATTAGAAGTATTAATTTATGTATGTAGTCAAGCTATAGGTAGCGGCACGGTTTTTGACGTCTGGCCTTGACTGCGCATGAGACTACATTTATTTTCTATTGCACTTAGTAATTTTGTGCGCGAATGAACACTTGCGCTAGTTCCCCACCACTTTCGCCGAGCGGTCAAAAATCGTGCCGCGACCTATACCGGCCACCTTGAAGGTTTTCCGTAAAAAGTTAATTTTATACGTTTAATTTTAGGGCCAAAGTTGGGGTATATTTATTTACTTATATTTATTCGTTATTAACTTTGTTATAAAAACTGACACCACAAACTCGATGACATAAACATATCGTTGTGACATGAATCCCCGAGGGGGTGTCAGTGGTGTTCCCAAATGCGAGCTGTGAAATGCAAATCAAAGTCCACACTTGGTACACCCGCTTTTCACCGACGATCATTACATTCTAAACGTGACCGTACTTCGGGCACAAATGTGATGATGATGATGACTCTCTACCACTTGGTCACACAATAATGTGTTAATTGCCAAACCTCCTATACGCTGCAGAGACATGGTGCTTATACCGCCACCAAATCCGCACCCTCGACCGATTCCACCTTAAATGCCTCCGAAATATACTTAAGATCAGATGGTCTGATCGGGTGCGAAATACCGAAGTGCTGCAACGCGCCAATGTGGGTGGCATAGAGGCGTACATCATGCGGCGACAGCTTCGGTGGTGCGGACACGTGTCGCGGATGGCGGAGGAGCGAGTGGCGAAGCGCATCTTCTTTTCAGAACTCCAGTCCGGAAAGCGAAAAAGTGGAGGCCAGTACCTAAGGTACAAGGATGTTCTGAAAAGACAATTAAAAAGATGGAACATTGAGCCATCGCAGTGGGAGGATAAGGCAGCTCAACGCGCAGAGTGGCGGAACCTTGTTCAAAGGAAAGTTTATGACTTTGAACAAGAATGAAGGTCCGATTTAGACCGAAAAAGGGACGACCTTAAGTCTCGGCCACCTGCGAACATCGCTTACAACTTCATGAATGGTGTGCTGACGTGCGCCCTATGTGGGCGTACATTTAATGCAAAAATTGGTTACGCGAGTCACTTGAGAGCACATCAGAGAGCTGGACAGCTTAGCTCTCAAACTTGACAGGAGTTAAGAAGCTGTCGCTGTGGCCGAGAACGGCTGTGAAGCTATATATACTATATATAATGTGTTAATTCTAAATTTCTGAAATAAGATACCTTGACACGGTAACATTCAGATGCATGACCGTCCATCCTCCTCCACATGGTGCCTAAAATGTGTGTGTGCCCAATTCATTGCAGAAAAATATTTGCAGAAAAACGAAACAAGCTACGCGAAAATAGTTAAAAGCTGAATTATTCATTATAAAATTTCCCACAAATAAGTTCCGACATTTATTTTAATAGAAGTTATATTCGTAGTTTACGAGCAGCGTTAACAGAAAGCTGATAAACATTTTAGGGCACACTAACGAGTTTTTTAGGATTACAAAAATATATTATAATTAAAATGTGTAAAATATTACTTTTAACACTGTTATCCTTGAATTAAAGATTTGATTGTGTATTTTTGCTTATCGTTCATTTATCATCAGCTCCCTGTTATTGTTGTTTGGAAAATAAAACTCATATCAATATAAATGAAGATACATAATTATAGGATATTTTATTAGGGATAATTCTGGAAATTGCATAAAACCTTAAATGGGCACAAATTTAAGGGGAGGGAGGAGGGGTGATTCAGCTCGTGGAGGGGAAGGGACGGTCATGCATCTGAATGTTTCACCATGGTAAAATGTTAACAGCTTTGAAACTAGTATGGTATGATACCTTAACATTAACATTTTGCCAAATTTTCAATACATTGAAATCCAGAATCCGCCACGGAACTTTAATTCTGGATATTGAATAAATACATTGTAACCTGTGTACAAGCTATTCATGATCAACGTTTTCTTTGGACCTGGGCTGGGGCTTACCTCGGCCAGAGGACGAGTCTGGCGATCCAGCGGGGTAATGCTTTCAGTAGTCCAGTAAATGAAAGATTTGAGGTCGAAATAAAGATACACTACCAAAATGACTTCGAAATAATAGTATTTTCATATTATTGACACTCCTCCCTCCCGGAAGAACATATTTTTTTTATATATTACTAAAATATAATTAAATGGAACTTGAGGATGTGTGAGGTGTACGCCTCAGTGTGAGGCAGTCTTAATCTGCTGAAACTGGTTGGGTTTTCCGATCATAACACGTATTGAGGTGAGCCGTTTTTATATAAATTACCAAAATAATTAGACTTCTATTAATTTCTAGTATTGTTCTTAGCTATGGTTTAATTATTGTGGAAGTTTTTTTTAAATATTTATCGGAGATTCTGTTGAATTTTAATTTTTCAGTTACTTTACTGATATGTTTCCAATTTTCACCTAATTTTAATAATTTATTTATTTTTAAAGAGAAAAATAAAAGTGTATTTTATGTTTTTTTTTCATGTAACTTGTCTTGTCTCCAGTCACAATTCAACCCAAGATTCTCACTTGAAACTCACACGCGCTCTCTCTACGGACTGTTGATTTTGTTTGTTTTTGCTTTTTTTTTCCCGATTAAGGGTGAAATTGGAACCCTTGAGCATTGACCTCAAAACAACAACTCTTTAGAAAAAGGAAGAAGAACGAGCAAGCCCACGCAAAGGTCGCAGAATGAAATTAGGCTGTTGAACTTTTTTATTTTTATTTGACTGACGACGACTGGGTCGAAATATGAACAAAATACTTTTTCTTTTTTAATTATGTTTTAATACGCATAAGTTAAGCTTAGAAATAGTAAAAATATTTATTATAATTTTAATGTGTATATATGTATATAAAATACCTTTAAACTTTTAAAAACTTACAATCCTAGTTGAAGATTAATTGAATATTAATTATTTATAATTTTTCCAGAAATTTCTGGTGGCTAGTTTGGGCAACAAATTAAGTTAGATATATATGTAAATAAACGTTATATAAAAGACGTTTGTCTTTAAATGTAGTTTATATATATATATATGTATATATATATAGGGATAGGGCCCAAATGTATCTAACAGTTAGATATATATGCAATCCGCGTTTGTTCTACCTTAGCTTGGTCGATGATAGTCGATAAGAACCTATTGTAATAAAACTCGGTATTTATACTAATAGTGACTTGTTTAACGCCTTAAAGTACAATTTAGACCCCTCACCATCTCCCAATCCACCATTTCGCGAATTTAAAAACGTCTCCTATTTTAACCTTATACTGCCCACCCTGGAACAGTAATCCTGGTTACGTCTATAAGGTTTCGTGCATACAGACACGTAAAAAACGAAAAATCTTCTTCATTTGGTCAGGTAATACGAGATAAAATATTGATATAGAAGTTGTTTCACAGAAAGTTAAAATTGATGTGAAAAATAAAAGGATCAAACGTCTAGAGTTACAAAGTTTCATAATCTGGAGACAAATTGCCTGTCACAACTTGGTGATTTTATGTCCCATTCAATTCCCAACTTTGATACCTTCTAAAGTCATAAGGCTGGTTTTACATGACATCTAATTGCCAGATTCGATATAGCTTTAACTATTTGTGCATATTAATTCTACAAAGAGTAATTTTTTTAGTGGCATTTTACCAGAAAGCGGAAACCTTTCAGATGCTGTCAGTTTGTCTGTCAAATTGAAGTGATTTATTTATTTTGTTATCCTTTTTATAAAATAAAAATACCCTTTTGTTTTGTATATGTTTTCAGGTTTTCATCTGTCGCCATATTTCTGACACTTGCTAGGTTTTATGTGTATTTATTTGCCACATCATTTATTAATCTAGTTTATTTATCTATATACAGGCGCTTACCCTGGGTGTGGTCATGACCACCCCCAAAAAGCCTTAGCATGTTCCGAAAAAATATTTTATAATAAGTTGTTAAAATATGACGTAAGTATTTCCAAATTATTAAAAAAATATTCCTCCAATGACCCCCCCGTGTTTTAAAAGCTGAGCACGCGCCTATTTCTATGAGTATATTGGGATTTTTTATAAGCATATTTTATTTTAATTGGAAACGCAAAAAAAAAAAAAATTTACGACACTCTAAAACAATATTCCATTTGTTCTTAAAAGCTATACAAAAATAAATCGGGCAAATTATTTATCCACCGCTTTGGTTACCTTGCTTTTTTATTGACAGTCATGTGATTTTGCACTAAATTGACTCTTTTTGAAAACGATGTGCAAGTGTCCTTCAAGCTTTATCCAGCTTAGCGATTAGATAGAAGTCGGCACTAAAAGCTGTTTACGACTGGTTCCGCTCTAATTGTTCTGTTCCGTACTTCACGCGACAAAATATTACCGCACTTATAATAAAATACTTTGTTTAGAACGTTTCCACTTGTCTTTGTTATGTAGTCGGCTGTATAAGGATGTGTGGCGGTTGTAAAAAAGACCGCATAGAGCGACCACGTCGCTCGTTTTTAATATGGAAATACGATCCATTTCCCGGACATAGGGATAAAAGAGATGATTGCACAGACTTTAGCTCAATAAATTGAATAAAACCAAAGATTGTTTCCTGCCGTCTACCATGGGCCTAATAAATAAAAATAATAATACCTATAGGGTATGTTTTTACAATATAAAACGAACATCCAACATGCCAGCAAACCATGGCTCATCTCACCTCTGTACTTCGTGCCCGACCACCTGCACAACGACCGACTTTTTCGAGGCCAACAGCAGTGCCATCAAAGTAGCTTCTTTCTGGTCGGAAAAGTTTAAAATGATAATAATTTGCAGTACACGCTAAGAAGAAGAATTTAGTGATGCCACTTAGTACAGACTGTAACACATCGGACTTTCAATAGGTGCGGGTTCGAATCCAAGGAGAGCACGCACCAATGAGGTATTCGGAATCAATAATAAAAGTATGCTGATATTGGACACGAAATGAACAAAAAAACTATAATGAAACCAGCATGGCTTAAAAAGCCTGTATTTGTGGTCTTCGGGTTGCATGGATATCTGTTGTATTTTTGATAATATGACAAGCAAAAAATAGTCGATGAAAGTTGAGTATACTACTGTCGACCGTTAGTCATTAAAATACCCTACGGGAATACATGTCGTCTATTCACTTCACAAATACGCTAGAAAAGGTTCCTACCCAATTAACTGATAGTTATGCCGCGATTTTAAATATTTCATAACAATTATGCACTTCGACGTAAGGGCAAATTTTCTCTCTTTTCTTAGAGACAAATTTCGAGACTAATGTAATCTTATGAATTAACCCTAAAACGTTAAAACAAATATATCAGCAGCCAAAAACATACTATTTTTAATATTATTGACGTAAGTAGTGAAAATTAATTAAGAAAAACCAACGTGTTTTAGACTGCTTCCGAAGCTGTAAAGATCGCACGAGCAACAAATGTAAAGTAAAGCAACAAATCGCTGTTAATCCGATCATCTGCAGGTCTATGAACAAAACACGCAGCAATAAGATTCGAAGATATTTAAGAGTACTTCAGTAATAATGCAACGAGTGTACCTAACTGAGTAGAAAAATGGAACATTGTGAACGAGTACAACAGAGCTTCAAATGCTTTACTCGTTTAAAAGAAATTGCGAGAGAACTAAATGATCGGAAAATCTCAGGCAATGCCATTGGTTTGCGTCAGACAGGTATTCCGCTATAAGGATACGAGGATAATTGGTTAGGAAATGGGATGCAATGCAGAATTTCTTGTTGCAAATTGTGACAGTAGGTTGTAATTTCAATAAATGTATGGCAGGTGGTACAAAACCTCTAGCGTGCATGTAGCGCAAACTGCTTTTGTGTGGTGCTAGTGTTAATGGAAGTAAAGAGAGATGAAAACAGCACACATACAGGATATGCTTAAAACATAGATACGGCTCCAGGGGGTAGGGGGCGCTAAGGCACGTCCTAAAAGACCGAGCATAAAAGAGAAAAGGAATAGAATAGAATAGAAATAGTTTATTTGCAATGAATGTGGTTTACAGATGTTACAATATTACTTAAAACTTATCAAGTAAACATTTATGTACAGCACATTCAACCAATTAAGGCATGCAAAAATTTAGCAATAACATTTATGTAGTTATAATTTTATGTTTAATGTATTAATAACAAAATCAATCATTTTTCAAATCTTATTAATTACAGTGTCACAAGATTTTAAGTCTATAAATTCCTTTACAGTGTAAAAGCACTTATCTACTAACCAATTCAATAAATATTTCTTAAGCAATCTGTGTGGCATAAGTTTTAATTTGTCTGGTAATTTATTAAATATTTTGTATTTGCATCGAAAAGCAATTTTTTGAGCCAACGCGGTCTTTAAAGTGACTATTAAGTCTGTTTGGATGTCTAGTATTGGATGAGCAGACGTCGTTCAGTGTGACAAATTGTTCCAGATGATTTTTGTTGAAACATGCCATTTCATAAATATATAGGCTAGGTAATGAAAGCAGTTTTAGTTTTCTAAACAATGGCTTGCATGTATCTGTTGGAGCCAGCTCTCATTGCAAACAGCTCTGATACAACGCTTCTGCATGATAAAAGCCCGATTTGGGATTGTTGAAGGAGGTTGGATTAATTTCGAAAAACCCCGTAGTTTATACAATTGCAGTTTTCAAATTCTTATATCTTCTAAAATAATCGACCACCGCATTTTCTTTGAATAAAATCTTTATGCCCCTAGTATAAAGTCCTGAATCCATCTCTTCAACATCCAGGAGCGTTCTTCCACTTTCGCTCACGTATGAAGTTACATTTCATGAAAATAATAATAAAAACTTTTCACATCAAAACGTGTGGCGGCTCAAGCGTAATACAGGACGGGAACAATTTGCTTCAAAAGTTAAAAAAAATATATAAAATGCATTGTCATAGAACGGTCTCCAGTGCAGCAGGCGGCCACAAAGCGCTTGCACTGTTTTTAATAGTTTTCTATACCTGTACACAACGCGAGCACGCTTGTTGTGGAATATTCTGATTTTATGCGTTGGTTTTACGTATAGAACACAGTATTTTAGGGTTCTTTTACAAGAATATCATATTAAAACCTTGTGGTTTGGTTTATGTCTTAATGTTTTGTTTCTTAGAGTGAGGAGTCATGGTAGTTTTACCAACATTATATTCAGGTTGCTTTGACTATATGAAGGGACGTAGAAAATTTACGATATATGACAGCGCCAGTGAGGAATGCACGCATGTATTTGTCAGTTTGACAGCCAGTGTTAGCTTCATGACAGCCCCCGATGTTGAGAGTGGTTAGGCGAGGACAAGACGCTGGAGCATGAACTGCTTCACTGCCCCGCTACCGAGGATATGAGACGTAGAGCTGGTATTGCAACGAGCTCCACCTTTCCTTCTCTGGACCAGATTTTATGTCAGCAAGCTGACTGGGGGGAAGAGGACAACACTCACAATTATGGAGAGTCAGTGCAGGACTCATCACCCCCGCTACGAATTTAGAATTTAGCTCCAGGAGAACCTTGTAAACTAACACCTCTCCAAAAACATAAATGTGAAAAAGGGGCTTAGCTTAGTACTAAGGCAGTGCAGAAATTGGGTGCCGAGGCTTGTGGAGGTTTCTTCAGTCATAACTGCAATATTGTACAACGTTTTTCACTTGTTTTAAAAGAAAGTTTGCTAGGGCTCTTGCTACTTGAAATCTTTGCTTGCTACTAAATAAGTAGAATTTGAAGTTTTTTCAGCTAAAGTTTGAACGGTTACATCATACCTACATGCAAATAATGTGGACTTTATTTAAAAACAGAACACTAAATCTTACTAAAATCTAAAAAAAAACCTCTAAAAGAAAAACTTACCTATAAATTAAAGTACATAAAATATTTTTTCTAAATTACAAATAATTGACTATAACGAAATGGATATTACAACTAAGACTCCTTTTGATTTTTACGAGAAAATCTCGACGTTTCGGTCAACTTAAGAGTGACCTTTATCAGGCTCTGCGCTGTGTTCCAGCGCGTGCGACACCCTCACGAGGACAGTGTCCCTACTCCCGTCACCGCCGCGCCTAGGTATACAATAGATTACTAGACTATACAGATTACCGATAAAGGTATACATTATACACCTACACATAATTTGTACAAATAACCGGTAAGGCTTGATTATATTGCTATCCTGATACATGCCTTTCACACAGATAGGGAAGCATAGACCATCTATCTTTATCTGCTACGGTCTCGACATACCTCTGTTGCTGCTTCAATGCCTTGGACGAATTGCCTATTATTTATAATATTATATCCTCGGGTATCTGAGTGTGAAATAGCCGACTCGCGCTTACCTAGTTTATTACAAACTACTAACTCTCACAAGTACTATAATGCACACAACGTATAATATATTTTAGTTGACAATGCGTAGTAAAGCGCCAGAAGTTTATGCATTTATTATCTTACTTTGTTAGTACTTAGCTAGTGGTTATTGCGCGATTTATGTACCTTTTTGAATTCCTTTTATGAGAAAACAGTGAACGCTGCTGCTCGGTAAAATTTTATTTTCTCTATAATTGTAACATGAATACGTATTTTATTACTTGTGAGAACCACATACGTATATGTAATAATATAACAATTGGGTTTTGTTGTTCCCTAAGGGGTTTTTGGAACTGTAGGTAATTTTGTTTTCTGGCTTTTGAAATGATGTGGAAAAGTTATTGACTTTCCCTCAGTAAATCCTCAGTGGGCTGCGTTTAAGAATAAGTAGACAGGTATTATACAACGTGTAACTGAAAGGTGTAACCATATTTTAAGAGCTTATTCAGTCAATGATATAGAACAACTTTTACTATGGAACAGAACCTGTACCTCGAAACAAAATTTAACTGTTTTATAGAAAAATGCAATGCCGCTCGGCCGAAATGTATGGAAGGGCAGATTTTTTTTTTGAGATGTATGTGTTGGCTCTATAGTAAAAGTTGTTCTATACCATTGACTGAATAAGCTCTTCAAATATGGTTACACCGTTCTGTTACACGTTGTATAGAATAGATTGACTGACGGACAACGCACTGCCTTAACAGATGAAAATAGAAACATAAAATTTGAAACTTACTTCTTTAGAGAGTGCAGCGCGCGCGATGAATCACAAGTGCGAGGAGCGTGACACGATGTTTTTGCGATTAAGCAGTATGTTACGCTCCTCGCACCTGTGATTCAACTAAGTCGCGTCATGCGCGATTAAACACTATGCTACCGGGCCAGGGGTGCACAAAAGAAAGGATTCTTTGAAAATTAACCCCTGAAGGTGAAATGGGGTGTAAACTTTGGTATCAGAAATCGTATTCCCTGTTTGTGTCAATTACCAATACTGTTGGTAGAAAAAACTGTTAATAACAAATAATAAAACACAATATAGTACAGGATTTTTCAAAAATCATCAAATTTTGTAAGGAAAATCATGGCATAAAAATCTTGAAAATAAATAATCAAACATGTATTTGAATGTTACAGGTGAACCAAGAAAGATTTTTCGAAAATCAACCCTGAGGGTGGGTGGTCCAAGGTAGTTTTTATAAAAAACTTGTGAGAACCAATAACGACGACAGAAGTATTATTATTTAATTCTTTTACTCTTTTCCACACGTTCCATCAACTTTACACCTGCGAATATTCAGTTTTTATTAATAACAAAATGTTTTAGCAGTCTAATTTTGCAATTTTAAACTTTCATACATTTGATTACAAAAGTTTTAAATGACAAAATTAGATTCTAAAAAAGTTCGTTTGTAAAAAAACTGATCATTCGCGGGTGTAAAGTTGATGGAACGTGTGGAAAAAGGTAACAGAATTAAATAATAATAATACTTCTGTCGTCGTTATTGGTTCCCACAAGTTTGTATGAAGAATGCACTTACTTTTTGTAAGAGGAATTGTTTTGCCTGACGGGATGTCAAAAGTTTCATGGGAAAATCTGATTCAAAAAAATATTCGAAACTCAGGCGGATGAAGTTGCGGGAAAAAGCTATTCGTTTAAAAGTTCTTTGTCTCATTTATTGTATTTTATATCGGTGCTATGTGTTTCAATTGTCGTATCACATCGACGAGCGCGTTGCAGTATCGAGGTCGTTCTGAATTATTTACGATATACTCGTAGTAACGTGTGTCTGAAGACGGCTCGTAGTGCCATATGGGTTGTTCTTATTGTGTTTTATGTTTTGTGTTGAGATATTCTGTCTGAATTGATTTCTTTGTGCTTTATTAGTGTCCTTTTAGTGGTCTTCCTGAGGCCTATTCTTATTGGCTCAATTGTTGTAGTCAAAGTTGTGCTAGAAGCTAGCGCCAAATGTAAAAATAATTCCGGTTTCTGCAATCGAGAAATACCTTTAGTTTATAATAAACTGGCTTTTGCCCGCGGCTTTGCCCGCGCGGATTTCGTTTGCATTTTTCCGAGATAAAAAGTAGCCTATGTCACTCTCTGGTCCATAAACTTTCTCTATGTAAAAAATCACGTCGATCTGTTGCTTTGTTGCAGCGTGAATGAAGGACAAACCAACAAACCTTTCCCATTTGTAATAGGGGTACTATTACGAGGAGGGTCATGAATCACTTAAAAAAAAACTATTTACTACCCAAAAGAAAGTTTATTCCCCAAAAGTAATTACAATAAAAACACACTTGTCCGCAAGAAGATCAATACCGGTCTGCCGAAATTGGCTAAACAACAAGTATGGGAAAGTCTAACGTTTACATCAATGTAACTTGATGACCGTTAGGTCCGCAATTTTATTTTATATACTTAGCTGGGAAAATTGCATCGTAACAACCCCGTGATTAGAATTGAGCATCATGGAAAAGTGATGGGAAATTTCACGACTTGATCTTCCTAATCGGCTAACAAAATGACTTTAAATTACTTTTCAATGCAAGTGCTCGTAAAGGCCCACTTTTTATGCATCAAAACCGAACAGAAAATCGATTATTTTGCCCTAGGCCTTTTTTATTATTTTTTTAAATTTATATACGAGAAGTTGGCTAACCTTTCCTGTGAACCATAAATTTTATACTTTTTTTTCCCACTGTTTACGGCTCTGGATACAGTCCTTTTGAGCCAATTATAATTTAAAGTTCACAAGATTATATTTGTTTTATTTCCTCACACTATGCATTGAAAAACGTAGTATGATACACGGGCGTAAGAGCAATAAATTACTCGGTTACGTCCTCGTAATTTATTCCTTTGCGCCCTTGTAGCATAAACTACTATTATCATATTGCGCTTTATTGGCGTTGGTTGCGACTTAACTATAATGTCCTCATCCTGGCTCGAGGAGTCTGCATCTAAGTTTTCTATTGAAACAGTCTGCACAGGAGATAAATTGAATTGGTTTGATTTTCTGTTTTTACACTTATTATAAATTTTAACACAATAATTAAGGTTTTTAAGACAGAAAAGCTTTCTCATTTTATTTAACATGTATAGTGAAACTAAACCATCCATCCATCCATCAGCCTAGTTCATCCACTGCTGGACATAAGCCTTTCTAGGACTTTGCCACTCCCGGCGGTCATCCTGGAAGAATTGCCCATACTTTCACACGCTGGGCAGGCGGGTTGGTGAGCGCGGTGCCGAAACCCTCGCACCAGTGACGCCGCTGCCCGTCACCAGTCTGTTCCATATAAGGCACGGCTATTAGGGATGAATATACTGCCATCCATCGGTCCCAGGTATAGTGGGCCTCCTGGTTTTTAGCCTGTGAGCTGTCCTCTTACTCTCCCCCGAATTACTTCGAGGGGGTCTCCAAGTAAGATGGTGGTACCTCCACAGTCGAGCCCGGCATCAGCTCTACCACCTGTTAAAGTAAACTACAAAAGACGTCAATAGCAGATAGATAGTGATGGCTCTTTCTAAATGTGAAGGTTCAAAGTCGTTTAGCTGGATACTTGCATGAAGTTATGAATTTAGATTGTTTACGTTAGTTAACTTTACAAAAAGGAGATAAGATAGAGACTTATTTATTTATTTTATTTGATAACAAGAGGTCGCAGGTTCGAATCCTGGCCCGGGGAATTTTTTCAAATTCTTGTCTTTGGATTTGTTTCTGATTGATATTTTCTAGTTTGTATTGCACTCTAATAATATTTAGATTTATTTATGTTCTATTAGATTAAAATTTGAGATGTACAAACTAATATTTGTCGTAATACATCGCTATACTAAATTGTAATGTTTTGTAGAAAACTTTACAATTTTTGGGAATACTTAAAATACCTGTTCCAAACAATATTTCATCGTAATAACTGGGTTCTGATTAGCAGGTAATATGACATGTTTCAGGTTCTGACTGGACAGAAATCCATATTTTATTGTTTAACTCAGGGGCAACCTTTGATATAGGAGGGCCACAAATGTTACCAAGGGAATAAGCAAAGGCCCGCATCTCATCTTTGTATTTAAATAAATATCATATTTATTGTGGTTTCACACATTTTAAATACTGATTAGTAAAAAACGAATGCGATTCTTGCGGCTGTATTTAACTTGCAAGATTTGATTTTTATCTTTAACCGAAATTTTAAATGTACCCCATCACAAAATGCATCTGTTATAGGTGCCATCACTTGGTGGCGCTACTTTATATAACATGGAACATGGGCGCCGGGAGGAGGGTGCAAGGGGGTGTACTTGCACTCTCCTGACTTGGAGAAAACTACACGAAAATAAAAAATAATATTATTTTTAAATTTATTTTGTAAAAGAGAGTGATTTGATTGACGTAAATGCCCAGACGTATTATAATTTTTTTGTTTTTATAATTCTAGGGATGCAAACAAGTAATATAATATCATATAATATTATTATATAATATCATATAATATATGAGTAGATGCACCCCCATGACAATAATCCTGCCGGTGCCCATGGGTTCAAATTCAAATTCAAATATTTATTGCATTCATTTTGTACAATATAGGGTGTTACCAATCTATGGGTGTTACAATACAGGGTGTTAATGCAAAACCAAGAATCCGTTTAGGGTATGAAATTATACACGATACTGATACAATTACAATAAAAAAGTATATCCCATCAAAAACATAAAATGTACAAAAATGGCAAGTCTCGCATCGCAATCCTTCCACCGTAAAAAGTTGTGAGATCTTATGTAAAGCCAAGTCTGCTATTTTAGTTTTTATGGAAGCACCTTTTCATTTAAGTTAGTATGGGAGCACCTATTTAACAAATTTATCATTAATTGTTTCCTATTTAGTTACCTACCAACATTAAGTGACTGTATTAATATTAGTCATCTTTATTTCCTAATAAAATATAGTGACTTCGCAATCACACAGCAACATATACAACATATCAGCTACCTAATACCAATTTATTAGCGATTTGAGAAGATATTTCTACGCATCAGTGCTTTATTTGTGCTCTGCGATTGCAAAGTCACCATATTTTATTAGGAAATAAAGATGACTAATATTAATACAGTCACTTAATGTTGGTAGGTAACTAAATAGGAAACAATTAATGATAAATTTGTTAAATAGGTGCTCCCATACTAATTTAAATGAAAAGGTGCTTCCATAAAAACTAAAATAGCAGACTTGGCTTTACATAAGATCTCACAACTTTTTACGGTGGAAGGATTGCGATGCGAGACTTGCCATTTTTGTACATTTTATGTTTTTGATGGGATCTCATTTCTTTTTGTAGGTAGTCCTCCTTTTTTTCTTCTCGGGTAATATTTCTTGCACGTCAGCTGCGGATTTTCTTAAAACCCCCTCCCTTTAACTGATCATTAGGACATACTCCTGAGTAACTAGTATCGGGAAGGAGCATTTCATAATGACCACCTAAAAAACTACCAGAGAATCGTAAACGTTTCACTGGCATCCCAGGATCGCCACCGAATGATCCTCTCAAACGGCCATTTTCGTAAACCTCGAACGTAAATGGATACAAAGCGGTGGCTGCCATAAGTTCGGATACGGAACCGTAGGTGGTAGTTTTCATCATTGCTGTCGAGTACATGTTTCTCCACGCTCGTCACACGTATAAAGTTGCATTTCATCCCAATGCGCTACCACATACTCGACTACCGCACACCTAATGTCATATGAAGACTCAATGTTCCCATACATAGAGAATTACAAAGAATGGAACAAACATGAACCATCTCCAGGTATAGGGACAACTAGGTGTGGACAAGGATTTTCATTTATGTACAATATTTCAGGTTCCATTGCAATATTATTTTTTACTGTAAGTCATTATTACTATTATCCACAATTAGTTGCATACAGGCAGGTTAAAATTTCTTTTGACCATGAAGTGAAAGGCAGGCTTGTCAGTCTAAACCACAGAGTACATTATTATGTCTAAACCTCTCAGAATAATGAGCTAAACCTGGTCTTTTTTGAATGACACACGAGTACATAGACATTTCAATATACCTACATCATAGAGGATGCATATACAAATAAAACAACATTAGCCGCTTTATTTTTCCTTTAATATATTTAAAGCTTTACTTGATAAATAACCTTTTACCTTGATTTTTAGGGTTCCGTATCATTAGGTTCCGTGACTCTATTACTAATCCTTCCGCTGTCTATCCATCTATCACATGGGTCTACAGCTTCAGCCGTTATAGGTAGCGCGCAAATATTTTCACACAATATATGTTACATTGTCCTCTATCAAGGCAAATAATAATATGGCCCCTATCACAGCATAAAAATTTCAATAAATGGAAATCCAAGGGGGGTCCAATTATTCGATGTTATTTGTTTCAGCTCTATCTTTATAAAACAACAATTTTGAGCATATAAATATTAGAGTTCCGTATTCCAAAGGTGCTGATTTGTTTGTCAGGCGCTACCATTTTAGCGCCTTGTTTTTTGTCGCCTTGATGTTGCTATGTCATCTTTATTGTTGGTATTTACCATAATGATTTGGGGTTTCGTACCCATATTGTGTGATGGTAGTACGGAATCCTTCGTGAGCGAGTCTGAATTGCACTTAGCCGGTTTAATAGCGACTTAATTACGAAATGTTGATATAATGTGTTTTTGGGTTCCTTACCCAAAGCACAAATTATTATAAACAAGGCTCTATCGTTAGAACGGTTATACATACAAGTTGAAAATTTAGGCAGACTACTTTAAAGTAAAATAAGAAATAATAATAATTAGGGTTCCTTCCTAAAAAGGTACCGAATTGTTTGTCAGGCGCTACCGTTTTATCGCTTTGTTTTTTGTCGCCTTGATGGTGCTATGGCATATATGTTGTTGCAATTTACTTTTAGGGTTCCATACCCGTATTGTGTAGGGGTACGGAACCCTTTATGCGCGAGTCGGATTCGCAAACTACCGTTTTTTTAGTGACTTAATTACGAAATGTTGATATTTTCTTCTTAAATAGACTAATATTGTGAATGTGTGGAACATTATAAACCACCCTTTTTAGGGTACCTTACCCAAGGAACAGATTATTATAACAAAGGCTCTATCTTTAGAACGGTAATACAACTTACAAGTAAAAGTTTAAACTTTGGGCAGTCTGTAGTAAATACTTTAAAGTAAAATAATGAAAATTTGGGTTCCGTACTAAAAAGGTACCGAATTGTTTGTCAGGCGCTACCGTTTTATCGCTTTGTTTTTTGTCGCCTTAATGTTCATATGGCATCTTTATTGTTGTTATTTACTTTTAGGGTTCCGTACCCGTATTGTGTAGGGGTACGGAACTCTTTATGCACGAGTCAGATTCGCACTTTACCGGTTTTATTTTTTAGTTTTCGCACTTTAACTTTAACGTAGAATTTTTCGTTTTAGGCGTCTTCAATGCAAAGCAGCATACCACCAACGTCATCTAGTGTCATACAAATTCATAGATGCAGCTGGAAACATACATTTTGTACAGACTTTGTATGGAAATATTAAATTACCAACCGCAAATAACATTTTTATATTTTTTTGTTGCAATGTACA
The DNA here is from genome assembly GCA_934047225.1 of Ypsolopha sequella. Taxonomy (NCBI): domain Eukaryota; kingdom Metazoa; phylum Arthropoda; class Insecta; order Lepidoptera; family Ypsolophidae; genus Ypsolopha; species Ypsolopha sequella. The sequence continues at coordinate 11,558,214 of OW203991.1, forward strand.
CTTAACACTAACCGCATGCAAAATTTCAAGTTTGTAGGCCTGCTAGAACACCTTTAGACTTTTGATGATGTGTCAGTCAGTCAGTGACAAAATAAGGGAAATTTGACTTGAGATATTTCGTATACGACTATAGGTACAAAGTTGTAATTTGGGGTCAGAAGTAGGATCAGTAAGTACTCTTGGTTCCTGAAATTTCAGACTTCTAGCTTCACCCACAACGAAGATACAGGGGGGTTGAAAGTACCGTGAGTTGCTTCGAGAAAAGGATGGTACGGCCGTTCCGCGTTTTTTCTGCGAGACTTTGCGGGGGCACTGCCGTGCCCCCAGATCTTAAATTTTTACCAAAAATCTTTATTATATTGTTTTCAAAAATTATATTGTTTTCCTAAGATCCAGCTACACACTCTTATCAATGCAGTTCATTCACCCCGTAGTGCGGTAACGACCAATCACATTGAGTAATTATGTTCTGTGCTACTGACGCTATCAGAGGTCAACGACCAGCGAGAGTATCCACTGGATTAGAGTATTTCAAGTTTGACAAATCGTGTTATTATGTGGTACTGCTACATAAAAAAAAATTGCCACTATTTTTTTAATTATTATCATATAATTGCTTAAAACTACAAATAAAAAGCTAATATAGCTAAAATTATATTTATTCATATTTTTAATACTGTATGATTCATACTAACACACCCTAGAAGGATTCTTGCCTTTGCTTTTACACTCTGTATACATAAGTGGTATCAAAAATGACCCTGTAAGGGCATAGCATGGGTTGGAAGGAAACGCAATTTAAACCAAATTCGGAAGCTTATTAACTCGATTACTTCAACATGGGTTACCGATAATTTTTATCGGTTTTAGTATGAAAGCCTCTCATTCTGTTCAATATCATGTATACAATTTATATTCGACATCAGCCAACGATTCCGAGGATCGGCACGTAAGCTCTATAGACGGTTGTGGGTAACGGAACAGGTATGATTCCATTTTATCCCGGATTTATTTCCAATAAGCAGAATTCCGACGAAATATCCCGCGATTTCCCGTAGATCGAATCAGGTTTCTGGAGTTGTATAAAAGATTGTTAGTCTCACCCAAATATGAAAGGGGGCTAAATTTGTGATAAAGAACCATTTATGATGTACAAGACTTCATTTAATTAAAATTTAATGTTGAGGCTCAGCAGATATTTGATTTATAAATATTTTTCACGGATCAGAGTTAAGCTTTCCTTCTACTGCTGCATTTGTTTTGTTTTTATTTATAGTTAACTACCCGATTATAATATAAGCAAACAGATTATGTGACTTTCCTCATAGCTTTCGAGATATTGAATGTTACTGTAATATTATGTTTATTTTGCGAAATCCATGGCTATGAATACTCTAAATATTATTAGGCGTCACATAACGCCCTCGTGAGCGTTCTATATGTGCAGTACAGACTAGTATATCAGGCAGAAGCAAAAATAACAATGTACAAGTATGATGGAAGAATTCACCGGTCTGGGTAGGAACCTCGGTGGCGCAATTGGTAGCGCGCTTGTCTTGATACGATAACAAGACGTTGCAGGTTCGAATCCTGGCCCGGGGATTTTTTTCAAATTCTTGTCTTTGGGTTTGTTTCAGATTGATCTTTTCTAGTTTGTAATGCACTCTAATAATAGTTACTGTAATAGTTTTATTTATCAGAATATTAAATAAAATGACCGTGACGATGGGTTTTGTACGTAATTTATTTATCGAAATTCCTAACACAAAGTTAAGGCTTGGCGCTACTGTATTAACTGCCAAGCGGGTGCGGAAGCGATTGACTCGTCGTTCCGTATAAAGTTACAGTATCAAAACCGCCTGGGGCGGGTCCAGGATTTTGGGGGGGCCATTTTGATAATGTGTAACACGAAAAAAAAGTAAATTTTTAGGTGCCTTAGGCCTTGAGGTGCTTTTGCCAAACCTATTTATACCTTATATACTTATGCTGTGTAAAAGTGCACCCAAATCAAATCTAAAAGTCGAGTCAAAAGGGTGTTTGGGGGCGGCTATGGCCCCCATGTGGCTGTATCCGCTAATGAAAACTGCTGACATAATGTATCACTACATAGCTACCTGTATTGGTAGCCTATATGTATATAATTGTATACCTGATATTAATTTATATAGCTAAATTAATACTGAAGACTTGGTAAGTGCTCAGTATCAAGGTTCGATTTTTCGTTCTCCCTACAATCGGAAACCCAGCCCCAAGTCAATTGCTATGGAAGGTCAACATTTTATTTTGCAAAATTAGCAAAAAGTGTTATCGATCCACTTACAAAGCCTCCAGTATGAATTTTTCTTCATAAAATAATGTCACCTCATATATAATAATGACGATGTCCTTAGATTCTAAGCCTTATTCTAAGATTCTAAGACCAAAAAATGTATTTTTATCTTGGTTACTTTTGTTGATTTTATGTTTCTTTAAATATCCTATGCATATTATTATTATTAATTATTATTACCTTTTTAATTGTAAAGTGAATGCTGCGCAACATTTTGGATAAATCAATAAATAAATATTAAACCTTTTTAAACGCTCACTAACCCGCCTGCCCAGCGTGTGTGAGTATGAGCAACTCTTCCAGGATGACCGCCGGGAGTGGCAAAGTCCTGGAAAGGCTTATGTACAGCAGTGGACGAACTAGGCTGATGGATGGAAACCTTTTTAATACTGAAATGATTGCCGCCACATATACCGCCGCCGTTGATAAAACCTGTTTCTCTATAGTATTAAAATAATACAATGAATAAATTTCTCTGAGAAATAATGGTAACAATTGTTACTTATTATTATTTATTTATGAAAGATAACGAGATCTGATTTGTTTACTTGATATTATTATATTGAACATTCAAGAAAGATAAAACAGAGTTCTTTGAAATTACGTTATGCCAAAGTTTTTGATCTGTGTTATTACCTCACCTACATAGATTTACGATTTCAACTTCACAGGAAATGGAAAAACAAGAGCAAAACAAACACATAGAATACTCGCAGTCTCATTATTCCTCTGCAAACCTGTTAAAATAAAAGTGTGTCAAACCTACGTCATACATAAATTATGGGGTTCCGTATACAAAGATCTCCTTAAAAATACGCTTCTTTCACTCACAAACTTAAAATATTCAAATGTGACGCAATCGAAGATTTTTTGTATTGTTTGGGCACAGTAAAATTTTGCACACACCTGCATAACTTTGTGAGTTATGCCGCGAATGGAGTTCTCAGTGACAATCTGACACCGAGGATTGGCTTAAATGGTTTCCATTTTTTGGCAGAACCCTCAAAACCACAGTACGTTCATAAAATGCGAGATAAAAGTGGCGTTTTATGCACATCTGAAAAGGCTCCTTACGAGGATATATCCTGCTTTTATTCCCATTTGTATGGGCGTTCTGCGGCGGCAATGATCCAACGATTTGTGGCAACACTAAACTTAACGACGCCTTCAACCTCTGCCCCTACTATGAAAAGCCAATCAAACTTTAATGGACCCCCCCTGCCCCCTTGCTTGCGTCTCATCTGACGGCAGACTGCTTGTCATTAAGGCTTGAGACACATCATTCCATTAGCGCGCTAAACCATTGGATGCATGAAGCTAAACGCTATGCTCCCTTGTTTAAATATAAATGTAACATAACCTTTCTGGTGGGCTTTTGGACTGATACTCAATACTAGTCCGTGGGCCAGCCAACATGTCGGCATAATTTGATTGTACTACTTTTCCTTTTCACTGAAATTTGTTAGGTTTGTTAGGATGACAAAAAACTATGATTATTTTTATTTATTTTTTATATTATTTCTTCGAGTTTACAATTTATTTCATGACATATACACATATATATTATTTTTTATATATTTTATTAGTAGGTATGTATGTATCATTATATATTAATACGTTTATCTATTAATATTAAAATATATCTATTTTTAAAAATATTATACCACCATTTCAGCAATCATTCTAAACAGTTTCATCTACACAAAGGTTGTCTGAAAGAGATCGCTTTAAGCGATAAGGCGGCCTGTTTGTGCTGCATAATAAGTTAGTTAAAAAATAAGTATTTATATTTCTGTTCCTTTTTTTATGGTGTACAAATAAAGTTGTATTGTATTATGTATTCTATTGTATGATGGACATCTCGAAAACATTATGACGTCATTATTTTTTTTCTAAAAGCGGTCGTGTGAAAGCTTCATGAGCTGATTGTAACTATTCAAATATTTCAGCCACTTGTTTTCTAAAAAAACAAAAAGATATTTTCAAAACACACCAAGTTTAGCCTGTTATTTATTTTTTGTGTTTCATGTTATTTTTCGTAGATTTATTAAAAAACGTCATTTGATACACGTGCAAAAGAAAGTGTCGATATTACATGTTTTGACTTTTTTTTGCCCTGACTGCAGTTGTGATTCGAAATATCGACCATTTCGCACTAGCATCAAAATTATAAAATATACTTTTTTATTATTCCTATATATTTTGGGATGGCCGCTGGGCAGGACGTGTCATTCATTGGTATGAAGGTGGCCGGCCCGACTTAGACCAGACAGGCCGCAGAGAGGCGTCTGTGGCAAACTATGGAGGAGGCCTTCACTCAGATATGGGTGCCCAAATGAAATTTTCTTTTGCTTGCAACATAAAATAATATATTATTTATTATTAATGTCATTTAAAATTTCTACAGAGGTGTATCGAAACTATAATTTTTGACATTTAAACTGATACATTTTTCTTGTTTTCTCATTTTGATGAATTATCTTGAGGACATTATTGATTCAATATGTATAATTTTTGCTTAGTAATTTTATTTATAATATGGAATGAAACTTATGATTAATGCTTGTATTCTACTCGAAATTATTTCTTCATTACTTATTAAAATGTTTCATGAAGGAGAATATGAAGGGAGCATGTTGCCTGAGCTTGTAAATTAATTGAATCATGTAACTTGGAATATAAAAGTTTATTATTATTATCATGTAGATAAAGTTTTCAGTCATAGGGACCCGGTCATTTGAATGGCATTGCTGAGGCCGAAACCAACACTGAAGAGGCCAATCTAAATGTGAAATGAGTGCAACTATGAAGGCCTCTCCCTCAATGTATCGTTGAGATACACTAACCGACAGTCACCCGCAGTTGCTAAACTGTTGCCACAGTTGCCAGGAAGGAAGCGACTTGGAGTGGGCTATGATGAGGATGGGATGCTAAATGGACCGGATAAAAGGGCTATGTGCGTGAGATAATGCACATCTGCCTCGAAAATCTCTCACAAATGTAAGTATGGCAGATGGTGACTTGGTGGTTGATAACTACCCAGCAGGATAGTTGCTGTGGACCCCTATCTAGCTACTATGAGGCGGCCAGGGGGCAACTCTATGTAAGCAGCTAAGGTTGTCGAGTGTTGAGTCTGCGGGTCGCAAGATCCTTATACAGTCAAGTGCCCCCGGCGCGGCGTTATGACATTTTACACATAGGTTCCGCTCTTGCATCTCCACTCCGACCGGTTGGTTGAGGCAAGCGCAGAAACGGGGTGTGTATTAGGGTGTGTATGAGCATGTGTTTGTGTCCCCTGGAGGTAGGGTCCGTGATATCGACACTCACCATCGGCTCGCCACAAGCTGCCCTGCGGTGAATGATTGCACTGGACGTACTGGACGTACTAGAGAGCGATGGGGTCGTCACATGCCTACGCCTTTATTATTATTATTATTATAATTTTGTATAATAGCCAAACCTACCTAAGCAGGAGGTTGTACTACCTATAGTGTTTTTGTTTGTCAGTAAAACTTGTTTATCAATTCAGATAAGTAGCCCTCGGGTAAAATGTTCAAATTTTTGAGCCAATTAAGTGCTACCGGACATAATAGTAGTTTATGCTACAAGGGCGCAAAGGAATAAATTACGAGGACGATTTAGCGAGTGTTTTAAACGTAACCGAGTAATTTATTGCTCTTACGCCCGTGTATCATACTACGTTTTTCAATGCGTAGTGTGAGGAAATAAAACAAATATAATCTTGTGAACTTTAAATTATAATTGGCTCAAAAGGACTGTATCCAGAGCCGTTAAACAGTGGAAAAAAAAGTACAACGTCTATGGTACACAGGAAAGGCTGCAGGTTACCCAACCATTGAAAATGAATTAAAAAAAAAAATAATAGTAAAGCCCTAGGGCAAAATAATCGACTTTCTGTTCGGTTTTGATGCATAAAAAGTGGGCCTTTACGAGCACATGCATTGAAAAAAATATTATAAACATATATTTTTATGCGTAATAAGAATTCGTACTTGCGCAACTTATAGGTACAAAATAATATAGTGAAGGTGCTACAGAGGGTTCCATGATACGTAATTCAGCTTCGCATCTACTGGATAGTCACCCTAAATCTTGAGATACATCCTATATTATTATTGTTTGAGCGATGCTTTGTTCAAACAAATGGTTCTTGTTAAAATGGACAATTTAACCGAATAATTGTAATTAGAGGCCAAGTCAATGGTTTCGATTAGATAACCGCAAGTAATTTTGCTTCGGGTTGTTTGTTTTTGAAGTAAAATTGGACACAAGAAGGAAAAAGGATTTCTACGTAATAAGTACGGTACATATGTCCATAAGAATATTAAAAAGTGACTAATGTCTATTTCTAGGAGTTGATTGCAAAAGGCTGATGATGGTAGTACCCACTTAACCCTTAAATGCATGAGATTTTATTTTTGAATGAAATTGAAAACAGTGGTAGAAACATACCAAACAAATATGAAAAAAATTATAAAAATTTTTTTTTTGGTTGAAAGGTTTTTTTTGCAAAGAAACAAAAAAAAATTTGCTATAAAATTTCATCTTTTAGTGTTTCTTTTCTTTTATTGGATACTTGTAAAGCTGAACTCTTTTTGACTTTAATATAAAAAAAAAACTACAAGAATATTTATTAGATTTTTTTTTCCAAAAGCTTTCTTTGACGATTTTCCCGCCAAAATGCGAGAAAATACAACAAAAAAACAAAGGAAAATAAATGAATGAATTTTAAATAAAAAAAATGTATAGTTGTCGCCAACCATATTTTTAGCTCATATAATTATAGTTTTTAACATAAAGTGATGTCAATAATAAATAAAAATACCTTTGTGCCGTTTTCGATCCAAAATGCATTTAAGGTTAATTATTAGATTTTAAAGTCTAGTGTTTCGATCTTTTCGACCACTTTTCCAGAGGTCATAGATTCAAAACCTGTGGGGAACATTCGAAATATAGTTACCTAATTAATAAATTATCTTAGGTACTAATGTAATTATGTACCTATTTATCATGGAATTTGGTCTTGTCAGATATGTGGCACCGAATCGACACCAATTGTATCGATTCGGCGCCACACGACTTAACTTATTTGACAGAACTAAACCTAATTTGAGCCTTCTGTCTTTTTCTTTCCGTATCGAAAAGACAAAGACAGAACGCTTAAAATAAGGTTAGTCCTGTCAAATTAGTTAAGTTGTGTTTAGCCGAATCAACACCAATATCTAGTTAATCTAGTTAGTAAACCCAGAGTCTTGCGTCTTTTTATTAGTATTGTTTTTAGGGTTCCGTACCCAAAGGGTAACCAACGGGACCCTATTACTAAGATTCCGGTGTCCGATTGTCTGTCCGTCTGTCACCAGGCTGTATCTCATGAACCGTGATAGTTAGACAGTTGAAATTTTCACAGATGATGTATTTCTGTTGCCGCTATAACAACAAATACTAAAATACAGAATAAAATAAATACTTTTTAAGGGGGCTCCCATACAACAGACATGTTTTTTTTGCCTTTTTTTACCCGTAAATATAACCCTATTCCTGTTTTAAAAAAGCGGTGGTTTGTGTTAGAGATACAACCGTAAATTACTTAAATGGATACATCTTACGCCGCCTCTTTCAATCAATTGCAGCCATAATTTCCGTTCAAATAAACATTAACTTATTATGAACGATAACTAATAACAAATAGTGAACGATTAAAAATCGTAATAATCTATAGTCAGAAATCAAATTATCATTCGTTAAAAGTACCGGAAGTGACTTACAAGTTCTGAATATGCCCCCCTTAATGAGATGCAAACAAAGAAGTATCCACTTCAATAACTTAATACGAATATTAACTGCTCTCTAGTACTAACAGTTTATTTTTGATATAAAAATAATATAATGTATCGATTTTCAGGAAAGGGAACCATAGACAACCACTAAATGGCTTAACAATTTTTATAAACAAAGAAAAAAATTTGAAAAATTCTCCTTAAGGGGCTGCAGTAAGCTAAAGTTCAGACCTGCTCTAACCCGTTTGATTTTTAACTCTCTATCCTGCCCTAATCAGATCAGTTGCTACATTATGACATTAATATCATAATAATTAATATTTATTACTAGCTGACCCGGTGAACTTCGTATCACTTACCTCTTAATATAAACCATATTAATTTAAACCATATGTATGTATTTCAGAGCCGGCAGCTTTATAAAGGCATCATCAGATAGTCTAAGTATCGGCTCCATAGTGGGCGGAAAGAGTGGGCAAATCACGCACACATGTCCAGCTTTATGTTCATAATTATTTTGCATGAGACATTATATTAGATTATAGACACTTATATTAACAAATAAGGTACCAGCCTATTTTTTTTGTCTGTATCGATTACGCCACATTACTAAACGTAATAGTAACCTGCCAACACTGACTGTCAGTGTCACTGTCACCGAACTTTCCAAAAAAATATAATTGATATTTCAAAACTATTTTTCAGAAGTTATACTTAACTTTTAACAATGCATTGTCCCTTTTGTAAAAAGTGGATAGAACGGCAGAACAACAGAAGTACCTGTCCTAGTTGCAAAAAAAATTGTAAAGATGCGACGAATGTTTCACAATAACCGCTGATACCTTCAAGTTTTGTATAAAGTGCGGTCACAATTTGAGCCGAATAATACGAATTAATAGGGCTAAGGAACAAAAAAATCGAGTGAAACAACAACTGTTATTAAAACCGAAGTTCGTCTCAACAATGCCATCATCATCATCATCTGTGTCATCATTTGAAGGAATAACATTTTCAGAACTTAATTTAACTGCCGATGAACTAAAGGATTTGGATGAGATTTAAGAAAGTCATGAGCACAACATCGGCAATATTCTGGTTTTACCAGATTTGTCCGAGTCACCGAGGCCTTCCGCCACGCCGTCAAGTCATCTTTAGCAAGCCTGGTTCGCATTTGCTGTTAGATTAATTGATATGTTGCCGATTCAGGTGTCAATCGTGGAAATTTTAGAAAATTTGGTTCCTACCGTAAAGGTTGATTTATATACATATAATAAAAAAATTTTGAATTGTATCATATTGAATATTATTTCAGATATATATGTATAGTAACAGCAAATATACCCAAATGCACGACACCGTGATGGCGCGGCCTTCCAATGTAAGTGGCCGGCAAAATTGTAATTTTTCCCACATTGTTTGCATTGCCATCGGCATTAATAGCATCGCGAAGATGAATGTACTCTTCAGATCGAAGCTGCTGTTGGTTTAGACGGATGTACGTCAATCGTTCAGTCTCAATTTTGACACACATGTCACATCAAAATGTGATTTACGTCACCTTCACGGATACTGTTTGAATAAAAATTCATAGCACTGACTTTTTTGTTGGTTTCAGCACCTGTAATCAATTAATCAACCATCTTGACTTGACTATTGAATTACTTTTCCCATTGTGTTTGAACTGATACCATGTTATTGATATCGGATATATATTAATCGATTAAGTTAATATGCTATTATTAACTTGATTCGAGATATCTAAGCCATAAAAGGAAAAGGTAAGAAGAGATAAACACCGGCATATGCTTTAAAGACTCTACTAATTTAATAAATCTTTTGTCGTTGTTCTCAAAATGGCCCAAAATGAATTTAATAAAGGGGAAAGACAACGACTACAAAAAACCCCTTTGGCCTTATTATCTATAGTTTATCTAGTACATAAGAATTAGATTATTAAGACAACTATACATTTATTTCTTTAAACGACTTCAAGATTCAGAATCGAACTGAATTAGTCTTTGTATAACAATATATGTATTAAACAAGCCTACTTGTTTACATCACCAGTGAGACAATATTTACGCTACCAACACACAACCATACATTTATTTATTTAAACGATTTCATGATTCAGAATCGAACTGAACTCTCTTTGTACCTATAACAATATATGTATTAAGCAAGCCTTACTTGTTTACATCACCAGTGTAGAACATATCGCATAACTGGGACATGATCACTGTGTCTTTCTTTATAAATAAAATAATCCGTCGGTTCGAACGACAGATTGACACTGATATTAAACTGAGCTCTCTCCTTTGTACAACAAAATATGTATAAACAATCCTCACTTGTTTATATCATCAGAAACAATATATAAACGTAAATATCTACTAACGAGTCGCCTCTGTCGGCTTTATGTCTGAAAAGAATTTTTAGAGCAATAAAGAACACATAAATAATTTGTCAGAGTATGCAATTTTTATGTTGCTTAAATGTCCGATTATATTAGACATGTATCGAAATCTCTGTACATTTCGTTAAATGTTAAATAACATTGCGTTCTCTAACAAATACAAGGATTATATCGGTAAAGATACAATATTGTGGAAAATATTTTCAATCCCTCGCTTTTAACTACTTTGCTCGAAAATGGAGCCAATATTCCATAGATAACGTTATGTTACCACTTAACTTGAATTTTAATAGTTAGAAAAATTCAATCACAATATCGATTTTTAACCGAAGGTTTTATGTATGTACTTAGCTTTTATTTTCCGATCTCCGCATCGCTCTCGTCACAACATTTACAGCTTGTCAACAATTTGTATTTAAGATTTCACAATAAAATTAGACAAACAATTATATTTGTTTATCTCCTGGACAAATCAGTGACCTCTCCTTTACGTGTCAAAACCTCGACTATCCCTCTCTCCTTTTTCATTTTACAACAAAGTTTCCCAAATATATCTCATCAACTAATTAATCTACTTTCACTCTTATCACTGCACATATAATGTCTTATTTCACTTAAACACAGATCCGCTATTATCGACTCCGACGCACGCCCATGCCTATGACGTCACGTTCTCATGATTTGTGATTGGCTGGTCAAACGATCAAATTGCCTTTGCGCAATAATCCACCTCATCACCTCGATCTGTCCTTTGCCTGTAATTAGAAGATAAATTCCCAGTACAATATCATTTGTCCTCGAACAAATTTATCCTTAGAATTTGAGCTGTTAAAGCTCAAATTCACACAATAATCAAAGAACGTTGTCTACTACACTTTGCCCATTTTCGTGATCCACATCTGTGTTACGTAACTCACCCCGATCCTTAAGAATTCATTAGAAACTGCCTATGCGTATGCGAACAAAAAATAATTATTGACAATTATTGACCCACCCGTCGTCGTGTGAGCACTAATTTATGACTTCGTTCTTAGGAATAGCAAAGTTATCCTTTTTTTTTCTTTAAAATACTTATTTCGCTTTGGTGACGCTTTATAATTGTGTGTGTGCAAAGAATTTGTATGCCATCACACTAATGAATCTAATATCACCTTAATGGTAAGGTTGTAGTTCTTATTGTACCAGTTTCTGTGAACTATCCTTTGTTCTCAGATTATGTCGGATGGAGCCCATACAAACTTTACCCGCACTTTCAGAGTTATACTGACATTATACCTACCAGTCTAAGGACCAAGTAGTTTAGAGTTTAGACTTTATCTCGAATAGAGTTGGCGTTTGGCGTCAGATTTAATTACATTTAAATTACCACTGTTCGTTGATATTTTACTCGTGTGCAGGCCCGTATACAGAATGGGAGATTTTTAATGTCGTAAGCTCTCGAAAACTTTTGCTTTCAAAAAATTCAAAATAAAATATTATAAACTGTCGTCCGTCAAGACATGTGAAAGTAAACAAATATTTTGGTTATACGTCAACGACCTGCGGCCCAATTATTCAATGCAGCGCGTACGCAGTGCTAATCTACTTCAAACATGTCATTTTCTTTGGTGGAACTTGAATAATATTTGTTATTTATTTATTAATAGCCATATAAAGCACACCCCTCGTGCCCAATTTCATAGTCGTAAAAAAGTTACCTTAATTTTTAGATAACTAAGCACGTTGGGAGTGCTTTATATGCATAGACATCATAACTAGTATCAGTTATCATTAATAATAATGCTAGTATGATATCTATGCGTATAATTTATTATATAAATACATATCAGTGTTTACATGGATAGTAACACAAAAAAAATGTATACTCATATTGAAGTCGGATTGTAGAATCCGCTGTTTTACAAAATAGCTTTGTTATGTAAAACAGCTAAATTAGATTCATTTGGATTGTCATTGCGTTACAATCGACAATACACGACAACCCACGTTTAGACATAATGTAAAATTCAACTAAAAGTCAAAAATAGGTGCGACGACGAGCTAACGCGAGGAGGAGCGTGTTAGGTTTACGTTACAATTCAAAGCAATAAATGGTTAAACACAACTAGAGATATTTACAATATTATTACGTTCGCAGTATTCAGAGCAAACCTTGAAAATTTGTTTTCATGAATTATTGAATATGTCAGAGTCTAAAATATACCCGAGAAACTGCAGGCCACTGACAGAGTAAAAATATATCGAGTAGTCGCTCAGATTCGAACTCACACATGCATTATGTGTGCTCTATACGCCGCCGTGCCGAGATTTGTTTGTTGATAAAGAATTGTTGGATATGACGTCACTTGAGAATTTTAGAAATTTTACTGATTTTGATGTCTGATTACTTATAAAAAAGTGGTCTGTCTCTGTCTGTCTACTCATCTGTCATAATCTGTCAAATCAGTCGGAAGCAAATTATTATAAATTTATCTTGATAGCAAAGGACACATTTCTAAACAGCCATTTCTCAAGTGCAGTCACGCGAAGGAAATGGAAGTTGCAAGCCCATTCGTAAAAATATTCATCATCATGAGCTTTTTATACCACAAGTTTGAAAATACGGCTTATTAAACCAAAATCTCGAAATGGTTTTAGAATTAGCACACCGCGAATTGCAAGAAGTGTACGTACGTGTTCGACAGGATCGTGTTTTGGTTATATACTTGTCAGGGACATATATTTGGCACAATTGGTTATGTAACTCGGGGCAGTCTGTGTGGGTTATTCCCAGGACTCCAAAATCCATTGTTCTCAAAATGATAAAACTTCATACAGAGATTCCCATGACTCCAAAAATTAATTTGTAGAAAATATTGATTTCTCACCGGCTCCAAAAGCTATCATGTACAGTCACATTGTACATAAATAACAAATTCAAGTAGAAGCATATAAACATACTACAGTACACTACGAAGCGTTTCTTTTCTTCTACTCAATGAGGAAAAACGCAATGAGGGCGCCAATTACGACATAGTATACTGATGCACCGTCATAAAAAATATAAAAGCGTATATGGATAAATAATTAAAAAATAAGGTGATTTGACATACTCTATATTAAAATATTTATAAAAGAATCACAGCTAAACACAGTTTTTATTGGTAAGGACATGTTTTATCACAGTTAATCAGCCTTAAAATAATAAATTATCACAATTTTAAAAATTAAACGCTTTCCAAAAAATTTCAACAGAACGCTTTAAGGGTTTCACTGACATGGGTCTAGCTTTTAGTAAAACCACAGTTTACACTGTAGTAAAACAATGTGTTCGTCCTGTTCTGCATATATGTACAGTTAATCTTTTGGAGCCGACGAGAATAAAATTATGATAATAATAAATATTAAATTGAATTTTTGGAGCCGTGGGAAGAAATTTTTGGAGCTCTGGGAATAACCCGTCTGTGTATGACTCCACGTAATATAGTAGACATTTTTTAAAATGTCGAGCTTCTCTTCCAATGCATGGTATTGTTATCTATTGTTAAGTTCGACCGTTAATTAGCAGTACACAACGAAACACATAAACAACAAAACATTTTAATGTCAACTTTACCGCCTAAACAAAAAGGCTCAAATTTGAACGTCATCGCATTCCAGAAAGTACTTTTTGAAATTGAAAGGGGCAGCAAAGTACAGGTGCGGTATAGGGTATTTAAGATTTTTACATAATTTTATATGCATGTTATTAAGAAAAACAGCATTTAAGTTAAAAAAAGTTCGTTTGTCTTTTTGCAACTTTAATTTAAGATACATTTGTTGTTTATTAAATAACTATGTTTACTTATACTTATATAGTTCCAACAAAACCTACAAATAAGTACCTACAAATACAAAAAAAATGGCTGCAATCTACGATAATTATTGAAGTTACATTACCTCTTATTCAAGCTAAATTAAAGTCCATAAACACAGCCGGGATCGTTATCTACTATATATTTCTACTATACCTTCAATGCGATTGTTAATTCATCGTTCCGACGTCTACATTGTAAAGAATGCATTTCTAATGCAACAAGTAAAAATACCGTGGGGTGAAGCAAAGGGTACCCATACATAAGTCCGCTTGTATAATTACCTTAGATATCTGTTGAAAATGTTTTTAAGTGATGTGATATTATTACCCATTCTCTTCTGAAATCGTGTAGATGTATGTTCGTTGGATAATAAATTGACGAGTATGTACAGTCAATAAAGGAGATAAGTAACCAGTCCCAGCGCGAACACTTCGATCCTAACCCCTCGACCATAGCTTCAGGCTTCGAGAAGCGCGCCAAGCGGTTCTTCTTGAGACGGCGCCGGCGGAGAGAACAAATGTATGAAGTTGTATAGAACCGGCCATGAGTCGCTGCTCGCGCGTCTTGTCCGGCTTTGAGTGACTTGTCTTTCGACGGCGGTGTGCGGGGAGGAGCGGTTGAAACAGTGTTCGAGCGTACAGGACGAACCTGGTGTCGAGCGCTTTGAGCGAGCGAGCGCGCTATACATGAAGACGCCGACGGGTGTCGTGGCAGGGCAAAGCCCGTCGCAAAAACCGCCTGGAAGCGCAGCAAGAAACGCCGCCAGAAGCCTGAAGCTGTTTCCCTGGCATAAGACCCGCAGGTGAGTGATAAATGAGATAAGGATGGAATACATGATCTACACATTAGCGTAATGCACTATTGATTAAGTATTCTTCATCTCATCAATCAGTCTTCAGAGGGTCATAGAATCAAAGTGTTTGCGCTAGGTTTGGTTACTTATTTCTTTTGTTGACCGTACATTGTACATGGCCAGCAGCAGGATTTTCGTTTTATGATGGAACTGTTATCACATTGTAAACGAGGTCAGATGAGCTATTTGCGACCAATCGAAATGCAGATATGATTTGGTAAGCTTGACCGTGACGGTGGTCTTTTATTATTACGCGGTGTGTGAAAGAGACAGAACAAAAAAAGTCGATTGCGAACTCTGTCGTCAACGACTTGAACGGATGGAATTGTAAAAAACATCAATCAAAATTAATAGGCACTCTAAATGCCCATTAACTGGATTACTTTAAACCTTACTGAAATAATTTTAGGGTGTATTCAGAAATATATGTAGAATACGTTTTAGGTGAGAAAACTGTAAGAAACTGTTAGTTCAAACATTTTATAAAAAAACCGGCTAAGTGCGAGTTGGACTCGCACACGAAGGGTTCTGGTGCCATTATCTACAAAAACGACAAAAAAAAACATGTCTGTTGTATGGGAGCCCCCTTAGATATTTATTTTATTCTGTTTTTTATTATTTTTTGTTATAGCGGCAGCAGAAATACATCATCTGTGAAAATTTCAAATGTCTAACTATCACGGTTCATGTGATACAGCCTGGTGACAGACGGACAGCGAAGTCTTAGTAATAGGGTCCCGTTGGTTACCCTTTGGGTACAGAACCCTAAAAATGGAAGTTTTAGTAATTCCAATACGGAATAAAATGAAGGAACATCTAACTAGAATATATAAAAACGGCTAAAACTGAAACTACATCTGTGTCATATCATATCATTCATATATGATATATTATATCGACCAAGGATCAACTACAGCGCCAAATCTACAGACTGCACGTGCGTTCATCCAACCCTTTTTAGGAAACTATAAATTCTGAGGATTTTATGGAAACCTTCAAGAATGGTTTCGATTAATTAGAAAAAGGCAGGTTTTTCACAATCCGGCTGCAAAACCGCTCTTAATACATAGTTTTACATTTTATTCTCCCTATTTTAAACCAATGAATGAAACAAAATTTCAGTAATAATTATTATGATAAATATTATTAGAGTGCATTACAAACTAGAAAAGATCAATCAGAAACAAAACCAAAGACAAGAATTTGAAAAAATTCCCCGGGTCAGGATTCGAACCTGCGACCTCTTGTTATCAAGACAAGCGCAAATTATCTTGTTATCATAACAAGAGGTCGCAGGTTCGAATCCTGGTCCGGGGAATTTTTTAAAATTCTTGTCTTTGGGTTTGTTTCTGATTGGTCTTTTCTAGTTTGTAATGCACTCTAATAATATTTAGAGTATTCATGGCGATGGATTTCGCAAAATAAACATAATCTTAATTATTATGATATTTGTTATAATTCTTTATAATATATTTAATTATAATTCTAATTCTTCGAGTAATAATGACAATTTTATAAATTAGTATTGACACTAAGATACAAGTTCCATTTTGCTTTCTTTAGTTTACAGTCATATATGTCAGGCATGTTGAGCTTAGTGCATTAAGTTAGGGTAGGGACAGACTACTCAGACATTTACATACTAATGTGTCACTATAAATGACGTGCTAGAATAAATTGTCCACCCGTATAATGTAACAGCCCTGCGGTTTAAATTGGAAATTACGTACTTAGAACTGTCATTTATGTAAGGTGACTTTAATTTATGCAGCCAAATTCATATCGGAGGCTTGGTAAGTGATTCGTAACACGGATCAATAACACTTTTTACTAATTTCGCGAAACAAATGTTGACCTCCCATAGTAATTGAATCGGGGCTGGGCTTGCGTTTATAGGGAACACGAAAAAAATTATTATGAATTTCACAAAAAGGGTTAAGAAACCTGATAGTGAGCTCTTACTGAGTCTTCTGTATGAATTTGGCTATATAGATAAATGTTATCTTGTGTTTGTTATTGTCGGTACTTTTGGCGAAGCTTCGAAAGCATCTTCAATTAAAATACTGGTAGTTTTACCGTTACGTTTTCGCATAAAAACGAAAAAACGAAATTTAAAAAAAAAATGTTAAGTTGGAGAAAATATATTAATATTTGCCCGTTTTGGAACGTACCGCTTTTTTTTTGCGTGCACAGAAAGAAAAAGAAAGCCCGCCTCAAGTTTATATCTGAGATTTGGAGTATTTTTTGTTTGTTTGTTTCCTTAGAAAATCTGAAATTAATCATTGGATCATTGGACTTAACCCCGCCATATATATTTGTAGAAGCTATAATTGCAAATGATGGGCTCTTGCCACCAAAATCAAGAGATAATATAAAAATTAAATAAAAATGCCGCATCATTTTCGGAAGACTTTCTCTTGGCATACTTCAGGCAAAGAAATATAAACCATCTCCATTGTGGTCTATAGGTACATTCAATATTGAAGAGCATCATCAAGTACAAAAATTGTAATAATATAGGCATTTTAACTTTAATAATATTTCCTTTGTTATCTTTTATTTTCTTACACTATGCATTGAAAAACGTAGTATGATACATGTGGGTAAGGGCAAAAATATACTCGAAACGTTTAAAACACTCGCTACGCTCGTATTTCAAATCATCCTCGTAAGTTATTGCGCCCTTACCGCACTTGTAATAATATAATTTCCAAAACAAAATCATTTAATGCTTAAATTCAAATTTTAATTTTCACTATATTCTTTAAGGAGTATCACATTGTGTAATAACATTGAAACCTAGCACAAAGTATTGAACTGAGGTTGAACTATAGCTTTTAAAATATTTATTATTAAAAAGAGGTTCACAGCCGATTTACGTTCCACGCTCTAAATTTTAATGGACAAATTTTAGGCGCAATACACTTTCCTTCGACTGAAGTCAATTAACGTTGTTGTGTCATGGGTTTCATCAAATTAGATTTAATTCGAATAAAAATATGCTTCATTTGATCCACTGTTAACTTGCACAATATTTATCTACACTTATATGGTATAATCCTGATTATGAACTCAAAAATGTGCATAAAAAGTCTCTTTTTCAGAAAAAATAATTTAAAAGAACAGTTTTCTTAACAAAATAATGCTTTTAATATAATCATTTACTGCTATAAAAATACAGATAAAAGAAGTTGGAAGGCAAAGGAAACTTAGCCCGTACAGCCTTGTCTGAGGTTTTAATAGGGAATGGTTTGAATTATGTACGTACTCATGCGCTGTGACTATGATTGATTTTAATTGGGGTAGAATTCATGACCATAACCCTTGCCTCACATGCGCGGTGAACTGCTAAATCAATGCTAAATAGATCATTGCGTTATTTATTGAAATTGAAAATCTTGAAAGAAGTAATTGCTCAGCAAAAATTGAGATTCGCAACATCCAGAAATTTGAAAAAGAATCCAAAGAAGGTCTATCAAATATAATTGAAAAGATCGGAACCAAACTAAACGTCCAGATAAAAACTTCTGATATAAGGGATGTTTATCGTGGATATGCTAAACCGGACATGCCAAAACCAATCGTGGTCGAGTTCACTACTGTACCTCTAAAAAATAATTTGATTAGTGCTTTTAAAAAATTCAATAAAATTGGAAAAGATGCAAAACTCAATACATTAGATATTAATCTTGAAGGACCGCAAAAACAGATCTACATCTCCGAATCTCTTACCACTAAAAGTAGAAGATTACACTTTTTAGCACGAGATTTTATAAGGACCCATGATTACTTATTCTGTTGGACACCGTACGGCAAAATTTATATCAGGAAAAGAGTAGGCTCTCCTCAAATTCGCATAGATGAAGAAGCAGATTTGAACAAGTTAAAGGATATGTCAAATTGACTAAATTTTTTATGCCACCTAAATTTTTTGTCTAAAGATTTTTATTGTTACAACTTTAAGTTATGCATGCTACTGGCTATTATAAAGCTTTATTGTACACATTATTTCAAAGATTTAATTATTTCGCAAATATGTAAACACTATACACATTATCTCATTACACACAACGTATTTAAGCTAAGTAACAATAAACACAATTACATTATTGTCAAACAAAACAATATCCCCCCCGCTTTGACTAAACAAATTCATTACAATTACTTTAATATACTCATAATTATGACTTATTGTATCTTCCCTTTATCTGGTACTAACATCAAGAGACAGTTGCAAACAAGGTTCAAAAGAGAAAGATAAACTCAATGAAGAAAAACATAACTTTTCTGTATCTGACTCAGTATTATGTGACGCTGATAACTGTAAACTCCTACTCCCCAAGTCAAAAGAAAAACTTACCATAATAACACAGAACATTCGTAGTATTTCTCGTAATATGGATAATTTTTTTTAATTGCTGGAGATAATTGGATGTGAAATGGACATTATAATTTTGACTGAATGCCGCTGATCCTGTAATCCTGTCATACCACAAATAATAGGTTAGAACTCATATGCAACAAAAATAAATCACAATCAGAACGATGGCGTTGTTGTCTACGTAAAGAACAATTTGAATATAAGTGTAGAAGAGCCTACCATTTTGGAGTGCAGTAGTCTTTTGATCAAAATCAACAATGAAACTGGTATTTTAGCAGTTTATAGACCGTCTGCCTTCAAAGTCCTAGATGCGTTTGAAAACTCCTTTGACACATTTCTGTCCCATATTCCATCTAATTATACTTTTTCAATAATAGGTGACATTAATATTGATATTCACCCAGAAAATCAAAATTATAACTCTCACAATTATCTTAACATATGTGCATCTCATGGCCTTTTACCCGCTCATACTATTCAAACACACTCAAAAACCTGCCTTGATCACGTCATGTTAAGGACACAAAAACCTGCACTCACTCTAGTAACCACCTCCACAGTCACTGATCATCATGCTGTAATACTTTGTTTATTCTCCAATCCATTAAGACAGTATTCACATACAAAACATATATCTGTAGACAATAAAGGTCTTGGCCGTGAACTGGAAAATATTGATCTTGAACCTATTTACAAATCAACTGATGCTAACTTAGCTATGCAGTATTTAACATCCAATATTCAACTAGCCATCAACAATAATAGTCACGTTATGAATTATCCTAGGCGAAAAAAAATCATCAAACCTTGGATTACACAAGGTTTGTTAAAATGCATAAGAAACAGAGACAAAATGCACAAAAAACTCAAAAAGGCACCTGAAAATACAATACTAAAATTAACTTATTGCAGATACAGAAATTACTGTAATGCTCTATTAAAAAAACTAAAAAGGAAATATGAATCTGATAAATTAGTTGAAGCAGGAAATAACAATAAAAAATCATGGGAAGCTATAAAACACATTACACACACAAATAAAGTAAAAAATAAATCTACTGAGCTGCTACACTCATCTTCCCCTCAGTTATGCGTAGATAACGTAAACAACCATTTTGCAAACGCTGGTAAAAATTTAGCTAGTAAAATCCAGAAGCCCCCCGTTAATTATCCCAAAGCAAATCCCCCAAAAACCCTCAATTCTTTTGTACTATTAAACATAGATGAAGGGGAATTAGAAAAACTTATAATTTTACTAAAAATTGATTGTGCTGTAGGATGGGATAAAATCTCAAACAAAATATTAAAATCGTATAAAAATATTATAGTTCCACCTCTTACATACATCTTTCAATTATGCTTAAATTCAGGTACCTTCCCCAAAGTGTAAAAAAAAACAGTTATACTTCCTATACATAAGACCGGAGACAAGAATTTCGTTGACAATTATAGGCCAATCTCTATCCTTCCTTCTATCTCAAAACTCCTAGAACGCATAATAAACTCCCGCCTTATTAAATACCTAGAGTCAAACAACCTTTTATCAGATTCTCAATTCGGTTTTCGCAATAGACAAAGTACTGATGATGCAGTACATGAGCTCACTAGCTATGCTGTTGAGAATCTAGATAAGGGATCAAAAACTATTGGCATTTTCTTAGACCTTGCAAAGGCCTTCGATACGGTGTCTCTTCCTACTCTTATCAGCAAGCTGGAAAATATTGGCATAAGAGGTAACCAACTTAAGCTACTGCAGGATTATGTCAGTGAACGATATCAATGTGTCAAAATTGATAATCACATGAGCTCCGATTTACCAATTACTTTTGGTGTCCCGCAAGGCAGCATTCTAGGCCCCACTCTATTTCTCATATACATAAATGACCTCTGTGATCTTAGTCCTGCCCATGGAAAAATTGTCTCATATGCCGATGACACAGCTATTCTCTTTTCAAGAAGTACATGGGAGGATACTTATAATGCTGCACAGGGCGGTTTTGATGAGGTAACCACTTGGCTCCGCACGAATTCTCTGACCCTGAACTCCAAAAAAACTAAATATATAACCTTTAGTATGCGAAATTTTGAAATAAAACAACGAAACAAAATAATTGCTCATTTTTGTACCGATACCAAACCTCAAAACTGCACATGCCCACCTTTAGAAAAAACGAATTATATTAAATATTTAGGAATAGTTTTGGATAACACTCTTAGCTTCGCCTCGCATATAGAATTAGTCTCCGCCAGGGTAAGGAAGCTAATTCATATTTTTAAAAACCTTCGTCATGTTGCAAACAATAAAATTATAAAACAGGTTTATCTCTCTCTTTGCCAATCAATACTGACTTACTGCATCACTTCATGGGGTGGAGCTCCAAAAAGTAGACTAATAATACTAAAAAGAGCACAGAGAGCCATTCTCAAAGTCAGCACCTTTCGCCCAAAACTCTTTCCTACAGATATTTTACTACATTCGTGTAATGTACTCTCCGTACGTCAACTCTTTATTCTGTATACTATCCTTAAGCAACACTCTCATACCATATACGATCCTTCTCTTCTAACCCGTCGACGTAATGATAGAGTTTGTACTATACCGACGTTTAAACACGCTTACGTTAATAAATACCTTCCATTCCTCGGACCATATCTTTACAATAAAATAAATAAAATAATTAATATATACCCACTAAATAGAACACAATGTAAAGGAACTGTCATTGAATGGCTTAAAAAACGAAATTACAGTGAAACAGAAGATTTATTAAATATATAAACCTAAAAGCTTCAAACAAAATCACTTTTCAGTCATGATTTAAGTTCAAGTTTATTATTTTATTATTATGTAACTCTTAACTATTATTATTATTATTATTTTGTCTTTCATACATACACATTGACACACCCTCTCACACTTACACATATACACTCTACACCTACACACACAGAAAGGAACACCCTTCACATATTTACTTTAGTTTATTTTATTTTACACTATATAATTTTACTTGTCTCACTCAATAAAACTATCATAAGATTCTGAATATTGGAAGAGCGCTGCTGCCTGAAACACCGGTCTAGAGTACTCTAGCACCTAGTTCGGGCACAGACGTACTTACGGGCAACTTGTTTTATGTAACTTGTTTTTAAGTAATCATGTACAATCAAACACTGTAATATGATAATTTGAATTAAATAAACTATTATTATTATTATTAATTTAACAGTTACTGAGTTTTTGTTTGTTTAAAGTTTTATTCTGGCTAAAAATGTCTGACAGCTTATACTGAGCAACAAAAATTATAAACAACCAAAATTAACCAACAAAATAAAGAAAACTTACGGCATTTGTTACCAAGATCTTATGGTTAGGAAAATAGGTAGGTAACCTATTGCATGCGTGTAGATAAAGTAATATATCAAACTACACATAACTAGGTATTAATAACACTCGTGTATAAACGATCGTAAATCGTAAATGTGTAAACTTAAAAAAAAACATGGATAAAAAAAGACTTTTAGTCAATTTGTCATGCTAGTTTTCCAATATAACAGCAGAATTGAAAGATGAATAAATGAAACTTCAAAGGTTGTGGTATTTTGAACAAAACTTGAAAGAAAAGAAATATGGAATTATTAATGAGTTTGCCTTCAGACCGTATACTGCTTTTAATACGTTTAAGAAAGCGCTGCCACTTCTTATTAAGCCTTGGTTGCTTGAATATAAAATCAAGTTATAAGCGCGGTAAATACATACTTACACAGGCCCGTATCCAGGATTTTGTTATATGAGGTCCAACTTTATAGAACCTTGAAATAGGAAATTTTTCCTCTTCTTTATTAATTCATCTTAAGAGAATAAACACACACTACCTTAAGAATATCTATGATTTACAAATGGCTTTGGTATTTCGTTTGTATGAAATAGGATTACTCACCGGCCTTTTAAATTCCCAGTCAATTATTGGTGTTCGGATCTCCTGTACCCCCCTTGATACGTGCCTGCACCTACTGCAAAAGCGATCTTAAAGGAATAATAATATCAGAAAGCTTCACAGTATACATTATGAAGGTGGGAACTCACATTCTAATTGAATAATCATGACACGTCTCCTTCCAAAGATTATGTTAAGACGGCAAAGCAAACTTGTTTAATATTTAACAGTCATAATACGTGTTTGCATGAGTATAAGGCCCCGGCAGTTTTGGGCCGGCAAAGGTATTTAACGCATGTAAAATTCATGTTACGAGTGAAATGGATGGCCGGATATTTACCGAGCTCGTGCTCTACCAGTCAACACTTGACCGCTTGAGATTGAATATATTCATGTGTACAGCTTTTTGTGTGAGACTTTTTAAATGGTAGGGTATTCGTTTTGAAAATAAAAGTCTTTTTAGATTGTCAACTTATTACAGTTGCCACAAAATAAGAGGCCCGTTTTGACAGATAAGAACGACCATAGAATATAACTTTACATGTAATAAATGAAACGGTTAACAAATAATTATTAACTTATCGGGTTTAAAGAAAATAAATAAACGTTTTTTAATTATCACGGAACATATTTCAAGTACTATTTTCACGCATATTCCAAAATAAAATGCAATTTTGAATTACTACACAATGTCTCAAAAACAGTTACATTCTCAGTCAATTTTTTCTTAATAATAGTGTTGTAACCAGATAATCGCCTAATTTCACGGACTCAATTCGATTCGACGTGAAAATAATTTACTTGTTTTAATATTGATAAAATAATTGTAATGATCTGTAATTAGCTTTGGTGAGACCAGTACACAAAAAGCCAAGTTTAAATTTCCTTTTTTTTTTTCAAATATTTACTTTTTAGATTTGAACATTTGCATGTATTTGTAACGGTGGCGCGTATACCGAAAAATATAATATAATAATTGTGCTAAATAATGTTACATACCACTTAGCTTTTAAACTTATAGTTTACAAAAACAAAAAATATATATATAAAAAACATGCATTTATTGCTTAAAGTCCCATTTTTTTTATTAATGAATTGGTTTACAGGCAGTTTTCCATAAATCATCCTATCAATAGACAGATTGGCTGGTAAGAAATATGGCAGTATTTTTTTTTATAAGGCATGGAGCAATTTTTTCATCTTGAAGCCTACATATTTTTCTTACTGGCCAGTATTTTATATCTATCAACGCTCAGACCTCTATCTAATTTGAGGTCAGTGAAGTACAACATTACAAAATATTACTGACACGTAAGAATTTCCATTTCAGATTCTTTTCGTAGAGAAAAAAAATTAAAAGCTGGTTTTAGCACCCGAAATATCTTTCTTTCACCATATTGGAAGTCGTTGTGCTTCCGTTTGTTTTTAGTGTTTTTTTCTTGTGACTTAAGGCTTTACTTTTGAACTGTTTATATTTTCTTTCACGTTGACTTTGGCAATTATGTTTATTCTGGAAATTATAAACAATAAACTTGAAAATATTTCAAACGATAAAAAACTCATAATATTTTGAATCGATTTCTCGTGAGAATCGGTTGACATAGTTACCGATTAGCATGGTTCACTTCCATAGATACGTTGCGATGACATACGTCAAAACGGACCTATTACATTGTGACTACTTTAGATTGTTAATTAAGGCGCTATGTGCTGCCACTTTAGAAAATAGTACATTGTTCACCGAGGGAAGAAAGGGGAAGATTACCAACGAGGGTGTAGTTTGAGGCCCGAGGCGAAGCCAAGGGCCTCAATACACACGGGTTGGGAATCACACTTTCTCCCGAGTGATACATAGTGCTTTATACTACACCTGCGAGGAAATGGTATAATGTTACTTTTAATCAAGATACAATAAAAGAAACCGACTGACTCGCGTGCAATTGTCACTTTTTATTTCCTTCTTATTTTTTATTATGTACAAGAAAAGCAAGTGGCCAGTATCATTTTTCGAGTTTTATGTACGAGTTCGCAAAATAATACTGGCCTCTTGGCCACTTGCTCATTCTTTATATTATTTAAAAAAAAACAGCACGTTAACAATGGATTTGCATATACTTTTTCTGCCCGCTCAAGCACGTTAACAATGGATTTTCATAAACTTTTTCCGCCCGCATATTTGTATGACAGTAATGACGTATTTTCTGCATCGTTTTCAAAAAAGTAAGAAGTTACTTTCCAAGCAGGTGTAGTATAAAAGAACATTATTTACTTGGCAGGCTATGTCGTGATGTCGATCTCTGCCCGATATCCTTCATGAATGGGTTCATTCAGGTGTAAATTAAAATGTGTCAAAACCTTTTACTCCGTTTACATTCTTTTGTGTAAACATGTTTTCTGATTTAATGACCCTATTGTAATAGGTACTACAATAGATAGGCCGCCCCATTCATCAGCCTAAATTATATTTCCTGAACTATACCAATAACTTCCGCTTTGTAGACTTGTCATAACTTAATCTTCTTTGTAAACTTGCATGAAGGCGAAAAGTCGCCGCGCGATCTCAAATGAAGTGGAAATAACGCGGGATACAAACAGTTACGTGTATTTCTCTAACAAGCCCTATTTACGCTTCCTTAAGGACGTGTTCTTGGGATGTCTCGAGGCGAATTCTTCATCCCTTAGTTCTACTCACATGGTTCTACTCTTAATAACCTTATTCTCTCTTCAATCACAACAGGGTTATAGGGGAATTCTATTTTAAAATGAATTCTGTCGATTGTTTCAGTCCAATGTTGTTTTTAAGCGTTCCATAGTACCTAAAAGGTACAAAAGGAACCTTTATGGTGAGACTCCGTTGTCCGTCCGTCCGTATGTCACAGCCTCATAAATTTAGTACAGTTAAAGATAAAGACATGAAATTTGGCACAAAAATAGCATTAATTTGCCCACATAAAAAAATATGAAAAAATTTGAAACTGTTCAAAATATTTCCGAAACAAAAGTGAGAAAAATAAAAAATATTATCCTAAAAACATTACACACACAGCCTCATAACTTTAGTACAGTTAAAGATAAAGACATGAAATTTGGCACAAAAATAGCATTAATTTGCCCACATAAAAAAATATGAAAAAATTTGCAACTGTTCAAAATATTTCCGAAACAAAAGTGAGAAAAATAAAAAATATTATCCTAAAAACATAATATGGGTATCAAATTGTAGATACTAAAAAGTTAATTTCAAAAATATATATATATTGTTTTTTATATATACTGGCCCTGGTTTCGAGAAATCTTTAAAAAAACACAAAAATATGTATGTCCCCCCCTCCCCCTTTATCTTCGAAACTGGTAGACCAAAATATGTGAAAAAAATGTCGAATATAGATCATAACTGGCCAATTACAGGAAAACTATAGCGATAAAAAATAAATTGAGCACAAATGAGAAATATAAAGAAAGAAATAAATGAAATAAAAAAAATATTTCATAAAAATACAATATGGATATCAAATTGTAGGTATAAAAAAGCTGATTGTAAAATATTTAATTGGATCCATTTCGAGAAATCCTTGAAAAACCATTAAACATATATGTCCCCCCCCCCTTATCTCCAAAACTGATGGACCAAAAAATATGAAAAAAATCATGGTAATATGTGTTTACGTAAAGATTACAGGAAAAATAGAGGGATTGAGAAACTCATGAAAAAAAAAGACAGAATTAAATTTATCATCCACAATACGGAACCCTAGGTACGCGAGTCTGACTCGCACTAGGCCGGTTTTTTTTATTAGCTGGCCGACGATCCAACGACAACAAAAAAATGGCATATTTTGTCAGAGATACAACCGTAAATTATTTAAGAAAATATTTCTTATGCTGCCTCTTTAGTCAGTCACAGATGTAGGAATAAAGGTGACCTTATTATAATTTGCTTACGAGGTCATTTTTTTTTTAGTATCCCGGTCCAATAAGCATTAACCTAAAGTTATCATGAATGATAATTCCATAAGCCTTTAGCCTATAGCCGGAAATCACATTACCCTACGTTAAAAATGTTGTCGCGGAAGTGACGTACAAGTTCTTAAGAGGGTATGTGACGCTTGCAAAAGTCACCGTCACTCAATGCTGAAAACCGCGCAGTGCGAGAGGGACGGCTTTTGGCAAAAATAGCAAAATGTAGGCTTTAAATTAATATATTAAAAAAGTTATAAAATTTCTTACTAGCATAGTATTATATATTGTTAAAATACATCTAATAAAGTTTAATTCAGGTCTGTATGTCATTCCTATTTTTCAAACATTTAAAAATTGAGAAAAAGTGTGGATGAAGACCTAATTTCAATAATTATTTCTATCGTGCGAAATTTCAACAAACGCAAACTAACTAGCAAAAACTAGAAAAAGGTTCCAAATTTTGTATACAAATTTATCAAACAGTGGCTTCTTCTGATAAGCAGGTAAACAACTTTAAAAAGTGCCGATTTTAGCAAAAAAGCCCCTTAAAATCCCCCCCATACGAGATGCGAACAAAGAAGTGTTCTCTTCAAAACAGACGAAGCCAAGAACGAAGTGTTGTCTAATACGTTTTGAACGCCGAGAAGAAAATAACAGAACTCTGAGCAAGATTTTGCTGAATTCCACACATTTCACCCACGAGTTGAGTCTGAGCGGATTTGAATATATGAATTCGTTAAACGGTTTTCGAATTTTGAAGGTTGCGTCGTCAGAAGGTGGGTGGGAACTTGAAATCCACGGCCAAAGAGGCCAAAGCGTATCAACAGTTGAAGTGAAAGGGTTTTTCAGTCTTTGTCTTAAGATAGGTCGCTACGCGCAAACTGTCACCGCAATGTAGGGTGTCTATGAAATGTGATTATGATACTTTAGACTGAATTCATTTAAATTAACTAGATCTATGTTTATATCGAACTAAAAACCGTGAAATTAGAGTAACATCTTAACAACAAACACTAAAAATACGTAAATGTAACGGTATTTTGTACCAAAAGTGTCGCCAAAAGTGCTTTTATTGTTTTAGATAAAATCAAAAAATTAATACCGATCTAACATTGAAAATGTTATCTAGATTAATAATAACCAAAATAATGTCTGAAAACTTCCACAGTTTTGCCAAAATGCGGATTCTTCTGAAACAAATTTTCCAATTTTGCGCCAGCGACGAAATAGGCACGATTGTATTGTCCTCGCAAGTTTCACGGAGCGTGCACCTTAGAGCGAAATGAAACAGCATGATATTTGGCCATGCCCACAACTGAGTTGGTCGCGTCATGACAACTATCCCTAAGGCGATGAGTGTCGCCAAATTAGCAGCTCGATGTTTGTCGGTACAAATATCGACAGAAACGACATAGAAATAACGTTCATATCAGCGCGTAATACCTATACTACATAGTGGCTGTTAAGGCGCTCGCTGTGTCCTTGATAGGGAGAAATACGAGAAAATAATACTTTTCACATGGAAGTGCTTGTCCGATTGAATAATCACATGTTATGTTTAGAGCTATCAAGTTTATCTATTACTCAAAGCATAAATTAATTCAATCGACCAAGCCGCACAGGAGCAGTTGGGAATTCAAGCCAAAAAACAACATTCGGTTGATTTTTTTTTCATATAGAAGTTTTGGTGGTATAAAAAAGAAATATGTTGGATATGTTTTGTTAGAGTTGATAATTCATATACATTTATTTCAATATTTTTGGGTTGGCCATAAATGAGGAGGTGGCTTTAGAAAGTACCTTTTGGCGATACCAAGCCCCTTAATTATCCATGGTGCGGTAGGCGTATTTGGTGTCAATCTACTCAGGGATCCTCTTTTCAAACCACTTATATTTACTCGTTATTTCATAAAGTAATTTTTAGGATTATTCAAATTCAAATTCAAATAGTTTATTTTGCAAAGTAGGTATATATAATACACTTTTTACAAGTCAAATTTAATCTAATAAAAAGATATCTAATAAAATAATAAATGTACATGGACTAGATTAAAGGTTTATTTAATTTATCTAGCAATGTTATATACAATTAAAATAAAAGGTAAAATATATATTATACACGGTGAAATCCAATCAACCGCCCGAACCCATACCAGAGACCCGGCTAGGGACCAGGAACAAGGTTCAATGATCACTAACCGAGCCCCCAGCACGAATCCAGGCGGCCGACCAAATCCCATCCTATATACTACATACTAATAGGTTACATATATAAGTACATGCCTACCTCCGCCCATTCGATTAGTCTTGCTAAGAAGAAGGGGCAAGAAGCTTTTTTTTTTTACATAAAACTTATACTATACAAATGACTTATATCTACTTTAACTATTTTACTTCACCTTCTACAACTCGAAGTGGTTAGTTAAGGCGCTACAGAAAAAAAAATCGACACTTTAAGAACTTGCATATCTACTTAATAATAATAATAAAATTGTTTATTGACTCATAACTTAGCCTAGTTACATAGTTATACTTTGTAGACAGGTGGTGAAACATAGAAAACAAGTTCTTAGGCTATAAAGAGTCCAGGATAGTGATCTCTGCTCTCCGTGGTAGTTGAAACTGTTCTACGGCAGAGCAGCGCCCATTACCCTCCACTGTTCATAAATTACCAATTATAAACTACGTTTTCAATTCTGAGGTAAGATGTACAAATATTGAATCATATAAACTTATATCTAATTAATATAAGTATTTTAATAATTTATGGTAATATTTTGTAGCATGCAACATTCATATATTTTATTCTTAAATTTAAATTTAAAAGAGCTTTCAGTTAAGGTAGCTAGCTTCATTTAATTACATTATATATCATAACATTATCCACTCATATAATCCAGTTAGAAACATGAAAATAAATAAAAAATACGTAAGAATTATGTATAATTTATCCAATTATATATATGTATATATATATATATATATATATATATATATTGATTTGCTTTATTATTTAATTGTATACATTAATACATTATTCAATTTAATTTTTAAGAAACAATTTTGATTAGGTCCTCTGTATTTTTATAGTCTAACTCACTAAGATAATCAACAATTAATTTCTTACATTTAAAAATTGTCTTATCATTTAACTTAATTTCTTTACTTATTTTATTGTACAAATAAGGTCCGCAGAAATGTATAAAACTCTGTGAAAATGTGGTTCTGCATAATGGCACCCCGTAAGTGATGTCTTTTCTTCTTCTTGTAACATTACACCGACTTAAGATTTTATGCTGACTTAAGATTATATTTTTGATATAAAGCAGTCGAATAGTGAGTACTGAGAATTCTTTATATAAAGCTGTTGTTGAATGTCGGAATTTCTTAAATAAGGTTACTTTTATAATTGCTCTTTGTGATCTCTCCAGGTTTATAAGTTTAGTCTTATCTGCCCCGCCCCATGCTGTAATAGCATATGTTGATATTGACTGGCAAAGAGAGAAGTAAATTGTTTTTATTAGGGCAGAGTCACCTAAATAATGTATTATTTTGATAAAATACTATATTATTTTTGAATTCTTTTTCTAGGGATCTTTTAAAACAGAACCGTGATTAGAGAAATTCGGCTCGATAGAAATATTTATTGAAATGAGATCTCTTTCGACACCAAATCTCCTGGTTTGACAATTTAGAATGACATATGGACTGCAATAAAATTTTATTAGATGGGTTTTAATGGTATCTAGGACCTGGGGCTCTACCGCGTAATTCTCATTTGTATCAACTTCAAGCAAATACATGCGAAATTCAACGCGTGCAAAAGAGATGGCATGTTAGGCGGGCGTCGTCGCACGTTGACAAATTTCAATCTCAAGTTGATGTTGATGAAAATGAGAATTACGCGGTAGACCCACTGGTTAAACGAAATTTTGATAGCAACTTTAGTTAATTTTATACTAATAAAAAACCGACTTTTTGCTACTTTTCCACGAATCCATCCCTCTCGCACTGAGGGTTTTTTCGCATATGGAGTAACGCTAAAACTTTTACATATCGCCTTAATTAATTACGAGTTATTCAACATGCTCTTTCAGGAAAACGCTTCAATATAGACCAATTTATTACGCTTTGTAGTGGTATTTAGTACACGTATATAGGTATGATAGAAAACAACAGATTTTCTATTGTTTCCGCCCCAGGGGAGCGATTGAAAGCCGGCTGGCGCGTAATCACTTAATTTTGTTACACAAATGATGTCCATTTTCACAGGCCACGTGATATTCTCATCTCATAAATCCTTTCTTATTTTGGTAAGTTTATACTATTACTAGCTGACCCGGTGAACTTCGTATCACTTACCTCTTAATATAAACCATATTAATTTAAACCATATGTATGTACTTCAGAGCCGGCAGCCTTATAAAGGCATCATCAGATAGTCTAAGTATCGGCTCCATAGTGGGCGGAAAGAGTGGGCAAATCACGCACACATGTTCAGCTTAATGTTCATAATAATTTTGCATGAGACATTATATTCGATTATAGACACTTATATTAACAAATAAGGTACCAGCCTATTTTTTTTGTCTGTATCGATTACGCCACATTACTAAACGTAATAGTAACCTGCCAACACTGACTGTCAGTGTCACTGTCACCGAACTTTCCAAGAAAATATAATTGATATTTCAAAACTATTTTTCAGAAGTTATAGTTAACTTTTAACAATGCATTGTCCCTTTTGTAAAAAGTGGATAGAGCGGCAGAACAACAGAAGTACCTGTCCTAGTTGCACAAAAAAATTGTAAAGATGCGACGAATGTTTCACAATAACCGCTGATACCTTCAAGTTTTGTATAAAGTGCGGTCACAATTTGAGCCGAATAATACGAATTAATAGGGCTAAGGAACAAAAAAATCGAGTGAAACAACAACTGTTATTAAAACCGAAGTTCGTCTCAACAATCCCGTCATCATCATCTGTGTCATCATCTGAAGGAATAACATTTTCAGAACTTAATTTAACTGCCGATGAACTAAAGGATTTGCATGAGATTTAAGAAAGTTATGAGCACAACGTCGGCAATATTCTGGTTCTACCAGATTTGTCCGAGTCACCGAGGCCTTCCGCCACGCCGTCAAGTCCTGGCGAGGCAAGTCAAGACATCTTTAGCAAGCATGGTTCGCATTTGCTGTTAGATTAATTGATATGTTGCCGATTCAGGTGTCAATCGCGGAAATTTTAGAAAATATGGTTCCTACCTTAAAGGTTGATTTATATATCTTTAATAAAAAATATTTGAATTGTATTAAATTGAATATTATTTCAGATATTAGTAACAACAAATATACCCAAATGCACGACACCGTGGTGGCGCGGCCTTCCAATGTAAGTGGCCGGCAAAATTGTCATTTTTCCCACATTGTTTGCATTGCCATCGGCATTAATAGCATCGCGAAGATGAATGTACTCTTCAGATCGAAGCTGCTGTTGGTTTAGACGGATGTACGTCAATCGTTCAGTCTCAATTTTGACATACATGTCAACTGCAAACTGATGAAAAAGCCGTTGACACATCAAAATGTGATTTACTTCACCTTCACGGATTCTGTTTGAATAAAAATTCATAGCACTGACTTTTTTGTTGGTTTTAGCACCTGTAATCAATTAATCAACCATCCCAAAAACTAATGA
The DNA here is from genome assembly GCA_934047225.1 of Ypsolopha sequella. Taxonomy (NCBI): domain Eukaryota; kingdom Metazoa; phylum Arthropoda; class Insecta; order Lepidoptera; family Ypsolophidae; genus Ypsolopha; species Ypsolopha sequella. Next base: position 11,591,423 of record OW203991.1, read on the forward strand.
TTCTAATGGATCAGGTGGTGGGACTAATTGTGGCAATTTTACTTTACCACCAGCACAACATAATCCTGCAAATTCACCGCTGTATTTTAAAGCTTTACAATTTTGACAAATGATTGACATTTCCCCAATAGTTACAGATTTGTCGGCACTATAATCTATTTCTTGATCGTAGGAGAATGCTCCTCGTGCCAGGTTCACAGGAACATTGCGTCTGCGGAATCGATCAAATTTCATTTTCCCGTGCTCGCTGCTGTTGTGATCGATGTGCCCGAACTCGTTCCATTCTATGCCTATTATCCACTTCATTGTAATTCACTCTAGAATGCAAATCTGCCATACCAATACGACTGTTATCATTATCAGTCTCTCGCTGGTCATCAGTGCGATTAGCGCGTGAGGTAGCTCGTCGCACTTTCGATCGACTACGACGACCTATGTAAGGTCGTTTTCTCCTCGGCATTGTAAGCAGTATCAGAATGACAAATCAAGTTTTGACAATTTTATAATTGCTAAAAACTAAGAAAAAAGGAAGCAGTTTAATCACAGAAAACTGTGACGTCATAATGTAAAACCTTATACAAATTTCATAGTATCGGGGCGTTTTGACATTTGATAAAGAGTCGCTGATTTGATTTTTAGGGAAGTACCCAATTTCAGATCGTATAGCGAACTTTACTGTTTCAAAGTATATTTCTGAACGCACCCAACACAACAACCAAGTGTCATTATAGTGCCAATATTTTACATGTTTTAAATCTAAATACGCGATAATCAGACTATTATGGATATAAATGTTGTCGATTCCAAACCCTTATTTAATCTAGATCTACATGTTTTTATTCCTAAAATACCGAACCGACGCGACGGGGTGAACATCAAATGTTTGACAGGTAAGAACAGTTTGTATGGGAAAATAAAATTGTCGTTTTTAGTATTTTCCTCGCAATTTTTCCACATTTTCTCATCGCTTAAACCTTCCCTGGACTTCCACGAATATTTCAAGACTAAAATTTGCCAAATCGGTTCAGCCGTTCTCGAGTTTTAGCGAGACTAACGAACAGCAATTCATTTTTATTTATATAGATAGATAGATACTCGCAGATAAATTTATTGTTTTAATTTAAGTGGCATAGATTAAATTATGTAAAGGTGTATTCATTCGAAAATCATTAAGAGATTTAGGTTTAATAAGCCGTATTTTCGAAGTTTTGGCCTAAAAAACCTTATGATGATGAATATTTTTACGAAAAGGCTGCAACTTCCATTTGCCCTCGTGTGACGTCACTTCAGTAATGGCTGTTTAGAAATATGTTCTTTGCTATCAAGAGAAATTTTTAATAATTTGCTTTAGACTTATTTGACAGCTAGATGACAGATGAGTAGACATACAGAGACATACCACTTTTTTTATAAGCAGTCACACATCAAAATCAATATAATGTCTAAAATTAAAAATAAGCAAAAGATTAATATAAGGAAGGTGACTAGTATAACAAATGACAAAATAATTATGGAGCAACAAATAAAACTCGTCAACGGAGAAATAAGTGTGGGTCAATTCTTATTAGAATGTGCTTAGTTAGTATGTACTTTCGTTTCATTAAATATTGTAATTGAAATTTTTGCACATTTTTTTCCAAGTAGTTCAACTATTTTATAAGTTGAAAAAACTGGTCAAAATCAATCCAATTTGTTCAACTGGTTGAACAGATAGTTGAACATATTGGACGAAAGGTGATTATTTCACTTCTTCCGCATCCATCAATCAATCATCCATCTTTAAAAATCCAATCCAATCCAATCCATCAGCCAATATCAGTCCACTGCTGGACAAAGGCCTCTCCGGGCACGCCACATTTTTCTATCCTCGGCCATCCTCATCCAGCCACTACCGGCAATCTTTTTTAGATAAAGGCAATATATATATTTTTCACTTTCAGCAAACCGAAATTTTATACCTAAAATAAAAATTTCAATATAACCCTTTTTTGCTGAGAACAGGTTCAAAACAACATTGCATCTCCACTAAGTAATATTATGGCGGTGATCTGGCTCACATATTTTATTTAATCTAGAGCCCGCTATGAGACAGACAGGTTGGTATTTGTTTTTCTTTTTATATTTTATTTAATTTTAAGATAGTTTTATAAAAAAAAATTAAGTTTATTAATATACATATATACAAAAATAAAAAATATTGTAAAATCTAAAAAACAAAAAAAAAATAAGTTCCAAAAGTGAAAAAAAAAAAATGGGTATCAAATTGTAGTTATTAAGTAATATTATTAAAAAATATTTAAGTACTGCCACCAGCAGTTCCAGCTCCCTATTTGTAAACGACTTAAATGGCTATGGCAATAGCTAATTTTCTTCGCTCGTCCCCAATTTTTTACATGTAAACCTAACACGCTCCTCTTTGCTCCGCTCGAGGATTTTAGACTTTTTGGTGAAAGACTTTTTATTTCATAGGTACTTTACCATTTGCCGGATTCTACAGTATGACGACATCATCTTTCTTTTTAAAGAATTGGGTACTCCTGAAACATAGTTTATATTAATAAAGTAAGACCCAGATACGGCTATGTTTCTTTTAGGAGTAGTCATTATTCTTCATTCTATTACAAAGGTCTAGCCGAGAATAATATTCGGAACTTCCTACTTTGAGCTCACGTAAGAGGTCACTCGGAAAGACAAACTTTGAGCTAAGAGCTTTGAAGGACGGCTAACTTATGTCCTTACGAGCATATGGTTTGACTGGACTACAATATAAATAATTTATAGTTTTCAGTATTTATGTGTAGAAATAAATACACATTAAAAATATATGATTTTATTAAGTTACCAATGCTTCTTATTCAAAAAGGATGCTGTTAAATATGTGGAATAATAATTTATCGATAACGCTTTTTGCTGATTTCGCAAAGTAAAATGTTCACCTCCCGTAGTAATTTACTCGGGACTGGGCTTGCGTTTGTAGAAAACACGAAAAATATAATTTACAAATTTCACATATGGGGTCGTCGAACCTTGATACGAAGTTGAACCTTGAACGAGTCTTCAGTATGAATTTGGCTACATAAATAAATTTCACCTTGTATAAATAAGGATAAGTTTGAATACATAATGTATTTGAAGTCATGTGAATACTGTTTTTTATGTATAATTAATTCTTGTGCTATTATTTAAATTTATACTTGCGATTGTCGGCACTTGGTGAAACTTGAAACATATCTTGGTTGGGAGTTAACATAAATAAAGTGCAACTATAAGTAAAAGTGTTTTTAATTCAAGATCTATTATTTAAAGTTTAAATCGCAGCCGGATGTGAAAAACCCACCTTTTTCTAATTAATCGAAACAGAACACTTAAATTCAAAATTCACTCAAAAGTTATTCAACAAAACCTTATTACCTTTGTATTGTCTATACTGCATTAGCAAAGTTTCCATTGGTTTGTGTAAATTAGAATTTCAAATTAAAATTCTAATTTACTGAAACCAATGGAAACTTTGCGATCGCAACATACACAATACATAAGGTTTTGTTGAATAACTATTGAGTGAATTTTGAATTTAAGTGTTCTGTTTCGATTAATTAGAAAAAGGCGGGTTTTTCACAATCCGCTGCGATACCGCTCTTAATATTCTGCTCATAAATGTTCGTTTTAATCATTATCCGTAAATGATGACGACAATTATGTGTCTGGTTATGACTTTGTATATAGGTACCTCACTTCTTATTCCTCAGGATGGTGTTAACCTACCCAAATCTTTGTCGCAGCCAGACAAAAATCGGCATGACATGAATATCCGATCGGAGTCAAAAGTATTTCCGACTATGGACTATAAAGTGTAAGTCAGCGTGCAAACTCATACACCAACATTTATATGCAACATAAAAAGCTCGAAATATGCACGAAAAATGCTTAAAATATGCATGAAAAGTATCAAAATATGCAACAATTTTAGTTATTTCATTTTAAAAACAACATGAAATCAGTTTTTTTTATAAAATATTATTAATATTATCGTAACAAAGTATTGTTTACAAATTATTTTACATTTCGCTACTATTGTAAACAGAAACGATCAGGTACTGTTCCAAATGTTTGGTGGTAAGATTGTCTTCCATCGTTCTGAATGAAAATAAATACAACCGGACAAGTGCGAGTCGGACTCGCGCACGAAGGGTTCCGTACCATTATCTATAAAAACGGCAAAAAAAAACATGTTTGTTGTGTGGGAGCCCCCTTAAATATTTATTTTATTCTGTTTTTTAGTATTTGTTGTTATAGCGGCAACAGAAATACATCATCTGTGAACATTTCAACTGTCTAACTATCACGGTTCATTAGATACAGCCTGGTGACAGACGGACAGACAGACTGACATATATATATATATATATAGTGACCCACTGCTTAAGACTGTACATGAGCTTAGAGCATGAACAACGCCAGACTTTCGAGGATTCGTTTGAAGAAATTCGGACTTTCCTGGTATTGAAAAAAAAAATCGATTTATTGATCTTTTGTCTATGCTACTTATTAACAATGTATTAGGATTTAACCTCTGTAGAAAAAAAATTTTCAACCCTCTTTTTTTTTGGTTTGTTTGAAGAACGCGGTTAAGAAATCAACTTGATTTTTTTTTCATAAAAAAGGATTTTACTTAAATCTTATATTTTTTTTGTCTACAAAATATTTCGGTATTAGCTAAAAACACACCAATTTGTTGTTTCGTTGCGTGATTATTAGTATTACGCGTCCAAGAAAACTGAGCCAGCATATATCATCTCTATTAAAAGCAAATAAGGTCTTTGCTATTGGACTCATTGAGCTGGACGGGTAATAAAAATTGTTGCTAGGGTAAGCCATCCTCTTTGTACCTTTCGAAGCTTGCAAAATGAAAACCAATGTGTCTCTATCCTATGAAATTTTAACCCGTGACATCTGGATAAGTAGGCAGGACGTTCGAACCGCTGGACCAAAGAAGCGAGAGAATATAAAATTCAAAGGCATAAAAGTCAAAAAGAAAAGTGATTGATATTGCACATAACAAAAGGATACTTGAACTCCAACGAATAAAGTCTACATTCTTTGTTTCCTCCGTACCCTTTAATATTAAGTAGGTACTTCACAAGTACGCATGGCCTGTTAGGCATTTCGGTGCGTAAACGACTGAAAGGACGCAGTTGAGGCATGAAAAAATTCTCGGTCTTGAATTTTACGAGCATGCGAGTATAATGTTTGCTGAACACGGATGGTGTTATTCGCTGAGTCTCATATTAACCGGTCGGAAATGAGGGAGGAGGGCTTTCTTATCCGGGAAGCGCTATGACGGTCGCCGCAAATGACGCGGAAACGATAGGTATATATGAACGCGTGCTTGATCACCGAGCACCGCGTTAGTGCTGAAGTTTGCTTTTCCGATATTTTAGTATTATGTTTAGTGTTTTTTAAACGAATTTCTGAATAGATAATTATGCTTAAGGCGATATGCGAAAAAAATACGGGTGTTTCTTTTCTGTGTATTTCAGGAAATACACGGAAAATTATAATCAGTTTCTGGTATATACATTTTGACTATATAATCTAGTTTTGAAATTGGAAAACATGTTTGGTAAAATTTTCCTCGATAGAAGTAATTGTTGAAATGAGGTCTTCAAACACACTTTTTCTCCTCGTTTGACGAATAGGAACCATATACAGAACTCAAACATATTTTATTAGGTGTGTTTTAACAATATCTAGAGATTTGATATTTGAAATTTTGCTAGCTATTTTAGTTATTTTAATAAAAATATAAAACCAACTTTTTCCCCTTTTGTCCTGAATCCACTGCGCGATTTTTCGTTTGGAGTGACAGTGACAAAAATAAAATTCGCATTAAAACGGACTAAAAGCTCACTACTTAAGTGAACTGTATTCTAAGGTATCGGACCCATAACGAATTCTTATACATTTCATCCAAGATTTTATCACTGATTTATTATCACGTAAATGTATGTATAATGTAATTATTATATTATTTATATTTTTCATGTATACTATATAGTTTACTCTAGCATTTGATTTCTTTTATTGTAATCTTAAATTTACACGATTTCCTCTATATCTTTTCTTACCTCCGAACCCAAAGGTTACTTGAAAGATATTGCTATAAGTTTTTGTACGCTTTAAAATATTGTCAATGCCTTGTTCCATGTTTTTTTGTAAATGTACATTAAAAGGTAATAAATAAGTAAATAAAAATATTAACAAACAAATAAAAGCATTATATACAATTTTTTTCCTAGGGAACATTTGGTCTTTCCAGAAGGTGCAATATGTAGGGAAATTTTTGGTGCTTGTTAAACAATCAATACACAATCAATACATATAATAAAAAAGTAGAACTCGGTATGTCTGTACATAGAAGAAAAGTAATAAAAATAGAAAAGGGGTAACAAAAATTTTTAGATTTTAGAATTCTTTTCTGTCTGTCTGTTTGTTTGTTCACGCATATCTCCGAAACTACTGAACGGATTTTCATGTAATTTTCATAAGTGGGTAGAACTTTATTTGTATTAGAATATAAGTTTTATTTCATTAAAATCGGGTGTCGAAAAAAAACATATCGTCATTTAAAGATTTTTGGAATTTACTTTTCTATTGTTAGAATTTACATAGTTAATAATAATTTCTTGTGATGGAGGCCTACATACGTCACGAGCAATTGTTTAAAAGATGTATAACATTTTAGAACATAAAAAATCAACAGGTTGTGCTGTTCATTATTAGAACACGCATAAAAAATATTTAATTATTTATTTTAAAAAGCGTCGCCTATTTTGGTAAATAAAAAGATTTAATGCAAAATAATTTGTATCAATTTTGTGTAATAGATAGTGATACTTTTTTTGATGACAAGCTAGGTATTATATTAACAGAAAAGAGCTATGTCGGTCTGTACATTGATGATATTCCAAAAAAATAGTGGTGTATTGATAGGGACACTAAAATAAAATTCGGAATTTGTCGATATTTCCTGCATCACACAAAAACTGCTGAACGAGTTTGGATGCGGTTACCACTTTACTATCCTTATTACTAGCAGTGAGACATGGATTACAAAGAAAGAAGGAAGGTAGATCACTTATTATCCAACTTATAACAACTTTTTATTGCGGGATTCCCAAGGGATTACACTGTGGCCGAATTTTTTTTTCCCACGCGGACGAAGTCGCGGGCAACAGCTTTTTCATAATATACATTTGAAAATAAAACAGCCAGAGCTGAATTTAAGAAGTATAAGAAGCATTTGTTTCGGTGACTTTGGTAAGTTTTCTGTACAGAAAAAACTAGTGATGAGATCCAACTATCGAATACAAATACATTAGTAATTGAAACCAAAAGCCATATACGCGTCTGCTATAGTAGAAAACCGATCAGTGAACAGCGATTCTATTATTCCGTAAGGCAGTATTATGCAAAGCTGCGCATCCTGTCTTTCAGTGAGTCTCCGCAGATAATTTCGCGGAGTGACGGCGAGCGTTTTCCATTCCAATGTGAGCGCCTCGTGTGCTTTTGTTTCCGTCGGGGCGGGAAGGGCGGGCGGGGCGCCGGTGCTCGCCCGCCCGCGTCGGCACTTTAAATTTTCCGACTGTAAAAGGACGGATATCGCAGTGAGGAAATTTAAAGTGCGTCGGCTCGGCAGCCGGTTGGTGTTGCTAGTTGTATAAGTTTTGCGAGAATTGACATTTTATTAATATAATAAAGTGCCAATCTTATATTCTCACTGAGAACACGTGTGTTTGTCTGAAGTTTAACTCGATCAACTGATTGAGGTAAGATGTGAAAAATTAATCTGAGACCCCCGTAAAAACAGAAAATATTTGATGACGAAAAAATATTTCGTAAAATCGTTTCGGCAATCTATTGAAGCGTATCTTCAAACAGATTACATCCACGTTGACTAAACCCGTGTTTTGTGAATGAAGTACACTTTACTACCTTTTAGATATATGAAAAAAAAGCTAATGTTACCATGGGTTTGGTTTTTGGCTGCAAGCATCAGCCTGAGTAGTTGAAGTGCTCCATTCATTATCCTGTAGCAATCGAATTAGTGGACCACAATATGGCAACACTCAGCCCGGGCGGGGTGGCCGCCAGTGGCACTCTGTCGCATTCCCCGAGATATCGCAGGATTTAGTGGGTCGCCGGCTTTGTGGAGCTGAAATAAAACGGCCCGCGGAGAAATCCGCACCATGTTATTAGAGAATGTTAGATTTATATCTTGTATTCAATTTGCGTGAGAGCTGCTTGTTTACGTTCTAGATACATCGCTGTAGACTTTGGAAGATAAAGCGTTTGTTTGTCGCTTTTAATTATAAACTTAGGTAACGTAAACATTAACAGGAGATAGTTTCATTATTACCGTCTTGGAAACGTAATTTTCCTATCTTACTACAAACTTAAACAAGATCTCGAATGAATCAACACACACCAACCTTCATACGCTCAGAAGTTTATGAAACACATGGCAAAAACTGAGTATCTACTTAACGCCCTCACAGAAGCTATCTAGCAACTGTATCTCGTAAAATTGTTGCTGGAAGCGTTCAGAAGTGACCCCATATTTTCGTCGAGCGCAGTATTCATAAGGTGCTCTAATACGCATAAATAGATAAGACAAAGATGACGTGTCAGCGAGACTCCCGAGACGGTGGAGATATGATGAAGGGGACGGTACATTCTGTATTCGGTTCTATGTTTTGAACGCACTTATCTTTTTGACAGCAGATTCACCCACGTGTTATTTTCCCCTTTATATATTTTATATAAAAATATGTGATTAGTTATTTTATTTTTATTTTATTTATTTGGATCACCAACATCAGGTACATAAATACATTTTAATAACATAACATAAGGTTTTAAGCTATATGCCCAGATAATTACAGGTGAGCACCACATGCAAAAAAGGATATAGTGAACAATGTTAAATTATTTACAAATACAGAAGACTAAATTACAGGAATATGACATGATATAACTAAGATTAACTAAAAACTAAGTACTAAGATTAACTAAAAACTAATTATTGACAAATAGTAGCTTTTAAGTTGATCTGGACGATTAAACTCTTAAATACTCATAATTAAATTAAAGCAACAAGAAAAAGCAAAAAATGTTTAGGTAAGCCTTTCCCAAGGCTTGGTGAGCAACATTGTAAGGAAACCAGAAATAAGCATAAACAGGATTTACAAAAATCAGACTCGCCAAGGTGAGTACCTCTTTCGTAGGACATGGTATAAGATTTTACAATAAACTTCCAAAGGGGGCCCTTTGTCAGAGAATAAGTTTAAACTGTGTATTAAGCAGGGCCTATTGAAAAAGGCATATTATAAAATAAATGAATATTTGGGTAATGGGAAGCATGGTGTTACAGTGATATTTGTCATGATAGTAGGTTATAATTTAATTAAGTAGTATAATTTTATAACTTATGATTCCTCTAAGGAGTAAACATTAATTAATTACAGACTGTAAAAGGAAATAGAGTATATGAGACAGGTAGACAAAGATAATTTTTTTCATTAACCTGAATTCCTGCTGTCTTGTATTTTCTTATCCCTTAGTTAAAGTAGATATAGTCATTTGTATAGTATAAGTTTTATGTAAAAAAAAAGACATGATCTTGCTAAGTTTCTTGCCTAATTTTTGCCCCAAGCACAGCGATACGGCGCGGCGCACACGTCATGTTGGGATGTAATTATCGTCGGTGAAAACGTGTCTGTGGATGTGACTTGCACTACACAGTCCAATCTCGGAAACATATCCGACCTCCCCTCGGGATTGATATCGTGACGATGTATTTTATTTATAGTAAGTGTCGATTAGTATAATATAATACGTTCTGATTTTCAACATAAAACATTAATATTAGGTATTGAAAGTAAACTTACTTGGAGACCCCCTCGAAGTTATTCGGGGGAGAGTAAGAGGACAGCTCACAGGCAAAACCCAGGAGGCCCACCATAGCTGGGACCAATGGATGGAGGTATATCCACCCCTAATAGCCAGTGGCAGTGGCGTCACTGGTGCGAGAGTTCCGGCACCACGCTCACCAACTCGCCTGCCCAGCGTGTGTGAGTATGGGCTATTTTTCCAGGATGACTGCCGGGAGTGGCAAAGTATGTCCAGCAGTGGACGAACTAGGCTGATGGATGGATGGATGATTAGGTATTTACATATGAAATTGCCGTTTTCTATAGAGAATTTGAAGGAAACTCAATTTGCAGTACCAACATTTTTGCATTTTTTTTTAGGAATTTCAAATCCAAATGATATAATTTCTTTTGTGTATGAATGAGCTGTCTCATTGCTAACAGTAACATTAATTTAATTTTTGAAAAGTGTCAGCTGTAACAAATATTACGAATCTTATCATGGTAATGGATGGCCTTTAGGACGAACTGTTTTTAAACAAAATTTAATACGTAGGTGTAAAACCTTGAAATCAACTTTCAATCAAAAAATAAATAAAAGGAATAGCTATTGAATTACAGGAATTATGAACTCATTAATCTCTAAGAAAATTTCGGCAATTTCATATGTCGTCATATCCCTGTGGTGGGCGTCAATAGCTTTTCGAGTGTGGGGGACTCTTTTTACCGACGATTTTTACGTCCCCACATAATAATCAATATGCAAAGAGCATGCAGTTTCACCTCAAAGGGTTTTCCTGCACCGTTTAGCAAATTTAGTATTAAGTACCTATATTATAAATTCCGAATTTAGTGATTGTTCGACCCGCAACAATCCTGCCTGGATTTGAACCTGGGTTTCAAGATTGAGAGTTCTACCGACTGAGCTACCGCTCGCTGCTTCTTTATCTTTGGCTCAGATTAGACATTTTATAAAAACTTTTAGCGTAGTTTTTGTAATCCCCAAAATAGACGACGGGTGTTCTTTGAAATAATTTCTCCAACTCTAATAGTAGATTTTCTTTATTAAACACTTTGTATACATATTTTTACGATTCCTGTGAAAAGCCTTTTTTCTTTTAGGGTACAATCCTATCTTCGAGTCAGTTTCACACAGAATAAGGAGAAAGGAGACAAAAGGGGGGAATCGTCTCAACACTACCCGACACAATGAGTGTTATATTGGACATTAATGCCACGTAATGTAGGGGGAGGGGGGAGTGACTCCGTACTAGGGGCCGGCAGTCTGCTTTCTTCGAGATATCGCCGTTTTTGGGGTCGCTGAACATCCTATTATGATATCGTTTTCGGTCGAGGGAGACGCGGAAGGGTTGCAAAGTTACAGGGCATTTGTTTATCCAATCACGACGCTGATAAACCCTAATCTCGCTAATTCCTCGAGGTTCTTTTTCTTAATTTATTTAGCGAAATGCGAGGAGCAAATTAGAGGGAAGCTGATTTTCATGTCTCGTTTCCCGGAAACATTGATTAGAACTCTACAGTTTCTCGTTTCAGTAGAAGTACATAATGGATTTTCTCAGTATGTTAAGTCGGTGTGATGAACATAAATATATAAAAACCGGCCAAGTGCAAGTGCACTATTATCTATGAAAACGGCAAAAAAATCACGTTTGTTGTATAAGGGCCCCCTTAAATATTTATTTTATTCTGTTTTTTAGTATTTGTTATTATAGCGGCAACAGAAATACATCATCTGTGAAAATTTCAACTGAAATATCACGGTTCATGAGATAAAGCCTGGTGACAGACGGACAGACACACAGACAGACGGACAGACAGATTGACAGCGGAGTCTTAGTAATAGGGTCCCGTTGGTTACCATTTGGGTACGGAACCCTAAAAACTATGATTCTTCTTTTTGTGGTGTCACTCTCATTTTAATCTTGTAATTACTAAAAAATTAAACTAATTTTGTTTTAATATCAACGTTTGCTAAATGTCTTACTGAGGAGATGAAAGAGATAAAAAAATGGCCGACACGGTTCAAGAGTTTATGTCGTTTTTATGAGGAAGTTGATTTTATTTCTTTTAAATGGATTTATAATTTTTGAATAAAAACGTATTGATTAGGTTCGAAATATATTTCGACCATTTAGACCAACGTCCCAAGCGGCACATGACAGCTGCATAGCAGCTGGAATATAGACTCACTAAATGCTCGTGGCTGTATTAGGTTGCTGTACAAGAGCTGAGTAAGCTGCTACACAGCCCTTGTAATGCTAAATTGGGCCCCAAATTAAACAGCACTGAGCATTACAATAGCTGGTTAATAGCATGATAAGAGCTGTACAAGTCTGATTCTAGCTTACGATTCAGCTCTTATAATGCTCTTGTGCAGCACACGACTGTTTAAGGCCTTGACAACAGCATTTTACAAGAAAGAAATAACCAAAAAATATTAATATATTGCTGTCGCATTCATATTAATCTGAATTCTTGTATATTGTTCTCTATTAGAGGTCTGCAGGTCTGTGTCAGTAAATATCAATTTATGGTAAAGTGTAATTAACACGTTTTTTGTCTTTCTGTGAATATATTGTGTTGGGGGTTCCACTTTACTGTGAATGTATATAGGTGTTTGTATTAAATATTTCACGGGCCATCAAAATAATAACGATAAACCGAAAAAAAATCTCAAAATATATACGGTGTAAGAATATTTTATGGATTGTGACGCATTTTATTGTATTTTATACATATGGTTTTGTCAAATAAATTAAGTGAAATTAATATTATCACATTATTTGGCATCAAATTTCATGAAAACAAATAAGATATCGTAAATTTTTTTAAACAAATATTTTCATTGTTGTGAAATGGCGTCTATTTATTATACAGCACTTACTCTTGTATCACTCTCTTGTAATGCTCTTTGCTGTACAATGGCAATCCTTTAGTCTACGTACCAGCCCATTGCATTATGATGGCTTTACAATGGATCTTAGCTAGTCTAATCACTGTCTAATGGCGTATTGCAAGAGTATTCAACAGCTCTTTAGGGATCAAAATATTAATAGTGATCCAAAAATGCGCAAAGTTCGGCAGTTTTTTTTTGTATCTTATCTTGGTACCGAAAGTTATTGAAAATTATTATTATTCATTGTTTAAAAAGGCCTTCTTAGGGTAGGTTTCTAGTGCTATATATTTTTTAATTTTCAGAAATAGCTATGCCGTTTAAAATAGTTCAAACTAATGAAAGAGGGTTAGGAAAACTGTCTGTAATACCAAGTGGTTGGGAAAACGACAGCATATTAAGATGGCCAGGAAAGAACGTGAGCTGGAAAATGATGGTCAAAAAATAAAATTCCAAGCCCCTTGAAGATTGGACGACGATGCCATGTACGGTAAAACATACATGCATTGTGACCTACGATAAAGCGGAGGAAGAATTACAATCGATGTTGAACCATAGTGACACGTCAGATTATCCAGACGACGAAAGAACAGTACCCAGAAGCGTTAACTACAACGCTTTAGCAACATATTTTTTTCATGTCTTGAAATAAAATATTTTTCATATTAGTATTTTCTACTTTTTCTTTATCTGTACTACTTGATCCCAAACTATCACTATCAGACATAGTTTGATCTAAATGACAGAATCGGTCGCTTTCTAAATCCATAAACCGAACGGAACCCTCGTTGCGCTCTGACGACTCTGATAATTTGCTGCAGCTTGGTTGATGTAGAAAATTTTCTTTGTGAAAATCAATATTTTGTGTCCTTTTATCGAAGTCTGCTTGTATAGAACCCTTCTTGCTATGTGCAAGAGAAACTTGGTCATTAAGTGGATGAGGCAAATTTTCATTATGAGTATTCACGACATCGCTACTTTCCGATCTTTCCTTGACCGTATTCTTAGCGTATTCCTTTGAAAGTTTTTTTTTAACTCCACCAGTCCTTTTTCTTTTATTCCATGGTTTTATGTTCTCCATAATCGATATTAAAACCTATTGCGTTTTATCGCTAAGGTTATGCACAAAAATTAAATTGACGTTAAACGAACACCAATAATCTAAATTTACTCTTTAATAATGCTGTTGGCTGTACAATGGCTTTTAGCTACACTCTAAGCATTGGCATTGTAGTAGAGTACGACTATACCATACTGCAGCTCATGAAGTCTAGTGAGACTCTTGTGCAGCCGTTATCAAGCTCATTAATTTAGCATTACAATAACATTTTTGTACACCATATAAAAGCCAATGACAATATGTTATTCTTTAATGCAGCCCTAAGCATTACAAGAGCGTTCAATTTTGCTGTTAACCAGCCGTTAACAAGCTGTGGGTCATCAAGAAAGCTTGTAGCATTCTACGTAGTCAACGACTGGACTGCGGCTTTTTAAAATGCTACTGTAATGCTTTCTGCGGAAAATTTCACCATTATAATGTCGTTCAACAGCTGTGCTGTTTAACAGTGTATGAAATCTGCATTAAAACAGCTTAAAGACTCGTAATATTCTCTAGTACAGCTCTTAAAAAGCTCTTGACTGTAGTACAGCTTGTTTATGGTTTAAATTATCGCTTATGTGCTGCTTGGGGTGTGGTCGTCGTCAGTCGAATAAGTAAAATAGATATATGAAATATTTTGATTTTATTTCTTAGTGTGGTTTAAAAGAATGCGATTGCCAGAAGATTTTTTTGTAACTAATTCATAATTAATATACAATTGTTTATTTAAAAAAAATATATAGTTTTAAGTTGCACGTAAGAATCGATTTGCCAGGCATTTCAAAATTCTATAGAGATGACATTATGATTTTATAATATCATAATTTTAATGCGCGGGGATAGGATTACACGCGTAATGACACATTTTTGTAACGTGAAATGGCACATACGCTAAATGGCACGTACGCTAAATGACACATACGCTAAATGACACATACGCTAAATGACACATACGTGAAATGACACATACGCGTAATGACACATACGCTAAATGACACATACGCGAAATGACACATACGTGAAATGACACATACTGCTTAGCAAATAGCTAACTCCAAGTAGCTAGCTTTTTTGGCTGATGCAAATTGTAATGTCAATAAAAATTTACCTGAAATAATTTGAATTGATTTAACGAGCTTTTCAATTTTGTTTGGACGTATTTAAGTACAGAGATGACATTGATTTTAATTTTGTATATTACCTCAGATATCAGTAATTACTTTTACTTTTGCTTCAAGTTTATTTGATCATATAATCCAAAATGTGTAGCATATTTTGCTAAGCAGCAACTGAACCCACAACGCTAACACACAAAGGTAATGAAAACCCAGCCCTAAAGGTTGGTAATAAGCTGCTCTTGTGTCGCAACGCAATTTATTCCTTTATAAATTGCCGACTACTTACCCGTACAACAAGGATATGGGACTGACAATGAAATGCGGAGAATGTCGGAATGGTTTTAGTACATTTACTGTAAATTATTATTGACAGCGTTCAGTTGTTTTCTTAAAATAAGAGTATGTAAAAAAGCTTCAGAAGATATTGATTTTAGCTTTATGTAAGGCAATATCGAATTGATCCGATTACTAGGGAATTCTTCTCATTACAGAAAAATATAGAAAAGATTTTCACTATGTCTAGGATTTGTCAAGGGATACAAAAAAGATCTTTTTTAACGTATATATTAATGTAGGTAATCGAAGATGGTTATATTGGTATATAAGACCAAGAAATTGAAAATATTATTTTCATTGTTACGATTTTTTAATTCATATTGGCGTGTTTTATTAAGAGCGGTTTCGCAGCCGGATTGTGAAAAACCCGCCTTTTTCTTATTAATCGAAACAGAACACTTAAATTTAAAATTATATAAATATAGTTATTCAACAAAACCTTATTATCTATATATTGTGTATGTTATATTCGCATAGTTCTCATTGGTTTCTGTAAATTAGAATTTCAAAATTTTAGATTATTAGGAGTACGGGACTAACCGTCTTTGGTTTTTATATTTTCCCGGATTTTCGGTGAGTCGCGCACTCCTAATAATGTTTAAAGTGATCGTGTAAATTTAAAATCTAAGTATAATTTTATGTAAATAGGACTGTGCCAGCATTCAACACAGATGAAACAAGAAATCCGATACCAGTATGACAGATATCTAATTTTAATAATACGAGTAGTTGGTTTTTATTCATATTCGGAATATTCGCTTTATTCATATAAGGCCCGGCTATTAGGGATAGATATACTGCCATCCATCGGTCCCAGGCATGGTGGGCCTACTGTTTTTTTTTCCTGTGAGCCGTCCTCTTACTCTTCTTCGAATTACTCCGAGGGGGTCTCCAAGTAAGATGATAGTACCACCACAGTCGAGCCCGGCATCAGCTCTACCACCTGTTTCTTTTTTAATCAAGTAAAATTTTTTTGATTTCTTCACCATCCAAAGTTTGGCTGGAAAAAATCGGTTTGGTTGAATGGTGTACAACAATGGGTGTTCGATACTCTGCGTCCAACCAAAATATATTTTTTATTCCTTCACATTTAACACCTTTAACACCAACACATTACTTACTTAGGTATAATAATATTTTCAGTAACAAATTTTGGATTTTTTTCAAGTTACTTTTTTATTTAAATAATTGTCAAATAAGTGCTTACTATTTATTCTTCTATTCAACTGATAACAACCCCATACCGTGGGCAGAAATATATCAAGCTTACATTTTTTTTACCGTTTCCCATCTCAAATAAAAAATAAAGCTTAGAAAGAGCGAAATATATATAAGATCCTACAATAATAAGTGAAAATAATTATGTATAGTACGTTGCAGAGAAATGAAACTTTCTGGTTAAATTTATTTTTCAGTTTCCAGTGCAAAGTGGTTCAGTCAGTTGAGACGACTTCTATAGAAAAAAGAAAAAAGTCCGCGAAAATGAAATATTTTTCTTTGGTATGTGATCCATAATGAATACTGAATCACCCCCTGTTTTTTTTTCACCTTGATTTGTAGGACCTTATATATATTTCAAATTCACCGTGCTACAACTAAATGATTCAACCATCTCGTCAAACATTGAACTAAAAACATAAAAATCGTCTTATATTTGTGGTCGCTTGGTGCCCGCTATGGAACTGAACTACACAAGGGTTTGCAACAACTTTTAGTTCACGAGTCACTTTTTTCGGTTTAATTAGATAACTTTAACCATGTTGAAGAGGACTTTAATATTTTCTAACAGATTTTGGTCGAGGGGTAGGTATTTTGTAAACGATTTAAATAACACAAAGGGGTAAAATTTACTTTTGCAAACGTATATTTGTTCAAAGACGTTAAAAAACATTTTATTATTTTTCAATGCATGTGCTCGTAAAGGTCCACTTTTTATGTATCAAAACCGAACAGAAAGTCGATTATTTTGCCCTAGGGCTTTATTATTATTTTTTTATTATTTATTTGCAATGGTTGGCTAACCTGCAGCCTTTCCTGTGTACCATAGATGTTATACTTTTTTTCCACTGTTTAACGGCTCTGGATACAATCCTTTTGAGCCAATTATAATTTAAAGTTCACAAGATTATATTTGTTTTCATTTCCTCACACTATGCATTGAAAAACGTAGTATGATACACGGGCGTAAAAGCAATAAATTACTCGGTTACGTTTAAAACACTCGCTACGCTCGTGTTTTAAATCGTCCTCGTAATTTATTCCTTTTAGCCCTTGTAGCATAAACTACTATTATCAGGATCGAACATAGATCTCAAGATTGAGAGACCAGAGACCCCTGAGCTACTGCTGCTTTGTTTACCTTGAGATACATGATACATCGTCAATACATGAATCCCCGAGGGCATGTCAGAAGTGTTCCGAGTGTGAAATGTGAAATGCAAGCCACAGTCCACACTCGGTACACCCTCGTTTCACCGACGATTATTACGTCGCAACGTGGTGGGTTGTGAGCCCTTTCACCGTACTTCAGACACAAATACACGCTTTTTAGGGCATGCAGGTTTCCTCACGATGTTTTCCTTCACGATTCAGCAAGTGGTAACTAAGAACAAAAACTATTCACATACATTCCGAAAAACTCATTGGTGCATGCTCGACTGGGGATCGAACCTGGATCTCAAGATTGAAGGACCAGCGTTCTACCTCTGACCTACCTGCTTTTTTTACTATAAGAGTCATTACAAAGTTGCGTTTTTAACTTTACGCTGAAATTTTACCGCCAAAGTTAATTTTTTGGGAATATTTACTAGGTAAACCTTTTTCTCCCCTTCCTGTTTTTAATTTAAAATAAATAAATTTTATTACCTCTACAATTTTTTACCAAGTGAGAGCAGCAAAACGAAGCGAAATTCAAAACAAAATATCATTTTTAATTCTAAAGATTCAATTACTTTTCAAAATAAACAATTGTATTCCTGCATTTTTAATTTAATTTCTCCATTGGCAAACACCATTATTCTTCATTAGCACAGTCATTAATCACTCGAAGGTTTTCCAGCAAAAAGTAATATTTTCTAAACAGTGACAAGTAGTTGTTCCGGTTTCGTTGCAATAATGTAACATAATGCATCCTAGGACGTGGAAATATGTGCTAGACAGGGAAAGGGGTGGGGAAGTTACGGAGGGGGGTGTAACCGATGACTTATGAGTGGCCAGTCCTGCACTGTCTCGGAGCATAGACTATAGAAACAGCAGAGTGAGCTGTGCATAGAGCACATACCTATAGATATCATAATACTTTTGACCCAATAGAGCAGCTTATAACAATGACCATATTTTATGCAATGCTTATTTAGCGCTAGCCATGCTGACGTTTAAGCCATAAATGAAACTTGCTATATTATTTTTTATTTATGAATAACCATGTAATAGTAGTTTATGCTACAAGGGCGCAAAGGAATAAATTACGAGGACGATTTAAAACACGAGCGTAGCGAGTGTTTTAAACGTAACCGAGTAATTTATTGCTTTTACGCCCGTGTATTATACTACATTTTTCAAGGCATAGTGTGAGGAAATGAAAACAAATATAATCTTGTGAACTTTAAATTATAATTGGCTCAAAAGGACTGTATCCATATCTGTATCCATAGCCGTTAAACGGTGTAAAAAAAAATAACGTCTATTGTACACAGGAAAGGCTGCAGGTTAGCCAAACATTGTAAATAAATTAAAAAAAAAAAAAAAAAAAAAGCCCTAGGGCAAAATAATCGACTTTCTGTTCGGTTTTGATGCATAAAAAGTGGGCCTTTACGAGCACATACATTGAAAAGATAATTATTTATATATGATATGTATTTACCCTACGTACTAAACTTCATAGTGCTATAGAACAAGTAGAAGTTACTTAAATTTATTGATAAATAATTTAGCACATAGGGAGTGCTTTATGTAGTGGGTGGGTGATACGATTAAGGTGCGGAAGCCGGAAACTGGCGATAATACTCGTCCATTCGAACAACTTTTACTATGGAGCTAACCCTCGAATCACGAAAAAAAATCAGCTGTTCCATAGAAAAGTTACATAGCTACCAGACCAAAATGTATGAAACAACTGATATTTTTTTCCGTTTTTTTTTTCAGTCGAATACTATTGCCAGTTGTCGGCTTCCGCAACTGCTACAAAAAAAAAAATGCAGTTTGTCCTTTATGGTGAATTGGTGACTGTCACTCTAGTCACGCGAGCTGCTGTGAAACAAGGCTCTTTTGACAGCTGGCGCAGCTGTAAAACAAGGGTTGCGTTTTGTTAGGGTAGCGGTGTTAGTTTCGATTTTGGCCACGACCAATCCAGGCTGTCATCGTGCCGCTATATAAAGGAAAAGGTTCACAACAGGAATGCAAAAGCTAAAGGCATAAGTCTTCTTAGTATCGTTGGCAATTTGTATGCAAAGTAGTTAGGAGGGTGATGGATGAAACAGAAAAAAAAAATTGGGATGTATAAGCGGGATTTAGAAGGGGTATGAGTTGCGTGGATCAGATTTTTTCTTTACGAAGCATATCTGAAAATTGTCTGGGAAAACACCAGAAAGTGTTTTGTGCGTTTGTGGATTTAGAAAAGGCATTATAGAAGGGTGAAGGATAACTTGTGGTCAACTCCGTGTATGGAGTGAGTAGCTACCTGGTGCGAGCCCTGAAATTTCTCTACGAGAATTCCAGTGCTTGCATCAGGACAAACGGAGCATACACTGATTGGTTTTTAACATCTCCAGAGGAGTTAGACAAGGATATGTAGCGTCAGCGTGGCTATTCAATCTATGGACAGTTGTTTAAATTATTTAAGAGAGCGTGAGTGTGGACTGAAATTAGAGGATTTACTTATCAAATGCCTCTTGTACACAGATGACCAAGTTTTCTTTGCTTCATCGACGGATGAGCTGCAAGAGATGGTAACAGTTATCGATAGAATAGAATATAGTTTAGAATAGAATCTAGTTTATTTGCGTAATTAGGTACATAATGTTCTTATATTGAGAGGTAAAGTATTACAACGTACTTAAATAATCTTGAATTAAAACACTTGTACTTGTAGTTTCACTTTATTTGTGTTAACTCCCAACCGGTTTCGGATTTTATTCCATTTTCAAGGGAAGATCTTAATTAAAATATTTTACATGACTCCAGGCACTAGCTCTGAGCAACCTGCTTTGAGCAAGCTGGAGTCATGTAAAATATTTTAATTAAGATCTTCCCTTGAAAATGGAATAAAATCCGAAACCGGTTGGGAGTTAACACAAATAAAGTGAAACTACAAGTACAAGTGTTTTAATTCAAGATGTGTTTCAAGTTTCACCAAGTGCCGACAATCGCAAGTATAAATTTTACTTAAATAATAACTTCATATTTATTCTTAAATATGCGACGACATTTTAAGTGTTCTTAAAATATAGTTTTAAAGAGTAGGTTACATTTACATCATACTGGAGGCCTAACAAGCGAAGAGGCCAAAAGAGGTGTGTCTGGATAGTAGCAGATAGAAAGCTGTAGTCTCTGTCTACCTCCCTGGGAGACAGGCCTGAGTATATGTATGTATGCAATCCACGTGCCAAAAAAGCTTTGTCGCACTGTACAGTCTAATGCTCACCAAGAAAGTTTAAGTGGAAAGATGAGGCAAATTAAATGACAGAGTTTGTGGCAATTTTGATTCTGTTGCAAAAATCAGAAAACCCACAGTCATTTACAAATATACCTATTTTCTACTAACGTTTATAAAGTTATTTCGAACAAATAACGTCAATTGATTCATCTATTTACTGTGAATAAAATCTTGTGTAAACCTCTATTTCACTGATTATAGACATAAATAGATTTTCTCTTGAGTATCGATTTCCGGATTTAGTTGGTTGTTTCTTTATAAAATTTGTTTGGATAATATCTAGCTAGTTTGAGCAAATCGTGTTTTTATTTTAATCAGAACCCGAGTTATTTAATAAAGACGCAGGTTTTCTACAGCGTGTGATATTTCGGTTGTCGTAACAGCCACGGCTCAAAGACAATAATGAAACGTTAATACAGTTCAGTTCTACTTGATGCAAAATGAGGTGCTTAATCTCGGGTCAACCAAACCCTTAAAGTAAATGTTGATACTGTTGATTGTTGGCACTTGGTGGAACTTGGAATACATTATGAACAGAAAATCACTCGTACTATCCCACAAATTTGTGGAAGGGCACAAGAGATTTCTGTTCATAACCCAAAAGTAAATGGTGTCGGGGTTGCGCATTTTAGGAGAGTCGTCGAACATCACACCTGCAATGTTATTTGATGAGTATTGTTTTCAGTGTAAGTGCACAAAAGGCTATGGAGCGTGACATATTTTGGCATCTCTGCCTGGATTCAACGAATATCTTAAGTGGAAGACATCAATGAATGAGTCACAAGATTATGGTAGAAATGGGAAGTCATCTGGCCAAACGGGAAGACGGCATTTGGACTGGGGCAGTAACATGATGGTAACTAAGTCCAGGGACACGTTCGGTGCGTCAATATCGTCAGGGTTCCTTGGAGGCAATGGATGAGGCTGGCAAGAGACTGAAGAGAATGGTATGGCAAAAAAGATACCTATACCGTACAGCGTGCTGATTGACGATTCACGTTATCATCAACTCTAAATAAAAATGGATAAGCTTCATAAAACCTTAAATATACCAACCCGTACTAAAGATTAATGATTAATAATTCTGAACGGATTTTGTTAAGTCCTAGATTATATAGAAGCAATCCTATAGTTACGAGCTTCAACTTACTGTTGCATGAATATTTGATGTACACAGTACATACATAAACAGAAAAGTAGTATTTTTTTTAATAGTAGTTTATGCTACACGGGCGAAAAGGAATAAATTACGAGGACGATTTACGACGAAACGTAACCGAGTAATTTATTGCTCTTACGCCCGTGTATCATGCTACGTTTTTCAATGCATAGTGTGAGGAAATAAAACAAATATAATCTTGTGAACTTTAAATTATGATTGGCTCAAAAGGACTGTATCCAGAGCCGTTAAACAGTGGAAAAAAAGTATAACATTTATGGTATACAGGAAAGGTTGCAGGTTAGCCAACCATTATAAATAAATTAAAAAAATAATAATAATAAAGCCCTAGGGCAAAATAATCGACTTTCTGTTCGGTTTTGATGCATTAAAAGTGGGCCTTTACGAGCACTTGCATTGAAAATAAATAAATGTGTTTACTTATCTATTTTTGTATAATCAACAATAACCTGTGTTCACAGAGACACGTGATATTGACATATCCCCCTTTCTTCCTAGTTATTTAGTTTCCAGCTTACAAAATAAAGCGTAGTGTACACTGTGGCACCGTTACTCGGCGCTCCATGCTGGGGCCTGGAGCTAAGCGTTACTTATTGCTCTACCCGCGCTAAAAGAATAGCAAACGGATGCGCCCCAACAGCGCGGATTTAAAGCAGTCACTGACGGATAGCTACATTATCGTTAACAACATTCGATTTAATTCTGCTAGTGAGCGTGAAACTCAAGATGCAACGATAAACTGTGAAAAATGTACACTCTGCTTTAGTTGTGGGGGATTGAAAGATAGGATCTGGCCTTTCAGCGCAGTTGTGTATCTTATTTGTAAGCAACGAGTATGTAAATTAGTTTGTTTCTGCATTTAGAACAGTTTTGCGGGACCTGAGAAATGGTAATCACAGATAATTCTATAGATGATTGAGGTGGAAATACAAAATTCAAGTCAGTAAAGAGCAAGTACTACATTTGAAATTGAGAGGGGGAGTTAAAAAATTAACCAACAAATACACGCCCAAAACAGATTCGGTGAAAGACCTCATTGCTAGAATATTATTATTTAAATTTCTTTTAATTAGTGAATTTGATATACCTATTCAATTTCTAAAATTGTAATTCTTTCTAAACCATATAAATAACATATCATATTTCTATTAATTTCGAACCTGCAAATTTTATTACAAACTGTTTCGACTACATTCGAAGCAAAAGAAGCAATTAAAAATAAAATGTTTAAAAAACAAAGGAAAATCTATTTTCTGTTTAAATATAGCTGCTTTTCCAGAACGAATTGAATAAACAACGTTTAAGGCACAGACTTTTTTTAACAACAGCTCCGGAAATTCTTTGTAGATGTTAAGAGTAATTAACTTTTTACTTTTTGCCTGCTGCTGTAGAGTACTGCTCTGTCGGATACAAAATACAACATTGTGGACGAAGTAGCGGATCAAGTGCGCATCGAGAGTTACAGTGCTTGTGGTCCGTACCTACTAAAATTGCGATATTCGTAATAAAAGGTATTTCAACAAATAAACAATTGAATGAAACTTGAGAATAAAACATGGTTACTGTAAAACGTCTCACCTCAATTTTTGTTTGGGATAGCCGACCAGTTTCAGCAGATTCAGACTGCCTTCTTCTGCCTTGACCTTGTGCCTCGTACTGCGGGCTAGCGTTCGCACTGCGCGGGATGTCATCGGTGCAGTTGGCGTGGGTGGTCGGACAGGTTGGTGTGTGGCAGGCAGGATTAGAACATGGGTCTCACGATAGAGTATCCATCGTTCTACCAACTGAGCTATGGCTGCCCTTTTTTAAAATCTAAAAGCTGTATTTAAGAAAGAAAAAAAGAAAGGAAGAAAGGAAAAAATATTTATTTCGAGTAATCAGTCGGTCGAGTTTATTTACTATTTACAATACAAGTAAACCCGCGGTGGGGTATACTACACTAATATTATTTTTAAAACAATTACCCGAAAATGGAAATAGACTCAGCTATATGCGATCTGAAACAATTTTCAGATAACGCTGATTTTCAGCTATTCCCATTTCACTAATGTTTTTTATATTTGATATAATATCTATTGTACAAAGTGGATTTTCGTTTTAATTTGGCAGATAATAGAAGTTTGTTTTATAATAAAAAAGGCATGCGATTTTAGTTTTGTAGCACGACATACTTTGTGAAATATTTCATTTAAGAAATAAACATAGTAAATGACATAAAATGTATACAACCTTATGACTAATGAGTTTCTATATGATGGTGCAAATATTGTGATGGTGCGAATGTTGTCGCTTTTGCGAATATACTTGTAATAAATATATATAATATTGCTACACAGAGCATTTAATTTATTTTTATGGTCGAAATATATTTCGAAATTAAGTTTTTGTATGGCGTTTGATTATACAAGAAATAAAAATAAAAAAATGCTCTATGTAGCAACATATATATATTTATTACATTTCATTTCAGAAAAACAGCCAACGATTTTTCAAGAACCAGCCCCAAACAACGAGACTAAAACAAATTATTCTGAGGCAACAATCATAAACGAGCAGACATTTGAAATAATAATGGTACAAAATTATGAGGAACTTCAAATAAATGGTCATTAAACCTAAACGAGTAACAATATCCTATCGAGGTGATGGCTGTAGCAGTTAACTCTCTTTGTAATGTCTGAGCACAATCTCTTGCCGCGAAAATTGTTACGTTCCACCGTAACATTAATGACTCATTGTTACATTTAACAGTGGCATTAATGAGTTATTGCCAATGAAAATGAAACAAGCATTTTGACAGCCCAATTTAGAAACCTTGAGTAAAATATTACTTTTGAGATTATTTTATTGAATGTGCTAGTGATGTGCTACGAAAACATTTCTACTGATAATTTTGAACAATGAATACCGATTATATTATTATTATTCGTATGAGCTGACACACTAAATAATTATTATATGCGACTTTAACACTCACGTGTGATTGTTGTTGACTATATGCCAACCGTTTCAACGATACAATTTCGGTATTATCAAGGCAAGTGTCGTTCTTAGGACGACACGGTTGGCATATAGTCAACAAAAACACGCGTGAGTTATATACCGATTCAGAAATCAAGCAAATATTACTAATACAGATTTAAATACCTATGGTTCTAAGTATAATAATATGTAGAGATAGAGAAACACTGGAAGATGAATGAAAGAATAAGTTGGATGGAAAAGAAGAGCAATGAAGAGGTCCTGCAGATTATAAACCAGTTAACAGAAGGGGAAAGATGTTGCGACATCTGATACGACACGACAATTTTATCAAAATCATCATTGAAAAGAGGAGGGGAAAAGAAAGAGAGGAAGGCCTAGGACAACATTCAGGGATTAGTTGAAAGAGAAAGTAAATATCGTGTCGTATCAAGAAGTTAAAGAAAAGGCGGAGTGCAGAAGAGAATGTAGAGGACACCATCGATAAGAGCACCAGCTTTTAAATTACATGAAAATGAATGGTTCTTAGTATGAGAAGGTTTCATAGCCATCCACATAAGTGGTATAAATAGAGCTTTAAATAATATCACAAATTCAACAGATCATACATGCCAAAGAAAAAGCAAGATAATAGAAAAAAACTTCACTGTAGTTTTCCAAAATTAGTGAGAGAATAAAAAAAAATCGTTTCACAATTTATGCAAGTATGTTTTTTTGGGAAATTTGTTTTGTATAATAAATAAAATGTAGTTTTATTCAAAGATCCCTGTCCATTTACACAAAGAACATTATAAAATATAGATAAAAGGAAGTATCCTAGGAACATGAATTTTGGACTATAGGTTTTTTGACGTGACGTGAACATCCGTTAAAAAGGGATTTCAGGGAATTCCCCCGGGATCGAGAGAAACAGGATACACGCAAGTAACGCAGAGGTACGTCCGTTTGTATTTATACTGGGTGTTAAGATGGAGTTGTGGAAGCCGGAAACTGGCGATAGTATTTGTCCATACGAACAACTTTCACTATGGAGCCAAGCCATGAATCACGAAAAAAAATCTGCTGTTCCATAGAAAAGTTAGATAGTTACCCGACCAAAATGTATGAAACAACAGATTGTTTTCTCGATTTCTGTTTTTTTTTCCCGGAAAGTTGTTCGTATGGATGAGTACTATCTCCAGTTTTCGGCTTCCGCACCTTCATCCTAACATCCGGTATAAGGTGGCATTTATTTTTACAACCTAACTCATACTGAAGACTTGGTAAGTAGTTGGTATTAAGGTCCGATTACCTTTTTTGGGAAATTCAAAAATATTTTTTTCCTTTTCCCAACAAACGCAAGCGCTGCCCCGAATCAAAACTATGGAAAGCCCATAAAAATTCTCATTTTTTTTATGGACCGTGGTACTGATCACTTACCAAGCCTTCAGTATGAATTTGGTTGCATAAATAAATGTCACCTTGTATATGTATATGTCATTGTCTATTTTGAAACCATTGCATTCTCTGGGGCATGGCTCTCCGCATAACGGCGTAGCTGGTCTACTACACAGCGGAAAAAATAAATATTCGTAGCACTTATCTGCTACGTCGTAGCAAAGAAGAGGCAGTGAATCCCTTAAACCTAACTGGTCAATGTTCTCTTAGAATATTTTATTTGAACCGTATCCTAGATTTTGTAATGGGGCAACGTAAATAGTTCTTTATTGTGTGGTAATAAAGTTCATTGTAGCTTGTTTGTTTAGTCCATTTTAGGTGTAAGTAAGATAGCTTTGATTAATCGAGCTTATCTTAATTGTTGTCTAATACATTATGGAGATTTAGTTTAGTGGGAACATGCAAGTAATTGGAATATAGGCATTAACTATGGACTGTTTTGATTACAGTGTTAGATTACATTTTACTTGTACCTGGATAAGGTGTAGGATTAGGTTTATTATTTCTCGTATTAGTTTAACAAATATATAGGTATATACTTTGCTTTCATGAGCTTTATATTCAAGTTGGATATATACAAGGTGTAACAGAAAGGTGTAACCATATTTGATGAGCTTATTCAGTCAATGGTATAGACCAACTTTTAGTATGGAGCCAACCCTGAAATCTCTAAAAAAATAATCTGCCCTTTCATACATTTCAGCCGAGCTTCATTGCATTTTTCTATGAAAAAGTAAACTTTTTTTTTTGAGATACAGGGTTTGTTCCATAGTAAAAGTTGTTCTATACCATTGACTGAATAAGCTCTTCAAATATGGTAACACCTTTCTGTTACACGTTGTCTATGGATAATTTTAAATATTTATGAATACAACAAAATTTAAAACTCGGAATATATTTTGGCACATCGTTAGTCGATTGACGACGACCAACATATTTGGAGTTTTCAATATCCGTTTTTCCCCGTTTTATAGTAACATTGTTTTTTAATTTACATTAAAACCGACTTGTAATAAGTACCTATTACATAAATACACATATTTCATTTCATTTCATTTCCTCTTAAGGTGGTTGCATCAGTTTTCTTTCCCAAAGGCACAACTTTGTTTTTCAACTTAGCTATTACGTTTTCATTATATTTCAATAAAATCATTAAATAAATGTGATATAGGGCTGAACGCGATAAAAGTTTAATGTCAGTTATGCTTTCCTAGCATACCTAGTTGTTTTATTTTATGCATTACGTTGTACATGATCCTGTACAGTACTCCCAAGGTAATAATGCGCATAGAAATGTATGGCCGAGCAACCGGACGTACCACGTGACCTTATTGATTGTAGTATAGAAAGTGTAAGAAAAAACGAACTTTGCCGTACAGTTGCGAAGATTTGTATGCGCATTATTACCTTGGGAGTACTGTAAAACATTTTTAAAGCGTGTTTATAGTTGTTGTGTAGGACTATTTAAAACGTAATGCATAAAATAAAATAACTTTGCTAGAAAAGCATAACTGACATTAAACAATTCAATTCAATTTTATTCGGTAACAATATAAATTGTGTCCGAAATAACATATTTATAGTAATTAGACATGAATACATGATTTACAACTATTGTCGCGTTTAGCTATCAAATCAATTTAATACTATAAACAATCATAAGTTTGCCGTTTGGGAACGCGTTCCGTCGCATCAATCTTAATTCCAAAATATTTAACAAATAATATAAGTATTAAATTAAATTTATTTATATATATCAGGTAAATGAGTGGTAAATAAGTATATTTATTGATGACGAAATATGTCTGCAAAACAAAAAAAAATCATTCGGTAAAAAATGCAATTTAATTGTTTATTTTACGAAATTATGAAAATTACCATAAAACTGTAGTATTAAGCTTCCAATACCCAATACCGCCATCCATCGGTCCCAGGCATGGTGAGTGTCCTGGTTTTTTGCCTGTGAGCTGTCCTCTTACTCTCCCCCGAATTACTTCGAGGAGGTCTACAAGTAGATGGTGGTACCTCCACAGTCGAGCCCGGCATCAGCTTTACCACCTGTAAGATGTCAATAATCTACTTTTTTATTACTTTTTCATAATACTTATATTTACAAAATATAGCATTTTTGATTGTTATCCCTCACAAAAGTGGTGGTTTTGAAGATGCAGATCATGTAGACCTCCTTACATAATCTCGGACCATCTGTAGATCAGTAGTGAAAAAACAAAAGAAAACCCTGATAGATTTGCTCGTGTATTCGTCCGAATGTCTGTCTGCAACAGCCGCTTTTTTCTTTAACAAATGAAGATATAATCCTGAAATTCAGAATCTTCATAGCTTAATTCTCTGTGGAGTGGACACAAACTTAGCCTTGGATCAAAAATATTTTCTTTCTTTTTAAAAGGGAGCAAAGAGTGATGTTTTTTTCAAATTCTACAGCAATTTTTTTCTCCCTTGTATTTTTGCTATCACGAAGAACAAACCTCAAAGGACGATACTATCATAATTTCATATGTAGGTCTTTACATATGAAATTGCCGCTTTCTATAGAGAATTTGAAGGAAACTTAATTTTCAGTACTAACATTTTTGCATTTTTTCCAGGAATGACAAATCCAAATTATGTAATTTATTTTGTGTAAAAATGAGATAACATTAAGCTGACAGAAACAAAAATTTAATTTCTGAAAATTATCAACTGTAAAAAATTATTACGAATCTTATCATGGAAATGGATGGCATTTAGGACGAACAGTTATTGAAATTTAAATTTTGGTTATTAAACTGACAATAAAACCTATTTAATACGAGATCTTGAAATCAATTTACAAACAAAAAACAAATAATGGAAATAGCTATTGAATTACAAGAACTATGAACTCATGAATCTGTAACAACATTTCAACAATTTCATATATGTAAAGACCTATCATTTTTAGCTCAATAAATTTTTTTTACAATTTTGCAGACTCACCAAAGCAGGTGATTCCGCCTCTTTCGCATGGCCTATTAAGCTACGTATCCTTTAACTAGCACTGAAATGGCCTCGCAACGAAAAAGTTTAAGTTAAGCTCGCTCCAGTCTCACAAAGTGCCATTACACTTCCTGTACAAGAGCGTAAGCACGTCGTGCTTAATGAAATCTTTCCTACACGGGCTAAGCAGCGTTAGTTGCGCTGAGACTAATTGAAACTGAATTTTGAAGTTTGCTGCTCTGAGTCTATGGTAGTAGATAGAACCTGTCACACATCTTTGATTGTTTCAAACAAGACTTGTTTAAAACTTTACTTCGTTAACAAAAGTAACAATTTCTCTGATAAATTCGAAACTATCACGTATGTCCATACTGGCATACTACTATGTAGATTCTTACAATATTTTCTCAAACCACTCATAATCTAGTTGTGACTGAATTGACAAAACTTTTAATATACAACGTGAAATTTAATGGCTTTGGAAACGAAAACTGGTGATAGTACTCGTCCATACGAACATCTTTTACTATGGAACTAAATCTCAAATCACAAAAAAAAACAGCTGTTTCATAGAAAAGTTACATAGCTACCCGAAAAAAATGAAATGAAATGAAATATGAAATTAAATATATTTATTTATGTAATATAGGTAAAACAGATACACTCATTACTGGTCGGTTTTAATGTAATATAAGTAATTAAATAATCTATGTGTAATTGTGTATAGGTAACAGTTTTATGTAATAAATAATAATATGGGGAAAGACACAGGGAAATAATAAAGGTTGGGTTGACTTAAATTTAATAAAAAAATACACTTGAATAAAATAAAAATATAGGAATAAGGAATAAATAATATAATAAATATATGCAGTACATATAATAAATATATGCCTAACTCCGCCCATTCGATTAGTCTTGCTAAGAAGAAGAGCAAGAAACTTAGCAAGTTTTTTATTTTATTATATTAGTTACAACAACTAAATGTCATAAAGATATATAAATTATACTAGAGATAAATAATGTATGAAACAGTTGACTTTTTTTCACGATACCAGGTTTGGCTCCATAGTAAAAGTTGTTCGTATCAACGAGTACTATCACCAGTTTTCGTTTCCAAATCCACTTTAATTTCACGGCGTATCATAACCATGATTTTTACGTCACGTACAACTGAAATTGGTAATTTTATCAATAGATGAGGATTTTTTGTAAAGGGAAGTTGCAACCATGTGGAATCTCTTTATTGATTTTTGATGTTCGTATTCGTGATTTGTATCGAATAACTTAAAAACGGATCCGAAATTCATCAGAAACATTTTATAAAACAAGATGTTAAATTTACACGCTCTCTATAAACATTATTTATAATACCAAAATGTTTCTTTCCTGCTAAGGTTTGCTCAAAGAAATCTTTTTTTGAAGATAAACTCACCTGTGTACACACCTTTTACTTACTTGCGTCTTATTGATCTTCTGTGTGAACAATAAAGAATACAGAATTATAAGCAGTTTATAGAAATATAAAAACTAAACACGGTGTGTCCCGTACTCCTAACAATGTTTATAAAAGAAGATACGACTAGAAAAAACAACAAGAATTCACCAATGTTTCTTTTTTTGCTGTAAAATGTATAACTAAATACCATTTATTATTCATTTAATAAAAGTAAATTAACATATCTAAATATTCGTTTATGAAGTTACTAAATTTTATCATGCAAAAGGCCCCGAAGCTAGTTTGGATTGTTCCAGTAACAGGCTTTGGTCAACGAACTGTATTTACTTCGTTGGCTTTAGTAATACAATTTTATTGCCAATCATATCTGTGCTATTTCCCTTTTAGTACGTTGTGTTGCCAGATAAAATTACTGAAATGTGCCCACTGCTTTATTTCAAAATTAGTTGAGGACATATTCGTATTTAAATTGATTCTGCTTGATCATTTAAACGATAAATTCTAACGAATTGGGCACAAAGCTTTTTAGTTTTAAATTAATGGCAGGTTAAAAGCAAAGAATAATTCCGTAGAGTGGATTGAACAAAATAAATAATTAATCAGTTTTAAATTGAATGATTTGCTTTGTAATTGAGACTCTGCTGCGCGTACAGTCAACAAAAAAGATAGGTAACGAAAAACTTTGATTCTAAGACCCTAAGTCTAACAACAGGAAATTCTATATTTTAGCAGCTATCTTAAAGAAGCATAAATCTTTAGGGTTTGACCCACATATTCTAACTAGAAGGAGAAAATATATAGAAGTAAAAGCCAAAAGTATTAAAACATGTTTTGCTAGTCGACAATATGATCACCTGTCTGGTTATCTATATAACAAAATAAATGGAATTTTAGAGATATATCCGTTACTACACTTTGACTGCAAGAAATTATTGTCGAAATGGCTGCAAAATCAGAACAACGACGTAACAAAGTCATTATTGCAACATTACACCTAATCTCAGACAAACATACACCCACATAAACACACCCTCTCTCATACACACCCACGCACATCACCCTCATACATACTCTATCACACTACAAATAGTTAATCTCGATACCTATTTGCATGTTCTAAAAACTTAAAATTAAATAAGGTGTAAGAAAATTATATAAATTGTAGTTATTGTATATTTCATGTCAATTTAAGTTATGGAAGGGCGGAGCTTCGTGTTACAGGTATTTTTATACTTAAAAGGAAGTCCCAACAACAATATTGTAACTTGAAATAATGTTGGCGTAAATAAACATTTTTGTTTTTTTTGTGCATGTGTGTTTATCAACCAAGTATTCCTCATCTCATCTTTCACTCACCTGTAGGTCTTAGGATCAAAGTGTTGGTGCTGGGTCTGGTTACCTATCTCTTTTGTTGACCTTACATCACGCAAAACATAGTAAGTTCTAAAATGTTCTGAAAATCCTTTGAGTACCAGCTCCTCTTCAATAAAACAAAGTACTTAAACCTTGTAGGCGTACATACCAGTGCAAGGCAAGCACATACTCCAATAGCTAATTGTCAACCCGTACCCTTTTTCAGTTAATTTCAGCGCCCTCGACGTTTCAAGTCTACTCGAATAGCTAAAAGGAGTAATGCTATTAAGCCATACAAAAGCTCTTCTGTTAAAACCGGACGTAATCGGGTAACAAACATGAAGAGGCAGTCGAAATGGCGGCCCTGGTGAGGGGCTCTCGTGTCGACGTGTGAGAGCTCTCGACGCCAGCGGGCTGGTAAAACACTCAACGACTTACCGAACGCGATTTTAGCTATTTCATTGCAGAAGCCCTAGCCACGCTCTAGCGTTACAATTCGAAAGAGTTAGGCGTAGCGGGCGGCTGAGTAGTGCGCTGTATAAAAACGATGCTAACGCCACAGAAAACTAATTAAATGGAAAGTATTTTGTTAATAATTCATAAATGTGTAAAAAAAAACTGTGCAGAGTTTCCCGAATGAATAAACAATATCAACGCAATTATACTTTTATTGCTTGCAAGAGCTTATTTTAGTTTTTTTTTTGTATCGAGGGAAGTAACGGGATTATGTTTTTGGGTCATTTAAGAGTTACTGTTATAAGTTAAAAAAAAATTAAAGAAGTGAACTTAAAGCTTTTGTTGTTTTTGATAAGACATGCCCATAAGAAGTATAGTAAGTACGGTCTATATTATTTTTATAAAAGCGATTGACCGAGTTACGCAATTTGAAATGGTAATTTGAGTTATGCATTTGACAATATACGGACCATATATATTGATGCTACCAGGTTCTCATGTTCTCGAGGAGAGAGATGGTATGTTCACCCAATACACCCATATACCCGGGCTCACGTGGATCTCGATTCTCCCGATCCCGTGGGAATTTCTTAAAATCTCTTCTTAAGGGGAACGATTCGTATCTTCTACGAAACGCACAACTCAAGATGGTTATTCCTATTTTTGAATTAAATATATCAATTAAATGTGATTTATGGCATTTCGCGAACATATTTTAATTTCAGTTAGGCTTTTCCATCAAAATTTTGTTATTTTATGCATTACGTTGTGAATTTATGGAGACACAAATTTAAAACACGCTTTTAACTTTGTGTGCCCATACATTTACAACGTCATGCATAAAATAACAAAAATTTGCCAATGAAATGGGTAACGAGAAAAAAAATTCACTTCCCTATATAAATTCTTAATACCTATTCGTCATTTTCTATGGGGAAGTGATTTTTTTTCGTCTTGTTTTAAAAGTTTTTTTATGGAAATGGTTCAGTATAATCAGTATAATTTTCTGAGCACGTCATAATTACAAGGTGTATAGTAGAAAATAAAAATAGTTTTTTTTTTTTGTTATGAAGGTGGGTGGGTATGTTTCTATTGAGAAGTCGTTTAGTATTATATATAATTATATTTTATTATTATCATTATATGATTTCTTTTAAAGATAAATTTACATCTTGTATATCATCTGTATTTTTATGAATTCTGAACTTCGAATTGTCGTCATTTTAAAATCAAAGAAATCATTATTACTAGCTTAATTATTTAAAGCGTAAATTTCGATATCATTTGCACGATGCAAGCGGTGTTCTTTAACTACAAAGGCTGTGTTGGATATTCCTGCAAGCGGAGCACATACCATCTCTTGCCCGAGACTATGGGAACGTGACAGCATCAATTTTACTTGAGTAAAATACGTGACTTGCATTCTCTTGAATCAGATGGCATATGCACTCGTTTTAAGACACTATAAGATCACTGCCTCATTTATTATAATAAATATTTTTACTTTTTATGAGCTTTTATTATTTTTTCAATGCAAGTGCTCGTAAGGACCCACTTTTTATGCATCAAAACCGAACAGAAAGTCGATTATTTTACCCTAGGGCTTTATTATTATTATTTTTTATTTATTTACAATAGTTGGCTTATCTGCAGCTTTTCCTGTGTACCTGTGTGTAATTGTTATACTTTTTTTTCCACTGTTTAACGGCTCTGGATACAGTCCTTTTGAGCCAATCATAATTTAAAGTTCACAAGATTATATTTGTTTTATTTCCTGACACTATGCATTGAAAAACGTAGTATGATACACGGGCGTAAGAGCAATAAATTACTCGGTTACGAAAACATCGTAATTTATTCCTTTTCGCCTTTGTAGCATAAACTACTATTATGCAGTATTTTATCCATTCAAATAAATAAAATTGAAGTGTCCGTTGGTGATTTCGAAATAAAAGCTTTTTCTTAAGCTCATATGATTATTTGAACGTTAGGTGCTGAGACCCAAAAACACGTTTTTTTAATTTCTGTCTGTCCGGGCTAATCTCCAAAACGGCTGAATATATTTTAACCCACTGGTTTCGATTTTAAAACATATAATGTACGGACGTCAGCATGACAAGCTCTCTATTGGCAGTTATTATTGCAGCGCCATTGCTATTAAAATCGTTTACAAATAGGGAGCTTGATCTGCAGGCGTCTGTACACTAATTAAGAAAAAAAAAAAAAATGAAAAAAAAATTTTAAATGTGTATTTTCAGCCCACAAAACATACGTTTATCGAAAACACATTTCAACACACACAGTACATACAAATAAATATACAATTTCTGAGTAAAGATACGGGTGTAGGTATTAAAATTGAATTGGTAGAGGTATAGAAAATAAGTTATTTAGTTTCCGGTACCGCACACGGTTAAATTGCTGATAAGCACGTTCGATGGAGCAAACTACGAAGTACTCGTACGTCGTACACTTACTGAAAGAAAGAGCATACAAAATTAATAAGACAAACCACGGTACAACCGTACCTGAAGTGAAACTTTATCCAAGTCAGTTCACAAAACAAAAACTTCATCCTTCATTCCTTATCCCTGACCCGGTTTGAAACGAAACCAATATATGTTCCTGCGGGTAGCCCGGTCAAATTGCCAATCTGAGTTCTAATAATTCAAGTCCGCAAACAAACCCGGCACAAAGTTACCCTTCGGCAAATTATTCATCCAATGACCTGTGATCGCAGTGACCCTTCCTTTCCGTCGATTAGTCTAAAACTAATTGATTTCACGGTTAAGCCTTGGCTGGGCACTTTGGCTTGACAGTTTGACAGGGCTTGCTAATCGCTTGTAAGTGCAGCGTTCGTCGACCGCTCGCTTGCGGTTGTGGAGTCTCGTCTGTAGTGCCTTACTCCACTTTATATGTTCATTGAATTCAGACCGAGGGATGACGGTTCCTTGGCTTCTGAGGACGGTGTGTTTTAGGTTAAGCTCCTTTGTCGACTTTGCAATGTTTTAGCTTTGCTACGGTCAGCTCCCATGTGTTTCAACAAGTATGTATACATAAATATATCGATTGAGTTTTAGGAACATTTAAAAGTAATGTTGCACTCTTAGCTTAGTTTGTTGGCCTTTTATAATTGAATAGTTCACGTGGAAAAGTTTGTAAGCAAAAATAAGGCATTTTTAGGAAAACGACATTTTTAATGTTATTTCATTTATTTATTATTAAATATAATAACTAAATACTTTGATAATTAAAGAAAGTAATGTTTATTTAATGTAAAAATCTAAAAAAGGAAATTAATTAATTTAATTAGTTTCATTGCTTAATTAATTACAATACAAATTAAAAATTTAAAACTTAAAAAATAACTGAAACTAAAACTGCTATAAGATTAAAGTGCCTAAAAAATAAACCTAATTAAGAAAATTGTACAATAATAATAATAATAACAAACTTACCTGAAATTTTATTCGTAAACTGAAAATTTGGTCTAAATCGCTGCCCTGCGGGAGGGTCCCCAAGATACTGGCGACATTACCTCGTTGTATTGCCAGGCTTAGCCTTTGGCTGAGGTACGCGCCAGCCCTAGGGTCCTTTGATAATTATGTTTATTTTATAATGAACTGCAAATAAGAAAGCAATAAGCAATTAAACACTAATTAAACATGTTATAGGTTTAAAATAACTTTTACATATTGTTATGCACTGATTAAGTTAAATTTTCAAGATAAAAATGTTTTTATGTTTCCCCAAGGTTGACTGGAAGAAATTTCTTTTAGGAATAAGTCCGCTCTTGCCTTCTATCTGTTCTTTGTGTGTATCTTGTCTTTTTATTTGTGTGCAATAAAATGTTTATTCATTCATTCATTCATTCATTCACTGAAAAATAAACAAAACTATTCTTAAATTTATGGAAAATCGTTGCATCTAACGTTGGTTGCAATAATAGTTAGCATATTGTTGGCTATCACACAATCTTTGTTAAAACGTTTTACCACTCACCAAAACAGGGGGCAGTTTCGCTGCTGTAGTGTATATTATTACTGCTTACTTATTCTGCTTATATATTGTTTTCCGGCATTCTTCGGTACCTTATTCATCACATCTCGCCACTCCTAAATGTTAATCTTCAATTTTTCCCTTATTTTCTTGCTTTGCAGCACCAGGACTCGCGAAAAGATCACTTCGCTTCACCACACTACAACGTTTTTCGCCTAACTGGCAAACTTTCGGTCGTGATATTAAACCCGATTCTGAAGCCTTTAATTTTAGTTTTAGTGCTGTCAAAACTAAATTTTCTTCGATACAAAATAGTCCTTAAGAGTAAGATTAGAAGCAAAATTTCTTAGGAAAATTTTAGGCTTTGTTTGACAGCACTAAAACTTAAATTAAAGCCTTCAGAATTGGCTTTGTTGACATTATAAAAAACCCGAGAAAAAATAGTGTTTATTAAACCAAACTGTCCATGGGCCCAAGTAGAACGTTTTTCCATCAAAAAGGTGACATGGCACAATATGTTGGTTACAACGTTTTCCAGGTGACCCATTCAATTATCTATTTTTCTATCATTACAATATTGCTGTATGTGATACGCCTACAAGTTGAAATTAGAACTATTATGGGCATTTTATCTAAATTAGATTAAATTATTAATTAAATTAATATTTTTGGGATGTTACTTCGTTTAATAGCACCATTAGAAAATCTTTGATCATTTAATTGGAGGGTCGTTTTTATAAAAACGGTGAATTAAGATAAAATTTAAATAGATTTACAGGAATTACGAGTGAGTTTGTCCAAAATAACGTTAAAAATTACAAAGCACTGGTTTCATTTAGCAAAAAAAAACCTATATTAACCATGGACGGCCCCCGTGCATTATTCTTGAATCGTTATTTTTTTATTGCAATGTTATGGTTAACTTTTACCTAGCTAAATTTTTTCGTCATAAATAAACAAAGCGTCTTGGTCAAATAGGCAAAAACAAGTGACGAGTTCATCAAGTCCCTTAGGTTCGCTCCGCTCGTCGTCCTATTTTTCTATTTGCGGTTAAAGACTTTCCACTTTGGTTTTTTAGAAAATGACAAACAGATTTCACAAACGGTGGGCATTTTTCAATTTGCTGAACAGCAAATTGCAAAACAGCGAGCGTTTAGACACTGACGACGCCGTTTGTAAACGGTGGAATTTATGTCAGGTGAACCGCCCGAATTCTTGTGGTAGTTTCAGTAGATAATAGAGACACATTTGTGAAGTTTCAGGTGGATCAAATAAGATAATGTCAGGTCACGTGTGTGAATACAATTTAGATTCAGTTGCGTGGTTGGACTTTACATGATGAATCTAAAACTGTACACACATGGTGTTACAACAGCAGTACAGCAGATGTAAACATACTTAATGTCTCAAACTTCCTGTATAAACAATGGGTTTTACCATTGTGTTCAACAGAACCCTAATTTGGATGTATGGTATGCATACTGAGCTGTAAATGATATCATATTAGCTTGTAAATCACAAATTTAGATCCAATAGAGACGTTAAGAAGACAGTTGACTCCTACTTTGAAGTAATATTTATTGCTCACAATTCCAAAAATGTTATATTGTAGTAAAAATTTGTACCCAAGACTGCAATAGCAAAACGCAATTTTTAGAAATGATTTTATATGTCTTTCCAAAATTTTATTATTTACTCTCTATACAATTGAGGTTTAGTAATGCATTCTTGTGCTAGTAGTACACAAGCAAATGTAAATGAGCTTAAATAGTAACAAAAATTTAAGCCCTAGTAAAATAATTTTACCAATTTTACAAATAATTGATGGCGCATTAATTTTTAACCTAAAACGTCGCATATTTTTCACAGTAACTTTAATCAGAAACAATTTTTGCACATGTACAACATGACATGACATAACACTTTAGGTTAAATTAATGCTCACAATCAAGTCAAATGTCAAATATTTCATTGCCAGTAAGATATAATAATATACACAATCACTTTGGCCTAACATTATTGTTAATTGTTGCACTATAAGCGCATGGAAAAAAAATAAAATCGAACGAGTGATTCTAAATCACTCGCTCTATTATGTAGCCAACGTTAGTTCCTCAAGCGCTACAGGAACCCCAACGCAGCTTTCACCTTACAGCTTTTTAGCTTGGCGCCCCTTTGGGGCTATAAGCGGCTCATAAGGTATCCATAGCAAGCTATGGAATAAACAGCAGTAAGACGCAGTCGGGTACGCTATAAAGCTCTTATACAACCCATTTGTGTACTTAAGTTAAAATGTATTCGTTTTAGAATAAAATATTGATTTTAAATAAAATAATTTTAATTATAAGGCTGTTATTGGATATTTCTATTAGAACGTTGGATATTAATACTAGTTCAATAGTTCACAATAACAAAACGCAAAATCTAATCTCCGTGGAGGAGGGTGTAACAAAATGGAACAAATGTCAGAATCGCGTGTGAGAGGCAGTAAAGCCGCATAGAGGGCTATTGGTTAACCACCATGGACTTCAAGGGTTATTCCCAAGCCTCCAAAAATTTATTCTCACTATCATTTTATTTCCGTCGTCACCTCCAAAAATTGTACAATTAGGCAGAACAGAAACAGAACTTTTATTTGTGTTTTTATTATGTACATGTGGAGATCGATTGTCTATGTTAAATGATAAGAAACTGTATTTCTTCTTTTAATAATAATTGTACTGTATGTATCTGTAGGGTATTTGAAGAGTTAAGTAATAGAACAACGTTTCACGTAATTTTTCAATTATTTGTCCATTTACGCATAACCCTTAAGTATTTAGTGTTAAGAGGATAGTTTCCGCAAAACCATAATTTATTCTTCCTGGTTTAAATAATCTAGCAATACTACATAAAAAAGAAAAATATGTATTTCTTTCGGGAATATAATACACACTCCTTTTGGAACAGAATTGTCAAACGTCATTGCAATATTGAGAAATAAAGTGCCAAAGATGGCGCTAAAAAAAGGTTTCATGTCGAGGTATAAGTCTATTAAAGTAAAAACCCGTTCATATTATTTATGGATTACATTCTGTATACATTTTTTTAAACTCTTAACAGGACAGATATTTCAAAGCACTTTTGCTTTTTTTTTTTTTATAATTTGTGAATGTGAAAAAATTAGTGAAAAAAGTTGTCATTTTACTTTTTCCCAGAATCCGTCTCTCTCGAACTGCGGGTCTTTGCGCATGGAGTAAGAGGGTAGTAGGCAAGCGGAACCTATCCTCTTAAGGAACACAATATTTACTATAACGTAAGTTGCATTCATTGTGTTTTTTGTAAGTACGATCAATTTAAAACCAATTTTGAAATAAATAAAATAACGCTCTTTAGCATATTTTCATGTTTCTGTCACGAAACTTGTATTTATTGTCTATACATATAAAGGTGACAATAATACTGACGTACTTGATAGCTTTTGGAGGCGTTGGGAAATGAGGTTATAAATAATTGTCATGAAATTTATTTTTGGAGGCCACGGGAATCATTGTATGAAGTTGAGGCCTAGGAATAACCCGACTTCAATATGTATGTAATAATATGTCGCTTTTTTGGAACGAATGATACAGAAAGTGTTGTGTGCAGTGTCAAAAGAAATTGTAGGCATGAAGTGTAGCATCGTGAAATATGTATCTTGAACTAATGCAGCAGAATGCTTATAACCTTGCAGAAGCAATCGAATAAAAAGTGAATGTGGGCGCTTTACAAGATTGTAAATTTTAAATTCCATTAAATGAATAATGAAACAAATTAATACATTTAAATGGTCAACTTTAACTGTTGATTTTCAGTATCGCTAAAAGAACATTTAAACAATATTTAAATAATAAATACCTATAACATAGATGATTTAATTATAATACATTCAAACCGACCTGTAATAAGTGTATCTGATATACCTATATTTCCATTTCCATAGGTATAGCAGGTTCGAATCTACTTAACACAAAAAATATATTCAAACAGAAAAGAGTTTCAAACGTAATTTTATGCAAAAGTGAAATTGACAAAACTTCTATCCCTATTAGTCGAATAGAAATAGGTATGCAAAAACTTTTAATTCACGAATTTGTTATTTAGATTTTAATAAACAAAGTAAACTATTTAACAGAGGACTTTAATGTTTTCTAACTGATCTTGATCGAGTAATTGTGGACGATGCAAATAACTCAAACGAAGAAAGACGAATCAATTTTGCAAACATTATGTTATATATTATTATGGTATTGTTTATAATACAGGTATTTATATTTGACGATGCCAATTTTTAAAAGGTTTAATTAATTAAAAATAGTACATTACTGCCGCGGTCTGTAATGACTGCGTTGGTGGCAGCGCTGATGATGGCCGAAAGCGCAGCGTAGCGCAGCTGCAGGCCTACACAGCGTGGTCAGCATTGCAGCCCTTGATGGACAAGTTAGAATAAAGGCAGAGACCAAAGGTGCAATGTTTTTCTGAATTTAACTTATTTCTGACAGTGTATCTAAACGGATATACGAGGGTGAATCCAAAAGTTCTAAGCCCGACCTACAAAGAGGTATCAAATCTTTGTAAATCTACCGTCATTTGTTAGAATGTTTTTTCGTGATTGATTGTGTGAAGTTGAAGTTCGATACTGCGAGCTATTATTTTTTTGTGATATTTTGTTTAACGCAGTCTGACGGGATTTTTCACAATGGAGAAAATTGAACACCGTGCTGTGATTAAGTACCTCAATAAAAAAGGTCTTTCACCTAAAGAGATTCATGAAGATATGGAAACAACATAAGGGGAATATGCTCCATCGTATTCAACTGTAAAAAAGTGGGTATCTGAATTTAAACGCGGTCGGGAGACCATTGAAGATGACCCAAGGAGCGGAAGGCCTTCAACGTCTACCACTAAAGAAAACACTGACAAAATTTGTGATCTCATCCTAGGAGACCGACGATTGACCATTAGTAGGATAGCTGAGATCACAGGCATCAGTTATGGCCGAGTGCAAAACATTATAATTGTAGAATTGGGGTTCCGTAAGGTTTCTGCTCGCTGGGTCCCAAGATTGCTTTCAGCTGACCAAAAACGAGTTCGATTCACAATTTCGCGTGACTGTTTGGAACTTTTTGAGGCAGATGCTGAGGATTTTATGTCTCGTTTTGTTACCATAGATAAAAGCTGGGTTCATCACCATACTCCTGAAACAAAACAGCAATCCAAACAGTGGAAAAGATCTGGCTCACCCACGCTGAAGAAGGCCAAGTGCGTTTTGTCAGCCAACAAAGTCATGGCATCTGTTTTTTGGGATTCGAAGGGAGTTATTTTATTGGATTATTTACCTAAAGGTGAAACTATAAATTCACGCTATTATTGTAACCTATTACGAAAACTTCGCGAAGAAATAAAAGAAAAACGGCCGGGGATATTGCGTAAGAGAGTTTTGTTTCATCAAGACAATGCACGAGTTCACACTTCGGTTGAAACGATGGCTGTGATCCATGAATGTGGTTACGAGTTGCTGCACCACCCACCTTATTCGCCGGATTTAGCCCCCTCTGACTATCATCTCTTTCCAAATTTAAAAAACACTTGGGGGTATCTAAATATTCGACTAGAGAAGAAGTGATAGTCGCATTTAATGACTATTTTGACGACCTTCCGGAATCATTTTTTTTCGAGGGTATAAATAAGTTGCAGGTCAGGTGGAAGAAGTGTGTTGATCTAGATGGAGACTATGTCGAAAAATAAAAATAATTTTGTACCCACTTTTCTTTCATTTTCACGGCCGGGCTTAGAACTTTTGGATTCACCCTCCGTAGAACGTTTCCACGCATGACACGAAAACGGATTGAAACGTGAGCCCCATTCTAATTTATTAATAGTACTTATGTCATATTAAGATTTTAAAATTCTATGTTTGCATCTCGTATAGGGCCTGTTCAGAACTTGTACGTCATTTCCATGATCGACTTCACGAACGAATTCTGCAGGTCAAGGCATTTTTGTATTTAGTACTTGACAATATAAGTAGACATATAAGTATAACAATACAATTAAGACAGGGGAGTTCTTTAGTAAAAAGAACTTGAGGGATATTTAATTCATTTCATCAGTTGTTATTAGTTATTATTCAAGATAGGCTAATGCTTTTTTTAACGTTATTGACAAAATCAAGTAGCCTCGTCAACGATTACGCTGCTATCAATCATTGATTATAATTACAATTATCAATCATATTATTACGATAAAATATGTCTATGGCCGCTATTATTAGAGCCACTTGCACAATGTTGCTAAATAATGTTTAAACGCAACACAATCATATTTAAATCGTAAAGTAAAGAGGCTACTTGAGATACCTATGGCTACTGTTAATTCAAAATTTATACTTCCGATTATCGGCACTTGGAGAAACTTGAAACACATCTTGAGTTAAAAGCACTCGTACAGTAGATTCACTCTATTTATGTTTTCTCCCAACCGGTTTCGAATTTACACCATTTTCAAGGGAAGATGTTAGTTAAAATACATTTCATTGACTCCAGACACTCCAGGCCTGGACTAATGAAATGTAATTTAATTTATAACTTCCCTAACACATTTACATTTAATACAATAAAATAAATTTCATTGACTCAATGAAATTTATTTGAATTAAAATCTTCCCTTGAAAATGGTGTAAAATCCGAAACCGGTTGGGAGAAAACACAAATAAAGTGAAATGACTGTACAAGTGCTTTTAACTCATGATACTGTTAATTCCTTCCTCTTTGGTTGAGTGAAGAAGCAACTTAAGAAGTATTCACTTTAATAATTAACGGTTGTATCTCTGACACAACCCACTGCTTTTTTTTTTCGTAACTTTAGCGACTTCTTCCCCTAATCCTTCACAATGCCGCTTGAGTAAATTTCCGAACGGGCTGCAGCGAACTTTTGATAGGAGAAAATAATTCACGAATGTAATTTTTATTAATTTAGGTCGAATTGTCAAAAGGTTATTTTGTATCCTAGGGAAATAAACAGGTTAATCTGCTGGGTCGGCAAGTATGTTCCTTTCCGTTACCTCGCCACGAGCCCGGGACTCTCACTTAAGCGTCTCTAACGAGCGATAAAATTCTCCTGAATTCCTCTTTAACTGCGCGCGGAGTTTACCTGCGGGATGGTAAATACGGGCCCACATTTGGTCGCTGAATTGTGATTCGGCAAGTGGAAATAACAAGAAAGAATTCTACCATTGCCGAACTTTTGGGTAATTTGGATATAAGATGCCCTACTTAAGAAAGGTTTGGTGTAATTATGTGAGCTAAAACTCGTAGGTCTAGATTTTAATGATACTGCTAAGGTACTGATTTTGTTTTTACCCATGTTTTTAGGACTAGAGCTGTGGTTCCTAATTACTTTCTTCCAAGTACACTTTGGAAAACATTCCCAGTCACGTGAGTCACGCGTACCCCTGTGGAAAGCTATAAAATAATACTACATATTGGCTCATTAATCATTAAATTATAAGTAAAAATAAACAAAGTATATGTATATATACCGGTTAAACCTGATTTTAGGATAAACTAGTTTCGCCAAGGTCAAAGTCGTTTTGGGTTTATATAAAAAATAAGCACGCAGGTTATTTTTGGCGGTCGCGTCATTACGTTTCA
This sequence comes from Ypsolopha sequella, assembly GCA_934047225.1. Taxonomy (NCBI): domain Eukaryota; kingdom Metazoa; phylum Arthropoda; class Insecta; order Lepidoptera; family Ypsolophidae; genus Ypsolopha; species Ypsolopha sequella. The sequence continues at coordinate 11,635,984 of OW203991.1, forward strand.
GCGTACCGAAAAAAATAGAAAATGACACCTCGCACCATGACCATCCAATATCCTGCCAAAAATACTCCCCTCCCATCTTAAATTTTTATTGACTCATCGGCTTCATTAACCTCATGCCAAAACTGACTTATGACCCGTGCTTATAACCTAAGTTCCATAATTACAGGCATTTTGTAATTTGTTTTTTTCTCCACTATATGGCAATCTTGTACAGATGCTAGGCAGTCTGTAGTTAGCAGGTCAACATTTAAACTCTGTAGCCATAGGGCTGCATCTGGTGTGAGGTCGATCAGGTCGTCTTTATTTCCTGAGTATCGATAAAATGGACGTCGCTCGACAATGTGAGATATAGTTTGGTCCTCTTCACGGTAGTCGCAGAGAGCGGAGTCCCTCCAACTCCACTTGTGGCAAAAATAGTTGCATCAGCCATGACCGGTTCGTAAATAGTAACTCATAGATTTATAAAGCCAAGAAAACACGATGTTACCAAAATCGAGTGTCAGTGTGAGTGATACATGCGTATGTGTGTGTAATAGTGGGTACCCTAAATATGTTAAAAACAAACTATAGATAAAGGGAGTGGTCACGAAAACCAACACGTTCACCAAATCAAAGTGACCGACAACTGATGTGTGTGATGCAAATTTTGTTCTTTTGGTGGAAGATTCGAACAGAATACGTTTTTTGGAATATCGGAAAGTATAGTAAATTTTTGTATACCCCTCATACTTCGGTAGGTTGTCGTTGTCGATAAAATTATGAAGTAAGGGTACTTCCCTAGTGTTAACCCAATACATCATTTCGTACGTAAGAAAATCTTTAAATGCATTGTTTTTGAAAAAAAACTGTACTTCACTAACATAAACAATCATAATTTTCAACTAAATACTCTATTTATGCCAGTTTTTGCAGTTTTAGATGGATTAAAATGTGCATCATACTTTGTTTAGCATATCCGTATTTACTTGTGAAATGGATATTTCCCATAATTTTTTAGGTGATTGTTCGGACATTTTGGTAAAAAACAAGATACCATTTCGATGGAATGCTAGAATGTGCCGTTTTAACTATTTAATTTCAATATTTTGTAAAATTTTGATATTGCTGCTTTATGCTCTGAGCCAGCTCTGAGCCAGGGCGGGAAACTTTACAACATTTGACGTTTAGAATTCCATACGGCCATAAAAGCCCTTTATCAGTCTAGTCAAAGAAAAAAAGTATTCTATGTCTATGGTTTAAACGGAATTTAAAATAGTGAACATTTACAAAACATCAATCAGGTCTTTGAGCAACAATAAGATGTAAGTAAAAAAATCTTATACCGAATTTTTGTGAGAAATTAAAAGACAAGGTATTAAAAACCAGCCAAGTGCGAGTCGGACTCGCGCACGCAGGGTTCCGTACCAATGATCTATAATAACGGCACAAAAGAACATTTTAGTATTTGTTGTTATAGCGGCAACAGAAATACATCATCTGTGAAAATTTTAACTGTCTTATTATCACTGTTCATGAGATACAGCCTGATGACAGACGGACAGACAGACGGATAGTGGAGTCTTAGTAATAGGGTCCCGTTGGTTACCCTTTGGGTACGGAACCCTAAAAAGTGCCTTCAATAACATTCTCATAGATTAGAAAAAAGATCTTCGGAAAGTTTATGGCTCATATGTGACAGCTAAACTTAATAGATTTTTCAAGGCAAACAAGTTTCATAGTTATAGGTTTTATTAAGAGTTGTATTGCAGCTGGATTGTGAAATACCTGCCTTTTTCTAATTAATCGTAACAGAACACTTGAATTCAAAATTCATTCAAAAGTTATTCAACAAAACCTTATTACCTATGTATTGTGTATACTGTATTCGCAATTTCCATTGGTTTCTGTAAAATAGAATTTCAACATTTTTTCAATTTAAAATTTTGGAATTCCATTTTACAGAAACTAATGAAAATTTTGCGATGGCAGCATACACAATACATAGGTAATAAGTTTTGTTGAATAATTTTTGAGTGAATTTTGAATTTAAGAATTCTGTTTCGATTAATTAGAAAATGACGGGTATTTCAAAATCCGGCTGCAAGCCGCTCTTAAGTATCCTTATGAAATGGTATTTACTCTAAATAGTATTAAAAAAAAAGCTGCGTTTAAAGTAACCGTCTTATTGCACGGTAGTGTTACTGATAATTAAGGATAAATTCTTGCAGTGAAATTTATGTGCCGATCTCAACTGAATATCCTGCATTCTATTTATTGTATCTATTATCTAGCATAATGTCAGCATGAAAGGGCCATTCTATGGAATCAATCTAATGGCGGTCTGCGTGCGCTTACATTTACTCAATAGTGGGTTTCAGTCACCTGATTTTGAATAGCGTTTTGAGATAGCATTAGCTGATTTCAATATGATTGGTACATTGTGGCTATGTTGGGTACCTCATACAAATAAAACAACCAGGGCCTGCAGTCTAGACAAAGATAGAGATCGTTATCCGACCGATTTCGGGTTTTAAGTGATAAAAATCGTTTTTTTAGTCCCTACCATCAGAACTATCGACTTTAAATAAATATATCATGTAATGTGATGTGCTAACACCGAAAATGTAATCTCATTTAATAATAACCTAAAATAATGTCTGTCAACGTTTACAGTCTTGCCAAAATTGGTTGCTCTTGAAACAAATTTTCAATTTTGAGCCCGCGACGAAATCGGCAAATGCGAGGGATAGGGATGAAACGATACCATCTAGGTATCGATACTTTTACTCGATACCATATTGTTCATGAAGTATCGATACCTACTCGGTATCGAATGAAAAGTATCGATACCTACCTACTTGTATCGGACAGTTTTTTCGTAGGAAGTATTACAGGCAAATAAGAACAGCAGTAAGTAAAATGATTTGATTAGGTACCTATTGCTATTACAAATTCAGTCACAGTTGTAACACACAACAAACAAACGAACGACGCGTGCCAAGCGATGAATAACTGACTGAATTAACGAATGAATGACGAAAATCACTGACAGATTAACTGATTAGAAGAAAAGACGCGTTCGCGAAACAAACATTTAAACTAGACACCTTACCATAGAGTAAAATAATCTTGTGCACACGAGTTTTTTGACACTCCTCAGTGAATGACCGACCGAGTACCGATACAAGTACTTACTTCACGATACTACTTGTTACTCAGTTCTAAAGTATGGATGCCAAAAGTACTTGGTATCGAAAGAAAAGTATCGAGTAGTTACTTGTATTTACTCGTATTGTTTCATCCCTAGCGAGGGATGGTGGTGAGAATCTATTTAGAGGTAGCGGTCAGTGTGCGTGGACGTCTCAACGTCAATGAACTCATTCATTTAACATTCATGATGTCAACTGAAATGGAAAGATAATATGAACTCAGTCTAATACGTTTTATGATTTAAGGAGCGCTACTCCTAAGATTAAGAAGCCTGTTTATCGTGATAAAACAGGGAGTATGGAAGAAACCGCGGCTAAAAGTCCAATAAAAGATAAAGATATTACCCATAGAAGGTCCACCCAAAACTGTTGGACGCGTTAAACAGAGCATGTAAAAGAAAGAAAGTAGTAGGACGTTACGGTTCAACAATTTGATGTTCCTAATGGTCGCCATTACAGACATTATGTGAGCTCGATCGAACACACTCACATACTTACCCATTCATTTCCTCCGTTGAAAAGTAGTCTTTATCTTAGTACAGTAAGGTTCACTATTAGTGTCTTTGACTGAGAAATATTTGTAAAGGGTTGTAAAGGGCATGAGACGCTCGAGCCCTGCAACGACCCAACTCAAAAGGAAGCGTATGAAAAGCAATATTCATAAATACCTACAGCGCTAAGGTATGACATCTGTTTTTTTAAGCATGATTTAGGACTTTTGCAGAAAATGAAAGGTCATTTGTTGTACCTATATTTACATAGCTTTTTCTCACTCTTTTACTTATAACTAGTTAATGTTGTTAAGGCGCTCTTATCCCAAAAGAGTGACTCTCTGTCTTTTTCTTTACGTGTAAGGAGTAAAGAAAATAACCACACTTTTTCGTTGTTTTTATCGGTTTTTAAATTGTTTAAAAAAAAGGGATAAATTATTAAAACCCACTTACGTGGTCGACCAAGAAAATTTAAAGAGCAATATTACCAGATATGTTTCGTTAATAAACGAGTGGAATTATGGAAATGGCATGATTTGAAAGGTCTTATTACATGCTGTGTTCGTGAATTATTTCTATCAAGCAAAGTTTATTTGATCGTGTAACGCATGCGTGTAAGACCTAGATAAAGGTTCGAACTATATTTCGTATTTTTTTTGGAAGTTTTAGACGATATTTGAAAGTTCTATTTGACTTTGAAATTACTGATTTTGGGATAAGAGCGCCTTAAGCCGATTAACTAAGTACATAATGTTTTTTACCTCATTCTGTCCTCCAATGAAACATGGCTGTTATTCCTTTCTACAGGCGTAAAATCCTATCTAGGATAACAGCGTACATCTGTTATTAGTACTTTATGTGTACCTTAAATTATAAGCTTATAAATTCTTGTACTGTACTCTCTTTTTGCGAAATACATTCTATTCTATTCTATTTGTTGTTGTTTCTTTTCTCTTGAAAACTGATAACATTAATGTAAACAAAAAATATAAATCTGTTTTTATTCCAATTGCATGTCCAATTGCAATTGCAGACGCATTTAAAATAAAATGTCTATTGATACGTTTTAAACAAAGTAAATTGCATAGAAAATATGTTATACAAGTTACTGTCCCAAATACTATATTCAAAAGAAACCAGCCAGCCCAACAAATTTAGAATTATGCTATTTTATATGCATATTAAATATACCCTCAGAAAGAAAAATGATAGACAAAAAACTCAACTTGTGTATATATTACATTTTTTTGCAATGTTAACGCGAGATTAACTCAGACGATTCGTGACTTTTTTTTTCAGGCGTCTTTAAAAAATCCATATTTTCTGCTACATTTAACAATATGACTTCAGCAATTTTAACCTCGATAAACGCCGTTAAGCATTTATGCTTTTGCTTTTCGATAAGGAGTAGAATTAATTTAATGTACTTACAAAATGTTTATGTAAAAATGTTTCTTATCACAACTTTGAAGGCTACACGTTCAGTAAAACGAAAGCCTTGTATAGCAGAAAAAGAGTAGATAAAACCTCCGGTAAGCTAGAAAATGAAAATATTGAAATTCTTAATATTTGTAAAACTGTTATTCACAATCTTTATAATTAGGTCGGTAATTTTTTACTAATCGTAACTTTGGTTTCGATTTGGAGTAACACGTTTGACAGGACTAACCTTATTTTAAGCGTCCTGTCTTTTTCTTTCTTTATTGGAGAAACAAGGACAGAATGCTTAAATTAAGTGAAGTCATGTCAAATAAGTTAAGATGTGCTACACCGAATCGACACAATAAGTGTAGACACCCGTCTGGATGTTTAGTAATAAATAATAATAATAATTTTAATTTTATTTATGTACGGATGTACTAATGAGAAATGACTAATTAGGCAGTGCTGAGAATTGTAGAGGAAGAAAGATGTTTGTAATTGGTAAAAACGATTGAAAATAGAAGAGGGCAGGTGATAGGACATTTGATTCAATATGACAGTTTCTTGAAATATATGATAGAAAGAAAGGTCGAGGGGAAAAAAAGAAGAGGAAGACCTAGTCGCATCCAATTTGCTCAAGTGAAGGAGAGAGTTAAGATTATGCCATATTAAGAGGCCAATTAGCAGAAGATAGACTTAAGCGTGGCTCTAAAGTTATAAGTAGATAAGAATGTGGATTGCGTACGCATCAATAACAAAATAAAAAAGTGTATCTACTATTATGTATTAATTAATCCACGAAATTTCTAGAGGGGTGTGTACATATAGGTACACTATCTCTGAATACAATAGTACATATCATGGCCATATCGTTGAATTGGCAATATCAAGATCTGATCAACCATATCATGAAATCTGTTAAGGTTGCATATAAGGTCAGATAGAGCACCTCATTTTGCATAAATCAGACTTGAACTCTATGACGATTACTTTTAGTTTAAAATAGCGTGCTCTCAGCCATGGCTGTTACAATCACCAAGAAACACGCGCTTTCGAAAAACTGCGTTTTAGCCCCTGATTCTCCCACTCACTCTAACTAGGTTAAACTTTGTATTGCAAAATTTGTGAGATCGCGGGGCTACGAGTCAAAACTAATCTTTGTTAAACTAATGCAAAAAATGTTTTCAAACTAATCCAAAAATAAAAAACGTAACGCGGCGAGACTATTGCCATGTCATAGGTATTTAATTTGAAATTAAAAGTGGTAGTTCTCAATCTTAATTTTAAAATCTCGCGTACGAAAAATATAATGTGAAGGTATAACTTGCAATTTTTTGCGCATATAGGAAACTACTTTTTTAAATTCTGCTCCGGTAAGTCTTTAGTTAGTACTCTTAACTAGCTCCTGTATTTTTAAAGGATCATGATTTTATTTTGATAAAAGAAACAAGATGCCCAAAAATTGTAATTTTTAGAGTGAGACGAAATGAGTTAGGGACTGACTAGGTCTTAAGAACTCGGCTTCTAAATGAAATTATTAAAATATTCCTATATTTTGAGACGAGGTTTTCGGTCACTTATTTTTAAAACAAATTTAATGGCTGTATGATTTAAGGAAGGCCCTTTGGCACTCGAAAGACATTAAATTTAGAGATAATTTCATATTTTATTTCTATCTGGCGAACATAAAGCTTTTGCATTTTTTCTAAAACTTTTAGATCAGCCCTAATAGTCCACCATCTATTTTATTTTTATTAAACTGATTGCCTAAGTTGCACAATGTTGTGCATCTGACCTTATATGGACCCTTAACACTTAAGGAAAGGGGCCTCGCTCCGCCCCGCCTCGCTCAGCTAGATGAGCAGATACGTCAGTTGATATTGTTTGCCTCTAACGTAAAAAAAAAGTTAAGTTGGAAACCACAACAAACTTAGCGCCCATCGTCAGGTGGGGATAAAGAAAACTCGATTAAGGGGAAGAAAAAGTAATTGGGAAGCCTTAGGAAAGAAGAGTTAGCGGGGAAGTGACTAGAAGTTTAATTAACCATCGACAGGTTGGCGACAAATACGTGCCAAGTGTGGCTTTATTTTATATACTTTCTGTACTTGTGATCGTAGTATTTTAAATAAATGTGAGAAAGGGCAAATTTTTCAATCATTTACTGTTTCTAAGAGGCTATGCGAATTTCATTTTTGTCGCTGTCACTCCAAGCGAAAAATTGCGCAGTGCGAGAGGGGCGGATTCAGGGCAAAAGGGAAAAAAGTTGGTTTTATATTTTTATTAAAAAAAAAAATAGCTAGCAAAATTTCAAATATCAAATCTCTAGATATTGTTGAAACACACCTAATAAAATATGTTTGAGTTCTGTATATGGTTCCTATTCGTCAAACGAGGAGAAAAATAGTGTTTGAAGACCTCATTTCAACAATTATTTATGTCGAGGAAAATTTATCCAAACATGTTTTTCAATTTCAAAACCCTAGATTATATAGTCAAAATGCATATACCAGAAGTTTATTGAATTTTTCCGTGTATTTCATGAAATACACAGAAAAGAAACACTCATATTTTTTTCGCATACCGCCTTAATTTACATACATACGTATACTCATGCCTGTCTTCCAAAGGGGTAGCCAGAGAATACAGGTTTCCATCTGCTACGATTCTGACACACCTCTTTCGATTCTTACTTTTATTTTATTTATCTTAATGTTGTAAACGTCTAGAAAAGAGGTTCAATTACCCTTTTCTGTGTAATTTGTAAAAATAAATACTGGGACTGTTATCTGGAAGAAAATGCTTTAAGCATTAAGTTCACCTGTTGTACATTTAACTGTTGTTTTATGCAAAAAAGAATTTAGAAAGACAGAAGGAAGAAAAAAATTATAAAACAAAAATACTACGCGATCGAAACACACTTATAATTTTTAATCCTATGAAATTCAAGCCCAAGCCCTGCCTTTTAAACTCACGGATTTGTAACAGATAAAACCCCTGCCAGAAAATCTAAAAACACACAACGTTCCAGTATGCGTTTTCATTTTTCCCTTATGTACTAACCTGATAATAAATATTTTTACTTAATAAAAGCTTTCTTTACTGTTTTATTATATACATACATATACAGACTTTTATGAATATTATAATAGAAATTAAATAAAAAAGAAAACTTTCGATAAATGTTTCGATGCACTTGGAGTCGTCGTCATTTGAATATATTAATTTATTATTCATTCGACTGACAACGACCCCATGTGGGTCGAAATAATATATCGAAAGTTTTCTTTTTTATTTAATTTCTATCATAATATTCATAAAAGTCTGTATATATATTATATACAACGTGTAACAGAAAGGTGTAACCATATTTGAAGAGCTTATTCAGTCAATGGTATAGAACAACTTTTACTACGGAGCCAAATCCGAAATCTTAAAAAAAAATCTGCCGTTCCATACATTTCGGCCGAGCGGCATTGCATTTTTCTATAGAACAGTTAAATATTTTTTTCGAGATACCTACAGCGTTTGTTCCATAGTAAAAATTGTTCTATAACATTGACTGAATAAGCTCTTCAAATATGGTTACACCTTTTTGTTACACGTTGTATATATAATAAAACAGAAAAAAAAAGCTTTTATGTACTAACCTAAAATATTTCCTAAAAGACAGAAAAAACAATCTACACAATGTAACACGTATAAATGATATTAATTAGTAACTTAACAATACAAGAACTGCTCAGTCTGGTTAGAACAACAGTTACAGTCCATAAAGTGTAGAGGTTGTGTTGTGTAAAGGTCATTTTACACTGAATGGAAAAGGCTAGTACATAATTATTGTACGAAGTGTCTGGTCTGCCACCAGTCGTAGGTTATTGGTTTTATTATGAAATACAAATCCTTTGATTTAGCTCAGGTGTCAAAGATGTGATTAATATTTGTATAGCTCATACTTTTAGTTTAACTAAGTGACAAATATTTGTCTAACTACTTACTATGATGAAATTTTAAATGTTCAAACCTTTGTAACTTATTTTTAGTAACTTTTTGGTCAATACAGTTATTATTATTATTATTATGTCGTCAACTGAAAAACAAGAAACGTACATGTAAAGCGGTGTAAAACTAACACACTCCTGCTCGCTCCGCTTCGCTTCGCTCGTTATCGCACCTCATTTTAACAATTTGTTGAAAGACTTACGTAAATTTTGCAACAACGACAAAAAAAAGCTTCTATCGTGATTTTAACTCCAAAACCTAGTGCCCTTACCCACTGTACCAGCGATTTGATATCTGAAGCGACGAATCCAACGAACGTATACAAGTCACGTGACTTGCGGGTAAATGCAATTCTTTCTTAAACTACCAGTACGTAGTGGTAGGATATTCCTTTTTATTAAGTGACCACTTGTGGCAGAGTCGACACTTCTTTAATTCAATGATTTCTTCAATGGTCTACTCTGCATAATTTTTAAATTTTTTATTTTTTTATTTTATTTATTTGGTCTACCAACAGATGATACACTTAACAACATACAATTAATCTAGCGTACAGTAGGAATAGAGTGTAACTCCAATAACAGGTAAACACTGCATGCAATAAAAATGAGAGGAGTGACGTGTGACGTCAGTTGGCGGAAGCAGAGACGCACCCGTCTCGGCTCTGGACGGTCTCGGCTCTTTTTACCTAGCGAGCTCCCTAAAACCAGGGTGATGAAACTAATGAGAATGTATGTACGTACGACTAATAGTCCCTTTAATGTAACTAAAGTACGTGAAATGGCGGGAGTGCGGGCAAGTCCATACATGTCAGTATGAAATCGCCCGCGTTCCCGTCTAAAATCTGAATCCTTGCAAAAGGTATCCTATCAAATAACATTAAAACATAATCATTGCTTGCGTGATGAAAAAACGGTGCTGAATAACTAACCATGTCAAAATCTGACTTGACACCGGAAAAAGTGGCTCCTAAAATAGCAGCCGTAGTGTCGTCGTCAAGAAACAAAAAAAAAAACAAAAGATACCCTCACTGACCGACTGATCTATCGACGGCTGGACCTATGAACATGAAATTTGGACTGTAGGTTCCTTGAAATTCAGAAATCTGCTATGAAGGAATTTTAGGAAATTCCCATGGGATCGGGAGAAACGGTATCCACGCAAGCAACGCTGCGGGCGTCCGCTAGTATGTTACCTCGTTGATAATTAGCTGGTAAGCTTCTAACGGTGCGATGGCTGGTCACCAGATCACCCTCGCCTAGAAACTGGTCTGGTCCCGGTATGAAATCGGAAAGAGTGGTTTCAGGCAGTTGCGTAGTATATTCGTTCGTCCATTACCAAGTTACATTAATTTTGCGGAAATCCTTTTCCATGAACAAACCGAATGCCCCGTCTGCTTTCACTCTCCAACTTTCTCAGCAACCTCGTCGTCCTGAATCTCATTGAGCGCCGTGGTAGCCAAGCGAAAGCGCGTTATGAATGTATTAAAAAGCAATATTTTCCTTGAATCTATGCGTTTAAGAATTTACTAGGAAACTTTAATTAACTTTGTACATAGTAAAGCTCCGTTTTGAAACAAAAGAAAAATATTTTGATATCATTAGGAAGTATAATGGAATTGTTAATAAAATTGTAAAAAAATTGTTAAAATTGTTATCAGCTCTATTTTTGTCGTTCCCGAGTCATTTTTAGAATTACGTCCAATATTTATTTTATTGTGTAATATATAAGTATTTTTAATATCTTATTTATGTATTGTATTATATTCTTATTTTACTATGTTTATTTAGTATAAATCTCCCATTTCCCCTATTTAATTCCCAAAGATTTGAGTGCTTTCTCCTAATTATATATTCTTGGCACTACCCTAAATTATCCTCAACACCTAAGGTCAACTGGAAGATAAAGCTAATTAGCATTAAGTTCGCCTTTGTACTGATTTATTTTAATGTGCAATAAAGAATTTTTCAATGCATGTGCTCGTAAAGGCCCACTTTTTATGCATCAAAACTGAACAGAAAGTCGATTATTTTGCCCTAGGGCTTTAATATTATTTTTTTTTAATTTATTTACAATGGTTGGCTAACCTGCAGCCTTTCCTGTGTACCATAGACGTTATACTTTTTTTACACCGTTTAACGGCTATGGATACAGTCCTTTTGAGCCAATTATAATTTAAAGTTCACAAGATTATATTTGTTTTCATTTCCTCACACTATGCATTGAAAAATGTAGTATGATACACGGGCGTAAAAGCAATAAATTACTCGGTTACGTTTAAAACACTCGCTACGCTCGTGTTTTAAATCGTCCTCGTAATTTATTCCTTTGCGCCCTTGTAGCATAAACTACTATTATTATTATTATTATAATTCCACTAGGTACCATCGCGTTTCATATCTATTGAATTTCAATTGTTATTGAAAATCGATACTTGAACGGGTTAAATAGAATCCCCGAAGCGTGCCATCGTCGTTCCGTGTATGAAATACCCCTTACTAGTATCTTTCGCGGTTGCAGCCATACCAGAGCTCGCAACTCGCTAACAAGCTCGCGTGGCTAACTTTACACATGTCAGTCCGACTGAACTTGCAAATGGGGAGAAGAACCTACAACAGATCGAGTCATTTCCATCAAGCTAAAGTCGCCGCTATGTTCGACGGTGAAGAGCGATGGGAAGCGAACGTAGACGTTGGGCGAACTATATCGGTTTCAAGCTGTCCACTTGAACGATAGGACTGGTATTTCGATATTGTTGGTTCTACAGCTAGACAGTGTTCTTTTACCCGTAATAAAAAAAAAATTGGTAAGTACGTGTCTGATTTTCATGCTGAAGTGACACAATTTTTTTATATTTTTATTTATTTGTTTTCTTAGTATTAGTTTTCAATAAAAGTACGAAAAACCTGTAAAATAATGTCATTTTTTTTATCACAAGCGCCGTTTGCTCGTGCAGTGTACATTAACTCAGTTGTGGGCGTGGCAAAATGTCATGTTGTTTCATTTTGCTATAAGGTGCACGCTTCATGAAACTTGCGAGGACAATACAATCGTGCCAATTTCGTCGCGGGCGCAAAATTGTGAACTTTTTTTTTGAATAACCACATTTTTTCAGTTTCCATATTTCAAAACCGATTGAAACGAAACCAACACACGCAGATACTTACTAGGAAAACCCATCTTTATTACATTAAGAAATTATAGGTCCTAATGTAGCCGCGATTTCAAAATAACTGAAGTTTTGCGTACGCGGCCTCTGATCAGAGCAGTATAGATAGTTAAAAAGCAAAAGCGTTAGAGCAGGACTGAATTTTAGCATTGTGCAGCCCCTTAAAACCACAAAATATGTATTATTGAAATTACATACCTAAATTGACATATTTATTCCAAAAAGCGGACAAAAATTACACATTGAAGTTAAAAAAACGACCGAATTTCGTTTCAAGAAAAATAGTTTCCTCAATATCAGTACAGATCATTCAAAATAAACTCCCTCTGCGATAAGTACACAGTACACTGAATATATTCAAGACAGTTGTTCCCGCTGCAGCGCAGCGCTGCACAATGCGCTGAATTCAGATGAGCCGCGCTTCTAGCCTTCTAGCTGCTGCTTGATCGGTATTCCGTATGGAACATCTTTTAAAATAAGTATCAGCGATGTGGATTCTTACAACTTTGTTCTTGGATGCTCCTGTGGATGCCAGCTTGAATTATTATGAAATCTTATGCAGGTTTTTGAAACAGATACCTATTGATATTGCAGTTTCTCACTGCAAAGGTTACAAAAGGTTTTACGCTTGTGTATATTTGTGATATTTAAAAATCATGTTTTGAATCGCAAAAGCTTTTGATTGCTTACGAGTATATAAGTACGTATATCTTTCGATTCGGTGTAGAGGCGTAACGTCGTCGCGTAAACGTCTTCACTCGCCCAGATGAAGGCAGTCTAAATCTGCTGAAACCATCCCGCTATCCCGATTATAACACGTATTGATTTGAGCCGTTTATATAAATCACTATTTAACTTATTGGACAGGACTTAACTTAAGGCGAGGCCTCCCTTCAGTGCACGGCGGCTTTGCTATTATAACCTGGAATCTGGCTTTAATAAAGTTTAAAATAGCAAGCGCCAAAATGAGATCGAAATTATTCAGAATGAGTCTGATTTCAGGATTAAAATTAATTAAAATCTCAATACAATATTTAGGTTTATTTTTTTTAATAAACTATGTTTTCTTGCATAACAGAAACAAAAAACATTCCAAAAAGCGTAAGTTAAGTCCTGTCAAATAAGTAAAACCGTGCTACACCTAATCAAAATAATCAACAACTTCTTCCCGTTTCAAAAATTCAAATTTAACTACAACCCAATGTATTTAATTAATGAATTTTTAAGAGTTTTAGATTTTAGCATCAATTCGCTTAGATTAAATTATGTTAAGGTGTATTAATTCGAAAACCATTTCGAGATTTTGGTTTAATAAGCCGTATTTTAGATTTTGTGGTCTGAAAACCTCATGATGATGAATATTTTTACGATACCATCAAACTGGTAGTAACAATATATTTCATATAAAAAGTGCCCCCAAAACAATCATCAATCATTTATTTTTAGTTTTAAACTTTGCTATTTAAATACCGGTGTTTATGTCTAAATTCCGTAAATTTAAGGCGATATGCAAAAAAAATACGGGTGTTTCTTTTCTGTGTATTTCATGGAATACACAGAAAGTTATAATCAGTTTCTTTTATATGCATTTTGACTATATAATCTAGGGTTTTGAAATTGGAAAACATGTTTGGATAAATTTTCCTCGATAAAAATAATTGTTGAAATAAATGATGTCTTCAAACACAGTTTTTCTCCTCGTTTGACGAATAGGAACCATATACAGAACTCAAACATATTTTATTGGGTGTGTTTAAACAATATCTAGAGATTTGATATTTGAAATTTTACTAGCTATTTTAGTTTTTTTAATAAAAATATAAAACCAACTTTTTTCCCTTTTGCCTTGAATTTGCCCCTCTCGCACTGCGCGATTTTTCGCTTGGAGTGAAAGTGACAAAAATAAAACTCGCATAGCCTCTTAACGCTTTTTCATAATAACTTTACACGAAAACGAGTGCGGTCATGAAAAAAGTAAGTAAGATTGCAAACGTTATAAAGTGAGGAGATTTAAGCCAAAGTCATAATTTCATGGCCTAATATAGGCACATAACGGCAGGAAAAGCGCCAAATGATGGTAAAGTTAATATAAACTGTGAGATTTAAAATTTATATTGCTGTCTGTACACACGTAGGCGATATTCGGAGAGTTTGACGAGGTACTTTTCTTTACGACTGTACCAAACTCGTTTCAAATACGATTTAGAGCAAAATAAAAATGTTGATGAAATGAATTTTATTGTCGCCTCGTGATTTTCAGAACACTGTATTTCCAATAACAAACTTGATTTAAATAATAAAAGACATTTTAAAGAAATAAATAAAACGCAATCTCTGTTAGCAATAAAAATTATATTCATTCCCCCAGCTTCTGTTTTTGACGAGAAAAAGTGCTCAAAACTTTTAGATTTAATTAAGGTCATGCTAATTTTATTAATCGTCCATGATTCCGTAAATCGTTTAGAGAGTTTAGAAAAATATAATGAGAAGAAAGTTTGTGAAAGGCTGAACTTTTTAAATAAGGAGGAGGAACTGGTACGTCATTTGGTGATTATCGCAGACCGATGTTAAGAGGGCGCCGAGCAAAATAATCTAAAACGACAGTCACTGTTAAATTGATTTATTGACTAATATTTCAATGATAAATAAATAAAATATATATTTATTATCACAGAGAATGTATCTACACTTCCGCCGCAGCGAATATTAAAAATAAATTATGGTGTGAGAAACAAATCTATCTAAAGTAGGCCCAAAATCTAAAAAATATATTGGGATTTTAGTCATTTCAATAACTTAAATGTCGAATTTTGTCTCAACCACAATTCAAGTCAATCACAAACGTTATAAAATACAATTGGGCCGCTTCACATTTTTAAAATTTTGTCTGGTAAATTAAATATGATTTTTTCTGGTAAATTTAATAAAAATGACCACGATAAAAAATTACCACGAGAGAACAAGCGAGGTGTCTAATCGTTCTACGCTCGGCGCAGCCTTAAGCAAATTACAGCCAATTACGTCGTCGGCACATCTGCTAAGGCATTACATTCGCTCGGCTTCCCAAGTTTATTTACATATAAACCCAACACGATTCTCGTTGCTGAGTACGTTGTCGCACCTATTTTGAAAGATTTTCGATTTTATACTTTATATCTGCTCAATCCTCTCAAAATGCAATAGAAACTTGTAAGTTATTGTTTTTAGGGTCCCGTACCCAAAGGAAATTAAAAAATAAGGCCTGTTTTAATGTCACTCTGCTGTTCGTCCGTCTTTCCCTCCTTTCGTATGTCACAGGTCTCTAGCTCGTAAAGGGAATGAGTTACAGCATTGAAATTTGGATATTTTGTTTAAAATGTTGACCAAAAATGGAGAGAGAGTTTTTTTCTTACCCTGGCATAAGTGGTGTCATTGTCTAGAGCTCATATAGTAGCGTAAAAGTAAAAATAATCTTCAAAAATTAAGAAATAATGAAAAATGAATGAATGGTTTTCATTATTTTGGTACAGTGGAGACCACATCAAGCTATACACTTGCAGTACGAAATTAGCCCCTACAGAGAAGAATATAAGATAGGTACAAAGTCCAATGTGTCTTACTTGATGCGGTCTCCACTGTACATAAATTAGCAATTTTTTAAAATGATTTTTTTAAAGAATTGTTGGTTTGAGAATTTTAGACAGCCATTATACTGACTATGAAGTGTGATTGCTTATAAAAAAAATGGTCTGTCTTTGTCTGCCTACTCATCTGTCATCGATCTGTCAAATCAGCCGGTCGCAAATTTTTATAAATTTATTTTGATAGCAAATGACACATTTCTAAACAGCCAATTCTCAAGTGACGTCACACAAAGGCAAATGGAAGTAGCAGCTTTTTCGTAAAAATATTCATCATAATGAGGTTTTTTAGACCACAAGTTCTAAAATACGGTTTATTAAACCTAAATCTCGAAATGGTTTTCGAATTAAGATACCTTAACATAATTTTCAATGCATGTGCTCGTAAAGGCCCACTTTTTATGCATCAAAACCGAACAGAAAGTCGATTATTTTGCCCTAGGGCTTTATTATTATTATTTTTTTATTCATTTGCAATGGTTGGCTAACCTGCAGCCTTTCCTGTGTACCATAGATGTTATACTTTTTTTCCACAGTTTAACGGCTCTGGATACAATCCTTTTGAGCCAATCATAATTTAAAGTTCACAAGATTATATTTGTTTTCATTTCCTCACGCTATGCATTGAAAAACGTAGTATGATACACGGGCGTAAAAGCAACAAAATACTCGGTTACGTTTAAAACACTCGCTACGCTCGTGTTTTAAATCATCCTCGTAATTTATTCCTTTGCGCCCTTGTAGCGTAAACTACTATTAATCTCAGCGAATTGAGTGGTAACAGGCAGTTGCGTGGTAGCAGTCGTTTGTCCGTTACCAACTTCCGTTGATTCCCAGCGTCATCTGAAAATGACTCTATTGATAAGTTATTTCCTCAGAATAAGGAATACAAATAGAAGCCTGGCTAAAATAATACGCGGAGAAAGACACCTATCCTTGATTTTCTTACGATATTTTAGTGCGTTAGAGAGAGATGGATATGTATTAGTTTTTTCTTAATTAGGTAGGTTGTCACTAGTTCGTTGCTTTGCTAGTGATGTAACAATGTCGATTTTTGACTACGATAAATAAACCAAATCGGAACCACGACCAATCTGCTTATCACACATTATATCGTATCAAAGTGTGAAAAAAAAGAGAATGCAGGAGGCACCGACCTTTCTGGTGACATCCTCTTGCGTTGGAAGGAGGCCAAGAGAATTAATAGCAAAGTGGTCTCTGTCTACCCCAGTGGGACACATGTAATATTGTGTAAATAAGGAATTAATAAAAGGATATCTTTCGTTTAGCATAATATTTTTTATTAAGTACAAATTACTATATCGTAGGCAGGTAGGTACATAAGTTAAGTCCAAAATTGTGCTTGTTTCTAGTAAAAAAAATGCTGTAGCTTGTATCAGAGATACAACCGTAAACTATTTAAGTGGATACTTTTTAAGTCGCCTCTTAACTCAATCAAACAGATGTTCGTTGATGTCGCGTCTTTGTTCAATCAAGGAGGAAGAAATTAATCGCAACAATAGAAATCATAATAATCATAGACTTATAGGATTCGTAATAATAATATTATGTCAATGATGAGCGATAACAGCGCAATTACTACAGAGGTAATTTAATTTTTTTTATTATTTCTATCAAATAAACATCAACTTATCTTGAATAATAACAAATAATGAACGATTAAAATACCTAATAACCTGTAATAAGAAATCAAATTATGCGCAGTTGAAGTCAATAAGCATTCCCAAAATTCATTTCACGATAGAACTACCCTGTCAAAGTACTTTTATTGTCAACCACTAAGTACGAAAATGCCTAGATCTGCGGAATTTTTTCGTGAAGTCGATCACGGAAGTAACGTACAAGTTCTGAACAGGCCTTTCAGAACGATTTGCGAACATTGAAGTATGCACTTTTCTACACCACAGACATCCATAGGTACTGGTTCTCTTGCCTAAAATTGAAAAATTATCGAGTTAATATACTATAGTATAGTACGAGCACGTGCCTACAAACAAGATTGATAATGCAATTATACATGATTATTTAAAGGTTACCAATGTGTCTGTATCTGGTAAATATAACGTCGGTAAAGCATCTGCTTTTAACCGTCTCCATTTTAAATTTTCGTTTGGTCCAAAAGAATCCGGCGTAAAGTGTTTCGAACAAATATGACTGCTTTTTTTAATTGCCCAATTTGGTCTAATTATTCGTCTAAGCCATTCTCTTTTTAATTCTTCCCTTTTTGGAAATCTGTAACAAAAAAATATAGCGATATTTATTCGGCATTATTTTTCTTTTAACTCGCGCTGCAATTTATCTGCGGTATTATCCTTTATGCATGGCTGCCGCGCAGGGTTGGATTTCGTAGTATAATTATACTATTTGTACCATATTTTCATGACTTGTAGTATGTAGTATCGTAATGGAACTATACTACGTAAAAATACCATAATTTTATCTTGAGGCCGACCGACTTGTTTTATTGGTTGAGACGTTTTGCTTTTTAACATTTACCCTACAATATAGGGAATTTATGTGCGTTGTGAATGTTTTATTATTATTTTTTTTTAATTTTCTCGTGCAAATAGTCTATTTTATTAAATTACTTATGAATATTTTAAGGTAATTTTTTTTTATTTCACTTACACATGCTATTTTATTTCAGTTCAAAACAAAAATCGACGAAAAACGAAACGTAGTATAATTTTAGCCAAGTAATATATTTTTAATTCCCATAGACAATAATTTTCCGAGGGTCTGAATCCAACCCTGCT
Organism: Ypsolopha sequella; assembly: GCA_934047225.1. Classification (NCBI taxonomy): domain Eukaryota; kingdom Metazoa; phylum Arthropoda; class Insecta; order Lepidoptera; family Ypsolophidae; genus Ypsolopha; species Ypsolopha sequella. The sequence goes on from OW203991.1 coordinate 11,654,650, forward strand.
GCCGCGGGAACCAATGTTCGATAGTTGGCCACACGGACTTTAGTACATCACTATGCAAAAAAACATAACCTCTAATAGTCGGCAGAAAATCTATATAAAACAGGCAAATATCGGTGTAGAATTGAACACGAGTATGATTTACAAGAACTACTATTATTGTTACTGAGTTTTAGGTATGATCCTGCAACTTATTAACATAAAAACTATCAGAACTCACCGATGAAATGATATTGCTTCATTGTTGTTTTCTTTTCTTCCTGTATGTGATTTACAGCCTTCAATCGCACAAGACATTTTATTACAATGTTAAAAAAACAATCAACACAAACAATAATAAATAACACTTTCACAAATTTTGAGAGGAAGAGCACAAAAATATTTAATTTCTCTCGGTGAAGCTGTAAACTTTTGCAAAATGCATTAGACATTTTGATGCCACCAAATTAAGATGTGATGCACGCAACGAACGATATTACAACACAACGATACAATGATGAGACGTATTTAATTTGATGGTATTATAATTTTTAAAATACATCCAAATTACATCCAACTGACATTTGCTTGGTTCAATCTAGTGACACACCAGGAAAAAATATAAAGTAAGTGCGGTCCGGTGTTTCATTCACTCGTACACATGAGTAATTTACGTTAGATGGGTACAATGGCTAATGCCCAGTTCTTATTTTAGCCAGGCTTCTATTTGTATTCCTTATTCTGAGGTTATTTCTGTTAAACTGTATGTTTAAAACTAGGAAAAAAAAACAATTGTTTGTTAAACTATAAAGAACAACTTCATTTTGGATAATTATTCACGCGTCTAAAAAACAACATGAAAATATTGTGAGGCATAACGTCGTCGTGTAAACGTCTTCACTCGCCCAGGTGAAGGCAGTCTTAATCTGCTGAAACTGGTCGGCTTTCCCGATCATAACACGTATTGAGGTGAGCCGTTTTTATATAAATCATGAAAATATTGTTCAAAGTCAAGCTGTTTTAAGACTAAAATTAAGTAAAATTGGTAATAAATTTGAAACCACTAATGGTATTTGTATGGTTCTTGCACTAAAATACAAGGAAAGTATTGTTTAGAAAAATTATTTATGGAATTCTTTTCCTGTCGTCGCGTCCATGTGAAAAGTATTATTTTCTCCTATGTTACGCTATCGGGAGAACCAGAGACGTCGTAATGCAGTGCACGCTGACATGAACGTTATTTTAACATAGTTTCTGTCGATATTTGTACTGACACAGGTCGACTCAAGGTCGATGGCGACTACCTGCCAAGTAAGTCTCTGGACAGACTGATTAATGGCACAACTGTTGTCACTCTAGTTTCACTTTATTTCTTGGCCAGTGCCCTTCATCCTTTGGTCTCATCAACGTTTTCCGTCAGATGCGGTAGTGGCAAAGCGTTAGCCAACAGTCTATGTAAAAAAAAAAAAATCTATATCGTCTGTAACACATTTGGTTTCCACAAATCCCTTCAAATGTTTTAAATTAGATGGAAAAATATACGACCGTGCTAGTAAAATTGTATATTAATATTATTGCTGGTATACCGCATGTGTATTCAGCCTTTAGAGGAAAATTTTGCTCTATGATTCAGCAAAACGTTCAAAGTCTATTTCTGGTTTAAAATCTATATATTTTCACAGTCACAAAAATGTATTAAATATTACGCTGCTAAATGATCATAAAAAATTTAATAAAGTTCTTTGGGGAAAATTTAATATCACACGGCACAGAAGAACGCAGGCTTACCATTCAATTTCCCAGTAATAATTGTAAAAACACTTATTAAACAGGTATGTTCTGCGAGTGCTCTAGGCAACGACGTTAAAGCTTTTTCTGGGCTGCGCATTTAGTAATGCCACTTTTGGATGGATGTATGGATGGATGGATGTTTGTTACTTACGCCGTAACTACTTAAGAGGATGGCATACCCTAGCAACTTTTTTTATTACCCGTCCAGCACAATAAGTCTAATGGCAGACATTATTTGTTTTTCATAGAGGCGATTATATGTTGGCTCTTTGGCTTCTTGTTCTTGGACTCGGGAGTAAATCAGTTATCGAAGACCGCCAAAGACACAATATTTACAGATTCGATACGACTATACAAAACTTAACCAACGCGAGCGAAGCCGCGGGAAAACGCTAGTGTCATTATAAAATGAGAGTATTTTTAGTTATGAATAGTTTTAATTATTATTATAAAAGGCTGTGACAAAATAACAGCGTCCTCTTTGCATGTTGGCTTAAGGTACATTGGTTAAGAGTCCGGCAGAGGATGCGTAGTTCATACAAACAGAATACTATAATAATTATATTATTTAGGTTATGTATATTTATTTCTATTGGATTATATAAATATTTAGGTCCCTAAATGTCTTGTTTATATGAGCACTGGTTTAACGACGTAATACAAAGAATTTCTAATTGTGGAAACAGTTAATTACGAAGATAAAATACCTTTTAGCATTATTGTTTATTTTCCAAAATCCAAGTCAAAGTCAAAAAAAAGTTATGAAGAATGTCTCTATGGCTTAAGGCCATAGAGCACTACATTCACTCCCCTTGGGGAACGGTTTGAAGATATAAAAGTACAAAGTAGAGAGTTAAATGCAGAACCGAACACTTTTTTTGGCAGGAAGTGTAGTAGTTACATCATCTGATTCTATTTCTGATAGAATGTAAGCAGGCTTTACTCTGTCGATCGAGATGTTCTTGTACTGTCCATGCATATCGATTTTAAAGAACTTATCTTGTCTCTCCATCACAAGAAAGGGTCCTTCATAAGGTTTTTGGAGTCCTGTGCGTGGTGTATCTACTCGTACAAAAACGTGCGTACAAGTGTTAAGGCTCTTATTCATGAATATTTTCTGTTTGCCATGACGAGTTCCATGTGTAGGTGAGAGACTTTTCATTGTTTGCTTGAGGTTGTTAACGAACTCATTTGGTTCGAATTCATTGTCAGATGTGGGATTAATAAATGTACCAGGTAGTCTTATTTGTTGGCCAAAAACCATTTCAGCGGGTGAAGTTTTCAGATCTTTTTTGTAAGATGCCTTGATGCCCATCATGATGATTGCAAGTTCATCAGACTATCTATTGGTGTTATGACACTTTATGGCAGCTTTTATCTGTCTATGCACCCTCTACCTTTTAGCATTATTGTTTATTTTCTAAAATCCAAGTCAAAGTCAAAAAAAGTTATGAAGAATGTCTCTATGGCTTAAGGCCATAGAGCACTACACTAATTACCATAGAAAACAATTTTTTTCTTATTTTTATGTTTAAAACAGTGTTGATTTTTGTTTGCGCATATTTTCAGGGAACCTATCCCTAGTTTTATTCAATATAAGGTTCCTAAATGAAATTAAGTTTTCTAAAAACATCCATAGGTATAGATTGTAATGGTTTCGTAATACGCCTCCTGGTTTAATTTTTAATTGGTCAGCGCTCTCTCTGCAACTTCTTCACATTAATTACTAGAGGAAATGTCGAAGACCCGGAGAAAGAGTGGTTTTGTAATGAAAAGTTCTGGTCTAAGTTGTAAATTGGACTTCTAGCTTTGTGGTGTCTCTATAATATGAGTATTACTATACATAATTATGTATGGTATAAAGAAGCAGCAATTCTTAAATTTTCTATTTTTGGCGATAGAAAAAATATCTTTATATTTATCCCATTTATTGGGGCTTATCCCAATTTTGTCTCTTTTCTGATTAATTTTAAACCATGAAATTGTGATATTTCATCTCTAAAAAATATGTATCTTAGATAAATTCTTTCTGCAGATTTTTTTGGGGTTCAAAATGCAATGCGTTATACTTCGCTCGATCGAAAGAAAATCCGAAACTTGGTCGATTTTTCACGTTTTTTTCGTTTTATATAAAACTTAAATCACCAAATCGTAGGAAATTAAGGGAAATGTAATTTAGTGAGTACTTTTGCGCACGTGTTTTTAAGAGCGCGCGATGTTTCGGTTATTTTAACAGCCACGGCTCAGAGCGCGCTATTTTAAACTATAGCAAAAGATCATAGAGTTCAGTGGGTGTACCGCGTAATTCTGATTTTCATCAACATCAACTTGAGATTGAAATTTGACGTGCGTGCGACGACGCCAGCCTAACATGCCATCTCTTTTGTACGCACATCAAATTTCAATCTTAAGTTGATGTTGATGAAAATCAGAATTACGCGGTAGACCCGCAGTTCTACTTGATGTAAAAGAAGGTGCTCAATGTCAGGGAAAACGGGCCCTCAAGTTAGTATAAAGGTCACAATATTTATAAATTATTACAAATTAAAGCGTCAACTTTCATCGGTCAAACATACGTTGTTAAATATGATTATATTATTATATAATGATTTTATTTTAATATAATTGTATTTATAATTATGAATAATATAATTATAAAAATCTTATTTCTATTATTCAAGGATATAAATAACACATTATATTTATCAAAACTTTTCATAATATAAGTGATACAAGTGGAAATTCTGACCTTTTTTTGAAGGAAATCAATTCTATTTAGGGTATGATGATTTATCGCCCGTTTTATGGCAAGAGTTAAATTTCTTTGATGGTACTCCTATGTTTGCACGAGTATAATTTTTGCAACATGAAACTCTCACAAACCTTTATAATATCTTCTTTCCTATTTAACTTTAAACACATAAAGCCACGGAAATCACCCAATTTTCCACTTTTTATGATAAAACGATATATTTAATGTCCATTTTAGTGTTTATGTGGGAAACAGCGAAAAGACATTACGGTTTTATTGCCTCACACAAAACTTGAACTAACTCCAAGAAACGATATCTCAACATTTAAAGAATAATATGTGTTGTATGTTTGTGTCTTGGGGGTGCCGCTGATAACAAAGTTTCGCTTTGAGACTATAAATATAATTCTGGGACGGAAGAGGGATGTGTTGTAAACAGGATAGTAGACCTTTATGTCCCCGCTGAGATGTCAAAACATGAATGTTCAGGCGGTCGTTTATTGTTATGATAATGTACTATGTGGGATATGGAGGCATACGCAATTATTAGTGTCGTAAGAAAATTTCATCGAACAAAAATTGCATTACGTAGTATGTATGCCAGGTTTGGGAAATTGGTTGCAAATGTCTGATTTAGAAACCAAAATATGAAAAAATTCCGTGTTAAGTGTGTAATTAGTAACATAAATAAATAACCAACATAATTACTTTTTGTTTACTTTTTCTATCCGTGTACCGTGCTCTAGCTAGAATGTCTAAAAAAACTCTGTCTTCGCCTTGGCCTATTTTTCTTAGACTTGTTTCACTAAAATAGTCACTATTCAGCTTTTAGTTACATAGATAAATATATACCCTCAAATCTCCCACGAACAGCAAAAACATGGAAAATCCATTCTGTTGTTTTTAAGTTACAACTTCGACGTATAAGCCTAATGCTACACGTAGGCGTTGTATTTTATACACGGTGTATTTTTATCACTTTTGGAAACTCGCGATGGTGATAGATCTAGTCTATACAAAAATATATACATAATAAATACTGGAAACCACATACGTTACTGATAATACTTTACATCTTTTCCAAAGAAACGTACCCGCGTAGATGAAAATTACATTTTCACTTCTCATGCTCTAAAAAGTACTGGTTTATGCTTGCTACAAGCGGAATAAAACTACGCTTTATGCTCTAGTGCATAAAAGTGTTTACTTCATCCAAGACTATGGCAATAGGCCATACAGCTAGATACACAGTACAACTTCATAGACAAACTTTTTGAAACTCAATAATGTTCGCGCTAAGGTTCTATTAATTAGCGCGAACTGACGGGACAGAATCTTCAGATGATGCTCAGGAATAAAATACAATGACTTTAAAGAGAGATAATTTAGGTTACATAGACATGGCTGTATGGGGTAAGTTTACTTTGCCTTTCCACTTTGTGGAAGCATTAAATAAAAAACAGGGGCGGGCAAGAGCTGTTTTTTTTTCAGTCATCAGTACATATTTAATTAGTAAAGTATTACTGAAAGTTAAATATGTTATCCATGATGAAATAATACTATTTCATTTTCTCGCAATCGAAGTGAAAAGTAGAGTGTTGAATTCGGTTACAAACGAGCCATATTACCTCTAACTAAAGCTGCCATCGCCAAGATTCAAACAGCTAAATATCGAGAGTAATACGCCTCGTTTTATTCATTCTTTATAATATAACAAGCTACTATTGCTATCGTTTGCTCTTATTTGTTTAATTGGAAAAAGAATCGTTCATCAAGTATTTGTTCAGTACTTACTGAGCACTTACCGAGTCTTCAGTATGAATTTGGCTGCATCGATCCATCCATCAGCCTGTGTTCTTCCACTGCTGGACATAGGTCTCTCCAATATTTCGCTACTATTGGCGGTCCTGCGTCATCCACGTCCAGCCGCTACCCGCAACGTCCTTCAGGTCGTCGGTCCAGCGGGTACGAGGTTGGCTTTTGCTGTACGTGTTCTCCATTTCAACGCTTTCGGCCATCGTGTCGGTGACAATTATGGCCAGTCCACTGCCACTGCAACTTATTAATTCGGCAGGCTATGTTGGTCAATTTCGATATCTGACAGATTTCCTCGTTTTGGATTTTTTCCATTAGAGATATCCCAAGGTCTCCATAGACCGTTGAGCGACCTTTAATCGGCGGATCAAGCTCTTGGTAAGAGACCACGTTTTAGCACCGGACGTCATCACTGGAAGGACGCATTGGTTTTTATACACTTTATATATTGGTTATGCCTAAATATGTGACGCACCTTCCCGAATGCTGCCCATCCCAGTATATTCTTTTGTCAGCCTCGGCGTCGAAGTTGTTTTTACCCAGCTGGATACCTTGACCCAGTTTATCATGTTTTTACCCAGCTGGATAACTTTACCCAGGTAAACATATTTTTACCCGCCTGGATAACTTTACCTAGGTAAAAATATTTTTGAACAACTTTGATGCTGATATTGTCAACAGTTACTGGCCTTTCAATGACATGACAGTTCAACATAAACTTAGTCTTATTCAAATTCATCCGCAGGTCCACTGGAAGTCTGGAAGAATCGCTTAGGTGGCGCACCATTCTCTCCAGTTCTTGCAGCGATTTAGTGAATACCACGATGTCATCGGCAAAGCGAAGATGTGTAATGTACTCTCCGTTCACGTTTATGCCTCGTTCATTCCAGTCTTGTGTTTAAAGACGTCCTCCAGCGCGGCGGTAAACCGTTTTGGGGAAATAAAGTCACCCTGTCTCACGCCGCGCTAAAGGTGTATCGGTCTGTATGACTCCGCTACGATGTCCATCCAAGTACAGGGTGTGTACAGCATCTCCACGTTGGCGTTACGTCAACTTAGCATCGCTGCAAGGACTGCAGAACAGACCAATCTTCGAATTTGCAATGGTCACGTCTCCTGTAGTAAAATATCAGTATGTAGTAAATTCTTTATAGTAACTTATTAATTACACACAAAAATGTAATTAAATAAAAAATTAAGCCCAAAACTTTTAGAATTTTTGAAAAACTCCTATTATTACCGAAGTTAGCGATAGCGAAATTAATCACTTTCAGTATGAAATTGTGTCGGAGGACGTCATGAGACATGCCGTTAAGCTCAGTTTAATTGCCAATAGCTTCGTCATGTTTTGAGATATCTTTTTAGATTGTGCAACTGTAACATAATTAGAGACATTCGGACACGCGTTGGTTTCGTAATAGTTTTGCACGAGTGTCTCAATGTCTAATTATGTTCAGTTGCACACAATACTTTATCTACGACCATCAAAAATGTCGTCTTTATTTATAATATTACCAACTAACAATTTCACGAAATATGAGAAGAAGAACACTCGTTCATGAACATATAACAAATGGTATTAAAATGTAAAATTATAACATCGGATAAACAAATAAACATGTTACAAAAATGTTACACTTACCTAATTGCAGTGTGAGAGAAGATAAAAATAATTATTTTATTACTGTTTTTAGCTTTTTAAACGCAATTGACATCTTCATGTAGGAAACAGGCTCGTTCCCTTGGAATTCGTTCGTTCGTAAAAATCGTTCGTAAAAATCGTTAGTAGGATGCGGGTGCTTATACAACGTGTAACGGAAAGGTGTGCACTATATTTGAAGACCTTGTTCAGTCAATGGTATAGAACAACTTTTACTACGGAAAATAACATGAGTCTCAAAAAAAAATAATTAACTGTTTCATAGAAAAATGCAATGCCACTCGGCCGAAATGTATGGAAGGGCAGTTTTTTTCGAGATTTCAGGTTTGTCTCTATAGTAAAAGTTGTTCTATACCATTGACTGAAAAAGGTCTTCAAATATGGTTACACCTTTCTGTTACACGTTGTATATCATCAGAATTTATTTGCTAAACCACAATAATTTCATCATGCACACAAATATAGAGAAATACAGGAAATATCACATCCAAACTTTAAATATTATAATAGGTCTTTATTTACATATGAAATTGCCGTTTTCTATAGAGAATTTGAAGGAAACTCAATTTTCAGTATTTACATTGTTGCATTTTTTTAAGAATGACAAATCCAAATTATGTTATTATTTTTTGAGTATCAATGAAACAACATTAAGCTAACAGTAACATTCATTTAATTATTTAAAAGTGTTAGCTGTAAATTATAATGTAAATTAAATAAATAAATAAAATAAAAGTAAATTATTACGAATCTTATCATTGAAATGGATGGCATTTAGGACGAAATGTTTTTTATTTTGGTTATCAAAATGCCAATAAAACAAAGTTTAATACGTAAATGTAAAACCTTGAAATCAACTTTCAAACAAAAAATTAATAATGGAAATAGCTATTATATTACAGGAATTATGAACTCATGAATCTGTAAGAATATTTCGGCAATTTCATATGTAGAGATTATTATTCTCTCTTCTTATATATGTGAAACGGATTTATGATTAAGTTTGGGATCTGGTATGTCCAGAACAAAGTTGGAATGTCCTAGCAAATATTACTCAGTTGTCCTCCAAATACCAACTTTTAGTATATGAAGTTGGGTATTAGGATTGCTTATAAACATAAGTTATGGTATCTGTAAACTTTATTAAGATTATTTGGAATGGAGTGAGATAAATTGGTAAGGTATTTTCCGACCCAACTCTTTAAGAAACCTTGATATAATATCATTAAAAAAAAAAACAGTAGGTATCATTTAAAAAAAAAATTTAAATATAAATATCTAGAATATTGGAAGATGTTTTTCTGTTAAAAATGTTTTAAAGTTAGTGTTCACCGCGAGGTTTGAACCCACAAACTCTGTGTTAGCAGGTAAACTCAATTCTTTACCATTTGACTGATGATGTTTTATAATAATAATACTATAATAATAATAAATTACTTTATTTCAGGCAACAAAGCCCATAAAAAGAATTGATACATTTTTAAAGTTACTAAAGCGTCACTTTGGCACAACTTCACTGTGCCGGTACGGTGGTGTAGATGGTACTCTACCGCGAAAACGCCGGTATATCACGCCCTTCGGCCAGAAGTCCTCCTTCATGAAGGTTGACAGCCTACTTGTCGGTAATCGCGCCACGAGCGCCTTGAAACTAGCATTAATAATGTTACTAATATTATATTAGTAATATTACATATTATATTAGTAACACTGGGGCGGCGGCAGTGTCTGCCAAAGGGATGAAACGTAGAACGTATGCAGCCCTTGGCGCGGGCTACATGTTTGTGCCTTTCGGCGTTAAAACCCTCGGGCCAAGGGGGCCGGGATCACGATAGCTTTATGGATCTGTCATCGCGACTGATCGTCGTCTCCGGATATCCCAGGGCTGCAATCCAAAGAGGTAATGCCGCTAGTGTCCTGGGTGCTCTTCCCCGAGACGACAGCGATTTTATCTCAATTTTTGATCTTTAAGAATCATTATTTTTATTGTTTGTTAATCTGTTATTTAAGTTTGTTTGTTTAATTTATGAATTATTATAGATAATTTTTAATGTTAATAATGTTATGTATTTTGATACTTAATGTTACTTCAGTATAATTTTCGATAACTAATACATATTTATAATAATACAATAATTGTAAATTGATTAAGTAGTATCTAGTCTAAGTCTATCTGTGGAAACTTTAAATGACTAGCTAGAGTTAATTTAAGTTTTTTACGATTGTTATTAAAATAGTCGCTAGTTTTCCAAAATAAGTAATAAATAAATAAAAAGTATAAATTGATATATTTTTTTGTTATGGCGTATACCTATCGAGTTCTTCTAGAAGGAATATTTTCGAGAATAATAATAATATAGTCTCGGCTTGGGAGCTCCTAAACACCTACTAAACATTTGTATATCTCTAAACATTTTATGTGTGTACCTTCCAGACTATCGTTTCTGTATTGTTGTAGAATGCAACATAAAGAATGCAATGTTCATAAAGTTACACAAATAACCGAGACAGAATTTAAACCATTTGGAACACGTAAAAATTTAAGGAGTATAGGTAGAATCAAAACCTCTCAAAGCTGTACTTGAAACCTGTGTCATTAAATATGTTTTTCATCTGTTTAAAAAAGGAAATTATTATCCGGGTGAGTAAAAATTTAATGAAGAACTTCAAGTGTCCGGAATAAATACCAAAACGTGCAAGTAATAATACTGAGTGGGCGAATTTAAAGTATGAAATCGAAAATATTTCACAAAAAGCCAAAAAATAGATGCTACGACGAGCGATGCAAGGAGGAGCGTGTTAGGTTTACATGTAAGATAAAATAAGGAGCCAAGCGAAGCGGAGCAGAGTGAGGTGACGTTTCTAGCTTTATCACTTAAAAATAAATTTTCACTAAAATAGAAAATTTTTCGCCTGAGAATTATTTTACTGAACTCAAATATGTATTTTTAGGTCGTCGTTTTCAAAATTTTTATTCGCCCACAGTCTTTCGCTCACTTAGTAATTTAGTACGCTATATTCAGTATTGTTGACACCTTAATTTTTAATTTATATTCCCTCGTTTAAATATTACCCGTTTAAAAAGAGTGTTACAATTTACTGCAACATACCTGCTGCTTACGAAAGTTAAATTCAAAGGAGCATTTCTGTGACTTATTACAGGGGCCTCTGATTACAGTGAGTTAATATTTTTTTGTTTGGTATCATCAGTAGGTAGTAGAAATCCCAAACTCAAGTAAAGAAGAAAGTTATAAGAAATGTCGTGTAGAGAGGTCAAATCATTAGCAGAAGATAGAGAATAATGGCTCTCAACAAGAGCGTAGCTCTTAAGTTATTGATGGATGATCATCATCATTATGATAAATTGATAACATCCTAAGGCCCAGAATTTTTTTTAAGAAAGTTGGACCAGCGGCCCAAGGTCCTCCTAAGAGGTATTCGAATTAATAGCATATTTAGTACTTTTCACGGGTACCTGGGTCGTAGGAAATAAAAAAAAGGTATGTAAAAAAAATCCCTGGGCCCATAACATTTGTGAACTAAGGGCCAACCACGTCCAGAGTGGTCTATTTTTTCAGAAACAATTAAAAATGTATTGTGCTTAGTATTATATAGGGTGTTATGGACCTGTTTCTTTAAGTTACCACATAACTAATTTACCACATAATCTACACACAGATCATAACTAAGGCAAAGAAACGCAACCGCGCAAATAAAATGATTGGACCTACAATGACAGTGGGCAAACTTGTATGGGAGTTGGTCCAAGTACCGCCAAGATTAGGATGTATGATAAATAAAAGGACATAATGTAGTCCTCAAGCAAGCAGAACCTCATCAAAATAATAATAACAAAATTGTATTCGTTAAGATTATTACATCTGCAAAAACTTTCGTCGGGGTCCCGTGTTAAGTACAAGAACTGAAGTACGGGAGTTTGTAAAACATAATTAGTCTTATCTCAAAATCTCTCGGATAGATTTTTGAAACGAAAATGTAATAACTGCTTGCTTGTAGTCCACATTATGTCCTTTCATATAAAATATGTCTTGATCTTGGCGGCTCTTGGACCAAATTTGCCCTCAGTCATTTACAGTAAGATCTCTAAATTAGTATAAAGAGATGGGATTTAGTTAATATAAACTCCTTATGAAGTCAATGATAGGTCTGTATTAGATCTGTCTTTAGCTCTAAATTAGCTCTGAGGAACTGAGAATTTTAGGAAATGGTAATGGTGGCTCAGGTGGACAAGTTAAGGTAATAAAATCCACTTGTCTATGATCTTTAAAAAAATATTGCGTACTCTTTATAGTATCCAATGATCTTTCAAGATCCTAGCAGACTTGGTTAAAGCCTAACCAATAAAAGATAAAACTGAAGATAGCGAGTATTCGCATATGAATTTATAATTATTGAAAGTCTGCTCAATTAATTGTCTAGAAATAGCAATTAACTATTTTTAAACATCAAAGTTTATAAACATCGTCTATAGCTAAATGTGATCTCATTAGCAAAAGTTAAAATTTTGGTTCCTCGAAATAGTTGTCTTTGAAAAAAACAGTTGATTACTATTTCTAGGCATTTAATTGAGCAGACTTTTAATATTACTCTGTTGAGTGAAAAATGTTATTTTTTTCAAAATTGGCAGATACAAAATATAAAAGGATATTGCCTCTTACGTCCAGCTAAGGAAAGCCACGGTACTGCGTCACGGGACCGGCCAGAAAACCCTGATTCTGAAAGCGTTGGTTCTTTAATTCTGTTTCAGATGTTAGATGTGATAAAAATTTAAAGCCATTCGTTTTTCAACAGTAGCCACTTTTCTCCGAAACAAATGGAGATAACAACAAATACCAACACGAAAGTCTTACTTAGATTCTTTCTTTTAATTTATATTTTCGTTTCAAAAATACTTAATGTTTCTTTACGAGCATGGGGTTTAAAGAAATTAATATTGTTGACCTTTGTAGTGTCTGAAAATGTGTATATTTTCCAGCGTTACATTTTGACTTCCACTCAATAGAGTATCCGAGATATCCCTGACTCAGAAGTTAAAAGAACACTATCTGAACGTACTTTTAAGTGTTCTTCAGAAACGAGGGCCTTGGTGCACGAGTCGAAAACGCACTGGCCTATTTTCTAATGTTTTTATACGTTTAACAATTTCAATTTACTTATTCAAAATGAATGAATTTTTCGAATTTCTATAACTACGCTGTGGGTCCTTTATTATGTACTCTTATATTCTCATATGCTCTGGAAAACGGCGCTAGGCGTGAGTAAATGGTATGTATACGTATATCGTTGGCACATCGTAGAATTGGGCATATAATGATCTGCCTAGGCATATCATATTTTGTAAAAATTAGGAGTGTACACTCGCTCCGCTCCGCTTCGGTGGTCTCGCCATCTCGCCAAATGTTTTTGCGTGTAAACCTAACACGTTCTTCCCCGCTCCGTTCCACGTCATACCTATATTTTGACTGTTGGTGAAAGATTTTCGATTTCATACTTTAAAATCTGCCCACGACATATATCCTCAAATTAATTCAATTATAAACTCTATCCTATCGACTCCGCAGACAGTGCTAAAAGTCACTGAATCAAGAACCAAACTCGCTCCAGCATCTGCCAATATTTTTCAATTATTGACTCAGAAATATTGTTGCTCGGAAAGCGATATCGACTCATTACTAGTACATAACTACTGGGAATGGATTCAGCTTCCATTTCGCTTTCATTTGTTGTTTCAATGAATTATGGGCTGAGGAAGAGGCAAACGAATAACGATTCGTTTGAAATGTAACGTCAGGTAGAAGGTAGCATTATTTCTAAGTGCGAGTGATACAATATTTCTAGTTGTGACAGAAATATAAAACCTTATAAAAATATAGGCAAATGTTTAATAGCGTCGTAAACATAAAATGGTTTCCATTGGTTTCTTGTAAATTAGAATTTTAAATATATATAGATATATTTGTATATATTATAACTTTAAATATATATATTTTTTTTCCCTTTATAGATATATGTATTTTTATGTAATTATATATTATAATATTCATTTAGAAATTTAGTAGATAGTTTAGTTTATCTTGTTGTAAAATTTATCTATTTAATTATTCCTTAAAAAATTTATGTTATTTTGTTGTACACTTTGCCTACCTTTTCATATTTTTGTATTTCGCCACACCTACAGGTTGGCTGGAAGAAATTTTCGTAGAAATAAGCTCGCCTTTGTGCAGTTTTTTTTGTATTTTTTTCATGCTATATGTTTAATGTTTCATGTGCAATAAATAATGAAGAATAAAAACAACGAATAAAAAAAATATATATATTTATAAATATATATATTTATATATTTTTTTATTTAACATATTTTGAAATTCTAATTTACAGAAACCAATGGAAACTTTGCGATGGCAGCATTTACAGTACATGGGTATTAAGGTTTTGTTAAATAACTATTGAATGAATTTTGAATTTAAGTGTTCTGTTTCGATTAATTAGAAAAAGCCGGGTTTTTCACAATCCGGCTGCGAAACCGCTCTTTAAAGACTCGTTATTTTTTTTTCATAGTTCAGGTTATGGCCAATTTTACGATATGGCCACGTAGGAGTATCGATGAAATTAAGTTTTTGTATTTCATAACGTTAAAGGTGTCATCTTCAATTACATTTTTAAATGTACATACATACATATACTCACGCCTGTCTCGCAGAGGGGTAGGCAGAGACTACAGATTTCTATCTGCTTCGATCCTGACACACCTCTTTCACCTCTTCCACATCCATCAATATAGTCATACAAGCTCTTCTTAAAATGTATACTTATGTAACGTATGTTACGTACTTTTATGTGTTCAATTCGCTTAGATTAAATTTTGTTAAGGTGTGTTAACTCGGAAATCATTTCAAGATTTAGGTTTAGTAAGCCGTATTTTCGAACTTGTGTTCTAAAAAAACCTCATGATGATGAATATTTTTACGAAAAAGCTACAACTTCCATTTGCCGTCGTGTGACTTTACTCGAGAAATGGCCGTTTAGAAATGTGTCCTTTGCTATCAAGATAAATTTATAAAAATTTGCTGCCCATTGATTTGACAGATGGATGACAGATGAGTAGATAAACGGATACAGGCCACTTTTTTATAAGCAATCACACATCGCAATCAGTATAATGTCTAAAATTCTCAAGTGACGTCATAATCGAGAATTCTTTAAAAATCATAAAAAATTATGGATTATTATTTATATTATCTGTTATTTATATACCAAAACAAACAGACATTCGACTGATGACGGCCCCATACCGAGGGCCGAAATATATCGAATTATAATTTTTTTAATTGTTTTAATAACACTACTAATCAAAAGCTAGTAAAAGTTAAATATAATATATTTAAAAACAATGAAAACTATGTCCTAAAATGGCGTATATTCTCAGAAACATAAATAAAAAAGATTTTTTTGAAATTAAGCTATAGGAATTGTACGCAAGTTTGTCTGTCAATATCTAAACAATGAAATGTATGAAAATGAAAATGAAAATATTTATTGCACAACAAAGGATTCGAATACATATATTTAGTGGCCAGGGCCTCCTATTAGATGTTCAAAGGGACATCTGTGTTAGGAAGACCAGGTCCCCTAAAAAGGCCGCTTTGAATGAATCATATTATGATTCCGTTCTAATGCCGTCTCTTTTGCACACGTGAAAAAGCTCTGACTCCATCCTACTTTTAAATCATTTTATGATTCACCCAAGTCGGCCTTTTTAGATCCCCTGCTCTTCCATAGGACCATCTACATTTAAGTTGCGCTTTTGACATAACATATAAAATTTGTACAAAAGTTTGTAATTAAGGGTGTGTGTATGTGTGTATGAGAGAGGGTGTGTAAGTGTGTGTGAGTGTGATGTATTTTAATATACCTATCTATTACATTTCAAGTAGTTTTTCAACCTCATTATATAGCAAAGGTTTTAACCATTCAGATACTGCATTTTTACAATTAAAATGTAGCTACGAGTTTTTAATGCTACGTAGCGTAGCGTATTTAAGTGATTCTTCTGCTCACGGTTTAACTCAGTACCTGCGATTTAAACAACATAAAGTAAAAAAAAAATGGCTATTTTTTGTTTTATTTTCTTTGTAGTTAGTGTTTGTTTGAAGTATTATTTATAATTTAGTATTATTTATGTTATTTAAGGTTCTCAAAAACAATAGGCTATTTGACTAATTTCGGACGTAATTTTAAATGATTATTTATAACATAATAAGCACACTTCTTTGATATTTCCGAGAAATTTTACTGTTTTATTAATAAAATAAATATTTAAGTTTACGTTTTAAAAATCGCTCCGAAAACGATGTTTCTGTAATGGCGCTGGTCACGTGACACGCGTGACGTCACACGCTAGTGAACAAGTTCACATAACCTCAACAAAACAGTGCACCTAAGTGAATTCTCATTACAAAATTTATCCAAAATTGACCGAAAAGTGCTTCACAGATCGAATTTAACACTCAGAAAACATAAAATGCAAACAACAATCAGTCTAAGAATCCATGTTTACTTGCATGTGACGTCACCATGAGTTGCCACCAATCACAGAGCGTTCGCGGCACATAGCCGTCACAGATAAGATATTTTAAAATATTATATTTTATTTCGCGTAATTTGCAAAAAATATGCGTAATTTAGTTTAAATAACGTGAAATATGTCTTTTTTTAGGCTATTATCTGATAGGATGACCACAATTTGTAGTGTATTTTCAATGTTGTCAAATAGCCTATTATATTTCAATAATGGAACTCCTTCGTCCAAATTGGGATACAACAGATAACTTGAAATATTTTTCTTACTATGCCGTAAGAAAATATACAAAGTACCGTAGACATTTACTTGGATTAATATTGGCAGGTGACAGAGGTAGTCAATTCATTAGATTGTTGACTGCTTGTCACAAGAGAATTTTGTTCGAAGAAAATAACGACTGGATACAAAACCAGAATATTCCAGGCAAACTTTCAATTTTTTTATATTTCTTATCCATAGGGGATTAAACTTTTAGTCCATATTAGAGATACATTATTTTTTCGTGGCACAAATAAATAAGTTAGAAGAAATACCCAAGAGATGTTACAACAAGTAAGTTGAAAACAGTAAATTGAATCTTAGCAAAAATATTATATTCTTCATAAAATATAAATTTTGGGCTGTTCTCTTAAGTTTAATTCAATTTAAAGTAATAAGTAAGTGGTTAACTTGTTGAAAAAGAAAAAAAAAATACAACACCAAAGTTCCCAGTTTTTTTTTAATCCTAATAAATGCCTGACAAAAATTGCAATGATTAACTCACAAAAAACATCTTGCACCAAACTCTTAACCTCAATAGAGGTTTCAAGTCCTCTCTAATACGTAAATAACTGTCAGGAACACTCCATAACTTTGTAATTGCTTTTTACCTCGATGGGGCTATGCTTTTAGTCAGATTGCTTATTTTGTTAATGAACTTTTGAGCTTTAAAACTTTGCTTTACGCGAACGCCTCTTTAATAGCATAAAATTACTTAAAGCATCTTGGAGAAAGTGTTAAGAAGAAATCAATGTTATATCAATTTGCGTTTTGTAAAACTTATTCAATTAATGACTTTAAGGGGATTACGAATTAAATAAACTTTCCCTTATAAACAAGAAATAAGGTAACCAGAAGTGTTTTGAAGATTAAAATGGGACGTAAAGGAACTTGTTTTAAGTATATAATAAGAATGATTGAGTTTTTATTTTGAGTCATAAAAGTTTAAAGTTACCGAACTCTAGGTTTTTAATTGCGTATATTGAACCCTAAAGCTAGAATGTTTTTAAACGTAACAGCTATTTCGAGGGGCAGCTAACTTTTGGCTATCAGTTTCAGTTTTTATTGCGACTCGCTATTGAAATCCAAAAAGGACAGTACAAAAATGCGTTCTCTGCAGTATGGAAGTGATTGAGACAAACATAAATACAAAGTCACTAGCAGTCAAAGCTACCCATTTTGTTGTGATTGTAACCGTTTTGACAGCGTTAATAAAACTGCAATTGGATATGTGTGGTCGTGTGATCTACAACTCAAACTTTTGATATCCAGGTAACATTTTGTTAAAGGATCTGTACAAAAGAATTTCAATTTCGTAGCGTATCGCACAACCCTTTTCAAGTTTACAAAGTAATTTCCTGAAGCGAGATTGATTTGTTGGCTTGCCGGTTTCTGTTTGGTGTGGCGACTGCGGTTTAATTAAATTCGGATAAAAATGCTATGGCGGCCATAATTTCGTGTTTCTTGGCAACCTGCGGAGCGGTGTCGCCTTTGGAAATTCGATATTGTTGGCACTATTCTCTGTTAGGAATTATTTTGAAGAACGTGATGTTGTAATGAACTTTATTACTTAGTGTTTAATATTTTTAGTTGGAATGAAATTATGCCAAAATATGGAAAAACTGATGTAAAAGTAATAATTTAAAAACATATTCTTTTCAATTCTTTTTGACGTGAATTTGCATATATTAATTATTTTGTTTTGGAAAATTAAATACCTGCCTGCAAATTAACTTATTAAGTACATAAAATAACATCGTATAATAAGTTTGTATCTGATGATGATCCACTCCAATCGTTATCGTTCATGGCGATCATTTCAACTCCTAGTCAGTACGGTGCTGGTGGCTACTATGCCGATCTTCCTAGTAAAACCCGTGCGCACTGAGCTCACGTGAGTATACCGTCTACATAATTAAAGCGAATAGCCGACGGGTGGTCAGGCTATTAAATCGCCACGTGAGGTCAGTTTTGCGCTGCTCCTAAAAATCGCGTATATGCCTCTAAACAAGCCCGCACCATTTGCACTGTGCTGCCAATCCTTCTCAATTAGAGGATTCAATATCAGACCTTTTTATGTATCGCTTCTGTACATCTTTTTATAGTACGTTTCAAATACCAAGGCCCCATTGCACTTTAGACGGTCATTAGGCGTTAACATTAGGATTAGTGATAACAAATACCTGAGGAGCGGCCACCCTGTTTTCACTTGCCCTCCTTCAGTTTAGAATAAAAGATGTGCTTCGCCACTCGCTTCTCTGACATCCGTGAGACGTGTTTGCACCACCAAAGCTTTCGACGCATTAGTTAAGACTTAATGCCATCAACATTGGCTTGTCGCAGAATATCGGTATTCCACACACGATCGGACCATCTGAACTTCATGATGCTACGGAGGCATTTAAGGTTGAAGCGGTCCAGCGTGCGTATCTGGTGGCGATCTACACACCATGTTTTAGATGAATTAAGAAGGCTTGGCAACACAATTGCCATATATACGAGAGTTATAATTATGGTCTTTGTAGATATGACTGAGAGAAAAGGGACGTCGCGGCCCTTTTTATTTAAATTAAATTCGATTTAGTATCAAAGTTCAAATAAGTTATAAACATAATTTTAGCATAGACTTAAAACCAACCAAACAAGAATACATCACATGAAAAGAAGGTATATATACATACATCCCAAATCCCAACCCTGCACCGGTATCGGAACAGCGGCGGGTGGCGCGGCGGTTGTCATTCGTAATTTAATATATTAACAAGTATACTCGGTCGGAGTGACGTTAATATGACAAATAATTTCCTTAGAAGCCTACCATTCGAGTCGAAACACGCTGAATATGGTAATCATTTCCCATGCGACTTAGCTTGGACGATTTTGAGCATAGAATGTTACGTTTGAGATTCTGCTTTTGGGATATTTTGTAAAAGTGTTGAATCAACGTGTGAATCAAGTAATTGAAACGGTATTTTTCACTGAAATAAATTGATTTTTACAATGCGGCGCTAATAAATGTTTCATAGACGGTCAATGATAGAAGTTTTAATTTTTATAAAAATAATATTACTTACATGTCCGGGGTTTAAATGGACAGACATTTTTAAACGAACCTAAATAATCTACCGATCTAACGAAACAATTTTGCCAATGAAACATAATGAAGCAAAAAAAAACCGAAAACACCTGCCCACATAAAATTTGTAGCAGGTTTTCAAAATTAGTTCATAGTCAAACAAGAAATATTTGTTTCGTACCCGCGATTATGTATAATACCGGCTAAGAATTCCGATATATAAATTTAAATAGTGTAAAACTTTGTAAAACCCACACTAGGCAGAAAAACCTCTGTTTTTGGGAGGAAGAAAACAGCAAAGATGCACCAACAACAGTGAACACAAAGAGAGTTTTTTTAAAGAAACCAGAAAACTGACGTTTATTTATAATACTAGCCCTTGCCCCGCAGCCCCACTTCAACGAATAAGCTTACAGTAAGCTGTACATGAATACAATCTTTAGTGGAACTTTGCGATGCGTAGAATGGTACCGGCGTAAGAGCTGTCTATATATAAACGTAAATAGAATGAGTTCATTACCCTCAAACGATGAATTGTTAAACCACACAAGAAAGAAATCCCCCTGCATAAGAAAATAAATAACATTTGCTCTTGAAAGCTATTGCTTGTTGAAAAGTAAACTCCCCAGGGAGAGACATAACTACAGATTAGACCATTTCCAGTGGTATCGACCTCGTATGTCCCTATTTGAGGAGAAACGTGGTAAATGGTTTTCTGAACACCAATTCGAGGTGTCCCGAGGCTTTCGCTAACACGTCTCAATGTGAAAATACGGTTGTTCACACATCTTCATATTATGTACCGACATTATTATAAGAAAGATACGAGTATTTCTTAAACAAATAAGAAAATTACGTTTCAATGTTGTTTTATCAGATGGAATACAACAGTAGACGAATAGAATAGAGAATCTTAATTAAGGACTGATTCTTTAGATGAGAAAAATCCAAAACGCCAAAAAAAGCTTTTAGCTAAAAAAAATATGTTGCAGGTGAATTGATAAAGTAATGAAATGACCTTTTCACTAGTAAAATATTTGCTGGCACGGACTTTTGTCAATATTACGGGCCCATTTTAGTTAAATAATAATTTCACGGGGCATATTCTGTAAAATTATACATTGCGTTATTGAAAAGAAAATTGAGAGTGGGATAGACTCCCCTTTTCCCACCATTTTCGCAGCTTCGAAACAATTATTGGATTTTTAATACTTGTTACGATGTATTCCTAAAAAAAGCCACATCCAGGCGTTGGTCTCAGCTTCTATTGAAGGATAGTACATATTAACAAAGAGATGATGATCGTTGATTGCCCTTAAAACCCTGCATTGAACGCTTCCCCAAAGCACAATGTCACAAAATATATACTACCAGAAGTTATGCGGAGTAAACCTTCTGTAAGTCGTTATTTTGTGTCAATACGGTGGTAAAAATCACAGAAACCGGCTTACTGTTAAGGTTTCTACCAACGCCAACGACCTTGAACTAAGTAACTTTGTAACCATTTTATACGGTAACTATAGCATTTTTCAACAGAAGAAAAATATATAGTAATCTGTATGATACAAATAGTGATGTGGTTTTTCCTGAATTTCATTATAACATACAGAAGTGAAGCAAGAAAATTCTAAGTTTACCCTTATTTTTCGATTTTTTGTTCACTTGTAACAACATAACTACTACAGTTTCTATCGAAACAGTATGAAAATTTATAAACATCTAGACAAAATAATATAAAATGATTTGGTTTTCTCAGTTCTTGTAAATTAATTTTATTTTAGATAAAATAAATTAAAAACACACTATTTTCGCACTTGTCAGCCGCAGCGACTGACGTAACAGCCATATTGCAGTGTGAGCTGATAAGGACTTTATTTTAATATGGTTTTGTTCGAAATTTCAACCACCATGAATCGAGTTGCTAATTATTCCGACGGAGCCACCTTAAGGCGCGTCCCCTAGAAAATTGCTGTGCTAAGCTGTTTTTTGCTCCCTTTTAAATCGTTAGTGGATAGAAAAAAAATACAGCACTTATTTCCGATAGCTCACCATGAAATTCCACAAATTATATATTATCTTATCTTAGTAAAATAATAAGAAATTTTGTCGTAATGGCTCGCAATGGTTAGATAATTTAACAACAAAAATATATTACTTTTTTTTTCTAGAAATAACATCGCTTTCTTGTAAAAAGTATGTTTACTATCCGGAGACGCAGCAATCGTCGTCGTAATAGTTACTTTGAATTGCACGCTGATATGCAAGTTATTTCAATGTCGTTTCCGTTCATATTTGTCCCGACACACGTCGAATTGCTAATTTAGGTCAGAGAAGTGCCTTAAGGTTAAACGTCAGTCGCTTAGTGCAAAGTGCATAAATTAACTTTGTATTTCTTCTTTAGAAGTCAAAAATTTAGAAAGATTTTGGCATGTGGTTGTTGACGCCAATAGTTCAGTATTAGTGAGGTTTATAAAGCATGAGTTTGAAACTTAATGCACAATTTGTCTTGATCTTGTCCAAACAAAGTTAAAACGGCATTTTAAGTTGGTTTTGTGATGATCATGACTAATTGTGTATACAATTTCAAACTACTAAACTATTGGCGTCAAATACCACAGACCAAAATGCTTTTCAAATTTAAATTTCTCAACAAGAAAAACAAAGTTAAGCTATGCACTTTGCGCAAAGTTACTGACGTTTAACTTGAGTTCAAATGTAAAAATTACCAATAACATTAAAAGCTTAAAAAGTACAAAATATAGCAGCTGGGGAAGTAGAGTGGAAGTATACAAAAATATATAAAGAAAATTGTAAAGTAATCGGATAAAAAGTTCGATAGTTACTCTATTTCTAAATAGCCAAATATAAACCCTGCCTTCACTTATTCTCGCCTGTTTTATTCTCGGAATCCACACACTCCAATAAAAAAAGGCATATGATAATAGAATTTTGCACGAGTGTCCCAATGTCTAATTATGTTCAGTTGCACATAATACTTTATCTACGGGCATCAAAAATATCGTCTTTGTTTATAATATTTTCAACTAACAATTTCACAAAAAGTAAGGAGAAGAACGTCGTTTCAGTAATGCGGCTTGAAGGCCAATAAAGATAAAGGGGGTGTGGTTTAAGAAATAAGGTCGAGACTTATTTCTCGTCTCTGTTGTTGATTGGGTCTCTAGCAGTTTTGTAATAAATTGGGCCAATCGCAGCGCAGTATCGCGGTGCTATAATCTAATACTATAACATCGGATAAACACCTAGGTACTTATAAAACTGCTATTGATGTTGTAATTGCTAATTTTTGAGCTGGGATTTTTTTTTATTATATTTT
The DNA here is from genome assembly GCA_934047225.1 of Ypsolopha sequella. Classification (NCBI taxonomy): domain Eukaryota; kingdom Metazoa; phylum Arthropoda; class Insecta; order Lepidoptera; family Ypsolophidae; genus Ypsolopha; species Ypsolopha sequella. The sequence continues at coordinate 11,677,911 of OW203991.1, forward strand.
ATCCACGACCATATTTATAAATTGCGTTTTCGGACGCGATGACATTTAAATACTTGTAGATATAAATTTTGACAAAAATCGACTTAAATTTTAATTGAACAGCAAAAACAGGTGTGATGTCTCATTATTTTTTCATAAAAGCTTCACAAATATACATGAATATGCTCGAATAATTTCGTGCCAAAGTAATAAGTAAAACACAAAAGAGGGCAATGCATTAAAATCACTTGTGCAATTTTGAGTGTTGAAACATTTCCAGCTCAATAATAAACTCGTTGGTTGTTGATTCGGGCAATAACAAGCTAAAATGAACGTTTCAGCTCTACAAATAAGGTTGAATCTGCCTGAAAAGATATTGGATTTAAGACTTAAGGAAAACCGGTGAAAGGAGACCATCTGGTGGAAAGCGGGACCTCCATAGACATTATGGTGCTTCCTTGTGGGGTTCTTATAGTCCATCAGCTTGAGCCAAGTTAAAGTTGTCTTCTAATATCATTTTCGAAGGGTCTTTTTTAGACTGTAGGTGTACATATTAGGGAGAAGATAATTCATATTATTTAAGTGAAATCCATTGCTTGGAAACTGAGTGTTTTTGAATTTATAAAGAAAATGAGTAAACAACGCTCGCTGTAATGATTTATGCATGGTGACTTTGTGATCATATACTCGTACTATATAGTATGTAAGACAAAGGTCTTAAGGCTCCGTATAAGGTCAGATGCACAACTTCAAAAGACCATTTCACATTGATACTTGATTTAAATAAACTTTATTTATTTATTGTGTATTTTATATTGAATTTTTACAAACAGTGTTTAAAATCTTTTGAAGTACTATGAAAAAATCATTTTTACAATGGTTAAAGTTTTGTAGTGAAAGAAGCAATTTCTTTTGCTCAGCGTCTTCACATAAAATAAATAATGCCACTATCAAATTTTGTACTTTTTCTGCAAGTTTTATTTCACCCTCATCTAAGGCATGTAAACTTTTTAATAGCTCCGACAGCAGCTTTAGATCTGTGTTGTAGTTCCATGCTGCCCAACAGTGCTTTATCCATACCTCTAAACACTTTAAGGAATTCAGTAAAATAACTTCCCTGATTGATTTATTTGTGCATAGGCTTAAATTTTCAATGATAATTGTATTAAATTTCTTTTTCCTTTTCACACAATTAATTCCATGGGCAGATATGAATACATTCATGAATTCTAAAATTGACACTTTTCTATTGAAATTAGATTCTACATACACTTCCATTGTGTACATTGTGTTTCTTAGCGGTGGTGTGCATAAAACTTTTTTCCGGAAAAGCAATCAGAAGGTAATAAGTATGACCATAAAAAATATGAGAAAATTTAAGTAAAACATTGAAAAAATAAAAATTGGTATGAAAATGTTCACTCTGGGGGTAGGCAGACTAGGCAGTGCCTATCCTGGCGTCATACAAACTTTCTTTTAACAAAGTATTATTTAAATTTTTTCATATTTTTTTTATTGTCGAACTGCAATGTTGTTCTAATTGCTTTTCCGGAAAAAAGTTCTATGCAAGCCACTGTTACTTAGTCAATCGGTTTAATAAAAATAAAATAGAAAGTAGACTATAAGGCTGATCTATTCATCTTAGAAAAAACGCAAAAACTTTATAGAAAAAATACGAAGTTATCTGTAAGTTTCATGTTTTCGAGTGCTAATGGGCCTTCCTTAAATCATACAGCCTTAAAATTTTTGTACTAACAATAAGTGAACAATAACTCCGTCTAAACAATTAAGAACATTTGAATTATTTTATCTAGAAGCAGAGTTATTAAATAAAAACTCAGTTTTTCGCGAGCGCGTGTTTTTTGGTGGTCGTAACAGCCACGGCTCTGAGCGCGCTATTTTAAACTTGAAGGAAACGTCATAGTGTTCAGTTCTGATTGACGCAAAATGAGATGTTTAATCTGACTTTATATGCACTCTTCATCAGTCTGAATGAGTATGCTTGTGAACACAATTCGTTATATTGATCATAATTCGTAGATAGTATTGATTAATCATTGCAATTATATTTAGATTAGAAAAAATATGATACTGTTTGGTCAATTATAGATATTTATGTAGTACGATATAATTTGTAAAATAGGAATTATTGGAACAAAGGTTTGATGCCATAGAACGATTAACGATGTGACAATCGCGTCTAATGGCGTTTGTATTGATTGCAAAGTTATTAAAACCGTACAGTCAAATGTATGCTAAGCTGGCTGCTTTGTAACCCAAAAAGGGAAAAATAATACAAGAAAACGTTTATATTATTTACCATAATGTAAGAAGTGCTATGAAAAAAGATAATAATTAAAAAAAACTTATTTATACAAATATGAACAATAGATACCAGGTGATCTAATATAAAAAAAACACACGTTACATAACTTAGAAAATGGAATAATAAAAAGTTTTACATTTAATTTTATACAATTAAAAACATAATTGTGAAAAAGGGTCCGAGTTCGGTACATAGTGAAGTCAGACTTGCTGAAAAAAGAATTGAGATTTAATTATTTTTATTGTTATAGTTTATTAACAAGAAACTTAAGTAATATAAACACATTTATATATTATAAATAATTATAATTATAATATTACATTATAAATAATACTTAAAATATATACTAACTACAAAGAATATAAAATTAAAAATAGACTAAATTAAATAAAAAATATTGTTTAAATCGCTGCTGCAGGGGCGCGTCCCCAGCAGGCTAGTGGCGTTACCCCGTTGGATTGCGAGGCTTATCCGCTGTCCAAGGTAGGCCCCAGCCCGCCGATCACTAGAAGCGTCGACCAGGCGCGAGGAAATTTCTCGGAAAAGTCGTCGCGCTTCTGGTTCCCATGGCCTAAGAGTTTCTACCCCAAAAGGCACAAATATGTAGCCATCCCCTTAAGCTTTAAATGGGGTTTCTTAATAATTAAAAAATATAATGTCTGAGAGAAAGACATTTTACTTCCATTTAGTCTAATTTTGTTATCTCCCTATATATTGCTGGTGCAATGGTATATACGTTAAGGTAATTTTATTAGGTAATTTCCTTAATAACTTCTTTTTTATATCTGTTGTAACAAGTTTGTCGGCGTAGCATTCATAATAGTATTTAGTAATTTCAGACATTGGGACAAGAGTGCTTGTTTGGACACGAACGAAGTAAATTTCGTAATAATTTTGCACGAGTGTCCCAATATCTAAGAATGTTCAGTTGCACACAATACTTTATCCACGACCATCAAAAATATAGTCTTTATTTATAATATTTTCAACTAACAATTTCACGAAAAATAAGAAGTAGAACATTCGTTCATGAACCTTGGGTGCATCGTTTCGGTATTGCGGCTTGAAGGCCAATCAGGATAAAGGGGGCTTAAGAAATAAGTTCGGGGCTTATTTCTCGTCTCTGTTATTGATTGGGTCTCTAGCGGTTTTATAATAAATTCGGCCAATCGCACTGCAGAATCGCGGTGTTTTAATGTAATGCTTTAACATCAGATAAACAATCTAGGTCAAGGCTGGGCAATAGATTTTCCAGGTGAGCAAAATTTCTTAGACTGTGGTGGCGCCGACCACTTCAACCATATTCATAAGGTATTTTATACACAAAAAAGACAAAATATGCTTTAATTTACTTTAGTTGTAAATGAAATGAAATAACATATTTATTTTTGTTTAAAGTGAATTTCTTTTTATTTGCCGACGAAAGTGCTGGCGGGCAAATTCAAATGCCTTAGCGGGCCACTTCGGGGCCCGCGTGCATGGGTTTGGCCAGCCTTGATCTAGGTACTTATAAAACTGCTTTTGATATTGCAATTGCTTTATTGCAGTATAAGAGTAGATAAAGTTTCTTTAATGTGTAGTTCATCTATGTAATAAAATAACATAAAACAAAACCGTATATTTACATTTATTTATTTGCTTATACATAACTAGCTTTTGGCCGTGGCTTCGCCCGTGTTGATTTAGTTTTTGGGTAGTCCTATCGAATCTTTTTTAGAGCAATAATTTTAAAGAACCTATATCCTTAGGGAGCTGCCTGTCTACGAGGAACAAACTATACCAAGTGAAGAGTCTTACCATAGCAAAAGTGAAAGAATTTTCTAAATCGATGCAGTAGTTCTTAATGGCTATATCCCTAGGGCACTAACTGTCCCCATAGAAAAAACTATAGCCTATGTCCAAGTAATGAGTCTAACTGTCGCAGGCAAATAGTAAAATTCGGCTGTTTACAAACGGCGTCGTCAGTTTCTTAACGCTGGTGTTACTACAAAACGGTGTTTAACTTTAACTTTGGACAGTGTTTAAATCTGTCGTTGTCACCTATTCTTTCATGTTGTAAAAGAAATAAATATTTATATTTGCCTATAATAAGCTTTTCATTTAATTTAATAATAATAAACACAACAAAAATAACAGTTTTAATTATTTTCGAAATATATTTCAGCACACTTTGAGGCCAGCATCCGTCGAATTTATTGTAAAAGAGTGACAGCAACAGATTTAAGAAATTGTAAACGGCCAAATTTTATTACTTGCCTGCAACATAACCATTACAAAAGTGAAAGGATTTTTGAAATCAGTTCAGTATTACTAGCTATTACCCGCATGATTGCAATTAATGGCTGTGTATCTAGAGAACTGCCTGTCTATAGGGAACAAAATACAGCCAATAGTAGGGATAACGTAGCTTCCTGTCGAAGAAAGAATTTTCAGAATCGAACGCGTAGTTCCGGAGATTACCTCCTACATCCAAACTCACAAACTAAAATCTCACAAAGACTTCCTCTTTATAATATGGGTGTAGATTTAGGGCCACTTGCACAACGTTGCTAAATAATGTTTAAACGCAACACAAAGATATTTAAGGGTCGGCGTTCCGAGAGTCGGGGTTCGGGGTTATGGCTTTTTAAGACGGTAAAAATTAAAATTTCTGAACAAAATAAATACCACTTGTTACCTTACAACATAAAGTGCAGGTTGATTAAATAAAAAACTTGGCACTAATGTATAGTAACTTCAGAAAAAAAATAGGATTTTCAAGTTCAGGTTACATCCGTAGCGCCGCAATGCTATTCAAGAGATTTTCTTGAAATTCCTGTTTTTTTTCTGAAGTTACTATAGGTACATTAGTGCCGTGATTTTTTTCTTGATCTTAAAAAGCCATAACCCCAAACCCTGTCTTGCCCAATCTCGGAACTCCGACCCTTAAATCTTAAACTGTATTAGTGTCCTGCACAACCATATTTATGTAGGTATTAGTTAAGTCATGTTTAAGAACTTAAATACCGAAAAACGGCCATTTAACTTTCTACATAGGATCACAAAACCATTGTTTTTAGGGTTCCGTAGTACCTAAAAGGTACAAAAGGAACCTTATGGTGAGACTGTTGTCCGTCCGTCCGTCCGTCCGTCCGTCCATATGTCACAGCCAACAGAAATTTGGCACAAAATAAGCACGAATTTGCCCATATTACGGTGTAAAAAAATATATGAAAAACTTGAAATTGTTTAAAATATTTAATAAATAAATGTGAGAAAAATAAAAAATAACTGCCTAAAAATACAATATGGGTATTAAATTGTAGATTTTAAAAAGCTTCTTGTAAAAATATATACTTTTAGTATATTTACTAATTGGTTTCGAGAAATCTTTAAAAAACCCCAAAAATATGTAAAAATATGAAAAAAATATCGATTATAGATCATAACTGGCCAATTACAGGAAAACTATAGCGATTAAAAAAAATTGAGCACAAATGCAAAATATAGAAAAAAAAGGAAAAAAATATTATTAAATAAAATAAAATATGAAAAAAATCATGGTAATATGTGTTTACGTAAATATTATAGAAAAAATAAAGCGGTTGAGAAATTTACGAAAAAAATAAAAAAAAAAATTTTATCATCCACAATACGGAACCCTAGGTACGCGAGTCTGAATCGCACTTGGCCGGTTTTTTAAATGTTTACGCATGTAATTATTGCAAAATTATTAAATAACTTTCTCAAAAAGTCCTTTTTGTAAACCCTCCTAAAAACGAGAAACAAAGCGTAAAATTTGTAGAGCGTCCGCACACGGTAGAGTCGTGTGACGTCAAATCGGTCAAGTAGGCAACGCGCTCATTTCGGCGGGCGTTTAGCAGTACATTAACTTTACTTCAAACTTTGATTGTTAATATCTCTAAGTAAGTACTTGGTATTTTTTGATGATTTAAAAACTTTTATTCATGTAAAAATACTACTAACGCTATGTGCTTACCCATAAACATAAATAAGTTAGAGTGGATAAGTTTATTTACATCATATTTTAATTTTTGGATTTAGGGTGCTTATTTTTAGGTTATTTTCATTGAGCATACGAAGTTGTCTCCACATAAACTCAGTCGGGCAGTTCCTGTAGCCTGCGCTATAAAGCATCTAGTTAGCCTAGCACAATACCAACATAGTTCAGGATTGTTTTCAGAGGCCTCGCTTTGGGGCTTTACTTTCGTAAACCGCCTCGGTTTGAGTCTAGTGTGCCGGCAGACAAAAGGGACGCCAGCTATTGTGTCACTGGAACATTATCAGTTTGACTTCGAGTTTTGACCTATAAGGAGGTAAAACAAGGGTACCATCATTGATATAATAAAATAAAAAGAGGAAGATACGGTACCTACGTTCTTATATCGTCAAGTGAAAAATTGGCCTGCTGTATGAACAAGTGCCATCTAACAAAAGAGCTTTGACAATAGCGCGTGTGATCAAAGCGTATCAAAGCAGGTCCATTAGGCTTGGTTTAGTAATAGTGGAACATATACAAAGCAAATATTGACAGAAAACCGCAAATCGATGTACAGGATAGCCATTAGGTACACGGGTACTTTGGGTTAAAACAATCATTTTGAGGGGCGGAGTAAGGACATCATCAATTTTTTGTACGGGAATTGTTTTTTTTTTCAAATCTTATCGGTTCCAAAAATATACTACAACAATACCATTCGGCCACCTGTTGTCTAAAAACCAAATGGCTATCCTGTACATCAATTTGCGGTTGTTTTTATCGTAGCTGGACCACTATAAGATCACGTGCGAGAAGCGGGTACCATATCTTCCTACTTTAGTTTTTATCTATGGTATACGTACTGTACAATTAGGCCTTTGATAGCGTTGATCATTCAAAGTTTTATACTAAAAGTAGAAATATGTAATTATGAAATAAATATTTATATTTGACTATAATATACTTTTCATTAAATTTGATACTATTAGACACAGGAAAAATTACAATTAGAGTATTTTCGAGACATATTTCGGCCCACTTTGGGGCCGGCATCAGTCGAATGAGTCAATGAATCACTTCTTGGGCCGAAATATATCTCGACAATACTCTAATTGTAATTTTTCCTGTGTCTAATAGTATCAAATTACTTAATACGTTATTATGTGAAGCGTGTTACAAAAGCATAAATTATCCACATATAAGTACCAAAAATAATTTTTTTGTCCTTGATTTTGGTTTGATTTTGGTTTTGGTTTGATTCAAGCACAAACAGTTCCGTACCAGCTCATAATACGGATACGGAACCCTTAAAACTTTATGATAAATAACAAACATTAAAAAAACACCAAAATGACAAAAATCAAGGCATTAAAATCTGCCTGACAAACAATTCGGCACCGTATGAGAACAGAATCAAATGTTTCAGTTTTTGTTGATTTACTTTAAAGTATGTATTACAATCTGATCTAATTTTAAACTTGTTTTTATTGCTGTTTTTTAGATAGACCTCAAACAGATAATGTTGAAAAAATTTCCTGTTAGCTTGTCCCTTTCCGTAAATGGGAGTTGTAAAAATCCATGAAATTATATTTTTGAATTTCAAGATATCGCTCTTTTATTTTCATATTCTTTTCAACTTCAACCTCCTCAGGGCAGTACAAAACATTAAAACAGATTTTTAATACTATTTTTTTCGTTAATCTGTTTACTTAAAGCAACTATTCCGCACTGTGCCCAAATGAAAATCCAAAAAATGCAAAATTCGCTGTCCTGTAGTGTATAAACCTTTTTGACAGACGAGCGGACGGACAAACGGACAGACATCGGAGGCTTAGTAATAGGGTCTCCTTTAGCACGGAATCCTAAAAAGTACACAACAATAATTCTTTTAACCGTCAGCTTAGATTGACCCATTCTACATCTGAGCCAAGTGAAATCATTCTTTACCAGATGGCAAAATCCCCATACATTGGGTGGCAAGACAAACCTAGCTACAACAAATTATAAGAAAAAGTAATAAATCACCCATTTCAGAGGTTAATATGATGATGCCATGAAAACTTTGCGGGTAATAAATAAATATTTGTCCATTTTCAACTGCAAGAATACTTAAATTGGCTATGCAAATGGAAATAACATATATTTCTGCGAGTGAAGTGGAAAAGCTTTCAAACATATTGCGTTTTAGCACATATAGAAACATTCACTAGATATGTTCTTGTTATTTTTCATCGATAAAGTACCGGCCCTATCGACCGTTACTCAAACAGTCTACACTCAAACACCCACGATTTGCCTACTCACATCCTAACGTAATTGATATTATTAATATTCTAAACCTATACGGGATCAATCACCAAGGCAACTCTAGAACAACCCACACGTTGCACTTGAAGCAAAGCGGCTCGAGTGCAAGCAAACACTACCGTGAAGTGAAGCGTAGGCGGAGCATTATTCATTTTGTTTTAGGTTCAATTACTTTAACTATGGGCTATTTTCACACTCGTGTTGACATGGAAATCAATGTCGTTGTTCAGACTAACAAATACAAAACGCACCACATTGTTCCCCCCTAGCGTTGCCATCCGTCCGGATAAGGCCGGACAGTGTTGGGCTTTTTGACTTCTTGTCCGGCCAAAATGACTGCGTCCGGCCCGTCCGATTTTTGTTACGCTTTTTATATCTATCGTTCCGTCACTTCAGTCAGAAACGGGTGAGCTACGCTAGTTCACATAAAAATTTTTAAATGATGATACTTATTACAACTTTCTTGAAAAATTCGATTTTTTTATCAAATATTTTAGCTTCCGGCCTTGGGACTCATAAGTCCGGCTTTTAAATATGTGTTTTATTCGATATTTTTTTCAACAATCCTTTTTTTCTTAGCATGCAGCCTTGGGACAAAATAGTCCGGCTTTTTAACGGGTAAGTTCGGCTTTTTGATTATTATTATATTATACGAGAAGTATGTACAAAAGACCTAAGCTGGTTTATTCTTGATATTTTAGAAATCGTTTAAAAGAAACTAAATTGTAAAACATTTATTTGGGCAAGTACATGTCAGGCTCGCGCACAAAGGCTTCCGACCACCACACAATATGGGCATGGAACCCTAAAAATATTATGGTAAATTACAACAATATAGATGCCATAGAAACATTAAGGCGATAAAAACAAGGAGCTAAAATGGTAGCGCCTGGCAAACAGTTCGGCACCATCTGAGTGTGGAACCCTAATAATATCTCAACTGCTATATTTTTCCTGTAATATTTACGTAATCACCAAGTACCAAGGTTTTTTCATATTTTTCGGTTCTTGTTTCAGAGATAAGTGAATTCGCCGGTTGAAATGATAAAAAAACGAAAATAGACTCATTTTTTTATTTATTATTATTATTTCATTTATATGTAACGTGTTAAATAATAATATATATATATATATATATATATATATATATATATATATATATAAAATATATATATTCTATTATGTAAAAATTATTTATTATTCATTATTTACAAATGTATCAATTTGCAGTAAATAAAACCTACTAAGTGGATTGACTGTTTCCTAGAAAAGCTGTAAGTAGTTAAGAGCTTTTATATTTAATATTAACAGGTAAAAATGAAAACTCAAGGTTTCGGGTTGATCCTGCCTGAAAAGTAAATTTAATCTTATTTCCTACGTTTTCAACGAAAACGTCGAAACTTGAAACGGCAACTAAACGCTTTATTCTATTTACGTAAATTTATATAAGTTTGGAGCTCCATAGCCCAAACTAATTTGATATTTATGACTTACTAGCTTTTGCCCGCGACTTCATCCGCGCTGATTTAGGTTGCAGTTTTATGGGATAAAAAGTAGCCTACGTCACTTTCCAGCCCATAAACTATCGTTGCTGCGTGAAAGAAGGACAAACCAACAAACACACTTTCGCATTTAAAATAGTACGAATAACAAAAAGGTAAGGTGCTATAAAAAATTATCCTTTTTCTCAAAGTGCACTTGTCTAACCTCCAGTTGCGCGAAAACAAGATCAGTTTTACGGTGACCTTAAATTGATGCTGTCACTTTCTTTTTAATACGAAATGTAAAAGATGGCATAAATTTAGAGTTGCTCTTAAACAATTTTGGTTTCGTGCAACTGGGAGTTAGGTACCTAAGTAAACTAATTTTATCATATTATAAGAACACTAACTACCATTTCGCCCGTGGCTCTGCTTGCGTTTTCAGCTTGGCGGTTTTTATATCGAAAAAAAAAGCGATCAAACCGTTAATCCATGGCATTCAAAAAAGCATAAAATTTGATTCCTATGTAAAATGACAATTCAAGTCGCAGTAAGCAATTTAAAAGCCATTAATACCTTATAATTTATTTTCAACGAAGTGTAAAAAACCCATCAAAAAACTGAACACTTAAATTGAAAATTTGCTGTATTATTTTTTACCCTACAAAACCTTATTACCTATGTATTGCGTGTACTGTCATCGCTAGGTTTCCATTGGTTCTGTGAAGTAGAATTTTAATAATCTTGATAAAAAAATCAAGATTATGATGATGTTTCACCAAGTGCCGACAATCGCAGGTATTAATCACATAGATTTTTAACATTTAGAACTTTAAAATTCTAATTAACAGATACTATTACGCCTACTGGGCTCTTAAGGCGAATGGATACGCCAACTACAATTTGGACCTGTCTTTGAAAGCCTACTCCTCCCACACGGGTGGTTCAAAAACTTTCATAAAAATATATGATAGGCATTATAAATCAAAAATAAATTTCAAGTTTCATTAACTGTTTTTCTTTTGTTAGTTTTGACAAAAAAAATCGAAAGTCATCGAGAGTTTCACATGATTAACACAAGAATTCTCTTACTCCTTCCAAACGCCTAAAGCGATTTTAATTATTATGTCACCAAATTATAGGAAATTTTATATCTGAAAAATTTAACTTCAATTTTTTTTTCCGTTCATGGCGTCCATGTGAAAAGTATTATTTTCTCCTATTTTGCGCTAGTCGGAGACGCGGTGGTTGTCGTAACAGCCACTTTTCAAGGCACGCTGAAATGAACATTATTTCAATGTCTTTTCCGTTGATATTTGTACCGACACACATCGAGTTGCTTATTTAGCGTGGTCGTACGCGTTAAGGCGCTTGATCACTTCAAATACTGCCAGATGGTACTTTCTAAAGCCTACTTCTCGTTTATGGCTGGACCAAATGGCTTGAAAAAATATATATGAACCAATAACTCTTTAAAAATATTTGCAACAAATTTTGGTTCCGTACGATTAAAACTTCTATATTAAAAAAAAAACAACTGTATGATGTTTTTTTGGCTTGAATCCCCTACTCCTCCTAATCTGCTATGACGTTTGGAAATATTTACACGCCAAAAAATTAAAAATTTGTTGAACTTTAAATGCAACATATCTCAAGTAAATCCAGTAACTTTTTCCATTAAAAATATCGAAATATGTAAGATTTCAAGGTCAAAGGCTAAGAGGTGCTCTGCGCGGGCGCAGGCATCAGTCATGCAGTGGCGTTCAGACGGGGAGGCTGTGTCACTCGTTGCCACGTACCGCACCCTGGCGTCTGATGACATGTTTGCGAAAATATTTATAAGGATTTTTATTTGTGTGCGTTCAGAGAGTACTTTCGGCAATGGACTTAGTTATTTAGAGGATAAATTGTGCTGTGAAGTTCGCGCGTGGACGCTATAATAAACTAGAAGTTTGACGAGTTAGCAAAGAACTTTTTTTAGAAAAATTATAAATATACATATAATGTGATTGAGAAAAATGCCACGAAGACCTAAACCAAGAAAGAAGCGGCTACAAAAGCTTTGAAAATACATGCAGTAAAGTAAGTAGGTACCTAGCATAACATAATCTACCTACACAATCATTATCCATAGTAGAGTAGATATGAATAATTACTGGTAACAATTATAGTAGCTCATGGGTAGAACGCAGGCCTCTCAATTTTGAGATCCAGGTTCAAGCCCCGGTTGGGCATGCACCAAGGAGTTTTTCGGAATTTTGTGCATAGTATTTACTAATACTTACTACTTGCTGAATGTTTTGTCTCCGAAGTCACCACCAACCACGTTGGGACATACTTATCGTCGGTAAAACGCGGGTGTACCGAGTGCGGACACACTCGGAACACCTCCAAAACCCCCTCGGGGATTCCTATCGTGACGATATATAATTATTATTATAAACTACAAGCAACAATTCACGCAAAAAACGTTGCTCAAAATTTTGTTTGTACTTCTATCCAGCTAAATAAACTACCCAAGTATCAAGGCTCGGACTATGTATATGGTTTAGCTCTGCTTCCGACCTGTTTTTTTTTTGGACTGGAGCACTATTTGAAATACTTGTTTTAGTTCATTTCAGAAAAATATGTGCCAGGCAGGCATGTCAAAGCCGTGGTATTTAAACCTGTAATATTATGTAGAAATATTTGAACTAGAATTGTAGGTATAATACATATAATTGATATATTATTTCAGGGGAAAAAGAGAAGGTATTTTTTTAAAAAGAGACCACCAGAAACAGAAGGCAAAAATCTGCAAAAAAGACTAAGTACTGAAAAGTTCATTCGGGTAGACCTGACAATATATTAATTCAAAATAATCTGTGCATGTAACCTGTAATGTCATTCCATCCATCCATCAGCCTGGTTCGTCCACTGCTGGACATAAGCCTTTCCAGGACTTTGTCATTCCCGGTGGTCATCCTGGAAGAATTGCCCATACACACGCTAGGCAGGCGGGTTGGTGAGCGCGGTGCTGGAACCCTCGCACCAGTGACGCCGCTGCCCGTTACCAGTCTGTTCCATATAAGGCCCGGCTATAAGGGATGGATATACTGCCATCCATCGGTCCCAGGCATGGTGGGCCTCCTGGTTTTTTGCCTGTGAGCTGTCCTCTTACTCTCCCCTGAATTACTTCGAGGGGGTCTCCAAGTAAGATGGTGCTACCTCCACAGTCAAGCCCGGCATCAGCTCTACCACCTATCAAATATCATTGTCATTGAAATTATGTAATGTCATTGAAATTTAGTAAATATTTAGGGTGCCAACAAACGAACATCACTTTCAAAACGGTAGCCGTAGACAACGGTAGGTAACTGCATATGTCGAACCATGTTGGCGATAGCCATTGACTACCATCAAACAATGGTAGTGAGCCTCAGCTATTGGTTGCATTCGACGCGCTGACGCTGCCAAACAGCGCCGACTGCACTCGATTGATGGTATTGTCAGCGTTGTATGGTCGACTGCAACCGACGGCTGACGCTAACGTCATTCGGTGGCGATTTATGGTATAGAATAGTAGACTGTCAGAATACAGTCGGGAACACTATCTCATTGAGTGACAAGATGTGACCAACTCGTAGTGATGTAGAAAAAAAACTACATCAAAATAAACCGGGTTGGCTAGGCGCAACCTAGAGTGTTTTATACAGTCAGCAAAAACAACGCAAATTTTCTGATAAAAAATCACGTCAATAAGAAGCAAGTACTATGTTCGATATAGCGTATCACAAGGTGCTTAAAAATAAGGTTTGCATGTCCTATGTTGGTACTTATATCAGCCTGATTTTATCGAATATCTTTTTATATGAAAAAAAGCTTTCTTTAGCACCTTTTATTCGCTCTGTCGATGATATATACTTGATCATGTGATTTTTTTAATCAATAAAACTGTGCTGTTTTTGCTGACTCCACAAAATTTTCCAGGTTGCGTCGAGCCAACCCTGTTTATTTTGATGTAGTTTTTTTTCTACACCACTACGAATTGATCACATCTTGTTACTTGATGGCATAGGGTTACTAACTGTCACTCGACAGCCTAGTACGCTAAAAATTATATTACGTATTAAACCATATTCAGCGTTATTTGTTATGTTTCTCAGAGAAAAGCATCGTCTGGATCACCACAATCACTAAGCTCATTCATTGCTTCAGAAATGGAAGGCAAAGACAATGATCCAACAATGTCTGCACAAAAGACTATCGAAGAGTCGATTCCGGTAGGTTTGAGAATTTACCAATCTTTTTTTATAACGTGGTAATATCCTTGAAATTAGGTAAATATTTAGGAATAATTATTATATTTTAATATTTGTTTGTGAAACTTGAGTATTTTTCTTTAATGGGTTTGCATTATTTTATAATTTATAGTAGGTTAAAAATTATACTATGTACTTAGGTAAATTCAAACTTATTTATTATGTTTTTCAGAGAAAAATATCGTTTGGACCACCACTATCTCCAGGCTCATTCATTGCATTAGAAATGAACGGCAAAGACAATGATCCGACAGCCTCTGAACAAAACACGATTGAAGACTCGATTCTGGTAGATTCATTTTAATTTACAGCAAATGTATTACAGAATATAAAACAAGAAAATGAAAACCACAGTGCAGAACAAGAAAATGAAAAACAAAGTGCACAACAAAAAAAGGAACAAAAGGAAAAAAGAAAATTACAAAAACGAAAACACACAGAAAATGTATAACAATATATAGAACAAGAAAATGAAGACCGCAGTACGGAACAATGAAATAAACAAAGTACAGAACAAGAAAATGAAGAACAAACACCACAACAAAAAATTAAACTTATCTCAAGTGAAGAACAAAATAAAAAGTAGAAGACTCATGATCAAGAAAATATATGCATATATTTACCAAATTGAGGATTTACCTGCAGATCAGAGCTTACAAGTGTTAGCGAGGTGAAACTGTGGTACAGATTACGTAACATAATTAAAATTTACAGATTAAAAAAATATAAGTATGTTTTGTTTATTTTACGTGCGAATACAATCTTCATAAAAATAAAATCTATAAGTTGCATCAACATCATTGAAACCGTTTCTGAGTACCCAAATATAGTAAATACTATCGGTTTCATTATGAGATCCGCAAATAACCGATACATACCACTCAAGTCTCTAAAAGCACCGAAATCAACAAAAATTGTAACAAAATAATATTTTATCAATATTTTTTTTTGTTTCGTCATTATCGTTCAAAAATCATTCAAATATAAAAACAGAAACTTTTTATGAAAAATTGTTTGACTGCAACCGACGACGGCTGACGCTACCATCATTAAACGGTTACCGCCGACAAGGTTCGACGTCTAAAGTTACCTCAAGCCTCTGGCTTATCATGAGTTTGGCACTCGATACACGTTAGCGACAGCGTAAAACATTTGTATGAGTTTAGCGGTTCTAGCGGTATACGAGAGGAACCAGAATTTCCAATACATAATATTTTACGCAGTCGCTAACGTATATCGAGTGCCAAACTCATGGTGGGTCTACTGTTGACGGTTACCAACTGCAAAGTGACGCTTGTCTGTTACCGCTCAAGCCCAAGATTTATAAAGGTCTGACCCCAATAACAACTTGGTCACTTTCGGGTATCCTCACATAACCGATTTTGATGACATGTTACATTAGAGCAGGTACCGTATGTAACTGTTGTATATGTTTTATATATTTTCGCGATTTCAGTACTATCAGTGATAGTCTATCACCACTAGTTCGCAATTACTATAACCACTAGTTTGTTTTCAAAACTACCAAAATATCACCGTGTAGTAATAGGTACAGAATGGTCACATCTTTCTGTTACAGCACCACAGCCTATTGAGCTTGAAAAGTTATAGTTATAGGTTTACGCATAAAACAATGCTACATAAATTTCTACCTTTTCTACCTCGCTATGAGGTGTGAATCATTTCGACGCTAGCGATCTTTGTAGAGGGGCGCGGGGTGTCTGTGCAGAGGCATGCGGGGAGCAGCGCCTGTAACTCCCCGGAGGTGAGGCCGATTGCTCAAGGCCGTTGGCGTGGGTAATCACCTTAAGAGCGTTAACGCTTTTGATTTGCTCTGTAAGTCTCCGCATGAATTGTTTCGCACGCAGAGTTTTGTAGTACCTTCCAAATATTAACAGAAAAATAAATTGATTCCATTAATATATTCTTCTATTAGTCTGATAAATACCAAGCCTGATCAAATCGTTCGTGACATTAAAATGTTAATTTTAATAAATCATTATTAATATCGAATTGAATGAAACTTGAGGATAAAACATGATCATTGCAAAACGGCTCACCTCAATAATTAATTATTGTTGATCGGGATAAATCATTATTTATGTATTCCATCCATCAGCCTAGTTCGTCCACTGCTGGACATAAGCCTTTCCAGGATTTTGCCACTCCCAGCGGTCATCCTGGAAGAATTCCCCATACTCACACACACTGGGCAGGCGGGTTGGTGAGCGCGGTGCTGGAACCCTCGCACCAGTGACGCCGCTGCCCGTCACCAGTCTGTTCCATATAAGGCCCGGCTATAAGGGATGGATATACCGCCATCCATCGGTCCCAGGCATGGTGGGCCTCCTGGTTTTTTGTCTGTGAGCTGTCCTCTTACTCTTCCCTGAATAACTTCGAGGGGGTCTCCAAAGTAAGATGGTAGTACCTCCACAGTCGAGCCTGGCAATTATGTAGATATTATTAATAATGAAATGATTTGATTCAGTATTTTGTTTAAATAATAATTTTTAATTACTTTCTCGCTATCTTTTTAGATTTAGGTGTAAGAAGTCAACTAGAGATTTACACTTTCTTTTTAAAAATGTAATGTTGTGCAAAAATCTTTCTATTTCAATAAAGGTATATTTCATTGTTATCATATTACTCCTTTTTACTTCTCAATTTAGTTGAAACACACATTTTACAACAAGCATTTACGGGAAAGCTTTAAATATAAAACGGTTATCAAGCAGCGCCTGCCAGGGGCTGTTATTTCTCCTAAAATCCGGGCGAACTTTTTTTGGATTGATAATCGGATATCGCTACCAATTTCCGGTTAGCGACGGACGCTGGGAAAACTAAGTAAGGAAGGGTTTGCAAAATGTGGCTGCGAACAAACAAAAAGTTAATTTTTTATCCCTTCGGATGCGGATTGAATGTGGGAATAGTTGTCCCGCTAGATAAGCACGTATGATATTGAGCTGACGATGTATTGGGATGATGGTGGCCTTGGGATGGAACTCGTGCCCAGATTGCGGAACAATCTGAGAATGTATTCAGTTTTTTTATCGAGTGGACTTTTTGCGTGATATACGTATATATGTATGTTGCAAAATGTTGTTAGAATTTGTTAGTGTTAGAGAATATGCAAGTCAAAATGTTATTAGAATTTGTTAGTTTTGGAATATTAGTACATTACGATACGAGAGCGATGAAACGTTTTCTGACGAGTGTGAGTTTGCGGCACGAGCCGAAGGCGAGTGCTGCAATCACACGAGTCGAGAAAAAGTTTCTCGCACGAGTTTCGTATTATTTTATTATAGCACAAGTGCGGAAAATGCCGAAAAATGCCGAAAGCGGTCATTTTACGCACGGTGTGCTATAAAAAATATATAAAAATCAAAACTTGGATAATTCCAATAAATGAGAGGTAATCCTCTAAATACTGTCGTCAGAGAAAAGATCAAACATTTCTTTACAAAATTCTACATAACATAGTTGAATCGTCTTCCCTCCTCGCGCAGGTCCCTCTTCTTTGTCCCAATCGCAAAACTCGGCATACTCGTAGAAAACTATTTAGCGAACCTTTTTGTCGCACTGATTATGCAAAAAATTCATTCATACCTAGAACCTTGGGCAAATATAACGACATATACGGTGAAGAAGCTGATATTTTCCATCTCTCACTTTCCAACTATAAAAAGCTTATAAATTTGGTAAGCCAAGAAGAATATTATTTTTATTATACTTATAACATTGAAATTTTTAGGCTTGGATTATTGTAAATTTAATTATTTATGTAAGTCAACAATATGATATGTATTTTACTATCAGTGCAAACTTTATTGGTGTCAAATTTTTTCTAGTTTTTTAATTGCTAAAATTTGTTTTAAAACTGTTTGTTTCCCTAAGAATAAATAAATAAATAAATAAATATGCCAGCCAGTTTTATAAATATCACTAGAGGGTAAAAATTAACTATACTGATGTATGTATGTACATCACATGCCCATACAATTAAAGCTTTATGGTGATATGAAATATATGTAAAAGAGTATTATTTACCAGACTGACAACAACAGATGATATACAAGGGAGGTAAGTGATCAACTGATCATTTACACCCGAGTTTAACTAGTGTTAGTGATCAGTTACCTTCCTTATACAACATGTAACAGAAAGGTGTAACCATATTTGAAGAGCTTATTCAGTCCATTGTATAGAACAACTTTTACTACGGAGCCAACGCTGAAATCTCTTAGCTTTCCTATACCTTTCTGTTACATGTTGTATAACCTACCCATTCTAAATTCTACTTTCCATCACTCATCCGAAGAAGTCAAAAAACCCTTACAACAAAGTTATGAATAAAAAATAATAGCGGACCGCCAAATTTTTATACGACTTTTTCATCTTTCTTGCGATCATCGTGCTGGCCAGTGCGATTTATTTAGATACAAAACCAATTTTTATTGCATTTGCTCAAAACATACTAGATTTTGTGGCTGTACAGCGAATATGTACGAAATCAGGGCAAAGATTAAATAAACGCGAAGCTGAGGTCGAAAGGATAGTACTTCATAAAATGCGTTCTTTTTTGTCACAAGACAAACATGTTATTCAAAAAAATCATCAACTTGTCTTATTCTAAGTAACAAAAATTTGTATTCAAACTTGAGGCTCGCTTCATTCAAGTGTAAATTGAAGGACAACTTCGAAACTCATTTTGCGGTGAAAAAGTTCCGTAACGCAGCAGGAACTTGTTACAGCTTTGCTGAATATTCGAATTTACATACTTTCATTAGTGAGATAAAGCCAGGTAGGTTTATTAAGTCGATATGCTGAAACCTGGCGGTCTAGCACGCGCCGTAGTTACAGTGTCTTTTCATCATATTGCTCTCTCACACATTGACAAAATGTGATATGCATGAGAGCGCAAATAGACGCTGTATCCACAAAATAGATACTACCAGAAGGCCGACTCGACGACGGTGGAGCGAACACAGACGCACACAAGCATAAACGCGTACGTATGATGATCTCGGCAGAATTCCGTATTGGCTACGACCGACTTCATCCGAGATCGACGTACGTACGCGTATATGTGTGCGTTCGACTGTTTTCGCTAGTTATGCGGAGTAAACCTTCTGTAAGTGGTTATTTTGTGCTATATCCCAGGCGTTTATTATTTTTTATTATTATTACTGGTATCATTGCAGTAGAAAGATGAGTTGAAATTGGGTTTCTGCTTGATTAGGTTAAGATGACGACGTAGATAGTAAGAAACCGGTTAAGTACGAGTTAAGACTCGCGCCTTGAGAGTTCCGAACCATTTGAATAACTTTATATACCTAAATAATTTAAACAAAACATATCATTACCTGCAAAATGTGTGGAATAAAACTTCAAATATAGTTAGTTAGGTATTTGGAGATGTAACTATAAAACTACATTATAAATCGGCGTTTTCAGTATTTGTTGTTTATAAACAGCATAATTGTGCTTCATAATATATAGAAATTACAAATTCCCAACTACTTTGGTCTTTGAGATAGGTGTATCAGAATCTGATGGCAAATAGGGAAATAAAATTTTAAAGTAGGTATCACTCGGGTAATTGGATTAAATTTTAATTAATAATTAATCATTAAAACATCTTAATGATTATTATTTTTCATCTATCAATCATATCATTGAACATGAAGAATTCCTTGTGAGATGTTGCATTCCTTTATTGCTTACACATTTTAATCAAAAATAAAATAAATTGTGTATTACACAAATTTATAGGTTAGTGTTAAAATTATAAAAATATCCTCATTCAGAACTAGGAAATGTTTCTAAAAACTCAACCTGCATATTTTGTTCTTCATCAAATCAAAACTGTTCAAGTTGATTTTTTCTTTCCACCTTTCCTTTTTTTATCGGGCGTACAAAATACACCTCCATTAGATCGGCCTTCCACAATAACTCGTCGTATAGTAGTATGAGAAACCCCTTTAAACAAGGCATAAAATAAATCAGTACAATTCAGTGGTAACTATATTAAGAGGAGGCCTTCCTTTTTCAACAGTTTTTGAACGATTGTACTGAACCTACCACAGATGCAATCAATATCAAACTTATATGTTTGTTTTTTCAAACCTTTATCTTTACGTTGTAAGTAGCGTTACCTAATTGGAAAACTTTTGCTCGACAGATTTTATTTTTGAAAATAGTCTCTTTTTGAGTGTTTTTTTGGTTTTGTGTTTAATCCATTTGATTTTCATGTGTTTATTAACCCATCTAAGTTCAAAAATGACTTAAATGCAATGAACGCATTTCCACTGCATTCACTCTAATTGTATATTTATCTTGCCATAACCAACATTCACTACCATATTTCGACCTTTCAAACTTTTCGAACACGTAAGGGCCAACACTTCAATATAAACCGCCAATCGAACCTTTGCACTCATATTTTGGCTACCCATAAAGGAGTGAACTCGTTAACCTGCTCTACTTCCTTGTCTCCAATATTAACCTTGCATTCAGTTACCGCTTCATGCCTCTTTATCACCATAACCTTTGTTTTTCCTACATTTATTGTCATTCCTTTCTTTTCAAAGGCATCATCTATAATTGTTACCATCTCTTGCAGCTTATCCGTCGATGAAGCAACGAGAACTTGGTCATCGGCATATAAGAGGCTTTTGATAAGTAACTCTCTTTACTTCAGTCCACATTAACGCTCTTTTAAATCATTTAAAGTACGTCTAAATTCATAAAGTAAAAAGAACAATAATTACTGTTTTAAACAAAATAAACCCATTATCTAAAACTTGGGACAACGTTTTTTTCCAAAAACTTCTCTTGTGAATTTTTATTGAATTGTATTTTTTAAAAAACAGCGATATCTAATCTCTTTTTGATTCGCCGCACTTTTCAAACACGCACTTCATCAGATATGTTTATCTCTTTCTTTGTGCAATATTGTGCCAGTTTTTAGCCGCAACTAGCCTAGCGGGGCGCTTGTTCAGTCGTGAGAACGCAAGACTTTCAATCAGAGATTGAAGAAATAATAAGCTGTCAGAGCTCCTCACTTCCAGATTTACTTTTCTTTCTGCGTTTCCATACTGCAATGGTATAATGTGTATATCTATCTCCTTGAGATGTATAAATCGCCAAGTTTTCAAATATATAAATTTATTTCTGTCATAGTTTCGATAAGAGTAAGATTAGTAGACGGTCGTTGACTACCTTTGAATACACTAGCGTCCTGTAGACGCCAAATAGCTCACTATAAAGTGAGTATCTATAGATATCTATATCCCATCTATAGTATGGGAAATCACATGGGCAAACTCGCGAGTTGTGTTGAGACCTGGATATATCTGTTGGTAGAGCAATGGATTTTAGGTTGGTAGAGCAATTAAAAGGACGGCCTACCCTAGCAACTTTTTTTATTACCCGTCCAGCACAATAAGTCTAATCAAATACCTTATTTGCTTTTGATAGAGGCGTTTTCTCTTTTGATAGAGGCTCTTTTTCTTGGATGCGTTAAACTAATGATCACGCAGCGAAAAACAAACTGGTGTGTTTTTAGCTGACACTGAAATATTTTGTAGGGAAAAAAATATTGGATTTGAGTAGAATCCCTTCATATTTCTAATATATCATATCATATTTCTATTTTATGAAAAAAAAAAACAAGTTGATCTCCTAACCGCGTTCTTGAAACGAACGTTTTAAAACAAAAAAAAGAGGTTTATAATTTTTTGACAAAATTATAAAACTTAATACATTGTTTATAAGTAGAATCCTTAGATAAAAGATAAATATCTCAAATATTTTTTTTCAATACAAGGAGAGTCCGAATTTCTTCAAACGAATCCTCGCAAGTCTAGCGTTGTTCATGCTCTAGGCTCATGTACAGTCTTAAGCGCCTGGTTAGCGGGAGGTCCCGGGTCGGAATCCCGGTTCAGAGCTCGTTTCGTCCAGATTTACGTTTTCGGCATTTAAAGGGGCATTAATCTGGGGCACAGAAAATTGCAAGACACAAAAAAATAATACACCTATCAATAAATATTACCACAAAAAAAACCTTTAACATATATAAATAAACGTTCGCACTAAAGAGTAATGTTAACGACTACAAAATGTTTGAAACGGTTTAAAAATAATGCTCTCCACACATATATATCATGATACTATTGTTCCAACATATCAGTGTCTCCACAACAAAATTAATATTTCGTACTATAAATAATCACATCAACAACAACAATATCTTTTTAATTTAACAATTCTTGCGGCTTTGGGTACTAACTAGTTCATTCAGCAAAAACGATATCTCTGACGAGAGGAATATAAAGCAGCAGAAAGCTCTTGTGGTCTTGGTAGAATACCAGTGTTATAGAATTTACGTGACACATGCTACTGAGCCTGGATCTTGTCATGCTGCATCGATGTGTTCGGATGTGTTATGTATTTTGTTATGTTATGTTGTTGTTGTCGTTTGTGTGTATTATGTTGCGAATAAAGTTTTCATTTATTCATTCATTTACATTTTGAAATTTTTAACTATCAATAGCTTTCATTTTTAAAACCACTAAATTTTCACGGTGTACTCGTTCATTCAATCTTCAAGAGCATATCTTTAAGTACCTTTGCAGAAGGTGGGTAGTACACGATTCTTTATTTTGTACGTAGGAAGCTATCATTGTTTATTTGTTTATTCTTTTATGGGCTTAAACTCACCCACGTATTTATTATTCACAAATTTCAGTGTCAGGACAAACTCATAAAAGTTTATTGACACTATTCATCTAAGATAGAATATTGCAAAATTATAAAAAATAAATTTCACGAGCATAAATGATTAGCAAAATAATTAAAAATAAATTTACATCCGACCATGTTTTCGTAAGAAGTTCATGGCTAATTTTGTTTTAAACCAAAAAAGGTTTTTTTTGAACCATGTAAACTCTTTCTCTTGAAAGAGTACAGCGTCATCATCTCCAATTATCTTTGTCGTGCTAAAACGATACTCCAGTGTCTTGTACTAGCTCTTGCTAAGTGGCTATGTATCTCCGGGGCTAATTTCACGGAGAGCAGGCGCGGAGGATGTGACATTGAGAAAGTTCTAATTATTTCTTATCCAAGGATTGTATTCCTATTAACTTCTTAACTATGACAGAAGTAAATTTCTATGTTTGAACACTTGGCGATTTATCCATTGCAAGGAGATATATATTAAAATTATATCATTGCAGTATAGAAACGCAGAAAGAAAAGTAAATCTCGCTCGGTAAGCGAGAGGTCCCGGGTTCGAATCCCGGTTCAGAGCTCCTCACATCCAGATTTACTTTTAATTCTGCGTTTCTATACTGCAATGATATAATGTTAATTTATATCTCCTTGCGATGGATAAATCGCCAAGTGTTCAAACATATAAATTAACTTCTGTCATAGTTACTACCCTTTTGCTCGGCCCCCGTTTGAGGTATCAAGTTGAAACTGATACCTTCTACAGAAGTCTACGGCCCCATGGTCTGTAAAAAATCGGGCTACTAACTCGACGCGAAAAAAAGTTATTGCATTTTACGTAATCAATTTCAAACAAATTTTAGAAACTTGAAATTTCAATAACAGGTAGGTCTAGTAGTAGGCACACCCACAGGAAAAAATCTAAAAATTGCAATTATTTTATTACTGACGAAGTAATTGTGCACCAACTTAATTAAACCCTTTAGATACACAAAGTTTAATAGATCGTAAGTGTCAAGTTAAGTCGGTAATTCATAACTGCAAGTGGAATTATTTATTTATTTTATTTTATTTTTATTTTACCATTTACCATGTTTCTAGTTTGTGTGCGAGTCCAACTTGCATTTGGCTGGTTTTTGAACAATAATGATGAGTTTTCTGGGTTTCCATGTAATTTTGCACCTATATGCCAAATTCACCACGGTCGTTTCAAACGCTCTCTGCCAAGGACGGAAAGACAAATACCAAAGTTGTCTAGAAGTATCCTTTTTCAAACAGAACCCTTAAATAAAATAAAAAACTACCATGTTAGAAAATCTTGCAAGTACTATCCAAAAGCCGATCGAGTTGTTTGTGAATGGGACAAGTAGATACACTGAAATAATTGCAACAGTTTCAGATAATGTACGAGTTATATTTTAAAACTTTTCATGTAGAAAATTAAATAAAAATCGGCTTTCAAACAACCCCTGAGTTTACTTTAATTACAAATATGTTGACTGACGATAAAGTTAACTCGTTTCATTAATGTATCTCATGTTAGCAAAAATTTGCTTTTTGGCCGTGGTTTCACCCGAGCGAAGGTTAATAATGGTTATGTCCCTAGGTAAGTGAACAAACTAAAGACCAGTCCAAGTGAAGAGTCTCGCCGTTACAACGGTAACGCCAGGGCCACAGCTTAAGGCTTCTGCTGGCGCTTCTTGCTGCGCTTCCAGGCGGTTTTTGCTACGGGCTTTACCCTGCCACGACACCCGTCGGCGCCTTCATGTATAGCGCGCTCGCTCGCTCAAAGCGCTCGACACTAGGTTCATCCTGTGCGCTCGATCACTGTTTCAAACTCCCACCTCCCCGCATTCCACCGTTGCAAGAGCGCAAGTCACTCGAAGATGGACAAGACGCACGAGCGGCGACCCATGGCCGGCTCTATACAATTTCATACATTTGCTCTCTCCGCCGGCGCCGTCGCAAGAAGAACAACTTGGCATGCCTCTAGAAGCCTGAAGCTGTGGGCGACGGGTAAAATAATTTTCAAAATCAGTTCATTGTTCCAGAGATTACCCCCTATATACAATCAAACAACTTTTTCATTAATTGTACTATATATATATCTTATGACGAACTAAATATAAAGTATAGAATATTGGGGATCATTGGAAATTGCCAACAAAGTATTCAAATTACAAAAAAGGGCTGTCCGCATTATGATGAACGCAGCTATAGATGCACATTGCAAACCACTCTTCAAACAACTTGGTCTATTATCATTATTTGATGTATTTGTTTTAAAGATGGCTTTGTTTGTTAGGGAGAACCCAAACATGTTCAAAATTATCGGTAGTGGTCATAATTATGATACGCGAAGTAAAGGAGTACACAAGTTGTCAATCGTGCAACATAACCACAAGCATTTTGAGCGAAGTATTATACATAGTGCAACAAAAATTTATAATTCTTTACCACTAGAAATTACAAAAGAAACAAGAATAAATGTATTTAAAGAAAAAGTTAAGAATTGGCTCAAAGATCAATGTATGTATGATTTAAAAATGTTCTTTAGTTAAGTTAACCCTAGTTTATAAGATACGACAAGAAATGATGTAATATTTATTTCAATAAATGATTCTATTCTATTCTATTCTATAGGAAACAGACTGTAACAAAACAAATAGCACATTGTTCCTAGGCCGCTGACACATAAATAATTGCCATTTCTTCCCTTCCCAAAGCAAACATAGTGCTTTTATTAATCCCTTTTTCATTCTATATATATTCCTTGAAATCTTCAAATCAAATACTATAATAGGAATAAACGCAATTATTGAATTGAATGAAACTTGAGGATAAAATGTGATTATTGCAAAACGGTAAACTTGTCGGCTATCTATACCGATCAAAAATACTTATTGAGCTGAGCCGTTTTGGAATAATCAACTTAAACGCAGTTAAATCAAAACTTAAATAACATTAAAAATATAAATTATAGTATGTACCTAAAAAAAATTATAAATAAGAAAAATCAACAAAATTACTTGATATTAAATTTAAATTCTGAAAATGTAGTCCAATTCGCTGCCCTACTGGAAATTCCAAAGATACTGGGATGCAATATACTGATGATATTTCATGTGCAATTGTGCAAGTGCATATTATATGTTTTCAGTTTTCATATTTCTTGAAGTGGAGTAGAGTCCTTTACTAGGGTTTTCATTAAAATTAAAATTAAAATTAATAGTAGTTTAGGGAAAGTTTACTTTTGTGTCCATAAAAGGAGTCCTCCTGAATGGTATAAACCACAGATTAAGATCTAAATAGACGGGAGTGTATATCCTTCGCGTGCCAAAAAAGCGCTAAAAGCGATAGCAATGCTTTTCCTTTACATATATTGACTCCTACAATTTTGACTCTTCTGTCTTACAATTCCTTCTAAAATTCAAACCACGCGTCAATCGTATTCATTATAAAATGTGATACGCTTGGTTTTCATATATTTTGATGCAATTGGGTCATCTATTTAAATCAATGTCTGTGGTTTAAACTAAGATACAAACATTACTATTCCAAATAAGTACCCATCTAAATAATTTCACTTCAACTAGTAGTAGCTTCGGTCGTTAGATTCCCTACTTTTTAGGTAATATCTGTGCAAGGACCATAGTAATAAAACATAAACTATACATAACTGACCTATTTATAGAGCAAACAGCTAGACCTAAGAACATAAAATTTGAACTGTAGGTTCATTGTATGACGTTAACATCCGTAAAGAAGGGATTTTAGGAAATTCCCACATTATCGGGAGAAACATGACCCACGCAAGCAATGCCGCGGGGCGCCCGCTAGTCTACAATGAAAACAACATTTTTCATGAAAGCTGATCAGGACTCCCGCTCACACACACTACGTACGCATTTATGCGGGAGCGGGAGCGAGCAACGCTACAACCAGATCCGAACTTTTCAGATAAAACAGCTGTAGATACATGTGAATAATATGATCCTTGTTTTAGCATCGCCTTAGTCTATTAATAATTGCCTTGAGAACGATTGTTCACGTAGCGACTGAATGATTCATTACAGCTTGTAATTAGCTTTTGTTATGGGCAAACCTCTTGAAACCCGTTTCAACTGTCGATTTGTTGGTCTACAGTCAATATTTGACCGCGCCGTTCAACGACGGGACAGCCATCTCTTTTAAAGTATCCGCAAAGTCTTTTGAAGCCGAAAAGTAAACACTGTTATTTTTTTTCTGAACATCGATTCGACGTTCACAGTATTGACCTAGTAAGTTTTTCCAGTAGATACTACAATTATTTATTTAAATTGCTAAGGATGTTTGACGAGCTTGAAAACGTTTGCTTGTATTTACTTTCTTTTTAATTTAGTATTTCGAAATGACATTTACAAAATTAAATATTATCTCAAAAGTAGGAATATACCAATATTGATTTTTTCAAAATGGCTCACTTCAGTAATTATTTTTGATCGGGATTCAGGCTGCCTTTTGCTGAAACTGGTCGGCTATCCAGATCAAAAATAGTTATTGAGGTGAGCCATTTCATGTTTTATCCTCGAGTTTCATTCAATTCGATATTTGAATATTATTTTTTAATACAGTTGCTCAAAAAGTGGCGTATTGCAGGGACGTATAGCGTTCGGGATGTAGGCTATTACATACTCGAGCTTTTTCTTTACCTTTTCCGAACTCGTGCGTTCTCTTTCCCAACTGTCAAAATAATGTCTATTAAAAAGAAAAAACCAACCACGAAGTTTTTACAAAAAAAAAAATCATAGAAGTTTTTATGATTCATGCAAATATTTCTAAAAAGAAGGTACTAATTTGTTTCAATATCAGATTTAATGATTTGATTCAATGAGTTAGGTTAGGTTTCATTTCATTTCATCTCATTAAATTTCATTTTCATTTTATATCAATAAAAAAATTCTACCGAAGACTTGGCTGTACGGGCAAAGTTCCCTTTGCCTCCCCAGAATGGGTGAAGAAAACAAAAAAATCTCTGCTTATATTCTTTTACGGTTGGCGCCATTTTCCAAAAAATTTCTTTGCGGGTTTAGTTGTTTGTTGCACAAAATGAGAAATTTCGACGATATTTTATTTGAATTAACACCACCGGAACTCAGTATAATTGCACAAAATGCTTCGGAGAACATTTTACCGGAAAAGTCAAAAAGTCGCTACATATCTACATACGAAGAATTTATTGCGTGTAGTATTAGTTAGTTGAGTTTATTGTGTTTTTATTATTTTATTAAATTGCTTTTTTTTTCGCAACTGTATTAAAAATAGTTGTTCAGTACACGTGCGGAACCGTCATTGCAACTTGTTCCGACTGTCAACCCTCACCTTCGGCTGCGCCTCGGCTCGGGTAGACATTTGTCGGAACTCTTTGCAATGACAGGCTTTCCGCACTCGTAATGAAAAATACTATAGGTTCACTTGTTTTTTGTCCTAAGACTATTTTAAGCCTCGTACATGAATGTAGGTTCAATATATTCTAAATAGGGGGATAAAAAGACTATATATAAATAATTATTTATTAAATATAAAACTGTCGTACCGATTCACAACTAATTTCGTATTTTACATCTACAACAGTTTGTTTAAACGAAACTTTTTTTTTACAAAATGTCTGCTTTTATATATTTTATTAAACTCTATGCAATAGAATCAACGTAAAATGGAAACATTTACAATTTTCTCATTTATATATTATAAAATATCGCTACCTTAATATAATAATGGTACAAATATTTACAATTTTGCTAAATATTCTCGCAAAAATAATAAATTTGACAACTAAAGCTTCTTAAACACTACCTACAGATTGTACAATGTACAATCAATTGTTAATTACAACATTACAATTTGTAATGTAAAATATTGTAAACCTATCAATATTATAACATGCACACAACCATTTTTATTAAAATAAATAAATCGGAAATATGATCTACAAGCACAGCACTATTTTATATTTACAATTTCTATTTTGCAATCATACAAATAATTTGAAATTATGTTATTGTTCTTGAGCAAGTTTGAATTCAATATTGAAATATAATGAAGAAGATATAATCCTCCTGTTTAAAGTTAACAAAACAAAAGGTAACAACAAATCTAACATCGATTTCTTAAGTATCTACCTATGTGTTTTAAATATTATTAAAACAAATAACTATTGTCATTTCAGTAACACGATAATAAATTCATGAAAACAAAATTAAATTAAATTAACTAATCAATAATGCCCTCCACGAAAACGCTTGACTAAAACCCTCAAATACTGCTTTTATAAATTAGGCCTAGTAAAAGAATATTTGTCATAAAAGTCACTTAATTTACACACAACTTTCGGGCCCGGGGACATTTTCCGCTATCACATGTTCCCTTCTCCGCGCCCCTTTCCCTTTGGTCCTATGAAGAGTCGATGTAGCCAAGCTTCCTGAGCTCAGACTTGGCCCAGTCAAGCTAAGGGTCTGGCTGCCAAAAGGTGAGCCAACATTCCCGTTCGGGCAGACAAAGTTAGGGCTGCCTAAAGTTGGACTGAAGTTAGCCGCAAAGTTATTCGCTATAATTGGCTGGACTGCCAAGTTCTGGTTCAGAATGTCTTCTTGGCTGCTATCCGGCACTAATTCGCTGCCCGAAGTAAGCTGTGGGATATTTTTAGTTAGTAATTGTTGTAAATGTAATGTAATTGTACAATGTAAATTATGTTTAGTTTTAGTGTACACAGTTACATAGAAAGCGCTACGACTTCTTAGTTTTCCGGCTCTGTAGACCCACTACGTTTAAACGACAGTCGTTCGGTACAAAGTGCACAACTTAACTTTGTATTTCTTGTTAAGAAAAATATATTGGTCTTTGGCAATTCATGCCAATAGTTTCCTATACAATCTGTTAATAAATCAACAGTTTGAAATAAAATGGATAATTATAACACGATTTTGTCCAAATATGCTTAAAATGCTGTTTAAAGTTTGTTTCGACAAAATCATGGCTAATTGTGCATTAAGTTTCAAGCTGTTGATTCATAAATCTAACTTATAGGGAACTATTGGCGTGAATTGCCATATATCAATATCTTTTTCACTTAAAAACTTCTTAATAAGAAAAACAAAGTTAAGTTGTGCACTTTGTACCAAGCGACTGATTTTTAACCTTAAACCTATTTACGAGTCTAAAAGACGGTTTACAAATAAACAGATAGTTAAGCACTTGTATCTTTTTAAGTATGTTAAGCATTATCGTCGTTTTTTAACCCCATAACTTAAGAGCCCGGCAGAGGATTCATAGTTCATACAAACGGAATAATTTAATAAAGTCATTTGTAAACTTTGTACATATTTTCATGGTAATGTGTATTTATTCCGATTGAATAACAGAATATTTATTAGTTTCCTAAATGTCTATTTTATATTAACACTAATTTAAAAACGAAATATAAAGAATTACCAATTTCCATATAAAACTTGCTTTTTCTCATATTCCATGTTAAAATCAGTTTTCTTAAAAAATAGATAGTTGAGAACCTAGGTATACTATAATCCAATCGCAAAAAATACACACTACCTTAAGAATATGTATAATTTACAAATGATTTTGGTACTCCGGATTTTGAACTGTCCATCCTCCGCCAGACTCTTAAGAAATTAAGTGTAATTATAAAATGACGAAAGTTAAAGTTTACTGTTTGGGTTTTACTTACATGGGGCGCGGTTGAGTCCAGTAACGCTAAGTCCTCCGCTGAAAACATTATACCGGGTTTACTCCAGTCTTCTGTTAAAGAAAAATAAGAGTTATATTCTAACAAAGACAAGGTCTGTTAAACGGATAAATATACGGCTACTAATCCCTTTCAGACCTGAGTCACTCTACTCGTTCAGTAGCTGCACCGCGTGCACGTGCGTGGTTCGTGGATAGCTACACATGCACCATTGTATTAGACGGGTCTGTAAGGGTTATTTATACAACACTTTCAAAACTAAGTCGCTCTCTTCGTTTAGTAGCTGCACCGGTGCAGCTACTGTACGAGGACAGCTGCACAGGCACAATTGTATTAGACGGGTCTGTCAGGGTTATTTATATAACACTTTCAAACCTGAGTCACTCTCGTCGTCCAGTAGCTTCACGCGGTGCAGCTACTGAATGAGGACAGCTACACACGCACAAATGTATTAGACGGGTCTGTCAGGGTTATTTATATAACACTTTCAAACCTGAGTCACTCTCGTCGTCCAGTAGCTTCACGCGGTGCAGCTACTGAATGAGAACAGCTGCACACGCACAATTGTATTAGACAGGTCTGTCAGGGTTATTTATATAACACTTTCAAACCTGAGTCACTATCGTCGTCCAGTAGCTTCACGCGGTGCAGCTACTGAATGAGAACAGCTGCACACGCACAATTGTACTAGACGGGTCTGTCAGGGTTATTTATATAACACTTTCAAACCTGAGTCACTCTCGTCGTCCAGTAGCTTCACGCGGTGCAGCTACTGGACGAGGACAGCTACACAGGCACAATTGTATAAGACGGGTCTGTCAGGGTTATTTATATAACACTTTCAAACCTGAGTCACTATCGTCGTCCAGTAGCTTCACGCGGTGCAGCTACTGGACGAGGACAGCTACACACGCACAATTGTATAAGACGGGTCTGTCAGGGTTATTTATATAACACTTTCAAACCTGAGTCACTATCGTCGTCCAATAGCTTCACGCGGTGCAGCTACTGGATGAGGACAGCTACACACGCACAATTGTTTTAGACGGGTCTGTCAAGGTTATTTATATAACACTTTCAAACCTGAGTCACTCTCGTCGTCCAGTAGCTTCACGCGGTGCAGCTACTGAATGAGAATAGCTGCACACGCACAATTGTATTAGACAGGTCTGTCAGGGTTATTTATATAACACTTTCAAACCTGAGTCACTATCGTCGTCCAGTAGCTTCACGCGGTGCAGCTACTGAATGAGAACAGCTGCACTCGCACAATTGTACTAGACGGGTCTGTCAGGGCTATTTATACAACACTTTCAAACCTGAGTCACTCTCGTCGTCCAGTAGCTTCATGCGGTGCAGCTACTGTACGAGGACAGCTGCACACGCACAATTGTATTAGACGGGTCTGTCAGGGTTATTTATATAACACTTTCAAACCTAGGGTACGAGCACGTACGCGTCGATTAGATACATTTGACAGATAAAATCGATAAATTCCAAACGACAACCTTTATTGCAATAAGATAAGAGATACGTTTTTATTTATCGAATCGATGTCGAGTCGATAGCAAGTTCGTGCTAGTATCCCTGAGTTACTCTCGTCATCCAGTAGCTTCACACGGTGCAGCTACTGTACGAGGACAGCTGCGTACGCACAATTGTATTAGACGGGTCTGTCAGGGTTATTTATATAACAATTTCAAACCTATGTCACTCTCCTCGAGGACAGCTACACACGCACGATTGTATTAAACGGGTCTGTAAGGGTTATAAGTTCTACGACTATATATCAATATTTAAACTCTTTTAAAATAAGTTTAATACCCTCAGGGCCATTGCCATTTTTGAAAACTCATTTCAAAGGCCACAAATAGAATAGTAATTTTTTTTTAAATATATACTTTTCATAAGATACCAAATACACCAAAAAAATTCTAGGCCACAGATTTTTTCTCGCATACAGAATCGTGTCCCATTTAGGTTACACAACAGCACGAAGAAATCCTGTGTGCATCCATTTAGATACACAGGGTATCGAAATTAGGGATAGTTATGGCACTGAGGGTGTTAATAAACAAACAGTACAATTTTTCTAAATTAGACTGTTGGAGATATTTATTATTTTTCAGCAATTGGTAGTTTTGCAAGTAAGTGGTAGTTTTCCACCCTACTAGCTTAAATTTCTCAAAAATGATCCGGACAATGGGTACACAAATGGGTAAAATATTGTAAGTAACTGACCTCTTATTTCCTTTATACTCGGCCACTCCGAAGTTTCTTCTGGTGGTGCTTGACTCTCCGCTTCTAAAAGTACAACATAAAAGGTAAGTTAAAAAAAAAAAACTAGCTCCTGATGTTTCAGTCCGTACACTTGATAGATTTCTGTTTTATTTTTACGCGGACAAACAAAGCCTTTCCAAACAAAATATTTTCTACAGAACGCCGCAGGCTAAGATTTTCATCGACATTTTTATGGAACTTCCTACTTTATGAAGGTAGGTTCGATATTTCAATCCTTTAATTTTCCTGTTGGCTTTGTTTCTTTTTTTACAGCTGTGTATTTTTGGTATCAAGAATTTGTCAGTAAATAATTGATAACTTGTTATTTATCGTAACAGATCTTAAGTCCTAATCAAATAATCCATTTTACTATTTACCTACAAGTAAAATGGATTATTTGATATCTTTCAATATAGTTATTATTGACTGGCCTTTTCATCTGTGCGAATGTAATAAATGATTAATGACTATATCCCTAGGGAATTGCCTATCAGGAAACAAACTATAATAATCTATGGCCAAGTAAAGAGTCAAACCATTACAACAGTAAAATCATTTTCAAAATAGTGATACTTTTTCTACCTACATTATATTATCAATCAAGGGCATGCACGTTGGGCATACCTGGCTGGTTCAATATATCGGGCTGAGGATCAGGTGTCTTCAGTTCCGCAGAAGCCTTGATGGTGTACGCCACTACATATCTCCTGCCTCCATCACTCAGCTCCAGCATGTCTCCTGGTGGGTGTTTGTGGGGTGGTCGTGTCTTTCGTCTCCTGGCGCAGAGAGCGGCCAGCCCCACACCTCCAGCGGCCAGGGTCGCTCCCAGAGCGGCGGCTACCATAAGACCCAAGGTCATGCCTGCCATCGCGCTTTTTCCATCTGTGTAGGGTTGTGTTCTATATTTAAATTTTGTTACCAATAAACTAAAAAGTTTCATAAGCACCGTAAAATATAAATATGATAGAACTTCAAGTTCAGGAAAGTTCGTTTAGTTATTAATTTTGAGGGAAATTAACATAGAGCTTAAATAGTTTAAATAACCACATGACATATTGTCACGATATGTATCCCCTAGTGAGTTTCAGAGGTGTCCCCGAGTGCAAACTGTCCCCCCAAGATGGGTGTTGTTACAAGTTTGACGTGTGTATCTGTGTGTCTGTTTATCTGTCTGTGGCATCGCAGCTTTCAAATGGATAAACTAATTTTGATTTAGTTTGTTTTTGTCTGAAAGGTCACTTAGTTTATAATGTTTTAAGCTACCAGCTTGTGCCCGCGGCTTCGCTCACGTTTGTTTAATTTGTGTATCTCCCAAACAGTTGAACCGATTTTAAGTTAGTTTTTTATTGTTTGAAATGTGACTTCATCGAGAGTGTTCTTATCTACTAGCTTTTGCCCGTAGCTTTACTCGCGTTTGTTTAGTTTTTGTGTAGCTCCCAAACGGATAAACCGATTTTGATTTCGTTTTCATTGTTTTAAAGCTGACCTAAACGAGAGTGTTTTGGCTTTTGTTTGTTCAGTTTTAGGGAACTGCCCATTCCCAGGGAACAAACTACAGCATATAACACTTAGGGATAATGTAGTTTCCTATGAGTAAAAGAATTTTCGGAGTCGGATCGGATATGCACAAACTACTACAATAACCAAACGACTTCGTAAAATAGAATATCTGTACTGACTGAGCTACAATTGTTAACAAAAATTCAGCAAATAATAAAATTCAAGGTTGAATCTTAGGAAATGAGCCTTGAGTTAAGATTGCGCCGTCCAGTGATTTTTCATCATCTTGTCACTAAAAACAAGACAGCAACCGTTTAGCCTGATGACATGATTTATAGTGTGAAAATTTCTCCACCCAATAAAATCTAAGCTTAAAATAAAGTTTTTAAAGATTTACGAACTTTAGCTCTTTTAATAAATCAATATCGAAAGTGAGCTTATGGGTTCAGACTGTAATGATGATCCCCTTGCAATACACATTTTTCAAAACTGTGTGAACCAAAAAGCTCTTGTGATCTTAAAAATAAATCCTGAGTGTCAGAGATGAATTGTGTATACTGCGAAATGAAAGTCACAGTCCACACTTTTCATCGACGATTATGCCATCCCTATCTTGACAAGTGGTAAATGGACTGACAGCTAAACGTGCCATCCGAATCACGCACACCGGACTCAAAACCCGTGAACTCCGGATTAGTGGTAGACTCGAACCAATACCTAGACCTTAATGACAGTTATGTCATCTTAACCCGTACATAGGGTTGCTAGATGGAAAAATGAAAAAGAAGAACAAATAAGTCACGCTACTAAGCAAAAAAGAGGACTTCAGAAAAAAAAGGAGGCCATACATAAATAAATATTATTTTAAAGCCTTTTTAGCTTTTAATTATTTTAAAAAACAAATTATGAATATAAATGAAAAAGTATTAACTGTTATCGATATATATTTCGACCCACTTGTGGTCGTCGTCAGTCGAATTAATTCGACTGACGACAAATACTTAAATAAAACGATACAAATATTTCTTAAAACTCTCGCGTTTCGTACACATTATAATATATATAATCGGGTCTACCGCGAGGTCGTCACCTGCATCTCATCACTGCGCCTCGCCATACTTGCCAGTTTCCCGTAGACCACGAGACATGCAACTGTCTCGAAACGTCGGGTATCCCCTTTTCGTAAAAAAGGTAAAAATTGATCGCGGTAGACCCGATTATATATATTATAACAAATATTTCTGTTTTATTTGTTAAATATTTATTAGAACTACCTATTCAAGCTAATATTTGAATGTATTGCCAGTGTAATATGCGTGGTAATGCGTGCAGCAGCGCAACTCTAATGAGTGAATGTGACAGCGATACTGTGCCGTGTGGGCTAAATAAAGTTGGTATGGTAAGTGCAAAATTTAAAAAAGGGTGAAAATTGATAAGTGACGGGGGGAAGGGAGAACAAATTGTGAAAGAGGAGGACCTGTCTTCCTTTAGGATACCATCTGGCAACCCTACCCTTACAGGACTGATGGGACATGTTGTCCAACTTTCTATTGTTCTTTTTGAGCAGTAATGTTTGCAGTAAAAGGAATCAAAAATTATTCTGTTCCTCGATAGAACCCTCTGTCGAGCTAGAAACCCAAAATCTGACTCAATTGTGAATTCACCAGAACGTTTTAATCAAACTCAAGTACATACTTTTAGATTACCACAAATGAAAATATGATGAGAGTAGCAATTGAGTCTTATAAAAGACCAATTTACTAAACAGCGAAATTCTTAGGAAATCAACGAAGGACTTGAAAAGAAGTTTCAGAGGGGAGTTCGTTTGAATAAATTGAGCTTCCACCGAGTTAATTGATCGTGGGCAATTTCTGAAATACAAGTTCATTAAAAAGGAACTCTTTATTAAAACGAATCCCCACTGTTATTATAAATGTGAAAGTGTGTTTGTTGGTTGTTGGTTTCTGGGTTTGTTGGTTTGTTGGTTTGTTCTTTCACGCAACAACGGAGCAACGGATCAACGTGATTTTTTGCTTAGCGACAGTTTATGGGCCAGAGAGTGACATAGGCTACTTTTTATCTCGGAAAATCCACAGATTCGATAGGACTACTGTTAACGCACTTTTTTTTTATGCGTTTATTGAGTAAATACAAGAAAAATATACAATATTATAAAACTTATACAGCTAACGGAAACCATAAAGAGGTTTATGTGTCGCTGCAAGCACTCACAACTGCAATTTTACTTATTTAATTTTATCATTTTTTTTATCGAGATAGTGACGCTTTAAAATAGTTTTTATTTTGTGAGGATTACGATTCAGCCATGAGCATGTGTGTTTGCTTGTGTCACTGATGCAAGCACACACACATGCTCATGGCGTTAGGCGGCGGCGAATGATCCATTCTGGTCATCACAGGGGAGCGATACGCCACGTTATTGTTTATCAATACTTACTATATTTGATTTTTGTAAAGCTCAAGACTAAATCATCAACTACACAAAAACTAAATCAACGCGGGTGCAACCGCGGGCAATAGCTAGTTTGAAATATGTAATCTATTTGATTCTTTGAAAATAATTACTGTTAGAAAAAGACATGTAACTTTTTCAAAGTAACATCGCTTTCTTCTTGATTTTTATATTTACATACTAAGAGTGGGTTTTTTTCGAAGAGTAAAATATATAAAACCTAAGACAAAAAAAGATTTTTCTGCATTAATAAATGTAAGTTTTTTTTCATGTAAATTAAAATGCCAAGATACATGCCAAAATGTATCTTGAAATTTTAGAACTATAAAGAAACCAGTTATTTGGGTAACAGACTGACTCATGAAATACAAGCCGATCATTCTCAGCAGATCCATTAATAAATCCAATGTAGGTATCTATTATATCTATGAATTCTTATTAGTATTATATTTTTTTCATTAGATACAGACTTTGAATTGTGGATCTACCGAAAAAAAAAACAATAAGCCTTCATAAAAAATTATCACTTTTTGTTATCTGTAGTTTTTTGTGTTTAATCCAGATTTTGCTAAAATATGGATCTAGTCAGTAGCCTAGATCAAAAATTGATCTGCTGAGACTTTTTGTTTTCTGTAGTTTTTAATCCACAATGCACTATGACGTAGCATTCATCAAAGCGGAATAGCTACGAAATCGTAGCAATTGCTACGCCGCGCTGCACTGAAGCAAAAAAAGGATATGCGCTATGATAATTAACACAAAAACCAAATGAGTAAGTTATTTTTGTATTGCGCGTAAATCATAAAAATAAAAGGCTTATTGATAAAGTTATTCGCCATAGTCATCTTAAATATCAATCTTGTACTAACAAAGTTACTAGCTTTTTACTTTTTAAACTTAGAATAACCGAGCGGCGTAATTATTTTTGGCTGTATTTTGGTACTGTGTACCTAGCACGTAAGCGTCTTAAACTATATTTATGTATAAATATTATGTAGTCAGTCTGCGTTTACCTGGGGGCACGGTAGTGCCACCGCCAAGTCTCCCAATACTGTTTTATGATTCTTGATGTATTGTTTTATGATAATAATGTTTTATGATTCTTGAGGTATTGTGTCTGAGAGATCTAGATCTACGGCAGTATGTTCAGGGTCGAGTTCGAAAAAGAAAAGGCCGGCGTAATATAACACGTAGTACATTTCTAACTACTTTCGACCCTCATGTTTATTTTTCAGAACCACGCTGTTTTAGTACTGTTATTTATTTTAGAGAATCTAAAGTAACTCATTATCACGTTCAGAGATAGTGGGCACCCGTCTGGATGGATAACTAAAAAATAACAATGATAATAAAAATAAATATAATAATAATATATGATCATAACATAAGGATGTACAATCGAAACAGGTACGATGTAGAATCGAAACAGGTACACATTCGATACCAAAAAAACACGGGTTTATATTTTTATAATCAATCCACGACATTTTAAAACCATTTCCAAATGTCAATTTGTTAGAAATGTTTCATATTTTTTTTTTCGTTATAAATACTCGCCGAATAAAATTAGGTAACTGCTATATAATTAAGTGTCCGATATAGAATTCAAATCAATAATCATATGTATGTATACCTATAGTAAATATAATTTGAGAGCACAGTGTGTGTAGGCGGTAACGTTAAAAAGAACACTAAATCTATCACGTATATTCATAGATATTTATGGATATTTCGACTCCTTATTTATTTATGGATATTTCGACTCCTATGGAGTCATCATAGTTTACTGACGGAACAATTTTATTTTAGAGGATATTATTGTCGCATATAAGAAATAGCATGAAAATATTTGTGCAAATTCAAGCTGTTTTTAGACAAAAATCAAGTAAAATTGGTTATTTGTTAAAAATCACTAATGGTATTTGTATGGTTTTTGCTCTAAAATACAAGGAAAATATTGCTTAGAAAATTTATTTATGAAATTTCGTTCCCGTCCAAAGCGTTTCTGTGAAAAGAATTATTTTATCGTATTTTACGCTATCCGGAGACCCAGCGACATCGTAATGCAGAACGCGCTGATTTGAACGTTATTTCAATATAGTTTTTGTCGATATTAGTACCGACACAGGTAATTTCAAGGTCATTGGCGGCTACCTGCCCCTTAAGACGGAAGCCTGGAAATACATACCAGTACGTTTAGCCGCATCATTGAAGGCTATGTTCTCAAGAAGGGTCCGTTCTGACTCTCCTTTCAAATTCCTTGCGTATATAAGCAGGTTAAAGGTGGTGCCGTCGACGTCATTCGCGCTGGGTAGCTGTGTCATATCCAATTTGAAAACTGCTAGGCCGCCTGTGAAGGGAACAAAAATATGATGAAACCGGTAAGATTTCAAAACAGCTAGGCCACCTCTTGAAAGAAAATAAAGGCACAATAAAACTGCTAATCGCTCGAGCGATTGGTTTTATTTTTTTTTATTAAAAACCGGTTTTTTGAGGTCGTATCTCATCCCACAATCGCTCGAGCGACTGTTGTCGGTCAAAGAGGATGAATATATAATAAAACAGCTAGGCTGCCTCTTGTAGAGAACAAAAATATGACAAAAAATATTTGATGTGGGTAAGATCTTTATTTAATCAATAAGAATTTACATCACAAAAAATGATACCTTAAATTAAAACTAAATAATCCTATAAATATTGAAAACATAAACTAAAGACCTAATAATAATATAATAATAAATTGATGAAAATTTTCGTAAAGGTTGCTACAGTCATGCGGGAGAGAACCCAGCAGGCTGCCAGCGTTATCTCGTTGTATGGCCAAACTGATTCTCTGGCCAATGTAAGGCCCGAGGGTCCCTGGAGGCATCAACCACGCGTTTCGACAAAACTTTATACAAATAAATGTGCACTCGGCCCCCACGGTCCAAGTGCCTCGTCGACGCCGAAGTGCGCAAGTCCGTACCCAGGGCAAATACTTTATATTCTCTGCCCAGGGCTACATATCTGCGCCGCTTCTTTTTTTTTCGGCTTCTATCACCGCGTAGCCCACCTTGGAGCAGGTCATCGAAAAGTGGGATGGGGCCAGGGTATAAACACAAGTCGCATCTCACACCAATGGCCTGCCACGTTTCTACGGCATCAAAGTCATTCTGTCGGGCCTCTTTCTATCATCCCCAGAGAGCCCGTACGGTTCTGACATAGCTGGAACGTTATTGCTGGCAAGGGCCCGGCGGATAATCTCGTTCAGACTGGCGTGACGTGCAAGGTGGCCAACGCTGAATTGGCAAGACAGACGGTGGTGACCAAGTGGGTCGACGCTCTCTCCACAGCGGCAGCGATGAGGTTGGTTCGTTTTTGTACCCAGTCGCAGTCGCAGGCTTTGATCGACTTAATTGAATTAGTCGTTTTCATTCAAGTGGGTAATACGTTTAAAAAGTCGTAGAAATTTAGGCCGTGATTTATGAATAAAAATTGTGAAAGATTGTTTTCCTAAAATCATGCAAAAGAAGGGATTAATTTTAAACTTAAGTTATTTTAACCTTTTTTGGCCAACATTGTCGGTTTTTGTCATTAATTTTAAACTAAATGTTCTCGATCTATGTGTGGGTAGTTAGTAATTATAATTAGTTCCTTATAATTAGTAAAAGGCGACATTTGATTAATTTCTACCT
This sequence comes from Ypsolopha sequella, assembly GCA_934047225.1. Lineage (NCBI taxonomy): Eukaryota > Metazoa > Arthropoda > Insecta > Lepidoptera > Ypsolophidae > Ypsolopha > Ypsolopha sequella. The sequence goes on from OW203991.1 coordinate 11,718,682, forward strand.
ATAAGTGGATGTAGGCTAGCAAAACCATTTATTTATTCGTGTATTATTCAAGAATAATTAATGAAACTATGTGTGGTACAATCCATTTTCATGACGAAAATAGACTAATAAATACGTCATATATATTCTATAATATCACTGATCAGTGCGTGACGTGCATTAGTAATACGAGTACAGCGGGCCTATTATGTATCTCTAGTTGTCAACTGGACTGGGTGCGTATCATAAAAAACATACTATTGAACTCCGATTATCTAAGGATATGTTCGCACTTGAAGTAAGGACACAGTTCGTAAATAGTTCAATACCCACTAAAGGCAATGTTGAAAATTCAGTTATTATCTATGTTTTTGATGATAGGTACAAAGTCCAGTTGGAAACTAAATATACAGAATAGGGGGGCTGGTCACAGCACGGTTACACGGTCACGGTTTTTTTGGTCATATAGCCCCAGCTTGACCGATCACAATAGTTGAAACCCGAACTCCCTACAATTAGCCTTTCGGGAGATATGGCCGATCAAATGTTTGGCAATTTTTTTTTTCGACTTTAGATCTTGCCGAGCCCTTTTCTTAGAGTACCATGAACATGGGTCTATAGCATTAGCTGTTTGGGAGATACGGGCCTGTAAAGTTTTGACACTTTCGGCGGGTAGATCTCGTCGAAACCTTTTCCTAGACACCCATCAACATGGGTCTAAGTCTAGCCGTTTGGGAGAAACAGGCCGTCAAAGTATTCACATAAAAAAGAACTTTTTTTGGTACCCCGTGCTCCAACCCCTTCAACCTTCCATTCCAAAAATATTTTGCTGGGATATTGAAAGATATAGATAGATTGTGGATATATAGATAGATAGATACCTCAAAAGGAAAAAATGGAACCCTAATAAGATCACTTGTGTGGCTGTCTGTCTGTTCGTCTGTTACAGCCGATTTGCTCTGGCACACATACTTTAAAAAATTTTCATGTCCACTATATTAAATTTCAAAATCGATGCCATTTTCATAATTAACGTCCCAAAAAAACCATAAAAACGACACCCATATTGATATTTACACATTTCAACATATCAACCCCATCGCACCCCAACAGGGGATGATGGTATTTCACGTCCACTTCGTTGGATTTAGAAATAGTTGTTGTTTTCGTAATCAGCGACCCGATAAACCATACAAACGATACCCATGTTGATTTTCAGAATTTGTCACCCCATTTCCCCCTTTTAGGGGTGGAATTCTGAAAAAACCTGAAACACATGTTTACTCATTTATAGATAGGAGTACTCTTGTGAAGTCTCGAATAAAATAGTCTAACTAATCTTGTTTCCCCATATAAACTTTGGACCCCCGTTTCACCCCCTTAGAGGGTGAATTTTGAAAAATCCTTTCTTAGTGGATGCCTACACTATATAAGGTATCTATATGCAAAATTTCAAGTCTCTAGGACCAGTGGTTTAGGCTGTGCGTTGATATATAAGTCAGTCAGTCAGTCAGTCAGTCAGTCAGTCAGTCAGGACTTTGAATTTTATATATACAGATGTTATCATTTCATACCGTAAAGACAAGCCAGTAAGTACTTCATCCTGGAGAGCTATTTCAAGTCCCCAGTATGTGTTTCTCTAAGTGTCCAGTAAATCCGTAAATCCTTTACATACCATATGTTTACTTTTTTAAATTATTCGTGTCTATGTTTTTAGGAGACTAAAAAAATATTTGTAGTTTGCACCGTGAATTGAATTTTCCGCCTACAAGTGCTCGACTCGAAATTAATCTTTTTTTGTGTTTTACATTTTAAGGTAAGTTTAAATACGGCTTTCTCATACCCCTTCACGAAATATTGGCCCAATATAAGCATTGTAACTTTCAATATAATGAGTTAATTTAATTTAATTTTACTCCTTATTCTATAGACCTACTACAAATTTTCTCGTTTTATTTTTGAGAAATCACTATTCATGCTTCGTCTGTAATTAGCCCTCCCTGGCCACGTATATCAAAGTCCTTGCCCTGCGGGCTTGTACTTTTAACTTACTCGGTCAGGGAGACTTCACTTACTTGCTTGCTCTATCTTAGTCTCACCTACTAATGTTATCAAAAGAAATCAAACGTAAAAACGATTGGCTTAAAAGGACTTGCATCCAGAGCCGTAAAACCATTAAAAAAAAGTAAAAATCGCGCTCGAATTGCTTTCTTTTGTATAATCAGAATTTTAAATTTGTAAAATTGCTAGCTAGAGTCTGTCTGATGAAAGCTGAGAGTAACTTTACCTGACATACCATACCGGGCAAACCATAGAAAAAAAAAAAATTTCATAATTTTTCCATTCCCGTGTCAGGTAAAGTTACTCTTAGCTTTCATAATACAGACTAGGTCCTTTAAACGGCGTCTAATAGTGATAGTAATGATTTCATGATGATATTCCGCTGCCGGAATTTAAAGAATTTGTCTTTTACTTTGAACAGCCAAACCGGTCGGGCGCAATAAAGTAGTTTTTCAAGTTATTTGTGCTTTTAAATTTATTTCAAATTGATTTCAAAATTTCGCAATAAAAACATATAATCTTAGTATTTTATATGTGGATAAGGCCAAGTATTTTTAACATAATTTGTCTTTTATTTTCCTCGTAGGTGTAGTAAAAAGCACTATGTATCACTCGGGAGAGAGTGCGATTCCCAACTAGTATGTATTGAAGCCCTTGGCTTCTTCGCCTCGGGCCTCAAACTGCACCCTCGTTGGTAATCATCCCTTTTCTTCCGTCGGTGAATAATGTACTGTTTAAAAGAAGAGTACTATCATTGTCCGATGACCTTACCATATAAGTTGCTGGTTATAAAATATGTCATTCACCTGATTCATTGACTGTGCCGTTGAACCGGATCTTCCCAGTAATAGGGTCTAGGGCTTCCAGAATGAAGGTCTGAGGAAGACCACCGTCATAGCCGGTGACGCATCGAACCAGCAGCCAGCTGCCGCTGAGGGTTGCACCGTCGGAGCTGGTGTTGCCGGCTTGGAGCGAGCAATTCCGTGGTGCTGATGGGCGGGCTGCAGGAAATGTTTATTAGCCGATTTCATTCTGATTTTTACATAAAGACGAGGCTTTTTACTGGAATACTTGTTCTGAATGCGTCTTTTCATGTCCGTGATAAGGATTGGGGTAGAAGATTGATACATTTTACAAACAAAATGTGGTTTCAATAGAAGGTGTCCCGGGATTATTTTTCATCATTTATCTGCTTAGCAAAATCTTGCCGTTAAGATGATGGCATACCCTAGCAACTTTTTTTATTACCCGTCCAGCACAATAAGTCCTACGGCAAAGACTTTATTTGCTTGTCATAGAGGCGATTATATGTTGGCTCTTTGGCCTCTTTTTCTTGAACGCGTAATACTAGTGATCACGCAGCGAAACAACAAATTGGTGTATTTTTAGCTAATACTGAAAAATTTTGTAGAGAAAAAAATATTGAATTTAGGTGATATACCTTCATATTTCTATTACCTATTTTATGAAAAAAAAAATCAAGTTGATCTCTTAACCGCGTTCTTGAAGCGAACGTTTGATAACGAAAAAAAGAGAGGGTGCAAAACATTTTTTTTTGACAAAAGTATAAATCTTAGTACATTGTTTATACGTAACATCCCTAGAGAAAAGATTAATAAACCAAATATATTTTTTTCAATACAAGGAAAGTCCGAATTTCTTTAAACGAATCCTAGATAGACTGGAGTTGGTCATGCTCTAGACTCAGGTACAGGCTTAATACCGTAAATGAATGTCTATGCCGAAATATTTTGTAAATTTTACCCCTTTAAAGCATTTATTATTTTTTATTTTTGTATGAAACTGAAAACAGTAATGGAAAAATACAAAAAAATATTGCATTCTACGGTCATCAAATAAAAGATTTTATTTTATTAACAGAAACATAAAAACTTAAATAACATGAAATAAAACTAAAATTAAACCTTATAAATTTACCTATAAAACTAAAATGTCTCCTAAAGTAAAATTAAACTAAGTAAAAAATGTTGGCCAAAAAAAAATATATATATATTGATAGGTAGTTTTTACAAAAAAAAAACAAATTTAACTTACTACAATTTTTTATTTTTCTCTTTTTTTACTAGGTACTTGTAAAGCTGAACTGTTTTTGACTTTATATCAAAAAACTATAAAAATATATGTAAGCAGAATATTTTATAACATATTTTTTCAAAAACTCACTTTATCATTTTCCCGCCAAAATGCGAGAACATACAAAAAAAACAAAAAAATATAAATGTAAAAAATTTAAATAAAAAAAAAAAGGACCTGTTGCCCAAGATATTTTTAGCTCATACAATCAATAATTATAATTTTTAATATAAAATTTTGTAAATAATAAAAAAATAACATTTTGCCGTTTTCGATTCAATATGAATTTAAGGATTAGTGAAATAATAAAGAGTGCTTCAATATTCTGCCGCAATAAAGGGGAAGCAGCAGGGTGTAAATAGTATATTTCATGACGAGTATAAAATGGCGGATTTTCTTATCCGTGGAATGACGCTAGTTTCCGAAGGCGAACGTCGAAAGCTTACATTCCGAGGGTAAGAAAACCCATTTTTACTCGTTGCGAACGATACTTTTTCTACTACCTGATTTATGTATTTAAATATTTAATTTTTCCTTTCAAATTTCATGTATTTTATGACTTTGCAAAGCGCGGCGCGGTTTTTACCTTTTTTTTCAGGCTTCGGCCGGCGGCTTTTATTTGTGACCAGTATCATTTTGCGAAAACACATTGCCAAACGCGATATAATCGATTATGTCGTGAATCGGAACGCAGGGAATTTCGATTGTAAAGACCAAGGACGTCAAAAAAAAACCTAATTTAGCATGAGATGAAGACAAACGTCAAAAATTTACTAGAAGTTGGCTAACTTGCAACCTTTCCTGTGTACCATAAATGTTATACTTTTTTTTCCACCGTTTAACGGCTCTGGACACAGTCCTTTTGAGCTAATCATAATTCAAAGTTCACAAGAATATATTTGTTTTATCTCTTCACACTATGCCTAGTATGATACACGGGCGTAAGAGCAATCAATTACTCGGTTACTCGCTTTGCTCGTGTTTTAAATCGTCCTTGTAATTTATTCCTTTTCGCTCTTGTAGCATAAACTACTATTACAAATTTGCTGTTTTTATATCAGTAGTTTTAAGTTAGGAGTAATTATTATTATTATCTAATAGATCGCAGCCGAAGTGGAACCGCAGATTCACAAAACATGCCAAATAATTTACGATGACATGTATTTTAGAAAAGTAATCTCATTTCATCACAAGTAACTTCAGAGAAATATCATTTGATTACGGTCCGGATCTACCTTTCAGCTTCACACGATTTTTTCATGTCAGAGTAATTCACTACGCTCTTTTATTATTCACTTTTTCAAAGAGAGGTTGGCTTCTAAAGAATGAAGGTTCCTCACTTCAGAGTTTATGGCAGGAAATTAACTTCAATTGCAGACTCCTCTCTTACTTAGACACGCCATTTAAAATAGAATATGTATTAAAAAAAATAAACAGTGTTTTGCTTTCTCGGAAGAACATTGATTACTAATCTGGTTTTGATACCTGACTGAAAGTCATGTACAGTAGAGATCAATCAGTATGTACTTTGCCCTTCCTTCAAGATGAATGGCGAAAAGGTGCGAAAAAGATAGTTGTATGTTTGTCACGCGTGCTTAGGGTATTTCCGTATTGCACAGTAAGGGGGCTGAGAGGACTGGGAGAACTCTCTTTTTAAGATTTAAAATGTAATTTGTTATGCATCTATCCAATGTTTAGAATAACGTGATCTCCACTGTACCAATGAATTCGAGTTTATGTGCATAGGTTTACTTATCAACTGCTAAATAGTGGAAATGTCGTCGGCATGCGGCATACGTTCATAGAATTGGGCGTTCAATAAAAAGTAAGAATGAGTATGTTCCCGGTAACTTTTATTGAATGTTATTTTATTTTTGATAAAGTCGCCTTTTAGCATAATACAATTGGAATATCTTATTTCTAAGATTAAAATTTCTTTTTTTAAAAACTCTTCGTCTTCGTCTTCTGAGCACCTAAATATTCCCGTACTGCAGCGACTACTGCTTCATCATTTTCGAAATTCTGTCTTCTCAGATACTTTCCGAAGAAGCTTGGGAAATGTTCAGCCTGCTTTGTTTTTGTGCATCAATGAATAATCATTCTGGGAATCCAGCGCGCGGATTGTTTTCATCCCCAAGCATTCGTGTGAAATGTTATGCACACTAACTGTCGAAATCTTTGTTTCGTCGGCTATTAAACGTACCGTGACATTTTTTTCGACTTTTTTAACTATTTCTTCGGTCATTACCGTTGTGGAGCGAGCGACTAAAGCGAGGGTCATCTTTGGTGGATGTTTTTTCACGTTTAAACCTGGCGCACCAATATGCAACTGTAGAATACGGAAGAGCATTTCCTCCTAAAGTATCCTGTAAGTCTTGATTAACTCGTTCCGTAGTGAAATTTACCTAGCACAGACACTCAATTACTGCGCGCAATGCAGTTTTTTCATTTCCGACAACACGCAACGACATACTCAACAAAAGACTTCCATTTTTAAAAACAAAAGATATTCAAATCATTTCCTTTTTAAAAATCTAATCAATATTCCGGCTTTACCAGACAGTAATTACTTTTTTTTGTTCTAAAAATTAGTACCTCATTCTCCGCCTTTTGTATTATCATGATCTGCCTGGTGGGCAATATCATATTTCTGTTAAAACAAAGAAGGCCGCCTCGCTCCACTCCGCTTTGCTCAGGTCTCCAAAACTTAAATGTAAATCTAACATGCTCTTTCTCGCTCCACTCGTCATCGCACCTATTTTTGAGTTTTGGTGAATGATTTTCGATTTCAAACTTTACGATCTGCCCAATTATACGGTCTGCTCACGACAGAGATACGGTCAGGTTATTGAATAAACTACGTATGAATCCAAGTGATATATCCAAACGTTAGAGCATCCTCAAGTCTCTAGTTCATGGTAAGGCTGTGACATGCAAACGTTCGAACAGACAGCCGCTTGTTCTACCAGAAACGTTTTTTTTTTTCAGTTTGAATACGGAACTCTAAAATATCTCTCTACATACGAGCGCAGCCGTGACTATGCGACGCTCCAAATGAGCCTTTGATTATTCGATAAAGATTTATAACGCGTCTATTTTGAATTTGTACCGTAATTTGCCGCGTTATGTGCGTGTGCCGAAATGAAAATTAAGTGCCGAACCAAACTTCCTAATTTCGCCGTGACTTATGGTGACTTATGTCGACAATTTAACGTGTTATATAACAAACTGCGAGGATATTAAAACGGCTTTGTACGCCATATTTCGTTGCACCTAGACGGTGTTTCTGCGTCTGTTTTTGGTAATCCGGACCGAGAAATTCTCCGGTTTTATTTAAAATAGAGTATCATTTTAATTGTCGTTTTTTACATAATCATAAAGTTAATTTAAAGGAATGCCTACATTTAACTTACTCGGTTCCTGTTTGTTGTTCCATTTATTTACCTCCTTTAATATTACTATATTAAATATACATACATAAAAGTAATTACGTAAAATTAAAAATACCTTTTGAAATAAAAATTTAAATTTCAAACAATGTTTTATTTTTTAATGTCAGGATGGTCAGGATTTTTATTGACTTAGTTAAAGTAAACAAAAAGATTTTTTCTATTTCATGTTAGTATATGTTTGAAATATTTGACAGGTTCAAATTATGGTTCTAGGTGGAATGTCATCTCTTAACACAAATTCATGTATATTAAGTAAAGTAATAAACTTTAACAACTGTGTCACAAAATCCTCTCTGCGTGGTATGGAACCTCCCTGCCAAATATCAAGTTTGTAGGCGCTAAATTTTTTTTTGTCTTATGGCAATGGCTGCTATTTCAGCGGCAGTTTTTGGCAGTGTCAAGTCAGATTCTGACATAATTTTTCAGACGCCGTTTTTTATTTTTACAAACAGTAATTTTATTTTAATAATATTTGTGAATAAATTTATGTTGTGCTTTTTTCAAGCTTTATTTATTTTTTTAGTTCATTTATTAGTATTAAAACAATAAAATTATGTTTTGAATCGAAATATTTCGGCCCACGCTATGAGGCCGTTGTCAGTCGAATGTTATTTGATAAGATAAAATTTGCTAGGATACAGATAATCTTTATAGTACGATTGTAAAAAAATAAATATGACATATTTATGGGAAGGAAGTCATTACATTCAATTAGACTGGGATAGATTAAGGCGACAATTAAAGAATATATGGTCCAAACAGTCGTCCATTGGGAGGCGCTTAAGTTCCGAATATTCGGTGATGAGAGAGTAAGAGATTGGTGTTCCTTTTTTACATATTAATGACTTATATTTTATTTTTATTTTATTTATGAACAAAATCCGCAGCAAATACAGTGAACAATAACTAAATATTACATCAGCAATTATTGCCAATAACGGATTTGACTATGCTAACAATAAATATACATAATTTTACACTAGGAACTAACATGAAACAATTTGCAAAAAATTTTACTAAGAAAAAGACGCAAGACTCTGTGTTAACTTGCTAAACTAGATATTGGTGTCAATATTCTATATACTATATTTTCTATGGTACACTATTAAACCAAAAAAGTATTTTTTTTGGAATATTCCCTAAACTAAAGAAACACGTAATAGTGCTGGCAACACCATAGAGTGCTAACTCATATTTCCGGGTGCACTCGCGGCAGAGAGTTATGAGATTTGGCGGAGTGTGCGACTAAAAGCCACAAGCTGAAATTAGAAAACGTGCAACCGGCGTTTGCTCTCCCCGAGGTTGAATCAAATCGTATATGACGTCACGACTTGTTAGTGCAAGGATTCATCGCTTAAATTGGCCTTAAGCTTTGAAATACGCGAATTTGCCGAGAACCATTTCACGGTTATACCTGTGTAAAAATGAATTTTATTGCGATGATAATCTGTAGTTGGTATTCATAAGAATAGTGCTCAATATAAAGTTTTAGGTTTCCGTAACCATTTTGTGTGGTGTTACGGAACGCTTTATACGCGAGTCTGAGTCGCAAATTGCCAATCTTTGCCTTTTTTAGGGTTCCATACTCAAAGGTTCAAGGTTTTACATCTACGTACCTATTAAATTTTGTTTCTATTTTCAGATTGATTATAAAAATTCAATTTTCAAATACAGTTCGTCCTAAATGCCATCCATTTCCATGATAAGATTCATAATAATGTTTTACAGCTGACACTTTTCAAAAATGAAACCAATGTTGATGTTAGCTGAATATTGTCTCATTCATGCACATACAAAATTACATAATTTGGATTAAACATTCCTAAAAAAATCAAAAATGTTAGTACTGAAAATTGAGTTTCCATCAAATTCCCTATAGAAAACGGAAATTTCATATGTAAAGACTTTTAAAGAATATTATGATTATTATTATTAATTATTAATTGGATTTCACCTTGTATAATAATATTTTACCTATAATTTTAATCGTATATATATTGCTACATAAATTAAATAAACATTTAATCTAAGTAGTTCATGTACATTTATTATTTTATTACATATATTTTTATAAGATTAAAATTTGACTTGTGAAACGTGTATTATATATACCTACTTTGCAAAATAAACTTTTTGAATTTTGAATAGTTAATTCCTACCTGCAGGAACAATCTGGAACACACAGGGTTCCAACTGTCTGCCCACTGTGTTGGTCCCTCTACAGCTGAGGGTCCCGTAGTCTCGTTCGCTTTGCGGTTTGTAGCTGAGTTCACTTGTGCTGCCGTTTGCTGTTCCTAGACAAAGCTCCAGATCACTTTCTTTCTATTAATCTTTGAAGACAGAAAATAAAAAAAAAAAAGTGTTTTTTTTTAACTATAGATATAGAGCATATAAATGATAAAAACAATTAAGATACGATATATTTCGACTCCTACTGTGGAGTCGTCATCAGTCGAGTAAAGTATAAATATGACAGATAATGACATCTGTTAAAAATAAGGAGGAACAACGAAGCCTGATGAAGGTCACTCTTAAGTTGATCGAAACGTCGAGTTTTTCTCGCATAAATAATAGTGATTCTTAGCTGTGTTATCTATTTCGTTATAATTTATTTTTATTGAATTTACTTTACTTATTTTTTATAGTTAGCTCTATTTTAAGTTAGTATTGATTTTTAATTTAGTATGGACATTAAAGTAACTTGTTTATAAAGAGTTATCCCACTAACATAATTATTATAATTATTTCAACCTTAAGGGGCTTCTGTGTTCTAATCAACTGCCGCGAACTCAAAACTTTAGTTATTTTGAAACTGCGGCTACATTAAGACATTGGCTAGTTATAATTTTTTTGTATAAATTCTTTTTTGTATGTGTCTGCGTGTTTTAGTTTTGTTTTAATCGGTTTTGAAGCATAGGAGGTGTATCACTTTAAATTGCGTCTAAGAAAATAAACTTAATTTTCTATAGGAAATAAAGTAAGTACGAAAATCCTTTATTTCACGCTTCAATTCAATTTTTACTTACGACTGAAATCACGGTTAGAGTAAAAGAAGTAATTAAATCGTGGAAAAAGAAACGAGATTTTGATGAAAATCGTCTCTCTAGAACTAAGTTTAAAAGAAAAAAAATAAGTTAAGGATGTCTGTAAGTCCGACCGTCAACTGATTTCGATAAAATGTTGTTTTCAGGTGTGAATTTTATATATCTTGGGTAGTTTTTTTATTTTTGTCGATAACATCAAAGCAAAGGGTCAAATCAAAGTCAATAAAAACAATTTGAAAAAAGAAAGCTTTTATTGAAACCATGGACTAAAAATGGACGACAAAAATAAGTTTAGATCGCAAATACTTGTATGTTGAAATATTTGTATCCAAAAAATAAAACTTGTCTCGCGATATTTATGTGTATAGTTTTAAGCATTAGATAATAATAAAAATATTAAACTTTGTATTTCTAGATATATTTCGACCTCATCAGTTGAATCGATGTATTTTCGACTGATGACGGCCTCACTGATCAGCTAGCTTAACATGGTCGGTTTTTAACACCCTCTAAACACCTTTTGACAGCCCAATTTGACATTAAACACATGGAATATGATGTTTCGTTGTGTCAAAAGGTGTTAATAATAGGTGTTAAGCGCTGGCCATGTTAGGCTAGCAGGTCGAAATATATCGAAAAATATAAAGTTTAATTTTTTCATTATTAACTTATGCTTAAAACTATACATAAAAGGCTAATATAGCTAAAATTATATTTATTCATATTAAGATATAGTATATTCTGTTATATGTATTTGTGTTATTTAATACAATGTATATGCCGGACGTAGCCAAGTTTTAGTTTCAGGGGGGGGGGGGGGGGGGGGGTTCAAGAAAATAAAACGACAAAAAGTGCATGAAATAAAATTAATATTCATTAATTATGTTTGTGAAAATTGTGTTTGCAAATGCAAAACGCATCTAGCAGCTGCTAGCAGAAGTGGCACTTGACCCGGAAAACGTCCAAGCAGGGGTAGGGTTGTAATATTTTTAACATTTCGGGAGGGGTTTGAACCCCCAAAACCCCCCCCTGGCTACGCCCATGTGTATATGTATGTGTTAAGATGAAGTTGCGGAAGCCGAAAACTGGCGATAGTACTCGTCCATACGAACAACTTACGTGAAAATAAATTGAGAATTCGAGAAAAAAAATCTGTTGTTTCATACATTTTGATCGGGTAGCCATGTAAATTTTCTATGGAACAGCTGATAATTTTTTCGCGATTCGAGGGTTGGCTCCATAGTAAAAGTTGTTCGAATGGACGAGTACTATCACCAGTTACCGGCTTCCGCAACTTCATCTTAACACCCAGTATAATTAATACGCAATTAAGAAACCAGAGACAGGTCTAAAAACCCCGATACTAGGAAATCAGAAGATCACAAAAGCTTACCAAATTTTGCTGGCGAAACATCAAGGCTCTCGCCACTGTTGTTGAACTGCCAGAAGAATGTGACGTCGGGCGGGTTGGCGGTTACTGAACACCGCACTCGCAACGCCTCGTCTAGCTGTGCGCCTAGTACTTGTGGTGTAGTATGTTCGCAAACTGGTGCATCTGTTGTAAAAAAAGAACATCGTTTTCAAGAAACCGGAACTTCCTTTATGTTAAAGCTGCACGTATTTATTTTCAAGTATTCAACTTAGAGAATCCTCCAATTACAACCGACAAGCTATTTGCACATCTTGGCGTTTTATAAAGTAAACGCGTCCTCACAGAGGTTTCAAAGAAGAATCGCAAACATCGTTTCAACTTACAAATGGAAGTAACTCATTGCATCTTGAACGGACGTAAAGATTGCGTAGTACCAAAAGTCCATATTGGATTGTGATAACGACTTAATTACCAAAATCAGAATAATAACAGATATAGCACGTTGTCTATAGCAAGCGCTCGCTTGGTCTCGTATCTTAATTACACAGAATACCTAACTTTAAATAAAACAGAAGGAAGCGAGCTTCAATTTCGCTAAGTTGAAATCATAACACTAGTTACTAGACATATTTTATGTCTTCACGAGTTTCGAGTGTGATTCATTTATCTACTTGTAAAGTACGTTCCCGACGGCGCCTTAGATTTTCATTACGCGCTCAAATATTTGCCAGGTTTTAAGCAAACTTTCGACGAGGATGACAAGGCAAGAAATCTACGGAAATATTAAAATGTTACTTTATTTTTTGTTCTCATGCTTTACGAAGAGAAACACGTATGTTTAAGTTTGCTAATTACTTAATTTGACCTAAATACATACAAGTACATAATATGTGAAACTGACATTGCCGCGAACTTTTGAATGTTACAAACCTGTCAGTATCTTCCTAGGTACAAAAAAATATACTATACTGTGTTTATTATTTTGAAGTTAATGGTGGAAATAAACTAAACAAAACAGAAGAACAAAATATTTTGCGAGTAAACTTTGTAGTTAAGCATTAAAAATTGTCCTCAACTGGTCGCTTTAGCAAGTGCAACTTATGTCTTTTTTATTTTTAACATGAACTCCCGCTTATCTTTTTCAACGATTAAAAAATATGACGAAATAATTTTCTGTTATTCAATTTTAAATAACATCCTGCACTATTTAAAGAAGTAAATCAGTAATTTTACCGGTGCTTTAAGTTTTGAAGCTCATTTGTAATGTGCTTTTATAAGATACTCATACCGCATTTCTTCATCAACAAGCTTATAGTAGAACCATACATAATATGTTTATATTACATATAGTAAGATTTTTCAAAATTTTAAGGAAGTGTGAAATTAAACTTGAGTTAATTATAATACTTGTAAGTAAATTCCACGCATTATGGGTCTAATAGCAACTTGGCAACTAACAGATGCAAAATAACCTTTACACTGTTAAGATATAATGGAATTAATTGCCATATTGGAAATCATCGAACAACTAGACCCGAAGAGGGAAATGCCGTACCGTCCGATTTCGCCAACTGATAAGTGTTTTTGCATAGACTTGACTATATGTATCTCTCTCCCACTTACTGGGGATTCTCTATTTCTATCACTGCGTGGTGTTGGCATGGCCAATCAGAGCGTGTGGAAGCGCGTTGAAAGTTGGCGGAACTATACCTCTTTAGGGGTAGTTTATCTATGTTGTTTAATAAATTAAAGAGTAATTAATAGAGAGGATCATGGGATCGATAGTGTATGCTTCGTTATTAATGTTGCGTTGTGTACACTAGACAGTTGTTTGATTTATATTGGCTGTGTAACGGGTAATTGATTATACTGAAGCTCTCTTTGCAAAGGTATATCTTTTAGACTTATTATTCTAAGCTTCAGAGATTCATTTTATAAGTAAATGAGAAAGAGTTCATAATAAAACAAAATATGAGATAATTTACTACTTTGACACCCGCATGAGCAAATATTCTTTAAATATTAATAAAAATAATCTTAAAACGTTTTGTATGTATAGTCTGTATGTACTAGGTTGATCAATAAGTTTCTGAAATCGGATACTTTACATTAAGTTATAGAGATGCATTCTATTTTATTCGAACGTTAAACTGCCTAGAGGCTAGTGTCAAAAAAATTTGATAATAAATAACTGTCACGAAATTTTTAGGTTAGTTTTGTTATGTTACTTGAAAAACAAAGACGCGTCGTCGCGTTGTTGTTGTTTTCTGTTAAATGTAAAGACTGTGAAGTTGTTTCGCAAAATAACCTACTTGCAACTATTTCGATAGGTGCGTGGGAGTGAAAAAAACATAGACTGTGTTACTACAAAACGGTGTTTAACTTTAGACAGTGTTTAAATCTGTTGTTGTCGCCTTTTGTTTCATATCGTAAAAAAGTGACAGCAACAGATTTAAACACTGTCTAAAGTTAAACACCGTCTTGTAGTAACACCGAGAGTGTTTGTTTATGGGTTAAAATATTCGTTAATGTTTTTATTCATTGTTCTCATTCGTTCATATTTTATCTATTAAAGTATGAAACTCGAGGATATAATTCATGATATATACAACGGTCTTAAATGAAAAAAAAATATTAGTTGTCAAGTCTAAGAATCTACATTTAGTTTCGATTTAAAACCTATCTTTATATCATTTCGTATTAAGTCAAAGCAAAATATTATAAAAGGCTCATAAAAATTGTTGATTTTGTAGCCTTTGAGAAGATAGAAAATAAAACAGTTCTTTGCAAAAGTACTAGATTGCTCTTTGTAACACTAACACCCATCCATCTATCACCCAGTGAACTCCATTTAAAGATCCCTAGTCAAGACTTTGTTACTCTCGAATAACAGAAAGACAAATCATTTGTCGTCGAATACTTTTGCGAGCGTCACAGCCGTTGACTGTTACAAATCTTTGTTACGATCTTCAAGTGAATGATTGATAACATTGTTGGCGAAAGATTTAACGGCTCTCCTTAACATAGGGTAGGAGCCGATGGAGAATTAGGTACTTGACAGGGTTTCGTTTAACAAGTATTGCGTACGGAATTTTTAGAATATTTAAGGGGATATATCGTCAAAATCGACACTTTTTGAAGTTATTTATCAGCTGTTTAAAAGAAAGTCCCAAGTTAAATAAATAAGTATAATAATTTTGTGACGTTTTTCTAGTTTTTAGACTATCAGATACAGGATTGGAGAAATTTTATTCGATAGAAACAATAGTTGAAATGAGGTCTAAATTCATACTTTTTTTGATATTCTGACAAATAAGGATAGCATAGATACTTCAAAAAATATTTAGTAGATGGGTTTTAACAATATCTAAATCACTGGTTATGGAAATTTTCATAGCTATTTTAGTTAATTTTGTATTAATTTTAAACCGGCTTATTGTCAATTTTCCCCGATTCCGTTCCTCTCGCACTGTGGGTCTTTCTGCCTGGAGTAACGGGGACCTTTGCACAGACGATATATCACCTTAAGAGGCCTGCGGAGCAATCCTAGTTCATACAAACGAAATACCAAAACCATTTGTAAATCATACATATTCTTAGGATAGTGTGTGTTTATTCCGATTGGATTACAGAATATGTAGGTTCCCAGATGTATATTTTAGAAGGACACTAATTTAAAGACGACATATAAGCAATTTAAAATGTCCATAGAAAGCTTATTTTTCTCATAATTCATGTTTTAATCAGTGTTCTTATTTAATATATATTTGGGAACCTAGATATTCTGTAATGCAGTGGGAATAAATACACACTACCTTAAGAATATATATGATTTACTAATAGTTTTGGTATTTCGTTTGTGTAAACTAGGATTGCCCCGCACGTATCTTAAAACTTTTAACCTACAACAATTGTCTCATCATTTGCTTTGAACAATATGTAATAAAATTGTAAATGATTGAAGAAAGAAGGAAAGAATTCTTGCCCTTCTTCTTAGCAAGACTAATCGAATGGGCAGAGCTAGGCATATATTTGTAGCATATTTATCTACCATCTTTGTTGTAAATGTTTTATTGTAGGTAATATTGTTGACATTATTGCCTAACATATTTTATTTTGTTAGTTTAAACTATATATTTCTATAAAAACACATTATCACAATAATTACTTACAGATATATTTCGACTTTTGATGTCGGCGTCAGTGGAATTAGGTAAAATAAATATAATATGTTACAAATGTCATAAAATGGAGTGGATGATTGACAGACAAAAGAAGTAAAAGACAAAAGAAAAAAAAAAGTGTATATGTAATGTATTGAGTAGGTAGGTTTTTAAATATAAGTGTGGAGATGGGTAGATGATTATTTATCTTTGTCTGTTAAGACCCGGACCGTAATGGGCACCAAGCGACCAAATATACGACTCCTCCCATGTTCTGAGTTGGATGTCAGTGAGTGGTGGTGAGAAAGATTTAATGATTCGTGCGGTGAAGCAGTTATTGAATGTCTTGTTGTGAAATCGTGTGTGCGTTGGGATGGGTTGTGTTGTTTGTAATGGAGTCCGATGTATGTCTGTGTTGGTTGAGTCTGATGTGAAAAAACAATCTAAATAAAAAACAAATAAGTTTTCTTTAATATTTAAAAAAATATTTTATTTAGGTTAGTAATAGGTAGGGTAGGTATTAAGGTTACTATTAATTTTCATTACTACCTTTGTAATGTTTTAGGTTAAGTTTTTATTTATTTATATTATATTTACCAACCCATATTTAAAATATTATTTATTCCTATATATTTTATGTTATGCAAGTGTGTTTAAAAAAATATATGTGAGCCTTACTTTATTTTTGTGTATTTACCCGTATTATTACACAAAGCTATTAGATTTAGTTTTTTTTTTTTACGTTTTACTTGACATGTTACACCTCCTGTATATTATGAACCTATATTACAACATTTATCATTTTATTAGGTTTGATAGTATAAAGGGTAGCGTCGACGTTTACTGCTGTTAGACACGTAGTTCGTAGATTCGTAGATTATATTTGCGACGTAAGTAAGTAGTATGTGTATGCGCAGCATGAAATAGGAGTACGTGCAGTGTATAGGAACGTAAAGTGCACTGAAATCTAACGCTAAGCGGTCTTAACGTTAAATTATTATTACATACGGCTTGAAGAATCACGTGTGATTGTTGTTGACTATATGCCAATCGTTTCACCGATATAATTTCGGAATTATCAAGGCGAGTATCATTCTTAGGACGACGACGCGGCATTCAACGTCGTTATCAAACGGGCACAATCAGACGTGAGTGTTAAAGCCGTATGTAATAATAATTTAGTATGTCAGCTCACACGAGTTTTAATAATATAGTTAACGGTCTTAACGTTTCTAAATTAAAACAAGTTATTTCACAATCTCTCTGTCTAAAGAAGGAAGGAAATTTATTAGCACCGCTGTTGACAATCGGAAACAAAAGGGTTCAACGATTTCGATTACGAAAAGTAATCTGCGCTAAGTTTTACTTATTGAGGTGTTTAATTTTGAAATAATGATTTAAATCAACTTCAATTTAAATCGGGGTCTGTCTGTTAATTGAATAAAGGGAAGGTTTCTTTCTTTTACTTGGCATTTGATTTAAGGTTCCCCAGACGTTTTTTTCTTAAACTTGATTTGTTGTTTTAATTCATTTTACGAATTTTCCTGCTTCAAATATTGATACTTACTTGCAACATGGAACTTTTGTGTACATTACAAAAATTAAGTTTTGTTGTACATTTTGCAGTTAATATTAACCCTTTGCAAGTATAATAAATAATTTGCATTTTTTTGGGTTCAACCCCTGTTTGGAATTTCTTTCAAGAAATATAAGCACGTGTGCCATACTTATAGTTTTTGTGTTTATGTCGGTGAAATAAGTAGGAAGAAATGTAAAGATATCTGAACACAAACAATTAAAGTATTATGGCAAATAGCATCGGACCGCATCACACAGTGTAGTATACTTATTCGCTCGTTTTTAGTTTAACCAAAAAAAACAATTATATTAGAAGAAAGTGTAGATAGGTTATACAAGGTGTAACAGAAAGGTGTAACCATATTTGAAGAGCTTTTTTAGTCAATGGTATAGAACAACTTTCACTATGGAGCCAACCCTGAAATCTCAAAAAAAAATCTGCCCTTCCATACATTTCAGCCGAGCGGCATTGCATTTCTCTATGAAACAGTAAATTTTTTTTTCGAGACACAGTGTTTGTTCCATAGTAAAAGTTGCTCTATACCGTTGACTGAATAAGCTCTTCAAATGTGGTTACACCTTTCTGTTACACGTTGTATATAGGCAATCGCGAGTAGCACGTTAAAACGTGGCTAATTTGCCAACCTGAACTCAGTATTGCGTCGGCGTCACGACGGACGACGCACAGCAACATATAGGTCTTGTCTCTTTTTCGCTCGCGATAATTATGACTTCCACGTGTCAATGTGACATTACAATACTATGTGGTTCCATCCATCCATCCATCCATCAGCCTAGTTCGTCCACAGCTGGACATAGGCCTTTCCAGGACTTTGCCACACCCGGCGGTCATCCTGGAAGAATTGCCCATACTCACACACGCTAGGCAAGCGGGTTGGTGAGCGCGGTGCCGGAACCCTCGCACCAGTGACGCCGATGCCCGTCACCAGTTTGTTCCATATAAGGCCCGGCTATTAGGGATAGATATACCGCCATCCATTGGTCCCAGGCACGGTGGGCCTCCTGGTTTTTTGCTTGTGAGCTGTCCTCTTACTCTTCTCCGAATTACTTCGAGGGGGTCTCCAAGTAAGATGGTGGTACCTCCACAGTCGAGCCCGGCATCAGCTCTACCACCTGATACACTACGTGGTTGATTATAGTAATTTATGTTGTGTGCCGTTTTAAAAATTCGATTCTTGTGTAGGTAACCTATCTATACATTCTTCTAATACTTATCGTTGATAAAAACTTACATTGTATACTAAGATGTACGGGCTGACTGGAAGTCTCTCCCAGCGCGTTGGTGGCTCGACAGGAATAGTCTCCGCCGTCGTCTCTGGTAACTTTCTGTCGAACCAAGGACTTGGTGCTCACGATAACTCCAGACACTACGTTGTGGAGAACTGGCTTATCCTGTTTAGGAAAAAAAAGACAATGATGCTAAATGTACTACTAGAAACGAGGTTTGTAATTACGTGCGTCCAAGAGACCTCCAGGTCTGTTTGTGTTTTATTTAAGTATGTGTTCTATTAGGTTCAATCACGCATGCATCAATGAGTTTTTTCAGAATTTATTTATTCTTACTTACCACTTGCTGAACGGTGAAGGAAAACATCGTAAGGAATCCTACATGCCCTAAAAAGGGTGTATTTGTGCCCGGAAAACGGTGATAGGGCTCACCACCCATCATTTTGGGACTGAATGTGGACTGTGACTTGCATTTCACAGTTCACACTGGGAACACCTCTCTCACCCCGGGGATTCGCGTCGTGACGATTTATATTTTATTGAAGGTCATAAAGTGTAACCGAGCCATTATCTGGTCCACCATTATTTATATTGTTACTTGTGGGGAATATATTATGTATATAATATATATATTTTTTATTTGTTTTAGGTCAAGGTAAAGAAGACCAAATTTCAGGTTGATGATTTCAGAACGATATTTTAGTGAAGGTCTGTTTTAGGTCTTTCGAAGTTAAACGCAGGCTATCTGATAGAAGAAAAAACTCACTTACGTTATGGTACCAGGATATCCGGTGTTCTCTAGGGTTGGCTCGTACTGAGCACTCGAAGTATACGTCATCTCCCTCCTTTATGTCGTGAGGGTTGAGGGTACTGCCCAGGGAGAGAGACACCACAGGAGGGTCTGTGGGCAGAAAGATAAATTTAAAGATGGAAATTTACATATAATATGAGTATGTGAGATTGATCTGGCAAAGTCAAAAAACCGTTCAAGTGTGAGTCAGACTCGCTTACCTATTACGGAAGTAATTCAACAATTTTGGGAACAGAAAATTTAATTTTGTCATTTTATTTTCGTTAACTTCTCAATCACTATATTTACGTAAGCACATGATGTTTTCACATTTTTAGGCCACCAGTTTTTGAGATAAGATTTATTGTGGTTTCTCGAGGATTTCTCGAAATAGGTGCAAGTAATATTAGTATATTATTATTTACTAGTAAATTAATTACTAGTATATTTAGAGTTTCCCAAATAATGGATTTGAAGTACAAATCTTGTAATCCTTGACAAGATATAAACATGTATAGAATATAAAAAAAATACAGCAGCCCAGTAAAAGACATTTACAGTGATACAAGGAGCTTATGGCGCGTGGATTGGTTGTGTCCGAAATTGGAACTAATGCCGCTACCATACTCCTTGTTTCACAGCTGCGCCCCCCTGTCACTGTCATACACGTGCTATCAGATCCTTGTAGCACTGTACAAGTGTTCTCTTGTTGTAATTTTCACAAACCTTTAAACAATAGACAATTAATGATTTTGCAACAAAAAGACTTCCTGTATTTATTAACTTACACGTAAACCCTTTGGCAAACATGATGGTATGTTTAATTGCAGTTAAAAGAGAAAATAATAAAATAAAACAGTTTATTTGCTCATTTAATTGTGTTTAATCGGAAAGCAACAAGTTGATTATATACGAACATTATACCTAGTACACAACTTCATAGCATCCCAATCAAGCTTTTTAAGTAGCGGTTGCTGAAAATAAAATTTAGCTAGAACACTCAGCGGGAAGCCAATCCCCTCTCGATTTTTCCAGCTTTTCACCCGTTTTTCACGACGAATGGAACGGAAGTTGGCTGTTACCAGGTCGAGTTGGCAGGTACACTTATCTGCAGCGTGGTGACACTTTATTGGCCATTAAAGACCTATAATGACGGCACCCCGCGGCCCGAGACCGTTTCGAAAATAAACATTATTCTGCCGCTTAAATTGTTGCTACAACGATTCTCGTCGAGAGAAACGAAATTCCCCTCATTCTAAACTTGTTACGGTTCGTCGGTCTGAAGCAAATGGAATTTATTTATATTTGGAAATTAATTTCCTCAGTCATAATAGAAATGTTTTTGCTGCCGAAAAATCATCTGCAAGAATCTTCAGTTTTGAAATTAAGCCAACGGGCAATTATTGTTATACAATAAGGTATTGAGACAGAATGATAATAATTTAAAAATAAATTAATTTGATTTTAGTTCAGTCAGAACAATTAAATATTTTCGTGAAGTTTAATTTGATTTCGAATAAGCTTGAGCCCAAACTCATAATACATAACTATCTACTACAAATATAAATATAATAAGTAGAAGAGAATATATTTTCTCTTTAGTTGGGCATTTCCGCAACATCTGCTAAATTTGGTGCCAAGATTCGGTTCCAAATGTCTTGGTTCAAGTAAAACGGGTAAAGCTGAACTAATCTTTTGGACAACGTGACACTTGTCAGATTTTAACCCCTTGTCACCTGCGAGACCAAACTTTCTAATGTAAGAAAATTGTGTACGGGGTATTAAGTACTCGGAATGTTATTTCGAAACTATATCATTTATTTATGAATGTGCTTTGATGCTCTACGATTTACTAAAATAAGATTTGTTTAGCTTGTCTTTTGTTTAACATTTTCGTGCATTACATTAGCAAACAGGTAACCTTACAGCCTTTCCAGCTGTAACGTAACATGAAACCAAGCTAACACAAATACTGAACATAAATATCCAAAGTGACTTCACAAAACGTAGATTTTCAAACAAAAAGCTGAAAGCTGGCGGTCGGTTTGGACTCCACTGTACTGTAATTAAAACCTTGTTACTGTTTGCTGTACAACATCAACATTGGGCATGTGGGACGTGGTTGCCGCCGAAAACTAATATAACTATTGCTTGGGATGTTACTATATAGATAGCGTTGTCAGAGTTTCAACATTTATAACGTGCTGGAACAGAGTCTGTTGTGGTCTCCACTGGAGACTCTCCGGTGTCTCTCCTTTCTTTATTCTGCCCTTATACTTGAGGAAAGGTACATTTTATGACAAATATGTAATATAAGGAAGGTTTTTTGACCCATATATTTTTGGGTCAATCTTGCATTACACATATTGGTCGGTAGACAAGTTACGCGCACAACTGCTGTTCACGAACAAGCTGCAAGGTTGCAAACCTAACATAATTGGGTAAAAAGAATATCTTCAAAATTAAGATCTGTTTGTATTTTACATTACAGCTGATTTTGGTAGATCAAATCATCCCTAAAAAATGTAGTTATTATTTTACCGTCACCCAATATTATGTATTCGTATATAAGTATTTGTATCAAAGCAAGAATAACCACCAACAGTGGCTTTTTAGCTGCTACGCCGTAGTAAATGTAGTCAGTATCGATACTATTGCGTAGCAAGCAAGTTCTTAGTTCTTGCAAATTCGTTAATAAAATTCATAAAATTTTATAAAATAACCTAGCAAACCTTGTTAATTTAAAAATAAATACCAATCGTAAATTAGGCGGCATTAGTTGCAAACAAGTCCAGGATGAACTGGTACTGAAAAGTTTCTCCTGAACCGGACCGGATAAACCACTTCACCCGGAAAGGCTACACAACGAAACAAACCGGATTTCACGCTCCAGTAGCCCTCACCAAATGATTGCTTTATAAAAACGTTTCTGAGAATACGAACTTCCATGAAATGGAAAGAGAAGAACTTCTATTAATGTACAATTGATAGACCAAAAAATAATAATTTATGAACGCTTTTTGTCCAGATAATGATGTTATCTACCTACCTAACATAGCGTAGTAAAAAGGTTGCTAATTGCTTATTACTACGCTGATAGGCTAGCAGGTGAGGATGCTTTTTTTTTTACAGTTCTGTTAAAGAAGCAGTAAATTGGAAATACAGTATTCAACTTGAATAATTTATTGCTACTGCACTGCAAAAGCAATAGAAATAGAAATGTATTTATTTATGTAATGTATGTAGGTTTATCAGATACACATGTTACAGGTCGGTTTAATGTTATATAAATAAATAATCAATGTCTATAGGTAAAAGTTCTATAGTAGTTTATGCTACAAGGGCAAAAAGGAATAAATAACGAGGACTAAAACGAGGATTTAAAGCATGAGCGTAGCGAGTGTTTTAAACGTAACCGAGTAATTTATTGCTCTTACGCCCGTGTATCATACTACGTTTTTCAATGCATAGTATGAGGAAATAAAACAAATATAATCCTGTGAACTTTAAATTATGATTGGTTCAAAAGGACTGTATCCAGAGCCGTTAAACAGTGGAAAAAAGTATAACATTTATGGTACACAGGAAAGGCTGCAGGTTAGTCAACTATTGTGAATAAATTAAAAAAATTATAATAATAAAGCCCTAGGGCAAAATAATCGACTTTCTGTTCGGTTTTGATGCATAAAAGTGGGCCTTTACGAGCACTTGCATTGAAAAATAATAAATAATAATATGGGGAAATACACAAGGAAATAATAAAGGTTAGGTTTATTTAAATTTAATAAAAAATACACTAAAATAAAAAATATATAGGAATAAATATATGCCTAACTCCACCCATTAGGTATACAAAGTAGGTATACAAATCATCTGACCACACACTCGAGTCACAGAATAAAATACGAGTCCAAGACGTCTATATGAACCTGACGAAAGATTAAAGTGGAGATGGACACTGGGCAGTGGACAGAACATCCACCGAACGAAAAGACGTACGGCGGACTAAAGCATAAACAGAGCTGAAAGATTTATTTAGTATAGGAAAAATAATATATAGTTTAGGAAAAACAATTTGCACTGATGAACAGGACGGCTGATCAATTGTCATATAATAGGGTTATTAACACAGAACACCTATTTTTTCCTTGGTTTAACAAATAATCGTACTTTGAATTTTAAATACTGTACGTTTCTCTTTAAGATTATTTTCCCTTATCATATAATAGCATTACAATGTAACTACAACTTTATCAACAAAAAAGCACGTCTTCGTCCTTGGCTAACTGGATTCAGTTAGATTCTAAGCACAGACATCTCTAAGTGCTCAGTTACACAACTGAAACATTTAAGGGGAGACAGCTGTGTCCCGCCACAATTAGCGAAACTTCTTAATTCAAGCAGCATCATTCTCTAAGCGAATATAGCAACAAAATAAGCAATAAAGGAGTTCGGGCTTAACCAGTTTGCACATCTCTAACATCGTTAAGCTTAATTATCATTGCTAGTAAAGCGCTTTCTCAGCACGCTGGTATTAACAAACGGAAGGTTAGTATTGCCAGCTTTTGAGATATCACTTAATTTATGGAGTATCGCGAATCAGCGTGATTAGTAATACTTTGCCAAGTCGTATTTAGGACGTTTGAAATAAATAACAACCACGGCCATTTGTGGTAAGAAAATGTGCTGTACATTTTTTTTTGAAAAATGGATATTCTAATAAGTCATGTAGATTTTAATATAATTTATGATACTATTTATCTTTGACATTGTTGCAAAATACATTTCTCCAAATAAATTAGAGCCTACGCTACGTCACCTGGCTCTTTAAAAAGCATCAATCACTATTCCCCATTGGAACATGCGCAAATTTTGTAAAAAATCAAGAGGAAAAGTGCATGCTCTAAAAGTATGTCTTCATATAAGTCTCGGCACTCTTCTAAAGGCATGGCCTTATATGCGCGGAAGTAATTTTTTTGAGTTTTTTCATACAAAATTGTATGTTAATGACTTAAAGTTAAAAATTTAAGTAATTCGAATTCAACTTAAAACGATTGCTGAACAAAGAATGCACAAATATTCGTTTACAGTTCAAAGTAACAATTAGCATAGAAGCATACCTGATATTTCTTATTCTTAATATGATATTGTTATTTTAATTGAATTACTAGCTTTTGCTAGCGTCTTCTTCCACGCTGAACGTGAACATCAATTAAATTTCATCATAAAGTGAATAAAACTATCATAACTTGACCCATGACCAGAAGTTTCTGTAATATAGTTTGAGCCATAACTTTAACTCCATAGAC
Organism: Ypsolopha sequella; assembly: GCA_934047225.1. Lineage (NCBI taxonomy): Eukaryota > Metazoa > Arthropoda > Insecta > Lepidoptera > Ypsolophidae > Ypsolopha > Ypsolopha sequella. The sequence continues at coordinate 11,743,772 of OW203991.1, forward strand.
AAATATTTTGTCTATCTCCCAGATGTTACTGAAACATATTTTTGTTTTTGATCTTTTTGATTTTTTAATATCACGATCAATGTCTTAGAAATAAAAGAGAAAAAATAAAATAAAAAAATGATGTCTGGTGGAAAGTCGGAAAAACGGTGTCGTTTATAAACAACGCTAGTAAAATGTACTACTGTAATTGTGTTAAAGAAAACAACAAATAAATTTTTATAGTTTTATTATTTTAGTGGCGAGTTATACGAAAATTACTGAAAAAAACACAATTGGAGCAAAATATTATACAGCCTTTTCAAAACAGTTTTTCGGATGCAAGGTAGCATCACATTTCTTACAAAAAAAATTGGAATGTTTATGACATAACACGCATCGCAATTGTCCTTGTCTGTATTTTATTATATGGCCTTTTCCATCATACCGCGAAGTCTCATGAAAGGCTTCAGATGTACGACCAGGTTTTCGCTGATCTCCCTTTTTGAAAATTTCCAAAATACCGGTTGCTACACCCCTACGAAATTTCAGGTGATCATATTCACCTTTGTTGGTCTTATATATTTGCCAATAGGTTTTCCACGTATAAACTGTTTGCAGGGGTGACTACCATAGTAGGGTACCATTGCCTCATCTATACTATGATTTTCATCATAAGGCGCGAATTTCAAAAAAAAATACGTTTATTGTATCCAAAAGCGGTCGTATTTTGGCAACTTTATCACTTGTTTGTAAATTGGAGTTGTCACAACAATGTAAGTTAGACATAATAAAAGTGAAGCGGTCTCTAGACATGGCATTGAAAACTATGGGCATAACACAGTCAAAAGCATTCTCCCAATACATGTGTTTCCTAGGTACAACAACATATCCACTGAACAACAAAATTCCAAAGAAACACTTCATCTCTTCATCAGTCACTTTCCCTGGCTTGTTCTTTTGAGTATCATACAGATTAGTGAATTTGACGATCATACTTATGATGTTGCTGTCAAATAGACATTCAAAATAGTACAAGAGGGTTTGTTTCAATGCCATATACTGCATATAATTCCAAGTTTTCCGTGTGGATTGTATATCTCGTGATGACCAAGTATAAGTTTTGGTTTTGGGCATGACAGTTTTGTCAGTCGGTTGAGAAGAGTGTGTTGAAGTACTGGGTACTTGAGTGCTGGTATTTTCAACCTCAATTCGTGGGCGTTTCGCAAGTTGTTGTAGCGGCAAATCATCTTCACTGTCTGAAGAATCATATTGAACTTCTGCTTGAGCACGTAGCTGGGAACCAGGTAAATTGTGTAGTAACACCTGATTCTCATCCCCAGAGTCCTCACCCGTAATGTCTGCATTACTGTTTTCTGGTGGAAATATAGTAACGGATTCGGGTAAAAGACACTCGTCGTTTTTTTCCAACTCCTCGATGATTTCATTCAGCTTTAGACCGCGCAATTGGGGCCTAAAATAGAAACAATTCATAAATATCAATGCGATGTATAAAGTAGTACAATTTACTACTGGCGTTTATAAACAACATCAAATGTATAAGCTAATTACATCGCTATAAAATAGTCGCAACCTATGTTTTGTTATATTCTGATGTAGTTTATGAAACTAACTATAAGATTTGTGTAAATTATGTTAAGAATAAATATACCTAGAAGTAAATACTTACTTTGAAAAACTCATGTTGAATAACTGCTAAATACACTATTATGTAACACAAAACGTAATATCCGAACTGATTTACAAAACCAACCAAAGATTGACAACACACCTAACAACAAAGTGGCATAATCAAAATAATTCAGAACTACCCACATTTGGTGTAAGATTTTTATTTTCTTGGTGTTGTTTTAAAACGACGGCAGCATCAAGTGGGTTAACTCGAATGACAAGTTATTCCTCAGAGTGAGTTTTTTCGTTTCTAAGGCGGCCCCAACTTATGATTATTTTCCTTTCTATTTAGGGACAAAACACCTCCTCTTGCGATTTTATATTAATATTTTTCCCATAAAAAACACTTTACTTTAACTAATTCCAGATTAATGTTTATTGTAGAAATATATAAATATGTATAATAAAAACCTGATGAAAAACAAAGGAGTTTTATTTTTCATATTAATTTATTTGATTTTATTATAAGTATTGTAAAATACCACTTATGTCAGTAAAGCCAGACCAGCACCCGTCGCATAGTGTTTAATTGCACGCGATCCGGCTTAGTTGAATCACAAGTGCGAGGAGCGTGACATACTGTTTAATCGCAAAAACATCGTGTGCTGGTTCGTTGTGACTGATAAAACATCTCATTCTCTTTTTTGTATCAAAAAACATTTTTTGTATTTTTTTTTGTATCTAGTGTAGCAAAAAAATAGTAATGAATGAAGAAAACCGACAACGTTTTTTTGTTTTAGGGTTACGGAATCTCAAAAACAAAATATGGCAACACCGCTATAAGAACACAAAATCTGACTCAACCGAAACGTAAGAATTTCCGCGCACCGTTTATGTGAATGTCTTGGCTTATGACGAATATAATGGGACCTTGGTTAGTACTGTTGAATGTAAGGATATTGTACATGAACAAAATATGTGGTAATTCTGTTGCATCGCGGTTACAGGGAACACAGAGTTTTTAGGGAGACGTAGCTTCAAGCTAATGAAACTTTTAATTTCAATATGTTGCATTACGTTTACATATAATTTATATACATGTATGTTTATTTATTTCTGTTGCATCTCACTGATCAGTTTATACAAAAAACAGGCTCAAACAATGGGCCTCAAAACAAGATTCGAAAAATGTTTTATGTTTTCAAGGAGATAAAAATTGTACTTTTGCAAAAGTTTTTTTGTGTTTATAACAGACATTACATCATACCATAATAAATTACATGAGCTTACCATACATACCATAACATACTCGTATGTTGTCAGCCTGGCACTTCGGCTGGGCTCTCCCATCTTATAATAGTAAAAGTGTGGTCTGAAGGTTTATACTCACACACAACGTCAAGTTTGAAGGAGTCGTCTATAGCCTGGCCTGGCAGGGCGCTGTTGTCAGCTTGACACTTCATTAGAACTCCATCGTCTTCCGGTAAAGGTGTGAACTGGAGACTACTGCTCACCCACGTTTCATTCGTTGATTCTATCACCTGCGGAAATTAAATTTGTAAGATTTTGAGAAAAATTTGTTATTTTGATTGTTTAAAGCAGTGTTAAATAACAACTAGAATAAAAAAAAAAGCGGAATGATTAATAGTAGTTTATGCTACAAGGGCGAAAAGGAATAAATTATGAGGACGATTTAAAACACGAGTGTAGCGAGTGTTTTAAACGTAACCGAGTCATTTATTGCTCTTCGCCCGTGTATCATACTACGTTTTTCAATGCATAGTGTGAGGAAATAAAAAAAATATAATCTTGTGAACTTTAAATTATGATTTGCTCAAAAGAACTGTATCCAGAGCCGTTAAACAGTGAAAAAAAAGTATAACATTTATAGTACACAAGAATGGTTGCAGGTTACCCAACTTCTAGTAAATAAAAAAAATAATAAAAAAAAGCCCTAGGGCAAATTAATCGACTTTCTGTTCGGTTTTGATGCATAAAAAGTGGGCCTTTACGAGCACTTGCTCTGAAAAATTATTAAAATAGATCTTTTTCAAATATAGGTACATTATAAAGATTGGTTTAGTAATGTTAGCCAATAAACTGGTTTACGGCTGTTATAGGATATGTCTGCGGATTTTTAGCGCGACTAAGTGTTTCTGTACGCATTTCTAAACGATATTTCTGGTCATCTTATGACTTTTGTCCCCACTGAGTTTCTGGTCATGTTTCTCAGTCTGGTAGCAGAAACGAATTTCAATATACAGAGTTTTAGGAAAAGTTTTTCGTTCCTTTCAACCACGTGTGCTATAGGTATAACAAAGTATGTTAAGCGTGTTTTATATTTTTTTGAAATATAAAAATATATTTTAAAAACTTTTCATTAAATTGTTCAACCCCAGTTCAGAACGCAACATAGTGCGCGGCGCGCCGTGTGTAATTCGTGGTACAGTCAAGCTCAGTTTGGGTTAAACACTTTCAACTTTGTACCATTCTTACGTCACGCGCAATAACATCTTCAATGGTGCTTCGAGTGTTAGAAATAGGAATTATTAGAAATAGGAATGTTAGTAATAGCGAGCTTAGAAATAGGGCTAGCAACTTTCTCTGGATTTTTTAAATTTTATTTTATTTATGTGTTTAATGCAATGGACTTCACTTATAAAAACGTGGTTTAAAGGAATGAAGTATTTTCCTAACACCCTGTATACCGTAGTAATTACAAATCTTGATCTGGATTTCATGAATTATTAATGGCATGTCAATTTGTTACTTGTTGTTGCTACAATGTGCGACCACCTTTAAAGAGTTTTACTGACTGGCTTGGATGAGATATATGCAATATTATGGAGCTTTTGTTGGTTAAAACACAGCTTTCAGGAAGTATTATATATTTTTATACAACCAAGACATATTTAAGGGCGCCAACAGGACCTAAAATATCAGTATTTTAAGAATGTTACCGTCACTGAATAAATGATTTTTTCAAATTTTATTGGAGATGTTAGATTCTATTCTGAGAGAATTTTCTAAATTACTTTCCGTTTTATATATAGTCAAGAGTTTCTTAAGTAAAGAATTATGCTAAAATCTATTTTGACTCTTGTTTTTTACCTTGCCCCTTCGAAATTTCCTGTTATCTTTGAACCAGGTGAGCTGAGCTGGAGGTCTACTTCCTTCAGACAAGCACGTCAGGTTCACCGACTTTTCTGATGATAAAGTCGTTGGCTTGTTCAGGATCTGAACAAGGTTTGGCTTCACTGCAACAAAACAAATTTGGTTTAATAAAGAAAATTTATTTTTAAGAAAAAGTATTTGTGAGAAATAAAACGGAAAAAGAACTAACTTATAAACTTAAAAAACTTTAGCAGTGCGTTCAATTGTGTCAACTTTGACGTACTGTTAGGGGTCTTAGGCTCTCTTAACGTATCTCCTCTAGTAATAGAATGGTTTGATACCTATCTTCGTGGTCGGCGGCAGTGCATACGCTCTGGTGACGTTACATCAGGGTGCTGTGAACTCACTGCTGGCGTTCCTCAAGGTGGCGTTCTCTCTCCTCTCCTGTTTTCAGTTTTTATTAACTCAATCACTGACACCTTATGTTCTCGCTACCATCTCTATGCAGACGATTTGCAGCTTTATCTCCATTTCCCAGTGAATGAAGCAGAGTCCGCAATTAGAAAAATGAATGATGATCTTGATAAAATAGAAAAATGGGCGAAATCTTATGGTCTACTCGTCAATCCAAACAAATCGCAAGCTTTGCTGCTCGGTAGTCCATACATGTTAAGGCAACTGAGTAACTCAAATATACCAGCTGTGACAATGAATGGGGTTCCTATTGTGTATGCTAAAACTGCTAAAAACCTGGGTGTTATATTCGACAGCAGCTTGTCTTGGGCTCCTCACATAAATGGGATCAGTAAAAGAGTGTTTGGAGCATTTCATGCTCTGAAGCGCCTCCAGAATTTCCTTCCCTTTAAAACTAAAATCTCCCTTGCACAATCTCTTCTTCTTCCCTTGATCGATTATGCCGATGTCTGTTTTCTTGATGCCAATGAAGAGTTGCTAAATAAGCTTGAGCGCCTTCAAAATCTGGCTATTCGTTTCATCTATGGCTTACGTAAATTCGACCATATATCCTGTTTTCGCAAAGAGCTCAAATGGCTCCCTATCCGTCAGCGTCGTCATTTACATATCCTTACCCAGCTTTACAGCATTCTCAGTAATCCTCGCTCCCCTTCTTATCTTCGTGAACGATTTGAACTTTTGTTGTCTTCTAGGGACAAGCCGGCTCGTGCACGTACTGTCTCTCTTCTCAAAACTCCTGTGCACAAATCGTGTGCTTTCGGCCAGTCCTTCACCGTCATGGCCATAAGATTATGGAATTCGCTTCCCCATAACATTAGAGACTGTCCTACACTCGGTATTTTTAAAAACAGAGTGAAAGAGTACTACCTTTCAACTCCATGAGTATCTGTAGATAGCACAATATTTATTTTAACTATTGTTATGTATTTTTATCTTATTTTTTGTAAATATTATATATATATATATATAAGTAAACATGTTTATTGTTTAAATAGTTACTTAATTATTATTTATGTAGGTATATTGTTGTTATTTATGTAAGTATATTAACATATTTAGTGTACACGTATGTATGTCTACTTTTTATTATTACTTCTCTTTTTTCAATCCGGGTTTGCTGGAAGAAATCTCTTTTTAGAGATAAGCTCGCCTCTGTACATGATGTATCTAAGTACTATGTAAAAATGATGTTTTGTGTGTACAATAAAGAATATGAATATGAATATGAAAACTCCAGGGTTCCGAAATACTTAAAGTGTTTAATATAGAGGGAATGCTTCCAGCCTTATGGGGGACCCTGCCAATCGACGGCGGTTTTTATATAGTTTTATTTGTAGGTTAGTTTTTAATGGTTATTAGATTTTAGATTTTTCTTATTTTAGTTAGATTTCATTTAATTTTCTGTTGTTTAAGTTATATTGTTTTTAAATGAATTTTTTGTCAGCTATTTGTAGATCTTGAATCAAAAACACTTGTACTTATAGTTTCACTTTATTTATGTTAACTCCCAACCGGTTTCGGATTTTACTCCATTTTCAAGGGAAGATGTTAATTAAAATATTTCACTGACTCCAGGCCTAACTCTGAGCAACGTAAACATAAAGTTAACATAAATAAAGTGAAACTATAAGTACAAGTGTTTTTAATTCAATATGTGTTTCAAGTTTCACCAAGTGCCGACAATCGCAAGTATAAATTTTGCTATTTGTAAACTCACAATTCATCTCCAGCCTCACAGTCTTCTCCTGCGGACTGACAAGGTTCGTGTTTGAAGCTCGACACTTGTACGTCGAGTTCAGATGTTTCCGTCTCACGTGGGGCACTTCCAGTCGATTCACCACCACGTGGGTGTCAGTCTTCTCCCCTATGTACTGGGGAGCTGGGGTGCTGTCGATCAGCCACATTACCGTTGGCGCTGGCCGTCCTGGGGACAAACAGAAAATTAAAAAAAATACTTCGTCACTCCAAGAATCATCTTCAAGGGAGTGTGGAGGGGATTGTGGGATGTAAAATAAAAGTTACAGTTAGAATCATCCTAACGTAATAGATGCAACGTTATAAAAAATTCTAAATGATCATAATATTTTCTGTTCTTTGTCGATGTCGAGTAAGCAAAGATATTCAAATATAAAAAAATTACCTCGGTGGCGTAATTGGTAGCGCGCTTGTCTTGATAACAATGAGATCGCAGGTTCGAATCCTGGCCCGGGGAGTTTTTTCAAATTCTTGTCTTTGGATTTGTTTCTGATTGATATTTTCTAGTTTGTAATGCACTCTTATAATATTTAGAGTATTCATAGCGATGGATTTCGCAAAATAAACATAATCTTATAAAAATAAATATAAAAGAACCCTGCCACAAGACGGCGGCGATCTGGCCAACATTTTTTACTTAGTTTAATTTTACTTTAGGAGACATTTTAGTTTTATAGGTAAATTTGTAAGGTTTAATTTTTGTTTTATTTCATGTTATTTAAGTTTTTATGTTTCTGTTAATAAAGTACAAAATAGGTCAGTATATATTATATAATAAATCTTAATGCATTGCTTATACGAAAGCACAAATATCTTATAAAAAAATTGTCTAAATATTGAACATCATAGTATTTCAACCCTAAAAAAATGGCTTTTTTGACTAACAGAAAACAATTTTCAAAAATAAAAGTACAAGTTTACTCCAAAAGACGATATTAAGCGAAAAAAAAATATGCCAAAGGTTTAGGTATTTTGACCCATTTCGATTTTTATAACTTTTCTTCAATATACAGACACAACGGGTTTTATTCTTTCATTATATGTATTGATTGATAAAAGTTTATTACGTTAAGTATAATTTAAAACTTGGAATATTTCAATTATCACAAAAATAAGATAAGTATTAGAAAAAAGCCGATGGCGCATGAAGTAAATAAATTTGGTACGTAACCGTGATTAAACTTATAATTATTTATTATTTAACCAAGAATGCTAGAGTTAATTAACGCCGAAGACTATCATAGAATTAATTTAAAATTTATCACCAGCAAAGCCTTTCAAGCCTTCCAATAATTAGGTTTCCTTTGTAGTTATATTTCTACATATTATAAATTAAAGAGTAAAGACTTATTTGTCGTTATTAAGATTATTTGTAAATAATAATAGATATATATAAAACCTAAATATATATAAATATTATAAGATACACTAAATATTGAAAATATTATATTTTGTTACTGTTTTATCATTTAATTACAAACAAAAATCACACAGTGGTATTATGAGTGTAGTGAAGAAAAATAGTTTATTAATCGGGTCTATCCTGATAATCACGCGTTAATAAATAGCCACTGAACCGTAAGAAAACAAAAAAAAAACTTCCGCTGTTTTGCAGATACAACCAAAATAATAGTCTTCAATCATAAAACAACATCGCCCGAGACGTCAAATGTTTATTCATTAACAGTAGTAGGGGCAATAATTATAACTTCCCAACAAGTCCTAGTTATCAAGGAGCAGTGCGTAAACTAGACGCAAAGTTGGGCATAAATTAATCGAACGGTTAGTCCATCGATCAGGCCTGCTTTGTGCCTTGTTCAGTTTGGATGGCTCGATGATAACGAGCACGGCGATAGTCGGTTTGACTTGTGTTTGAGAGGTCGTTGCGCAGCCGCAAGCCGCGTTGCATCTTAATTTGAATAAGTTTGATTTTACACAATGTTCAAAGGTATGAAAACAAACACAAAACAACATAATATATCCCCGAAGGGTATATCCTCATTTCACCTCTTTTAACGTCCCAAGGAGTCAAGCCTTATTGCCGTGCTTTGGGCATAAATACAAGCTTTTTAGGGCATGCAAGCTAACCTCAAAGTATTTTCGTTCACCGTTTAGCAAGAAGTAGTAAAAACAATACTATGTACATAAATCGAAAAAACTCTTTGGTGGAGGCAAGATTCGAACGTTAGTCTCAAGATTGAGACTTCGGCGACCTATGTACCGACTGAGCCAATATACTTATCATTATATGATAATGATATTATACTATATATTATATATTATAATATAAATATATTATACTATACTTATATGAAATATTATATGAATTATTGCATTTTAGAAATTTACAAGTATTCCTCTAAAAATTAATTGCCGTATGATTCTGCATTTTCATAATGAAACAAAAGTACTTTTTTAATTGTATTTTTTTTTCGTTTTAGATTGCAAAAGTATTAAAAATTACATTTCTTAATTAATGTAAGTAAGTAAAAACGTTTCTATATGAATAAATATAATTCAAGCTATATTAGCCTTTTATTTATATTTTTAAGCATTAGATAATAATAAAAAAAATTACTTTATATTTTTCGATATATTTCGACCTTTTGAAGCCAATTTTTGTTCACGACGGAACAAAGTGATGTTTAAATAAAAGAAAAAAGGACTTCGGCAAAGAATTACTTATTTGAGCTTTAAACAAATTTTACAGAATAGAATGACAAGTGCTTGTACCGACAGAGTTAACGAGACAGCGGTAGCTAGGCGCATAGGCCTTTGACCACAAACTAAAGAGAATTCAAACTAAAAAAGTGACTTTTTACCTGTAAATTACTTAACTGATGACGGCCTCACTGATGAGGTCGAAATGTATCGAAAAATATAAAGTAAATTTTTTATTATTATCTAATGCTTAAAACGATTCTAATAGTAGTTTATGCTACAAGGGCGCAAAGGAATAAATTACGAGGACGATTTAAAACACGAGCGTAGCGAGTGTTTTAAACGTAACCGAGTAATTTATTGCTTTTACGCCCGTGTATCATACTACGTTTTTCAATGCATACTATGCATAGTGTAAGGAAATAAAACAAGCATAATTTTGTGAACTTTAAATTGTAATTGGCTCAAAAGGACTGTATCCAGAGCCGTTAAACAGTGGAAAAAAAGTATGACATCTATGGTACACAGGAAAGGCTGCAGGTTAGCCAACCATTGTAAATAAATTAAAAAAAATAATAATAATAAAGCCCTAGGGCAAAATAATCGACTTTCTGTTCGGTTTTGATGCATAAAAAGTGGGCCTTTACGAGCACATGTATTGAAAATATATAAATAGTTTTTGAAACGGTGTGAGAGTTCGCTATTTATTATTCGGTCTGGAGTCTTTACTGCGTTAAAACTTCCATGCCTCAGAACTTGTACTCCAGTCGACTGGTAAGCTCAAACGAAACACAAGAAAGTTGGCTAGTCGTGTCTTGGGTGCGGCCCCGGTCGTAATTACGTTATCGTGGTGGCCGACTTTGGCTTGAAACATATTGATCATTCCACGTCACTTATTTCAACAAAGTTACTTGTTCAGAACTCGTGTAGCTATTATTTGTCTAAGGCCTCCGGTTTGAGCAGGTTTTAAAAACTTTGCTTTTAGTTCTGCCCTGATTGCGAGCAATTTATGTGTGCGAATCGGAAGTACATAAATTGTGAAGTTCTGTAGTTTGTAAGGGTCGTCTGCAGAGGTTCGTGGAAATATAGGCTTCGAATGAATGGTTATTTGACTTGGACTTAAGCTACCATACCAATTAATGGTACGCTTGTACTAAAGGCAACATAGTTCATGAGATATAACTTGAACTGATGAATATCTATTGTGTTATAAGGTTCATCAAATCAGAACACCAGTTATCACAAAAAGTTTAAAAGGAATAAAAGATCTTGATACACTGTAAAGAGTACTGGTGTTCATCACACCTGAACCCATTTTGGTGAATGTTTTCAAAATTTACATTTTTTTACTATTTCGTACGTAACCTTGTGTGGGTAAATAAAAATGCTGGGTATATATAACTCTTTTTCTTACAATTATCTTAGTTACTTCTGAGATATTAAGAAGTATCAACATTGGCTGTTCACAGTTTATTGACAGTCGTGATCGTGAGTCGTGACTTACCAGTACGTGTCTCTTTTGTTCAATTGTTATCCAACGTTAATCCGATGATCCGAGTTGGCGAATATTATAAGACAAGACAAGACAAAACGAGACAAATACTATTTATTGTGCACTTACAAAAGAAAACAATTACAATTAAGCTTGGACGAATAAACCAGGCAATTAAGGTAACAATTGGCGGCCTTAACGCTTAAAGCGATTTCTCCCAGGCAACTTTTGGGTGGGAATGAGGTCAAGGAGAGTGTACATAAAGTAAATAAAAATTTATAATTAGTAATTAATAATATACAAATTTTCAATTCAACCTATTCAAAAACATGTTCAAACTAACATAGAAATTAAGTAAAAAGTTGCGTTTGTAGATAATAATGAGATGTTTTCTAGTGTGAAGGATTCATTTCAAACGCATATTCTGGTTCAGAGTGCATTTTGTTTAAGAGGCCCAGTTACGCCTTGATTTTTCTTAAGATTCATACATATGTTAAAAACTAAATGTGAAGTCAACAGCTTATTTTCTTATTTTTTGTATTATCTAGCCACATCTAACTAAAAAGTAAAGTAAAAAGTAAAAATTTTCTTTATTATAAAAAGCATATAACAAATTATCCTTATATAGACTTAAAAACATAAATACAAAGGTGAGTCTTAATTAATAAGGATAGCCGTTGGCATCTATGCTAGTGTGTAGCACTGTACAATAGATACCAGCGTCTTCCGACATTCACTTATATTTTAAAACATTCATAGCTCATAAGGATAAAAAATTTGGAAATCTTAGAAACTAAACAAATTAAAAAGAGAGAATTGCCTATTTAAGTAGTTAATATAACAATGGACGTGGTAATAAAATTAATAAGGTTGGGTTAGAATTTGGGGAGAATTTAGGAAGTAGGTATCTGAATAATAATTAATATTATGCTTAACTATGTGACGGACTTAAGCAAATCTTCCGTGTCTTTGTAAGTCATATCAAGAAGCCACTTTGAAATAATGGATTTGCAGAGATGAAGTTTTTTTGGGTAGATATTGAGAACATTATTTATTCTATTATAAAGGTGACAGCTGATACATATATAATGTCGGGAGAAAAGTGCAAGTCTGTGTGAAGGTATTCGACAAACGAGGTCATTGCGTCGTGTTTCTTCAAAGAACTTAGAATTAAAAAGTATAGAGGAGTGCTTACGCAGGGTGGTGCGAAAAACAAAAAGCTGTCTCACTGTAAGTACTTGGACTTCTTTGTACAAAAGGGTTGTTCCAAAACGGTAAGGTTTGTTGGTCATTACCTTGAGAACAGCCCTCTGTGCTCGCTCCAAACGAAGCATAGATGTGGCATGTGTTCCCCCCCAGACCGTGATGCAGTACGAAAGGTAACACGTAACACGTAACTACGTGTCTATACAGCCCAAAAAGAAAAATTTGATGAAACACCATCATAATAGCTGTCAGAATATTGCCTCGTTTTTACGCAAAGTTTAGCAAGTTGTATAATTATTATCTATACTGGCAGAAGTAAATCGCTGTATACTGGAAATAAAAGAGTAAGCAATATAGACGTCGTTCATGTAAGGAAGACTAAATTTATTCACTTTTCTATAATTAAGCAGTTACCGTTTCATGGAAAACAGTTTTATCTGAAATAATTTCATAAATTCGGCGCTTTTTTATTATCTCGACATCTTGCACCTCGTGATGAGAGATGGGTCGGAGTGCGGTGTGGGGGGAAAGAAAGCATATTATTATATAAAGACGTGTGTAAAGTTTCATCGAAATCAAAGCCATCAGCACGTCACCTAAAGCATTTATATGGCATCTGAGTGGAATGACCCTTAAAGAATAAAATTAGGTAGTTAAAGATAGTTTTTTTACGAGATAGATATAAAATATTTGATCACTTATAAACATAAAATTCACAAAAAAATATACCATTAATAAAGATATGATTAATTACACATTTTATTTTTCCTAGAATTTTCTACGGGCTAGTTGAGCTAAAAATACGTAATCTAAGACTGTCCCACCCTTAATCAGCCTTCCCACTTTTGAGTTATATGCCGACAAGTGTTCCTATTTTGCAAGAAACCTTAAACCCTTAAGATCTTTGTAAAGCTCCAATAAATATTTACACGAAAAATTGTGCCGCAAAGCCTTACTTAACGGAATAATCTGCATAAGCAAACAACTATGAAAATGATCGAGCTAAGTCGAGTGGCGGACCGACGACATGATAACTCCTAATCTAGAGGGTTCCGTATAATTCTGAGCCGGCTTAGCGGCTGTTTACACAAGGTCCTCAACCACTTGTTATTATACCGGGATCTTTCGAAAACAGAGAACGTTACGGGGGCTTACGAAAACCGATTGGTAACGTTTTGTTTTTTTAGGAAATGAAAACAGTATTATACAATGGTGGGAAGGTTTTGTTATAACAAAATGTAAATCTAATATACCGTTTAAGCATGGTTTTATCGCTGTCTGATTTTGATGTTGTGTTTTTTGTGCTCGCATTACTAACCCTTTCTGCATAGGTTACATTTGACATATTTGGGCACCTTATTTTGCATCAAGTAGAACTGAACTCTATTGCGTTTCATTATTGTTTAAAATAGTTTGCTCTGAGCCGTAGCTGTTACGACATTCGAAGCATTGCTCTCTAAAAGAGCGTATTTCACTAAAAAATACATTGTTAACGATGAAAATAATCATTAAGAAATAAATATAAAAATAAAATATAACTAGTAGACGCCACCCCGCAGCTTTGCTTTCTCTCAATCTCGTAGGAATTAACTAAAATCCCTTCTTTGCGTTTGTATACGTCAAGCAAGCAACCTGAAATCCAAATTTTATGTCATTATGTCATTTTAGGTTTAGGTGTTCTGTCTTTTTCTTTCAGTATTGAAATGACAAAGATGGAGCTCTTAAATTGGGTTTGGTCCTGTCAGACATGTGGCACCGTATCGACACCAATATCTAGTATAGTAAGTCAACACAGAGTCTTGCGTCTTTTTCTTAGTTTTGTTTTTTATACATTGTTTATCATGTTAGTTCCTAGTGTAAAATTATGTATATTTATTGTTAGCATAGTGAAATCGGTTATTGGAAATATTAGCTCATGTAATATTTAGTTAATGTTTACTGTATTTGCTGTGGATTTTTGTTTATAAATAAAATAAAATAAAATTAGGTCCAGTCTTTTGGTATAGGCGTTGATAGATCAGTCAGATAGTCAATCAGTATTCTTTTAAAATTGATACTTCGTGGTAACACGTGGTAGAGCTGATGCCGGGCTCGACTGTGGAGGTACCACCATCTTAGTTGAAGACAGTGGCGTGCACAGAACTTTTTTCCGGAAAAGCAATCAGTTAAAAAAACTTAAATATCACTTTGAAAAAAAAAAAGTTTGTATGAAAATGTCCACTTTAGGTTAGGCAGTGCCTACCCTGGCGTCATACAAAGTGTTGTTTAAATTTTTTCATATTTTTTTCATTGTCGTATTTGACCTTCTGATTGCTTTTCCGAAAAAAAGTTCTGTGCACGCCACTGGTTTAAGACCCCCTCGAAGTATTTCGGGGGAGAGTAAGAGGACAGCTCACAGGCAAAAAAACAGGAGTCCCACAAGCCTGGGACCGATGGATGGCGGTATACCCATACCGAATACCCGGGCCTTATATGGAACAGACTGGTGACGGGCAGCAGCGTCACTGGTGCGAAAGTTTTGGGCACCGCGCTCACCAACCCGCCTGCCCAGCATGTTTGGGATGGGCAATTCTTCCAGGATGACCGCCAGGAGTGGCAATTTCCTGGAAAGGCTTATGTCCAGCAGTGGACGAACTAGGCTGATGGATGGATACTTCGTTGTTCGCATCTCGTAAAGGACGGCCTATTCAGAATACGTACGTATATTGTTATAAAAAAAAAATATGGAAGAATAAATAAAAATATATAATAATGACCTCATTAGCGAATGCACCGCCATCACTGACATTATATCTTACCTAATGTATGATATATGGCCGCCATGATTGAGTAAAGAGGTGAGATAGGGAATTTAACTAACGAAATAATCTATAACAAAAACTCAAATTATCCCTGTTTAAAAAAAAATTGGAGAAGAAATAATAAATATACAACGTGTAACAGAAAGGTTGTGACCATATTTGAAGAGCTTATTCAGTCAATGGTATAGAACAACTTTTACTACGGAACACCTGTATCTTGAAAAAAAATTAATCAACTTTTTCATAGAAAAATCCAATGCCGCTTGGCTGAAATGTATGGAAGGGCAGATTTTTTTTTGAGGTTTCAGGGTTTGTTCCATAGTAAAAATTGTTAAATACCATTGACTGAATAAGCTCTTCAAATATGGTTACACCTTTCTGTTACACGTTGTATAATAATGACATAGTAAGCGAATGCGCTGCCATCACTGACATAATATTACTATGATATCTATAGCCGCCATTGACGCTTACCTTGTGATTGAATAAAGAGGCGAGATAAGAAGTATCTAATAAAATAATTTACGGTTGATCTCTGACACAACCCGCTGCTATTTGATATGATATAGATTTACCAATAAATTTCAAGAAAGTTTCAAGTGTTGCTCAAAAATATTCTCACGTTAACTTGACGTTGAAAATGTTGCTCTCCTGAGGGAATATAAGTATTCGAAGTACTTTGGAACGATAAGTTGTTCGGTACTTTATGGAGCATAGATACGTGTGAAATAATAGAAGCGACACTTTAATTCTTTTAAAAATATACAATGACATGAAAAAAAGAATAATAATAATATAACATTTTCTAATTACCGTAGGTTTATAAAAAAATATATCCAATTCCTCGAGATACATATGTTAGTTTTTCTTTCAATTACTTAGTATAGCATGGTCCTTTTAGAATTTTATTGAGTTTAGTAATTTAACTGAACACTATGCTTATTTGTGGATGTATTAATAATTTGCAATATTCCGCTAAACACTCTTACCATGTTATTCAAAATTCAGACTCAAGCCCCGCAGCCCTCCCGCATAAAACATGCACAATCAAAGCAAGCAGTACGAGCACAAAATAAAGCAATCTTAAATAACAAGCAAGAAAACTTATCGACACGTGTTTCGCCTCTAAACGTTTTTTTGCTTGTTATTTAAGAGTGTTTAGCGGAATATTGCAAATTATTAATACTCGTATATCCACAAATTCTTGATGTACTTTCGCAAAGTAACGCCTTTTTCAATAAATTTCACTATGTTTATATTTTTTCTTGAATTTTTACTGTCATTGTGTATCTAGTGTGTGCAAAAGTTGTAATAGTAGTTGAAAAATCTAACGTTAATTATCTCCATAAAATAAAATTACATGAACCGGTCGGAATAATACTTGAATTAAATTACATACTTTACTTTTAATTTTAATTAGTTATGATTGCATTATGTTTCATTCATCTTCGATTGACAATTTAGGTTTTTAAGGCGCTACGGAAAAAAAATCTACACTTTAAGGACTTGCATATCTACTTCGGTAAATCATTTATTATTTTGATAAAAAAGTATATTATTTTTGGAATCTTTATTTAGGGATCTGTTAAAACAGAAACGCGATTGGAAAAATTCGGCTCGATAGAAATATTTATTGAAATAAGGTATTTTTCGACACCAAATCTCCTGGTTTGCCAATTTAGAATGACATATGCACTGCAATTATATTTTATTAAATGGGTTTTAACGGTATCTAGGACATGGTTAAACGAAATTTTGATAGCTTCTTTAGTACATTTTATATTAATAAAAAACCGACTTTTTGCTACTTCTCCACGATTCCGTCCCTCTCGCACTGAGGGTTTTTTCGCATATGGAGTAACAGGGACGCTAAAACTTTTACATATCGCCTTAAGGTTCCATACCTAAAAGGTACAAAAGGAACCTTATGTGAGACTCCGTTGTCCGTTCGTCCGTATGTCACAGCCTCATAACTTTAGCACCGTTAAAGATAATTACATGAAATTTGGCACAAAAATGCATTAATTTGCCCAGATATTAGGGTTAAAAAAAAATGTGAAAAATTTAAATTATTCAAAATATTTTCAAAACAAAAGTGAGAAAAATAAAAAATATTAGCCTAAAAATACAATATGGATATCAAATTATAGGAATTAAAAAGTTGATTCTAAAGTTATATCCTTTTAATATATTTACTGACACTGGTTTCGAGAAATCTTTAAAAAACCCCAAAAATATGTATGTCTCCCCCCCTTATCTCCGAAACTGGTAAACCGAAAAATATGAAAAAAATCATGGTAATATGTGTTTGCGTAAAGATTACAGGAAAAATAAAGTGGTTGAGAAATTCACGAAAAAAGAATTACAAAATTAAATTTATCTACGCGAGTCTGACTCGCACTTGGCCGGTTTTTTTAAATCTGAGAATTTAATTTCGTTGAACTGCGTGCTTTTCACATTTCTAATACTCATTAAAAACACGCCACAAAGAATGGTCATGTCTGTTTTATATGTATGTAAATAATCGTTGAGCGAAGGCTTCTTTACCCGAGGGCAATGGGTAACTTTACACAGCTTGCCATTTTGCGCCGATCTCTCCCTTGACTTATCGGTTACTTAGGAGTAATATATCAGCGTAATCGCTTTAATTTCTCATCTTCTACTTGGAAGCAAATTTATGCTTATATACTTTGACTAATATTGTATCAGGAGGTAACATGTGAAAGCTTGTTGAGATGGAAAAAGGTGATGACACTTTATTCTATGAGTTTATGAGTCAGTTTCAACAAAAAGATAATTTTTTAGTAAGTAAGTAATCTAAGAATACTTAGTTAATTCCTATTTTAATAAAATTAACAAAAAGAAACAAGAGGGTGACTACGGAGAATATACGTACGAAAACGTTTCATTCAAAAACATGATGGAACATTAAGATTTTTGTAAATTACCCTTTGAATCGAAGGGAAAATGTTGTCATTAAAGATATGGCGATCAAAACTTACCTCCTCGGACCTCGCAGACCAATACCAGCTCATTTCCCTCCTCCAGAGGCCCGACGATCCCGGACACGTCACGGCCCGACTTGTCGTACAGGATCAGCTGGTGTGGGGGTACTGAAACAACGAGGGCATATGTATTATAATTATGTATTATAATTACCTATTATGCATAATTACTACCTCACCCTGTGCTAAACAAGACACCGCCGCGTAATCCTGTTTGCCTCTGAATTGTAATGCTCTACCTTCAAAACAATACCCGCCCGATCAAGGAGGTTAAGAAATAGAAGGATGTTATGAGGTTAGGTTGCAAGGATCATCCATTCATCAGCCTAGTTCGTCCACTGCTGGACATAAGCCTTTCCAGGACTTTGCCACACCTGGCGGTCATCCTGCAATAATTGCCCATACTCACACACTCTAGGCAGACGGGTTGGTGGGCGCAGTGCCGGAACCCTCGTACCAGTGACGCCGCTGCCCGTCACCAGTCTGTTCCATATAAGGCCCGGCTATTAGGGATGGATATACAGCCATCTATCGGTCCCAGGAATGGTAGGCCTTCTGGTTTTTTGCCTGTGAGCTGTCTTCTTACTCTCCCCCGAATTACTTCGAGGGGGTCTCCAAGTAAGATGGTGGTACCTCCACAGACGAGCTCGGCATCAGCTCTAACACCTGACGGTTGTAAGGATGTTACAATTTAATTTATTTTCGGTCATTTATTATCTATTGGTGAAGGAGGTGGTTCATTGCATTTTGGTTAATTGTCGCCAATGGCGCTATTGATTTTAACGGAGAAGTTTTATTTCGTTGTTGTGAGTCAAAAATTTCATTTTGCTGGCATTGACAGCATTCAGTGGTAAGGATGATAATTTGACTCCACCTGGCATGGTGGAAACAGTGACGAAAAGGACGAACCACCAGAAAAATCAAAAACAGGTATATTTATCAAAAAGTTTGTACTAGAAATAGGTAAGTAACAACCTTTTGCATGAGTATAGATAAAGAAGTGTATGAAACTACACATTACTAGGTATTAAAACAATCGAGTTTCATAAACTACTATAATATACCTAATTTACTCCAAAATGCTTATGTGGTCATTATTTTGACAAACTTCTTTGAGCAAAGTCGACCTTTCCGCGCTACTTAAATAGCCGCCACCAGCAAAGTTATATGGAATTTCATTGCCGGTGAGTTTTAGCCACCAGTAATTTCATTTGAAAAATTTCATTATTGTTGAGTTTTGTTCCGAACATGCTCAGGTGCCCAAACATTTTCGAGAAAGATAAAACGATATCGCGATGTAACATACAAGTAGCGCTCTGTAGTGTTGCATAGCAAAAAAAAACATTCCGGACCCGTGGCACCCCTGGATAACACCCCTGGCGAATAGAGCTCTCTATAGATTATTCCAACGCTGTCACGTGACAGGGTTTACCTTCTCTGTGTGAAGCATGGAAATATGGTTTTGTGTGTTTTTTGCAAATATGATCACACCGTACACCATGGACGTAAAAAAAAATGGACAAAGTTTCGCTGACCAAAAACTGACGCACACAATAGTAAGGCTACTCGTTTGTACGCACGATCCCGGCACGCAGGCATTCACAACAAAGTACAACCACGGTGTAATTTTTAAATTTTGGTATAACTATGATCCATAGTAAGTACATTCACACACTTGTAAACCGCCGCCATTGCTATGCTTCAGTTGTTGCTGAGCTGCGACTACGTCCGCCTTTTTGTATACGTCCATCCAGTACACAATGTTGCCGTTGCGGCAATTTGAATATTTTCTGTATTATAACTATGTTGGACAAACCATATACATTTTCAAAGAATGACGTCATCAAAGATGTTCTCTAAACCATAAAAGGACAAAAAAATACGCAATTTTTTTTAAAGAGAATTATTAAAATTGGCACCGAAGCACTGGCAAAAGATAGCGCTGCGCCAATCATTATTTACACTAATATAACCAAGACCAAATTGGCAATGAAAACGTTCACTGAGCGAAAGCAAGTGGAAATCAGTTGTTTGACGTACGGCCATCTTTGTACGAAATAATAAATAAAATAAAAAATGTAGTTAAAAGAAGCCTTGTAAAAAAATGCACAAGAAGTAATATTTTTTTTTCTGTCGTAAGCCGCTAGGGGAGCCGTACAATTTCTCATATAAATAGTTTAGTCGCTAGTGAGTATCGCAGCCTAACCTCATGGTAGGCATTCAGATGTGTTTCCAGTTTCACTAAGTGCCAACAATCGCAAGTATACATTTTTTAAACAACACTTATTATGTGGTCCATACCCTCAAGGATTTATGACAAGATCATGACGAAGTATACATATGTACTCGTATAACTATTTAAACGAATAACAATAAGCATGTACACATATTAAGAACAAGTAAAATGATCGACTTTTTATATAGTATCGGATACCAAAGAGTTAAAATGTAAAGACATAGCTTTATTGATGAAACTGGTACTTTGTGTTTAATAAACACTTGGCATTCGTTTTTCTTTTATTTCGGGTAGCAGTAAATTCTGAAGCGTGTTTTCGTGACGGCTTATCGAAGATCTCGTCTTGCGAAGCATATCACCAAAACTTTAGTACGCATGAGTAAACTGTATTTCACTAGCAATAACGACGATTTTGAAAATGCTCGCGGATCTAAATGTGTTGGTATTAAGCAGTGTGTCACAACCACAAATGTGATTTGCGTGTTTCTTCCGAATTGGCTCGGGTGCTGCCACCCTTAACAAAATATTGTGACTTGAGTTGAATCCAGTGACGTATTAAATTTATATTTGGCTATTATTTTACTAGAAGTGGCATTTAGCCTTTTCCGTTTACGGGTGAAATTTTATTTGAGTCGGAGGGCAATTAAGGTGTTTTAAGAAGATGGCATACATACCATAGCAACTTTTTTTATTACCCGTCTAGCACAATAAGTCCTACGGCAAAGACTTTATTTGCTTTTCATAGAGGCGATTATATGTTGGCTCTTTGGCCTTTTTTTCTTGAACGCGTAATACTAGTGATCACGCAGCGAAACAACAAATTGGTGTGTTTTTAGCTAATACTGAAATATTTTGTAGGGAAAAAAATATTGAATTTAGGTGATATACCTTTATATTTTTATTACCAATTTTATAAAAAAAAATGAAGTTGATCTCTTAACCGCATTCTTGAAGCGAACGTTTGAAAACCAAAAAAAAAGTGGATGCAAAACATTTTTTTTTGACAAAAGTATAAATCTTAGTACATTGTTTATACGTAAGATCCCTAGAAAAAAGATTAATAAACCAAATATATTTTTTTCAATACAAGGAGAGTCCGAATTTCTTCAAACGAATCCTAGATAGATTGGAGTTGGTCATGCTCTAGGCTCAGGTACAGGCTTAAAAAGACGCCGCACCTCATTAAAATACTAATTATTCTAAAAACAATAAAACATATTTATACTCGATATATTTCGACCCGCAGTATGGAGCCGTCATCAGTCGAATAGAAGAAAGTATTTGACAATTATATGAATAAAAAAAAAAAAAAATAGCAAAAAAATTAAAAGTGATTTAATTATTTTTTGAAGTTTTCCTAAACGATTTTATTTATAGATTGAATTGAATCAACACTTCCACACATATCAATACTCACTGTACTACAAGCAAATACAATACACAACCAAACACAACACGCAAAACCGAAAATTGTATTTACCTACTGGAATGCCGACATTGTCCGACGTTCTATATATGAAACCAGAAACGCTTTTCACATCCGTATGAGCAACCACAGACATACATCTTTACAAAACAACATTCTTCCCATTCCACACACACACGCTTACACATAGTAAACATTGTTAGCTTCAACGATTGCTTCACCGTTCGCTTTATTAAATCATTCACTCCAACAGTGAATCGAAGAACTTGGGACACGTCGTACATATGATCACTTGTCGCTCATTTTGGACCTGGATTCAACAGATAGCACTAACAGACATGAACTGACTAACCGACATACCAGACCGCTTAAAATTTCAGGTAGTAATAATAACGACCACATCGAACCACAATATCAACAAACAATATATCCACTATCATAATCATATTTATTGTGCATAAGAAGAGCAGTCAAAGCACCCTTCTCATTATCATTCCATCTAACAATTCATACTCTAAATAAACCTGTTTAGAAAAAGTGAAAAAAAAATTCATGTCACTTTTCTTTTGAATATACAACGTGTAACAGAAAGGTTTAACCATATTTGAAGAGCTTATTCAGTCAATGGTTTAGAACAAATCCTGTATAACGAAAAAAACTTGTTTCATAGGAAAATGCAATGCCGCTCGGCCGAAATGTATGGAAGAGCAGATTTTTTTTTTTGAGATTTCAGGGTTGACTCCATAGTAAAAGTTGTTCTATACAATTGACTGAATAAGCTCTTCAAATATGGTAACACCTTGTATATATATTTATTAATTGTCAAATACCTTCTTCAATTCGACTTATGACGGTCCCATACTGCGGACCAAAATATATAGAGTAGAAGTATGCTTTAATATTTTTTCAATGCATGTCGAGGCCCACTTTTTATGCATCAAAACCGAACAAAAAGTCGATTATTTTGCCCTAGGGCTTTATTATTATTATTTTTTTAAATTTGTTTACAATGGTTGGCTAACCTGCAGCCTTTCCTGTGTACCATAGACGTTATACTTTTTTTTCCACTGTTTAACGGCTCTGGATACAGTCCTTTTGAGCCAAGTATAATTTAAAGTTCACAAGATTATATTTGTTTTCATTTCCTCACACTATGCATTGAAAAATGTAGTATGATACATGGGCGTAAAAGCAATAAATTACTCGGTTACGTTTAAAACACTCGCTACGCTCGTGTTTTAAATCGTCCTCGTAATTTATTCCTTTGCGCCCTTGTAGCATAAACTACTATTTCATTTCCTCACACTATGCATTGAAAAACGTAGTATGATAAACGGGCGTAAAAGCAATAAATTACTCGGTTACGTTTAAAACACTCGCTACGCTCGTGTTTTAAATCGTCCTCGTAATTTATTCCTTTGCGCCCTTGTAGCATAAACTACTATTATAATCATTAACTATCCCTTATAAACAAATAAAGCTCAAATAGAGTTTATGTATATAATAAAATATCATAAATTATTCAAAAAAAAAACTTGTAAAATTATAAGCTACGTTCTTCGTATAAAATGAAAGGGCGCTTGCGAAGAAAACAAATAAATAAAGTTATTATAAAACCTCTGTTGTTATATAAATGCAAATTTCCAGCATTCGTGGTAAATATCAGTCAGTACTAGTAGTTTCAAATTCAAGGCCTCGACCTCGACTCAGCTTTCTAGTACGATGTGTCTCTGAGCTAAACCGTGGACAGACATACAGACAGTTATGTTGACTACGGAACCCTAAAAACGTTAACATTAATTGCTAAACACTGATACTTCAAACACTGATATTTATAGCCAATTATCTCATTTACATTTCTCTGTGAATTTTACTCAAGCTTAAACATCAGTCGCTCGGTACAAAGTGCACAACATAACTTTGTTTTTCTTGCTTAGAAGTTTAATGTGGAAAAGATATTCGTCTATGCCAATTCACGCCATTAGTTCAATATAAGTAAAGTTTATAAATTCAACAGCTGGAAATGTAATGCACAATTAGCCATTATTTGATCGAAACAAAGATAAAACAGCATTTTAAGCTTGTTTACACACAATCGTGACTAATTATGCATTTTATTTCAAACTGTTGATTTATAAATCTAACTTATATTGAACTATTGGTGTGAATTGCCATATACCAATATCTTTTTCAATTTTAACTTCTTAACAAAAAAACAAATTTAAGTTGTGCACTTTGTACAGAGCGACTGATGTTAAACCTTAAACATACCAATTTCAAATTCACATATCAATGGATACTTTAATAGTGAAAATTTAATATTTTACGCTCGCAAATAAAACTTGCCAATGACCAATAAATCCATCACTCATATCGCGCAACCCTTTCGTAAAAGCTTCCTAAATTTGCTAAAACTTCCGACGCCGCCGCGGAAACGACAGGAATATAAAAAGCACCCGCGACTCAGTGCCGTTACTAAACGTACGCGGATAGCGTTCCCTTGAATTAATAAGTGAAACACGGAATTTGAATTTAATGAAACAAGTTGGAGGTACCAAGCGGCTGAGCGGTGTATCGATTTAGAGGTATACCGAAATACCTATATGTACGTGCCAGCCGAGCGATTACTAACAGCCCTCGCTTCGAAATGAAAGAAATCATCCTTCAGAAAAACGTTCAATAGATTTTTTCCTATTCTTTGAAATATTCACGTTTGTAATGCCATCTTTTGGCTCGTTACGAGTTATGCTTAAATAAGAAGAGTTCATATATTTTACGAAGCCCTTATACCTGGATATTGGAATGATACTTAGAAAGACTTTAACATTCCGTATTGCAAAAGTTGAAATGGGAAACAAATCGGGACAGATGATCGTAAAACAGGTCTCGCTCGCTCTTAAGTTATTGCTTCAGGCGTAAGGACAAATTTTCAAGTCATATAAGAGGCTGGCGCTGAAACTCGTAAACCGTCGAGGTTATAGAAGAACTTACGATAAAGTTGGCCGAAATCGGACGATAAGTCGTCCGACTAGTCTGCGTTCTCGAGATCGGCGCTTTACAACCGCTAGCGTGTAACAGTTAATGCATTATTCAGAAGCCATAATTTAAACTGTAGTCTCAGCAGCCCGATTTATAGTCGCATCAAATAATGTAAATGTACAACCGATTCGTGCATCAAAAGAATTTTATACGATAAATACCTTTAATTACTTGTTCAACAGACCTATATGAATATAAATGTTAAAATAAGTTCGTTTATTCTCTTTTGATAAATTTAATCATGCGCTTGTCAATTATTTTTAAAAAGAAAATGTAAGAAATTACAGACATGTTTTATTGTTGTGCCGACATGAAAGAAACTGATAGTCTCTACAAAAACGTAAATATTTTGTAGGCAATATTACCTCTACGTAAGTAAATTTTGAAATTTTGAGTATGCTGTTGAAAAATTTTCCCTGTTTTAATTTGGGTACTCTCTCCGATTATGGCGGTGATCTGGCTCACATATTATTATTTTATCTGATCTAGAGCCCGCTATGAGACAGACAGGTTGGTATTTGTTTTTCTTTTTATATTTAATTTAATTTTAAGTTAGTTTTATAAAAAAATTGCATTATTATTTATATGTTATTTAAGTTTCTTACTTGTTACTTGAAATAAAAAAAAAATATACCTTTTTGAGACCTATAAAACAATGAAAAAAATTATGTTGCTTTTTTTCGACTAATTCACAAAAAGTACCAAGTACTTAATACGGACTG
This sequence comes from Ypsolopha sequella, assembly GCA_934047225.1. Taxonomy (NCBI): domain Eukaryota; kingdom Metazoa; phylum Arthropoda; class Insecta; order Lepidoptera; family Ypsolophidae; genus Ypsolopha; species Ypsolopha sequella. The sequence goes on from OW203991.1 coordinate 11,769,311, forward strand.
GACTATAAGTAAATTCAATTGAGTGGACCAGAAGATACAAAAAATACTCCTTCCTACGGAGTCCGTAAGTACGGACTGAACAATAGATACATTCCACTGAAACTCTTCCTCGACGTTGACTTCAAGGCATTCTTACTCGCTTGTTTTTTTTTTCGGAATTTAAATTTTGGTACTATAACCAACTAGTTATATTAGTAGTAATTCTGTGCAAAAGAGGTAAATAGAAATAAAATTACCGACTTTGGATGATTTTGTTGCAATAATCAGGATACCCATAGTGTTTAAAAAAATCGGCCAAGTGCGAGTCAGACTCGCGTAGGGTGCTGTAATGTGGATGACAAATTTAATTTTGCAATTTTTTTTCGTAAATTTCTCAACCGCGAACGTAAACATATATTGCCATGATTTGGAAATCAAGCGATCATATTTTTTATAAAATATATGTTTTTATTTATTTTACTTCTTTTTAATATTTCTCATTTGTTCTTAACTTGTTTTGAATCACTTTAGTTTTCCTGTAATTAATAAGCCAGTATTGATTTATAATCGATTTTTTTTCATATTTGTCTGTCAACCAGTTTCGAAGATAACATACATATTTTTGTGGTTTTTTAAAGATTTCTCGAAACGAGTGCCAGTAAGTACTATAAAACTATATATTTTTACAATCACCTTTTTAATATCTGCAATTTGATACTCATATTGTATTTTTTGAATATATTTTTTAATTTCTCTGACTTTTGTTTTGGAAATATTATGAAAAATTTCAAATTTTCATATTTTTTTTACACCTTGATATGTGGGCAAATTATTGGTATTTTTGTGCTAAATTTCACGTCTTTATCTTTAACGGTGCTAAAGTTATGAGGCTGTAAAATACGGATGGACGGACGGACGGATAACGGAGTCTCACCATGAAGGTTAATTTTTTACCTTTTAGGTACTACGAAACCCTAAAATACACCTTGATTTGCTGTAAATATAATATTCTGTAAACCTCTATTTTACAAATTTTAGACTTTATTTTGATTTTCACCCGAGTATCGGTTTTAGGATTTAGTTTGTTGTTTCTTTATAAAATTTGTCTGAATGACATCTAGCAATTTTGAAAGAGTCGTGTTTTTTTTTCAACAAGAACCCGAAATTTTTAATAAAAACGTGGTTTTTCGAGCGCGTGTGATATTTCGGTTGTTGTAACATCATAGATTTCAGTTCTACCTACTTGATGTAAAACGAGGTACCCAATCTCGGGTCACCCATACCCTTAATTTTCATTATCACTAAAACAATAGATTGCCGTTCAGATCGTGGCTCAGATCCATCTTACATATTTAGCAAATAATAGATGGCAAATTCGGTCCTAGAACCGCCAACATGAAGACATATTTTAAATGAAAGGACATAATACAGTCAAGCAAGCAGAACCCCATCAAAATCTATCCGAGAGTTTTTGAGATATGACTAATTATGTTTTACAGCCTCCCATTTTTCAGTCCTTTTAATTAAAACGAGGCCCCGACGAAAATTTTTGCAAATGTCAAATCTCAACGAATACATTTTATGATTTATATAAAAACGGTTCATCTCACTACGTGTTATGGTCGGGAAAGCCGACCAGTTTCAGCAGATTTAGACTGCCTTCATCTGGGCGAGTGAAGACGTTTACGCGACGACGTAACGCCTCACACGCTGAAACTGGTCGGCTTTCCCGACTATAACACGTATTGAGGCGAGCCGTTTTTATATAAATCATGAATTATTATCCTCAAGTCTAGAAAATTCTAGAAAACATTTTATTTTATTATTTTGATGGGATTCTGTTTGCTTAAGAATTAGACTTTATTTAACATATATCTTAATCTTGGCGGCGCTTGGACTAATTCCCATACAAGTCTGCTCACTATCAATTGTAAAAATTAATTAAAAAATAATAATAAAAATGGTTTTATTACTAACAAAAAGATTGACAAAAAGAAATACAAAAATTACAACATTAAAAGAGAAAACAATAAACAAAAAAAAAACCTAAACTATTAAAAATATAAAAGGTGATAGCTTTTCTTCAGTAAAATGTAAATGTACGCGAAACTAATGCAAGTACGCGATCAGCGTATGCTGTCCGACGACCAGGTTCCGAACAGCGCTGTTTTTTAATATTTCACAAAAATGTTGCAACAAAGGCACGCGGAGTGTTATATAATTAATTAAAAATAATCTAAAAAGAAACGTGCATAAAGTTTTGTACATATTACTTCGAAAAATAAAAAAAAAATCAAAATGGTTCATTAATTACACAAATATTCAAGTTTCCATGTGCGTGGTATAGCGGCTTTGTGTAATGAATGACTTATTGACTACTAAGTATCTCCGCGGACGCAAGCGGTCATGTTTGCCCAATAGCGGTTATCGATAGTGGGAAGGGTTCAAACGAGTTTATTCGATTTTGCGGTTTTACCCTCTCGGCGAGCGGGAATCGTGATCCCTTACAATTGTTTTGGTTGTTGTATTGTAATTATGTTGTTTGTCTGCCTCACTGACAGCTGCCTCAGTTGAGCCCATACAATGGAGAATGGAGGAAATTACGAACGATCGCCTTTTAGTTGTTGCTCGCTTTTGTGTTCATGTGTTTTCGTATTTTGTAAACATTGTAAAAGGAAAAAATAACTATTTTAGTGGCATGGAAATAAAAGCCGGCCAAGTGCGAGTTGGACTCACGTACGAAGGGTTCCGTACCATTATCTATAATAATAATAATACAGATCGCGCCAAAACTTCTAGTCCGCTCGGAAGTTGCTCTTCTCAAGAACGACCCATACATTTTGTTCCTGCTGATGCGAATCGCCCCGTGTTTAAAGGGGACTAAAAGTTTGGCGCGATCTGTACTCATTAACTTGTAAAGCCTACTTAGCTGTGATAGTTTTCCTTTTAATTTCGTTATGTATGCTTTTCACGTCTCCAAATACAACCGTTTCGCCAGCAGGGGAGGGGACACTTGACTCTAACAAAAATTAACACTTTTAAGCTTAATATTTTGCAAACAGAACCCTGGATTGAAAAATGGTCTTCTCACACCCCCAATATTTTTAAATTACCTATTTAATGACACTCCACACTAGGGGATAAACGAAAAAATAAAAATCATCCCCACTTTACGTGTATGGGAGGTACTCTAAAAAAAATCTTTTTCAAAATTTTCTGTAACACTTTATCGATGTAATAAATATGTATACCTATGCCAAATTACAGCTTTCTAGTACTAATAGTCTCTAAGCTAAGCCACGGACAGACAGACAGACAGACAGACAGACGGACATGGCGAAACTATAAGGGTTCCTTGTTGTTGACTACGGAACCCTAAAAAGGTGAAAACGGGAGGTGTTCGTTGTTGATTACGGAACCCGAATAGTAAAAAATACGATAATTTGGACTGTTTTATCTTTAATCTTTGCAAACCTTAAATCAACAGCTTCGCAGTTAATTGGTTAATGCCCTGATGAGCATATAGGGACAGCTAGCGAAATGGTTTTTGACGTCTGATTTTGACTGCGCTAGTAATTTTTTCTCTATCGCACTTAGTAATTTTGTGCGCGAATGAACACATGCGCTAGTCCCCACCACTTTCGCCGAGCAGTCAAAAATCGTGCCGTGACCTATATATTTACAAATAAAGAAAACAGACGGAAGGCAAGGACGGACTTAGTCCTACAAGAAATTTTTATCCAGTCAATCTTGGGGAAAAACATGAATACTTACAATTTCATCTAAGGAATTGGCGGTTTGCGGAAGTTCATTCGAAAACCGAACAGCATTGATCGTGTAGGATTTGGAGCAACGATCAGGAGCCGTATTTTTGAATCGTTAATTTTCAATTCACGTGCGACAATATATACCTGTCTCATCTTGCAAATGAAAAGTTCTGATGTGCTACGTGAGATGGGTATATACTTTTGCACGTGAATTTAAATCGAACGATTCAAAAATACGGCTCCAGGTGTTGTGCGCAAGTATTGCCAGATCGAGATGGTGACAGGAGCGGGCGGAGGAAAAAATCACCAAAGACGATAAAAACCAAATCTGAGGGCAAAAGCCAAGCCATTTCACAAAATTATGCTACCTGTATGGCACGTGTTTGTGCATCGTAATTTCTTGGAATTTGGAGTGATGTTAATTTGTTTTCGGGTCTCAATATTTACTGAAAATCCAATTTTATTGTTTGAAAATCATAGTTTATTCTGACATTGAATTTTGATTGTAATTATGCTTTATTAAATACAAAACATCGTGATAAACTAGCAACATTAATTGGGTATTTGTCAAATTGGATGTACATTTGGAGAAAAAAAAAATGTCGCAAATGTTTGAACAACAGTAATTTTTTTTCTAATTGTGTTTTGATCATCAATTTGGTGCTGATTTCAAGGAAATGTATTTATTATTTGAATAATCTTCATTAAATACTAGTATTCCTTTAATTTTCTCTGAAAGGAGTTTTTTTTCCAAAATATATATTTTTCGTTCTATGAAAAAGTAAATGTCACTCCTATATCTCAAATGTATGTCGCGTTTGTAATGGCTTAAGGCCATCGAATTATTAAAATTTACGGCTTTTCTATTCAGCACCTTGTGTGATGTAGTTTATGACATAAACTTATTTTATACAAGGTTCCCTAGTAAAAAAATTAATAAAACGCAGAAAACCATTTGTCACGCCTAAAATACTTTTTGTTACATTAATTTTAGTAACGTGAATAACCGTACATTTTTTAATTACTGAACGCATTAGTAGGTTTTTAACTCTAGAAACACTAATATTTTTCTGATTGGCTGATGTTTAGCTATCACCGCCATGTTTTTTCCAGTAAAACGAGTGGTATGTGTGACATTCGAGTGAATTTACTTTTCGTTATAACAAAAGCGATACCACCTTTTTCACAGTAAGTCATTCTGATTTAAAAATCATAATTTAATTAGTGTAGATTGTTCAATTGTTTGTACAGCTACATGCGTTGTAATAAATTAAAATGAAACACCGCGTTTCCAGAACACTTTTAATGTTATTTTTCCATTACTATTAGTGACGTTTCGTTACGCAACGAAAAATTTCTATAGAATATTTTGCGATCGCAAAATAAAGCTGCGTACATATTGGGCTCCTAAGACCTGGTTACTATTTCGTTTTTATAATATTATTTGAAAATTTTTGATGAAATAGCTATTTTTATTTTTCGTGTCTAATAAGTAAAAAAAGACAAAATGGTGTCGAATCGGTGTTACATGTTTGACAGGACTAAACTTAATTTAAGTGTTCTGTCCTTTTCGTTCTGTATCGAAAAGACAAGGACAGAATGCTTAAATTAAGTTTAGTCCTGTCAAATATGTATTACCGAATCGACACCAATGGGGCCTCATGGTAAACTTACCTTAATGTTGACTATTCGTTACAATATTTGTGACATCGTTTTTCGTTACGTACATCTAATTTGACAAATACCCAATTGGGAAAATTGACGGAAGTCTTTCTAATTAATGTGATGAATAATTAATATTCTGCTACATTACACTGGCCAACAAGGTTTTTGGTGTTTGGAAGGTTATTTGTTATGCTTATAAAAAATTGTGTGCTGAATCCATATCTGAACTCAGATTTTCTCTATCATCTCTAATTTCTTTTTCATTTACTTTTGATATTAAAAATTACGTTTTTCTATGTCTTTTGAAAAGATTTTGCACTGATAAGCATTCGTTTTATGGCTTAACTTTTTGTCTCTACACCTCTAAAATCAACATTATTTGTGGCCAAAATAACATAATTTTTGATTAAGCCTTAATTTTCAAGTAAAAATTTATTTTTTAAGAGCTTGTTTCGGTCCATACATTTCATACCAAGTCTTTTTTATGGAAAAAGTGGGTCCGTAAGATGGTAAATTAGGCACTTGACATTTTAGATTACTCGCATGAAACTGTGAAATGGCCCTTAATGGTTTGGTACAAAGTGCACAACTTAACTTTGTTTTCTAGTTAAAAGTGAAAAATATATTGGTCTGTGGCATGTCTGTGGCAATTCACGCCAAACTGGGGCAATTCACGTTCAGTACAAGTTAGGTTTATAAATCATGATATTCTAACAGCTACTGTGATAGCGTTTCATCAAAAATTTTGCTTTTTGGGCTGTATAGAGACCTAAGTTAATAATAGACCTAAATAATGAGATTGGATTATTTCAACACTGTAACATTCTACCTATAAACCAAAAAGTTAAGATTGCTATTCTCAAGGAAGAGTTTAGCTGTATCAGCATGTTAGATCCTAAGATTCGTTATAAATCTCTAAGAAAATTAAGAAGTACAAAAAAATATAAATTACCTAAGTTTAATAACGTATATGGAAAAAGAACCTGTGAGTATCTTCTACCAAATATATTAAATGACATGGATAATGATATCACGCAAACTTACCTACAACAGAAAAACGCCATGTCATCTCTAAAAATATATTTTGCTAGTTGTGGTGACTGTGAATATATACTATAAGCAATGACATTCTAATGCGGAGTGTCATTGACTATATATAAATAGAGTTACCACTGCTACCTACCTATTATTATAACTTTTATTGTAAACTGTCATCTCATGCAAACAAAACATGCCGACCTAGATTAGCGTTAAGTCATATAGGTGAGCACTAAATTTTTGTCTTTCTTTGTATGTATGTTGATCGCGGACGGCCCTCACACACGGGCAGGCTGAAGCGTGTTGTATGTGCGGACCGACCGCGATCACCACCCAGCTATGGTTGTGAGATGCTTACCTATTGCTACTATAATTTAATATAAGTACCGAACTCCGCAATCACTGATAAACCCTGTAGGTTTTTGTTGATTGTGCATTTTTGTAACTATGTTAAGATTTTTGAAAATAAAGAAAACACTTAAAAAAAAAAAAGTAAGATGTCGCTAGATAATACTTATGAAAAAAAAAAACGAAGAGAATAAGCTGTTGACTTTACAATCAGTTTTTACCTTTTGTATGAACCTTAAAAAAAATCCAGACGTAAAGTGGCCTCTAAAACCAAAAAACCATGGCATAATAGTTACCGTTCGATCACAATAAAGAAAATAATTTAAGAACCCGCTCCGTATTTTTCGTCCGTTTGATGCGAAGTATTTTTTAAATATTTTTCTTGTTTTTACCGCGATGTTTTTGTTAAAACTAGGGACATACACCAATTCATATTGGCCGTCTAAATGAAGTCCTAAAATTTATTTCATTGCATTGTTTCTCCTTTGCGAATTATTTTGGTACTTAGACATTATCAAGAACTATTCGGAACGGGCTCGTAAGTACCAAAATAATTGGCAAAAGAGAAACAATTCAATCAAATAATTTTAGGCATTCATTCAAACGGCCAATATGTATGTCCTTGGTTTTTCCAAAAACATCGCGATAAAGGCCAGAAAAATGTTTAACAAAATACTATGCATCAAAACTGTCGTCGTCGCGGACCGGGTTCTTAATGACAAACGTTAATTTTATTTTATTTGTACCTTTTATTCAACATTGTTTCAGTTTTCACAAGTTTGTCGCTTTTGTTCAACATATTATTATTGTTATCTTACAAAAAATTCATTCAATAGAAAAGCTAACACAGATAAAAGATGCTGGGGACGATTGGTCGACACGGGACAAAGTCAGGGAGACTTTCTGTTGTCCAATTCCTTTGACACTTGTATACTTCGGGATCACTACTGAATAGCTCCTACCCCTATACTCATAGGGGTGAAAATGCAACAAGAAGAAGTTTGTTATTTATATATGTTTCGTACAAAGTCTTCAATACAACTGCTAATCTTATCACCTACAAAGCCGTAACTGCTTCTCCAGATAACTGGCTCAAATTGAATCGGTTTTTTGCCGAAACCCTTGGACTTCAGACCCCGCTCAAAGCTGAGGTTATTTCGGACTTCTATTGTGTTGCCACATAACCGTTGCATTATTCAATTAGTTACTTCTTACAAGCATTTTTGGAGGCTTTGTTTGTTTTGTATGAAGACTGTACTATACGTGTAGGGTTGGCATCGAACTTTCATTACTGTTTTTGAAAATGTGTACATATTCGGTTAAGGTTTTGTAAGACTACAAACTTGTCGGTGGATTCATCACAATCAATAATGCGCTCTAATATTAAACCATTATGGAACATCGTGATGCCACGGATGTGTTTGTGGATTTGTAGTAGAAATCATAATGTAATTTTTCCTTTGACCTACCCACTAAGATAAAATCGTATTTTGAACACTTAATATAACATAAATAGTAGTTTATGCTACAAGGGCGCAAAGGAATAAATTACGAGGACGATTTAAACCACGAGCGTAGCGAGTGTTTTAAACGTAACCGAGTAATTTATTGCTCTTACGCCCGTGTATCATACTACGTTTATCAATGCATTGTGTGAGGAAATAAAAAAAATATAATTTTGTGAACTTTAAATTGTAATTGGCACAAAAAGACTGTATCCAGAGCCGTTAAACAGTGGAAAAAAAAATGACATTTATGGTACACAGGAAAGGCTGCAGGTTAGCCAACCATTGCAAACAAATTAAACAAATAATAATAATAAAGCCCTAGGGCAAAATAATCGACTTTCTGTTCGGTTTTGATGCATAAAAAGTGGGCCTTTACGAGCACATGCACATGAAAACATAATTATGTATTAACTTAGATAATTCATTTACTTATGTGGTAGATTCTAATAGCACCCAAACAAACCCCTAAGGGTTTAAGTGGTGTAAATTTGAAATATGTTTGTGCAACTGTATATGTGTAAATAAATAAATAAATCTATCTTCGAAGATAATAAGTAGTATTAAATAACCGTCAATATATAGTATATGGTAACTCTTATCTTATTATGCTAACAGTAAACGATAAAATTAAAATTAAAAATTAAAACAGTGTCTAAATTTAAGGTGGGCCATTCCTCTCAGCTGCCATATAAATGCTCTATGTGTTTGTGATGTCCTTATGGCTTTGATCTTAATGAAACTTTGCAAACATCTTTGTATATGTTTCCCTTCCCCCACACCGCACTCTGACCCATCTCTCATCAAGAGGTGCAAGATGGCGAGAAAAAGCACCGAATTTGTGAAATGGTTTCACGTAAAAACTGTTTTCCATGAAACGGTAACTGTTTATTTATATAAAAGTATATTAACTTAGCCTTTTTAACGTACACGACGTCAGTATTTCTGTGTTTTTTATTTCCAGTATAGATAAAATTTATAAAACTTGCTCAGCTTTGCATAAAAACGAAGCAATATTCACGATATCCTGACAGCTATTATGATGGTGTTTCATCAAGTTTCGCTTTTTGGGCTGTATAGAGACGTAGTTAGATGTCGCTAGATAATACTTATGAAAAAAAAATATGAAGAAAATAAGCAGTTTTTACCTTTTGTATGAATCAAAACAAAATCCAGGCGTCAAAGGGTCTCTTGAAGCGCAATATTATGTTTCGTATTATTTGTTATATAACATAATCTATATATATAAAATTCAAAGTCCTGTCTGACTGACTGACTATATATCAACGCACAGCCTTAACCGCTGGTCCTATAGACTTGAAATTTTGCATATTATATAGTGTAGGCATCTACTAAGAAAGGATTTTTCAAAATTCACCCCCTAAGGTAGTGAAACGGGGATCCAAAGTTTGTATGGGGAAACAAGATTAGTTAAACTATTTTATTCCAGACTTCACAGAAGTACTCCTATTCATAAATGAGTAAACATGTGTTTCAGGTTTTTTCAGAATTCAATCCCTAAAAGGGGGAAATGGGGTGAAAAAGTCTGAAAATCAACATGGGTATCGTTTTACGGTTTATCGGGTCGCTAATTACGAAAACAACAACGATTTTAAAATCCAACGTGGTGGACCTGAAAAAGGCTTTTCCAGAATCAAACCCCTTAAAGGGGAAAATGGGGTGACAAAGTCTGAAAACAAACATGGGTATCGTTTGTATGGTTTATCGAGTCGCTGATTACGAAAACAACAACGATTTCTAAATCCAATATAGTGGACGTGAAATACGATACGATCATCCCCTGTTCGGGTGCAATGGGGTTGAAATGTTGGAATGTGTAAATATCAATATGGGTGTCGTTTTTATGGTTTTTTGGGACGTTAATTAAGAAAATGGCATCGATTTTGAAATTTAATATAGTGGACATGAAAATTCTTTAAAAGTATGTGCGCAGAGCAAATCGGCTGTAACAGCTCTCGCGGGCGCGTTCTCCGACCTCACATGCGAGTTTTTCAGCCGAGCACTACACCTTGACTTCCAGAGGGAGTGAGAGCACTTATAATGTTTGTTTCTGAAAAAAAATGAATTTATTTCTTGTAGGCCACGCGGGCGAAGCCACGGGTAGAAGCTTTTTTCCAACGATTTTTACGTCCCAATGTGATAGGGGGTGAGCTTTATCGCCATATTTCGGGCACACATTTTTGGGTATTCTTTTTTAGGCATTTCGGGCACACATTTTTGGGTATTATTTTTTAGGCATTCAGGTTTACCTCATAGTGTCTTCCTTCACCGTTCAGCTACTAGTAAGTACAGAAATACACATACATTTTGAAAAACTCAAAGATGTACGCTCGATTGCCAGCGACTCCGTTGTCCGTCCGTCCGTATGTCACAGCCTCATAACTTTAGCACCGTTAAAAATAAAGACTTGGAGTTTGGCACAAAAATAGCATAAATTTGCCCACATAACAAGGTGTAAAAATATTTAAAAAATTTAAATAGTTACCAAAGAGAGAAAAATAAAAATAAATATCCTAAAAATACAAATGGGTATCAAATTGTAGATATTAAAGAGTTGATTGTAAAAATATAGGTATATAACTTAACTATATTTACTTGCACCCATTTCGAGAAATCTTTGAAAAACTACAGACAAAATATATACCGAAAAATATGAAAAAAATATAAAAATAGGTCATAAGTCATAACCAGGGATAGGATGATCGGATCGATATTTACCTAAAGTTGGAAAAATCCTTGAAAAAATTTGGAGGAGTGGAGTCGGATTCTTAAAATATTATTTATTTTGATAGTGAAAATTACGGAAATTACGGCATTGCTTAAAACGTTACGATGATGTTCCTAATACTTAATAGATGTCACCGTAAATTTATGTTATTTAGAAATTGTGTACGATTCCTGTGAAATTTATTTATTTGTTTATTGTATTTTAGTTTTGATCGGCCTTCTGTTTTGCCTTTTGCTCTGTTCGGTCTAAATAAGCTTCGCATTTTATAGATTTCCTAGGAATTGTATTCAATTAAATTTTTTTAATTTCATTTATTTATTTATTTAGATTGCCGGTAACGTATGTATCAAGTATAACACTATCTTAACGTTTTAAGTAATTCCGTAATTCCAGGATTTTTATTATTAAAATAATATTATAAGAAGCCGACTTCACACCTACAAACTTTCTCAGTTTTTCCAATTTTAGGTATATATCGATCCGATTATTCTATCCCTGGTCATAACCGACCAATTACAGGTAAAATATAGCGATTTAAAAAAAATCAAACATATATTATGTTTTTTATAAAAATACAACATGGGTAAGAATTTGTAGGTATTAAAGAGCTGATTGTAAAAATATGGTATTGCTTGGCTATATTTACTTGCATCTATATCGAGAAATCCTCGAAAACCACAAAAAAAAATGTATGTCTTCTCCTTATCCATTGATTGACAAATAAATGAAAACAAAATGACAAAATTAAGTTTTCTATTCCCAAAACTGTGGAATTACGGAACCCTAGATACGCAGGTCTGACTCGCACTTGCCCGGTTTTTTTAAACTAAAAAAGCATATAGATACCGTCAATCACAGACAACCCCAACAATTGTATCATTTCTACCCATTGTAAACCACGGGAAGCGTGACGGGGAGGTGTCTATTTACAAATGACAGAGGTCCTACTTTAAGCGCTGGACGAGATGGGGTACGTTCCGTCGTTTTCACCTGTCATATATTCCTCTCTGTATGTAAATAGACAATAAATTCTGTAAGTATACAAGGTGAATTTGCAACCATCGTTCAAATTCAAATTGAGGCATACATAAGTGATCCGTATCAAGGACCAATATTTTTTTATTGAAATGCATAAAATGAACTTTTAACTTCCCATAGTCACTCGGGAACTATGGGAAGTTGAAATTTCATTTTATGAATTTCACAAGAATTGTTATTGATCCGTAATACTTATCACTTACCAAGATTCCAGTATGAATTTCGACGTGATCCAGTATGAATCTTGCCGTTTATACTGCCGTTTTTGGTTTCCGATGGATTCGAAATAGTATGTTGTTTATAACGTTGCTACGAATATTGACCCCCATGCTCTTAATCGCACAAATCATACCGACCAATTTCACATAGAAAATGCTTTTTTTTCATCACCCTCTCTTTGTTCGTTTCAAGAACGCGGTTAAGAGATCAACTGTTTTTTTTTTCATAAAATGAGTAATAGAGGTATGAAGGGATTCTACTTAAATCCAATATTTTTTTGTCTGCAAAATATTTCAGTATTCTTTATAATACACCAATTTGTCAATGCAATTATCTTTTGGCAGATAAAGATTTTACTTTTTTTTACAAATAGGCCATTTAAACACTATAAAATTGAAGCCAAAAATAATTCTACTAGGTACTTTATGTGGGAAAATGAATAACATTTAAAAGATAAAATTCGAACCTCTTGCTTTAAATAAATGAAAGTTATGTACAAGTATGTGACAGTTATTTATTCAAAACTAGGCCAAAATCAAAACTAGCCACAAATTGGCATTTCAGCTAGTCATAACATTGGTAATCGCCGATGAAAAATGGGTGTATGAATGTTTGACCGTTCTGTAGTTGACACTCAGAACACCTTTGATATTGGGATACGTGTCTGAACTTAAAGAGAAGTTGAACGAATTCATAGGCAGCAGCTTTTAAAAATACTTTGTAGTCCATAAACTTTTAAAAGTTTCAACACACAGAAGGCAGTGCAGAAGCGGGGCGCGATAATAGCGTTGCGTCAGCAGGCGGATTACTATGGAAACATAATGAGAGATGTCATACAGAAAGCGCGGCAGGAGCGGGGCGTGTTGTCACACGCTGCGATTTTTGTGTGGCGTTTCGCTATAATCGCGCCCCACTACTGCCCCGCTTCTGCCCTGCTTTCTGTGTGCCGAAGCCTTATTCACGAAAAGCGTATTTATTTCCATCCTCTGCTCTAAATTGTACACCGGAACATGAATTTTTCCATGAATTGTTTTACAACTATTAATTTGTATACAGCTACCTTGATTTTATTTCCGTACCACAGTTATAAATAGGGTATGTACACGTACAGGTAGTTGAAATGTGCGACGGATTAATTGTATAAATATTTATCGTTCCAACTTTCAAGATATTTAACTTTCGACTGACAGTAGTGTTGATTCAGTGGAATACGATTTAACTTATTTGACAGGACTTGAGCGACATGTCTTTTTCTTTCTGTATCGAAAAGATAAAGACAGGACGCTTAAAGTTAGGTTAGTCCTGTTAAATAAGTTGCGTCATGTTACACCGAATCGTCACCAATCTTTGACTTTGTTTGTCACGAGAACTTTTGAACCCGATTACTGCCAGAAATTTAATTTTTATTTTGTAGGTACTTTTAATAGGGTCCCCACCTTAACACGAGCAAACGGAACCAATACAGGATCACTTTGTTGTCCGTCTATCAAGAATATTTTATTTTGGGTCCCGTAGTAATATCAAGCTGAAGCTGTTATAGATTAAGAAATATAATTTGTGCCAATTCGGATTAACTTTGGATAACAACTGAACAATAGAGGCACGTACCGGTAAGTCACGACTCACGCTCACGGCTATCTGTAAACTGTGAACAGCAAATGTTGAGATTTCTAACTCTTCAGAAGCAACTAAGAATATTGTAAGAAAAAGGCCCACATTTTTACCTCACATTTTTATTTACAACTACCTACGTAGGGTAACGTCCAAGATAGTTAAAGAATATAAAATTTTGAAATGAAATGAAATATATTTATTAATGTAATGTAGGTATAAAATACATGTCGGTTTCAACGTAATATAAGTAATTAAATAATCTATGTGTATAGGTAATAGTTTTCTATAATAAATAATAATATGGGGAAATACACTGGGAAATAATAAAGGTTGGGTTTACTTAAATTTATTAAAAAAATACACTTATATAAAATAAAAATATCGGAATATGGAATAAATAGTATTATAGAATAAGAATTATTGTTACTAACAAATTATGGATTGTTATTGTATTGTAGCCTGAAATAAATGGATTTATTTATTTATTATTTATAAATATATGAAATACATATAAATAAACGTTACTAATTGACTAGTTTGTCCTTAAATGTAGTTTATTTATATATATAATGAATACTTAATGAAATAAAATGCAAGTTAATGTGAGATATATTTCAGGCACTAATGAGTTCAGGTGTGATGAATACCAGTACACATATGAATCTATCAAGACCTTTTACTCCATTTACAATTTTATGCAAACAATATGCTCTGATTTAATGACCTTATTATAAAACAAAACATAAGGCGTCTCATTTATCAGTCCAAATTATATTTCCTGATCCTACAGAAGGTTTATGTAAGTTTTACGTAATAAATTTCATACAAATTGGCTCACCATGAAAACCTATAGGGCTCTTCCAGTTGACATAGGAACTTAAATTCTGTTTAAGTCCTTAAAAAGCACACGATTTTACGTAAAAATCAGAAAATGGAAAATAAATTATTTATATAATATATATATAATACTTAACCAACATAAATTTATAGTTTTACTATATCTATTTGTAGGTAAGTGTATGAAACATAACAACATTTTTGTAATTTATTTATTTAAAATAATAACTTATTAGAATCATATGGAACCCTCAGAGCACGAGACCCAATCGCACTTGACCGCTTTTTTAAATAAGAAAATAAGTAGGTACTTTATAAAATAAATTTGCATGAAGGATGGCATCGACGGATCGAAAGATTAACCCATTTAACTACAAAAAGCTCGGTCTATTGTTCTTTAACTAATTCATAACTAAACGAGTTAAAAATTTTATCAGCAATATTTCCCACAAGTTATTAGGTTATAAAACGTTACCAACTAAACATTTAACATACAATTAAGTTTTACGAGTTCGTGTCAAAGTCAAGAAATTCACTTCAAGTTCTTTACATAATCACATTTCTTGAGGTCTGAAGTTACCCTTTTCTGATAATATTAAAATAACTTTAACATATTTATTTACGTACAAGAAAACGTACCATTAATTGTTGTATGTATCTATATATACAGGTGGGAAAAAATTCAAGGGCACTGGAGGGGAGCTACCTTAAATTCTTTACAGTAGAGCCATCGAGTGATGGCGCCTATGACGTTTAAATGCCTACAAAGTATCGTAATTATTTATAAGCAAGTGTGAATTAAAAAATGTAATACTTCATTGTTGATAGTGATGTACTACTTGTTTCGGTTATTTTATTTCGATTTGAATGTTGCTTTATTGTGCAATAGAATTCGTATAGAAACAAAGATTTTTTTTTTTAAGTTTCTCATGTTTTATAGGTCGTGTTTGAGTTCGCCAAGTTACGCAATTTAATTAAAAACAAAACAATGACGAAGTTAAACTAAACGAAAATAAATGATAGTAAAATACTTTTTTCGATTTAGATATTTCAACATCTCTTGGGGGCCCCGGGGCACTACACCGCATAGCCCTCCGATAGCTACGCCACTGGTTTTGGCACATTTTCCTTTTGTATCATTATGTTGAATGTTGAATGACGTGTCTAATGTTGAGTAAACTCACACTTGATTTTTATTTTGAACCGAAATTTGAAATGTACCTCATCACTAAATGCAGCTGTCATAAGTGCCATCACTTAGTGGCTCTACTTTAGTAAGCTTATTTTACTGAAAGGAAACATTCCTTTATTTTTTAAAAGAAACAAAACTGCATTTAAAGATCTAAAATTTGCTTGTCTCACCCGGGAATCGAACTAACTAAAAATAAAAAAAATAAAATAAATATATAATATATATGTATATATATTATATATTTATTTTATTTTTTTTATTTCGTATTCTCGTACAAGTGCACATCCGAAACGGGGTGAAACTAGACCTTATTATGTATATTATATATACAGTGTGAAAAATGATAGGAACTATTTACATAAAAAAAAAAAAAAAAAAATGATGAAAGAAAGGTGGTAAAATAAAAAAAGAAAAGAAACAGTTTGGAGGGGAGTACTTGTTGATTGGGTCAGTTGGTCGAGTCTGTCAGTGCTGTCTGTTGAGTCCGGGTCCATAATGTGCGCCAAGTGACCAGATATATGCTGTCTCCCAGGTCCTAAGTTCTATAGAACCAACCTATGGTCTATGTACCAACTTGTTTTTATATATATTTTTTATAATTTTTTTTATAATTTTACCTGTCAACTCGACTGATGACGGCCTCACTGATGAGGCCGAAATATTTCGAAAAAATATAAAGTTTGTCTTTTTTTAACTATTATAATTGCTTAAAACTACAAATAAAAAGCTTATATAGCTAAGGTTATATTTATTCATATATATACAGTGTGTCCCTCGTACAAGTGCACATCCAAAACGGGGTGAAACTAGACCTTATTTTATCGACAAACAAATGTTTTTTTTTTTTAGAAAATCTTTGTTTTATACGTTTTAAATTTTTTTTTGCCTACCATTGAGGCTATGTATAAAATATGTCATAACTTTTGATCTATTGCGAGTAATGCAATGAATTAAAACTGTTATAATCCTTAAGAATAGACGTTGCATACCAAATCAAAAACAAAACATAATCAACTACCATTACCATAAAAATAATATCCTAAAAGATTATTTCTTTAATTTTTTCGTCTTTTTTTTCAGTAATAGTAAATTTTTTCAAAATAATGTCCCCGTTTCACTATACTTTTATTCCTATTTATCATTGCCTATTCCATTATCTTTCTAACAAAAAAAATTCAACGTTGTATCCAGTGGCGTGCACAGAACTTTTTGCTGGAAAAGCAAACAATTGGTCAAGAACAACAATAAAAATAATATGAAAAAATTTTAATATCACTTTGAAAAAAAAAAAATTGTATGACGCCAGGGTAGACAATGTCTACCCTAGAGTGAAAATTTCCTATACAAACTTTTTTTTTTCAAAGTAATATTTAAATTTATTCATATTTTTTTTATTGTTATTCTTGACCAAATGCTTGCTTTTCCAGCAAAAAGTTCTGTGCACGCCACTGGTGTATCATAAATACAATATTTTAAGTTTTTATTAAGTTGTAGTGTGAGGTATCGTTTGAAAGAAATATCCCTAAGGATTCTAAAAATATATGTTTTTATAATTTCTCAATGATTCTAGAAATTACTCTTACCCTTGATCTTCTAGGTAACTACAGCTCAAATTTAGATTTTAATAGATATTTAGTCATATATTTAAAAACTTTGGTTTAAAATTTGGATAAGATTTAAAAAAATAAATAAATCTGGTTATGTTCAAAGCTACATCAGAATTCATCCACCAGAAAAACGTATGATGGGGCAAACTAAACTTTTAATACAACTTAAATAAATATTACATTGAAAGGCCTTTTTAGGGTTCCGTACCCAAAGGGTAACCAACGGGACCCTATTACTAAGACTCCGCTGTCCGTCTGTCTGTCCATTTGTCTGTCCATTTGTCTGTCCATCTGTCACCAGGCTGTATATCGTGAACCGTGATAGTTAGACAGTTGAAATTTTCACAGAATATGTAATTCTGTTGCCGCTATAACAACAAATACTAAAAAGCAGAATAAAATAATTATTTACGGGGGCTCCCATACAACAGACATGATTTTTTTGTCGTTTTTATAGATAATGGTACGGAACCCTTCGTGCGCGAGTCCGACTCGCACTTGACCGTTTTTTTTTTTAAGTCCGGCCAATTGTGAGTCAGACTAGATCCATACCACTAAAAAATATGGGGACGGAATCCTAAAAAAAATTGTGGTAAATAATCAAGTTGCTAGATAGATATATAAGGTGACTTTTTGATCATCGTCCAAATTCATACTGGTGGCTTGTTAAGTGATCAGTATCATGCATCAATAACAATTTTGGTAAAATTCGTAAAATGAAATTTCGACTCCCCTTAGTGATTCACTCGGGACTGGAACTGAATTTATATGAGAAGCCGAAATTTCATTCTACGAATTTCACAAAAATTGTTACTGATCCAAGATACTGATCACTTATCAAGCCTCCAGTATGAATTTGGACGATGATCAAAAAGTCACCTTGTATAATAATGTAATTTTTTACGGGTAAGCTTGAATATTAAAATCTCCCCACGCAAACATGTTAAGCGCTTATAAGCTCAAACTGTGTAAAATATAGGTCTGTTGTTCCATTCTCTAGCTTGTTCGCGGACAAGAGACGATGACTTACGACTTGCTTGCAGGCAGCCCCCACTTAACGTTACATACCCCCCTTTACCACTACACCCCCCAACTTTAACTGTTACATATTGCCCCGCTTAACTCAAAACCTCCCTGAAAAGAATTACCGTGGAACAGCAGTACGTACCAACACCGGCTGATTCATTACACTGGCAACCTTTATAAATTGCTGCATCCACTAAACGGCAACTAATAAAGTGAACTCGCATGTTTATAAATTGGTCAAAATTTTCGAGGGAAAATTTCAAATTAATTCATAAAAAGGAACTTTGTGACGTCAACCAGAAAGCTCCGACAACACCACCTGCTTTACAAGGTCTTATTAGTTGTATTTTTGACGTATTTCTTTCGACAAATTTCACCTTTAGTGATAACGGAATAGAGTATAATAAATTTGTGTACAGTAGCAGTAGAAATAGGGGTGTGAGCAAGTCTGAGGTTAGAGCAAGTGGGTGGCGTATGGTTTGACATAGCTACGTGTAAACCGGGTGAAATTTTAGTCAGCTGCAATTTAAGAATTGTAAGTGTATAGTTTAGTCTTATGCAATATTGATAGACCGGGCATTGATAGACCAGTCAGTCAGGATATTATCTTTTTTAATATATGTAGCCAAAATTGTTATACTTACTCATATACAAATTACACAACCATTATACTCACATATACATTTACACATTAAATAAACAATAATTGTCCACTCTCAATGGAATTCGTGCGGCTCTCTGCAGGTGACGACAGAATAACAGCGTCGCAGATTTCGGCTTGCGGCATTATGCTGAGTCGAAGCCTTTTTCTCTTTGCCGCGACACTCATACCACTAGGATAAATTTAAGTTACTTTCTTTTGGTGTTTTAACTTTATTTAATCTTTTTTTTCTTTTATTTAAGTTCTACTTTGTTTTTTGTATGTATGTGTTGTGTTTTTTGGAAATAAATGTTATATCTATCTATCTAATATTTCAGTGAAATAAAATTTAATTGGAAGTGTGAAATGTACTAGTCTGTTTCCAGTATTAATTATTATTCGATTAGATACATTATTGTTAAATTATTAAAACGCGAAAAAAATTCACGCAGGAAACTGTTTTTACGAGGTTAAGCTAACAAAACATTTACATTATAAAAAGAGTAAATAATTTATTGTTTAGAACAAAAAACAACGTGTATGATTGTCTGCGGCATAACAATGTAGATGGAGAATTATTCTACAGCTAATTTGATTAAGTTACATTTGAAATATATAGAAATTTACGTATAATGACTGGATGCGGACTGTCCTTTTATAAAACACTGGACTAGTGTCCATCTTATTAAAGAGACGAGAAGGGCAGGGTTTCTGAAGCCCTTTCCTTAGCGTCTCTTTATAGTTTTCTATTTAAATTATTTGTTTTGTTTTAAATTACTCGTTACTAACATAGTAAATAATTATCTAATCTGTTACTAACACAATATGGAGCTTATCTCTGAAATAAAAGATTTTATTTATTATTATTATAACTTTTTTGAAAGAATTTGCTTGTTCATTCCGGATATAAGATTCGTGTTTTCAATAAACAATTGCAAGATTCAATAGACATCTTTAGTAGTGAAGAAACGTAAAGGACTTACACGGGTTAGTGTGACTTATGACTCGTTAAAATGCAAGAATGCTACGCTTTTTGCTTTTTTATCGCTTGTAAAGTCTGAACGCGGCCTTAAAAACCCTTGTAAAGAAACAGTAACAAAATAAACGCGCAGTAAATTCATGCGGAAACTGAACTGCTATTTTAAGTGGGGCTCGTTTACAATTTAAAATTCTACGATAAACATATGTAGATAAGGCAGCCGTAATAAATAGTCAGAAGGTAGCGCTACTACGGGACTGCAGAGTTTTTAAAATCAATTTGTTTACTAAAAAGCGAAGGGACTTTCGAAAATCCTGTTTTTTTGTGCTGCGTCCTTACATTTGAATTGCCTTTATAAATATTTAAATGCAGGCCTTAGTTTACTTTATGTCAATTAAGGGGTATTTTAAGGTCAAATTTAATTAAATAATTTAAATTGGATATTAGAAATGATAGCTCGAGTTGTTTGAAGTAAAACTTTCATTAGGTCAAACTGAATTATGTCATATTTTATGTAAATAAGAACTTTATTTACAAAGCAGAAGATAGGAGTTTCTCATATCCAGTACATATTCAAAATTGCACCCTATCACATGTAAATAAGAAGCTGTATACGATAAACAATGGATAGCAAAGATCGCAGCTGTGGCGAAACACAATATTGCTCCCGCATCGTGGCATCCCGCTGAATATGACACTTCATATTCTGGTTTATTCTAGCTTTAACCCGATATATTATTTGATATGTCATTTTTCACTATCTATCTATCTTGTCTATCTGTGGAAACTTTAAATGACTGGGTGGAGTTAATTTAAGTTTTTTACTATTGTTATTAGAATAGTCTCTAGTTTTCCAAAATTAGTAATAAATAAATATTAAAGAGAACTTATTTGTTTTTTTTATTCAGTTTACATTGTATATTTATATAAAAACATTTAGTAAAATAATTATTTCCAGATATATTTCGACATTTACAGTCGGTGTCAGTGGAATTAGGTCATCAGACTAAGAATTAGACCTAATTCCACTTACGCCGACTATAAATGTCGAAATATATCTGGAAATAATCTGGAATTAGGTCATTAGACTAAGAATTAGACCTAATTCCACTGACGCCGACTATAAATGTCGAAATATATCTGGAAATAATTATTTTAATAAGTGTTTTTAAAAAAATATAAAATGTAAACTGAATAAATAAATAAATAAGTAAATAAAAAAAACATAAATATATTTTTTGGAATATTAAAAAAAAAGAGAAAAATGAATGTTGTTACCAAAATAATATCTATTTTATTAACGTTCTGAGTGCAAATAAATACCTTTTCTAAGAAACGTGTAATTTGTGTTATGAATTTCTTCTTTCCCTTATTGAACTCCTTCTCAAATTTTGTGAAATTCTTTGAGAAAGCCCCAGAAAAATGAGTTTTCATACATTTTACCTTATCCACTATCGTCAGTGTAGTTAGTTAATAATGGTTGAAACATGCGTATTTCAGTGGTATTTTGCAGTCGATTTTCGACGATGTCATCGTTGTTGACGACAATAATAACTAAAAATCCACCTATATAAATTTCTATTTCCTTGAAGCAAACTATCATTCATCGCAAAAACAAAAAAGCTTTAGCGTACATCTAGCTGGTCTCAGTTTTTACGATTAAAAACGCTACGTGTCAAAGCAGACTGTGTTTTTTGGAACCAAAGACAAAAGTATGTTATTATCAGAACAAAGGCCAATTTCCATATCCATACGAGACGCAGCCCATCAAACGTGATATCTCAGTACATTATTGTAATAACGGCACTCTGAACCCTCTTTGACGGGGGGCTCTTGTGGAACCTCTCATTTTCCTTACCGAAATTCAAAGAAGCCCTAACAAAGCTTTGTTTTGCATCGCTGAGCGACCGTATGAATAGCTGCCTTTTTAGATAAGCGAACGAGCTAGCATGCGGCAGGGGGCTCACTCTTGTTCTAGCATGAAAGTACGCGAGTTATATTTTTACACGACTGCCCCCCAAAAAAAGAATGTATTGTTTTCGGTTTCATGTGTTTTTCTTTATTCCATCATATCTTCTGAACGCGTTAACCAATTCGGATAAATGAGGTGTCATTAGAATCTCTATGCCATTTAAATTTGCAATGAGTATAAAAGTATTGAATTATAATAAAAAAAAAAGACTGCCAATTTGAATGAATGAGGTGTCATTAGAATTTCTATACCCTACAGATTGGCACTGGGTATATAAGTATCAAAAAAGTATTAAATAAAAATAATAAATAAAAAATATTAAAAAAAACGACTGCCATAACTTCAAAATGAACTTAGTAACGACACTCATTGCAGTTGGGGGACATACAAAACAACACGTATCCAATGTAGAGCCGTCCCCTGATTGCACTGTCTGTCGTTACTAAGTTAATTTTGAAATTATGGCAGTCGTGTTTTTTAATATTTTTTATAGCACACTGTGCGTAAAATGACCGTTTTACGCACGCGCATTTTCCGCACTTGTGCTATAAAAAATTATACGAAACCCGTGCGAGAAACTTTTTCTCGACTCGTGTGATTGCAGCACTCGCCTTCGGCTCGTGCCGCAAACTCACACTCGTCAGAAAACGTTTCATCGCTCTCGTATCGTAATGTACTATTAATTACTTATTTTTCATATTATATTTTGTCTAAATATACAATATGACTGTGCTTATCGAGTCTAATAATGGGTTTGGCGTGGCTTCGTTTTCAGTCTCGTTACTCGGCCAATTGGACTACAATTTGGCACGTAGGTGAAGATACGGTAGGAAGCCGACCTACGGATTCTTCTAAATCATTGTTCTTTGCACCTGTATAATAATAAACATTGTTTAAAAAATGACTATAAATTTGCGATACTAAAACATGTAATAAAATGTTTAATAACTCTCTAGGTAAAATTAGAAAAAAAAAATTTTTGCGACCGTACTGCCTATACTAGGAATCGTATTTGAACTAGTCCAGTTCGTATATTCCAGTTCCTTATCACTAAGTGCGTCCCTAGAATTAATTTGGGCGGTTGATTAAATTTCACCTTGTATAATGTAATCCTATGCTAGCCCAAAGCTTTTTCAGTGTGAAAATCGAGCATTTGCTGCAGCTATTTTAGGTTGTAGTGTCCTCACTAAAATGCACAAAGTGGGTGTTGTTTATACTCCTCTAGAGGAGAATAATGTATGAAACTATTTTCACAGTCTTCACTTACGTAGATGTGTTTAGTTTTGTGTTACCCTACGTCAATGTGTGTTACGTATACCTTTTTTATTTCGTCGCTTGTATACTGATAAAAGCAGCGGCAAGTCACTTTTAAGAGTTCTGTACCTAAAAATGGAAAAACGCAACTCTTATAAGTTCACTTTTTTCCATTTCTCAGGCTCCGTGAGAGATTTCAAGTTGAAAGCAAGAGGTCAATTCCGGTGGAATGGAAATAATCTCCATGGACTAAATATCAGGCGATTAACTGCTTATCTCGGTCTAGAACACAAAAATGCTATTCTAACGATCTCCATTCATAGATTTTTGGTCACAAATCAGCGAGATACTTCAATACTTTGATCTCCATATAGAGATTAATCTCTATGGTCCTGATATTTGGCTCATGCCCTTCGAGGGAGGAGGGGGATAAACTGTTGAGAAATGGTTGTAATACATTCATATATTCAGGTGGTCGACGTATCACCAAAATATGTCTTTTAAAGACAGTAAAATTGTTTTCTTTTGTAGGGTTCCGTACCCGGGTGCAAACAGAGCCCCATTACATTACAAAGCCTCCACTGTCTTTTTGTCTTTCCGTCCGTCTTTTTGTCCCTGTCACAGAGTTCTACAGTTTAAGCTGTTATTTATAGACAACCAGTTGAAATTTTCGCAGAAAATATTATATAGCCACACACAGTTTTTTTTTTTAATTGAAAGTTCAAAATTGGTAAATGTTATTAATAATTATTGCTTTCTTATTTTCACCGAGAGCAAAGTTTACAATTAAATGTAATATAATAAATAATCTTATTTTCTTGCCTCTATGTTAACAAAAGGGGGTCGCAAGCCTAAAACGATTGAAATCCCCATCTTCCAGAATACTTGAAAACTTTTGGCGTAATTTTATTAATAAACTTTCTCTAAGAAACTGGCTGCAATACTTTATGTTCAAGACAGATTTTCGCATTAAACTTGGTTGATTGATGACGGTAAAGGAACAAAATACCAACAAGTAACTTTTAAAGGATAACATAAAACGACATACAGTAATTCAGTTTCACCAAATCGATACGGTTTGCAAAGTTTTATTGTCTAGGTCTATATATAAATTTTGTCGTAAAACTAGTCGACAGCCCCATCAAGATCTGTTAAGGGGCAGGCATCCGCCAACGAACTTGAGTCAACCTGTGTCGGTAGAAATATCGACAAAAACTATATTGAAATAACGCTGCGTCTCCGGATAGCGCAAAATAGGAGAAAATAATCCTTATACAATTTCTGTGTGTGTAGTATAGAATAAAGAAGTTTAAACTAGGACGCGGTTGAGGGAAAATACATTCTTAATGATAATTTTATAAATCTAAAAATTGTCTATAAAAAAAGATAGTTTAAAATCGCTTCAGGCATTCGGAAGGAGTAAGACAATTTTCACAAAAATCATATGAAACTTTCGATAACTTTCGATTGCTTTTTGTCAAAAATTTCAACAGAAGAAAGGTTTATACTTGCAATTGTCGGCACTTGGTGAAACTTGAAACACAACTTGAATTAAAAGCACCAAAACTTAATGGTGTAAAATCCGAAACCAGTTGGGAGAAAACATAAATAAATAGTGAAACGAGAAGAAAAAAAAAATACTAAAAATTAAGTTTCAACTTACTCATACCTTTCATATATTATTTTGAAAGTTTTTGGACCACCCGTGTGGGAGGAGTAGGTCTTCAAAGACGGGTCCAAATTCCAGTTAAATTATGTATTCACCTTAAGGCTCTTTATGCTGCCAAAGTGCTGCCACTTTAGAAAAAAAAAATCATTATCAAAAAGTCATAATCATTAAATAGAATAATTTTTGAAAATCTGCTCAAGTAAATGCGTAGATAAAGCAATGAACTATTTTTAAATAGCATAGTTTTTATAGACAACGTCTTTAATGAGCTAAAATTTTAACTTATGCCAAAAGCGGCCGTTTTGAGCAAAGTATTCCAGATGCTTTTGACATAAGTCAAACTGATAATAAATACAAAATTTATTACGTAGATGTAAAACCTTAAAATCAACTTTCAAACAAAATACAGACAATGGAAATAGCA
Source organism: Ypsolopha sequella (assembly GCA_934047225.1). Classification (NCBI taxonomy): domain Eukaryota; kingdom Metazoa; phylum Arthropoda; class Insecta; order Lepidoptera; family Ypsolophidae; genus Ypsolopha; species Ypsolopha sequella. The sequence goes on from OW203991.1 coordinate 11,794,833, forward strand.
ATTGAATAAGAAAATTATGAACTAATGAATCTGTAAGAAAATTTCCGAAATTTCGTCGGTAATTTTAAAAGGCATGTAGATAAGTAGCTGACCATCAAAAGTAAAAAAAATCAGCATCAAAATTATTAAGTTGGCATCAAAAATATTATTTTCAAACCTAACCTAACCTAGTTGATGCCAAATTAGTAATTTAGGTGCTCATTTTGTATTTTTAGATGGTCAACCTATTATTATCCATTTTAAAACATAAACACATTATATGTTTAAATAAATATATCATAGAAGCATAAACATATAATATAAAAGTATAAATATGTTTTTTTTTTCTTGGCCAAGGCTGCTATTTTAAGCGCCACTTTTAGCCAATGTCAGGTTAGATTCTGACATGGTTAGTTATTCAGTCTTTCAGACGCCGTTTGTTCATCTAGCACGGTACAATTAAAAAAAGGTAAAAAAAACATAGTTATATTTTAATGTTATTTGATAGGATTAATTTTGCTAGGATACAGATAATTTTTTTAAGTAGGTTTAGATATTAAATATGACATATTAACCGACAGGAAGGCATTAGATTCAATTAGACTGGGATATATAGGAGGACAGTTCACATTTAGGGGACAATTGAAAAATATTTGCTCCAAAATGCCGTCTTCGAGACTGCAGTCCCAGAGAGGCGAATCTCTTAGTTTGAATTTATATTTTGACGGCCATTTGAAACAAATGAAGTGTTCAAAATACATCATAGACATTTCACCTTTTTTACATGCTCAGTGCATTTCACTCTATACGTGCAGTTTTAAAAACTTGAATATGTTGGTGCGTTCATAGCATAGCGTAGTGTAACATATTTTGGTACCTTTGCAGTATTTGACATAGCTAAATATTTCATCCGATCAAATTACCAACGGTATTTTAAATAAAAGTGTTTTTAAGAAAGGTGCCTGTGTATTATCAGAATAATAATGTAATAATGAAAGAGCGACTAGTTAACAAGAATTATCGTACAAATTAATTTTATGTACGCCTTAATGGCTGATCCACTGTCTCTTTTTGTGCCTAATACCAAACCTAAAAAGTTTTTGGGACAAATATTGAAAATATTCTAACATTGTATTATATTTCGGTAAAAAATAAATTAGAAAAAGTATTTTATTTAATTTAATTTATAAGTAAGTTTTCGTCCTAGGGTTTTTTTTCAGATTTTAGTTAGATTTAATTTTATTGTATTTTATTTAATTTTTCATATATAAAAAAAAAATTGTTGTATATGACAAAGATTGACCTTAGCTGCCCTTATTTTTATATTCACGTAATCAATCTGGAGGGATTTCTGTATCCTGGTCAATATACACCACTTGAGAACAAAATATCTTAGCCCCGAGTGATACACACAATTTTTCATCACTAGCTATGAGAAAAAGAAAAAGCGACGAGTACCTGGTATTTTGTGACAATAATTGTTGCACCACATTATCTGCATCATTTACCATTATCACTATCACTACTCGAACTCATTTTTAATTATTACTAGCTGACCCGGTGAACTTCGTATCACTTACCTCTTAATATAAACCATATGTATGTATTTCAGAGCCGGCAGCTTTATAAAGGCATCATCAGAAAGTATCGGCTCCATAGTGGGCGGAAAGAGTGGGCAAATCACGCACACATGTCCAGCTTAATGTTCATAATTATTTTGCATGAGACATTATATTAGATTATAGACACTTATATTAACAAATAAGGTACCAGCCTATTTTTTTTATCTGTATCGATTACGCCACATTACTAAACGTAATAGTAACCTGCCAACACTGACTGTCAGTGTCACTGTCACCGAACTTTCCAAGAAAATATAATTGATATTTCAAAACTATTTTTCAGAAGTTATAGTTAACTTTTAACAATGCATTGTCCCTTTTGTAAAAAGTGGATTGAACGGCAGAACAACAGAAGTACCTGTCCTAGTTGCACAAAACAAATGTAAAGATGCGACGAATGTTTCACAATAACCGCTGATACCTTCAAGTTTTGTATAAAGTGCGGTCACAATTTGAGCCGAATAATACGAATTAATAGGGCTAAGGAACAAAAAAAATCGAGTGAAACAACAACTGTTATTAAAACCGAAGTTCGTCTCAACAATGCCATCATCATCATCTGTGTCATCATCTGAAGGAATAACATTTTCAGAACTTAATTTAACTGCCGATGAACTAAAGGATTTGGATGAGATTTAAGAAAGTCATGAACACAACATCGGCAATATTCGCCACGCCGTCAAGTCCTGGCGAGGCAAGTCAAGACATCTTTAGCAAGTCTGGTTCGCATTTGCTGTTAGAATAATTGATATGTTGCCGATTCAGGTGTCAATCGCGGAAATTTAAGAAAATATGGTTCCTACCGTAAAGGTTGATTTATATAGTCTTTAATAAAAAATATTTGAATTATATCAAATTGAATATTAGTTCAGACATATATGTGTTAGTCAACAAATATACCCAAATGCACGACACCGTGGTGGCGTGGCCTTCCAATGTAAGTGGCCGGCAAAATTGACATTTTTCCCACATTGTTTGCATTGCCATCGGCATTAATAGCATCGCGAAGATGAGTGTACTCTTCAGATCGAAGCTGCTGTTGGTTTAGACGGATGTACGTCAATCGTTCACGGATTCTGTTTGAATAAAAATTCATAGTACTGACTTTTTTGTTGGTTTCAGCACCTGTAATCAATTAATCAGTCATCCCAAAAACTAATGAGTCTAATGGATCAGGTGGTGGGACTAACTGTGGCAATTTTACTTTACCACCAGCACAACATAATCCTGCAAATTCACCGCTGTATTTTAAAGCGTATTTTAAAGCTTTACAATGTTGACAAATTATTGACATTTCCCCAATTGTTACAGATTTGTCGGCACTATAATCTATTTCTTGATCGTAGGAGAATGCTCCTCGTGCCAGGTTCACAGGAACATTGCGTCTGCGGAATCGATCAATTTCATTTTCCCGTGCTCGCTGCTGTTGTGATCGATGTGCCCGAACTCGTTCCATTCTATGCCTATTATCCACTTCATTGTAATTCACTCTAGAATGCAAATCTGTCATACCAATACGACTGTTATCATTATCAGTCTCTCGCTGGTCATCAGTGCGATTAGCGCGTGAGGTAGCTCGTCGCACATTCGATCGACTTCCACGACCTATGTTAGGTCGTTTTCTCCTCGGCATTGTAAGCAGTATCAGAATGATAAATCAAGTTTTGAATCTTTTTTCAGGTGTTAAAAACATAATGTGTGCGGGTAATAGATAAATTGAATGCAATTCCGTGCATTTTGATACTTGACTGCTGTTAAAGTAAAATAACTGACACAATCCAATGTGATCTTCTAAAATAATCGTTAAAATATTTTTACGGATTTTTTCGAGGGTTTGACAATTTTTATAATTGCTAAAAACTAAGAAAAAAGGAAGCAGTTTGATCACAGAAAACTGTAGTCATAAAACCGGTAAAACCTCATACAAATTTCATAGTATCGGGGCGTTTTGACATTTGATAAAGAGTCGCTGATTTGATTTTTAGGGAAGTTTTAGATCGTATAGCGAACTTTACTGTTTCAAAGTATATTTCTGAACGCACCCAACACAACAATCAACTGAATTCAAGTGTCATTATAATGTCAGTATTTTACATGTTTTAAATCTAAATACGCGATAATCAGACTATTATGGATATATGTTGTCGATTCCAAACCCTTATTTAATCTAGATCTACATGTTTTTATTCCTAAAAAATACCGAACCGACGCGACGGGGCGAACATCAAATGTTTGACAGGTAAGAACAGTTTGTATGGGAAAATAAAATTGTCGTTTTTAGTATTTTCCTCGCAATTTTTCCACATTTTCTCATCGCTTAAACCTTTCCTGGACTTCCACAAATATTTCAAGACTAAACTTAGCCAAATCGGTTCAACCGTTCTCGAGTTTTAGCGAGACTAACGAACAGCAATTCATTTTTATTTATATAGATAGATTTGCAATAATTTAGCGAAGACTAGCGTGTAAACTTCCGAGAAAAAAGAAATGAAAAGAAAGAAAAAGAAGAATACGCATCCCTACCTTTTTTTTCTGCGCGCATTGTCGCCAATTCCTAACCAGCCAGTAGCTTCTTTATAAATTAGGCTTTTGACCTCTTTGGTTAAATGACGCTAATCTATAAAAGCACGAAGGCGGACCAATCAGAGGAGACAAATTGACTTTACTATTTATTACACCTATTAGAAAAAAGCATATTGTCGTTTTTCTAATAGGCTTAATAAATGGTATATTTCATGACGAGCATAAATGGCGGATTTTCTTACCCGCGAGGAATGAAGCTAGTTTCGACGTGAGCCGAAGACATACCGACTTACATTCCGAGGGTAAGAAAACCCATTTTTACTCGTTGCGAACGATACTTTTTCTTCTATCTGATTTATGTGTTTAATTATTTAATTTTTCCTTTCAAATTTAATGTATTTTATGACTTTGCAAAGTGCGGCGCGGTTTCTACCTTTTTTTTCAGGGTTCAGCCGGTGGCTTTTATTTGTGGGCAGTATCATTTTGCGAAAAAAGAGTGTCAGACGCGATACAATCAATTATGTCGTAAATCGGAACGCAGGGAATTTCGATTGCAAAGACAAACTAAGGACGTCAAAAAGAGCCTAATTTAGCATGAAATGAAGACAAACGTCAAAAAGAACCTTATTTTGCAATAAATCAAATTTCAATACAATATTTCAAACTGACCTGATAGTTATTCCGCAACAGGGCCCGGAAAGTTCGATTTTCAATACCAATTTCGAGTATTAAATGGAACTTTTTCATTAAGGTAGTAGAAAAAAGTACATTCCACTACTCACCTATAACATGCAGTCGTATTTGAAAGTTCCTCGTAGGCGAGTTCTTGAAGTCAACCCTGCACCGATAGATGCCCTCATCATCGAGTTGGACAGTATCCAGTGTGAGCGAAGCCGGGCGCGCGACAGTAGCGAAGTAGGCTCGGGGACCAAAAGCATTGGGGTCCGACCATTGTAGAGCCTTGTTGAAAGATCGGCCGCGGACATCGAAACTGAAACAAAAACAAAATTATTTGTAATAATTATCATCTATAATCTTCGGTGAAAGGTAGGTGTACGGGGGAAGACAATAACTTTCATTTCACAATCACTGGGAAAACACCTGTAATACCCCCTCAGGGTGACATGTCGTGACAATTTATTAAAGATAGTTTTTTAAATTCCGTGAGAAATCCTCTTTTGGGACCCACTACTGGGCCAGTTGGTGCTATCTATGTATGTGAACTAAGGAGGTTCATAAAAAAATTAAGCAGAAATCAAACTTAAGCCTTCTGAAACAGATTTTATTTTTAACAACTGAGCTACAAGCACCATTCCTTGACTCAAAACAGGTTATTGACTAAATAGAGAACATACAGTTGAATAGAAAAGTCAAACATTATGCACAAAAAAAAATAACAACTTTCGTAATTATAGTACGTTTATAAAGTCTAGTAAACACCTTCCACGTAATATAACATTTACAATTTTACACGAACATAAACGAAATTATAAGTTAACAAGTTGAGACACATCGTCACTAAAATTGTTGGGACAAGGCTTTTGATTTTCATCTGTTATAACCACACACCTCTTTTGCTTATTTTTCATTCTTTATTGGGGCGCACAAGCTCTTATATTCCAGGTGATATTGATTTTCGTCTGCTATGACAACACACCTTATTCGCTTATTCTACATTCTATATTTGGGTTAACACGCTCTTTTTTTCCGGGGGCTTTCGATTTTCATCTGCTATACACACCTTTTTTGCTTATTTTTCATTCTTTATTGGGGCGCACAAGCTCTTCTATTCCGGGCGCTTTTGATTTTGAGCCCAGTCGTCGTATTTCGGGCAAAAATACACGCTTTTGAAGGCATGCTGGTTTCTTTACGCTGTTTTCCTTCACCATTCAGCAAGTGGTAATTAAGAACAAATACTATGCACATAAATTCCAAAAAAAATATTGGTGCATGTCCAACCGGGGATGGAACCTTCATCTTAAGATTGAAAGGCCAGCGTTCTACCCCTGAGCTACCACCGCTTAATAAATCAGTCTGCAGAATTCTACTATACACTATTCGAGCAGTCTTATCATAAAACTTTACTGAATAATTTTATTATCTTCTATTTAAAAACTCCCAAGAAACCTCAATTTAGATAAAAGTAGTTTCAATCGTCACATTAATAAAGGTATAATATATATATATATATATATATAAATTCGTATATCTCATACCTGTGTTTTGACGACAGAGTTCTTTAGTATAAAGGTTTTAAAAACATTATTAGAGTGCAATACAAACTAGAAAATATCAATCAGAAACAAACCCAAAGACAAGAATATGAAAAAATTCCCCGGGCCAGGATTCGAACCTGCGACCTCTTGTTATCAAGACAAGCGCGCTACCAATTGCGCCACCGAGGTTCCTACCCGGACCGGTGAATTCTTCCATCTTACTTTTAAAAACATTTCTATATTTACCGTTTGACCGAAACCATTCGGACGAAACGATACGATTGTGAACACGCGAGTTCAGTTATTCAGCGATAGCGCAACTGAGCAGAATAAAAAAGAAAACATAATTTTCAACCCACGAATTTCCTGTATCACATTAAACACCGGTTGCTGCAAGCGTCAGACATTTTCTCTTCTGTGAATGCGAGAGAAAAACAAACCATATAAAATAAAAGGCTGCAGCTACAGCCTACAATGTTGTTTAATTCCACCCATAAAAATAAAAAGAGAAAAAAGACAGTTAAGTACAAGAAGGACTCGCGCCTCGCGTGCGTAAAGTCAGCATTTTCCGCACTTGTGCTATAAAAAAATATACGAAACTCGTGCGAGAAACTTTTTCTCGACTCGTGTGATTGCAGCACTCGCATTCGGCTCGTGCCGCAAACTTACACTCGTCAGAAAACATTTCATCGCTCTCGTATCGTAATATACTATTAGGTAATGCTCTAATTCTGTCAGACATAAAAACTGCAAAATTAAGTTGGTTGAATATTCGGAGACGTAACCCTAAAACTACACTATAAATCGGTGTTTTTAGTATTTGTTGTTTAAAAACAGCATATGGTACATAATACACAGAAATTTCAAATTTCTAACTACTTTGGCCTTTGAGATAGACCCCGTAACAAAAATGGTCTAAAAATGGCAACTTTGATAAAAAAAGTTAAAAATATATTTATTCTTTACAATGACATCCCACATGCTAGGGTACGAAAAAAAAAATTGTTTTCGTCTGTCCCCTTTTCGTGTATGAGGCCCCCTGGAAAATTATTTAACTACATTTTAAACTCAAAATTCGGTTTTGGGTCAAAAATTATGTTAAGGGCGTTTATCTCACAATGGCACGCAAATCAATCCCTTAAAAGTCTCAACCTAAGTATACAAGATGACACTGACACTGCACAAATGTCGACACTAGTGTCGATAGCGTATACACGACAATTTGAGGTGTCGAAATCGGTCGTTAGAGCCAGTGTCCCACCCAGCTCAAGTGTATTGGGTGTCTACACAAAGACCTGCGACACCAGCACCAGTTTCAGTTTATTACATTCCTTCGCCATGGATCGATGTGATGCCGCGATCGTAGCTTTAGGTATTTGTATTAAAATGTGAACTAAACGATTGGTTTCTTTTTGATTAGATCAGCTTATGACTGCCTAATAAATCGAATAGGTCTTGTCTTTTTTGTTTTCGCATTCTATTTGAGCATGTAAAGAGGATTCATGAAAAAAGTATGGTACAAAATGAAAAAAATAACTCTTGATTTAGGCAACCTTATATCTGAAAATCGGTTGGTTATCGGTTAGTGATCGGGAGCGGTGTTTAATGACAGGAGAAATTCGAAATGGATATTTTTTTTTGCTCCTATACTATCTATACTAGGATTTAGACTTGAGCTAGTTCAGTGGTAATGGGAGCAGTTTTTTTTTATGATTTTGAAAAAATGGATTGTTGAGCCTTGTTCCTGGTCGCTAGCTAGGTCTCCGTTACGAGTTCCTTGTATAATTATAAATTTTACTTATCATTTGAATCGTATATACATATATGGCTGCATAAATAAAGTAAACCTTTAATTAAGTTCATGTACGTTTATTATTTTATTATAATATGTATTTTTACAAGATTAAATTTGACTCGTTTAAAGTGTATTAATTATGTACTTTACAAAATAAACTATTTGAATTTGAATTTGAAAAAGGATGAGGATAATTTCAGAAATTACCAAATTTCGAAGGGTGGAATGTAGGTTTAACCTTGTTTTTCCTTCAGACGTGATATCCCAAAATTTCGTGTCTGTTATTTCAGTCTTTCTAACATAACATGTTTTTTCAGGATTATTTCATATTGAACTAAAAGCGTCTGATAGTTAGTTTCGGGATGGCCAAAATTTGGCTCAAGAGTTATTTAAGGAAAAAGTTATATTTTAAATCTGATTTAAACATCGGAAGTCCATTACCTAGACGTTCCAGTACGATGTTGCAAAATGGCAATGTTGTACGGAGTTTAGTTTAGCTAGACGATTAATTTTAGATTTGTAATTACTGTTAGTTGAATTCATTAAGGCTGGACATACTCAAAGCCAGATTTAAAAGTTTTCTTTGAAGAAATTAGGACTCTCCTTAAATTGAAAAAAATACATTTGATTGGATAATCTTTTATTATGGGAACGTACTAATAAAGGCTGTCTTGAGATATATATTTTACTTTTGTCTAAAAAAAATATATTTCAACCCTAGTTTTTTTTTCTTTATAAAATGAGTAATACAAATATGAAAGGAATCTACTAAAATAAAAATATTTTTTCGCATAATATTTTTCAGTATAAGCTAAAAACCCTCCATTCTGTTGTTTCGCTGCGTGATTATAGCATTACACATCGAAGACAAAGCCAACATATATTATATCGCTTCTATTAAAATCTAATAAAGTCTTTGCCATTGGTCTTTATGTGTTGGATGTGTTCTCACATTTTTTGATAGCCTACGCCATACTCTTAACGGTTGATTCATTGAAATACCTGTATTGAAAAACATCAAATTGCCTATAAAATTGAATAAAATGAAGCTATTCTTCGAATGTGAGTGTCGCTGGTTTATTTTAACAAAGATTAATATGGTTACCAAACTTTTCATTTATACATACTATATATGATTAAGTCAGCTAAAATGTTGTGTCTGTCATATTTCTTTTTAATAATGCCGCCCCCTTGGCAAGCCCAAATAAAATTTCTGCATGTATTTTGTTGCCCTCAAAAAGTACAAACTATTTGAACTAAAAGCTTGATCATAAAATTGAGTTATACGAGTGACTTACTACAATACGGTATACTATATTAGATTAATTGTGTATTATGAATGAAATACGTATTTTTTGCAACAAAGTCAATAACTTTTATCAAAGCAAGTGATTACTATTGACTGCTAAATTCAAGCTATTCAAGCCAATAAATGAACTGAGTTTTAGAGCTGATTGGTGTAGCGGTCGGTATGTACAGTCAAGATCACAGTTTGTAACTATCTTATATCCTTTACAGTAGAGGCTAATGTAGTACTGTAAGTGTATACCGTTTTAACTCGACATGGTTTTGACTGTACGAGTAGAAGGCTTTGCCATCAGTTGTAATAATAGAGGCCAGTGAAGGTGAATGATTAATGATAAATCTTCATGGCAAAAGAGGAAAAATATTAATGTGAATTAAGAACGGTTTCGCAGCCGGATTGTGTAAAACCCGCCTTTTTATAATAAATCGACACAGAAAACTTACATTCAAAATTCACTCAATAGTTATTCAACAAATTGAGATTCTAATTTACAGAAACTACTGGAAACTTTGCGATGGCAGCATACACAGAACATAGGTACTTAATAAGGTTTTGTTGAATAACTACCTATATTGAGTAAATTTTGAATTTAAGCGTTCTGTTTAGATTAATTAGAAAAAGGCGGGTTTTTCACAATCCGACTGCGAAAAATGATTGAACAAGCCATTGAATTTCCGTTCTTGTTGCAGATTTTTTCCAAATGGCAATGAATACACCTAAGTGTAAATAACAACCAAAACATCTTTCTGTGCCTTGTCTTACCAAAAATTCTATCAGGCAGATTAAGTTAAATACTTTTATCCCAGACTGAATTTGGTAAAATGTATGAATGGAATTTGTCGGCTAGCTATAAAAAATATTAAAGCTGCTCAAAGCAATAACTATTTTAACAAAATTACCCTTGAAGCAGTCCAAAGCTGACATCTAAAACACGCGACATAATTTGGGCTTTTGACCTTGTATCTTTTTAACCCTAGCTCTTACAAGTTGAATTTGTGGTTAGGTTTATAGCTGACTAATGGGAATCCACAGGCAAAGCTAATTACAGCATATCATTACAGCAGCTAGCATAGGTCCGGCCAATATGTACTACGGTCTGGCTATGTCAAACTTTGTTGTTATGTGTGTGGTAGCGCCATCTATAATTATTGTAACCGCTTTATTTTGATACCTTTTTTACTGATTGGTCTCCATCGTATTTCCTCAACCTAAAGCAATTGTTGCACTGTTTTACCGACGAGTGCTGCCACCTGACAGACAGCAAGGATTTGGAACGAATCCGAACATACGTCACTACGACTTGAGTTCTGGACGTTTCGAAAGAAGCATTGTCGAACCATCGCGCACCGTTTATTTTACCCAAAGAGAAACTGCGAGTGTCGTTCTGGTGTCAATCTTTACATAATTCAATGTGTTAAGACTCTTGGAGCTGATCAACAAGGATTCTCAGTGATCGCTGTTACGAGACAAAGGCGGCCGCGCGGCAGACTCCAGCATCTTCCTACGTCTAAGGTCAGTGCACGATTGCTTCCCTTGTTTTATTATATATATTTATCCATTGAGACTAAACATCTTAAATAACTCGCGATACGGTCCACTAAAGTATAAAGATTGGCAACCGGCGCTTCCAGTGTGTTTTGGTTTTTCTACTGTTTGATTGCACTATCTCGCATTTTTTTTTACTTCCTCTTATCACCTGTATTCCAATATGTTATACATTTGTTTTTATTAATATGGTATTTATTTTTAAGATGGGGTATTTCGGAAATAAATTGACACCATTACTTAAGCAATCTGGTACGGCACGCAAGGCATGATTTCAAGAAATTAAACGAAAATCACAAAAAAACTACTAGAAAAACCATAATAATATACCTACTCAAATGACAGATTTTCATAGCCGGATCGACGATGTGTCATCTATAGGGATAATTTGGCAGTGTGCATCCCTATTGTGTCTTAGATATTAGATATTGGAAATCAAATACATGGGGTGCATCATGGGGTGGGAAAAATTTTGAAAACCATTTTACAGCAATATCAATATTAAAAATTCACGTCATAAAATATGTCAGATGCCTAACAAGCATTTTTTAACAATAAATAGTTTATCGTAGTTTAAAACTTTCTCCTGTCTATGGTTATACATTTTATTCATAAATAATTTTAGACCTATCAAACACTTTATAATTTAGTAACGAAAAACTATATTTCATTCCAGCAGAAAGTTGGTTAGCATCTATATAGCCATAACAACCGCTAACCCAATATACCCTGTTGCTACCAAAATATGTTACGTACATCACCCATACACAAATCCTACGCACGCATACACGAGAAGCCCCGACTTATTTGTGTGATACGGATATAACATGCAGTCAGATGCTACAAGGATGTCCGCACAAGGTACGGATCCGGTGTCCACGCTAGCGGTATAACCATCCACATAAGATCGCTAGCCTAAAACAAATAGAGCCTTATTTTCATCCCCGTAACGTCCACGTTTATTTATCTTGTAGGCCAACATGTTTTGGAGTGTGGTATATCAATCCGCAATTTTGCTGGCCACATTCTTTCGGCTCGTCTTATATTTACCTCGACATTAACTCAAACGATATTTCCCTTAGATGATATTATAGTCTCGAGAAGAATAATTCTTTTGTTGCTTGGAGATAATATACGTACCTAAATTATACGGAAGAGTTCTTGCCTAATCTAAGTTAAACTAAAGGAAACTATTATTAAGATTATATGTCTTAAAGCGACATCATAAACATAAATAAGCATAGCTAATGAGATTTGCGTATTTTTTAACTGTCCGAAGCAATTCATATTGTAGCAACGACAGCGCCATCTGTTCCTTAGAACAAGACGTGAAATTTACATACCGCCCTCGTGAGCGTGTAATATGTGCATTACTAGCTAGTGTATCAAGTAGTTGCAAAAGCATTAAAAAAAAACATAAATCTTTAAAAGACAAGTACAGTACTTCAGTATCTATCTATATAGGCTGATTTATCCCCAGCTATATCATTTATAGTTTTCAATAAGTTTTAAAGTAATTAAGAGCGGTTTCGCAGCCGGATTGTATAAAACCCGCCTTTTTCTAATTAATCAAAATAGAACACTTAAATTCAAAATTCTCACAATAGTTATTCAGCAAAACTTTATAACGTATGTATGGTATATGTTGCCATCGCAAAGTTTCCATTGGATTCTGTGAATGAAAGTTTCAAAAATGTTGAATTTAAAATGTTTAAAATGTAAAGAAGATTGGTTAATTCCTCCTAAAGCACAAATAATAGAATTTATAGTTAAAACTTTAAATGATAAATTTAAAATAAAATAATATGATAATAAAATCAATAAAGTTTTTTTAAATAACTATTGAGTGAATGTTGAATTTAAGTGTTCTGTTTCGATTAATTAGAAAAAGGCAGTTTTTTCACAATCCAGCTGCGAAACCGCTCTTTTGGCGCTACGAAAAAAAAAATCTATTCTTTTAGAGTGTGTATACTTGCTTCAATAAAAAGCATTTATTTTGATAAAATGGTATATTATTTTTGGATTTATTTTCTAGGTATCAGTTAAACAGAAACGCGATTGGAGAAATGAGGCCTTTTTCGACACTTTTTCTCCTGGATTGACAATTTGGAATTACCAGTACATATATTATGGAGTTCGATTGTATTTTATTAAATGTGTTTTAACAGTGTCTAGGACCTGCTCTTCTATTATGTATCTTTGGTTTCCAACTGGACTGGGTGTCTATAATCAAAAACATAGATAAAAACTGAACTTTCAAAATTGCCTTTAGTGGGTGTTGAACTATTTACGAACTGTGTCGTCACTTCAAGTGCAAACATATCCGTAGATAATTAGAATTCAATAGTATCTATCTTCGTTTTTGATGATAGGCACCCAGACCAGTTGGCACCTAATTATACATAATAGGTCCGCCGGTTAAAATAAATTTTGATAGCAACTTCATAGGCCATGTCAAAAGTACCCGGAATAGAGGAGCTTGTATGACTGGATCGATGGATGTTGAAAACGCGAAAGAGGTGTGTCTGGATCGTAGCAGATGGAAATCTGTAGTCTCTGCCTCCCCCTCTGGAAGACAGGCGTGAGTATATGTATGTATGTATGTATGATAGCAACTTGAGTGCAATTTATATTAATAAAAAACGGACTTTTTGCTACTTTTCCAAGAATCCGGCCCTCCTGTACTGACGGTTTTTTGGCATCATGTGGAGTAACAGAGTCTAACATTAAATTGTATTACTTAGAGTTAAACATATTTTTGTCCCCTTGCATGATTTAGTAGGCGCCCTGACGTCTATTGAAGCGGGAAAACTATTGAATCGTAGCATTTACTACTATGTACTACTACAGCTACAACTAGGAAACGGTGTCGGTGAACAGCTAACAGAACCCGATAATATTATGGTATTTCCTAGTTGTAACTTGATAGACTCGTAGCGATTTTCAACGTCGTCGTAGCGACTTCTCGCGGCGGCGCCGCTCGTAGCACAAAGGCTACGCGGATGTTGTTTTCTCGTTAACGCTGAAATTCCTGTCATCGTATATATAGTACGTACATGTACATAAGAATGTATGTACAATATGTACAGTCATGTGTGTAAGGAAAACAGTCTAGAAACAAACCTGATGTTTAATTTACGAGAAGTAACTGAATTAAGTTTAATACTAAAAAAATGTTACTCAACACAACGGACCCTACACATAACGTTTTTTTTAATAGTCATTTGGAGCTTTATGATCATCGGTGAAAAGCGGGTATACCAAGTGTAGACTGTCACTTGTATTTCACTTGGAACTCTTCTGATGAAGAACTCTCGGAGATCAATGTCGTGATGATATATTAATTAAATATTTTTATTTTATTTATTACACTTGTGCACATTTATAGAAAAAGTATTAAACTAAGAAACAAAAAAATACTACTTAATTATAATGAAAAACATTGTAATCAAGGCGGCACTTATTGCTAATAGCAATATCTTCCAGGCAACCTTAGGGTGAAAGAAAGATATATTAATGAAATTATGCGAGGTAAAAAGATAATTGATAGTAAACATTGATAGAATTCAAAATTTTCCTTTTTCATTTAAATATGAACACGCGATATGACGGCAGTGCTTTGTATCACCATAGGTTTTAAAAATAGCGGGAAGTGAAGAGAAATAATTACGAAGATGAAAGATCTGACCTTGGGAAGGAGCTGCATGCACCACAAACCACGCTTCGCCTGAGCCACCAAGTCTCTGGTGTTCTCCAAGATGGTTTTCTTCTTCCTCTTCGTGCCTGGTTGCGCTCTTCTCGGCTAATCTTCTTCGTAATAGTAATAGATGAAAATGAGGCGCACAGCGGGTGCGATCTCAAAATGGCGGGCGGTAGGGTCGAGGTAGGACCTAGTCGAATGACAATCAGCGTAGACCTCCGGCGTGAAAGGCTTCTGATTGACGACTGCTTGATTTGCGTCCAAAACTAAGCGGGTGGAGATGCAGCGAAAATGACAGTTGAAAATATTAATTCACAACTACCCCGCAGTATGAGAGCCACAAGAAGTGGCGCGAACATTTGCCCCCGGCGTTAAAACCATTGGTTTTAAAATAAGAATAGAAAAGTAAAAATAAGACAGAGAATGACGAAAATTTGAACCGGGGGCAAAGAAAGGAGTTATTGAGATGGGAGAGGGCAAAGACGCACGACAGGTCGTTTGTAAACACCTGTCGTCGTTTTGACAGAAGCTACCCTAATGACATTATCTTTGCCAGGGTATACAGCTACAATGACACCGAGCGGCCATTGAAGCGGTGGAGTATTGTCGGTAACTACAACGACAACAGATCCAATTTTGATTGGGTTGGAAGGTGTATTCCATTTTCCTCTAGACTGGAGAAGATGGAGATAATCATTCTTCCATCGCCTCGTGAACGATTCTACCATTTGATCAAGCAACGCGTAGCGACGTAATAAATTAACTGGCTCATCAGCCACCTTACAAGCGGGTAATTCTTTTAAAGGAGTTGACATCAGAAAATGTGCAGGAGTTAACGCGCTAAGTTCAGATGGATCTTCACTCAGCAGCGTAAGCGGACGAGAATTTATGACACATTCTATTTGCGTGACTACAGTTAATAATTCTTCGTAGGTCAACAGTTGAGTACCTACTACTCTATGCAAATGCGTCTTAAATCCTTTGACATATATCTCATAATGTCCCCCAAAATGTGGGCTACGTGGAATATTAAATTTCCATTGTATTCTATGATCGGCAAGTTCATTCGCGAAAGACGTTTTAAATTCTTCGGAATTTGTCAAATTGTAAATTTCTGAGAGGGCATTTCTAGCGCCTACAAAGTTCGTAGCATTATCAGAATATACGAAAGACACTGCTCCACGTCTAGATAAAAAACGTTTGAACGCGGAAAGAAAAGTGTTCGTGCTAAGATCAGTTGCCAATTCAACGTGAACTGCACGAGTCACCAGGCATACAAATATGCAGAGGTAACATTTGACGGGACGGACTCCACGTTTTCGATACGGAGTGATACTGATAGGACCACAATAATCCACAGCGCAGTGGACAAAAGCTTTAGCCTCATTAACGCGGCATGATGGTAAATCTGCCATGAAAGGGAAGGTTTGTCTCGGCTTCGCCTTAAAACAATAATTGCAGCTATGTATTACGCGACGAACAATATTTCGACAGGAAAGTATCCAAAATTTTTGGCGGATTATTGACATTAAAGCCACTGGTCCAGTGTGACAATTTTTGCGATGATAATGAATGATAATCAATTCGACAATATGATTTTTACGAGGTAACAACACAGGGTGTTGTTGATCGAACGTCATGTCTGTGTTGCGAAGTCGACCACCAACGCGTAACAATCCATTTTTATCTAAAAATGGCGATAGTCGATTTAAAGCGGGAGAACAAAGTTTATTTGACTTTAATCTTTTTATTTCATCAAGAAAATAAAATGCTTGAAGAGCTTTAATCAATGCAACTTCAGCGAAATCCATATCGGTAGCGGTAAAAATATTAGAGCGCGGTAAAATACGTAAAAATCGGTATATGTAAATGATTGTGTGTAAAAGCACAAGCCATGACGAAATTCTTTCCGAAAGAGAAAGAAGAGGATGCGGTTCTTCATTACTAAAAGCGGGAAGAGAAATTGTTTTTGATTCCGGCAAGTTTTCTTCAATAGAAGCTGATTCTATTGTTTTGATTGGCCACTCTTTAGCGTCCAGATAAAGCCAAGCAGGTCCAGTGAACCAGAGCGGGTGACTCATCAACTGCGTGGGAGTGAGACCACGGGAAAGACAGTCGCTCGGGTTTTGAGAACCAGCTGTATGGTAAAAACATTCAGCGGGAATAGCGGATATTATTTTTGTTATACGCGTCGCGACAAAGGTTTTAAACCTGTGCGGTGAGGAATGTATCCAGTGTAAAGTTACCATAGAATCGGTAAAACAGTAAATACGTTCAATATTGTGACGTATTTTATAAGCGTCAACTACACGACGAGTTAATTTCGACATGAGTAACGAGGCACAAAGCTCAAGGCGGGCGACACTGACGGTCTTGAGCGGACAGACTTTTGACTTTGCGCATACCAGCCGAATGCTAGTGCAAGTGTCTGAGTCATCTTGTACTCTAATATATACGACACATCCGTATCCACGTTCACTTGCGTCTGCAAATGATATTATCGAAATTTTCGAATTTTGGAACACGTCTAAGTGGCGTTTAA
This sequence comes from Ypsolopha sequella, assembly GCA_934047225.1. Taxonomy (NCBI): domain Eukaryota; kingdom Metazoa; phylum Arthropoda; class Insecta; order Lepidoptera; family Ypsolophidae; genus Ypsolopha; species Ypsolopha sequella. The sequence goes on from OW203991.1 coordinate 11,812,061, forward strand.
TACGTAAATCCCGCAAAACAGGTAGCTCCTTCAAATAGTTTTGCCAAATCTGCGCAATATCAGAGGGTAGTGTTTCATCCCAGTCTAATTTTAAAATACAGATTTTCTGCAAGAGTAATTTTGCGTACAAGATCACAGGAGCGGTAAAGCCGAGGACGTCGTACTGACGTGCTATCACGGACAAAACATTGCGTTTAGTACATGGGCGACTATCTAGCGATACAGTAAAAGAGAACTCGTCAGAATCAGGCGACCACTGTAAGCCAAGAACTTTAAGAGTTTGAGTTTGTTCTTCAAAATTCTTACTAGAATTTAAGCGGTGAGTATCAGGCAGTGTATCAAGTAACTGTTGACAGTTACTAGACCACTTGACGAGCTCAAAGCCACCGGCCTTAAGCAATCCTACCAGCTCATCTCTGAGCTGTAAGGAGCCCTGCACGGTGGGCGTGCTATAGCAGATGTCGTCCATGTAACAGTTTCGTGCGGCTACAGTAGCGGCGAGCGGGTACGCTGAACTCCCATCCTCACAGAGTTTCCTGACTACTCTCATCGCAAGGAAAGGGCTACTACGTAGTCCAAAGCAGACGCGATTGAACTGATAAGCGATAAGCGGTGAACACGTGTCAAAGCGGTATAAAAACTTTTGAAATTTGCGATCATCGGCGTTAACCAAAACTTGTAAGAACATTTGTTTGATATCCGAGGTAAAAGCGATTTCATACAAGCGGAAGTCAAGTAAAATTAAAAACAAATCGTTTTGCAAATTAGCACCTGTGTGCAGCGTGTCATTTAATGAGACACGAGTACCATCAGCGGAGTCAGTCTTAGTACTGGCATTCATACAAATACGCACCTTTGTCGTTGATTTATCAACACGCACTACGGGATGATGCGGAATATAATAACCAAGAGATAATTGGTCATCATTATGAAGCGGGGATATGTAACCTTTAGTTAGGTATTCATTTATTATATTGTTATACTCGGAACGTAAATCTGCGTTAGAAACAAACCTACGCTCAAGAGACATAAAACACTTTTTTGCGTGATGGTACGAGTTTCCTAGTATGTTAGGATTCCGTGCGAACGGTAAAGAAACCGAATAGCGACCAGCGGGGTCACGTGACACATTGTTAATAAATAATTTTTCACATTCATCATTTGCGGGACTAGAAGCAGGTTCACAATGCACCTCTTCTAATTGCCAAAATTTTTGTAAAATAAAATCTATTGGCGGTTCAATCTCCATATAAGAGCATAACGAAATTGAACATGCGGTATTTTGGTAAACAGGCGTATTACCAATTAGCGTAAAACCGAAGATGGTCTGAAATCCCGTCGGCGTACCCGGGGGACCAGAGACGCGGCCTGATAACAAGATATCCGCGAATAAAGATGCACCGATAAGAATATCAATCTCACCCGGTAAGTAAAATGTTTCATCAGCAAGTGTGATATCTTTTAAATACGAAAGCGTAGACAAATCCACCTGCACCGATGGTAAGTTGTCGGTAATACGGTCGATTACATAAGTGTCAAGCGAAATTGAAACCGAATCATCAAATCGTGAAAACAATTTAAGGTTTGTCGCACCCTTAATTGGGTTTGATGAAGAGCCGATGCCCTTAACAAAAGCGCGGGGAATTTTCTCATATTTTAAGTTAAGCTTCTCACAACAGGAAACCGTCGAAAAACTGGATTGTGACGCAGGGTCGCAGAGCGCACGTAGACGGACAGACATACCGTTAGAATCTTTCACGATCACTTGAATTGTACCTAAAAGGCATGTTTCATTACGCTGCGAGTTAGGCTGTAAGTTACATAAAGAAATATTATTACTCGCAGTTGGTACGGATTGAGAATCATTAGTCATATGTTCTGTGTTAGTCGCCGATACGGCAGGATCCACCAACCTCGAAGATTGCGTATGTGTGCGTGGAGACACGGTAATATTTTGACCAAGCGCGGTGTGAGTATTCATCACATTTTGTTTGCGGCACAACATCGAATGGTGTTTACAATTACAATGGCGGCAATTATAAGACGATTTACAAGCGGAATTGTTATGCGTAATACTTAAACAATTGGTGCAACCGTTATTAGATTTGATGAACTGAAATCTTTTCTCGATATCTAGTTTCACAAATTCGGGACACTTATATAAATTATAGTGTTTTAATTGTTTACATAGCGGACAACAATTATTATTGGTCGAAGCGGAGACAAAAGCATGGGTTGACTTGGTACTGTACCCGGTTTTGTTGTTATTATTATTAACGGAGCGGTTCGGAGCGGGAGCGGTAATTGCGGGTGCAGTGCGGTTCAGTATCTTAGTTTGTTCCCGTAAAAATGATATTAATTCATCATAATGGGGTAAATCGGAACCACGTTTAAACATTTCAAATGAACGAGCGGTTTCAACATCAAGTTTTTTAAGGGCCAAATACATAAGGATAAAATCCGAAAGATCTTTAATATTCAGCGATTTTAAACACGAAACAGCGGAACAGAACTTGTCTAAAAACAAGTCCAAGTTTTTTGAACTAGCGGTAGTTAAAGGGCGAAATTCAAACATTTGATCCAAATAAGTAGTGGCTAAACTACGCGAGTCTTGAAAAGTAGAAACGAGTGTTTTCCAGATTATGTCGTAGTTAGTTGCGTTCGGTGTGATTCCAGAACAAATCGAAAGTGCCCGGCCAGAAAGTTTACCCATCAGGTATTGTACTCGTTCGTTGTCGGTCAAGTCCGGATTATCGTGAATCGTGGTTTTAAATGTTTCATAGAATGTTGGCCACATAGTAGCTTCACCAGAAAAACCAACGAGTTCCAGTTTTGGAAGCTTGATAGTAGGTTTTTTGGGACATTCCATGTCACGTGGAGCTTTAACTTTAGAGTCAGCCGATTTCGAAGAATGTGATAACTTCCGGTTGATGTATTTGCAATGGGAGTAAAGATCCTCAAAAGCTGACCAACTTTGATAATTTGGTTCAAAATTAGGATTTATCAATACCTCTGTGTCATTAATTTCATCTATGATTACATGAATTTCTGAGCGTACAGTATCCAAAGTTTCGACATTGGCCATAAACAATTCTGCCGAAGAAACATCCTCTAAAGCGGTTTTAGAAAAGTCATAAACTCTCTGAAGGCGATTAAACAATTCTTGCCTTTTATTTTTAAGCTTCTTTAAACTATACGACATCTTTAATTTTGTAGCTTCTGCGGAATTTGGCATGTTATATAGTACAAAGTTAGGCAAGTATCGGAACTATCGAAAGTTTTATACTGACTACAACATAGAATAGTGCTAATGAGTTAGAGATAACACGGGCGGCGGACGAACCTGTGTACGAGTACCTCTCGATAATATTAAGAATTAGCAGGTAGGCAGATAATATTTTCTGTGAAATGATCAAATGGTATAATCGCAGCGGATAAATTAACAGAATGGCGTATTTCACTGTAGATAATTTATAATTTCCAGTATATAGGAAATGGAATCACTAATATTTTGACGAATGCGGGGTTTTAATGCATAGATAATGCAAATAAGAGCGGGAATGCGGGGTAATACTGCGGGCAGAGTGAAAATTAGAGCGGAATTCACGTGTTCTTTAGACAAAGAACATGAAGATAGCGGTTGGAAATACCAAAAATGGTTATAGATCGCAGATCAAAGGGCCTAAAATGGATCTAGATCCGGCTCGAATGGCCAAAAAAATGAACACGCGATATGACGGCAGTGCTTTGTATCACCATAGGTTTTAAAAATAGCGGGAAGTGAAGAGAAATAATTACGAAGATGAAAGATCTGACCTTGGGAAGGAGCTGCATGCACCACAAACCACGCTTCGCCTGAGCCACCAAGTCTCTGGTGTTCTCCAAGATGGTTTTCTTCTTCCTCTTCGTGCCTGGTTGCGCTCTTCTCGGCTAATCTTCTTCGTAATAGTAATAGATGAAAATGAGGCGCACAGCGGGTGCGATCTCAAAATGGCGGGCGGTAGGGTCGAGGTAGGACCTAGTCGAATGACAATCAGCGTAGACCTCCGGCGTGAAAGGCTTCTGATTGACGACTGCTTGATTTGCGTCCAAAACTAAGCGGGTGGAGATGCAGCGAAAATGACAGTTGAAAATATTAATTCACAACTACCCCGCAGTATGAGAGCCACAAGAAGTGGCGCGAACAATTTTCCTTTTTCATTTAAATATATAAAATTAAAATAAATACGTAGGTATACCAAACTTTTTTTGCATAGACATACTTAGTAAAAAATACATAAACATAAATGTAAATAAATAGTAAAAACACACATTTTAAATACACATACTACATAAATGTGCTGTATTGGATATTTAAATGATTATTATTATTATTTATATTTATTATATACTTTTTAACTACGCCTGCGTTAACGTGATTATATAATCGGTGACATGCGAGTAGTTAGCACTTAGGAGTGCGGTCACAGTATAGATAAGTAACAGTATTCCATCTGGGGCAGTGTTCTTGAAACAGCGCTCGGTAGACGCACGCATTAGGGCTGCCCACATAAATGCGCGGGAATCGGGTGGCGTCTTACACTCTCCGCATCCGTACTTAATTGCGGCGCACCCCTACTATGAGGTGTGAACCGAGATTTGGAACGCCTTTTGACCGTTTTATATGAAGATATAATGCTGTTTTATTTATCTATACTGTGGTGCGGACAATTCATAGGAGTCAGTTTATGTTACTAGCATAATTCGATAGTTTTTAAACTTTCATGTGCTATTTTCGTCTGCTTTTTGGAATAAATAGATCAATTTTAGGTACCTACTATTCATGTAATTTCAAAAATACATTTTTATGTGTTTTTATTCCGGTTTTATAAGTATTTTAGTATTTATACAGGCAGCAGCGTCATCGTTAGATCCGTACATGTCATGCGTACCAGGTTTTTTTTTAAATGGATATGTGTGGTCATGACTCTGATGACTTCACTAAAGGTCAAACGAAACACATCGCTTTTTAGGGTTCCGTACCCAAAGGGTAACCTTCGGGACGCTATTACTAAGACTTCGCTGTCCGTCTGTCTGCCCGTGGGTCCGTCTGTCACCAGTCTGTTTCTCATGAACCGTGATAGGTAGACGGTTGAAATTTTCACAGATGATGTATTTTTGTTGCCGATATAATAACAAATACTAAAAAACAGAATAAAATAAATATTTAAGGGGGCTCCCATACAACAGACATGTTTTTTTTGCTCGTTTTTATAGATAATGGTACGGAACAGTCCGTGCGCGAGTCCGATTCGCACTAGGCCGTTTTTTTTTTTAATTTAATAAATATATTTTTTAAAACGTGTCTACTGAAAACTTTTAAGAAAAGATATTCGTCGAAACGGTTCTCGAATCGTAAATATAAATATTGGCAAAAAAGAGACCAATTATTAATCATCACGATTAGAAAAGTCAATTGTATAGTTTTTAATATTTTGTGTGATATAAGAAAATAGCTCATTTCACTTTACTCGTAAAAGTCCAACTTGCCAGAGCAAGTAACCACCCGTAATGCGAAAGATCCATGTAGTTAGTGAATGCCAGGCGATTCGTGCTGAAATTTGCTGGACCATTAATTTGGTTAGCTGTACATGATGCAATTTACATTATAATTACTTCGTTAACATTGTAGAAACAGCGTCCAATCATAAATAATTTTTTCTTTTAACTTCTTGGAAGCACGACACGGATTTTACATTTTAATTTAGAACTTTTGAACAGCTTTACAAGGAAACAACATGGGAATGATGGCACTAATTTTTCTCATCTCTGTTCATGATCAGGTTGTCCATTTTGTGTAAAATCGATTTGTGCGCTTAAATCTTTTGCTATAATAATAGTTTAGTCACAGACAAACCACTTACGGAAGGTTTTCTCCGCATAAATAGCGAGAACAGGCGCACGCATACATAGACGCGTACGTACGACGATCCCGGAGATACTCGTGTGAATGCCAATACGAAATTCTGCCGAGATCATTATTCGTACGCGTCTATGCATGTGTGCGTCTGTTTTAGCTCCGTCGTTGAGTCAGCCTTCTGGTAGTATCTATTTTGTGGTTTAGTTTTGGTTTAGTGCGTTTTGTTATAGCGACACAAAATGTTGTTTTTGTAAGACCGAAAAGCTCACAATATTGAAATTTTGTTTTTGCTACTATAATAAATCTTAGTTATGCTGCGTAGAGACATGCCTAATTATTTACTTTATATCTAGATAACTATGCTAATTAAGAATGCAAACATGTAAGTCTTTAAATAAATATATTTGTGTTGTTGTTGTTGTCGTCGTTGTTGTCGTTGTTGCTATTGTTGTTGTCATCGTTGTTTTTGTTGTTGTAACATATTGAACATGGTTAGTGATTTCGTCAAGAGTGTGTTTCTGAAAGTGTTATCTGGTTTCTCCATAATTTATAACTAATTGCTATTTTTAAGAATTTGGAATTTTGTTGTTAGTCTATTGTATTTTTATTAAAGTCGGTTTAACGTTACAGTGGGATTGAAGATGATAAGATGTTTTTCTTTGTTATAAGATAAACAAAAATAAAATTTTATTCAATATCTTAAAATGGAAAGATAATCCTTCTAAGAAGGACAGGTCTGAGTACCATCTTCTTTTATATTCTCTTAGGAATAAATCCCAATCAGTTTATGAGATAATGTTAAACGAACCAAATAATTCCCTGATAGGATAACAATATTGATCTGTTTTGCAGCAAAACAGCTATTCTGGTCCCTAGAGCTCTACCTTAACCGATCGAAATATACATACTATAGGTACATTCTTATTGTGCTATAACTGCTTCCTACGATATACGTGTATCTCATATTAATGACGTGATTTGGAGTTTTGGACCAGTGTGTGTTTTGATTATTTCATATTTATTTATTTTGTTATATTTAACTATCTTGCAATTTTCATCAGCTTCGATTTTGAGCGCATTCTTGGTCAGATATTCGTATAAACTTAGAAACCGTAATTCCTTCTTCTTTATCCGTATACCTTGTACCAATAATTTTCATGTAATATTCGGTGCAAACCTATGAAATGTCGGTCTTGTGTGAAAATTTTTGTAGAATTACTCAATTTTCAGTAAGTAATAACATTTTTGCATTTTTTATAGGAATTACAAATCAAAATTTTATATATTTTTTGTGTATGGATGAGAAAACACATTTAAACATGAAAACATTAATTTAGTTTTTGAAAAGTAAAAGTAAGTATTACAAATCTTATCATGATATATAATTATATATATATATATGTATAAATTTTTTTTGTTACTTATTTTGGAAAACTAGCGACTATTTTAATAACAATAGTAAAAAACTTAAATTAACTCTAGCTAGTCATTTAAAGTTACCGCAGATAGCCTTAGACTAAATAATACTTAATCAAACCATGACAAATCATAAACAGATTAAAAGGAGGTTAAATTACACAAGAAATAGCTCTTATTCAAAGAATGGGTTACCAAGAAGACGTCTGACCGAAGTGATACTGCTATGGAATAAGTCCATAACATTAACATTTTGAGATAAACGATTAAAAGCTTTACAGGTTCGCCAAATATAAAAAAATTGTTTGTAGTTAGTTCTTACTGTAGGCAAGAAGAAAGTTTTACAATGCCTACGATTTTGATTTGGGGCCAGAAAATTGAGGTTACTCAACAGTTCGGGGCAGTCAATAATGCCTCGTGCTATTTTTAACAATAAGATAAGGTCAGAAATGTCACGCCGCTTACTAAGAGGAAGCATGAGGTGTATTTTGTACGGTAATTGAGATAGTGCAAGAATTTCTTTTGAATTCTCTCAATTTTATTTTTAAAAACTGAATAACGGGGGTTCCATATTTGGGAAGCGTATTCAAGATTACTGTGAACGTAAGAACAATTTAATATTTTCAAAGTTTTTACGTTGAGAAAATCCTTAGAGGCGCGCATTATGAATCCAAGACTACGTGAAGTCTTTTTGACGATCTGGTCAACATGTTGATCGAATAATAACTTGATAATAGCTTGATCGAATAATAACTGGCCAGCAACTGCTGCCGGGCCCAGTGGGGCCCGAAATATATCTTGGATTTTGTCGTGATATTTTATAATTGTGCCTGATTTACCTATATAATAATATATCAAAAAAAAAAAAAGAAATAATCTGGTCAAGGCAATATAAATTTATTGAATCTTATTATGGAAATGGATGGCATTTAGGACGAATTGTTATTGAAGATTAATTAATTCGTAGATTTAAAACATTGAAATTAACTTTCAAACAATAAACAAATAATGGAAATAGCTATTGAATTACAGGAACTCATGAATCTGAGAGATAATTTCGGCAATTTCAGATGTTTACATCCAATATTAATTTAACGTGCACTTTTCTCATTTAAACGGTATAAGGATAAATGTGGGTTACATAATTTTGCGCTCAACGCCTCTACAAAGTGGCACTTTGAGATGGGACAGCACGAAATTCTCAACTCTAAAATACAAAACTTTAAAATGCACATAATAAAAATTATGTCTTAGGTTTTAGGTAAAGATACACAGAATTTTTAGTTTAAAAATCTTTATCGTATATATTTCTGTGTGCTTTAATTGCAGAGTACCTGATCAGTCATCTGCAATGATATTATAATAATAATTACCTCAAAGGACATTTAAACTGTTCAAATACGCATTTTTTGTTTCATTATAATTTTTTTCAAGATTATATTTTTTTATTGCGAAATCAATCGTATATCAATCGTAACGACGAATATTGTGTTTAATTTGTTTCTGATTGATTTCAAGTTTGTAATGCACTCTAATAATATATATATATATATATATATATATATATATGTATAATGTATATATATATATTCATTTATTTAAACATCTTATAAAAAAATTGTCATTGCATAAAATACAAGATCGTCAAACAGGTTCAAAGTTCGTGTAATCTTTCTTAAAATCGTTTGGAACTACATTCCATATGCATCGGGACAGGTGGGCGATTATGCCAAGGAATCCGCTGTACTTTGCCTCGTGTGATATTAAAAATGCCTCCGCAGACGTGACGTGCTGGCAAATATTTTGTACCCTTCAAGTATTTCTGATCGGTTTATTTTAAATTGTTTGGTCTGTTGTTTGTGCTATCTGATCTAGTCATCAGAGACTTGTTTCACAAGACATAAAGAAGAAAAAAGAGAATTTAGGGCGCTATGTAAAATAAAATACGGCTGCTTTTTTCTGTGTTTTTCATAAAATACACAAAAAAATGTAATCGATTTCTGGTATATATATTTTACTATATAATCAAGTAGGGTTTTTATTTTGGAAAACACGTTTGGATAAAATTTTCTCTTTAAAAATAATGATTGAAATGAGGTCTTCAAACACACCTATTTTCCCCGTTTGACGAATAGCTCACACTCTTATAGATAGATTTTAACAGTATCTAGATTTCTCATTTTGGAAAATATTTTATAAAGTAAAACACATACTTTTTTCTCTTTTGTCCTGAATTCGCCCCTCTCACATTGCGCGTTTTTTCGCTTAGAGCAACAGTGACAAAAATGAAATTTACATAGCATCTTAAGTAATAATTATAAGTAGGATAATAAAACGATACTTATTATTGAAAGCAAAATTAACAACATTCGATCATGCTTATTATTGCTTTTATTATTCACGATTTCCATGAATAGCTAGATAAACAAAAATGAGTATCAGGCAACAGTGACCAGGCACACATAAATTAGTCAGACATGATTAACGTCCCCAACAAGGCTCGTCTTATCTCCCGCCGGAGGCTGTGGAGTGACGTCAAATAAAGCAAGACTACATGATGTTACGGAAATACCCAATGTTTATACCCTCCTTGTGCTTGTAACGGGATTATTACTGTGCATCGGGATTATGTATTTGAAGTTTTAGGCTTATGTAATTCGCCAGGTTCACTAGGAAAATTTAACTTGATTGAAGATTTTTTCTTAAAATATATATCACTTAGTGATCTTTAATTAAACAATTTTCGTTTTATGCGGTGAATAATTTTTTACACTTTTTGTTACGTTCATGCCTTGTGACGTCATTTGCTTCTTTAAGACATAATAATCAATATATCCTTTTATAGTTATCTCAAACATAGAAGTAATAATATGTGTAATCTGTTTCAAAGGGAAGGAAGAGACATGAGACTGTTCAACAATATCTAAAAATATCTATAATATTAAATTAGCATACTGCAGAATCAATGAAATATGGCAAAAATATGTTGTATTATCTCAAAACTTAAACTAAGTAGTTACGTAGTTAGCGGCTATTGTCAGTTTACCGTGCGTGTGTTCTCATCAACCAGTAATTATAAACTGTTTGGAAAATATGAAGCGGGAACTTTTCTGAGAAAAATGAAGTGACATTTTGTACAGTCATGATTTATATAAAAACGGCTCACCTCGATACCTGTTATGATCGGGAAAGCCGACCAGTTTCAGCAGATTTAGACTGCCTTCATCTGGGCGAGTGAAGACGTTTACGCGACGACGTTACGCCTCACACTCAAGGTGTTAATCAATTATCCTCAAGTCTCATTTAATTCTATAATTTTGTACAGTCGCCTGCAATTCAAGCTACCCATTTGTAAACGATATAAAATTTAGTTCGTTCCTGTTAAGTCCTTGCATTATCGCTAAGCCTCAAATTTATTTTTAAGTGATAGTTGAAACAAAAAAGCTTTTTACAACTCCGCTGTCTAAGTTGGGTAAATTATAATTGTTAAATTTTTAATGTAAGGTAGTTGTAACAAGAAACATATAATTTTGTTGGTTGTCGTGGTGTTTAATAGGAAACAAAACACTTTCAAGTAGACAGGGTAATGAATACCTATACACATAATACGAGTATGAGTAATATCATAAGAGAAAGGTAATAACATGGTGTGACTTCAAAGGTATTTCTAAGGAAGCTGCTTCTCATCACGTTGATTATATTATTATTATTATTATGACATAATTTATCAAAATTTCCGTCGCAATTTAGCTCTGAGAAACAACTTTTCATGCTGAAATTAAGACGTGGGGCTATAAAGAAAACTTGTTAAGATTTTCAGACTCGTGGTTTCAAACTTTCATTTGGAGCGTTCGGTATAATCAACTTTTGTTTTCATCAAATTAGACAAAAATAAAGAAATGATTTGAAATTTTATTAATAAGAAATTCCTTGGCCAACGAAATAAATTTGGCCATTCAAAGAGGTAATGTGGCCAGCGTTCTGGGCAATATGCCAGAATTATGGAACATATTTATTATTTGTAGGTTAGTTTATTATTTGTGGGTAAGTTTATTATTTGTGAGTAAGTTAATTATTTGTATGTAAGTTTATTATGTAAGTTTACCAGTGTAATTTATATTTTTATGTTAATTTAATTTATTTATAATGTTTCTCTTGATACGGTTTTATTCAATAATAAAGGCATTAAACGAAGAAAATATAAAGCTTTGCAAGAACAAATATAATAATAATTGGCCAAGTGTGTATTTTGCACGCATTTGCTAAGACTTTCGTAGCATTTATAAAACAAAAATAAAAACGGAATTCACCCTCATAATTTTAAACATACATATTTACAAAATAAACATTGTAAGCTAAATTCTAAAAACACTACATTTTATGGCCATGATTTTTTCTCTAATTTTGAAATAGCTTTGAAACACTGGGATACTCTGTCCAAAACTTTGAAAAATTATTTACCACAATGGAACCGTAAAATTGTCAAACGTTTCAGGGAACCTCAAAATGATTTTTCACTAATCACACTTTGGATTCTTTTGGATGGGGCTCCAGAAATAAAACTTTGTGCTGTTTAAATACGTGTTGTGTGCACTTTTAAAATTACAAATATTATTGGGCAAAAACAAACGACTATGTTGTAGAACCTTCAAGAGAAAATTTCCATCATTTTTAGCGGGCAATGTTGCCACTACAAAAATTCATTACGTAGGTATAAACTCCACAACAAGAGCCCCTAATCGGTAAGACACAAACAAACAAAAAAGGAAGTTTTTATATTTTTCTAACAATTTTCAAAATTTTTTGTTGACCTATGTCTGAACCAAATGTTTAAACTCCCAAGGTCCATTAGATTCTGAGATTTTTAAGTGTGACCTATAGAAATGACGATGAAGGTTTCTGGCGTAGATTTCAAAAGATCAAAGGATTTCTAAACTTGGCTACGCCTACTAGGCAGCCTACGCCATGGGTTTCCGACCTTGGTTACGCCAAGACACTGGATTTGAGATGAATTGGGCGTATACAATAGTATTGTCATTGGCAGTTTCTTTCAACCTCCTACTGACCTACACAATCTTCAGTCCAATTAGCCTCTGGTCTGCTGAAACGTATAGAATGTCGATACATCTTGAAAACAGTTCTGTCAGGGATGGGATCCACTTACCTGGTAGAAAAGTATCTCGCCTACAGCTAATTTAGTCATGTGAATCGCTTTTGGTTTTATGATAAATAACTGTATTTCGGACACCCAACAATGTGTTACCTATATATAGGTCTCTGCTATGTTTTGCTATTTTCTGGAGTCATTTTTGTTTGCGTGCATGTTTTAGCACCGTAGCTATCATTATTTATAGTTGTAGGAAACTACTTGTAACACTGTTTGAGGAGTTTATGCATGCTTGTCTTTCAAACAGATTTCAACTTAGAAATATTATAGTCAAATATCAAAGGGACTCTGGAAATCGTATAAAGGTTGTAAATAGAATGGGACCACACACTCTACTAATCATACCGAACAACTCTTTGAAGAAAATATCCACGCAAATCTTCAGAGAAGACATTGAAATGTAACTTAGAGACTTTATCTCACACGAGGAAGGTCTATTTTAGGTCGCTACGCGTGAAGAGCTCTTTCAAGGACGACGCTGCCTCAAAAAACGCCCGTATCTTGATGCGTTATAGGATTTACGCATTTTTGTGTGAAACTCGAATATTTTCCAAACTAATGGTTTGCGTGTGTACGTTTCTTAAGAAAAGTGGTTCAGTATGATCGGTAGAATATGTGGTCTTAATTAAACGTAGCAGTCTATTTACACCCAGTATATCTAGTGAAAAAGACTGCAATCTTTAAATAAAACCATATAATCTAATGATAATATTGAAAAACTCTCTGAAGTAAAATACATGCGCAAAAATCAGAGAAGAAGATTTAGACTGTAACTTAAAGACTTTAACATGCGGGAGGAAGGTCTATTTTAGAACGCTGCGCGTGAACAGCTGTTTCACGGATAATGCTGCCTGAAAAGACGCCCGTATCTCGTTGCGTTAGGGTTTACACAATTTTGTTTCTTTGGAAAAGTGGTTCAGTATTATTGGTAGAATGTGTAGTTTGTTTTGACTAAAGCATAAGGGAAGACACGGTACCGGGCCTCGATAAGTGGCAGAGCAAAACTAACACACATTTTTTCAGTACGCTCTATTCGCTCGCGGAACGTCTTGGAGGTTCGCTGTGCTTAATATCCGAGTGATTATTGTTGTTTTACGCTGAAAATGCTTGATGCACTTTTGATAAGTCCAAAACTTACTACACGAAATGTAATAAGCATTATGGAGTCACATATCATGTGTAAGTATGTCAAAAAGTCATTGCTTTTAATAATTTTTGTTTAAAAGCCGAATATTTTACGGAGATCGACCCGAGAGCGGCCATTTCAAAACACTGGTTGTGTTGAATGGTCCGAATTATTCTAGTACACTCCCCGCGGTGGCCTATTAGTTCAGCAGGAGAGGGGGGCGGGGTAGCGCTTTACGCGATAGGTAGATTGGCCGACACCAAACAAGCTCATCGCAGGTATTCGCGCCGTTTTTGAGTAGAGATTTGTGTGACGGTAGCCGGTCTTCCCTTATGCTTTAGTCAAGTTTGATTTAAATGTAGCAGTCTGTTTACGCTCGGTATATAGATCTGACTGCACCTTAATAATTTATTTCATTACGTTTATTTATCATTATTATTATCATTTTAAACAGACTATAATACCATGTTTGTGTATATTAAAAATTAGTAAATGTTACTAAGCCCCCATTTAAAAGACATTAACTAAATTAGAAATGTAAATTCTTTTAAGAGGTATTTTGCTAGGATTAGTATGTATACAAGAAAACAATTGAAATGCAATGTGTTTTTGTCACGAATAAACACCGATTCCGTTTTCTTTCTGGGTTATTTAAAAGTCGTAAAATTTCGTACGTGATCGTACCTATTCAATTGGCCAAATCGAAATCACGGAATTTAAATACGAAACACGAATGGTACTAGTGTTTCACTATTTATTTATTTATGTTACAAAAGTTACTATGTAACCTATGCCTGCACTCGGTTCCTTCAGAACCTTCGGTTCCTCCGTTATGTAAGCTTAAGGGGAACGAAAAAACAAACAGAAATAAAATGTCAGCTTTCGGATGATTTTGTTGCAATAATTAGGTTACGCATAGCCATAAAACAAATACATGTTTTTGGTTGAACTTTAAGGTATTCATTTTCCACAAACCACGTTAATCGATTCATGTTTGTACTGTCAATGAATTTTTTTGTAACCCTCTATTGCACACTTTTTATCGATTTTGTTTCAGGTATCGCTTTCGCGATTTTGTTGTTTTTTTTTTAATAAAATTAGTGTGAATGATATCTATTCATTTTCCAAATACCACGTTATTCGGGTCAAAAAAAGCACCCCCTTTTTCCAAAAATACGTAAATCCACTGATGCAGTCAGCGGCAGCAAGATATTGTCAGTCTACGCCTAGCGTTGGCGCCCGTAAGACGTGGAACCTGTGCCCTTTTTTGCAAGCTATAAATATCTCCCAAAACTACTTCAAAACACATTGAAATTAATTTTATAAAGTAATATTTCGAGGAGCATCATATTCCTGCCGTTAAAAACTCAACAAAATATGCGATTTAGCTACATCGTGCCATAGTTATAAAAACAAAACTGAATGAATTTGGAATGAATTCATACTTTTATGCGGGAAAATAATATATGTTACTCCAAAAGAATAATTTTTTGATCGTTATTGAAACCCAAATTAATTTACTCATACTTACAGAGATCTGTATCAAAAGCAATGACCTTTTCGTGAAATTACCCTCTAGTATTGGCTCACCATTTCAGGTCCAATGAGTGAAGTTTTTTGCAAATTAAATTTGTAAGGTACACTTACTTGGGATAAATCGCCAAGCATTTAAAATATAGAAATTTATTTTGAAATATTTACAGTGCATGGCAAAATTATTAGATCGTATATAATCCTGTCGGTACATGTTCAGGTTCTGTTACGCAAAATGAAAACAATGAAACTCTTTTGGGATTAATTTGTTATCCCTATGTTTGTCTGTCTGTCCGTTTGTGTAGACAATCTTTTCTGGGTAAAATGAATAAATACCAATATAAACGGCCCTCTATAGAGCTGTAAAAACATACTTTTGACGTTTTTATTTATATTACGTTTTAGGTTTATACGTTTTTTTTTTTACGTTTTTTATACAAATTTTCTCACTATGAAAATGTAGGGATGAAAACTTGAGATAATATTTTGCATTTAAAAGTCAACACAGAAAGGAATTGTTGAACAAATAATGTAAACAATATGAAAACCATGTTCTCCTATTCTAAAGGAATTAATTATCTACTGTTCAATGTGGCGATAGCTTTGTTTATTTTTTTCCTTGAATTATTTTTTACTAAGATAACAAATAGTTTAATACAAGGTTTTACTTAAGAGGTCCCTTTACCCCTGTATTTTTCTTAAAACTCATACAATAGGTATAAACCGAATGTGAAGTCTACAGCTTATTTTCTTCATATCTTTTTTCATGAGTATATTCTAGTGACATCTAACTATGTCTCTATACAGCCCAAAAACAAAATTTGATAAAACACCATCATAATAGCTGTCAGGATATCGTCAATATTGCCTCGTTTTTACGCAAAGTTTAACAAGTTTGTATATTTTTATCTATACTGGAAATAAAAAAGAGAGAAATACAGACGTCGTTCATGTTAAGATGACTAAGTTTACACACTTTGCTAAGTATAAACAATTACCGTTTCATGGAAAACTGTTTGGACCTGAAACCATTTCACAAATTCAATTAACTTATTTTGAATATCTTGTCATCTTGCACTTCTTGATGAGAAATACAATTTCAATAAGTAAAAATACAACTTTTAGTTAAGAAAACTTATAGTTAAAAGTCTGCTGTATGCATTAACATATTTTTAATTATATTACAATAGTAATAAAATAATTGGCTTATCCGTCTTCGTGATACCAGCCGTAAATTTCTTAAATAATCTGATATCACGCTTATGGAAAACCCAATTATTTTGAAGATACCATAATATCATTAAAATATGTTTATGCATATAGCAAACTTTTAACAATAAATTGTCTTAGCTAAAAGTTGTACTTTACCGTTATAATTATTTCTCAATATTTTGTTACAAATTCGGAGAAATAGCCCTTAAGGAAAACCTTGTATGAAAATATTTGTTATCTTTGTAACAAAGAAAAAAAAAAAATGAACGAAGCTATCGCCACATTGAACAAACAGTAAATTATTAATCCCTTTAGAATAGAAAGATATGGTTTTATATTTTTAACATTATTTGTTCTCCAGTTCCTTTCTGTGCTTTCTTTCAAATGCAAAATATTATGTGAAGTGTTGATCTCTATATTTTCATAAGGAGAAAATTTGTATGAAAAAGTTAAACAAAAGGCCATAAAAACGTTATAATATGTATATTTTACAGGGCTGTAAATATTAGCATTTATTGATTTTACCCAGAAAAATTGCCTAGACAAACGGACAAACAGACAAACATAGGGACAACAAATTAATCCTAAAAGAGTTTTGTTTTTTCATTTTGCGTAAAGGGACCTGAACATTTCAAACTATGATACAAATAAATTTCTATATTTTAAACACTTGGCGATTTATCCCAAGGGTAAACAGGTGTCCCAAAAGTCAACGCTTTTCCTTGGAAGGCTGGTAGGCCAGCTCATGACTGACCAGAATATCAAATTATGACCTCAGCAAAAAGTAGATAGTCTTCGAGTTGATGGTACTTTTATAAATTCGAATAGATTTTTGAGAGTCAAAGCTAACCAGTTCTAAATTCTAAGAATAAAATTTTTGTTGCGCAACTCTGAATAGTCATGCTATTGATAAAGTCAAAAATAAACCTTGAAATGCTGTTACATCAGGAAGAAAAATAAAAACCCAATTTATGAGCAATTTTTTGTAATTAGTTTAGTTCGATACCACACCCTGAAAAAAAATGTCCTATGTTAGTTTTGCAAATTGTCTTAAATAACGGCTCATCAAATATTGTTTTTCAAATGATCTGGCAATTTCTGTGTATTACTTTTGAAAAAAAAGTTATTGCTATTTTACTACCAAAGGAGCTGCGTATTTTTTAAAATAATTAGAATTTAGAATGAAAGAGTGGCGGGCAGTAAAAATATTTGACGTTAATTAGAAATTCCATTTAACACGCGTTAGATTGAGATAAATAGTGACGCTATTTAAAATGAGTTGGAATGAGATAGTAACGCAGTTAAACGTGGTTGAATGAAAGAGGCATAATTGATATAGGCTACAGTGAGATATATAGTGACGTGGTGCATTCCTTCTGAGAATATTTGTTAGTTTCCACTTTTTGTAATAACAACTTTAGTAAAAATTTTTTGTAAAGAAATTTTTGGTCCAATTTATTTTCCCGCAAGTGTAAAACCAGCTCAACGGGCGAAAAATATTTAAAGAATGGGGAATGGTGACAATTAACCGTCACAATATTATTATGTATCTCTAAAGGAGTGTCTGAAATGTTCCGAGGGTCAACTGATAAATCAAACACTCAAAAAACCACTTTTAGCCGACCATAATAAATTTACGTCCCGACGTGATAGCAAGTAGGATCAATGCCGTGTGACGATGATTGAAATACACTAATAAATTAGATAAATTAAATTCTTATTACTTTTGACCCTGCCTCGTCCACTCTATTCGTATTTTTGCTATGGTGACGCGAGCTTAGAGACCGGGAATTTCCCCCCGCGCGCTATCGTAAAATAGAATAAGCCACGCCCGGAACTGGTTTTTGTTTTGGCTATGTCATACTCTTAAATAACAAGATAAAATTAAACAAAAACAAGACTAACATTCTCCCTATAGTTAACACACGTTATCTATTACAGCAAAAAGAAGGTAACAAAATGATCCATTATTAATACTTATGATTAATTCCTGGTTATATTTCATCTTCTAAATTCAGATGAAATAAAACTAGTTAACTACAAGATGGAACGGCATTTTGTACATTACGAATCAGCGTTTTTTTTCGTTTTGGGTCAACATTCCAAACAAAATATGCAAATTTAAATTCTGTTACTCATCCCGTCTACGAGATAGAGACCCGTGACATACGAACGGAAAGACAGACAGACAGCGTTTTGACCTTTGGGCACGGAACCCTAAAAAATTTCAAAAAATTTTTTGCAAAAAGAATAAAATTGTTAACGACTTTATTTTTTTTCTTGCGAATGTATTACAGGCAGTAGTCTAGGGAAGATTTGTATTAATTGTACGCGCGTATTCGGGATTGTAGCCTACAATACCCAGTGATATAACTAACGCACCATCTTTTGACATTTTTAAACGTAAACTTTTAGTCGAAATTGCGCCTTATACCTTTTGGGAACTCATAGAGAAATGATTTATGACTTTAATGTATACTGTAGCCGATTCTGAAGGCTTTAACTTTAGTTTTAGTACCGTCAAAACGAAATTTTCATCGTTGCAAAATAGTTCATAAGTGTGAAGAACAGAAGCTAAATTACTTTGGAAAAATTTAAGTATTGACAGCACTAAAACTAAAGTTAAAGCCTTCAGAATCGGCTTTATTACCATACTACCTTTACCATTTTTATAAGGTTTTTTGACTTTAATAAATGAATTTAAGAATTATTTAATTATTTAAATTACTATTACATATGATAATTAAAAATTATTTAAATTAATCATAATTTTAATTTTCTAATAATAGTACTGAAATATATAAACTCAACTAAGCATACGAAATTGACATGTAACTGTAGTGTTATCAATTAATAAATCTAAATTTAAATCAAAATCTAATAGTTTTAAGAATAATAAATACAAATTTATGGTAATTTTAATGTCTATTTAACTTTAAACTTTTATCGTTCGCATTTTATGTAATCGTGTTATGAATCTAATGAACCTAAGCAAATTACCTACACATAGCTGCTCGAGAGCAAAATTAAGGTCGCATCAATAAAAACATTTTCTAGCTGCTCCAGAAGCTTTTCTGAAAAAATATATACTTAAAATGTTGTTTAGTTTTTTTAAATTTATTGTATTGAGCTTTTTTAAGCTTTATTTATTTCTTTTCTTTATTTATTTATAGTAAAACAATAAAAATCGGTACTCCATATATTTTGGCACACGGTACGGGGCCGTCATCAGTCGAATGTTTAGTATTTTTATGTAAGCGAAATGAAAATTATGAAAACATTTTGTTAAGTCTGGGATAATAACCAATTATTTACAGCTGCAAGCAAGCTGATTCAATTAGAAGCTAATAAGATATGGCACGAAAATCATCGTTGCCAGAGCTTTACATTATGTGCGTATGTTTTAAAGAAAAATGGGGAGCAAGATTTATTTGATTTTCTGTATAATAATCTTTTTTTAAGTCACAGAAGAAACACTCCCTCGGCACGGTTTGCAGCAACAAAGTAGTGGGGATTTGGCATACAATTTTGTACAGACGGAACCAAAAAATTACTTCAAATTTAATTCAAGGTCATATGCCTATAAAACCGTGGAGTGCAACGAGTTGCAAATTTGAACCGAGTCGACAAGGGAGAAGGACGATTAATAATAGATTTAGCTGGCTACAAACCACAAATGAAGTTTTTTTTACAAAGGATGGCCCCTGTTAAGGAACTTATTGTCATTGAATAAATACGAAAATGCCTCAATCCGCAGGACTACTTTCGTGAAAAGAACACAGTGGCACTATTTCATGTGCCAAAGCAACTAGTTTTACAAAAGATCTCAAGTCGGTCATGGGTGTTATTGTGGCAGATTCTGAGGGCTTTAATTTTAGTTTAATTAAGACTTCAATTTTCCTAAAGTAATTTAGTTTTGACAGCACTAAAACTAAAATGAAAGCCTTCAGAATCTGTTTCATTGCTTTTATTGCCTCGTAATATAGCGATGCCTTGGCAGGTTTCATCGCCTGTATTGTAACTTCTTCCTCTGCCTTTTGTTTCTAAGCATCGTTAGGATCTCGAAGAATCTCAAATCCAACGAAGGAAAGAATGTGTTTTTGCTGTAGTGTACCAAAATTATACATTCTGGGCTAAGAGTTTTTAGAATAATATTGAATGCCTATCGTAAAAGTTACCCAAACCTTTTCATAATATGATCGAACCAATGAGCGGCTACTTAGGAATATTCGTAAATATAACGCAGAAATTAACGAGCAAGCTTTATTTTAACATACATTAGTTTCGATTCGGTGGGATACGATTTAAGTTATTTGACAGGACCAAACTTAATTTTAGCGTTATGTATTTTTCTTTCTGGGTCTTAAAGATAAAGACAGGACGCTTAAAGTAAGGTAAGTCCTGTTAAATAAGTTAAGTAGTATTACACCGTATCGACACTAATATGTACCTTGGAATATATGTTTAATTGCGACATCCTTCGCTTTGTATACTCTAATTATTATAAGAGTGCATTACAAACTTGAAATCAATCAGAAATAAATTTAAAAGCACAAATATTTTGAAAAAGTTCTTCGAGCCAGGATTTGAACCTGCGACCTCCTGCTTGCATGACAGGCGCGCTACCGACTGCGCTACCGAGGTTCGCATGTGGGACGACGAATTTGTACACCATATCTGTACACCATATTTTTGTAACTACTTGACATACCAGCTTGTAATGCACATACTGAACGCTCACGAAGGCGTCATGTGATTTCACGCCTTGCTCATTCTGAACAGATCGTGTTTCTAATGGATTTCTAGTTTGTAATGCACTCTAATAATAATTAGAATATGTACCTTATTAGCTAGAAGTAAATAATAGTTTTACCTGTAAATAGGTTTCCCGCCAGTGGCTTTTCCCGCCCGGAACCATAGCACCATGTAGACACGGTCCTCCTTGGTGTCTGGTGTGACGTCACAAGGCAATGACGCGGTCCGTCCCAATACCGCGTCCACGTCCACTGTGGATACTGGAACAAAAATCCTAGCTTATATACGGGGTAAAGGCCAGAAATTATAGCTTAGCACTAGCTTTTGCCCGTGGCTTCGCAAATTTAGCTTTTGTGTAGTTTTTTGCTAGAATCTATCATTATTTTTCCAGCCCTTAATTTTATATAATGTATTTGACTCTGGTTTAGAGTGTTTTTGGAGCACTTATTTGATCATCAGGTTTTATCGAAACTATTTCTTGTTCTTTGAATTGATCCTTTGCTATAGTGTCTTTGGCGAGGCCGAATGCTGAGCCGCGATTCCAAATCTCATTTATATTCCTGTTTTTGTTATTAAAACTCCGCTCTTTTCAGTCACAGTGCAATGTTACATAACTTAACACCTTTCAAAGCTAAAACAGTATAGAAACTTCACGGGTAAGCTTCTATGAGTAGGTACAAAGTTTATCGAAGTCGGTCTAGTAGTTTCCGGTCATAAGCAAACAAACAGACAAATAAAAGATTAAGTAAAAATCTTCATACTTTATTTGACTAGAAATTATGACGTTCTGAAGTTATTTAGGATCCTCGCGAATAATGAAATTTTTTATTGAAGTGTTAGTGCGTCTTTCCAACACCTACAGTGTACTTTCAAACACTGTGTGTAACTTTCAGTGTACATACTATACAGGCCTGACAACTCAAATGTGACGTCATCACTAGTGGAACAAGGAAGACATTTATTTAGGGGAGTTAATTATTAATTAATAACAAAAAAAGTAATAAATATAAAAATAATATATAAATATGTAAACAATTCAAAAGTAGTAAGTTTATTAATTCTTATGAATAAATATGGTGCTTAAAAATAAAATGGGAATGAAAAATTTGTTGTTGAAAATCCTACAGTAAAATCGCATGTACCACTAGTGATGACGTCATCACTAAAAGCCATTTAATTTGTAAGGCCTGATATAGAGAAGGTGTTGGTCCTTCAGTCCTTCTGTCTTTTTCAACAAAAGCATAAAGAACAGATTAAAAACACATCAAGACCCTCAAAATATTGGAAAGTAATTAATGACCTGAAAATTTACCTCTACATACGGTATTTATTTTTCATGTCTTTGAAATCAATAAAATCAAATTATTTATTTTTTAATTACTGAGTTAACGTATTTACAGGTTCAATAATAATTTAAATAACAATCAAACAAAAAAATCAGTATCTAATAGTTTTATACAAGCAATACGGGGAAGTATACAAATATACCTACACCAAAAGTTCGTTGATTAGATTACGCAATATTGAAACCAAACTTGACTTCACATTTAATTTGGTTCAACAATATTTATCTTTTCAGCAAATGTAAGATTTAAACAAAAAAAAAACAAGCTTATCAACTCACAACGCTTTTATAAAAGAAGACAGTTAACGTTAACTAAAATGAGCAAAAAACACCCACGTATCAAAATTTATTCAGAATCTTTTGGATAAAGGCACAAAGAAATTTCTCGCACTCCGAGCACTACGGAAACATATCAAAAGAAGTGTAATAAAAAAGAATCTTATCGGACATTAATACCATTCGCTTGTACGCCTTCAGCCAGGGCTAGGTACATTGATATACGTTTGTAAGAAAACACAACGCCTGACTCCGAAAAAAAGCCGCAAACACAATGAATGGGTAAGTGAATATCTCTGTTTTGTATTTACATCGTTATGATTCCTGCCTTTCTTTTCCTTGGGCGGTAAAGGAACATGAATATAAATAGGCCCAATATTAAAACGTCCTCGTAAAATCTCTTTGTCGAGAAAAAAAAATGTCACCACCACAGTGATGCGAGACGAAAAATATGAGCCATCAGTCATACTTAGAGAGAATTTTCAATTTTCTCTCTGAGAAGACTACCGTAATAAAGACGGATTACTTGGTCGCGAGAAGCAGCCATGTGTCAATTTGGATCTAATACCACCTAACCCTATCGCGTTTGGAAGTAACAATAAATTGGTTTAACATTTTCTTTCTATCTTTACGAAATTGTTATTCTTAAATTTATTGCAAGTAACACAGGAAGGTTTATGAAAATAATATCATAGTATCACTACATAGTATAAAACGAAGTCTGTCCCTTGAATGAATGAATGAATAAATGAATAAACACTTTATTGCACACAAATAAGAAGACAAGATACACACAAAGAACAGATAGAAGGCAAGGGTGGACTTATTCCTAAAACAAATTTCTTCCAGGCAACCTTGGGAAAACATAAATTCATTTTTATCTTGAAAATTTAACTTAATCAGTGCATAACAATATGTAAAAGTTATTTTAAACCTATAACATAAACATAAAAATATTCTACATACAAATACATACATAAATACACAAATACATATATACAGACAAACAGTAGCTTAGTCAGTAAGTCATTCAGAGAGATGAGAGGTAAAATTTTTTCAAGTTGTATCTATCCCTTTGTATGCTTAGATCTTTAAAACTACGCAACGGATTTATGTGTATAACACATGCCCGTGCAAAGCCGGGGCGGGTCGCTAGTTATTCATATATACAAAAAAATACAAAATAAACAAAATAGGTAGGGAGGGACACAAGAATTCAAAATCATACAAATTGATTATATGAAAGCAGAATCTCCTTCTCCTCTCCTTCATGAAATTTTTCATGAATATCAACTGCGTATAAAAAGCTAAAATTATGTATTCGATATCTCAATAAATTTAAGTGTGCTTAACGGTATGTATCGTGACATCATCCGACACGATTTCATAGTAAAAGTGACAAATATCGCTATCGCTACATAGCTTCGGTAATAATAGAACATTTTCAAAACATTTTAATAGGGTTGCGCTTTGCTATAACTGATTACAGTTACCATAAAATAAATACTGATATTTCACTACAGGAGACGAGCTCATTGCGTGATTGTTGTGGAGAAATAACGCGATAAAAAGGCTTAAAAAAAAACACAAAGAAAACAAAACCTCCCCCAGCTCAATACCAGTCATGGCGCATTAAGATAAGAGTAGAAAAATGAAATTTCAGATCGACTACGCCTTTATTGCTGTGTACCGCGTTTATTTTGGGAATAAGGATGCGCTTATTAAAAAAGTGTTATTTTATACGTTTGGTTGTAGCTTGTCATAGTTATTTGTGCAACAAGAGAGCAAAAGAAGTTATCTCTTACCAAGGGCTTGATCCACCGACTTAAGTTCGCTTAATGAGCTATGGAGCGGGCTATGCGTGGGATATCTCTGATGAATAAAATAAAATCAAATAAAAGATAAAAATATTTTCGTTCGGAAACGCGGCTCGGCCTACGGCCTCAACAAAACCACTTTAGCAAAGGACATTTCAAAGAACAAAAAATAGTTTCGTTTGGAAAAGCGGCTCGGACTTCGGCCTCGCCAAATACCACCAAAGATACTTTAGAAATTAAGATGACATTTTTCAGGGTATTCGGAAAATCGTTCCATAAGGACAAACATATTTTTCGAGATACAGTTGCTTTGAAGTTATAGAGCTGAAATTTTGCTTCTGTTGCTAGGGTTGCGTTTAAAGATTTAATATATTTAAGATAAAAATATTTTTCTTCAAAGTGTTAACACACTAACACAAGTTTAATTTAGAGAAAAAAATATTATTTCGTTCAGAATTTACCTAAATTTTTAATTATGAATTTACAAATAATACCTGGAAATCAAATAAGTGATTGAGGAAAAAATTTTATACTACAAAAAACTAAATCCACGCGGGCGAAGCCGCGGGCAAAAGCTAGTATAAAAATAATGCACATAAAATATAACGTAAGAAATGTTCATTTAATCCCAAAAGCCGTCAAAAATCGGAAAATCTCTCATAAACAGATTGAAAACGCAAAACACAACCATCACGCGGGCGTTTTACTCTATCTTTCCCTTCTCAGTAGAATTTCTTTTCATTTGTTTATACCACTGAGATATTTTGCCATACAAAACAAAATTACAGTTATTTTTGTGCCGATTCAAAGTGAGCGTACCGGGAACTAAAATGGCAACTTGTTATAGTAGATAACGTCATTGTCTCATATTTATCGTTAGTTCCGAGTACGCTCACGTGACTCATTGCATTATCTGGTCGTCAATAGCCAGCCGGGCCACTTGTATTACTAGAGGTCAGTTGTTTATTTTATAAGAAGTCTACAGTCTATGGTCGGTATTCCATACACATTGGGAGGCTATACACAGGATTTCGAGAAGTTTACCTTGTCTACGGTATCCGACAAGCTGTAAGGCTGTGTATAGCCTCCCAATGTGTATAGAATCCATATAGAGGGAAAGAGATGGCCGTCATGCTGCTCGCGAGCAAGTGAAGGACTAATTTAGAATTCTGAGCGTGCTGAGAGATTCAAAGGCACAATAAACAAAATCGATTTGCTCTCGTGTGACACTTACAACTTTTCACCTCACTAGCAAGAAAACACAAGACGTAAATTTTATATTTTTGAACGAACTTAAGAATTCAATGGTTTTTTTCTTTAAGTAATGCACCATATAAAAATAATGCACATAAAATAAAACGCAAGAAATGTTAATTTAATCCCAAAAGCCGTCAAAAATCGGAAAATCTCTCATAAACAGATTGAAAACGCAAAACACAACCATCACGCGGGCGTTTTACTCTATCTTTCCCTTCACAGTAGAATTTCTTTTAATTTGTTTATACCACTGAGATATTTTGCCATACAAAACAAAATTACAGTTATTTTTGTGCCGATTCAAAGTGAGCGTACCGGGAACTAAAATGGCAACTTGTTATAGTAGATAACGTCATTGTCTCATATTTATCGTTAGTTCCGAGTACGCTCACGTGACTCATTGTATTATCTGGTCGTCAATAGCCAGCCGGGCCACTTGTATTACTAGAGGTCAGTTGTTTATTTTATAAGAAGTCCACAGTCTATGGTCGGTATTCCATACACATTGGGAGGCTATACACAGGATTTCGAGAAGTTTACCTTGTGTACGGTATCCGACAAGCTGTAGGGCTGTGTATAGCCTCCCAATGTGTATGGAATCCATATAGAGGGAAAGAGATGGCCGTCATGCTGATGTTTGCTATCTCTTTTTCCCTCGAGCAGAGGATATGGAGTTTCTGAACGTTTTGTGAGTCGCTGAAATACGAAATCACGGACTTTAAGCAACAAAGGCGTGCTTTTCGTGCTAGTGAGGTGAAAAGTTATAATTATAATTAAAATAAATCATATGCTGGATTCCAACTCGGTCTCAAATTTACAAACAATGTACAAAGATGGCAACTTACTCGCATTAAACCTTATTACATTTTATGACGCTTCGATGAAACTGGAACTACTAATGCGTAAAATAGAACGGAAGTCTTAAGACTGAGAGGAAAGCGGTAAAATAAGGAAATCATTTGGGTTTCTTAGTAAATAGACCAGTCTTTCTCTTTTCCGTGTTTTCGGCTGCATTGTAAATTATTACTAACTGCAATTTATTATCTTACAAAACTATACTGGTGGACATAAAAATCGACTCAAACATTGTTGTCCTACATTCAAGGCAATAACCCAATCATACAAAAATAAACATATGAAATATATATCATTTTAAAGGTATAGGCCTCCACCTTTGAATAAATGCATTTTGGTTTAAAAGTATTCGCTATACAGGACGTGAAATTCATTTAATTAATTAAAAACTTATTAGGTCAATGAAGAACCGGCTGCAAGCAGTTATAAGGGCTAGAGGGGGGAACACGAAGTACTAATGTTAAACTTAATTAATCAATAAATGAATAATTTTGTAAAAGAAGTTTTATTTTTTTTATTTTTCGCTATTTGATTATTTCAATATTTATTAACTCATCAATTAAAAAAAAAAAATTACAGCCTGTATCGCAAATACTTTAAGACAAAAATGCATTTAATCAAAGGTGGAGGCCTATACCTTTAAAATGATATGTTATATATTTCATAGGTTTATGTTTGTATGATTGGGTTATTTCCTTAAATGTAGAACAACAATGCTTCAGTCGATTTTTATGTCCACCAGTGTATTTTCTGGTCACTGTATATGGTTTGCAATAAAGCTACGCTATTATTCTAACAAAGCTTCAAGTGAATGTCACGTATGATAAAGTGACATTAATTCATGCAGCCATATTCATTCTGGAGGTTTCGTAAGTGATCAGTGTCAGGGATCGTTAGCACTTCTTGCTAATTTCGCAAAATATAATGGTGACCTCCCATAATGATCAACTTGGGTCTGGGCTTTTGATATTAGAAACACGAAGAAAATAATTAACGACTTTCACAAAAAAATTATTCAAAATTCAAAATCAAATTCAAAATTCAAACTATTATTGTTTACTATTTAGACATAAAAACTCTTTATACTACACCTGCTCGGAAATTGCCTTCTTACTTTTTTGAAAACGATGCAGAAAATACGTCATTACTGTCATACAAATATGCGGGCGGAAAAAGTGTATGAAAATTCATTGTTAACGTGCGGCAGAAAAAGTATATGCAAATCCATTGTTAACGTGCTGTTTTTTTTTAAATAACATAAAGAATGAGCAAGTGGCCAAGTGGCCAGTATTATTTTGCGAACTCGGACATAAAACTCGAAAAATTATACTGGCCACTTGCTTTTCCTGTACATAATAAAAAATAAGAAGGAAATAAAAAGTGACAATCGCACGCGAGTCAGTCGGTTTATTTTATTGTATCTTGATTAAAAGTAAAATTATACTATTTCCTCGCAGGTGTAGTATAAAGCACTATGTATCACTCGGAAGAAAGTGCGATTCCCAACCCGTGTGTATTGAGGCCCTTGGCTTCGCCTCGGGCCTCAAACTACACCCTCGTTGGTAATCTTCCCCTTTCTTCCCTCGGTGAACAATGTACTATTGCTGAGATTAAAAATTCATATAAAGTAAAAAACACTAGTGCAGTAATGTAAAGTAAAAAGCACGCTTGTTTTAAAAAGCCGCATCATAAAAATGAAATCGGTTCAATAACAGCCACTATAGATTCTATAGTATAGAAGCAAGTGTGTTGAAAAAATTAAATTGACGCCGCAAAGTTGCGAATGGTTCTTATGGATATCCAAATTTGAGTAAAAATAACAAAATAATAAATCACCACGACATGAATCGTCAAGAGGGTGTAGGAGGTATTTCCGAGTCTGGACTGTGAAATGCAAGTCACATACCAGGCTCGTACATTCACGTTTCATGGACGACTGTTACGTCCTAGCTTGAGGGGCGAGCCATTTCATGATACTTCAGGTATAAATAAGGACTCTTATGTCCATAACTTATGCTTAAGAACCCGGTGCAGGACGACGCCAACTCCGATGCGAAGCGAGACGTATCGTGACAATAAAGCGCATACTTATCTAAACAAGTGCTTCACGCTTTGCCTCACGCCGTTCGAACTGTGCTGAGAGAGTCTCGCCCTTTGCGTTGGAAATAATAATTATTTCCGAATACCTTAATTGTGCCTTTATTACTTGTTAGTTTTCATTCTGTTTTAATTAATTAGAATATTGATGATACTTCAAAGTGGTGTATGTGCTTACTTTGCTTGTTAAATGTTTATAAGTCACTTAAGGAAGCCTTGAAAAAGTGATCGATTTCAGGTCGAAAATCTATTATTTTAAATATTTTTCTGGCCCTAACGCGATGTTTGGGAAAAAATCAGGGACATGCACCACTTTATATTGACCATCTTAATGAAAGCTTAAAACTTATTTGATTGAATTGTTCCACTTTCGTGAGTTATTATGGTTTTTATATATGTATGAATTATGATTTGGAGCGGGTTCTTAAGGCGATATGTAAAAGTTTTTGCGTCCCTGATACTCAATATGCGAAAAAACCCTCAGTGCGAGAAGGACGGATTCGTGGAAAAATAGCAAAAAGTCAGTTTTTTATTAATATAAAATGTACTAAAGTTGCTTTCAAAATTTAGTTTAACCAGAGGGCCTATTATGTATCTTTAGTTGCCAACTGGACTAGGTGCCTATCATAAAAAACATAGATATACTATCGAATTCCGATTGTCTAAGGATATGTTCGCACTTGAAGTGACGTCACAGTTCATAAATAGTTCAATACCCACTAATACCAATTTTGAAGGTTCCTTTTTTAGCTATGTGTTTGATAATAGGCACCTAGTCCAGTTGGCAACTAAAGATACAGAATAGAGGGGCAGGTCCTAGCTACTGTTAAAATCCATCTAATAAAATATAATCGCAATCTTTATGTCATTCCGAATTGTTAAACCAGGAGATATGGTGTGGAAAAAGACCTCATTTCAATAAATATTTTTATCGATCTGAATTTCTCAAAATCACGTTTCTGCTAGAAAAAGAATCCAAAAATGGTATACCATTGTCAAAATAATACCTTCTTTACTGAGAAGTACATATGCAAGCAGTGGCGTGCACAGAACTTTTTTCCGGAAAAGCAATCAGAAGGTCAAGTACGACAATAAAAAAATATGAAAATTTTTTAATAACACTTTGAAAAAAAAAAGTTTGTATGACGCCAGGGTAGGCACTGCCTTTCCTAGCGTGAACATTTTCATACAAACCTTTTTTTTTCAAAGGGTTATTTAAATTTTTTCATATTTTTTTTATTGTCGTACTTGACCTTCTGATTGCTTTTCCGGAAAAAAGTTCTGTGCACGCCACTGTATGCAAGTTCTAAAAGTGTAGATTTTTTTTCCGTAGCGCCTTTACAAAGGAAGTTCAAACCACCAGACTTTTAAAAAATTCGTTAGGGATCATAATAGAGTATCAAGCATTATTTGAAACAGATCATAATAATGCACTGATGGAACTTTAACATTGCGTGCGCAGACTTTTTCATATTCGCCGACAAGTTATAACTGAATTGAAGAATTGCATGCCGCTGACAAACTTTTCGGTACGGCCGAAAAGTTCGTCCACGGATTTTTATTCGACAATACATGAAAAACATTTGAATTCCTTTTTCAACGCAAACTTGAAAGTGCGTTACATACTCTCACAACCTAACATTCTATTGTGAATGATCCGTAAAACCCAAAGTTGTGCAAGGTTGTGTCGTGTTTTGGGGCACTAAAGTATTACAGCTCTCATTATTGTGTTTTCGAACATGAAGGGTGAGTGGTTGCGGGCAGTCACGTCACGGGGCGAATACGTGCCAACTTAGCGCACGTCACTGACTGAACGGGTGCTGTATTCGCTTACCCGCATATCAACTTACCTATGGCAATTTTATCACGCTAAAAAAGACGAATCAGGGAACTGACAATGAAGCAGATTTTAAAGGTGTTTTCTATCTTTTTATTGTACAGCAAGAATATACACTAAGAGAAATAAATAACAAAAAGATTGTAGAAAGTAGTCTATTATAGAAAAAGTAAATTTTTTGTTGTTGTAATGATAATGAATCTTGGACGAGTCATCAATACGTACTTTTAGTTTAAAAAAATTAACAAAACAATTGTTTTGCAAGTGATAACATAAGAGAAGCTATAAGTAATAGACTAACGGTTTTGAACAACATTACAAAAGTGGTGCGTTTATTTAAAATATACATCTAGTAATCTAATTTTTCATGTAATCGGTAGAAGCTACTACATATTTATTTTACTAGTACAGGCTCAGTTAAAAAATCCATTTTTTACATTATGGTGTAGGTATGTCTTGTACATTTAAGTTTTTGATGGTTCCTCAAAAACAGAAAGCCTCATTTATCTGCGGAATACGTATAATTAAAAATATAGTGAGCTTAAAATTTTAAAAAGTACATTTTAGTCTTTTTATAATTGCTTTAAATGTAAAAGTTTTTGATATTTTTTTATTTCCATGCTGTGAATGCAGTAGAAATGTATTCCTTACATAGTATGTTTCAAATAAATATATTTTTTATTATTACCTTTGTATGGCATTTAATTATTTATAGATATGGAGCATATAAATAATAAAAACAATTAATACACGATATATTTCGACTCCTACTGTGGAGTCGTCATCAGTCGAATCATAGTATGTATGATTTAACATTGAATGATACAGTGAGAAACATCAACATACGGGTTCGTTGAGGCCTGAAAGAAGATGTAGTGACTAGAATAGAAAAAGGAATGCTTTGGTGTTTTGGGCATGTAGAGAGGATGAATGAAAGTAGTGTGACGAAAAAAATATGTGGTGCGCAAGTCGAAGGTAGAAAGCTCGACCAGGCCGTCCTAGAAGGACATATGCTTACCAAGGGCAATGTCAAAAGTAACCGGAATAGAAGAGCTTGTATGACTAGATTGATAGATGTGGAAGAGGCAAAAGAGGTGAGTCAGGATCGTAGCTGATGAGAATCTGCAGTCCTCTGCCTACCCCTCTGGGAGACAGGCGTGAGTAAATGTATGTATGCTTTTATATGATATGATATGAGAATATGATAATTTATATTTTATTGTCTCGGTAGCCTAAGTTAATATAAAAATAAATAACTAAATGTGGAATGTGCACATGGATTTGTGTACCATTTCTCTCTTTGCAAATATTAAAATACTTGCTACTTCTTGAGTGAGATTCTTGTCAAATCGTTTGGTTTCAATATTAGGCTGCCTGAGGTTTTCCAAATTTCTTAGACGTGGAATTTTCGGAGTTGCAAACATCTGAAAATCTAGAACAAAGCTGGCACCACAATCGCGCTAGACGTCTGGATTCTAAAGATGAGTATTGAGATTGTCATGCTCTCAAACGTTACGCTAAAGTCTATTTCTAGGGCAGCTGGAAAATAGGGCAATGACCTCTGCGTTTTTTTACTGGACCCCGTTCCACGAAACGCAGTGATTTTCGTTGAGCGATAAAGATTATGTGGTGAGATTGACGTACAAAACAAATTTTTATATTTAATTTAATTTTTTGAGCTCTGTTTATAGCTAAATTCGACGAATATATCAAACAAGCTCTCAATAAACACCTGTGCCTTATTTGTTACGGCCTAGAACTACTCTAAAGCTCTATAATGGCTAGTGGTTAGTGTCTACATGACACTGGCATCTACTGACCTTAAGGCTGTAAACACGTAAAGCCGTAAAAGCCTCCTTAAGGCCTCAATACGAGGTGCAAGTCATTCCAGTGGACGGACGTGGCCCGACCCATTTACAAATACTTTTAACCTTCTTTTAGAAGCTTTAGTTAGGTATCAATACAAAGCTATACGTATTAGGTCTTTATATATGAAATTGCCGTTTTCCATAGAGAATTTGAAGGAAACTCAATTTTCAGTAAAAAAAAATTTGGCATTTTTTTTTAGGAATGACAAATCCAAATTATTTAATTCCTTTTGTGTATGAATAAGACAACTTTAAGATTACAGCAACATTAATTTAATTTTTGAAAAGTGTCAGCTGTAAAAAGTTTATCACGAACATTATCATGGAACCGTATGGCATTTAGGACGAACTGTTTTTGAAGATTTGTTTTGGTTATCAAACTCACAATAAAATCAAAATTAAATACGTAATGTAAAACCTTGAAATCAATTTTCAAACAAAAAACAAATAATTGAAATAGCTATTGAATTACAGGAATTATGAACTCATGAATCTGTAAGAAAATTTCAGCAATTTCATATGTAAAGACCTATTACATTTATTTAGTGACTATTTTTGTACCAATGTTAAGAACCTGTCATAAAAGTGTGAAAATACGTTCAGTCAGTTAGCATCATCATTTTTGATTCAAAAACCGTTTTGAGGGAAAGCATGCTTTCCTTAAATTTTTTTTTTTTAATGAAAACAAAACTGGTCAATTACGAGAAGAACGCGCGCTCTGAGGGTTCCGTACCATTTAAATAAGAACAAAAATTACAAACTTATCTACATAATCTGCATAATTTAAAAAACAAAGCTGCAAAATTAAGTTGGTTGAGTATTCGGGTAGGTAACCCTAAAACTACATTATAAATTGGCGTTTTTAGTAAAAATCTGCTCTCTGCTCTATAAGCTCTAGACATATAAAAAAAAAACAAAATTTCGGCTGCTTTTTCATGAAAGGAAAAAATATAACTGTTTTGCATTTGTAACTAATCCTACAACAAAAACTAAATTTTCAGGTCATTCTGTTCAAACTCATTGCGTCTATGATCTAGAGACCCGTGAAATACGGACGGACATATGGACAAGAGAGTGACATTAATTGGGCTCCGTTTTGCCCTTGCGGTATGGAACCCTAAAATCGGCCGAATTGACAGTATAAGCTGAAAGGTAGATGCATATATATGTTTTGTCTGCGTGCTTCGGAAGACTCGAAACTGTTTTGTCTGCGTGCTTCAGAAGACTCGAAACTGTTTTGTATGCGTGCTTCAGAAGAATCGAAACTGTTTTGTCTGCGTGCTTCGGAAGACTCGAAACTGTTTTGTCTGCGTGCTTCGGAAGACTCCAAACTGTTTTGTCTGCGTGTTTCGGAAGACTCCAAACTGTTTTGTCTGCGTGCTTCGGAAGACTCCAAACTGTTTTGTCTGCGTGCTTCGGAAGAGTCCAAACTGTTTTGTCTGCGTGCTTCGGAAGACTCCAAACTGTTTTGTCTACGTGCTTCGGAAGAGTCCAAACTGTTTTGTCTGCGTGCTTCGGAAGACTCCAAACTGTTTTGTCTGCGTGTTTCGGAAGACTCCAAACTGTTTTGTCTGCGTGCTTCGGAAGACTCCAAACTGTTTTGTCTGCGTGATTCGGAAGACTCCAAACTGTTTTGTCTGCGTGCTTCGGAAGACTCAAAACTGTTTTGTCTGCGTGCTTCAGAAGAATCGAAACTGTTTTGTCTGCGTGCTTCGGAAGACTCGAAACTGTTTTGTCTGCGTGCTTCGGAAGACTCCAAACTGTTTTGTCTGCGTGTTTCGGAAGACTCCAAACTGTTTTGTCTGCGTGCTTCGGAAGATTCCAAACTGTTTTGTCTGCGTGCTTTGGAAGACTCGAAACTGTTTTGTCTGCGTGCTTCGGAAGACTCGAAACTGTTTTGTCTGCGTGCTTCGGAAGACTCGAAACTGTTTTGTCTGCGTGCTTCGGAAGACTCGAAACTGTTCTGTCTGTGTGCTTCGAAAGACTCGAAACTGTTTTGTCTGGGTACTTTGGAAGACTCGAAACTGTTTTGTCTGCGTGCTTCGGAAGACTCAAAACTGTTTTGTCTGCGTGCTTCGGAAGACTCAAAACTATTTTGTGTGCGTGCTTCGGAAGACTCGAAACTGTTTTGTCTGCGTGCTTCGGAAGACTCGAAACTGTTTTGTCTGCATGCTTCGGAAGACTCAAAACTATTTTGTCTGCGTGCTTCGGAAGGCTCGAAACTGTGGGTCCGTATTTGTGCTAGAAGTAAGGCAATAGAACAGTATCTGTGGCAATAGGGCTCGTATTCGTCTTTGAAACGTGGGTGTACAAGTGGAGATTGTGACTTGCATTTTAAAGTCCATATTCGCAAACATCTCTAACACCCCCTAAGTTATACATGGTGTCATCACGATGTATTATTTTAAATCTTTTATGTAATTCACATGATAATTTAAGAAAACCCAGTGTTTTCTTGTGTCGAAATGAAACCCCTTGATGTATGTTTGTTAGTCCCAATTCAGTTGTTTTTAGGGTTCCGTAGTACCTAAAAGGTACAAAAGGAACTTTTGTGTTTATGGTGTGACTCCGTTGTCCGTCTATAAGGACTTGAATTTTGGCACAAAACAGGATAAAAAAAAAAATGAGAATGTTCAAAAAATTTTCCAATATAAAAGAGAGGAAAAATATCCTAAAATTACAATATGGGTAGCCAATTGTAAAAAAAACAGAAAATATATATGCCCCCGATCTTCGTAACTTGTGGACCGAAAAATATAAAAAAAATGTTGATCACTGGCCAAGCACAGAAAATAATAGCGATTTATAAAAATTGAACCCAGAAGAGAAATATAAAATAATTAAAATAAATATTTATAAAAATACAATATAGGTATCAAATAGCAGAAATTAAAGAGTTGATTGTAAAAATATATAACTTGGCTACATTTAAAAATCTGAAAAAAATCATGGTAATAGTTATGTGCTTACGTAAAAATTAAAGGGAAAATATAAAACAAAGTTACAAAATTCGCAAAACTGTCGAATTACAAAACCCTAGATACGCGAGTTTTTTTAAACCTCAATGTAGTATTTTGTCTGTTTTATGGAATAAATAGATGAAGTTAGGAATGTTATTTCAATAATACATATTTTCGTGCTGTTATACCGATTTTTAAAAGTATTTTATTATATACAGTAAGTGACGTCATCGTGTAAGGTTAAATGATCGAATCCTCGTCAATGTTTAGGATGCGTTCAAGATAAATATATCCATCCATCAGCCCGTATTCGTCCACTGCTGGACATAGGCCTCCCCAATATTACGCCACTCTTGGCGATCCTCAGTCATCCTCATCCAGCCGCCACCCGCAACGTCCTTCAGATCGTTAGTCCAGCGGGCACGAGGGCGGCCTACGCTGCGCTTTGACTTTATATTCTCTGACGTGGTCTCCATTCCAATGCCTTACGGCCCCAACGGTTATCACGTCGGTGACAAATATGGCCAGTCCACTGCCACTTCAACTTACTGATTCGGCAGACTATGTTGGTCACCTTCGATCTCTGACGGATATCTTCGTTTCGGATTTTATCCATCAGAGATCTATGATGGATAAATAAATATGTCATGGAAATATAACTGAAGGTCAAATTAGCGACATTGATTTTTTTCTTCTTTTAAAATTTGTCTATTAAAAAGAGTTAAGGCAAGCTAGGTATCCTCAAAACGGTTTTCGAATCGTAAATATTGATGGAAAAAAAGGCCAATTCTGTGTAGTTTGTTAAAGCATCCGGTTTAAAATTCTAATTCAATAAGTGTGGGTAAATGCAAAACAGCCTATGGATTTCAAGTTATTCAAAAACCAAGCGTGAGAGCTGGCAATAGCGTAAGATTTTTATTGAATAGATTAATTTTTTCATGGAAATTAGTAACCTGAGGTATGTTATTACACGTGGCCAAATTGTATAATTTTAGCTTTTAGTTTGGCTAAGTTCATTTATATGTTCTTTATCAGCCCTCGCGTTAACCTTTATTTCTTTGAACCCATATTTTATTTCCAAAACAAAAGATTTCGACTAATGGCTTTGATCAATTATTCACAAAAAAGCTTTTTATTGATCTAAAGATATGATGTTCTTTATGCATTTTCCAGTAACAAAAGGTTTTATGAATGTCGACATCATAAATTGGATAACTAATGTATGAAGACATTATTTCTTACTACAAGAATTTAATATGTTACCCAAATCTGAATTCTCTTTTTTACTTGACTTTGATTTTTATGAGTTTGTGCATATTCTGAGATTTATTACAAAGTATAGGTTAAACAAAATAAATAGTCTCATATTTGTTAAGATAAGTTTACGAGGATGTACAACTAGCGCCCCGCCTCGGCTTTGCACGGGTGCAATGCTAATACTAAATATAACCGCCGCAACCGCTATGTCCCTGAAAATATTAATTTGAATAACATGCTGTAAAGAGCCATATTGATCTTTATTAAATGCACAATGTATTTAATTTAATTGGATAAGGATTAATGCTGTATTGCTTAAAATCGGTTCGTAAATAAGCCATTATTTCTCGTAAAAAGTAAAGGATAAAAAATGGTTATTGTGGGTTATTCCTAACAGAAAGACATATATTATTGCGGATTTTTTTGTAGATGTTTTTAAGGTGTACAATACTGTAGTACATTATTTTGATCTATCTCGTAGGGTTCAGCCAGCGTTTGCAATGTAAACGCAAAAAATGTGTTTATTTACGACATCACATTAGAAACCTCTAAAATTACCAGCGTTTCTTTACTGTTTTATGCATGTATTATACATATAAGCCTTTCTCTTGAATCACTCTATCTATTAAAAAAAATCGCATCAAAATCCGTTCCGTTGTTTTAAAGATCTAAGCATACATAGGGACAGACAGACAGCGGGAAGCGACTTTCTTTTATACTATGTAGTGATGACGAGGTACATTTATGTATAAATAAAATGCAAAATGATCTGTAAGAATCTCTTTTACAGATATAATACACAACATTCATTAAAATAACAAAAACTAACTTTTTTTAATAATATTTATGTACTTAGGTATATTCTTTTCCACTAATTGACAAAAAAAAATTAATATAGCTTTTTTAAAATATCTAAATTAGTCACTAGTGCAAGGGTTTCGGTTTTTTTAGAGTTGACCTTCCAGTGATTAAGAAAGAATTTGCAAAACGCTTTACTTCTTATTCGTTTCCTTTTGTATACAACGTGTAACGGAAAGGTGTAATCATATTTGAAGAGCTTATTCAGTCAATGGTATAGAACAACTTTTACTATGGAATAAAACCTGTATCTCGAAAAAAAATTTTACTGTTTCATAGAAAAATGCAATGCCGGCCGAAATGTATGGAAGGGCAGATTTTTTTTTTGAGATTTCTGTGTTGGCTCCACAGTAAAAGTTGTTCTATATCATTGACTGAATAAGCTCTTCAAATATGGTTACACCTTTCTGTTACACGTTGTATAACACTGCATGTAAACATAATGCTATTAAAACTTTGACTACCAAATAAGCAAAAAGTATCTTAAACAATTGGTTACTAACCCTTGATTATGACCAAACAGAAGCCTTGCTGAAAACAGTATCGTTACTGTATTCAATTTAATTTAAATTAAGTTAGTAATATAAATATTATGTGTTTTTTAATTCTTACTTATATTTTATAAAATCTTAGAATAATTGTTTGTAAGTTATTTAGATATTATTTTTTAATTAATTATTTTGTATACCAGCTACTTTTCATATTTGCCCAAAGTTTTTAATTGCTTGTCTGTTTAAAATTCATCATCATACCATTCCTGGGTCCCACCGGACAAGTTTGACTTAGTGTGGGGTCCGCTGTTATTTATACTTAACACTAGGCATGTAGTATTTATTAAGATTTATGTTTTGAAAATTTGTGCATGTAATTTAGTGTTTGTATTTGTATTTCGGCACCGCGCTCACAAACCCGCTTGCCTAGCGTGTGTGTGTTTGGGCCCACGGAGCAATTAAGAAGACGAGTTGGTGTATGAATGGAGTCATGTTACGATCAATGGTGTCATAACGTCATAAAAGAGGGCGATTGCGATTTGTGGCATGTGCTCTGTGATTGTTGGAACTGCGGAGCCAACCTTCCCCGTACCTCTGCCTCCCACCCCGAGCACTGTCACACAATTTTCCCTAGAGAAATGAACTATCGGCAACTCCTCTTCTTAATTGCTCCGTGGTATGGGCCTATGTCCAGCAGACGAACCAGTGGGTCTACCGCGTAATTCTCATTTTCATCAACATCAACTTGAGATTGAAATTTGACGTGCGTGCGACGACACCTGCCTAACATGCCATCTCTTTTGCACGCGTTGTATTTCGCATGCATTTGCTTGAAGTTGATACAAATGAGAATTACGCGGTAGAGCTCCAGGCTGATGAATGGATGGATTAACATTCACACTTATGTTTTCTTAATTTTCATCAAACTTTTAATGTTTTGTTTTTTGGTATGGGCCTATGTCCAGTGGACAAACCAGGCTGATGAATGGATGGATTAACATTCACACTCGTTTTTTGTATGCTGCACTTGACATAAATATGATAACTTAGTTAAACAGTTTTAAACGCTATATTTCAACTCCTCAGTGGGGTCGTCATCAGGCGAATAGAATGTTTTGTTCTAAGTCGTCACCTCAAAAATAACTGATGCCTTGATCTAGAAACAACATTGTGGCTCGCTCTTGCGCCCGTGAGCGGTTTTTAAGGACTACTAAAGATGCTTCACGGACGTAATCCGTTAAGAAAAGCTCCTACGTCTCTCGTTCTCTCAATATATCATATTTTTTCGCCTCCTTCAAGATATACGACCAGTGGCGGCGCGCGTGACGGGCTTGTGGGGGTAATATTAATAAAATTATTGTGGAGACACGTCGTCGCGTCCCTGGCTTGGTGGACGGCGTTAAGAGGATGGCCTACCCTAGCAACTTTTTTTATTACCCGTTCAGCACAATAAGTCCATTGGCAAAGACCTTATTTGCTTTTGATAGAGGCGATTATATGTTGGGTCATTGGCTTCTTTTTCTAGTAATACTAGTGATCACGCAGCGAAACAACAAATTGGTTTGTTTTTAGCTAAAACTGAAATATTTTGTAGGGAAAAAATATTGGATTTAAGAAGAAACCCTTTACATTTCTGTAACCTATTTAAAAAAAAAAATCAAGTTGATCTCTTAACCGCGTTCTTGAAACGAACCTTTGAAAACCAAAAAAAGAGGGTGAAAAACATTTATTTTTTGACAAAAGTATAAATCTTAATACATTGTTCATAAATAGAATCCGTAGATAAAAGATCAATAAACCTTTCTACTTTCTTCATACTTTCTTTAATATGAGGAGAGACCTAGTGGCTTCTAATGAACTCTCGAAGACCTGGCGTTGTTGATGTTCTAGCGTCAGGTGTCCTGTTAACGCTGAACGTTAATCCTTGCTTTAACTGGAGGCCTTCCTTTTTCAACAGTTTTTGAAAGATTATACTGAATCTACCACAGACGCAATCAATATGAAACTTATACAAGGTGGCGCAAAAGTAATGTCATAATTTGAATTGGCTGCCATTTTTACAGATGGCGCCAAATGTCACTGTGCTTTGACAATTATAATGTAGATATATAGAGAATTAGTTGTCAACAAGCCATAGAGCGATACACACCTCAATAACGTGGAATTATTATTACTGCTTATTTGACAAATTTTGATTTCTCGTTTAACTGGCCGTCCAGATCGCCACATCCAACAGCATCAGACTTCTTCATTTGAGGCTTTTTAAAATCTCGCGTTTACCACAACAAACTACGAACCTTGAAAGTCTTGAAAGATAACGTTGAAGAATAAATCGCCAATTTGGTGCCAGATAGCCAGATGTTTTGCGAGCAACAATTTAAAATGCCGTAAAACGAGCGCAATCATGCATCAACTCGGGAGGTGGCCATTTGAGCGATATCATTTTTTCCTAGTAATGTCATTAATTCTATACTTTCAAATAAACTTTTTATGAAAACAGAGCTCTTAATTTTTCATTTATAATAAAATGGCAGCCAATTCAAAATTATGACATTACTTTTGCGCCACCCATTGTATATGTTTTTTCAAACCTTTATCTGCACGTTGTACGTAGCGTTACCTAATCGGAAAACTTTCGCTCGATAGTTTTTTTTTTTAAATAGTCTCTTTTTGAGTGTTTTTTTGGTTTTGTGTTTAATCCATTTGATTTTTATGTGTCGTATTTTACTATCAATACGAAAATCTTGTTTATTAACCGTTGTAAGTTCACAAATGACTTAAATACACAATTGTAATTTTAGTCGATTTTAATCTTAAAATTAGACTCGTTCTGAATCGTTTCGCGCGCATTTATTTATTTATTTATTTTTGGCGCAGTTAGTCTACGGGTTATAATTGCAAAGCCACTGTGCGCCTAAGAAAGGCCTCGTCTTAAAGCTTTTAAGGAAATCCGCAATACATTGAGAGTTTTAGCATCAATAAAACTTTTTGAAATATGTTTGTAAGAAACCGATAATATTACCATAGATACCTGAGGCTTTAGAGGTTTTACGTAACAAAATTATAATAGGTTTTGTGTCTCTCACTATCCTGTGGGAATAAATCAGAGCAGACAAATTGAAAGCCCGTTGGCTCCTTCGGGAATTGAGGCCTTACGCGTTTTATGTACTACGAGTGTTCTGAGCTGGATTCCGTTTTTCACGGAACAAACAAATTATCTTTTTAAATAGAATGTTAAAACTTTACGTGTTTATTTTATTGGCAATCTGTATAATCTAGTATTTAGATAATGCTTAGGCCTTCTGTAGAATGCTTAAAACGGTCAGGCAATATTTAAAACATCATTTACTCCGTATTTTTCCTAGGCATTATATACAACATCGTATGTACAGTTGGCAAAATATACAACATCATACAGGATGGCGCACGGGGATAGTTAATATGCGCACGCGTCATTTATTCAAAGCAATAGGTTTCTATATGTTATTGGCAATCTTTATAATCTGGTATTCTATAGAAAACCTTGGCATTCTAGATAATTCCTAATATGTTCTTTATATGTATCAAATGAAATTTATTTCATATTTTCCCTAGGCATTCTATACAATACCATGATGTACAGTCGGCAAAGTGGTTAATACACTACGCTGTGCGATCGCTGTAGACTTTGAACCTATTTTTTGGGTACTGTAATCGTGAAGTTATATAATCAAGAGAAATCCGACTAATATATCGAACCACAAATCTCTTAGTAATAATAAAAGTAGCTTGAATTGTTTTTGTAAAAGATTTTTGGGTTGTCATGAAAAAATACCTAAAACCCGAAGTCTATTGTGATCGGCTACGCTTCGCAATCATCGTATATTTCGAACCTAATTTTGTTCTTATAGGCTGAATCGCTTCTGAGTAGCAGAATTTGACTTTTTTGTTAATTTTGTTTCTTCTATTTTTTACGACATTTTACAGTCCATCATTTAATTTTACCTTATCTCCTAATGGCATAATATGTAATTCCTAGGTATTGCATAAATTACCTATGTCCTAATGATAGGTAAAATGTTTTAAACATTGCCTTGGCAAACCCGGTATTGTACAGAATAACTAGGTATCCTATACAATGACTGAATTATAATATTTTTTGGTAACATAATACTTTAATTTAACTGGGTTATATGCAAATTAAATAGTATTTACCTTCTAAAAGTTTTCCCGCAAACACATTATTTGTTGCGTGCTGCAACGTCATCTAAAATAATAGATAATAGGTCTTTACATATGATATTGCCGAATTTTTCTTACAGATTCATGAGTTCATAATTCCTGTAATTCAATAGCTATTTTCATTATTTGTTTTTTGATTGAAAGTTAACTTCAAGGTTTTAAATCTACGTATTAAGTTTTGTTTTTATTGTTAGTTTGATAACCAAAATTAAAATTTCAAAAAGAGTATGTCCTAAATGCCATCCATTTCCATGATAAGATTTGTAACATTGTTCTGCAGCTGACACTTTTTAAAAATAACATTAATGTTGCTGTTAGCTTAATGTTGTCTAATACACACACAAAAGAAAAAAACATAATTTTTATTTGTCATTCCTTAAAAAATGCAGAAATGTTAGTACTGAAAATTGAGTTTCCTTCAAATTCTCTATAGAAAACGGCAATTTCATATGTAAAGACCCAATATTTTCTAATCTATGTCGTAAAAGGTGACTAAGGAATTATAAAAAAGTATGCCAACAATCTATGTCTGTTTAGTATTGAGTGTCATGAGGTCATCGGATCTAGGCCCCGTCTGCAGAGATGACATGTGTATATATTTACTGGTAGTTATTCTGCTGCAGCATGTCACCACCCTCATGAAACGCTACCAACGCGTTTGCTGCTTAAGGCGATATGTAAAAGTTTTAGCGTCCCTGTTACTTCATATGCGAAAAAACCCTCTGTGCGAGAGGGACGGATTCGTGGAAAAGTAGCAAAAAGTCGGTATTTTATTAATATAAAATGTACTAAAGTTGCTATCAAAATTTCGTTTAACCAGCCCCCTTATTCTGTATCTTAGGTTGCCAACTAGACAGGGTGCCTATCGTCAAAAACATAGATAAAAACTGAACTTTCAAAATTGCCTTTAGAAGGTATTGAACTATTTACGAACTGTGACGTCATTTCAAATGCGAACATATCCTTAGACAATCAAAATTCGACAGTATATTTATGTTTTGATGATAGGCACCTAGTCCAGTTGGCAACTAGAGATACATAATAGGCCCGCAGGTCCTAGATATCGTAAAAACCCATCTTATAAAATATAATTGCAGTCCATATGTCATTCTAAATTGTCAAACAAGGAGAATTGGTGTCGAAAAAAAACTAATTTCAGTAAATATTTCTATCGAGCCGAATTTCTCCAACTGCGTTTCTGTTTTAACAGATCCCTAGAAAAAGATTCCAAAAATAATATACTATTTTATCAAAAAAATATATTATTTACCGAAGTAGATATGCAAGTTCTTAAAGTTTCGATTTGTTTTCCGTAGCGCCTTAAAATTGTAACTGAGTCAACTTTTTGTTTTTCATGTAAGTGAAAAATTCATCTTTTTTAAAAATAAATATCTTATACCTTAAGGTTCCAATTATTTTCTGTGACAGAGGCCGTAGTAACGCGTATTCTGTGAAAATTTCAACTGGCTACCTGTTATGGCAAGTAGAAATAGGGTCCCGTTTGGCATCTTTTGAGTATGTAACCCTAAAAATCTGTAAACTCTCGTTGGTTTTATTAGGAGGACGAGACTCATCGTGTTTAAATTTTATATTATCCCGTATTCTTGGCAGGGTTACATCTGCCATGCGGTCACAAGATGACTTATTGATGATTTATGGTCTTATATTCCAATACACATTGTGAAAATTTCGTCATCTTGAGATACATATAAACTCAAATGAAACTTTCCACTTTTCGAGCAGAAACACTTGGTCCGATTGCAAAGCAGGAAATCTGTGCATTTGTAGTTGACTGTCATACCGGTGAGCGAAGCGTTGCTGACACGAGTGGAAATGTACTAAGCGTTCTGGACACCATACCACCTCAGGATTGCAATTTGGCAACTTTTATTAATGATGCTAGTTTTGAGTCTGTTATCTAAATAGTTTACTCTTTTTAATACCTGGCTCTAAACGAGTGTTAAGGGGCTATGTAAGAAATAGGCCTGCTCTTTTTCTGCGTATTTCGTGACATACCCAAAAATTGTTACCAATTTCTGGAATATGCATTTTCTAGGGTTTTGTTTTCAGAAAACATGTTTTAATCAATTTTCTTCCATAGAAATAATTATTGAAATAAAGTCTTTAAACACCGTTTTTTCCTCGTTTGACGAATAGGAATCTTGTAAACTCAAACATATTTTAAAAGATGGGTTTTCAACGTTTAACAATTTCTAGATTTTGCATTTTTGAGATTTTGCAACCTATCTTAGTTTTTTTTTTATAACAACCCACTCTTCTTCGCTTATAGTAAGATTGATCAAAATAAAATTCACATATCCTCTTGATATCAAACTTTCAACGTCTTTATATGGCCATGTAATTCTAGTACGTTACTGCTATGTCTATGCTCGTACCACAGTGGAGTTGGTTGACGTAGTTAGTTCAAAGTAACATCTGCCAACGCCGTTATTATTGCGGAGATGTGAAGCAATTAGGAGAGTTTTCATTTAACGAACGGGCTCAGTGTTGAATTTCTGGAAATGAGGATGAGGAAA
Organism: Ypsolopha sequella; assembly: GCA_934047225.1. Lineage (NCBI taxonomy): Eukaryota > Metazoa > Arthropoda > Insecta > Lepidoptera > Ypsolophidae > Ypsolopha > Ypsolopha sequella. Next base: position 11,856,845 of record OW203991.1, read on the forward strand.
TTTATATTGTGTTATGAGATTTCAAATGAGCAAGTTACATAAATATCATAGTTATATATTTATATATGATAGCATGATAGTTCGTGTACCTATGGTTTTTGTGAACTGTTGTAAAATAATAGTTTTCCCCAAACTGTGAACTCGCAGACCCCAACCCCATATCTCGGCAACCCTTGACGGATTCGGCTCATCATCCATCAGCCTAGATCGTCCACTGCTGGACATAAGCCTTTCCAGGACTTTGCCACTCCCGGCGGTCATCCTGGAAAAATTGCCCATACTCACAAACGCTGGGCAGGTGGGTTGGTAAGCGCGGTGCCGGAACCCTCGCACCCGTGACGCCGCTGCCCGTCACTAGTCTTTTCCATGTAAGGCCCGGCTATTGGGGATGGATATACCGCCATTCAGCGGTCCCAGGCATGGTGGGCCTCCTCGTTTTTTGCCTGTGAGCTGTCCTCTTACTCTCCCCCGAATTACTTCGAGGGGGTCTCCAAATAAGATGGTGGTACCTCTACAGTCAAGCCCGGCATCAGCTCTACCACCTATTTGGCTCATATTTGAACTTAAAATAGTTATTTGTGCAACAAGAGAGCAAAGATTTTTTTTGCTGCGAGTGCCGAGTTTGAATCCCGAGCAAACGAAGTATTCTATAATTGAATCACGAGCGTAGCGAGTATATTTTACTCTATCCATCCGTTTCCGGCAGAAGTTTATTTGTTTATACTACTGATGATGTCTAGCAATACAAAATGACAGTTCTTTTTTATGCTGTTTAAAAACGAACGTACCGGAAACTACAATTGACATTTTTTTATAGTAGATAACGTCATTTTCTCATATTTAGTTCCAAGTACGCTCACGTGACTCACTGCAGTGATAAGCGCCAAAATGTTGATAATCAAATTTCATAATTATCTGGTAGTCAATAGCAAGCCTGGCTACTTGTATTATTATAGAGGTCAGTTGTTTATTCGGAGTCTGTGGTACGGATTCCACACACATTGGGAGGCCATACACAGGATTTCGAGAAGTTTACCTTGTCGGCGGTATCTGACAGACTGTTGGGCTGTGTGTGTATAGCCTCCTAAAGTGTATGGAATTCATATAGAGTGAAAGATTCGCAGCGTTTTTAATTTAAAACACTTTTCTTCACTGAGTGAGCAAAGTGGACTGATAGACGTCCTGATAAAAGATACTCGAGTTATCGTCGGACAAACATTCATACATACTTTTTTTTTTCGAAGTAGTATTTAAAGTTTTTCATTGCGTTACCAGCAAAAAGTTCTATGCATGCCACTGTAAAAGTTGTTTGTATAGACGAGAACTATCGCTAGTTTCCGGCTTCCACAACTTCATCTTAACATAATCCTATATATTTGGCAGGCAAATTTGTAAACGCTCGCTGTTTTGCAATTTTCCGTTCGGGAAATTGTAAAATGTCCGCTGGTTTGTGATTTGTCGAAGGCAAATCGTAAAACGACTTTGTCATTTTCTATAAGCCGAATCGAAAGTTTTTCACCAAACAGTGAAAAATAGGTGCGACGACGAGCGGAGCAAGGAGGAGCATGTTGGGTTTACATGTAAATAAATAGGAGCCGAGCGAAGCGGAGTGAAGCGGAGCGGAGTGAAGCAACCCTCAATAGTTCTCACAGAAGAACTTTATGCTGAGGCAAATTATAAAATGCTGAATTCTAGAATATGACGAAAATCCGTCAAATTGCAAATTAGCGAACGTTTAGAAACTGACGACGCCGTTTGTAAAATGCAGAATTTTAATATTTGCCTGCGACATCTGTACAGTTTGTAAAAGCAAAGTCGTACGACTCATACAGTGTTTTAAAAAAATAGCGGCGAAGTTAATGATTGTACCAGTACCACACAAACTTAAAAAACACTAATTTCATGGACGCTCTCGCTGGTCGTTAAGTTCTGGTAGCGTCAGTAGCACAGAACACAATTACTCAATGTGATTGGTCGAGACCGCGCTACGGGTTGAACGAACTGCGTTGATAAGAGTGCGTATATAGCCATAGTTTGGAAAAAAAATCATAATATTTTGAAAAAATTTAATATTCAATAATAAAAAAATAAAAATTCTATTTTTTCGTAATGTTTCAGTATTGTGTATACTTTCATAACCTAAAGGAATCTTTGGGTTTGCGTTTACAGCCTGTATACATATATATATACAGGATGTCCCGTTTACAGACGTACAAAAATATTTGTTAGGAAGGTTTAATTATAACTAGCCTTATAAAAATAGATTAGTTCAGCAAAAATATATAGTTTAGAAGTTTTAAATATTAAAGCAAACTTATTTGTTTTTAATTTAGTTTAAACTATATATATCTATAAAAACACATTATCACAATAATTACTTCCAGATATAGATTATATTTTATAATTAATAATTACTTATGATTAATAATTACTTCCATATGTCGGCGTCAGTGGAATTAGGTAAAATAAAGATAATAAGATAAGATAATAAGATCTATCATCTATCATCTATCATCTACTCCATTTTATGACATTTGTAACATATTATCTTTATTTTACCTAATTCTACTGACGCCGATATCAAAAGTCGAAATATATCTGGAAGTTTTAGAAGTTATGATTTTTTTTTGTACTCTATGGAAAGTCCCTATTATTAACAATTGAACCACTCTAACGTGTGGATTGAAACGAAATTTGGCATTAAAGTAATGTATCTTTCCATTTATGTAGTTATTACTCAGTTATAAAATGTTAAAAAAAAAAATGTAATAAATTTTAAACACTTTTTCTGAACTAAAGTATTTTTTATACGACACGCCGCAACGGAAACTATAAAAAAAATTTTTATTGGATATTTGTAAACCAGTAACCCTGTATATTGTCACTGCATGAATCCCCGAGGGGATGTCAGAGGTTTTTCCGAGTGTAAATTGGGAAATGCAAGTCACAATGTCCACACTCGGTACACCCGTGTTGCACCTTGTAATAATATCTAGTGTCTACAGAACAAATACTTTCTAAAATATAAAGTACTAATTTATATTGTATATTGTATAGTGAAACAATTTTTCTCCACAGAGTACCCGTCTTAGAACTTAAGTTTTATAATTTTTGTACGATTATCTATTATTGTACAAGGTGAAATTTTATCAACCGCCCGGATTTGTACTGGAGACTCGGTTAGTGATCAGAAACAAAGAACAATGATCTTATATTTGGAAATAATTGTTACTGTACGAACTTGACTAGTTCAAATACAATTCCAAGTATAGGCAGTACAGGAGCAAATATATTTTTCACACCACCTGCTCGACAATGTCTAATTACATATCATGCAACCTCAACGTAATAGTACATTACATCTGAGACCAGTAATTAAAGATATCCTGGACGAGTAAGTTAAAAGGCCGAGCTCGTAGGGCGAGGACTTTTATATACGAGTCCAGGATAGCTAATTATGGTCGAGGCATGTATAGTGCTTTTCTCAAAAATAAAACGAGATATTTTCAAATTATATAAGTTTTTTTTTTACGTTAACAAACTCATCTTGAATAACAAAAAATCGATCGAGTTTGTTTTATGTGTCACGCAATTTTACTAAAATAATGCTATCGCGGTGTTTGACGTCTTTTGTAGTTAGATTCCCAAGCTCCAGACTTCTACATACACCGTTTTTACTCCCATGATAAGAACAACCTACAACAAAAAACTCAATTTTAATAATGAATTAAAGGCCTATTTATAACTTTAGAGCCATAAAATAATATTACATCATTTATTTACCTTTATAACTAGATATTTATCATCTATATGTTGGCTTGAAATATTTTAGACTTCTTGCTTATATAGCCATCTTATTGCCTTTTTAGCCATGGCGTCAAATTGTTATCATTTTTAAAGTTTATTTTATTCTTATTAAGCACAACACATCGGAGCATGGAATACATCGCCAATAAAGTGGAAGGCTGCTTTGTTTGGCTAAGGTGACTGAAATAAGCCAAAAACACATTTTACGACCAACTGTTCGTGTGTTTATCTGCTTTCCACTTGATGAACTTTTCATAATTTGTTTAAATGTCCTTACTTAGATTTTGGCGGAAGCAAGTTGTTTTTTGCTAATTCCGCTTCCACTTTTAGATCTGGAGGAGTACAATCTATATCAGAGCCTTCTTCTGAACTCATTTTGTAATTTATTTACACAAAAATCTTTAAATGAAAATATTATGCAACAACATAATTTCCCGCTTTTAATTTTTTTTTCGTTTTTTTTTTTTTTCGTTGGGCAAATGTATACGGCCAGTCCTCTTCATAAAATTGAGGTTAAATTTTAAGTGTTCAATGGTTTTAAATATAACTATAAAATCAATAAAAATAATATATTTTCAATTATAAAATATAGCAAACGTTTTCTGAACACGAAATTGTAATGTTTTTTCTTTTTATACTGGCCGCTAAAAACCGTATGATCGCCAAACTCTTTAGTCATTTAAAACAGACACGGATAGTTAAAAAAAAAAACATGGTATGTAATGGATTTTCATACGAATTTCCTGGACAGTTATTCAGATTTCCTGGAGACTTGAAATAGCTCTACAGGATGAAGTACTTTCTGGCATGTCTATGCAATATGTAATTAAAGCATTACAACATATTTTTGAGAAAAGTACATTATATCTCAAGGGTTATAAAGTTATATGAAAATCCCTAGAGATTAAAGTGATTTAAATTTGGAACGTCAAATTCGTGTGGAAACTCGTGGAAAACAAATGCCCATATGGGATTGTAAAGAGGTTTGTTCAAAAATCGAACTGGCCACCATTAACAGAATTCAACAAAAAGAAAAAAAGCGTTTACAAAGAATTTGAAACAAAAGAGGGTGTTTGGTGCTGTGATAGTCAGTGAATTTTATTGAATTATTAATGTTGATGAAAAATATCGAGCTTTTTATTGTCTCGCAGAAAGTGTGAAAAGTAGAGTATGCTCCTCTGGAATAAAGCCTGTCTTTGTCTTGGGCAGCTTGAACCCCTCGCTTTACTCAGGATTCTATATAACTCCCTCGCTACGCTCAGGGTTCAATATGCCGCCCGTGACGTAAGACACTGCTTTATTCCCTTAGTGCATAATCTACTATTTTTCGAATTTCTAACCGAGAAACTAACCGAGTCTCCAGTACGAATTCGGGCCGTTGATTAAAATTTCATCTTTTATATATTTAAGTGAAGAAAAACTTGAGGCGTGTCCTATATGCAGCTTAACTATGTCGGTGACGAGAGTGGGTAATAAATAAAAGAGGAGAGTAACGTTCTCTTAGCAGTCGTTACAGTGTATACCTCACTGCCATATCGGACAATGTACGTGAGAACGTTACTCTCCTCTTTTATTTATTACCCACTCTCGTCGCGACAGTATCACGTTGGCGTCACTACTTTAAGGGAAGAAAAACTTGAGGCGTGTCCCATATGCAGCTTCACTATGTCGGCGACGAAAGTGGGTAATAAATAAAAGAGGAGAGTAACGTTCTCACGTATATTGTCCGATATGGTAGTGACGTACACACTGTAACAACTGCTCGTAATGGGAACGGGAAAGCGACTGCCGGGGCAATGCCAGTCTGTCAACATGTGCACTTTTACAAATTGCTTACTATACATTTTATGTTAAGTTACATATATAAATTTATACACATTATTATTATTGTGTACATTTTAAAGGTAATTATTTATTTAATGTATGTTCATGTAATTTATGAGTAATTTAGGTAAAGGTTATCTAATTTATAAATAAAATATTATATATAATAAAATATTTAATAAATATATAATATAGTAATATCTAATAAAATATTTTAATCTTGATATTCTTATTATTTTCTGAAAATACCTTCTTTATGTCATTTTGTTAATTTTTCTGTTTGTTTCCCAAGGTTTCCTGGAAGACATTGCTGTAAGCAATAGTGCCGCCTTCGTACATCATGTTTCATCGTCTCTTTTGTCTGTCTTTTATATTATTTGTGTAAATGTGTAAAAAGTGTTATAAATAAAATTATAGTTTTCGGTAATAGATAATAATAAAAAAATTAGACCTTATATTTTTCCATATATTTCGACCTCATCACTGAAGAGAAGGACTAATACAGCTAAAGTTATGTTTATTCATAAATAAAATTAATTATAATCAAATTTCAATCTACAACGTGTAACAGAAAGGTGTAACCATAATTGAAGAGCTTATTCAGTCAATGGTATAGAACAACTTTTACTATGGAGCTAACCCTGAAATCTCAAAAAAAAATCTGCCCTTCCATACATTTCGGCCGAGCGGCATTGCATTTTTTTATGAAACAGTAAATTTTTTTTTTCGAGGTACTGGTTTTGTTCCATGTAAAAGTTGTTCTATACCATTGACTGAATAAGCTCTTCAAATATGGTAACACCTTTCTGTTACACGTTGTATAGTATAAATCGATAAGTAGCGTTGAGCATACCAATCTATCGGTAAATTCCCGTTAGAACATCTGAATAAATCAAATTATCCGCAATAAGCCGTTTTGCGTACTGCAATTCGATTAAACTGAAATTCCTCATAGATCAAACTGAATAGCAAGCCACAGTTTCCTGACTCTCGGCTCCCAATATTTCCCATTCTTCCCGACTGTCCTGAAATTTCCGTATAAAATTAATCGTTCCAATAAAATTGGAGGCGAATAGAGTCGACCATGCATGAACATTTTTTAATTGGGCTGCTCTTTTTGCTCCTTTCGGGGTCATTCAAACGAGAAATCTGACTCGGCCAAGTTATTCAAAAACTACAGACGGCCCGACGGAATGACGCTCATTCCTTGGAAAAACGGGCGGTCACTGATATGGGACGCAACGTGCGTTGACACATTGGCACAGTCCCATGTCCAAGTGACCGCAATAAGGGCAGGCGCGGCAGCCGCAAAAGCTGAAGTCTTAAAAAGGCGCATATATGGAGCCCTTGGCGAGGGCTTCATATTTGTGCCTTTTGCTGTAGAAACTCTTGGGCCGTGGGGTTCGGAAGCGCGGCGACTTTATAAAGAAATTTCGTCGCGCTTGGTCGACGCTTCAGGTGACCGAAGGGCTGGAAGCTACTTTGGCCAAAGAATTAGTTTGGCCATTCAACGTGGCAACGCCGCCAGCCTTTTGGGCACCCTTCCCAACGACGGCAGCGATCTGGCCAGCATTTTCTATTTATTGTAATTATTTTAAGTTTTACTTTGTTAGATTTTTTATTTTTAGGTCATCTTTAGTTAAGTTTTTAATGTTATTTAAGTTTTTTATGTAAGTAATAAAATTATTTTGATTTACAACTAGAAAATATCAATCAGAAACAAACCCAAAGACATGAATTTGAAAAAAATCCCTGGGCCAAGATTCGAACCTGCGACCTCTTGTTATCAAGACAAGCGCGCTACCAATTGCGACATCGAGGTTCCTACCCAGACCGGTGAATTCTTCCATCATACTTGTCCACTGTTATTTTTGCTTCTGCCTGATATACTAGCCTGTTCTGCACATATAGAACGCTCACGAGGAAGTTATGTGATTTCACGCCTTGTTCTTAAAAAAATGTTTTTTTCAAATTCTTGTCTTTGGGTTTGTTTCTGATTGATATTTTCTAGTTTGTAATGCACTCTTATAATATTTAGAGTATTAATAGCGATGGATTTCGCAAAATAAACATAATCAATGTATACATAATTAAAAAGTCAAATAAAATTGGTGCTTTAGATTAGTTAACGTGTTCTTTAATTAAATTTCGTTTCTCGTCACTATTTTTCAAAGTTTCATGTGTTCCGAGGAGAGCTTGCAATGAAAAGTGAGCATGAGTGATTTGCCGGGTACAAATGCGGCCTAGATGGACTGCACAAAATGGATGACCGGCGAATAACGAACCTCCGCAAACAAACGAAAATATATTTTCCCATTTTCATTTTCGACAAGCAATCGCGTTTAATGGGTTAAGCGCAATTCCCACTTGAGTTTGTTCGATTTTGTACGTTTGATCACTTCGACGATTGATTGCGGGGTGTGGCATGGGGAATGAGGACGTATTGTAATAAAACGATCCTTTATTACCCAACTACATTCACATTGTTGCGTGAATTGTGTTTTTTTGGAGCCACATTTATCGTCGACGAATAAACGAATTCGCTAGTTCTTGGTATGTTACGTATTGGTTCGACAAATTCATATCTTGAACTATAATAAGGTTAATACTCCTGGGAAGAATGAAGTAATCTATTGATCAATTGATTGATTAAACGTAACAAAGTTCCGAAACAGGAATTACGTTCAAAATTAAACAGCAATCATTCTTTGAAAGAAACACTTTGTGCTCGCCCCCTTCTCCATTTTCAAAAACTTCTTTTGGGCTGTCCATATATTATCGTCATTGACTTTTTGACGATTTTCAACCCCCTACAATCATCCTATCGTCATTATATAATGACCCTACTCTCTCACATTACTGATGTCATTTTAGATATCTGTATTACAAAATGAACATTATTGTTTAAACAATAGTTTTTTTCTTTTGGCAAGACCCTCATTATCGCCATCTATGCTCATGATATTACCGTCATTAGCAGAAAAAACTCCCCCCCTAATTTCAAATGACGTAATATGGACGGCCCTTTTAGTCATTGCGTAATGGAACTCTGGAATTCTGTAGAACCCCTCTATGGACCCCCGTAGGTAACAGCGAAGATTTACCTTTGTAAAAAAAAATACAGAAGATACTAAAAATAGTATGGAAAAATTAAAATATTTATTTTCGCGGGTTTTGGGACTTATATCAAACAATTGTATGTACATTTTTAAAGAAGAGAAGGAAACAAGGCTCAAAAAGTAATATTTCTAATCCGTAAAATAAAATTCCACAAAAGACACATTGATTCTCGTCAGACAGTATTTCCATCCGTTCGACAATTCACAATGCGTCCCAAGATACTTACGAAGCAGTAAAACGGTAGACACAAATGTGATTACGTAATTTATGAATCATAAAATATTCATACACTTTTGGCCGTGACACTTGTGAGAGTAATTGCTAATTTTCTTGGTTAAAAGTTTTGATTTGTTTCGCCATACCTTTCTTGGAATTTCTTCCACAATTTGTTTGGTTTAGCAAAATACAAGGAGCAGTGCTTACAGATATAAATCTTTATGTGTCCTAATGCGAAAGGCAAAAATGTCGTAAACCTCTAAAAAATCAACAAAATTCAGAACATTTTGATCGTAAATGTTGTAAATTGGAGGCCAAAACAAAAGTAGGCTCCATGACAAATATTGAAAAAATTCCTATACCATATTATATTCGCAAATAATCAATCTGGCAGCACTATTAAGAGGTACCTAAATAGAGGTTTGCAGTAAAAGCGGGTAAATGATATTTATGGCAGTAACTCAGATTAACTTCTTTTTAATAAAGTGTAAATTGATATATTTTTAGTAGAGTTAATGGCTTTTATTTAAAGGTTTGTTACAGTTAATGGCTTTTATTGAAAATAAAACATTAAAATAAAATTTTCCGATATATTTCGATTGGGTCATTCGACGTATAGAAAGTATAACATTTATTTTATAGTGTTCTTTATTTTTCTTAATAAAGAACAATCTTATTATAGTTATGCCTAAGGAAAATGTTTTCCTAGTCTCAGCTTTTTGTTATTCTAAAAATTTCAAGTCACTGTTAGTTTTAAACAAAGTTTAAAAAGATTGACTCACCCAAATCCTCGGCATCCTCACTCCACTCACTCTCCTGCGCCCAGCAAGCCGCAAGCAAAAGTACCAACCGACACCACTTTACAGAGCACATTGTTACTCAAACTGCACAAAGTTTCACATGTTGACTGTACACCAACACTCTTACACACACACCAAACTCGATTTTGAAATAAACTCTCTGCATTGCGACACACTTTTGCTTTTATATTTTCTTAAGTCTGTCACCCTTCGTCTGCGATTACTTCGCAGAGCCATTTCGTTGGCTGTAAATCCTATTCTTTTGTTTAAAAGTTGATGTTTTAATGCTCATAGCGTCTTCCGTTTACTTCTTTTTCATGTCAGATGTTTAAGAAATTTATTTTGTATTGAAGTTGTGTTTTAATCTGCAAATGAATAGTAATGAAGTTATTGACTGAAATTAAAACTTTAAATTTTTTTAGAGTTTTTCCAAAATGTATAATTTACTTTTCAATGCATGTGCTCGTAAAGGCCCACTTTTTATGCATCAAAACCGAACAGAAAGTCGATTATTTTGCCCTAGGGCTTTATTATTATATATTTTTTTTTATTTATTTACAATGGTTGGCTAACCTGCAGACTTTCCTGTATACCATAGATGTTATACTTTTTTTTACACTGTTTAACGGCTCTGGATACAGTCTTTTTGAGCCAATTATAATTTAAAGTTCACAAGATTATATTTGTTTTCATTTCCTCACACTATGCATTGAAAAACGTAGTATGATACACGGGCGTAAAAGCAATAAATTACTCGGTTACGTTTAAAACACTCGCTACGCTCGTGTTTTAAATCGTCCTCGTAATTTATTTCTTTTCGCCCTAGTAGCATAAACTACTATTAACGTGTCTTGAGTTATTTTGACAACATAGTTTAATGAAAGATTATAATGAAAAACCTTGTATGTATTTTAACAAATTTTTAACACAGTTTTATTTAGGGGCTAGGGTTCATGGTGAATGCAATTACGCCGAAGTATTGGAAACTCTCAAAAATATGTTGTACTCGTTTATGTCGTGTTTAAACACGACAGTTTGAAAAATTGTTCAACAGTTTGATTCGTTTTTTTGGAGTATGTCCATAACTTTTATAATAAATAAAAATAATATATTAAAAATTTATATAAAATATAATCACCTCAATACGAGTTATGGTTGGGAAAGCCGACCAGTTTCAGCAGATTTAGACTGCCTTCATCTGGGCGAGTGAAGGCGTTTACGCGACGACGTTACGCCTGAAAGTGACGTAGATACTATAAGTTTCGCGTGTTTATCGTTGTTTGGTGACACTCCGGTAATTAATAACGCAAGCCCGGAAGTAACTAATTGTGCGGACGCCCTACTGGTCCGACCACCAATACCATCTGCATCGATGTCATCCCGAGCCCTGCGAGCCACAGCCCGCAGTGTGAGGCGTAACCACAGATTATATAGTAGTTGCGTAACGTCGTCGCGTAAACGTCTTTACTCGTCCAGATGAAGGCAGTCTAAATCTGCTGAAACTGGTCGGCTTTCCCGATCATAACTCGTATTGAGGTGAGCCGTTTTTATATAAATCATTTATTATCCTCAAGTATTATTTAATTCTATAATAATATATTAAATCTTAAATTAGTACATTTTACTTCTAATTTATTTATCGTTAAACATGATATTGAACTTTTATTCATGATCATAATGTAAACGCCACATAAATCTTTTGAGGTTTGTGCATGGTGCAAAAGAATCGAGTTTACAACTTCACGTTTAAACATACGTAATATACATTCGTATTAATAACAGGCTTTCGTATTTTCAGCACACTTGCTCGTTAAGGCGCTCTTATAGCAAATTATTGAATTTAGAATCCTAATGCTGCTTATTAAACAATCGTGTTTTTTACTTGACATTATCGCACTAGTGCTTTTACTAGGTACTTTTTTTTAATCACAGTATAAGGTTTTATGTCTAAGAAACATGCCTATAAATAAATAAACGATCTTAATTAAATATGATAAATAAACATTTTATTTTTTAAATTATTTATATTTATGAACAAAATAACCATTAATCAATTAATGTTATACATAAATATTCAGTTTATAATTTTTTTTACATTGAGCTGATGGTTTTGGTGCCTTTTTATCCAACAGCACTGGCAGGCAACACGCACGGCGGAAAAAGAAACATTCGCCCACCATTAATGACAAATATTTGCCTCTAAATATAGTTGTGTTTTGTGATTCTTTCCAAAAATGTCGACTTCAAGTAATTACATTGAACCATAATTCGACACTGCAAGAAATATTTATTGAAGCACAAAATGAAAATTGCTATTAAAATCAAAAGAAAAATACATGCTTGCTTACAAAACCACGGTTAAGAGGCGTCTTCACGCGAAAACCTCCGTACAAACGCTGTTATTAATTTGTGGGTTGTCTATGAATTGTACTATAATATTTTCAGCTGAATCTATTAACAATATCTAGATCTTTGTTCAAGTCAAACTAAAAATAGTGAAATTTGAGAAATATCTTAACAACAAAACCTTAGTACGTAAAATACGTAAATTTAACGTTTTTTTTTACCAAAACTGTAGCCGAATGTGCTTTTATTGTTTTAGATAAAATCAACAAAAAATTAATACGGCTCGAAAATCTAATCTAGATTATTAATAACCAAAAATAATGTTTGAAAATATCCACAGTCTTGCCAAAAAGTGGTTACTCCTGAAACAAATTTTCAATTTTGCGCCCGCAACAAAATTGGCTTGATTGTAATTTTCCTCGCAAGTTTCATGGACCTCAAAGGGCAAAATAAAATAGCATGGCATTTGGCCACGCCCACAACTGAGTTGGTCGCGTCATGATGTCTGTTCTTAAGGGGGAAGGTAGTCACCAACGACCTTGATTCAACTTGTGTCGTTATATACAAATATCAAAGGATACTGTTTTGAAATAACGCATTACGACGTCGCATCACAGGGTCTCCGGATAGCGCAAAATAGGGGATAAAAATACTTTTCACATTAACACGATGGACGGAAAAAATCCAAGGATTATTTTTTTAAGGAATATTTTCCTTTTATTTTAGTGCAAGAATACCATTAGTGGTTTCAAAGAAATATGACTTACCAATTTTACTTAATTTTAGTCTCAAAGCTCATACAGGTATAAAGTTATATTAGTCGGAAATCTAAGGTATAGTCGCCAAATGACGTTGAAAAGTTTGCTCCGGATAGCCAGTACCTGACAACTAAGGTTTGTTTAACTACGTCTCTATACTATATTTTTATGATATTTCATTTTCCTCGCAATCGTGTTGAAAAACGTCATATGAAACGCGTGAGCATTGGTCATTCATTTTCATTACACACTCGCCTCCATTTCGCTTTCGCCTTCGACTCGGGCTGCTAGTGAGCCTTGTGTGTAATGACCAACTTAGCTCAATTGTATTAAAATGTACTATTACATTTAAGTATTTATTTATGTTTCGCTTAGCAATAAATAAATGCTAGGCAATTAACATTTACATTTTTAAAAATAAATAACAACATTAATGTTATTTACGTATAACTATCATATTATATGAAGAATTTTTGATTTTTTTATTTATTTATTCATAATTGTACACTATTTTCATTACATGATGAATAGTATCAATCTTATCTTCTAGTAAACCATATTGTCACGGTCCCCGCAGGACAAGTTAGGCTTAGCGTGGGGACCACTGTTTTATACGCATGTATTGTAAAAATTCGTGTAAGTTAAATAAATATATTTTAATTTTTTTCATCAATAAACTCACATGAGTTTGTCTTGATACTACAATTCGTCAATAATACTCATGAGATTGCCCACAAAAGCAGAAACAAATACATAATGATAGCTACCTGCATACAAATTATAATTATACAATAGATGAAGAGAGAAATTGTTTTTCGAACGGCTGCTACTGCAATGTTACGTAATAACATCATTATATACACAATACATACTTCGTTCGCGTCAAAATGTATATAAAAAACATACATGTTTGTAGAAAATATTTAAAGATGGTTGTTTGTGATTGGAGGCGTTAAGAATATAAAGTCATTCCATTACAGCGCCTTCCACGCAAGGCCTCGGAGTCGGCCCAATTCAGCTGTCACTCGTTCTTTAGCATCCCACGGAACAAGATGTTTCAAATCATTTCCTGGAGGAAATTGCCTTTCATCCGCTTTTTTCGGTCGGCACAAATAAAACTTGGCAACGGATCTCTTGTAAAAACGGTTTTATTGGACAAACGAACTAGCTGTTTTATGTAATCAACTCCATAAACAAGGTTTCTAGTTTTTCTAGTAGCGTGTCAGCTACTCGTATGTGAATATATTTTTTGGTCCTGAAATCAAGTTGCACCTGGCTGAATATACAAAATATAACAAAAAATATTTAAAAGGTTTTGTATTACTAAAATAAGAAAACATAAATAGCTTTAGCATAATACGTACTCTTTTATGTATAAAATATTCTTGTTCTGTTTTTGAATTATTTTCTTTTTTAAATGATAAACGTCAGTCGCTCGGTACAAAGTGCACAACTTAAATTTGTTTTTCTTTTTAGGAAGTTAAAATTGAATAAGATATTGGTCTGCGGCACTTCATGCCAATAGTTCTGTATAAGTTAGATTTATAAATCAACAGGTTTAAATTAAACGCATTCATGATTTTGTCGAATCAAGGTTAAATTACTGTTTTAAATTTGTTTCGACCAAACAATGGCTAATTGTTTTACATTCCAAGCTGTTGATTTATTATAGACCTATATTTTTTCCACATTAAACTTCTTGACAAGAAAATCAAATTTAAGTTGTGCACTTTATACCGAGCGACTGATGTTTAATCTAAGTAATCAACAAACGAATTTAATTTTTGAATAATGTACAAAATTACCTGCCATCTGTATTGTAGAAAAATATGAGTTAGATACATTTTATTTAAACGTGAGTCCGACGGTACAAGGGTTAAGTCCCGTGTCAGAAATATAAAACTTTTGACGTCGGACCACGTATTCACGGATTAAATTATGTCTTGTAAAGACTGAATTTATCTTGAAATTTAAATCATTGAATGACCAGTGACTTAAGTATATAGCACAGAACTATTGTATATAGACATTTTAAAAAAAAGCAAAACTCCACACTCAATATCTGACTGCATCGTGAGCAGCCGTCTCTATTCAAATTAATAAAATCAAGAATTTTTCAGCTTTGAAATAAAACACATGCTTGTTCAGTTTTTTTTTAATATTATTTGCATGCTTTTACGTCTTCGAAAATGTCTTAAAAATTATTTTATTCAGTTTTATATACGAAAGCAGGGTTCAGAAACTATGACGGTTTAACCAATAAAAAGCGCCCCCGTCACAAAAAGTCATCATAACGTCCTGCACTCGTAGCACAGTGTTTAATCGCGCGTGAGTTAATTGAGGAGCGTGACATACATTATATATTAAATATAATGGCAAAAACATCGTGTCAAACTCCTTTCACTTATGATTGAACTAAGTCGCGTCGCGCGCGATTAAACACCGTGCTTTGGGTTCTGGTTAGAGCAAAGCTTGCAACCAAATTTGTTTAAGTTGCAAGCTTTGGTCTAACCAGGACGTTAATTCCATGGGCTCAGGTGTCATGACGAGTGTCACTACCATATCATGACGAGTGTTTCTTCTCTTATTTTTGTGAAATAGTTTTTGATGGTCATAGATAAAGTATGGTGTGCAACTGGACATAATTAGACATTGAGACATTCGTGCAAATCTATAACGAAATGTCCCAATATCTCACACTATCTCACAGTTGCACAAAATACTATTAACTTACAAAACCTTTTAGCTTGTCTTATAATAAACAAAACTTTTCTCACTTTGTCACATTGAATGTCCTTAGGGACTTAAAGCACTATCGAAATAGGAATAGGTACTCTGTCTATCTATCTTTGAGATAAGGGCAGACAGGATTTTGCAAGTTTTATTTTTTATTGAATAGAAAGTGCGAGTGTTCGAGTGTTTGTACCTTTCTTTTATTTATTGTCAAACTTTGTTCCTGACCGCGACTCACGTATTTTATAGGCTGAACCTTTTCGATTCCGGATTGCCAATCGCTGTTTGATATGTTTTCTGACTTTCACATTACAAGAACTTTTTGAATTCCCTTTTCTTTCTCTTTACTTGAACTTGTCTCTTTATTATTTTTTTTGTTTTAAAAGCTTCGTTTATTTGCTTCTGTAAAAACTTTCCGGGTCACCTTGAAAATGAAGAGCGCGTTTGTTGAGCTTCAAAAGTTGGGGAAGTAAAATATGTTTTACAAACTTGACAAATTGAGTAAACTTTAACGTAATAAGGTTGAAAATTGGTTGTAATTTGTTATACTGCAGGGAAAAACAAACCTTTACGAAGTGACCTACACAACAGAGGCAGGTAATGAAAACATTGTTAATTTCAAAGAGATCCCGATGAAATTGATGTCCTAAAATAAAAAAAGGTCAACAATGGAGAGATTACAACGTATGGTTCATTTCATAAAGTATATGCTACGATAATGTACGGTTGGGGTTCGATATGACCTCAGGAAGGTATATACATCGGCCAAAATGGGCGCCAATGCTTTTGGGGTCCCTCGTTGCGAGAACGGCAATGCTGAATCTTTTATTAGTTTCGTGAATGGACGGGCAGTTGACATAACCGTCCTCGACATCTGTTGTGATATTACGCCATCTTTTCCAGGGCGTTGATCCATCGATCCAGGCCGGCACTATATTTGGGGACGTGGAATATCTGAGGGGGTTTGGAATCAAGCGTGTAGAAAAATCGCGTCGAGGTAAAGAATTGTGTAATGTTGCTGATGTGTACCTTTTTTCTTTTCAAGCCTTTTCTGATTTTGCTTTTACGCATTTTTTCTATGTGGGCATCAATGTGAAAGACACACAAGAGGGGAAATGCCAAATATAAAGCAGATGGAACTATGAAATACCAATTTTAATTCTGATTTTGCAGTGGAAAAGTTAGTTTTTATATACATTTTGAAGGGCTTTTTGGATTTTATCAACCTAATTTTGTGAAGTTTTGGGTATAATTTGCTCAATTAGAATTATTCTAAAATCCCCAAAGGCGAAATAACAGTTTGCTCCACATTTTACCCCTGAATTTTCATGTTCAAACTCGCGTTTAATTAGGAGGAAGGCCGTATACTCAAATGTCTAATCAAATATGATTCTGTGTTTAGACTCCACTCAAACTTGTGTCAAATTGGCTTGGTGGGCCTTTTTGAATTAAATGAAAGGCCCTCAGGGCGAATATCTACGCGTGTTCATTTTGTCAGTGCTGCGCATTTTTGTTTGAAGAAATACTTTATTTAAGAGTTTAGCTTATATCAGTCTTTAAGTTCTCGATTTGTATGCTTACAGATCTACTCAAGGCAAAGGTATTCGTGTTTTTCTAGATAAATGTCGTTTTTTTTAGTCTTTTATTTGAAAATAACAAGAATTTGAATTTTGTTCTTAATTGTAAGTTAATAAAAATAACATTTCAAGTTTTGGAAAATACAATATAAATTCTTATCTTTATGGATTTATTTTTATTTTATTTATTTATTTTGTCATATAGAGCAGAATTAAGGAATTAAGAATTTTTAGTAATACTTAGAACTTTATAAGCCCATTAATACCTCATATGTTTTTTTTAAGATAAACCAATATATTTGGATATGGATATGAATTAATACAATAAGTTAATATTGGTGTTCGACCCGTAACCGAAGCCCATCAAATCAGTCAAAACGTGAACTCGTGATTGTTCTTTTATAAACGGGTTCCTTTGGGTCGAAGCTAACATTACCGTTCTTACTTTCGTCCCAGTTGCTTCCCCTGGGGTTAATTAGAATAAAAGAGTGTTAAACTAACTTTGAACTCATGGTAATTTGCTGGGGAAAGATTTGCTTATATTTATCTCGTTATTGCCGTTTTGGGCATTGTATTGTTACATTTTATTTTACCTTTAGATAATTAAAATATATATTACTTCAGTTTTACCCTAGAAATCTCTAGGAAAGTGGCTAATTTCCTGACATAAAATCTAGGTTATCGGTAAGCCCGTATCTTAATAAATCCTACTGCAAAAGTTTCATAAGCTGGTAAACAACCAAACAAACCAACTTTCAGATAGTCTCCTTGGTAATATCCTGATTTTCCACCATAAATCGTATGATCGAGTCAGAGATATTGTTGTAAAAATGTGATCTTTGAGTTTTTAAGTGAATTGATTTTTTTTTTAAATCAATCGGTCCTTAATTAGTCTTAAAGTAAATTAAAACTAAAACTTGAACTTTATATCTTTATTGACACAAAATAAAACTTAAATAACTATGAAAACCTACCTATAAAATTAAACTAACCTAAAATGAAAAACGCAACACTAACCTAAAACCCATAAAAACCTTAAATAAAAATAAACTAAACTAAACTTAAAAAAATATTTAGATCGCCACCGTAAATGTGGAAGGCTGGCAGAATTTCGAATTCTTTACTGCTTTGGCCTTTTACATGATCTTCATTCAAAACGACCGCCTCTTTTTTCACACAGGCTCTGTTAGCGCGGCCAAGTCACCAAACGCCGCCGCGTAAACTAAATAATGTGTAGATATTACCTATTTCAGTCACTCTTCTTCTCAATAATTATATCAGGATCAACAAATTTTACGAGGCCTTGTCCTACAAAATTGGCAATATTTTATAATCAAAAATATTAAGGTCGGGGCTAAAAGAGGGCCTCATGCTTATAAGTTGATTTTGTGGTGCCTCTGGTTGTGCCGGGGCAGAGTCCAGTTGCATCATCGGGCGCTTTTGAAACGGGGTCTGAGGTAGATATATCTTGTGATGCCAACCAAATCATCATTGAAGGTGGATGATGATGGCCATTCTAGACTCGGGAGATCGAATTTCCACAGCCTCTACAGAACGTGTAGCGTATACACTATCATAATGTACCTATATCAAAAAATTTCTCGTCCATAGATATTATGCTAACTTGAAATTTTGCTAATACAACATGGGTACCATAGCATAGGTAATAAAATATATAAATAGGTAAAAAAAGCATTTTTAAAACACACTGCTGTAAGGAACTGCTGTAGAAATATTTGTAAAACATACGTCAAATTGCTCGTTATATCCACATGTCTTAGGTCATTATAGCGAAAAATATATGTAGGTACCTATATATGTGTATATTCAGACTATATCATCCATCCATCAGCCTAGTTCGTCCACTGCTGGACATAAGCCTTTCCAGGACTTTACCATTCCCGGCGGTCATCCTGGAAGTATACCATACTCACACACGCTGGGCAGGCGGGTTGGTGAGCGCGGTGCAGAAACCCTCGCACCAGTGACGCCTTTGCCCGTCACCAGTCTGTTCCATATAAGGCCCGGCTATTAGGGATGGATATACCGCCATTCATCGGTCCCAGTCATGGTGGGCCTTCTGGTTTTTTGCCTGTGAGCTGTCCTCTTACTCTCCTCTGAATTACTTCGAGGGGGTCTCCAAGTAAGATGGTGGTACCTCCACAGTCGAGCCCAGCATCAGCTCTACCACCTTGAAAATTATTCAGACTATATATATGAGCCTTTTGGAGTAGAAACCTTAGGGCCGTTGGGTCCAGCCACGAAGCAGATTTTCAAGAAAATATCTTCGTGACTGGTTGACGTTTCGGGGGACCGGAGGGCTGGGGCATACCTCGGACAGCGTCTTAGCTTAGCCATCCAACGAGGGAATGCTTCCAGGCTTTTGGGGACCCTGCCGATCGAAGGCGGCGGTTATTTGGAAAAAAATATTTTAAATAGTTTAATTTATAGGTAAGTTTTTCTTCTAGGGTTTTTACATGTTATTATATTATTTTTACATATTTATTGGTAGGTAATATTAATTGAGATTAATTTAAATTTTATAATGTCATTGAATTTGTTGTGTATGTATATATTTTCTTAAAACTTCCTAAACATACAAGGTGAAATCAATTAATTTATGTAGCCAAATTCATACTGAAGACTCAGTAAGTCTTCAGTATTAGGGTTCAATAATGTTTTTTGTGAAATTTGTAAATGTATATTTTTTTGTGTTCCCTACAAACGCAAGTGCAGCTCCGAGTCAATACAGTGGGAGGTCAACATTTTGTTTTGCAAAATTAGCAAAAAGTGTTATCGATCCATGATACTGATCACTTACCAAACCATTGGTATGAATCTGACTGCATAAATAACATGCTTAGCATAGCTCCTCGACTATAAATTCATGAAAGGAATTTTTAAAAGAATTTTTTTTGCTTGTGTGAAGTTAGTCAGACACATGTCAGACATGATGATATTATGACGAGTAATTTGACATATGTTTTACAAATATCCCTACAGTCATTTTTTGTCTGTGAAAGTAATGGTGTAATCTATTATAAGACTATCTCACATGCAAATTCCCCTCTCTGCCGTATGATCAGTGGCCTGAACTCAGCCCTCAGGCATTCTATAGACTCTGATATTTTCAATGATTCATGGAACCAAATTTTCAAGGTTTGCTCTGAGCATTGCGAACGCAATAATATTGTAAATATCTCTTGTTGTTTTTAACCACATATTGATTTGTTTTATTATATTCTTTATTTATAACTGTAACAGGTTCAACCGTTGTAATTAGTTAGTTAAATAAATAAATATTTTTACGATCAGCTCATATAGCTCTTTCATTTGATATCCCGCATTTCCTTTCCGCAGTTTTTTAATTCCATACAAAAAAATTATTTCTATGACCTACCACTTTGAAATGGACATTATAGTTTTTGTACCCCCAAATTATACAATTTCCTTAAATTTGGCTGGCTGGCCCATGAACTATTCTTCTATTCGGAGTATTCTATATTCAAAACTTGATAAAAAATAATTGTGTGTGCATTTTATGAATTTCAATTAATCTGATTGCTCTTTACTTTATTGCTCCCTTAACTTATACAAAAATGTTCATACTTTCACCTCTATTTAAACAATTCCGACCTTTTTATATATATTTGTCCGTTTTCATATTACTAAATTTCTGTTTATTGATATGAAAGTAAAATGTACTACAGATTCAATAAATGTCTATTTGAATATTGTGTTATATTGTAATTTTGCAATATTGTTGGAATTCGAAACAAATGAGGAAGTTGGAATAAAAATGCTTTTTCTATTGTTTTGAGACGAAAAAAACATATTTTTTTTTGAAATATTCGTTTTTAATTTCGTTTCAATGCTTTTTAGAAGGATAATTTATTTATTTAATTAATTTAGTTTTCATATACCTATAATATAAACAGGACGTTCAAACTCAATGGGCCTTGCAGGGATACCATTTTCAATATTAAAAAGGCAATTTCACTTCATGGAGACATAATTATATACATTATTGAAGTAGTTTCGCATTCAAAGATTTTTGGAAAATTGCCTTCTTCATGCAGGATTGGAACCAGCTAGATTTCATCTTCCTGTAGTTTATGATACTAATCGAAAGTATCCACTATAAGGACTAATTCTTTCTAAACAACATTGCCAGAAAAGTTAACATTAAATTGAAATTTAGTTAAACAAAATATGCTTGAATCTCAATTGTCAGGCTAAAATCAACATTTCTGTCATTTTTGTGATAAGCCGTCACAGCACCGTTCTTTTTAAGAGCGGTTTCGCAGCTGGATTGTGAAAAACCCGCCTTTTTATAATTAATCGAAACAGAACACTTAATTTCAAAATTAATTCAATAGCTATTCAACAAAACCTTGTAACCTATGTTTTGTGTGTGCTGCCATCGCAAATTTTTCATTGGTCAATTATTTCAAATTTTTCAATTAGAATTTCAAAATTAACTTAAAAAAAAAATTTTGAAATTCTTATTTTCAGAAAGCAATGGAAACTGCGATGGCAACATATAAAAAATTGTCAGTAAAATTTTGTTGAAAAACTATTGAGTGAATTTAGAATTTAAGTGTTCTGTTTCGATTAGATAGAAAAATGCGGGTTTCTCACAATCCAGCTGCGAAACCACTCTTAACAGAGATTTATTTTGGTACCTTTTTATATATCAACTTATCATTTTAGTTATGTACTTATTTACAAAATCATATTCCTTGCTAGTAAGTTATTTTTCTTTTATTATTATTTAAGTCATAAAAGCTTATCTATAATACTATTGAGAGGCCTCATACGATTTCGTTTCGCGCCCATAAAAATGGTCGCCGAACCGAGATCAACTCGCACGTTTTGTGTTTTAAGTGTTTAAATTTAATGTTTTCGAATGTTTGACATGTCTTTTTTATTTTTATTTATACATATTATATGAATAGTACTTAAACTCAAGTTTATCATAATTGCGTAACTTAAACTCAAGTTTATCATATTGCATAATTGCGCGTGCGTAAAGTCGGCATTTTCCGCACTTGTGCTATAAAAAATTATACGAAACTCATGCGAGAAACTTTTTCTCGACTCGTGTGATTGCAGCACTCGCCTTCGGCTCGTGCCGCAAACTCACACTCGTCAGAAAACGTTTCATCGCTCTCGTATCGTAATATACTATTTATTTTATATCGGTATACGTATATTGGATAGTCAAAAATAACGACTAACTTTGCGTTATTTTATATGAAATAGGCAAAAATTTTTCACTTATTCCATAGAAGACTTGGTGACCAAGATACTACATTTGTGTTATCTGATTTAAACCATGATATCTACTGGAAATAGCTTAATATCCAAGCCCCTTATAGAAAAATTTGGCAAAACGGCTTTCAAATTAAGGTAGATTGTACGGAAATTAACAAAGGTATACAAAATTAATTCAATTATTCAATTTGATTTGGACCGATCTTTTATACCATATATGTAAATTATATTCAAATCTTTTAATAATTCAAAATTTCAAATGTGGCCTCTTAAATTTTGGTACATTATATAATAATGCTAAGATTTTCCTGTGGAAGTGAAATATTCCTTTAAGATGTGTCAAAAGTGACTCTAAATGTTTCGTGTAAATAGTGCCTTGCTGACGCCGCGTGCCGCCGCGCCGCGGGCATTTTCCGAAAAGCGACGAGCTTTGCGCCCTAGGATACGAACTGTTTTACCCAAGAACTAAGGATTTCGTTCACCTGCTAATTGCTGTTTATTTCTGTCAGTCTGTTTTATTCACAAATCCATTATCTTTCTACTTTAAAGCTAAAATTATCGCTCTAAAGATTCTAGACCTTTTTTAGCCTCTTAATTTTAAAATCACCGTTTCTGGATCAAGTTATAAGCAGTTTTGATCCTAATCTTACTGAAATACTTCTAAAATTTATTATTTAGTCTTTAAGACCAATTTAGAAGCAGTATTGTGAAAAACCCGACTTTTTCTAATTAATCGAAACGGAATATTTATATTGAAAATTTACTCAATAGTTATTCAACAAAACCTTATACAACAATGACCTTTGCATTGTGTATGCTGCCACAGCAAAGTTTCTTTGGGTTTCTGTTAATTACAATTTTTAGGTTAAAAAGTTGAAAACTTTAAAATTTTAATTTACGGAAACCAATGGAAACTTTACGACACCTTTGCGATGACAGTTTACACAAAACATAGGTAATAACCTAAATTAAAATTTTAAAGTTTTCAACTTTTTACTTATTAGTAATAGGTAATTTGGAGCGGTTTAGCAGCCGGATTGTGAAAAATCCGCCTTTTTCTAATTAATCGAAACAGAACTTATATTCAAAATTTACTCAATAGTTCCTCAATAAAACGTTATTACCTATGTAATGTGTATGCTGCTATCGCAAAGTTTTCATTGCTTTCTGGAATTCAGTTTTTTTTTTATTGCATTAAAATGGAAAATTTGCGACACAATACAAGGGTTATAAGGTTTTGTTGAATAACTATTGAGGGACTTTTGAATTTAAGTGTTCTGTTTCAATTAATTAGAAATGACGGGTTTTTCACAATCCGGCTGCGAAACCGCTCTTAAGGCAGTTTTGGTTGGATTCAGAAAACATGTTCGTAAAAGAAAACCGTTTCTGTGCACTTATAGCAATGAATGTGAAACATAAATACAGAAAAGTTGTATATGCTTTAAAAGACTGAAAAGGATCACAAGCGGGTCGAAATATATTTCAATAAAACTTGTACTTTTGTAAAAGTATCATCAATATCTAACTATAAAACTGATAGTAGAGAAAAGTCTAGAAAATTTTCCGTAAAAGTTTCTAAAAACATAAAAAATCTGACTGAAAATTTCATTTGGGTATATTTGCAAACAGAACATTGGGTATATTTTAACAATTAGCAATTTTCCAAGGCACATTCTCAGCTGTGAATCATCCTCAGCCCACAGCAACATTGTCGCTACGTCACTAAGCGCAAGGCTTATTTTTACTCTCGAGCCAAGATTTATTTTCCACAGATTAGCATCCCGCTTATTTATGCTAATGCAATTTTAATGGCGGCCGCCTTTTTCGGAAAATTTCATCTTATAATTGTCTGTGAAAAAGTCAGTGGATTTGTTTTTAAAACTGGCTTATTAGGGCATTCTAAAATGGTTTAATTTTATGGTTTTAACGAGGTACTCCGTGGAATTAATTTTGTTTTCACATCTCATGCTCTAAAAAGTACTGGTTTTTGCTAGCTACAAGCGGAATAAAACTTCGTTTTATGCTCTAGTGCATAAAAGTGTTTAACTTCTTCTAAGACTATATGGCAATATTGCCATATTGGCATATGCCATACAGCCAGATACACAGTACAACTTTAAAGACTAACTAATTGATACTTAATAATGTTCGTGCTAAGATTCTATCATATTAGCGCAAACTGAATAGACAGAAGTTTCAGATGATGCTCAAGGTTATATACAATGACTTCAAAGAGAGATAGTACAAAATAAATAAAAACATTATTTATTTAGGTTATTTAGACGTGGCTATTAGTACACCCTAAGATACCCTCATACCAAATTTGGTGCTATTGTCCGCCCGGTAATGGTAATTTCACTAAGCAACCGTACTATTAGCAATTATCTGTGGCAATACTATACCTATGTTAATTTAGTATTGTTGAACAATTAAACCCTGTTTACACGGTAAAAAAACCAGTGTGTTTTTTATTTATGACACAATGGCTATGTTGTTGTTTGGTGTTGGATAAAAGTACTTACTCATAAAAGTAAATTGTGTCTGCATAAATTGCCAAATAAGTTAATGTTATGCGTACATGCGTATGCGCAATGTCGCTATGCCCATACCAAGCAGTTTAACTGTTTGATTACAAACGTAACTTGGGCGAAATCAAACTTGCTTGGTTTAGTAACAAGTAGTAAAAAGTCTTGTCTGTTAATGGGAGATTTTCTTAAAAACCGGCCAAGTGTGAATTGGGCCTCGCTCTTTTAGGGTTTTCTTTGAGGTCTTTAGCACCAATTATTTCAAACTAGCTATTTACTTAATTTTAGGTAATCTTCTAACTCTGTCAGACAATAAAAACCGCAAAATTAAGTTGGTTGAGTATTCGGGGACGTAACCCTAAAACCACATTATAAATCGGCGTTTTTGGTATTTTTTGGTAGTTTTTGGTACATTCTAAATTCCTAACTGCTTTGGCCTTTGAGATAGACTCCGTAACAAATATGGTCTAAAAATGGCAATTTTGATAGACCCTCATATCTTTATGTTTTTAAAATAACAAAAGAATCTCAACTGATGCCGGGCCCAGTGGGGCCCGAAATATATCTTGAGTTAAATTATTATTTTTACCTTTTTATTATTAATTTTTAATCAACCAAAACTACATTAAAAATCTCATAAAAAAGAGACAAATATATATTGATCATAAAATAACAAAAAGTATGTATATATTTATACTCTACCTCTAGCTCTAGACAATGAGACCCCACATGCTAGAGTAAGAAAAAAAATCTTTTTTGGCTTCATTTTCATGTACGAGACCCCCCCTGAAAAATAATTTAATTACATTTTAAAATTCAAAATTTGGTTTTGGGTCAACATTTACTCAACATATAAAAAAATCAGGTTTCTAACCCATTCCGTCTAAGAGCTAGAGACCCGTGGCGTACGGACAGATAGACGGACAGCGGAGTGACATTAAAAGGACTCCAATTTGCCCTTTGGGTACGGAACCCTAAAAAGAAATGAGAGGTTTCGCTGTCAAACAGAACGTTGCCAACATTTTATTTTTGTATTGTGTGGTGATACGGAGCCTTTTGTGCGCGAGTCCGACTCACACTTGCTTAAATTATTATAATTTTAGTCTGTCTGTTTGTCAGTCTGTCTTTCTGTGTGTCTGTCTATATCCATGTTCCGTTTAACTCGAGAACTACTCAACGAATTTGGAAGAGGTTTTATCATCGTAGTGACCCTAGTAAACAGGCTATAAGTGGTGTCGGTAAAATAACCGCCAAGCCAAAAAACGGGGCAAAGATTAAATAAACGCGCGTGAAACTGCGGGATAAAATTAGTTGTTTTATATCAATGTTTAGATTGATAGGCTTTATCATTATCCTGGTAAGGAAGGGGCACCACTTTTACCGTGCGCTCTGTAATATATATTTTACTTATATGTCGGAGACAAGTCAACATTTGATTCGAATATCCGGAAAGCCAGCGTCATCGCCATCTAGTAGCGCTTAACGAAATCTGTGGCGTAGCATGTCGGTGATGCGAATTCATAATATTTTCCCCTACCAAAAATCGCTCAAGGCGTCTAAAGAACACTTTATTTCGATAAATTAAGGCGCTACGAAAAAAAAATGATACTTTTTGAACTTGTATATGTACTTCAGTAAAGAATGTATTATTTTGATAACATAGTATGTTATTTTTGAAATCTTTTTCTAGGGATCTGTTAAACAGAAACGCGATTGGACAAATTCGGCTCGATGCAAATATTTATTGAAATGAGGTCTTTTTCGACACCATTCCTCCTGCTTTGACAAATTTGGAATGACGTAGGGACTGCAATTATATTTTATTAAATGGGATTTAACTGTATCTAAGACCTGGTTAAACGAAATTTTGAAAGCAACTTAAGAACATTTTATATTAATAAAAAACCGACTTTTTGCAAATTTTCCACGAATCCATCCCTCTCGCACTAAATGTTTTTTCACATATGGAGTAACAGCGACGCTAAAACCTTTACATATCGCCTTAACTCCTTCAGCTCAACAATGGCACCAAAATTAATCATAATAAGGCTTCTACATATGTTGCCGTCAAACATAGCAGCTGCATTAGTCTTTGATTGAACAAGACAACAGATGCACATTACGACAATGCTCCATTGCTATGGACTACTGCACGCCCCAGATTAAGGGTGGAGATACACAACGGTTCTATTACGTTTTATCTTAACGTTTTTCCGGCAAGCGCACTTGGTGAAATTGGATTTACCACCAAGTGAAGATAAAGTGTAAAAAAAAAGTAGATATAATTTTTAGGGTTCCAACGGTAACCAACGGGACCTTATTACTAAGACTTCGCTGTCCGTCTGTCTGTCCGTCAGTCTCCAGGCTGTATCTCATGAACCGTGATAGTTAGACAGTTAAAATTTTCACAGATGATGTATTTTTGTTGCCGCTATAACCACAAATACTAAAACACAGAATAAAATAAAAATTTAAGGGGGCTCCCATACAACCGACATGTTTTTTTTGCCGTTTTTATAGATAAAGGTATAGAACCCTTCGAGCGCGAGTCCGACTCGCACTTGGCCGGTTTTTTATACATTAAAGGTTTGCGTAAATGTAATCTGCTTATCAATTTGAGACACCTATAGAGTTGGTTTTTATTTATATGTGATAATATTGTCATGACATTAGTACCCGCGAGAGTTTCAGGGGTGTGTCTGAGTGTGGATTGTGTAATGCAAGTCAGTACACCCACGATTCGCCAACGATTTTTACGTCCAAGCGTGATGGGTGGTGAGCCCTATCACCGTATGAGTGTGAATTAATTCACTATCCGTACTGATAGTTCCGTTATTTAGTCGTGGTGTTTTTAATGATATTATGTTGGAGGAAACTTTTGCTTTCCTTTTTTATTCTTAAGCCCCTCTATAATCAAGAAAATCTTCAAATTCCTCAGAAGTACACGTAAAGAAAAAAAAAGCGAGACATTATGGTTATTAAAATTTTATTACTTAATAATCACATTATATCAATAAATATAATAAAAACACGACTTCCCACTTGTTGGGATATTAAAATTTATATTTTTGCATCTTTACCATTTCACCTACTTTTAAATAAAGAACAAAAACTTTTTTTTAAACAAAAGCCCCTATACTAGGTGTCAATGCTTCATCCATATTAGTCAGAAAAAAATGTATGTGAAAGACGAACAGCAAAGCGCAACGTAGGCCGCCCTCGTGCCCGCTGCGTTGTCGATCTGAAGGACTGGCGGCTGGATGAGGATGACTTAGGACCGCAAAGGGTGGCGCAATATTGGAAAGGCCTATGTCCAGCAGTGGACGAATACGGGCTGATGAATGGAAGACAGACTGACAAAACTTCAGTCATACCATAAGGGTGCCTTCTTTTAACTTTTGAGTACAACACATTAAAAACCGGCCAAGTGCGAGTCGGACTCGCGCACGAAGGGTTCCGTACCATTATCTATAAAAACGGCAAAAGAACATGTCTGTTGTATGGAAGCCCCTTTAAATAGGTAATATATTTTTTTAATTCTGTTTTCTGTATTAGTTGCTATAGCGGCAACAGAAATACATCATCTGTGAAAATTTCAACTGTTCAACTATAACGGTTCATGAGATACAGCCTGGTGTCAGACAGACAGACGGACAGACATACGAACAGCGGAGTTTTAGTAATAGGGTCCCGTTGGTTGCCCTTTTGGTACGGAACTCTAAAAAGAGATTTATGCAATAAAAAAACCCGTTTACTATTGTTTAAACATCTATCAAGGAACGGTCTTCAAACCACAAAGATAAATAGAAAACGAAGAGAAAGCCGTAAGTATGCAGTCGCACCTGAATAAAATTGTAAAGCTTCCAGCTGAACCCGAGGCACCTACTCAGATCACGTCCTGTGTGTCCGAGACTTTAGTCAGGTACAATGCAAAACATCAATTGAAACGGCACTGCCAAGCTTTCTGGCGTTCCGTACCGAACATTGAAAAAATATTGTCAACTCGTGCATATATTTTAAGGCGAATGGATACACCAACTGCAATTTGGACCCGTCTTTGAAGGCCTACTCCTCCCACACGGGTGGTCCAAAAAATTTATTATAGGCATTATAGAGTCAAAAATAAATTTTAAGTTTCATGAACTGTTTTTCTATCATAAGTTTTGACAAAAAATATCGAAAGTCATCGAAAGTTTCACATGATTAATACAAGAATTCTCTTACTCCTTCCAAACGCCTAAAGTGATTTTAATTATTATTTCACCAAATTATAGAACATTTTTATATCTAAAAAATTAAGTTCAAAATTTTTTTTTCGTTCATGGCGTCCATGAAAAGTATTATTTTCTCCTATTTTGTGCTAGCCGGAGACGCAGTGGTTGTCGTAACAGCCACTTTTCAAGGCACGCTGAAATGAACATTATTTCAATGTCGTTTCCGTTGATATTTGTACCGACACACATCGAGTTGCTTATTTAGCGTGGTCATACGCCTTAAAGATAGGTACTTTCAAATTTTGCCTTGAAGTCTAAAAAATTATGAATTAAGTAGTTAGGTCTATTTCGGTAGGTTGTTTTCTTTATTGTAAAATATTGTACCCTTTTACTTCCAACTCAAAATACTGGACAGAGATTTTTTAATTGGATTATGACTAGAGAAAACTATTGAGTAATTTTATTTATTTAAAAGTAAAAATATATAAAAAGCTCTAGCTAATAACAACAGAAAATCCATGAAGGTTTGTCCGATAAATTTATCAAAAATATGTCTTATGTTCAGCGAACCGGAAAAACAGAATGATACAATATGTATCAACTATTTCAGTTACCTTGAACCAAGATTTGTGAAACAGGATTATAACATAATAAATAAATGATAATAATTAAATACGTAACAGCGGAGCAATCACCATTTTATTTATTCAAAAAAAGCACTGGTTGTACTGTCATTAAAAAGTGGTACTTGCTTTAATGCAAATACGAGTATTTTTTGCTTGCCAACTTCAGGAGATGATCTAAGTAATAGACTAAAACCACCTCGAGCTTATATAAATCAAAATTTTGAAAAAGTTCTCTCTATTACTGAATACCTTTTTTGGCTCCGTACACTTGTCGGACATATGCTTGGCCTTTTTTGTATTGAAAAAGCTGTCCCGCGGCGTTAAGACACGAATACTGAACGCTGTTGGGGAAAATTCCGAGTGAATTTCTCTCTGCCGAGTGTACGGAGCTCTACTGGGGATCGAATTGTGGCGTGTGGCAGGCAACGAACATTATGTTTGTTCACGAGATTGCTGTGACGTCACTTTTCATTAATAATAATAAACGTGGTGGCATTAAAACATGGCTGCGAGACGCAAGTTATATAGGTATTTGATGTAGCCAAGTTACATAAAAACTTCAACTGAATGCAAGGTTTCTAAATAATTAGTATGAGTTATGAATAACAGTTAACAAAGCTATTTTAAAAAAAGGATTTTTTTGATTTTGATTTTTTTAAAGTCTTTTGTTTTGTATTGGCCAACAGAGCAATCAAATTTATAAGGAACTGGCCTTTAATTTCTCGATATTTCTGATAAGGCCAACGTACAAGGACGTATGTTGACCAAATTGACCAAATTGGCGACATACTGAAGAAGGGCAATATCAAATGCACCCGGAATAGAAGAGCTTGTATGACTAGATTGATAGTTGTGGAAGAAGCGAAAGAGCTGTGTCAGGATCGTAGCAAATGTAAATCTGCAGTATCTGCCTTCCTGTTTGGGAGACAGTCATATAAATATTATGTTTGTATGAGTTTAGTAAAAGAAGAACAAATTAAATTAAAAAATAATGTTTGGCAGTCAAATACTCGTAGTATGTAATATAGGTCTTTACATATGAAATTGCTGAAATTTTCTTACAGATTCATAGGTTCATAATTCCTGTAATTCAATAGCTATTTCAATTATTTGTTTTTTGTTTGAAAGGTGATTTCAAGGTTCTACATCTACTTATTAATTTTTGTTTTTATTGTCAGTTTGATGATCAAAATAAAATTTTTCAAAAACAGTTCGTCCTAAATGCCGTTCGTTTCCATGATAACATTCGTGATTTTTTTTTCAACTGCCACTTTTCAAAGATATTTTGTCTCGTTCATACACAAAAGAAATTACATCACTTGGATTTGCCATTCCTAAAAAAATGCAAGATCAGTACTGAAAATTGAGTGTCCTTAAAATTCTCTATAGAAAACGACAATTTCATAGGTAGAGACCTAATATTTAGGAAACATTATCATATACTATGAGTTGTTAATTACGAAAAACAAAGGTAGGTATTTTTCTAATTCGTCAAAATGACTTTTTTTTGAAATGACAAAACGCTTCGCATTCCCAAAGTTTTGGAGAAGGTCCAAGCCAGTGTCTGTCAATGGCTTCCCAGCTTGACCTCAAATAAACACTTTGCGCTTAGACTTCCACAAATAAACACTTATTTAGTTTTTCTTTTAAATATTTCCACGATTTGATTAATATATTTTAGGATAGTAAATATATTGAAATTTAAATAATTAAAAATGTAATAAATTGTACACAAAGGCACATATATACATGTAGTATAAGAAAAAGGAAATATTACATGCTATTTTATATAATATGTTAAATTTATAGGTACGTAACATAAGAAAATTTCACTCAAAGGGGTTAGGTAAAATAAGGTAAAAAAGGTATAACGTTACATGTGATTGAGAAACCGGTCGGCTGTAAAACGTCTACAAACAGTTACAAGTTTACTTTACCATGTTGTAAAATCTCCGCAGTTTATGTTATGGTAATGAGTGAAGTGCCAGAGTCAAAATTGAATATTTGATTTATTTATTGGAAAGTTAAACACATAATACTGATTTATACAGATAATATTCGGAAAAAAAAGTAAAAACAATTATTTAAGACATCTTCTATTTCGATATCTTCAATTTCAGCCCTCTCAAAATTTTATATATCATATTTTGTACCTTCATAGACTACCTATAGATGACGAAATAATAAGAGCGATCCTAATATATCGTATTTAATTGTTTCTTGCTGTTTAATACATATAATTCGGTCATAGAATTAAATGAGACTTGAGGAAAGGGTAAGTGTGAGGCGTAACGTCGTCGCGTAAACGTCTTTAGCAGATTTAGACTGCCTTCATCTGGGCGAGTAAAGGGTAAGTGTGAGGCGCAACGTCGTCGCGTAAACGTCTTTACGCGACGACGTTACGCCTCACACTTACCCTTTACTCGCCCAGATGAAGGCAGTCTAAATCTGCTGAAACTGGTTGGCTTTCCCGATCATAACACGTATTGAGGTGAGCCGTTTTTATATAAATTATAATTCGGTCGTTTTCAATATGCTAGTTTTGTCTGTTTTTTGGAATAAGCAGATCAATTTTGGTATGTGATTTCGATTATACCTTTTTTCGTGCTTTTAGACCTATTTTTATGTATTTTAGTATCTATAGGAAGTGACGTAACCATATTTAGTTGAATAGTCGAATCCATGTCAGACTTTAGTATGTGTTCAAGAAATATATTTTTTCGTATAGAAATGTGTGGTGATGGCGTCACTGGAGGTCAAATGAAAGACCTGTTTTTCATTTTATAAAGGAAATGCTCGCTTGTTTTAATATTTGTCTACTAGAAACGGTTAAGGAAAGCTTTATTTTTTAGTTTACTTTAGTTTACGAATCGTAAATATTGATGAATAAAAAGGGACAAATTAATACCCAAAAACAAGTATATATGACATATTCTATTTCAACATCCTCAATTCTCTTTCAAAAGCAGAAAAAAAAGTTAATCTGGATGTGAGGAGCTCTGAACCGCGACTCGAACCTGGGAAGCACATGAGTAAATTCGCGAAATATGTTGAGGCTGTCCATTATGGAAGAGCGGAGTCTCCTACTACAGGTATTATTTTACTTAAAAGGAGGCGCCAACAACCTGTAAATACCTATGATTGTGTAAAGAAATAAATAATTTTGTATTTGTATTGTATTTGGATAGCTTAGTGGTAGATCAATCGCCTGGTCCCAGATGTCCCAGGTTCGAGTCCTGGTTCAGAGCTCCTCACATACAAATTTACTTTTCTCTCTTCGTTTTCATAGTTTGTTTTTCAGTGCAATGGATTAACTGCCAAGTGTTTCAATATAATTACATATTGGTAGAAAATCTCTGATTCTGAAACAACAATAAAAACACAAATGATCGTACTTGCAGCTCCTGTGTCATTGTTTCCGAGAAAACTAATAAAATCTTATTACATTCCACTTGTTCTATAGTATATGTTTTTTATTAATTATATTGGAACGTGTAGAAGCTAGAAATTTAATCTCCTTTGGTTCATCCGCATTCAGTTATCAAACATTAATTGCATATTTTCCGTATGTAAGAATATTTTATGCTTATAAAGCATGTTATTATTAAAATATAAGATGAATGAAAGTTTTAATATACCTCTATTAATGTAACATACATTATCAATTATTATTAATATTATTATTATTATTATGTATATTTAGTAAGAATTGATTATGGGAAACTTGGGTAATTATTTGCTTTGCAGCCCCGCTCTCAATTTAATAAAATGTAAGAAGTATTTAAAAAAACATTTTCAAGCTGTTCAAAAAAAGTTCATTTTTTCTGTTTATAGCTGAAACAAGAATAATTTATTGCCTGAATTTGAAAAAAAAGTGACCGCCTTTGAGGTTTATTGGTTTGGTCATTCGGCAACTAATCCGAAGGTCGTGCGTTCAGCACGGCTCGGGCACAAAACTTGTCAAAAAATTATTAAAAGTCGGATTCCAAATATATCTTGGGCACGGGCAGGATTATTATCAGGGGGTAGCATCTATCTATACATTATTATAAAACTTTACAAATAGTGTATATGTAGAAATTACGATTATATTTATTTCAAATATATCTAAGAAGATATAGTTATGGGCACCGGCAGGATTATTATCTGGGGGTTGCGTATACCTATACATTATTATAATACTTAAAGGGTACAGGAAAGAACAATGAATGTCACATCGTAAGTTAGGCCTAAAATAAATGTATATATAACTTAAATAGATTTTTTATTTTCGGGCTAAAATAAATGTGATATTACCATGTAATTATTTCTCTGCATCCCTATAATTTGTAGGAATACATACAAGATAATAATTAAAGTTGGGCATTTCCTTCACCGTAAGTCACGTTCTTTCATAAAATAACTTTAAAATGTTTTATTTTTTTATTATTGTGTATTTTTCTGTGGTAATATTTTGGAGGTCAGTGATTTTTCTCCAAGACAGGGGATGCAAGTGCCCGGTGCCCATGGATACAGGTATCGATACACCAATATGGTTTGAGGCGCCTCTTCCCAGCGTCATTCGAAAATGACTCCAGTGATGAGGTTATTTCTTTTAAACGGTATGTTTAAAAATCATGAAAAAGGATATAATTGTGTCGATTCGGCGTAACACGATATAAACTTAATTTGAGCGTTCTGTCTTTTTCTTTCTGAATCGAAAAGACAAAGACAGAACGCTCAAAATAAGTTTAATCCTGTCAAATTTGTTAAATTGTGTTGCGCCAAATCGACATCATTGTTAGTCACACTATAAAACACAACTTCATTGTAAGAAATTTACCGTGGCATGTAAAAAACAACATGAAAATATTGTTCGAATTCAAGCTTATTACTTTCAAGCCATTAATGGTATTGTATGGTATTATTTTTATGGTTCTTATATTAAAATACAAGGAAAATATTGCTTAGAAAAATCGTATATGGAATTTTTTCTAGGCTTCGTGTTCATGTGAAAAGTATTGTTTTCTCCAATTTTGCGCTATCCGGAGACATAGTGACGTTCCAATGCAGTGCGCGCTGATATGAACCTTATTTTGATAGTTTCTGTTAGGTCGTTTCTAATAGGTCGAATTCAAGGTTGTTAGCGATTACCTCTGACCTTTAATGCGCAAGTAATTTTTCTTTATCATACTTAGTTATTTTATTTACTCGTACGCTGCAATGAAGTAATTGCAACATCAAAAGCTGTTTTATAAGTACCTATATTGTTAATCTGATGTTATAATATTACATTCAAACCGTGATTCTGCGCTGTGATTGACCCAATTTATTATAACACCACTAGACACAGAACCAATCAACAACAGTGAAAGAAAACAAGTCCTTTCCTTATTTCTTAAGCCATGCCACTTCCCATTCTTGTGGATTCTGATTGGCTCTAAGACAACATTACCAGAAGTCGCACCTGAGGTTCAGGAGCGAATGTTCTTCTTCTCAGTTTAAGTAAAATAGTTGAAAATATAAATAATGTCACGCGAACACGATCATTTTGATGGTTGTAGATAAAATATTGTGTGCAACTAAACATAATTATACATTGGGACACTCGCGCAAAACTATAACGAAACTCACTTCGTTTGTTTCGTGTTCTAATGTCTCACATTATATAAAAGTTGTATAAAATACTATTGTGTGCGAAAGAACACGTGCCCTAATCCTCTAAAACTTTCGCCAAACGCTCTAAAACGTTGACGC
This sequence comes from Ypsolopha sequella, assembly GCA_934047225.1. NCBI lineage: Eukaryota > Metazoa > Arthropoda > Insecta > Lepidoptera > Ypsolophidae > Ypsolopha > Ypsolopha sequella. The sequence goes on from OW203991.1 coordinate 11,892,404, forward strand.
TACAAATAAATAAGGTTTATTTTATTATTTAGTAGGATTGTTAGCTTGTAACTATTTACTTGTTTTAATAGTTTTAGACTTTAGAATACATATCTGATGTCATATGTAATAACTGTTGTGTTTGAGCACTACAATATGTCAGCTTGCAATAGACCCACTGGTCGTGTAATATATATTTAACTTTAGTTAGATATTATTAAGTTCTCATTTTAAGTAAATATGTAAATGTTCTTATGAGAAATAAAGAATCTTAAACCTTATTAATGTTACTATTATTTATGTTATTTAAGTTACTTGTTTAAAAATAATAAAGCCACACAAAAAAAAGAAAAATATTCTGATATTTACTTTGTAAAATGTATTCGAGCCACGATCTGGACTGAAATTTTTTATTGTCTTAGCGATAATGAGGGTTAAGACGGAGAACATAAAAGCCTACTTTTGACTTTTATTGCAAAAGTAAAAACAGCAAAAAGTCAGCAGTGATTTCTCCGATAGAAGTCATTCTTATGTACAACTTTTGGGAAAATTTCTCAATTAAAGAGTGTACTTGTAGCGTAGGTAACTATTTAAAGTGAAGAAATCGGTAGACACTCAGGTTTCGTCATAACTGTGTAAAATCGATGAATGGCGATGAAACTTTTGCAGCGAGGTAGATTATGATCCGTCTGAACACAAACGTTAGCCACTGTTTATCCCGGAAAAATATAGCAAAACCACTAAATACGAATAAAAGACTTGACCCAGGACTAGAAAAATCTTTTGTGAGTGTACGTCGTGTTACGTCATACGCAATTACGAAATATACGAAAATTTGACGTCATTAAAGATTTTGTTATTTTTTCAGGTTCCCATTGACACTTTAGTACTAGATTTTAATAGAAATAGTTCAGGCATTTTAGAGTTTGGCTGCGTACGGACGATGTGGGAAGTGGAAAGACGGACAGAAACCACGAAATTGAAGAATAATATAAAAAAAATTATAACCTAAAAATATTAATATTTTTACAGTTTATCATTCCTTTTATATTTTTACGTTTAAAGCATGTCAAATGATAAAAATAGCTTAGATTATGTAATTTAATTTTGTTATATATAGGAAATGGTGAACATGTATGTGATTGATTGAAAAACACAACACATAGTATTTAAGAATCGAACAAAAAAATAAATAGAGCTATTTGGACCTTTTTGTTTTTGTTTCAGATGCAAAAAGTATTGAATAACCAGTGCTTATACATACATACATATACTTACGCCTGTCTCTCAGAGGGATAGGCAGAGACTACAGATTTCCATCTGCTACGATCCAGACACACCTATTTCGCCTTTTCCACATCTAATGCTTATATTTTATTATTTAATGCGTTTTAGCATACCTTTTACTTACGAATAGGATTTACCATATCAATCCTCAATGAGTTAATTGAACTTGCTTATTATACGAGTATATAAAACTACATATATGTTTAATTTAACAACAAGTTCGTAGGTACCTAACCTAAAATTTAAGCAAGATAGTTTTTATTTTATTTTATTTACCACTAAAAACCGGAGAATTATTATTAAAAAAAGTCAAGTATTATTTTATTTAATCACGAATGAGCAATACACTGTTTTTACGTTAAACAACGATTAACGTCATGGACCGAAACGTGTTTTCCCGGTACGATAAACACGATTGTCACGCACGACCGCCTTCGACGCGCCTTGCGGGGATACTGATTCGGCATTGGGGATGTTTTCCAAAGGTGAGGATTTCGTGAAACCTCGGCTGTAGTCGGAAAACCTCGGAAACTCATCTCGATTCGTTTTGAAGAAACAATTTCAAAAAACGAAAACGCACGGCTTTTCCACCTGAATAGGCGCGTTCTTAAAATCGGAACGCGATTTCCTAGTCACGGAATATTTTGTTGCTTTTCAGAATTGAAATAAAGTCATGTCATGACACAACATTTTCCCTGGGTTAATCATGATTAACCTATGAATAACCCAGGGAAATCAGTGTCATAACCAGTGATAGGAGTAGGTAGTGCAATATGACGGGATTTCATGAGGATATCTTAATATGGACGCGCCATACAAGTACTGATAATCCCATAAATTTGCTATGAACTGGTTTCATTGGATAGTAACATAATATTTAAAATATTATTTTATATGGTCATATGTAAAATAAACATTTCATATATAATATAATTTTTTACTGATCTGAAATATTTTCTTACCATTTTAGAAAAAAATATTTTATAGAGAAAAGCAAATATAATGCTTTAAAAGTATTGAAAACATACAGTTATCCCATTAGGAGGCTATAATTTTTTTATATTCCAATCCTGATTACAATCCCGTCATCCCGCCGGCATATCCATACTAATATAACGTTTAAGGTCGTTAACCCTAAATTGCACAACCTATACCTATCACTGGTCATAAACATAACCAAAGGAAAACGGAATCCCTAAACTAAACATGATGTGCGGCTTTTTCTGTATGTTTGATTTTTTGAATATCAAATTTCATTTAAAATTAAAGTCCCTCGTTTGTATAAGGTGAAATTTATTTAACCGCCCGAATTTCTATGGGAGGTTCAGTAGGTAATAGAGATGGTTGTCAGCTTAAGTTACTATTAGGTTGCTATCTGACACTTTTTTATTGATATTTTTGATTAAAACGTTTAATTTTCTCTTTGGTTAAGTTTAGTGTGTTCTATTCTTCTATTTCCAACGTGCAAACATGTTTCGCTGAAATCTCATTATTAGTAGCTATTTCAACATCTGAAGCTAAATAATCCAAATTTGAAGTTTTGAGTGGTAAATGTAAGCAATATTGAAAACCTTTTTCTACCACATTTTCTTCCTGTTGTGTGAATTTTACCGTCGTCCTATTGACTAGTCTTTTGTTAAAGCTCCTATTATCAGGCTTAAAGTAATTTGTTGCTGATTTCTCACTTTGTTATTCTTTTAGTAAATTTTGTAGTTTATGGTTTTGTCTTACGTAAATTTCTTGAATTTCTGTTTGTAGTATATCTATCACACCTAATGGGATGGAGTCATTTTGCTAGTTCCATATGTATGACCTTTAGGTAAGCTAATATGTTGTCCCTTTGTTGATAAAGCAAGTATATTTCATTACTCAACCATTGTTTTTTAAATTTAGCTTAAATATATATGTATTCGGATTCTCCGGGGTTCACACTTCATCTTAATATGTATAATTTGGAATAATATTTTTTTTTTCAACTAAATATTGAACCAAAAGTGTTGAATTTTTGTCAGCTTCATTTGGTAAAATCTTACCAACTCAGCTGTACTTGCTGACTTCAAATACTTTTTACTGCAATAATTAAATAAATAAAATAGTGGAACTCGTAAAAGAAGACTTTCATTAATATTAATTAGTTTAAATAAAATACAGTCGACTTAATAATAAGTGTCTATGATGTATCTTCATTACAACAGTAGTTTATGCTACTAGGGCGATAAGGAATAAATTACGAGGACGATTTAAAACACGAGCGTAGCGAGTGTTTTAAACGTAACCGAGTAATTTATTGCTCTTACGCCCTTGTATCATACTACGTTTTTCAATGCATAGTGTGAGGAAATAAAACAAATATAATCGTGTGAACTTTAAATTATAATTGGCTCAAAAGGACTGTATCCAGATCCGTTAAACCTTGGGGAAAAAAGTATAACATTTATGGTACACAGGAAAGGCTGCAGGTTAGCCAACCATTGCAAATAAATAGAAAAAAAATAATAAAGCCCTAGGGCAAAATAATTGACTTTCTGTTCGGTTTTGATGCATAAAAAGTGGGCCTTTACGAGCACTTGCATTGAAAAATAAATTATTTATTCTCAATCAAAGTATTAATAAGAGAAACAATTTTTTTTTTGGGTTGACCGAGGCTTGGTTAAATCTTTACAAAAGCAGCCAACCTTCCCAATTTTGGTCATCATCAAAAACGTAAGGCTTTCCCCCACACACCATACCCAAAGAATTCCGCCTAGCAACGGCTACTTCTAATCAGCCAAGAACTAAATAGAGTCCTCCGTAATCTATACGTCCCTAATATTCCCAGTGTGGCAGTAAACTCGGTCCTCGCTAGACTAATGGTCCTCCAGTGCATATGTGACAAGACCAGTGATTTTTCTCCCCAGATAGGCAGCACCTCCCTACGAGATAAAAGCCCCGAGGGACGCGTCGGGCTGAGCCAACGGTTCTCGATACGAGATTACGGTGAAATATAGATACGGTGTTGTGACATGATTGGGTTTGTTAATTATTTTTTTTTCGTTTCCTTTCTGTGAGTATTTTTTGATATTTGTATATAGAATATCCTTATTATTATTATTATTGTACACAAATAAGATGCAGTCATAGAAATAAAATGAGTAAATCAAGATATATTCCGGGCGCCACTGGGTTTGGCGTCAGTTGATATTATAATATATTTAAATATCATAATAGACGTCTCATTCGCCACGTGGAAACTCTATCCATAACAACCAGACCGTATAAAAGGACTATACTGGGTGATTTAGGTGAGGTAGGCATGTATTTATATATGTAACCTATTGTATAGTAATGTAGTATATAGGATGGGATTTGGTCGGCCGCCTGGATTCGTGCTGGGGGCTCGGTTGGTGATCATTGAACCCTGTTCCTGGTCCCTGGCCGGGTCTCCGGTATGGGTTCGGGCGGTTGATTGGATTTCAATTTGTATAATAATATTTTACCTATAATTTTAATCGTATATATATTGCTACATAAATTAAATCAACATTTAATCTAAGTAGTTCATGTACATTTATTATTTTATTACGTATATTTTTATTAGGTTAAAATTTGACTTGTGAAACGTGTATTATATATACCTACTTTGCAAAATAAACTTTATGAATTTTGAATTTTTGAATTTTTAACCAATTCGCTAAGGCCACAGGCTGTAAATTAGAATTCCGCGTTTTTTTGCGAGACTCGGCGGGGGCACTGCCGTGCCCCCAGATTTGAGAGGTTGCCTGTGCAATTGTTTACACAATTTAAAAAGTTCAAAGCATAACTATTTAAGATTGCTGCACTAATTTGAAGTAAAAAATCAAAAACATAAAAAAGCCAAAGAATTTGCAACTAACGTGTAGAAATTAAAAATGGCTGATAAAACCAATTGAGAAGTTAAGTGGATTAAAATGGTCTACAGTTATCCGTTTGTAGGACTCTAAGCATTATAACCGTCTACGGTCCTTCTTTTGTAGAACTAGCAGAATTTCAATGGTTTTTAGTTCCAGTTTTAAAATACAAGCATTACAGTTGACCAAGTGTGGTCAATTGTGCAGCCCATGGTATGTTATTGCCCTTTTGAACTGTTAACCTCCAATATTAGTATAAAGGCATTTTAAGAGAACCACTTTGAACCATTGTATGGCTTTTGTACATAATAATGTGTAATAAATATCATGCAGTCCTAATATCCAGGTTGAAAATGTTAATTGAACTATTGTAATTCGATAAACGAACCTCAGTTTCTATGTAAGTCCACGTGTCATCATTTAAAATGAAACTTGTAATGTTTGGAGTCTCTTTTTACGTTGATCGTCAGTCTTAGGCATAACCTAAAAATGGCTTGGCTGATCGAGCTAAAATTCAGCATTCTGGGGGACAAAATTTCCTAAATTGTAAGATGTAATCATTTAATTACCTTGCAAAGTAATTATAATATTTATCAAAAATTATGTTAACTTATTACATACTAAATTATTATTACATACGGCTTGAACACTCATGTGTGATTGTTGTTGACTATATGCCAACCATTTCACCGATACAATTTCGGCATTATCAAGGCGAGTGTCGTTCTTAGGACGACGACGCGGCGTTCACCGTCGTTGTCAAACGGGCACTGGGCCTTGATAATGCCAAAATTGTATCGGTGAAACGGTTGGCATATAGTCAACAACAATCACACGTGAGTGTTCAAGCCGTATGTAATAATAATTTAGTATGTCAGCTCACGCGAGTTTTAAAAATATGATTACATACTTTTTAATATCTTGTAAATAGGTTACTTGTAAATAGTTATTCTTATTTTTTATTTATCTGTTATATTTTTCTTGTTACTTCATTGTGACAATAAGTATATGAATTACGTGGCGCTATCCCACCGCACCGATGCAGACCTTTGTGTTATTTAATTTGTTATGTGTAGTAAAGGTAATATGTAAAAAAAATACGGGTGCTCTTTATCTGTGTATAAATTATAATCAGTTTCTGGTATATGCATTTTGACTATATAATCTAGGGTTTTGAAATTGGAAAACATGTTTGGATAAATTTTCCTCGATAGAAATAATTTTTGAAATGAGGTCTTCAAACACACTTTTTCTCCTCGTTTGACGAATAGGAACCGTATACAGAACTCAAACATAATAAAATATTATAAATTTGATATTAATTCAAAACCGACATTTTGATATGTTTTCCGAAATCCGTCCCTCTTACAACAGTGACGGCGATATGCGAAAAAAAAATACGGGTGTTTCTTTTCTGTGTATTTCATGAAATACACGAAAAAATTATAATCAGTTTCTGGTGCATTTTGACTCGGGTTTTGAAATTGGAAAACATGTTTGGATACGACAGAAATAATTGTTGAAATGAGGTCTTCAAACACACTTTTTCTCTTCGTTTGACGAATAGGAACTATGTACAGAACTCAAACATATTTTATTAAGTGTGTTTTAACAATATCTAGAGATTTGATATTTGAAATTTTGCTAGCTATTTTAGTTTTTTTAATAAAAATATAAAACCAACTTTTTTCCCTTTGCCCTGAATACGCCCCTCTCGCACCGCGCGATTTTTCGCTTGAAGTGACAGTGACCAAAATAAAATTCGCATAGCCTCTGAAGGCGTATGACCACGCTAAATAAGCAACTCGATGTGTGTCGGTACAAATATCAACGAAAGCGACATTGAAATAATGTTCATTTCAGCGTGCCTTGAAAAGTGGCTGTTACGACAGCCACTGCGTCTCCGGCTAGCGCAAAATAGGAGAAAATAATACTTTTCACATGGACGCCATTAACGGAATAAAAAATTTGAACTTAAATTTTTTAGATCTAAAAATGTCCTAAAGTTTGGTGAAATAATAATCAAAATCACTTTAGGCGTTTGGAAGGAGTAAGAGAACTCTTCTGTTAATCATGTGGAACTTTCGATGACATTCGATTTTTTTCGTCAAAACTTACAATAGAAAAATAGTTTATGAAACTTAAAATTTATTTTTGACTCTATAATGCCTATCATATATTTTTATGAAAGTTTTTGGACCACCCGTGTGGGAGGAGTAGGCCTTCAAAGACAGGTCCAAATTGCAGTTGGCGTAACCAATCGCCTATGCAACGATTTAATGGGATGGCACCACGCGGTGAATGCATTCGTGTCCATCTATTTCATAGAAAATTAAGGAGTTAGCTGATGTGAGTGAGGGACTATGACTGTTTTAAACGTTGCTTGTTTAAGCTTGGACCATATTTGTATCAATTCGGCATAACACAACTTAACTAATTTGACAAGACTAACCTTATTCTAAGCGTCCTGTCTTTTTCTTTCTTTATCAAAAAGACAAGGACAGAACACTTAAATCAAGTTTAGTCCTGTCAAATAAGTTAAGATGTGCTTCACCGAATCGGTACCCTTGTATTGTATGCAACTCGTCAATTCCCATGGCTTTATTTTTAAAAGATATATAAAAAAAACACAGAATTTACGTCAGTTTAGAACATAGTTTTAATTATTTTAGTATATGAATTAACCATTATTTATTTATGATTTTTTGAAGAATTGTCCGATATGACGTTACTTGAGAATTTTAGACATTATACTGATTGTTATGTGTGATTGATTATAAAAAAGTGGTCTGTCTCTGTCTGTTTACTCATCTGTCATACATCTGTCAAATCGGTCGCAAGCAAATTTTTATAAATTTATCTTGATAGCAAAGGACACATTCCTAAACAGCCATTTCTCAAGTGACGTCACACGAAGGCAAATAAAAGTTGCAGCTTTTTCGTAAAAATATTCATCATCGTGAGGTTTTTTAGACGAAAAGTTAGAAAATACGGTTTATTAAACTTAAATCTCGAAATGGTTTTCGAATTAGCGTACCTTAACATAATTTAATCTATGCCAATTTTGCGCTTACAAAATATAAAATGTTCAATGATTTTAGTTGCGTCTCAGGAACGCAGATGTTAAGCCTATTTGGGTACATGTATGTATATTTCTAAGTTATATTTAGGCCTACACACTCGGAACGCTTAAAATAACACAAATTCTAAATTATTTAATAACCTAACAATATCTCTAAATGACATGAAAGCCATCTAATCTACAGCCATTTAATTTAAATTCATAATAATTTGTAAAACACCGAACCAGAGACGGGGGAGTGAAGTGAGTGCGGGGACACAGGGGAGCGGGGTGAGGAACATCGTGCCTTATCGCAAAACCGTTTGTAGGTTCGTAGCTAAAGGCCTGTCCAAAAGTGAAATTTGCTTGAATATTATCTGTAGTGTAATTTATTACTAGGTATTAATCGAAATAGGTGGCTAGTATTTCACATCTTTGATGAAATAACTTTATTCTTTATTGTACACATACATAAATATAAACATAAACAAAGTTACAGTGAAAAAATATGCACATTGGCGAGCTTTTCTCTAAACATTTCTGATAGCAAAACCATCACAATAGGAAAAAGTAACATAAACGAAGTAATCATACACATACACAGAGAAAAATAACATACAAAGAATTGTACAAGTTTAATAACAAAATTAAAATTTAAGTCATTGTGTCCAATAATTTATATTATTTGCTGTAGGTAATTTGCCAGTATTTTTTATTATTATATATTCGTAACTTTACTTACAGGATTCCGAAACACCTAGGCTTAAACCATAATAAAAACAATACAATTTTATAATCAGAAATCAATCATAAAACATTTGAAAATTATCTGTATACATATACAGTGACCAAATTATCTGGCATTATTTTCCACTCTAAACATCAATCATGCAACTTTTTCTTATCGCGCGATATAAGTTTGAGTGACTAAAAAGCCTAACAATGCCTATGAGTTGCCAAAGAATACCTATCGAAACATTTCCGTAGCAAAACACTCATAAAATCACCTAAAATCTGCCTTAATAAGTTCAGAATCTACGGGACCCCCTAGCAGCTAAAGTTCCCGATCCCTTTCAGCCAGTCTGAGGTTTTCTTGTTCAGATAACTAAGAATTAAAACTATGAGAAAACTGCCTTTGCCAAAAACTATTCATTTTTTACAAGTTCTTTTCTAAAGTTTTTACCTATGATATCGCCGTTTTCTATAGAGAATTTGAAGGGAACTGAATTTTTAGTACTAAAATATTTGCATATTTTAAGGAATGAAAAATACAAATTATGTAATTTCTTATGTGTATTCATAAGACAACATTAAGCTAACAGCAACATCAATTGAATTTTTGAAAAGTGTCAACTGTAAAAAAATATTAAAACAGTTTGTCCGAAATGCCATCCATTTCTGTGATAAGATTTATCACAGAAATGGATGGCATTTCCGACAAACTGTTTTTGAAGATTTAATTTTTATTTATCAAACTAAAAATAAAAACAAAATTTGATACGTAGATGTTAAACCTGGATGTCTTCTTTCAAACAAATAATTGAAATTGCTATTGAATTACAGGAATTATGAACTCATGAATCTGTAGATAATTTCGGCAATTTCATATGTGAAGATTATTTGAATCTGCAATGTTTAAATTAGAATACAGCTCAAAAACTACGCCAAACATAAACATATAGTTTCATCAAGGTAGAAACACCAAATCAACCTATAATTTAAAGGTGGTTGTATTGATTTTCTTATTACGATATAGATGGTGAGAGTAATTTGAATGCCATCTAGAATTATTCATGCACCAAGCAAAACGGGTATTTTGGAAAGGTTCCAATTCTAAAACTGTTGAAATCTCTCTGAATAAATGTTTCTGAAACAGCCGTGGTTATAAACTGGCTCTTAGTTGCCTCTGAGAAGTGATTAGTTTACCAAGAATGAATGGCGAAACAAACAAAAAGCAAAAAGATTGTAAAATAAAACTGCTTTTGACAGAAAAAATTTAAACCCTCTGAATATATATATTTGATTATTTAAACTGTCCATTAATCAAAACAATCTACATATTTTCTTTATCTATATCTGCTTACACGTAAGCTTTCCTTGTTGTATACAGGGTGGAAAAAATGAAAGGGCCCTGGAGGGGAACTACCTTAAATCCTTTAGTTAGCTCATTTTACTGAAAGGAAACATTCCTTTATTTTTTAAAAGAAACAAAACTGCATTCAAAGATCTTCTAAAATTTGCTTGTCTCACCCGGGAACTGAACCAACTAAAAATTTAAAAAATAAACCCTGGCTATTTTATTATACGAATCGGTAGGATTATTGTTCAGGATAAAATTTGTCTACTAAACTAAAGTCTTACACTCATCTGTTGTACGAGATACCCATGAAATTGAATATTTATTACAAGTTCTTTATTAACAATGCCTAGTACTGTTCACTAGTAAAGTAATAATTATACGCCATTATTACACAATGACAGCACGGAATGAAAGCAAAACAAAACGAAATTTTAATTTCGAACGAAATTTATGGTTCAAACTTCAAATTTGTTGCTCCGCGTTGCAAAAAAAATACATTCCTTTTTTAAACTTTTCGTCAGTACGCCTAGTGCAAGAAGTAATTGTGTTCTGCATACATTTATTATTACCATTTAACGATTTTCTTATTGAAGTCTTCAACAAGGTACTTAAGATAAATAACATTAGCAAGCTTGTACTTCATACGATGTCTTTGGATGTAAGAGAGATAAAAAATTATAACGTGTCATTTACTTGTTACAAGTGAACCGTACTAGGTATTGTTAACAAAGAACTTGAATAAATATTTAATTTCATGAGTATCTCATACAACAGATGAGTGTAAGACCAAATGTTTATTAGACAAATTTTATTCTGAACAATAATCCTACCGATTCGTATGATAAAATAGCGAGGGTTTATTTTTTTAATTTTTAGTTGGTTCGGTTCCCGGGTGAGACAAGCGAATTTCAGAATATCTTTGAATGCAGTTTTGTTTCTTTTAAAAAACAAAGGAATGTTTTCTTTCAGTAAAATGAGCTAACTAAACGATTTAAGGTAGCTCCCCTCCAGGGCCCTTAAATTTTTTCCACCCTGTATATGCGCCTTAACCGTGACGTGGCGGGGCTTAAACCCGGGAGATCCATAGAGTAGTAAACTTGCTACGCCATAGCAGAAAGGGGACACATAAAATGTAAAAAAAACATACATACATATTATATACTCACGCCTGTCTCCCAGAGAGGTAGGCAATGGACACCTTTTTCGCCTCTTTTACATCCATCCATCTATACAATGTCAAATTTAATCAACCGCCTTAATTCCGGAGACTCGGTTAGTGATCAGGAACAAGGTTCAAAGTTTGGTTTTGTCGAAATCATAAAAATAAAGTGTTGCTCCCATTCACACTGGACTAATTCAAATACAAATCCTAGTATAGGTAACCAGTAACGGAGCAAAAAAAAATGTTTCGAATTTCGTCTGACGGATCATTAAACAGTGTTCCTGATCACTAACCGAGTCTCCAGTATGAATTCAGGCGGTTGATTAAATTTCACCTTATATGGTCATACAAGCTCTTCTATTCTGGGAATTTTTGACACTGCTCTTCTTAAGTATTATTAATTTGTCAGAATATTTATTCATTTTCTTCTACATGTACAAACCACTAATAAATAAAATGAAAATAAATAAAATATTTTTATTTCGAATAACAAAGATTCATATTTACAAATCATTTAAATTTAAATTTAAATAAACATTAATATAACATCAAACAAAACACTTAAATAGTTTCAATAAAATGCATTTCTTTTTTATTCTATAGGTAGTTACTAAATTTTCTTTCAAGCCGACACAGTCCCGTACGTCAATATTTTTCACTCTATCATTCAGTGTTTTAACACATATTCCGTTAAAAATGCATTTCAATCGAATTTACATCTACTTTAATGTTCATCTTGTTATACCAAACATTCACTACCATACATAAGTGTAGGAGCCAATACTCCATTATGAACCGCAAATTTTCCGGAGGCCTAGTATCTTTAGTTATGCTACGGACAGACAGCCAGACAATCACCAAAACCTGACTGTTAAGGTTTTTTCAATGCAAATGCTCGTAAAGGCCCACTTTCTATGCATCAAAACCGAACAGAAATTCGATCCTTTTGCCCTAGGGCTGTATTATTATTATTAATTTTTTAAATTATTTATGAGAAGTTGGCTAACGTGCAACCTTTCCTGTGTAACATAAATGTTATACTTTTTATACGGCTCTGGATACAATCCTTTTGAGCCAATCATAATTTAAAGTTCACGAGATTATATTTGCAAACTATGCATCGCTGCGCTCGTGTTTTAAATCGTCCTCGTAATTTATTTCTTTTTGCCCTTGTAGCATAAACTACTATTTTAACTAAATACTTGTATGTTCGCATTTCGTATGTGGAGGCTTGTTTAGAACTTGTTCGTCACTTCCGGGACAAACTTCACGAAGGAAGTCTCACAGATCAGAGCATTTTCGTATTTATTATGTTCAATTTGCGTTTAAAGTTGTGTTGCATGGTGTTATGTTTTTGCAAAACCAAAACAGTGTGAACGGCCGTTATACATGCCATACAGATCTGACGTTTCTGAAACGCGGACCATTTTGTTTTCATAATTTCATTCTCTAATTATTTAGTGATCACTTATCCAAACCCATTGACATCGTTTCTGGTTATATGGACCAAAGAGTGCAAGTCGATGTCGCGTACCTGGATTTCAGGAAGGCATTTGACCGTGTCGATAATGATGTTCTGCTTACAAAATTATGTCAAATCGGTTTCTCACCCCGACTTTTACAGTTTTTTGCAAATTATCTTGGTGATCGAAAGCAGTTTGTTAAATATGGTTGTTTTGTATCGAAAACATACGTAACGCGTTCAGGAGTGAGTCAAGGATCTGTTCTTGGACCACTTCTGTTCATTCTGATGATTAATGACCTTCAGGCTGATCTGAGTCATGCTTCGTGTCTTTTATATGCAGACGACCTAAAACTGATATTGGGCATTGAGAGCCATAATGACTGTGATCTCTTACAGGCTGATTTAAATGCAGTACAGTTGTGGAGTATCAGAAATAAGTTGCACTTCAACTTGGAAAAGTGTAGCGTCATTTCATTCACTCGCTCCCCTCAACCAAAACATGCTAGTTACAGCATGGGAGACGTAACAATCGCGCGTGTATTCTCTGTGGGGGACCTTGGCGTTGTCTTCGATGCTCAATTAACTTTCCACGAACATATTGTTGCACTGGCAACAAACTGCTTCAAGAGGCTTGGTTTTGTGATAAGAAATAGCAAAGATCTGCAGAATACGAAAATTGTACAATTGCTTTACACAACACTTGTAAGAAGTAAAATTGAAGCGAGTGCCATCGTTTGGAACCCGCACGAACAGACATATACTCTCTTGATTGAAAAGGTTCAAAAAGCGTTTCTTCGGTATATGTACAAGCGTAAATATGGATATTATCCTTTCATGTACCCTACCCTTTTTCTTTTAGGTTCACTTGGGTTTAACTCTTTAGAAGTTAGGCGTAACGTTGAGCTGCTGATTGTGGTATGTCGCATGCTGCGCGGGAGCTCAGACTGCCCGCAGCTCGTGAACGCTGTAGCGTCATTATTCGCGCCGGACAAATATGCGCGCGCGCGTCACCACCATCTGCTGCACGTGCCCATAGTCGCGACCGAGGCGCGCCGCCAGTCTCCGCTCCCGCGAGCTCGCAGTGCTCTTAACTGGCTGCTGTCAGCAGAGCCACAGTGTGACCTGTTCGCTGACTGTTGGATGGATGTTTATCGGGAGTGTTTGAAGTTCTGTGAGATGAAGCCTGCATGAGTCTTATTTTTTAATTATGTTGTTTTGTATTTTGTTTTCATTTCTCATTGTTATATTGTTATTTACAATACGTATTTAATGTTGTAGCACTTATTCATTTGTATAGCGCATTGGGCTACTGTTATGTTGTACAAATTTTGTGTAATAATAAATAAATAAAATATTGTTTATGCCGTTCATCCATAGACGAATACAGCCTACAGACTACTCATAACAGGCGACCGATTTCTGTCAACGCATCTGACTGAACCAGCAGATATAATTCACCACTCCATAATTATATGTTTCGGTAGGCCAAACCAAAATGGCTTCTATTTACATTACGTTAGAGTCTTCGTCTTCGGGAAAGATAAGTTTGTGGCTCTATACGTAAGATTGGAAGAGCCAATAGGATTGCAGTGTCCCGTTTCGATTGTTGATAGAATTATTTGTACGCAAGATGTTGAACAATAGACATCTTTCTGGGCTGTATTGTCTATGCTTTCATCATTGTCATGCACAATCCAAGGAATCGAATTGCATAATTTTTTCCGCGATTTTGGCGTTCGTGTCAGTGATACGCACACACAAAAGTGTTTAGAGCCATTTCACTCTTTCCCGTGAATTTTATCTCTTTCTAGTTTTACGATTTTATATAATAGATTACACAATTATTGATAATTTGTTTCAACGGAATCGGAAACTTATGCTAGCGGTCAAAAGTCCAACATAATTCTATCCCCATGCCAAGTCCAATTGCTGCATACAAAAATGAAGTCTATTTTTGAAGTCCCTCAACTATCTTGACTTATCGAATTTTCGTAATTAACATTGTCCAGTACTAGAGAATTTCTCCATCGGTTTTTTTTTGCCTTACTGTATAGTAAATTTTCTATGCGGACTCTGAAATAAGAAAAGTTCATGTTTTAATTAAAATGCTATTCTTTCTGATTGAATATTGCAAGTCTATTTGTCTGTGTTATATTTCGATGTAAAATTGCTCGTAAATTTCAGTTTGATTTTTACTTTCAAACGACCTTATGGATATGGAAGAAGTATGAGATCGTGATGAAACTCGAATTCAAGATGTTGGTGAAAAATAGCTTATAGTGCAATTAGAAGCCAAAAACCTAAAATAAAAAATGCTTGTTTGTAGGTCCGAGTGTACATTGCACCGCCTACACCTACACCAATGGAACAATTAATTTGAATTAAATTTTAATAAGGTGATATATGTACTTATTTTAATATTTTAACTGTATCAAGTGCCATGAAAAAGTTGACCATCTTAAAAGGTAAATAAGGAACCTTTTTCATTATTTTTTAATACGAAAACCATTGCCACGATTTAAACGGAACCCTAAAAACAGATGAGTAGTAATTAATACAAAATTACCCTATCAAATAACTGGAAACATTTCGCCAACCATTTTGTATCAATGGAATAATTCCAGAAAGTATTGTATCAATACAAATGACCGGTAATTATATTCCCATTACCATCCCGATATCATTTATCTCGAGGAGTTTTATCATGCTGCCATCCGTGCACGGCATTTGATAGCGGGAGCTCCTAACTGATCTTACATTGAAACTGTGTTATTATAGCATTTTGTGCACGGCATTTGATAGCGGGAGCTCCTAACTGATCTTACATTGAAACTGTGTTATTATAGCATTTTGGGTACGGCATTTCATAGCGGGAGATCCTAACTGATCTTACATTGAAACTGTGTTATTATAGCATTTTGTGCACGGCATTTCATAACGGGAGATCCTAACTGATCTTACATTGAAACTGTGTTATTATAGCATTTTGTGCACGGCATTTCATAGCGGGAGATCCTAACTGATCTTACATTGAAACTGTGTTATTATAGCATTTTGTGCACGGCATTTCATAGCGGGAGATTCTAACTGATCTTATATTGAAAC
The DNA here is from genome assembly GCA_934047225.1 of Ypsolopha sequella. Lineage (NCBI taxonomy): Eukaryota > Metazoa > Arthropoda > Insecta > Lepidoptera > Ypsolophidae > Ypsolopha > Ypsolopha sequella. The sequence goes on from OW203991.1 coordinate 11,908,409, forward strand.
TGAGTTATTTATAGCATTTTGTGCACAGCATTTCATAGCGGGAGATATCAACTGATCTTACCTTGAAACTGTGTTATTAATAGCATTTTGTGCACGGCATTTCATAGTGGGAGGTCCTAACTGATCTGACATTGAAACTATGTTATTATAGCATTTTAGCAACTGTGACATAATGTGAGAAATCGGAATACGAGAACGAAGTGAGATTCGTAATAGACTTGCACGAGTGTCCCAATGTCAATATTATATGCACAAAATACTTTATATACAATTATCTACGAATGGAACAATTCTAGAAAGTATTGTATCAATACAAATGACCGGTAATAATATTCCCATTACCATCCCGATGTCATTTATCTCGAAGAGTTTTATCATGCTGCCATCCGTGCACGGCATTTCATAGCAGGAGGTCCTAACTGATCTTACATTGAAACTGTGTTATTATAGTATTTTGTGCACGGCATTTTATAACGGGATGTCTTAACTGATCTTACATGGAAACTGTGTTATAGTATTTTGTGCACGGCATTTCATAGCGGGAGGTCCTAACTAATCTTACATTGAAACTGTGTTTTTATAGAATTTTGTGTACGGCATTTCATCATAAATCTTGAATTTATTTAGAATTCAATATTGCTAAATAACAAGTCACGGAGACCGCTGACAAAAGTGAAAACTTAAATTAGCTTCGTAGCTTCGGCTTCGTAGCTGGATTGTGAAACACCCGCTTGAAACATAACATTTAAATTCAAAATTTACTCAAAAGTAATTCAATTAATAACAATTGTATTGTGTATGCTGCCATTGCAAAGTTTCCTTAGGTTTCTGTAAATAAGAATATTAAAATATTTTAATTCAAAATTGTTAAAAATTATTAAAAAAAAATTCAATTCCTATTTATAGAAACCAATGGAAACTTTGTGATGGCATACACGATACATAGGAAATATGTTTATTATATAATTACTATTGAGTGAATTTTGAACTGAAGTGTTCTGTTTCGTTTCATTAGAAAAAGGTGGGTTTTTCGCTATCCTGATGCGAAACCACTCTTAACTATCAACATGGCATGTTGGTGACGGTGACGCGAACCTACAAGATTTTTCTCTTCCAAAAACCGCCTAAAGAAGTTTTCACTTCAAAAAAAATAAATTTATTAATTTCGAAATTTTGAATTAAAATGCAAAGGTTTTCTTCATTTAAGTGTAGCTATCGTTTTTGTTTCTACAAAATTGATATTTATGCAATATTTTTAAATCAAAATATATCAGTAACGTGACATATTATTTTCATTTCAAATATATGTTCCGCTGTCAAAACTTGGCAATAGTTCACTTTAATGTTTTTGGCGGGATACGCTTCTATAAAGATAGCTAAAAGTGTCCTGAATTGATATGTGTCATTTAATGATTTGTGTAAACAATACACCGTAGACAATTCCGAGAACTTGGCGACGTGCCTTGCGGTCTTAGATTTGTTTTGAGGAATCTGTCAACCACCCTAAATGCATAAAATCTACCCTCGTGAAAATTGTCGGCAAACATAGAGTTTTTGAAGTGAAAACTTCTTTAGAATCATTAAGTGATTTTTAGTAGGAGAAAATCTTGCGGGTTCACGTCACCGACATGCTATGACGTGTTGCGCTTCTCTAGCAGTAAAAAGTTTTCTCTTCTGTTTCTATCTGTATTTTTTCCGCGAATGTACAGATGCGCAAATCGCCCCACCTTTCTCACCCCGAGCGGCCAAAACTCGTGGCCTCCGAATCTCGTAGCTCGTGGCGCTACCCGGTCGCCGCTTGCCGCGTGTTATATATGGCGTTCTAGAACACTTAAGTATATTGCTCATAATTAAATACCCGGAAATGGATATTTTTAACGTCAGTTTACCAAATTCATAGGATCATAGTTTTTTTTTAGCATCTAGTTTTATTGTTAAGTCCTGAATCTACTTGAATAATTTGTTGATACGTTTGTGTTACATCAAAACTTTTTAGCTTATAATTTGGTGACAAGCACTTAAGGTTCTTATGTAAATAAAATAAAATAAATATACTGTTTGCCGCTGCCACGTGCCACCCGTAGCTCAGCATAGCTCTTAGCAGCCTGTCCAGGAACGTCCTCCAAATCTACGGAAATTGGTAGTTAACAGACAAATGATTGATACTGTGCAACCGTAGACAAATACAGCTTACAGACTCCTCATAACAGGCGACCGATTTCTGTCAACACATCTGACTGAACCAACAGATACAATAAATTCGCCACTCCAAAATTATATGTTTCGGTAGGCCAAACCAAAATGGCTTCTACCCATATATTCATTACGTTAGAGTCTTCGTCTTCGGGAAAGATAAGTTTGTGGCGCTATACGTAAGATTGGAAGAGCCAATAGGATTGCGGTATCCCGTTTCAGTTGTTGACAGAATTTTTTGTACGCAAGATGTTGAACAATAGACGTCTTTCTGGGCTGTATTGTCTGTGTGCAACTTTTATGATATCACGCCGGAATGTAACGAGTCGCTGAATGGCAGGCATTTGGTGCCTTTATGTGCCTTTTTTTTGCCGGCGTCTTTCTCTTCAGCTACTTGTAGAAGGTGCATTGTTTTTTCTATTAGTTTTTGGACTTTATCTTGAAAAATAGAATTATCTTTTGATATCAGTCAGGAAAAACCTTAACCTCTGTGTGATGCTGAGTGCATTCCATCAGTACTCGTGACATACTGTACTGTCGACTAATATCGAGCTGAGAGCCCCTCAAAGAACAACTTTTTTCGTGAAGTAAGTTTAAAAATACTATTTCCTTTTCTGATGATACGAATTTTTTAATTAATTTTCTACCACGTCATAGTTTTCAGAGTACGTACTGGATAATTTTTTAAACCGTGATTACAGATACGGAGTAGAGCACCCTAAATTTAAACTAATTATATTCGTATAAATCAATAAATAAATAAATACATACAACAGTAGAACCTGGTGTTTCTGTACATTGAAGAAAAGTTATAAAAATATAAAGGGGATGACTATGGAAGAGTAATAGAATACAAATCAGCGATTTTTTGAATTCTTTTCTGTCTGTCTCTCTGTCTGTCTGTTTGTTTGTTAGCGCTCATCTCCGACACCCCTGCACAGATTTGGATGCAGTTTTTTTTAATATCGTCGTAGTGACCCTGTTCAAGATATAGGCTATAAGGGGTGTTAATAAAATAACGCCCAAGCGAAAAACGGGGCAGAGTTGAATAAACGCGAATGGAGCCGCGGGTAAAGGGCTATATAATATAATGTAACATTTATCTGTCCTGTCCGTCCGTCCGTTCTATTAAGGCTTAATGTAAAACATGGTGAACAGAGTCTCATGATGGTATTGGAAGGTGGATACGGCAACTCGTCAACTAACAAAAGCAGACCCTTAGAGTTTGGGCTTATTTGATTGGTCTTGATAAGTTCTTTAGTAGAACATGAGGACCAAGGTCTTTTCATCAACGGAAAACTGTAGACCCTTCCATTTTGGGCTTATTTGATTGGTCTTGAATAGTACCTTGGTAAAACATTGTGACGAGAATCTGATAATGGCACTTGAAGGTGGATAAGGCAATTCTTAAATAAGGACTTATAATTGAAAACTTCCGTAAAGTTCGGGTTGATGATAAAATCAAAAGGCTCAAAGGTGTTCCTGTGTTATTTCCACAAAAAAACTAATCAACGCGGGCGGAGCCGCGGGCAAAAGCTGGTGTAAAAATAATATTGCTCCCAATAAATGCAAAAATGTTTTGTATTTTCATTGAAAATCAACGGCAATTCAATTTGAAATGCAGACAAGAAATAACCAGATTAGGTATTCAAATACGCTAGATATGAGTTCGGAGTAAATCTTTGGAATAAACGAAGTCTCAATCAGCAAACTCAGCCTAATCATTTGTAAGAGCTAACTTAATGAAAATGTACAATGCAATAGACACATGAGCGCTAAAATGCCACTCTATCTTCTTATAGATGAGCAAAATCACTCCATCAGCGTGTTTCAAAGTGAAAGAAGTTAAAAGAAAAATCACCGGTCAGCGTCTTTTTAGTTCCATTGTTGAGTCAGCCGTCCCGATAATGTAGATACGCTAGCAAAGTAGAAGTTTATTTTTTTATTGTCTGCTATCTTTTTAAAGCAAAATGCCATTACTTTAATTTTGAAAAAAGAAAATTGGCTTGTCGTTTATGTACCTAACAAGGTAAGAGGTACTCGGTACTTTAGGGTTTTGTAACAAAACGGAAACCCATTAAGTAAAGCTTTCGTGTCTTTTGTTTTTTTATTAATTTACTTATTAGTTTCACTAACAAAATACATAAAGTTTATGACATTTGGTGTTAATTTACAAAACATTTGTTCTCATAAAACATCATTCTTAAGTCGCAAGACAGTAAAAAGTTACAAAAAGGAGGCTTACTAAAGGACATTTTCTTTTAGTGTCCAAGTCCATGTATAATATTTATGTAAATTCGTAAATCGCTGCATAACTCAAAAATTTACTGCAGCATCGGCCATGAGATCAGATACGATCTGCGGTTAAGCAACGCTTGACATGGTCAGTCCTAGATAGATGACCATTAGTGGACATTTACATCTGGGTCTCTCCTAGGGTTGCCAGATGGTTGGGATTCGTTGGAATGGTCCCGACATTTCATACGATGTCCAGAGTCCCGACAAAATACAAATTGTTCCGACAAATAACAAAATAACAACGGTCAGCAGGCTAACAAGTATTTTGTTGTAATTACTTTAATTTTTATAATAAAAACGAATTTTTTGATTCGTAATATTTATTTGTCCCGAAAACAATTCCTAAATCCCGACTTTTTAAAATGTTGCCCAAATATTTTGATTTTCCCATCTGACAACCCTAGTCCCTTCGTACAAACGATTGGCTCAAAAGGAAAATACGTAAATTTAACAATTTTTTACCAAAGGTGTAGTAAATAAAATCAAAAATTAATATGAGTCCAACATCGAAAATGTTATCTAGATTAATAATAACCTAAAATAACCTTTGAAAACGTCCACAGTCTTACCAAAATGTGGTTTCTGCTGAAACAAGTTTTGAATTTTGCACCTGCGACAAAATCGGCACGATTGTATTGTCCTAGCAATTTTCATGGAGCGTGCACTTTTTAGCAAAATGAAACAGCATGAAATTTGGCCACGCTCACAACTGAGTTGGTCGCGTTATGATGACTGTTCGTAAGGGGTTATGCCGATTTTGTCTCTTTACAAATTATTTTAATTGAAAATATATGTGTTTTAGATATATGCTTTCTGCAGATTTATTTTTTTACCTTTATTACAGGCCACTTGAGCGCAGGTTGTCAGGTTTTTACTGAAAACTTGATTCGAAATGAAATTGAAAAGACCCACTTAGACGAAGGAAGCCGTCACTTCAGTTAGAATAACCTTCGTGCCAGTTATAATAACCAGTTAGACGGAGATTTGGTGGTGACTGCCTAATCAAATCTCCTTTGGACAAACGTTCAAGCAAACCACAGCCAATATATACAGAACTGTATGTACAGAGAACAGAGGAGCATCAGTATTTTATCAGTCATGCAATACCGTCATGCATAATTCCATAGGATTTGCTTTGCTACTCGATGAAATACAAGCGTCCTAAGCTGCAACAACAGATTCTCTACACTTACGTCACATGACGACGTCACTATCTTCACGGTGCAACAAGAGGCGACCTCCGTGCCGTATCACTACGTCATCTGACCCCACTCTGACAAGCACTTTGTACCCGGCACGGTTAACATTGGGTCTGTGAGACCCGGAACTTGAAAACCGCTGATTTCCGGTTCTGTTGATTGTTGATTTGTTTATTATTATCTGAAATTGTGATTTAACTAAAAACTTTTTAATATTTTCCGTAGCGGATAGCCAATTTTTGGCCGTTTTTATGGAATTGGTTATTACATAATTGACTCGTTATTTTCATTACTACGCATTGTTAATACACAAAAACAAAAAAAAAACACACATTTTTTGGTGTTTCCTTACAAACGGACAAATTCGTCCAACGAAACAATAGACTATCGTTATACTTACTTAATTTTTTTATACCCTTAAAGTGTGTTTAAGATACGGTAGCGGATATAATTTCTTACTTGTTTTGTTACAGCCTTTCACATTAAACGTAACAAATTACAAAAAAGTGCGGGGTCTCGCGTAGTTTTTATTAAGACAACATCGTCAAAGGGTTAAGTGACAAGACAAAGGGATGTGCATGCGTCACTGAGACGCTTATGGTACTTAAGTTTAGTTTTTATTGGTTTGTTTTCTTTTCTTGAACCAATTTTTTTAAAGCAATTATGTTAAAGGTGTGATCAACTTCACTTCAATCGACTCTGTGGAATAAAATTGAATAAAAAGGTAACCCTAACCAACAAATTATAGAGGGATACCCTAACCCTTGTACTACTTTTTCTTCTATGCTATTGGTACTAACATGTACCCGTGATTTCATGACGTTAGAGTAATATTGAGCATGTTTTCCAAAAATTCTTTTAATTTGCCATTTTACACCTAAAAGTGTGTATTTGAAAATGTTTTTATTCATAAATAACAAATAAATCTAAATTAAAATGAACTATCGATAAATATGCATAATAAATTATTATTACATACGGCTTGAACCCTCACGTGTGATTGTTGTTGACTATATGCCAACCGTTTCACCGATACAATTTCGGCATTATCAAGGCGAGTGTCGTTCTTAGGACGACGACGCGGCGTTCACCGTCGTTGTCAAACGGGCACTGGCAGCCGCCGATCGGCGAGCTGCACGCATTGCTCGTGCGCTGAGCGTTGGCTGCGTCGTCGATAGGGGTGGGATGGTGGATCGACGACGCAGCCAACGCTCAGCGCACGAGCAATGCGTGCAGCTCGCCGATCGGCGGCTGCCAGTGCCCGTTTGACAACGACGGTGAACGCCGCGTCGTCGTCCTAAGAACGACACTCGCCTTGATAATACCGAAATTGTATCGGTGAAACGGTTGGCATATAGTCAACAACAATCACACGTGAGTGTTCAAGCCGTATGTAATAATAATTTAGTATGTCAGCTCACGCGAGTTTTAATAATTTTATAAATATGCATATCCTAAAATTAAACCAATGTTTTTTTGTTTTTTAGGAACAAGTGGCTGAAATGTTTTAATGTAGTGACTAGGAGCGTATAGTTGGTGACCCTATCTATCTATATAATGTGGTACCAATTTGTAGTTATGTAGAAAAAAAAACTACATCAAAATAAATAGGGTTGTCTGAGCGCAACCTGGATCATTTTGTTTTTGCTGAGTGTACGAAATGCCCCAGGTTGCGCTCAGCCAACCCTTTTTATTTTGATGTCTAGGTAGTTATTTTGTCTACACATCTCCAAATTGGTCACATATTTTTACTCGATACATGGTTAGCCACCATGCGCCCGTAGATTATTATATTTAGTTCATATCATATTAGTCACGAAGTTCTTTCATTTGATACACAAGACAGGCTTCAGTTTTTTTTATGCCTATACAAAAAACAATTACATCATCATGGTTTTTTTACATCCTAACAGACCTGTCTAACCGCGCTAAAAGGAAAATTACTACCCCTAAATTATACCGAGATGTTGGCTGGCACATGGACTGTTACTTATTTTAAAAGCTTAAAAATACTTTGATATATCCAAAGAATTTACTTTCTCAGGAGTTTGTGAAATCCATAAACATTTAAGGAAACTTACTCTTAAATGTTTATTAATTTTATTACAACATTTCAAATTACCAAGAAAACATCTTTTAACAGTGTATATTTTCCCCGCGCCCCCGTTACGTGGCTTGATAAGATATGGCTGTAATAGGTATGTCACCTCGAAGGCAGCCCAGCTGCTCCCTAATGACCTGCATTCTCGGATATCATTTCCTCTTTCCACTTGCCGTCATGTCTTCCATGTGTTTGATAAATATTCCGCTAAGGGGCTTTTGCTGTTGTGTATTTTTATCTATATTTAAGCAGCGGTGGCTGTAGTACTGTCAGTCGGTGTGTCTTAATGTCGGCCAGTTGAAAATGCACCAATGTACCTACACTAACCATTTCTTTAAAAGCATATAATATACACGCACTTGTGTTCGAAGTAAGGTGATAAAATAAGGCAAGTTGTATAGATAGTCTACACTCGGAAACATCTGTGTAACCCTTCCGAGAAAATTTGTTTATTTTTAAGAGCGATTTCACGTTTTCATGCGGATATCTAAAATTTCTTAGATATAGTTTCAAAATGTTGAAAATATAAAATAAATAGACCAATATTTTGTTCCACATTTACAAATACATTTACACATTTACATCTACTTTGTTTTTTTTTAGCTTAAATATTACATTGTCAACTTCAAACTGCTAAATCATATAACACGTTTTAACTTATTTGACAGGACTGAATTTAATTTACGCGTTCTCTCTTTCTCTTTCTGTATTGAAAAGACAAAGACAGGACCCTTGAAATAAGGTTAGTCCTGTCTAATAAGTTAAGTCGCGTTACACGGAATCGATACCAATATCAGACATACTTTGTTTACACATAAATCACACAATGCACCAAAATATTCTTATTCTTATTCTTTATTGTACACAAAATATTTAATTACACACGTAAACATTAAAATCAGTTTACAGCGGCGAGCTTATCTCTATGAGAGATTACTTCCAGCAAACCGAAAAAAGATCAGGAATTCATAAAAGAAAAGTAATCACATGTATACAAACTTAATACTTACTACCAAATAATAAACGAAAACACACTAATTTAACTAACTACAAAACCAAAGTACATAGATATAAATAAATAATTAATAAAATAAATATAATAATTACTTCTATATGCTTTAAGACACCTATCAATTAAAATAAATATGAATACATATATATGTAAATAAATAATTAATGTTAATATAAATAATTATATTAAAAAACTAAATAATTTGTTAAATGCTCTTCCAATTTCTTTTTGAATGAGGAGACAGTTACGCACCCTCGTACAGTATGCGGAAGAGAATTCCAAAACAGTGGGTCTACCGCGTAGTTCTCATTTTCATCAACATCAACTTGAGATTGAAATGTGACGTGCGTGCGACGACGCCCGCCTAACATGCCATCTCTTTTGCACGCGTTGAATTTCGCATGCATTTGCTTGAAGTAGATGCAAATGAGAATTACGCGGTAGAGCCCCTGAACAGCTTGTACAGTATAAAAATTTCCAAAAGCTTCTGTATTATGGGGAGGTGTTTATATTTATTGTTCATCAATCAAATTTAAATATTTATTGTTCATCAATCAAATTATTGTTTTTAAGACAAGACTTTCTAGCCTAAATAGTACGTACTAACCTGGGTTAGGTTGTTTGGTAGGATGTGATATGGCTTAGAATTTGAAATTTTATATATTAAGAGTGAATTATAATTGTCATTAAAGATCGATTCTCCGTATTTGATCTCCGTACAAAATATTAAGAAATAATTATTATGGCCAAAATACAACTTTTAGATAAAAGCAATGTATAACAATAGTTTTTTTTGTGCATAAACGTTTTTTAAATAATATTGGACTTCTTTAAGAGCAAAATTATAATTTTTAAATATATTTCATAGTATATATTTATTTTATTTCATAATAGATTTTTTAATTTGATTTTTCAAATTTATTTCTTTTTTCCTAATATGTTATAACAAGTACGGAGATAAACAACTTTAAAAGGTAAATTAAGAGTTATTTTCAAAGTTTATATTTTAGTTCCGATAATGGCTGCTAAAAGGTCTTGAATTTTTTTTTTCAACACTGCTTTAAAAAAACTTTTTCGCCGTTTTTAATGCAGACAGCACCTAAAGGGTATGTCTTTACTTTAAATCTATGGCAAGATAGCAATTTGTCTCGTAACTATGAGCTTGTAATTTAATTAGAATTTCTGAGGCGGAATTTTCTGAGAATGACTTTTGTTCCGGTTGTATTTACAGTCTGCCAAACGACAACTGTCTGTAAATTGAGCCGCCTTTGTGAGAGTTTATCAAGTTAAATACATTTATTTAGCGAAGTACAAAGCCCCCTTTCTCTATCCCGAAGTGGCCTTGTCGACTTTGTTGATGCTTGGCCTCTGAAGTAATTCAAAGTGGATGAATTTAAATGCTAAGATTTCTAAACAGCCACACATATCATCCTAGGATTTTTTCAAAGATACGGATAATTAAAAACATTAAAGGGATCACCTCGCTCCACTTTGCTTCATTTGGCTCCCCAAAACATGCTCCTCATCGCTTTAATTCGCTTCGCTCGTCGTCCCAGCTTTTTTTGACTTTTTGTTGAAAAGCAACTAAACCATGCCAAGAAGGTTACAAAATTCTTTCCTAATTTCTTATAATCCGGACCTTTGCAATCATCCTAAGATTTTTGCGTTCATTCCGTTATTTTTGACTATCCTGCGATTATATTCAAGAACAATATCTTTGACATTTTCCAAAAAAATGCCATCTAATCTACTCATAACATTTTACCTACTTTGTTTTTTTTTTTTAATGATAATGTAATTATTATTTATAGTTCAGCACAACAACTTGCAAAACATAAAATCAAGTAAAAACTATCCTATAATTAAAATAAACTTACCCATCCATCCATCCATCAGCCTAGTTCGTCCACTACTGGACATAAGCCTTTCCAGGACTTTGCCACTCCCGGTCAGGGTTGGATTTAGACCCTCGGAAAATTATTGTCTATGGGAGTTAAAAATATACTACTTGGCTAAAATTATACTACGTTTCGTTTTTCGTTGATTTTTGTTTTGAATTGAAATAAAAACAGCCTATTTGTTGGTGAATTTTGAAAAAAAATTACTAATAATATTCATAATTTAGTAAAATAGCTTATTTGTTATTGAAATTTAAAAAAAATTACTAAAAATATTCATAACGCACAGAAATTCCCTATATTGTAGGGTAAATGTTAAAAAGTAAAACGTCTCAACCAATAAAATAAGTCGGTCGGCCTGAAGATAAAATTATGGTATTTTTACGTAGTATAGTTCCATTACGATACTACATACTACATGTCATGAAAATATGGTACAAATAGTATAATTATACTACAAAATCCAACCCTGCTCCCGGCGGTCATCCTGGAAGAATTGCCCATACTCACACACTTAAGAAGGTGGTAGAGCTGATGCTGGGCTCAATTGTGGAGGTACCACCATCTTACTTGGAGACCCCCTCGAAGTAATTCGGAGGAGAGTAAGAGGACAGCTCACAGGCAAAAAACCAGGAGGCCCACCATGCCTGGGATCGATGGGTGGGGGTATATCCATTCTTAATAGCCGGGCCTTATTTGGAATAGACTGGTGACGGGCAGCGGCGTTATTGGTACGAGGGTTCCGGCACCACGCTCACCAACCCACCCAAAAAATAAACCTAAACAAAATTAAACTAATAAAAAAAAGTTTTGCCAAATTGCCGCCGTCTTGTGACATGGTTCCCAGAGGACTGGCAGTATTCCCTCTTTGAATTGCTAAACTTAGACACGTTGCCCAAAGTATGCGCTAGCTTTTGGGTCCCCGGAAACGTCAACCCGTCGTGAAGAAACTTTTTTACAAAGAAATGTTAGCAACACAAGACGACGGAGCGCCGCTGCCGGATGAGCGTGGCAACAGTTTGAGTCATCAACGGCTGCGCGCACACGATGGATATAAAAGGCTGGAACTGAGCGGCGCGCGCCATTATGTTTTATCATGTTGTCTTTTATTTTGTGCTAAGACCTGCACACCATGAGCCACCTGTAGTTAACAGAAATTTCACCTCGTGACCTGACGGCCCAAGGGTTTTGATACCAAAAAGTGCAAACATGTACTCATAACTGAGCTCTGCATATCTGCGCCGCGGCTGCACCAGCCCTGGCGGCCGTGACTTGGATGAGGGACGGAGCAAAAGCGTCAACGCATGTTGCGTCCTACACCAGTGACGGTGACAAAGGTCCTCCGGATGACATAATTAAGGCTAGCATGCCGTGACAAGTGACCAGCACTAAGTTGGCATGATAGGCCGTGGTGTTCAAGCTAGCTGAAGTTAGTGCCGCGCACCGGCAGCGATGTGGCTCGTTTGCGCCGAGCAACAAGCTGACGGCCAGAGTAACAGTTACTCTGTCCAGCTGGGTGCTGATGATCACAGATGGTAACGCGTGTAGCCAATAACCTGATATCCGCTCACAAGAAACAAAGAGACGGGCTTGATCTACAGAGTTGGTAGCAGTTTCTAGCAGGTGTTTCTGTGTTTGGTTGCAGATCGACTCGTCTCATAATCTTTGAGTCTTTGCTTTGTTTTTTCTTCACCATTCAATATTTATATAAAAACTGGTAAATTTTAATGCAATGGTTATTTGTTAGGCAAGGCTTTAAAGTTCTTATGTGTTTAAACCCGAGCAAGCGAAGGATTCTAGGATTGAACTACGACCGAAGCGAGTAGTTCAAAGGAACGAGAAAGCAAATAACTTTGGTGCCGAATGAAACACACAATTTTTCACCTCATTACAATGGGAAAATGCTAAGTGCAAGAAAAAAAAAAGGAAAACAATTCTTTTGTTTTTCGTGCAATCTTCGTGCTGGCCAGTGCAATAAGCTTTTTCCTTTTGTCAAATTTAGTGTTTAATAAGACCCCTAGATGGCACTGTCGTATACTTTAGCAACAGAACCAAAGACAGGATTTGCACAGATTATAGGTACAAACTAAAAACCACTTTGACATTAATGAGCGTTCTTTGTTGTTTTTTTTTCTTAAATCTTAGCTTTTCTCCAGATGGCGCTGTCTATGTCACCATAGACAAAATGTGTTTCGTAGTAATCAATGTCAAAGTGGTTTTTCGTATGTTTGGAATTGGTGCATATTTTGTCTTTGATTATGTTGCTAAAGTATACGACAGTGCCATCTCGGAATCTTTTTTAACACTAAATATAACGTAAGGAAAAACGCTCATTGCTACGAAACGTATTTTATCTATGGTGACATGGACAGCGACATCTGAAGCAATGCTGAGAACTAAAAAAAAAAGACGAGAAAAACGCTCATTATTCTAAAAATGAGGCCAGCGCACTGACAGGAAATAAGTATTAATGCATTTCAATAGGTGCCAGCCCACTCTCTCTTGCTAAACAAACCTCACTAATACTGAACCATTGGCGTCAAATGGCACAGATCAAAAAGCTTTTCGATTTAATAAATTTCTAAACAAGAAAAACAAACTTAAGTTATGCACTTTGCGCTAAGCTACTGACGTTTAACCTTAAACACATAGAATGTGGGGTTTTGTTGTGTCAAAGGGTGTTATGAAAGGTGTTAGAAGCTGACCATGTTAGGTTAGCTGATCTAATTTGATAAGTTAAGACTTCTTTCATAATTTTTAGTTTAATTTTTTTCAACGCTTACGAAAATTCCAATTATTTTAAAGGTACTGTAATATTATATAGTTTTACCATCATGAATATTGTAAACTATTGGTTACAGATATTATATTGGCTATAGTTACAGATCCGGATAATCGACCCTTAATAATAAAAAATAAAAACAAAACTTTTTTTTTTTCATGAAGTCTATTAAAAGCATGACATAAATTAAATTTACCCATTTAAAAAAAGTACAGGATAATAAGTTTATATCCTGTATATAAATTTTAATATGAAAACATCTCTCATAAGAATAAAAAGGCGGTTCGTCCAAGACACTTCTCCACCATAAGAAATCCAATTTAACTTTGTCGCCGCACGAAATGTTCCGATAGAAATAATTCCTTCAAGGACTCCAACAGCTGTACAATTCAATCAGGGAGAACTCTTCTGTTTTTTGTCCTTTTAGGGTTTCAGGGGTCCGCTTTATAAGCATTAGTTTCAAACTACTCAACGGACTTTTATGGGGTTTTCACTGTTTTAAGGCTAGATTTCCTTAATTTGACATAATTTTTTGTTTGTTATTGTTTTGTTTATCACAGACAAAGTTGTAAGAAACATTTGCTATAAATAATTTAAAAGCTTTTCTTTCGTAGTTTTCCTTTGTCATAATATATGTGCTGCAATATTTTTTCATTTCCTTTTAGTAGTTTCTTATCAGCATACTCTTTTGTCATCCGAAAAACTGGCATTGTTATAAGATGGTAAATATACATAAGTACCTATTTAAGAGTATTAAGTAAATTAAATGTTAAAAAATAACGTTGGTTTATTTAATAAACTAAATGAGTTGACTGTGTTTGAGGTTCAATCGCCGGTCAAGTTAACACAAGGCTTATCACAATTTGTTGGTTCAACAAGATCTGGGTATTGTCTGCTGTTTTGAAACACGGCAAATTGCTAAGTTTAAGGGTCTGTTGCGTCAAACATGCTCTCGCGTTTGGACAATTTGGCATATTAAAACAAAATATTTTTAGCAAATAAAACTTGTGTAAGTAGCTAAAAAGTTAAACTATGTAATAATTTTTCAGTTTTGACACAAGTATCACAAACATCGAGAAAAAAATCAGAAAGGTCACTAAAATCACGAAAAACGTGATTTGGCGTTGCAAACAAAAACAATTTTTTTGTTCCAAATTGAATTTTTTTTTTACGTAAAGAGATTACGTTCCTTATTTATGTAATGTTTTAATATTTTTTTTCCTTTCGTTATTTAAAAAGAAATACACAAACATTCAAATTCTTTTTGCGTAATTTTTCTGTACATGAAAAATGTAGAATGGTTGAGTATTTCTTTTAAAATAACGAAAGGAAATAAAAAAATAATAAAATCCGTAAAGGCTACTTTCATTTTTTTACTCTATAAAAAATATTTTATTTTGTAGTTAGATCAGTAGAATGATCATACTAGTTCCAAAGCCAAATTACGTTTTTCGTGATTTTACTGATCTTTTTGATTTTTTTTCTCGATGATTGTGATACTTGTGTCAAATCTGAAAAATTATGACGTAGTTCACCTTCTTAACTACTTACACAAATTTTATTCATTAACATTTTTTCGTTTTAATAAGCTAAATTGTCCAAACGCGGGAGCATGTTTGGTGAAGCCGACCCTTAACTATGTAAATTTAATTTCACTGGCGTGGTGATATCGGAAATTCACTTTTTTTACAGTTTACATTGATTTAGAAATATAGGTCCCTCATCGTAGATATGTTCGTTCAACTCACACTTTATCCGTTTTTCCTTTACGGCTGAGACGTAAAAGTTACTTAATGCGGTCAATAACTTTACACCTGTCGGACGCAGATTGTTATTTTAGATTTAGCGGTGCAGAGTTGGAACAAAGCCGTTTTTAATGGTATCCGAAAAATACGCTGCCTAAAAAACCAAACTTCTATGTGAGGCAGCTGTAGCTCAGTAGTCGATCAAATATCTGGCTCGTAATCAGATCTGGGTGCGATTTTTACCACTTTTACATATTGTGCAAAATATTTTTAGAATTTTACTTACTAGTTACTCACTTACACTGAATGAAAACACTGCGAGGTATTTGTATTTGTGATTAAAGTTATTAATTCTAAAGTTTCAGGCATGAAACGGTTACCTACTCTCAAGTCGACATAAATGGCATAGTGACCTATTTTTAGGGTCTCGAAGTCAGTGAGGCAAAAGGGACTATAATAGAATCCCTTCCGTGGGAGTCAGTTAGACGTAAATATCTCAAGTTACTCGCAAATATGTTTGACCCAATTTTTGATTAAACTTTAATTAGTTCAAGAATTTGGCCGCAAATATTCTTACTTTGTTATGATAAACTTATACGATATTCTTATTTAAAGGTTCATTATACGATTTGGTGACTATAATTATAACAAAGTAGTAAAAAGGAGTGTTTGTTCATTGATTATTTCTTCAAAATTTTAATTGAAATGGGTTATTAATTTGTATTGTACTGAAGCCAAAACTACAATTTTTAGAATTTTTATCTGTCTGTCTGTTGCGTTTTACTACTTTTAACCCGAGTGCCACTCAACGAATTCATGCGGTTTTGTAGTGATCTGGACAACATATAGGCTATAAGGCGCGATAATTAATAACGCCCACGCTGAAAACGGAGCAGAGATTGAATAAATGTGGGCAGAGCTGTGGGTGGAGCCGCAGGCGAAAGGCTAGTGCTTGTTATTTCATCTTAATAGTCTTAATAGTCCGTCTGTCTATCATAGGGGTCCACAGTTTTGGTGATAATAGATAGCCAGTTGTTATTTTTTCAAAATACGTGTTCCTATGGTCTGTACCACGGCCAAAAACAAAAAAAAGAAAATAACTGAAACTTAAGAATGGTCCCCACACAAAAAAACCTCAAAAAATTTGCATTTTTATAGTTCTGTCTTATCTATTAATGTATCGTATTTTAAAGAAATGAAATTTCATTGGTGTGTGTGTGATATTTTATAACATATTTCGAAGTAGATTTAATAGTTATGTGTTACGTATGATATGACTATTTGTTTAACTTTCGTTAACTTTCCACTTATGTTTAGGGTCGGTTGCGCCAAACATGCTCTTGCGTTTGGACAATTTAGCTTAATAAAACAAAATGTTTTTAACCAATAGAATTTGTTAAAGTAAAAGTAAATTTGTAGTTCAAGAAGTTGAACTACATTATAATTTTTCAGATTTGGCAAAAGTATCACAATCATCGAGAAAAAAAAATCGGAAAGATCACTGAAATCACGGAAAACGTAATTTGGCTTTGGAACTAGTATGATCAGTCGACTGGTGTAACTACAAAATGAAATATTTTTTTGTCGTGTAAAGAAAGAAAGTAGCCGTTACAGATTTTTATAGTTTTTATTTCCTTTCGTTATTTTAAAAGAAATACTCAAACATTCTACATTTTTCCTGTACAGAAAAATTATGCATAAAGAATTTAAATGTTTGTGTATTTCTTTTTAAATAACGAACGGAAGAAAAAAAAATTAATTAGGTACTTTGATCTCATTACGCAAAAAAAAAATTTCAATTTGTAACAAAAAAAAAAATTGTTTTAATCTAAATTACGTTTTTCGTGATTTTAGTGATATTTTCGATTTTTTTTCTCGATGATTCTGATGCTTGTGTCAAATGTTTTAATATGCTAAATTGTCCAAACGCGAGAGCATGTTTGGCGTAACCGACCTGTCACAATTTAAAAGTGGAAACTTTAAATGGCCATTTTTCTAACTTCCTCTTTTGTAACGACCGCTGTTAGTTGTCCTAAAATGTAATAATTAAAAATAAATTAATTAAAGAAAGATTACAAGAATAAAAATTAAGGTTTTTCACTACCTAAGCGCCTTGTTTTGGTGTTGCCATTTCACCAACATTTTTATTATTTACCATATATTTATAATTTTTAGGATTCCGAATTGTAATGGAAAACTTTGTGTGCGGGCCCAACTGGTGCTTAGCATCCTCTCTTTAAATTATGCTAAATTAACTTTACAAAACTACCAAATGTCATTCATTACACAAAGTGACGTATAAGTATTTATATTGCCGTATGAAAATGAAAATGATAATGAAAAATGTAAAATATTTATTTCTGTAACATGGTGTTTTTACATAGTGGCCTGTAATAACCCTAGTAAGTTTATACAAATCTGTAACAGAGTTACCACGCTCTTCCGCCAGTGGTTTTAAGTTACAAAATATAAATTAAAATTAAAATAAGAATTAACACAATTAAATAATTAATTATATATTGTTATATAGAATTATATTAGTGTCTTCTGTTACTAAACTCCTATAAAATATCCTGTATTCAATAATTTTAATGGTAAGATTCAATGCTTTTTCTTTGATGACATTTTAATTTGGGTCTCGAACTTTCTAACTTTGACCATAAAGTATTCATTGGCTCCATTTAAAATGAAGGTATTTTGTCAAAATTATTTAAACATTTATGAAATTTAATAAGAATTCCCACGTTATGTACAAAAAACCCCGCTACGGGTATTCCTGCAATTTGTTCTGGTGAAATCCTAGATTGACTGGTCTCCCCGTGTCGTGGTACGAAATATTTTGCTGCACCGCTGCCTCGCCTCTGCAACACGTTCGACAAAATCATATTTTACGTGATTCCATTCTGTTGGAATCCAGAAACGTGATTATTGGAATTTAAGTCGGTGGAGGATAAATGCTTTTCTGAGTGCCTGGTAGTTGAGAAATGATAAAAGATGCTTGATGATTTCCGCAGTTCTGCTTTATTTATTTTTCCAGTGAATTCTACGTGACAATCTTTATCAGTTTAACGAGCAGTGCATGATTGCTTAGAAAAAAAAATCATCCTCCGTATAAATGCGAAAGTGTGTTTGTTGGTTTGTCCTACTTTCACGCAGCAACGGAACAACGAATCGACTTGATTTTTTGCACAGAGTTATATTATGGGCCGGAGAATGACATAGACTTCCTGAAAAAATGCAAACTTAAATAAGTGCGAGCGAAACCACTGGCAAAAGCTAGTTATATTATAAAAAATACTAAAGTGACTTTGTTTGTTTGTTTGTAAAGGGCAGAGAAGTTTGAACAACATAGAATATTCTACCCCGGAAAATGCATAGTTCACGAGGGGACTGAAAACTTTTGACGACAGTTGTTAACAGATTTGAAATATCTCACTTTAAATAGTGCCTATTTTAATAAAACAGGTCCAGTGCAAGTGGAAATTATGGACTGAACTTCTTGTAATATACTTGAAATATCTATTATTTACTACATTTATTTACATTTTTATGTAAATATATCATTTAAATCGGAGTTTTGAACGATTTAAATTGATCTTTTTCATACAACGGTATGACATAATTTTATTACGCATTGACGTCTCGCACATAGCCATTTTAATTTTCATTATTGCTAAAACAATAGTAAAACACTCTATTGCAATTCAGATCGTGGCTCAGATTTATCTTACGGATTACTAGTTACCCAGTTTTTGGAAAAACTGTAGGGTTAGCAAGAAAATTTAAGTTTGTAAAAAAATTATACGTGTTCAATTGTTTTTATGTTTCTAGTTCATTTTACAATAAATATCCATACATGTTGATGTTAATACTACACTGATGTGATAGAACACTACACTGAAGTATAACTATTTATTTTATAACTGAAAACTGGTGATAGTTTACTATAGAGCCGACAATCCTTTTTGCTTATTCGCGTAGGTTTTTTCCATCCATCCATACATCCATCCATCAACCTGTCTTCGTTCACTGCTGGACATAGGCCTTTTTTCTTGAATTCAAATTCAAGTAGCTTATTTTGTAAAGTAGGTACACATAATACACTTTTTATGAGTCAAATTTTAATCTTAAAAAAATATATTCAATAAAATAATAAACGTACATGAACTAAATTAAAGGTTTATTTAACTTATTACTATCTAATATTACAAATACGAAAGCTCTTTGCAACAATGACTTGCAAAAAAGGCTACAAGAATAAGACCCCTATCTTTAGACCCCAGCTCACTTAGGGATTTATTCATATTATATAATTGCGGTATATAAATGCAAAAGAAAAGAAAAGAAAATCGGGTTGTGAGGAGATTTAAACCGGTATTCAAATCCGAGATCTCTCGCTAACTGATCAAAGTATTTTATGTAGAATTTTTCAGTTCATAGGACGAATTACCAAAAAACGAACTCCCAGTAGCCGAAGCTGAGGAAAAAAACTAGTATTCACTAAATAAATACAGGATCAACTAAACTCGGGTAGCATTGGCATGCCGATTTATTTTGACTTGACTTATCCTTTGTTAGTTTTGCGGATCATACAGCAGATTGGGTTCAGTGCGGTTAGAACTAGTTTAATATTGAATCAAAATCCACTGTAAAAATATGTTGGTAGATCAAAGGAAACAGTTTTGGAATGTTTTAGGTTAGGTTGTTGTCATGAGGATGTAAATTGGAATCAGAAAGCAATTCATGTTATACCTGGTCTAAATAGACAGATTAGCTTTAAATAAAACCATATATTCCAATATTCATACTGAAAAGCTTTTTTTGGAGACATATTATATCATCATTATCATCATCACCATCATCATCTCATTGACAGCTAGTTTTCGCCCTCTGCTGTTATTTCATCCATATTCTACCAGCTACCCTGTAAATGTCATCGGCCCACCAACCTGGTGGTCTGCTGGGTCTTCGTTGGCTGCCATCTCTTGGCTACCACTCTGTCAGAGATTTACTCCACCTGCCATTACTTCCCGGGCCAAGTATCCTGCCCATCGCCAGTTTAGTCCTGTGATTTGTCATCTAATGTCAACATAATTTGAAATGTGAAAAATAATTTCAATGTTATTTTAACTTTTCATCATAGTACTTCCATCCATATTCAGTGTTTGTGCGATATGTAAATAAACCATCCCTTGATGATGCCGATAAGGCGAAACAAGGAAGGAAATAGTAAAATAATAAATTATGAAACACTACAAGTGTTTTATAAGTGATTAAATGGCTTGAAATCATTAAATACTTCCTTATTAAAGCTCATATGTACACTGGCACCACTGTCTAATTCATCCATTATTATTTATAATTTAATTTTAATTGATTCAACTAATGCCGGTTACAAAGTGGGCCGAAATACATCTCGAAAAAATTTAATCTGTTATTTATTTTGCATGTGTATGTATTAAATTAAATGAAAAGCTAAAAGCAAAGTCACACAACTATCACACATTAATTTAATATCAGTTTGTAATTTTTTTTCGATTGTACATTCATCTCATTCATTCATATATTTAGTCACAAATCATATACATGATATTTAACTTTACATATTTACATAATATAACTTAAACTAAATCACAACAAAATTATTCTAAACACTAATGAAATAATAATATAAACTATGTCTAAAATTTTTGAATAATTATGTCACACATTCGATAAAAATTAATACAACTATTACATGCAAATCATAAAATG
The DNA here is from genome assembly GCA_934047225.1 of Ypsolopha sequella. Classification (NCBI taxonomy): domain Eukaryota; kingdom Metazoa; phylum Arthropoda; class Insecta; order Lepidoptera; family Ypsolophidae; genus Ypsolopha; species Ypsolopha sequella. The sequence goes on from OW203991.1 coordinate 11,929,391, forward strand.
ACCTACAATTCGTCAATAGAATACAAGCACTTCTTCAACAAAAAACGTTTCAATTCATTTTTGAACGTATTGTAACTAGTAATCATTTTCAAATCTCGTGGCAATTTATTAAACAATGCAACTGATTGGAATTGAGCACTGTGCTTTGCTGCATCTAACTTCGGACATAAACTTGTAGCCAGATTTTTGCGACGGGATCGTAATCTCTCTTCTACAGTATAGATAGACCACCATTTTTCAAAGTCACACAGCTATCACACAATAATAGCTAAGCAAACAATAAAACCAACAATCAGACCTACATACATATGTAGTAACTAAACGTTTTGTATTCAAGCCAAATTACTAAGGTCTACTTCGAAATTCAAGTGATAATAGTCCGTCCTTGGACTAAGTGGTTATAGAACAAGTTTGGTCAAAGTACCAAAGTTCAAATATCATTAAAGCGATACAGCGTCTACCTGTAACGAGGTAGGTCTTGCCAACACTATAAGCTATTAAATTCAACTTCAATGTAAATTAGAGGTAAGTAATAAAGGAACCTTGTCAAGACTTGGTGCTTCTAAAACTTTATCCGATTCCTATAATTATCGTTGTCGAACAATGTTGCCTTATTTTAAAAACGTCTGTGTAGGACCTAGATTTTTCTACCCAATAAAAATGTTATTTTTTAATGTGATTGAAATTTGATCGGTAGAAAAAGTTATTAAAATGGTTGAACTATCCCGCAATGGAAAGGCTCATGAATTACTCCAAAGGCAGAATTTTGTATTGGAATCGGAGCACGTAGAGACCTATATTCTCTACCCATCCCTCTGAAAGAGAGGCGTGAGTATTCAGGGTGTTAATTTGGTCCACAACTTCAACGATAGGAGTTTTAAAATACAATGATAATTCCAAGAAACTGTCTAGAACAATAAATTGGAGACGCAGATATGCCTTGCTTCATTTGTTATTTTTGAGGTATGGCCACAGTGCCGCCAAGCTTGAGTAACTGACGGCATGTTATCCTTCCACCGTCACCTCTGTTCAAGGTCAATAGTGTTATTTCCGAAATCTTGCGACATGGAAAATACCCAAGGGGTGCCAAACGGGACCCTATTACTGAGCCTTCGCTGTCTGTCTGTTTATCTGTCCACCCGTCTTTCCATCCGTCTAGCATAGAGGTCTACAGCTTTAGCCGTAAAAAACAGCCAGTTTAAATTTTCAGAGAAGAAGACAAATTAAAAAGAATTGAAATCCAATGGGGACACCACACAAAAAAAATCTCCAAAAGCATATTTTAAACGTTTACTTTTTGAGCTCTATCTCAAAAATGGTAATAAATACAAATTTAACATTTGGTCAGATTGTTCATACTCTAAAGTAAGTCGACAATAATTTAAGTTGGGGTTCCATAATCAGAGGGTGCCGAATTGTTTGCTAGGCGCTTTTATTGTAGCGCCTTGTTTTTTGTCGCCTTGGTGTTGCTGTGGTATCTATAATATTGTCACTAACACAATGTTTTAGGGTTCCTTCTTAGTATTATGTGGTGGTATGGAACCATTTGTGCGCGAGTCCGACTCGCACTTAGCCAAATCACTTAACATATGTACAAGCCCGCACAAAGCTATTGTTGTGTGGTACACAGAGATACACAGAGGACTTTATTACCCAAAATTTTGATGATGTAAAGGTCCAAACAAGAGGACCTATCAAGTACAAAACCAGTATAGCCTGCTCTTGTAAGATGGTTCTGGCTTTAATTATAGCAAGAGTTAACTAATTTCATACTATGAGAAACCACTTTATTGTTTCTGTTCGGTGAACCATGGATTAATAGTAAAGGAATTCAGTTAATATAACCGTATATTCATGCGTTAAAGTAACATAATACACAAAGGTAATATACATGTACTTATTGTATGCAGATATTAATTTGGTGACATTGACAGCTTGGTTGAAGCTTGGTGACGCTACTAAAATGTTTGAATTTGACTTCTTATGAATGAAAAATTTTCCACACTTTAGAATTATTTGATTATTATTACCAACAATATTGCTTTTAAAAGTACTGTTACGATCTCCAAAGAGCTGACAATAATTCTATAAGTACTGTCACGATATTGCCTCCGAAGTGGCAGAAATATTATAAGTACTGTCACGATATTGTCTCCGAAGTGGCAGAAATATTATAAGTACTGTCACGATATTATCTACGAAGTGACAGAAATATTATAAGTACTGTGACGATATTGTCTCCGAAGTGACAGAAATATTATAAGTACTGTGACGATATTGTCTCCGAAGTGGCAGAAATATTATAAGTACTGTCACGATATTATCTCCGAAGTGACAGAAATATTATAAGTACTGTGACGATATTATCTCCGAAGTGGCAGAAATATTATAAGTACTGTCACGATATTATCTCCGAAGTGACAGAAATATTATAAGTACTGTGACGATATTGTCTCCGAAGTGACAGAAATATAATAAGTACTGTCACGATATTGTCTCCGAAGTGACAGAAATATTATAAGTACTGTCACGATATTATCTCCGAAGTGACAGAAATATTATAAGTACTGTGACGATATTGTCTCCGAAGTGACAGAAATATAATAAGTACTGTCACGATATTGTCTCCGAAGTGGCAGAAATATAATAAGTACTGTCACGATATTATCTCCGAAGTGACAGAAATATTATAAGTACTGTGACGATATTGTCTCCGAAGTGACAGAAATATAATAAGTACTGTCACGATATTGTCTCCGAAGTGACAGAAATATAATAAGTACTGTCACGATATTGTCTCCGAAGTGACAGAAATATTATAAGTACTGTCACATAGCACGTTTCTGTGCTACATCTACAAATTCTACGCCATTTTTTCTGTGCTACATCTACAAATGCTACGCCGCTGTTTATGTGCTACGTCTACAAATGCTACGCCATTGTTTCTGTGCTACGTCTACAAATGCTACGCTGCTGTTTATGTGCTACGTCTACAAATGCTACGCCATTGTTTCTGTGCTACGTCTACAAATGCTACGCTGCTGTTTATGTGCTACGTCTACAAATGCTACGCCATTGTTTCTGTGCTACGTCTACAAATGCTACGCTGCTGTTTATGTGCTACGTCTACAAATGCTACGCCATTGTTTCTGTGCTACGTCTACAAATGCTACGCTGCTGTTTATGTGCTACGTCCACAAATTCCACGCCGCTGTTTCTGTGCTACGTCTATGATTACGTTACAGGTAATTCTACGAATGGTTACAAGTTATGTTTCTAAAGACGTTTTAGAGTTCACCATGTACTCGTATCTTATTTATTGTTGTTATTTATGTTTTTGTTACTATATACTTATAATATGTTCGAAAAAAATGGAATAAAATATTTTAATTTTAATTTTTTAATACCGACAGTCGTAGGGTTTGGTCAACTTCAAAAATGTTTTCATGAATTTTGTGGTAAACTATACTGGCCACTGTATTTTTTTTTAATTATATATTCTAAAGAGAGGTAAATATTTACTTATTTGATACAATAATTTATCTTGGTCGAAAATAATATGTTGGCGCAAAAAAACAATGCGCTTGCAGCTAATAATCACATAATTCCTGTAATGAAACCAAATTTTAATAAATCTGCATTAAACGACAGCACTTTGCAAACAACAAATTGTATGGTAGATATCTATTCAGTAATACTTTTTAGTAGTACACTTTTGCTACAACAGTGTGCCTTCCAGAAATTAATTGGGCAGATAAAGTGTCTCAGATTTGATTTTGAATCGTCCAAATTATCACCGTGTCAGACCGTAATTACCCACTATGTGGTACAGGAAAACTACTTTGGCAGTATTTTTTATCATAGCGTTATAAAACTAGTAAATAATCTAATAACAATACAATTTATTAAATAGCAATAGCATTATAATATTTAACACAGACAGCAACAAAATGTGTAGACAATGTAGATCAAAAAATCGTTTACAATGACGCCTTAGACAATGAAAGAGTTAGGAAAAATGAGAGAGGTAATACGAATAGAAATATTTTTGAGAAGTTAGCTTAGTAAATATCCAATTTAAAAGCCAATTATTATAACGTAGGTTACACAACAAGTCAAAAAAAAGGAACTTTAGAGGAACAAAGTTGGATCCCGAGAGCAGCAAAGGATTCTTAAGTAAAATCCGAGTGGAGTGAGGGATACAAGAGCCAAATGAACTTTTTTTCTCGAGTCATCGTACTCTTCGTTTTAAAATAAATAGTAGCATAGTAAAGAAAATACTCGCGATTGTCAGCGCTTGGTGAAACATCATCACGGATGAATAAAACACTTGGACTTTACAACTGTTGTAATTCCTTCCTTGCATCAATATAAAATGTTTATATAGCCACTTCGGTTGCTAACTTGATGGCAGTTACGAGTTATTGCAGTTTCAGAACTACTTAAACACATGGCAACTGATTAAGGTTTGGTTTCTATGTGTTGAAACAGTTGACACGAGATCCGACTGCATAAAATCTTTCACAGTTTGTTGTCTCTGTGTCCAAACGTTACGAAATACATTACGTAAACTCATTTTTATAAACTTTGCGTTTTGTCTATAACAAGTGTACAATTTAGGAAAAACCGTGTGGTTACCATATTCCTGAACATAATAATGCTAAATGTGAATAGTAAAGTCATCATGAGATCCAAACCTACTCAAACTATTTAAACCAAAATGATACCGTCTCTTTTTGACAACAGATAAGGTGACAAGTTAAAGATTCCACACAAAACCTTACTAAGTATTTTTTTTTATGTGGATCTAATTATGGTTTTTGTATAGTACCTACGTCATATCAAATCTTATATTTTTGCTTGCTAATAATAATTACAGTTAACTATTTTCATTGTTTTTTTTATGTTTGAAGGTGATAATTGGCTGGTGATCGATTTAATGGAAAGTTCCAATCGCAGCCTGTAGAATATATTAGATATTAGTACGAGTATTGCAATGTTAACCACAAAGAATTTTTATAAAAAATATACATTTTGTATTTTTTAATATATATTTTTTTTTTATTAGAAAAATACATGATGTTATACACACATGCACTGTTATTATACTAGTTCCCTACCCTTCCAACTGGAACACACAAATAAAGGTTTTATTGATCTCAAGGCGATATGTAAAAAATATGGGTGCTTCTTTTCTGTGTATTTCATGAAATAAAAAGTCTAATCAAAAAAACAACGTATATATTTCAATTTATTGGTTAAATTATGATTATATAGTGGCACTTTGATAAATTTCTACATAATTGACCAAATACACAGTGAAATTATTTTCCCGTTATTTTTTTAACACATTAAATCACAAATACTGAAATAAAACTAAAAATAATATCTTACGTTGACTAAAACTACTTAACATTACTGTGGTAACGTTTCTTTTCTTTATCGTAGCAAGTCAAGTTGAAATAAGTTTGAAGCAAATTAATGAATGAACGAATATGTGTTGATGACTGGTCGCGGACTGAAAGCAGTGTTACAATACGGTGACGTAATTGTAGAACTGAATTGTTACTGTGTCGAGTCTTCCCCATTTTTAGTCGACGCGACTGAAAAACGACTCAGATGGTGACCAAAAATGTTACTAAAATAAAATGTCTCTTATTAATAACTAAAACGTCTACTAATCGCTTGAGAATGATGATAAGGCAAAACTAGTTGGGTTATTGTAAAATTTGTTTAACAATACAACTGTTTTATTCATCCAAATATTAGCAACCATTTTTTTAATGGAACTAAATTCCAAGCAGTCAACCAATGCGTTAAGTGCGTTTAATTTATTCTCTTTGTGTATGTCGTATATACACGCTTTACTTGTTTTAAATTCAAAATGTTTTATTCGGGTGGTAATTTTAAACTAGTGGTTGTGTTTTTATTTGACTATTGGTTCAAATTTGTAGAAGGGGATATGGGATTTTGAGTTGTTTTAAAAAGTAAGAAACAAGAAATGGAAAATCTTAATATAAACGAGATAAATAAATTAAAAAAAACAGACTAAATTGTTTGTGCCTTTGGATCTGGAAAAAAAAAGAATAGTTACTTAAGACCCAAAAAACTCTATGACAGAAAATATGAACTAAATTAAAAAATATTTTATTCGCTTAGTGAAAAAAAGAGTGTTTATACACTGTTTTCGTTGAGCTAGTAGCCGTTGTTTGAGTGGCATTGGTAAAAAACCTATTAATAATCACACGGCTACTACCATAGATTTAGTATATAATATATATTATGTATATATATAATATATATGTAATATTATTACATCTATGGCTAATACATAGTATATAGAAGTATACTCCTAAATGGTTTCTAATAGTAACACTGAGCTGCCATTGCCAGTCAGGTAACGTTTATTGTGTTTTACAAATTCTAAACTACTTAACACAACCGAAAATTATTAGGGCAAGTTGAGATAGGCCCATTAGAGGAACAGGTGATAGGGTAAATCGATATAATAAAATAAAATAAGACACAAAGCTTGACACTTAAAATCTTGCTTATAAAGACGATTGTAGTTTAGCTAGTTTGTCTTACGTGGTGTTTTGTCCTAGAATTGGTGAATAGGACGAGTTGACACTAATGTTTGCACTACATCCACACTCTTGATGTGATTCGAGCTACACCCTACGTGGGGTTAAGATTCAACTTTGCAAAGATATTTGGGGCGGATATCATTTGACTAAGACGGGAAAAAAAGTTTTTTTTTGTTCGGATCAAATTCAATTATTTTTGGCTGCAATTTTGGTTAAACTATTTTTAATTTACTTCTTTATTTGGTCCAGATGATGTACAGTGTATGTTTCAATACTTCATTTATTTAAGTTTATAAAACGTAGTTCTAAGTTGTTTTTAAGAAACGCTTTCAATATATACGTTGCTATATATACACGTTTTTATAAAACCATAAATATACAAAATCGTTGAGATTTTACGTTATCATAGAGGAACACTGCAAAGATACCTAAACTAAACATTATCTTTAACAAAAATTATAGCTCATATATTATAACTTAGGGCTTGAGGTAAAATCAAGAGGATGAGATTACTAAAGATATTGTAACATAATAACTTTCCATACAAAACGAGTTTGCGGAGAGGGTATGTTTTACACAGCGAAGGTATCCCGCTGAAATCTTTTCAGTTTTTTTTAGCCAATGTAACACGATCGCATTTTGAAACGTCTACCTTGAGGGAACAATGTTGGAAAACACTGTAGATTATGGAAAATACAGAGAATCAATCCAACAGAATGAAACTACATACTTTTTAATATAAAGAACCATACAGTAACCAATAAGGACTGATAGTTCATAATTATGCTGCAAAGATTCACTTTTGTTTTTTTTTATAATCAGTGTTAGGAGTATAATACTTAAATTATTGTTTGCCCTCAGATCAGTCAATTATTGATCACAGGGTGTTTCGGAAAAGAAGTGTATTTTGAAACGTATCCGACATTGGTCTATGGTTTTTTGTCTGTGGACAGACTGACTTGATCCGGCTGTCATCTTTGGAAGTTATGCTGTAATATTTTGTAATTTGGAATTGATTAAAACCGGGATAAAACGGACGTGGATACCGTAAAAACGTTTGTGTATCAGGGCGGACACTTTGTTTGCCAGGAAGGCACCTTTTGGTACTGTTCATTTTGGGTGAAATAACCTGTAATCACGCGGTTTTGAACAAGTGTAAAGACATTGGCCGGCTACCTACAATATCTTCTGGGTTTTGGATGCATCCAGGGGATAGGTGGGTTGTGTTTAGGGTTCTCCGTGGAGGTGAGCGACGTGGCACAACACCGGCACGCACTTTGGCTGCCGTTTCAACCCCGTGTTCGAGAGGGACTCGACTGCGGTCGGCGGCAGCTGCTTTCTGTCAGGAAAATTATGTACCTACTTTAGTATATAAGTAAATTACTGCTGATAGGTTTATTTACGCGGACGTAGATTAGGGACAGCTTATGGGCCCCTGTTCCAAATAGCCTAACAGCAGTTTATAACAAACACAGGGTTTACCGCATGATGTTAAAAAATCAGCGTTCGAAGCAAAATGAAAGGGTCAAAATTATTACCAGCTCAAAATATGCTAGATTCTGTGCCCGTTTAGCGTGCGTAAAGTTAGATATTTTAAGCTAGTGTTTTATTTATCAACCACTAGCGCCATCTAGGGGATAGCATTGACATCGCTTAAATGAGCAATATGTGGACTAGTTTTACACATCGTTATGATTGTATTTCTGGAAGCAACCGTATAAACTTAAAGACTGTTTATTCTTATTTAGGATGAGTATTTTCAAACTTTTATTATAATTAAATATGTTAATTTGTAAGAAATATTTTATTAATTCATAACGATTTTTGTCGTCATAATTTACTTTTCATTGGATCTATCAACAAATATTTTTTTAAAAAGATACGTTTATTGTGTTTTGAAACATTGGCAACAGTGTCAGACTGACAGACAGTTCAGACTTGGCATAAACATTTTCTTGTGTATGTAATGTCAGCTTGTATTTTGTCATTGTTTCTTGTCATTTATGTACAAAAAAACGTCGTTTGATACACGTGCGAGTGTCAATATTTCTCCTATTGAAATATCAACCATCTCGCACTAGAATCAAAATTTATTATTCAACTTATAAGACCTGTCAAGATTTGAAGTCGAAACAATAGAGAAAATAATAATTTCGTAGTAACGTTACTTTTAATACGAGTTTTACCATTAAAGTGTTATAAGTTTTTGGGAACAAAACTTCACTATCCAATATATTCTCATGTTCAATCGAAACCAACGTCTTCCGAACCATCGTTTCAAGTTGCAGTGCTTTGTATGCGAAAATGGGATAAGTACTTGCGGAACTTTTGGAGAAGAGGTGTTGTTCATAACTTTGCACTTCAACTAATAACAACCATAAGGCATGGTCTCTAAAAAACTAAACGAATGTAAACTTCTTTACATAGAACTACAGATACTGGTGCTGCCGTTTTAAATCATGTCATGTTTTCAAGTTCATTTTTTGTTTTTATATTTATGGAAGTAGGTATACACATTTTTGTATGGAGTAAAGCACTTGGAATGGTAGAAGAGTGGGAATGTCCATCTTATTCTTTTAGCCTATGGCGCTTTGCTCCGTGCCATGTGTAGATTGTGTAGTTTAAAATTATATATTTAATGTATTAAATATGATACATTTGAGGCAGCTAATCCCACTGTAGTATTTTTTTACGCTGTAAAAATGCCCAAGTTAGTCTATACTGCCGTTTCAAACCCACTGGCGCAAATAACATTAGCATAGTTATCGAATGCTCTGGGATGAGACCTTTGGAAGGGTCCCGTTGGGCCTGGGACGCCTCTTAAACCCGCTTTTCCGATAATGACTATCGATGATTCCACCCCTGAATACGGCCCAGCTCACAATATTATTACGTAGTTTAGCCGTTGTGGGAAATTGCGGAATATTATACACTTCCCCGGAATCCTGTTATTTTGATGTGTAATGTGGTGTGTTGATACGTTTTATGTAAACTTTTCGTGAAACTTTATTTTTATCAAAATTGATATTTGTAAGTCATTGTTTTTCTTGATTAATAAATGTCTATAGATTGGAGTATTTTGATCCTCTGTGTTAGGAACAAATGAGTGAATATTTTCAATAATAGTACAACCGAAGTTATATTCATGCTTATAATTTGTGTTGCAGCGTTTTAGGAAAGTTAAATAACTAAATGAGCTGTTTTCGGGCTAGCTTCCATAACAATCTCATAGATGGCGCTGTCTAAGGACTTAAGATAAATACCTTACAAGTTACATCTTTTTCCTGTTCACTTATCATTTCGCTTTTCTAATTATGTATGAAGTACTGCTAGGGATCAAGAACAAAAGTATTTGCTCATAATGATACTGCACGGTAAAAATACATTTATTCGATCAATCTCCGGGAATCAAGCATATATTTTGTGTCTTCAAGAAAATCTCATTAGATAAACAATGATAACGAAGTATTTTTAAATTTAACTGCATATTTAAATATTCAAAATTAAAAATTCAATATTCAAAATGATTTATTTATATTATGTACTTAAAGACATTTAGGTGTCGAATCCTCCTTTTAAGATAAGTAAACTTGTAATAGGAGGGATTCGTTCTTTCATTATTATGTTTAAAGTAATGTTATAAACAGATTATAGCACAAAGATACACTTACATACATGGGCGTAGCCAGCCATGGGCTCAAGGTGGGGCACGTCTACTTACACCACGAAATCTACCATCCAAAAATGTGCCTCTAACTTCAGGATTGCGTTTGTGGACGCATGACCGACCGCTGCGCGCGTGCGGTCAATTGCGCGCGCGCTTTTTGTTTTGATCGCATTTTTTTTGTGTTGACTGACGACTGTCGTGTGTGAACTTTCTTACGGATATTAAGTATTGTAGTTACCTAGATAATTTAGTTTTTTGGTTTGGTTAGGTACCTTATAGGTAAGAGCCAGGGTGGGGCAAGCGCCTCACCCTGCCCCACCGTGGCTACGCCCATGCTTACATAATACTTAACATTACACATGCGATATAATACAGTTTGTATCTATATTTTAGTGCATCTTATTTTGTTCATATTTCTGTTAGCTACCAAGGGTTGCCTAGAAGATATTGCTATTATCAATAAGTGCCGCCCTTGTACACCATGTTTAATTGTTTCTTTTGTCTTTTAATTTATTGTGTAAATGTGCAAAAAATTGTATATGAAATAAATAGTAAGTAAATAGCAATTTAGATAATATTATTATTTGAGATTGATAATGCTTAAAAAATCTAAAGCTTTTCGATAAAATATAAAGTTATATTTACTTAACAAAATAATATGTAGTAATTGTACCTATATTATATACCTATAATGCAGAATAAATTCAGTTGATGAGTGTGTGGGCGAGAAAAGATAAATATGTGTGCGTATGTAAGTAGTGTATAGAATGGAGTGTGTGAGTGTGTGAAATATGCGTTTAATAAATCCTAAACTAAGTAATATAAAAGTGCTTCTGTCTGTTCGTAATCTTTTTGTTTTAACCAAACAGTTATTTTATTTCTACATTGCGGATATGACATTGTATAGATTTTTAATATTGTCTTGAACGAAGCATGAAAATTTATTTAAGCTTAATTAAACAACATGCTGGTTGGCCTTGATGGTACTCTGTATATTCAAACTTAGTACTGACACATTCTAAGCCCTCTATAATAAGTGCAGGTACTTTGCGTCAGCTGATACATTTAGGATGTGCGAAATATTAGGTCTTTACATATGAAATTGCCGTTTTCTATAGAGAATTTGAAGGAAACTCAATTTTCAGTACTAACATTATTGCATTTTTTTTGAGGAATGAAAAATCCATATTATGTTATTTCTTCTGTGTATGAATTAGACAACATTAAGCTAACAGCAACATTAATTTAATTTATGAAAAATGTCAACTGTAAAAAATTATTACGAATCTTCTCATGGAAATAGATGGCATTTAGGACGAACTTTTTTTGAAGATTTAATTTTCATGATCAAACTGAAAATAAAAACAAATTTTAATACGTAGATGAAAAACCTTGAAATGAACTTTCAAACAAAAAATAAATAATTGAAGTAGCTATTGTATTACAGGAATTATGAATTCATGAATTTGTAAGAAAATGTGCGCATAACTTCCGTAAAGAATTTTAAATTCCAACTTAGATTGATGATTGTGTTATATTTTTTTTTTACTACCATATATAACTAATACTCAAATTTCAAATTTAAGCAACTTGAAATTGAAATAAAATCTTAGGTATTCTTGTTTTTAAAATATGATAGAAGTAGTAGTGTAATATTAAAATACTTTGTCTTATCAGAAGAAAGCCTAATCCTGAAAACTAAAACTGTAACTTTAATACAAACAGACTGAAATCAAGATTTTCAACGAGTTAATATAACAGTTAATTATTCTCAAACAAATAGATTTTCAATAATTTTATAGTCTTCACTGAAACGGACGCATTCTTAAACCGATAACAACACTTTTAATAATGTCAAATACTGTATTCAAAGTACAAAATTTGTTCCTGATATGGAAATCAATATATTCTTGGTCTGAAGCAAATTGCTTCAATAATACTTTACTTTTTTCCAACGGAATTGTTCATAGCTACTAGCTATGAACAATTCCGTTAAAAATAGTTTCACCAAAGATATCCAAGTTCAAAATCGTCGTCGTTATCAGTATCCAAATCTTTTTAAGCAATAGAAATCGGTGTTCAGATAATATTCGGTGTATTGGTATTAAAGTTATCCAAGCAAAAATTACAATAAAACAAACATAGTGAAGACACAGAATGTTATAACTGACAGCCAGAGATCAACCAAAGTTGACTTTTTTTTGGAAAGGTCCATTTAACCAAGAGATTATATAATTTTTTAAGTCCTAAGACAGTGCCATCTATGAAAATGTAATGGAAGCTAGCCTGGAAAATGGCTCAATAGTACAAACACGTAATATTTGCGGAAAATTATATTTTGATAGTATATTTATAGACATGCCGTCAAGTTTGAAAACGGTTGTCAGCCCTTACCTTCTTCAAACAATCGAGATAAAAACTATAATTTAATGTGGATATAAGACAACAGCGTAGATGCCAAAACATTCTTAAATGTTTACTCATTGCTAAATTACACTGGTTCATATCTTGATAATACGGAGAGCAAGTTAATAAATTTTTTTTCTTTTACAGTGGACTGATCACTTTTGTTATGCTTCATACGACATATTGCACTTTAATCAAAGCAAAGTTATGTCTTAGCAACATGAGATTGCCTCAATATTACTATTGACAAATAAGGCAAATTTTCTAGATGTTTCGAAACACAGATAATTTAATATAAATTTATAATTTCCAAACTATATAATTTATAAACTACAAACAATAAGAACATAGTACGAAATTACCCTTTTATCTATCATGTGAACATGAACAATGTGGTAGACCCAATGTCAGAAAGCAAACGTATACAAACGATTAACTTTTATAAAAACAAAGAAAAAAAAAACATTAATTTCATGTCATAAATAATGCAAACAGACGACAAAATCGATTAAACAAGATGAAGTCAACAACGAGTCTACTAATCGATTAATTTAAATTCCAAATAGATCACCAAACAACGAACTTTCAATAACTAGTTTCAACAACTGAACTAAACTGCATCCATTCTTCATTGAACAACCTCACGGAACCCAAGAAATGAAGTTAAATTGAACAAAGTCTTCATTTTACATAAACCCAGGAAAGTTACGACTTCGCAAACACAATAAAGTGTAGCACAAAAAAAAAATATAAGACAATAATTTCTCGTTCGGCTCGGTTTGTTTGATTAAAATGCGAACACATTTGCGATTCAAATCTTTCTTTTTACTGATCATAAAGTATTCAAATTCTCAAGTTAATATTTCTGACACGTCGAAAACACAGCTCGTTTTTTTAAACTCCGCTTGAACGCGCGGCGCATGGGATGATTTATTTTCATGCAATGTTTTTTTGTCCGCGGCAAGTGTAATAGTGCGTCCTGCAATTATTTATGTCGTTTAATTTCTGCAATTCTGACTTTTATATTGTTTTATGAGTGTTCGCGCCACTTCTTGTGGCTCTCATACTGCGGGGTAGTTGTGAATTAATATTTTCAACTGTCATTTTCGCTGCATCTCCACCCGCTTAGTTTTGGACGCAAATCAATCAGTCGTCAATCAGAAGCCTTTCACGCCGGAGGTATACGCTGATTGTCATTCGACTAGGTCCTACCTCGACCCTACCGCCCGCCATTTTGAGATCGCACCCGCTGTGCGCCTCATTTTCATCTATTACTATTACGAAGAAGATTAGCCGAGAAGAGCGCAACCAGGCACGAAGAGGAAGAAGAAAACCATCTTGGAGAACACCAGAGACTTGGTGGCTCAGGCGAAGCGTGGTTTGTGGTGCATGCAGCTCCTTCCCAAGGTCAGATCTTTCATCTTCGTAATTATTTCTCTTCACTTCCCGCTATTTTTAAAACCTATGGTGATACAAAGCACTGCCGTCATATCGCGTGCTCATTTTTTGGTCCTTCGAGCCGGATCTAGATCCATTTTAGGCCCTTTGATCTGCGATCTATAACCATTTTTTGGTATTTCCAACCGCTATCTTCATGTTCTTTGTCTAAAGAACACGTGAATTCCGCTCTAATTTTCACTCTGCCCGCAGTATTACCCCGCATTCCCGCTCTTATTTGCATTATCTATGCATTAAAACCCCGCATTCGTCAAAATATTAGTGATTCCATTTCCTATATACTGGAAATTATAAATTATCTACAGTGAAATACGCCATTCTGTTAATTTATCCGCTGCGATTATACCATTTGATCATTTCACAGAAAATATTATCTGCCTACCTGCTAATTCTTAATATTATCGAGAGGTACTCGTACACAGGTTCGTCCGCCGCCCGTGTTATCTCTAACTCATTAGCATTATTCTATGTTGTAGTCAGTATAAAACTTTCAATAGTTCTGGTACTTGCCTAACTTTGTACTATATAACATGCCAAATTCCGCAGAAGCTGCAAAATTAAAGATGTCGTATAGTTTAAAGAAGCTTAAAAATAAAAGGCAAGAATTGTTTAATCGCCTTCAGAGAGTTTATGACTTTTCTAAAACCGCTTTAGAGGATGTTTCTTCGGCAGAATTGTTTATGGCCAATGTCGAAACTTTGGATACTGTACGCTCAGAAATTCATGTAATCATAGATGAAATTAATGACACAGAGGTATTGATAAATCCTAATTTTGAACCAAATTATCAAAGTTGGTCAGCTTTTGAGGATCTTTACTCCCATTGCAAATACATCAACCGGAAGTTATCACATTCTTCGAAATCGGCTGACTCTAAAGTTAAAGCTCCACTTGACATGGAATGTCCCAAAAAACCTACTATCAAGCTTCCAAAACTGGAACTCGTTGGTTTTTCTGGTGAAGCTACTATGTGGCCAACATTCTATGAAACATTTAAAACCACGATTCACGATAATCCGGACTTGACCGACAACGAACGAGTACAATACCTGATGGGTAAACTTTCTGGCCGGGCACTTTCGATTTGTTCTGGAATCACACCGAACGCAACTAACTACGACATAATCTGGAAAACACTCGTTTCTACTTTTCAAGACTCGCGTAGTTTAGCCACTACTTATTTGGATCAAATGTTTGAATTTCGCCCTTTAACTACCGCTAGTTCAAAAAACTTGGACTTGTTTTTAGACAAGTTCTGTTCCGCTGTTTCGTGTTTAAAATCGCTGAATATTAAAGATCTTTCGGATTTTATCCTTATGTATTTGGCCCTTAAAAAACTTGATGTTGAAACCGCTCGTTCATTTGAAATGTTTAAACGTGGTTCCGATTTACCCCATTATGATGAATTAATATCATTTTTACGGGAACAAACTAAGATACTGAACCGCACTGCACCCGCAATTACCGCTCCCGCTCCGAACCGCTCCGTTAATAATAATAACAACAAAACCGGGTACAGTACCAAGTCAACCCATGCTTTTGTCTCCGCTTCGACCAATAATAATTGTTGTCCGCTATGTAAACAATTAAAACACTATAATTTATATAAGTGTCCCGAATTTGTGAAACTAGATATCGAGAAAAGATTTCAGTTCATCAAATCTAATAACGGTTGCACCAATTGTTTAAGTATTACGCATAACAATTCCGCTTGTAAATCGTCTTATAATTGCCGCCATTGTAATTGTAAACACCATTCGATGTTGTGCCGCAAACAAAATGTGATGAATACTCACACCGCGCTTGGTCAAAATATTACCGTGTCTCCACGCACACATACGCAATCTTCGAGGTTGGTGGATCCTGCCGTATCGGCGACTAACACAGAACATATGACTAATGATTCTCAATCCGTACCAACTGCGAGTAATAATATTTCTTTATGTAACTTACAGCCTAACTCGCAGCGTAATGAAACATGCCTTTTAGGTACAATTCAAGTGATCGTGAAAGATTCTAACGGTATGTCAGTCCGTCTACGTGCGCTCTGCGACCCTGCGTCACAATCCAGTTTTTCGACGGTTTCCTGTTGTGAGAAGCTTAACTTAAAATATGAGAAAATTCCCCGCGCTTTTGTTAAGGGCATCGGCTCTTCATCAAACCCAATTAAGGGTGCGACCAACCTTAAATTGTTTTCACGATTTGATGATTCGGTTTCAATTTCGCTTGACACTTATGTAATCGACCGTATTACCGACAACTTACCATCGGTGCAGGTGGATTTGTCTACGCTTTCATATTTAAAAGGTATCACACTTGCTGATGAAACCTTTTACTTACCGGGCGAGATTGATATTCTTATCGGTGCATCTTTATTCGCGGATATCTTGTTATCAGGCCGCGTCTCTGGTCCCCCGGGTACGCCGACGGGATTTCAGACCATCTTCGGTTTTACGCTAATTGGTAATACGCCTGTTTACCAAAATACCGCATGTTCAATTTCGTTATGCTCTTATATGGAGATTGAACCGCCAATAGATTTTATTTTACAAAAATTTTGGCAATTAGAAGAGGTGCATTGTGAACCTGCTTCTAGTCCCGCAAATGATGAATGTGAAAAATTATTTATTAACAATGTGTCACGTGACCCCGCTGGTCGCTATTCGGTTTCTTTACCGTTCGCACGGAATCCTAACATACTAGGAAACTCGTACCATCACGCAAAAAAGTGTTTTATGTCTCTTGAGCGTAGGTTTGTTTCTAACGCAGATTTACGTTCCGAGTATAACAATATAATAAATGAATACCTAACTAAAGGTTACATATCCCCGCTTCATAATGATGACCAATTATCTCTTGGTTATTATATTCCGCATCATCCCGTAGTGCGTGTTGATAAATCAACGACAAAGGTGCGTATTTGTATGAATGCCAGTACTAAGACTGACTCCGCTGATGGTACTCGTGTCTCATTAAATGACACGCTGCACACAGGTGCTAATTTGCAAAACGATTTGTTTTTAATTTTACTTGACTTCCGCTTGTATGAAATCGCTTTTACCTCGGATATCAAACAAATGTTCTTACAAGTTTTGGTTAACGCCGATGATCGCAAATTTCAAAAGTTTTTATACCGCTTTGACACGTGTTCACCGCTTATCGCTTATCAGTTCAATCGCGTCTGCTTTGGACTACGTAGTAGCCCTTTCCTTGCGATGAGAGTAGTCAGGAAACTCTGTGAGGATGGGAGTTCAGCGTACCCGCTCGCCGCTACTGTAGCCGCACGAAACTGTTACATGGACGACATCTGCTATAGCACGCCCACCGTGCAGGGCTCCTTACAGCTCAGAGATGAGCTGGTAGGATTGCTTAAGGCCGGTGGCTTTGAGCTCGTCAAGTGGTCTAGTAACTGTCAACAGTTACTTGATACACTGCCTGATACTCACCGCTTAAATTCTAGTAAGAATTTTGAAGAACAAACTCAAACTCTTAAAGTTCTTGGCTTACAGTGGTCGCCTGATTCTGACGAGTTCTCTTTTACTGTATCGCTAGATAGTCGCCCATGTACTAAACGCAATGTTTTGTCCGTGATAGCACGTCAGTACGACGTCCTCGGCTTTACCGCTCCTGTGATCTTGTACGCAAAATTACTCTTGCAGAAAATCTGTATTTTAAAATTAGACTGGGATGAAACACTACCCTCTGATATTGCGCAGATTTGGCAAAACTATTTGAAGGAGCTACCTGTTTTGCGGGATTTACGTATTAAACGCCACTTAGACGTGTTCCAAAATTCGAAAATTTCGATAATATCATTTGCAGACGCAAGTGAACGTGGATACGGATGTGTCGTATATATTAGAGTACAAGATGACTCAGACACTTGCACTAGCATTCGGCTGGTATGCGCAAAGTCAAAAGTCTGTCCGCTCAAGACCGTCAGTGTCGCCCGCCTTGAGCTTTGTGCCTCGTTACTCATGTCGAAATTAACTCGTCGTGTAGTTGACGCTTATAAAATACGTCACAATATTGAACGTATTTACTGTTTTACCGATTCTATGGTAACTTTACACTGGATACATTCCTCACCGCACAGGTTTAAAACCTTTGTCGCGACGCGTATAACAAAAATAATATCCGCTATTCCCGCTGAATGTTTTTACCATACAGCTGGTTCTCAAAACCCGAGCGACTGTCTTTCCCGTGGTCTCACTCCCACGCAGTTGATGAGTCACCCGCTCTGGTTCACTGGACCTGCTTGGCTTTATCTGGACGCTAAAGAGTGGCCAATCAAAACAATAGAATCAGCTTCTATTGAAGAAAACTTGCCGGAATCAAAAACAATTTCTCTTCCCGCTTTTAGTAATGAAGAACCGCATCCTCTTCTTTCTCTTTCGGAAAGAATTTCGTCATGGCTTGTGCTTTTACACACAATCATTTACATATACCGATTTTTACGTATTTTACCGCGCTCTAATATTTTTACCGCTACCGATATGGATTTCGCTGAAGTTGCATTGATTAAAGCTCTTCAAGCATTTTATTTTCTTGATGAAATAAAAAGATTAAAGTCAAATAAACTTTGTTCTCCCGCTTTAAATCGACTATCGCCATTTTTAGATAAAAATGGATTGTTACGCGTTGGTGGTCGACTTCGCAACACAGACATGACGTTCGATCAACAACACCCTGTGTTGTTACCTCGTAAAAATCATATTGTCGAATTGATTATCATTCATTATCATCGCAAAAATTGTCACACTGGACCAGTGGCTTTAATGTCAATAATCCGCCAAAAATTTTGGATACTTTCCTGTCGAAATATTGTTCGTCGCGTAATACATAGCTGCAATTATTGTTTGAAGGCGAAGCCGAGACAAACCTTCCCTTTCATGGCAGATTTACCATCATGCCGCGTTAATGAGGCTAAAGCTTTTGTCCACTGCGCTGTGGATTATTGTGGTCCTATCAGTATCACTCCGTATCGAAAACGTGGAGTCCGTCCCGTCAAATGTTACCTCTGCATATTTGTATGCCTGGTGACTCGTGCAGTTCACGTTGAATTGGCAACTGATCTTAGCACGAACACTTTTCTTTCCGCGTTCAAACGTTTTTTATCTAGACGTGGAGCAGTGTCTTTCGTATATTCAGATAATGCTACGAACTTTGTAGGCGCTAGAAATGCCCTCTCAGAAATTTACAATTTGACAAACTCCGAAGAATTTAAAACGTCTTTCGCGAATGAACTTGCCGATCATAGAATACAATGGAAATTTAATATTCCACGTAGCCCACATTTTGGGGGACATTATGAGATATATGTCAAAGGATTTAAGACGCATTTGCATAGAGTAGTAGGTACTCAACTGTTGACCTACGAAGAATTATTAACTGTAGTTACGCAAATAGAATGTGTCATAAATTCTCGTCCGCTTACGCTGCTGAGTGAAGATCCATCTGAACTTAGCGCGTTAACTCCTGCACATTTTCTGATGTCAACTCCTTTAAAAGAATTACCCGCTTGTAAGGTGGCTGATGAGCCAGTTAATTTATTACGTCGCTACGCGTTGCTTGATCAAATGGTAGAATCGTTCGCAAGGCGATGGAAGAATGATTATCTCCATCTTCTCCAGTCTAGAGGAAAATGGAATACACCTTCCAACCCAATCAAAATTGGATCTGTTGTCGTTGTAGTTACCGATAACACTCCACCGCTTCAATGGCCGCTCGGTGTTATTGTAGCTGTATACCCTGGCAAAGATAATGTCATTAGGGTAGCTTCTGTCAAAACGACGACAGGTGTTTACAAACGACCTGTCGTGCGTCTTTGCCCTCTCCCATCTCAATAACTCCTTTCTTTGCCCCCGCTTCAAAATTTCGTTATTCTCTGTCTTATTTTTACTTTTCTATTCTTATTTTAAAACCAATGGTTTTAACGCCGGGGGCAAATGTTCGCGCCACTTCTTGTGGCTCTCATACTGCGGGGTAGTTGTGAATTAATATTTTCAACTGTCATTTTCGCTGCATCTCCACCCGCTTAGTTTTGGACGCAAATCAATCAGTCGTCAATCAGAAGCCTTTCACGCCGGAGGTATACGCTGATTGTCATTCGACTAGGTCCTACCTCGACCCTACCGCCCGCCATTTTGAGATCGCACCCGCTGTGCGCCTCATTTTCATCTATTACTATTACGAAGAAGATTAGCCGAGAAGAGCGCAACCAGGCACGAAGAGGAAGAAGAAAACCATCTTGGAGAACACCAGAGACTTGGTGGCTCAGGCGAAGCGTGGTTTGTGGTGCATGCAGCTCCTTCCCAAGGTCAGATCTTTCATCTTCGTAATTATTTCTCTTCACTTCCCGCTATTTTTAAAACCTATGGTGATACAAAGCACTGCCGTCATATCGCGTGCTCAATGAGTTTGTGCCTTGATGTGGTTTTAAATTTATTTCGTTTGCGGTTTTTGTCGGATGTTTGTTTAAATCAATAGAGTTATTATTACAACGCTAACTCAACAACAAAAAAAACATACAATTGGATTTATTTACTGAGTCGGAAAGTCGGAAATTGATCTACTTACTCAACTTTGGAATGAGTGAAAAAGTATTGATGAAGAAGCAACAGAGGCTGCGTACAAAATTTACGATGTGTGAGGCCAGTAACAAGAATATAGCGTTTTCTTATACACGAAAATCTGTCTTTGGACAATCTCGTCTTAAAAACGACAATTTGAAACAATATTAAATAGTTAATTACCAAACAAAAACAGAAACGTTTAACACAATAACTTTTTCAAAAATAACATGTGGTCTTTAAGTTTTATACAGAAATTTTTTATTGCTCATCACTTTAATATAGCGCCGACAATGTGTAAATGTTTTCCGTTGATATCGCAAATAGAAACTAAGGTATTCCCTAGTTCCTGCCCATAAGTTATATAGTACTCGTCAATACGAATCAGTTTCAATGGACTTACCCTGAAATCACAAAAGAACGGCAGTTTCATAATAATATCTACAATTTATTTTCGTGATTTCAAGTTTGGTTCTTTAGAAAGTCTATATGTGTCTATATGTGTGAGTATGCCGATTTGCGAATTAACAACGATACAATTGTCAGCTTGTATGATGCAAAAATGTATTCATTTTTATACTTTGTGAAATTGCAACGTACTCTCTTAGAGTTCTGCTGGTACTACTGAGTTTTTATGATTAACTATTGAGTGAATTGTGAATTTAAGTGTTCTGTTTCGATTACTCAAGAAAAGACGGGTTTTTCACAATCCGGCTACGAAACCGCTTTGAAGAACCTCAAGCTTAAGATCTTATTTTTTTATTTATTTATTGTTGGCTAACGTTAAGCTGGGAACTGCTACGGCTGCTGATGGAAAACATCGATAACACCTAGGATGAAGGGCATTCGCTCAGAGAGTGGAAGAGTGAAAGCAATCGTATCAGGCGAGGTACAGAGAATCTGTCTGTCCAGAGACTTCCTGCAAAATTTACGAAAGTCAGTAATACTATGTAAATGTCGTAACGACTCTTCCGGATGTCACTGGTGGCCTTTCCTCTTCTATTTTCCTTCGATTCTATTGTCTTCATGAAATAATCAATATCGAATATATCCCATTGGTTTTCCTTCCATTTATTATCTTTTTAATAATTTTGTCTTTTTTATTAGAATTTCTAGTTCATCCATTAAGAAAGAAAAATCCGTCATAATTTTATATTTGATATAGTTTAGTACTGTTTATCTGTATTCTTCTCACTTTCAAAATTTCAAACGCAACTGTGTAAAATACTGACATCTTTACACGTATACCACACTCTTGTTCATGTTCCATTATCATTGTTTACGTTGCTCAGAACTAGTGCCTGGAGTCATGTAAAATATTTTAATTATGATCTTCCCTTGAAAATAGAGTAAAATTCGAAACCTGTTGGGAGTTAAGTGAAACTATAAGTACAAGTGTTTTTAATTCAAGACACTCTTTAAAAATTAGTGCCAAAAATATTCCATGCCCAATTTTACGCAAATCAGTGCATAAAAATCCAATTTTACACGGATAATTGTAATCACTGATTATATGGATATTTTGGCACTTTGTTAGTGCATATAATCCGATGTCTAGTAATCAGTAATCGATCACCCTATGCACGCGCCTATCTACGCGCCGCTCAACCATTCGTGGCAACTCATCGATACCTACTTACCTGGGTCGCGTCTTTTCCCCAACGCGGGGTAAATGCGACCCCGAGGAAATGACGAGAGTGCCCCCGGTCATCAGTCGGCTCCCGCGGGGTAATGTCATCCGTAGGTATTAAATCGCCCGACCGCCTCTGAAGCCTTCGATGGATATTTATTACTGTTTACTTTTTTGTGACCGTGCGTGGGACAGTTGTAAAGAAGCCGAACTGGGTGTATTGCTTTTGAATAATTTAATTGGGTTTTCGTTTGTTTTATAGTCTATTTTGTAAATCGATGAAGTAATTTTTATTAGGTTTATGTATTGTCTTTGATTAATAAAGTCAACTTTATACTGTAATGTGATAAACAAAGTGATAATACGAAAGTTCTATCTAGTGTTTTTTATGCAAAACTAACAAGTTGATATTAGACTCACCATAGTAATCAACGTGAAATATTTTTTTTTTTTTTTAGGACGTAGTTTTTATTATTTTGATATATAAATTAAACAAAAATTAAACTTAAATAACATTAAAAATTAAAATCTAAACTAAATAATCTACAAAAGGAAAAATTGTACAACCTAAACCTACCTAAAACAAAAATATAAGGAGGCGGCACCTACATTATTAACATATCTTGATAGCGAAATAAACCACTAAATTAAATTAAAATTTTTGTCTAGGTCATCGCTGCCACGAGACAGGGTATCCAAGACGCTGGCGGCATTACCACGCTGAATAGCGAGGCTTATTTTTTGTCTGAAGAAAGCCCCAGCTTGAAATTGGACTTAGACATGTACATGTGAGTGAAAAAGATTTGAAAATTAATAAATATATATGTATTATATGCGTTTCTTATTTTACGTTGTTTCTAACCATTATCGGTAAGTCTCCAAAGTGAAGTTGATTGTATAAATAAAAGTAACCTGGTATTTTTATTAACCCCCGAAGCAAACAGACGGGTTAAGGGGAAACGATTCATATCCTCTACGAAACGTACCTTATATTTGAATTAAAGATATTAAATAAATGTGATTTATGGTATTTCGCGAACATATATTAGTGTGAGTTAGGCTTTTCCGGCAAAATTTTGTAATTTTATGCATTACGTTGTAAATGTATAGGCACACATACTTAAATGCGTGTTTTATCTGTATGTGACATCGTAGCTCCCAAACGGGTGAACCGATTTAGATTTAGTTTTTTGTTTGAAATGCGACGTGATCGAGAGTGTTTTTAGCTACTATTTTTGCCCGCGTTTGTTTAGTTTTTGTGTAGTGCTATTGAAACCATTAAAACAATGAAAGGAACTGTCTGTCTTCAGGGAACAAACTATCACTCAGGGATAATGTAGCTTCCTCTTACATGTGTAGTTCCAGAGGTTACGTCCTACACTGACTCACAATTATCTATGATTCAAGTTTTTATTTTTTTATTTTATTGTTTTCTAGTGTCCACAAGCTCTTTGCTTATATAAGGTTAAATAATATTAGTTAGCGTAACTCAAAACATAGGTAATACTAGTCTATATAAACAACTGTTTGTATGGGAGCTAAGCGAAATTCGCAACTTTTTTTCTCTTCCTGCCATACAAATTGCCCCGATCAGCTGACTGGTCCAGTATGAAAAGGTGAAAACAAATTTTAAAAATTTTGCTTTGCTCCCATACAAACAGTTGTTCATATAGACTAGTACTACTTATGTTTTGAGTTTCGCCAACTAATATTATTTAACCTTGTACGGTGGCACGTTTGAAAACTACACCGCTTAAAAAATCTATTTACCGATTTTATTCCTGAAAGCACCTTAAAAAAAACTTCAGTACTTGAGTTCCGTAATCCACATATTTATTTTACAAAACAGAAAACAAAACGACTACCCGCTGCACCGCTTATGTCTCACGTATCCCCACTAGTCACGAGATCGAAAAACTTTTCCAATACTAGAGGTATACGAACGATGATAGAAAATAGTTGAATGAGACCTGTATCTAGTTTTATTGCAGTTTTTCTTTCGCTCATGTTAGGATATGAAAGGTACCTTCGCATGTCTATTTTGTGTTTGTTGTTCGGCTGCTGCTTTTATGGGGTTTTTAGTAGTTTGTAAGGTTCCAATAACTTGTTTACCTGACTATCTTGGGAGTAATTTAATGCCCAAACCACCGAAGCATTCTTTTTTCTTTTCTAGTCACTACATCTTCTTTCAGGCTGCAACGATCCCGTATGTCGATATTTTTCCCTCTGTCATTCAATGTTAAACAATCATAATTAAAAAATTAAAAAATTAAGTAGGGCGTAAAATTAAGGTGGAAAACAACAACCCACATTTTTTTTTTATTATTGTAGTATTTTTTTATTGTTTTTTGTCTTTCTAGCTTTCTAACGATATCCATATTGTATATAATATTATATAAATATTACTCATACTGAACGTTTGCCGTGACCTTGACTTACCTGTTCCGATCGGCATATCGCTTAAAGGTTAAACCACACGTAAGGAACGCATTTCTACTGCATTAACTCTACTTTGAAGTTTATCTTGCCTTACCCAACATTCACTGCCATACATACCATACAAAGGCGAGATTCCTAATATGCAAAAGGACAATATGAATAACAGAGCTAAAAAGATGAGTGTAACATTTCACCGCATTTCCACGTTTCGTTTATCATGGACGGGCAACTGGAAGCCAAAAACATATTATAGGTACCTTGTCTGTTTATAAGATCGCCGGATTTTTTCACGAGCTTTATGTTCAATGTTACAGGAAATTCTGAAATGGTGCATTGTGGGATTGACGATCAGGCCTTATTGTCTTACTTATTGGTGCTACGGAAAAAAAATCGTCACTTTTAGAACTTGCATACTTAGTAAAGAAGGTATTATTTTGATAAAATAGATTATTATTTTTGGAATCTTATTCTAGAGATCTGTTAAACAGAAGCGCGATTAGAGAAATTCGGCTCGATAAAAATATTGATTGAAATGAGGTCCTTTTCGACACCATTAAACCAGGAGAGGTTTGACAATTTGGAATGACATGTGGACTACGATTATATTATATTAGATGTGTTTTAACAGTATCTAGGACCTGGTTAAACGACATTTTGATATCAACTTGAGTACATTTTATATTATAATATTATTAAAACTCGCGTGAGCTGACATACTAAATTATTATTACATACGGCTTGAACACTCACGTGTGATTGTTGTTGACTATATGCCAACCGTTTCACCGATACAATTTCGGCATTATCAAGGCGAGTGTTGTTCTTAGGACGACGACGCGGCGTTCACCGTCGTTGTCAAACGGGCACTGGCAGCCGCCGATCGGCGAACTGCACGCATTGCTCGTGCGCTGAGCGTTGGCTGCGTCGTCGATAGGGGTGGGATGGTGGATGCACTTGATTCCTTTGATTGTTCCAATTGTTTGTTATTAGGGGCGGTTATTAAACAAAACGAACTCACAACATCGTCACTGTTACTGGGCACTGTCCTAAAGTTGCTCGATCCATCGAGAACCGGTTTCCAAGACGGAGCCAGCTGCCAACCATGATCCCTGTTGAAGTTGGGATTACGACTTATCTCGATGGCTTCGTGTATTTTGCGAGGAATGGTATATTTCTCCTTCACTAATACTGTAGCCTTGTCGAAACGGATGAAGTGGGTCGTATCCGAACTTAGTGCATGTTCTGCTACTGCTGACCCGTTAATGTCCAGTTTCTTCATGGATCGAATATGTTCAGTCAGTCTTGTGGACACGTTGCGCTTGGTTTCTCCTATGTAGCTTTTTCCACAATCGCACGGGACTTTATAAACTCCAGGTGTGTTGAGAGGGTCTTGGTCCTTTGGGGATCTCAGCCAGTTCCGTAGTTTGGTGGGGGCTTGGAAGATAGTCTTCACACTGTACTTCCGGCGAAGCAGGTGTCCAATCCTATCAGTTACGCCTCTCACAAAGGGCAAGTAGATCGGAGCCCTCTCAACAACGGATGGACGATGGTGGGTTGATGGAGTCGCAAGCCGGTTACTCTGTCTCCAATTATACCCATTGGCTTCCAGTACGTGTCTAACGTGGGTCAATTCAGCATCCACATACTGTGGGTCACATAACCGCAACGCTCGATTTATTAAAGTACGAGGCACTGACGCAAGGTGAGAAGGGTGTTGATGAGAATCTGCTTTCAAGTAATGAAACACACACACGGATCATTATAAGTCTTACACTGATAAAATATTCAGTTACCATATTTATTCAAGAAAATTAGAAATGTGCCCGTTCCAGCCCTGCATCAACCAATACTTTTGGTTATTAAAAAACAAACAAGCGCTAAGCTTGTATTCTGCGGTTTTGTTTGTAAATGCCCGTCTCGTCGCGTAAACAATTAACTCTTGTATACACTTGTGTACTCAGGCGGACTTGTCTCCACTCTAATCCTGTTCTGGCGGGTGCGCCCCAGTTAGACATAAATGTCTTGCCTTCATAGCATTCATCTGTCGTATCTTATACTAGCTTTTGCGTGCGGCTTCGCTCACGGGGATGTGATTATCGATATATCGGCTGAGCGGTTATTTTACCAACACCACTTATGGCATTTATGTTGACCTGGCCTCGTAACACAGTCTTTAATCGCACGCGACGCCACTAGTTAAATCACAAGTGCAAGGAGCGTCACGCTCCTCGCACTTGTGATTCAACTAAGTCGCATCGCGCGCGCTTTGATATTACATAATTTTTGATCTACGTGTAAGTTGAAGTTCAACCGGCAATCAGTTTAAGATGTTTTTTGTTTTCTTCATTATAATCAATTTAATTTTCCATTGTCCCAACATGCGAGCAAAAAATGAAACAAAATATGATGATGTTATATAATGTACATTCATGAGAACTCTGTGTTTCTTAACTGTCTTAAGCAACAAGTATTTACCGACAACTACGCCGTCTTTGTTCTTATGAACAATGCGTGAAATCACACCCCATCGTGTTAGTTCAGTATGTACACTAATGGCTGGTATATCAAGGAGTTCCTACTAATTCGGGGTACAGAAATGGTGGAAAAATTCCACTGTCTAGGATGAGTACGTGGCACAGTCGGTTGCGCACTTGCCGTGTATGTAAAGGCTCGAATCCTGGCCCGATGAACTTTTTCCAATTATCTTACCTACTTGAAATTTATTGCTAATTCATTTTTTCTTGTTTGTAATATTATTTAAATGTGATGATATTGGAAATTTAACAATTCTCTACATAACTTCTTCAGGTTTAATTTCAGCGAAAACTATACATAAATTGTCGAGGCGTTACCATGGGCTTAAATTTTTGATGGAATTTTACTACCCGAATATAACCTCCACAAAATAAGGGCCAAACGATGAGCTTCAAACCCGGCCTGGCAAATTAACAGGGGTAGGCAGGCAGACAATACACAATTCACACGCAATTAATAACTTTGTTTGTTTAGGCCCACAATTTATGTGTAAAGAAGGTCAGTATGACGTGGCAAATACACATGGGCCTTTATTAAAATTAAACAACGAACATAAATCTCGGTATACAATGTATTCGGTTCCAGAAAATGTACTCAGGCCTAGGTTAATTTATAACAGCATGGAACTTTTTTCCGGAAAAGCAATCAAAAGGTCATGTTTGACAAAAAGAAAATGTGAAAAAAATTAAATAACACTTAAAAAAAAATAATGTGGGGATGAAAATGGTCACTTTAGGGGTAGGCCATGCTTACCCTGGTGTCAGAAAAAAATTCTCTTTTCAAAGTGCTATTTGAATTGTTTCATATTTTTTTATTATCAAAATTGCCCTTCTTGCTTGTTTTAACGGAAAAAAGTTCTATGCACGTCACTGATTTAAAAGAGTTTTTGGATATTTGTTTCAGAATTTAAAATTAAATTTTCTTTTAATAGATTGTATCGGGCTTGCCGATGTTTTTTAACATTGTTTTCTTTTAAAAATACGTAAAAAAGTATGTAGATTTGATATAAAAATAAACCGATAAGTTTTATTCTATAGGTACAGTCGTTTCGAAAAATTAAATATTAAATCATAAGTTTAATTAAAAACCAGTGGTAAAACATTAACAAAACTCAAAACAAACCCGGGCTTTTAACTTTAGATAAAAGCTTTCCTCGTTATAATGTGGTAATAGTAATACGAAACAAAAAGTTCCATGTTTTGAAAGCTCTATGTGAATTGTTTATCCAAATTAAAAGTCTGTCAAGCAAAACCCACAATTTTTCAGGAGATCCCGAACTACTATTTTAAAGATAAGTAATTGCCACATCTCTATGAGTAAAACCTTATTAAAACCTTAAAACCTTTAACCTTATACTATACAGTTTATAAATATTTGTATCTTTCGTATAAAATTGCTGTTAATAAAAACAGTTTAAATTGTTATACGAGCATTTTGGATCCGACTTGGAAATCCAAGTTCAAATGAATGTTATAACGAAGCATAGGATAATCGGATCGATATATACCTAAAGTTGGAAAAATCTTAAAAAACGTTTATAGATGTAGAATCGGATTCTTAAAATATTATTTATTTTGATATTGAAAATTACGGGAATTACGGCATTGCTTAAAACGTTCCGATGATGTACCTAATACTTGAAAGATGTTACCGTTAATTTATATTATTTAGAAATTGTAAACAAATCCTAGGAAATTTACAAAATGCCAAGCTGATTTATCTATTTCTTTATTTTATTTTATTTTTGATCGGCCTTCTGTTTTGCCTTTTGCTCTGTTTGGCCTAAATAAGCTTGGCATTTTATTAATTTCCTATTAATTGTATGTATTTAGATTGCCAGTAACATATTTATTAAGTATGGCATTATCGTAACGTTATAAGTAATTCCGTAATTCCGGGATTTTTAATATCAAAATAATAATATTATAAGAAGCCGATTCCACACTTTCTCAGTTTTTCTAAATTTAGGTATATATCGATCCGATTATCCTATCCCTGGTTATAACATAATATATAAACGTATAATGCTTGAGATTGCTCTTAAAAAAACAGTAATGCATTTGTTTCCCCACCGTTTGCTTATTGTTTTGATTGTATTTTTGGTTTGATCGCTTTCATTCTGGAATTGCGAACAACGAGCCCTGTTACGAAAAGACCACAACAAACCATAGTCATACCTGTAGACGACTTAGAATATAAGGAATAGAAATCTATAAAAAAGCAGATTCATCTCAAACCACGTCAGAGGTAGCAAACGATATCATTAATTCGCTTCAAATTGGGAAAGTAAAGAAGCTCGCAATGTATGAACTTACTGAAGGACAACAGCAAACTTACGTCGAGGCCTTAATTTGTTGAATCAATGTTGAACTGTGTGCACAAATGAATTAATTGTGAATTGGATTGTTACTGTTACGTACTGTCGATCTTGTATGATAGATCTTATTATTTTTTTGATAACATTGTAGATACATGCCAATTGCATACATATGTATTCAAGTGGTTGTATAAATAGCGAATAAGTTTATAGAGATTTTCACAAAGACGAGGTAAGGGTAAACTGTAAACTGGTCATGAGAAGCAACAAATTCAGATCAGGCGACCATAATGGTCCTAGCAGAATATTATTGTCACAGATTGTGTACAAAAGTACATAAAACCTTTTTGCTGTTAGCAATATTTGAATTTTAAATTATTATTTTTTATGAAACAAAAGTTTGTTCTACGATATTTTTTTGTTTCATTTTCTTCACTAAGACGGAAAATGTCGTCTGAGCAAGCTATTGTTGCTCCAAATATTATAATTTTTATATAAACAATGTATACCTTTACTAAAATTGTAGATTCCGTGTAATTCAGTGCTTTTCAGATTACCTATGTAAAAGACTAAAACCCTATAAATACAGTCCACTTTCAAATATCTCATGTTGGAGTTTTACTAAAGAACCAGCGACGCTCCGACATATTGGTCCTTCGAGGAAAAGGTGGCCATAGAAATATTGGTCCTTCGAGGAAAAGGTGGCCATAGAAATATTGGTCCTTCAAGTCTTTTCATCGTGGCAAGGAGTACATACTTACGGAAAAATTAATCTACTGTAAAGGTATCATTAATTCAATATAAAAGGTATGAAATTTTTGCCTTTTTAAAATCTCGCGGCAGCCATTGTGTCGTTGAGTTCATGCAGACCATATTCTGCATTGTAATTTTTGCCTTTTTAAAAAAATCTCGCGGCAGCCATTGTGCCGTTGAGTTCATGCAGACCATATTCTGCACATAATTCCGTCCGAAGTCTGTGAGCGTTTGTCGTGCGACAGCCATTGTGGAGCACACGCCTCCAGACTGCACTGAAAATTTATTTTGGAACGCATCTCTTTCCTGTCAAGCAAAGCAAGTTGTCAACAAACAAACGGCGGCGCGTTGGTAGTGGCGGTTACATCAGCTATTTTTGTATTTCGCCGGCCGGTTTCGTGTATAAAAGTGTTATAAAGTGATTCAGTATAAATAATTATGGCCGAGAAGGAGATTAGGCGTCTTGTCGCCGCGCGAGGCCAGGCTAAGGCCTGCATAACGAGAAGTCACAACAAGAACTATGAAGGTGAGCTTATAGACTATCTGTTCACAAAACGTGATGCTCTTGCTGCTGCATTTAGGGAATATTGTCAGCTGAATATTGATGTAGAAGTAATGGATGAGACTCAGGCTGAGGACATTGCGGACTACGAAGAAAAGTATTGTCAGACAATGGCGAAAATAAATAGCCGCATCCGAGAACTCATTCCCTCGCCGACTGGGCCTGCAGTGTCGTCAGTCTCACCTCCAGTAAATTCAAATAATGCCATGACAGATTTGCCAAAAATTCAAATTAATACTTTTGATGGGAAAGATTTATCAGATTATGTTCCATTTATGAATTTATTCAACAGTGTTGTGGGAAATAGGAAAGATTTGTCGGATTGTGACAAATTTTACTATCTTAGGTCGTTTCTCAGAGGAGAACCCTATGAAAATATAAAAAATTTAATGTTAACAGCGGAAAATTACCATGTTGCGTTAAAATCGCTCAAGGAGCGCTATGATAATAAGGCGGAGATAATTGCTTACCATGTGAATAAAATCTTAGATCTACCGCCTGTAATAAAGAGTACAGCAGCAGCTTTGCGATCGTTTGTCTCGGGATTTAGCCAAAATTTAGATGCTTTGAAATCTCTTGAACCTAATTCGGAAACATGGGATACTATCCTCATTTGCATTCTGCAAAGAAAACTTGATTCTTACACAGTGCGCTCATTTTATCAAGACAAAGATATTGAGACTATGCCAACACTGAAAGACTTGATGATTTTCTTACAGAAAAGAGCATTAGGTCTGGAGCGAGCAGCGACAGCCAATGTGCGTCCTGCTTCACAAGCTTCAGGGAGCAAAACAAACTATGCTAGCAATCATAGCATTGTTAAAATTAAAAGGAATCACCATCATGTAGCCACAAAATGTAAGTACTGCAATGACAATCATAACTTGTATGCATGCCCTAAATTTAAACTTACTGCTGAGCTACAAAGATTAAAATTTGTAGAGGAAAGACCCAGTATTTGTAAAATATGTCTCAATGAGCATGTTGGACAATGCAAATACAATTTTAAGTGCTCTGTATGTAAAGGTGATCACAATTCCTTATTACATGTTAGTGATAAAGTTGAAAATGGGGTAAAGGAGCCAAAGTCTAATGGTGAATCTGCTGCTGTGACTCTGTTAAATAATATGAGTTCTACTCAAATTGTTCTCCCCACTGCGATGGTGAGAGTTAAAGGTAAGGACGGCAAGGATATTCTTGTTCGTGCGCTTTTTGATACTGGTTCTCAAGTATGTTTTGGGTTATCCAGTCTCATTGATAAAATTGACTGTAAAATTGTCGATGAAGAGAGTACGGTTGTTGGAGTTTGTGAAACTTCTAGCAATATTAAGCGGAAAGCAACATTTTCAATTCGTTCATCAGTGAGTGACCATGAAATTGACATCAATTGTTCTGTTGTTGATAGCATAACTTGTAACTTACCACAAACAAAAGTCAATATGCGTGACTTCAACATACCCTCTTATGTTCAGCTTGCTGACAAAAAATTTGACAAACCTGGCGAGATAGGTATTTTATTGGATTGTAATGTGTTTTTCCAGGCTTTACTGAGAGACCGTCTTCCTGTTACACCTAGTGGGCCATACTTAGTTGCCACTCGCTTTGGTCATGTCGTGGCTGGAGCGTTGCCTCAACAACCAACAAAAAAACAAGCTGCACACATCCAAGCTGTACCCGACAGGTCTGTAGTTTTACATTCTATTAATCTTGCTCCGAGCCAAGTTTGTCCCTCAAGCGATAACTCACTAAAAGAGATTAATCATAATATATGCAAACTTTGGGAGACTGAAAAAGTCCCGGAAGTATTTCAAGAGTGCACCTCAGAACAAGACCTGGCTGAAAAGATTTTTGTTGAGTCAGTGTCCTTAAAAAATAATAAGTTTGAAGTTGATCTTCCTTTAAAACAAGATATTAAAGAAATTCGATTAGGTGATTCTCTAACACAAGCCTTAGCAAGGTTTAAAAATTTAGAAAAAAGATTCTTGAAAGACAAACAGCTTTTTGAAGAGTATAAAAAGTTTATTGATCAGTACATTGAACTTGGTCATGCCGAAGTTGTTGACCTTTCATGTTACAGTTTGGATGGACAGGCTGTGTATTTTTTACCACATCATCCTGTTTTTAATCCTAATAGCAAAACTACACCTGTTCGTGTTGTGTTTGATGGTGGAATGTTAACTGATTTAAATGTCTGTGTAAACAACCTCATGCTTAATGGGCCAGTAGTCCAGGCCGAGTTGTTTGACATATTAATCTATTTTAGATTGCATCGGTATATTTTGATTTGTGATATTAAAAAATGCTTCAGAATGATCGATGTCACCCCTTCACACCGTTCTCTTCAAAATATATTATGGCGAGAAAACCCAGAACAATCAATACTGTGTGTTCAACTTAAAACCGTAACATACGGTCTCAAAAGCTCATCTTTTTTGGCCGCACGGTGCCTTATCGAACTAGCTAGGCGGTATAAAGAGCAATATCCTCTTGCTGCTTTTGTTCTAGAAAACAACTGTTATGTTGATGATATTATTACCAATAGTAATGATATTGATGAATTAATTGAAACAAAAAGACAATTAATTGAATTATTGAAGTTAGGTGGTATGGAACTTCACAAGTGGTCAGCTAATGACCCTAGATTGTTAGCTGATATTCCTGTTGAAAAGCAAAACTCAAATGTTATTGATCTGAGTGAAAATGATAACTTTGTAAAAACTCTCGGGCTGCAGTACAATGTCAATTCTGATGATTTTTACTTCAGTTGCCCGGGGAAAGATGTGGTTGATGTTTATACAAAGAGACAAGTGTTGTCATACATCAGTAAATTCTTTGATCCACTCGGTTTGATTGGACCAATCTTTGTTTCCTCAAAGTTAATAATACAAGAAATATGGAAAAAAAACTTGTCTTGGGATGAACCTCTCCCACATGAATTAAATGAAAAATGGAAAAGTTTTGCCTTAAGTTTAATTCAAATGTCATGTATTAAAATACAGAGAAATATTCCTCTATGCAAAGAGAGTAAAGTTGAGTTGATTGGCTTCGCAGACGGTTCTAGCAAGGCCTATGGCAGTTGCCTTTATATTAGAGTAATAGATTCTCAAGGAAATGTTACCGTTCAGCTTCTTTGCTCCAAGTCAAGGGTGAATCCAATTAACAAAGACTTGACTACTCCTAGAATAGAGCTCAATAGTGCACTTTTATTGTCAAAACTGGTGTGCAAGGTAAACCAAACACTAAAACTGAAATATAATGTTATTATACATTTATATTTAGATTCTCAAATTGTGCTTGCATGGTTAAAAATCGAACCTATGAGGTTAAATGCTTATGTAGCTAATAGAGTCAAAGAAATAAATAAATTAGTGCCTCAGTCTAATTGGTTGTATGTGAACACGTCTGAGAATCCTGCGGATCTTCTGTCAAGAGGTATAGAACCACACGATCTTGAAAATTCAAAGTTGTGGTGGAATGGACCGCAATTTTTATGCGATCCAAATTACACCTTTGACACAAATGTCACCAAAAATCTGGTTAATATACCAGAATTAAAAGAAAATTGCAATGAACAGCTTAAATTAGCTTGTCATCCAGCTGTTTCAAATAATCTGTCGAACAATTCAAACCAAAATCAAATAGATACATGTCTTGCACGATTTTCAGACATTAAACTCACAAAAAAGGTAATAGGGTGGATCTATAGATTTTACAATAATTGTAAGTCCCGAATAGAGGACAGAAACTTAAGTAACTTGCTCACACCTTATGAGCTCAAAAATGCTTTACAAAAAATCATAAGATATGATCAACATAGGAACTATAGTTCTGAAATTGCTTGCCTGAAAGCTAATAAGCCAATAAAAAATCAAAGTCTGAGTTCTTTAAATCTGTTCTTGGATAACCAAAATATAATGCGTGTTGGCGGTAGATTACAAAATTCAGACCTTCCTTATTCTCAAAGACATCCGATAATTTTAGTAAAAGGGTCTATGATAACAAAATTAATTATTATTAATGAGCATAAAGAATTAATGCATGCAAGTCAAAAGTTAATTCTTGCTAATTTGAATCAGTGTTATTGGCTTATAAATGCTATAAGTGAAATAAAAAATGTAATACACAAATGTGTGACGTGCTTTAAACTGAAAGCTAAAGCTGCATCACAGCTGATGGGGTCATTGCCCTCTGATAGAGTTCGTGAAGCTCGCCCATTTGATAAAGTCGGAATGGATTATGCTGGACCATTTTTAATGCAGTTTGCTCGTGTTCGTAGACCGATAATAACAAAAGGTTACTTTATAATCTTTGTATGTTTTGTAACCAAAGCTGTGCATATTGAGCTGGCATCAGACATGACCACTGAGAACTTTTTAAACTGTTTCAAACGGTTTATAGCACGTCGCAACAAACCAAGTGAATGCTACTGTGATAATGGAGCATCGTTCAAATCAGCAAGCCATAAATTACATGATTTGTATAAATTGCAATCTTCTACATTGCATCAAAATAAAATTCAAAATTTTGCTAGTAATTCTGGGATTAATTTTAACTTCATCCCGGCTTATAGTCCTGTGATGGCTGGCCTCTGGGAGGCTGGTGTTAAGAGTGTTAAATATCATGTAAAGAGAGTAGTTGGAAATACTGTTCTGACCTATGAGGAATACAATACAGTGTTAGTCCAGATCGAGGGTATCTTAAACTCGAGGCCTTTAACTGCTATGTCGTCAGATCCAAATGACATGTCATATCTGACGCCAGGTCACTTTCTAACGGGTGCTCCCTTAATGGCTTATCCAGAACCTGACATTACTGAAATACCCACGAATAGGCTATCTTTTTGGCGAAAATGCACTCAAATGCAACAAAGCTTTTTTAAGCAATGGCACAAACAGTATTTGTCACTACTCCAGAACAGACCAAAATGGAAACATGCTGTATCTAATGTAAAAGTGGGCACACTAGTGTTATTACGTGACCAAAACACTAGTTCATTGTCTTGGTCACGAGGTAGAGTTGTAAAAGTATGGCCAGGTAAAGATGGTAAAGTAAGGGCTCTCGATGTGAAGACTCCTAGTGGCTATGTTTTTACTACTAGTATAAGTAAAATTTGTGTTTTGCCTATAGAAGGATAAGATAGGTGCAAATTTTTTTTTTGTTTTGTTTTCATCTAGAATTGTTTTATTATTTTCTGCTGTAAAGCTATTTATTTGCCCTGAGATGGTCATGCTTACTCATGAACAAAGTTTAATAATTTATTTTAATATACCTCAATTTTTATTGATGACATATATGACATACCATTATTTTTTTAACTTAGTGGATTTGGAATAATTTAAATATTTTAAGTAGGATATTTTTGTTCATATGCCAATTCAAATGTGCAAATATTTTGTTAGAACAATATAATTCTTCTAAGCCCGCAACTTATGTACAAAAGTACATAAAACCTTTTTGCTGTTAGCAATATTTGAATTTTAAATTATTATTTTTTATGAAACAAAAGTTTGTTCTACGATATTTTTTTGTTTCATTTTCTTCACTAAGACGGAAAATGTCGTCTGAGCAAGCTATTGTTGCTCCAAATATTATAATTTTTATATAAACAATGTATACCTTTACTAAAATTGTAGATTCCGTGTAATTCAGTGCTTTTCAGATTACCTATGTAAAAGACTAAAACCCTATAAATACAGTCCACTTTCAAATATCTCATGTCGGAGTTTTACTAAAGAACCAGCGACGCTCCGACAGATTGTTCTGTGGCGTATGCTGAGCCAAGGCCCTTTCAGTCTCTGTGTCACAAATTGTAACATTTTAAGGATTTTAATTATTTGCTATATTTTATGCTCTATATTATGTATATTTTTTGTGTCTTTTGTTAAGGGGCAAATTGAGCGCGGGCCAAAATATATCGAGTACCTATTTTTATTGTTTTACTATTTATAAATAAAGAAAAGAAAGAAATGAAGCTTAAAAAAACTCAAAATAATATATTTATTATTAGTACAGATTATAGGGTGTTCGTGATTGTACTGTTAACCAGTTTTGTTTTTGTAAATTTTATACAAACACCACATTTAATTGTTTAAGAAGGCGTTTTTATTCTATATCTATCTATACTAATGAAAATTTTCAGAATTTATTGTATGTATGTATGTTCTATTTTAACTCAAGAACCACTCAAAGTTTTCTATATTATCATCATAGTAAAGTAACCCTGGTCAAAATTAGTCTTTACGGGACGTTGATAATATTACTGCCAGGACAAAAACGGGGCAAGGATTTAATAAAAGTGGACGTAGCCGTGGACGAAATTTAAAACGTTAAAATTCTAATATACTAAAACCAATGGAAACTTTGCGATGGCAGATACAATACATAGGTAATATAATATTTTGTTGAAAAACTAACTATTGAACAAATTTTGAAATTAAGTGTTCTGTGTCGATTAATTAGAAAAAGGCTGGTTTTTCACAATCCACCTGCTAAACGGCTCTTAATTAAAGGCACTTCAATAATGTATCACCCTCTGTTACGTGAAATCGGACCAGTTTAAAACTTTATGGTATTATGTTACCAGTAAATGCACCTGCATTTTAATAATAGATTAACCTCACACCAAACAAGGGTTGCTGCATGTAATCTTTAATGTAAACACAAATTTAATTAATTCCTGCTCTTGTACTACATCCTTATGTTACAGGGATATTACATGATATAGGTAATAAATAAATTGCCTAATTTCAGGCAAAAAGGCCAAAAACAATAAACATTTTATACTTAAAAAACTAAAGGCGCTACGGGAAAAAAATCGACACTTTAAGAACTTGCATATCTACTTCATTAAATAATGTTTTATTTTGATAAAGGAGTATATTATTTTTGGAATCTTTTTCTAGGGATCTGTTAAAACAGAAACGCAATTGAAGAAATTCGGCTCGATAGAAATATTTATTGAAATCAGGTCATTCTCGACACCACTTCTCCTTGTTTGACAATTTAGAATGACATATGGACTGCAATTATATTTTATTAGATGGGTTTTAATGGTATCTAAGACCTGAGGGCCTATTATGTATCTTTAGTTGCCATTTGAACTGGGTGTCTATCATCAAAAACATAGATATACTATCGAATTCCGATTGTCTAAGGATATGTTCGCACTTGAAGTAACGACACAGTTCGTAAATAGTTCAATACAAACTAATAGCAATTTTGAAAGTTCCGTTTTTAGCTATGTTTTTGATGGTAGGCACCTAGTCTAGTTGGCGACTAAAGATACAACATAGAGGGGCTGGTTAAACGAAATTTTGATAGCAACCTTAGTTAATATAAAATTAATAAAAAACCGACTTTTTGCTACTTTTCCACGAATCCGTCCCTCTCGCACTGAGGGTTTTTTCGCATATGGAGTAACACGGACGCTAAAACTTTAACATATCGTCTTAACACAACGTCACTGTGCCGGTTCGGTGGTGTAGATGATAGTCTACCGCAAAAAAGCCGGTATATCACGTCCTTCGGCCAGAAGTCCTCCATCATGAAGGTTGGCAGCCTGCTTGTCGGTATTCGTGCCACGAATGCCTTGAAACTAGCGTTGTGACGCGAATCCAGTGGCTCCCAGTCTTAACAAGAAGTTGGTTTTATTCTGGATGTACTCGACGATATCCTGCGCCTTGGTGGTGTAGTGCAGGCGGGGCTGGTACATGGCTGTGGTTGGCGTCGCAGCTCGCAACAGGAAGCTAGGCCCCGTTGGACCCGTGCCGCAACGGTTCTGGCTTACTAGTTTGTGGCGCCTCCTCTTCTCGACCTTAACAAAGCCATCTTCATCACGGTAATTAGCGGAGGCACACAGTATCGCATCGGCCGGTGGTCTCTCAGACATGAGCTGCAAATTCGGAGCAACAGATCTGCTCTTGACGATGGAGGCGAAATTATAATTCGCCTGTGTGTCTGGTCCCATTAGCACGTGCAGTACAGCTGGTGCTCGCGAGGTGCGGGGGGCGACTACAGGGGCAGCAGGGTCGGTGTAATAAGGTACGTTCTTGCCCAAGATTAGAAAGGGCTGCATAACACAAATAACACATATGGCATAAATAAATAAATAATAATCCATAATTATATACATACATATACCCACGCCTATCTCCCAGAGGGTTAGGCAGATATTACAAATTTACATATGCTACGATCCTGACACACCTCTTTCGCTTAAAATAAAATAAATGAATAAACTCAAGATAAGTAAGTTTATGTTTTGAAATGTATACAGCCATTTCTTAGAATAGACTTATTCACTCTAACTTATTTATATTCATGGGTAAGCAGATAGCGTTGGTATTATTTTTACATGAATAAAAATTTTAAATCATCGAAAAATACCAAGTATTTACAGAGATATTAACAATCAAAGTTTGAAGTAAAATTAATCCCATCAAAAACATAAAATGTACAAAAATGGCAAGTCTCGCAACGCAATCCTTCCACCGTAAAAAGTTGTGAGATCTTATGTAAAGCCAAGTCTGCTATTTTAGTTTTTATCGAAGCACCTTTTCATTTAAGTTAGTATGGGAGCACCTATTTAACAAATTTATCATTAATTGTTTCCTATTTAGTTACCTACCAACATTAAGTGACTGTATTAATATTAGTCATCTTTATTTCCTAATAAAATATAGTGACTTCGCAATCACACAGCAACATATACAACATATCAGCTACCTAATACCAATTTATTAGCGATTTGAGAAGATATTTCTACGCATCAGTGCTTTATTTGTGCTCTGCGATTGCAAAGTCACCATATTTTATTAGGAAATAAAGATGACTAATATTAATACAGTCACTTAATGTTGGTAGGTAACTAAATAGGAAACAATTAATGATAAATTTGTTAAATAGGTGCTCCCATACTAACTTAAATGAAAAGGTGCTTCGATAAAAACTAAAATAGCAGACTTGGCTTTACATAAGATCTCACAACTTTTTACGGTGGAAGGATTGCGTTGCGAGACTTGCCATTTTTGTACATTTTATGTTTTTGATGGGATCTCATTTCTTTTTGTAGGTAGTCCTCCTTTTTTTCTTCTCGGGTAATATTTCTTGCACGTCAGCTGCGGATTTTCTTAAAACCCACTCCCTTTAACTGATCATTAGGACATACTCCTGAGAAACTAGTATCGGGAAGGAGCATTTCATAATGACCACCTAAGAAACTACCAGAGAATCGTAAACGTTTCACTGGCATCCCAGGATCGCCACCGAATGATCCTCTCAAACGGCCATTTTCGTAAACCTCGAACGTAAATGGATACAAAGCGGTGGCTGCCATAAGTTCGGATACGGAACCGTAGGTGGTAGTTTTCGTCGTTGCTGTCGAGTACATGTTTCTCCACGCTCGTCACACGTATAAAGTTGCATTTCATCCTAATGCGCTACCACATACTCGACTACCGCACACCTAATGTCATATGAAGACTCAATGTTCCCATACATAGAGAATGACAAAGAATGGAACAAACATGAACCATCTCCAGGTATAGGGACAACTAGGTGTGGACAAGGATTTTCATTTATGTACAATATTTCAGGTTCCATTGCAATATTATTTTTTACTGTAAGTTATTATTACTATTATCCACAATTAGTTGCATACAGGCAGGTTAAAATTTCTTTTGACCATGAAGTGAAAGGCAGGCTTGTCAGTCTAAACCACAGAGTACATTATTATGTCGAAACCTCTCAGAATAATGAGCTAAACCTGCCCCCCTATTCTGTATCTTTAGTTGCCAACTGCACGAGGTGCCTATCATCAAAAACATAGCTAAAAACTGAAATTTCAAAATTGCCTTTAGTGGGTATTGAACTATTAACAATCTGTGTCGTCACTTCAAGTGCGAAAATATCCTTAGGACATCGGAATTCGATAGTATATCTATGTTTTTGATGATAGACACCCAGTCCAGAAGGCAACTAGAGATAAACAATAGGCCCGCTGGTCTTTTTTGAATGACACACGAGTACATAGACATTTCAATATACCTACATCATAGAGGATGCATATACAAATAAAACAACATTAGCCGCTTTATTTTTCCTTTAATATATTTAAAGCTTTACTTGATAAATAACCTTTTACCTTGATTTTTAGGGTTCCGTATCATTAGGTTCCGTGACTCTATTACTAATCCTTCCGCTGTCTATCCATCTATCACATGGGTCTACAGCTTCAGCCGTTATAGGTAGCGCGTAAATATTTTCACACAATATATGTTACATTGTCCTCTATCAAGGCAAATAATAATATGGCCCCTATCACAGCATAAAAATTTCAATAAATGGAAATCCAAGGGGGGTCCAATTATTCGATGTTATTTGTTTCAGCTCTATCTTTATAAAACAACAATTTTGAGCATATAAATATCAGAGTTCCGTATTCAAAAGGTGCTGATTTGTTTGTCTTTTAGCGCCTTCTTTTTTGTCGCCTTGATGTTGCTACGTCATCTTTATTGTTGGTATTTACCATAATGATTTGGGGTTTCGTACCCATATTGTGTGATGGTAGTAAGGAATCCTTCGTGAGCGAGTCTGAATTGCACTTAGCCGGTTTAATAGCGACTTAATTACGAAATGTTGATATTTATCTTCTTAAATAGACTAAATGTGTCTTAGGGTTCCTTACCCAAAGCACAAATTATTATAAACAAGGCTCTATCGTTAGAACGGTTATACATACAGGTTGAAAATTTAGGCAGACTACTTTTAAGTAAAATAAGAAATAATAATAATTAGGGTTCCTTCCTAAAAAGGTACCGAATTGTTTGTCAGGCGCTACCGTTTTATCGCTTTGTTTTTTGTCGCCTTGATGGTGCTATGGCATCTATGTTGTTGCAATTTACTTTTAGGGTTCCATACCCGTATTGTGTAGGGGTACGGAACCCTTTATGCGCGAGTCGGATTCGCAAACTACCGTTTTTTAGTGACTTAATTACGAAATGTTGATATTTTCTTCTTAAATAGACTAATATTGTGAATGTGTGGAACATTATAAACCACCCTTTTTAGGGTGCCTTACCCAAGGAACAGATTATTATAACAAAGGCTCTATCTTTAGAACGGTAATACAACTTACAAGTAAAAGTTTAAACTTTGGGCAGTCTGTAGTAAATACTTTAAAGTAAAACAATGAAAATTTGGGTTCCGTACTAAAAAGGTACCGAATTGTTTGTCAGGCGCTACCGTTTTATAGCTTTGTTTTTTGTCGCCTTAATGTTGCTATGGCATCTTTATTGTTGTTATTTACTTTTAGGGTTCCGTACCCGTATTGTGTAGGGGTACGGAACTCTTTATGCTCGAGTCAGATTCGCACTTTACCGGTTTTATTTTTTAGTTTTCGCACTTTAACTTTAACGTAGAATTTTTCGTTTTAGGCGTCTTTAATGCAAAGCAGCATACCACCAACGTCATCTCGTGTCATACAAATTTATAGATGCAGCTGGAAACATACATTTTTTATAGACTTTGTATGGAAATATTAAATTACCAACCGCAAATAACATTTTTATATTTTTTTGTTGCAATGTACACTTAACACTAACCGCATGCAAAATTTCAAGTTTGTAGGCCTGCTAGAACACCTTTAGAATTTTGATGATGTGTCAGTCAGTCAGTGACAAAATAAGGGAAATTTGACTTGAGATATTTCGTATACAAATATAGGTACAAAGTTGTAATTTGGGGTCAGAAGTAGGATCAGTAAGTACTCTTGGTTCCTGAAATTTCAGACTTCTAGCTTCACCCACAACGAAGATACAGGGGGGTTGAAAGTACCGTGAGTTGCTTCGAGAAAAGGATGGTACGGCCGTTCCGCGTTTTTTCTGCGAGACTTTGCGGGGGCACTGCCGTGCCCCCAGATGTACTGCTAAACGCCCGCCAAAATGAGCGCGTTGCCCACTTGACCGATTTGACGTCACACTTCACAACCGTGTGCGGACGCTCTACAGATTTTACGCTGTATTTCTTGTTTGTAGGATTTTTATTCAAGTTTAGGTAAAGAGGACCCTTTGAGAAATTATATTAATAAGTAAGCAATAATTACTTTTAGTTAAAATTTATAAATATGACTGAAACTGGTTTTAATAAGGCCCAATCTGATACTTAATATTCTCAGAGCGGACGGCTAAATGATAGCAGTGGCAGAATATTTTTCCAATAATACCACGTTCTACAGAGCCGGAATCAGGAGTGTCAAAGCAGAGACTTAAGCAAACTTTATATACTTTAGATATAAGTACCTACCAATCATGCATGACTCTACTTCACCGTATGCACAGCTGCGCGTATGTCACTCAGGTTTCGGACTTATGATTAAATACAGCGCTCCCACTCTATCTCCAACATAATCCCTGCAGTAAGAAGTTAATATAAGCACTCACAACTATGTGTACCTAGTTTAACTTTGTGTTTGAGAGAATGAGACAGCGGATCTCGTGTGTAAACACTGTATTGGCCTCAAGTTGCGGGCTTTTGTTAGATATTAAACTATGTTTAGAGTTGGTTGTTCAAAATTTAATTCAGTGTTTTACTACATGATCCATTTCGATTGAACGTTTATAAAAAAGAACTTTTCTGAAATAGCACCACCATCTGCTGGGTTACATAGCCTATCTATTTATATAAGCTTACAAGTAGGGGTTGTTTTTATTAAATTATAGTTTTCACAATAGATTTCTAAACCACTTTAATTTTCTCATTACCACTAAAACAATAGTGAAATAATAGGTTGCATTACAGGGGGGCTATTTTGGAGAAACGGTCAAAGCGAGACTTCTAAAACTCTTGCTAAAAATGTATGAAGTTTGACAGATAAAACAGGTTTTTAAAGTCGAGAAATCTAATTCGATAGACAGAGAATTAGGCTCCTGATGAATAAGGATCAATCTTCCAGATATTACTCCAATGTATTCATGAAAATAACTGTCAGTTCCAGTACATGGAAATGCCAAATAAACTATTCGTTATGAGACACAACATGTGAATCGGTCCATAAATTCCATTACTTAAACTGAATATGTCCCATATCACAAACAATTACATTTAATCAGTGTCACCATCTGAGTTCAGATCGTAAGCTTATTCATATTGTGTCACAAGAGGAAACACCACGATAATTATTCATAGACCCACGTTGTAGCCAAATAAACGCACACTTTGCCAGAACACCCCGATTCAGAAACATTTAGACATCACCAATGAGCGTTTTTCCTTGTGTCAAATTTAGTGTTAAATAAGATCCCTTGATGAAACTGTCGTATACTTTAGCAACAGAATCAAAGACAAAATAACTAAAACACCTCAGCTAAAAACCACTGACTTTGATATTGATTGCCACGAAACGTATTTTATCTACGGTGACATGGGCAACGACATCTGGAGGAATTTTAAGAACTAAGAAAAAAAAACAACGAGAAAAACGCTCATTGAAGTAATAAAAGGCGGACAGAGTCGCAGCTAAGCAACTCTTCAATCATAGCAGTGTGAGTGGACTTACTATGAAAATTGGCATATTATGATGTGAATGTTTGCGTGTCGGCTGAGCTTGTA
The DNA here is from genome assembly GCA_934047225.1 of Ypsolopha sequella. Classification (NCBI taxonomy): domain Eukaryota; kingdom Metazoa; phylum Arthropoda; class Insecta; order Lepidoptera; family Ypsolophidae; genus Ypsolopha; species Ypsolopha sequella. Next base: position 11,973,922 of record OW203991.1, read on the forward strand.
CGTACAAGCGGATCGGCATACTATGGTTGCATCAGTTGTTGGTTAGCGAAACTACGTCCGCTTTTTTTTCACGTTAACGACGTAACCTTACTAGATTAGGTTGTATAGTCGTGCTCAACTAGCAGAAAAGAACGGCGATTTTATATAAGTAATATATATAAATAGTAACATAATATATATTTATTAAACCCAGGCTAACAATTCAAAAAACTCTTCTAACCTAGAAGGGTATGCTGGTCAAATTGGCGACATACTACAAGAGGGCCCAGTCAAAAGTGCCCGGAATAGGAGATGACACGATTTATGGATGTGAAAAAGGCAAAAGAGTTGATTTAGGATCGTAGAAGATGGAAACCTGAGGTCTCTTCTGACTTTCATACTTCAGGCGTCTTTTCAAACAGTACTCTGCAATTTCAAAATTTAATTCATATCTGTAGGATGTATTATTCCATGGTCTCTGTCTGTATATATGTATATTTTATGTATGTATTGTCATATTTTTGTTTTGTTTCTAATTGATATTTCAATTTCAATATGTACAAATGTAAAACGTATGTTTTTAGGACATGTAAAAAGTAAACAAATATACTAGCTTTTTGCCCATACTTTTTGCAATTGCAACAAATATAACCTTTGCCTTTAATAAATATAACATAGCGCAATAATTTCTACCGTAAAATATTCCTCACAAAATCACCTAGCTAGCAATGAAAAACGAATTCTAATAACGAGTGTCGATATCGCTATCGGATACGTCGTCATGAGAATACAATGCCTTTCTGTCAGTTAACAATTCAGCGCAAAAGTGATTGAATCAGGGATCAACTGTGTACAGAACGGACGAAACCAAGGATACGTTGGCAAAGCAACAAACGGTTGTTTCTCGGTACATGTTTCTCAATTGGGTTCGAGCTGTTTCGAACTCGGTCTTTCCTATTAAAGCACGCTTTTTTTTTAATAATTAAATTTCAATTGATTTGAAGACAGATTAAGAAAGATTAAAGATTAAAAAAGATTAAGATAAATAAACAAAGATTAAGTTTGCATATTGGTAATTAGCCTAATAACATAAATTTCAGCTCAAAATTCGTATTACACATTCTTTCAGGAAGTCTTCCAGTTCGTTTAAAAGCTACGATGAGACTGAATCTCTTCTAAAATAATTCAATTAAACTTAATTTTATATATATTACCCATGTTTTCTTTTTCTATTGTTAAATAACTGTTATAAAATATGTAAGTATTTCTAGTTTAACCCAAAATTTTATTACAAGCGGCCTTACAATGTAAAATACACACCTTCACACTCTCATGCATTACACACCACACTCACAAACATACACACATTACACATACACATCCTCCCTAGTAGCTTTTCTATACTGATCCCAAGACTTCGGTCGTAGGACTAGGGAATCTCAGTCACACCTATATACACCACCCCTCACTTATTCACATACATTATTACCTAATCATATATTGTTAATTAAGTTAAATAAATAAGCTAATCGTAAGTTTGCTGTCCACTATGGAAGAGCGGAGTCTCCTACTACAGGTATTATTTTACTTAAAAGTAGGCTCCAACAACCTGTAAAAACCTATGATTGTGTTAATGAAATAAATAATTTTGTATTTGTATTTGTTTAAAAAAAAGTGTATTTGCACACAGGAAGATTTGTTATTTAATTTACTTTAACTACACATTAAAGAATTCTGAAGGATTTAAGGTCAGTTTTGGTGCTGTCAAAACTAAATTATCTTCGTTGGAAAATAGTTCTTATCTGTAAGGAACAGAAGCTTAATTACATTGGAAAAATTAAAGTTTTGACAGCATTACATTTAAAATTAAGGCCTTCTATATTGAAAATACTGTAGAGTGGTACTTCTTTTTTTTCTACGAATTAAGAATTAACACAAAAATCAATTTCCTTTCCCGTCAAATTATGGCATAAGAGGATAAGATTTTTTTTAACGCGTTATTTCAAAAGCCCTAGATTTTTTTTTAGGGTCAGTAAAAATAGTTTTGAAGATTACAGATACAAATACTGTATGCTACGCGCGATGCTGTTTCACATTCGTGTGAATTTTCGTTTCAACTACGAGTATCATGAGAATTCTACACAAGAAATTCTATTACAAGCAGATTCTGTAAGTAATGAAACATAATAACCCCATTCTAAAGAGATTTAATATGAGATCCCCGGTCGGGCATGCACCAATGAGGTTTTCGTAATTTATGTGCATGGTATTTGTTTTTACTTACTACCTGAACAGTGAAGGAAAACATCGTAAGGAAACCTGCATGCCCTAAAAAGCGTGTATTGTGCCCGAAGAACGGCGTTAGGGCTCACCACCTATTACGTTGGGACGTACTAACCGTCGGTGAAACGCCGGTGTACCTAGTATGGATTGTGACTTGCATTCACAGTTCACACTCGGAACACCTCTGACAACCCCTCGGGGATCGTCACCGATATAATATATGTTATGTTATTTTCCTAGCTCAACAAGGTATCTAAGCATAAACGCAAGTAAAAAGAGCTGGACAAGAAATAGATTCTCAGATAAATACTTTTAGATTTTTCTAAGTAGTATTTTTTAGGTCAAAGTAATAGTCAGAAATTAAAGATGACTTGTCCAAAGGCTAGACCGGAAGAGCCCCTAGAATTTGGCACTAGCCCGCGCCCACGACTTGTATTCTCTAATTAAACGTGGATCAGTTGTGGGTACGGAACCCTGAAACACCTCGCTGCTTCGTTTTTGGTTTCCAGCCAAAGCCAACTAACTGGCGGAGCAATGATTGTTCTTTGTTTAGTGTGACGTCACGGGGAAGTTGAAGTTTGAGCCAAATTATACTTTTCGCGGACTGCTATCTATATAGGTATACCTACATAAGGCGACTTTGATATAGCCAAATTGGTATAGCCAAAGTGAATGAATGAATGAATGAATTAATAAACACTTTATTGCACACAAATAAGAAGACAAGATACACACAAAGAACAGATAGAAGGCAAGGGCGGACTTATTTCTAAAAGAAATTTCTTCCAGTCAACCTTGGGAAAACATAAAAACATTTTTATCTTGAAAATTTAACTTAATCAGTGCATAATACTATGTAAAAGTTATTTTAAACCTATAACATAAACGTTAAAATTTACTACATACAAATACATACATAAATACACAGATACATATATACAGACAAACAGTAGCTTAGTCAGTAAGTCATTCAGAGAGATGAGAGGTAAAATTTTTTAAATTTGTATCTAAAAGTGGACACACAAGGAAGATCTTTGAGGGTTTGCGCAAAGTCATACTAGAGACATGGTAAGAAGTCAGGATCATAGTTTTTGCAAAATACGAGAAATTTTATTTTTGCCCCTATATTTATTTAAGAACAACCGCGAGTCGGTTAGTATAGGAAGCTAAAATTTATTGTGTTTTTCATTGAACATTTGTTATTGAAAATTAAATGGGTATTTACAGTTTACAATTGTACTTATTAAATATTTAAAACAAAATAATAATAATAAAAGAGTGAGAAAAGATAATTTTTATATAGATAAGAATAAATGTGGTAGAATGAGTTCTGTGTGTGTAAGCACACATTTTATTTCATAAATATATCGTATTTAAGAATACTTTTTTGTGATAGCACCAAGACTTTTTTGATGCAAATCTGGAGAAATGGTCCTTAAATACAGCATATTAATGGTACACCTACAAATTCTTACCTACTTTAGTTTTTGAGATAGACTCCATAACAAAAAAGGTCTAAAACTGTCAATTTTGACGGCATATACGTATACAACGTGTAACAGAAAGGTGTAACCATATTTGAAGAGCTTTTTCAGTCAATAGTATAGAACAACTTTTACTATGGAGTCAACTCTGAAATCTCAAAAAAAAAATCTGCCCTTCCATACATTTCGGCCGAGCGGCATTGTATTTCCCTATGAAGCAAGTAATTTATTTTTTCGATATATAGGATTTGTTCAATAGTAAAAGTTGTTCTAAACCATTGACTGAATAAGCTCTTCAACTATGGTAACACCTTTATGTTACACTCAATTAGCTCTAGACAATGAAAACTCACATGCCAAGGTAAGCAAAAAAAAAATATTTTTCGGCTCCTTTTTAAAAAAAATATATTGTTATAACTCTTACCGGGTTAAGCGTTTTTATCAAGATATGGTATAGTTTTGTACTGGGCAGACTAAAAAAGATATATCTGTGAAGAAAGCGTTCTCGACAGACTGGAGAATTGGGGTCCTGGTAAAGAGCGACGCTTGTGCTGATTGATTTATGAAAACAAATTGCTTCAGAACAGGATCGTCCACCGGCCCGTTCTCTAACTTCATTATCTAACAAATTAACGTAACTCGATGGAGTTGAGTCAAGGGAGCAGTAGCGAATTTTTAGGTGTTTTCTTGATTCCGGATATTAACATTTTTTTCCAAGTTTTGAGAAAAAGTATTGTTGTTCTATCAAAAGCGTAGCAGTCAGTTTTAGCATAGAAAGATCTTATCTTGAATCTAAAGATGACGGTGTGCTAAAATTCAACTATTTGACAGCAAATTCTTTTGACAACAATCTAGGAACCCCAAATCTATCAATATGGAATAAAACATTAACCGTTAAGACTGTACATTCACCTAGAGTATGAACAACGCCAGACTTTCGAGGATTCGTTTGAAGAAATTCGGACTCTCTTTATATTGAAAAAAAAAATACATTTGATTTATTGATCTTTTATTTAGTGATTCCACTTATAAACAATGTACGAAGATTTATACTTTTGTCATAAAAAGATGGTTACCATTCTCTTTTTGTTTTGGTTTTTAAACGTTTGTTTCAAGAACGCCGTTAAGCGAACAACTTGTTTTTTTTTTCAAAATAGGTAATAGATATATGAAGGGATACCACTTAAATTCAATATTTTTTTCCCTACAAAGTATTTCAGTATTAGATAAAAACACACCAATTTGTTGTTTCGCTGCGTGATCATTAGTATTACGCGTCCAAAAAAAAGAGGCCAATGAGCAAATAAGGTCTTTACCATTGGACTTTTCTGTGCTGGACGGGTAATAAAAAAAAGTTGCTAGGGTAGGCCATCCTCTTAACAGCAACACATAAATATTTTCATCGTCTTGTACAGTGCGCGCCAATCTTTTAGTCGCCTCTGAAGATAGCTGCACGAGGCGACGCAATAGCCGTTTTAAGGTGTCAGGGGGACGTTACAGGAGCGAGAGCGCGGAGCACACCCGCCTACGTTCCGCACCACACTCCCCGCTCGCCATGTAGCAGGTGTCATCACTATGCGTTAGTGTTAGTGCTACGTCCGTACACTACACATGCGCACGTTCCATGAAAAGTACATTCGAGGAAAAATATCGTTGAATCTGTATATTATTGTTTTTGTTGCCTTTATTTGTTGTTTTAGTTTGTTAAAGTTTAAAGTTGTTGTTATGCCTCGCGGACGTTATAGCGTTTTAAGGCGACAATGTAGAAAAATGGTGTTTATATTAATGCATTTTATTATTATAGTTAAGATCGCACTAAAATAATAATGAAATAGGTAGATACAACAAGTACACCTTCCCACTTATAGTAAACATTTAATAATCAACCGTTGATATTATTGTTTCCTTTACCTGCGCAAGCTTTCACTCGTTACTCATTCAGAGGCGACTAAAAGATTGGCGCGCACTATACTCTCTCTCACCACCATGTAAGTAAAAGGTGTGTCAAGAGCAGCAGGCCATGTGGGTGGCGCGCTAGCCATGTGATATCTTTCACACCATCCCACGCTCGATCTTTGATAACTTATCTGGTACGCCATTTGGGCTACCGGCGTGATACGTTATCGTTATGAAATTTACAAGCAGTGTGGTCCGCTGTGATCCCACAAATTTTTATATTTTTCTTGAGTTTGACTTGCTAGTTAAACGACAAGAAAATTTACAGGAAATTTGGTGCGCTAATTGTGGGACGCTGGCAACCCACATGGCTTGCAAGTAAACATTCAATAAAGAGGCTTGTTACTGACATTCTACGTAGCAATTATCCTTTTCACAAGGCATTTTGAAATATAACAATAAATCATGGCGTAAAGACTGACCGACCAACCATACGAAACTATAAATAAAATTTGCCATTTTCACGAAACGAAAACATATTATGTAATCTTGCGTTTTCGTTTCGTGAAAATGGCAGATTTTATTAAAATCATATTATGATTTTTGGTGAAAAGGCGAAATAAAACATGTACAAAATTAATTATTTCCAACATAGACATACAATTTCGTAAACAAAAATTGGAGTATCCTTTTACGTAAAGTTTATCTGTATAAGAGACACCGCTCTTTCATAGCTAATTCATCCATCATCATCATCCATCAGCCTAGTTCGTCCACTGCTGGACATAAGCCTTTCCAGGAATTTGCCACTCCCGGCGGTCTTCCTAGAAGAATTGCCCATACTCTAGCTAATTACATACATAGCTAATTATTAAATTATAAATAACTTTGTATAATCGCGTGATGGGACAGAGTTTTTACCCTAATTAGGTTTTTCACGAAAAAGCGCTTTTTTCGCGAAAAAGAAGTTTATGCTTTCGCACGACGACATATTTAAAAGCAAAATACCACTGAGTCCCTCACTCATCACGTAATCTCTGAGACTATAGAACCTACAAATTAGAAATTTGGCATTTAAATTACGTATATTTAACTTGTATTTCCTTAAGCATAGAGATTATAGTAGTTTGGTTAAGATAAGCTAAGTTGGCAGACCCAAATTAATGGCCCCATATTGATGTGTGCCACTGACATTTCCGTATATACTACATAGTTCGGCTTTGAAGCAAGTTGCTCTCGAAGGCACCCATGCAGGGACACCCCCTTAAGTTGCTAACTTTGAAAGGCAACTGTTAGCTTACCTCCCTCTTCTGGAAGTTTCCAAGATGTGATTGATTAATGAAAGGTTATAGTTTTTAGTTCGATGTATTATGTAACATTTATGATTTTTTACTTAAGGTTAAACATCAGTAGCTTAGCGTTTAGAAATATAAAATAGAAAATCTTTTTGATCTGTGCCATTTGACGCCAATAGTTTAGTATTAGTGAGGTTTATAACGCAAGTCTTTGAAATTATATACGCAATTAGTTATGATCTTCTCAAAACCATTTAAAATGCTGTTTTAACTTTGTTTGGACCAGATCATGACTAATTATGCATGCAATTTCAAGCTCATGCTTTACAAACCTCACTAAAACTGAACTTTTGGTGTTAACGTCCACATACCAAAATGTTTTTCAATTTTTAACCACTAAATAAGAAATACAAAGTTAAGTTATGTGAGCTCCTCACAATCCTCACATCCAGATTTGGTTTTTTTTCTGCGTTTCTATACTGCTTGATATAATGTTAATTTAAGTCCTGGACTTTGTGCTACCTATACCTAAGCGACTGACGTCCCGAATAATTTAATCTTAATTTTTCTTTATTTTTTATTTAATTAAAGTTATTTTTTGAACTAGTATATACATATTTTTTATGTATTTAGTTTAGTTTTGATGAAAGTGTTACTTATAATGTTTAAATAATATATTTACTCTCTATACTAATAAAAGTAGTTAAAAAGTTGTGTCTGTAAATATATATATATTTGCGAAATTTTAAATGAAAAAAAATGGATAATTAACAATGACAATTTGTAGAATTTTTGTCTGTCTGTATGTCTGTGTGTATGTCCCGAGAACCTCTCGACGGATTTGAATGCGGTTTTCTTGATTATCATCTTAGTGACCCTGGTCAACATAATAATTATGCTACCAGTAAAAGAGGTGTTGATAAAATAACCACCAAGCCGAAAACGGGGCAAAGATTGAATAAATGCGGGTGAACCAGCAGGCGAAAGGCTAGTTTTAAATAAAATTGGTTACTAGTATTGTATCGAGGCCAAAAATATAATTTTTAGAATTTTTGTCTGTCTGTCTGTTTGTCTAAATGTACGTATGTTCCGTTTTAACTCGAGAACCACTTTACGGATTTGGATGCGGTTTGCTTTATTATCGTCGTAGTGACCTTACTCAACATATAGGCTATAAGGGGTGTTATTATAATAACACACAAGCCGAAAACGGGGCAGAGATTGAATAAACGCGGGTATCAAAGTCATAGTCAAAGTCAAAATAATAGTCATTTACATAGTCAAAGTAATACTTTGTCTAGTATAAAGAATTGGTCGAATTACCTATCAACCTGTAAATATTTTAGACACTAAACACTTGGCAATATGTCTTAGAGCTAACATAATTAAAATAAATTTGGCTAAGTCCAACATATTGTATTGGCCAATGACAAAGATTTTATGAGCTTATGATAGAGGAGATTATTGTTTGGCTCATTCGGTTATTTGTCTTGGCCAAGTAATATACCATTAAGGTGATATATCGTCAACGCAAAGGTCCCCGTTACTCCAGGGGGAAAGACATTGACAAAAAGTTGGTTTTAAATTAATACAAAATAACTAAAATACCTATAAAAATCTCCATAGCCAGTGATTTATTTATTGTTAAAACACATCTAAATAAATATTTTTGAAGTCTGTATGCTATCCCAAATTCTCAGAATATCAAAAAAAGTGTAAATTTAGACCTTAATTTGATAATTATTTCTTTCAAGTGAAATTCCTCCAATCGAGAGATAGACCAAAATCTAGAATAAAATAAACTTTTAACAAAAAAATATCAACCGACTTCAATAGTAACAGCAGTCATTCACTAAAAAGTTAATAATAATTCTATAAAGACCGATGGTACCGAAGCAACACTTTTGCCGACTTCTTTCTTCCTGAAACGTTATGTTATCTAGAAGTCGGCGTTCTTATATTGGTTTTTATGTTGCTATATCGTAGGAAATACGCCGACTTCTAGATAACATAATGTTTCAGGAAGAAAGAAGTCGGCAAAAGTGTTGCTTCGGTACCATCGGTTTTTATAGAATTATTATTAACTTTTTACGGAATGACTGCTGTTACTATTGAAGTTGGTTGATATTTTTTTGTTAAAAGTTTATTTTATTTCACACTTTTTAGTGTTGCTGGGTTAAATTGTGAAATATGGGTAGTTCTTGCAAACGTGGTTTTAATATGAAACGAAGTTCAAGTGAGTATAAGTAGCTATGTTTGAGTAGCTTCCTGCTATCAATCTCGAGTTATGTGCTGTCATTCGTTAAAGAGTTCTACGGTGATGAAGCCAAGATCGAAGGTCAGGTGGGTACACTGGCAATTTTCAAGCAATGCCCTGCAATGAGCACCATAACACAAACTGATTGCCGCAATCCAAAGTTATGTGCTGTCATCCGTTGAGGAGTTCTATGGTGATGAAGCCAGGATCGAAGGTCAGGTGGGTATTCTGGTAATCTCCAAGTAATACCCTTGAATTAGCACCCTAACGCAGTGATTGCCGCATCTCGAGTTATGTGCTCTGATCCGTTGAGGAGTTCTATGGTGAATATGGTGATGAAGCCAGGATCGAAGGTCAGGTGGAAGAATGATGATTTTCAAGTAATACCTTGTAATCAGCACCCAGGTACAAAGCGATTACCTCAATTTCGAGAGGTATACTGTAATCTTCTGAGGAGTTCCACTGCCTATCTCTGAAGACCTTCATCAGATCATGACCAAACCCAAAATGGGACCTACCTGGAAGTACACTCTTTCAAACAAAAAAAGAATTGTTCAAATCGGTTCAGAAATGACGGAGTTATGGAGTAACAACGCCAAAAAAAAAAAAAAAAAAACATACAGTCGAATTGAGAACCGCCTCCTTTTTGAAGTCGGTTAAAAAGGTCCCAAAATTGTTATACTAATTTATCTAACTGGGTGCTTCTTTTGAACAGCAGATAAATAACTTCAAAATATGTCTATTTTGACGATATATATCTTAATAAACGCGCAGCGAACATCATAATGGACTGTTTTTAGCTTAAACTGTAATATTTTATTGGTAAAAGTATTTGGAATTTAGTGGATTCACATTCGTATTACACATCCTAAGAAAAAAAAAAATTGTCTGTCCCATTACCGCGTTCTTGTAAGGAACTTTAAATAGAGCTGAAATATATTTTATCTATTCCCATACTGCGATTTCATCATGTATCACGACAGTATCATAACGAGTGTTCATTTTCTCATTTTTCGTAAAATTGTTTTGGTGGTCGTAGATAAATTATTGGTGTGCATGTATGTGGACATAACTAGATATTGGGACACTCGTGCAAATTTATTCTCACATTATGTTACATTTGCAGTATTTTACTATTTTAAACAAAAGTAAAATTTTTTATACAAATCAAATATTTCGTTATTTAAACATAATGATAGACCTAATATCTACAAACGAAATCTTGGAAATTTGGCGTTGTTCATGTTCTAGCCTCAGGTCCTTAACTATGATAAATATGGCAAATATTACGTATTAATACCCTTCATCCTTCATGGCCTGCTGCTGGACAAAGCCCTCTCCTTCGGGTCCACAAATCTCGATCTTGCGCTACCGTTCCCGAATCTGACGTATAAAATAAACTTGCCATTGACTCGACATCGATTCGATAAAGTAAAATGTAAATTTTATAAGGTTTTTGTTTAGAATTTAAACGATCGGTCGATAATTGATGCTTACGTATTTGCAAAGCAGCTTAAATTGAGACTAGATTATCTAGTCATCTACAAAAAGTAATGAATTTATAACATAAATATATTATTAACGAAAAAAGGAATAACCACTCAAGTTTAAAAAGATTTAAAGATCAACAATTTTGCGTTAATTTCATAAAAATATGATCCCGTCGGAAAATTCATTTTCCATATTAAATTCTGTTTTCGCGATTGGGGTAATTGGAAGCTTATAGGAATTTATTTTCAATTTTCCATTTCCCAATGTCGGTTCCCATATGTGATTTTCAGCTAACATGTTGTTTACGAACGAAGAACCTATATTACTATACGTAAATATATCGACCTAAATGTGGCTAAGTGAAAATAAGTGTTCAGGTACACTAGTTTATGGAGGTATGAATGTTTGAAGGACAAATCTGAAAATCAGTACATGATTCAAAACTATTTCCAACAATATCGAAAACATGATTTACTTAATTTTGCAGTTTCATTCATTCTAGTTTGTTATTTTTGTTCAAATGATTCAAGTCTGCTAACTAAGTTGATAAATGGTACGCAACTTGATTATTTTTTTTGTCTTGTATCCTGCCGATTTGCTTTTTTCCTTAAGAAGCCCCTTTACGCCTGGATTTTTCTTAAGATTCATACAAAAAGGTAAAATCTGAATGGGAAGTCAACAGCTTATTTTCTTCATATTTTTTTCATAAGTATTATCTTGTGACATCGGACTAAGTCTCTATCTAATCCAAAAAGCAAAATTTGATGAAACACAATCATTATAGCTGTCAGTGTATCGTGAGTATTGCCTCGTTTTTACGCAAAGTTTAGAAAGTTGAATAGTTAAAAAAAAATAGAAAGAAACACAGACGTCATTCACGTAAAGAAGACTAAGTTTATACACTTTTCCATAAATAAACAGTTACCGTTTCATGGAAAACAGTTTTTACCCAAAACCATTTCACCAATTCGGCGCATCTCCTGATGATAGATGGGTCGGAGTGCGCTGTGGAGGGGTAGGGAATGATATAGAAATATGCTTGCAAAGTTTCATTGAGATCAAAGCCATCAGGACGTCACAAACACCAAAAGCATTTATATGGCAGCCAAGCGGGATGGCCCACCTTAAGCCTTACAACTTTCGTACATATCGTAGGCGTAGAGTAAGCAAAACAAAAGTTATCCATCCACCCATCAGCCTGTGTTCATCCACTGCTGGCTAATAGGCTTTTCCAAGATTTCGCCATTCTTAGTGGTCCGCTTTGTAGTGATGCCCATACTCACACACGCTGGGCAGGCGGGTTGGTAAGTGCAGTGCCAAAATTCTCGCTCCAGTTATGCGCTGCCCGCAAGTTAAACATTATGTTTTAATGCGATCATAATTTTGAAAAAGAGCCATCTGTAAATAAGGTTAAGTTTTAACTAGTTTTAGCTGGCTGAGAGTAGGGGCAGCCATTTTTAGCTAAATATAGAAGTTTATCCTAGCGCAAAAGTCATACAATGCCTCGTCATTTGATTAAATAGTGACACGGGGCAATAAATAAGAGAATCCAAGAAACCCCTCCTGCAAGTCATTCAATACTTAGTAGATACAAAGTTATTTTCCTTTGGCTTTCCATTGCAGGATATAATATGAAAAGGAAGTTTTTATGCGAAATGCGGACTTGATTTAGGAGCATGCGATGAAAAGTTTCAAAAACCAGTTTGAGATACCTGCTACGATAAATAGCTAACGCGGGAATAAAGTTCAAAGAACAGAAGAAGTATTATTAGCAAAAAGCAGCAGGTTGTGTCAGTGATACAATCGTAAAGTAAGTAAGTGGATACTTCAAATGCCGTCTCTTTACACTCTTGCATTTGCCCCGGGCCCCGGCACTAGCATTGCAAGACGAAAAATAAATGAAGATAAATTATTTACCGTTCATGAGGTAATTTATAAGAGGTCATAGCTCCACTTAGTTTGTAAACTTCTTGGTATGATTCTTTCATAAACTTCTTGTTATTTTTACTAAAATTCAAATATAACTAAGAAGAACTGACAGTGTGTTTTAGTTAGGAGCTTAGAATAAGGAAATATTGTTCTGAGGTTAGGAGACATGTACTCGATTCTGATAAACAACGATGTAGATAATGGCTCATAAAATCGAGTACGTACATACATACATACATACTCTTATACACTTGCAAGCTTTAAACTGGATTTACCTAAACGGGGGTTGTTCAAAACAATTTTAACAATTTTCATGAAATAAAATTATGGAATGTGGTATGTCATTTGAAAGGTAGTTTTATTGGCTTTTGAATACTAGTAAAGAAAATAATTTTGTTTTTTATTTCCTACTTAAATTTTAGGAATTAGTGCAACAGGTCGAAATTGTGGACATCTAAACGAATAAAATAAAATGAAAAGATATGAAAATTTTGTTTCCAGTTTTATATTCTTCCCTTCAATATTTTGTATTACCCCTTCTGGCTCTAATGACTGCTCGCAATCAGTTTTTCATGGACTAGATGAGTTTCCTCATGGAATCTTGTGGGATTTCCTGCCACTCTTCGACTAAAGCAGTTTTTGGTCCTCCATCGACGTTGGAGCTGGCCTGTTCCTCGTACCCGCCTTTTCAACTCATCCCATAAATGTTCAATTGGATTCAAGTCAGGGCTGAGGGCTGGCCAGTCTAGTGTGGGAATCTTGACTTCTTCCAGGTACTGATTTGTCTCTGCAGTGGTATGGCAGCGGGCATTATCGTGTATTAACAAGAAATCTTGGCCAATAAAACCGGCGTAAGGAAGCAAATGGCCTAGTAGAATGTTGTTGATGTATCTTTCTGCGGTTAGCCCCCCTCCCCGACCTACACCGGGTACGAATATCAGCTCGGTTTTTGCTTCGATAGAAATCTCCGCCCACATCTTACAGGACCCACCCCTATATGCCACGGTTTCCGCAAAACAGCATTGTGCAAATCGCTCTCCCGGTCTCCTGTAAACTTTTCGTCGACGGTCGCTACCATGCAGACACATTCTGGTTTCATCCAAGAACAAGAATCGGTTTCATTACTCTATACCCCCAATATAAGTGATCGTGGGCAAATTGAAGCCGGGCTTGTCGGTGGGCTGCAGTCAATTTGGGTCCAGTGGTTGGTCTTTTTGGGGTCATGTTTGCTTCTTACTGTCCACTCGCCGACAGCCCTCCCTTGAACTTCTCTGAGCCACTACTGCACGGCAACACCAGTCATGTGTCGATTCCGGACCGAAGTGGAGACAATAAAACCGTCATCTCTCACAGAAGTGCATCGCTGTCTGCCAGAACCTGGTCTTCGCACTAAGTTTCCAGTCTCCCTGAACCTCTTGTATACTTTTGAGGCACAAGACTGACTCAGATGAAGCTGACGAGCAATAGTACGCTGAGACAACCCTTGCCGGATTAGGTTGACGATTTGAGCGGCTTCTACATGTGTGGTTTCCATTATCTTTACTTTCTGTGTTTCCAGCGGCGTGAATTATTGGACTAATGATAATTTATTCACACTAGGCTCTTTTTATAAGGTTTCTGGACCACCAACCCAAATTATGTTTTATTTTAAAAATTAATGACTTTTGTTTTTACGTTCCATGACATAAGTTGAATAAGTTTTGGTTATGATATCAAAAGAGGTTGAAAACCAATAAAATTACCTTTCATAAATTCTATAATTTTATTGCATGAAAATTGCTACAATTGTTTTGAACAACCCCTGTTTAGGTGATTCCAGTTTAAAGCTCGCCGGTGTATTACATTTTTAGGTAGTATTTTATTATATTACTCGTAGATGTAAATAAAATTATTTTAAACAGATTATAATTATAAATAAAAAAGTATTAATTATTTTCGAGATATATTTAGACCAACTTGTGGTCGTTGTCAGTCGAATTACAAAAATAAATATTTGACATATAATATATAGGTATATAGACAGATTTTTTAGTTTAGAATTAATTATATTTTTTAAATAATTAAAACCTAAAAACAGGCTTTAAAATAACATTTATTCATGTAAATAAAATGTGATACATATTAGTAATTCAATATTTTCTGGTAAATTAGCGACATTTTTTTGCATCTATATTTCGTTTAAGCAATATAAGTGGTAACCAATAATGGTATCCATATTAAACACTTACATTTCTTGCTTTAACAAGTTCTTGTTCTTCTTTTTCTACTTTTTGGACAATAATCGACCCTGAACAAATATCGATTAGGGTGGCACTGGGGTAATGTCAATAATATAGAGAAAATCAACAATGGCAGGCTTACTGCCAAGAATAAACTTCCGGACTTCTAACAAAGTCGTTGAATTTTTTTAATGATTCCGATCAAATGAGCATCAATTTATTATTAATAATAAAATAATAAACGATAAAAACACGATAAGAAATCAAAATATCCTTCGTCAAGAAAGAAATAAGTTTATACAAAAGTTCTTTTCACGAAAGAACTTCCCTCTCAAAGGCCTTTAATTGTCAACAACTAAATACGAAAATTATGTTTTAATCTTGTCATAATTTTGAAAAAGTATCATCGGTGAATAAGATTAAGCTTTAACTAGTTTTAGCTGGATGGAAGTAGGAGCAGCCATATTTGGCTTTTATAAATTAGCTAAATATAGAAGTTTTACCCCGCGCAAAGTCGCAAAATTTCTGCAAAATTCTTTCGTGAAGTCGATCCCGGAAGTGACGTACACTTTTTAAACAGGCCCTCCTATTCCAGATGTGAATATAGAAGTATTCATTTTAAACACATAAAAGTATAATAGTAACTTATGCTACAAGAGCGAAAAGGAATAAATTAAACGTAACCGAGTAATTTATTGCCCGTGTATGATACTACCTTTTTCAATGCATAGTGTGAGGAAATAAAACAAATATAATCTTGTGAACTTTAAATTATGATTGGCTCAAAAGGACTGTACCTAGAGCCGTTAAACAGTGGAAAAAAAGTATAACATTTATGGTACACAGGAAAGGTTGTAGGTTAGCCAAATTCTCGTAAATAAATAAAAAATAAATAATAATAAAGCCCTAGGGAAAAATAATCTTCTTTGTGTTCGGTTTTGATGCATAAAAAATGGGCATTTTCAAGCACTTGCATTTAAATATAATTATCTGCTTTTACCATTAGTTTGTATAAAATTCTATGCATTATATCAAGTGACCTTGACAACAAATAATTTTACAAATTTAAATTTTTGAACCGTAGCTGTGGACCTATAGACAAAGATACGAGTACACTATTTTCTTTGTTTTTGCTTGTGTTATTGTGTGTATTATTTCTAGAAAGTAGATTTTGTTAAAAATTCACGGTTTTAATTAGTATACGTATTTCCTTTACTTTTACAGTCATTTGGAATTAAAAACCGGTAAGTGCGAATAAGTGTCGCACCCTGATGGTTCCGTGGAATTCCAATAAGTTATTTGACTTACCACCTTGTTTTTTGTCTCCAGACGACAATAAACTTAAGAATTGACCTGTTCTAGGTAAACGCAACAGCTGTAGCTAGCGATACGTTAACGTGAGTAAGTGAACCTAAATTTAAATAACGGAGAAGCACACTATTTTCATAACAAAATGACGTGAATTTTTTGATCAGCGCCTCCTATACCATTAATAGGCACATATTTTCTGTTTTTATTTTCGAACGAAGGTAGATGCGTCGCGTCTGTTCGCATTTCCAAACGCAAACCTAGGATTGCTTTTCTTATTTTTGAATAAAAAGTACTACATGAATGTGATTTACGGCAAAATGCTGGCATAGTTGAATGTCAATTTCTAGCAATGTTTTTTACATTTTAAATTATCCTGCGATAACAAACGAACATGTTTCAAAGTTGGTGTGCTAGAAGAGACTAATTTATATTATACTATGATCACGTAACACCAATATATAACACTAATATATAACACAATAATCACAGTTATTTTATACTTTTTATTTCAAAATAAGAGAAACAATCATAAGTTTTGCGTTTAGGAACGCAATCTGTCGCATCCACCTAAGGAGTGATGCTACTATAAGGCTAAAGCTACATAGTTTAGACTTGTTAATGGTTTATTTGAAGACTCCATTGTACTAGAACATGTATAGGTATAAAAACAAGTTAATAAAAAAATCAATTCAGTACAATAACAGTCATCTTACAGAGGAAACGAGGCTTAAGAAAAAGGTGGACCTAGAATGCTTATTGCATGACTCGGCGTTTTCTATTCTTTGTCATTTCGTTGGTAAAACAATACACTCCTACTTTGATTCAGGTGGAAAATACTGTAACATTTGAATTGTGATAGTAAAAAACAGTAAAATGTTGAAATTATTTAAATTCGTGATAGAACAGACATATGGCGTGACTACATTTTGAACAAAGTGAAATAATAAGCTCATTAGTTTCGAGAGGGTGCTGTTTGTTATGCAAAGAAAAAAAAACGTGTTTTCAGTTAAAATGTAGGGTAATTTTCTGTACCTACATATTTTAATTCGATGTTTACAGTTATGATCAGTGATTGGATAATCGAGCGCCTATATAAAAACTTAACTTTTTTTCGAAAAAATCATCATTATTCATTCACGAACAATAAAAATTGCATTTAAATTTTGTAAAACTAGTACACCTTAGAACTAAAAACACAGGTACAATCAAAAATAAATTATGTAGGTAGGTAATAGGTATTTAAAAAGTCAAAAATTATTAAAAGAAAACAGTATGAAATAAATGTGTGAAATGTCAAAACTATATATGTAGAAAAGTAAAAATACCTATTTATAAATTAAAAATCTTACAAATTGACAAATAGTTCTTCAATAAAAACTGCTTTAGATACTTTTTAAATTCAGCGTGGCTAGTTATAATTTTTAACTCCGTGGGCAACCTGTCGTATAAGACAACGGACATAGCGCGTGCTATGCTTGGCAATTTCCAATTTTCAAGAGAAAGCTGATGGATCTTTGCGGCGGGAACTATGTCGCTTCTCCTGATCGCCTTTGTTTTCAAGCTTAGATAGAATCTTGACAAGATCAGACAAAAGAACAAAACTGTATAGGCTAGGAGCAATAATTTTATTCAATTTTTTGAAATGTTTTTTACTTGAATCCGTTTGGTGAAACCGTAAAACGGTCCTAATTGCCCTTGTTTGGATAATAAATGCTCTTGCCGTTATAATTACAGCTATTGCCAAAGAATTTAATGCTATATCTAAGTCTTGGCTCCACGAGTGTGATAGAATATCCATATTTATGTGTGTAGGTTTAGAGTTGGCTGTAATAGTTTTCTTAAGGTTTATAAATATTACTTGTAAAAAAAATTCAATATCAATGTGATAGTTTTCAGCGATCATTAATGTGTTTGACTTGAGGTATAGTTACTTAACAAGGATGTTATGTTGAAGCTGGATTATTATGAAATACTTATCGTACTATTATTGGTAAATATCATAAAATATGATATGAATTGTTATGTGTCAAAGTTAAAATATAAATAATGATTTACTTTTATTAATAGGCGTCATGACTACGAAAAGTTGCTCTTGGACGGGTAGAATGACCATCATGGCGGAACGGAATCGGATCAGAGAATTCATTGCGATAAAAGAGAAAAGTCATATTATTAGTAAATAAAATATAATTTGGTTTTCGGAGAGGAACACACTTGCTTTTGGAGAAACTATCAAACGGAACAGATATTTACGATGTCTAATGGTCGTATAGTTAACCTCTGTCGAAGTACTAGAGTTTTACAGGGTTTTCACAAACATTACACTCACCCACATACCCTCACACAGACCGTAATTTACACACTAGTACATACCTCCACATTATTATTCTTAAATTTGTCAAAATTTAAATGTATTGAAACTTTTCTTTTTCAGAATATACTATCAATGTAAATAGCGGAGCCTCCTAAGACAGGTATATTTTTTACTTAAAAGGAGACTCCAACAACTTGTAAAAATATTTATGATTAAGTTACAGAAATAAATTATTTGTATTTGTATACGAGTAGTTAACGTTCAAAAAGTCATAGAAAGAGAAAACTACCGGAATGATAAAAGATGAGTATTCTTTTGGATACTTGCTTTTTTGTGCCTTTGGCATCCCACTCATTTAATAATGTAGGTATTATTTTAATATTTTAAATTAATTTTGCAAGATTTAGATAAGTAAAAAAATTTAATAGTTGAATTAAATACAGATTCGATTCTTATTTTATCGTATGGCATAAATGATCTTGTGTCATAAATTAATCTCAAACCTAGATTATTTACAAAAGTTGTAGATAAAGAGTAGTAAACACAGATTCTTATATTAAATGTTTGACTCCTGACATGATACCAATGATAAACAGCCAATAAACATTATCTTATATAATAAATATGAAACACCCCTTTATTTATTAATCCAGCTAGTACGTGATATACCGTTTTTAGCTTCTTCTATTAAACTTCTGAGAGCATAGCATGCCGAGCTTATGGAGCCTTCAGTTGCATAAAGTTCATTTTTCCAACATAATAGTCAATCACTTCGTTTCGTAATTCGTAAATGTGAAACAAGATTTAAAAATTTCAAAAATTCCTAATTCAACAACTATGGGCTTCCTGAGCTGAAATCTAGCAATCATACCTAACTGCTGGAAAAACATGGATAAGATACTAAAGAGGAAATAGTTAAATGGCAAGCTTTTAAGATTTTTCGTCTAAACATTTATTTCCCGTTTCTCTTTTATTGTTTTAATTTGGACATACTGCTTCTATTTTGTTGGTAAGATGTTTTAATGTTGTAATGTTTTACCTCTTATACTATAGAATTCCAATTTTAACGCTGTCGAAGGCGGAAGTGAGGTTCAGAAATAACCTAGCAACTTTAATCAATAGCGTCTGTAGTACGTAGTCCTCGCCAATAACCAGATTGTCTATTATTAATAACTTTGTTAAGATTTAGATGAACTAAAAGCCTATCTATCATGGTAATAATGAAATAGATCTGTATTTTTTGGTATGTGTTTTTGAGCCTTTCTTTTATATATTGGCAATACTGTACCTATTTTGAGCTATTCTGCAAAAATACAATCATATATGCATGCGTTGAAAAATTTAGCCAGTGGTGCAGCTAGAAGATCGATGTTATCTTTGATCATCGTTATCGGAATCTCATCTTAACCGCATGAAGTTTTGGTTTGCATTTTGTTAGAATTTTAGTGACTTCGACAGGGGAAGTATGGTGACAAGACAAGGCATATTATTATACTTTATTCATGTTATCAGCGAGCAATTTAATAGCTGAATCTGAGACTTGTGTGATATCTGTGTTTTTGTTATCAAAATCATCAGAAAAAATATTAGCCACCTCTATAGGTTTCTCTATAATTTTCCAGTAAATTTATTTTTAACTTTATTTGTGTGTTTGTTAACGACTTTTTTGCCTGCCAAACTACTTTTTAAAATACTTATACTCATGTATATATGAAAAAATAATAATAAGCGCACGAATAACCGATCACTGGTTATGATAGAACTGCTATAGGGTTGATTGACGTGCGGGCAAACATTATGTAAATCTTTTTGTTTTATAAATATACAAATTTCACTATTTTTGTGACAGTCGTAATGATGTTTGAATTATTATGACTAGAGAGCGGACTTAAACGAGCAATATTTTACACTACGGATAATCCAAGCACAAAATCAATTTGATCGTTTAAAACTTCACTTTATTTTTAGAATGTAGTTGATTGTTGTGTTGCAAGACAGAGTACTTTGTCAAAATATTATATTATTCCAAAAATATATCGGGATATTTTTGGAATAATATAAGTCAGGATTAGAACCCTATTCTCAAGATCGAGAGTTATACTGACTGAGTTACCGCTGCAACGTACACATATTTACTGCAAATTAAAGTGAGTTTAGACTGTTTACTTTCTACATATCTACTCGTACCGAAGAAAGTCCTTCATCTTTCATGTACACAGTACTTAAAAAAAAACTTGACTGCATGATTTTATTTGCAAACTTACCCCGACAAAACTTTACGCAGATAAAAGTCTTACGTTTCATACTTTTCCGCTCATCGCGTCTCCAGAGCAACATCAGCAACTTCCAGCAACTCAGTTGCCCGTAACTCACTGAACTTTCAGAAAACCGAGTCAACTTCCCCTTATTGCAACTCTTAAAGTACCCGTGTTTACTCGCTCGCTAAAAGAGAAATCTACGCAACACATGAACTAATAAGGAACCCCGTATTTCTCCGGGAAAATGTGTGAATTTGGCGCAGCTGGTCCCACTCGTTCCTGTACTGTTAAGTACCTATTAGATTAAGATTTACGTACTCTACCTTGTTCGGA
Source organism: Ypsolopha sequella (assembly GCA_934047225.1). Lineage (NCBI taxonomy): Eukaryota > Metazoa > Arthropoda > Insecta > Lepidoptera > Ypsolophidae > Ypsolopha > Ypsolopha sequella. Next base: position 11,994,971 of record OW203991.1, read on the forward strand.
AGGGGAAATGTGGGGATTTTTCTCCGTATGTGCTTCTGTGACGTGCTACTAAACTTTAACCACATTTTCTACTGATTATATGGGACAACATTTATTTGAGATCTTATGAAATTATGTAAAATAATAGATTTTGATTATATTGCGAGATGGTCGATGTATCAAGTCACGAACGGGACGAGAAATATCAATACTCGCACGTGTATCAAACGACGTTTTTAATACATCTGCGAAAAATGCCATGAAATAATATAAAAAGTCGACAAAAACATACAAGAAACCTTCTTGTGCCAAGTCTGAAACTGTCTCTGTCAGTATGACACTGTTTTTCCAATGTTTCAATACACAACAAACGTCTTCCTTTCTAAAATCTTTTAATGATATGTTCTAAGATATATTCAAAAGAATATAAATTAGGATGTCAAAAATCGTCATTAATTTGTAACACATCTTTTACAATTTAACATTTTTTTAAATATAAAATTTCTTGAGTACTTATCCTTAATAAACAATTTTAACTTTATCCGGTTACTTCCAGGAATATTAACTTAATGACAAGTAAAACTATTCCACAGACTGCTAACTAAAATTATGTTAATGTTCTGCCCTAGATGGCGTTAGTAGTTGAAAAATAAAACACTAGTTTAAAATATGTAATTTTGCGCACGTTATACAGGTACATAATCTAGCATATTTTGGGCAGATGTTTTAAAATATATTTCTTTCCCGTAGCCTGCCTGTAAGTATTTAAACGAGCTAGAAGGGACGTTGTTTTTAGTATGATTTTAAAACTCAATAAATAAAAGTTCTCGGAACAATCTTTGTTGTAACAAAACACTTTTACTTGTCCACAAAACGTGGAAGAAAAATATTTTTTTGTCAAAACTTTCCGATTTAATTTAGGAAATAATATTTCTTGAATCAAAGAAATTTGCTTTCTGAGACAAAACTTCTTTTTACCCTATGGACTAGGAGCAAACAGTCAGTAACCCTTTGTATCGAGTAACAAGATGGGACCAATTTGTAGTTGCGTAGAAAAAAAACTACATCAATATAAATAGAGTTGGCTGAGCGCAGCCTGTAGCATTTTGTTTTTGCTGACTGTACAAAATGACTAGGTTGCGCCCAGCCAACTCTGTTAATTTTGATGTAGTTTTTGTTTTCACAGAATTATGAATTGGTCACATCTTGCTGAAAACGATACTGAATAGGTTTTTTCAAATAAATCGATTTTTGATAAATTCAGGCTGACTCAAGTTAGTACCAACATAGGACGCGCAAACATTATTTTACTAAGCACCTTTTGATACGCTCTATCAGATGTAGAAGGGCCCTACTTCTAAGTTCACATCTTGTTACTTGATACATAGGGTTACCCACGGTGCGTCCGTAGTCTACTATTGTTCAGTATGGTACCTACAAAATGTGGTTTAGGAGTACACCTGAGATAGTGATGGTTAAATATTTTTCAATGCAAGTGCTCGTAAAGGCCCACTTTTTATGCATAAAAACCGAACAGAAATTCGAGTATTTTGCCCTATTAATATTATTATAATTTTTTTTTATTCATTTACAATGGTTGGCTAACCTGCAACCTTTTCTGTGTACCATAAATTTTATACTTTTTTCCACTGTTTAACGGGTCTGGATTGAGCCAATTATAACAATTAAAGTTTACAAGATTATATTTGTTTTATTTCCTCACACTATGCATTGAAAAACGTAGTATGATACACGGGCGTAAGAGCAATAAATTACTCGGTTACGTTTAAAAACTCGCTACACTCGTGTTTTAAATCGTCCTCGTAATTTATTCCTTTTTGCCCTAGTAGCATAAACTACTATTAAACTCACGTCTCTGTCGACGAATAAAAGATCGTAGTAGTTATTTTAGTAAATACCTATATTAATATAATCGTTGTAGAAAAATTTCTAAGTGCAAATTGACTTAAATTCTGTTGATTTACGTAAAAAGTATCTAATTAAAAATTTAGGAAACTAACTGTTATTGTATTATTAAGCTTGAAATCTGTGTTATATTTCTTATTTTAGATAATATTATTTATTACTTGGTATTATGTCAGGAGTTGAATCTTTCATATAAAATCTGTGTTTATATAGAATCTCTTTTTTCACAGCTTTAATGAATAATCCAGGTTTAAGAATTAATACATGAAACAAGAGCATTAATCATTATGTGGAGTGTTTATTCTGACAGCTATGCCATACAATAAAATAGGAATCGAACCTATATTATTTGTATTTACTTCCACTTAAAATATTGAACAAATACGTTATAAAATCAATAGGATGGCAAAGGCTCAATAAAACAAGTAAATGATCCAAAAGTATACTCATCTTTTATTATCCCAGCAATTTAAGCAGATTTTTTGCAACATAATAATACGACTATGAAACATCGTAGATATCTAATCCGTTCGATGATTGTTTCAAAAGAAAGTGTGTATAACTCTGAACACTGAATTATATTTTAATCACCAGTACATTAAGATATTACTTTACTCTTTGATCACCATCCATTCTCTAACCAAGAATAACCCGATTTTGTTCCGCCATCACGCCAAACTCCACGAGTCAAAGAACAACTTTTAACCACCACGAATTTTAAGAACAAGGACGTGGAGTGTCATGATAATTTTATATTTTATTAATTTATTGAAAGTAATAATTGTTTTTAATATTTCATCCATCAGCCTAGTACGTCCACCTGCTGAACACTCCCGGCAGTCATCCTGGAAGAATTGCCCATACTCACACACGCTGGGCAGGCGCGTTGGTGTGCGCGGTGCCGGAACCCTCGCATCAGTGACGCCGCTGCCCGTCACCAGTCTGTTCCATGTAAGGCCCGGCTGTTAGGGATGTATATACCGCCATCCATCAGTCCCAGGCATGGTGGGCCTCCTGGTTTTTTGCCTGTGAGCTGTCCTTTAATTTACTCTTCCCCGAATTACTTCGAGGGGGTCTCCGAGTAAGATGGTGATACCTCCACAGTCGAGCCAAATAATAATTAATATTAAATAATTTAAATTTAATATTTTATTAATTTTAATTTTTAATTTTATTGTTACTTATAAGTAGACCTATACTTATAATTGTTATAAAAGGCATCACCTATGAAATTGCCATTTTCTATGGAGAATCTGAAGAAAACTCAATTTTCAGTACTGCATTCTTCTTAGAAATGCCAAATCCAAATTTTATATATTTTTTTGTGTATAAATAATTAAGCTAACAGCAACATTAATTTAATTTTTGTAAAGTGTAAAAAAATATTAAGAATCTTATCTTGGAAGCGGGTGGCATTCAGGATGAACTGTTTATCAAAAAAAAATGTTGCTATCAAACTGACAATAAAAACAAAATTTAATACAGATGTAAAACCTTGAAATCAACTTTCAAAGAAAAAACAAACAATCGATATAGCTATTGAATTACAGAAATTATGAACTCATGAATCTGTAAAAAATTCCGGAAACTTCATAGGTAACCTATTATTAAATAGGTATAACATTTATAAAAGTTGGTATATTCTTTACCTATAGTTAATCAACACTTGAAGAAATTAAATATTTATTTAGGAAACAAAGTAAACCCCCTACATACAGTGTTATTTTTAGAAGTGAAACATCTATTATTCGTTTTCTTTTCAACTTTTACGTTTGTTAGAAAAGTGGCATTTCAATGTAGGGTTCTAAGTAAAAACATTTTTGCTTCCGCTTTCAATAATGTAAGTCTTCTTTACTTTGCGCGATTTTGTTTAGTTATGTATTCTCTGATAAAAATTTCCCGTATAATTTTGTTTATTTCAGCGTTTCTTAGAAATTCCTACCTACGTAGATAAATTCAATTAATATTTGTCAATCAATGCAACTGATGCCGAGCCCAAGAGGAATCGAAGTATATCTTGCTTTCATTTATTAATGTGTATAATTAAAAAACAACACTTTATATATATATATATATATCAATATGTATTAAGAAAAGCCAAATGGTAACATTATATTCAACTATTTGTAATGAACTGAAATATAAAATACTTATATTTATTCATTTAATGTAGGTATAGGTATATCATCAGATACACTTATTACAGGTCGATTTTAATGTTTTAATTGTTTTAGCAAGATCATTTCCTTTTTTTTTTATATTAGTTATTTAAAAACAACTAATGTAAAAAGTAAGCCTTTACTTTAATTCAATAAAGAGATCAAAAATACAAGACAGGAGAAAATTATGTCATGAGGGAAAAAAATAATACCTTTGTCTATCTCTCCCATATAGTCCATCTACTTTTACAGTCATTTCATCTATTAAGTAATTAACGTTAATTCTAGAGGAATCATAACACAAGCAAGGAAATTATAAGTACTAACTGATATTATGACAAAGATCACTATCATAACCCCATGCTCTATTATCGTTCAAGACTGTAAGTAATCGTTTATTTTATAATATGCCTTCTTCAATAGACGAAGTCACGTTCAATTAACGTAATATTAAAAAATTGTGATGAACATATTCCAAGTAATTTTATTTAATATGGAAGTATACTTCCAGCTTCTAGCTATAGCTAGAAAAGTAAAATAATTTCGTGGCTGTAAAAATATATCGTAACGTTGTAACGTGAAACTATAAAACGATAAGTTTATTAGCGCTTATAAATGCACTCTTTATTTATTTGAGAATTTATTGCGTACACCTGTGGTGTTCATAAAGATTTTATGTTCCTAAATCGAATTCGTGTACGATAGCGTTAATTTCGGACCGAATTACGAGTACGAAGAATTCTTGAAAGTGGTTAAAATCCCTGTACTTAAAAAAATTGTGTCAAATGCTTTAGAGCTACTTGAGAAATCTGAAGAAAAATGTAGTTGAAACCATTGTATGTGTTATATTGTAAGAATTTGTATTTAGATATATTATATATGTATTCTTTTTAAGAATAGGTATTTAAATATAATATTATCAATAAATTTTAATGTACTCATTATGTTTGTCTTCCTATTAAGTAAGTATTTTTGTATCCCCAGAGTTATTACATTATAATATAATGTAATCTCTTCTTAGAGATAAGTTTGCTTTTGTACATTTTTATTTTTATTAATTTAGTTTTAGATAGGCTTTCGTGTACAAAAAAAATTTAATTGGAAATAAATTATAACTAAGTAAAACAGACGTTAGAGTGATTACCCTTTCTGGATATAGAGCAAAAGCCCTTTAAAATCTAAACCCTATCTAACAGAGGCTTAACTTGCAGCTTGAGTCATCAGAAAAGTCCAGCACAAACGAGGCTACCTAGTAGGTGTCCGGAACAAACGATACGTTTTAGCCTTTTAGGCAAATGAGTTCTAGACTTTCAGTTAATCTAGGTTCTTGGCCGGAACTTTCTGGCCCGACCTCGTCCGCTCAGGGTAGGTGTGGACTTAACTTCGAAGCAATTAAAACTTCGACTCTAGCTTTGGTTGTTAACGAAATTCGGACCTTTTTGTATTGTTACAATCTCAATTGTAACGTTAACAAAGAGTGGGGAGACAAAAGAAGTTTGTACCAAACAGTATTTAGTTCAGGTTTCTTCACGAACTTGCTTTGGAGAGTTGTAAAACCTGACTTTGCTGGCGCTGAATAAAAAGCAGCTCCCAGGTTAAATACTGTTATCGAAACGTAGATACAGTAGATACTTATCAAGAATTAAAGTTTATTTTGTGTTGGAAACAAAAGCTGTAGTTTGCGTTGGAAACGTGGTATTATCGGTCGTAGACCAGAAGCTCTCGTTTAGAAATGAAGACTGTTTTATGCAGATTGAGTAGTTATTTATCAAGTTAACCTGGACTTTGAATATTACGCCTATTTTAAAAAAGAAAACATATATCCTTATGGCATATCCCATTGTCAGATATATTTCGAAACGTGTGAACTGTGACTGGAACAGTTATTAAAAAACCAGTACTCTCTCTTTTCACCGATGAGTTGGAGTGAGCCTTGTCGCCGTACTTCGAGCACAAATAAAAGCTTTTTTGGGGATGCAGGTTTACCTTACATTGTTGGTGCATGCTCATACGACTGGATTTGAACTCAGATTTTATATTGTAATGTACTGAATAAATCTTTGATTACAGTTTCAACTGACGTTGACAACACTTGAAGTAGCAATAAAACATTGAAAAATAATATAAAATAAGAAATATAATCATAACCCCTTAAATGTTAAAGATGTTTTGGGTATCCAGTCAAGATTCAAACACATGAACACTTACAAAATATGTTACATCCTAACCATCGAGCATAACCAATGTTCGTGTTCACTTTTTACCAAAAGAACATGGAGGCGAGGCAAATAAAATTACAAGGTAAGACAACTTGGTTGTTCAATATTTAGTTGCTAGCTTGATATGAGCTCTCGCCAGGCGGAGTGTATCATCGCCCTGTCACTCTAGGTTTATTTATGGCCCAGTAAACTGGGAAATATATTTTCCTCGCCGTCGGCCGCGTGTCCATTTCAGGTTAAACCCCTTGGGCCTTGGCACTAGACGAGTGGAGTGTCATAAATTTGAAAACTGTTTGGTGAACGCGAAAAAATGAAACAAATATTTGACGTTCGCCCTCTCCAATCATCCATCCGATTCGATATACGAGCTCAATACGAAGCCGACTGAATACATTGTTTCGCGGACAATGTTGCCAAAAAGATATAGCTTTGGTGACTGCTTTGATATAGCCCAGTGCTTGGCAGTTTTGCATATGAACGAACAGCTAACAGTTATTGAAATTTTATCAGGACTTCAAAACACGGTATTAGTATCAATATGAGATATGAGACAGGAAATGTGATGTGTTAATTTCACGAACTTATTAAACTGATGTGGCAACCATGTTATCGTTGAATTGGCTACCAATGACTGTTTGATATATGTATTATCAAAGAAAAGTCCTTTGACTACCTACTTGTTAGCCGTATTGTAACGGAAAGACAATTTATTTGATGTATTGTAGTTAAAATGTTATCTGATGGTTATATTTGTTGATCTACTAGTAACAGTTTACTTTTTCATTATTGTGCTTTTTCATTTTGAGAATATCTATGATTTGTAGAAATCAGATAAAAGTCCAGTTGTTTAGTGTTTTGACCTTTTATACATAAACTTACATAATTTATACACTTATGGCTATTCTGCCATTTTTATAATGATTGAATGCCTAGCGTTTTTATAATTGAACTAGCGGACGCCGCCCGGCGTTGCTCGTGTAAATCCCGTTTCCCCGATCCCGTGAGAATTTCAAATTCAAAAAGAAAAATTTCAGCTTTCTAACCAAAGGTTTGGGCTGGGTGTTGCTATAAAATAAATCAATAAAAAAAATAGAGAATCAAATTATGTGATCTCTAAAATTACAAAACCCTTAGTCAAAAGCTGTCTATAAAAAAGTTTTACCGAGCTTGACGAAGACGTTGATCTTGAAAGACTCTATTAATTGCAAAAAGTTTTTATTTTTTCAGGTGAATTCGCTTTTATTTGCTAATTTTACTTAGTGAACTTTCCACTATTCTCAATTTTAATTAACGATAGTTTAATAATTTTAATATTGATGGTTGAGCGATTCAGCGTGGAAATGTCGCCTGCATACTGGACACCTTGCCATGGAGCAGCGATTTGGACGAAGATTTTTTCATTTATTATATATTTTTAGTATTTTTTAGTTTTAACGATATATTTTTCTGATATAACCCCTTCGGAACTGCAGACTCCATTGAAGCTTCGTATTCCACGTATGTTTTAACATGATTTTATTTATTTTTTTATTTATAAGATATTGATTTAGGATATACAGTGTTTTGAATTCGGGAAGTAAACAATAAAGTTAAGCACCTATTAGTTTTGTTCAACTCTACAAAATGTTATATGTTTAACTCAATGCAAACCAAATAATTCCAATTCCCATAGCTTAATTTCAAAAAGTTTTTTTTTCAGAGCATATACATAGACATAGTTTATAAATAGACATATTTTTTCATTATTTTGGTATCTAAATTAACCATTATTTTTTAAGGATTTTTTTAAGAATTGTCGGTTATGACGTCCCTTACATTACATCATATTGATGTGTGATTGCTAATAAAAAAGTGGTCTGTCTCTGTTTGTCTACTCATCTGTCATCCATCTGTCAAATCAGTTGGCAGCAAATTTTTATGAAGTCATCTTGATAGAAAGGACACATTTCTAAACAGCCATTTCTTAAGTGACATCATACGAAAGCAAATTACAGTTACAGCTTTTTCGTAAAAATATTCATCATCATGAGATTTTTTTAGACTACAAGCTCTAAAATACGGCTTATTAAACCTAAATCTCGGAATGGTTCTCGAATGAACACACCTTAACATAATTTAATCTATATAAGAACCATTGAAGATCATAACAAAAATGAACCAAACCAATGAAAAGCGAGATATGGGCTCGTTCACACTAAATGACTGGGAACTAAAATAATTTAATGACTGTTTGATCACTTTTATCGCCAGCTCTCGCTTCACTTGTCACGTTTACGATCCATTAGTTTTATTTGAATTACTACTCAAGTTAGCCTGAAGATCCTATTTATTATTGAATTCAATACAAATACTTATAAATAGTAAAAGTCACTCTCTGAAATTGCTAGTCAGTAATTTTATTTGGATCATTGAATTTTAAATGGTTTGTAAAACTTTCTACAGTTGGATTTTTAATAAGCTGTCAGTTTGTGTTAGTGGGAAATGCGTTTTTAACCGATTTCAATAAAGGAGGAGATTCTCAACTGACTGAATTAAATCGCATCAACGATCTTGAGTTGTCCTGCACTTCATATCTTGTATTTTTTAAAATAAATTAAGTCAAATTATGTATACTTATATATATTTCATTAATATCGTTTTATATTAGTTTATGTAGTACTTATTGTATATTTTATTAATATTATAATACCGATATATGTAGCAGTGGAGTGCACAGAACTTTTTTCCGCATAAGCAACCAGAAGGTCAAGTTTGACAATTAAAAAAGATGAAAAAATTTAAATAACACTTTGAAAAAAGGAAATTTGTGTGTCGCCAGGGTAGGCACTGCTTACTCTGGAGTGAACATTTTCATACCATTTTTTTTGTTTTAAGTGTTACTTATTTAAATTTTTTCATATTTTTTTATTATCAAACTTGACCTTCTGATTGCTTTTCCGGAAAAAAGTTTTATGCACGCCACTGGTATGTAGTATTTTATTACTGTTAGTATTTTTTTTATTGTCCGCTGCACAGATCCGCGCGACTCATGAGTCACCACCAGGCACTGACTGAAAATCAGCGCATCGATGAGTCAGTTGCCTTTTACAGCAACAGACGTACCGAGACCGTGTAATAAATTAATAAATAATTAACTTAATTGTAAGTGTAAACTGTATTTGTAAATGTGGCTGTTGCAGTAATAAATATGTTTCTTTCTTTCTTTTAATTTGACTGCATTTTTTTTTTTGTTTACCGTCACGATATTATTTATATAAAGGTGTTTCACTCGTTACACCCTCTTTTTACCGATGATTATAATGTCCCAACCAACGTGTTAGGCGGTGAACATTATCACCGCACTTCGTTCACAGATACGTTTCAATATGCTCATCATTTCAAAAAACTCATTGGTGCAGGAGCAATCTGCAGGTTCGAACGCGGGTTTCAAGAATATAAAAGTCCGGTGTCTACCGACTGAGTTACCACCGCTTTTAAACCTGCAAACATTGATGTAAAGAGTCTGCAAATTAATAAGTCTACCGACGTTCATAGCGTTTGCAACAGCGTCCAATTTTTCAACTTTAAATAAACAAAGTATGTACGTACCAATAATAAAGTTGTAATAAAATTGTCTATGGACATTGAATATTTTTGCGAAATTTTGAATTACACGGATTATAAGTAATGTGTACTGAAGCCAAAACTACAATTAAATAATTTCTGTCTGTCTGTAGGATGTATGTATGTTTTTAACTTGAGAACCACTCAACGGATTTGGATGCGGTTTTCTTTATTATCATCGTAGTAGCCTAGTCAGCATACAAGCTATAAGGGGTGTAAATAAAATAATCGTCAAGCTGAAAATGAAAAATATATTTATTGACACCAACAAATGACTTACATAATAAATTGTGAAACTAGGATTCCCTGTCAATAAAAGCTAGTATTGTAGCTAGTAAAGCTAGTATTATAGCAAAAGCTATAAAAGCTATAAGATTCGGTTATATCTTGTCATTACATATCAAATTAAAGCAAATGAACCTTACAGAAGAAGGTTTCTAGACGGAATCGAGTAGCGAGCACATTTGTCCTCCTTATTTTCTACTGATTCGACATTTATGGCCAAACCGGCAGTATCTCCGCAGCACTCCTTCTACATTTGGAACGCCCTATCTTGATGTATTATTATTTTATCCACGAAGTACTCGTAGTCAACGTGTCTTTCCTTATTTTTTTGAGAATAAGATTTTATACTAAGGTAACTTTGATTGGTATAGCCAAATTCGTACTGGAGAATCGGTAAGTAGTCAGGATCAAAGTTAAGTAACCCTTTTTCCAAAATTCGAAAAGTATTATTTTTGCCCAAACTTTTTTAAGAACAACCCCGAGTCAATCAGTATATTCATTTCAATTAAAGAGCTATGCTTGTGTCAGTGGAGTTCACTCCATTCATTTCTGCGCTCCACATTTTCTTTAACTTCTTGATATAACACGACATTTGCTTTCTCTTTCACCTGATTTATAAATGTTCTCCTAGGCCTTCCTCTCTTTCTTTTTTCCTTTAATGATATTTTTGATAAAATTATCTTGTCGTATCAAAATGTCCTAATTAGTATAGGAAACCTAAATTCTATTTTTCATTTTTCACAGAAAGCGGTAATTGAACCTCGTTGTTGATCATAAAGTCATCAGTATGAATTAAACAAAATCGATTAAAAACAAAGTATTATACGTAACCACATGAGTATCGTTACGGAATTTGTTCCCGGGAGATGGTTTTTCGATTAAAAAGCTGAAACTTGTCTTGTTTTCACGTCCCATCGATATAAATCCCTTAAAAAAATCCGCTGAATCAATTGGTGCCATAATCAAGATGGGCCAAGTCATATTTGTACCAGAAGGGAAGAGCTTGTAAGACTCTCTTGTAAAAGGTACAAAAGGAACCTTTATGGTGTGACTCCGTTGTCCGTCCGTCCGTATGTCACAGCCTCATAAAAATAGCACCGTTAAAGATAAAGACAAGAAAGTTGGCACAAAAAAAGCATTAATTTGCACACATATCACGGTCTAAAAAAAAAGGAAAACTTTCATATTTTAAATATTTGTAAAACAAAAGTGAGAAACATAACAAATATTATTTTTGACATTTAAAAGATGATTTTTTATGATATTATAATATGTATGTCCCCCTCCCCTTATCTCCGAAACTGGTAGACCGAAAAATATGAAAAAAATTTCTAATGCCCAAGCTATGAGGCTGTGACATACGGACATACGGACGGACGGACAACGAAGTCTCACCAACTAACCCATGGCTCGTTTTTTAAACCCATACTCGTGTTTTAGTAACCTCTTTTTATGTGCCATTTTCATAAACTACTCGTACAATTTACCTATGGCATTTGGTGACCATAGTTTAATGTTATTTAGGCTTTTCTAACAAAGTTGTGTTATTATGACCGTGTACAACAACTATAATCACGCATAATAATACAACTTTGCAAGAAAAGCCTAACTGACATTAAACTATGGTCGCCTAAAAATTATTTATACTTTTTATTAAAAAATAATAAAAACCATCATAAGTTTTGCGTTCGGGAACGCATTCCGTCGCATCACCTTAAGGCAATATGTAAAAGTTTTAGCGTCCCTGTTACTCCATATGCGAAAAAACCCTCAGTGTGAGAGGGACGGATTCGTAGAAAAGTAGCAAAAAGTCTGTTTTTTATTAACATAAAATGTACTAAAGTTGCTACCAAAACTTCGTTTAACCAGGTCCTAGATACCGTTAAAATCCATCTAATAAAATATAATTATAGTCCATATATCATTCTAAATTGTCAAACCAGGAGAATTGGTGTCGAAAAAGACCTCATTTCAAAAAATATTTCTATCGAGCCGAATTTCTGCAATCGCGTTTCTGTTTTAACAGATCTCTAGAAAAAGATTCCAAAAATAATATACTATTTTATCAAAATAATACAATATTTACTGAAGTAGATGTGCAAGTTCTTAAAGTACCGATTTTTTTTCCGTAGCGCCTTAAATTAATGTAAATGAAGTGGAGATACAAAGTCTACACGTATCTCCTTTGGAACAGGCGTGAGCATGTACTACAACCAAGAACCTGAATGCACCCTCGCTTGTATAGACAATACGGCTCTCCGTGGTGAGATAACCATGATAAATTACAGTTTTGACACCGCAGGCTTCTGCCTGGAATCGATATCTCCAATAGTGGCCAACGAAGTTTCGATAAAATACACACTCAATAAATCATACTCCTAGTTCGAGATACGCTGGAAAATTGCGCAAGGATTGATTATATCCAGTTTTGAGGCGATATTTTAGAGTTCTTGGAGTTTGCTTTGAAAGACATAAATTCAGACTTGAAGTAAATAAGGTGTTGATTTAACTTATTGGATTTGCTTACCGTAGATCTTAACGTTATGAATTTGTAAAAATTACATTTTTCTAGTTTAATTAATGCGAACTTTTGAATTAAATAGGTTATCCGTCAGAAATCGAATGTGATCGACATAGCCTGCCGAATCAGTAAGTTGAAGTGGCAGTGGACTGGCCATATTTGTCGCCGACGTGATACCCGTTGGGGCCGTAAGGCATTGGAATGGAGACCACGTACAGCAAAGCGCAGCGTAGGCCACCCTCGTGCACGTTGAACTGACGATCTGAAGGACGTTGCGGGTGGCGGTTGGTTGAGGATGACTGAGGACCGCCAAGAGTGGCGTAATATGGGGGAGGCCTATGTCCAACAGTGGACGAATACGGGCTGATGGATTGAAAACTAACATTTTCAGAGTTGTTGTCTATCTCTTTCGTTTTAAAGTTAAATATCAGTCGCTCGGTACAAAGTGCACAATTTAACTTTTTTTTTCTTAGTAAGAAGTTAAAAGTGAAAAAGATATTGATCCGTGGCAATTCACGCCAATAGATTAGGATAAGTTAAGTTTATGAATCAACAGCTTGAAACTGAATGCACAATTTGCAATAATTTTGTCGAAACAAACTTAAAACAGCATTTTATGATTGTTTGGACAAAATTACGAGTAATTGTGATTGTTGTTTAATCTATTGGCGTGAATTGCCACGGACCACTATCTTTTTAACTTTTTACTTCCTAACAAGAAAAACAAAGTTAAATTGTGCACTTTGTACCGAACGACTGACGTTTTACCTTGAGAGGCATTTCAGAAAATCACGCTTTTTGTAGGGCGTGCCCTTCGGGATTGCAATTTTTTTGGAATTTGCAGTTTTTTTTTTTATTTCGGTGATTATTAATAAAATTGCTGAATTCGATTAGTTAAAGATCGTATGTTATTCTGACATGAAATTTTGAATGTGATTATGGTTTATTCAATACAAAAAATTGTGGTAAACTGGCAAAATAATAAGGATAATTTATGTAATACATCAGATGTTTTGGCAATTTTTTTTGTCTTGTTTATGAATTAGATACTAGTTTGACAATGTGATTAATTTTCCATAAACAAGGTGTGGGAGATAGATCAATACAAAAAATACAATGTAGTTAGTATTTGGAAACGTGGTACATTAACTGTCATTAGAAAAAATTGTTCTATGTTTATCATGTATTCAACGGTATAAAGATATCCAAGATTAAATTCGGAAATTAGGAGTTTGAAATTTTAGATTTCTCGCTAAAAGTGTAGAATGGCCCTTAACTCGAGAATCATTCAACGGATTTAAATGCATGGTGATTTAAATACACATTGGAAGCGATTTTCTTTAAAAATATTATTTTAGTGACCCTGGTCAACATATGGGCCATAAGGGGTTGTTAATAAAATAACCGCCAAGCCGAAAACAAGGCAAAGATTAAATTAACGCGGTTGGAGCCGCAGGCGAAAGGCTAGTAAATAATATTTCTTGCTAAGATTGGTGAAGTGTTTTTCTTATTAATAACATGTGAATTTTTAACTTTCATAAGGTACTAGAAAAATATTATTAAAATTCTTCGTAAAAAAAAAAACACTCACAAATAAAAGCCTAAAATACCTACTCCTTTTTCAGAATCTCAACTTTTATTCGATAATTCCGCGATCAGCAACGAAGGAGGCTATTCTGGCTTTATTTTGCATACGATATGTTTTCATGCCACTTTTTCTAATCGCGTGATCGTGGATGTTATTTTATCTGTGGTACTCAAGTGGAACTGTAACGTTCAGCTTTGTTACAATACGATCAAGGCATGATATAATCAAGAACAAAATATAGGCATCTATTATATGATATTAACGTGGACACTGACAGTTGGACTAGTTCACCGATTCAAAGTCGCTCAGCGAGCTATGGAGCGGGCTATGCTCGGAGATTCTTTGATGGATCATATCAGAAATGAGGTGATTCGTCAAAGAACCAAAGTCATCGACATAGCCTCTTAGATAAGCAAGCTGAAGTGGCAGTGGGCTGGCCATATCAGCCGAAGAACCGACAACCGATGGGGGAGAAAGGTTCTCGAGTGGAGACCAAGAACCGGCAGACACAGTGTAGGACGCCCGCCAGCTCGCTGGACTGACGATCTAAAAAAGATTGCTGGTAGTGGCTGGATGAGGATGGCGGAGGATAGAAAAATGTGGCGTGCCCTTGGGGAGGCCTATGTCCAGCAGCGGACCGATATTGGCTGATGGATTGAATTGGATTGGATATGATATTATTAAAACTCGCGTGAGCTGACATACTTAATTATTATTACATGCGGCTTGAACTTTCACATGTTATTGTTGTTGACTATATGCCAACCGTTTCATTGATACAATTTCGGCATTATCAAGGCGAGTGTCGCTCTTAGGACGACGACGCGGCGTTCACCGTCGCGTCGTTGTCAAGCGGGTACACGGCTAGCTGCATGTTTGGCTCGTACGCTGAACGTTGGCTGCATCGTCAATGGTTGTGTAATGTATGAACTCAACTTATAATAGGTACGTGCGGTACGCAACGAAAACAACCAGGGTCTAGGGTCAATAAAAAAAAATGGCCGATGTCATCTACTTTTTTTCGACGGCAATTGATTTTTTGGCCTTTTACTCTAAAATCCGCCAATTTTCGAAAAACAGGTAAAAATCTGTCATCCAAAGTATTTTTTTCGAATATTTCGACTATGGCGAGTCGAATGAAACCATCCCTTACTTAATCTGATTCATATTTTAGCTAGGAAACCAAAATTATTTCAAAATAAACTATATTTGGTACCTGGCCAAAACATGGTTATTTTGAAATAATTTGGCCAAAAAATGGGTTGAGTCGAGTTTGTTATGGTTTCATTTTACTCGCCATGGTCGAAATATCCGGAAAAATATACTTTGAACGGCATTTTTTGATAATTTTCGTCAAAAAAGACGAAAAAAATCGATCACATCGGACAATTTTTTTTAAAGGCCCTAAGAACTATGTGCAAAGTATCAGACCGCTAACCAAAAGTGCAACGGAGAATTGCGCACCGCACGTACTATAAGCTCTAGGTACTACGTTCATTGGATTTTTATCCGAAAATCTTGAAATAAAATTACCCAAGTCTAACTTTTATATTATATTATAATTGCGGACTGCAAGTATTATGCCCCGGTACTACGTACATCGGATTTTATCCGAAAATCTTGAATTTACATTACCCAAGTTTACCTTTGATATTTTATTATAATTGCGCACCACACATAATAAAAGCCCCAGTACTACGTACATTAGATTTTATCTGAAAATCTTGAACTAAAATTACCCGAAATCTACCTTTGATATTTTATTTCTTATGCCAGAATCGCCAACCAGCATTTTTTCTCCCCTAACGCTCATCCATCTTCAAGCATTACCCAGACGTCTAGATAGCACCCGCGAGCACTATCCCTTGTGACCTGAGCGGTGCAGGTACCTAATTACCACTGACAGAGACGACGATAGGGATCGCCACGAGTTAGAAAGGGATGGAAAAGATGAGGAGTCAATCTGTCACTGTCTCATTTGGTAATCTCGTAAGACGCGGAGTGATAAATCCGAAAAGTCGTCGACGTGATTTCCGCTTTTCTATTATTGAATTCGTCGTGACGTGTGCCATGTCTCATTTCTGTACTCGTTTTCCCTTTGTTACGCTGCATTTTATTCACGTCTCTTTTCATTTCTGCAAAAATATAATATTTGGCTCCAATAATAATAAAATAATGTATTTAAATAGGTATCATCATCATCATCATCATATCATCAGACTACTTATTATGGAGAACAAGTTTCTCAAAGTCGTTACAACATATATTCTTACTATTTATTCTCCAGTTACCTACATGTTTATGATCAAACAACTCATTTTGATAGAATTGTAAACCTTAGCACGTCAGTAATTATAAAGGTTAACCAAAATAACATGTATTATCAGACTGATTGCGCAAACACAATTTTCGCACTTTATACTATAGTTTTAAGAGTCACAAGTGGGGCAAAGTAAATGATAGAGCAACAAAGAATATAAAAATTAAAATAATAACTGAAATGTACTTTAACACTTTTAATGTTCATTGATTCTTGTTGTTTGGGTTCCGTACCAAAGGGTAAAAAGAAACCATTATGATGAAATTTCGTTGTCCATCCGTATTTCACAGCCTTATAACTTTTGAACCATTAAAGACTTGCTTTTTATCTGGGGGCACGGCAGTGCCCCCGCAAAGTCTCGCAGAAAAAACGCGGAACGGCCGTACCATCCTTTTCTCGAAGCAACTCACGGTACTTTCAACCCCCCTGTATCTTCGTTGTGGGTGAAGCTAGAAGTCTGAAATTTCAGGAACCAAGAGTACTTACTGATCCTACTTCTGACCCCAAATTACAACTTTGTACCTATATTCGTATACGAAATATCTCAAGTCAAATTTCCCTTATTTTGTCACTGACTGACTGACACATCATAAAAAGTCTAAAGGTGTTCTAGCAGGCCTACAAACTTGAAATTTTGCATGCGGTTAGTGTTAAGTGTACATTGCAACAAAAAAATATAAAAATGTTATTTGCGGTTGGTAATTTAATATTTCCATACAAAGTATGTATGTTTCCAGCTGCATCTATAAATTTGTATGACACTAGATGACGTTGGTGGTATGCTGCTTTGCATTAAAGACGCCTAAAACGAAAAATTCTACGTTAAAGTTAAAGTGCGAAAACTAAAAAATAAAATCGGTAAAGTGCGAATCTGACTCGTGCATAAAGAGTTCCGTACCCCTACACAATACGGGTACGGAACCCTAAAAGTAAATAACAACAATAAAGATGCCATAGCAACATTAAGGAGACAAAAAACAAAGCTATAAAACGGTAGCGCCTGACAAACAATTCGGTACCTTTTTAGTACGGAACCCAAATTTTCATTGTTTTACTTTAAAGTATTTACTACAGACTGCCCAAAGTTTAAACTTTTACTTGTAAGTTGTATTACCGTTCTAAAGATAGAGCCTTTGTTATAATAATCTGTTCCTTGGGTAAGGCACCCTAAAAAGGGTGGTTTATAATGTTCCACACATTCACAATATTAGTCTATTTAAGAAAAAAATATCAACATTTCGTAATTAAGTCACTAAAAAAACGGTAGTTTGCGAATCCGACTCGCGCATAAAGGGTTCCGTACCCCTACACAATACGGGTATGGAACCCTAAAAGTAAATTGCAACAACATAGATGCCATAGCACCATCAAGGCGACAAAAAACAAAGCGATAAAACGGTAGCGCCTGACAAACAATTCGGTACCTTTTTAGGAAGGAACCCTAATTATTATTATTTCTTATTTTACTTTAAAGTAGTCTGCCTAAATTTTCAACTTGTATGTATAACCGTTCTAACGATAGAGCCTTGTTTATAATAATTTGTGCTTTGGGTAAGGAACCCTAAGACACATTTAGTCTATTTAAGAAGATAAATATCAACATTTCGTAATTAAGTCGCTATTAAACCGGCTAAGTGCAATTCAGACTCGCTCACGAAGGATTCCGTACTACCATCACACAATATGGGTACGAAACCCCAAATCATTATGGTAAATACCAACAATAAAGATGACATAGCAACATCAAGGCGACAAAAAAGAAGGCGCTAAAAGACAAACAAATCAGCACCTTTTGAATACGGAGATCTGATATTTATATGCTCAAAATTGTTGTTTTATAAAGATAGAGCTGAAACAAATAACATCGAATAATTGGACCCCCCTTGGATTTCCATTTATTGAAATTTTTATGCTGTGATAGGGGCCATATTATTATTTGCCTTGATAGAGGACAATGTAACATATATTGTGTGAAAATATTTACGCGCTACCTATAACGGCTGAAGCTGTAGACCCATGTGATAGATGGATAGACAGCGGAAGGATTAGTAATAGAGTCACGGAACCTAATGATACGGAACCCTAAAAATCAAGGTAAAAGGTTATTTATCAAGTAAAGCTTTAAATATATTAAAGGAAAAATAAAGCGGCTAATGTTGTTTTATTTGTATATGCATCCTCTATGATGTAGGTATATTGAAATGTCTATGTACTCGTGTGTCATTCAAAAAAGACCAGGTTTAGCTCATTATTCTGAGAGGTTTAGACATAATAATGTACTCTGTGGTTTAGACTGACAAGCCTGCCTTTCACTTCATGGTCAAAAGAAATTTTAACCTGCCTGTATGCAACTAATTGTGGATAATAGTAATAATAACTTACAGTAAAAAATAATATTGCAATGGAACCTGAAATATTGTACATAAATGAAAATCCTTGTCCACACCTAGTTGTCCCTATACCTGGAGATGGTTCATGTTTGTTCCATTCTTTGTCATTCTCTATGTATGGGAACATTGAGTCTTCATATGACATTAGGTGTGCGGTAGTCGAGTATGTGGTAGCGCATTGGGATGAAATGCAACTTTATACGTGTGACGAGCGTGGAGAAACATGTACTCGACAGCAATGATGAAAACTACCACCTACGGTTCCGTATCCGAACTTATGGCAGCCACCGCTTTGTATCCATTTACGTTCGAGGTTTACGAAAATGGCCGTTTGAGAGGATCATTCGGTGGCGATCCTGGGATGCCAGTGAAACGTTTACGATTCTCTGGTAGTTTCTTAGGTGGTCATTATGAAATGCTCCTTCCCGATACTAGTTTTTCAGGAGTATGTCCTAATGATTAGTTAAAGGGAGTGGGTTTTAAGAAAATCCGCAGCTGACGTGCAAGAAATATTACCCGAGAAGAAAAAAAGGAGGACTACCTACAAAAAGAAATGAGATCCCATCAAAAACATAAAATGTACAAAAATGGCAAGTCTCGCAACGCAATCCTTCCACCGTAAAAAGTTGTGAGATCTTATGTAAAGCCAAGTCTGCTATTTTAGTTTTTATGGAAGCACCTTTTCATTTAAGTTAGTATGGGAGCACCTATTTAACAAATTTATCATTAATTGTTTCCTATTTAGTTACCTACCAACATTAAGTGACTGTATTAATATTAGTCATCTTTATTTCCTAATAAAATATGGTGACTTTGCAATCGCAGAGCACAAATAAAGCACTGATACGTAGAAATATCTTCTCAAATCGCTAATAAATTGGTATTAGGTAGCTGATATGTTGTATATGTTGCTGTGTGATTGCGAAGTCACTATATTTTATTAGGAAATAAAGATGACTAATATTAATACAGTCACTTAATGGTGGTAGGTAACTAAATAGGAAACAATTAATGATAAATTTGTTAAATAGGTGCTCCCATACTAACTTAAATGAAAAGGTGCTTCCATAAAAACTAAAATAGCAGACTTGGCTTTACATAAGATCTCACAACTTTTTACGGTGGAAGGATTGCGTTGCGAGACTTGCCATTTTTGTACATTTTATGTTTTTGATGGGATATCATAACAAAAATCAACTACAGTATTGTATTTGTCCAGAACAAAAGACGTAACTTTTGGGAGTCAAATCGCTTGATTAAATACAATTTATTAATCCTACAAGCAAGGGATCCTTGATTGTGTCCCAGTTGCTAAGAGAAACAGTCAAGTTTCCATTTTAATTAGTCTAATGTTACCGGTAAAGTCCGGTGAGCCGGTAAAATTTATTATGCCCAGGAAACATTAGTTTCTTGAGAAGTTTACTTTAAAATACTACGTAGCTTTTAATGCAAAAAACGCAAGGAAACTTATTACATTTCATTACATTTTACATATAGTATATTCAATATTATATTTTTTTTTGTATCGTAAACACGCTTTGTATGTAAGTATCATTAGATGAGAAAGTGTAACAAAAAGTAATTCTTATACGGTACAAAAATTAATGGAAACTCTTTCATGAGTGGAAAAAAATGGCAAATTATTTTTAATAATGAATGATTTTCATTTATATAAATTATTTATTATTTAAATCTACTAAAAATAATTTCTTTGCATAAATATTAAATTCACTAGCCTTAAATAAGATTTTTTTTGCTGACGGAGTAACAAAATGTAATACCTACTATATATGTAGATGAATCACAAAATACTTTCTACGTGGAGTAAAAATGGCAAATTTCAAGTCTTAAGGGTCAATAATTTCCGAGATTCATTGATAAGACAGTAAGTGGTATTTCACTTTTAATACTTAATAAATGAGTATGCCAATATACAGGTTGAAATTCGACCTATTCCTTGAAAGGGGTTATACTAGAGATCATTTCCAACAAATAATGCTTATCAACTATGGGTCGAAAATGATGAATTTTTTCAAGTAAAACACGTTGATATTTTTAAAATTACAAAATCAAAATGGTTTCTTTCTACCTAAGAGCTTTTACTTCTGAGATTATGGGAATTCTTTGCACATGTATTTTTTTATAAATAATGACTCATTTATCAGAAAAATCAGAAAAATAACAATTAATTGCCCAGAGAGGAATCATTATTTTTGAATAATTTGTTTTTCGTTACCAGTCTGAAAGTTTGAAAAATATCTTAAAAACCTTCGTAACTCGGAGACCATTTATTTTTGACCCCTAGTTGATAGGACTTAATCTGTTGGAAATGATCTCTAATATAACTCCTTTCAAAGAATAGGTCGAATTTCAGAGCAACCTGTATACAAGCGGTCACCGCGCAGCGTTGGTTGCGTAGTTCCTTTTCTCTCAATCCCGTTGGAATTTCCTGAAATCATTTTTAAGACTGTACCTGAGCCTAGAGCATGACCAACTCCAGGCTATCTAGGATTCGTTTGAAGAAATTCGGACTCTCCTTGTATTGAAAAATATATATTTGGTTTTTTCATCTTTTCTCAAGGGATCTTATGTATAAACAATGTATTTTAAGATTTATATTTTAAGATTTATTTTATTAAGATTTATACTTTTGTCAAAAAAAAAAATGTTTTGTACCCTCTTTTTTTTTGGTTTTCAAACGTGTGCTTCAAGAACGCGATTAAGAGATCAACTTAATTTTTTTTTCATAAAATAGGTAGTAGAAATATGAAGGTATATCACCTAAATTCAATATTTTTTTCCCTACAAAATATTTCAGTATTAGCTAAAAACACACCAATTTGTTGTTTCGCTGCGTGATCACTAGTATTATGCGTCCAAGAAAAAGAGGCCAAAGAGCCAACATATAGTCGCCTCTATGAAAAGCAAATAAAGTATTTGCCATTAGACTTATTGTGCTGGACGGATAATAAAAATAGTTGCTAGGGTATGCCATCCTCTTAAGTGGACCTCTACGTCATAATAAGAAACCTACAGTCCTTATTTCATGTTCCTAGGTTCAGCTTAGGTATGCATTTTTTTAATATTACATTATTCGGATTACGTACGAAATCACTATGTATTTTATTTAAATTGAACTAAATAACTATATGCAATTAATATATTATGTATAATATAAATGCTTGTAAACATATTTTTGCAGTTTCTGATTTTTAATGCTAAAATAACGAACAATTTTTTTTTTCATTTTTGTTTATATTGTTATCTAACATGTTTAATTAAAATACGTGACGTGTAATAAAATAACCCAACTAGTGAAAACGTCATATAGTCTAGACGCTTTGTAACGGTTTAGATTTATAAGGGTTTCATAATAGTTTAGTAAAAACCGAAAAGTTTTATAGAAGTTTATTATAAAACATTTTAGTCTATGTAACCATTAAGTCAATTAAATTAGTCAGGAAAACGTTTTGACAACTACTTTATTATTATATAGAAGATTATATAGAAGTATCAGCGATGAAGTTGACACGTTGACATTTTGTGTGGTAATAACGTTTCAGTCAGGTTGAAGTCAAGCCTGAACGATTTCGTTATTTTGGAAACGTTAGTTTGGAAAGTCGCATACTTGGTGATCATTATAACATTTATATAATGTTTATGTTATGAAAACTACGGTAAAATGACTTTTGCATTATTTTAACGTTATTTTGTACAACAAATTTAAAACGATTGTGTAATTGATTTATTTAAAACGTTCATATCATTTTTATGGTATATGTATAATTACTTTAATGTTACTTAAAGATTATTTACGCCATGGAGTAATTTATTTATCACTCAGTGGCCATTTTAATTTAATGTTGATTGCAGATACCAAAGATTTATTAAATTATGTTAAGAAATTGTAAGTTGCTTTTAAAAAAGGTTTTTTTTGATAAGGCTACAGTAACCCAATTGTTCGAGAAGTGGACTGTATTTATTTTTGGTTTTGTTTTGTCTGTCTAGGCGTAATTTCTTGGCATTGATCTTCACCAAATAATGGGGTAACCACTCACCTTGACCGCCGAGGGCTGGGCAGGAATCCGACACGTGGAAGATGGAGTACACACGACCGTCACTTATTTGAACAAGCTGGCCAGCTACACAATCACCAAAAGTTTATAAAATTGTATATAACAACCGAAATGTCCATTAATACCACCAGATAGTTTTATAGATTAAGTCTCAAAAAAAGCCGTCCGATCGTGACAAGCGCCGAATGAGCAGAGAGAGACCCGCCTGCTGGTTCTCTTGTAACTTCTACCCACTTTCTCATCAGTCGCAGATATTGCGATTACCCACAATATAAAAATGAATCTCAATGCCTAAACATCCCTCCGCCTAACCAAGGTCTACCTTGGTTATTTATCCATAGGTAACTTGCACAATTTAGAAATGGGCCGAATTAAGTCACCATATTGAGTCTTAACTACTGCAACTCTAACGATTCCATCTCTACCTGGCAATAGTTTGAGAATCCGACCGCGTTTCCAATGTAATGAGGAATAATTGTCTTCTTTTATTAGTACTAAGTCATTTTCTTTAGGAGATTCCGTTACCAAAGTCCATTTATAGCGTTGTTGTAAAGTATGTAAATATTCATTTTTCCACCGCATCCAGAAATGTTGAGATAATTTTTGCAACAATTGATATCTTGATAAACGATACGTTTTAACATTTGTGAGTGAGTCTTCAGGTAAAGCTACAAGCGGCTGGCCAATTAAAAAATGACCCGGAGTCAAAACTTTGAGATCGCCTGAATCCGCACTTAAAGGGCACAACGGTCGAGAATTCATCACGGCCTCTACTTTTGTAAAGAACGTAGTCAGCTCTTCGAACGTGAGCTTAGCATCACCGAGAACGCGCCGAGCGTGTGTCTTAGCCGATTTGACAGCTGCTTCGAAAAGACCCCCATGATTTGGACTCGATGGGGCATTAAATAGCCATGTAATGTTTTGCCGAATCAGGTTCCGTTGTATGTCCGATTGATTATCTCGTAATAAAATATAGAGGTCTTTTAAATATCTGTCCGTTCCCGTAAAATTAGTACCGCAATCCGATCGTATTAATGAGGGTAGTCCTCTCCGAGAAACAAAGCGAGTGAGAGCCGCTACAAAGGCCTCTACCGAGAGATCCGCTACTATCTCCAAATGCACTGCTTTCGTAGCCAAGCAGACGAAAATACATAAATAACATTTTATAAGTTTAGCGTTTCGTAAAGGGCTGGCCCTAATAAAAAAAGGCCCCGCAAAATCCGTTCCGACTCCTAAAAATGGCCGTATACCTCTGACACGGTCAGGTGGCAAATCAGCCATGTAAGGTTGTGTAGGACGAGCCTTAGACCGATAGCATTGAATGCATTTGAATGTTATATTCCGTGTTATCCGTCGAACCGAAACAATCCAGTCATTCCGTGATAATATTGCCGCGAGTGTGTTAGCTCCGACGTGGCAATACACTTGATGGTAATATGTGACCAATAATTCCGTAAACCGTCCTTTACCTGGTAATAAAATCTGATGACGAGCATCATAAGGTAGCTCCGATGCACCTATACGTCCGCCGACCCGTAGTAATCCGTCTTTATCGATAAATAAGTTTAATCTCCGCATACTACTCTTTATAGGTTTACCTGACAATAAAGCCGATAATTCTTCATGAAAATAAATACGCTGTATAATCCGAATTAAATGTGAAATTGTTCTTTTCCGTTCTGAGACCGAAATACAACCGGATAATCGTGATTCCTTATCCATACAATTATGTGCAAACCGTAATAAATATGATGCAACATTCACTAATGTATCAAATGAACTATACCGATTAAATAAAAATTCCGAATCCAAATCCTCATTAATAGTTGTAATATTAACAGTTTTAAGTTTAGTTTTAAGTCCGGGTAACAAATCCGATGGAAATTCTGAGCATTCACTCGGCCACATTTCCGAGGGTTGATACAACCACTGTGGGCCCCACCACAGCTGATGTTGCAATAAATCCGCCGCGGTCGCACCTCGCGACGCCACATCCGCACAATTCATTTCACCTGGCACATGTCTCCAGTGAATTGGTACCGTAGACGAATTTATTTGTGACACTCTATTGCCCTCAAATACCTGCAGGTTATGAGCTGGTGTACGAAGCCATGCGAGCACTATAGTGCTGTCACACCATCCTACTATCTCTTCAAATTCAATGTGTTTCAATGAAGAAACAACATGATTTATAAGGGTAGTAAGTAGCGCAGCCCCGTTCAATTCCAATTTTGGAATTGTCTGTTTTGTCTTCAGTGAGGCTACTCTTGATTTCGCGATGAGTAGTCTCACGAGAACGCCGCCGGTTGGTTGTGTCGACCGAATATAAACAGCTGCCGCATGACCTACGCTTGAGCCGTCACAAAATCCATGAAGTGTATAACGCGCATCTCCGTCCGGTTTTAAACATCTCGGTATGCTTAAAAGTTGTAAATTGGGTAAGTCCGATATCATGTCTCGCCACTGCCGAGCAATGTCCTCAGATACCGGTGCATCCCAGTTAATTCCGCATTTTTCACTAGTGTTGGTCACTTGCTGCAGCAGTCGTTTAAACGTAAATACTACCGGCGATATCCAACCAAGTGGATCGTATAATCGAGCCGCCGTGGAAAGTATATTTCGTCGAGTCACCACATTAATTAATGGTAAATTCACAATATAAGTGAAACTATCCGAAGTTGGATTCCATTGTATTCCAAGCATTTTAACAAAGCCTAAACCAGACGTACCATCGAATGTACGTGGGATTTCTAAATGATCCGGAGGTAAACCATCCAACAAATCCAGTACGTTGGATGACCATTTTCGTAGTTCGTAACCGGCCGATTTCATAAGAGCGATTAGCTCATCTTTCAGCTCCTGAGCCTCCTGAAGGCTGTCCGCGCCGCCGTTTAAATCATCCACATAACTATTCCGCAACAAAAGCCGAGCTGCCCGTGTTTTAATTGTGTCATCTTCATGAGAACTCTCCGATTTAAGCAACTCATCGTATGCTAATTGATGAAGGCACCGTATCGCAATGAAAGGGCTAGACCTTAAGCCATATGTATTGGTTGTCAATTGATAAACAAGTAACGGTTCCGAGGAAGATGCTCTCCAGTAAATCAGTTGATACCTACGATCCTGAGGAAAAATCCACGTCTGACGAAACATCATCTTTGCATCCGCTGTAAATACTATGCGTGGCCATCGAAAATTCATTATGATATCCGTTATATCATTTTGCAACCGCTCACCCGTGTATAAACAATTGTTTAAAGAGGCACCTGTACTAGAAGGGACGCTTCCGTCAAAAACTACACGGATCTTATTTACGTCTCCCGATTTCTTAAATACTCCATGATGTGCCAAAACGTAATATTCTTGCCCCGAATCAAAATCAAAATTTGAAACCTCCATGTG
This sequence comes from Ypsolopha sequella, assembly GCA_934047225.1. NCBI lineage: Eukaryota > Metazoa > Arthropoda > Insecta > Lepidoptera > Ypsolophidae > Ypsolopha > Ypsolopha sequella. Next base: position 12,021,439 of record OW203991.1, read on the forward strand.
TCCTAGCGAAATATATTCATTCATAAATTGAACATATTTTTCACGAAATTCAGGTTGCCGTTCCATTCTACGCTCAAGCGCCATAAACCTTTTTAAAGCCGTTTGTCGAGAATCACCCAATCGTGGATGTTCCGGTTTAATAGGAAGCCGAACTATATATTTCCCGTTCATATCACGTGACGTAGTTGACGTAAACAGATGCTCGCACTCAATATCCGCCGGGTCTTTAATCTTGGCCATCGGTGGCTCCTCAGACCGCCAAAATTTCTCTACCGCCTCTAATAGAGAGATGCCCGAGAAAACCGAATTGTCCAATTCATTTAATTGGGTAGGACCGAAAATTGCGAAATCAAAAATTGTTCCTAAAGCATAAGGACCGTCCTTAAGTAAATTAATTTTTTCACCGTTTAGAATTTTGCCTAATATATCACAACCGAAAATTATGTCTATTGTTGACATCCGACATGAACCGTCATCCGATAATTTAATATGTGTCCTTGGGATATCTATCTTACAAGCTAAATATGAAGTAGGATTCTTCAAAACAACCGCCGTAACCGATAACAAAGGATTTTCCGAGTTAACAGGCTTAAAATGAATCGTAACACAACTTTGACTACCGTTAGTCTTTACACCGCCGACGCCCGTTAAAGAAGTTTGTGTGTAATGTCGCTTTAATCCCAAGTTAGTCACAAATTCGCTTTTAACTATTGTAATTTGTGATCCAAGATCTAATAACCCGACCGCCTTAATAAATTCATTATTAGACTTTTTAACCTCAACAATAACCGTAGGTAAAATAACATTATCCGATATCTTTGGAGTTGAAGCCACACTACATGTTTGTAATTGCTATTCCGAACTATTATTTTGTTGACGAGATGCAGTAGTCGGGCTCAGCGACCGTTCGGAATCCCGTACCGCATAGCCACGTGAACTATTGCCGAAATCATTATCACTATGCCGCCGCTGATAATGCATGCTATTGTTGCTGGGGCGCTCCGGCACTGGCGAGCGTCGTGAGTTGTTCCGTCCGCGCGGACTGCTACCACGTCGTGAAACAGGCGATGAGCGCCGATCCGCCGATGCAACCATCGTCTGCCTACTATTATGTTGTCTGTTATCTATATATGCATTGGAGCGCGCCGTAGACATTGTACAAATTAATTTATTATGACCGACATTGCCACACAAATTGCACGGTATATTTCTATTACACGATGCAGCCGTATGTTGCCCGAAACATCTAAAACACAATTCGTTATTTTTAACCCAATCTTTCCGACCGATAGTTGTCAAATAATCAAATTTAAAACAATGGTAAATTAAGTGACCCGAAAATTTGCAAAATAAACAATTTTTGCTATAGCCGCCACTGCCACTGCCACTGCCACCGCCGCTGCCGCTGCCACTGCCACCGCCGCTGCGGCCGCCACCGCCGCCGCCGCCGCCCATGTTACCGCGATCTAAACGTGTGTAGTTATTGTTATCTACAACATGGACATTACGCTCCGGCCGCCGAGTGCGATCTGCATATGTCGGAACCGGTTCCGCGATAGCAGTATCCATTAATCTGCATTCATTTTGTAAAAACTCCGTCAACTGATTAAATGTCGGTAAACTAGCCGTATTACCGCCGTACTTTTGTTCGAAACGAGACTTTACGTCGATTGGTAGCTTCGACAAACTAATATGTAGCAATAAGTAACTCCACTCGTCCGTAGGTAAGCCTAAATTATTTAAAGCTCGAGTCGATTCTAATAACGGATTAAGAATCTTAATTCTAAGACCTACATTTTTATTTAGCACCGGCAAATGAAGAATTCGCGAAATATGAGAATCCGCAATCATCCGTTTATTCTCATATCTTCCCTTCAAAATATCTAAGGCCGTATCTAATGACTCATCGATCATTGGCAAGTGTCGTATTAAGGAATGCGGTTCATTTTTTACATTTGAAAATAAATAATGAAACTTCTCCGTTTTTGAGACATCTTTCCGAGACAGCACCAAGGATGTAAATAAACTAATAAAACTAGTCCATGAGTAAATATCCCCATCGAATGCCGATAAATTAATAGGAGGTAACCGTGCCGTTTGAATACTCTCAGTAGGTACATGCGTGCCCCCCAAGTTCGGAAATCCCGCCGAAATCGCATCCAGCTGGTTGTACCACAGCTCAGCTTCACTAAATTGTTTTTCATAAAAACTTGTTATCTCTTTATCCGGTTCACTGTTTAAAATGCCTTCATATGACTCGCTCAATAACGAATACTTTTCTTCGAGTTTACGTAACCGTGCAGAAATAACACTCGAAGTGTAATTTTTAGAATTTATCATGTCAAACGTACCCTTTAACCAATCATATTGAACTTTGAACTTGGTTTGAGAACATTTCGCCGCCATGTTAACTCAATTAACAAAATTATAATTCAATATTATTAACCGAATATTTATTGTAATTCGAAGCTACAAACCTATACCGAGTAAATGCTATATATAGCTGAATATTAAAAAGAACGTTTAAATTAACACCGAAAGAAAACAAAGAAAATTACGTGACTAAAACTTTATACGAAAAAACCATCCGGCCGAATGACCAAAATTTATGTTCGAGAAGTGGACTGTATTTATTTTTGGTTTTGTTTTGTCTGTCTAGGCGTAATTTCTTGGCATTGATCTTCACCAAATAATGGGGTAACCACTCACCTTGACCGCCGAGGGCTGGGCAGGAATCCGACACGTGGAAGATGGAGTACACACGACCGTCACTTATTTGAACAAGCTGGCCAGCTACACAATCACCAAAAGTTTATAAAATTGTATATAACAACCGAAATGTCCATTAATACCACCAGATAGTTTTATAGATTAAGTCTCAAAAAAAGCCGTCCGATCGTCACAAGCGCCGAATGAGCAGAGAGAGACCCGCCTGCTGGTTCTCTTGTAACTTCTACCCACTTTCTCATCAGTCGCAGATATTGCGATTACCCACAATATAAAAATGAATCTCAATGCCTAAACACCAATTGAATCAGTCATGGTTGACATGTAAAAAAACACAAGTTATATAAACTACGTCTATAAATTAAAACCATCTATAAACTAAAATTGTTTTATATACACGTTATATAGCAGTCCTCTAACGTTTCGTTAGCAAAATGGTGGAAAGTATCAACGAAAAAAGTATCTTATTTTATAAAATACTATCAATCTTAGCCATATTAAAGAGGCACATTAAAATATTAACAAGAATGAACATACATTTTATCGAAAAAAATAAATTCCCAAATGATAGTTAGACATCTTTTACTGACACAAGCTACTATTTACGTTATGCCAACTGCTAATTTTAATATTTTTATTTCATATTTGGAATAAAAAAAACAATAAACTTACCTTAAAGCTATACTATACGTGATAGACAAAAAAATTGTACATAAACATCAACATCTGAACACAAAAAGACGTTTTGGCATATTCTATTACGTCGATACGACGATTATGTAAGTTTTCAGTTATATGAGTATTAATGGATACGATTAGGTAACCAATCGATTATATTTGTGACGTTTATGTGACCCCTACGCAACCGATTGATTGCTCATACACCTTTAACACAACCCTAACATGATGGAGAAGTTATGTAATTTGGGCCTAAATCGCGTTATATAGACGTCTATAACTGTAATTTGACCAAATAATATAAACAAAAGGCAAATTTAAAACGTTTTTGTAACCATTATATGGCGTTATTTTGTTACTTAAGAAGTGTAGATGCTATATAGCAGAAACAGATTATTTAATCTCGTTTTTATTCTAAAATACTAACTTTACAAGGAGCATAGTTCAAAGGTGAAGTCTTAGGTTTAAAATCGCCTCTTGCTGGACTTTACCGGTGACATAAACATAACTTTTTGTCGATAAACAGACTGTTTCACTGTTTCTCGCTACGCTCTGGATGCGAGCTTCAGTCAACAGGGAAGTTTACCGGTGAATTCAGACTTTAGAGCTACTAAGTCACAATATAGTGTAAACATTATTTACACAGCTACAATATTATGATCAAAAACACGATCGGAACGGAATCGCAGCTACGTAACTACCGAAGCATAGCAATGGCGGAGGTATGTAAGTGTGTGAGTGCACTTAGTATGGAAATTGGCTTACTATGATGTGGATGTGTGCGTGCCCGGGCTCGTACATACAAGGGGGTCCGCTTACTAGGCTTGCTTCAGTTGTTTGTTAGCGAAACTCTGTACCTGTATAACTATTATGCGTACATATAGACATAGATTATTTAATTATATTATATTAAAGCCGACCTGTAATAAGTGTATCTGATATACCTTCATTACATAAATAAATATATTTCTATTTCTATTTCTGTCCTGGATATTTCAACGTCCGTGATCAAAAGACGTAAAAAGTTATGACAGAAAAATTGTGCGTTTTGACGTTTAAAATAGACTGTCGGTGGGCAGTCAGTAACCATAATGTTATCGAGTAACAAATTGTGACCAATTTGTAGTTGTGTAGAAAAAAAATTACATCAAAGTAAACAGGGTTGGCTAAGCGCCCCCTCTGTATGTTTTGCAAAGGGCGCAGACGATGAAGCGTCGTCGTGCGCGATACTTCTACACATTCTGTATGAAAATAAATTACGGGGACGGACGGCGCGTCTTAGCTCCGTCCTCGTTTTACGTCTCTTTTGTTTGTCCAGCACCTTAGTTTAACCTTCAAAAAATTCGTAGCTCTACGCTAGCTAAGAGCTCTTAGTTCTTTAACTACCGCTAACAAAGCCCTAGTCCAATAGTTAGCGCGTTCGAGGACTATAGTACACGAACCAATACAAACACAGTTCACGTCGTGAATTTATGGAGGGAAGGAACTCTTGAGATAACTTTTAAGTCTGCTCTCATTTTACCCGTAATACAATATGTTAAAAAAATATTTTTCACAAAATACCGTATAAAGGCTTTTTTATTTTTTGTATGCTGCACTTTACATAAATATAATTGTACAGTTTTAAATATTTTGACCCCTCAGTCATCAGGCGAATAGAAAAATACTTTTGGCTTTTTATTTGGTAACAAAACCCAGTTTATACTAAAAATGTTTGCAATATCACAATGACCATGGAAATTTGAAGAGTATGATTCACTTAAGTTTCCTGTACAACGTAGTATCGCTACCCTACGTCACGACTCATCCAGGTAATCACATTAACACTGCTTAACGTCCCCGAGGGAGGAGTTTATGTACCGTCGGCGAAACTGGTTGTTACTCTTGTTACCCATTAGAGAACATTGTCAGACTTAATGTCAAAACATATATTTAAGATCCGTTTAGCAGCCGGATTATGAAAAGGCCGCCTTTTTCCAATTAATCAAAACCGAAGACTTATATTCAAAATGTACTTAATAGTTCCTCAACAAAACCTTATTACCTATGTATTGTGTATGCTGCCATAGCAAAGCTTCTATTGGTTTAGCGGTTTTGTAGCCGGATTGTGAAAATTACAGAAAACAATGGCAACAGTCAAAAGATAGCTATTCCAGAAAACAGAACAGGATTTTACAGTGACTCATTTTCGGTACACGCTGCAAGACTCTGGAATCGCTTACCAGTGTCAATCCAGGCACTGAAAAATACAAATCAAGTGAAGCAATTTTTCTCAACAGAGTACCCATCTTAGAACTCAAATATCCAATATATTATAATTTTTGTATGTTTATGGGGTAATTTTATTTGCACATCAAAAATACTATTTTGCACACAAAATTTGCCATCAGAAATCCTTTATAGGCCAAGCAACGAATTCTCAAAGAAAGGTATAGACGGAAATGGTTGGAACACAATTTTTGACTTCGTAATGTTGTTTGGACTAGTTAGGAGGTAAACATATCAAAAGTCCCTGCTCCTAGCCCTAATGTTGGGGGGCCGGGGGGGGGGGGTTCGAAGGTCCCTTTTTTCGGTTTTGTGCATATATCTCGGAAAGTATGCGTTATAGCGACATAAAACCTCAGACAAAATGAAAGCTGATTAAATTTTATACAAGTTTTATTCAGTCAAGTTTTTCGATATCTTGAATAGTTTTAGAGATAACAGCTCTTAAAAGTCTGTAAATTTGGAAAAAAAATGTTTTTTTCCATTTTTACTCTTTTTGACCAATTAACTATTCAACGATGCACTCAAAAATAAATGCCGGCCGTAGGGTTCTGCGATATATAAACTATTGAACACTACGACCAAGGATGTACATGTCACACAGCTACACATCGTATTTGACGGAGGTTTCCTGCTCCATAAAGTAATTTGGCAAAGAGGTGCCAAGATATCGACAATCTGCGAGAGCTACATCCACTTTATAACGAAGAACTAGCACGGAAAGTGATGTACTGTAGTCTTTGACGGCTATTCCTCATCAACCTCAAGCACGAAAGTAGCAGAACAGCAAAGGCGCTATCGGCTCAGCAAGTCTGCTGACATCCATTTCACCGAAGACACCGAGATAAACGTTAAACAAGAAGATTTTCTGTCGAACAAGTTCAACAAAAGCAGGCTCATCAACATGCTTAAGGTGAAGCTTGAGGACAATGGGATCAGGACCCTACAAGCAGAAAGTGATGCGGATGTTCTGATTGTGGATACGGCTGTGGAAATGTCGGAAACATCTGTCGGCATTGTAGGTGAAGATGTCGATCTCATGGTCCTCTTGATGGCTAAAGCTGATGTGCATAAGGACATTATTTTCATCAAGCCTGGACGTGGGAAGACAAGGAATTCCTTATTCTCGTCCCAAGAACTGCAGCAACAAGGTTTCAAGGACGTACTGTTTTTGCACGCCTTTACTGGATGCGACACAACATCTTCCGCATTTCTAAAAAGCAAGGTCGCATTTGCGAAGTTGTATCTGAAGTCGCCAGAGGTTCAGAAGGCAGCAGCGGTCTTTTCAGACTCTTCCTCCACCACCACCCAATTACAAAAGGCAGGTGAAACCTGCATCTTGAGGTGGTATGGGGCTCCAGTGAAAGAAGTCTCTCTCAATGATTACAGGTACAAGTCATTCTTGAAATCGGTGGCCACCATCAAGCCTGATATCTCTTGTCTTCCTCCCACCGAGGGAGCAGTAAAACGGCATTCCCTCCGAACATTCCGCCAAGTTCAGCTGTGGCTAGGAAATGACCTGCCTCCTCTGATGTACGGGTGGAAGATTGAGAACAACTGCCTGGTCTCAGTGCACAGTGAGTTAGCAGCTGCACCGGACGACATCTTGAAAATGATTTTCTGCCGATGCACGAAAGACTGTGCCAGCTCGAAGTGTGGCTGCAAGAAAGCAAGCCTCAAATGTTCCCCAGCATGCCAAAATTGCTAGGGGAACTGCCTGAATGGGGTCCCTCAAGGTGACTGCGAAGATGAAGAAGAACAGGAGAATCCTCTGACCGTTTCATCATACCTTTTCATCGGTTCTTCATACCCCAAGAGAGCAAGAAAATGACTGAATGGTACCTACTGTTAAATTCACGTAATAAACATCATTTCAACTTAATGGTTGTGTTTTATAAAACTAACCCAATGTCTTGAAGACACTCATATATGCACAAACAGGTCATAGCAAAACATTTTCCCATTCAAATGGTCTAGATCTTCTTTAATTAAGTGTGAGCCACCTGGTCAGCAGGCCTACAAGTAAATATTCTAAAATGAACATCTGTGCTATTTATCCGAAACGAAGTTATCTGTCAGAGATCGAAGGTGACCGACACAGCCTGCCAAATCAGTAAGTTGAAGTGGCAGTGGACTGGCCATATTTGTCGCCGATATGATAACCGTTTGGGCGAAAAGGCATTGGAATGGATACCACGTACACCAAAGCGTAGCGTAGGCTACCCTTGTGCGTGCCCGTTGGGCTGACGATCTGAAGGAAGTGGTGGATGGCAGCTGGATGAGGATGCTGGACCACCAAGAGTGGCATAATATTGGGGAAGCCCATGTCCAGCAGTGGACAAATACAGGCTGATGGATGGATGGATGGTGCTATTTAGACATCGATGCATTGTTGAAGAGTTATCCGGTCAAAAAGAGCAAAAATGTGAAGCAAAAATGTTTTTTTTCAAAATGACAGACTTTCAAGAGCGGATATCTCTAAAACTATACAAGATATCGAAAAACTTGACGGAATAAAACTTGTATACAATTTAATCAGCTTTCATTTTGTCTGAGGTTTTATGTCGCTATAACGCATACTTTCCGAGATATATGCACAAAACCGAAAAAAGGGACCTTCGAACCCCCCCTACCCCCCAACATTAAGGCTAGGAGCAGGGACTTTTGATATGTTTACCTCTTAACTAATCCACACAACGTTACGAAGTCAAAAATTGTGTTCCAACCATTTCCCTCTATACCTTTTCATTGCTTGGCCTATTAGCGCAGAAGAGAGTCGGTAGGTTAGGTTAGGTTAGATTATCGCGGAGACCGCCATACCTAACCTTCGTGGTTATTTTTATTTAAGACAACCCAGAAATCCTATAAAAGCAAAATTTTGAATGTATTTGTATTTGAATATGCTAGTCAGTATTTTTTGATGTGCAGTTAGTATTTTTGATAGAACATTGTTTTCGCATTTTTAGTATTTTCTGCTGTGCGTTTAAATGCATGCCTATGTTTATTAATTATTTACATATGTATGTGTATATTTTATAGGAATGTATTCATTTATTTAAGTATGTTCATGTATTTTTATATGTAAGTTTATGTCTTAGGTATTTAGGTCTATATTTTAATCTTGATCTGCCTGTTATTTTCTGATTAGTATTTACACCTCCTCATGTTAATTTGTTCATCTTTATGTTAGCTACAAAGGGTTGCCTGGAAGATATTGCTATTAGCAATAAGTGTCTTTTAAGTTATTTGTGTAAAAGTGCAAAAAGTGTTATAAATAGAATTAAAAAATAGGTAATAAGGTTTTGTCGAATAACTATTGAATTTAAGTGTTCCGTTTCGATTAATTAGAAAAAGGCGGGTTTTTCACAATCTGGCTGCTAAGTCACTCTTAATCACTAGCGGACACCCCGTGACGTCGCTTGCGTGGATATCGTCTCTTCCGATCCCGTGGAAATTTCCTAAAATCCCTCATAGAATGTCCACGTCATACAAGAAACTATACAGTCCAAGTTTCATGTTCTTTGGTTCAGCCGTTTGATTTGGAGGTTGGCAGATCTGTCAGGTTATTCTTTTTATAATAATATATCCTGTATAAAGATATACAGGATGCTTGGTATTTCGGTCTATTTCTTTAAAGGGGTTGGTTATCCTTGAGATTATTTCCAACAAATAATACCTATAAACTAGGGGTCGAAAATGATATTTTTTTTTCAAGTAAAACACGTTGATATTTCAAAAATTACAAAATAAAAAAGGTTTTCTTTCCACTTAAGACCTTTTAATTCTGAGATTATGGGAATTCAGGGCACGTATTTTTTTTATAAATGATCACTAATCTATCATTGATCATAAATATAATAAATAAGTGCTGAGAGAGGAATAGTTATTTTTAAATTATTTATTTTTGGTTATTAGTCTGAAAGTTTGAATAATAATATAAAAACCTTCGTAACTCGGAGACCATTCATTTTCGACACCTAGTTGAAAGGACTTAATTCGTTGGAAATGCTCTCTTGTATTTTTAACTTCTTTCAAGGAATAGGTCGAATTACTAAGCACACTGTATATAGGTATATTTCATTTTAAATGAATGGACGATTCTTTCAACAAAAATTTTAAAGTTTAGTAGAGGCACATATAAACTCGCGTCTACCGCAATTGTTTGATTTTTTTGTGTAAGTAAACGAGATAAATGTCTTTTAAATACCGTAGTAGCTTATCAGCGGTTCTCAAAGTTTGTACAAACCCCTCCCCCGTCACGATTCATCCAGGTAATCACATTTACATTGTTTATCGTTCTCAGGGGAAGTGTTTACTTGCATTACAAATTCACTTCTGCTTTATTAACTCGATTTATGGACCCTTACAATTTAATGTAGTTTGTTTACGTGAGCTTCTTAAATGTACTTATATTTAGAATCCATTCTTAGCAGAATACTCTCCGTTTTCTATATTCCTAAAAGCGAAACTTACACCTTAAAAAATTTATAAAATTCACAGACATTTCAATGCAATATTGTCACAAGCTTTACCCGGTGACCTTAAAACATCTTAGCCTATTTCTATACAATCAATTCAAACACTCAGACACTCAAAACCAATAAATTTGATTACTCAAACAACCTATTTTCAATGAGCTCAGCGAGCCTCAAATCAACGATTCACTAAGCTAGGGGTTTCTGAATCTTTTTTCAAAGGGAAAGAGCCCCTTTCAGCTGTTTACATCTTTCAGGAGATCCGAGGGGCTCTAGGATCGAAGACTCTTTTATCTTTAAGGGTGTTAATCTTTAAAGGAATTGTCATGGGACCTTAGCGCAGCTACAGATTTACATGCAAACGTAGTTTGATTAAACTTTCAACTCGGATTTTTATTTTTTTATTTTTTTTTTATTTTTTATTACAGCAGAACCTTAACCTACTTACAGTAAAAACCATATCATAAGTTATGTGAAGCGACACAATACACAAAAATTAACAAATATGAAATTAAAAAAACTACAAAATTAAAAAAAATTACAAATAATAACAAATGCCGAAAGATTTACATTAAAAATATCCTGAAAGTCATGGTTATGAGTGACTATCGCATTAGAAAGAGTGCACGCATGGAATGTGGGTGCGTAAACCACACCCGTCGTGAAGGGATTGTGTTACCGCAACCAATCAATCAATCAAAATTCTTTATTTGTCGATACATAGGTAAGAATGATATCACAATTTTTGTCATGTCCCATTATAATCTGCCTAGTGGCGTACAAAATTAAAGCTTAAAACTAAATATATCGGTATTACATTAATAAATATATAATTAGCCTCTATTAGCTTTTTATTTGAAAGTACACTTATAACTTTAAATATATATAATAAATAAAAGAAAATTTTAAACTTGAAATATATTTCGGCCCTTAGTAGGCCGTCATCAGTCAAGTATTATTATTATTTTATTATTATTATATTGATAGATTACATATTTACAGCCCTATAATATAATACGCAGCATCGTGTACCTACTACTTGTCCAGCGCCGCGCCGCCAGCGCACAATATTGTTGTCATTTCAGCATAGCAAGAAGCAGCTGCAATTGATATCAGTGAATTGATATGCTCTAAAGAATCATTGCTAGTATACGGCAAAGTGTGAGTCGGACTTCAGCACAAAGGATTCCGTACCACCACACAAAACATTAAAGTATAGGTAGATTCCATAGCAGCACCAAGGCGATAAAAAACAAGACTCTAAAATGGTAGCACCTGAAAAACAATTAAGGACCCTCTAAGCACGGAATCCACATTATCCTATTATTTGTTATTTTAATATAAACTGTATCTAAAAACTAATTTACAAAATGTTATATTAGGTCTTTACGTATGAAACTGCCGTTTTCTTTAGATAATTTGAAAGAATCTCAATAACATTTTTGCATTTTTTATAGAAATGAAAAATCTAAATTATGAAGTTTCTTAAGTGTAAGAATGAGACAACATTAAGCTAACAACAACAATAATTTTTTTAAAGTATCAGCTGTAAAAAAATGATTACGAACCTCATCATTGAAATGGATGGCATTTAGGACGAACAATTTTTTTAAGATTTAATTTTTATAATCAAACTGAAAGTAAAGTTTTCACACCAGTTAAAGTCGTATCCACATCTCTCAAAATTCATTTGTATGGAGAGAACAACGCAATCTTCTAACCGGCAGGGTGTTAATCTAAAAAGGTGTTAATCTTGTAAAGTCGGTCCTACAGATATCGTTATCTATCGGTTTCTTGGGGAGCATTTACCGTGTCGAAATAGGGAGATGTATTTCAGCTTAGTTTGTATCTTCATACGTACTCCTGCGAGTGGAAACTGAAATGGCAAACGTAAATTTTGTAGGTGATAATTTAAAACATTTTTACAAAGAAAACAACAAGTTGTGTAGAAAACAGAGGTTAAAACTGGTTGACGTACTACGAATTAAATGAATTTTTCAAAGATTGACATTATTATTGAACATATTTACATTTAAAATATTAATTTAATTTGCATACACATCATCATATAATTTATAATGGTATATTTTCATTTAACCTATTGACATTTAAAATTCAAACTCACATGGACATCATTGTATAATTAATAATAGTAATATATATATATTTAAGTCTCTTTTTTCATTGCTTGTTTATACCTACCTAATTTTACCATTTTCTTGTAACAACTATTTTCCTAATTGAATGTTTGATATAATGCACTAGTGACATGTTAATTCTTTAAGATTTTACTGTGTTATTTTATTTATTTTGTCAATTTTATTGTTCTTTTTAGTGTTACTTCTTCGTTAATTATTATTATACTACTACTGATTTGTGTACCATACTGGTTTAAGTACAAATAAATGTTCTGATTCTGATTCTGATTCTGAAAAACGTTTTAATTCTTATCTCAGTTATAACTTCTTGTAAAATTATTGTTTAACTACGACAAAGGTTTTAAAGCATTTTTACCAGCATGTTCTTCGATAATTCTACTTGTAACATAATATATAATAATTGTCATTTAAATATTTTTCAATGCAAGTGCTCGTAAAGGCCCACTTTTTATGCATCAAAACCGAACAGAAAGTCGATTATTTTGCCCTAGGGCTTTATTATTATATATTTTTTTAATTTATTTACAATGGTCGGCTAACCTGCAGCCTTTCCTGTGTACCATAAATGTTATACTTTTTTTCCCACTGTTTAACGGCTCTGGATTTAAAGTTCACAAGATTATATTTGTTTTATTTCCTCACACTATGAATTGAAAAACGTAGTATGATACACGGGCTTAAGAGCAATAAATTACTCGGTTACGTTTAAAACAATCGCTACGCTCGTGTTTTAAATCGTCCTCGTGATTTATTCCTTTTCGCCCTTGTAGCATAAACTACTATTATATAAGGTCTTTCAATTTAAATGGAAAGTAATTTAGGAGGTGATTCAGTATCGTTAATACATCACATTCCACTGCAAAGCACTTCTTATTGCGCGTTTTTTTTTTTCACTTCTCTGTACAAAGTGGTCCGATCAGCTGACTCAGTTAGTATGGACAAGTGAAGAAAAAGTTCGCGCAATAAAAAGTACTTTTCAGTGAAATGTGATGTATTAACGATACTGAATCACCTAATTTACTTTCCATTTAAATTGAAAGACCTTATATAAAATGAAATAAAAAATAAAGAATATCTAAAATGTTTTAAACAAGAAAAGGTACTAGAGTAGATTGAAATGTTGACAACCCCACATAATAATATTTACTATATAATACATATTTATTAAGTTCATATATGTTATTATGAATATGTTATTAATTGCAATATTCCGCTAAACACTCTTACCATGCTATTCAAAATACAGACTCAAGCACCACCCGCCCTCCCGCATAAAATATGCAAATTATTTACGAGCGTAAAATAAAGAAAACCTAAATAACAAACAAGCACACTTATCGACACAAGTTTCGCCCATAAACGAGGCATCCTCGGGATGTGTTGCTTGCCCGACCGCTCGACAGCAAATGACCTGTCATTGTCTCTAGTAGCAGCGTATACCGTGTGTAAATGGACCGTTATCTTAAGAGGCCTTTTACGCCTGGATATTTCTTAAGTTTCATACAAAAGGTAAAAACTGATTGTGAAGTCAACAGCTTATTTTCTTCCCATTTTTTTTCAACCCAAATAGCAAAATTTGATGAAACACTATCTTTTTCGTTCGCTGTCGTAAATTTCCTAAGCGTAATATTTTTCCTGTAGTCTTTACGTAATCATCTATTACCATAATTTTTTCCATGTTTTTTGTTTCTCTAGTTCTGAACATAAGGAAGGACATATTTTTTTAGGATAATTCAACTCGAAATCGGTGCACATAAACCGTATACTTTTCCAATCAGCTCTTAAATTAGCGTCTTTAAAAATGTACCCTGTACTATATAATCTGTGCCTGTGGGGATGCCAGTGACGTCACTATAGTTATGTACGCTCGAGTATAGTTTGGAGATCACATTTGCGAGTGACCGCCACTAAATGTACCTTACCAAGACACCGCTACTCGGGTATATTTAGTAGCACCAGTTTAAAATAAATAATTACTAAATATACACTATTTCGATAGAATAACTTGCTTGAGCAAAATCGGGGGTATAATTAGGTACTTCAAAAAAACGCGCTGTACTAAGTATACTCGAGCAGGGTGCTCTAATAAATTGTTTTTGTCTTGTACATAGATTCGTTGTCTATTTGTTTGTTTACGTAATTTTAATTTAGTTATTGACACAAGTCATAATTTATGTGAAATTTTATTGTTTTTTGGCGGTTTATTAGATTAAAAGAGCAAAAATCAAGTAAATTGTGTGCTTCTTTCTTATTATTGCTAAAAAAAAGTGTCCAAAAGTCCGACCAAACTGGAAATTGCTATTAAATTTAATCATAAAAGACAACACAGCCTCATCGCTCATATCAAACTAAATGTGCCTAATGCAAAATAATTATTCAAATATAAGTTTTACCTTAATGTTCATTCCTGATCACATTAAAAACTTATTTGTGCAATTAACTGGCTTTTACTTTACAACTGCAACTCGTTATCTTCATCATTCATTACAGACGTCGGCCGGATATATTTAGTAGTATATAATCATGCAACGCTAGGTCCCAAATATACCCGATCATGATACCACAACTCAGGTATATTTGGAAGTTAGTATGCTAACTATACCCGACCAAAATCTTATGGGGAGAGTCCAAAAGGTACATTTAGTAAATAAGTAATCAAGTAAGTAAGTAAAGCCACAAACAACACAAATAATTTACAATTAATTAGATACATCACACTTAGTTCAAATATTTTCCACAGGTAAATTTTTTAAACAGCCCTTTGTTGTATTTTGCTCTGCTTGAGAGCACAGGCCTCTCCTTCACTGAAGTGAAGAAGGATTTAGTCCGACTCTACCTCCCTGACTAGGCGTGTCTGGGAGGTGTTATGGTTGTAGCGTGCCGCAAACTTCTTGCCTAAGTGGCGCCAATAGTTTTTTTTGCGACTTGCCACGAGTTGGGGCAGAACGAGCGTAATTCATCTCTCCATTTTGAAAGTTTTCTTCCGACCTTTCTGTTTCCTTCTCTTGGAGTCCAGTCTGTGGATAAGATCGTCCACCTATTATCTGTGAGTCGTACCACATGCTATGCCCCAATGCCACTTCATTTTCTTCGATATGGAAATAATATCTTCCACCTTGGTTATTCCTTGAATTCTGTCATTTCGCCATCTATCACTTTGCTTATGCCAAGCATACTTCGCTCCATTACGCGTTGGTTTACAGCAAGTTTGTGTTTTTGTTTGTCTGTTGTAGACAAAGTCTGTGCTATAGGTATTAACTTTATGCCTATGTTAATTTTGATTTGAAAATGTTCTTTAACACCTAGTACCTTTTCCAACCAATATTAATTCTTCTATCTATTTCTTTTTGCATTCTGTTCTCGACTGATATGGTTTGGCCAACGTAAATAGAATCTGTGACGTATTATATATCTTTGTAACTGACCTAAATGGGTGTGTTTTTGGTATTAGACATAACTTTTGTTTTGCTTTTATTAAGCCGAAGATCTGTGTTCTTAAGAGCTCTTAATTCTGTAAAATCTGTAACCATTCTGTTGGAGGATTCTGCAAGGAAGATAATATCATCCGCATCTCAATGAAGTTAGGATATTTCCATTAATTGAAATTCCACTAGAACATCGTCCAGAAAAAATGTAACGTATTTTTAAAGGCAGTAAATAACTACCTACTATTTGAAATCCATATCTACTGCATTGTAATAAAATACTTTTTTTAATGTATTTTTTTTTGTCACTGCAGTTTCAAGGCAATTTACGTTTCTTCAAATTGGAACACAATATTTAGCCGAACAAACCATCTGTATTAATATAGGTACAGGTGTTAAGATGAAGTTGCGGAAGCCGGAAACTGCTGATAGTACTCCTCCAGACGACCAACGACTCGAGAAAAATTATCAAGAAAGCTTGAAAAAATAGTAGTTTATGCTACAAGGACGCAAAGGAATAAATTACGAGAACGATTTAAAACACGAGCGTAGCGAGTGTTTTAAACGTAACCGAGTAATGTATTGCTTTTACGCCCGTGTATCATACTACGTTTTTCAATGCATAGTGTGAGGAAAAGAAAACAAATATAATCTTGTGAACTTTAAATTATAATTGGCTCAAAAGGACTGTATCCAGAGCCGTTAAGAAGTGGAAAAAAAAGTATAACATCTATGGTACACAGGAAAGTCTTCAGGTTAGCCAACCATTGTAAATAAATAAAAAAAAATTATAATAATAAAACCCTAGGGCAAAATAATCGACTTTTTGTTCGGTTTTGATGCATAAAAAGTGGGCCTTTACGAGCACATGCATTGAAAAATATATTATATACCTACATTTTGGTCGGGTAGACTTTTCTAAAGCTGTTTTTTTTTTCGACTCGATGGTTGGTCCCATAGTAAAAGTTGCTTGTATGGACGAATACTATAGCCAGTTTCCGGCTTCCGAAACTTCATATTTTCCCACAAACGCTACATAACTTCAGTGAGTAGAGCAAATACAGCACCTTTTCGGTGTAATACAAAGATTAAACCCCATAGTTAATCCTTGTTTCCTATCAAAACGTTAGAAAACTTTAATATTCGAAATTTATTTTAAAAATATTTATATTTTAACCATGAATCAAAGTCTGTTCTTGTATGTTTTTTTTTAATTCGAGAATAACATTATACCTACTTGTTTTATCATCTTTAAATTATTTATGTAATATTACTAATTAGTATTAATATTAAAAATTCACTTGTCCTATTATTTAACCCTTGTCGATCGAAACAATTAATTCCATTGTTATATTTTTTAGAACTCAGGCCGTGGGTTCAACAAACAAATGAAATTAAAAATGGAATTTAAATCCAAAAAAATATTCTAATTTCACTTCAAGATTAATTAACCAACTAGTAAGCATTTTATAATTATAGAAAAGAAGAAACATTATAAATATTACATATTTTCTATAATTCTACTAGCATTGTTGGTATACTTTATTTTATGAATATAGGTGACCTATTTATTCTACTTACTAAAAAATACAAAACAATTAGAGACAACAACATTGCGTTTAACATTTATTCGGAACGTTAGTAAAGGAAGTCAAAGAAAGCTAGCTTCGTCTTACATATAGCGTCGGTCGGTAATCAGGGGCACATGTTCGACACAGTCCACCTTATTACCTGCTTCACCAAGGGTGGGTATTCATTTATAGAAAATGGCGATTCTTTAGTTTTTAGCTGGTACACGCTGAGTCACTTAGTGGCATAGTTTTTAGCTGGTACACGCTGAGTCACTTAGTGGCATAGTTTCGTAATATGTCACTTAGTGGCATAGTTTTTAGCTGGTACACGCTGAGTCACTTAGTGGCATAGTTTTTAGCTGGTACACGCTGAGTCACTTAGTGGCATAGTTTCGTAATATGTCACTTAGTGGCATAGTTTTTAGCTGGTACACGCTGAGTCACTTAGTGGCATAGTTTTTAGCTGGTACACGCTGAGTCACTTAGTGGCATAGTTTTTAGCTGGTACACGCTGAGTCACTTAGTGGCATAGTTTCGTAATGAGGGATGCGACAAGCTACGGCCGAAGCTTACTACCAATGGATATCAAAAGATTTATCAGTTACTAGGATCCAACTCCAATGATCACGCCAGGCGTATTTGGAGTAATCAGTGGTTGAATATCAGTTTACCGGAAACCATTTCACAAAATCGGCTCTTTTAGGGTTCCGTTCCCAAAGGGTAACCAACGGGACCCTATTACTAAGACTCCGCTGTCAGTCTGTCACCAGGCTGTATCTCATGAACCGTGATAGTTAGACAGTTGAAATTTTCACAGATGATGTATTTCTGTTGCCGTTATAATAACGAATACTAAAAAAATAGAATAAAATAAATATTTAACGGGGCTCCCATACAACAAATATGTTTTTTTGCCGTTTTTATAGATAATGGTACGGAACCCTTCGTGCGTGAGTCCGACTCGCACTTGGCTGGTTTTGAATATCTCGCCATCTTGCACCTATTGATGAGAGATGGGTCGAAATGCGGTGTGAGGGGTGAGGGAAATGTGCAAAGTTTCATTGATATCAAAGCCATCAGTACGTCACAAACACCTAAAACATTTATATGGCAGCTGAGCGGGATGGCCAACTTTTAGGCAAAAGTTTGCATTTTTCTGGGATAAAAACTAGCCTATGTCACTCTCCGGCCCATTAACTATCACAATGCAAAAAATCATCCCGATCCATTGCTGCGTGAAAGAAAGACAAGCCAACAAACCAACAAATACACTTTAGCATTTATAATAAGGGTACGGATGATGTTAAAATAAAATATCAATAAAATAACGATTTTTTTCTTTTTTGTTACGTAAGGAATTTATGTTCCACATTGTCAATAATGCATGCTAATGTTAAACCATAATGATTAATCTTTTTTCCCAATTTTCTATCCGTGTATGTGTATATTCCGCAAAAAATGGGACATGCTGAAAATCAGCGCTGTTAAGATCATTTTCTTTTTCTATCACAGCATGTAGCTGAGCTTATTCCTTTCTGTCAAAAACTTTAACAATAAATATCTGTCTGATATTAAGTATGTTTTTAAGAAAAATAAATAAATTTCAATTTCAAAAAAATTGGAAATTTTGCTATGCAAATTTATAGAGCAACGAGTTAAAAAACATTATTATTTGCTATTCGCTTTTCAAGTTTTAACATAGCCACCCCTTTAGAAGCCACTGAACTCAGTTAATATTACCTACTTGAATGTACTGGAAATGGCTTTGTGCTGAGTGTGTCTAATTTATTTTTCAATGCATGTGCTCGTAAAGGCCCACTTTTTATGCATCAAAACCGAACAAAAAGTCGATTATTTTGCCCTAGGCCTTTATTATTATTATTTTTTTTAATTTGTTTACAATGGTTGGCTAACCTGCAGCCTTTCCTGTGTACCATAGACGTTATACTTTTTTTTCCACTGTTTAACGGCTCTGGATACAGTCCTTTTGAGCCAATTATAATTTAAAGTTCACAAGATTATATTTGTTTTCATTTCCTCACACTATGCATTGAAAAATGTAGTATGATACACGGGCGTAAAAGCAATAAATTACTCGGTTACGTTTAAAACACTTGCTACGCTCGTGTTTTAAATCGTCCTCGTAATTTATTCCTTTGCGCCCTTGTAGCATAAACTACTATTACTTTATGAAAAAAAAAATCTAGATATTATTTTCACGATTCAAAGTTTTAAGACTCGTAGACCTGATTTATTATTTGAGAGTTGATTACACATTTATTTTCAAAAAATACTAAAGTCAACTATCACCAAATAAAATATCAGGACTCTAAAATGTACCAAAATGAAACATATACCCTAAATTAGTACCTAACAAGATCTCCACATATCGATAAAAATATTAAAGAAAAATTGTCCCTCGTATATACATGAAAATAATGAATACTCTCAGAAGTCCATTATAACAATGAAAAATCTTACTTGTACTATATAGTTCCACAGTACCTATTTATTTGTTCCTCTTAGCGACCGGTTTTTTTTGCGGCGGTACAAAAGGCAAAAGTGCTGCAATCTAGAAAAAAAAAATTTTTGCTTGCTAGAATAATTACTGAAAATCTGCTCAAGTAAAATTGACAGTTTATAGCTCATCGAAGACGTTGTATATGAAAACTGTGTTATGTAAAAATAGTTCATTGCTATTTTTAGACATTTAGTAAAAAAAATGTTTTTCTAAAGTGGCAGCACTTTCGCATGTTGTAAAGCCTTAACAAATTTCGCAAAATAATTTTGTTATAAGCACTTATCGAGTCTCCAGTCTGAATTTGGCAATTAAAATTAATGTCACATTCCATAGTAAAATACAAAATACATTATTTCGTACTTTCAGCATAACAACGTCATAATCGTTAAGTAAAAAACGCGTAACAATGATTTTTGATATAAATTCATATGGAGCTCGATGGCACCTTGAAAAATAAGACGGGATGTACGTCTATTATTTTTCATCTGAGAATTGAAGAATCGTTGTGATTTTGTCGAGTTTGGTGTGTTGCAGCTATGCTTTCTTAGACAGTTTAGAAAATTATTCTGGAGCAACGGAGCAACAATAAACATAATGTTAATTTTGTGCTATCGCTTCCTAATGAAGCTTTTATGTAACATTAATGATATATGTTGTTTATGCCATTGTTATCATTGATGTTGGTGAAGAAATTCGTCATAATCAATCAGCCCGTTTATAGAAGTTTGTTTTACGAGTACTATGCTATTTACTTTGGTGCCTAGTCAGCCTCACCCAATATTTTATAATCATGTTCATACTTCTTTCTTTAATATGTCATCCTGTATTGTAAGAAGTTTGGGTCCAATGATGTCTACTTAGCGCACGCTCTGTTTAATATACACAATATTAGTTAGTACACGCACTCCGACATTTATTATAGTAATCCTGCACGGATTTTGGACGATTTTTCAGACACGAGTACCTTTTGTCAATATTGCAAAAATAGAATGAGTGAAACACAGTTCGGTGTTCAGCACTGTCAAAAGCCTTTTCGTAATCAACAAAGGCAAAAAACACGAAGCTAGGTTTGATAATCGCTACACTATCCCTTGACAGGTGTGAATGTGGTCAATTGTTGAGTAACCTCTCTGGAGGCTAGTTTGTGCGATAAGATGGTACTAGTTGAGTCTTCGTGTCATTTTGTTACAGATGACCTTGGTAAAATGCTGTACACCTAAGAGATTAGGCTGATTGATGGTGTGATGATTGGACAGTTTAGATTTGTCGCCGCATTCATCGTTTTTGTGCAGAATTGAGATAAAGCCATTATTCCAGGCTCTTGTCTAATACTGCCTTTCATGATCATCTTGAAGAGTTTTGATAGTACCATATATTTCATTACGTAGAGCTATTCATACGTGTAACATCAAGATTTTCGTATAGTCTTCCAAATTTTATCGATCATTGCTTAAAAGGCTCTCTTGAAAAAGTTTTGTAATTATGTTTAGTCGGATGTTTATTATCTTCTACAATGTCATCATCTTTCTTAAGACCCTTTTGTTTCTTTGTAATTCCTCTTGTCCAGCTCATTTTTTTCTTTCTTCGCCGATTGCGCTACTTATACATCTTTCAGTTTATACGTTTTACGGGTTACAGCAAAGGAGATATTCTGCTTGATGTATTCGATACAAAAATAAAGTCATCAAAAATACCATTAATGGTACGTCAATGGATAGTACCTGGATTGATGGATAGATGGATAATAACCTGCCTCAGTTGTTTTTGAGTTAAGGTGGGTCATCCCACTCAGCTGCCATATAAATGTTTTAGGTGTTTATGACGTCCTGATGACTTTGACATCAATGAAACTTTGCACACTTCCCTCACCCCCCACACCGCACTCCGACCCATCTCTCACCAAGAGTTGCAAGATGGCGAGATGTTCAAGAAGCGCCGAATTTGTAAAATGGTTTCAGGTAAAGACTGTTTTCCATGAAACGGTGACTGTTTTTTTATAGTGTATAAACTTAGTCTTCTTTACATGAACGACGTCTGTATTTCTCTCTTTTTTATACCCAGTATAGATAAAGATTATACAACTTGGCAAAAACCATGCAATATTCACGATTGACAGCTATTATGATGGTGTTTCATACAATTTTGCTTTTTGGGCTAGATACGTAATTAGATGTCGCTAGATAATACTTATGAAAAAAAAATATGAAGAAAATAAGCTGTTGACTTCACTTTCACTTTTTTGTATGAATCTTAAGAAAAATCCAGGCATAAAGAGGCCTTCTAAGTAAAATGGACAGACAAGCAAACACCGAGGCTTTTTTACAAGTGTTTTCGTTTATTTGATAGAACTTCTTAAAACTATTAGTAAAATAACTTCCTCACTAACTTCCACACCACAGCAAGAGAGAGATAAAAAGAAAATTCCAGTATTAAAAATCGGCACATACACGGCAGTAAAAATGTATTTCACGGTACGAAATTGCCGTCGGTCGCTCTTCCTTCCCCTGGCTTCCTAGTGAAGCAGAGTTGCCAAGGCAAGCGAGCAATAACGCGCTGAAAGCTGTCGCAAATAAGCTAGCTAGATTAAACAAAAATATTTTAAATCGTTACCTAGGGTGATTGAGAGGTATTAGTAATGGAATTGCTATAATAAATTATTTACATTTACGTGTAGTTAAAGTTATAGTGTCCTATTGTACAGTGTCAAAGACCATGCCAATTCTTACTACGGACTCATACAGGTAATAATCGTACCAAAAAGTTTACAGTAGTATTTGGCCGTGTGTACATTGAATTTTTTTCTTTATTCTTTATTGCACAAAGGTGCTATAAAGAGATTTATTACAACAAAACCAGAAGCAAACAACACCAAAATAGAAACGTTTAAGCCAGAGTTATCATATAGGTGCAAAAAATAAAAGATTTGATACAAATTTCATGGCAAAATATTATTAAAATTTTAAAATACAAACTACATAAATAAAGATTTCATCACAAAATATGAGTTTTACATATAAAACATCTACAAGTTTTTTTAATTTTTCTCAAAAACCGATAGATCTAGCCTTCAAAGCGCTCAAATGGCAGTGTTTTAGTGAAGTTATAAATAGCAAAAATTCTCGGCGACTCGATTTTATGAATTTTTGTGGCATCATATTTCACGACAAATAGGTAGTTCGGTGCAATGAATATCAGAACAAGGTATTTTATTTCCGAAAGCGGAAATAACTTATTTAACATAAACTAATGTACCTTGTACTTTCGTTACTTTCCCATAGAAACGTTTGTTTAACGAAAATAAGAGACGTTATTTGAATTTGGTCGTAAAAGAAATATGTGAAACGAATTGGGTCGTAAAAGTTAAACGGGTAATTTTGGTAGATATGTGAAAAATTTAAATTAAATGTTTATTTTTTGCTTGGGTATTGAAGCATTCAAAGTACATAATAGAGTATACGTTTTTTCAAGAATTTATTGTTTTTGATTTAGATTATTAGTTTGCCTCTAAATTACTGTACCTGATATTGTAAACTAATATTACAATTTATCTTGCAAACTTTCCTGTTTACCAAAATGAAAAATTTTAAAGTCCTCAAACTCATATGTTTGAGACCAACAGAAATTAAAATATTCCTTTTCCAACATTCAAATCTATTCGTTAGTTTATTGTGCTTTCTAAAATAAAATTTGATAAGTATTTTAAGAAAAATATTTTTATTTTTTATTTTTTATAAATATTTTTTTACTGACGAAAACCACAAGTTGGTTGAAATATATATAACCTAATCAATACTATTTTGTTTGTATAGTATAATCTAAGTCAAGTTGAAATAAGGATCTAGTTAAAAAATCAATTTAGTTAGGTCTTATTTCCGTGAAAAGTCGTTAAGGCGATATGCGAAAAAATTACGGGTGTTTCTTTTCTGTGTATTTCATGAAATACACGCAAACTTTTAATAAATTTCTGGTATATGCATAATGACTATATAATCTAGGGTTATAAAATTGGAAAACATGTTTGGATAAATTTTCCTCGATAGAAATTATTGTTGAAATGAGGTCTTCCAACAAACTTTTTCTCCTCCTTTGACGAATAGGAACCATATACAGAACTCAAACATATTTTATTAGGTGTGTTAAAACAATATCTACAGATTTGATATTTGAAATTTTGCTAGCTATTTTAGTTTTTTTAATAAAAATATAAAACCAACTTTTTTTTCCTTTTGCCCTGAATCCGCCCCTCTCGCACTGCGCGATTTTTCGCTTGGAGTGACAGTGACAAAAATGAAATTTGCATAGCCTCTTAACTGCAAGTTCTTACAAACAAATCACCTATTAGCAGCCCAATTACCGTATTCTATTGCAGCACGTATGCAATGCTGCTGAACGTCAAACCTGTTAGTTTCGTAGGTAGCCGAAACTAAGACCAAATCTGTTCGGTCGCGCTTCAATAGAATACGGTAATTGCAGCTATCTAATTACCGTATTCTATTGCAGCGCGTATACAATGCTGCTGAACGTCAAACCTGTTAGTTTCGTAGGTAGCCGAAACTAAGAACAAATCTGTTCGGTCGCGCTTCAATAGAATACGGTAATTGCAGCTATCTAATTACCGTATTCTATTGCAGCGCGTATGCAATGCTGCTGAACGTCAAACCTGTTAGTTTCGTAGGTAGCCGAAACTAAGACCAAATCTGTTCGGTAGCGCTTCAATAGAATACGGTAATTGCAGCTATCTAATTACCGTATTCTATTGCAGCGCGTATACAATGCTGCTGAACGTCAAACCTGTTAGTTTCGTAGGTAGCCGAAACTAAGAACAAATCTGTTCGGTCGCGCTGCAATAGAATACGGTAATTGCAGCGATCCAATTACCGTATTCTATTGCAGCGCGTATACAATGCTGCTGAACGTCAAACCGGTTAGTTTCGTAGGTAGCCAAAACTAAGACCAAATCTGTTCGGTCGCGCTGCAATAGAATACGGTAATTGTAGCGATCCAATTACCGTATTCTATTGCAGCGCGTATACAATGCTGCTGAACGTCAAACCTGTTAGTTTCGTAGGTAGCCGAAATTAAGACCAAATCTGTTCGGTTACGCTGCAATAGAATACGGTAATTGCAGCGATCCAATTACCGTATTATTTTGCAGCGCGTATACAATGCTGCTGAACGTCAAACCTGTTAGTTTCGTAGGTAGCCGAAACTAAGACCAAATGTGTTCGGTCACGCTGCAATAGAATACGGTAATTGCAGCGATCTACTTACCGTATTCTATTGCAGCGCGTATACAATGCTGCTGAACGTCAAACCTGTTAGTTTCGTAGGTAGCCGAAACTAAGACCAAATCTGTTCGGTCGCGCTGCAATAGAATACGAATATTTAATTATTCTTAATTGTAATTGCTTAATTTGGTCTAAGTATGTTTTGAATGTAAGTCCATAACAACTCAATCCATAATTATTAAATTTATTAAAATTATTTTATAAAAAATTATTAAAAATTTTAAATTGTTCAAAATATTTCCAAAACAAAAGTGAGAAAAATAAAAAATATTAGCCTAAAAATACAAAATGGGTATCAAATTGTAGGTATTAAAAAGTTAATTCTAAAAATATACACTTTTAATATATATTTTGTGGTAATTACTTTAATTTTACTTTTATAATTTTTGATTCGTAATTTTATTTGTCCCGACCATAATCCCAAAATCTCGACTTTTAGAAATTTTGCCGAGATATTTTGGTTTTCCCATCTGGCAACCCTAGTTTGGACACAACCAATCCATGCGCCTTAAGGGGGAACGATTCGAGCAGCTAGGCACCACATCCTCGTGAGATGGCGCTGTTTTGCCAATATTGATATTGAATTTTTTAATGATCTTACTTTGTAATATAAACAAACAGAACCTCACTTCGCGATCCAATACAAGCATATGTGATAAGTTCTAATCATTACACAATCGATAAATCATTCAACTTTTACATGAATTGGCCTACAAGTTTTAATTGTACCGATCTCTGTGTATACAAGAAATCTTACCCACACATGTAAATTGTCACTACAGGTAATTAATAATAGCAAATTTCATTCACCTCAACAAGACATCGCGTGGCGCATTGTAGCGTATACTTACTTCGCAATTCATGGTATCTAGGTTCGATCCCCTATCATAAATTCTTTTTGTGTTTTAAATTTGTATTATTTTGCTATGTATGAAAATATAGCAAATTTCGTTCACCTCAACAAGACACCGCGTGGTACATTGTAGCGTATGCTTGCTTCGCAATTTATGGTATCTAGGTTCGATCCCCTATCATAAATTCTTTTTGTGTTTTAATTTGTATTATTTTGCTATGAATGAAATTTTATTATGAAAATATATTGAGAAGTTTTTATAATGAAATAAAAAAGACCAATTATAAGATTTATTTATTTACAAGATCGTAACACTTGCATTTTTCGTTATTTTCATTAGTATTATTTCTGGTAATACGCATTCCTTGTAAAACGATACCAATTTTGGTATCATTCCTTGTATAAAGTCTTCATCCCTGTCAACTTCCACCACACACAGTGATGGGTTGCAGCGGTGTTATGAAACACACAAAATAACACTTCGCCATTTTTGTCACTTTGAGCTGTCCCTAGACCTGCAATAAAATAAAATTGTGAAAGTACTGAAGAAAGTAGAGAATCATAAGTTCATAACGTAAGGAAGTAAGAAATAATAATGTGTCATGGTGTAAGTTTAGTGGTTTTTGATAGTTGTAGCTAAATTAACTTATCTATAAAAATATGTTTATTTTGTGATTTCAGGATTGTCCCTACAGTATACAAGGTGACTTTTTGATCATCGTCCAAATTCATACTGGTGGCTTGGTAAGTGATCGGTATCATGCATCAATAACAATTTTGGTAAAATTCGTAAAATGAAATTTCAACTCCCCATAGTGATTCACTCGGGACTGGAACTGAATTTATATGGGAAGCCGAAATTTCATTATACGAATTTCACAAAAATTATTACTGATCCAAGATACTGATCACTTATCAAGCCTCCAGCATGAATTTGGACGATGATCAAAAAGTCACCTTGTATATATCGTCACAACTTGAATCCCCGCGGGGGTGTCAGAGGTATTTTCCTAGTGTGGACTGTGCGGTGAAAGTCATAGTCCACACATCTACACCCTCATTTCACCGACGATTGTTACGTCTGTTACGATTGTATGGAGATTGAGACTCCAGCATTTTACTGCCTGAGCTACGCCACTGTCCCCATATTAAAAGTACTAAAATGTGATAAATAACAATAATTTCACAAACCTGGTAATAATAGCTGTGCTTTTTGTTCATTTTGAAAGCGCCATCTGCTAGAATAATGGCGAATTTTTTTCTCTCCTTGGCTGCAGTTTCGATATCCTGGTTGTTTCTCGCCAGTGAAGGAAAATAAAAAAATATATATATTTTAAAATCTCATTTCTTCCATTTCTTTGTCATCAATGTTTAAATTACATAGTACACAATTTTCCTTTCTCCGTATTTTAACTACATCACATCAGCGAAGCAAAGCATATAATATGTATATATGTATTTGATGTTTTCAGAGATACAAATATTTTGAAATCAGGACCTGTTTCTTTATTTCGTATTTACTGTCATGCATGATTCATGATAATGATAACAATTCATGATAACTTGAAAATGTTTAGACTTCAAGAGATAAAATTTTAGTATTACATACCGAAATTACGGTACATTTGGTACAATGGCAACACTAGTTAGAATCAAAAAAGCATGCATTAGCAGTTTCGAAGAAATTATAATAAGAATTCGGAGCGGCAACGCCGCAGTCGTCCCCGCTCCGTACATCTGGCAGCGTTGCATAATATACACATACGTAAAAAAGGTACTCACACATGCTTGTATGTTACTGCGTAGTGCGCACCACTACAATGTCAGAATTTGACGAAATATCATTACTAAAATGTGCTTGAAAGGTAATTTTTAAAAATATATTTTATTAATTCGCGACTTATTGTGGCGTTACTAAGATTATTGACATAATTTTCAGTACATATAACCATATGGTTAACTCAGGAAAAGGCCTGAACTTTTGTATAGGAATCGGATCCCCTTAAGGCGCTACGAAAAAAAATCGACACTTTAAGAACGTGCATATCTACTTCAGTAAATAACGTATTATTTAAAAAAATATATATATTATTTTTGGATTATTTTTCTAGGGATCTGTTAAAACAGAAACGCGGTTGGAGAAATTCGGCTCGATAGAAATATTTACTGGATTGAGGTCTTTTTCGGCTCCAACTCTCCTGGTTTGACAATTTAGAATGACATATGGACTGCAATTATATTTTATAAGATGGGTTTTAACGATATCCAGGACCTGGTTAAACGAAATTTTGATAGCAATTTTAGTACATTTTATATAAAAAAAAAACCGACTTTTTGCTACTTTGCCACGAATTCGTCCCTCTAGCACTGAGGTTTTTTTCGCATATGGAGTAACACGGACGCTAAAACTTTTACATATCGCCTTAAGATCCTTGTAGCGCTGTATGCGTTTCCTATGAATATGAAAGCCAAATTCTGTTTCAATCTAAGTTTGAGATTCGAGCTCAACAGGAAACTATGTGTTTTATAGGATGACAAAAACAGCTGGTATAACTTTTTCGGCATAGGAATAAAGAAAGGCCAAATTGAAGTGAAACATTAATGTAGCACACAACTGTTGCTACAATGACCCATTACTTAAACCAAGCCGTGATGAAGGCTATTTAGTATTCTGTGAGCAAAATACCAGATACGAAGCACGTAAATAGTGTTATTTTTGACTGTCATTAAGCTTGCGACTCTGAAATTATTTTTAGAGGTGAACTTACAGAACGTAGCCGAAAACCGGCTTTGTTACACAATAAGCATTTTCCCACGTGCTGGTGCTATAAATATAAACTTTAAATACATACATAGCCACGACATGAATCGTCGAGGGGGCGTCAGAGATATTTCCGAGAAAAAACTGGGAAATGCAAGTCACAGTCTACACTCGTCCACCTACGTTTCATTGACGATTATTATTGCGGCCCAGCGTGACGGTGAGTGAGCCGCTTTGCCGTAATTTGGGCATAAATATTCTAAAGGTGGCCACAAAATAAACTTTTAAGCCATTGACATACAAACCATGGACCTCGGGTCTAGTACAAGATTTACGAAAAATGTGTCCTTAGTGAAGTGTCAAAATATTAAGTAACAAAATATTTTAATTTGAAGCATATGTCATTGCTGTATGGCTCAATTTTGATTGACGTGCGATTGACACACGTTTTTAGTTTTCTATGGTTTTGACACTCTTTTGTTTCGGACACTTCTGAGCGCAGATCCGATGTCTACTTGTTAGTATGTCAATGTTTTAAGCCTAAAAAATTCAGGACTTCATTTTAAAATACTTATGAGATCGCTTTGATGAGTTGATTAGCTCTTCATTAACATGAAAAAACAAGTTTTAAAAGGTTACAAGTTAATGGGAAATGGTTATAATTATTAAATTAACACTTCAGCACAAAATATCACCACCCTTTTATTATTATTAAATAAATAAAATGTTTTTTAATAAATGTTTTTACCACCTATAATGGGCAAAAACAATCACTTAATCTAAACAATCAACAAACTTACTTCAACGCACTGATGGGTAATGGAAAAACTTCGGTCGGAAAATAAAATAAAAGAAATTTGCCGTGTTGTTTTTACATTTTTCTGATATTTTTTCTAACTTAAAGGTCCACTACGCTTAGAAAAAATATATAAATTCACTGAAATAAAATCTACATTTATTCTTTACCGATTAAAAATACTTGTATAATTGGAAATGATGAAATCAGAAGAAAATACATATGCCAGTGTAAGTACTTAATTTTACTTTCAATGCAAGTGCTCGTAAAGGCCCACTTTTTATGGATCAAAACCGATTAGAAAGTCGATTATTTTACCCTAGGGCTTTATTATTTTTATTTTTTTATTTATTTACAATGGTTGGCTAATCTGCAGCCTTTCCTGTGTACCATAAATGTTATACTTTTTTCCCACTGTTGAATGGCTCTGGATACAGTCCTTTTGAGCCAATCATAATTTAAAGTTCACAAGATTATATTTGTTTTATTTCCTCACACTATGCATTGAAAAACGTAGTATGATACACGGGCGTAAGAGCAATAAATTAGTCGGATACGTTGAAAACACTCGCTACGCTCTTGTTTTAAATCGTCCTCGTAATTTATTCCTTTTCGCCCTTGTAGCATAAACTACTATTAGGTGGAGGTGGAGGATACAGCACTCTTACTTGGTCCTCATTAACGTGTCCCTTTGAAAGCATTTGCAAGTTTTAAAAGAATGTTTCTCATGCATGATGGTACATATTGCAAATCCTCCGTAACTAAACAGTAAAAATGATAATTTGTCTAAATTTTACTGTAAACAATATTTTTCCAATCATTAATTTTTCCGATGAATAAACTCGAAAAAAAAAACATGATTTGAAAAATTTCGGAAAATGACCCATCAGTACTTCAACATAACTGTCAAAACTGGCCGAAGTTATCACAAAGCAGCCGAAATCAAAGCAGGTCTGATTATTTCATTCCCCTCGCCAAATTTAGCCGGATAATGACATCTGCGATGGCGGTGTTCGAATATCAATGATTTATGTGCAATCGATGTATGTAATTGTTCAGCTGGCGACGAGGATGAGGGCAACGTGACTCGCTTCGCTGGATATTGATGAGGGACACTAACAAGCTTCAGAAAAACCATTGGTTGTTTTAACAGTAGTACGCACACCTACACTTTTTCTGGTGTGCGTAACCTCGGGAGTGCTACAAAACGCGCAACACTCAGAAAACGCGCAACACTCACAAAACACTCACCAAATGCGTTTATCTGTACAAGTCGTTACTGCAACCATAGACAAGTGGGCTCTGTGAGATGGAGTATCTGTAACATTTTTGGAACTGAGCTACTGAGGTACAAGGTGTCTTTGATTTAAGCAGCCAATTTCTTACGGCTTCGGAAGTGATTATTAACGAAGGCCCAAACCCTTTTTGCCAAATTTGCTAGATGAAAGATCACAATCAAAGTATCAAAGACTGACAATTAGCACAGCCAAATTTTTTTTTTGTTCCGCGTTATTATTGTTTTATGTTATAAAATGTGTGTACGTGTAGTAAAATAAATCCAAAGAGCAGACACAGAGAAAAGTAGAGAAAAAGAGCCTTAAAACTTCAATCATAAGAATGAACTGTAAAATAAACAATTTTATAACAAGAAATCACGTTTCGTCGTCTCCATATTTGTTTTCCTTGTGAAGTGTACAATCAAAAGTTGAAAAGTGCAAACCATTGTTAAAACTAATGCAACTTCCAAGTCAAGAAGTCAAGTAAGTGTTTTTATAGAGACAACGCATAGAAGCAATAAAATTACGTTAAAAAAACTTTATACATTAAATTTTAGTATAAAGTGGTGTTCCCATGATAGATATTTCAAAATTCCTTTTTTAATTAGCTATAACGCGCAAAAACAGCATTTAAGGGCCTTACTATTGCCAAATGGGTACTTTCTAAAGCCTACTCCTCGTTTATGGCCACACCAAAAATAATGAAAAAATGTATTATGAATAATCAACTCTTAGACAACATATGCAACATTTTCCTTTTTCATACCACCAAAACTTCTACATTTTTTTTTTTTTTACTGAATGATGTTTTTTGACCTCAAATTTCCTACTGCTCCTGAGTGGCTTGGCCGATTGAATTCATCTATGCTTTCATAAATAGATAAACTTTATAGCTATAAATATAACATAAGATTATTCAATCGAGTAATCACGTCCAAGTGAAAAGTATAATTTTCTCCTATTTCGCCCTCTCAAGGACGCAGCGAGCGTCGTTACAGCCACTATGCATTGCGCGCTGATATGAACGTTATTTCAATGTCGTTTCCGTTGACATTTGTAGTGACAAATATCGAGCTGCTAATTTGGCGATGGTAATCGCCTTAAGTGCAAGTGGAACTTACAAACCGAGGGTTTCGTTATAATCGTCGGTGAAACGTTGGTATCCCGAGTGTGGACTGTGATTTACATTTCATTGTCCTTATCACTTCTGGCACCTCTTTGGGGATTCATGTCGTGGCGATGTTTATACGTTATTTACAGCTAGCGCCAATTATGTTAGAGTTTTTGAAGCATAATTGTCTAATGCATATCTTTTTCATAAATTTTCGTTTTGTTAATTTTAGAGATAAGGGGAAACATAATTTTTTTTTGTAGCTTTTAGAAAATTTCTTAAAGTTTATGCAATTTATTATAATAAACCTATATTTTTTATAATCAGTTCCCATTTGATACCCATATTTCATCCTTAGGAAAGAAATATCGAAATGTTTATGGTACCAAAATTTTGGTAAATTTTGATACAATTCCAAATTTTCTTTTACCAAATTATGTAGGCAAGTAAAGCGGAAATAAGTTCATGAGGTTGTGACGATCTTGTACAAACAGATGGACAAACAATATAATTGTTTAGAAGATTTTGCGTTTATCAGTTGTAAAAAGAACTCTTATTTTTACTGAAATAATTTGAGGTAACGAAATCGTAAACATACAACCTACATGTTATTAAGCTGTTTATATTTATATGCAACAAGTGACCACAAATTTCGATGTTAAGAAATATTCCCAAAACTAAAGTAAAATTCCAAATAATCGGCAACACACTGAACCTGAGAAAATTCTCAACAGCAAAGCAGTGAAATGCAAGCTTCAGAAAACGAGAACTTTTCCATGAATTTATAGTGCCACAAGGAACTCGGAAGGAACCCCGACTTCGTTTTTTTACAGCTTAAGAAGAAGTAGTTATCACGTAAAATGTAAAATGCTACCCGAAGCCAGGTGCATCAGTTTTTATTTGAAATGTAAGTAGGTTATATATATAGGCTTTATTATGTTTCAGCTAGTATTATTGTTTGATAAACCTACAAGCAAAATTAAAAAAAAGCATCAACAGTATTTTTTGAACATTGCGTGTTTTCGTTAGTAGAAAGTGTATTTTTAAGCATTATTAAAGAATCAAAACTAAACTTCCCCAACGATAAAACTTTTGGACAGAGTCCTTTAACAAAAGTTGTTGAAAAGCTTAGGTAGGTAACGATAAGATAACGTTAATGATATTTTTGTTTTTTTGTTTTCGTTGGCAGCTTTTCCTCCAGTAACTGTATCTATATGATATATATGAATAATAAGTCTTATTAATGGCTGGAGTTTCAAAAAAATATCTAAATTAAGACCAGGGGATCTAAAAAGGCGGATTTGGGTGAATCATAAAATGATTTGAAAGTAAGATAGAGTGAGAGTTTTTTTATCAGTGCGAAAGAGACAGTATTAGAACAGAATCATAATTCATCTAAAGCGGCCTTTTTAGAGGACCAAATAAGCGACCAAGCCAGCCGTTAAACAAAAATCTTCGAACACTTCTATCTTTAATTTACAGTACGTGATGTAACAGGTGGTAGAGCTGATGCCGGGCTCGACTGTGGAGGTACCACCATCTTACTTGGAGACCCCCTCGAAGTAATTCGAGGGAGAGTAAGAGGACAGCTCACAGGCAAAAAACTAGGAGGCCCACCATGCCTGAGACCAATGAATGGCGGTATATCCATCCCTAATAGCCTTATATGGAACAGACTGGTGATGGGCACTGGCGTCACTGGTGCAAGTGTTCCGGTACCACGCTTACCAACCCCCCTGCAAAGCGTGTGTGAGTATGGGCAATTCTCCCAGGATGACTGCCGGGAGTGGAAAAGTCCTGGAAAGGCTTATGTCCAGCAGTGGACGAACTAGGCTGATGGATGGATAGATGATGGAACCATAGAAGGATGTGTATAGTCAGTGTAACGTTTTTGTACTAGTGAAGATTAAGGGTGTTAACGCCTTGCATGTGTGCGTACATGCAACTTACCAACACACACATTCACACGAATCCCAGCTCGGCGGTGACGACGCTGCCGCCATCAACGGCTGTCACTTCACCTTCGCATACTTACCTAGGTGCACACGCACGACACAATCATTTTGTAATCTAAATAAATTATAATCTAAATAAATTAGTTGATATCAAAGGAGTTCTTCATTACCACGTCTATCCTTACCCAGACTAGAGCAAGCAGACGCCCAAGCAGCTCAAACAAAGGTTCCGTTACGGACCGTCCGTATAAGATCATATACACAACTTCAAATGATCATTTCACATTGTGTAACTTGGTCAATCGATTTAACAAAAATATATATATAGGCACAAAATAACCATTTACAGAATGTTGACTTCGCATAACTAGCGAAAACAGGCGCACGCACACATAGACGAGTACGTACGACGATCTTGGAGATATTCGGGTGAATGCCAATACGAAATTCTGCCGAGTTCATTATACGTACGCGTCTATGCATGTGTGCGTCTGTTTTCGCTCCGTCGTCGTCGAGGCGGCCTTCTGGTAGTGTTATATTTTGTCTATTTTGTGAAAATATGAAGTCACATTTAAATTTCATGATTTTCGAGTGTTAAAAAGCGTTCCTTAAATTATACAGCCTTGAAATTTGTAATAAGAATAAGTGAACACTAACTTCACAGTTCACACTTAGGAACACATCTGACACCCCCTCGCGGATTCATGTCGTGACTGTATATATTTGTATCTTTGAAATATTTTTGGTTTCTTTCATGTATTTTCTTTATATCGGTATCGGTAACAATAACGATAACCTCTGTCATTCCTCGGCACAGATTTGGAAACCACCTCACATTCACATCACAACATCAGCCACAAAATCGCACATTTGTTCGCCATTTCCATACAAGTTGTGCATACTTGTATCTGAATTTGGTAGAGTGGACCGTATAGTTGTATATTTCCGATAATAATAATAATAATAATAATACGGGTGTTTATGGGGCTTTTCGCTTTTCGCAGGAAAAGAATGAAAAAAATAAGAAAAAAAATGTATAAAAATATCTGCTCCATCCTGGCCTGGCGCCATATTCTTTTTCCAAGTGATTTTTCACTATTCATTGATTTTCCAGCAAAAAGCACAATTGGCGGTTCAAATTGGATGTTGGATATGGCAAGATATCAAAGTAGAGTGAATGCAGTAGAAATGCGTTCCTAACGAAAATGACAGAGTGATAAATATCGACATACGGGATCGTTGCAGTCTGAAAGAAGATGTAGTGACTAGAATAGAAAAACCGGCCAATTGCGAGTCAGACTTGCGCACGAAGGGTTCCATATATATCTGCAAAAACGGCAATAAAAACATGTCTGTTGTATGGGAGCCCCATTAAATATTTATTTTATTCTGTTTTTTAGTATTAGTTTTTTTAGCGGCAACAGAAATACATCATCTGTGAAAATTTCAACAGTCTGACTCTCACGGTTCTTGAGATACAGCCTGGTGACAGACGGACAGTGGAGTCTTAGTAATAGGGTCCCGTTGGATACCCTTTGGGTACGGACGGAACCCTAAAAAGGAATGATTCGGTGTTTTGGACATGTAGAGAGAATGAATGAAAGTAGTGATGAAAGAAATTTATGGTGCGCAAGTGGAAGGTACAGCTCGACCAGGCCGCAGTAGAAGGACGTATGCTGACAAATTGGTGACATACTGAAGAAGGGCTTTGTCAAACGTACCTGGAATAGAAGAGTTTATATGACTAGATTGATGGATGTGAAAGAGACGAAAGAGGTGTGTTTGGATCGACAGGGGATTGGGAGACAGGCGTGAGTATATTATGTATGTATTTCCTTTTATTAATCTGATCAAATAAGCGTTAACCTACTCGTATCATGAATAACAACTGATAACAAATACTCACTTCTTTCGTTTCGTAATAGCATTGCACGAGTGTCCCAATGTCCAATTATGTTCAGTTGTCAATACTTTTTCTACGATCATCAAAAATATCGTCTTTATTTAAAATATTTTCAACTAATATTTTCACGAAAATTGAGAAGAAGAACAGTCGTTCATGAACCTCAGGTGTTTCGTCCCAGTAATGCTGCCTTGAAAGTCAATCAGGATAAAGGGGGCGTGGCTTGAGAAATAAGGTCGAGACTTATTTCTCGTCTCTGTTGTTGATTGGCTCTATAGGGGTGTTATAATAAATTGGGCCAATCGCAGCGCAGAATCGCGGAGTTATTATGTCATAATATTACATCGGATAAATAATGTAGGTACTTGTAAAGTTGCTTTAAATGTTGCAATTAACTTATTGCAGTATTTAAGTACATACACAAATTTAATAATCTATAATCAGAAATCAAATTATCCTTCGTTAAAAAAGGTCGTCCCGGAAGTGATGTACAAGTTCTTTTTCTATAAAAGATGCGAACAAAGAATGGGTACAAATTAAATGTGGGTACACATTTAAAAAAATTGTACGCGGTCAACCCGCAGGTTTTGAATCTAAGCCCCAAGTTTAAGAGACTGAGCTATCACCGCCGCTAACATGTATTACTATTCAAAAATATAAGGTATCCAGCAAACAAGATATGGAAAAGAAAGTCATAGTCTCGTTCCACCCTCTGTACCATAGAGCGTGTATTTTTTCTGTTGAACACAATCGGATGTCATTAGTGTTATTTATGTGCGTGCCGTGACGTCGGACGCGTCTCGTCGCAGACGGACGTGACCTACATACAGACACCGGTTATCACACAGCGCTTTACGATTGATTTTTACGTAGTTTGGGAATTGTTAAATCTAGTTGCGAAAAGTTGGCGTTCAGACGTTTATGTCGTAGGATATTTAGAAAAAATGGATCATCACTCAAATTCTTGGATTGCCGCAAAGGTCCGGATAATTAGAAAAACTGAAGAAAACCAACAACCAACCAAGTGTAAACTTAATACGTTCTTTCTTGCTTCGCTTCGCTTACGAGGTTCTTTCATAGTTTCCAACTAAATGCGTACCTTTGCAATCATCCTAGGATTTTCGCAATTATCCATTTTTTCTTCGCCATATACGTAGCTTGAAAGAATATTTTAAAAAGCTTCCAAGTTTTGACAGAACTTAAATTCAAATTAAAACCTTCAGAATCGGCTTTAATAACGGGTTAACATTAAATATATGCTTTTTTTAAATATACTCAAATATTTTACGAAGTTTTTCCCTGTTTCCAACAATGCAGACCTTTGCAAGCATTCTAGGATTTTCGCGTATCCGTTTTTTTGCCATATGTAGCAATACTTTAAAAAGCTTTTAAGTTTTGATTTCTAAACTTTAATTTTTTTTTTATAACTAGCAAAGAAGTAAGTATCCACATCAAAATGATACATTTCATTTTGTTCACCGTTAAGGCGCTCTTATCCCAAAATAAGCAATTTCAAAGTCAAATAGAACTTTCAAATATCGTCAAAAACTTCCAAAAAAAAAAAAAAACGCAATATAGTTCGAACCTTTATCCAGGTCTTCCACGCATGTGTTACACGATCAGATAAACTTTGCTCGATAGAAATAATTCACGAACACAGCATGTAATAAGACCTTTCAAATCATGCCATTTCCATAATTCCACTCTTTTAGTAACGAAACATATCTGGTAATATTGGGTTTTAATAAACATATCCCTTATTTTTAAACAATTTAAAAACCGATAAAATCAACGAAAAGGTACAAAAGTGTGGTTATTTTCTTTACTCCTTACACGTAAAGAAAATGACAGAGAGTCACTCTTCTGGGATAAGAGCGCCTTAAACTGTAAACTTAATCGAAAATAGCAGATGAAATAAAATTACCTAAGCTACAGTGCGTTGTAGCACGAGAGGTGTTTATAGGATTAAAACAGGATCTCACGTGCACCGAGTTGTTTGTTAGAGCAGCCTGAGTACCAACAACTTTACCAAAAACATTACAAAATTACTCTTATATCAATGGAATAAGAATCAGAAGACTGTAAAGACAATTTTGTCAGGCCCACGTAGCTTAGTACAAACGACCTGCACTGGGCTTAACCTAGAGTCCAGCTGGAGCTATCTGATAGAGAATTTTATTTATGATTGAAAAGTACGTGTTCTTATTAATAGTATTATATGAAAACGAATTAATAAATATTTTGTAAAATTTAAGAGTAATACTTTAATCGGGTGACTTTTATTCATAACGAACATTTTATCAATTTCCCCAAAGAGTTTTTACAATTAATTGTTATGGAATCTATATGTAACGCCCTTTCAAATAAAATACCTTCACTCGCCAAGACGAAAATATTAACTTTTTTCACCTTTACACTTGGACTCTCCAAAGTAAAGACATATTTTTAAGTTCAAGTAATGCTATTTATTATTGGGGGTAGGGGACTCACCGTGTTTGATTTTTATATTTTTCCGAATTTTCGACAGAGTTACATCTGCCATGGTCGCGGGATAACTGGTCATCCCGGTCATCTGACTGAAATGATAATGCTTTTTGAAATTTATTGAAAAAGGCGTTACTTTGCGGAAGTCCATCATAAATTAATATACTCGTATTAATAATTTGCAATATTCCGCTAAACACTCTTACCATGCTACTCAAAATGCGGACTCAAGCACCGCCCGCCCTCCCGCATAAAACACGTACAAGCAAAGCAAGCAGTACGAGCACAAAATAAAGCAATCTTAAATAACAAGCAAGAAAACTTATCGACACGTGTTTCGCCTCTAAACGAGGCATCCTCGGGATGTGTAGTCCGCCCGACCACTCGACAGAAAATGACCTGTCATGGTAAGCATGGTAAGAGTGTTTAGCGGAATATTGCAAATTATTAATATATCCACAGATTGATGTTTTTTCAATTTAAACGGTCACTATATACATTATTAGGAGAACGGGACTCACCGTCTTTGGTCTTTATATTTTCCATTACATTTCTGTTACATTTCTGCCAAACTTTGCCGAAAATTCAGGATGACATAAAAACCAAACACGGTGAGTCCCGTACTCCTAATAATGTTTATAATGTAGCCGATTCTGAAGGCTTTAATTTTAGTTTTAGTGCTGTCAAAACAACGTTTTTATCATTGCAAAATAATTCATAAGTGTGAAGAACAGAAGCTAAATTACTTTGGAAAAATTCAAGTTCTGACAGCATTAAAACTTAAATTAAAGCCTTCAGAATCGGCTTTAATGACTGTGTAAATTTAAAATCTTATAATGCTTTTTACTTTTCAATAACGTACCTTAAGTACGGAAACGGGTCGTGCAGCTGCCTCATATATCATCGGACTGTATTGAGACAACCGAAGCATTTTATCTTGACCATTGAAAAATAATTGATTTATATATAAAATCGCAAGCCATGGTCCCAAGGCCACGCGCATCTTATGTCACCGTTAAGGCGCTAAGGAAAAAAATAGACACTTTAAGAACTTGCATATCTACTTCAGTATATCATTTGTATTATTTTGATAAAATAGTATATTAGTTTTGGATTCTTGTCTAGGGATCTGTTAAAACAGAAACTTGATTGAAGAAATTCGGCTCGATAGAAATATTTATTGAAATGAGGTCGTTTTCAACACCAATTCTCCTGGTTTAACAATTTATAATCACATATACACCGCAATTATATTTTATTAGATGGGTTTTAACAGTATCTAGCACTTGGTTAAACGGAATTTTGATAGCAACTTTAGTACATTTTATATTAATAAAAAACCGACTTTTTTCTACTTTTCCACTAATCAGTCCCTCTTGCACTGAGGGTTTTTTCGCATATGGAGTAACAGGGACGCTAAAACTTTTACATATCGCCTTAAAATAATCAAATTGATTTTGTTATAAGATTTGCTGGTGAATACAAACTGCGCAAATTAGCTAAGATGTTATTCATCCGATTTTTTAACATTTGGTTCAGAGTAATTTTTGCTCTAAAAGACCAACGAAATGGTAGTGGCACTCCATTTGCGAGTTAATTTTTTAAAAGCCTCCTTCACTGGAGCTGCGATTCGTGGTAATAAAATTAATTAATGTTTCAAAGTAGGTCTTGTTAGGTAGGACCTCCTCGTGAAAATTCTAGATTATTCCTTCTGCATAAGGTGATTTTATTTCACAGAAAATAATGTTGATTAGACAAAAATTTATCTAAAATACAATGGTACCGGTTTGGTGAAGCACATCTTAACTTATTTGACAAGACTAAACTTAATTTAAGCGTTCTGTCCTTGTCTTTTCGATAAAAAAAGACAAAGACAGGATGCTTAAAATAAGGTGAGTCCTGTCAAATAAGTTAAGACGTGTTATGCCGAATCGATACCAATATTGTACTTTATCATTGATTTCCTTTATAATTTTCACTTAATAAACTTGATTTATTAAGAGGCTTCTTTACGCCTGGATTTTTCTTAAGATTTATACAAATGGTAAAAACTGATTGTGAAGTCATCAGCTTATTTTCTTCTTTTTTTTACTACGTCTCTATACAAAGTGTAACAGAAAGATGTAACCATATTTGAAGAGCTTATTCAGACAATGGTATAGAACAACTTTTACTATGGAACAAAACCTGTATCTCGAATTTTTTATTTCTGTTTCATAGAAAAATGCAATGCCACTCGGCCAAAATGTATGGAAGGGCAGATTTTTTATTTGAGATTTCAGGTTTGGCTCCATAGTAAAAGTTATTCTATACCATTGACTGAATAATCTCTTCAAATATGGTAACACCATTTAAATTGATAAAAATATTTCTGATACAAAAGAGAAAGAAAGAAAGGAAATCCAAATAAATTGTAGATAGAGCTGATTGTAAAATTATATACCTTAATAACTATATTTAGTGGCACTGATTTGGAGAAATATTTGGAAAACCACAAAAAAATGTATGTCTCCCTTCTTTATCTCCGAAACTGGTGGACCGAAAAACATAAAAAAAAAATCGATTATAGGTCATAAACTTGCCAATAACAGAAAAACTATAGCGTATCAAAAAAAGTTTAACACAAATGAGAAATATAAAAAAAGTTTTTTTTTATATAAAATAAAAATATGGATATCAAATTGTAGGTAATAAAAATGTGATTGTGAAAATGTATAGTTTATGTATATTTACTTGCATATATTTTGAGAATTCCTCGAAAACACCTTCTTATCTTCAAAATTAAAGAGGTTGAGAAATTCACGAAAAGAAAATTATGATTTTTTTTTTTATCCGCGGTACAGAACCTGGTTTTTAGTATCTCGCCATCTTACACCTCTTGATAAAAAATGGGTCAGAGTGCGATGCGGGGGAAACATATATAAAGATGTGTGCAAAGTTTCATTGATATAAAAGCCATCAGGACGTCACAAACCCCTAAAGTATTTATATGGCAGTTGAACGGAATGGCCCACCTTATTACCAAGTTAAGATTAGTATAGTGTGTAAGAAAATACACTTTTTATGTTATTTAACCATCGTGACTAAGCATTTATTCATATTTATTGAAACAATTAACTTAAATAACATTTAAATAAAAATAAAAAGGACTATAATAAAAACGTCTAAACTAACCAAAAAATATCCTTAAAAATAAAATTAAGCATTATAAATACCGATTTCCTAAATAAAATAATCACGAAATCACCCGTTTAAACAGGCATGTCGCTGCTGGTTCAAAAACTCGTTGTAATTTCATTTTCATTCACTGATGAAATTGGAGAGAGCGCACCGGCGCGGCGTCCAGTAGCGGTACTGTGGCGGGGGCCGACCAATATTTTTCATTACTATGGTAATTTCATTGTCCCTATAAACGGGCTGTCCCGTTTTCACCCCGCAAAGAGGTAAGCCTGTTTCACGATATTTTTACAGTGTCCACTGAAAAATTTGAATTCGCTTCCGAAAGGTCAGCTAA
Source organism: Ypsolopha sequella (assembly GCA_934047225.1). Classification (NCBI taxonomy): domain Eukaryota; kingdom Metazoa; phylum Arthropoda; class Insecta; order Lepidoptera; family Ypsolophidae; genus Ypsolopha; species Ypsolopha sequella. Next base: position 12,063,202 of record OW203991.1, read on the forward strand.
GTTAATTTGAAATGCAATTGGGCGGTTAGTTTTTTTTTGGGACTGGGGCCTATTTTAATTTGTTTTCCTTGAGGGGCGTACGTTCTGTGAAGTTTCGGGTCTATTTAAATGAAAGCCAGTCATTTTAATTGAATCTAAAAATAAGACCATTAAATGCGTCTTTGCGTATACAACTTAGAATCCGGGCAAATGCGAGTCGGAATCTCACACAAAGGGTTCCGTACCACCAACACAATAAGCGTAATATTGATAAAGAATTTGAAACTTGTATTTATTACCGTCTTTAAGATAGAACTGAAACAAATAACGTTGAAAAAAACATTTTTTTTCGATGCTTCTTATATAGGGACCCCCTCGGGTTTCTATAATTTTTCATTGAATTTATTTTTCCTGATAGAGGCTATAAAGTAACACGTATTTTCTGAGAATTTTGACTGGCTATCTATTATGGCTGAAGCAGTGGCATGCATTGAACTTTTTTCCGGAAAAGCAATCAGAAGGTCAAGTTTGACAATAAAAAAATATGAAAAAATTTGAAAAAATGTTTGTATGACGCGAGGGTAGGCACTGTTTACCCTAGAGTGAACATTTTCATATAATTTTTTTTTTCAAAGTGTTATTTAAATTTTTTCATATTTTTTTATTGTCAAACTTGACCTTCTGATTGCTTTTCTGGAAAAAAGTTCTATGCACGCCACTGAGCTGAAGCTGTAGACCTCTAGACAGACGAACAGAACAGAACCGATGCTTAGTAACGTTTAACACCTTTCGGTGGTGAAACCTTAAAAAGAATAGACAAAGGGTAAAATAAAATTAATGAAGAACATCAGTTCAAAATCATCTAAAATTTAAGGAAGCTTATAACTCAATTTTGTTTTGCTTTAAAGGAAAACTGTTTTAAAAGTATAGCTTAATAAAATTTTATTGTTACATAAAAATTCAGCGTAATTCCTTGTTCAAAAAATGTATTAGTTATTTCGGTTTCGGATATTACACCATTTGAAAGGGATGATTTTAAGATTACATTTAGATTTTAGGTACAGGTTCTGCGATAACAACATTATGATTTGCGATATAACATGATAATGCGAGAAAAACTGTAAAAATAAATATTGAGACTACATAGTAAAAGTGCTAATAATTCAAGATGTGTTTCCAGTTTTACCAGGTGCCAACAATCGCTTAAGTATAAATTTCTTAGAGAAAATAAAAGGGAAAACACAGTACCCGGCTTCCTGCGCGTGGACTTACAAATACAGGCCCATAGACAAATATAGCCTACTTAAACTCCTGATAACAGGCGACTGATTTCTGTCAACACATCTGACTGAACGAGCAGATATAATTCGCCACTCAAAAAATATCTGTTTCGGTAGGCCAAACCAAAATGGCTTCTATTTTCATTACGTGACAGTCTTCGTCTTCAGCAAAGATAAGTTTGTGGCACTATACGTAAGATTGAATGACCTTGGAAGAGCCAATATGATTGCAGTAATTTGCATTCTTCATGCCTCGGCTTGTTGACAGAATTTTTTGTTCGCAAGGTAGTGTACAATAGACGTCTTTCTGGGCTGTATTATCTATGTACAGGCCCATGGACCTCGTCGCTCACTCTTGCATACGGTGGCGCTCGTTCAAAAAAGAGCTCCATTTTTCAGTTGCAATATAAGAACAAACCATATCTTCTTCTTTGTTATTACATCAATTATAAATTTAGTTAATATTGTTATCTCCAGTTTTCCCGTCTCATTGCTAACAGGATTAAAAGTATGTCAACGAATCTCTGCGAATCATTTACAATTTCGAGGCCCGGATCAGCCGCTGTATTTATCAACAGATCCAAGGGGCTGTTTATAAACTAATCCTTCGTTACCCTTGATAAACAAAACGAGGATCTTTTCCGCCTTTCTCAAATTGAGTTATACTGAACAAAGCTGTCTCGTAGAGACCACAAAAAGATATACTGAGATTTGCCAGAGAGCAATTAAAACTTTACCTTAGAACTAACTTTGTTAGCTAGTGTTTGCCGCGGTACAAGTTTATAAGCGACCTGAGAAGAAATATATAGGGTGTAAATAGACTGCGACCTTTTAATAAAACCACATAATCTACTGATCACACTGAACAACTCTCTGAAGAAAAATACCCGCGCAAATGTTCAGGGTAACAGATATTCAATTGTAACTTAAAGACTTTATCTTGCAGGAGGAAGGTCTATTTTTAGAACGCTGCGCGTGAACAGCTGTTTCAAGGACGATGTTGCCTTGAAAAATGCTTGTATGTCGTTGCGTTAGCGTTCATGCATTTTTGTTTGAAAATCAAATATTTCCTAAACTAATGGTTTGCGCGGGTATGTATCTTGGGAAAAGTGGTTCAGTATGATCGGTAGAATATGTGGTTTCATTTAAAGGTAGCAGTCTTCTTACACTCGGTATAAGGTAGGGTAGGCTGTAAACAGTAATATTTTGTGCAACTGTTTGATAATGTGAAACATTGCGACATGAGTGCTTGCTTACGAAAATGAATTTTAAACTATCAATTTCACGAAAACGAGAATTGCAAACTCGTTCATAAAATCCAAGTGCATCTGACTGTATTGCCGCTAGGGAACGGGAACGAGAAAACTTTACTTGTCGTCGCTTGTGATTGGTTCTCTAGCGGTGTTATAATAATATTGGCTAATCACAGAGCAGAATTCGGTGTAATAATGTAATCATCAAACATCGGTCAAACAACGTTGGTAGTTATAAATCCGCTTTAGTTGTTTTTATTACCTTATAAGTGCGGCCATTTTTAATTCACTTGTTTGGTTTTAAATTATTGTTGAGGTGGTATGTTTACGTGCGGCAATGTGCGGCCCTGGAATTGACAGACCTGGAATAGATAATTGGCCCTCCAGCTCAAAAAGGTTGAATACCCCTGTATAGTATGAGTGTAGATAAAATAACTTTTTTAGTTAAAACTGTTGACTGTTCATTGTTATTAATTTTGTACTGGGCGTCAGGAGGTCTAGCATAGCAGACCATATCGAGCTATAACCTTTCGATACAACATGTCTATCTCTCTCAAGGTAGATCAACAGAGGGAGAGAGAGCACAATATCACGCGCTAATGAGCTCAATATGGTTTGATATTCTAGACTGTCAGGCTTTATTAGGGTTCCGTACCCAAAGGGCAAATCAGAGCCCTATTAATGTCGCTCCACTTTGCGTCTATCTGTCCGTATGTCACGGGTCTCTAGCTCTTAGATGGAATGAGATACGAACCTGAAATTTGCATGTGTTGTGTATAATATCAATCCAAAACCAAATTTTGAACTTAAAATGTAATTAAATTATTTTTCTGGGGGGGCCGATACATGGAAAATGGAGCCAAAAAAAAAATTTTTTTTTTACCCTTGCATGTCGGACATCATTGCTTAGAACTCATTAAGTAGATAAGAAATATGTATTTTTTTTAATCTAAAGATTTAAAGAAATGGGGTGCTATCAAAGTTGCCAATTTTCGACCATTTTTGTTATGGGGTCTTTTTCAAAGACCAAAGCAGTAAGAAATTTGAAATTTCTGTATATTATGTAACATATGCTGTATTTAAATATCAAAAACTAAAAACGCCGATTTATAATGTAGTTTTAGGGTTACATCCCCGAATACTCAAAAACCTTAGTTTTGCAGTTTTTATGTCTGACATAATAAATAAATATCTAGTTTGAAATAATTGGTCAATTGGCACTTGGCCGGTTTTTTTTCAAACGCAGCCACCGATCTAACTAAATTAAACCGGTTTACGACAGTGTAATAATGACTGGTGGAAAGTAAATGATGCGTCCAGGTTATAAGAAAAAGAAGAAATAAAGTACAATGACAATCAAAAAGAAGCCAGCCAATCTATATTTGTATCGCATAAAGAATTAGTAGTGATTTCTTCCTGTACCTGACTTTAGGTGAAATTGTTCTGCTTAGCTTTGCTATGAATTAAATAACATTTTAAAATCTTTCAAACTATTTAACAATGGGGATCCACAGGCAAAGCTTATTATAGATGGCGCTAGCATAGGTCCAGCCAATAAATACTACGGTCCGGCTATGTCAAACTTTGTTGTTGTGTGTGTTCCGGTTTCCCTACTGTTTTTCTGCAATATCTCGCTTTTTTTTTACTTCTTTTTATCACCTGTATTCCAATATGTTATCGTAATAATAATGTGGGTTAATATATCCAAATAATGAGTTTTTTGGATATAAATTAACACCATTATTATAGCAACCTGGTGCAGCACACGCAGGTATAATTCCAAGAAATTAATCGAAAATCACAAAAGCCTACGCAAAAAGCGTAACAATGTATTGAAATGACAGATTTTCATGGCATGATCAACAATGCGCCATCTACAGGGATAATTTGGTAGTGTGGAACCCCATTATACTAAATCAATCGAAAATCAAAAAGACGGGCCCAAAGTGAGTCGGGCTCGCAAAATTAGGGTTCCGTACCTAGCCCTAAAATCCTAGGACTGCAGGGGGAACGGTCATTTCTAGTAAATTTTGAGCTTTATCATCAAGACCACTGGACCAAAATAATATAAAAAACATTTTTTATAATCCTTTGAGGCACTTAGCTCTTTCAGATGGTACCTCACAGGATAGTAAAGTAGTAAAGTGCCTATATATTGCTGTATCTCAATGTTAACTTAGCCTGTGAGAAGGCGCTGGAGGCCATAATTCAGGTTTTCGCCTACATTAGTCTCCAACGTAACTTAATAGTAAGAAATTACATTTATACGTTAGATAAGATAAGTGTGTTTTTTTTTTGTTGTCTTTTTGTCACGTAAATATTTTTTTTTTTTTTATATTAAACATAAGAACTTAAACTTTTTGCTACAAATAGTATGCAATTAATATATGGCGCATCATGAATCTTTGTTCACGCAGGCACGAACAAACAAATTTCGACGATGCCCGAAAGCATGATTGAAACCTACAATCAGAGACTTGTCTCTCATAATTATAAGGTACAAATTACACTGCAACTGCATTCCGTCTCACTCACGCATGACGTTTTAATGCCTACCAAGTCTCGTAATTATTTATAAGTAAGTGTTAATAAAACAATGCAATACTTCATTGTTGCTGCCTTAGCATTTCCCGCTCTTCGAAAATTTGATATTGAAAGAAATGTTCGTTCACTTACACTCATCGTGATGTGACCCCCGTTGAGTGAGGTTTAAGAACAAGACCACAGAATCGTAAAGGTTTACTTCCCAACTTTTACTTCCCAACTCTTTACCAACGCGCAAAGCAGCGCAGCGTGTTTGCTGTAGCATATCTGTTTGCGTCTACGCTATGGCGTAGCACCATTTTTTGCTACGATGACGCTACAAGATGAGCCTCGCTACGAATAACATTTAATGATTATAAAAGCTCAGCTTTTCTTTTATATTAACCTTTAACATGAAAGAAAAGAGGCATATTTCATTTATTAATTCACAAAATCGATCGCTATCATGAGCTTCAAATCTAAGAATGTCACGTTTTTCATACCTATTATTTTTTATGATCATTTTTTTCAGGTAAGTAGTCCATTAATTTCGACTTCGCAAACAAGGTGGAAATTCATTAGTTGTCGGCTCCTTGAAAACGTGACGTCACGGGATTTCAGGACGTGACTTTCAGGTGTTAAGAGGGTACCTTAAATTGTTAATACGATTCTCCGCTAGAAGCCTCTTAAACGCAAAAAAGTCTGTCAAGTCTTCATCGAAAGTATTATACAGGTTCTGTAGAAACTAATATGTATAATTTAATTGATACAACTTCAATTGATATTATAACATGAATTTTCTTTATCCATCAGCAGTTCGTCCACTGCTGGACATAAGCCTTTCCAGGACTTTGTCACTCCCGGCGGCCATCCTGGAAGGAATGCCCATACTCACACACGCTGAGCAGGTGGGTTGGTGAGCTTTGTGCCGGAACCCTTGCACCAGTGACGCCACTGCCCGTCACCAGTCTGTTCCATATAAGGCCCGGCCATTAGGGATGGATATACCGCCATCCATCGGTCCCAGGCATGGTGGGCCTCCTGGTTTTTTGCCTGTGAGCTGTCCTCTTACTCTCCCCCGAATTACTGCGAGGGAGTCTCCAAGTAAGATGGTGGTACCTCCACAGTTGAGCCCGGCATCATCATTTTCTTAATATTTTCAAAATGTTATATTATCAAATATGTGTCGACACACTAGCACCATCCCACATTAGGGTTACTGCCGTCAGGGCTGGTGCGGCTGCGGCATTGGCTGAGGGAAATAAGAGGCGCAAGTATGCAGCCCTTAGATTGGACTGCATATTTGCGCCTTTTGGGGTCGAGACCCTCGGGCCGTGGGGTCTAGATGCTAAGCTCCTTTTATTAAAGAGTTATCTACACGGCTGATCGACGCTTGTGGGGACCCGAAGGCTTGCGCGTATCTTGGCCAGAGAATCAGTCTGGCCATTCAAAGAGGAAACGCTGCCAGCCTTCTAGGTACCCTTTCACATGATGGTGGTGATCTATATAGGATTTTTTATTTAGTTCAGTTTATTTTTGTTAGGTATAGGTTTTATAAGGGTTTTAGGTTTTTATTTTGTTTAAGGCAATTTTTATTTTGAAGGTAGGTTTTTAATGTTATTTAAGTATTATTTTGTTTCATTAAATCATTATATTGTTAATAAATAAAAAATATTGTAATAATATTTTTCATATTTTAATTTTGAGTTTTACCCCGGATGGACAGACAGACACCAGGTTTCGCTTAAACGGTTTTCGTTTTAAAATAGAACCCTTAAAGCAGTTTGCACATAGCAACAGGTACCACATGACATTACGGCATTAACCTGCGTAACCCTAAAAGTCCCTGTTGGGGCAAATGGCTTTAACTACCCTCTTTCGTAGATATTATTCCTTAATTAACTATTTTATGGCTTAGTGGATGACCTTTTCCTAGTTCGCAAAATTTCCTATTTGCGCGGGTAATTTTATTATAAAATATCCTATTAAATTTATTTTTCTCAGCTATTACTTATACTACAGTCAATGGGTTTCCAAACAAAAAATGTATGATGAAATTAACGTTGTCATATGGCCGGGGAATCATTTAGCGTCCAGTCCAGTCTCCAGTACCAGTTAATAGTCCAAGAATTCCGAAACACTAGCAGTTTTCAGAACCTAGAATTAACTAGGTTAATGTACAAATATCATATAACTGTGTACAAAAGTGTCATAAATAAAAAAAATGAAAAAATAGGTTTTGTTTTGTCAATGCCAACAAGCAACGCGTTTTACGAGAGAATTTTTAGTCTGTTGAATAGTTTATGGATATAATATAGCCAATTCGGAAGGCTTTAATTTTAGTTTTAGTGCTGTCAAAACTAAATTTTCTTCAATACAAAATAGTCCTTAATTGTTACGGTCAGAAGTTAAATTACTTTGGAAATTTTCAAGTTTTGACAGCACTAAAACCAAAATTAAAGCCTTCAGAATCGGCTTTAATGTCTGTTCTTTTTCTAAAAATGTATATCTCCCAGGCAACCTATATAATAATTAAATAAATACATTTTCTTATTTTTTTTGTGTCATTTCTTACTCCATTTCTACAACAAATGAAAAAAAAAAACGGTCGTAGTTTTTGTTAATTTTCCTAATTTTTTTGGTATAATTTACTTACTCCATTTCTGCAACAAATGAAAAAAAAACGGTCGTTCATTTTTGTATTTTTTTGGATAGCTGACGATAATGAGATGTAATTCAAATGTTTTTTACGACGTGTTCCATACATTTTTTTTTAAATAACAGTACTTCTTTAAATACATTTTCAATTTTCAATTCTTTGTTGTCGTGATTAGACATGCAACATAAGATTTTGCAATTATTTGAGATATTTTTAGCTTTAAGGAGATCGACCAATCATTAAGCTATTAGTTAAATTTCAGGCCAAAAAACAACAAGATTTTTTTTGGCGTTTTTTATTTGCCAACTTTCGCAATTTTATGAATAAAACAAAAAATGACGATTTTCTCGAACATGGCGGATTTGCGACCCCCAAGTCACGGGAATCAAATCACTCTAAATTAATCATAGTTCCTTCCCCCGAGAGGAATAAGAGCAATTTCCAGTCACCCGTATATCATTTCATTTCTTTATATTTCAATGTTGGCTTTATTAGAAAATACACAAACAACTAGCATCCGGTACTCGTACATCTAAACACAATCACATAAAATACCCAAATAGATCAATATGGTCAGTAAAATTACCGCTTTCTAAAGTACGTGCTATGCTTAAAACTCTTATAACATGGCAATACGAATCAAAATGCTCTGACCAGAAGTACCATTTACTTGATTCGATGTCTACAAATGCCCGTCACAGGGGCTAATCTGCAGTGTCGTCACGTGCCAGATTACCACGACAATAAGACACTTGGCTTAGCTTTTATTGACTTGAAATAAACACGATTTTTAAGTGAATGTGTTAGAAAATCTGAAGAATAGCACTGGCACCACATGTCCGAATGCCTTAAAGGTGTTTACTGGTACACAACCAAGAGTCCAAACCCTAATAACGGTTTTTGTCAGACAAATTTATTTATTTGCTTGCTGTTTCCTACGACTAATACGGGGCTTAGTATATAGCGCCATCTAGTTTTATACCCTATGGACTAATAAACATAGTATTGTAAAAGCTATCGTGATGTAGATATGTCGTCGGCACATCGTGGAATTGGGCATAATATAATCTGTATGCGCAGATCATATTTCTGTTAAAACTAGGACGGTTGCCACGCTCTGCTCTGCTTTGCTAGCTCGACAAATTTATTTACATGTAAACTTAGCATGCTTCTCCTCGCTCCGCTCATCGTCGCACCTATTTTTAGACTTTTGGTGAAAGATTTTCGATTCCATACTTTACCATCTGCCAAATTCTACGCTCTGCCCACGACAGATATACGTAGCACCATTTCATGCATCACATCCATCAGCCTAGTTCGTCCACTGTTGGACATAAGCCTTTCCAGGACTTTGCCACCCCCGGCGGTCATCCAGGAAGAAATGCCCATACTCACACACGCTGCTCAGGTGGGTTGATAAGCGCAGTGCCGGTACCCTCGCACCAGTGACGCCGCTGCCCGTCACCAGTCTGTTCCATATAAGGCCCGACTATTAGGGATGGGTATACCGCCATCCATTGGTCGCAGGCATGGCGGGCCTCCTGGTTTTTTTCCTGTGAGCTGTCGCGAATTACTGCGAGGGGGTCTCCAAGTAAGATGGTGGTACTTCTACAGTTGAGCCCGGCATCAGCTCTACCGCCATCTAGTGGGAGAAAACTACACCATAAATATTTTTTTCAGGTTTTTCCAAACAATATAAATAACCTGAAACTGTTTAGTTGTTTTTACGTGGATCAAAAGCACACGGAAAACAAAAATGAATGATATTTAAAAACCTGACCAAGAAACATGAAATTTGGACTGTAGATTCCTTGTATGACGTAGACATTCGTTAAGAAGAGATTTAACGATATTCTCATCTCACGGGTTCGGATGAAACAGAATCGACACAAGCAACGCTGCGAAGAATTATAGGCCAACATAAAGTACCAAATCAGTTTTGGCGATCTAGTCTAGTGCTCTAGTACTTTTTTGGTTTTAGTCCATGGCTTAAATAAAGCTTGTTTTTTTTTTGTTTTTTATTTATAACTTTATTAATTGATATATAAGGTCTTTCAATTAAAACTGAAAGTAATTTAGTAGGTGATTCAGTATCGTTAATACATCACATTCCACTGCAAAGCACTTTTTTTTGCGCGAACTTTTTTTTCACTTCTCAGTACAAAGTGGTCCGATCAGCTGACTCAGTTTGTATGGACAAGTGAAGAAAAAGTTTGCGCAAAAAAAAAGTACTTTGCAGTGGAATGTGATAATACATCACATTAACGATGTATTAACGATACTGAATCACCTCCTAAATTACCTTATAATAATAAAGCCTTTATTTCGGAATTTTCCATTTTTTTTTTACATCTTGTGTTTTAAATGAGATTTGTAGATAAGAAAATATAAAACTATTTAAAAGTATTTTTTAAAAAAAAGAAAGTTAAACATCTTAAGACTATAAACTGCACTTATATTATAAAATATCTCTTAATTCGGTTTGCCTTCCAGCATAGACCTCCTTATTAATTGACAAGATCCTACCAAATTTTGCACTAGCGACTCCGTCACGTCCGTAGGTATTACCTCGTTTTATTAAAAAAGAGTAGGTGTTGGTCTTGTGATATTGGTTTACCATGTATATTTTCTTTAAAGCAACCTTAAGGTTAAACGTCAGTCGCTTAGCACGAAGTGCATAACTTATCTTTACATTTCTTGTTTAGAAGTTAAAAATTTAAAACATTTTGGTATGTGGCAGTTAACATCAATAATTCAGTATCAGTGATAGCTTAAGCAACGAATAATTTGTGGATGGAAAAGTCGAAAGCAGATGGAAACATGCTAAAAGTCCTTGCCCCTCCGAGTCGAGCCCGAGGGGGGGGGCACAAAGAAGATCCCGTTTTTTGGTTTTTTGCTTACATCTCGAAAACCGTGCATTGTACGAAATTTTGTTTTACTACACAATGAAAGCTGATAAAATTTTCTACAACTATAGCTTTCACACTTTTTATCTATCTCCAATCTTTGCCTAGCTATGAGCTTCGAAAAATGGTCGAATTTCAAAGCCTTTTTCACGTCAACCACGTTGGGTTTAAAATCGTTATTGTTTTCGTAATCAGCGACCCGATAAATCATTCAAACGATACCCATGTTGATTTTCAAAATTTTTACCCCATTTCCCCCTTTTAGGGGTTGAATTCTGAAAAAACTTGAAACACATTTATAGATAAGAGTACTCCTGTGAAGTCTCGAATAAAATAGTCTAACTAATCTTGTTTCCCCTTACAAACTTTGGACACCCGTTTCACCCCCTTAAGGGGTGTGTTTTGAAAAAATTCTTTCTTAGTGGACGCCTTCACTATATAAGGTATCTATATGCAAAATTTCAAGTCTATAGAACCACCTGTTGTTGAGATGTAAGCAAAAAACCAAAAAACGGGATCTTCTTTGTGCCCCCCCCCCCCCCCCTCGGGCTCGACTCGGAGGGATAAGGACTTTTAGTATGTTTATTTCCTAACTAGTCCAAACAAAGTTCTTAAGTCAAAGACCCTGCTTTCGACTTTTCCATCCACATACCCTTAGAGAGCACTCATTTCTCAGCCTATGAGGTTTATAAAGCATGAGTTTTAAATTGAATGCATAGTTAGTCATGATCTGGTCTAAACAAAGTTAAAACAGCATTTTGAGAAGATCATGACTAATTGTGTATACAATATCAAACTATTGCTTTATAAACTAACTAATACTGAACTATTGGTGTTTATTAAATGGCACAGATCAAAAAGCTTTTCAAATTGAAATTTCTAAACAAGAAAAACAAACCCTCGCGTTTCGTACACATTATAATATATATAATCGGGTCTACCGCGATCAATTTTTTACCTTTTTACGAAAATAATCAATCGGGAAGATGGTTTCAAATTGTCTCCCACATGGAGTCCAGTTATCGGAAATTTAAATCGCGGGTTTCTTCTCTTAGTGCATCTCCGGATACTGTGAGTGTTGTGTGCCGTGCATGAATGAAATAACAATTAATTTCAAAGACTAAAGTGTTTATGCGGGTAAAAGAAAAATACTTCGGTCGTCACCTGCATCTCATCACTGCGCCTCGCCATACTTGCCAGTTTCCCGTAGACCACGAGACATGCAACTGTCTCGAAACGTCGGGTGTCCCCTTTTCGTAAAACAGGTAAAAAATTTATCGCGGTAGACCCGATTATATATATTATAAAGAAAAACAAAGTTAAGTTATGCACTTTGCGCTAAGCTACTAACGTTTAACCTTAACCTTTCAGTAGTTTCTTGCAAATAATTAAAAATAAAATAATAAGCAAAACCGTACCCTTAGAAATCCTTTAAAGCACCTTTGTGTTGCTTTGAGTGTTTAATATAATGTTTTTTAACAAAAAGAAATATTTACAGCGACGACATTCTTCAAAGGGATCTTGGAGAATCCATTAGAAATGTATAGTGGCTTTTGATGGAAAAATACATAGATTTGCTTTTCTTTTGTATTTAATTTTTATTTATTAGGAATTCTTTTTCTGTTTTATGTGACTTTACTCATAACATGGTATGGACTCCTTATTACCTTTTCTGATACTCGTAAAGATTTTTTTCATTTTTAATATTTTATGAATTTATTTGCTTTCTGCTACTTGGTGTTTTGATAATATGGATTAAAAAAAATTAAATACAGCATTATAACACAGGTACAATTTATAGGTAAAGAAACATACTGATGATAAACGGGAAAAAAAAACAGTATTTTTCGATTACACGTCATATACAATATACCAAATACAAATATTTGGTTACCAGCCAACAATTTTCAATTTGTGTCTCCATCGCAGTTTTTTTTTCTGGATTCATAATGTCCAATTTAAGCTGAATGAGACAGATTGACAGATTTTGAAGCATCACCATAAGGGTTTCCGATTTGTGATGAAGTTCAACAAACCAAGACTGATAAATAATTGAAATGCCTGGATACAATTTCTCCAATTAATCCAAAATTGCAAAGATTATGGGATGAGCCCTTGTGCAAACAAGTTAAATCACAGCTTCTTTAAACTTCTTCCAATGCTAACAGGGCTCGACTCTAGCCACTAACACATTACTTGGGGTACTGGCTGAAGGCAGTGCCTGCACCAAACATCGGCACTCTGTTGGATAGGACAACACTAACTTCGGACGTAAGCCTACAACTGGGTACAAAACCGAATGAATCTCATTTCTGCCGCTGCGGGGAGAGAGTAGACCAACTTGGTCACCACGGTCTGTTCTGTCAACTCAGCGCCGGTCGCCAGCCGCATTAAGCCGATCTGAATGACATCATTCACCGGGCCTTGCCAGCAGTAACGTCCCAGCTATTTTAGAATCGCACAGGCTCTCTTGGGAAAATGGCAAGTAACTTCCGCAAAATTCACCGAGATCGGTAACTAACGAGTGACTTATATATAATATATACTATATACTACGCAATCGCCTGTATCCACTCTCAGGGTGGTGATATGCTATGGCCAAATCCTACCACCGCTTAAAGTGTAAGGATTTGTCAGTTAGTTGGGTCTTGTTCTAACAGTCTATACGCCGGCGCATTTGGAGTAATCAGTGATTACTAAGTTTACGCCACTTTGGGAGGCTTCTTTTTATGCACCCCATAACATTGTAGCATTAAAGGGGAAAGGTTCGTGTCCACTACGAAACGCACAAATTAGGCTGGTTCTTCTTGTTTTTGAAGTAAAGATATCAAATAAATGTGATTTATGGCATTTCACGAACATAGTTTAACGTCAGTTAGGCTTTTCCGGCAAAAATTTGTTATTTTTATGCATTACGTTGTAAATGAATGGGCAAACCAACTTAAAAGCTAGTTTTATTTATTTAATTAAAGAATAACACGAACAGTCTTAATTTGTGCGTTTCGTAGCATACACACGAATCGTTCCCCTTTGAAGCTACCATTGTTCACTATTTTCTATTTCCAATATCCCAATATCTGTCATATTAATTGGATATCCTTTCAGCGAGATATTATCCTGCGCTGAATGCTCAAAACCGCACGGAAGCCATTTTCGTTCGGAAACCCTTGGTTATCCTCTTTACGCCTATTAAACATTAGAATGGGACTAGCTATCCGATCAAACGGGATATCGACAGAATATAATACCCGGAAAGTGCCAATCGGTATCTGAGTACTACAAGGACCATCCACGTAATTGCTCTCGGTTTATCCGCTATTCATTTATTAGCAGAATTCATATTCGATTGGGAGAAATTCTTGGAAAAGTTGCTTTGTGTTCATGCAACTTACTACAGACTGTTGTACTATTTAACACAGCAAGCATCATAGTACGCAAATTTAGAAAATATTTAATGTTAAATAATTTCAAGAATATATTGTTATTAAGGTCGAACTTAAATTTTATATTATTTTAGATGAATACATACATAAAGAGATAAGTTAAAATAAACATAAATAAAATGATGCACACCTAAATCTGGTCAATTGATACCACGGATTGAACAGACAACATTGACTGACAGACAAACTAAACCACCCTCTCATCACCACCATCACCATCTTCCACATAATTACCATAATTATCCCGCTGCATATCCTTATTCTCACTAATTCAACTCCCCTTACACAAACATCTCTCCCTCACTTACATACACATCCTCACCACTCACCATATCTTACTACAAACGTAGGAAATGTAGGAAATTCTATGTCTCTGTTACAAAAACAACTTCACACAAATTACTAGCCTCTTAGGCCCACTTGCAATCTGTTCTTAACTCGACTTTAACTCGGGTTAAGTCAAAAAATAGAGGGTTAAGAAAGAGTTATGTTGCACCAATCAAAATCTCGGGTTAAACTAGAATTAAACTAAGAGAAAGTCATCAGAATTTAACCCGACTCTCACCTCAAGTTAAACTCGGGTTAGCGAAGTAATGTTACCAGTTTGACTTAAATTGTGTTGTTTCCAATGACATTATATAGATATTATACCTCATTGGTTGCAACTAATTACTTTATTGTAACATTCTTAATAAACGTCAAATGTCAAACAATCGCTTAGCTCGGGTTTACTAACCCGCTTCGATATTATCATGGTGCAATAGGACTAATGAAATGTCGGGTTAGTTAACTCTTCCCTTGGGTTAGTTAGTTAAGAGGATTTTTTCTCGATCATGCTGCAAGTGCACAAATGACAAAATCGTGATGACTAGAAAGAACAAATAGGTAGATTCATAAGAAAATTGTATATTTTTCTCCATCATATTTGTTAATTTTTATGACACGATGGGCAGATTTTTCAAGTGTATCATTTAATTTATGTTTATTCAAACTAATCTGTATAGTTAAAATAAATAAAATAAAAAATCTAATTAAGTACATATTTCTTACAATATTATATTAATAAACTTAACAGTACCTTTCGTTTAATCTATTCCTTCGTTTTTCCACTCTCATTGTAATCTTGTAACATCAGAACAACTATGGGTGAAATTAACATATGAAAGTACTTTCTTATTGGTAAATAAAACTTGTAAAAATAGTTAACAACATACAATAACAGGGTGCCATAATTTTTTTTCATACCGTTTTAATAACGACCGCAAGTTTTGAAAGTATGAATGAACATTTTTCTCATAAAGACAACGAATGTCTGTTCACGGTTCACGCCCAAATCTTCTGAACTTCATCTTGCAACAATCGCAAATCGCGCCGCGCGCCAAACGCATACCGATCGCCAGGAAAATTGTCTCCATTGGAACTGCCCCCCGTGCGCGTCCCAACCAGAATATTAGAAAAGTTTTCCGATCTCTCTGAATAGTAGAAGCTACGTGAGACAAGTATTGCAGCCGGATTAAGTCGTGGCTCAACGCCAGTTGACAACATGTATGCGAAGTTTTCAGTAGAGATGTTCATGTAAACTATTAGATCTTATAGAAATATTTGGTAATTAACGATTGTACCTATTACCTTTCTAATGTTTCAAATTTTGCTACTAAATATAATTTCAAATGTAAGTATCACCCAAAATAGGTAAAAAGTACTCTAATGGCCCGGCCCGTCCATTCGTAAAATTATAATTTAACATTAAACTAAAAAAATTCGGCTTAAACAGTTTCAATAATGTTAATAAATTTAAACTTTGAAAAAATAAAGGTGGAAAATCTTTAAATACAATTTTATATAGAGATAATATATGAACAGTTTGAGTAGGTACCCCTTCATCTACCCATCTTACAAGAGTCATAGACACGACTACCGGAACACATGAGTCATCGGCAAACAGGGACGCCATCACAGTGTAAGTACACCGGAAGTGACCAAAAACATCCCATCACTCATGCCGACTACTTCCGGCGCCGGATATGAACCTGTATCGTGGCCTTAATGATGACGATGTATTTGGACGACGTGATTTTTCTTAAGTTTTTGCACGTACGTTTTGTAATTTCCTTGGCTAGAATACCTCTCTCGTTTATGGAGTAAGTCGTCTTTGTGCCGAAAGCTAGGTATTGCTTGTTAAATATAGGAGAGATAGGTCAATTAAAAGTTCGAATGAATATTATTTACTATTATATTCTGCACTGCAGAACTTCTGAAAAACTAGTCTGGCCTAGAATTACATTCGGAAACGCGGCTCTCAAATATACCAAATAGAGGGTCAATTCAGAGAACAAGGAAAGTTTGAACGCAATTTTCAGAAACGCAATTTCGTACGAAAAAAAGCACTTTACTCGGGGTTCAAACAGAAGATCAAAAAATGGTTTCGTCATAAATGCATTTACCAGAAATTTATTACAATTTTCTGTGTATTTCATGAAATTGACAGAAAAAACCACCACTAAATAGTAGTATAAACATAGCCTTTTAAATATTGGAAAATAAATCATTAGATGGTTGGCCCACTTTTGGTTTCTGTGAAACTTTATACGGTTCCAGCAATAGCTCTTAATACCGTAGTAAGTAAGTCCTTTAAGCTTATGCTATTTCTAAGAAAAGAAAAAAGTTGTGAAAAATTAGAACTCCAAAGACCAATCTGTAGTGTAGGTTAAGCGGGTTTACACATACAAGATACTTTCTTCGTATATTCATATAATATGGTTGTATGTAATAAATACAAAAATTTCACATTTAGCCTTTGAATCATTAGTAAAATACACAGCAATTACCTACTCTTTTCTTAAAATATTTCATGTGTATGTACAAAAATTCATTACTAGCATACACACCATATTTATAAATTTGTACTAAATATAAACTAAATGTATTCAATGTTAAGAGTTTATAATTTTTTTATTAATAATATTTATTTCAATGTCATTTTATTTTGTAAGTAGTAAATTATATTATATAATTAAATAAATTATATTTTATATGTTACTGGTCCCAGACCCAGAATAGGGCCCGAAATATACCTCACTTTAATTTTCAAGTTATTTTATGAAGTATATATATATATATATATATATTACATTTAAACTTAATTTAAAGACAAATTAGTCAATTAATGACGTTTATTTACATTTCTCGCAAAGTCGCAATATACAAAGTGAAACAGAAAGGTGTAACCATATTTGAAGAGCTTATTCAGTCAATGGTATAGAACAACTTTTATTATGGAACAAAACCTGTATCTCAAAAAAATATTTTACTGTTTGTTAGAAAAATGCAATGCCGCTCGGCTGAAATGTATGGAAGGGCAAAATTTTTTTTTTGATATACAGGGTTTGTTCCATAGTAAAAGTTGTTCTAAACCATTGACTGAATAAGCTCTTCAAATATGGTTACACCTTTCTGTTACACGTTGTATATACAATACATTTCATCAATAACTGTAAAGAAGAACAACAGCAAACATAATTTTATCTGGAGAATAAAAAAAATATATAATAAATATTGTATATTGATAGGTAATTTTAATTTATAGTTAGTTTAGTTTTTAATGTTATTAGTTTAGTTATTCCTCGTTATTTAAGTTATCTGGGAATAAGGAATAAATAATATTATAGATACATAATTATAATAAATATATGCCTAACTCTATAAATATATTATACAACGTGTAACAGAAAGGTGAAACCATATTTCGCCGTTATGCAGGCAAAACCAATTATCTCGAGAAAATTCGAAAACCGAGTTAACAACATGGCTCGATTCAGCTTTTAAAGCTCTATCTGCTGGTAGAACCAATTTTCTGTAAAAACGCTCCGTTTCAAAGATACTAATTTGAAAACCGAGTAATTTATGCAATTTTATAAATTATCTGCAGCTAGTTTATGTTACCTAGACTTAAGTCATTGATCCCACTAATTGTCTCAAATTAAAACCGAATATAACGATTTAACGTTTTTTGTTAGCAAGTTTATATTGCGTTTTTGGTTAACACCGGTCTGGTAAAAGCAGTTTTCAGCGGATAAATTCGTAAGAAATGAAAATTACTCCAGCTAAAAACGTGTACGAATACTTACTAGGTTTTTACAGAAGATAAATTTAAACCAAACCTTTATAAATCTGAACACAAAAGAAAGTTAATCAAGGTACTGTGTTTTAGCTGACGGAATTTCATATTGTGTTGCTGGTAAGCGCCTGCAGGTAAAACCGATTATAGTGTTTACGCACGCGCATTCGGTATTCGGCTTCTGCGCTTGACAAGTACTTTTCGTCACGCCGCGTGCTGCAACCTAGTAGTTTTTTAATAAAAAGAGTACCTAATTATTATTCAGCAATTTGCTTTAAAAATGAGTGCAGACGATATAAAACGATTGTCTATCGATCCTGGAGATGTGAATCTTCATTCAAGTAAGTGTATCAACTGTTTTTAATTTTGAGGTTAGGTTATGACCAGATAAGTGTAAATAACTGGCCAAATGCGTGTAAAACCACGTACCAGTGAAGGATTCAGTAGTCTATCGATCCTGGAGATGTGGATCTTCATTTAAGTAAATGTATCAAGTGTTTTTAATTTTGAGGTTAGGTTATGACCAGATAAGTGTAAATAACTGGCCAAATGCGTGTCAATCCACGTACCAGTGAAGAGTTTAGTTGTCTATCAATCCTGGAGATGTGGATCTTCATTTAAGTAAATGTATCAACTGTTTTTAATTGTGAGGTTAGGTTATGACCAGATAAGTGTAAATTACCGGCAAATTCGTAACGAACCACGCACAGTGAAGGGTTCCGTAGTCTGGATGAACATTTAGGCTTTTGATTCAAAGATAATACTTTGTTGGGATAAGAGTAAAATAAAATACTATTTAAATGCTACTTTTAATATTTCAGGTATTGTCAGCACTTTCAACGATAATGAAATGGATGATAATATTATTTCACAAGCTTATGAGTTATATTTGTCACAAATGAGTCCAGAAAATGGTTCAAAAAAAAAATCTAAAGAAATTTCAGACGATGATCTCATGACACTAGACGATATAATATCAGAACCGTTGAAACCAACTTTTCCTAATTCAACTGTTACCAATGAAAATAAAACAATGAAAAAGAAAAGCAAGGGAAATAAGAGAAGCAATGTGAACGACAATAATGACGAGAAAATGGAAATGGAGACAAAAAGAGACCAGGGGAAGCACAAAGAATATGATAAGAATACCTGCGAACTCATAGTTGAGGATGAGGTTAAAAATAAAGTGAAAGATAAGAAGAAAGCCAAAAAGAAGGCCAAGAAGATGGATAAGAAGAAGGATAAAGAATTGGACATGAAATCTCCACACGGGGAGACAGATGAGGATAAGTACAATCATAACCGGAAAGCTAAGAAAGCGAATGAGAAGATGGATGAAGATTTGGACAAGGAGGGGTGTGAAGAGACAGATGAAGACAAGCACAATCAGAACGGGAAAGCTAAGAAGGACATAGAGAATGCTAAGAAAGCGAATGGGAAGATGGATGAAGATTTGGACAAGGAGGAGTATGAAGAGACAGATGAGGACAAGCACAATCAGAACGGGAAAGCTAAGAAGGACAAAGAGAATGGTAAGAAGGCGGATGATAATATGGCTGAAGAATCTAATAAGGAGGAGTCTGGACAGACAGATGAGGAAAAGCACAATCAGAACGGGAAAGCAAAGAAGGATAAAGAGAATGGTAAGAAGGCGGATGAGAATATGGCTGAAGAATCTGATAAGGAGGAGTCTGGACAGACAGATGAGGAAAAGCACAATCAGAACGGAAAAGCAAAGGAGGATAAAGAGAATGGTAAGAAGGCGGATGAGAAGATGGATGAAGAATCGGATAAGAAGGAGTGTCGAGAGACAGATGAGGACACGCACAATCAGAACGGGAAAGCTAAGAATAGAAAAGATAATGGCAAGAAGACGGATGAAGGGTCGGACGACTTATGCGAATCGTCTTTTATTGCAACCGTAATTTTAATGGAGATTTTTGACACTGCATGTAAGAAAACTAAATCTTTGAATCGTTGGCGGGATCCTCAACCTGGAACGTGGAAGGTCAATGTGGCAAAAAGTAGACGTGCTGAGGGTTTGCCTTATGAGACTGGAAATAAAATAAGGAACCCGAAAGTACCAAAGGCTATTAACTGTTCAAAGTGTAAATTTCATTGCACTGAAAATGTTCCTGAAGAGTGTAGAAAAAGTATTTGTAGGAAATATTGGAGTCTTGAATTTGTTGGCAAAAAGAACTTCATATTGGCAAACATAGATATAAAAAAGCCGAAAACTACCCTCGTTGAAAGAAAAAGAGAAACAACAAGAACATTTTCGACTCAGTGTTTTTTTTTCTTGGACGATGAAAAAGTACAAGTATGCCAAAAATTTTTTTGTGCAACACTATGCATTGCACAATCTGTAGTTTCAGATGCTGTTAAAAAACGAGATTTGTCTGGACAATATGGTTTTGAACACGACCAACGAGGGCGACACGAACCTCCGAATAAGACGACTCCTGAAAAAATGGCAGAGGTGCGTAAGCATATTGAATCTTTTCCAACGATGGAGAGTCACTATGTCCGCAAGGACATAAAGAGGAAGTACTTAGATAAGACACTGTCAATTGGAAAAATTTACAGTCTTTACGTTGAATTGTGCAATAAGAAAAACGTTGAACCTGTATCTGAAACTATTTATCGCCGAATTTTTGGCCAGGAGTACAATTTGGGCTTCTATATGCCTAAAAAAGATCAGTGCTTGTTGTGTACGAAATATTCAAACTCAAATGATGTTCGTAATGAGGTATTAAAAAAGGAGTACGACGAGCATATGCAGAG
Organism: Ypsolopha sequella; assembly: GCA_934047225.1. NCBI lineage: Eukaryota > Metazoa > Arthropoda > Insecta > Lepidoptera > Ypsolophidae > Ypsolopha > Ypsolopha sequella. The sequence continues at coordinate 12,084,146 of OW203991.1, forward strand.
AAAAGAAACCTGCAACAATGAAAAGTTAAAAGACAAAAACAGAGCACAAAACGAAGAAAATTTTGTCTCTATTACATTTGATTTGCAAGCAATCTTACAAATACCAAGTGGTGATGTAGGATTGCTTTATTATACGCGGAAATTAACTATCTACAATTTGACAATTTATGAGAGTGCTGAACCTAATGAAGCTTATTGTTGCACTTGGACAGAACTAAATGGGAAAAAGGGTAGTGCTGAAATAGGCAGTATTTTATTGTATTATCTATCAGATTGTCTCCCGCCCACTGTGAATGAAGTCAGTCTCTTTTCGGACACGTGTGGCGGCCAGAACAGAAATAAATACGTTGCCGCTCTTTTGTTGTGGGCTGTTCAAAAAATTGACCACCTTTTTATAATAGAACAAAAGTTCTTAGAATCTGGCCATACTTATATGGAGGCAGATTCTATGCATAGCAGCATAGAATCTGCGAAACAAAACACCGCAATTTATTCCATTAATGAATGGAAAAATGTATTTAAACGAGCGAGATCAAAAGGATCCTACAAAAAGGGCAAGAAGATAATCAAGAAGCAACCTTATCATGTGAAGGAGTTCAAGTACCACGATTTCAAAGACTTAAAGGATCTCGCCCAAAAAATTTTACACAACACAACAAAAGATACAGATGGGAGAAAAGTTCAATGGCTTAAGATTAAAAGACTGAGATTTATAAAAGGAGAAATGAAGATCTTATACAACTATGATAGTAGCGAAAATTTCCATACTATTGATACGTTACGTGCCCACACAGAACCACAGGCGGTAGAACACGAATATTGCACTCGAACAAAAAGAAGGAAACTGACGGCATCTCCCTCTACTGTGAGCCCAGTGATACCTGATAAACTTAGACAACTGTATAATGCTCCACTACCAATAAGTTTGGCAAAGAAAAAAGACCTCTTAAACCTTTGCGAAAAAGGTGTTATACCAGAAGAATACCACGCGTGGTATCAGTCGCTAATAGCTGATAATAACAAAAAAGATAAACTACCGGAGCCAACACTATCTGATCCAGACGAGTCTGAAGAAGATTAAATTAACCTTTTATAAACTTATTTTCATTTCATAACTTAGTGAGCATAACAACTTTTGATGGCATTGAATGTATCTGTTATCATTTGAATTACATATAATTGATATAATTATTATTTTTTTACTTTTTAATGTTGCAGATTAAAACGTTAAAATACTTCAAACAAAAATTTATTGTTTGTTATGTTACTTTCTTAAAGAGTAGGTGAATTTTTTCGGGATTAAGTATTTTCCTACCCTAAGTGTTTTGGATGATTTTTATGTCTTTCAATCTATTGGAAGGTTTCACATTATTATAACACAGTTTTCATTATTATAGTATAATTATTTTAAATGTTATTTTCATGTCAAATACTTTAAATAACGTATTTAAAGGTTAAAATTTCAAATTTTTCTCGAGATAAAACCAAGTATCTTAACGCATTTCTACTTGGTAGTGTGTGAAAGACGTACTTTTTATTTATATCTATGACATAAGTAGCATTTAATAAATAAAAGCAAAAAGTAATTTCGTTGGTATTCTTGTAAGCCTTTTAGTTTTCAAATTATAGAGATTTTTCTCTCCCCAGGTAAAACCAAGTAAATGGGAGACCTCATGAAACTTTTCGTCAAATTTGATTACAAAACAGCAGTTTTCTGGAACTCTAATACCATTTACTTAAAGCACATGAATTAATGTACCGATAATATATACTTATAATATTAATAGAGCTTTTTAAGGGACATTTTTAATATCTCTAACTTTGTAAACGCGATATCTCTTTTTGACTTTTTAGTAAGTTACTCGGTTCTGCCTGCATAACGGCGATTTGATGAGCTTATTTTGTCAATGGTATAGAACAACTTTTACTATGGAACAAATCCTGTATATCGAAAAAAAATATTACTTGCTTCATAGGAAAATGCAATGCCGCTCAGCCGAAATGTATGGAAGGTCAGATGTTTTTTTTGAGATTTCAGGGTTGACTCCATAGTAAAAATTGTTCTATACCATTGACTGAATAAGCTCTTCAAATATGGTTACACCTTTCTGTTACACGTTGTATAATCCATAACTAAAAAGCTATCTAAAGGTAATAAAAAAAATACTTTAATGTTAAGTAGTGATGTTTTTACCTGTAGATACACTCATATTATTATGTTAATTTTTATTACAGACATTGACAGGATGAATAATAGAACAGGTAATTTTACAGTCGGCACTTGCTGTTGATTCTTTTGAGTAAACATTATAAATTAACTTAACCTTCAAGAGTTTCTTTAACTTTGTCCTCCAAGTCACTTATAATTTGTCGTCTGTTGTTAATCAATCTTTCAGCACTCACAATTTTATTATGACACAAAATTCAGAGCGATTAGTCATTTTGACACACTTTATTATTTTCATTAAACTAAAATGTTCTTTTGTAGAGGTGGTAGAGCTGATGCCGGGCTCGACTGTGGAGGTATCATCATCTTACTTGGAGACCCCCGAAGTAATTCGAGGGAGGGTAAGAGGACAGCTCACAGGCAAAAAACTAGGAGGCCCACCATGCCTGGGACCGATGAATGGCGGTATATCCATCTCTAATTGCTCGGCTTTATATAGAACAAACTGGTGACGGGCAGCGGCGTCACTGGTGCGAGGGTTTCGGCACCGCGCTTACTAACCCGCCTGCCCAGCTTGTGTGAGTATGGGACCAGGATGACCGCCGGGAGTAGCAAAGTCCTGAAAAGGCAGTCCAGCAGTGGATGAACTAGGCTGATGGATGAAAATGTTCTTTACCTGATTCACACAAAATAAATACCGTTTGACAACATAAATTATGTGAACATAAACTTGTGGTGATGCATTGATGGTGCAATGAGAAACAAAGGATAGGATCATACAGTGCGCGCCAATCTTTTAGTCGCCTCTGAAGATAGCCGCAAGAGGCGACCCTATAGCCGTTTTACTGTGTCAGGGGGACGTTACAGGAGCAAGGGCGCGGAGCACACCCGCCTGCGTGCCGAACCACGACCCCCGCTCGCCATTTAGCAGGTGTCAACACTATGCGTTATTGTTAGTGCTACGTCCGTACACTACACACGCGCGCGTTGCATGAAAAGTACCTTCAAGGAAAACATTCTATGATTCGTTAAGTTTATCGTTGAATCTGTTTGTTATAGTTTATTGTTGTTGTTATGCCTCGCGGACGCTATGAAAAGTTTTTATATTAATGCGTTTTATTTATATAGTTAAGATTGCACTAAAATAATAAATAAATAATTAAACAGGTAGGTACAACAAGTACACCTTCCCACTTATAGTAAACATTTAATATTCAACTGTTGATATTATTGTTTCCTTGAATGAACCTGCGCAAGCTTGCACTCGTAACTCATTCAGAGGCGACTAAATGATTGGCGCGCACTGTAACATTAGCTTCACTTAAAGCAAACATAAAAACATTTTAAAACGATCACAAATGAAATTGTACTGAACAAAATCAAGCATTAAATTTAACATTCCAAAATAAACATACATAATTTTTTGCGTATGTTGTAGTTTTAGGGTTCTGTACCCGAAGGGTGGGCAATTAATCCCAATTACTAAGCCTCCGCTGTCCGTCCGTCAGTTCGTCCGTCTGTCGCAGTGGTCTACAGCTTCAGCCGTAATAGGTAGCGAGTGGAAATTTTCACAGAATATGTATGTACAGTGCTCCCAAAGTGATAATGCGCATAGAAATCTTCGCCACTGTTCGGCAAAGTTCGTATTTCCTTACACTTTCTATACAAGCAATACGGTCACGTGATACGTCCGGTCGCTCGGCTATAGATTTGTATGCGCATTATTACTTTGGGAGTACTGTATGTATGTAAATTATTGACTGTACAAAATAAGTTTACAATGCACAAAGGCGAAATAGTAGTTTGGTAGTGCCAAATAAGTTAATTAATTAATTAATTTAAAATATTAACAAACGTGTTACACGGCAAATAATAAAAAAATAAAAACCCAAGCGTAGTCCCCATACAAGAAACTACGAAAAAGAAGCTTTTTTTCACGTTCCTGTTCCAGCTCTGAATTTTTACAAGTTCTGAACTTTGTCAGATTTTTGTACAAACTCAACAAATAATGAAAATTTGGGTTCCGTACTCAGAGGGTTCCAAATTGTTTGTCAGGCGCTACAGTTTTAGCGCCTTGTTTTTGTCGTCTTGGTATTGCTATCGCACCTACTCGTAAATTGTTATTATTTACCAAAATTATTTAAAGGTAATGTACCCATATTTTGTTGTGGTACGGAACCCTTCGTGCGCGAATGTGTCTCGCTCTTGGCCGGTTTTTATTCTTATTGCAACATAATGTCTTAAAAACCTATGCTGACTGTACAGTGGAGACCACATCAAGCTATACACTTGCAGTACGACATTAGCCCGTACAGATAAGAATATAAGATAGGTACAAAGTCCAATGTGTCTTACTTGATGCGGTCTCCACTGTACATAATAAACAACTATAAGAGCCTTAATACGGCGTGTACAAACACACTGTATAAGGTCTCTTAGAAGACTGCCGTGTCTATTTTGTTACTGTGTAAACAAGGGCGGACCTCGCCAGTACACAGTGTAACTTGTCAAACAGTAAGAAGACTATACAGAGTGGAAAAAATTTAAGGGCCCTGGAGGGGAACTACCTTAAATCCTTTAGTTAGCTCATTTTACTGAAAGGAAACATTCCTTTATTTTTTAAAAGAAACAAAACTGCATTCAAAGATCTTCTTAATTTGCTTGTTACACCCGGGAATCGAACCAACTAAAAATTTTAAAAATAAATCCTCTCTTTTTTATTGCAGGACAAAATTTGTCTAATAAACATTTGTTCTTACACTCATCTGTTGTACGAAATACCCATGAAATTGAATATTTATTACAAGTTCTTTACTAACAATACCTAGTACTGTTCATTTGTAACAAGTAAATGACACGTTATAATTTTCTTATCTCTTTAACAAACAGACACGTCGTATGAAGTACTAGTTTGCTAATGTTATTTATCTTAGGTAGCTAGTTGAAGACTTCGATAACGAAATCGTTGAGTGGTCGTAATAAATCCATGCACAGCACAATTCCTTCTTGCACTAGGCGTACTGACAAAAAGGGAACGTATTTTTTTTTGCAACGCGGAGCAACAAATTTGGAATTCGAACGATAACTTTCAACATTTTTAAAATCAATAAAACTATTCGTTCGAATTTCAAATTTTGTTTTGTTTTCCTTTCATTCCGTGCTGTCCTTGTGTAATAATGGCGTATCAAGAACAATTCGATTTATTAGAAGCTTAAATAATAGTAGATTATTAACCAACGGCTGTATGACATCAATTGCATACGAGGTTTTTATTAACCCGAGTATGCAATTGATGCTTACGCCCGAGATAAATACTCTGCTTTACATATCGATTGTGAGGTAAGTAAACAACAAGACAGCAGGTTTCAATGAACATTTATTAAGAAGAAAAAAATGTGTATTTAATTAAAATTAATAGTAAAATTATTACAATTTGTAAGAGATATGGTCACGTTCTTTTTAGGAATATTTATAGTTTGAGTATGAGTTTGTGATGATAAGACTTGAGTTTGAGTGACTTGAGGTTCTTGCATCGTAAATAGCGGCAGTTGACTGGTACTATTTTCTTCATTAAAAAATGGCTCAGATGATGTGCTTTGACGTGGTGATTTCAAGTTTATATTTTCTGTTATTTTAGAAGTAATTTTGCTTTTGTTTGCCACCGAATCTTCGATATAACCTTCGGCCACTTTGCTGGACTTCCAGCCGCCGTGCCTTTTTAACAGAGTGAGGTTGGCTCCCGAATCAGCCAATAGAGTCGCTGATGTTCTGCGAAAGCAATGCCCGGTGTATAACTCTACGTTACTCAGTTTTAAATATGTGGCTATTTGCTTTGGCATGCCTGTAAATTTGTTTTTTCCTATTACTTGTCTGTGGCATTTCCCTTTACTGTAATTAAGAAAAAAACGATTTGTATCCACGTTTTCAGGCCGAAGAGCTTGATATTTTTCAACATAATTTGCAAATTCTTCATGCACAACAAATGACCGGTCAATTTTAGTTTTCGTGTTAGGCAGTTTTATGAGTAGTAATTTGTTATGTTTTTCTACATTTTCTATTGTCAAGTTTGTCAATTCCACGGTTCTGCAGGCTCCCGATATCCCAAAAATTAGAACAACCTGTAAAAAAGACATAAGTTGTATTAAAGGCACCAAATTCGCATAGTATTTTTGTGAAATATTTTGGTAACTTATTAAAAAGGGCAAGTAAATACGTAGGTACCTTTATTGCTAAATAAATTTCATCCGGAGCTTCATTTAAGAATTTCTGTACTTCTACTGCAGTAAATACCTTCGATTTCTTGCTTTTAAAGCCGTCAGACTGCCTTTTCAAGAAAGCAGTAAGTTTAGAAAAATCTTTCAAATTCACGTCATGTTTTGTCATCATTGTAGATTTTAGCATGGAATAAAAGCACCATAAACTGGAAGGTTGTAGCCTCTTAGATAATTCATCAAAATATGATATAAAAACACTTTCAGAAAGAGATTTCACTTTTTTTTCTGACCGCCATTTCATAAATTCGTCGTATGCCTTTATATATCTTTCTTTCGAGTTCGGCGGTAATATATTTTCGACAACTGTTTTTGCCCTTTCTTTAATAAAATCGGGCGTTAGATCTATGTCTTCGTCACTAGACATGTTTAAAACTTTTGAAAAAGAACTCAAACAAGAAAATTAATTACTTTCGCGATGCTTTCGCGCCTATTAGTAGACTGCCATTTTTTTTTTCACGCACGCAAGCGCGTTAAATCTTGCTGGCCAGTTTGATTTTTAAATCGATTCCATCTAACATACGATGTGGAAACAAATAGTTCCATATTTAAAATAAAATCTTTATAAAATAAATTGTCTAGATTCCGATTCGAGTAATTAATCGATACCGAGAAAAAAAATATTAACTTTTTAAAAATATTCTTCGTGCAGTATGAGTATGACAGTTCTTTTTTCAAATTCCAAAACCTATGCTGTAATGATAGTCATACACCCCGGCATTCAGGGGTGTAAGGGTGTACTTACAGAGCAAGAGATATGTAAAATAAAATAAATATTAGATTTAACTTTTTTTTATTTCAAAGACAAAATATTTATTAGACAAATTTTATCCTGAACAATAATAATGTGCTGTGTATTTCTTTAAATGTTTTGCAAGTTTAGAAGCTGTAACTTATGTGTTAAGTGTTTGGCAGATGTTTATTTCATGTTTTTTGCTTTTTGTTACGTGTAAATAAACGTGTTTCATTATGTGCAACTGAACATTCTTAGACATTGGGATACTCCTGCAGTTTATTACAAAACTCACGAACTCGTGTCCCAATACTCCGCATTATGTTACAGTTGCACAAAATACTATTATTTATTTTACTGTATACCAGGATACTTCTCAAACTTTATTATGTCAGTCGGTTATACATTCATACTTTTTACTTCATTACATATTTAGATTTATTAATTTTAATATTTTATATGTCACCGTAAGATTTATACTTTCACTAGTGGGATTATAATTTTACGGTAGGTTTTGTAAGGTTGTTTATAAACTAACCTAACTAAGTAAAATTATAAACAATCGTATTTTGTTCTATTTAAAATTTATACTTCATCCAATTTTTTTTATTTCTTTATTTATTGTATTCGTAAATGATAATCTTAGCTCGATACAATTTTAGGTTAGGTGTACAATTAGGTTTTGCAATATTTTATTATATAATAGCCTCTCTATTGGTTTATGCTATCTATAAATTAAGATGATAAGTTTTTTTTTATAAATTTATGTTTGTTCGGATTTCTGTTTAGGTCATTTTGTATTTTGTTAAATACCTATGCCGTATACCTAGGATAAAGGTAGGTAAGCAGATAGGCACGTTATATTTCTTAGTTGGCTTTGGGCGAGCTCTTAAATTAATTTTAGGTATACTTCCAAAACAGTTGACAAACATCTATAGTCTCTGCCAACCCCTCTGAAAGACAGGCGTGAGTATATGAATGTATGTTTAAGGTTTCTCTTAACGCCAACGACCTTGAACTAAGTAACTTTGTAACCATTTTATACGGTAACTATAGCATTTTTCAACAGAAGAAAAATATATAGTAATCTGCATGATACACATAGTGATGTGGTTTTTCCTGAATTTCATTTTAACATACAGAAGTGAAGCAAGAAAATTCTAAGTTTACTCTTATTTTTCGATTTTTTGTTCACTTGTAACAACATAACTACTACAGTTTTTATCGAAACAGTATGAAAATTTATAAACATCTAGAAAAAATAATATAAAATGATTTGGTTTTCTCAGTTTTTGGAAATTAATTTTATTTTAGATAAAATAAATTAAAAACATACTATTTTCGCACTTGTCAGCCGCAGCGACTGACTTTACAGCCATATTGCAGTGCGAGCTGATAAGGACTTTATTTTAATATGGTTTTGTTCGAAATTTGAACCACCACGAATCGAGTTGCTAATTATTCCGACGGAGCCACCTTAATGGTGTGCGCGTAAATGTAGCGACTCGTAGACTTAACTCTCTCATATCATAAGTCTCTTCACTGTACCATTAGTTTACCGTTTGTTTTTATATGTTTGTTGTACGCGTTGGCTGGACATATCAGATTTAAAAAGACAAAATAAGAAGAAATACTACCCATGAGTATTATGACCAAAAAAAAGGTTAAGTTTTTAAGATTAGATAATATCGCCATTTTCCCGTGGGTTCACCTGCATTGAATAGAACTGCTTGAACTCTTATCGGCCGAATAAACATATATCACTTTTTTTTAAACAGCTGATTTTTTTGTTTGTGCTTCAAAGTAAAAGTTCTATACAATTTCCGGAATTACAAAGTGGTAATTACGATTACACGTTTCTGTAACATCTTGTAAAAGAAAGAGAAGAAGATTTAATAGTATTAAGAAAGTATTACTAGTTGTAAATAATAAAAATAAATAGGTATTTATCACTATCACTACATAGTATAAAACGAAGTCGCTTCCCGGTGTCTGTCTGTCCTTATGTATGACGGATTTTGATGCGTTTTTTTTAAATAGATATAATGATTCAAGAGAAAGGTTTATATGTATAAAACATGTATAACATAGTAGAGAAACACTGATAATTTTAGAGGTTTCTAATGTAATGTCGTAAATAAACACATTATTTTGCGCTTACATTGCAAACGCTGGCTGAACCCTACGAGATAGATCAAAATAATGTACTACAGTATTGTACACCTTAAAAAAGTCTACAAAAAATTCCGCGATGTCTATTTCTTAGGGATAACTCACACTAACCATTTTTTATCCTTTACTTTTTAAGAGAAATATTGGTTTATTTACGAAGCGATTTTAAGCAATACAACAATAATCCTTATCCAATTAAGTACCTTAAATACTGTAGTATATTTAGTATCAGTATTGCACTCTTGTGAAGCCGGGGCGGGTCGCTAGTTAATAATAAAAAACTGCTTTCAAACGTGCTCTCATCATTCACACCAAGCAACCTTTGCTGTCTAAAAACTTTCTACCAAAGCTAAGAAATCGTTAAGATAAGCTTTTTACTCGAGTTTTGCAATAAGAAAGTCTTTTTAGCGAGTTATTCGTATGATTTGTGCGATGTTAATAGTGTAAATATTTTTGTTATCGTGCTTTACCAAATTTTTGTTATCGTAATATAAATACAAGTAAATAGCTCTTGTGTTTTTACTGAAAATTTTATTGTTTGTAAATAAATTTTTCATTTATATTTAAAATTAATTATTGACTCACTCAATTTCAAATATCTTGAAAGGATTAAAATTTAACAATTTAAGTTTGGAAAACAACAAAGTTAAACTGATTTGGTAAAAACAGAAAAGAGCTCATTTTCGAGAAACATATTTTTATTTTTATTATTTGTTATTTTCATTAAACAAACAATTGTTGTAGAATGCAACGAGAAACTATTTAAGATTTAACAATTTTTAAAAGTGGCATGTTTGTTTGGGTTACCCCTCGGTTACCCCCATAAAAACGAGATGTCATAGTTTCTTATACCTTCTGAAGTAGTGAAGTTATATGTATCAGTGTATGTATTATTAGGATGTAGAGGTAGTATATGTATTTGATTATAAGCTACCTATTTATGTATTTTACCAATATAATAATTTAAGTTGAAATTAATTATGTATATTTTAATATACCTAGTCAAAATACTGTTTCCTCATCGAAGCACTACCCTTGACAAGTTCTACATCGCCAAAGGTTAGCTGGAAGAAAATGCTAATTAGCATTAAGCTCACCTATGTACATGTTTTTATTTGTGCAATAAAGAATTTTTAATAATTATAATAAGTAGTATGCTAAATAGATATAAATACATGAAATTTTTGTCGTGACCAAAATATCTCATATTCAATTACGTGACAGGCGTAAAAAATTTTATAAACTGCCCAAACTCAAGCTAAAGGCCTTTTTGTTTTAAAATTGAAGTTGCTTGAAAAAAGAGCTCTGATGAAATTTTCTTATTTTCAGGAGCTTTCGCAAAATAAAGTACAGTTCTTGTTCTGATTCTCAATAAAAACCCGACTCCTTGAGATCATGCATTTTGTAAGATTTTTTTCAAATCATTACCTTTATTTTGTAATTATTAAGCAGTTCTTAGGTATACTGGGTGTTAAGATGGAAAATGTGGAAGCTGGAAACTGGTGATAGTACTCGTCCATACGGATAACTTTTACTACAGAATCAACCCTCGAATCACGAACACAAAATCAGCTGTATGTATAAGACGACTGGTTTTTTTTCTCGATTTCCCAATTTTTTTTTACGACAAGTAAGTGTGTTCATGAGTTTTATCACCAGTTTCCGGCTTCCGAAACTTCATCTTAACACCCTGTATAAAAAGTGAACCGAGGGAGCACATAACACCTGAATCAATCCTTTTTACCTTCAAAGATGATATTTCGGGCACCTTTATGAATATCATCTTGTCAATTACACCCGGTGAAAGAAGCTGAATCCGACTCAATAGGGAAAATCTACAGAAAAATTCAGTACAAAACGGTAAAAGAAAAAATGCTTATCTTTTCATTTTCTTTTTCTGATTTCGCTGGATGAATGAAAACGTGAATGAGGGGTACAACAAAAACATCGTAAACGAAGTTCTTCTTTTCAACATATCAAATTCGGCAGACGTATGTATTCTCAGATTTGATTTGTTCAGTCAAAGTATTTTATGTTTGTAACATTTATGATTTCATAAAGTTAGTAGCTGCTTAGATACTCTCCTCTGTTTAAATATAATATGTATGTTATTATAAAGGAATATTATAGTGATAAAAGAAAGTTGAGAAAGTTAAGGGTCGATTTAATCAGCCTCAGAGAAACGTTCTGCAGGCATAGATGTCTTATTATATTATTCTGCAGTGGATGAGTTTGACATTTGAATACAATTTTAGTATTTGACAGTATTGTCCGAGCGGCCACTGCAAGACGCACTACCTCGTAATATAATAGGACCCTTTTGTAGGACGGCCGACCTTAAGTAGCTTTAAAAACACCTGATCGGCCGCGGCGCAACCTGGCACGTTTTGTATTAAAATATGTACTAAATGTATTGGAATTTTATTTCGTGTTTTCTGCGAGTCTTCATACCTCGACCTTGGTTGACCTCTAAAATGATGATTAGTTATTAGTTCTTAGGTTATCAGTTCCTTATTAGTAAGAGGATCGAATAGAATGAAAAAATATATAAATTAAATTCAAATTCAAATAGTTTATTTTGCAAAGTAGTATATATAATACACATTTCACAAGTCAAAATTAATCTTATAAAAATATATGATATAATAAATGTACGTGTCTCATATAGTCTCATATATCTAAAAACATATAAAAAATTTTTTGTAAACGCTCCCTGTTTCTTTTCTCTTCTCACACACTCACACTTACATTTACACACCCTCTCACATATACACACACATACTTACATACAGTCATGTTTATTTTTATACAATTTTTGTAAATTTAAATACGCTTTAATAAATTGCATGCTTTTCTCTTTTTCGGCTACCTGTATTAACTAAACTGTGTCCCTACCAGCAGAAGCAACTGACTCTTAAATGACAGGGTTTGCCTTACTTAAGTTTTAGTTGAACACATAATTTTTGTGAATACCTTAGCCTTAACATTGTACTCGTAATTTTTAGGTTAAGATTTTTGATCCAATAAATAATTTTGTATTTTGTATTTTTATTTTTTTTGTATTTCCTTTTATAGTCTGTAATTAATTAACGTTAACTCGTTAGAGGAATCACAAGTTAGGTAATTATATTAATTAATTAAATTATAACCTACTATCATGACAAATATCATTATGACTGTAACACCATGCTTCATGCTTCATGCTTATTATGGATAACAACTCAACTTAAAGTGATGCTTTAGCCAAAAACACTTCTTAATTAAAAATACTAAATCAATTTCAATGCCTTCTTTTATGTTTATAATTTTCTACTTCAATTCCCTTTACCCTCTGAAGATTGTCGCTGTTTTGTTGCTTTTTTCGAGACCTCATGGTTTATACTTCACCTCCGCAACACCTCACTCTCACCTTCTAAAGAACCAGCAAGGCTGGGATGTCTTGTTTAGAGACATTAAAGCATACTTACTGCAGATTTCTCCTATGGATCCCTGCCAATCACGCTGAAATATCAAAGGCATACGTAAATGAGAAGACATCAGTAATTGAGTTAGGAATGAGACCGCGTCTTGGAAGATACAAACCACCTAGGAATTCCATACATTTGACTCGACTTTTAGATTCTAATCTAAAAGGGTGCGCTTTTTTACACAGCATATGTGCCTATATAGGTTTGTCAAAAGTGCCTTAAGACTTAAGGCACATAAAAACTTTTATGTGCCTTAAGTACATAAAAACTCCGCTCTTGAGACAACTCAGAAGGAATTTGGAGTTGCTACCTAGAAATAGCCCACAGTTTTCCTCAACGAAGCTCCTAGATCCTGCATCCTACTCCTCAATACGCTACTGCCTGTACACCCCTTCACCAGGGGCCCCTTGCGCCTTTAAGAGCAATCTGTCAAAGATGTTATCTGATAATCACAGGTGTAGCTACTTCGTGGGCGCAGTTTAACCACAGAATAAAATACTACGTACAGAAGAATTACTTTGCAAAAACATTGAAATAAATAGCTACTCTCGCTAAGCAGCAATAAAGTACAAACTAGCTCGCACCCGCCGTTCGGCAACTTTTTATAATTGCCTACAGTCAGGTACCACACGTGCGTGCAAGCGAGAATGTATGGAATTACTACGCGCTAGAGCTTCTTTTACTATGACGGTCTCAAGGTCATAAATCACTGTTCATTCGGTAGGGTTGTTTAAAACGTTGCACGCGTGAAAGAGGTATTTTATAGGTGTTTATGCAGCCAAATTCACACTGGATGCTTGGTAAATGATCAGTATCACGGATCGATAACAAGTATTGTTAATTTCACAAAATAATATGTTGACCTACCTACCATAGTAATTGACTCGGCGCTAGGCTTGCGTTTGTAGGGAACAGGGTTTTTTAAAATAAGGAAATAATTTTCGAATTTCCCAAAATAGGTCATCAAACCTTGATACCGACAACTTACCGTGTCTTTAGCATGAATTTGGCTGCATTAATTAATGTCACTATATATTTTAGTTTGTAAAATTATTTATAAATGAATAATGTAATATTTTGTTTTATTACTCATACATTATATACGACCACTGTATTGTATATTGATAAATAGACCTGAAATGCATCTTGACTGAGAGTAAATTATTTATATATTTATATTTTGACGACCTAATAAAGTGACAAGTATGTATGTAAGCTTTCTTTGACTATCCATAGCCAGAACAGAACATGAACAGTCGAGACGCGTAAGTACAAGTGAGAACGTGTATCACAGAGCGTGCGTAACACTCGATTGACTCTAGTGCCGACGACGGGTTGCGTCGCGGTAGGTATTTATCGCGGGTCACGTGGTCAAGTGAGACCCCCCTGGTTTAACACAGACCCGGAAGACAGTTGGCCAGATTACTTCAGTATAACCCACAGACTTTGTAGTACCTACTAGAGACGTCATTAATGGTTGAAATTGTTTATGAGTTAATAGTTAATTGACAAAAAAAATCGATTGAATGCAACCATTGAATAAAGTATAAACGAATATTTTCAACCACTAAACAAATACTCTATAATTTTTACACTCCCACACATCTATCAAAATGATTCCAAGTAGGTTATTTTGCAAAACAACTTCACAATCTTCACATTTAACCAATGATATTCCATAGCCCTAGATTATGCGACAGCGCGCCAAAGTGGCACCGTACAAACCCACTCAATACAGTTGAGGAGTGGGATTGTCGTTCAGACAGCGCGTGACCCCGCGTAACACAACACGCAAAATTGTTGCCTAAAAAAGTGTAAACCGACACCAGAAGGCAGCAAAAAAGAGAAGGCGTCTCATATTTTTGGTGATTATTCAGTATTTACTACCTTATATTACATCAAAGTTGTAGAAATATGCTTAAATAAAATAAATAATACTAAAATCGTAAATATTTCGGTGTTTTAACGGAAACAATTTGAACAGCCATTCGCTTTGTTGTTATCTCTTACATACGCATCACAATTCATGTACGTTAAAGTAGGAAAGAAGACAAGCAACAAGAACATAGTACAAAAAGTTTTAATGGAGTCGCCTTTTATAAATATTTCTTTTTATTCTTTGATTTATTTTTAAATATCATTTAATGCAGATATAAGCAGTTAATTTATATTTCTCAAAAATAAATTCAAATGTTATCATTTCATGTAATAAAGTTAGACAAGCTAGTAAGTATTTCGTCCTGGAGAGCTATTTCAAGTTACCAGTAAGTTTTTCTTTAAGTGTCTAGTAAATTAGTATGAAATTCATATGTTTATTTTTAAAACCATCCGATACTATGACGTTAGGGATGTGCTTCGACATTCTTTGAATTTGACATAGTTAAGTCCCTGACACTAGGGATGGGCCTTGTCATTTTTGAATTCGAAATAATGATGTCCCCGAGTTTGTAGTGATGCCCATGACATTAGAGATGTGCTTTGCATTATTTGACTTTGAAATAGTGATGTCTCTGACACAAGAGATGTACTTGTCACTAGGGATATGCCATTCATAGTGATGTGCCTGGCACTAAGGATGTACCCGACACTGGGGATGTGCCTGAAATTGCGGTTGTTCTTGACAGTAGGGATGTCCCTGGCAGTCCTGACACTAGGACCATCACACATCATCACATATCGGCCAAAATATTTTTCGCCAAAATATTCTTTCGGGCATATCTTCGGAACGAAAGGTGGTAGACCCTTAAGGCTGGAGCACAATGTGTAAAGTTTTTTTTTTATATCAAAACTTAAACGCCCTATATCTCCTAAACGGCTGAAGCTAGAACCATGTTCATGCTAATTTAAGAAAAGGGCTTCACGAGATTTACGCATAAAAATAAAAAATAAAGAAAATTGATTATTTTTTTTGGCAAAATTTTGGTTGACCATACATACCTCATTAACGGTTGGTGGTAAAGACTCCGGGTTTAAAGTATAATGAATGGTTAAAAAATTGATGCCCACACCAAAGATCTTTAATCATGTGTATGATTTGACTAAGGCTGTAATTGAAAAGTTTGTCGATGTCCGTCTACATTACATATGCAAAAAAGATAATGTTGAAAAAAGTACACTTCGAAAAGACAAGTATATAATTAGATAAATTTGTTCCAAGGCACTTAATTATCTAATAAATAAGTTTTTGTGTCACAATTTCGGTTTTATTTCTCTTGATGACGTAAGATTCACATGTTAAATATTTTTTATGAAATGTAAATTTCACAGTACCTAGTACAAAATAAACAATGCACCTCCGTAATATTAGCAATTCTTTGTAAGTACGTTTACAAGATATTGCATTGATTTAGAATCAATGCAATATCTTATTAGGTAGCTTTTTATACTTACAACCGAATATTGCCGAAGTGCATTATTTATTTCGTTCTACTGTATGTTGTTTTACAGTACGTAAACTTTTTTTAAAAAACATCACAAACATCTTAAAATCCATCCAGTGGTTATTATTCCCCAATGATGTATCTAATAATATTATATTACATTTGTGTGATATATCAAGCTCCTATCTAATCCAATATTTTAGTTTATTTCATATTAATAATTTACTTTTGCAGCGCCTTCTAGTGACAAGTACAAATGAATAAACCTGCTTCGATCACAGACTCTGGTTATATAAAACAAACATATTATATATCCACATAGCTAAAAGCTACATGCATTCATATTACATACAAACAATCATACATACATAAATAGTACATACCTTAAATATAAATAATAAATTACATCTTCTTTGTTCCGTCATCATCGTCATCAGTGGATAAAATAAACGTAGCGCGACTCCATTCCTTTTATAGTCCTAAAACTAACTTTGCCTGTTTCAACAATAATACGTCGTAAATCGACAATATGATGCAATACGTTTTCTACCTTAATGCATAAGCATAAAGGTGAAATATATAAAAATAATAATCATTGGAGCTCTATATTCGCTGGCTGGTCGATATGGTTTTACGACTTTTTGTGAGCTACGGAAGCAACATGGAATTTTTGCTTACATCGATCGTGGAAAACAAATCTTATGCCAGAGCGGACAAGGTCTATTTACGAAAAATCCTTACGTGGCTCTTATGTTATTGTTGTTTTGTTTCGATGTATATATGTAACCACAAACTTGGGCCATGATTTACAACTGTCTATATATGGAGTAAGACATCTAGGGCTATGGAATATCATTGCATTTAACAGAAAAAAACAGCAACGCGACGACTCGTCTTTGTTTTTCAAGTAACATAACAAAACTAACCTAATAATCAACCAATAACCAATCGAAATATGTGTTAAAATATCAAATATAAGTATGTTTCGAAGAAGTTGACATGATATTTTTATTCGATAATGTTAATTTTGTTTATTGAACATCATGGTTAATTTTCAATATTCGTTAAATTTAATGGTTAATGGTTATATTCATAATCCCTAGTATCTACCTATGATGACAAAGGACGCTGGGGTCGAAACATAAGGCAGATGTGACCAGGCATGTGTGAGCATATAATAATATGTGTGTACAGTCACGTGCAGTTCAAGCTCCCTAATTGTTAATGATTTTAACCGTTCGTACGTAGGTCAGGTAGATAATCAATCAATCAATTGGCCATTTATTCAGACAATTAGTTAATGTTAATAATGTCATGTTTTGTTTTAATTACTGCCATCTGTTTGCCCTTTGGCAAAGGCATCCCCAACCTATTCCACACCCTTCTGTCCTGTGTCAGCCTCGTCCATGTCCCTCCAGCCACCTTTTCGATTTCATCCCTCCAACGCTTGTGCCGCCTGCCTTGGTTTTTCTTAGCTTGAAGGTAACACAGATAATATTGTTATCTAAATCTTCAGGAAGCACCTTCGTCTAATATCATTGGACACGTTACTCCCGTTTCAAAGTTGACAGACATATGAAATGGCAACATTAAATGACCACCACAGGTAAAACCATGTATTGGTCCAATACAACCTCTATCACCATCAAATAAAATCTATTGCTCGCTCAAAAATTCTTGGCGTTATTACGTAGGGGCGACGCAACTATCTTTCAAGACACTGTTACTTCCGCACCGGATATTGTTTCTTGACCGGCTTTTGATATTGTACTCAGTGTTAAAAAGCATCACGATGCAAAACTCTTATTGCTTTCGTCATAGGGATGATTATAGTAAGGATGAATTGTCTGTTTTTTAAAAGTACAGTCAGTAAATAAAGGATAAAAGCTTTTTTGAGAATATTAGTTTACCTCTCTTTGTTCCTGTCGCAGGAATGTGAAATGGAAACGTATGTTGTAATTTTTTGGGGCGTCAGAGGTGTTGAGTGTGTGTGTGAACTGTAAAATGCAAGTCACAGTCCGTACTCAGTACACCCACGTTTAACCGACGTCTTTAACGTCACTATGTTTAAAAAACCGGCCAAGAGCGAGTCAGACTCGCGTACTTAGGTATATTGTGGATGATAAATTAAATTTGGTCACATTTTTTTTATTAATTTGTCAACCACTTTATTTTTCCTGTAATCTTTACGTAAACACATAATACCATATTTCTTTTTCATATTTTTCGGTCCACGAGTTTCGGAGATATATTTTTTATGGGTTTTCAAAGATTTCTCAAAATAGGTTCAATTAAATATAGCCAATTTATATATTTCACAATCAGCATTTTAATACCTACAGTTTGATACACATATGGTATTTATATATGAATTTTTTTTATTTATTTATCTTATTTTTTTATATTTTTCATTTGTGCTAAATTTTTTTTTAAATCGCTATAGTTTTCCTGTAATTGGCCAGTTATGATCTATGATCGACAATTTTTATATATTTTTCGGTCTACCAGTTTCGGAGATATGGGGGGGTGACATACGTATCTTTGTGGTTTTTTTAAAGATTTCTCGAAACCAGTGCCAGTAAATATAGTAAAATATATATTTTTACAAAAATCTTTTTAATATCTACAATTTGATATCCATATTGTATGCTTAGAACACTATTTTTTATTTTTCTCACTTTTGTAAAACTTTTTTTACACCGTTATATGTGGGCATAATAATGCTATTTTTGTACTAGATTTCATGTCTTTATCTATAACGGTGCTAAAGTTATGAGGCCTTAACATACGGACGGACGGATAACGGAGTCTCACCATAAAGGTTCCTTTTGTACCTATTAGGTACTACGGAATCCTAGCGACGGTAGCTCAGGGGTAGAACGCTGGCCTCTCAATCTTGAGATTCAAGTTCGATCTCCGGTCGGGCATGCACCAATGAGTTTTTCGTAATTTATTTAAAACGGTGAAGGAAAACATCGTGAGGAAACCTGCATACCCTAAAAAAGACTTTGAGATATTGTTTTGTTGCAATTTATTTTTTAGCCTTTATGATTTTCAGTACTAATTTTTACTTCTTTGTTCTTCTCATTTTGGGCGCGTTGGGCGATTTTTGGTAAGAGAAAATCTTATGAATTTGCGTTACCGAAATGCTATGACGTGTTGCTCTATGGCCAGCAATAAAAAGTTTTCTCTTCTGTCAGCAGTCCGGATATGACAGCATATATTATGTTTTTTGTGTTTGGTTATCATAATTTCTTTCATTGACTACATTTTATTTTATATACGATATCTCAAGTGCCCGCTGGACTGTCGATCTGAAGGACATTGCAGGTGGCAGCTGGATGAGGAGGACTGAGGACCGCCAAGAGTGGCGTAATATGAGGGAGGCCTATGTCCAGCAGTGGACGAATACGGGCTGATGGATGGATGGATGGATGGATCTCAAAGAACGTTTTGTACCGCTCGCGCTCTCCTCCCTCGATCGTCTTCAACGATCCAGTAAAGCCTGGCTTCTCCAGACTCCTGAGCATAACACAATGCATCTGTACTAAATTATTTCACTGTGAGTGCAAATACGCTTATGGAATAGCTTGTGGAAATCTGAACTCGGATTTTTTCTATAAGC
This sequence comes from Ypsolopha sequella, assembly GCA_934047225.1. Classification (NCBI taxonomy): domain Eukaryota; kingdom Metazoa; phylum Arthropoda; class Insecta; order Lepidoptera; family Ypsolophidae; genus Ypsolopha; species Ypsolopha sequella. Next base: position 12,103,961 of record OW203991.1, read on the forward strand.
TCTCAGTTTTGATTAAATCAACTTTAAATACTGAAATTTTACGTTTTTCAATACATTTGAAGAATTTTTTTTCATCATTATTAGTGCTTAATTAATACTCATCAAGTTAAAATAAAAAAGATCGTTATTAAACCTTGTTTTTCAAAATAAACAATATTTTGTAAGAGTTTGTTCTTTTCACCTTGGTTCCCTCTAGCTGTGCAGCAGTGATCAACCACATGGGTATTTCAAAAAATTACATTACAATTTAAATGGAACCTCTGTGAAAATTTTCAGTTGTATAGATCCAAGGTTTGGTCTGGGCGTTGCCGAATTAGTGAGTGAATCAGGACTTCTCTGAATATGCAACGTGTAACAAAAAGATGTAACCATATTTGAAGAGCTTATTCAGTCAATGGTGTAGAACAACTTTTACTATGGAGCCAATTCTGAAATCTCAAAAAAAAAATCTGCCCTCCCATACATTTCGGCCGAGCGGCATTGCATTTTTCTATGAAACAGGTTTTTTTTTCGGGTAACAGGGTTTGTTCCATAGTAAAAGTTGTTCTTTACTATTGACTGAATAAGATCTACAAATATGGTTACACCTTTCTGTTAAACTCTGAGCCGTTTTCTAAAAAAACTTGTATCAGACTCAGACTGCATTCAGTAAAAGAAAACGTTAAAAAAGGCTATACGTTCACGTCATTATATTAATATGGGTTCCGGATGATATTTTTTTTTCGCCAAAACGAACCTGTATTTCTTTATAGGCGAACACAAAAGAATCACTCAATGCAAAAAGAGCATAAACCTGAAATTGACACTGTAAATTAAACTCCATGTTGTTACCTTTTCGTTCATATTGTAAAGGAGTGACAGTAACAGAGTTAAACATCGAGCGATTATTATCATATTATTGCAAGCGACACCATTTAAAAATGCGATTGTTATCGTTAGCTACATTTTCGGCATAGCGGACCTCCTCACTGATTCTCATAGCTGAAAGCAATATCAATTAAAAGTTATTGCAAGCATTAATTTATTGCAAAAATTTGTTTTATCTAGATTTATAAATTAAGCGACATTACTGTCCACAGACACTTGTAAGTATTTGTTTATCCTTGATTTATAAAGTAACCAACGTAGACGTTCACTAGCAATTGCTTCGTAAGATACCCAGAGAGAATAGAATGAGAATAGTAGCGTAAGCGACACGAAATTTTGTCGTACGCGACAGAAAGTAAGTGAACAGATTGTTGCAAGCGCTATAAAAGGCTCAAAAAACACATCTTTTTGCAAAATTTCCATTCCAGTATCTACGGAAAAAAAAAATATACACGTAAATAAATATCAGGTTTTTAAAAAATGTCAGTCCAAAAATACTTACAAAAAAACCTTCTGTAAAATTTAAATTTTGTCGTTTACAATAAGTCTGTGGTAATGGCTGGACAAGGTCTAATATCAAACACCGTTTCGCAGTAACACTGTAATAATCAAATTATATCAACCAAAAAGAATTTAATTAATGTCAAAATTAGTGTCAAAATTTTGAACTTCATGCATTTGGTGATACAAAAAAAAATTACTTAACTATTTGTTGTGATTATAAATTATCGCATGGGAGAGTAATTTAATAATAAATATTTTTACCTTATAAAGGCTTTTTAACCAAGTGGGTCGAAATATATATCGAAAGTTTTCTTTTCTTTTTCAACACTAAGTGCAAAAGTGGACTAAAATGGATGGATGAAGGGTTTTATCAGAAAACCTCAATTGAAATTCAAATAATTGTTTTTTAAAGTAGGTACACATATTACACTTTTTATAAATCAAATTTAATCTAATAAAAATATATTTAATAAAATATTAAACGTATATAAACTAAATGAAAAGTAAACTAAATTATTTAATTTATGCCTTGATGCAACAATGTATATACTATTTAAATAATAGGTAAAATCTATAATTATATAATACAATCTAATAGGTCACATATAAATACATGCCTAACTCCGCCCATTCGATAGCTTACCTATAAGGATCTCTATTCTTAATGGAACCCTAAAATTGACAACATATGAGTCACTCTAAACCCCTAGATCAAAGGTACGTGGCAATATTAAAAACTTCACATTATTTGTGCGTTGAAGGAAAAATTCATCTTTGAAAATGTTTACTTTCAAAGTGAAATAAGAAACGAACGTGCTTTGAACATGTTATACGACGTGATTCCTTTTTAGGGTTCCGTTCGGCTTATACAACTATTGGTTTGTGTTGTGTTTGTTACATTTTTGCTTTAAACGTAACTTTTTTCTCACTTCCTTAATTAAAAACAAAAGACTCAAGGACTTAATATTTTATTTAAAATAAGAAAAATATAATAAAGAAACGTATTTTTTGGTTCTGAGTATTTGTAATTCCTTTATTATTAGTTACTAATTTTGATTAAAAAATATGAATGTAAAAAAATAAATTGTGATAAATAAATATGAAAATATGAATAAAAAAGTAATCAAGCAGATTACTGATTTTCTTTGGACCCAACACCTACGATCTTTTTAAATCTATTTATCTAAGGAGTCTACTTAAATTGGGCATTGATTCCCTAAATATTTGAATGTTTGTAATTTTCCGATTTTTTTCCTATGCGTGTGCTAAAAAATCTACTCGTTAACGAAATTTCAAGTTTCTAAGTCAACTGTAAAGCCTCATTTACACAAGCAGAGATTCTCAAACACGATTTTCTTGATCATAATATGATCGCCTGGTGTAAACAAATGCTGGGAGTTTCGCCTGTCGAAATCATTTATCGCGCCCTAAACTCTCCTCGGTCACCGCCTTGTTACCGCACGTGTAAACAAATTCTAAGAGTTTCATCATTCAAACACGTGTCTCGCCAAGATTCTCAAATTCGATTTTTGCCAAAATTCTCAAATTCCATCAAATTTACTTATTTTTTGATTTCCTCATATTTCTAATTTGACTACTATTTCTGTAGGCACAAGTATATCAATAGCTGCAAATATTTTGGAACGGTATTTAATTATTATATTCCGTCTTTATACTTAATTATGACTAATTCAACTTACAATAGTTACAAACCTAAAAAAGGTATCCCTAAAATGTCTATTTTTAGATGAAGGATTTTTTTGGTCCCCGGGATACTCATAATTCCTATAATATTAGGTATTTATGCAGCCAAATTCATGCCGAAGGATGAAAAATGAATAAAAAAATATTTATTTCACCAAAATGTCTTAAACTAATACCATAATAATTATGTAATACAACAAAAACCTAATACAAATAATATAAGCATACCCTTGGGTCCCAGTGTACAGATATGAAAATTTTAAGTACACAAAAAAAAAACTTTTAAGTAAAACAAAAACGAAACTATAGAATCTTATAAATCTTAGAAAGTGAAAATAAAAATATCACTTTCTTAACCCACGCAAATAGAAAAAGTAAAATTATAGATTAGGCAAAATCATAACTTTTAATTTTTTAATTTTGTGGGTGGATTGGATAGCACTTTTTGCTAATATTGCAAAATAATATGTCGGCCTCCCACAGTAATTGACTCAGTGCAAGGCTTGCGTTTGTAGGGAACAAGGAAAGTATTACCTATTTACGCATTTCAGAAAAAGGGTCATCGAATCTATCAAGCATTAACCGAGTCTTCGGTATGAATTTGGCTCATGTATTTTCCTAAATTTAATCTTGCGTAGCAAATTTCATGTATTTTGAATTTTTTAAGACAAGAAATATTGGTCACGAATGGCGAATTTTGTATAAAAATCAGTACAGAGCACGGAGCAATTAAGAAGAGCAGTTGGTGTATGAATGGAGCCTTGTTACGATCAATGGTGTCATAACATAGACAAACTACCCCCCAGATGATGCATAACCGGTGACCGATTTTTGTCAACACATCTGACCAATCGAGCTGATTCAAATCTCGGAACCGCGTTCACAGTTTCTGTAAATAAAAATTGTAAAAAATGTAATAAGTAGGTTAAATACCTACTTGTGCAGTGTGGAAAAAATCAATAACAAAAACAACTTTAAAAAGAATGCAATTTTATTTCATAAAAAATTACGTTAATATTTCATACAAAGATTTTTACATAATTCTGTTGGTTCAACTTAAACAGGTCTGTCTTTAAATCGAAACTAGCGCACCCCGTTGATGTCTTTCAATCTGTCTCGTACTCTCTTTTGTACTGTTTTATTTTTGTTTCATTTATTTTGTTTTAAATAAATTTAAATAATTAATTTACAAATTTATAGAGGACTCATTAACCGATTCATGTAGGTTATTAAAGGTATATATCTAAGCATTTAAAGCAAACCCCTCCATTTTCTTTTGTATTTTATTAGAATCTTATGAGAAACCTATCATGTATTTTTTTTATTTATACGATATGTTTTGCAAATGTAAAAATCTTAACGAACATATTTAATTTTAGTTCTTTTTTTAATTTTGATGGGTTCTGCTTGCTTGAGGACTAAATTATGTCCTTTTATTTAATATACATTTTAATCTTTGCCCACTGTCATATAAAAGTAGAAAAAAAAATCATCGCCGGAGCCCTCTTTTTGTGACACTACCTCACACTTGGCATTTTTTATTCTTTACCCGCATTCAGTCTTCACGTGTCTTCTAAGCCGATATTTATTACGTTTGAAAAGAGACGCCTAGAAAAGTACAGATTAACTTTTATAAAAGACGATGGCGTATGAAAGCTTTTTGTATTGTGAATGTTTGAGATTTTATAATGACAACAAATACTCTTTATTGTGCACCATATAAAAGAAAACTTAAAGTAGAAAAACAAGATATAAATAATGCTCGATATACTATTTATTTCTTTTTTTTTTTCATCTCCATGGGTCTTTTGTATTTTCTTTTTTGTATATATATATTATATTAAATCAATTTGATCAATTGCAATCAAAATATAGGTATATATATATATATATATATATATATATATTTTAATATTTTGTCTTTAAAAGCTTTTTATTTCGTATTTTATAAGCCTAAAAAAAAAGGAATAATTAAGCTCAAGATATATTTCGGATCTTTGGACGAATTTCTTACAAGTTACGGGTCCTACTGGCCATATTTTATAAATAGCTAGCTTTTGCCCGTGGCTTCGCCTGGGTAGATTAAGTTTTTGTATAGTCGTATTGAATCTGTAAATATTTTTCAAATCATTAATTTTTAGTACGTAAATGACCTGACTCTGGTTTGGAGTATTTGGAGTGTTTTTGTTTCTCATCATCTCTAATTTGATCCCCATGTAAAATGTCTTTGGCGAGGCCGGAAACCAAGACACGTTTCCGTCTTAATCCTTTGCTAATGTGTCTTTGGCGGTCTTTGATAACTTGTTTATTCCCCTAGTATAGTATTTTTGGCGAATCTGAAAGCCGAGCCGCTTCCCTGAACGACACTATTTCTTGTTCCCACAGGAACTGATTTATGAGATAAAAAGTAGCCTATGTCCTATTTCAGGTCTAGAACTATATTTGTGGAAAATTTCAGCTCAATCGGTTCAGTAGATACGGCGTGAAGGAGTAACAAACATCCATCCATACATTCATACATCCATCCAAACTTTCGCATTTATAATATTAGTGAGATGTGATAATATGAAAAATAATTTTATTTCAACCGATTTGGTATCATAATGTTCAATGTTTATTATATAATAAATATCGGAGCCCTAAAAATGCCAGACAGAAACAATGGTTATGATCTTATGAGTAGTTACTAGTACTCCGAACGTTGTTTAGCTTATATTATTTAATATTTTCAACAATATATTTATATTTAAGGCCTTAAAAACGACTACATACTGAAAAAAAAACGTTTTTAGTTACTGGAATAAAAGTCTCCTCAAATAAATGCCTAGAAATAACAATTATCTTTTACGGTTCCGTAGGTCAAAATGGAAAACAGAACCCCTTTGTTGTCCGTCTGTCTTTTAGTCTTTCAAGGCAAAAGGGTCAGGCCCTATACGAGAAATCAAGTTGAAACTGATACCTCCTACAGAAGTCTACGGCCCCATGGTACTGTAAGAAATCAGGTTTCTAACTCGATAATTTCGTTCACAGAAACTATTTCGGATATAATAATAACCAACTTAATTAGACCCTTTATATACATGGAGTTTAATAGATAGTAAGTGTCAAGTTTAGTTGGTCTACATAACTGCAAGTGGAATTACTTAACATAATGTTTATAGGGTTCCGTACTCGTATTCTGCGGTGGTACGGAACCCTTTGTGCGCGAGTGCGACTCGCAGTTCGTCGTTATTTTTAAACAGTTTTGTTTTCATAGACGTAAGTCTTCGACGAGCTAAAATTTTAATTATTGCTAAAAATGGCTGCTTTTACCATTCGTTTAGCTATGAAATCTTTGCCATTTAAATAAAGTTCATTGCTATCAATTCTAGGTATTTAATAAAGCAGACTTTCCATAAATATGACGTGTGAGAAAGAATTATTTTTTTAAAGTGGTAGCACTTTAAGGTCTTAGATCTTAAATGAAAAAATGAAAACCCGAGGCAGTTTAAAACTCAAACCACACCGTCTTATTTTTAAATAAACCATACAATCACTACGATAATGACTTTCCCCTCTTAACACTTTGGAATAAGAGCGCCTTTAGAAAAAAAAATATAAGGTGATCAAAGCCGTCCCTGCCCTCGGCGTCTGGGGATCACTTAATCTTCCCCAGTCAGCATCCCGCTTTATTCCGGACAAAAACCAACCCCTCCAAGGAATATTCGGAAACGCACAAAATACGTTTCTCTTCTAATTAGCTCACACCTTTATTTACCTGACGTTTCTGCACCTAATAAATTCTATCTTTACATTTAGAAATTCCTTTTTTTTCATAAAAAGTATTTTTATGAATTCTTCTCAGTTCTTTTTTATTAAGGTTCCATACCAGAAGGGTGCCAAGTGGAACCTTATTACTAAGTCAGTCTTTATGTCCATCCGTCTGTCACAGGGGTCTGCAGCTTCAGCCATCTGCTTCAAACATCTTCTCCAACGTTGAATGGGTCACCTGTCAAACGTTGTAACCAAAATATTGTGCCATGTCATATTTTTGATGGAAAAACGCTCTACTTGAGCCAATGGATATTTTGGTTTAATAAATACCACCGAAAATTTGCTAGTTAGGCGAAAAACGTTGTAAGACGGCGAGACGAGATGATCCTCGTGAGTCCTGGTGCTGCAAACCAAGTAAATAAGGGGGAAAAATTTAAGATTAACATCTAGGAGTGGCGAGATGTGATGATCATTCATAATTTAAAATTGATGTTTTATATTTGATTGTATTTTTTTTTATTTTAATTTTAAGTTTTAATTTATTAATTTTGATTTGAATTTTTAACATTAATATTATAATTGTATAACGTATTAGTTAATATACTGTAATGTTAAATAAATAATAAAATAATAAAAAAATAATAATGAATGAGGTGCTGAGGTATGCTGGAAAGGAACATCCGAGCAGAATAAGATACATTATGGCAGTGAAATTGCCCCCTATTTTGGTAAAGATTGTGTGATTGTATGTTAGCTAACATTATGTCAACCATTTGTGCATCCAACGTTAGATGCAACGTTTTTCCATAAATTTGGAATAGCTTTGTATATATTTCAGTGCTGAATTACTTATTTGTGTAAGCTATTAAAGATTTTTAATAGGTACGTATATTTGGTTAATTTAAATAATCATCGTCAAGTAGGAATATTTATTGTGAGACAGCTGGCAACACACAGCTGTCAATCTGGCGCTCGGGCGGTATTGTGAAAAGTAGGTGAATAGTTGTGCCCAATAAAACTATATCAAAATAACTTATCCAACTGTATTATTTGGAAAATATTATTAGGGAATTTTATCATTTGGTTATTGCTTTCTTGTTTGAGGTCCATTATAATATAAACGTAATTGTCAAAGTATTTTGTAATATATTTAATAATAAATAAGTGAAATAACATTAAGAATGTCGTTTTCCTAAAAATGCCATTTTGTTGCTTACAATCTTTTCTAGGTGATCCACTCGGTTATTGCGGCTACTAAAAAGAACAATCCAAAGAGTTTTCAACTTTGACAATCAAATGCTCTTAGAGTGTCATTATTATGCATTGGTCCGATTCGATATTCGATGACGGATGTAGGTATATGTTATTGGGTATTGGTCTTTTTTCATAACTAAAAGTTAAAAAAGTAAATTCCCACCCACGATATTAAGGATTGTGTTGAGTATAACCCGTGCCAATGGCAGCCGAAGTTCTGTCAGAATTTTGACAGATATCCATACTTACTTCGGCTGCCATTTATAAAACTGTTCTTTATTGGCACGAGTTACAAGTCCATTATTTATAAAATTGTTTTTGCCTCCATTATACAGACCCATAAACAAGCCAATAGGTATGTGAACACGATAGAATAACTCGGACTCGGGCTCGTGTCCTGACGTCACTCTTCCCCGAGGCAGTCAATTTACCAATCCGACATCAATTAGTTCGGATCAGCAGATGATTTACCAGCCATGATTGGTTGGCGACAGTTTTGAATATGGAATTTTGAGGATTACGTGCCCATACTCAATATTACTCAATGTATAGTGGCCTGCAGTTCAATATTTTTTTTCCTTAAAAAATAGGAATTGACAATAGGCATCCTGTCAAGTATAATTTTCATTATTATTGTGGCCGAAGAAAATTTGAGCTTTTAAATACCTGCATTAGTTAATACTAGTGCAGTTAAAATAAATGCGGTGTTACTACAAAACGGTGTTTAACTTTAGACAGTGTTTAAATCTGTTGTTGTGCCCTTTTCTTTCTTATCGTAAAAAAGTGACAGCAATAGATTTAAACACTGTCTAAAGTTAAACATCGTTCAAACACCCTTTTGTAGTAACACAGATGGTGTTTAAGAACACCATTTATTTTTAGTTTGAAATATTTTAACTCATCAGGGCTTGCTATTTCATACTGGCAACTTGTAATAATGTTTGACAGAATTCGATTTTACTCGAATGAAATTTAAAAGCGGCAATTTTTTTTTGTGAAAGCCGTTTGTTAGTGGCCAGTGTGACAGCATTTGTTCTTCAAACGTTAAACCATAGCTAAGTAAGGAAATATTCACACGCAGTGAGCGACCGCATCGGAAATCCGAGCGCTACGTCCTGATCCCTGCGCGGGTAAACGCGGGTTAACTAATTAGGGGAGGCCGGATGTGCGAACATCGCAAATGAAGATTTATAATGTCCCTGCGACTCGAATAACCAAGGTTGGTACTATGTGTTGTTTGAGATGTGTTTTGTAGCTTATCAAATTGTTAACATTATTAAAGTTTTCATTTATTTAAATTATATATACGTAGACCTATACCTGATACCAGGCTCGACTGTGGAGGTACCACCATCTTACTTGGAGTCCTGAGACCCCCTCGAAGTAATTTGGGGGAGAGTAAGAGGACAGCTCAAAGGCGAAAAACCAGGAGGCCCACCGTGCCTGGGACCGACGGATGGCGGTATATCCATCCCTAATAGCCCTTATATAAAACAGTGTCTGGTGACGGGCAGCGGCGTCACTGGTGCGAGGGTTCCGGTACCGCGCTCACCAACCCGCCTGCCCAGCGTGTGTGAGTATGGGCAATTCTTCCAGGATAACCGCCGGCAGTGGCAAAGTCCTGGAAAGGCTTATGTACAGCAGTGGACGAACTAGGTTGATAGATGAGACCTATACAAGGTGACTTTTTGACCATTTTCCAAAATTATAGTGGAGACTTGGTAAGTAATCAGCATCATGAATCGATAACAATTTTGTGAAATTAGTATAATGAAATTTCGACTTCTAATTTACAGAAACCAATGGAAACTTTGCGATGACAGCATACTCAGTACATAGGTAATAAGGTTTTGTTGAATAACTATTGCGTGAATTTTGAATTGAAGGGTTATATTTCGATTAATTAGAAAAAGGCGGGTTTTTCACAATCCGTCTGCAAAACCACTCTTAAGTATAAAAAAGAACACATTATAACGAAAAATTCAATGCTCTGATTAATTTATAATATTGACTTTTATTAAAATAACCCTTTGATTAAAAAAACTGTTGCTATTACCTTTAATAATATGGTAACGTTATGTGATGGTGAAGGCTGATTTTAGTTCAATGCGATGCATTATTATCATTAACTCAATGATCCATAGGTCGGTAAACCAATTACACGTTCACAATAAGCCATTTTGGCTATCAATACAATACAATACCTTTAATGATTATCATCTAGCTTTTCAGTTTGCCGAATCCTCAATCAAAAGTTCCGGATTCAGTTCCGCCTGAGATTTTTAAAGTTCAAGTAGTTCCAAGTATCGATTCGATAAATTTGATAGATACAATTGATTCATTTTATTGCAACGAAATAACCGTTTAATTTTTATTTATCAAGTCGATGTAGAGTCGAGAGCCAGTTCATACTTTCTACCCCAGGTAAGTAAAAACCGGCCAAGTGCTAGTCGGAATCGTGCACGAAGGGTTCCGTGCCATTAACTGTAAAAAACGGCAAAAAAATCACGTTTGTTGTATGGGAGCCCCCTTAAATATTAATTTTATTCTATTTTTTAGTATTTGTTGTTATAGCGGCAACATAAATACATCTTCTGTGAAAATTTCAACTGTCTAACTATCACGGTTCATGAGACAGACGGACAGACAGCGGAGTCTTAGTAATAGGGTCCCGTTGGTTACCCTTTGGGTACGGAACCCTAAAAAGCATGTTCTTCTGCCCGCCCCTTAAAGTATTGGTATGTACCTAGTTATTGACAAAACAGGTGAATAGTGGGGTGTAGATGTCTGACTATTTAGTAATTACTCTGACACTGTCTCGATGATACCTGTCGTGATGATTTATATTTAGGTTCCGTGGAGAAATAGATAAAAAATACAGTTTTATTACTTTTTCCGTCCGTGTTTCTATTCTTCTGGGTCCAGCAAAACTGAAATTTATGGTAATTCCGACACATGTGGAAATTATCAATCTGGCGGTATTCACACAGTTTAAAATATGTGGCATCTACGATCATTAGCACATTTCTTACCATCAGTACTTTTGCACCTTCTAGCTTTATACACGTAGATAGTATATCTATAGATTACGGACCGGGCGAGTGCGGACTAGGGATGAGCATGTACTAAGCCGATTTTTAGAAGCTTTTAATACATAAAAGTAAGTTTTAAACTTTGGTGGAACCTATTGCATTTTGTACTGCATATACGGTATAAAACTGGTTGTTCATATATTATTACAATTCTGACAAAACGTACTGTTTTTTTTTTCCAGTTTATTTACGTTGCTTTAGTTATTTAGTTTGCTTACGTTGACAATCTCCCGGTGACTGGTTTATTTTTAATAAGCTTTTAATAGAATAATAACAAAGTGGTCACTAATTAAATATTTCGGGTTGCTGTATTATTTTATAGTATCGCCTCAATTCACTCGTGTTATGAGCACTCGTGTCCCAATGTCTCACATTATGTCACATGTCACAGATTGTAACAGTAAATAACATAAGTAAAATAAAACCGGCCAAGTGCGAGTCAGACTCGCGTACGAAGGGTTTTGTACCATATCTATAAAAACGGCAAAAAAACATGTCTGTTGTATGGGAGCCCCCTTAAACATTTATTTTAATCTGTTCCTTAGTATTTTTTGTTATAGCGGCAACAGAGATACATCATCTGTGAAAGTTTCAACTGTCTAACTATCACGGTTCATGAGATACAGCCTGGTGACAGGCGGATAGACGGACATAGAGACGGATAGACAGACGGACAGACGGACGGATAGACAGACGGACGGACAGACAGACGGACAGACAGACGGACAGAAAGACGAACAGCGGAGTCTTTGTAATAGGGTCCCGTTGGTTACCCTTTGGGTACGGAACCCTAAAAAAAACATACTAAATAAAATTTGCTAGTATTCAGTGAATTTTTTGAAGTAGGATTAGATAATAATTATGACATATTGGCATAGCATAGCACCACATATGGACCGAATGCACTTATTTTGTCTGACTCGCACTTGGCCGGTTTTTTATTTTCAATTTCATTATTTGTTTTTGACTAGTTAGGTATAATTATAGCTACATAGCAACATTTTATGTACCTTTAATTATTTGCATGCTATAATTAGCTGAATAAAGAAACTCCATAATCCTAACAACTTTTGTATCTATTCACAATCAAATAAATTATTTGTCTTTGTCTTTGCACAAAATACAGTTACTTGATTAAAAATATTTTATTTCATAAAACAGCTGTAAATCTGAAAACTTAGGAATTTAGGAAAATTTAAAACTTAGGAAAATTTAGAACAAAAACGCAAATTTTGCAAAATAGTTCGCGCTCACAAACTGGTTACATGAGAGGAGATTCAATTCCAATTCAAATTCAATTTTTTTTATCAATTATTTGATTTGATAAAACATATAGCTGTAAATCTGAAAACTTAGGAATACAACAAAAACGCAAATTTTGCAAAATAGTTCGCGCTCACAAACTGGTTACATGAGAGGAGAGCTACGAAGACAAGAATTAGGTAATTTGGAAAAGTGTTCACCGTAATGTGACCCAATTTAATCTTAGTCCCGTTGGAAAATAATGCAGCGGACCTAAGAGAAATCCCTAACGCGCAATAATGTACTTTCGGTATAATCCAGCCGCACGGCCCGGTTAACCAATTAGGAAATGTTTTAACCGGCGTTTGTTTAGCCGGGCCGAACACAAAATGGAAATTAATTGCATTTTGTTATGATCTCACGGAATATTTAGCTGAAAGCAATGTTTTTAAAACACTTGCTTGACAGACGCGCTAGAGCGTATGTAGTGAGATAGGTAAAGTAATTAACTAGAAGCTTTGGATAGGGTTTTGTTAAAGGCTGAATTTTAAACCACAGTCTACAGATGCGGTCTGCGGTCTGTAGTACAGTCTACAGATTTCGAAACATATTCTCATGTTTTGGGTTCCGTACCTAAAATGAAAAAACGGAATCCTTATAGGATCATTTTGTCTGTCTGTCTGTCCCTTTTGCTCATGCCTGTATGAGTTACAAAGTTGAAACCAAGTTACCAAGTTGTGGTGTATAAAAATCAGGCTTCTAACTTGACGCGAAAAAAGGTCATTGCACTTTACATAATTAATTTCATAATTTTCTCACCATGAAAACTTAAGGCACTTCCAGTTGACTTAGAAACATGAAATTTTATTTACAAGTAAGTCTTACATATATTTTGTCACACACAGGATAAGTTCTGAAAATTACAAATTTAATTATTTAGGAAGTAATCATTGACCAAATTAGACCCTTCAGATACATAGAGTCAAATAAAGCGTAAGTAGCAAGTTAAGTTAGCCAACAAAACTGTAAGCGGAATTATTTACCATAATGTTTTTAGGGTTCCGTACCCGTTTTGTGTGGCGGTACGGAACCCTTTGTGCGCGAGTCTAACTCGCACTTAGCCGGTTCTTTTTCTTTGTGGTTGAAAGTATATACCTAAGCCAACTGTTTTCCTCAGAAATGTTGTTGCGATAGGTTTGAAATAAACAAAAATCGAAAAAGACCTTCAAAATATTTTGAAAATGTGACATCATCAAAGAATTTCGCTACTTATTCTTGATGTCAAATTTCAACTCGGCCCAACCATTCATTGGGCTGATAAATGGACAGACTCTTTGCTGTAGGGGTTCTTTTCCCACGGAACCTTGAAAAAAAAATACCATTAGCGTAGCCAAGATTTTGTTTAAGGCGGAGGCAGGCAAGGGAAAGCTTAATATTACGCATGCTACAAAATCGGGAGTCAAGGTACGAATGAATGTTTAATTAAGTGCAACCGAAACATACCTTAAGAGGCCGGCGGAGCCTGCCTAGTTCATGCAAACGAAATACCAACACTATTTTTGAATCAGAAATATTCTTAAGACAGATTGCTTTACAGAATATCTAGGTTCCCAAATATATATTAAATAAGAACACTGATTTAAACATGCTGTACGAGAAAAATAAGCTTTCTACGAAAATTTGAAATTGCGTATATGTCGTCTTCAAAATAAGTGTCCTTTCAAAATATATATTTGGGAACCTATTCTGAATCCAATCGGAATATTACACAGTTATCCTAAGAATATCTATGATTTTCAAATGGTTCTGGTGTTTCGTTTGTATGAACTAGGCATGCTCTTGGCCGCCTCTTAAATAAAAATATTTTAATTACTCTTTGGTTCCAAGCTGGATAGCGATTCAGCTGTGTAAAAACAACTTAGACTCCGAGGCTGACAGAAGAATATGCTTGGGGTGGGCAGCATTCGGGAAGTTGCGTCACACATTTACGTCACCAATACCGCAGTGCTTAAAGGCTACAGTTTACAACCAGTGCGTCCTTCCAGTGATAACGTACGGCGCTGAGACGTGGTCTCTTACCAAATGCTTGATCCGCCGATTTAAGGTCGCTCAACGAGCCATGGAGCTATGCTTTGGATATCTCTGATGAATAAAATCCGAAACGAAAATATCCGTCAGAGCTCTAAGGTGACCGACATAGCCTGCCGAATCAGTAAGTTGAAGTGGCAGTGGACTGGCCATATTTGTCGCCGACGTGATAACCGTTGGGGCCCTAAGGCATTGGAATGGAGACCACGTACAGCAAAGCGCAGCGTAGGCCGCCCTCGTGTCCGCTGGACTGACGATCTGAAGGACGTTGCGGGTGGTGGCTGGATGAGGATGACTAAGGACCGCCAAGAGCGGCGTAATATGGGGGAGGCCTATGTCCAGCAGTGGACGAATACGGTCTGATGGATTGGTTCTAAGCCCTACTAGGGGAAGGAATGGCCGCTGGTTCTCGTGCCCATACCCATTCATATGACCATAAAAAAATAAACGTGACTTATCCTCCGACTTTACACGCGTGAACTAAAACGGAGGATTATATTAACTGTATAATGAGGAGTGAATTCCAAGGTGCCTCTCATCAACTCTCGTTTCACGTCTACGGAACGTACTAAGGATAACCAAATTGTGCTTAAAAATGCCAAGTGTCAAAGTAGCTCTTTTTTGAGGGTTCTGTTACACAAATATATTCAAAACGTGGCACAACCTTCGACCAAAATAAAATGAATGGACGGCCCTTGTCTTTACAATTTGCTCACTCATAACGAGTCTAAGCAATTGGATACATACTTCAATACCTAATTTTTATTTTTATGTTTATTTTGCTTTTTGCACTTTGTAAATGCAAAAGAAGGTATTTTTTCGTCAGTTATTTGGATGGCATGTAATAATAAGCGTACGTGTCACTCTTCTAACAGACAGAGACAGAGATGAAGTGAGATCCGGCGCTCACTTTACAGACTTCAAAAATCTGTACGCTATGGCCCGTCCATTTATTTTATTTTGGTCGAAGGGCACAACCAATTATTGAATGTTGGTGAAATCACCAACTATCTGCTTCTGCAGCACCTTCGTGTCTCCTTCAGTCTTGCGTTTTACCTAGGGTTACCGGATGGGAAAAGGAAAATTTCTGGGCAAAATTTCAATAAGTCGAGATTTTGGGATTATGGTGGGAACAAATAAATATTACGAATCAAAAAATTATTTCTATTATTAAAATTAAAGTAATTACAACAAAATAGTCGACCGTTGTTATTTGTTGGGACAATTTGTATTTTGTTGGGACTCTGGACATCAAATGAAATCTCGGGGCAATCCCGACGAATTCCGACCATCTGGCAACCCTAGTTTCGCCGGTGGATATACGTAAGTATGGGCTGGGGCAGTGTAAGTGACAACGTGGGTTTATTTAACTTGCAGAAGTGACGAAACTCTTCAGTAATAGTTGTCCAAAGTAATAAGGAGTCCGCGGTAGTAATTAAATAACTTCAAAATGACCTGATTCTATGTCTGCTAATTTGTAATCATATTTTAATATATATTATATACAGGACATCGATGTAAATATTTTAAGGCAAGCAAGCAAGTGATTTTGAACATTTCTGATTGAATTTACTTTTATACATTTACTTTCGAGATATAGAAGTTTTTCAGTTTTGTTTAGGATATTTAGGTAACTGCAATTAAAATAACAATACATTTTTTATGGCTGAAAATAATTATGCACTCAAATGTACTAATAAAAACGATTTTTTTGTACTGTATTTAGCTTTTTGTTTATTTTCACTTCTTTTTGAGCACATATATCTTTTTATTTTATTTCATAGAAGTGTTTTAAGAAATAATATAAAATAAAAATATGGTTTTAGCCACAAATAATGTGATATTCTAATTTTGAGTAGACAAAACAGAAAAATGTCTATATCTCGGAAACTACAAAACTTTGCATAATAGTAAATTCAGTAAAAAAAAATCATAAATCACTACCTTTAAAATCCCTGAAAATATTTACATCGATGTCCCAAACATTCTGTATACACGTCGCACAAAACTAACTAAAATATAACCCTTTGCAGAAATAAGTATTGCATAACGTATACTGACCGTGACTATTTTGATAAAAACATATTATTTTGTTTATTGTTTGCTAATTTATTTAACAAGGTTTGCAGTATTCATCGAAAAACGTAAAAGAATATTATTGTATACAGAATACAGGCTTTGAAAAACAAAACAGCTGGTCTGCTTTTCGCCTTTATGGTAATAAAACCGAAAAGTGGGTACCGGTAATATTTTCGATATTATTGGCAAGCTTCACCCAGAAGATCTGAAATGGCCTATTATGATTATGGCAACGATATTGCAAGCCCATATGATTGTATTATGATCGCAATAAAGTTAATTTTGCAAGCGGCGGTAGCTCAGGAGTAAAACGCTAGCCTCTCAATCTTGAGATCCAGGTTCAATCCCCGGTCGGGCATCCACCAATAAGTTTTTCGGAATTTATGTGCATATTAAAATACGCAGGAAATACAAGGGAAATACGCTATACACTGAATAACACCCTGGTGAAATCAAAACTAGACTATCTTATTGAAATATGGGGTTGTGCTGCAGAATCTAACCTTAAACGCCTTCAAACTACACAAAATAAACTTATAAAGGTTCTTCTACAGTTTGAATACTTAACACCTACACGTACATTATATAAAAAGACCAAATTATTCAATCTTAAACAAATATACACATATAATACTTGTATCCTTACACGAAAATTTCTAAAAAAACAAATTCATACAGAAATTAACCTGGAGAAAAGAACATTTAAACATAATCTCAGAAGAAAAAATATATTAAAATCACATTGTCCAAGGACTGAGTATGGAAAAAGAAATTTACTATATGGTGGAGTGCAACTTTATAACAAATTACCAAATAACATAAAAGAATGTGAATTGATATCTACTTTTAAAACTAAGCTCAAAACTTACATTGCAACAAACGTGTTTTAAAGTAAAATATTACCTACCAACATATGTACACTGTCGACAAATCATAGAACAAACTAAATGTTATCTAAGCAAAATCTCATTTTAAGTGAACTATGTTCTTATGAGAATAAAGATCATTAACCATTATATTATTTGTTCTTACTTACCACTTGTTGAACAGTGATGGAAAACATCGGAAGGAAACCTGTAAATCGTGTATTAGTGCCCGAATTACGGCGATAGAGCTCACCACTCATGACGTTGGGACGTAATAATCGTCGGTGAAACGTGGGTGTACTGAATGTGAACTATGACTTGTATTTCACAGTTTACACTTGCAACACCTCTGACTACCCCTCGGGGATTAATGTTCAGTCTTAATCTTCTGCTTGGAATGGCATCTGATATGTGGATACATATGTCCTTTTGGTTTGTAAATACAAAAAAGACAAATAAGGCTTTCCAAAAATTACAATAATTAAACATTATAATTTGACGCCCTATGGTAGTTATTAAAAACCAGCCAAGTGCGAGTCGGACACGCGCACGAAGGGTTCCGTACCATTATCTATTAAAACGGCAAAAAAACATGTCTGTTGTATGGGAGCCCCCTTAAATATTTATTTTAGTCTGATTTTTAGTATTTGTTGTTATAGCGGCAATAGAAATACATCATTTGTGAAAATGTCAACTGTCTAACTAACACTATTAATGAGATACAGCCTGGTGACAGATGGACAGACAGACGGACAGACTGACGGACAGCGGAATCTTAGTAATAGGGTCTCGTTGGTTATCTTTTGGGTACGGAACCCTAAAAACTACTTTAAAACTAATGAGGTAATAACTAGTATTATACTATAAAATACAAAACCTTGATACCCGCTTAAGACCGCTTATAAATGCCTAACCATAATTTTAGTCTGCTTTTACCTAAAGAATCCCAAAATTGTGACAACGCACCTACGCACTTCTTCAAGGAACCTCTTGAAGTGAATGAGCCAAAAATTCCCAAGCGTGCGCTCGTTTAGCGAATAATTTTTCATTGAGCCTGAGAGTCGGAGAAAAGCCCCCAATTAAGTTTCTCTTTAGCGTTTGGCCTCGGAAAATGGCGAAGAAAAATGGACAGCAAAGACATGGGACAGCCGAGTAGTCTGCAAACATCTAGGCGGCGAGAGCTCGTGCAGAACGTAATGGACTGAGTTCTTTGTTTCAAATAGTTATGTCCACGAATAGATGAAGTTTGCTGTTCGTACTGGTTAATTGTCTTGGTATTTTATTGGCTTGATGAAAAGATAAACTTTTTACGTGCCTACGTAAGGTGAAATTTAATCAACCGCCTGAATTCATACTGAAGACTCGGTTTATTATGTATCTCTAGTTGACAACTTAACTGGGTGCCTATTATCAAAAATATAGGTATACTATCGAATTCCGATTGTCTAAGGATATGTTCGCACTTGAAGTGACGACACAGTTCGTAAATAGTTCAATACTCACTAAAGACAATTTTGAAAATTCAGTTTTTATCTATCTTTTTGATGATAGGCACCCAGTCCAATTAGCAACCAAAGATACAGAATAGGGGGGCAGGAACAATGTTTAATAACCCTACAGGTGAAATAAAAAAAAAAACTGTTTTGCTACCTAGCTGCCTCTACTAGGAATTGTATTTAAACTAGTCCAGTTCGTATAGAAACAAAAAAGTTTTTTTTTATCGAACAAAAGGATCATTGGAAAGATCAAAGGAACCGTGCATAAATTATAAAATAATTAAATTCTCCATTATAAATTTGGGCGGTTGATTAAATTTTACCTTGTCTATTTGAACAGAGAATCAGAACGTCGCATATTATTTTTCAATGAAAGTGCTTGTAAAGGCCCACTTTTTATGCATCAAAACCGAACAGAAAGTCGATTATTTTGCCCTAGGGCTTTATAATTATTATTTTTTAAAATTTATTTACGAGAAGTTTGCTAAACTGCAACCTTTCCTGTGTACCATAAATGTTATACTTTTTTTTTCCACTGTTTAACGGCTCTGGTCTTTTGAGCCAATCATTAACTTGCAAAATTGTAACAATGTAACTTTCAACTTTAATAATTAAATTGTTTTCTTTGATTATATTTGTTTTATTTCCTCACACTATGCATTGAAAAACGTAGTATGATACACGGGCGTAAGAGCAATAAATTACTTGGTTACGTTTAAAACACTCGCTACGCTCCTTTTCGCCCTTGTAGCATAAACTACTATTATATAATCATCAGCATCATTACTAAGGGGGTCTTGGGTGTCCCCTGTCGTAACAAAATTTTGTGAAGATTATAAATTGATGTAAGCACTGTTTTGGTATGGTTCTCATGCTTTCAACTTTTGAATTGAACTTTTCAATATCTTTAGATTATTGATAAGAGCTAAATTACCTTATAAATTTATTTTTTGTATTCTCACGAAAATAGTTTTGCAATAGTACACTATTTGCATAGATTGCTTTCATCCGGAAGCTGTATTTAAGGCGCTTTATTATTATGGGTTCCGATTTCCTTACAAAAATAAAAAAAATCAATCCATTAGTAACACAGCAAAAATATGGCAGTTGCAGCAGTAAAGGATTTGTTTCAATAAACTTTATATTTCAGATAGCAATATAAATCCTTTCTACGCTAAAGATTCGCTTAAAGAATATTAAGTGTCACCGGTAGAAAATGACTGCAGAAAAGCATTTCACGGTCCACAAACTCTCCCGTGAAAACAATCGTAAACCTGTTTTTATTACAGAAACATTCCCCATTGATTCACGGCCGAAAACAATAAAAATACTGACTCAATCAACCTACCGAATTTTACGAGCGGTAGGTGAGTAGATTTATTGTTCAAAGGGTACTAAAATAATGTTTCATTTACACCTCACTCTAGGGCTTCTTAGCTACGTTTAATGGTTTATGGTCGATAGAGGAAAAATTCGTTGTGAGCATGGCAGGAAAAATTGAAAATATTTATGTGGGTTTCGGGGTCACGCTAGATATTTCAGAAAATAAAATGAGTATAGAAAACTGGCCAAGTGCGAGTCGGACTCACGCACGAAGGGTTACGTACTATTATCTATAAAAACGGCAAAAAAAACATGTTTGTTGTATGGGAGCCCCCTTAAATATTTATCTTATTCTGTTTTTTAGTATTTTTTGTTATAGCGGCAATAGAAATACATCATCTGTGAAAATTTCAAGTGTCCATCTCTCACGGTTCATGAGATACAGCCTGATGACAGACGGACAGACGGATGGATAGCGGAGTCTTAGTAATAGGGTCCCGTTGGTTATCCTTTGTGTACGGAACCCTAAAAACAACATAGGTAGGTAGAAAATGAAATAACTGACATAACAAATTTAAGGACATCAAATATGGCGAATGATAAAACGAAGAGATGATGGTAATTAACAAGAGAAATTACATTAAATAAACAAGGCTTTACTTTCACTACTTAAGCAGCAAAACCTTGGCAAACTTTTTCAAGTGTCAGCTGAACAAAACTGAAGTTCCCAAGACACAGTGGTTTTCTAAAAGAAACGGTTCATTCTACGATTTAAATCTATAAAATTCTTTTCCAAATTTTTATTGTATGAAATAAGGGTTTTACTAAGTTATATTTTCAGGTTCCATCTAAGTAAAAGATTTATCGTGTGTATTAATAGTAAGTACATGTTTTATTACATATAAGGTTAAATCTTCTATGTTTTACTTTGTGTATCATTTCATTACAGTAGTGTGATTCTCCTATCAAAATGATTTTGCTGGAAGAACTCTTCTATAAGAGATAAACTCTCCAATGTGCATATCTTTCTGTGACGTTTTATTTTTGTATTATTTGTTTGTGTTTATGTTATGTACACTAAAAAATAAAGATTTTTTTGTGAAACGACGGTGAACGCCGCGTCGTCGTCCTAAGAACGACACTCGCCTTGATAATGCCAAAACTGTATCGGTGAAACGGTTGGCATATAGACAACAAGAGTCACACGTGAGTGTTCAAGGCGTATGTAATAATAATTGTATGTACATTCATATCATAAAATAGTACATAATGAACATTTTTTACGAACCTCTTTAATACAGAAACGAAATTAAATAAATAAAAGTGTTATAAAAGTACAGTTATACGAAGTAGGAAGGCAAAGGGAACTTAGCCCATACAGTCATGTCTGAGGTTTTAATAGGGAATGGTTCGAGTGATGGTCATACTTGTGACCAAACTGCGACTGCGACTGATTTTTAATGATGGTAGAACTTGTGACCGGACGCTTGTCTCATACGCGCGGTGTACTGCTGGAATTTGTGCGTTATTTATTCATTTAATTTTTAGTGTTTTTTGTTTGTTAAAAGTTTTATTCTGAACAAAAATGGCTGACAGCAGTAAGTAATACTGAGCCACAAAAATGACGAACAACAAAAACGAACCAAGAAAATCAATAAAAGCCTGCAACAAATGTTACCAAGATCTTATGGATTGGAAAATAGGTAGGTGACATAATAGTAGTTTATGCTACAAGGGCGCAAAGGATTAAATTACGAGGACGATTTAAAACACGAGCGTAGTGAGTGTTTTAACGTAACCGAGTAATTTATTGCTTTTACGCCCGTGTATCATACTACATTTTTCAATGCATAGTGTGAGGAAATGAAAACAAATATAATCTTGTGAACTTTCAATTATGATTGGCTCAAAAGGATTGTATCCAGAGCCGTTAAACAGTGGAAAAAAAAGTATAACATCTATGGTAGACAGGAAAGGCTGCAGGTTAGCCAACCATTGCAAACAAATAAAAAAAAAAATAATCATAAAAGCCCTAGGGCAAAATAATCGACTTTCTGTTCGGTTTTGATGCATAAAAAGTGGGCCTTTACGAGCACATGTATTGAAAAGCATTTATATGGCAGCTGAGGAGGATGGCCCACCTAAACGACTGAATGTCATGAGTCAAAATACTCGTGACTGGATAAAACCTAGTTGGATCGATAATATTATAACCTGCGGAACCAATACCTATCCTTTTAGTTTTAAAAAATCTGGCTAGGTCATGAAATAGATTGGAGGTTGTGAAAGCGCCCGCTTATATAATTGATGAAGATAAAATCTCTTCAACATTTAAAATTCTAGTTAACGGAGATTGAAGTTGCGCTTAAAATGCAAACTCATTTTACTAGTAGGTACCCATAAGTGCAACGAGTGACGACTTTATATTGAAACCACGGGCTGTTAATTCTTGTAATTGACTTGTGCAACCGATTTTAGTCTTTACGCGTTTGCTATAAGAAAATAATTGTCTATCCCCAGCGGAAATGGAAGTTGGTTTCGCTCATCGATATAATTTATCAAAGGTTTCAATTTACCAACCTCGCAATGATGGTATTTGTAGACGAATTTAAATTAATCCACTATCAACTTCTGTCCTGTATACATGGAGTGCCCTTAAAAATTAGAAACTTATGTAGGTATCCATACATTCTTTGTCAATGGAATTTGGATCAATCGGATTGACGTAGTAGTCTTTTTCATTTTCTTAAACATGTCAGAGGTTTGCCTGAGTGAACTGTAAAGTCATAGTTCACACTTGGACACCCGCTTTTCACGGACGATTATTAAGTCCAAAACGTTTTTTTTTTAACTTCACTGTACATTTTCACGAGGTGTTAACCTGAGCCTGCGTTAAACATCTAGAAATGATTATTTTGGATAAGACCCTAAATCCTTACTTGACAATTTAGTAAATTTAGAAATAGCTATACAACGTGTAACAGGAAGCAGAAAGGTTTAACCATATTTGAAGATCTTATTCAGTCAATGGTAAAGAACAACTTTTACTATGGAGCCAACCCTGTATCTCGAAAAAAAAACAATTAACCGTTTCATAGAAAAATGCAATGCCGCTCGGCCGAGACATATAGAAGGGCAGATTTTTTTTTGGGATTTCAGGGTTGGCTATATACATAGTAAAAGTTGTTCTATACCATTGACTGAACAAGCTCTTCAAATATGGTTACACCTTTTTGTTACACGTTGTACAATATGATGTATTTCTACATGGATAGCGGAACTACGAAGAGTAGAATTACTCCATAAGTTCCGAGACAAGCGCGTCGTTTAATTTTTAAGGACATCACTTAGTTTTTAATCAAGTAGCTTTTCCCGGGATGAGATCATTACGATAATGAGAATAACATTCCACTTTAATTCTTTTTATTTCCTTTGAACTCGGCTTCTTTCATTTTTTCATTTATTTACAGTAAATGTTTATCACAATTTCACAGTCAGTAAAATATTTACAAAAATCACTAGTTTTTTTTTTCTACAATTTGATTACAATTTTCTATACACAACTCTCTGGTCCTGGTATATCCTCTGTAAGAAGATGTCCTCTTCTACTCAAAGTTGAAGATCCTGTTACTGTTGGCTGCTTACTTGCTATGGGCCTTAGTGGTGATGCTAACTGCAACAAACAAAAAAAATTGATACTTGTCTTTGTTGGTTCTTGATGGAACATTTGAAACATCTTGTAAATAAAACACATTCTTGGTAACTGTTCCACTTTTATATGTATATTACACTATATTTGTGATGTTATGTAACATATTTATGTTTGTCATCACATCACAAATGTAAACAAAGACGAAATACATATTCAATCTCATGATTCGTATCCATATCTAAAAGCCTGACGATTTTATTGTAACGAAACCGGTCGCTAGTGTAATATACATATAAAAGTGAAACAGTTACCAAGAAAGTGTTTTATTTACAAGATAAAACAAAAAAAAAACTGCATTATTAAAGAAAATAAACTACTAAAGAAAATAAAGACTCGTTTAGGCTCTATAATGATTGAAGGAGACTAAGGAATAAAGGTTTTAAAGATGGCGACAATATAGTAATACGTATTCTGTGAAAATTTCAATTACGGCTGAAGCTGTGGACCCCTGTGATAGACGAACAGACAGACAAATAGACAGACAGACAGACAGACGGACAGACAGACAGCGGAGACTTAATAGTACAGGAACATTTTTATATCATGCATGACATGAAAATAATTATGTAGGAGTAGTTACCACAAAGGTATGCCAATTCAAAAACCGTTTCAAGCTGAACTTATTTACTTAAGCAATATTTGCTTTTTCTGGAAAAAAATATTAAATTTGGATATTTCCGGAATATTTATGACTAATTTTGTAAGGCTGTATGACTTATTTTTCGATAAAATACATAGTTAAGCTCTATGTCAAAGACGACTGGTATGCTATGGTTCCTGTTTGAATTTCGGCCAATGTTTTGTACAAAAACATAATAAAATTCTACCTTAGACCCCAGAATGACCTCATGTTTTGACCAAAAAAATTAAAAATTAATAGACCGATTACTCAATGCATAATTAATTGGCGATCTTAATTTTAAGTTTCATATATTAAATATAATTTTGTTATAATATATTTTAATTATATTATATTATTTTTTTATATTATATTATATTATTTTTTCATATATAAATTATGAAACTTAAAATTAAGGTCGCCAACTCATTTATATCGTGAGAAAAAAAAACAAATCATGTACCTATATTACTTACAGGTTCGGCTTGGCAAAAATGAGTTTGACACGTTAACATGGAAATAAATACGAATCCAAAAGTTCTAAGCCCGACCTACAAAGAGGTATCAAATCTTTGTAAATCTAGCATCATTTGTTAGTATGTTTTTTCGTGATTGATTGTGTGAAGTTGAAGTTCGATACTGCAAGCCAGAGCTGTCATATGGACCAAATAAAAAGTCCGTAAAAGACCGAAAACGTATAAAAAGTCCTAAATCATCAAATAGGACTTTTTCAACCGTGAGCAGGTCCGCGGACCACGGACCGATCGGACTTTTTCGGGCTTCGGGTTAGTCCGTTCAGTCCGTTGGTCCGTTGCTGGTCCGTTGTGTGTAACGAAATGATTATGGATGGTTTTATGCAAGTATAGCATGACAAAATAATGTTATTCGAAGGATGTGATGACGAGTTGACGACTAAGAATCGAAATATATGTTTTGCAGGTATGTATTCATTCATATTTTTTTCATATTGTCCATACTTAATTTTTTTTGACTATATATAAAGCTACTACAAAACGGTAACTCACTGACTTTTGACATGGTAGTAATGTATGAAAACAATGTCATGTGTCTAATACTGAGTGGGGAAAAACCTTGACATTTGACATTTTTTGACATTTGACATGGTTTTTTGACATTTTAGTGAGACGTGTCGTTGTATGGGAGTTTTGAAAAATTTTTCGAGTGAGTAGGCGAGCCCGAAGGGCGAGCCTTCGAACGAGCACGAACGAGCGAGCGAGCGAAGTTCGTAGTGATATACCTGGGTACTAGGGATGGGAAAAATTGTCATTTTCTGACGTTATTGACAGAACGAGCCCGCGAGCGCTAAGCGCGAGCGGGCGCAGTTCGTAGTGATGTACCTGGGTACTAGGGATGGGAAAGATTGATATTTTTGACAGAACGAGCCCGCGAGCGCGAAGCGCGAGCGGGCGAAGTTCGCCGGGACAAGTACGCGAGCGCGAAGCGCGAGCGTGCGCAGTTCCTAGGGATGTCCTCGATCACTAGGGATGGGAAAAATTGCCTTTTTTTTTCAAGGGATGTACCGAAAAAAAAATTGTTTTGGCCATATCTTCGGAACGGAAGGTGGTACATCCCTAGGGGTAGGACCATAGGGTGCCAAAAAAGTTTTTTTTTTTTTTATGTCAAAACTTTAACCGCCCATATCTCCTAGACGGCTTGAGTTAGACCCATGTTGATGGGTGTCTAAGAAAAGGTCTCGCCGAGATCTAGCCCCCCCCAGTGTCAAAACTTTAACGGCCCGTATCTCCCAAACGGCTGAAGCTAGAGCCATGTTCATAGTACTCTAAGAAAAGGGCCCGACGAGCTCTAACTGAAAATGAAAAAAAAAAAAAAAAAAACGAAAAAAAAAATATTTTTGTTCAAACTTTGATCGGCTGTATCTCCCGAACCGTAAGTCCTAGCGAGTTGCGGTTTCAACTTCAGTGATTAGTTTGCCAAGGACTTCCTGACTGCATAAAAAAATTTGACATTTGACAGGTTTTGACATTTTTTTGACAGGTCCAAAAAAGTGCTCCGATTCGCTTGAAACTCGGTATCAAGGGGCAAGTGGGATTGGTGATTACGAATTCATTGTTAAATTTGACTTTTTTTTGACAACCGACAAGGATTTTGACACTTTTTTGAAAAAAAATTGATCGGACATTTCTTCGGATCTAATGGCGAGGCCGAAGGCCGAGCCTTCAAGTGTCTTTCTAGCGAGGCCGTAAAACGAGCATGTGAGGACGGAGAACACGCCAGCGAAGCCGAGTCCGATCAATTTTTTTTCAAAAAAGTGTCAAAATCCTTGTCGGTTGTCAAAAAGTGTCAAATTTAACAATGAATTCGTAATCACCGACCCCACTTGCCCCTTGATACCGAGTTTCAAGCGAATCAGAGCACTTTTTTGGACCTGTCAAAAAAATGTCAAAACCTGTCAAATGTCAAATTTTTTTATGCAGTCAGGAAGTCCTTGGCAAACTAATCACTGAAGTTGAAACCGCAACTCGCTAGGACTTACGGTTCGTGAGATATAGCCGATCAAAGTTTTGGCAAAAATATTTTTCTTTTTTCGTTTTTTTTTTTTTTTTTCATTTTCAGTTAGAGCTCGTCGAGCCCTTTTCTTAGAGTACCATGAACATGGGTCTAGCTTCAGCCGTTTGGGAGATACGGGCCGTTAAAGTTTTGACACTGGGGGGGGCTAGATCTCGGCGAGACCTTTTCTTAGACACCCATCAACATGGGTCTAACTCAAGCCGTCTAGGAGATACGGGCGGTTAAAGTTTTGACATTTATAAAAAAAAAAAAAACTTTTTTGGCACCCTATGGTCCGACCCCTAGGGATGTACCACCTTCCGTTCCGAAGATATGGCCAAAATAATTTTTTTTCGAACATATAATCGCTTCTATGAAAAGCAAATAAGGTCTTTGCCATTAGACTTATTGTGCTGGACGGAAATTAAAAAAAAGTTGCTAGCGTATGCCATCATCTTAATCGAAGTTTTCAGGTATTTCAATATTATTCAATAAAATACACGAAATTTTTTCGACTTTTAATCAAATTGTAGCACAGCATTTATTGCATAACTCTATTGAAGTAATCTAACGGACTGTTTCGGACCAACTCGGACCGGACCGGCTTTTTACCGAAATAGGGCTAGTCCGTTCGGTCCGCTGGAGTTTAGGGCTCACCATAAAAGTCCATCGGACCAGGTCCGAGTCCTATTTGAACGGACCAACTTAGGGCTTATATTTGGTCCATGTGACAGCTCTGCTGCAAGCTATTATTTTTTTGTGATATTTTGTTTAACGCAGTCTGACGGGATTTTTCACAATGGAGAAAATTTAACACCGTGCTGTGATTAAGTACCTCAATAAAAAAGGTCTTTCACCTAAAGAGATTCATGAAGATATGGAAACAACATTAGGGGAATCTGCTCCATCGTATTTCACTGTCAAAAAGTGGGTAGCTGAATTTAAACGCGGTCGGGAGACCATTGAAGATGACCCAAGGAGCGGAAGGCCTTCAACGTCTACCACTAAAGAAAACACTGACAAAATTTGTGATCTCATCCTAGGACACCGACGATTGACCATTAGTAGGATAGCTGAGATCACAGGCATCAGTTATGGCCGAGTGCAAAACATTATAACTGTAGAATTGGGGTTCCGTAAGGTTTCTGCTCGCTGGGTCCCAAGATTGCTTTCAGCTGACCAAAAACGAGTTCGATTCACAATTTCGCGTGACTGTTTGGAACTTTTTGAGGCAGATGCTGAGGATTTTATGTCTCGTTTTGTTACCATGGATGAAAGCTGGGTTCATCACCATACTCCTGAAACAAAACAGCAATCCAAACGGAAAAGATCTGGCTCACCCACGCCGAAAAAGGCCAAGTGCGTTTTGTCAGCCAACAAAGTCATGGGATCTGTTTTTTGGGATTCGAAGGGAGTTATTTTATTGGATTATTTACCTAAAGGTGAAACTATAAATTCACGCTATTATTGTAACCTATTACGAAAACTTCGCGAAGAAATAAAAGAAAAACGGCCGGGGATGTTGCGTAAGAGTTTTGTTTCTTCAAGACAATGCATGAGTTCACACTTCGGTTGAAACGATGGCTGTGATCCATGAATGTGGTTACGAGTTGCTGCCTCACCCACCTTATTGGCCGGATTTAGCCCCCTCTGACTATCATCTCTTTCCAAATTTAAAAAAAACACTTGGTGGGATCAAAATATTCGACTAGAGAAGAAGTGATAGTCGCAGTTAATGACTATTTTGACGACCTTCCGGAATATTTTTTTTCCGAGGGTATAAACTGGTTGCAGGTCAGGTGGAAGAAGTGTGTTGATCTAGATGGAGACTATGTCGAAAAATAAAAATAATTTTGAACCCACTTTTCTTTCATTTTCACGGTCGGGCTTAGAACTTTTGGATTCAGTTGTAGAATACAGTTCTTGGTCGTAGTGTATAGTGTAACTACATACGTGGTATTATAGCGCCCTCATTTTTTCCAAACTCTTTTTTGGCAAGCTGTACATATGATCATTTTGGCTCTAGCTGTAGTCGAGGAGCGAACTGCATTTATTTATCTTCTGTGGGATTTTTTGTGAAGGATAAGTGCAACTATTCGGAATCTCTTTATCATATTCTACACAAATTTTTTATTTTTCTCACTTTTGTTATGGAAATATTTTAAACAATTTTTTTTTACCCCGTGATATGTGATCAAAGGAGAATGACCAAAACCAGGCTGTAGATGCGTCACCACCATTCATGTACGAACAATATTGGTCTAAATTATAAATCAATTAATTTTTTTTGTAGCACTATAGGAATGGGGGTTTAAAAATAAAATTTAATTGGTAATGCAGTTGATTATTTTGTACTTCTATCCGACCACAAAGCAACTGAAAACTTATAGGGAGGTTGAATATGAATAAAGACTCGATACTTATGTTTCGATACGAAGTATTTCTAGCATTGAATCATTCGAGCGATGCTTACTCGTTATCGAATGAAACTGTACTTTGTATCGAATTGAATCCGAGTGGCAGAGTAATCGCAAATGTACTGAAAAATGACGTATGATGCTCGTACTCGTTGGCTGGCTTGCATAATAATGTAATATTATAGTAAGAATACACACGATCGTAAAAAAATCAAGCAATTGTTATGTTACCGAAATACCATTAATCGATTTGGTTAATCAAAGGAATAGAAAATCACCATCGTGTTTATCACGTCACTTCTTGGTCACGTCAATCTTGTGTGGCGATGTGCAATGACAAGATATTTTATAAATTAATTAATAATTATTGAAATATCGAATCAAGTCAACTATTGACTCGTTGACCGACTGAATAATCGAGACATTTTAAGATTGTTCCGAGTCCCCTATCCTAGTAATAGGTAACGTGACGTAACGTAAGTTTTGACCAAAACTTACGTTTGTGTAGGTACAGGAATCTTTCATTCCTTTTGTCTTTTACAATGCAATGCGTGATAATTTAGTCGATTGTTCATCGACTTAGAATTCATCAATTCATTCATCGAATCATTGAGATATTAGAGTAATCGAAACAATCGACTCAAATCTCTCGCATCGCTAATGTCAGTTATTTAATCTATGGCAACCAAATGTCAACAGCACTTTTTTCTGTTTTCTCTGTACCTTACCCGTTTTTTGCGTTTTCGTAATCGGCAGAAAAAATATTTTATTTATAAAAATGTTGTTCTTAGGACTCTTTTACTTCCTTTTTGTGAAAGTAGGTAACAAAGCTAAGTAATATGACGAAGGAATGTTTTTATTGTTTTTGCCTTTGTTTTCATAACCTATCTATATTTAAAATTAAGATTATTAAAATTTCCCTTCAATTAGTTTAACGATTTTCTGTTTATAATAATTCTAGTATATTTCCTGTCTTTTGGTGACAGTTTAGTCGAGACGCAAGTTCAGCCTAACTTCCATAGAATTTTGGTCATTCTCCTTTATGCTATTTTTGTGCCAAATTTCATGTCTTTATCCTTAACGGCGCTAAAGTCATGAGGCTGTGACATACGGACGGACGGACAACAGTCTCACCGAAAAGGTTTCTTTTGTACTTTTTAGGTAGTACGGAACCCTAAAAAACACACAGAGCACAGTTTACCCCTCGACTATTATGCCGCGAATAAACGTACAAACAGACACTTAAAAACAGAAAAACCTAAAAACATGATGTGAATCAATCGTCCTTAAGTCAACGACAGTCAATTGTCAATAAAATGATTCGTCATAAAATAGCTTTTCAAAATGCATAGCACCAACCGGAAGCAGCTAGTACAAAACTGCGAACATACACGATTCAATCAAATATCCACAGTGGAACACTTCCGTTCCAATTCAACACACAAATTCGAAAGCCTTTTCCAATTGAGAAATGGATTTTAGGGAAATTTTAAAAAGCTACTTTTTGGTTTAACTTTTCGTGTGGCACGTACGTTAATTTATTTATTTATTTATAAAAAAAATGTACACCAACAATGTCAACACAAACAACATAAATAGATACATTGGGCCTTGTTCTGGTGTTGCTATCTATGACAGGTGAACACAGCATTATCAGAAAACATTAGCATCAAGAGAAATTACAAAAAACTAGTCAATATTAACAATTTAAACATACACATAAACTAACTTAAATCTAAGCTTGAAATCTAGACAGACAGTAAACACAAATAACTTAAAAATATAATCAAATATACAATGTGTGACAGAAAGGTTTAATCATATTTGAAGAACTTATTCAGTCAATGGTATAGAACAAATTTTACTATGGAACAAACCCTGTATCTCGAAAAATAAAATCTTTTTCATAGAAAAATGCAATGCCGCTCGGCTGAAATGTATCTAAGGGCAGATTTTTTTTTGAGATTTTAGGTTTGGCTCCATAGTAAAAGTTGTTCTAAACCATTGACTGAATAAGCTCTTCAAACATGGTTACACCTTTCTATTATACGTTGTATATCATACTTTCTACACTTATTTTATATTATATATGTAGGTAGAAGGTAGTAAATAAGAAAATGAAACAAATGATAGGCACTTACTAACTAAAAAGTCAATTTATAAAAAATATCTATGAAATGGAAAAGTAATGTTAAACTCGACTATCACTGACGCTAGCTCTCTTAGCTTTTAATACAATAAAGTGGAGTAAGTATACTTACGCTCCTCGGCTCCTCGACTCCTAGAGGTAGAGAGCGTGGTACTAAAGGAGCTTGACTGGCTGACGTGCACTCAATGGGGTTCCACTCGCGACTACCATCAACGCTGTCTCTGAGAACCTCCATGCCACACGCTGACGGAATCGCTGCCTCTCCGTCTATAAACAATAGCAGTGTTAATTAGCTTGGACCAAAACATCAGAATGGGGTCGAATTGTTTATTTATATACTAGATGTTACGATGAAGTTGCGGAAGCCGGAAACTGGCGATAGTACTCGTCCATAAAAACAACTTTTACCATGGATCCAATCCTCGAACCGCGAAAAAAATATCAGCTGTTCCATAGAAAAGTTAAATAAGTTTTTTTTTTCTAGATATCTCAATTTTATTCCACGAAATGTAGTTTGTATGGACGCGTACTATCGCCAGTTTTCGGCTTCCGCAACTTCAACTTAAGGAATCAGGTTTTAAATAATCTTGTTAAAAATCAGATTTGTTTCTTACTCGTATATGAAACATTCATAAAAAATCACATGTTTTTGTTATCCTTTTTTTTTGTTACCATGTATTTTTTTTGTTTACTCCAAATTTTTCATCGTTTATTTCATACATTATTTGTCGAAACATGACTCATTGTTTTTATTGTGTCAGTCCAATTGCATCGCCTCAGTGTCGGTTTCTGTTTCTATAGAACATTAGAATATACGGTTTTATTTAGAGATAATGCAGACGGCGTATTTAATAATACGCAATACAAATGCAATAAGACTGAAAACGCACAGACAACGCACGTATAAAACACGCCGTTTGCAAAGGCCCTTACACAAAGTTTTTAATTTTTGAAAATACCTGAGTTTTGTCAGTCGTAAACCTTTGAGAATCAATTATACAATTATATTACAATTAAACCCTTGAAAATGAATGAAGTTTTGAAACCGGTTGAGTGTCAAAGTTATAGTCTATTTGATGGTTTTACATTATTTTGTGAAACCAGTATAAGTGTTTATAAAACGAGATATTCTTTTAACGTTATTTCTCAATTGGACGGTATAATACAGCAGGAGCAAAGCACCAAATTTATTTACGTTTATGAAGTATTAGAGAAAATTAAAACGCCATTTGCCGTTGCACAATGTTTTACGAGTGTTTAAATTTACAATCAAATCTCGAATTTACGAGCAATTTTTTTTTTAAATTATGTTTATTGTTTCAGTAATTCTTTACCAAAAGATATAATAAATAAAGTGCAGCTGAGAAATATCGCTGCACATATTATTTCATTAAAGTTTGGTGTGCCATCCGAGTTCGCAAAAATTAAAATGAAACTTACATCTTCTGTGAAAATTATACTCTAGTTTAAACTAAGAGTAGGTAATTAAATTCGTATTTTCCCTGACACAACTTAAAGGAGCTAATTTTGGGAACTTGTCTTTTACTTTGATGTTGGAGTTCCGTTTTAAATATAGACCTTTGATGAATTTTAAGAAACTAGAAATTGGGTTTTGGTATATTTTTATCAAGCCCAAGTAAACAGTTGAGGGATACATAATGCGTGACAGATTTGACGTCATTTCATCGATCCTATGTGTCTTTGAACGTGTCAACCCCTTGGTAATTACATTTTCCAAGATCTCCATAAAATATAATATGGTAAATGTGGGATTGATGAAAGAGTATGTATATAGGCTGAGAAATGATTGCTCTCTAAGGGTATGTGGATGGAAAAGTCGAAAGCAGGGTCTTTGACTTAAGAACTTTGTTTGGACTAGTTAGAAAATAAACATACTAAAAGTCCTTATCCCTCCGAGTCGAGCCCGAGGGGGGGGGGGGCACAAAGAAGATCCCGTTTTTTGGTTTTTTGCTTACATCTCAACAACAGCTGGTTCTATAGACTTGAAATTTTGCATATAGATACCTTATATAGTGAAGGCGTCCACAAAGAAAGGATTTTTCAAAACACACCCCCTAAAGGGGTGAAACGGGTGTCCAAAGTTTGTATGGGGAAACAAGATTAGTTATCTTATCTATAAATGTGTTTCAAGTTTTTTCAGAATTCAACCCCTAAAAGGGGGAAATGGGGTAAAAATTTTGAAAATCAACATGGGTATCGTTTGAATGGTTTATCGGGTCGCTGATTACGAAAACAACAACGATTTTAAAATCCAACGTGGTTGACGTGAAAAAGGCTTTGAAATTCGACAATTTTTCGAAGCTCATAGCTAGGCAAAGATTGGAGATAGATAAAAAGTGTGAAAGCTAAAGTTGTAGAAAATTTTATCAGCTTTCATTATGTACTAAAACAAAATTTCGTACAATGCACGGTTTTCGAGATGTAAGCAAAAAACCAAAAAACGGGATCTTCTTTGTGCCCCCCCTCCTCGGGCTCGACTCGGAGGGGCAAGGACTTTTAG
This sequence comes from Ypsolopha sequella, assembly GCA_934047225.1. NCBI lineage: Eukaryota > Metazoa > Arthropoda > Insecta > Lepidoptera > Ypsolophidae > Ypsolopha > Ypsolopha sequella. The sequence continues at coordinate 12,138,176 of OW203991.1, forward strand.
CATGTTTATCTCCTAACTAGTCCAAACAAAGTTCCTAAGTTAAAGATCCTGCTTTCGACTTTTCCATCCACAAATTATTCGTTGCTTAAGCTAATAAGGAGATCAAGGTCTCAGATCGGCTAAAGATATAATGCAGATTAAGGTTAAACGTCAGTAACTTAGCGCAAAGTGCATAACTTAACTTTGTTTTTCTTGTTTTGAAATGTAAAATTGAAAAGCATTTTGGTCTGTGGCATTTGACGCCAAAAGTTCAGTGAGGTTTGTGAAGCATGAGTTTGAAATTGTTTACACAATTAGTCATGATCTTCTCAAAACCAACTAAAGATGCTGTTTTAACTTTGTTTGGACAAGATCATGATTAATTGTGCATTCCATTTCAAGCTCATGCTTTAGAAACCTCACTTATACTGAATATTGGCGTCAACAGCTACGTATCAAAATGTTTTTCAATTTTTAACTTCTAAACAAGAAGTACAAAGTTAAGTTATGCACTTTGCGTTAAGCAAGTGACGTTTAACTTTAAGACGACTATCCTCGTGATAATTTGAAATTTGACGTTTTTGAATGTCGAATACGTGACATCCTGTCAATTTGGGAAAACTCTGATCCTAAATCCTAATCCTGATCCTAAAAAAACCTTGATCCTAAATCTAAAGTGCCATCTCCGGCGTTTTTACATTTTTATCATTGTAAAGCTATAATACCTACCTACACTTTACGCCTAACTCTCATCAAATACCGGATAAAACGCAAAACTAATCCCATAAGCAGATGTGGTTTATAAAAATGAAGAGTGCCATCCGAATGTTTTTTCTTTCATTTATTATTTTTATTTATTTAATTAAATTACTTTTTAATTTTTCCAATAGTTATTTATTTATTTTGATATTAAATTGCCATGGCATGTTTAAATAATTCAAAATTACAGTATAAATTCCAATATTTTGAATTTACTTAGGAGCACTATTTAGGAGCTTTGAGTGTAACGCATCACGGCCACGAAAAGTAGTAGAAAAAAAAATACTTTCAAAAAACACGGATTTTAGTGATTTACTGCATTTTACGATTTTTTCACCAATTTCAGAGTGTTAGTCGCATTAAAATCTTTGCCAGTGTACTTTTCTCGACAACGAGTCGAAACATAAGGTTAAGTTAGGGTAAGAGCCCTATTTGGAAACTATAGAGAGAAAATAGGAGTCAAAATCATTTGAGGTCGTGCAAAAAATCGGAATCGAAAACAATGAACGGTGTCATTCTAGTTGTCTATAAGGATTCTAAATTTGACTTGCTCAAGTAGTAAAATTTAGAAGCTGAATTCTACCAAAAAGACCTACCTGGCGGTGGGTTGAGTATGTCCGGCTGAGCATGTCTCGGTGGCTTTAAAGTGAACGCCACAACATACTGGCCGTCTCCAGCATTCAGCTGTAGTTCTGGCGGCTGCAGTTTGGCTGGAGTCCTGGACCTGCGTCTTCTGAGGATGAAGCCTACAGTTGTTGCGGCACAGACCCCAGTCAGTGCGGTAAGAAGAATCGCCCATAGCGCCGCTTTGGGGATACCTAGACTGCTTCCACCATCTGGCAAATTAAAGAAGCGTGTCATACTGTTAAAAACTACAAGAGTCTCCTGGAAAAAAAGAAAAACTTTGTGACGTCACAATCTATTTGACAATTGATATAACCTATGAAATGAAACCTAATTTCAAGCAGGTCACATCTGTCTTGGTGAAACACATAACGTCATAAGTATGTAAATGGATGTGTATGTTTCAAAATTCCATCAATAATTTTAATAACCTTAACTTTTCTTCTATTTGAGTGCACACCAATACCATTACCGATTTCAAAGAAATAGCCAATTTTAATTTAAATACAGCTTGACTTCAGACAATATTGTTATGCTGTTTCTTATACGCGAGAATAATTTCCTGCAATAAAGTTGTTCCTTTATATTTTCATCACACCTATTCGAAAAACGAAAATTCGCTTTAGAGGATAGCGGGAGCCAAAGTCTATTTTATTCCCATGGGAGTTTGCGCTTTCTCTCTTCTGATTGGTCCGCGTTCGTGCTTCTGATAGATTAACGTCATTAAACCAAAGAGGGCGAACGCATAATTTGTGAAGAAGTTACTGGCCGTTTATGCTTTGGCGGCAATGCGCACTGAAAAAAGACCGGCCAAGTGCAAGTCGGACTCGCGCAAGAAGGGTTCCCTACCATTATCTATAAAAACGGCAAAAAAAACATGTCTGTTGTATAGGAGCCCCATTAAATATTTATTTTATTCTGTTTTTTTAGTATTTGTTATTATAGCGGCAACAGAAATACATCATCTGTGAAAATTTCAACTGTCTTACTTTCACGGTTTATGCGATACAGCCTGTTGACAGACGGATAGTTAGACGGAGAGATAGACAGACAGCGGAGTCTTTGTAATAGGGTCCCGTTGGTTACCCTTTCGGTACGGAACCCTAACTAGTGGTTGTGTTTTTGTTTGACAATTGGAACAAGGTACTAAAAGTGGATGTGCACTTTTGAGTTATTTTAAGAACAAAGAAAGAAGAAATGACAAATATAATATATAGGTAGATAAATGAATAAAGAAAGACAGACTTTCCCAGGAAGTATCTGAACAAATGAAAAAACAGTTTTTTTTTTACTCAGTGAGAAAAAGAGCGTCTTTTTCACTGTAATCGGTAAACCAAAACCTCCTTTTCGAGTAACAATGGTATAAGTATATTTTTCCTCCTTATTTTTATTATCAACTCCGAAAGTTATCAGACGAATGCATTTTAGTTTAAGGCCCAAATAACCCACTAAATAGTTATTTTTATTTAATTAAGCTCTTTACGAACGCATTCTTTTTGTTATTCCATTATAATATCAAAAATTTCACAAGTAATAAAATTCTAAAATTTCTCACCAGTTCTAGGCTCAGGATCTAAATAAGCAAGGGCGTGGACTGTAATTCTCTCAGAGGCTCCTTTCTCGTTCTTGGAGTGAACTGTGAGTCTGACGCTGCTGCCACTTGACCATAGTGCTATCACTGGTACCGAGAATACTGCGAATCCATCTGTGGAAAAATACTCATCTATTACTACTCCTAAAATGTCAAGGCAAAAATTCCATTTCCTTTATTGGTAGGTCCAGGAGAAATAGGACTAGAAAAGAAGACATAATATGTGTTTTGAATTTGTTTTTCAAGAAGGGGATTTTTTTTATTTCAAAATCAAAAAAAGCAACCAAATTCCTATTTAGTGCAAGTGGATTCACGATGATTCAGTTTCAAGACAATTCAGAGCAAAAAAAAAGCTTCGATATCATTTAAATTCACTTAGATTAAATTATGTGTAGGTGTGTTAATTCGAAAACCATTTCAAGATTTTGGTTTAATAAGCCGTCTTTTAGAACTTTTGGTGTAAAAATCTCCTGATGATTAATATTTTTTACGAAAAAGGTACAACTTCCATTTGACTTCGTGTGACGTCACTTTAGAAAAGGCTGTTTAGAAATGTGTCCTTTGCTATCAAGATAAATTTATAATAATTTGCTTCCGACTAATTTTAAAGATGGATTACAGATGAGAAGACAGACCACTTTTTTATAAGCAATGCAAAGATTCACAATCAGTATAACGCCAAATTCTTTAAAAAAGTGATAAAAAATAATGATCAAATTAAATATCATATTAACAAAAACTATAAAAAAAAAAACTTTTAGGTAATTAAGCTATGGGAAGGAAGAGCAAATTAGTGAAGTACCGGTTTCATTGGCGGTAACATTAAACTTGAGCGTTCCACTCCGTGTGTCCACAGCCTCCAGCACCACCAACTGCGGTAGACCCCCATCGTATCCCGCCACGCAGCGCACAACCAGTGTGTCCCCAACCTCTTCCCTCGCCAAAGAATCTTCGATCCAGTTTGAATCGTTGCCAGCGGACACGGTGCAATTCCTTGGAGGTGACGGGCGCGCTGGATAAAGATGAATTAATGAATAAACACTTCATTGCACAGAAAATCTAAATAAAAATTTGGCCAGTAATTAGGTATACGGTAGGAAGTAGACTCTAGCTTAAATAATATCTAGTACTCTGGGAAGTGGATGTCTCAGCAAAAAGTATCTTGGAATTTTAGAATTTCTAGAATTAGTATGTATATAAGGTGACTTTTTGAACATCTTCCAAATCCTTACTCGAGACTTGGTAAGGGATCAGTATCATGGATCAGTAACAATTTTTGTGAAAATCGTAAAAACTAATTTCCACTTCCAATAGTGATTGACCCGGGGCTGGGAGTGAATCACTATGGGAAGTTGAAATTTCTTTTTAGGAATTTTACAAATTTTCTTATTGATCCAGGATACCCAGCCTCCAATAAGAACTTGGAAGATGTTCAAAAAGTCACTGAGTTTAAGGTAAAATTTAATTAACTGCCCTAATTCATACTGGAGACTCGGTTAGTGCTCAGGAACAATATTTCATGACCATTCATGTGAAATTCGAAAAAAAAATACAATGTTTTTCTCCCGTACTGTCTATACTAGGAGTTATTGTATTTGAATAAGTCCAGTTCGTATAGTTTTTTTTTTTTTTTTTATGATTTCGAAAAACATCATGAACCTTGTCCTGATCGCTAACCAAGTCTCTAGACGGTTAATGAAATTCGACTTATATATGAATGATATAAGTTGTAGGGAATAAAGCAACGTTAGCGAATAGGCCAATTAAACACTTAGTATTGAAAAATTAGCTCTATATTTACAAGCAAAAAATTAAAACTTTGTTTCCATATATCCCATATACACGTACAGTACAGTTGTGCAGCGAAAAAGATTGTACCCTTTACGGTGACCAATTTTTTTTTTTGGCAAATTGATACAGGTGACTTAATGTCTTCCAAACAAGGCTCAATGAATCAGCGGAATTCGCTAGACGAAATCTGTGCCCTGAAAATCTAAGCGACTCACGATTAGATGGAAACTTGATGAATAAGGCTGCATACATTTAACATTATTAAGGCGATATGTAAAAAATAAAGGTGCTTCTTTTTTGTGTATTTCATGAAATACACGGAAAATTTTATAAATTTCTGGTATATGCATTTCAAAATTTCAAAAACTTCCAGTTCCAAGTGAATCACTATGGAGAGACGAAATTTCATTTTACGAATTTTAAAAAAATTGTTATTGATCCACGATACTGATCACTTACCAAGCCACCAGTATGAATTTGGACGATGATCAAAAAGTCACCTTGTATAATCTAGCGTTTTGAAATTGGAAAACATGTTTGGATAAATTTTCCTTGATAGAAATAATTGTTGAAATGAGGTCTTCAAACACACTTTTTCTCCTCGTTTTACGAATAGGAACCATAAACAGAACTCAAACATATTTTATTAGGTGTGTTTCAATAATATCTAGAGATTTGATATTTGAAATTTTGCTAGCTATTTTAGTTTTTTATAAAAATTATAAAATTAACATTTTCCGCTTTCACCCTGAATCCGCCCCTCTCGCACTGAGCGTGTTTTCGCTTGGAGTGACAGTGACAAAAATAACATTCGTATAGACTCTTACGGTGTTACTACAAAACGGTGTTTAACTTTAGACGGTGTTTAAATCTGTTGTTGTCACTTTTTTACAATATGAAAGAAAAGGCGACAACAACAGATTTAAACACTGTCTAAAGTTAAACAACGTTTTGTAGTACCTAACACAGTTAATGTCCCAAAACTACAGTACACGCACGAACTGAATGCATTCGGGGCCTAAGGTGAAGCGCGGGAGTACCTTCCCTGCCGTCTGCACATCTCCCTCGAACGCCTGCAATGTAGTGCTGTGTGCGTAGAGAGAAGAGCTGTGTGTATATGTATAGGGCATTTCTCAGAGTTGCATTCAGTTCGCGCGCGTACTGTACTTGATCTCTACAAATAATGTACATTATTCGTGCCTTAAACAAACGGAACATTAAATCTTGCTAAACTCGCTTAGCAAGATAAGATGTAACGTTTGTACGGGTACTCAACTTATCCTGCGAGTACTTTATGAAGCTAAATTATTAAAAACCTCAGAAGGAAGATTCAACAAGGTTATACCTGCAGGAACAATTTGGAAGATACAAGGCTGCGCCTGCCCGCCTACGGAGTTGGTACCTCTACAACTGAGAGCGCCGTAGTCTCTCTCACTTGCCGGGGTGTAGCGGAGCTCGCTGATGCTGCCGTTCACTGTACCTGGCAAAACATGATTTTTCTAGCAAACCCTAAAATATTTCATATTTTTATAATGGTGGTCTAAATTGTAGTTACTTAGACCGTATAACACAGGACTCTGCAAGCACACGCATTCCCCACTGCAAAAATACATAAACATTTGTTCGTGTAATGTATAAATCATTAGTGTGACATATCAAGTTTTTGCAAAATTTAGCGTGACTGATTAAATATGTGATGTGCGTGATTAGCTCCCCTCCCGCGGAAAGTGGCAGAATGATTTCAGTACTAAGAGTTGCGCTTTGCCCGTCCCGTGTTAAATGGTCTAAGTGCAGTTATAATCATTACCTGATAATTATGACAGGTTCGACCATCCGGAAACCCCACGAGGGTTCATGTCAGGACGATGTATTTTACATTTAGACGGACAAATCCACGAAAAAAATACCACACCACCAATGCAACAGGATCGTCACGTCATTGGAGCGACACGCAATAGCAGTTCTTCACACACTAGCGCGTTTGTCTTACTATCACTTTTATTTTCTAAATGAATATGCATTTTCAACAGGGCCGCGTTCTCAAATTGGAGATCGCGACACGAGTTCTAATGCCATATCTGTCGCACGCGTTGTAAATTGTATACGCTATCTTGCTGTCAGTGTGGGAACCTGACAAAAGTGAAAGGATATCTGTAGAGCCGCATAGCATAAAAATGTAGACACGGTGGACCAAAGTACCGAATTTTTTCACATACGCAAGTTAGGGCCGTAACTTTAAATTTTTGATGGAAATTAGCAGCCATCTTTTTTAATTTTCTTTTTATTTTCTTGAGATATACCTATATATTTCCAATATCTTAGTTCCTAACGCACTTCTGATATCAATAAAATATTTGTATTCCTATTTGTACTTCGTACATTATAGATTAATTAGATTGTTAGGTATCGTCAGTTCATCATTTTGACGCACTGGACAACGATATTCCACTGGAACATAAAACCCGAACGTTGGATTAAAAAGTGTAAAAATCTATGAACCGATGAGACCTGTCATTCTAATCGAGCGATAATGTATGGAGTATAGTATGAGTATGCTAGTAACATACCATATCTAGCAGGAGAAACGTCAAAGCTCTCGCCGCTGTTATTGAACTGCCATAGGAAGGTGACGTCAGCAGGGTCGGCGTGCACTGCGCATCGCACGCGCAACGCCTCATCCAGCGCTGTGCCGACCACTTGTGTCGCTGTGCCGGCGCATACTGGCGCGTCTAATAATAAAAGAGTACATATTTGAACATGGATGTATCAGAATGAAAGTACACTTTTTGAAAAAAAAAGAACATTTTTCTGTAATGTCACCGACGTCTTTGAAGATTTATTTATCTGTTTTTTTTTTCTGGATTCTAAATTAATTCTGCACCATCATGCCAAAGGGGATTCTAACATAGCAGTTCATATATCGAGCTTTTACCGCTCGATACAACATGTCTATCCCTCTCTAGGTAGATCAACAGAGTCAGAAAGAGCACTGTATCACGCGCTATCGAGCTCGATATGGTTTGCTACGCTAGACTAGCTGAATCGGTTAGTCCATCTAAACATGAATTATACGTACTTATTACTTAGGTCATAGTGAAAGTTTTTGGATTCTGATAAACAAGACCAGATATATGACCTATGATGACCATTTATTGTTTATCAAAGTATATGCCCTCACAATTTATACATGTTTACATTGGCTGAAACCATTGTAAAAAGCAGTTGGACCAGTCTTCCTTAGGGACTTCTTCAATGGCTTTGTGGGACGCAATCACCACCGATTCAGGGCTCATAGGACGTGTGCCTCTAAGCTTGTCTTTAATTTTAGGAAAAAAAAGAAGTCACAAGGTGCAAGGTCTGGGCTGTATACAGGATGCGTCATCAGTTGTACATTTGAAGCCTTCAAATACGGTGTTACCGTGGTGAAGGACGACATTGCTCCGAGGACGCTTTTCGCGAACTTTTTCCAAGATTTTGAGCAAGCAAGTGTTTGTGTACCAATCTGCGGTCACTGCCCTTTGGTCTACAAGCAACACTGTTGTGTAATTTCGTGATTTGCCGAAAAAAGAAGGAACTATTTTCCTACCAATGCTTCGACTTTTCTTAACTTTCGCCGGCAAATCTTCAAAAGGAAAGACCCATTCTGCTGACTGGCTTTTTCTTTCTGGTTCAAAGCAGTACACCCAGGTTTCATCACTTGTCACGATATTATAGACAGCCAATGACTATCGTCCATTGAACTTTTTTATCATTTTACGGAACCACTCGACACGCAGTCGTTTCTGATCTTCCGTTAAATCATGTGGTATCCATAGAATGCAAAGCTTCCGAGCCTTCAGAGCACATTCAAAATGTTTTGTTCTTGGCTCATTTCAATGCCTAATACAGTATGAATTTTCTAAAAAGTTATTTTTTCTCAGTTTCAATCAGTTGTCGTATGGTATCAACATTGGATTCTGTAACTGCAGCCGTCGGCCAACGTTCACATACATCGTTATGGACATGATCACATCCACATCTTATTTCTCCGAACCATGAATACACAGAGCTGCGATATGGGGCTTCATCACCAAATGCCAATTGAAGTCTCTGGTAACTCTCTTGTTGACTTAAGCCACATCAAAAATCGTAAAATATTATTGAGCGAAAATGTTCACGAGTCAAACTCATTGTAACAGTGACACAAAATTTTCTAAAGGACACCACAATACAAACCAATGCTAGTCTCGCAAATTAAAAAGGGGTGAACTTTAACACCACTTCCATTTAATAGTATTTTTTTTCTATGAAAAACTACTTTGTCCTCTAAATTACTAGGTCCGCCACATATTCGATGGAAGCTACTGTAAATACGACCTAGCATGGTAGATACTTTATAGCATCTAAATTTGATATAAGATTTTATACCATCTAAATTTGATATAAGGATTTTTTTATGTATATCATGAATTCTGTTAAATCTAGGGATATCGCCTCGCTCCGCTCCTTATTTTATCTTACATGTATCTTTGAAATATTTAGTTGTCTTTGAATAGTCCTTATAGAAGCTTTCTCATTTTCCCGTTGCTAACATATAAAATCAGACGTTGGGTTTAATGGTCAAAAAAAATATCTGGGGCTCGACCTACAATTTCCTATTAAAAAGTTATGTTACCAGAGTGTTCCATTTTCAAATTCCGAAATAGCTTTTTTATTTTTTTATTGTAAGCGGCCAGTTCCAGAAACTTTCAATATGCCCACGTATTTATTTATTCACTATTTTTCACTCTCTTTCTTGTATACGGACACCAAAAATTATCAAAAAGGAACCCTTTTTTGGGGGAACTTTAACAATGTTCTCCCACGTCATGTATCTAGTAAGTAGACGTGTGAGCAAATTACAGCAGTATAATTTGTCGGAAATATCTGGCACCTTTAAAGAATGCGCTTCCCCGCACCGCGCTTTATTTCACCCCCGGCGAGACATTTCCGAAGCGTTATGCGTATTGGTTTACGGCATACGTTACGAGATGTGCGTACAAAGCACTTTACCGGAATATGTACTGGACAAGTCGCATCACTTGTATAGTTCTTCTGTACTTATGGATTGCAAAACTATATACATTGTATATATTCCGTTTATGTCAAAGTAAGGGTAATAAAATGAAAATGAGCTTTACACACGGGTCTTTCCGCACTTACAAGTCTTTTAGCTTAATTGGCTTAGCTGCTCTTGGAATATGCCACCGACGGACAGATAGACAGACATCGAGCGAGAGTTCTTGCTAAAATAGTTTATTTAAATAAAGTTTCCGAATGTTAAGATATAAAATTAATATTGATTACTTAATGCGATATGTAAAAGTTTTTGCGTCCCTGTTACTCCATATGCAAAAAAACCCTTAGTGTGAGAGGGACGGATTCGTGGAAAAGTAGCAAAAAGTCAGTTTTTTATTAATAATAAATGTTCTAAAGTTGCTATCAAAATGTCGTTTAACCATGTCCTAAATACTTCTAAAACCCATAGAAAATATATAATCGCAATCCCTATGTCATTCCAAATTGTTAAACCAGGAAATATGATGTGGATAAAGACCTCATTTCAATAAATATTTTTATCGAGCCGAATTTCTCCAATCACGTTTCTATTTAACAGATCCCAAGAAAACTACACTATTTTATCAAAATAATACCTTCTTTACTGAAGTAAATATGCAAGTTCTAAAAGTGCCGATTTTTTTTGCGTAGCGCCTTAAAAAGTAGTTTGACTATATTAAAAGTCACGTGAGTGAACTGGGAACGTTACTAAATAGTAGTTTATGCTACTAGGGCTAAAAGGAATAAATTACGAGGACGATTTAAAACACGAGCGTAGCGAGTAAAATATATAATCGCAATCCCTATGTCATTCCAAATTGTTAAACCAGGAGATATGATGTGGATAAAGACCTCATTTCAATAAATATTTTTATCGAGCCGAATTTCTCCAATCACGTTTCTATTTAACAGATCCCAAGAAAACTACACTATTTTATCAAAATAATACCTTCTTTACTGAAGTAAATATGCAAGTTCTAAAAGTGCCGATTTTTTTTGCGTAGCGCCTTAAAAAGTAGTTTGACTATATTAAAAGTCACGTGAGTGAACTGGGAACGTTACTAAATAGTAGTTTATGCTACTAGGGCTAAAAGGAATAAATTACGAGGACGATTTAAAACACGAGCGTAGCGAGTGTTTTAAACGTAACCGAGTAATTTATTGCTTTTACGCCCGTGTATCATACTACGTTTTTCAATGCATAGTGTGAGGAAATGAAAACAAATATAATCTTGTGAACTTTAAATTATAATTGGCTCAAAAGGATTGTATCCAGAGCCGTTAAACAGTGGAAAAAAAAGTATAACATCTATGGTAGACAGGAAAGGATGCAGGTTAGCCAACCACTGCAAAGAAATAAAAAAAAAATAATAAAAGCCCTAGGGCAAAATAATCGACTTTCTGTTCGGTTTAGATGCATAAAAAGTGGGCCTTTACGAGCACATGCATTGAAAAATTAATTATGTATTCGTATACGTGCATAGAAACGTTAGTTTAATATAACTGAAAACTCTCTACAAATAGCCCAATATTTATATTTCACTGAATCTATATTTTTTTACTTTTGATGACTGCAAAGCGTCGCTCTTTTACAGTTTTAAAACCCCGATACATAAAAAAACAAGTTGTCTATTGCAAGCCTGAAATTATTTAGGCATTTGCGAGTTGGGCTCGTGCAGAAAGGGTTCCGTATCAACACACAGTACGGGTACGTATTATGATAAATAAGTACAATATAGAAGCCATTATTGAGGCGACAAAAACAAGGCGCAATTCGTGGCTCCCGCTGAGTACAGAACCAATATCTTAACTATATTTTCGTAATCATCTATACGTAGTTAAAATAACAACGTTAAAAATTGTACTTTTCCGAGGTTTTTTTTTTGTATGGATTTCATTTTTTTTTTGTTTTGATACGGGTTGTAGTAAAATGTATTCTGTGAAAATTTCAACTGGCTACCTATAATGACTGAAGCTGTAGACCCCTGTGACAGACGGTCAGACAGATAGACGGACGGATGGATAGACAAATAGAGGAGGCTTAGTAATAGGATCCCGTTTGGCGTCCTTCGGGTACGGAACCCTAAAAACAACCAAAAGTATCAAAACCAATTAACACTTTAACTGCGAAGCAATACAAACTTTTTCACAGTTCACCGGAACAATGATACCAATCGGAGCACGCAATCAAACATTTCGGTACGGAACCAATGTCTTCCTTCCTACCCTCGAATCCCAATTGCGGCCGGTTACGGATATGACTGATGATTTACTACAACCCTACATGTCATTTGGACTGTCATAATTTATTTTTGTACAAATAAACATTGATATAATGCATAACCTGAAGTTATTTCCACGGCTTTGCCCTTGAAAATTTGTCGTGTCCTGATTTTAAGAATTTGGACAAAAACAGAAAGTTTTTGTGTATTTTATTTTATTGTCTGTTCGCAGTACACTGGGGTTGATTAGGCTGTAGGATGGAGATTAGATGGAGATTCCGGTTAACAAACTTACTGATGCAACCTGCCCCTCTATTATGTAGGTTGCCAACTGGACTGGTTGCCAACTGGACTGGGTGCCTATCATAAAAAAACATAGATAAACTATCAATTTCCGATTGTCTAAGGATATGTTCGCATTTGAAGTGACGGCACAGTTCGTAAATAGCTGGTTACTGAATTTACAGATTTTTAGCTAAACTTTATTTTGATATTACGAAAAAAAAAAAACGCAAAACAAAAGTTACTTTTAAATTTGACTGAAATTCTAAGATTTTCATGTAAAATCAAACTGAATTCTCTATAGCTGCTATAATTATTTATGATGACACTTTAACCCAAATTTTAGTGTGTATTGCTCTAGAAACTTTTTAAACACCTAATTAATTCACAGAAAACAACATTACATTTTTTAATTAAAATATATATTTTTAGGGTTCCGCAGCTTGAAATGTAAAAACGCAACCCTTTTATGTTCACTTTGTTATCCGTCTGTCCGTTTGTCAAAACCCTTTTGCTCGGATCTCGTGTGAGATATCAAGTTCAAACTGATACCTTCTACAGAAATATATAGCCTCATGGTGCTGTACGAAAATAAAGCTAACTCAACGCAAAAAAAGTAATTGCTCTTTACATAATCAATTTCATACACATTTGCTCACCATTAAAATCTATTGGGCACTTCCAGTAGACTTACTTTCGTTACAGATAGATTTTATAGCATAAGTAAAGGGAAAAATCCGAAAATTACCTGTATTTAACTCTTCAAGAAGTTATTGATTAGCAATATACTTAGACCCTTCAGATACATAAAGTTGAATAGATACGAGTAGTAAGTATCAAATTAAGTTGGTCCTGCTGCTAGGAAAAAAATTGTCTTTTAAACGATTTGTACGAACCCTCGGGCCTCGAGTCCTACTCGCACTTAACAGTTTTTTTATTTACATAACTTTACTCGCTTTTTGTTTTTAATTTGATAAGGGTCTATGCATTTTCCCCGATTTTAAGTTATTTTGAAAAACCGATAATCAAGTAAGGATACTAAACAAAACATTGTCCTAATACTCGTATGTACTTTTCATGTAACTCTCATGAATGTTAATCAAAGCTTCCGACACAGTAGAACCGTGGCATCCTCTGAAGCCGACGAAGTGAGACAAGGAAGGAAGGCATTCGGTTGCTGATTGATATCTATTGCGTATTAGCGGCCACGATTATTAGGCAACTGAATTAATAAATTATCACCTCTTTGGTTATCTATACAGATATTTTACTGTTGTGTAATATATCAAAGAAGTTATTTGATTTGACTTTAGTTCCTATTTGTGAACGTGTCACTCAAAATATAGAACACACTGGGGCATTGTTTTATCATACATGAATGATTTTTGTTATTTTCTAATGGCACTTTTTAGGATTCCGTACACGAAGGGTGCCAAATGGGTCCCTATTACTTAGCCTCCGCTGTAAGTCTGTCTATCTGTCCGTCCGTCCGTCTGTCACAGGGTTCTCAGCTCCGTAGACAGTTGACATTTTCACAAAATACGTGTTACTTTGGCCTCTATAATGACAAATAATAAAATATTCAAAAAAATTGTATATTTTCAACGTTTTTGTTCCAGTTCTAACTTAGTGTACATACAAGTTTAAAATTTGATTGGATTATAAAAATTTGCGTTCTACACACAAAGAGTACCGCATTGTTTGTCAGTGGCTACCATTTTAGCGCCTTATTTTTTATCGTCTTGATGTTGCTACATGCTGTTTTTTACCAACATGTTTTTAGGCTTCCGTAGTAAGGAACCCTTTTTGCGTGAGTCTAACTCGCACTTGGCCGGTTTTTATCTTGAATAAGATTACGATTATTAAGTGTAATGTAGATTTTCTCTTAAATATGAAATGCAACCACATTTGACAGTATTTTGGGAGATCAGTTTTCCATCGGCAACAAAACGCTTGCGTGCTGCATGACACCCGCTTTAAACGAAGGTTATTATGCTAAAGTTTATTACGTCGTGAATAAATAAAATCTTAGTCAGAAACGGTTTTAGAATTATTTAAGTCGAAGTAAACTTCAACGGAGGTGAGAAAAGCATGTCAAATATACATTACAATAATGTTAGATTTGATTTTCATTGCACTGCAAGCCTTTCAATCAATAAGAATACCTCTTCTCCCCTTGTCTCACAACGAGGTTGTCTCTGATCGTGTCAATTCTATAAATCTACTGACGACAACACGTCTCGCTTTGATTTACACGATGCCTCACCGCCTCGTGTCGTGTTTAATGGTGATTTGTGATGTTTGACTGATGTTTAGATGTTCAAAAAGATGTAGATACATTTGAAATGAATCAGTGGAGATTTTAAATGAAGTTATCATATTAATTCGTTATTTATCGTGTCTATACGTAAAATTTATGTTTATATACTAGCAGTCTTCCAAGTGTACTATCAAAGGTTTTAGAACAGACAACACTGTCCGTCAGTTTTAGCAATAATCTCATTTCATGCTGAAAATCTTAAATTTAATACCGTTAAAGCCTGATTTTTTATAGCAAAACAGACCCTAACTAAAATACAAGGAATAATACAAAGGAATAGAAGTTAAATACCCTTATAATTTTAAGTTTTAACAGAATTCTTTATATGCCTAGGCCTTAGGCAGATCATGATATGCCCAATTATACGATGTGCAGAAGACATAAGTACATAGACACCTTATTTAATAATCCAGACGTTCTATCAATGTTTGAAAATTCATGTATCCTCTGTGATCTAGAATGGTTAAACGTCTCGACCACCAAACCGGAAGTCAAAGGTTCAAATCAAGGGTATTCGGTCTGCGTGCTTTGAAAAGTAAGTTAAGGGGCAGGTAGCCGCCAACGACCTTCAGTCGACCTGTGTCGGTACAAATATCGACAGAAACTACGTATATATTGAAATAACATTCATGTCAGCGCGCACTGCATTACGACGTCGCGTCGCTGTGTCCCAATATGAGAAAATGTTACTTTACACATAGACGTGTTGGACGGAAAAAAATTCCATAAATAATTTTGTTCCTTGTATTTCAGTACAAGAACCATAAAAATTCCATTAGTGGTTTTAAAGAAGATTCTGAAAACAGCTTGGCTTTGAACAATATTTTCATACTTTTACTAATACGCAAGAATAATTTCCTAAAACGAAGTTGTTCTTTATAGTTTAACTAACAACATAATTATATATTTTTCATAATTTTTAAACATACCGTTCAAGAGAAATAATTTTATCAATAGAGTCATTTTTGGATGACGCTGGGAAGAGGCGCCTTAAGGTTAAACGTCAGTAGCTTAGCGCAAAGTGCGTAACTTACCTTTGTTTTTATTGTTTAGAAATTTAAATTTGAAAAGCATTTTGGTCTGTGGCGTTTGACGCCAATAGTTCAGTAATAGTGAGGTTTATAAAGCAAGAGTTTGAAATTGTACAAACAATTAGTCATGATCTGCTCAAAACCAACTTATAATGCTGTTTTAACTTTATTTGGACAAAATCATAACTAATTGTGCATTAAAATTCAAACTAATGCTTTATAAACCTAACTTATACTGAACAATTGGCGTCAACTGCCACATACCAAAATCTTTTACTATGTTTTACTTCTAAACAAGAAAAGCAAAGTTACGCTATGCACTTTGCACTAAGCGACTGACGTTTACCTTAAGAGGATGGCATACCCTAGCAACTTTTTTTATTACCCGTTCAGCATAATAAGTCTAATGGCAAAGACCTTATATGCTTTTCATAGAGGCGATTATATGTTGGCTCTTTGGCCTCTTTTTCTTGGACGCATAATACTAGTGATCACGCAGCGAAACAACAAATTGGTGTTTTTTTAGCTAATACTAAAATATTTTGTAGGGAAAATAATATTAGATTTAGGTAAAATCCCTTCGTATTTCGATTGCCTATTTTATAAAAAAAAATCTAGTTGATCTCTTAACCGCGTTTTTGAAACGAACTTTTGAAAACCAAAAAAAAAGAGCGCGGAAAACATTTTTTTTTGACAAAAGTTAAATCTTAATACATTGTTTATAGGTGGAATCCCAAGATAAAAGATCGATAAATCAAATATATTTTCTTCAATATGAGGAGAGACCTAGTTTCTTCCAATGAATCCTTGAAAACCTGGTGTTGTTGATGTTCTAGCGTCAGGTGTCCCGTTAAGTACTTGACTTCACAGGCACAAGTTGTCCAACATCGTACGGCTCACCCCGCATCGTCCGCACTTTGTGTAACTGTGTAAGCACATAGATAACCCCCTTGGTGTGTGTGTAAGCAGCAATGATGCCTTTATCAAGGGTCAAGACAGATTAGCCCTGAACAGGACAAAGGCTGCTATTCTATCGTCAGACAATAAAGAAAATAACTGACTCAACTATGTGTTGATAGACCCACCAGACAAGCTGGCTCCGAGAAGAATATTTGTGTCCTAATAGTACGGCGGTAGAGCTCACCAACCATCACGTTGGAAGGTAATAATCGTCTGTGGAACGTGGGTTTCTGAGTGGGGACTCTGAATTGCACTTCACAGGCCAATGCTCGGACACTCTATGATACCCTCTTGGGGTGCATGTCGTGAAGAATTATAAATGTATATTTTTTAAAGAAATTACACTATTACATTACCCTTGTAAAATTAGATGCCAATTAACAAGGTCGATCAGGCTAACTATTAGTTTTAACAAAGTTTGAAGAATTTAAATTCATGAAGGTATAGTTCAGGAAACATAGTTTGGGCCAAAGATTTTAAAAGTTTAGATGAGCCCTGGCACCTAAAATCTGTTGCATTGTTTTTGAATGTGTGCGTTAACATAATGCCGACGCGCGCACACTTATGAGTGCGCAATCTGTCTACCTACGGTCAGCAAACTGATCAGACTACTAAAGTCGTAAAAATTCAAAAATTTAAGTGCACTTAAGGCGTCCAACTATCACTGTATTCAGATGAGCACTGATTCAAAACAGGTGAGCGTCACCCATTTAAAGGTGGAGACATTTTGGTGCTGTCTTACTGCGGTAAGGGCTTATCTTTACTTTTGAAATCTTTGGTTTGGGCTGATGAACGAGACGGCTTGATTATTTGTGTTATACAAAATATTTTTACACACAACATGTAAACGTAGTAAAAGATTTTGATACATTTAAATGAGTACTGGTGTTCATCACACCTAAACCCATTAATGAATGTTTTGAAATTTAATATTCTTTTACTGTCTCGTACATAACCCTATGTGGGTAGTTGTAGATAAAAATGTTTAGTAAAAATGAGGGCCTTTTTCTGACAATTCTTTTGGTTACTTAGAAGTCTAAAGAATTAGAAGTCTCAACATTTGTTGTTCACTGTATGTTTATAGCCGTGGGTGTGAGTCGTTACTTATTGGTACGTGCCTCTTTTGTAAAATTTTTGTCCAAAGACAATTCGAATGGGCTCAAATTATATTTCCTGAACTATACCTATAAAACAAACAACGTCCATGAAAATGTGTGTATAAAAGTAAATTACATGCACTTTTAAAATTCAATGAAATTTCTTCTTTAAAGAAAATGTTGCAAAGTTTTTAAAAGCTATGAATTAAAATATAACAAGAAGTGACGGCCCAATTATTAACGAAGATTAAACTTGCAGTCAAAACCACAGGTGACCCAATTCAAGCAGCTTTACATTGTTGGAGCTTGGCCTTAGCTTGGGGGAATTTTCGTCTTAGTAGTTCCGCTCTTATTTTATTTTGTAATTACAACTGTACATAAAATTTTGTTCCGTATTAGCGTTCGATAGATGTTCGTTAGATCGAGGAAAAATTTGTAAGAAAGACGTGCTACGAATCTCATTAATTTTTTTTTTAATGAAACACCCATGCATTTTGATTACCTACAAACGCTTTTTTAATTACAAATAAAGTTTCGGCCTGGCCACAGCTACCTGTGGGGCGAATTGCGACGCAGCAAGCGGCAAGCGGCGAAAAAAAACGTAAAAAATTGTATGAAGTAGGCCACAGCTACTGCAGCGATGTGAATGAGGATAAGTCACATAACGGGAGAATCCAATTTTGACTATTACATTGCATGTGTTATGATTTTCTGAGTACACTACTTTTTGATTTTTTGAAATCCGTCCATAAATAGCAAAGTTATTTAATATTTTATCGGGCTTGATTTTAAAACGCGCGCCTCCCGCCCGTGGATACCGATGTCGTCATCACACACAGACCCCGCGCGATCGCAGTCGTCCAGTACGCACATTCGTGATTAGTAGCGAACACTCGGTTTTTTTTCGAGTTTTATGCATTATCGGTTTATTGTTTCGGTGTTCTGTAATAATGAGCAACAAATTGGAAGATGGATTCGAAAAAGGACAGTCAGATAATCTACCTAAAGTGGATTCTTTCATGGTTTTTGAATACTTAAACAATCATGTGAAGTATACCAGCGCTGAAATCCGAGGTTGGAAGCTTCAACGGTAAGTACCTACCAAATTTAATGTGTTAGTTAGTGAGTTTAGGCCTAGGTACTTTTTCCCATGGCTGTTGCGGTAGGTAATGTGAAAATAATAAAATAACCTGGGTAAAAAGGTACATGGACAGCATAACACACTCCATCATAAAAACGTTAGTCAAGTCAAGTACCTACATTATTTCTTCCTACGGAGTTCGAGTTGATGTTTTTGTAAGCAGGCAACTGCAGGCATGATTCATTGCGATTTAGTAAGTGCCGGTTTCAAGTTCACCTAAACATTATAGACCGGGAGCGCGCCGTAGATTAACTAACATTAGCGGATACCTACCATGTTTTTTGTTTCGATGCACTTAAATGGTGCAACCGCATCAGGTAATGTGATGTAGGTATTTAATGCTGTATGATTATTACAGGTCTGTACGAGAGTCATATGGCGACGATGCCGTAGGGTATGTCCAAGTCCAAAGAAATGGAAATGTGTGCACAGTAAAGGCAAGAATAACACCGGAGCATAAAGTAAAAACTAAAGGTTATAGCTGCACTCTCAAATGTGAAGAAAATGATAAAACTATTATTGATGTTACTTGTCATGATTGTGCTGCACAAAAAGGAGGTTGCAAACATAGTGTAGCATTTCTTATGTGGATACACAGACGCAGTGAAGAGCCTTCTCCAACTGAAAAAAAATGTTATTGGGCCAAACCAAAACTGGCCACAGTGGGCACAACCTTGAAATTTATAAAAGCCAAAGATATCGGTTCCAGCGCTGGAGATATTGACGATAACGCTAATGTAAGAAGTGAACAATTTTTTAACAAACTGGTGCACAATATACAGTTAAATTCTATTAGGATTCAGTTAACAAGTTACGTTACACAGAATGAACTTACGAAATTATCATTGCATAACTTGATAAATGATTATAAAAAAGAAGGTAACGACACGAACAGTGCACAAGGCTTCATCGATTATTGTAAAACAAAACAAACACCAGAAAAGTGTTCAAAAATAGAACAAGAAACTCTATCTCAAGCTCAGTCTCCTTTATGGCATGAGATGCGATATTGCAGAATAACCGCGTCAAAAATACACGACGCCGCCCATTGCAAAACCCCTGATGGTTCATTAGTTGAGCAAATATTCGGTGCAACCATACCAGAAACTCCTGCAATGCGAAGAGGCAAAGTACTGGAACCTGATGTTAGGGCAAAAGTAGCAAAATTGAGAAAATTTGTAATCGAAAATGGTGGGCTGTTTTTGAAAAGTGATTGGCCTA
Source organism: Ypsolopha sequella (assembly GCA_934047225.1). Classification (NCBI taxonomy): domain Eukaryota; kingdom Metazoa; phylum Arthropoda; class Insecta; order Lepidoptera; family Ypsolophidae; genus Ypsolopha; species Ypsolopha sequella. Next base: position 12,158,270 of record OW203991.1, read on the forward strand.
TTTTAGGTGCATCTCCTGATGGCTTAACACAAGAATATGTCATAGAAATAAAATGTCCCATGACCACACAAGGCAAAGAAAGCTTTATTAAAAATAATCGTCTCACAAACAAATCAAAAGGTCAAATCCAGCTGCAAATGTTTTTTTGCAACAAAACTAAAGGGCTTTTTTGTGTTGCTGATAAGAATTTTGAAGCTAACAAAGAAGTAGAAATCTTTGAAGAAGATTTTGATGAAATTTACTGCAAAGATCTTTTGGAAAAGTCAACAAGTTTTTGGAAACACTCAGTCTTTCCTAAATTGGTCAAAACTTAGGTTAAGGTATAAAAATAAACAGATGGCTTAAGATATAAATATTGTTTTATTTTAAACTTGGTTTCTAAATAAGCATTCTTGAAGATTAACTACTCCACAAGCAGATGTCACAACATAGTCTAATATTCTAACATAATCAATGTCAACACATGCATGAGGTGCAATCATTTCAAACTCCCTTAAACGCCCTATACTTCTCTCGACGTGTACTCGAAGGGCCGCTATTCTTTTAGTTTCTAAAACTTCTTCTTTACTTAGTTTTGATCCCGAATCAACGCTAGGAGGCCTTAAAAGTTTGCAACCTTGACGTTCAAGTAAATGAGCTATATTCTTAAATCCCCTATCAGCCATCACTACGTCACCGGGGGATAACATCTGAAGAAAACCGCAGTCTTCAAAGATAAGGGCGTCCGATGTCCTTCCTCCATAACCTTCGGATATGAAGTTTATAAGTCCATTAGGTGTTATCGATATTAGATATTTTATAGTATTCGCATTTTTATATTGTGACCACGTCAGCGCCTGATGTACTGCTGAGCTAGGTTTCTCGATTTGAATTTCTAAACAATCTATGATGCTGACGACTGTTGAATAACGCCTCCTAAAAGGTATCGGAAGATTTGAGCGAATATCGTCGCGAGGAGGAATAAAAATCAGTTTCTCCATGCATTGAGCAACCTTAGGTATTGTTTCTTTGAAATGTCTGGCGACTGTAGATTCCGAAACTCCAAATTGAACAGCAAGCACGGAATTCGGTTCACGCCATCTCAGTTTTTTCAAGCTCAATAATACATCCATCAGAGGTCTCTCAGTAGATTCACTCAAATATTCTAAACAGAAATACACTTGCGATGGTAATCCGAGAAAAAGCTTAGGTTCTCTAGATATAGACATTAAAGTTCCTTTTTGCATGTGTTCCTTAAATAACTCAGTATCTACTTGTCGTTTCATTTCACAGGCGTCAGTATTTACACTGAATCCACTTAGGCTCGCAGAAACTGATGAGGTATTAGAGTAAGATGTGAAGCTATCATGCATTGGTTCCCGATGATGATCCCGACGATGTTCTTTTGGTTTCACCATTTTTATTTTAAGAGCAAACTCTTCAACCCGGTCAAAACCGGCGTCAGTATTAATGCCCTTGCTTCGAACTTTTGGCTTTATATTAACTTGCACTGCGAGTGATTTATATTTAGGATCATTGTGTAGATTTGCCGCATTATCTTCTTCAAGCGGGTTTATAGCCTCTGTATCATTTGAATTAAAATCAATCGTTTCACACGCCACGAACTCTTCTTGTGTTATTAGGTTTTCATGACCAACTTCCGGATTAAGCACTCTTTCAAAGTACTCAATCTGCTGTCTTTTTTTATATCCAGTCCGTTCTACAACGGCGTTATCCTTTCTTTGGCAGTCAAATTTATGCGGCAGAACTCCTTTTTTTAGTCTTAGTTGACCACCCATCAATCGGTACCTTATATAATTTTCCATGTCATTTTCGACCTGTAAAAAGTAAAAACAGATTAAAGATTCTTTATTTTATTTTTAAATAATACTTTACTTACTGAGAAAAGCAGATCCAAAAAATAGGTCCTACAGCAAAGAAATTAAAATTCGAATCATTACCTATTGTTGATAGGTATTCATTATCGTAGATAAAAATGCGGTAGTCTCCCGGACTACAAATATCATACCTACGTTGATTATTGTTTATTGTTATTACCTCATACGATTGTGTTAAGGTTGAGACAATTGACATAAAAGGATTAAGTTTTAAGGTTTTTGATTCCATTGATCGATAAAATAGGTGACATTTACTCAATAATACGAGGAAATAGGTATACGTCAAGTATAAGGTATAACGTAGGAAAGGTACTTACGTCGAAATGATCTTCGCAACAGTAATGAGTACTTTTGCTTGATAAAGGATCTCTCTTCATAACACTACACCACTTTTTTCTAGCTTTTTTGTCTGTTGGAACATGAAAAAATAGTTTGTCGGGCGTACTACTACTTGTACTCTTGCACTTTGGCACGACACAATATTTGTAAGACATTTTTAAGGATATTGATACACAACAATAAATCTATAACAAAGCGACCGTGACAAGCACAGCTCAAGAACTGCGCGGGAAACAGAGTACACCTACAGAACTGAAGAGCGCGTGCGGGGTCGCGCCCCGGGTATGTGTGGGATGACGTCACGCGCTCGCGGCTGGTACTGGCGGGCGTTATTTGAACTGCTACAGTAAAATTGCTGTACTTTCGACATTTCTTGTCCGATTTGGATATTTTTTTCACCATAAGTCATGTTTTTTTTACTGTCATCGATCTACATACTTAACAAAAATCGTGACTCTTCCTCATTACGACGCGACGTGCAACGCAGCGAGAGCCAAACGATTCGCGGTGACGCGCGATACAGTGAGCAAATGAAACAAATGTACTAGCAAGTATCGAGACGTGGCCATGCGGCGGGCGAAGTGGCATCGGTGGACGCATTCGGAATTGCACGACCGTAATAAAATATTTTTGGTTTTTATCGTGCGTTGAGTGAATTTACTTATAATGAATACTGAACAATTTATAAGTGACTTAGTAGACCTGCTATATGGATGGATGCCAAAACATCCTCATTATAAAAACAAAAATGTTATAAAAAATTATGTGACTAAATAAAACAACCATTTTCTGGTAGTAGGGGTAAGTATTTATTACCTATTTTTTTACAAGTAATTAAGACATGTTCAATTGTTCACATAACTCCTTACCACACATAATTATATTTCTATTCTTGGGGTGGATTCTTGAAATAAAGTTTTAATAGATCTCGTTTTCTAGTTGATTAGATCGTAGTTCGATTATTCCGTCTATCGTACGCGATTATGATTATTTGAGTCTCTAAACTTTTAAATAGTTTTAAATACGTCCACCGCTGACTCCGCCACGGCCGCAACTAGTCGAGCTGTGGCATACTATCGTAAGTGGCGCCGCCTTCGCCGCGCCGCGCGCTACACCGCCAGAAGTTGTGACCAGGTCGTTACTAACATAATTAATATAAATTAATAAGTCCATTTACTAACATGAACCTTAACCAAAGTTCGTATATAACTTTGGCATAATATTCTTTATATGGCACATTTTTATTATCTTAAGGGCTATCTTAATTACTGCTTACTTAATTACCTATGTAAAATTATGTTCATATTAATATACTGGGTGTTCAGATGAAGTTGCACAAGCTGGAATCGAGCAAAAGTACTCGTCCATATAAACAACTTTTACTATGAAGCCAACCCTCGAAACGGGAAAAACATAATCGGCTGTTCTGTAGTTACATAGCATAAAACGACAGATTTTTTATTTTTATTTTTACTATCGCCAGGTTTCGGCTTCCGCAACTTCATCTTAACAGCCTGTAGAAGGTGGAAGAAAAAATACAAGTTTAATGTGACGCTAAGAATCTATTTAACTTGAAGATTTCAGATAAAACTCATAAATTCTTGATTTATACCATGAGCGGTTATAAAGATTAGAGGAACAACAAAGCTTTAAAAGTTTTTCTGTTTTCTCACGCAACCCTAAAACTGTTTTATCGTACGTGGATAGCCAACAAAATGAAACCACGTAAATCATGTTTCATAGTTCATTATTTCACCGAGTTACATACACTTCATCATATATGGCTCGTAACCTCCAATTAAGTAAACGTATAAACGAATAAGCCCCTCGGATTCCGCCGCCCGCCCAAGCGATGCCCGCCCGCCCAAATTTATTCGGAGTAACGCAACTAAAACAAAGCTCTATGAATTAAATTGAAGGTTTGAAACAGCATATTGCGAATGTTTTCTGTACGAATTGTGGTAATATAGTGTGTTAATATGATAGCGGCTGAGCTTAAAACTGGCTCGATCGATGGTAGTTATGAAAAATTGGCGATCCCTTTTTAAACCGACACCAAAATAAGAGGTTAAAAATTCATACGGAGGATGTTTCAAAAGTATTGTCCGATTGTCACGATAATCGGGTATCAGATACTGGTATTCAATTTACTCTTTCCAAGAAAATTACAATTAGAAAGCAAAATGATTTTTCGTTTTAATTTTCACGAGTACATATTATAATGTGTATTTCTTAACCCGCTCAGTTTTCAACCAAAAAGTACAATGAATATAGAGCGTGATCGCATTTTCTGAAATAAGAAGGTTTAAAAGATTTTTAGTAAGCTTTTTGGCAATTGTTAGTTATCAGTTACTTGGTTTTATTCATAGACAAATACAGCCCAGACACACGTCTATTGTTCAATATCTTGCGTACAAAAATTCTGTCAACAAGCCAAGGCATGAAGAACGGGATACTGCAATCCTATTGTCTCTTCCAAGGTCATTCTATCTTACGTATAGCGCCACAAAATTATCTTTCCCGAAGACGAAGACTCTCACGTAATGAAAATAGAAGCCATTTTGATTTGGCCAACCGAAACAGAACATTTTTGAGTGGCGAATTATATCTGCTCGTTCAGTCAGATGTGTTGACAAGTAGTCTATGTGGCTGTATTCTCACATAGACTCCTTAAGATCAGAATTTGATGCCGTAAAAAAAAGATCTGTAGTCTCATTTGTACGAAAATGCATGGAATTTAATACAAATTAAAATAACTTTATCTATCACCCAGCCTATTGTCTACCCTATTGTCTGAAATTTTTGGGTAATCAACCTGTTTATAAAATATAACTAAGTTCTCTGAAATCTTGTAATTTGAGCTCTTTCTCAGAACAACTTTATTTTCTGGAATTTAAAAACATATTAACTCCTTGGCAGTTCATAAATATTTGAAAAATGTAGTATTTTTGTACGTTGGATATCAAATCAAATCAAATCAAAAGGTATTTATTGCCACAAGATGTACATATAAATACAAAAAATACATGTTAAATTTAGAAAACTTAACTAAATTATAATATTCCTCTGCACTTATGTGGCAAAAGGAACAGTCTCAGACATGTTGCGTGTTGTGTAACAACAACACAACGCTGGTTTTCAGACTGCCCCTTTTACTATGCTAAACTTAATAATACGAGTATATATATATATTTACTTTTTAATTAAATTAAAGTGGAGATCATCTTACAATTTTCTATAACATGTGGATTCATCTATATATGGGCGCTTTGCACAATTAATTTACAATTATTAATCAGAAAGACATCTTGTAATGTTTGTAACACAAAAAAATTACAAAGTATTTTAGGTTTGTATAGTGTTAGATAATTCCAAAATAAAATATCATATTTATATACTTGTAATATATACATGTTTTCATAATATGTATTAAAGTGATGCTAGGATTCGAAATCGCGACAAAAAGTGAATCGAAGAGGAAGGCGGCAAAAAAGTAATGAGTTCCACCTAGCATAACAAATTATTCGACGATATTATAATATTCAGTCCTACTAGAGTACGGGTCGTGAGTTATTTTACAAATGCCCTGTGTGTAGGCAATAATTTAGATGATTTACGGAGCACACCGCCCTCGGAGCTCGGCGGTGATTACGCTGCGGTTGGTTGGCTAGAAGGAAGGACGTCGATCCTGTACTCAATTTGAATACTACCTGTATTGGTTGGTATCCTGCCCTTAATGGGGCTGAAATTTATTTAAAGTCATCTTTGTTATGATTGAGATGGAACAATTACAACATTTTATAACGTTACAAAAGTGTCTAGTCACATCACTTTGTAATATTATAAAGTGAGTGAGTCATAAATCAATGAATGAATGAATGAATATAAGAAGACACTTACCCTTCGGTCCGAAATAAAATTACAATGGATCACAAGCCAATCACTTCATACTTTCGTAATCGATTTTAGCGATATAATTCTATTTCGGACCACAGGGTTAGTTTAGTTTGTTTAATTTTTTTAGTGTGCTCTGGAAATGTATCAAGGGAAATTAATAAATTATTTGTTAAATGACTTAACATAGTAAAACGAATTAAATTATAATTTTATATTACATCTTTAAAATACACATACGTAATTATAATAATATAGAATACAAAGTACCGAATATACAATATTGTAAAAAAGCGGGCTTATTACCAAAAGCAATTTCTTTCAGTCAACCTTTAGTTGGTGAATAAGTCAAACTATTATTAGTGTTTAGAAATACACAGTTCTTTTACTTTTTGACGAATTTGTTTCTAATTAATTTCTCTATCTTTACACAATGCACATTGTATTTTAATCTTAATCTTTGATTATTTTAATTTTAGACAAAAATACAAGTTCTGTTGTATAGAGATGTCAGGGACCAGGGATGATATAGAATTATTCATGCATTTTAAGTGATGAAATAGGTACCCACAAAACCTGTTTAATAAATATCAACAATCAGATTGTTTATCTTGTTAAAATCAAGCCCAAAAACTCAATTAGGGAATTTAAAATTTAACCCTACAGATTTTGAGAAAAAGGTTATCGCACCCTGTTACTGATCACATACTGATAGTATGAATAAAAATGTAATAAAAACGTCCACTTACATTGGACCCTCAATCGCACAACTTCGCTGGACGTCTCGCCCCTCGCATTGGCCGCCTTACATGAGTACGCTCCAGCCTCTTGCCTGGTCACCTTCTGCAGGACCAGTGACCTCGTGCTTACGATGATGCCCGAAGACATGTTCTGTGTCACCTGCCTGTCCTAAGGAAGATGGGTGCTGGTTAATATTGGGTGCAAACCTATAAAAACTGCTGAAATGTTCTTACAGATTCATGAGTTCATAATTCCTGTAACACAATTATTTGTTTTTGGTTTGAAAGTTGATTTCAAGGTTTTACATCTACGAATTAAATTTTGTTGTCAGTTTTATAACAAAAATTAAATCTTCAAATACAGTTCGTCCTAAATCCCATCCATTGCCGTGATAAGATTCGTAATATTTTTACCGATGACACTTTTCAAAAGTTAAATGAATGTTGCTCTTAGCTTAATGTTGCCTCAGTAATATACAAAAAAAAAAATGTGATTCCTTTACAAATTGCAAAAAATTTAGTACTGATATTGTTTTTTCTTCAAATTCTCCATACAAAACGGACATTTCATCGTTGATAAGAGCTAGTTATGAAATATCAAGACCATAGTTTGCAGGCTGTTGAGATTGTCCTCTTGGGTGGTTCGTCACGGTTGAGTTTCCAATCGTACAACTTATATTTGTTGTTCTCATTTTCTAGTGAAAAGTTGTAAATTAATGTGATTAATGGAATTTCGCGACTATTTTGAGCATTACGTTGTAAATGAATGTGCACAACAACTGTAAGGCGTGTTAATTTTGTGCATTACGTTGTCAATTAATGTGCACAACAACTGTAAGGCGTGTTTATTTTGTGCATTACGTTGTCAATTAATGTGCACAACAACTTTAAGGCGTGTTTATTTTGTGCATTACGTTGTCAATTAATGTGCACAACAACTGTAAGGCGTGTTTATTTTGTGCATTACGTTGTCAATTAATGTGCACAAAAACTGTAAGGCGTGTTTATTTTGTGCAATACGTTGTCAATTAATGTGCACAGCAACTTTAAGGCGTGTTTATTTTGTGCATTACGTTGTCAATTAATGTGCACAACAACTGTAAGGCGTGTTTATTTTGTGCATTACGTTGTCAATTAATGTGCACAACAACTGTAAGGCGTATTTATTTTGTGCATTACGTTGTCAGTTAATGTGCACAACAACTGTAAGGCGTATTTATTTTGTGTATTACGTTGTCAATTAATGTGCACAGCAACTGTAAGGCGTGTTTATTGTGTGCATTACGTTGTCAATTAATGCGCACAACAACTGTAAGGCGTGTTTATTTTGTGCATTACGTTGTAAATGAATGTGCACAACAACTGTAAGGCGTGTTTATTTTGTGCATTACGTTGTCAATTAATGTGCACAACAACTGTAAGGCGTGTTTATTTTGTGGATTACGTTGTCAATTAATGTGCACAACAACTGTAAGGCGTGTTTATTTGGTGCATAACGTTGTCAATTAATGTGCACAGCAACTGTAAGGCGTGTTTATTTTGTGCATTACGTTGTAAATGAATGTGCACAACAACTGTAAAGCGTGTTTATTTTGTGCATCACGTTGTAAATGACAACGTAATGCACAAAATTAAGCATAACCGAAATTAAATCATAGTTGAGAAATTCGAAAAGGTTCGAAGGGTTATGCGTTTAAGAGAAATCTTATTTAAACCTTCGAATCTTATTCAAACCACATGTATAAAGCCGCGAATATTTCTTCAGAATTTCTGCCAGAATTTATTTCTGCAAATCAACCACCTCTGCGGTCTAAAAGTAAGAGTACTCGACTTTTAGCTGGTGGTAGCAGGTTCAAATTCCGCATATTTGTCTGCGGTCTGCGTGCTTCGGAACGCACATTTTAAGCTGAGAGTACAGTTTGTGCCTGACTAGACGTATTAAGGCTGTTGTAGCCACCAATGACTGATTCGACCTGTGTCGGTACAAATATCGACAGCGCGCACTGCATTAAGTCCCCGGGTCTCTGGATAGCGCAGTATAAGCACTAGACAATTATTTTAAATACATAAAAAAAAAACTAAATTTCTTCAAAAGTAATCAATCATTTGTTGTTATTTTATCGTAAATTTCACTTAGTTTAAATTTGTTACTTTGCATACTTAATTAATTAAATTGGACCTTAGTATTGAGTTGAACCCTGTTTTTTAATAATAGATACAAATTTTGAATTCTCATCAATGCACATCATTCCACGTATTCTGTTTTATTTCATACCTACATATTTTTTTCTATTTTTTTACAAAATAATATAAGGGTAAAACCCGCCCTAATTGAGGCTTTCTCGGTCACCAACTGTAAACACCACCTTAATAAAGGAATAAAGGTGGGTGTACGAGTGTGATTTAAATTTCAGATTTTACCAAAATAATGAAATTTGAAATTTATTATTATTATCAAAATCGAAATAAAGGAGAAATTTATTTCGCCAAAAAAAAATTTGACATGAAAAGATCACAATGAAAGTGTTACTATAAAAATTGCAATTATCTAAGACAAATCTTTAACAAAAAAAGCATGCTGCCATTTTTATATGACTATCCAACACCTTTAAAGTGTGTAATATAGCAGCTTTTGTAACCTTTGAGATGCGCTTATAAAAGCAAAGATCTTTCTCACTAAGTGGCGGAGCACTTACAACATAAAATCAAAGTACCCAAGAAACCAAACTACAAGTACGAACTTAAAGAAAAAGCCGTAGCGCTCTGCCTTTGAGCTAGCTCTTTTTCATTATGCCCATCTTATGAAATTTAATTAGTGGCAAGGAGGTTAGGAATTAAAACTTGGAAATCATATTTATGCTTGGGTTGGTTATAATGTGAATATGCAGCACTTGTTCTTGTGTAGGTAACGAAGTTGAAAATATTATAATATAGACGAGATTTTTGATGGTCGTAAATTTAAATTTATATATTATATTATTGTATGTAACTAAACATAATTAGACATTGGGACACTCGTGCATAACTATTATGAAACTCACTTCGTTCGTTCTGTAATCAAGCAGTGGAGTCCCAATGTCTCAAGTTATGTTGCAGTTGCACAAACTACTATATTGGTGATATTCTCCTTCTAACTTTTTGCGACTATAAATTCTATCACAATTATAGTAGCTTCATTTATAGTGGCTTAAGTCGCCAGTACATGTGAACCTTGATCTTTGGAACGTAATTTTTTTTTATCTTGAAATTTTAAAAATTCCTGAAGCTTCCAAAAACCTATATTTTCATTTAGTTTTGTTCTCCCTGGCTGTAAAAGTCTATCTTCACCACTCGACAAAGAATTCAATGCTATCTATGCATATGTTACCGGCCAAACCCGATTTTATGACAAACTAGTTTGGCCTAGGCCGTAGCAAAAAGCATTATACTTAAGAAAATAACCACAAGGGCGGTCGCGCCACTACATGGACTACATGGCGCGACTCGCCATGACTAACTTTCTAACCTAATTTTTTTTCTTTTTGGTCTATGCCAAACTTGTTTGTTCTAAAATCTGATTTAACTGGTAACACATATAACACAAAACGGGTTAAAATTCCGAATTTAAGTAGGAAAGGAAAATTTGCGGATAGATGTGCAGTTTGTAGCAATCTCCACCCCGTAAGGGCGAGTACGATACCAAGTAAATAAAACTTACATTATGAAACCATGATATCCTGTGTTCTCTGGGGTTTGCTCGCACGTTGCACTCGAAGTATACGTCATCACCTTCCTTGATGTCATGCGGGTTGAGGGTGCTACCTAAGTTCAGGGTTACAATTGGTGTGTCTGAAAAAAAGGTTAGGGTCAATTGAATTTTAGCCGTCTCTCCGTGGCAATGGCGACTGCAATATCGCTGAAGTATTTCAAAATAAGTCGCTCAAAAAAAAGGGAGGAAAGCTAGTACACGACTGAAAGACACGCGCGTCTGTACTCCTAAAGAGCTCTGATGATGATGAGTCATAAATAATCTCATAAAAATCTCGACCTGTGCCTCCTTGAGTTCTATTCGTAACAAAACATTTATGCAGTCAACTCACTCAAATTCTATCTGTAACAAAACATTTATGTTGTTAAGAGTCGGTTGCGCCAAACATGCTCTCGCGTGGAGTTGAAATACATTATAATTTTTCAGATTTGACACAAGTATCACAAGCATCGGGAAAAAAATTTTTTTTGTTTAAATATTTTGTAATTATTGTTTATACCTCATGTTAATATATTTTGTGAAAAAAATATATTTCTATTCTAAAGTTAAAAAAGTAAGTCTTAAAAACCTTATACCTAAATTCAGTCTGAATTACAGCGATTAACCCACCCCTATTACGTTCGTATGAATAATTCATCGGTGGAAAGTGGTTCATACAAGTGCTTGATTTTTCAGTTGACACTCAATACCACTTATTTCTGTAGAGTTATTTTATTTCCTCAGAGATACAATCATGTTGTGATATACTCACAAACTACGTTGAGTTGTATTTGGTCGTCGATGGACTTGGCTGGCAGGCTAGGGTTCGAAGCCACACACTTGACCACTGCTCCGTTGTCCATCGGTGAAGGTACCAGGATCAGTGAGCTGATCGACCATGTCTCATTTGAGTGGTCACTGACCTAATAGAAAAAGGACATTTATAATTTTTTAAACAGAAATTTTCGAAGAAATAGTTTTCTTTTGTGTAACAATTTGAAACTTACATATATTTTTATACATAAATGTGTATATAATTAATGTTTCAGTTAATTTAACTGAGAATAGTTAAAAAATATTATATTAATGAAAATACAAACAATCGTTTCATTTCAAGTGATTGTAGGATACTGAAATTTTTCTTGAAGATATTTTTTATTCGTAATAGTAAATTTTCAATATTGTTAAACGACCTAAATATTACGACGGTATTATAAATTTTATTCCCTCGGGTGAAAGAAATAAAAATTTTGGCATCGGATTTTTTGTACGTAAAAATTTTACTCTAATGTCTTTAGGCCGGCTTAGACAGCTTAATAAAAATCTCATTATTTTTGTCATTGCTCCGACTGACTTATTTACCCAAGTCCTTATAAAAATCTTTCTTTATTCTGAAGATCGTGGTGATTTCTTAAGAAGTTTATGTCATGTCTATTACGTCTAAATCCGTATATCCTAATTAATAGAAGGTTAATAAGGATAAAGTCAAGAACATATCGATCGTTAATAATACTTGTTTAAAACCATTTGAAACTGACGAGGTAAGATTATAGGACACTTGCTTGGATATGTATTTTTTATCTCTTTATTCAATTAAAATATAGGCTTACTTTTGACATTTAGTTATTGTATCTAATATTATGAAAAAAAGACATGATCTTGCTTGGTTTCTTGCCCTTCTTCTTAAGCAAGACTAATCAAATGGGCGGAGTTAGGCATATTTATTATAGTATTGCATATATTTATTTATTTCTTATTCCTATATTTTGATTTTATTCAAATGTATTTTTTTTTATTTAAGTAAACTCTACCTTTATTTCCCTGCGTATTTCCCCATATTATTATTTATTACATAAAATAATTTTACCTATACACATAGATTATTAAATTACTTATATTAAATTAAAACCAACCTGTAATAAGTGTATGTTATACCTACATTACATAAATAAATATATTTAATTTCATTTCACATGACAGTCTTGAAAAGAAGAAAGAGTCGAGTAGAAGGAAAAGTCGAGGGGAAAAGGAGAGGAAGACTTACTTACTAAGACTACTTTACTCGAGTGAAGGAGATAGTTAATGTTATGTATGTAATGTCCAGCGTTCAAATAATTATCAGAAGAAAGAGAGGAATGGCAGTTACTCCGCTGACAAGAGCGTAGCTCTAAAATTACACATAGATACGAGTAGTTAGATAGATAGATAGCCAAGCTAACAAATTGGCCGTTTAAAGAAGAATCAGCTAGTATACACGTTTGTCAAAAAAAAAAACTCCAAACGCTTAATGAACTAACCTTGTCCTTCTCGAAAGTCCTGCTATCCTTGTACCAGATGATCTGGGCTGGAGGACGGCTACCTTCAGCCACACAGCGTAAGGTCGCTGCAGCACCGGCCATGAACTGCTGTGGTCTGTTCACCAGGGACACCGAAAGTGGTGCCACTGGACATAAAAACATATTGATTCTACATTAATACACGAAAAACTCCTGTAAATAAGGCCTTATAATACCTTAATATACTGTTATTGCCACCTCATTTACCGTATTGTATGATTGACGTGCGTGACTGTCCTATACTCAGCGTTTTAAATAAAAAGGGAAAATTTGAGTGTCGCTGTTGAAATTGATAACATAAATATCGTTTCGTTTATTTTGTCTCTTTCCTAAGCTTTTGTTTCAAGGGTTTTCAGCGCAAAAGTAGGATTTCCAGATTTTTTTATTCGTGACAAGAAACCACAGATATCAGGAGATTGGAATCTAATTGTTCATGTTCAGATGTCTCAACGTATACTTATCCCAAAGACACCATCCATCAGCCTATTTCGTCCACTGTTGGACATAAGCCTTTCCAGGACTTTGCCACTCCCGGCTGTCATCCTGGAAGAATTGCCCATACTCTGTGTTATAATTGTTATAATATTTTATAAAAATACAATATTGGTATGAAATTGTAGGTATTAAAAAGCTGATTGTAAAAATCCATCCATCCATCCATCATCCCAGTTCGTCCACTGCTGGACATAAGCCTTTCTAGGACCTTGCCACTCCCGGCGGTCATCCTGGAAGAATTGCCCATACTCACACACGCTGGGCAGGCGGGTTGGTGAGCGCGGTGCCGGAACCCTCACACCAGTGACGCCGCTGCCCGTCACCAGTCTGTTCCATATAAGGCCCGGCTATTGGGGATGGATATACCGCCATCCATCGGTCTCAGGCATGGTGGGCCTCCTGGTTTTTTGCCCGTGAGCTGTCTGTCTTACTCTCCCCCGAATTACTTCGAGGGGGTCTCTCACAGACACATAAACACCAAAACTATAAGAACGGCACACGTTTTTGTTACGTTTCTGGCGTGTACCCGTAAAAAAAGAGGGCGGGGCATCATCTCTATTGTCATTAACATCGGGTCTTACATGAGGTCTAGTTTTGGCCTCATGCGTTCGCAAGCACCACGCCCCCTTACCATAACTCCTGAAATGGGAAGCGTCGCAAACTTTTTTTTCTATACGAACTAGAAAAAAAAATTACGGTGTTATTCCTAAGGTAATATAATCTTTTATTCATAAATTATGGATCAATAAATCAATTTTCAATGCATGTGCTCGTAAAGGCCCACTTTTTATGCATCAAAACCGAACAAAAAGTCGATTATTTTGCCCTAGGGCTTTATTATTATTATTTTTTTTAATTTATTTACAATGGTTGGCTAACCTGCAGCCTTTCCTGTGTACCATAGATGTTATACTTTTTTTCCACTGTTTAACGGCTCTGGATACAGTCCTTTTAAGCCAATTATAATTTAAAGTTCACAAGATTATATTTATTTTCATTTCCTCACACTATGCATTGAAAAACGTAGTATGATACACGGGCGTAAGAGCAATAAATTACTCGGTGACGTTTAAAACACTCGCTACGCTCGTGTTTTAAATCGTCCTCGTAATTTATTCCTTTTCGCCCTTGTAGCATAAACTACTATTATGTTAATTTATTAGAAAAAGTAAATTAATTTTTTTTGTGCTAGAAACGAACCTCACAAAATAACAAACTTTTATGTTGTACAACGTATGATAATGCGATTGCCGCAAATTGGCAAAACATCTTGGTAAGTAAACACTGTACTGTATCATTCTTTTTTTTATCTAACATTAAGAGTTTTTATCGCTAATACTTGTATTTAATTTTATTAATCTTCCTTGCTAATTAATTAAATTGCTTTGGCGCAAGAGTAGGTTTATGTTTTGTGCGTAATCTTTTATGTAATTTTTGTAAAGAAATGAGGAATTTTCTTATAAATAATTAAGATTAAACAAGTTTTAGTAGTGAAACAGTATATACTAGTGCGTTTGTGTCAAAAACTTTTAATAATAATTTAGAATATAGCAATACAGCGAGGCAACGCCGCCAGCCTATTGGGTACTCTCCCCGATGATGGCGGTAATCTGGCTCACATATTTTATTTAATCTAGAGACCGCTATGAGACAGACAGGTTGGTATTTGTTTTTCTTTTTACATTTTATTTAATTTTAAGTTAGTTTTACAAAAAATAAAAAAAAAACATTTGAGTTTAATATAACATATACAAAAATAACAAATATTGTGAAATTGCATAAAAAAAAAATATTTTAAATTACATCCAAATTACATCCGTCAATTTAGAATAATAAAAATAAACAGATTGAACAATTTAGTGTTTTTTTTGCATACTCGCTTTTGTAAGAAGATGGTATCTAGCATTATAATATAATTATAACGCTGACGTAATTCACAGTAATTAATCTCTAAATTGATCATGCGTTTTCATAAAAATTACAGATATTGATTGCTTTTTTACGAAAAAGCGAAAATCTTATTTTGCGAATACTCGGTTTTACATTTTATACATTTATACATTGTTTTTAGTTGCGTTTTTTTTAAGGTGTGGGTTTACGATTTCGTGACAAAACTGAAGACTTAAGGGTCGATTCTCCGGATTTGTAACAAAATATTAAGAAATAATTATAACGGCCAAAACACAAATTTTAGCTAAGAATAATGTTTACCAATAGTGTACCATATGCATAAACGTATTTTAAATGATATTACGAAGGCTTCAAAATAATTGATTTTTCCATAAAAGTGAAGTTAGAAATTTTAAATTTAATTTTTCTAAATTAACTCTTATGGAAAATACAATTATTTTGAACTACCATGATATGACTATTGAAGTAAATTATTGGTAAACATTGCTCCTAGCTAAAACTTGTATTATGGCCGTTACAAAATTATTTCTTAATATTTTGTTACAAATCCGGAGAACGACACTTAAATCTTCAGTTTTGTCACAAAATTGTAATAAATAATTTTAACCTACACCCTGAGAAATGACAACTAAAAAAAATTATAAAATGTCGTATTAATCGACTCTTAACAATTATATTTAATTATTTTAAAAAGATTGTACATATACATAAAAAAGTATTAATTATTTATATTTATATTTATATACTGTTTACAATGTTTTTTTTTATTATTATTATACAGTTCTTAAAGTGTCAGTGTGATAAGTATAATATAATATACTATAGAGAATATAAATTAAACTAAATAACAATAAAAATTAAAATTAAAAGCTACAAAAAATGTTAAGATAATATTTATTCAATTATATTTAAACGAAAGATCACTCACAGTTTACTTCAAGTCTAACAGCCTTTTCCTGCGGCGGCACAAGATTTGTGTTGGCAGCTCGACACTTGAAGCTGGTGTTCAGGTCTTCCCTCTTGATGCTGGGCAGCTCCAGCCGGTTCACCACCACGTGGGTATCAGTCTTCACGCCTATGTACTGGGGAGCTGGGCTGTCGTCGATCAGCCAGGAAACCACTGGTTCAGGGCGACCTGTGCAACGAAATTGAAGGTTACTCCTCGGAGTATAGTACATACAAAACTAGCAAATGCCCCGCAGCATCACGTGGATTCCAAATCTCTCATTCCCGTAGAAATTTTCTAAAATTTCTAGCGAATGTCTACGACGTACAACAAACCTACAATTTAAATTTTATTTCTGGTCCAGGCTTTGATTAAGAGCAGTTTGGCAACCGGATTGTGAAAAACCCGCCTTTTTCTAATTAATCGAATTAGAACACTTAAATTCTAAATTCATTCAATAGTTATCCAACAAAACCTTATTACCTAAGTATGTATTGTGTATGTAGCCATCGCTAAGTGTCCATTGGTTTCTGTCAATTAGATTCTCAAAACTTTTAAATTTATAAATTTTACATTTCGTATCATTTTCCTACTTAAATGGTATAATGCAACATAATTCAAAAATACTGGTAATACTTTAAGCCCATAGGCGTATATAAGGAGGTGTTTAGGGGGTTCAAATAAAAGTCTAGTGTACGTACGATAGATATGAAGAAATTGACTCAGAGCTGGCGGAGCGGCGGCGGCGGGGTAGAAAAAAAGCACTCGAGTAGGTAAGTACTAGCGTTCGATGCCGCTTTACCGTTTAACAAGATAGGTTTAGGAAATATAAAAAAGGGCATAACTCTTTCTTCAAGTGTTATTAATCTTTTTAAGGGGCTGCACAGTGCTAAAGTTCAGTTCTGCTCTAACGTTTTTGTTAT
The DNA here is from genome assembly GCA_934047225.1 of Ypsolopha sequella. NCBI lineage: Eukaryota > Metazoa > Arthropoda > Insecta > Lepidoptera > Ypsolophidae > Ypsolopha > Ypsolopha sequella. The sequence continues at coordinate 12,175,458 of OW203991.1, forward strand.
TTAACTGTCTATCCTGCTCTAATTAAATGCCGCGCAAGCAAAACTTCAGTTATTTTAAAATCACGGCTACATCAGGATATAAACTATAATTTCTTTATGTAATTAAGATGGTTTTTTCTAGTAAGTATCTGCGTGTGTTGGTTTCGTTTCAATCGGTTTTGAAATATTGAAACTGAATCCCTTTTTAGTAAAATTCATGCTTTTTTAAAAGTATTATAATCAAAAGAAGATTGAATGTATGTTTATTTATAAAGTGTAATTAATAATTGTCTTGAGTCCAAAAACACACCAATTTTTTTTTTCATTTGTACCAACTACATTGACGGAACTGAAACCTATGCAAAACTGATTTTTAGTATTGTGGAGCCCCGTAACTCTGTTTTTTGAAATAAGCATCATGTATACTAATATTCATCTGACGCAAGTTGTGGACCAAATCTACACCCTGTATACTCAAGCCTCATTTATCTAGCCGGGATAATTCCCAGCAATAAAGATACATAATATAAGCTGGTAATTATAATAAGATTAATAATGAAGAACTGGGTCACAAAGAATGGGTAATATCCATTTGGAATACCAAGCGATGGCGCAAAAGTGAGCATATGAATTTGAGCTGACATAGAATATAATAATTCAGAACTGTGCACGTTATTCGTTCTGAATGTTAAATATCGTGTTAGAAAGGCATAACATAACGTAGCAACCATAAAACAGTTTTTAGCTATTCCCGAAAACTGCCCGAAATTGCGAGAATGAAATTTTTCATTCGCCGGGTGAATACAGTTCCACTCCGTTGAATACAGTTCACTTTTACCAAATAAAAATAACCCGATCCAATAAACAAAAGAAACGGTTCAGAGTGAGGCATATTACTTTCATTTTTCGCTTCACTTTTTTTCATATTGCTGGGACTGTCACGTCATAAAAAGACATTACGTTTGTCCTCAAAACCTAAGAGACATGGTAGGAGTTTTATCTTTTCAACAAAAATATCGCGGGGTAATCCCTCCCAAAGGCCACGACACTGCTGGGGAGCCCCGGGCGAAAGGAGGCCACAGAATTAGTATTGAGCGATAAAAAAGATGCGACTTTCTTTCAAAAACTTCTCAAGTTTTCGTTCAAGTGGCTTTTCGCTTTATGTGTGCTTTAGTTGCAATCGTCTGGTTTACTGATGCGATTTTCATGGTATATAAATTGCTGTGTAAACAAAATAATATTAAAAACATAATTGTTTTTTAAATTATTATAATGCTTTTCAAGAATTTACGTGGCCATAAACATAAACGCGTGGTGTAAAATCTTCTTGTATCTATTTCATACACGTTTTAAAAACATAAACCTAAAAAATTGTGCCCGTATCGACAGACATTGTATAAAAATTGCGATATTGCAACCACCGTAATAAAAAATTGCTTGCAAAAATGTACTGAATAGGTTTTCGTCATCGTTCTTAAACCCCACCATTTACCATATTATATACAGGGTGCTCTGAAATTTGACCTTGAATGCATGCTCGACTGGGGATCAAACCTGGATCTCAAAATTGAGAGGCCAGCGTCTTACTTCTAAGCTACAGCTCCTCCATATTACATAATAAAACAAAAAAAATACGACTAAAATTACATTCAAACAAAAATAAAAAAGGTCGAAAAGCCTTCTCAAGATAATACACTCGAAAAGAAAACAATACTATCAAAGTATTATCTGTTAATTTTGTAATAAAATCGGCTTGGAGCAAAAAATCGTGAAAAGAAAAGCCTCAAAAACGGCTTAGACGCTAATTACTCTATAATCCACGAAACTTCGGAGAATTTCTGAATAGCAACGAGGTTCCGTCGTTATTAATTTATTTTTAATTGTCCGATCGTAAAGGTCTTTTGGTTTATCGACAAATTAATCATCTTTTTAAATAGTCAGTTTTTTAATAATTAGAAAGTTGTATTTCATACACAAAAATACAACGTGTAAGAAAAAGGTGTGATCATATTTGAAGAGTTTCTTCAGTCAGTGGTATGAACAACTTTACTACGGGACCAACACAGAAATCTCGAAAAAAAAAATCCGCCCTATTTTATACATTTCAGCCGAGCGACATTGTATTTTATATGAAACAGTTTTTTAGGGTTTCATAGTACCTAAAAGGTATATAAGGAACCTTTATGGTGAGACTCCGTCGCCCGTCCGTCTGTATGTTACAGCCTCATAACTTTAGCACCGTTAAAGACAAAGTTGACCTAATACAAAAAAAAAACAAGACCAAATCAACTTCGTCAATTGGCATACTTACTAACATACAAACTACCCTTATACAACAATAACTATGGTACTCGCACTTGGGAGTACATGCTACCAAAGATATTAAACGAACTACCAAGTGAAATTATAAGTCAACTGAATCGTAATCCTCACAAAATAAAAACTATTTTAAAGTGTCACTATCTCGATAAAAAAATTGATAAAATTAAATAAGTAAAATTTTAGTTGTGAGCGCTTGCAGCGACACATAAACCTCTTTATGGTTTCCGTTTCCGTTAGCTGTATAAGTTTTATAATATTGTATATTTTTCTTGTATTTACTCAATAAACGCATAAAAAAAAAGATAAAGACATAAAATTTGGCACAAAAATAGCACTAACTTTCCCACGACGTAACGAAGATATAACGACGTAAAAAAAAATTCAAAAATTTAAAATTGTTTAAAAAAATTCCAAAACAAAAGTGAGAAAAGTACAAAATATTATCCTAAAAATACAATATAGGTATCAAATTGTAGATATTAAAAAGCTTATTGTAAAATAATATACTTTCACTATATTTATTGGCACTGGTTTCGAGAAATCTTTAAAAAGCCACAAAAATATGTATTTCCCCTCCCGTTATCTCCGAAACTGATACACCGAAAAATATGAAAAAAATGTCAATTACAGGTCATAACTGGCCAATTACAAGAAAACTATAGTGATTAAAAAAAAATATATTTTATAAAAATACAACATGGCTATCAAATTGTAGGTATTAAAAATCTGATTGTAAAAATATATAGTTTGGCTTTATTTAATTGCATCTAATTCGAGAAATCCTTGAAAAACCATATAAAATGTATAAAATATGAAAAAAAATCATGGTAATGATTTCAGGAAAAAAAAATTACAAAATTAAATTTATCATCTAGAGCACGGAACCCTACTTAACAATTAATACAAAAAAAGTAAGAACTATAAAAATAATACATAAATATGTAAACAATTCAAAAGCAATAAGTTTCTTAATTCTTATGAATAAATACGGTGTTTAAAAATAAAATGGGAATGAAAATTTGTTGTTGAAAATCCTATAGTAAAATCGTATGTACGATTTTACGATTTTACTAGTGATGACGTCATCACTAAAAAAGTTGTAAGGCCTGATGTAGAGAAGGTGTTGATAAAGCGTTCTCGTTTTCTTCATGTGTATTTAAATATAAGCCAACTAAAGTAATATGACGTGAAGAACTTTTTTGTGCCAAAAATCACTTTCTTACAATTTCAAACATCTGACTGTGTCTGCAAAATCGGAACAAATTGCGAAATTCTATTTGTTCTACAAAGGAGCTTGGTTATTATAACATTTGGCCTTGGAGGGCAGCATTATCACCGTTCATAGGCACACGGACAGCGCAGAGATAATCCGTGGGGGCTGGCATAACGCCAAGCGCACCATGCTGCGGACTTTTCAATGAGCCCATTCGGACGGAATATCAGCCCCACAGTTTACGTTAAAGAAATGAAATGGAAGATAAATGGGGGCAATTGTATGTATGCAGTAAAAAAAATCTCCATCTTCTTAGGCCGTGTTATTTGCGACAAAAGAACGAGAGATGTCGTGGGACACCTGGTTAGAACGAAGTTCCTTTCGCTACTGACATGCACGCCGCACGTCTTTACTACAGTTATATACCTATACACAGACATACGCTTGTTAACACACAAACACACACCCTTGTTTGCTGAATCCTAGATGTGAGGCGTTTGATTTACACCCGGTGTAGTACCCAAAAGCGAGACCTCAGTGATCTATGCATATTTTTTACTACTTATACATTGTTTAAGCTTGCCTAGTGTTTTCTCACTCTAACTGTCTATTCCATGTATGTCTATCACGTTTACAACGAAAGATATAAGTGAAAAGGTAAAAGTGCTAACACACCCAAACCCGAGGCGTGCACAATTGCGAGACTCCGCCTCACATTTATGTGTTTAAACATACGGTGTTTGTAAACCGCCTCGGTTTTGAGTGTGTGAATACGACTCGGTTTTGGTATTGCCAAAATCACAAAATCGAGACCGCTTCATTTTAAGCTATTGTTGTGTGTAAGGAGACTCGGTTTTGATAATGTCAAAAGCATAAATATGAGGCCGTCTCTTAATTATGATACGGTTGTATGTTAAGTGTGTACTATTTTCCAACACGCCAAAAGAAACGATTATTCACACCAGTTTGTTCACAGAGCATATTTTTTATTCTTGGAGTTTGTTGCTATTTAAGATTCAACATTCATTTATTTTTATCACATAAATAGTTATTTTAAAAAAGCACTTTATCAAGTTAATCATTTCAATTAATAATGTCTAAATTAAAAATGAAATGATATTATGCATAAATAAATATAATTATTTTTAAATATTAAGCAATTTATACAAAAAGTTTTTTTTTTTCGTTTACTATTATTTTATTAATAACAGTTTGGGGCGGAAAGCCATCAATTTTAGAGTACGATAATGATATTGCGAAAACCAGAAATCTACACGTCCATACAAATTTTTTTTCCGAAAAATAAATCTAAAAGTTAAAAAAAAACTATTGTTTCATACATTTTGGTCGAGTAGGTATGAAACTTTTCTATAGAGCAAATTTTTTCTCGCGGTTTGAGGTTTAGTTCCATTGTAAAAGTTATTAGCATAGACGAGTAATATTGCCAGTTTCCGGCTTTCACAACATCATATTTAATAAATTTAAAAAGTGAAACTAGTGCTATTTGCACCAAGCTGTTGAAACATATTCCGAAAAAGAACATAAAATGAGAAACATACGTAATTGAAACACTTAAACATATCCTGAGAGCAAAAAACGTAGTTAAAATTTAATTATAATTCAAACTGTAACACCGAATTATATAACACGATGTTATACAATATACAGATCGTGACTAACTTCTAGGTTGCTCTAGATACGAGGCGATTCAACTAAAAGTTTGGTGCAATCTATATCTACAATAATTATACAATAATTGTATAGATTGCACCAAACTTTTTGTTGAATCGCCTCGTATCTAGAGCAACCTAGAAGTTAGGCGCGATATGTTTGAATAACATTGTGTTGTATAATTTGGTCTTACAGTTTGAATTATAATAAAATTTTATTTACGTTTTTTGCTCTCAGGATATGCAATTATTGTAAAGATTGCACCAAACTTTTAGTTGAATTTCCTCGTATCTAGAGCAACCTAAAAGTTAGGCACGATCTGTATGTTGTATAACATTGTGTTATATAACTTGGTGTTACAGTTTGAATTAATATTTAATTTTAACTAGGTTTTTTGCTCTCAGGATATGTTTAAGTGTTTCAATTACGTATGTTTCTCATTTTATGTTTTATTTTCGGAATATGTTTCAACATCTTGGTGCAAATAGCACTAGTTTCACTTTTTAAATTTATTAAATACTAGCTTCTGCCGGCGGCTTCACCCGCAGATTTAGTTTTTGTGTACTACTTTTTATAGAACGTATCTGGTTTGAAGTGTTTTAGGTACAATTATTTGATCTCCAGGTAAAGTCTCTTCGGCGGGGCCTATTACCTATTAGTTTTTTTTAATTCATACTTAAAGTACCTCTTTATATACTACATTAGAAGTTTTGCCCTCAGCTGTTAACACAACCAGGCTGCTAGGTGAGCTCACTTTCGAGCAGGCTACGTAAAACTGGCCGTGCGAAAAGCAGTCCCCCCTAAGATCAATTCCTGCTGTTTTCAGTGACTGACCCTGAGACTTATTAATCATCATTGCGAAAAGGAAAAAATGGAATCCTAATAGGATCACTTGTATGGCTGTCTGTCTGTCCGTTTGTTCCACCCAATTTGCTCTGGTACACACACTTTCAAGAATTTTCATGTCCACTATATTTTAATGTCAAAATCGATGCAATTTTCGTAATTTACGTCCAAAAAAACCATCAAAACGACACCCATATTGATATTTACACATTTCAACCCCATCACACCCCAACAGGGGATGATAGTATTTCCCGTTCACTACGTTTGATTTAGAAATCATTGTTGTTTTTGTAATCAGCGACCCAATAAACCATACAAACGATACCCATGTTGGTTTTCAGACTTGGTCACCCCATTTCTCCCTTTAAGGGGTTGAATTCTGGAAAAGCCTTTTTCACGTCCACCACGTTGGATTTTAAAATCGTTGTTGTTTTCGTAATCAGCGACCCGATAAACCATACAAACGATACCCATGTTGATTTTCAGACTTTGTTACCCCATTTCCCCCTTTTAGGGGTTTAATTCTGAAAAAAACTGAAAAACATGTTTACTTATTTATAGATAGGAGTAGGTACTCCTGTGATGTCTCGAATGAAATAGTCTAACTAATATTGTTTTCCCATACAAACTCTGGACCCCCGTTTCACCCCCTTAGAGGTGGAATTTCAAAAAGTCCTTTCTAATTCCTTGTTAACATTACAAAAAAAAGCTTTTTGCAAAAATTCAGCTTTCTAGGTCCAAGGGTTTGGGCTGTGCGTTGATGAGTCAGTGAATGAGTGAGTCAGTCAGGACTTCTCTTTTTATATATATGATGATGATGATGATGTTGTGAAAGCCGGATACTGGCAATATTACTCGTCTATGCTAATAACTTTTACAATGGAACTAAATCTCAAACCGCGAAAAAAAAATTTGCACTATAGAAACGTTTCATACCTACTCGACCAAAATGTATGAAACAATAGTTTCTTTTTAGATTTATTTAAAAAAAATATTATTCAGCCATAAGCAACTTGAAAAGTAGAACATTTTCTGAGATCAAAATACTAAGTAAAAATAATATAATTAAATAACAATCATTCAAACCGTAACACCAAGTAATAATACGCAATGTCATGCAATATACAGACCGCGCTTAATTTCTAGTCCACTTTGAATTTGAGACGATTCAACTAGAAGTTTAGCGCGATCTCTACACTTATTTAACGGCATCTTTAAATGAGTGTAAATATTCGATACACAGGCATAGACGTGTTTTAAATTCCGAGGCGCTTTCGTTTTTACACCGATTTCACACAACAGCCTCAGAATTAGGATCAGAACTTACACTCTTGTGACTCTTATGCCACCTAGCGGGCACACTCTGGTACTACCTATTTCGGGATTTTTTTATAAACACACACACCACCTGTCAAAGTTACCAAAAGCGAGGCGAAAATTTCAATGTCTCTGATTTGGTCGTCAAAAGTATGTTTTTGACCAATCAAAGGCCGTAGATTTTGAAAATAATGTCAGATTATCCATGAAAAAATGTGAGACCGCCTTGCTTTGACAGACGCCTCACTTTTGGGTCTGTAAACGGACAAAACGTCTCACATTTAGGACCACACAAACACATACTATAGGAAAAGTGTCATGACGGACGAAGTCTTACACATTTTTCGGTCCAGCTCTCATTCGCCAAAATGTCAGAAGTGTAACGTGCGATAAGGAGCTTCGTTCTCAAAAGGAACAGGCAAAGGGTCTTATTTAGGACTAGTCTAAATGCAACAAACATAAGACCTCACGACTTTAAACTATACGATAAGGGAATTAGGTTCAATTTCATTTGAAGAATGTTCAGGTGAAAAGTTTTGTAATCAGATTCTATAGTAATTTACCAGGATCCCATACTCCCTTACCTCCTCGAACTTCACAGACCAACACTAGTGCGTTTCCTTCCTCCAAAGGTCCAATTATTCCAGAAACGTCAGCGCCGGATTTATCATATAGGAGCATCTGATGTGGTGGCACTGCGGACAAGATTTGCGATTAATACAAACTGTAATGATTGTACAAAATTTATACATGCGATTGTCGGCACTTGGTGAAACTTGAAACACATCTTGAGTTAAAAGCACTTGTACAGTAGTTTCACTTTATTTATGTTTTCTCCCAACCAGTTTCGGATTTTACACCATTTTCAAGGGAAGATGTTAGTTAAAATACATTTCACTGACTCCAGGCTTTAGCTCTGAACGTCGACGTAAGTAAACACATTATCATAACGTAAGAACATTATCATTGTTTACGTTGCTCAGAACTAGTGCCTGGAGTCGATGAAATGTATTTTAATTAACATCTTCCCTTGAAAATGGTGGAAAATCCGAAACCGGTTGGGGGAAAACATAAATAAAGTGAAACTACTGTAAAAGTGCTTTTAACTCAAGATGTAATGATTGTCTTAGGTCTGTTGATTAGCAATATATTATAAGAAAGAAAAAATAGAAATTAGAGGTAGAAAGATTATTTACTGGTATCGCCATAGTTCTGTAGAAAACACCTACATAATATCATCAGCTTATAGTAGCTGGACGCCAACAGTGGCAAAATCTTGGAAAGGCCTATGTCTAGCAATAAACGAAGACAGGCTGATGGATGGATAGATGTAATATGTAGGAATATCAGTGTCTGGTGCCCATTAGTACTAAGCTCTGCCTAATTTGGGATCAGATGACAATGAATTGTCAATTTATTGATCATTCTTATTCGTGATGAAATAAGATAGACGGACGGACTGAACTGAAGTCGCACTGAATGGTTCCATTTGTGTACGAAACCCTAAAAAGATGAAATAGCTGATGAAACCTTGTGACACAGAATCAATTTAGTATTTACTTCCGAGTCGTATAGCTGGCTTTTGACGACCTACAGACATTTTAATTATAGCTTGTCAAGCCGCTATCCCTCGCCATGACACCTTGTTGATAAAAACGATGAAAGCCACTGACATAGATAAGTCTGCTGACAGGTTCAGTTTGTTTGCGAAATTAGATTTGAATAAATTTCTGAGGCGAAAGAATATTGTTTTCTTTCATATAAGCCTGATAATAGGTTGATATTTTCGTCGGTTTGACACCAAGTACTCTTAGTTCAGTAATTTTTGACTTCTAAATTAATTTACAATATTCTGTAGAGTTATTCTTCAAATGTTCCAAGACTTTTGGACTTGTTATATCTCTAAAACTATCCTTTATTACCAGACCTTTGGGCTGGGGCATACCCTGGGAAACAAATTGAACATCCAAAGAGATAACTAATACTAAACATATTTGGTTTTGGTTATTAGACAGTATATTCTACGTATATTCCGTATATTTGGAACCGATTTTTATAAACACTTGAGAATTTTAAAAATTAAATTTTCCTATTGTTTTACGATAAGTAAATGTAATTTTTTTTTCTTGATGAAATAGACACTATAATATGGCCAAGAAGCAGTTACGTGCTATTAAAGTAATCGATATCGAAGTAAAGTGTAAAAAATAAAATGACAGGTTATGAGTCCCAACTTACGCTACGTGTTTTGCAGAAGCTGAAAATGGCGCCGCAGGTCAAAAAACGAAATAACTTTATTTTCACTTAAGTATGTAAATATAGTACAGCCAAAAATACATAAAATCTAAACTGGCATTTAAGAGCGGTATCGCAGCCGTATTTTGAAAAACCCGTCGTCTAATTAATCGAAACAGAACACTTAAATTCAAAATTTACTCAATACTAGTTATTCACCAAAATCTTATTACCAATGTATTGTGTATGTTGGTATCGCCAATTTCCCATTGGTATATATTATGCAAAAAGCATATAAAAAAAAAAAAAAATATTTTGAAATTGTAATTTACAGAAACCAATGGAGACTTTGCAAAGGCAGCAGACACAATACATAGGTAATAAGGTTTTGTTAAATAACTATTGAGTAAATTTTTAATTTAAGTGTTCTGTTTCGATTAATTAGAAAAAGGCGGGTTTTTCACAATCCATCTGCGAAACCGCTCTTAAAATAGTAGCACTTATACGTTGTTAAATGCCAACTACGAGTAGCAAATGAAAAACTACAGTTATTTACAGGATATTGCTTTTTAACGACTTAAACAAACGACTAAACTACAGTAATAAATTGAAAAGGAAAACTGCATCACAAAAAGCGCAGTAAGGAACAGGGAATGTTCAAAGGAATTACCTCATTCAGCAGAGTTACGAGTGCAGATGTAAGCTAAGGTAACTAATTTCTTTATAGGTACCTTCTTGTTAGGTACTGCACATTTACTGTTAAAGTCAAAGGTACTCTATTCAAAAAAATTAACTATTAGTGTACTCTTCTTTCTTTTAATTTCTTTTTTCTCAGAATTTTTCACGCGGGACTTCACTAAGTTATTAATAAGTAAAAATGAGTTCGAGTAGCAGTAATGATATTTTACTCCTGAAAACATCGTAAATGATGCGCCAATGTGGTGCAACAATTATTATCACAAAATACGAGGTATTCGTAGCTTTTTTCTTTTCTCATAGTAGTCATGAAAAATATTATGTGTTACTTGGGGTCTAGATATTTTGTTCTCGGACGGCGTATATTGAATTCTACTAAAGAATTTTCGAGAAATCCTTCGTTTCGCTCTGACTTCAAAATAACGCCCTCGATGCCTGAATGAATAACATATTCCTTGGGCCCCTTTTAACATTAATAACTTTTATTTAGATACTCTTCGGTTGCACTTATTTAAACATTATATTTTTTGTATGTAGCTTACGTATTATTACAGCTTACCCTTGCCTGCCAGTTCAAACAAAATCCTGGACGCTCTTGATTCTTTAAGTTACCTACCTGAAACAGAAATCTCACAATTCTCAGTGAAACTAGAACACGTATTAAAATGAGAAAACTCACCTATAACAGTAAGACGAATCTGAAAATTCCTCGTCGGCGAGTTCTTAAAGTCGACCCTGCACCTGTAAGTGCCCTCGTCGTCCAACTGGACAGAGTTCAGGGTAAGAGCGGCCGGGCGAGCCACAGTCGCGAAGTAGGCGCGCGGCCCGAACGCTCCCGGGTCGGACCATTGGAGAGCCTTGTTGAACCCCCGGCCGCGCACGTCGAAACTGCAATAGAATATTCATAAGTTATAATCTGAATATGACATTGTTATTTATCAACTTTTCAGAGTTTAAGATGCGAAAACTTGTCTCAAGTTTGTTATACGCGAACGCAATTGGCGCAGCTATCAAAATGAATCGACATGCTGTCTTGGCGCCGCGGGCGGTGTTAGAATCTAAAACGCCATTGTTAGAGGATAGGTTGCACTTGCATCAATCACTGTTAATCCATGATTTCCATGCGGAAAGTTCCGCAGTGCAAGAGGAACGATTTTTGGAAAAATAGCAAAATTACGGTTTTATAAAATTGTTTTTTTTTCGTACGTACATTCGGTTCAGAGTTTATTAACGTTTATACAGGTTTTAATCTATAAATAATATTTATGGGTTTATGTTCAAATAATTTAAAAATTTGACATGAACACATTTTTAAGAACCATTTTGGTTTTTTATTTCTCAATATTGGAATAGGTTCTGAATTTTTTTTAAATTCAACAATTTTTAAATTATAATTTACAGAAAACAATAGAAATTTTGCTATGGCAACATACACAATACATAAGTTATAAGGTTTTGTTGAATAACTTTTGAGTGAATTTAAAATTAAGTGTTCTTACAAAAAGGCGGGTTTTTCACAATCCGGCTGCGAAACCACTCTTAACAAATTAGGTATATCTTAGATTATTTTGTATTTAGAGTCCATATGTGAATTAAAGGGATGGTTATGTAATGTAATGGAATAACAGTCAAATATCAGAGTCAATACACAGGCCGAGAAGAACAATTTGTTAAAAAAGACAACCCTTACCCGAAAACGGTAAATTACTGTGGTAAAACACAGTCGTTACCACTAATGAATGTAATGAACCTTTACAAGAAACAGATTTACAACTTTCCACAAGGACCCTTAAATGTGTTACAGACTGTACAAAGTTATGCTTTTAAACTGAGTTAAAGATGGCGCCGTAAACTTTTTCAGTTTCAAAATGTTTTCCTTTTTTAGGGTATCGTTCCCGAAGGGTGCCGTACGGGACCCTATTACAAAGCCTCCGTTCTCTGTCAGTCTGTCACAGGTGTCTACAGCGTCAGCCGTTATTGGTAGCCAGTTGATTTGTTAGGGTTCCGTACCCAATGGGACCCTATTATTATTATTATATACCCGTATGTCTGTCCATATTTCAGTCCGTCTGTCCGTCTGTCACCAGGCTGTATCTCAAGAACCGTGATAGTTAGACAGTTGAAATTTTCAAATGTATTTCTGTTGCTGCTATTAAAAACAAATACTAAAAAACAGACTAAAATAAATATTGAATGGGGCTCCCATACAACAGACATGTTTTTTTTGCTGTTTTTATAGGTAATGGTGCGGAATCTTTCGTGCGCGAGGCTGACTTGTACTTGGCCGGTTATTTTCTTTTTCAGAATACGTCTTACTATGGCCTCTATCACGGCAAGTAATCTTGTATATAAAATCGAAAAGCTAGAAAGGGAGAAAATTCACGGGAAAGGGTGAGATGGCGCTCTACACACCTTTGCTTTGTATACGCGTATCACTCACACGAACTCCAAAATCGTGAAAAAAAATCATTAAATTCAATTCCTTGGATTGTGACAATGATGAACAGCATAAGCAATATAGGTTTGGATAGTCTTGGATTTTGCTAGTGTAGTTTGGAATCCCTACTATGCGTGTCACGTGGCACCCGTTGAAAGGGTTTAGAAGAAATTTATCAAATCTTCGATCTACAGGAGTGGACACTTTGGCATGGCTTATAAGGATTCTCTTAATCGTCACCATTTACTGTCACTCGCAAAGAGACGCAAGCAGTTTGACTTAGTTTTTCTCTTTAAAATTCTTAATAACTATATTGACTCCCCTTGTTTACTAAATATAATAATATCCTTAAGAGTACCTGGTTACAGTTCTCGCAGCAAAAAATTATTTTCTATTAAGACATTCTCAGCTAATTATACAAGTAATAACTTTTTCAGGCGAAGTGAGGATACTTACAACAAAGAATTCTTAGAACTTGATTTGTTTAGGCATAGTTTAAATTCATTTAAATATAAGTTAAGTCGAGCATTGCTTGACGAAAAACTCTTTAAATAAAATCTATTTTCAGTTACCTAGTTAAGATTACATAATTAAGATTTGTAAATTATCATGTGAAGTGTTGAGTTCTTATTACCTATTTATATAAATAACTGGATCTCCTAGTCCAATAGTAACTCACTGATGTAACTAAATAATATTTGTATAAGACTGTTTGTATCCGAAATAATTAATAATAAATCCTTAATAATTAAATAATTAAATTATGAAATCTAAATGTTTCGCGTTTCAGAAAAGTCAAATCAGTATGGTGTGTCTAAATAGCCGTTCATACTGTTTTGGGTTCGCAAAAATGTAACATCATGCAACGCAAGTTTAAACGTAAATTGAATTTTTATTATATTTTCAACGCGGGCGAAGCCGCGGACACATGTAGTAATAAAAGAAAATTTGAAACCCAAGTAGGGTCCCCTAACAAAAAATTTCAAAATAGTGGCATTTGTTTTAACGTTACTTGTTGCAGCACTATCTTAGTGAGGGTAATATACAGGGTGGAAAATATTTAATAATAATTTAGTAATAATTCATACTGGAGGCTTGGTAAGTGAACAGCATCATGAATCGATAACAATTTTTGTGATATTCGCATAATGAAATTTTGACTTCCCATAGTAATTCACTCCCAGTCCTGAGTGAATCACTATGGGGAGTCGAAATTTCATTTTATGAATTTTACAAAAATCATTATTGGTTAATGATGCTGATCACTTACCAAGGCACAAGTATGAATTTGGACGATGTTCACAAATTCACCTTGTATACATACTTTTAAGTAAAACAACAAATATAATAAAAATTAGGGTTGGCTGCCGAATTATTTGTCGCCTTGATGTTGCTTTAGCATGACGTATTAGTAAAATGATTCTGGGTTCCGTACACGTATGATGATGGTATGGAACCCTTTATGCCTTCTAGCATTTGGCTATAATAATTCCTAATTCCTAATATAATAGTTCCTAATGACACATTACACCTGAGTAAACCGTTGCTGTGTTGTTTACTTATCTTTTGAGTTTTGGATTGTAAATTAATACAAATGTAACCAGCATATATGCTAAATCTTCGATGACTCTTCGATGACATATAAAAAACTACAGCTCAATATTGACGGAACCTAAAGTCAAAATCGTACAAACAACACTCATTTTTTTAAACTTCTTCGAGTTACATAATAATTTATACGGGCTCAGAAATATATGATTTGATTTACACCCCGCTGTTGCCGAACAAATTTAACAATTTAAGAAGGCTTTTTATGACGGTATTATCCCTGCAAAGCGCTTGTAGGCTACCTTTATTGCCTTTGAGATACTTATAATTGCAATTTCACGTAATCGGCGCCTTAATACAGGGTTCAGTCAATTATTACAATTTTATGCGTAGGATAATGTTGTTTCTTTTATTATTTTACAGAACATTAAATATATATTAATGTTTTTCGGTTTTCTTTGTTGTTTTAAGTTTTACGCGGGAAATTGATTTATTGAGACGGAATAGAAATTAATCAGACATTATTTTTCAATGCAAGTGCTCGTAAAGGCCCACTTTTTATGCATCAAAACCGAACAGAAAGTCGATTATTTTGCCCTAGGGCTTTATTATCATTATTATTTTTTATTGATTTACGAGAAGTTGGCTAGGCTAACTTGCAACCTTTCCTGTGTACCATAAATGTTATACTTTTTTTCCACTGTTTAATGGCTCTGGATACAATCCTTTTGAGCCAATTATAATTTAAAGTTCACAAGATTATATTTGTTTTATTTCCTCACACTATGCATTGAAAAACGTAGTATGATACACGGGCGTAAGAGCAATAAATTACTCGATAACGTTTAAAACACTCGCTACGCTCGTGTTTTAAATCGCCTTCGTAATTTATTCCTTTTCGCCCTTGTAGCATAAACTACTATTAATTTGAGGATGTTCATTTTCTAAGATTCAATATTTGTTTTCAATCAATATATAAACTAAATAACTATACAATAAACAATAAACTTCAAACAAATAAGTTTTAAAACTTACTTCGATCATTATCTTAAAATACAGGAGATAAGAGAAAAGAATCATCATAAAAACAATTAAGGCGATTACCATCGCCAAATTAGCAGCTCGATATTTGTCAGTACGAATATCAACGGAAACGACATTGAAATAACGTTCATATCAGCGCGCAATGCATAGTGGCTGTTACGACGCTCGCTGCGTCTTTGAAAGGGCGAAATAGGAGAAAATTATACTTTTCACTTAGACGTGATTGTTCGATTGAATAATTATATGTTATGTTTATAGCTAACAAGTTTATCTATTTATCAAAGCATAAATGAATTCAATCGGCCAAGCCACTTAGGAGCAGTAGGAAATTCAAGCCAAAAAGCACCATTTAGTTAATCCATTTTTTCATGTAGAAGTTTTGGTGGTATGAAATAGAAAAATGTTGCATATGTTGTCTAAGAGCTGATTATTCATAATAAATTTTTTCTTTGTTTTTGGTTTGGCCGTAAACGAGGAGTAGGCTTTAGAAAGTACCCATTTGGCGATAGTAAGGCCCTTAAGTTTAAAAACTCAGGTAAATATCGATCAGTATCTTAAAATACACTGTACAGCACACACCCGGGGTCCTTAGTGGATGGAATAAAATCCCTCGGTTTTATGTGCACTAAATGTTTATTATTGCTGTAATCGATGAGTACTGGTAATTTTATTTACTTTTATAGAAGCACTACACTGATATAGCTCAGGGTTTTTATTTAAATTAATTATGAATTTATTTAATATTGACAGATAAAGCTCTGTACACGTTACTTGAAGCAAGCAGAACGGTAGGAATTAGACGTAGGGTTCCGTCAGTAATGGCAACTTGAACAAAAGTTACACAAAGCGTCGGTTCTGCGGCCCTACCACGTAATTCTGATTTGTATCAACTTCAAGCAAATGCATGCGAAATTCCACGCGTGTAAAAGAGCTGGCATGTTAGGCGGGCGTCGTCGCACGCACGTCAAATTTCAATCTCAAGTTGATGTTGATGAAAATCAGAATTACGTGATAGACCCGCTGTTCCGAACATACATAATAAAAACAATTAGGTTTAAAACTCAGGTAATAATCGATCAGTATACAGGAGAAGTTTCGATTCTCCCTTCAAGTAGTTGTTTAATTTTGTCCAAAAACCTTTGAATTCGAAACTACCTATTTAAAAAAATAGAACTACTGCAAAATTTTAGGTTAATAAGTGTATGTAGACTATTATATTTATTATAGTTTCATACATATTTATATCGCTCTGTATGCACTCAATTTAAATTTCACTAAGCCAGTGTATAATTTTTCTTCATCTCTGTCATTTATGGTTGAATGGAAGAAATTTCTTTCAGAAATAAGTCTGCCTTTGCCCTGAATTTCTCTTAATTCTTAATTGTATTTATCTGAGTTTTGCTGCAGTAAAGTGTTTATTATTATTATTATTGTTTGAGCCCAATCGGTTCAGTATGTACGGCGGGAAGGAGAAACAAACATACATACATCCATCCATACATACATCCAAACATCCAAACTTTTACAATTTGTAATATTAGTGGAATAATTGAGTGTGACTCAAACTGCGTGGGTATAAATCTATGGTATAAAATCTTCTGTAGGTAAGTGAGCTAATTAGTATATGATCTACCAACATTTCCGCTGTCGGTAACATTTTCACATAAATTTGTTCACGATGATAGTTATATCTACGAGCGTTGCGTGTATTTTATTGTTTCTGCCTTGTTTAATAAAATTCAAACCATTATATTTTTCATCTTGTTGTGTGCTCTAAAATAGACATCGCCACGACATGAATCCTCGAAGGAGTGTCAGAGGTCTTTCCGAGTTTATATTTTTTAATGCGCAAGGGCTTATACGTTTGCCCTCTACTGCGCTCGGAAAGGGTCAACGAGACCAAGGAAGACTGGCGCTCACCCAGAAAGTGAGAGAGTAAAAGTAGACAAGGCATAAATCAGTATGTCCAGGGAATTTCACAATATCTACGAAAGTCGGTAACAAAGGAATGACTTACACTCACTGCCTGTACTAGCTTTCCGGTTCCGGTTCCGGTTTCCCATGAACATACAAGAACACTACGAGCTGACAAGCTGTACGGCCAAAGTCTACTTCCAGTTGAAGTGAAACGATTTGTCAATTACTTGGACGTGGTCTCTAGCTCTCAAAGCGTACCTATTTGGAATGATCATCACTACATCACTACATAGTATAAAACAAAGTCGCTTCCCGCTGTCTGTCTGTCCCTATGTATGCTTAGATCTATAAAACTACGCAACGGATTTTGATGTGGTTTTTTAAACGATAAAATGATTCAAAAGGAAGGTTTGTATGTCTAATACATGCATAATATATTAGAGAAACACTGATAATTTTAGAGGTTTCTAATGTGATGTCGTAAATAAATAATTTTTTTTGCGCTTACATTGCAAACGCTGGCTGAACCCTACGAGATAGATCAAAATAATGTACAACAGTATTGTACACCTTAAAAAGTTCTACAAAAAAGTCTGCAACGGTATATGTCTATATCTTAGGGATAACCCACAATAACCATTTTTTATCCTTTACTTTTTGTTACGAAGCGACTTTAAGCAATACAGCATTAATACAAATTAAGATATAAAGACATTCTGTAGTATATTTAGTATCAGCACAGCACCCGTGCGAAGCCGGGCCGGGTCGCTAGTTTGTTTTATAGTGCACCCAGTCAGGCATTGATTTCGAATAAATTTATTTTATTTTATTTTATTTTATTCAAATGGTACAGTAACAAATTACAAACAAAACATTCACATAACACTTTGACAATCAAATAACAAGTAATGTTCATAATTAGATAGTAATTTTTCCAATGTTGTGTACGGTTATTATCTAATTGTGTAGTAGTATCTTAGTTTAGTAATAAAGCCGATTCTGAAGGCTTTAACTTTAGTTTTAGTGCTGTCAAATCTAAATTCTCTTCAATACAAACTAGTCCTTAAGTGGAAAGAACAGAAGCCAATTTACTTTGGAATAATTAAAGTTTTGACAGCACTAAAACTAAAATTATAGCCTTCAAAATCGGCTTTAGTATCTAAGTTGATGCCACGCGAGGAGGCTCATGCAGCTTCCTTAACCTCTTAACCATCAGCAGCCTTAACCTCTCGGCGCGATTTAGTAAACGAGGTAACGCTGCCAGCGTCTTGGGTACCCTCCCCAACGGCGACGATTTAAAAAACATTTTTTATTTAATATAGGCATTATATTTGTTAATAATTTTAATTTAGATTAAGTTTAGTTTTAAATTTAATTTATTGTAAATACACATCTAAACAATTATTATTATTATTTATTTAATATAAAAGTATAACATCACAGCTTATGGTAAATATCATATTTGTGAGTATTTATATTATAGTATATATAGGAATTTTTTTTTCGTGGAAAGCTAGAAAGACAAGCAACAATAACAAAAAAATATACATAAAAAAAGTAATGGGTAATATTTTTTGACCTTATTTTCTACGCCTAACACAATTTTTTTTAATTCGATGTTATAGTCTAATATGTATGTTTTATTATTTTTTTTGTTTATATTTTTCTACAATATTATTATATTGGAATAGACATAATATATATATGATATACAAATATATATATTATATTACAAAGCTTTTTTTCTTTATATTTTCACCAGTACGTAAGAAAAAAATAAATTTCTCCTTTATTTATTTTATTATATAGGAAATATAATCTTGTTTTAGAAAAAGAAAACCGCATTAGATTCTAACTACTTTCCAAAATATAGCC
The DNA here is from genome assembly GCA_934047225.1 of Ypsolopha sequella. Taxonomy (NCBI): domain Eukaryota; kingdom Metazoa; phylum Arthropoda; class Insecta; order Lepidoptera; family Ypsolophidae; genus Ypsolopha; species Ypsolopha sequella. The sequence continues at coordinate 12,194,558 of OW203991.1, forward strand.
AAATATTGAATTGGCGTGAAAAATTGGTGGGAAAACAAAAATCACCAAGTATTTTAAGTGTTAATTTCATCGGATCTTCTCAAAAGATTTACAAACGTATATAAATAACAATCATAAGGAAAATACACAATTTTTCGGCTTAGGCGTTCTGTCTTCGCTTACATCGTATAATATTTATATAAAGATGCATATTGGTACCGAGTCAGTCTTCATTAGAGTATTACGGCTGTAACCGGCTAAACGGATTACTGTTACGTAGGTACATGTCACAGTCAGTACTCACAAATTGATCAATGCTGATTATGTCCAGGTGAAATTAACTGCAGTGATTCAATATTGATACTCAGGTGATTAGTTTGTATAAACGAGCTTATGAATTATTTATATCGGGTTTGTAGTTTAACAGATTTTAAAGGGTATTGAAATTATTTTATGATTCGAAAAATCGATATTAGTAAAATTTATTTGCGTGTGAGATAAATGTAGGTAGTCAGTTTTTGGCTTGGTGGTTATTTTATCAACGCTTCTTATATATTTATGATAATAATAACATATTCTATACATGTTAACCAGAGTCAGTACGATGATAATAAAGAAAACCGCATCTAGATCCGGAGTTAAAACAGAACATGCACGGAGCAATGAAGAAAAAGAGTTAGTTTATAAATGGAGCCATATTACGATCAATGGTGTCATAATGTCACAAAAGAGGAGTCTCTCTATGCAACTATAATCTGTTTAACCGGGTACAGCCGTAAACAAAAGCAGTATAAGGGCAGATTAGCGGAAAATAGTTCAGCACTGTGCAGTAAAACGTACCACAATTAATCCATTGAATATCTTCTGACTTAATTATAGTTCACACATACTCTCTTAAAAAGTCAGCCTAAAAAGTTCACATATCTTTATGCCTTCACATATTTATCACATATATTCTTCAGCACTTCGAATATTTTTCTCTACTAAATTGCCCTTGTTCAGCAAAGAGTATTATAAACTGCTGAACTTAACAGAGACGTAGAAAATATACCAAACAAACGCTGAAAGCGTAATTATGGTGGTGTTTTTCTAGCATAGTACAGCTCTTGTTCAGACTTAGCTGTTTAAGGCGCTCTTATCCCAGAAGAGTGACTCTCTGTCCTTTTCTTTACGTGTAAGGAGTATAGAAAATAACCACACTTTTGTACTTTTTCGTTGTTTTATCGGTTGTTAAATTGTTTAAAAATAAGGGATATGTTTATTAAAACTCACTTACGTGGTCAACCTAGAAAATTTAAAGAGCAATATTACCAGATAGGTATGTTTCGTTAATAAAAGAGTGGAATTATGGAAATGGCATGATATGAAAGGTCTTATTACGTGTTCGTGAATTAATAATATAATCGAGCAAAGTTTATCTGATCGTGTAACACATGCGTGGAAGACCTAGTTAAAGGTTCGAACTATATTGCATTTTTTTTTTTGGAAGTTTTAGACGATATTTGAAAGTTCTATTTGACTTTGAAATTACTGATTTTGGGATACGAGTGCCTTAAAATGGTACAAGAAGGCAAATATGAAGCTGTATGATCACGACCACGAGTGAACTGTTATAAGAACTTATGTACGCGCAGAGTTCTAAGTAAGACCATGAGTGAGTAATTATATTGCATTCTGTGCTGCTTGGGGCTTTACATAATTATTATATAGCTGGCATACAAGTTGTATGCGAGCTAAACAGTGTGTTAAGATGATAACCGTTTTCCTTAAAACGGGGTGGTCTACCCATTAATATGAACAATTTTTTCTATGGGGTTAACTCTGAAGTCGCTAAAATCAAATCAGCTGTTTCATACATTTTGGTCAAGTAGGTATTTAACTTTTATATGGAACAGCTGACTTTTTTTTGGTGATTTTAGGGTTCACCCATAGTAAATTTGTTCATATTATTCGGTGAAATACCCTGTTTGAAGGAAAAAGATTATTAAATTAACACTCAGTATAATAAAACACGCTTCAAACCTTGGAAATCACTCTGGCAAGCTTGTCAGATGACGCCGTCTTGAGCCAAGTGTATTCCAAATATTGATTAATGTTAGCGTAGCCGTACGAGCTCTCGTGCTTATTCATTCGAACTAATGCAAAAATGCATGTGCTATCCTGTTGTCAATGTTCAAATTGAAGTAATCGTAAGTTTTAGAATGAAAACCGACGGAACAGGACATGCTTTATTCCGCCATGGACAAGATCAACTCTGCTTTTAAATATTAACTTCGCTGAATTTACCCGTAACACGTATAATAAGTTTATGCTTGTTGTCGTAAGAACAGTTAAGCCGTCTCGGACACAAATCTTTTGAAACTATTCTCTTTATTTTATAAGCCGCTGCTAACAGCAAACATAAAATGAAAAATAGGTACTTTGCCATTAAAGTACTGATAAGATCCTAAGTGATCTAGTAACCATTTGAGAACAATTTCATTACAATATGCCTATTGATAAAATCACAAAATCTAAAGCACGTAGTTTTTTTGAGGTACTTTCATCGCTGTCAGAATCAACTTATGAAAGGTTACTCAAAATTATAGGATAGAATAGAATAATTTCTTTATTTAAGACAGTAAGTAGGTTACAATAAATATTTAACACTAACTTCCACTGAAAGTTTCCTTGTAATGTGGAAAAATTGCAACGATTAGGACCACAAATACACCTTTGAAATATAATTTGTCATCGGTAGCTCAGACGTAAAACGCTGGCCTCTTGAGATCCAAGTTCGATCCTCGGTATAATATTTCTATTTTATTTAACTAACTCTCAAAAGCAATTTCTTCCAGACAATCTCTGGGTGGAGAAAAACGCGATTGGATGAAATTTTCTCGATAGAATTTAATTCCGAAAGACCTCTAAATTGTTTTATTTTTTCCTGTAATTCTAAACTCCTAACTTATTTCATTGTGAAAATGCATTCAAAATGTGGATATTATGTAATTGTAAAGTCTCCTTGAAAATCTTTTTGAAAAAATTGCTTAGTACATTTTTATAATAAAAAACCGACTTTTTGCTACTTTTCCACGAATCCGTCCCACTCGCACTGAGGGTTTTTTCGCATATGGAGTAACAGGGACGCTAAAATTTTTACGTAGCGCCTTAATACACTTACCTTAATACACCCACGCAAAGATTTCAACCCACGTACGTTGAAAGTATTTCAGACGCAGTGGGAAGCTGATGTATTACACAAAGAATAAGATTAAAAATGGCGATGATTTTGATTTATTTTGCACGTTTTTTCGCAGTTTTATTTGAAATTAAATTATAGAAATTTATTTGCTTAGATTAAATTATGTTAAGGTGTTTTAATTCGAAAACCATTTCGAGATTTAGGTTTAATAAGCCGTCTGAAAAACTTCATGATGATGAATATTTTTACGAAAAAGCTGCAACTTCCATTTGCCTTCGTGTGACGTCACTTGAGAAATGGCTGTTTATAAATGTGTCCTTTGCTATCAAAATTAATTTATAACAATTTGCTTCCAAATAATTTGACAGCTGGATGACAGATGAGTAGACAGACAGAGACAGACCACTTTTTTTTTAAGCAATCAATCATCACAATCATGTCTTAAATTCTCAAATGACGTCATATCAGACTTTTCTTTAAAAAATCATGGTTAATTTATATACTACAATAATGAAAACCATGTCCTAAAATGACGTAAATTCTCTGAAAAAAAATTGAAAAGGAAGCTTTTAAAAATTAAGCTTGGGAATTATGAAGGCTGTTTTAGTGCTGTCAAAACTAGATTTTTCATTTTAAAATATTTTTTAAATGCCAGAAGCTAAATTACTTTGGAAAATTTTAGGTTTTTACTAAAGCCTTCAAAATCGGCTTTAATGTATGAGGTTTTAAATTTGCAAAATTTTATGTTAGATATATATTTCGGAAATATTTCTTATTTATATGTGTTTTTTACCTTTTAATATATAAATAAATATATAGACACGACATGAATCCCCTGGGAGTATGTCAGAAGTGTTCCGAGTGTGAACTGTGAAATGCAAGTCACAGTCCATACTCGGTTCACCCACGTTTCAGCGGCGATTTTTATTTCCCAACGTGATGGATGGTGAGCCCTATCGACGTACTTCGGGCTCAAATACACGGTCATGCAGGTTTCCTTACGATGTTTTCCATTACCGTTCAGCAAGTGGTAACTAAGAACGAATACTATGCACATACATTCCAAGAAACTTGTTGGTCCATGCCCGACTGAGGATCGAACCTGGGTCTCAAGATTGAAAGGCTAGCGTTCGACACCTGAGCTATCGACAATTTTTAGGGTTCCGTATCCAAAGGGTAACCAACGGGACCCTATTACTAAGACTCCGCTGCCCATCCGTCCGTCTGTCCGTCTGTTTGTCCGTCTGTCACCAGGCTGTATCTAATGAACCGTGATAGTTAGACAATTAAAATTTTCACATGATGTATTTCTGTTGCCGCTGTAACAACAAATACTAAAAAATAGAATAAAATAAATATTTAAGGGGGCTCCAATAAAACAGACATGTTTATTTTGCCGTTTTTATAGATAATGGTACGGAACCCTTCGTGCGCGAGTCTGACTCGCACTTGGCCGGTTTTTTAAATAATTTTAATAAATGAAAAACTCATGAATCAACGTATAATACTTATTTTTACTGTGAAATAATTATCATTAAAGAGAAATACTGTTTTGAAATGTAAATAAAGACGTATTTTTTAAGTTTTTTTTATTTTTTTTATTTTTTTTTATAAGTATATTTCATTATTTTTTAAGTTCCGTCCGACAATGACTGTTTAAAAGTCTTGAAAATGTATTTTTTTTTTCAACTTTAAAAAGATACCACACTGCTTTAAAAAACATTTTTCCCGATTTCTATTCTGACAGATTTGTTTCATCACCCCCGCAACAAAGATTTCAAAAGTTTAGATAAGCCCTGGCCCCTAAAATCTATTGCATTGTTTTTGAAAGTGTGCGTTAACATAATGCCGACGCGCGCACACTTATGAGTGTGCAATCTGTCTACCTACTGTCACCAAACTGATCAGACTTCTAAATTTGTTACAATGATTAACTTTAAGTGCACTTAAGGCGTCCGACTATCACTGTGTTCAGATGAGCACTGATTCCAAACGTGTGAGCGTCATCCATTTAAAGTTGGAAACATTTTGGTGCTGTCATAGTACGGTAAGGGCTTATCTTTACTTTTGAAATCTTTGCCCCGCAAAGGATATGCTGCAGTCGGGAGTCAATCCAATTACACCGGCAAGGGACCTACATCGAAACACACTTAAGTCGCGACTGCTCATTAGCTAAGTCGCACTTCACTTGATGAGAGGAAGGCTAATGAGTTGATTATGCTGCTAAGCAGGTACAAGTATCTATCTTTATTTAGTATAACCTACTTGTTGCTTAATTTCGTAATTTCGAAAAATGTAGCAAAATCATGGCTTTATCCAGTCAGAAAATGTTTGTTATACTATTTTTACCTTTTTAGGGTTCCGTACCCGAAAGATAAAAAGATAAAAAAAAGAATATATTTTATGCTCTACTAAATGAGTTCTAGAAAATGATACCCCAAACGCTGGGGTAAGCAAAAAAATTGGCTCCATTTTATGTATGAGGCCCCCCTGAAAAATATTAAAATTACATTTTTAATTCAATATTCGGTTTTGGGTCAACACTTTTCACAACATATCGAAATGTCAGACCTCTATCAGCTCATTCCGTCTGAAAGCTAGAGACCCGTGACATACCGACGCACGGACAGACAGACAGAGAGATAGACAGTAAAGTGACATTAATAGGGCTTCATTTTGCCTTTTGGGTACAGAAACCTAAAAACATTTTTACCCACCAGAATAACTATTGAAAGTCAGATTAATTAAATGTCTAGAAATTTCTCATAGTCCACGCCCTCAGCGAGCTAAACTTTTTACAAAAACGGCCGCTTTTGGCATAAGTTTAAATTTAAGCTGTACTAGGCATTGTTTCTGAAAACTTTGCTATTTAGAAATAGTTCATTGCTATTTTTAGGCATTTTATTGAGCAGACCTTATTCTGGTAAACATTTTTTTTTTTTAATTGGCAACATTTTAATATGAAATATGAAATGCAAGAAAATGAAATAAGTATATTTATTTATGTATAATGTATTGTATATCAGATACACTTATTACAGGTCGGTTTTAATGAAGTATAATTAAATAATCTATGTCTATAATGCTGCTACTATAATTCTATATTGTTGAAATTAATGCAACGTTTTTAGGGTTCCGTACCCGTATTGCGTGGTGGTACGGAACCGTTTGTGCGCGAGTCCGACTCACACTTAGCCAAATTACTGTTGTTATTATCATGACGAGTGTTCTTTTCTTAATTTTTCTTGAAATTGTTTTTGATTGTCGCAGATAAAGTATTGTGTGCAACTGAACATAATAAAACACTCTTTTTGTGACACTCGTGCAAAACTATTACGAAACTCGAGTTTCGTAAACAAGCACTCGTGTTCCAATGTCACATGTTATGTTAATGTTGCACAAATTACTATTGTGAAATTAGCAAAAAAAATATTGTATCGATCCGTGATACTGATCATAATCACTTACCACACTTCCAGTATGGATTTGGCTGTATATGACATGTATATTAATGTCACCTAATTTTGAGATATTCAAGGAGCATCATTCATTAGCTATGATAATAACAATCATACGTATTATTGTACGAAAGGATAATGAACTAAGCTCACAAGGGAGAATAACCTAACACACTTAGGTATAGGTATTGTCGCCTTAAGAGGCTATGCGAATTTTATTTTGTCACTGTCACTCCAAGCGAAAAATCGCGCAGTGCGAGAGGGGCGGATTCAGGGCAAAAGGGAAAAAAGTTGGTTTTATATTTTTATTAAAATAACTAAAATAGCTAGCAAATTTCAAATATCAAATCTCTAGATATTGCTAAAACACGCCTAATAAAATATGTTTGAGTTCTGTATATGGTTCCTATTCGTCAAACGAGGAGAAAAAGTGTGTTTGAAGACCTCATTTCAACAATTATTTCTATTGAAGAAAATTTATCCAAATATGTTTTCCAATTTCAAAACCTTAGATTATATAGTCAAAACGCATATACCAGAAACTGATTATAATTTGCCGTGTATTTCATGAAATACACAGAAAAGAAACACCCGTATTTTTTTCGCATATCGCCTTAAAATAAAGTGAAATCAAATGAAATATATTTAATTATGTAATGTGGGTATAACAGATACACTTATTACAGGTCGGTTTTAATATAATATAAGTAATTTAATAATCTATGTGTATAGGTAATAGTTTTCTGTAATAAATAATAATATGGGGAAATACACAGGGAAATCATTAAGGTTGGGTTCACTTAAATTTAATTAAAAATGAATACTTGAATACTTGAATTTAGTTACAACAACGAAATGTTAAGTGTAAGCCTATACTTTAATTGAATAAAGAGGTAAAAAATACAAAACAGGAAAAAAATTATGTCAAAAAGGAAAAATATATATACATATATAATACCTTTGTCTACCTGTCTGTATGTATCTATACTTTTAATATAACCCTAATAATTTAATAGATCGTAAAGGATAAAACTGGTTTCATAAGAACCATTTATATGTAACATAGATAATAACCATCCAAAATTCATTTCATCAATTAAGAAAAAAGTTCGAGCCACTTAAAGACTTCCGTAAAATCCAAAGAAATCATATTTTCCATTGCTTAATTTTTGAAAGATTTTTTTTTATAATTTTTTCTGAGAATATACGGGTATTCCTTTTTTTTAATGACCACTTTGAAATAAGGAGAGTTTTGTACTTTAAAATAGGTTTTGATGTATTTTAATTTATAATATATATTATTAGCTTTGTTTAAATAAAAGCTAGATAATGGTAGAGATACATGAAATTATCAGCAATAATCTGCAACAGTCGGATTAAAATAAATATTCGGTTCTGTTCCCTATTAAATCGCAATGGCGTTGTCCCTTTTGCACCTGCGTCACGATACTTAATTTACATGGTGTACATTTGTGCAACATCAAATATTTCTTAGTGTCATTAATATTTAAAAAACACTGTTGTTTATTTGTATAAACTAAGAACAACACAAAATTCTGATTAAGTGCTCCTGCGTCACGGCTTTTGCAAAGTATAAATAGAAATAATAAAATATATCAGAAACAATAATTTTACGGTATAAATAAGTATACACACTATAAATATATGTTATGATTTCAGAAAGAAATTTCGCAAAAGTTGTAATTTTTCATAATATAAAAATAATTCAAATGTATTTTCAAATCATATTTCATACAGGTTGTTGGAGGAAAAATAATAATTTATGGTCATGAAAAAGAAGAATTACCCATACGCCATTTTAGAATATAGTTTTCATTATTTTGGTATATAAATTAACCATTATTTTTTATGATTTTTAAAGAATTGTCCGATGACCTTGTCACTTGAGAATTTTAGACATTATACTGATTATGATGTCTGATTGCTTATTAAAAAAGTGGTCTGTCTCTGTCTGGCTACTCATCTGTCATCTAGCTGTCAAATTAGTCTGAAGGAAATTATTATAACATCTTAATAGCAAAGGACACATTTCTAAACAGCCATTACTCAAGTGACGTCACACGGGGGCAAATGGAAGTTGCAGCTTTTTCGTAAAAAATATTCATCATCATGAGGTTTTTCAGACGGCTTATTAAACCTAAATCTCGAAATGCTTTTCGAATTAAAACACCTTAACATAATTTAATCTATGCAAATAAATTTCTACGAGTATTGAATGGTACATAATAGTAAATTTTAATTTCAAATAAAACTGCGAAAAAACTGCGTATAAATATTCATCATCGTGAGATTTTTTAGACCCAAACTTCGAAAATACGGCTTATTAAACCTAAATCTCGAAATGATTTTTGAATTATAATTTAATCTATGCCAATTAGACAGCGCAAAGTTATTTTTATTATTGATCTTACTATTCTGGACTATTTTGAACTTCTTTAGTATGGGACTTGCTAGGATAACCATACATTATATTTCCCAGTAAATTTTATTAATAATTTTTATACTACAATTTTTTTTTACATTTAAATGTGTCCTACTAACGTTTCTTATAAACCGTCAAAAGTCACTAGTAAATAACTTTGCATGATATTATATCACAATTAATATTGGAGACTCAGTAAGTGGTTGGAACTAAGTTCCAATGACTGTTTCTGTGAAAAACGCAAACAAAAATTAGGCTTAATAAACTTACTGACCCGGGGTTGTCCTAAAATTTTTTCTAAAAACACATTTTTTTTGTATTTTGCAAAAAGGGTAACTAATTGAATTACCGAGTCCCCAGTGTGAATTTGGCTACATCATACAAATTCACCTATAAAAGAATCACTTGACTGACTGACAGATCTATCATCGCCTGGACTTAGGAACATGAAATTTGGACTCTAGGTTTCTTACATAAAGGATACATCCTCCAAGAACGGAAAATTATATTGTAATTATTATTTTATTTATTTATTTATTTATAACACTTTTTGCACATTTACACAAATAACTAAAGAGACAAAAAAAACAATTAAATATGGTGTACAAGGGTGGCACTTATTGCTAATAGCAATATCTTCCAGGCAACTAACAGAAAGATGAACAAATTAACATGTGGAGGTGTAAATACTAATCAGAAAATAATAGGGAGATCAAGATTAAAATATAAACCTATATGTCTAGACATAAACTTACATATAAAAATACATTAACATACTTAATTATATGAATGCATACCTATAGAATATACACATAAATATATAAGTAATAAATAAACATACAAAAATTATAATAATATTGGATATTTGCGTATCTACTGTGTTGAGAAAAATTGATTCACTTTTATTTTAAAGTGATTTGTATTTTTCAATGCCTAAATTGACACTGGTATGCGATTTCAAAGTCTTGCAGCGTGTACCGAAAATGAGTCACTGTAAAATAAATCCTGTTCTGTTTTCTGGAATAGCTATCCTTTGACTGTTGCAGGAGCGCATAGAAGATTAACTTAAGCAATGCTGTAGGGCGTCCGATAGTTTGTTTTAAATAAAGATAAGGCATTTGCGTGCCTAGAACTTTTCGCTGGAAAAGCAACGAAAATGTAAGTGACTTGTAAAAACAACAATATCTAAAAAGAAAATGTCCCCCAAGGCATGCAAGCATGCCCTTAAGCAGACATTTTCATACAAAATGTTTCTTTTTCAAAGTAGTTTTCTATTATTTTTATATTTTTTTACTAAGTCATACTTGATAGGTCTTTGCTTTTTCAGTAAAAAGTTCCAGGCACGCCACTGACATAAGGTAGGTATTTGATATTATATAGGTATTTAATAACCTGTAGATAGGTTTTCCTCCACTTTTCCTGAACCACAGCACCATGTAGACTCGGTCTTCAGTGGCATCCGGTGTGACGTCACAAGGCAGTGACGCCGTCCGCCCTAGTACCGCGTCCACGTCTACTGTTGATACTGAAACAATTGAAAATTCACTTTATTTCTTAGTAAATAGACTATAAAATCGATTGTTGTATTAAAGTTGGTCTTTGTTTGTTGGGCAGACAGTTTTATTAAAGTTACACATCAGAAATGGGAATATAAACTTGGTAACTTGTGTTGTTTGTACTTCTTTCTGTATGTACGTCCAACGCGTTATTTGGTGTGTAATGTTCTGTATCATAATTTTTTTTTCTTCTTGCGTCTTGTGCTCTAAGTTTGTTTATAGTTTAGGATAAATATTGCTATTTCTTCCAAATGTATTAAAATGTAATACCAATGGACCATTTTATCGTAATTTTTTTAATAATACATGTTTATTTTTTCATTATAACCATAGATAATATAATACAAAACTGAGTTTTAAAGTTTTTAAAGTCTTCAAGACGCAAGGTAAAAGGCTAATTTATGTAACACCATCCGATTTAATCATGTTTACAAAAAAAATATTTTGTTTTGATTTGGTTTGGTTATTGAATTTTTACAAATAAAATAGCATTACCCAACTTTGTCGATGCTGGCCTCTTGTCAAGTGAATCGATGTTCAGCGCCATCTAGTTGTTTGTTCATGAACTCATCTAATGCTGAGCTTTGTTTTTGCCAGATTTAAAGGACTTAGGATGGGGTTCCCGATTTTGTTTCTTTTCGAATTAATTTCAAATCGTTAAATTTTGATCACATAATAAAAAAAAAAAGTATTATTTCACTTATTAATAGCCGTTCAATACGCGATTGCTTGCATTTCCTTGCTACCAATAAAATCACAAAGATATGTCTTAACAATGATCTATATATAATTTCATTTAAATTATATAAGGTTTTTGACAGTAAAAGTTAAACCAAATTAAACGTTGGCGTCGTAATAGTCAAAATGAGATATTAAACGGCCGTTATATTAAAAACCCATCCTTCTAATTACAAAATAATGAATAAAAACACCTTGAAATAGTGAGATTTCTGACCGGCCTACTTCCACTGAGCGGGATAGACAAGTTTAAGATGAAAGCTTTGGAGCAGGACCGATTTCTCCCTGGCCTTTAGCTATACAAAAGTAAAAATTCGTTTTCATATAAAGTCGGCTATATTTCAAATTATTTTTACGGATCCTTAGGAAGCCCTCTTTGTCATTTACTTCTGACCTTTTAATATAAATGGCAACTTGACAGTTAAAGAGTTTGGAATATAAAAAGTACCTTACAGATTTACAAAAAAATTAGGTAGCTCAGACTCAAATGCACTATCCTGTATATTATAATATTTTCTTTTTTATTTCTGATTTTCTATAAACATTACTGTGTAATAAATATAGTATAGTCTGATTTTTTGTAATTAAGATATTAAGTTTTCTGCTATTGCTGTTGCATGCTAAGTAGCGTTACCCTCAGAGATGTCCACGGACGATCAGCGTCGTGGTACAGAATGGTGCCATGACACATGCTGCGTAGAGGCCTTTTCGGTTTCAATCTTGTTTGTTTATTAATTGGTCTGAGGTTTATTAATTATGTTGTATTTTAGTTGTGGGACACCAAAAAAGCTTTTTCTATTCTATTCTATATTTGTGACTAAATATTTGTCTAACTACCTACTATGATGAAATTTTAAATGTCATAACTCTGTGACTTATTTTTAGTAACTTTTTGGTCAATAAAGTAAATATTAATATTATTTTTTATTTATTCTAATAAACAAAATATATTAACATAGCTTATACTACGTAAAAAGTGTAAAAGTAACAGGGATATTAAGTTCTTGACTCCGCCTCGTATACATCCAATTTATATTTTTATTTTTAGTATCAATTTGAAATTGCTTTAATAGGATTTGAAAGAGAGATCCTTTGATAAGGAACTATTTTTAACATTTTAATTAATCCCTTGAGAAAATAAAATCTGATTAATTTTCCATCTTACCTAAAGATAAAGATTTGTTTACAGGTTGATATAGCGAATTAAAAAACATAGAAGTCTGATTAGAGCTGAAAAATGACCCAACTATAAAGTGTGCTGAATACAATTTTGTATGGGGAGGGCTCCAATAGCATTCACTGTGTATTTGAGTCCGCCAATGACGGTTGGCATTAAGTGTCGTATGACACTACGACATTTTAAATAATTAATGCATATTTTTAACAGATTTCCCTACAGAGATGCGGTTTTTGGACTTGCTGCCCGTGGTTTTTATCTTTACGTCTACTCACAGAAGTAGGTTGTACGATTATTTTTCTAGTTATTTGTCGAGGAAATTTATTTAAGAACAACTCATAAGCTTACTCTGAATTTTGACAGTTTGAAGTGTCCGGTAATGGAACTAATCTAAATCAAAACAAACAACAGAGTGATGCGCATGATATCGTTCTCTCTCTCTATCTGTCTGTCTCTCTTGGTACATTCCGCTTGCGGTTGCATAGCGCAGAAATCCCTACCGCGTGTCAGATCGCATCTCAGTACTTTTATGCTTTGTAAGGATCTGAGTAGAAGAAGCCTTTTAATTATGAAGTCTTGAATACTTCACCGGAAACAACACCCGAAAGATCATTTGCAACTCTGAATAGCAGAATGGTTTAAGATAACTTTCTGTGAATTAATGCTAGTAAGCCCTCCCGCAGCTCAGAAGTACTGGGGTTCTAAATACTGGAAGGGTTTCCATAAACGCTGTGGGGATAGGCGCCAAGGGCGTCAGGAATGTTTTTCATTGATGGCTGGAGGTCGAAGGCTCATTGCGGGGGAGGCCCTGCGGTCTATTGTCAGTCACACGTCGCGTCGCGTAGGTAAGCCATTTATTCAAAATTTTCAAATCATTGCCAATAAAAAATATGAAAAAAAAAATTACAGTTCTGTGTTCTATAAGTGGTTCTGATTTATATATTTCAATAAGGCTAGGGGGTTCAGTTTGAACCTGTATAACCCACTTGAAATTTATAAAATAAATCATTTAGAGACAATTTAATTTTCTCTATACCTACATAATATAAAATGCAACGTCTGTTAACAAATTTTAATATGTTCTGTCGGCGATGCTAGCCATTATGATTTGTCATCGTATTCTAGATGCTTAAAGAAATTCAAAACTACTTCTCTAATCGTTTGGCATTCTCGTTAGAAGCATAATATTTTTCCGAAATTTAAAATATTTCATCTTTTAAACTTGCAAACCTGCCTACTCACTGCCGTCGGCAACATGTTCATTAATTAATAGAAAAGCACTGAATATAGGGTCTATGAAAAAAGGGTAAACTGAGACACAATTTCAGTCATTGCATTGTCATCACTATCCTCATGACTAAACCATGCCACCAAGCGATTCGCTGTATTCCGGGTTGATCCGGAAGAAAGCAGTACAACCCGCAAGAGTTAATTTGAGACTCGAGCGGAATGCGTGCTCCCCTCCCGACCCCGCGCTTTTTACCGCTCTTGCTGACGACGCGTCACTCCGCGTCAGTACCGCTAGCAATCTCACAACCGATTTATGTGCGTTTGGTTTCGTTTGGTTTTTTTACCTGGTTGCATCAGTTTGGTGGTTTTTATTAGGTTATTATTGATTTGTGATTGCTTTGTTATTAGAAGAAAAATTACATTCTATGTGCTCAATCATAGAGCCTCTATGTTGCCGTGTTGTCATGATATGTGATAAAAATGAGTTCAAAAACTAAAACCCGACTACTGTAATATCACGCTCTAAAAAGTATGAAACAAGAAAATATTCTCACCTGAAATCGTTATGTACAAACCAATCAATATTTATCTTCTATTAAATAAACAAATTACACGTAATACATTTTAATTTATTTAATAAATATTGATAGTGATGTTCAGAAGTTAGCCGTGGTCTTATGCCACCTACCCTAAAAAACAATACATTCTAACAGTAGTAAGCGATCATAAGCTTTAGGACACAGTGAGATATGACCACGGCGATCATCTGAACATCACTATGAATACAATTATTAATAAATACATTAAAATGTATTTTGTAAATGTATTTTTTGTATTTTTTAATATACGATAAATATCGATTCGTTTGTACATGACAATTTCAGATGAGAATATGTTCTTGTTTCATACTTTTTAGGGCGTGATATTACATTAGTCGAGTTTTAATTTTTTAACTCATTTTTTATTTTATTTTTTTATATGTGCGAATTAAGCCGTTTCATTTCATTGCTCTACTTTGGGGATAGATTATAAATATTTATAGAATTGCCATAGCTTAATCTAAAAAAGATTGTTTTTTCTTTTTTTTCCGAGAATAGACGTAATTTCAGGCCATAATTTTCATTATTTTGTTTTAAAATTAACCATTACATTTTATGGTTTTTTAAAGAATTTTCCGATATATTTTCACTTGAGAATTTTAGACCTTATACTGATTGTGATGTGTGATTGCTTAAAAAATAGATAGTGTTCTGTCTCTGTCTGTCTAATCATCTGTCATCCAGCTGTCAAATCAGTCGGAAGCAAATTATTATAAATTTAACTTGATAGCAAAGGACACATTTCTAAACAGCCATTTTTCAAGCGGCGTCACACGAAGGCAAATGAAAGTTGCAGCTTTTTCGTAAAAATATTCATCATTATGAGTTTTTTTAGACCACAAGTTCTAAAATACGGCTTATTAAACCTAAATTTGAAATGGATTTCGAATTTACACACATAATTTAATCTAAGCGAATTACATTGCAAATAACATTGCGAATTATAGAAGCTGAGCAGTAATTACTCAAGTTTGTTTGTATAGTTTAGTCATTTACTTATTCATATAGTCTTAGAACTAAAGAATCATTTAGCCCGTTTATTTACAAACGGACGAATTTTTCCAACGTTTTCATAAACCTTTATTGTTATATTTTTTCCTTTAGTAAGCAAGTTAAAGGGTTAAATTTTAAATAAGCCTTAATTTTTACCTAGAGGATATCCTGAAAAAAGTTTCAGGGTACGTATTATTACGCAAAAACCAAAATTAGCTAAATAGGAATTATTTTTATGAAATATGTCAGAGAATAACAGTTAACAGGAAGCGATTCTCAAGAGCGCAGGCGAAGCCAGGGAGAAATGCTAGTTGTTGAATAAAATAACAGATTGATTGCATTGGTGAAATTCTCAAGTAAAATTAAACAGGAACAATGAAGCTAAGATAAATGAACATTTCAGCAAACATCGCTTTGTCACATTTACATTTTAAATTAAAACCGAGAAGGGGGATTCACACAAAATTTATTGCCACCGACAGAAAAAAAACCAAGAAACTGTACGGCTTATATAAAATAAAAATGCGAAGGAAGGAATCCCCGGTGTAATACATTTATTCATTAAGAAAGTAATTTAATAAAAAAAGGAACCATGACGACAGATGAAGGGACTCTCCACTAAACTCGTTTGATACCTACTTTTGGGTTTTGTCCTGTTCGACCTTGAGTTACACCCTGTGCTCAAGTAACTAATCCGGAGGTTGCGATTTCAAATCCTGTGAGCACACATTTTGTCCAGTAGGGTTGTTGTACCTGACACCGTTAACGAAATAGGTACCTACTCGCTCACTCATCATGAAATCTCCGAATCTAAAGAGCTTTAAACTTGAAACTTATCAGTTACATAGAATAGCAGGAGTTTTTAGGCGTACTATGAGTTTAGGGCATGATATTCGCTAGAAACTGTGTAAAAATATTGATTTTACAATACTCAATGAGAAGAACCGGAATTTCTAATACAAAATATTTTACGCAGTCGCTTACGAGGTGGGAAACCCAAAGCCCTGTTAGGCTAAGAAAGAATTTTGCGATACAAGTGTTCAAGTTCGATTGTGTTTTTAAAGTAGACAAGTTTCAAAACAACTAGGAGTAATCATAATAATAAAATGAAATAATCATCTGTTTTTTCAGAAGCAAGAACACCATTAAAAAAATTTACGTAATTTTTTTTAGAACTGCTCCCGCCGTTAACACCAAGAACCATATATAAAAAAAAACTGTTACATAATACTATTGGGAAAATAATAAAATCACAACATATTGAAAAACATATGGGAAAATAAACCGGTTACCGGTAACTGTACCGAAATTCATAAGAAACTTTTTTCAAAAATATATTGTAATGTTATCATTTCATATAGTTAAGACAAACCAGTAAGTACTTAATCCTGGAGAACTATTTTAAGTCTCCAGTAAGTGTCTCAATAAGAGTTTAGTAAATTCGTGTGAAAATAATCTATTACATATCACAAGTTTATTTTTCAAACAATCCGTGTCTATGTTTTAGGAGACAAAGGACTTTGGCGATCATAAGGTTTTAAGCGGCTATTAAAAAAAGAAAAATATAATGAATTGCAATTTTGTCTTCAGAATGTAGAAATGTATTTTTTTTTTCTATTATGGAAAGTTTAAGCACTTAAAATTTTATTACATGCTATCCTGCTGTCAGTGTAAGGCGGGTGTCGTCCGATGAAAAAACTGAACGCAGCCTGTTGACAGTTACTGGTTATTTAACACTAACGTCAAAGTTTCAGAAAAAGAAACATGGTGGGTTGTAAAAAAATATATTTGTAGTTTGCATCGTGAATATATATAATAAGTTCATTTAACTTTACTTAAGGCGATACGTAAAAGTTTTAGCGTCCCTGTTACTCCATATATAAAAAAACCCTCAGTGCGAGTGGGACGGATTCGTGGAAAAGTATTAAAAACGTCGGTTTTGTATTAATATAAAATGTACTAAGCTATTTTGTCAAAAAATATTTCAAGGAGACTTTACAAATACATAATATCCACATTTTGAATTACAGAAAAAAATAATACAATTTAGAGGTCTTTTCGGAATTAAATTCTTTTGAGAAAATTTTATCCAATCGCGTTTTCCTTCAGTGAGAATCTTAATCAAATACTCAATAAATATTTACCCAAAAATTAAATACGTAGATGACGTTATAGTGGAGTAAATGGATTCGAAAAAACAGCATTTTTTTTTTGGTATCGCCTTAACTTCTTATCTTATATACGAGTACCTACTATAAATTGTCTCGATTTCTTTTTGAAAAAAGCACTTCTATACATGCTTCGACCGTAATTAGCCCTCCTGGACTCGTATATAATAACAGTTATCACCCTGCAGTGCGTTCATTAAATAACCCTGGGCTGGGTAGGAACACTGGGGTTGTAACGCTGAGTTTTTGAACGGGTTTCGTCGTGTAGCGACACTCCAAACGTCAGTTGTCATTTTTGCATTATATTTAGTATAATGACGTTGAGAAGACCTCCTCTGTACGAAATTTAACGTAAATATATCAACAATAACGTTGAGAAGACCCCCCTCGGTACAAAAATTAACGTCATTTCATTTACGAAAATTTACGTGAATGTCAGGTGACGTTTGAAGCCTATACGAACCTTGCGAACCCTGCTCAGAGTTGATGTTGGAAAATTCGACACCAGTGTAGCGACACTGTCATTTTTAAACGGTCGGTGTTGAGACGCGAGTTCATTTTTGAACGGGATAGTGTTGCGACCCGGGTAGGAAACCCAACTCGGTGTGAGTTTATGAACGACTATCTGCGGGCTCGAACATTTACCTTACTTGTCCCGAGAGATCTCACTTACTTGGTCTCAGCACTAATGTACTATTTAATGATAGAAAAAGTCCAAAATGTTTACTTGTGAATTGATGCGATGCATGCGAGAAATTCATTACAGCAGGCCACAGCCTTTAGTGATTTTGGAGGGTTGGCACAAAACACCGTTTTTTGAATTACTCATTCCCACGCTGGCCAGTCGTGTTGATAAGAGAAACTCTGACTGTGATGTCTCATTGCGAGAATCATGGCTGTATTTTGCTGCTGTACCACCAACAGTTGGTCGCCAGAGCCAAGTCGGCAGGTACCATCATGAGCAGGTGAGTTTAACATTTAGTGAGCCTAGATATTATCCTCTTATAGCTCAAGGTAATTACTCGTTTCATATTTTGTTTAACAGGTTGGTAGAGACAGCTCATAATTTTTGTTTATTGTAAATAAATAACACGCCATTTTAATTATCCGGAAACTCATAACATAAAAAAACAGATTACGGGCCAGGTTTTGAATTAAGAAAATATCGTTATTACACAGCGCATTACTTAAGTGAATCCTATAAAATGATCAAGTAAAATTGACCAAAGTACAATGCACGTGGGTCAACCATTTTTTCTTCAGTATAGAATTGTAAAATTATTTTTATTGACGTTTAGTAAATTTAAATTTTCAAGTAAATTTTCAGTAAATTTGGTGTCTAATTCTCGGGGGCTAACCGGTAAAAGGCCTTTGGGCTTAAAGTCCGCATTTATCTGAGAGACTTAATTGGGGTCCAGACAGCCTATTATGTAAAATTTCATGTCTCAGCTTTCAAATATATTCATTAAGGTAAATTTTTAATCAATTTACTTGATCAAAGTAAATAATTGTTCGAACTAAATTAGTTCGTTCAATTTTAAGCATGTTTTTAAAGTGAAGGTTTATGTCGATCTCAATCGATCTCTCGATGATCTCAATCTTTAAAGCGTAAGTCGAACTCAAGGGCCTATAAATCTGTACTTTAATTTAAAAATATATAATCATTAACTCATTTTACAGGTAGCGCCATCTTCATTAAAGATCCAAAAGTATATCATATTTTTTTTCAGATTTTGTAGGTCATTGGAATTGGAATTTTGGCACAATGATACGGTTTGATGACGAGCACATATTACATCGTCAGTCAACGATTAGAAAAACGGTTATATTTTTGTTTAAAAAATAAGTTTGGTTCAAAGAAAAAAAGTTTTAATTAATATAGGGACACATTTAAACTTCTTTAAAATTAATGGAAATAATTATGGTCTATTGAATGCTTACTGTAGTACGGAACCCTAACTTTACAAGCCCGACTTGTTTTCGTTAAAATAAATTTTCTATTTATATCAAACAATCTTTAACCATTATTTGTAATATTTCTCCTATATACTTTACTTAATTTTTTTACGGCTATTTTAAATATAATTTTCTGTCTCATATGTTCCATCCTTCCTTCTGTACTTTATTTTTATTTAACTGTACCGATACAATAAAGTGTGTATTCATTAAGTCATCCCTCCAGTTTTAAAGTTGCATCTAATATTTTTTCTCAAATTTCAAGTCTTTGTAGTTCAAAATGAATGAAGCTTTGATATTCATACAAAGACGGGTGGACATCGGAGACTTACAAATTGGCTCCAGTTTTACCCTTAGCTACAGAACCCTAAAAGCATCAACAATAAAGGTAGGAAAAGGTATCACTTTACTACACATAATTTAATTTAATCAGTGTAAAACGAAACGTGGTTAGAGTAATAAATTATGAGAGCTGACATGGCACCTTTTAGCATGATTAACATACCTAATGGTTTTTCACACAATCGTAATTTCTGCATTAATCACTGTAAAATTAGTGAAGCAGCAGTTACTCAGTCGGTATAGTATATTAAACTTATAATCAGACAGCCTAAGTAGGTTTGTTTACATGCCACCGACTCCACCGAGGCATACCTACATCAATGAACAACTAGTATTATGTGTTCATAAATCCGCGAGTTTTGTTTGTCTAATTTGACAGCTTTGAGCGATGTCATGATGTTAAAGTTACACTCTACAGTATTAAATTATAATTTTGTTCTAATTGTTGCCAGAGGTAGAACTTGCCTTACATTGTTATAAAAAAATTTCATGTACAATCTACTCTGCCTAACTTGTTTCCCTGTTCCAGCATTATCAATCAAATGATTTTACTACGTAGGAGCCGCTTAGCAGCTGGATTGTGAAAAATCCGTTTTTTTTCTAATTTAACGAAACAGAACACGTAAATTCAAAGTTTGCTTATTAGTTATTCAACAAAACCTTATTACCTATGTTATTGTGTAAACTGTCATCACAAATTTCCATTGGTTATTGTGAATTTAAATTTAATAAACTTTAAAATTCTAATTTCCCGTAGACCACGAGACGTGCAACTGTCTCGAAACGTCGGGTGTCCCCTTTTCGTAAAAAGGTAAAAATTTATCGCGGTAGACCCGATTATATATATTATAATTTAAAATTCCAATTTACAGAAGCTAATGGAAACTTTACAATGGCAGCATACACAATACATAGGTAATAACGTTGTTTTGAATAACTATTGAGTGAATTTCGAAATTATGTGTACAGTTTCGATTAATTAGAAGTTTTTCACTTAACGGCTCTTAAAAAAGTTAAGCGATGCAGCGTGTGAATGTGGTCAGCATACTGGGCACCTTACCACCGGGCAGCGATTTAGATGAAGTTTTTTATTTGTAAGGTTTTTCATTCATTATATATTTTTAGGATAGTTAAGTTTTTATTAGTAAGCATGTTTAAAATTGTTATGAATTTTTTGAATAATAAATAAACTTACAATAACAGATCTTTAAAAAACGCATACGTTGTAACAGAACATTTATTATTGCACTTACACCAAGCAATTATAGATATTACTAGGTTTTGCCCGCTTTCACCCGCATTATTAAGTTTTTGTATGTCATATCGAATGTGTAAATATTTTTCAGACCACTAATTCTTTCGTAAGTTGTTGACCTGAATCT
The DNA here is from genome assembly GCA_934047225.1 of Ypsolopha sequella. Lineage (NCBI taxonomy): Eukaryota > Metazoa > Arthropoda > Insecta > Lepidoptera > Ypsolophidae > Ypsolopha > Ypsolopha sequella. The sequence continues at coordinate 12,215,763 of OW203991.1, forward strand.
GGTTTGGAGTGTTTTTGGTTGTTATCATCTCGTATTTGATCCTCATGTAAAGTGTCTTTGGCGAGGATAATGACTAAGACATGTTTCCGACTTTGGCAAGGATGAAGGCCGAGTCGCGTCTCTGAACGACACTATTTTTTGTTCCCATGGGAACTGATTTATGGGATAAAAAGTAGCCTAAAGTAGAGCCACTGAGTGATGGCACTTATGACAGCTGCATTTAGTGACGAGGTACATTTCAAATTTCGGTTAAAAATAAAAATCAAGTGTGAGTTTACTCAACATTGGACACGTCATTCAACATTCAACATAATGATACTAAAGGAAAATGTGCCAAAACCAGTGGCCTAGCTATCGGAGGGCTATGCGGTGTAGTGCCGCGGGGCCCCCAAGAGATGTTTAAATATCTAAATCGAAAAAAGTATTTTACTATCATTTATTTTCGTTTAGTTTATCTTCGTCATTGTTTTGTTTTTAATTAAATATTATTGCGTAACTTGGCCACCTCAAACACGACCTATAAAAATGAGAAACTTCTTTAAAAAAAAAATGTGTTTCTATACGAATTCTATTGCACAATAAAGCAACATCCAAATCGAAAAATAATAACCGAAACAAGTAGTACATCACTATCAACAATGAAGTATAACATTTTTTTATTCACACTTGCTTATAAATAATTACGATACTTTGTAGGCATTTAAACGTCATAGGCGCCATCACTCAGTGGCTCTACCGTATGTCCTATTCCAGGTTTAGAACTATATTTGTGTAAAGTTTCAGCCCAAGCGGTTCAGTAGTTACGGCGTGAAGGAGTACAAAACATCCATTCATCCATACATCCGTCCAAACTTTCGCATTTATAATATTAGTGGGATGGGATTAAGAATACCTAGGTAAAAATCGTATGGCAGCTGGCAGGTAAATAGTAAAATTCGATGTTTTACAAACGGCGCGGCGTCGTCAGATTCTAAACACTCGCTCTTTTGGAATTTGGCGTTCAGCAAATTGAAAAATGCCCACCGTTTGTAAAATGACGTCGACATTTTCTAAAAAGCCGGAATTGAAAGTCTTAGGAGCGGAGCGTGTTAGATTTACATGTAAGTACATATTGAAAGCCAAGCAAAGCGGAGCGGAGCGAGGTGACCCTCAATATTTCTAACAGAATTACTATATGCCGAGGCAAATGAGGAAATGCCAAATTCTACTATATGACGAAGATTCGTCAAAAAGCAAAATGGCGTGCGTAAAAAAAATTACGACGCCGTTTGTAAACGCTAGAATTATACTTTTTGCCTGTGACTTGTGCATATTTAAATTAAAGCCCTTTGCAATGCTGTCACTCTACATATTAAATTTGTATAAATAAATAAAACTGTTTTCTTTTAAAATTGAGTTTTCCAAAATTTCTGTGCCGAGAAATCATAGATATTATAACACTATTGTTAGCACATGTCAGTGCGAGAAACTTACCATATCCTTAGCAATGCATTGCGTCGAACAGTGACAGCACGGGTACATCCGCTTGCCCTAGCTAGAGCAACGTACAAGGATCTGATGATAGTAACAGGGAAATGCAACTGTGAAACAAGGAGTATGGTAGTGGTGTTGGTTCCGGTTTCGGACACAACCAATGCACGCACCATAAGATCCTTGTAGCACGAAAACAAAGAGCGTTATTTTGACAAGTTCCTTCATCATAAATCTTTTTGGCCACCTAACGCTTTAGCTCAAGCACAGCTTCTTTGTAACGACTGAAAACGTGTGTATAAGAACGAAAACAAAGTGCGTTATTTTGACAAGTTCCTTCATCATAAATATTTTTGGCCACCTAACGCTTTAGTTCAAGCACAGCTTCTGTCTAACGACTGAAAACGTGTGTATAAGAACGAAAACAAAGTGCGTTATTTTGACAAGTTTCTTCGTCGTAAATATTTTCACCATCTAACGCTTTATCAAGCCACAACTTCTGTGTAACGACTGAACATGTGTGTATAAGAACGAAAACAAAGTGCGTTATTTTGACAAGTTCCTTCATCATAAATATTTTTGGCCACCTAACGCTTTAGCTCAAGCACAGCTTCTGTCTAACGACTGAAAACGTGTGTATAAGAACGAAAACAAAGTGCGTTATTTTGACAAGTTCCTTCATCATAAATATTTTTGGCCACCTAACGCTTTAGTTCAAGCACAGCTTCTGTCTAACGACTGAAAACGTGTGTATAAGAACGAAAACAAAGTGCGTTATTTTGACAAGTTTCTTCGTCGTAAATATTTTCACCATCTAACGCTTTATCAAGCCACAACTTCTGTGTAACGACTGAACATGTGTGTATAAGAACGAAAACAAAGTGCGTTATTTTGACAAGTTCCTTCATCATAAATATTTTTGGCCACCTAACGCTTTAGCTCAAGCACAGCTTCTGTCTAACGACTGAAAACGTGTGTATAAGAACGAAAACAAAGTGCGTTATTTTGACAAGTTCCTTCATCACAAATATTTTTGGCCACCTAACGCTTTAGCTCAAGCACAGCTTCTGTCTAACGACTGAAAACGTGTGTATAAGAACGAAAACAAAGTGCGTTATTTTGACAAGTTCCTTCATCACAAATATTTTTCACCACCTAACGCTTTAGCTCAAGCCACAGCTCCTGTGTAACGACTGAAAACGTGTGTATAAGAACGAAAACAAATCGAATAACTTCAATCGGAACGCAATTTTGGGCAACAAAAGGGTTTTTTGTATCAAGATTCGGCAGAGGCACCATTGTGACTTGTTCATTTTGATTTTCTGCTGGAACAAGTAACTCTGTGAGGTACAAAGATCATGTAGGTCTTTTAGAAACGTTTCTTTCTGAAAACTTTAAATAAATAATTATACAAAGAAAATGTCTGTCAATATGTATTGACATACATTTTCTTTGTATATTTATTACATGGATGTAAGGGTATAGGTCCATGATTTATTAATTGTACGTTGTTTTTTTTTTGGTTAGTCAAGGAATATGAAACCATATAAATTTTAATATTTTGCCACTCTTCGGCAAATGTCGTATTTCCCAACACTTTCTATACAATATATTCAACCAAAATGACACCCTTAATAGCTTCCGGCTTGAATTTTTTTGCACATTTTCTATAAGGAGTTTGTTTCTTTCTTTCTTTTTAGTATGTTTCCAAATGCTAGTGCAATTTTTCGATAAGTTATGATTCGGCTATTTTTCATCCTACGAAAACTGGCTAAGATTGATATGCACAATACATAATATGTGAGCACGCGATATGACGGCAGTGCTTTGTATCACCATAGGTTTTAAAAATAGCGGGAAGTGAAGAGAAATAATTACGAAGATGAAAGATCTGACCTTGGGAAGGAGCTGCATGCACCACAAACCACGCTTCGCCTGAGCCACCAAGTCTCTGGTGTTCTCCAAGATGGTTTTCTTCTTCCTCTTCGTGCCTGGTTGCGCTCTTCTCGGCTAATCTTCTTCGTAATAGTAATAGATGAAAATGAGGCGCACAGCGGGTGCGATCTCAAAATGGCGGGCGGTAGGGTCGAGGTAGGACCTAGTCGAATGACAATCAGCGTATACCTCCGGCGTGAAAGGCTTCTGATTGACGACTGATTGATTTGCGTCCAAAACTAAGCGGGTGGAGATGCAGCGAAAATGACAGTTGAAAATATTAATTCACAACTACCCCGCAGTATGAGAGCCACAAGAAGTGGCGCGAACATTTGCCCCCGGCGTTAAAACCATTGGTTTTAAAATAAGAATAGAAAAGTAAAAATAAGACAGAGAATAACGAAATTTTGAAGCGGGGGCAAAGAAAGGAGTTATTGAGATGGGAGAGGGCAAAGACGCACGACAGGTCGTTTGTAAACACCTGTCGTCGTTTTGACAGAAGCTACCCTAATGACATTATCTTTGCCAGGGTATACAGCTACAATAACACCGAGCGGCCATTGAAGCGGTGGAGTGTTATCGGTAACTACAACGACAACAGATCCAATTTTGATTGGGTTGGAAGGTGTATTCCATTTTCCTCTAGACTGGAGAAGATGGAGATAATCATTCTTCCATCGCCTTGCGAACGATTCTACCATTTGATCAAGCAACGCGTAGCGACGTAATAAATTAACTGGCTCATCAGCCACCTTACAAGCGGGTAATTCTTTTAAAGGAGTTGACATCAGAAAATGTGCAGGAGTTAACGCGCTAAGTTCAGATGGATCTTCACTCAGCAGCGTAAGCGGACGAGAATTTATGACACATTCTATTTGCGTAACTACAGTTAATAATTCTTCGTAGGTCAACAGTTGAGTACCTACTACTCTATGCAAATGCGTCTTAAATCCTTTGACATATATCTCATAATGTCCCCCAAAATGTGGGCTACGTGGAATATTAAATTTCCATTGTATTCTATGATCGGCAAGTTCATTCGCGAAAGACGTTTTAAATTCTTCGGAGTTTGTCAAATTGTAAATTTCTGAGAGGGCATTTCTAGCGCCTACAAAGTTCGTAGCATTATCTGAATATACGAAAGACACTGCTCCACGTCTAGATAAAAAACGTTTGAACGCGGAAAGAAAAGTGTTCGTGCTAAGATCAGTTGCCAATTCAACGTGAACTGCACGAGTCACCAGGCATACAAATATGCAGAGGTAACATTTGACGGGACGGACTCCACGTTTTCGATACGGAGTGATACTGATAGGACCACAATAATCCACAGCGCAGTGGACAAAAGCTTTAGCCTCATTAACGCGGCATGATGGTAAATCTGCCATGAAAGGGAAGGTTTGTCTCGGCTTCGCCTTAAAACAATAATTGCAGCTATGTATTACGCGACGAACAATATTTCGACAGGAAAGTATCCAAAATTTTTGGCGGATTATTGACATTAAAGCCACTGGTCCAGTGTGACAATTTTTGCGATGATAATGAATGATAATCAATTCGACAATATGATTTTTACGAGGTAACAACACAGGGTGTTGTTGATCGAACGTCATGTCTGTGTTGCGAAGTCGACCACCAACGCGTAACAATCCATTTTTATCTAAAAATGGCGATAGTCGATTTAAAGCGGGAGAACAAAGTTTATTTGACTTTAATCTTTTTATTTCATCAAGAAAATAAAATGCTTGAAGAGCTTTAATCAATGCAACTTCAGCGAAATCCATATCGGTAGCGGTAAAAATATTAGAGCGCGGTAAAATACGTAAAAATCGGTAGATGTAAATGATTGTGTGTAAAAGCACAAGCCATGACGAAATTCTTTCCGAAAGAGAAAGAAGTGGATGCGGTTCTTCATTACTAAAAGCGGGAAGAGAAATTGTTTTTGATTCCGGCAAGTTTTCTTCAATAGAAGCTGATTCTATTGTTTTGATTGGCCACTCTTTAGCGTCCAGATAAAGCCAAGCAGGTCCAGTGAACCAGAGCGGGTGACTCATCAACTGCGTGGGAGTGAGACCACGGGAAAGACAGTCGCTCGGGTTTTGAGAACCAGCTGTATGGTAAAAACATTCAGCGGGAATAGCGGATATTATTTTTGTTATACGCGTCGCGACAAAGGTTTTAAACCTGTGCGGTGAGGAATGTATCCAGTGTAAAGTTACCATAGAATCGGTAAAACAGTAAATACGTTCAATATTGTGACGTATTTTATAAGCGTCAACTACACGACGAGTTAATTTCGACATGAGTAACGAGGCACAAAGCTCAAGGCGGGCGACACTGACGGTCTTGAGCGGACAGACTTTTGACTTTGCGCATACCAGCCGAATGCTAGTGCAAGTGTCTGAGTCATCTTGTACTCTAATATATACGACACATCCGTATCCACGTTCACTTGCGTCTGCAAATGATATTATCGAAATTTTCGAATTTTGGAACACGTCTAAGTGGCGTTTAATACGTAAATCCCGCAAAACAGGTAGCTCCTTCAAATAGTTTTGCCAAATCTGCGCAATATCAGAGGGTAGTGTTTCATCCCAGTCTAATTTTAAAATACAGATTTTCTGCAAGAGTAATTTTGCGTACAAGATCACAGGAGCGGTAAAGCCGAGGACGTCGTACTGACGTGCTATCACGGACAAAACATTGCGTTTAGTACATGGGCGACTATCTAGCGATACAGTAAAAGAGAACTCGTCAGAATCAGGCGACCACTGTAAGCCAAGAACTTTAAGAGTTTGAGTTTGTTCTTCAAAATTCTTACTAGAATTTAAGCGGTGAGTATCAGGCAGTGTATCAAGTAACTGTTGACAGTTACTAGACCACTTGACGAGCTCAAAGCCACCGGCCTTAAGCAATCCTACCAGCTCATCTCTGAGCTGTAAGGAGCCCTGCACGGTGGGCGTGCTATAGCAGATGTCGTCCATGTAACAGTTGTAAAATAAAATCTATTGGCGGTTCAATCTCCATATAAGAGCATAACGAAATTGAACATGCGGTATTTTGGTAAACAGGCGTATTACCAATTAGCGTAAAACCGAAGATGGTCTGAAATCCCGTCGGCGTACCCGGGGGACCAGAGACGCGGCCTGATAACAAGATATCCGCGAATAAAGATGCACCGATAAGAATATCAATCTCGCCCGGTAAGTAAAAGGTTTCATCAGCAAGTGTGATACCTTTTAAATATGAAAGCGTAGACAAATCGACCTGCACCGATGGTAAGTTGTCGGTAATACGGTCGATTACATAAGTGTCAAGCGAAATTGAAACCGAATCATCAAATCGTGAAAACAATTTAAGGTTTGTCGCACCCTTAATTGGGTTTGATGAAGAGCCGATGCCCTTAACAAAAGCGCGGGGAATTTTCTCATATTTTAAGTTAAGCTTCTCACAACAGGAAACCGTCGAAAAACTGGATTGTGACGCAGGGTCGCAGAGCGCACGTAGACGGACTGACATACCGTTAGAATCTTTCACGATCAATTGAATTGTACCTAAAAGGCATGTTTCATTACGCTGCGAGTTAGGCTGTAAGTTACATAAAGAAATATTATTACTCGCAGTTGGTACGGATTGAGAATCATTAGTCATATGTTCTGTGTTAGTCGCCGATACGGCAGGATCCACCAACCTCGAAGATTGCGTATGTGTGCGTGGAGACACGGTAATATTTTGACCAAGCGCGGTGTGAGTATTCATCACATTTTGTTTGCGGCACAACATCGAATGGTGTTTACAATTACAATGGCGGCAATTATAAGACGATTTACAAGCGGAATTGTTATGCGTAATACTTAAACAATTGGTGCAACCGTTATTAGATTTGATGAACTGAAATCTTTTCTCGAAATCTAGTTTCACAAATTCGGGACACTTATATAAATTATAGTGTTTTAATTGTTTACATAGCGGACAACAATTATTATTGGTCGAAGCGGAGACAAAAGCATGGGTTGACTTGGTACTGTACCCGGTTTTGTTGTTATTATTATTAACGGAGCGGTTCGGAGCGGGAGCGGTAATTGCGGGTGCAGTGCGGTTCAGTATCTTAGTTTGTTCCCGTAAAAATGATATTAATTCATCATAATGGGGTAAATCGGAACCACGTTTAAACATTTCAAATGAACGAGCGGTTTCAACATCAAGTTTTTTAAGGGCCAAATACATAAGGATAAAATCCGAAAGATCTTTAATATTCAGCGATTTTAAACACGAAACAGCGGAACAGAACTTGTCTAAAAACAAGTCCAAGTTTTTTGAACTAGCGGTAGTTAAAGGGCGAAATTCAAACATTTGATCCAAATAAGTAGTGGCTAAACTACGCGAGTCTTGAAAAGTAGAAACGAGTGTTTTCCAGATTATGTCGTAGTTAGTTGCGTTCGGTGTGATTCCAGAACAAATCGAAAGTGCCCGGCCAGAAAGTTTACCCATCAGGTATTGTACTCGTTCGTTGTCGGTCAAGTCCGGATTATCGTGAATCGTGGTTTTAAATGTTTCATAGAATGTTGGCCACATAGTAGCTTCACCAGAAAAACCAACGAGTTCCAGTTTTGGAAGCTTGATAGTAGGTTTTTTGGGACATTCCATGTCAAGTGGAGCTTTAACTTTAGAGTCAGCCGATTTCGAAGAATGTGATAACTTCCGGTTGATGTATTTGCAATGGGAGTAAAGATCCTCAAAAGCTGACCAACTTTGATAATTTGGTTCAAAATTAGGATTTATCAATACCTCTGTGTCATTAATTTCATCTATGATTATATGAATTTCTGAGCGTACAGTATCCAAAGTTTCGACATTGGCCATAAACAATTCTGCCGAAGAAACATCCTCTAAAGCGGTTTTAGAAAAGTCATAAACTCTCTGAAGGCGATTAAACAATTCTTGCCTTTTATTTTTAAGCTTCTTTAAACTATACGACATCTTTAATTTTGCAGCTTCTGCGGAATTTGGCATGTTATATAGTACAAAGTTAGGCAAGTACCAGAACTATTGAAAGTTTTATACTGACTACAACATAGAATAATGCTAATGAGTTAGAGATAACACGGGCGGCGGACGAACCTGTGTACGAGTACCTCTCGATAATATTAAGAATTAGCAGGTAGGCAGATAATATTTTCTGTGAAATGATCAAATGGTATAATCGCAGCGGATAAATTAACAGAATGGCGTATTTCACTGTAGATAATTTATAATTTCCAGTATATAGGAAATGGAATCACTAATATTTTGACGAATGCGGGGTTTTAATGCATAGATAATGCAAATAAGAGCGGGAATGCGGGGTAATACTGCGGGCAGAGTGAAAATTAGAGCGGAATTCACGTGTTCTTTAGACAAAGAACATGAAGATAGCGGTTGGAAATACCAAAAAATGGTTATAGATCGCAGATCAAAGGGCCTAAAATGGATCTAGATCCGGCTCGAATGGCCAAAAAAATGAGCACGCGATATGACGGCAGTGCTTTGTATCACCATAGGTTTTAAAAATAGCGGGAAGTGAAGAGAAATAATTACGAAGATGAAAGATCTGACCTTGGGAAGGAGCTGCATGCACCACAAACCACGCTTCGCCTGAGCCACCAAGTCTCTGGTGTTCTCCAAGATGGTTTTCTTCTTCCTCTTCGTGCCTGGTTGCGCTCTTCTCGGCTAATCTTCTTCGTAATAGTAATAGATGAAAATGAGGCGCACAGCGGGTGCGATCTCAAAATGGCGGGCGGTAGGGTCGAGGTAGGACCTAGTCGAATGACAATCAGCGTATACCTCCGGCGTGAAAGGCTTCTGATTGACGACTGATTGATTTGCGTCCAAAACTAAGCGGGTGGAGATGCAGCGAAAATGACAGTTGAAAATATTAATTCACAACTACCCCGCAGTATGAGAGCCACAAGAAGTGGCGCGAACAATATGGCATATCTGTGCATGCTATTTACAGCCGCTTATAGTTATGTCACTGACAGATGGACACAGGGGCTTCGCCATTTATGAGTTTATATTTTTGACGATTTTTTTTAAAAGTTTTATTCAATCATCTATCGAAAAGACAAAGACTATGGATTTTATACAGATAAAGAACTGTCATACTCGTAAATAAAATGCAAACAATAATACGTAAGAAAAGTAAAATAAAGGATTTGAGTACATTAGCTATATTGCTTCAAAACTTGTTCGATTTCAAACGCATCTTGTAAGATTGTATAAAGTCACTGGCATCTAAAGTAATCATGCCATTTCCTGAAAGAAAAGTTTGTTTACAGGAAAATGTTTTACACAATATAACGAGAAGGCATCGCATTTGAGGAAATGATAAAAAACACCATTTTATTTCGTATTGAAAAGTACTTTATTAAATATTTACCAAATATCGGTGTTGTGTTGCGTACTCGTTACATATTATAGAAATTGACCCACTTAAATTTTACCACTTAAGTTACTTATTTTAAAATTTAATTACATTATTGAAGAGGATAGGTTGCCCTTGCATTCATCACTGTTAATTGCTGCGGGAAGACCCGCAGTGCGAGAGGAACGGATTCTGTATAAACAGCAAAATGCGACTTTCTTCACTAATTTTGTTATTAAATATAATGAATTAAAGGTTATAAGAAGTATCTGTTTGTTTGAGAGTTCAATACAGTTTATACGGGTTTTAATCCGTAAATTAATGAGTTGAAAACTGGTAAAATGCCTCTTATTCTTTGGTTTTTTATTTATTTATATTAGAATGACTTCTGAAGATTATGTTACTTTTGTATACTTACTTTTTAGGGTTCCGTAGTACCTAAAAGGTACAAGAGGAACTTTATGGTGAGACTCCGTTGTACGTCCGTCCGTCCGTATGTCACAGCCTCATAACTCTGACACCGTTAAAGATAAATACATGAAATTTGGCACAAATATAGCGTTAATTAGCCAACATATAAGAGTTAAAAAAAATATGAAAAATTTTAAATTGTTCAAATATTTCCAAAACAAATGTGGAAAAAATAAAAAATATTAGCCTAAAAATACAATATGGGTATCAAATTATAGGTATTACAAAGTTGATTCTAAAAATATACACTTTTAATATATTTACTGAAACTGGTTTCGAGAAATCTTTAAAAAACCCCAAAAATATGTATGTCTCCCCCCTCCCCTCCTTATCTCCCAAACTGGTAGACCGAAAAATATAAAAAAAATGTCAATTATAGATTACAACTGTCCAATTACAGGAAAACTATAGAGATTAAAAAAAACTTCAGCACATATAAAAAAAAGTTAAATAAATAAATAATATATTTTTTTTAAATAAATATAGGTATCAAATTGTAGATATTAAAAAGTTAATTGTAAAAATATATACTTTTACTATACTTACGGGCACTGGTTTCAAGAAATCTTTAAAAAACCACAAAAATATGTATGCCCCCCCTTATCTCCAAAACTAGAGGACCAAAAAATATGAAAAAAATCATGGCAGTTGTGTTTACGTAAAGATTACAGGAAAAATAAAGCAATTGAGAAATTCACGAAAAAGAATGAGAAAATTCAATTTGTCATCTACAATACGGAACCTTACTCGCACTTGGCCGGTTTTTTTAATATTTAATACTAGCTTTTGCCCGCGGCTTCGCCTGCGCTGATTTACTTTGCATTTTTCCGGTATAAAAAGTAGCCTGTGTCACTATCCGGCCCAAAAAATATATCTACGCAAAAAATCACGTCGATCCGTTGCTGCGTGAAAGAAGGACAAACCAACAAACCAACACACTTTCACATTTTTATAAGGGCACGGATACGGATACGGATTGCTAGGTTCTTCAAACAAAGTAGCTTTTATACCTCTATACAAAAAATCGCGGCGATCCGTTGCTCCGTTGCTGCGTGAAAGTAGGACAAACCAACAAACACTTTCACATTTATATAAGGGTACGGATACGGATACGGATTGTTAGATTCTTCAAACAAAGTAGCTTTTATACCTCTATACAAAAAATCGCGGCGATCCGTTGCTCCGTTGCTGCGTGAAAGAAGGACAAACCAACATATCAACAAACACACTTTCACATTTAAACGAGTATAAGGGTATGGATACAAGTACGGATTTCTAGATTCTTCAAAAACAAAGTAGTCTTTATATCTCCATACAAAAAATCACGGCAATCCGTTGCTCCATTGCTACGTGCAAAAAGAACGAACTGACTAACCAACAAATACACTTTCACATTTAAATAAGGGTGCGGATACGGATACGGATTGCTAGATTCTTCAAACAAAGTAGAATAATTAGCGCGGATCCTCTTAAGAACATAATAAAAACAACTTTCATATGAAAAACAAACTGGTGATTGTTAATTGTGATAAGGTTCTATTGGAGTCAGATTTTCATGACTCCATCAACTTACAACAAACTGAAATTTAGAAAAGACGCTCATTGCAGACATACTAGATCCAATGATTTAAATCTACTGTGCATGCCAAAACATAGATTAGCTGGTTTTCAAGGATGTTTCACGTATAAGAATGCGAAAATTTGGGACAATTTACCCTCCGCCAATTAGAGACGAATTAATATCTGTTGACAAATTCAAAACTAGAATTGAAATAAAATCTTTTAATAAAGCAGAAAACATTTGGACTTTTAAGATGTCCTAAAAATCAAATAATTCGCTAATCTATGTTTGAGGTATTAATCTATTTAAGCTTTCCCATAATTTGTGTACATACATATACATAAATACTTCGCTCAACCTTATTTAATGTGTCCATTAGTTTAAGCGATCTTCTGATTTTGTACTTTATAATTATTTGTAAACTTACAGCTCTAAAGTAGCTGTACTAAAAACCAGCGCTATCAAATTATTTTTTTTTGGTAGCACGTAGCTGAGCTATGTCCATTTATCAGGGTAACTCTATTTCGTATTTTTTGTAACGTAGTTTTTTCTTTTACAATTAATTTGAAATCTTTGTTTTGTCGTATATAATCACGCTTTCTGGGGTCACTGCATCAGATTTTACACCTTGTTTGTAGAACTATGCTAAAACTAAGAAATAGTGTACCGATACGGCTCACCACCGCGCTCATTTGGAACGTTATAATCGTCGACGATAAGCGGGTGTACCAAATGTGGACAGGGACTTTCATTTCACAGAACAGGTCTGACAGCCTCTCGGGGGTATAAACCGTAGCGTATGTTGTTTTAAGAAATAAAATGAACCATAGTAATTCAGTGGCTACATACCGCACACCCTAGTGCAAGTTACAATGTGAAGACGAGAACATTATCATAATGCGCGCTTTCCGGAGGAAGCACGAGCCGCAGCGCTAATGTACTGCAACACGGACATACCGACAGCCGTCTACACTAGGACACAGTATAAGAAAGTAGACAGTATTCTATCTTCATACAAACGGGCCGAAACGAACCCCTCCCAAAACTTGGTTCAACTCAGTTTACGACAGTCACGGTCGTACCGCAGTTACGTACCCAAGCAACATCTAAGCGAAATAAAAATCCAAATGTGACACACTACTCAGTTAAAATATGAATATTATTTGAGTAATAGCTCTGGAAACAGCCTAAATCTGAATAAAGTTGTGGTTTGTCTATTATACATCAATAAGCTTAGTAATGTTTGATTAATGATAATGTATATTCTTAATTCTTAGTAATAGTTATTTATGGATACGTATATACATACGTTACTAAGCTTTCTGCTCTTCAGAAATTTTAAATCTGTATAAGTGCTCTCACAACCAACACTAAGCTGTATAATTTACTTAAAGCTGAATAAGGGTGGTCGTCTGAAGCTACAATTTTAATAATAGTACACTATTGTACATTTATACCACTGCTGTATAAATGATAATTATGGCGTATTAAATCAGCTTATTATCGTGTTATAGAAAGTTAAATCTCTCTTACACACAATCACATGGATAATTTCATTATTATACAGCTATTGGCTGGTTAAATACCTTGTGGACATTGGTTATACAGATTACTGCAACTATTTTGGGAACGTGTGTGTCGTAAAATTATCATAAAATAGACAAAATTAAATGAAAAAATAGAAAAAGAATGGGTGGGACTTGGAGAAAATGTTTACGGGAGTATAAAAAATTTAAGAGTCAATTGTGAACGTGAACAGGGAAAGTGGTGATGATACAGTGGTACAATTAAGTTTCACGAGTACTTCAGAACTAACATGTGAACCCCATCTATAGAAGAGGGTTCCGCAAGGGAAAATATTAAAGATGATTCAGATAGTGTGGAAGTTAAAAACTCAACTTTCCGTTCGGACATTAGACAGTGGGCTCTCAACAAAAATATTTCTCAGGCAGCTTTAAAAGATTTAATGACAATAATTAAAGAAAGGCGCGTGAGAGCTGTCTTTTATTGCGATTTTGCTTGTTGACTCGTGTTCTGTCTGATTAGCCAATTTTTCATTTGCGATTGATATCAGAATTAGGTATATAATAAGACTACAGATTTTGATAAAAAAAGTATATTTATATTTTCCAAACAGGTTTTTTTACTTTTATTTGAGCCCTAATAAGCTGGTTACTGCAGAAATAGTGATCAACTACTCAAATATTAAACAGCATTAAGTGCTGTCAGACTAGTCTTTCCCAGCCGATAGATAAAAAAGTGTACACGCGCGAACTTTTATTCAGAACCAAGATGAACAATAGTCGTTAGGAGATCGCTTATTCGAACCGGAAAGAATCGCCATTTTTACCAAATATTGTACAATGTTTATGCCTAATTGTATTATTTAATTGATGACAGAAGACATGAAAACACAAAAAAAAGGTCATAACATAATACCTAATACTTTTCAAATATAAAAAAGCACTTGGGTGGATGTACATTTATGTCACTCGAGTAAAATTTTATATTTACTATCATTATAGTTGATAATTCTAGCGGCGCAAGAAATAAATCGAAGTAAATCACTCATGTTCACAATAAACTTTCACGCGCACTAATATTCAACTGTACAATGACCACAAAACTGGTTATACAAATATACTTATCAAGGCACTTTTAGCTTGCTGATAATAAATAGTACGACACGTTTTTTTACTTATGTCATTGTTGAAAAAACAATCACAATATTTTATGAAATGCTGAATAATTAATGTCTATTATTATAACTATTCCACTTGTTTCTGAATTCAGTTTGCGTAAAAGAAAGATAAACTTATTGCTGAATAATGTCTTAATAACAATGTCAAATATGCATACATCTGGATAATGTCGGTATAACAACTGTATAACATCGAAAACCACTTTTATTCAAAAGTTATTCAGATAGTGAACTTCTATATTGCCACTATACAGATTTTACAGATCTTCTATTCAGATCTAAGCAACAAATTTTGTGCCCAAATTGATTGAATAACGTCTGAGTAGACGTTTACACAGCTATTACTCAGACAATCCATTTACTTAGAGTCCCGCGGATTGCTCTTACTCAAACGTTTTTCAGAAGGTAAATGTTACCTGGGTACGCACGATGCCACGTTGACACTCTAAGCCACTCCCGTGCATTTTCGTAAATTATGGCACGAAGTTATAGAATATGTTGTGCATTGTATGGCTGTTTAAATACAATTCTATCGGACTCAGAACTGACATTTTCAAATACGTAAACAGTCAGTTGGCAGCCCTAGCGCGTGTTTAGGCACCGAGTGGCCGTAGGTATTGATTTCAAGGACACCGCCCAGTTAAACTACTGTCTACTTCCTTATACTGTGACTAGGGTTACTACGACTGAGAAACAACCACTGATTTATGGTTACTCCAAATAATATAAAATCAACACAAAATATGTATCGTCACGACATGACTTCCCGAGGGGGTGTCAGGGGTGTTTCCAGTGGTAACTGTGAAATGCAAGTCACAGTCTACACTTGGTATACCCGCGTTTCACCGACGATTGTTACGTCCCAACATGATGGTTGGTGAGCCTTATCGCTGTATTTTGGGCACAAATACACGCTTTTTACGGCATGCAGGTTTCCTCACGATGTGTTCCTTCACCGTTCAGCAATTGGTAAATTTAGGTAATACAAATACTATACACATAAAATCCAAAAACTCATGGTACATGCCCAATCGGGGATCGAACCTGGATCTCTAGATTAAGAGACCAGCGTTCTACCCCTGAGCCACCGCATCTTTTGGGTGTGAAAATTAATAAGATATGAATTTTAGTCTTCTGAAATAATAAAGTAGGATAAAAGTCGTGTCTAATTACTTATTACCACTTGCTTAACGAGAAGAAAACATCGTGGAAAAACCTGCATGCCCTAAAAAAGCGGTTAATTGTACCCGAAGAACAGCGTTCGTGCTCACCACTCATCACGTTGGGACATATAATCTTCGGTAAAACGCGGGTGTACCGACTGTGGACTGTGACTTGCATTTCACAGTTCACACTAGGAACACCTCTGACACCCCCTCAGGGATTCATAACATGACGATGTATTATTATTATTATTATTATTTTCACCCCTCAACCTCGCCAGGTACATAATATTTCGAACACGGTGTGACCTGCAGCGACCCATTCCTTGACCCGAGCACTGTTCACTTATCGAGGTATTCACGTTCCTCGGACGTGAGGTTTGTTCCTGATAACTCAAGTTTATTGATCACGATTCCGCGGACGGCGGGCGACGTGCGGTGCCGGCGGGTAGTTCGAAAATTAAATATTTTATTGTAAGACGTTGGTTGACCGAGATATTTTTGGAGAAAATACCTAACTGTATGTGTATTTCGGTGGCCGTAAAATTGGCCAAATCATATAAATAGTAAAAAATAAGAAACTTATCATGGTCTCTTAAGAAAAGTCAATAATAGGTGCGACGAAGAGCAAACCGCGGAGTTTAGGTTGCAGGTGATCATAAATTTGGGAGCTGAGCGGAGCCAAAAAAAAAGGGTTTTTTCGAATCCATTTACTCCTCTATTACGTCATCTACGTATTTCATTTTTGTGTAAATGTTTATTGAGTATTTGACTAAGGGAAAACGCGATTGGATGAAATTTTTTCGATAAAATTTAATTCCGAAAAGACCTCTATATTGTTTTGTTTTTTCCTGTAATTCTGAAATCCTAACTAATTTCATTGTGAAACTGGATTCAAAATGTGGATATTATGAATTGTAAAGTCTGCTTGAAAATCTTTTTTACGAAATAGCTTAGTACAATTTATATTAATAAAAAACCAACTTTTTGCTACTTTTTCACAAATCTACTGAGGGTTTTTTCGGATATGGAGTAACAGGGATGCTAAAACTTTTACGTATCGCCTTAACATATTTAATGGTTAGGCCGGTCAGATCATGATATAGCTACGACATGTATGACTAGGTACAGAGTCCTTATTGTCCTACTTCAACACCTGATTGGCTAGAAATGACGTGAAACATAGTTTCTTGTCAATCACGCGTACCTTTGTAAGTGATAGCGATAGATCTCAAAGTAAGACAAAAAGGCCCAAGGTGATACATTTTTTTATCTTAAAATACCTATTTAAAAACCCCAAACAAAATTAGTTTTAGTGAACAGACAGGAATACGTGAACCTTTCGGATCGCGTGATCTGGCTTGTTTTCGAGTTCGCCTCTCAATGCGGTAAAGTGCCGATGTTGCGCCTTCGCCCTATGTAATAAGCATAGCCAGCTTTCAGTGCAACCACCCAGAATCGCTGTTTACGTTAATGGTTTCATGTTACTTCAATATATTGGTGGAATTGGGTTATCCGTGAATGTAAAATACGAAATCAATGTTGCTGTTTCGATCCGATGTTATTTATTTATACTAATAAATTATTAGTAATAATAAAGTTGTAAGAAATTCGTGGCCGTAAATTGAATGTTATTGGAAAATAAATTAAATGGGTAATTGGTATTGTACTGAGACCAAATTATTAGAATTTTTGTCTGTTTCTCCGTTTGTCTGTTCAATTTTAACTCTATAACTACTCAACGGATTTGGATGCGGTTTGCTCTATCATCATTTTAGTGAATCTAGTCAACTATGCTATAAGGAAAGTTGATAAAATAACCAACAAACCGAAAACAGTCTAATAGAACATTTATTGAAAAACACTTCTACGCATGCTAAAGTGCGGGAAAAAGTTACATTTTTAATATATATTGCCACGATATATAACGCCAAAGGGGTGTCACAAGTGTTTCCGTATATGGGCTTTCACTGAAACGCTCTTCGGTGCGGATAGCTGGATACACGATAAGTTTTTTATTGATATCGTGATAGCTATTTCACGATATACTCTTGTGGCACCGCACTTGTCCAAATGACGACTGAATAGGAAGCTCGTACGTAGTATTAATCATCATAATAATCATCATATAATTTATTCATCAGACAACATGGGTCCATTTTGTTAGTAACAATATACTTATTCTATATTAGTACTTAACAACTAGGACTGATTTTGTGTGATCAACCAGTTTAAGCATAAACGGGTTGTCGAATCGATCGGGTATAACTTGTAGGAACAATATATAAACATAGGTAGTTAATAATTCCACTTGCAGTAATGGATTATCAACTTAACTTGACACTTACGATTTATTAAACTCTATATATCTAAAGGATATAATTAAGTTGGTCAAAGATAACTTCCTAAATTAATAAAGATTTGGCATTTTCAAATATTTTTCCATATGTGTGCTCTAATACCTACCTGTAAACGAAATTTCAAGTTTCTCAGTCAATATAGGTTTTGATTCCCTTGCGAATGTTAATAACTTTTTGCATAGAGTTAGAAGCTTGATTTTTTTACAGCATCATGGAGTAGTAGAATTCTTTAAGAGGTATCAGTTTCAACTTGATATCTCATACGGTAGCCGAGCAAAAATATCTTGACAGAAGACAGACAGACGTACAACAAAGTGATCCTAGAAGGGTTCCTTTTTTTTTCATTGTGAGGTACGGAGCCTTAAAAACTTTGAAATTATCTTATGAGTCAAAAGATGGCTTAGAAATTAGAATATTGTGACAACCGGACGATCAGACATCGCGGTTAACTACAATGAAGTCCCAGAACACGAAACATTAAGGAAATCAACTTAATCGATTTTTAATAATTATTATGTTCTCAAACATGCACAGGTATGAGCTGTGTAATTATGCAGAGGTTCTTAACACTAGAGTGGACGCGTGGGCTACAGGTGTAGACCAGGGTATATTATTCGTACCTCTTTCTCAAACGCGTCACACTACTGCGCTGTTTTTTTAGCACTAGAGTGGACGCGTGGGCTACAGGTATAGACCAGGGTATATTATTCGTACCTCTTTCTCAAACGCGTCACACTACTGCGCTGTTTTTTTAGCACTAGAGTGGACGCGTGGGCTACAGGTGTAGACCAGGGTATATTATTCGTACCTCTTTCTCAAACGCGTCACACTACTGCGCTGTTTTTTTAGCACTAGAGTGGACGCGTGGGCTACAGGTGTAGACCAGGGTATATTATTCGTACCTCTTTCTCAAACGCGTCACACTACTGCACTGTTTTTTTAGCACTAGAGTAGACGCGTGGGCTACAGGTGTAGACCAGGGTATATTATTCGTACCTTTTTCTCAAACGCGTCACACTACTGCGCTGTTTTTTTAGCACTAGAGTGGACGCGTGGGCTACAGGTGTAGACCAGGGTATATTATTTGTACCTCTTTCTCAAACGCGTCACACTACTGCGCTGTTTTTCCGTGTATTCCTCGACTATGGACCCCCGCGTCGCTCAGCAGCGTGTCGCTACCCTCAGCACACGGACTTCAGAACAGAACGACTAATAAAGTGGATGGGCTGCGTATGTAGCCCGCGTGACCTTTCAGGGAATGTGATAAATCCCTATTATTTATGCAAAGATTGTACTAATATTTTAAGGGTACTTTATTTCAGTGTAATTTTTGCATTTTAAATACTGTTTTATAACAAATATACTTATTATTAATATCTTTTTAGGAAATCATGGCGGCGGCGTCTGCGTTTCATGTTGATTTTTCCAAAATTTCTGTTGTTTCGTTAATAACTACCTAAAAATTTATGATTTTTATTTTTTTATTATTAAACGATAAAAATAAAGATGTTTATTCATTAAATTAAAATCTTTTTCATTCTTCTTAAATATGACCCACAATATTTGCATTCAAAATGGGCTACAGATGTACCCCGCGCGACCGTTATAGGAGCCAATTAGGGCGCGCCTACTGTACTGTTAATGGTACGGGGGCTCAAAAAATGAAGAGCGCAATACTAGATATCCAGGGATTTTTATGTCAAAACTACGACACATGTAAAAAAACATAATTTGCTTGGGCAGTTAATACATTTTGGACAAAACGGTTCACTATCTCAAAGGTAAACGATAATAGTAGTTTATGCTACAAGGGCGAAAAGGAATAAATTACGAGGGCGAATTAACGACCGAGTAATTTATTACGTGTATCATACTACGTTTTTCAATGCATAGTGTGAGGAAATAAAACAAATATAATCTTGTGAACTTTAAATTATGATTAGCTCAAAAGGACTGTATCCAGAGCCGTTAAACAGTGGAAAAAAAAGTATAACATTTATGGTACACAGGAAAGGTTGCAGGTTAGCCAACTTCTCATAAATAAATTAAAAAAAAAGTATAATAATAGAGCCCTAGGGCAAAAAAATCGACTTCCTGTTTGGTTTTGATGCATAAAAAGTGGGCCTTTACGAGCACTTGCATTGAAAATGAATTTATTAACCAGTTAGCTTAGACGAGTAGCTGTGCCGAACGGCACAGGTAAGTCAAAGTCACGGCAAACGTTCAGTATGAATAGTATTTATATTATATTACATACAATATGGTTATCGTTGGAAAGCTAGAAAGACAAACAACAATAAAAAAAACTACAAAATAATTAAAAAATTGTGGGGTGTTGTTTTGACCAAAATTTTACGCAATTTCATGTTATTTTTATTTTTGGTTATAGTTATATTTTTTTTAATTAATTTTTTCTTTTTATCTTTTTATAATTAGTATTTTAATAGACATAAGTATATATACACTATATAGATATATATTTATATATATAACCATAACTTTTTTTCTATATACTTTCTCCCGTATTTTTTTTGTACTTATAGAAAATTTAATCTAGTTTTAGAAAAAGAAAACGCATAAGATTCTGGCAACCACTTTAGAAGATAGCCAAATACAAAATTGGCGCGAAAAATTGTCGGGAAAAAAAAGTTCAAAATTCAAATTTCGTCAATAAATCTACAGGTTAATGACGAGCGGACGCTCTCGAGCGTTGCTCGCGTGGATTAAATTTTCCCCGATACATTAGGAATTTCCTAAAATCCCTTTTTAGTGGATGTCTACGTCATACAAGGAACCTACAGTCCAAATTCATGTTCCTTAGGTCCAGCCGTTTGGTGTGGACGTTGAAAGATCAGTCAGTCACTCATTCAGGGTATTCTTTTATAAACATTTAAATTAAGAAAATTAGAATGCAGACTTTTTTATACAAATGTCTTGAAAACTTATAACCTGAGCACCTATATAATTGCCCGATTTTTTTGTTTATTATAATGAATAAAAATTATTTATTTTCTCAGGACAAACGTAACTCCAATACCAATAGAATCAGAAATGCACTGAAAATTACCTCTTTTGGGCCCTGTACACGTTCAGCTCTTAAGGGGCTGCACAATGCTAAAATTCAGTCCTGCTCTAACGCTTTAACTGTCTATCCTGTTCTTATTAGAAGCCACGCACGCAAACCTTCAGTTATTTTGAAATCGCGGCTACGTTAGGACATCAACTATAATTTCTTTATGTAATAAAGGTATTTTTTGTCGTAAGTATCTGCGTGTGTTGGTTTCGTTTTTATCGGTTTTGAAATATGGAAACTGAATCGCTTTTTTTGTGAAATTAATGTTTTTTAAAAGTATTATAATTATAAAAGATTGGAAGTATGTATATTTGTAGATTGTAATTAATAATTGTCTTGAGTAAAAAATCACGCCATATTTTTTCAATATTTTTGCCTTCTGCATTAACGAAACTAAATCCAATGCAAAACTGGTGTTTAGCATTGTGGAGCCCCTTAACGATACGCGTAGCGCATGTTGATATCAGTTCGTAGTTAGTGACATCTGCTACAACCGACGACGTCGTAGTGGGTCTTCATTGTACTTGCTACTTCGTTTGAGCGGTAATTAGTTGTAGTAATAAGCTCCAAAAGCTTATAAATGTATGGGCACACATACTTAAAAGCGTGTTTTAAGTTTGTGTCCCCATACATTTACAACTTAATACATAAAATAACAAAATTTTGCCGAAAAAGCCTAACGGACACTAAACTATCTTCGGGAAATGCCATAAATCACATTTCTTTAATATTTGTAATTCAAAAATAAGAAGAACCATCTTAAGTTGTGCATTTCTTAGAGAATACGACTCGTTTTCTCTTAAGTCAATAAAATTATAAATATCGCATTTTTCTCTAAACTGCAATCTAGAGACTTAATTTTTTATTACATTGAAAGGTTTTCTTTTCTGATATACCTCCAACTAAGGAATACATTTCTATATGATTCTAGAGTCATATGTAAACATTCCGTCTTCTAAAAATTACGGACGTAAACGTAAAATAACAAGAATGTATGACGCCCCGAAATGTAACAAACATGACTGACTGCCCCAAATATTAGTGTAATCCTATTTGGTAAAGTAGGTAATGTCATATGTAACCTTTGTAGCGTGACATCCGTTTGTCATTGTCATGTTTCCTAGCTGTTGGTATAATTTTGGAAATGAAACATAGATGCTTTATGTGTATAAAAAATGGCTTTAGTTTGTACAGCCATGTTCCTACTACATATTGGAGACTCTGGCTGAATGGTGAAAATGTCTTTAGCAAATGAAAATCTGTTGGAAGATCACCATCAGCGGCAGACCGTGAATTTGTGGCCAATAGGGATGCCAACTCTCAAAGGAACCAACTCGGGAGATTTGAACAAATCGGTGGGCAATGAGCATTGACCTAAAGGTAAGGACCAGGCCAACGAAGCGAGTAAATGACCCCAGTGCGTAAGTGCTAAAATGCCAATTTAGCACAAGCGCGACTCAGTGTTCCGCGGGAGATTGTGCAGTGTGTTTGTGTTTGAACTTCTATTAAAAATGCCTTGTTGCACAGTAAAATACTGCAAAAACTATGAAAAAAATTTTAAAAAGCCAGATGGGATATCGTATCATCAGAAAGTAACCGTACATCATGTTTTTTGCTTGTTTAACAACTAAATAAACCATTTTCGAAGCGATAATTATATTATCGAAGTCCATAATGGCGGCCATGATGTTCGCTACCACCTCACGCGAGTTTGAACAAAAGCAACTTTGTACGGGCGTCATTTTTATAAACCTGTATTTTATTTTTGTCTTAGAAACTTATGTAGGAAATTTAAAATTTTGTTAAGGGGAACTTAATATACGATACTAGGAAAATATAATAATCATAGGAAACTAAAAATTAGATGAAAAAAATAATAAAATGAAATAATGAACTTTATTTTCAGAAGTAAAATACCACGAAAACATTTTTCTGATGTCAATAAATCTAATAATAACTTCGGCCTGGATAATACTAGAGAGCTATTTTTTTTTAGGATAAGATTTGGTTAGCAGACTAATGGAATAAACTTAGTTTCATTTGTCTAGCTTTTTACCCGACCACGACGAGTAAGTAAGTAAGTTAGTTACATACATATATGAACCCTGAAAATATGTATAACTCTTTTTGGACGGTCGTGTGCTCTGAAATGAACCCTGAAAATAGAAAACTCTTTTTTGGGCAGTCGTGTACATACCTACATACATACATGAAAACATAACGCTTTTTTATGGGAAGTCATGTAAAAAAATAATCATTATCATTATAATCATATTAATCTAGGTATGCAATTCAGTAGCGGAATCTCAATTCGGCTCGAAACTGGTGCTATAGGGCCTTTATGGATTTTTGTAGCAGTCGGATTGAATGCCAATTGTATCTTAAAAAATATGTACACAAATAGCGAAAGTGATTATTGTAAATTGCAAGTAACATAATTAAAATTGTATGTGTATATCGGTGTGGAACTGACTTATTACCATAAAAAAGAAATTAAGGATTCATATACGCACGTACAAGGTTACATCGCACACCTACGCAACGCGGCATTCATGTTCGCGCCAAACCCGAGTGAAGTTAGTACCAGCGAGACAGAGAGAAAAATATGAAAGAAATATATGATGTATGAAAGAGAGATATATACTAACGTCCGAGGCGTCATAAAGTGTGGTGCCGATTGTAGTTTGGGAAAATGTTTAGATGGGCATCTCCTTCCTTCTTGAACTCATTGGCAATGAGGGATTTTCTTTTCTTTTTTTTTTTACTCTTCCCTGGTCGCTGGATAGATGGCGCTGAACTTAGTAAGTTATTGCAAGGAACGGAACGTCACATAATTTTTTGATTATTTCACTTGGATGTAATTTTGAGATCGTAAAACGTACATAAAAAAGTAATTAATGTCATTGTCACATCACATCACAATGACATTTTGAAAATAAATAGATAATAACAACAAGGAAAAAGAAAAAAATATTTAGCAGTCTTTTTATGAGTTTTCTACGCCAGAAAGAAAATGTCCCAAGAGAAAAAGAAGAGAAGTCTGTGCCTCGTGGATTTGTGTAAAAATTAAGCCATACAACTTTTTCCTGAAGATGAAAGTCGTAAAGCGCAATGAGTACAAGCCATCGTACATTTTAAATCTGGACCATTTTACTATGTCTGGACGGACCATAACAAAGCATTCGCACATATGCTCAGCACACATGTCAGTCAACCAACGAGCGTATGTGACGTGACGTGACGCAATGTTTTTTTTTTCCAATCGTTTTGGCTTTGGCACCTAGTAACGTAGTCAGTTCAACGCCATCTACAGAGTTCTTGGAAACTATGTTTTTTTTTAATACTCAAAAAGAAAACCTCTCATTGAATGAAAGTCAGTAATATTTGTCAATTTTTTAATTTCCTTTGTTTTGTAAAAGCATGTAATATTTGTTGGTTTTTGACTTAGAACATTTAACCAATACTCAAAGGTTTTTGGACACATAAAAATAAAAGATTTACATGAAAAATCAAAATTTATTTCGTCATTAAACTATTTATTTTGCGCGATTTATCTATTTCGTTAATGAACATTATTTTATTTTAGAAAATCTGAAGAATTTATTGCATCCCGGGAGCTCGGGAGGTTGAACAATATCCAAGAGTCTCCGGGGCATTCCGGGAGGGTTGGGAACCCTAGGCCCTGGGCTTATACTAATAATAATAATAATAAAATAATTTATTTCAGACAGGGTCCATAAAGTGTTAGTAATACAAAATAACTTATGGACTAGTGTTAGTAAGAGAACAGGCGAGTATAAATTAAATCAAATTAAATCAAATAAAATAAAATAATATAAAATTAAATTAAATCAAATTCAATCAAATTAAATTATTAATTGTGGAGCTCCATCCACTTTTTAAAAAGGGGAGAGTCCCACCTATCAGATAACACCCTCAGGATACTATTGGGGCTGGCTCGTATTCGACTGAGCAGCGACGCACAGTACTTACGCATGATTGCAGCGAAACCATCTGTGTGTGCTTCCGCGAACATGAAAGAGGCGCTGCAATATCGCGGCAACCCCAACAATATCCTGAAAGCATTATTATACTGGACCCGCAGGTCGCTATATGCCCGACGCGTGTAGTCCACCTACAGACTACACGTGTAAAAGGACTGGCAATATGCTTTGAAGAGCGTCACCTTTACCTGATTCGAACACCGTGCAAATCTGCGGGCAAGCATATTACATCGGACAGCCAGCGACCTGCGCTCCCTCTCTATATCATTACTAAGGGCATACTAAGGGCCTTCTGTTTTAGATAACGATATAGAAAAAAAAAGAGGACACCAAAATATTTTATTTATATAAGATGACTTAGACACACAAACAGCATTGTAAGACATTATTATTTTTAGGCTTATAGGTACGAAAAATGTATTGACATGACTTGAGATAGCTGCACAAGTCTGAAGACCGTTTAATTGTATGTGTTTTTTTTTTATTTTATTTGTTTTTAATCTTCGAGATTGTGACTTATTTAATTGTAATTTGTAATGTAACTTGTATATGGACAGAACAGTCTGACATACGATTTTTTTTACTATGCCACGTTTTGTCAGTCTCATCTTTTCATACCCAGACTTTACACCCAGTACCGTACAGGGTGTTAAGATGATGTTGCAAAAGTCGGAAACTGGCGATAGTACACATTCATACGACAACTTTTACTATGGAACCAAGACTAAGATCAGCTATTCCATATAAAAGTTACATACCTACCTGACCAACGGCATTTTATATGATTTTTTGTTTTTTCCTCATGAAAAGTTGTTTATCATTATTATCTTAACACCCGGTATGTATTATCGGAACATCGTAGAATTAAGCATATAATGCAGACCATATTTCTGTTAAAACTACGAGGATCGCCTCACTCCGCTCTGCTTTGCTCAGCTCCCCAAATTTATTTCCATTCGTTAACCAAAAAAGCTCCTCGCTCCGCTCATTGTCGCGCCTATTTTTGACATTTGGTGAAACATTTTCGATTTCATACTACGATCTGCCTAATTCTACAATGTGCCCATGAAATATACGAGACTATAAGTATCTCTATTTTGTAGAATAAAAGAAATTTATAGTAGTTTATGCTACAAGGGCGAAAAGGAATAAATGACGAGGACGATTTAAAACACGAGCGTAGCTAGTGTTTTAAACGTAACCGAGTAATTTATTGCTCTTGCGCCCGTGTATCATATTACATTTTTCAATGCATAGTGTGAGGAAATAAAACAAATATAATCTTGTGAACTTTAAATTATGATTCGCTCATAAGGACTGTATCCAGAGCCGTTAAACAGTGGAAAAAAAGGTATAACATTTATGGTATACAGAAAAGGTTGCAGGTTAGCCAGCCATTGTGAATAAATAAAAAAAAAGCCCTAGGGCATAATAATCGACTTACTGTTCGGTTTTCATGCATAAAAAGTGGGCCTTTACGAGCACTTGCATTGAAAAGGTATTTAAAGTTATCATAGAACCACAATCTAAAAACTCTTAATGTATTTCATAAATAAAACACAACAAACAACTTATCCTTGTGAAAAAGGTTAAAAAAAAATGAAACAAAACGAGTGTAAAAAGTAAAAACATTCCCACAAATGGCATAAAACTAGTCACTTGCAGTTAAGCAAACGAAATAATGTAGGTACTTAAAATTTTCTTCACTTTAGCAATTCAAACATTTTTTTGTTGTTAGTTTTTTATTTAAAGCTCAACAACAACGCTTTTCATTTTCACACTCGTGCCGTGTTTTGACTTCTAACTTTCAACATTGTTTACTGAAAGTACGGACTCTGAACTTCTGTTTTATTTGCGCCAAAAATCCTAATAGCAAAGCCTTGGTGTCTGTTTGTCCGTACACAGCAAATAACATAGTGGTTTCGTGATCCTTTTCCAGTAATAAAATGCTCTTTTACATGTAGGTACATAATAACAATAGAACTCAGAATAAAATGAGAATCTTTATATACTCCCATACTTCAATAAGTATCTTCTGTTATCAATAAGTATCTTACAAGATCATACATACACATATTTATTTATATTATATACTCGGTGACGCTATACATCCTTGTCTAAGTTCTTCAGAGATGTTAAGCTAATCAGTGTATGCGCAGTTAATCCTGATGCAAGCACTGGCATTCTGGTAGAGAGATTTCAGGGCCCGTACCAGGTGGCTACTCACTCCATACACGGACAGTGTAGTCCACAAGTGATCCCTCACTACTCTATCGTAAGTTTTTTCTAAATCCACAAACGCACAAAACACCTTTTCATGTTTTCCCAGACATTTTTCAGATATGCTTCCTAAAGAAAATATCTGAATCACGCAACCCATACTTCTTCGAAATCCCACTTCTAAATCCCAAATTTTTACTTCGGTTTCGTCCATCATCATTTATCCATTCCATTTGGATACGACTTGCCAACAATACGAATAAGGCTTATTCCATGGTAGCTTTTACAGTCCTGCTGTGAACCTATTCCTTTATATAGCGGGACGATGACAGCCTTGCACCAGTCAACTGTAACACAACTCCTTGTCTAGCACATATTAAAGAGCCGGTACAGGAGGCTAGCCACTTCGCCATCTCCTCCTCTTAGCATTTCTATTGATACCCTTTTATACCCAGCCGCTTTCTCAGCTTTCATATCATTCAGTGCCTGTAGAATTTCTTTCATACTTATTACGCTCTCTTCATCATTGTCAATTTTGCGGCAATTCCTCGCATTCAAACACACTTTCAAAATAGTTCTTCCAGCGTTCCAATACTTTACATTCATCATTTTTTCAAGTTACCCTAAGAATACCCTAACTGACTGACGATCTGTCAACGCCCAGATCAAACGGCTGGACCAGAGATTATGAAATTTGCAGTGTAGTTTCCTTGTATACCGAAAATATTCGCTAAGAAGGGATTCTAGGAAATTCTCAAGAGATCAAAATATGACATATTTTAATGGCGTGGAAATATTCTAAAATCCCTTGGAAATATTCTAAAACCTCTTTTTGGTGGATATCTACGTTATACAAAGAAATTGCAGGCCAAACTTCATGTTCCTAGATCCAGCCGTTAGGTCTAGGCGTTGATGGATGAGTCAGTTAGGTTGTTCTTTTATATATACATATACACAATTCATCTGATGACGGCCCCATACGGTGGGCCGAAATATATCGAGTTAAAATATAATTTTATTGTTTCAATACTAATAAATTAACTAAAGAAATAAACAAAGCTTGAAAAAGGTAGAAAATATATTTATTAACACATACAAAAAACATATTATATACTTTGAAAATGTGGTAGAAAATACTTGCTCTACGGTGACTCTAGAAAACTCGCGTCAACTTCCACAAAGCTTCTGAAGCTTTTGTGTTCTTTCCGGTGAAACTTTTAAATGCCCTTTTATGTATACATTCTTTGTAATATATTGTAAAGAGGTGGCTTCTCATCAAAAAGAAACATTCATTGTGATATTATGCGCCAGAAATCATCAAGTAAGGACGTGGTACATGTAAGTAACGTATGAGTGTTACGAAAAAAAAACACAACTAAAAATTTATTGTGATTTAAACACATACTTGTAGTTGTATAACTTGTTTCACTATATTAGCATTTTCAAAGGTTTTTTAACATATTAATGAGATAGTTGTTAGTTATTGATTGTTTACGTGCAATTCGCTTAGATTAAATGATGTCAAGGTGTGTTAATTCGAAAACCATTTCAAGATTTAGGTTTAATAAGCCGTAATTATTTTAGAACTTGTGGTCTAAAAAACCTCATGATGATAAATATTTTTACGAAAAACCTGCAACTTCCATTTGCCTTCGTGTGATGTCACTTGAGAAATGGCTGTTTACAAATGTGAAATTTGCTTTTAAGATAAATTTATAATAATTTGTTTCCAACTGATTGTTGAGCAATTTGTGCTTAGCGACTGACGTTTAACCTTAACTTGGAAATTATCGATTTTATCTGTCAAATTTATCGAATCGATGCTCACGTACACGCACCACTGGCTCGTTAAGGTTACGGGTAGGACGCTGCAGCAAGTTGAAGGTTCGTTAGACTTGTCACCGGAGCCACTTTACCGGATAGAGAATGAAGAGTGTAACTTGAAAAGTTATTTTTTCATAAATAAGTATTCGACAAAAAAGATTCTGACATAATATATGATAGAAGAGTTTTGGCGATGTGGAACACATGCAGCAGCTCCAGGACGAGTGGAAGACCAGATCCTGTCATTTTGGTGATTATGGGCTTGTTGTATCGTAAATAATTTTTCGTCAGAGAATACGATATTTTCCCAATTTGACGCTGCGGAGCGTTGTTTAAGCAAACGACATCTCTCAAGTCGAACTTTTTTGTCTTTTTCCGTAAGCAATTGCGCTTTTCTCAGTTCGTATGGTACTAATTGCAGATCATGTTTCACTATACGCTGTATGGTGGAGCGACAAATCCCCAAGTCTCGAGACATTTTTCTCACATTGGTCTATGGATTACGCACTAATCATTGTTTGATAATGTGTCGGTTCCTGGAAGTTCTAACAGTCCTCTTGCGTCCTCTTCCAGGGCGGTCTCCAATGTTGCCAAGCTCGTTATAGCGTTTAATTGCTGCAGAAACTAACTGACGACTAACACCAAGAATCTTCACTATCTCACACTGCCTTTTTCCACGGTTATGCGATGAAATTATGGCTCCACGTTGCACTGACATAGCGAAATAAATATATTTTTTTCACTTTTTAGTAAACGAACTATGTTCAAAATTACGCCGATGAATGAGTATACATCAACAAAAAACAAAATATAACGCAAACTATTACATTTTTGAAATTTTAACTTTTTAATTTTGACAACGTTATTTTGGGCCACGGTGTAAAATGTAAAGGATAATAATAAAGCCTGCGAAAAACAAATTAAATCCCAGCGAACTGCTGCACACTGTTATACTATCAGAGCAGTGGCAAAATTAGCTATCGAAAAATGTATTAATTTAACTGTGTAACATCTACCGACAAAATAAAATATAAATTAACATAGCAAACTAAAATTTCTAAAGACCTCCCTTAAATAATGAACCTCCAAATAAATTACTGAACTTCCGAAAGAACTTATGAACCAAAAGTCAAAAATAGGTGCGACGACGAGCGAAGCAAGGTTTTAGGTTTACATGTAAGATATAATAAGGAGCCGAGCGAAACGGAGCGGGGAAAGATGAGGTTTCTAGTTTTAACAGAAATCATGACATACAAAAAAATATATATATTCGGAGATCTACGATAAAAATAGCTGACAGTAGTTTTCGGAATTTTCAGTATTTCATTTGGTAGTTTTCGGTAGTTTTCGTATATCTATTAGCACATAAGTTTTCAGTAGATTAGTATTTGAAGCAGTAACATTCATTAATTGAACATCTTCATTTTTAATTCAGTTTTCAAAGCTTTTATTACGACCCTAATGTAAATATGACTGGATACACGCTACTGGACAAAGGGAGAAGCGCGTAACTTGCAACGTAATTTTTTTCATTTATAAATATTTAACAAAAGAAGTGCTTTACTAAAGATTGAACATGAAACAACCGTGGCTCGTTAAGGCTACGAGTAGAACGCTGCAGCGAGGTGAAGGTTCGTTAGACATGTCACTGGAGCCATGTTACTGGAGCAAGGAGAAGAGTGTAAGTTGCAAATTTTTATTTTGAAATCCAATTTATGACATGAAATGAATGCTGTGAATGAAATAAAAACAAAAAAACTCCCTCGGGTATTTCCAAGTGTCGGTCGTCATTAAAATAGTCAACACCTTCTTTTCACTGACAACTTTGACGTCCTGACATCCTTAGATTCAGGTTTGCCTTAGTGTTTTCGTTCACCGATAGCAACTGGTAAGTAAAAACATTATATGCACATAAATTCCAAAAACTCATAATGGGTAACCAGCATAATTCAAACATCGTCAAGATCACCTTGCGCTTCTCAAAAAGAATTAAAGAGCGGTTTTGCAGCCTGATTGTGAAAAACCATCCTTTTGAAGACCTTTATTCAAAATTCCTTAAGTTCTTACCAAATCCACAAATCACTCAAATTTTAGAATTTCATATATTTTGAATTTCCAATTTACATAAACCAAAAGAAACTTTGCGATGGCAGCATACACAATACATAGGTAGGTAATAAGGTTTTGTTGAATAACTTTTGAGTGAATTTGAATGTTTCGATTAATTAGAATTAGAAAAAGGCGGGTTTAGCACAATCCGGCTGCGAAACCACTCTTAACACAAAACATTACCGCAATTAATATCATCAATATATCGGTACAGAGCTCATATCATCAATCATCAATCAATACATATAATAAAAGAGTAGAACTCGGTGTGTCTGTACATTGAAGAAAATTAATAAAAATAGAAAGGAGGTGATTAAAGAAGAGTAATAGAGAACAAATCAAAAATCTGAACAGACAGACAAAAAAAAATTTTTAGAATTATTTTCTGTCTGTCTGTCTGTTTGTTTGTTCACGCACATCTCCGAAACCACTGAACGGATATGGAAGCGGTTTTTTTTCATCATCATTATAGTGACTCTGTTCAACATATAGACTATTAAGGGTGTAAATAACATAACGCCCAAGCTTCAGTTTTATCAGTCGAATCATAGCATTAGCTAATAAATAAAAAATAAATATTTAGTTTAGTTTATATTGTTATTTAAGTTTTAAATAAAAATACAAAAAATAAATGAAATACTTGACAAGTCAGTATTATAACTTTTTTAGAGCAAAATATAGCACATATAAAGTGCAAAATAATGTAATTATATTTCATTTCATAAGTTAGATGTTGTCTTAAGGCTTATGACCACGCTAAATAAGCAACTTGATTTGTGTCGGTACAAATATCAACGGAAACAACATTGAAATAATGTTCATTTCAGCGTGCCTTGAAAAGTGGCTGTTACGACAACCACTGCGTCTCCGGCTAGCGCAAAATAGGAGAAAATAATACTTTTCACATGGACGCCAAGAACGGAAAAAAAATTTGAACTTAAAATTTCTTAGATTTAAAATTTTCCTATAATTTGGTGAAATAATAATTAAAATCGCTTTAGGCGTTTGGAAGAAGTAAGAGAAAGAATTCTTGTGTTAATCATGTGAAACTTTCGATGACTTTCGTTTTTTTTTTGTCAATACTAATAATAGAAAAACAGTTTATGAAACTTACAATTTATTTTTAACTCTATAATGTCTATCATATAATTTCTATTAAAGCTTTTGGACCACACGTGTGGGAGGAATAGGCCTTCAAAGACAGGTTCAAATTGCAGTTGGCGTATCCATTTGCCTTAAAATAAATTTTGTTTTTCTTTTATCAGGTTCTGTCTTTTGTCTTAGAACGGCGGCGTACGGAATTTGGTCTATCGATCTTTATCACCCGCAACGACACTTTCATTTACCTCGCTTTTATACACTTCATTCAACACTGTGACGGTTCTGTGATCCAGTGTTTCTATCGTTAGTTGGTCAGTGAGTTTTACTTGCCTTACAACATTGTAGGTTTAACTTTGTAGCGCCTTAAAGCTTACAGCTTTGTGTGGGATATATGAAGAAATATAAAATTACAAATTTAAGTTTCAAAGAATCGCAAAAACACTTTCATCACTTGCAGTTAAAGCCCGATAGTTGTGTGTCACATAACTTATGCAAAATACGCAATATCATTTTTAAACTTATGTTCTGGGGATCTAAAAAGGCCGACTTGGGTGAATCATAAAATTATTTGAAAGTAGAATATTGTTAGAGTTTTTTCAAGCGTGCAAAAAAGACGGCATGGGAACAGAATCATAATGTGATTTATGCAATAGGGCAATTTTAGAGGACCTTCACACATAGTACAGTGTTTAATCGCGCGCGACGCCACTTAGTTGAATCACAAGTGCGAGGAGTGTGACACGATGTTTTTGCGATTAAACAGTACGCCACACTCCTTGCTTTTGTGATTTAACTAGTGGCGCCGTGCGCGATTAAACACTATGCTACGGCACCTGGACAGTGCAAGTTTTGAAACAGAAAATAAACTTGATTATGGCCTAGTATATCGTAGCAGAGTTTATTTTCTTGGCTAAACAATTTTATACTTCCTGTTTCCTAATATGTACTAGTGTTACAAAATTCAAACCAAACTTGACAAAAGTAATTGGCAATCCAGTGCAGATTAGCCCTTAATCCCAGCCACTAAGGGTTAAGGCCACAAGTCTCTTAAGCACGCAGTTGTCACGGCCTTGGATGAGGCTAATAAAATAATCCAACTGTTAAACATGCGTGATGGGGATTATGTACTAATTTGTTTTAAGAGGCAGTCAACAAGGGGCGAGCGTCATAGAGTTCGCATACTATATTACGTTGAAGGATAACGGCCGCCATTTTTAGGGTTCCGTACCCAAAGGGTATCCAACGGGATCCTATTACTAAGACTCCGCTGTCCGTCTGTCTGTCCGTCTGTTACCAAGCTGTATCTCATGAACCGTGATAGTTAGACAGTTGAAATTTTCACAGATGATGTATTTCTATTGCCGCTATAACAACAAATACTAAAAAACAGAATAAAATGAATATTTAAGGGGGCTCCCATACAACAGACATGTTTTTTTGCCGTTTTTATAGATAATGGTACGGAACCCTTCGTGCGCGAGTTTTTTTTATTGTATACAGCTTTCGAACTGTTGAATGTCACCATGACAGGGATACAAGTGTGAACTTGCTAACGACTCGACATCTGTTATTGTTTAGAATTTTTCGATTTCTTTTTGTCAAATTTATCGAATCGATGGTACTCTGTAAAGAATTTTAGTTCGAATGAACCAAAACCTGTTTTTTGGTTATTTTTGAGGATTAAGTTATGATAATTCTGTTAGAATACGGTTTTTCTTAATTATAAAATACATGCTGACGCTATTTTAAATAAAGACTTAAAGTTTACCCCTATTTTCCTAACTGCAATTGAACCGACTTTTGTAGGAAACATTGGTATCTACGTTTTTGCACGTCTATGTAGCTCTAGTACTAATAATGCTATCTCTGTAGTAGGTTCTTACGTGTGACAGACAAGGGTCGAGCAACATGTTGCCAAATATGCACACACAAAATTATTTCTACCCGCAGAAATGTCAAAAAAGAACCTTATCACCATGGCATAAGACACAAAAAATGGCGCGTTAAAAGTTTGGACGTCGTTTGTATTCGGTCACGGAACGCATGTTTCCGCTTTCTGTAACGATTTTATGCTTTAATTTCATAATTTGTTTTGTCAGTTTATTTGAAGTATGAAAAGTGTCTCTCTTCCTGCTATAAATTAGTTCAGCGAGAGTAATTTTTGGAACGAAGTTGCTTTCCCGCACGCTTAGAGTACTCCAGACACTGGCGAATAAGATCTATAGCGAAAAAACTGTAAGATTTCGACCGTCACGATACTTTTGCCACAAAATAGATACTACCAGAAGGTAGACTCCATACAACGAGCGAAAACAGACGCACACATGCATAGACGCGTACGTATGATGATCTCGGCAGAATTTCGTATTGGCATTCGACCAACTTCGACGGAGATCGCCGTACGTACGCGTCTATGTGTGCGTGCGCCTGTTTTCGCTAGTTACGCGGAGTGAACCTTCTGTAAGTGGTTATTTTGTGACCTCTCGTTTATTTATTAGTTTATCAAATAATTAAATGAAAAACATTGTGCGAATACAATATTATAAAAGTTGTGAAACTTGAAAAATCTGAACGTGATTAAAATCATAATATTTTCATATCATAGTGACGTCAATTTCCAATAGGAAAACCTAAGTTCAAACACAAAGGGGCTATTTTTCGTTGCGCTTGGCATTTCTTTCCACAAAGTTTGACGATCCATAACTTTAGCATCTTCAAAGCGAATTAAAAATTGTTTCAGATCCATTTATACAAATTTCAATATTTTCCTTCCTTCTCAAAAATGCAGTAAAATGGAACCCCATTAATTGCTCTCTAGAATTACAATTCCTAAATTTAGAGAAAAGAAAATAAATATCTAGAAAATAAATCTTTTTCTTCTCAGTTCTCATAAATATTTTCACTAGTATAATTTGAATTTAAGGCGCTTTATGCTAAGAAAGTGGTGCTACTTTAGAAAAAAAAAAAACATTATTTACTTACTAGAATAATTATTGAAAATCTAGCAATGAACTATTTTTAAATAGCATAGTTTACATAGACAACGTCTTTAATGAGCTAAAATTTTAACTTGTGCCAAAAGCGGCCGTTTTGCTGTAACTGCTACAAGTTAAAAAAAAAAACATGAAAATATAAGTGAAATGTCATTATTAGACGAATTTTTTTGCCTCTCGTATTTGTAGAAAAGGACAATTAAAAAAATAAAATAAAAGGTTACTAAAATCAAAGTTACTTGTATTCATAAGAAAATTGTTCGTTATTGTGGTCGTTTTCTTTATAACAGGTCAAAACTGCAGTTTTAGAAATTAACTTCATTTTGTAGCTTTTTATTGTTTTTGTTTTATTGAAGTAGCATAGGACTCATTAAAAAACGATGTCAAACAATTTTGCTGAAAATAGGAGTTACAAAACAAAAGTTACTATGGTTTGAAAATGTTGAAACTTACACAAAAATTTGAATTTTTCAAACTTCAAACTTTTTAAATTGCTGTCAGCTAAAGCTAAATTATTTAAGATAGTTTCTTTAATGAGTGGTAAGATTGAATGAAATGAAAGCAATAAAAAGCATCATCATAAGTAACTGAAACTTAAATACAGCAATTTTGGTCAGTACAGAAAAAAAAACACAAAATCGAACAATTTTCTTATAAAAACAAGTAAGATCCCAGGATTTCTTTTTCGTTCCCTTGCCCTTTTTCTTAAATACGAGTGGCAATAAATCGATCTAATAATGTTCTGAAATTTTATGATCCCCCACTTACATTTCCATATTTTTTTCTACTTAAACCCCTTCCGGCAATTAAAAACAGTAAAAGATATATTTTTTTCATTATTTTTTTTTAGTTATTCTTTTCACTTAAAGCAACATTTCCGCTTTCCGCAGAAAATGAAAATCCAAAATACGCAAAATTCGCTCCACCGTAATCGGCATACCTTTGTGTGAATTACTCACGGTCAATTCTGTGCTCTATACACATTTAGGGTACTCTATAAACATAAATTACGTTTCGTCTAATAAACAAAATTAAGTCCGCTGAAAATTGTTGGTGTAGCAATGAATGGTGTGAAACTTTCCAGGGCATGGAAGGTGGAATATTTGGCTATTCATACTCAAACACTAAGGACTCTTAATAATACAACGCTAAGGTTGAGAATTCTATGGTTTTTAGATTTACTTGGTGTAAACCAATTTACTCTGCCAGTAAATATGTAGGCTCGTTTTAATTGTATAATCAAAACATTACCAAAACTCTCCGAACTCAAAGCTAGCCTTTTTTGAGTAGGATAATTTTACAATAAAACATTTTAGATTCACCTAAAATATGCTTTGGCACTGTTTAATAATATAAAAAACCGGCCATGTGCGCGTCGGACTCGCGCACGAAGGGTTCCGTACCATTATCTATAAAAACGGCAAAATCTGTGGTATGGGAGTCCCTTTAAATATTTATTTTATTCTGTTTTTTAGTATTTGTTGTTATAGCGGCAACATAATTACAGCATCTGTGAAAATTTCAACTGTCTAACTATCACGGCTCATGAGATACAGCCTGATGACAGACGGACAGACAGATGGACAGACAGACGGACAGACAGACGGACAGACAGACGGTCCCGTTGGTTACCTTTTGGGTACGGAACCCTAAAAACTGACAAGATTATTAGGGTTGCGTACCTAAAGGTTTCTAAACGGCGGCGTGCGTGAGTCCGACTCGCACTTGGCCGGTTTTTGAAAACAGTATCTTTACTTACATGGTTAGGTTAGGTTGGTGATCATTGAACCTTGTTCCTGGTCCCTGGCCGGGTCTCCGGTATGGGTTCGGGCGGTTGATTGGATTTCACCTTGTATAATATATATTTTACCTATAATTTTAATCGAATATATATTGCTACATAAATTAAGTAAACCTTTAATCTAGTTCATGTACACTTATTATTTTATTACATATATTTTTATAAGATTAAATTTTGACTTGTGAAACGTGTATTATATATACCTACTTTGCAAAATAAACTATTTGAATTTGAATTAACATACACAAAAATAAATAAAACCGTGATAGAAAGCCGTTAAAATACATTTAACATACAGTCAATATTCAAATATGTCATGTTAAAATACATTTAACATACAGTCAATATTTAAATATGTCATGTTGGTTCAAAAAAAAATAATCAGTAGGTAAAGCAGGTAGTGTAATTATCATGTGTAAAGTTATAGTTAGAACGTATGTGGGCGTATGATAAAAGTAAATGAAAGATTTCAACACAATTAAATTTTTAGTTCACGAAACGCGTACAGTTCCGAGGAGAATAGAACTCTCTGCGATGGTTTCATTCCGAATGAACGCTGACTTCCCGACGCTGCCTCTCCAAGACTCCGTACAGCTCCAACTTCCGGAGTCATGAATACGGACGACTAATGACCCAAACCTCCCGTACTCATGACTGAATCCGACATATATATATTTATTGAATCAAAAAAACATACAGAAGCACTTATCCAATAAAAACAATAGCATGCAATATGTTGTACAAAATATAAAGATGTGCTAATTGTATCTTAAAACAATCTAGACAAAGACAGTCCCTATCACCAAAACTGACCTAAAAGGCCGTCTCTAGAGTGACAGTTACCAAAAGCGGCTCACAGCATTTGGGATACATTGATTTTATTATACCTGTTAGTTTAATTTGATGACAATATTACTATATAATATAAGTATTTGTAGTCTATCTTCTTATATAAAACACAAGAAAAAAAAAATAGTTAATAGCATGCAAATATGCCATGAAAAAGTCTTAACTTCTGTTTGAATGTGATGTTACTGTATGAGAGAAAAGTGTGTGTGTGTAGCGGTTATCTACAATTTATTACATATATAACATACAATATACATACATAACCTAAACTAAGTAAGTAAATATAAAAGTATTATAAATAATATTATATCCAATACATAAATATACAAGTAATTATATTTTATAAACAATATAAACTATAAATACATAAGTAATAATATAAGATCAACAATATATAATTAATAATATAATATCAACAATATATAAGTAATTATAGCTAAAACAGAACGGACTGACTTACCCTTCACGCCGCAGAAGTCGTGATGCTCCGTTCCTGAGTACATACCTAGCTGCAGCGTCCACTAGCCGAACACGCAGCCAGCCGCGTGACCAGGGGGGCGCCGCCGCACGGACCGCGTAACAAATATACTTCGCGAACCCTCGGCCGCCGCCTCGCCTACCTGTTGCTTGGTGTGCACGCGCACCCCCCTGCCGCAGGAGTCCGCGGGGCCAGGCATGCACCAGCGTGCGCTTGGACTGCAACGAGCGATGCACCGCGCGCGGGCCGCGGACCTGCAGTCTCGCCTCCAGCTTCTGCCGTCGTAGACACGTATTTACTTGCCTGCCGCCGCTAGCTTTGCTTTGCTTTGTTACGTGCTTAAATTATTGTTTACTCCTTCGTATAGTTAGGTGTTTTATTGTGTGGACTTATAACAAGCTTGTGGAACCTCAGAATAGACATTTTACCTGAACTGTTAAGTGGTTTCATTGTGAAATATAGTTATCACCACCAACACAAAACCCACACTGGTGACCCCGTACACTGGACAAAAGTACGTACCTATTTACTGTTTTTGGAAGTAAGATGGCCGGAGACAATGTCGATCCAACGATTAAAGGTAGTGCAGACACAGAGCGCAACTCCACTGCACCATCTCATACGCCAGCGGAAGTGTACAGAGTTGGAGTACGTGTCCCGCCGTTTTGGCCGGAAAAGCCCCATATATGGTTTGCACAACTTGAGGCGCAATTCATAATTTCCGGTATTAAATCCGACGATACCAAATTCTACCAGGTGACGTCACAGCTTGAGCCGCGGTATGCTAACATGATTGACGACCTGATTAGCAATCCCCCAGACACAAACAAGTACGTCACATTGAAGGACGAGCTAATCAAGCGTGTGTCGGCCACTAACCAGGAGAAGGTCGAGCAGCTGATGAAGCATGAAGAGCTTGGTGATAGGAAACCATCACAGTTCCTACGTCAACTGCAACACCTAGCAGGACCAGGTATGCCCGACCACTTTATTAAAACTGTGTGGACAAGCAGACTGCCAAGTAGCATTCAAACAATTGTTGCTTCACAAGCGAAAGCTACCCTGACGGAGCTCGCTGAACTAGCAGACCGGATCCACGACATTGTGCCCAATAACCCAAGAGTGGCAGCTATTTCACATGCAACACCTGGAAGCTCATTTGACGTCATGTCAAGACAAATATCGGAACTTACCAGGCAAGTGCAAAACCTCACTACTAAAGTAGACACAATGGCTTCATCATCAAGATCCCGATCCAGATCCAGAGGCAGACCGCAAAACCGCAACCGCTCAGCATCAAACAGATCGCAGTCAAGCTACAGGAAGTTCCCGCAGTGCTGGTACCATTCTAAATTTGGCAGCCGGGCGAATAAATGCGTCAAACCTTGCGACTACAGTTCGGAAAACTTTCAGGGCGGTCGATAATGGCGACTAACGATTGCCCCAACAATTCATCTGGTCGCTTGTTTGTCACAGACCATACTTCCAAAATGCAGTTTCTCGTTGATACTGGTAGCGATCTCTGCGTTTTTCCTCGGTCTGCTCTTCGAGAACGTCGTCCCAAGACGAACTACCAACTCTCAGCGGCAAACGGTTCGACCATTGACACCTATGGATACGCACACCTGGTACTAAACCTCGGGTTGCGTCGTGAGTTCACCTGGCGTTTCATCGTGGCTGACGTCACGAAGGCTATAATCGGTGTCGACTTCTTGTCATATTACAACCTTATCGTCGACTGCAGACACCAACGCCTTATTGACAATACCACGACACTCACAACACATGCTACGCTAGCACGTCACTCGGACAACATATCTTCAGTGAAGATATTGACCGGAGACTCCAAGTATCACGACATCTTGAAGGATTTTCCTGATATCACCCGTCCATCAGGTACGCAGCGTGTCATAAAACACAATACAGTTCATCATATCCGTACAACACCAGGCCCTCCTGTATTTTGTAATCCACGACGCCTAGCTCCCGATAAGTTGAAAATTGCTAAAGCCGAATTTCAAGTTATGTTGCAGAACGGTACAGCACGACCTTCAAAGAGCCCATGGGCATCCCCTCTTCACCTCGCGCCAAAGAAGGACAACGAATGGCGTCCTTGTGGAGACTACCGGATGTTGAATGCTCGCAGCGTGCCAGACAGGTACCCAATTCGTCACATTCACGATGTTACCCATAATATAGCTGGCAACACCGTCTTTTCTAAGATAGATTTGGTAAAAGCATTTAACCAAATTCCTGTAAATCCTGAAGATATACCGAAGACAGCGATTACCACACCATTCGGACTCTTTGAATTCCCATTTATGACGTTTGGATTACGCAATGCAGGTCAATCATTCCAGAGATTCGTAGATGAGTTGACAAGAGGTCTAGACTTCTGTTACACTTACCTGGATGATTTTTTAATCTACTCTCCCGACGAAAATACACACATTGAACACCTCCGGATTCTTTTTTCAAAAATGTCAGAGTATGGAATCGTCATAAATGTGTCGAAATGTATTTTTGGAGTGTCAGAAGTCGAGTTTCTAGGCTACAGCATATCAGCCAAGGGAACTAAGCCATTACAGACGAAGGTTCAAGCAATTAGAGATTTCCCAGCACCCAAAAACGTCAAGCAGTTAAGAAGATTCCTGGGTATGCTTAATTTTTATCGGAGATTTATTCCACATGCTGCCCAACTTCAAGCACCACTCAATGCTCTATTAACTGGTTCAGTCAAAGGCAATCACCCGGTTGATTTGACAGGAGCAGCTTTACAAGCGTTTGAAGACTGTAAGCAGAGTTTATGCGACGCCGCTCTTCTTGTACATCCAGACTGTCAAAGCAAGCTATCTTTAGTCACTGATGCGAGTGACACAGCTCTGGGCGCGGTACTTCAGCTATGGAAAGATGATGGGTGGCAACCTCTTGCATTCTACTCTCACAAGTTGAGTCCATCACAGCAAAAATACTCACCTTATGATCGAGAACTCCTAGCAATCTACGAAGCCATCAAGTATTTCAGACACATGGTGGAAGCAAGAGACTTCGTCATCTATACAGATCACAAACCCATCTGTTTTGCATTTCACGGACAGAAAGAAAACTGTTCACCAAGACAATTCAGA
This sequence comes from Ypsolopha sequella, assembly GCA_934047225.1. Taxonomy (NCBI): domain Eukaryota; kingdom Metazoa; phylum Arthropoda; class Insecta; order Lepidoptera; family Ypsolophidae; genus Ypsolopha; species Ypsolopha sequella. The sequence goes on from OW203991.1 coordinate 12,257,407, forward strand.
CACTTAGATTTCATTTCTCAGTTTACCACAGACATACGCCATATTTCAGGCAAAGACAATGTTGTGGCTGATACTTTGTCGCGCGTTGATGAATTGACCGCTCCGATCGACCTCAACGCACTCGCAAAGTCTCAAACTTCTGACCAGGAACTCAAACAGTTTCTAGAAGGACAAACTTCGCTTCGCTTGGAGATTATACGACTACCTGGAAGCAAAACAGATGTTTATTGTGACGTCAGCACTCACACTCCCAGACCGTTTATCACTAAGCCAATGCGACGTCAAGTTTTTAATACACTCCACTCTCTTAGCCATCCTGGAGCCAAGGCATCTGCAAGGTTAGTAGCAGAACGCTACGTTTGGCCAGGAATTCGCAAAGATTGCAAAGAATGGTCACGTTCATGCCTTCAGTGTCAACGCGCAAAGATTTCTCGACATGTTTCCGCACCAATGGGAACTTTCGAGTTGCCTCACGCTCGTTTCATGAACATTCACATAGATCTTATTGGACCTCTAGCTACCTCTCAGGGTAATAGATATTGTCTTACCGTCATCGACAGATTCACGCGATGGCCTGAGGCTATCCCCATACCCGACATCACAGCAGAAACTGTTGCAAAGGCACTCCTGTCAGGCTGGATATCACGTTTTGGAACACCGTTTTCCATCGTGACAGACAGAGGACGACAATTTGAGTCGAATCTTTTTGAAGAGCTTTCCAAAATAGCAGGATTCCAGCACAAACGAACAACAGCCTATCATCCTGCCTGCAATGGACTTATTGAGCGTTTTCACAGACAGCTAAAAGCAGCAATCGTTTGTCACGCAAATAGCAGCTGGACAGAATCACTACCTTTAGTTTTGCTCGGAATAAGAAGCGCCTACAAAGAAGATATACAAGCATCAGCTGCTGAACTAGTTTATGGCGAACCCCTTCGGTTACCTGGCGAATTTTTCAGCCCAGACTACCGTAGCACAGCTGATATGTCAGAGTACACGACACGACTAAGATCGTTTGCCGAAAAACTCCAGCCATCACCAGCATCACGCCATAGACAGAATAAGATCTTCATATTTAAAGATTTGTCTACATCTCAGCATGTTTTCGTAAGGGATGACGCCTTACGTGGCACCTTACAGCCTGCTTATACTGGGCCTTATGAAGTCCTGGAACGAGGAGACAAGGTCTACAAGATTAAAATAAAAGGGAAACCGACGACAGTATCTGTGGACCGCCTAAAACCAGCATATATACTCAGCAGTGCGGAGGAACCCTGTGAAAATAATAAATCCAAAGATGTGGAGAGAGATGAAAGAAGTCCTGAAACAGAAAAAGAGAAAGACAAAGAAAGAGCACAAGAGATAACCCGCACAACCCGCTCAGGCCGGAAGATACGATTCCCTGATTACTATCGCCCGTAGTGACGGTCTCCGCGGGGGAGTGGTGTAGCGGTTATCTACAATTTATTACATATATAACATACAATATACATACATAACCTAAACTAAGTAAGTAAATATAAAAGTATTATAAATAATATTATATCCAATACATAAATATACAAGTAATTATATTTTATAAACAATATAAACTATAAATACATAAGTAATAATATAAGATCAACAATATATAATTAATAATATAATATCAACAATATATAAGTAATTATAGCTAAAACAGAACGGACTGACTTACCCTTCACGCCGCAGAAGTCGTGATGCTCCGTTCCTGAGTACATACCTAGCTGCAGCGTCCACTAGCCGAACACGCAGCCAGCCGCGGTATGCTAACATGATTGACGACCTGATTAGCAATCCCCCAGACACAAACAAGTACGTCACATTGAAGGACGAGCTAATCAAGCGTGTGTCAGCCGCGTGACCAGGGGGGCGCCGCCGCACGGACCGCGTAACAAATATACTTCGCGAACCCTCGGCCGCCGCCTCGCCTACCTGTTGCTTGGTGTGCACGCGCACCCCCCTGCCGCAGGAGTCCGCGGGGCCAGGCATGCACCAGCGTGCGCTTGGACTGCAACGAGCGATGCACCGCGCGCGGGCCGCGGACCTGCAGTCTCGCCTCCAGCTTCTGCCGTCGTAGACACGTATTTACTTGCCTGCCGCCGCTAGCTTTGCTTTGCTTTGTTACGTGCTTAAATTATTGTTTACTCCTTCGTATAGTTAGGTGTTTTATTGTGTGGACTTATAACAAGCTTGTGGAACCTCAGAATAGACATTTTACCTGAACTGTTAAGTGGTTTCATTGTGAAATATAGTTATCACCACCAACACAAAACCCACATGTGTACTAATTATCAGAATTACTATAAAGTTATTTTTGAACTACAAGAATTTTTCCAAATATATATCTTGGTTTAAAACCCAGGACCAGATACTTTGTCATCTTATCTTTCTCCAAATGGCGATTGGCGCGATACGTCGGCTGACCTAATTAAATTCACGCTACTAGAACACCTGTAATAAATTCCGGGAGATAAAGCCAACAACCCGCATATGGCTCTCAAAGTTTTAAGGCGTGAACCAATTATACCTTAAGGCTGTAGCCATAGAACTGCGGGTCTACCCGGTGTTACCGGTCGGCCACAGCTTCAAGCTTCTGGCGGCGCTTCTTGCTGCGCTTCCAGGCGGTTTTTGCGACAGGCTTTGCCCTGCCACGACACCCGTCGGTTGGCGCCTTCCACCGCATCGGATATATAGCGCGCTCGCTCGCTCAAAGCGCTCGACACTAGGTTCGGCCTGTGCGCTCGATCACTGATTTAACCGCCCGCCTCCCCGCACACCGCCGTTCTGAGAGCGCAAGTCACTCGAAGCCGGACAAGACGCACGAGCAGCGACCCATGGCAGGCTCTATACAACTTCATACATTTGTTCTCTCCGCGCCGGCGCCGTCGCAAGAAGAATCACAAAGCCTGAAGCTGTGGCCGACCGGTTAAGGCTACTTATAAAGTTAGATTGAGCACATCATCATAATCATCATTATATTAATTTGTAAACATAGGTATTAAAAGGTGGTATTAAAAATGTAAGCCATAAATATTGTGTCGTAAAACAAATATTAACTTTAATTAAAACATGCATTCATTAATTATTTTGCCAGGTATTAAAATAAATGACTATAAATAAATAATACACAGATTCTTAAGCTACAAAATTATAACAGCATCACAAACAATTCCTTAACTTGGCTTGGTAAACAGTTCAATATATTTTGTTACATCGTTAAATAATCAACCAGCATATTAATGACACGATGTTTTTGTGATTAAAAAGTACGGCACGCTCTCGCACCTGTGATTCAACTAAGCCGCGTCACGCGCGATCAAACATTATGCTACGGGGCCAGATCTTGTTATATAATTGATTAAAACTAATATTAACATAAGTTACATTTTTGTATCGATAAAAAAATCTATATCTAAATCTACTATAGGTAGATTGATAGTATTAAAAAATCTTTAAAAGTCACACAAAAAAAGTTATCAAATTACCGCGTGGTATGTCGATGAAGAACAGTTTTTAAATGTCAATTCTTGCATATTTTTTTGTAAGTACACTACCAATTACCAAAAAAAGTAATTCCTTATTTTTTACCAAGGAGTGTGCTCCTAGTATTGTCATAGCCCCAACCTCAATTCCACCTCGGAACCTCAAGCTGGGCCCCTGCTATTTAACAAAATTGACTCCAATATAATTTTACATCCACTAAACACTCGAAATGAGATTTCAGACCCCTATAGATGAGGCCTTTGCGTATGATAACCGAATCATAGCCAGCTGGAATTTTGGTTGTTTCTAGAAATTGGAATGGACAAATGATAAAAATTTACAATATCTACGTTTGAACGAAAGTTCTGCACGGCTAATTGATTAAATCTTAATAAAGGCGAAATAATATTAAAAATAACATAATATTACATTATAACACCGCGATTCTGCGCTTTAATTGGCCGAATTTATTATAACATCGCTTATATCTAATCCTTAGTTGATAGGGCTTAATCTGTTGACAATGATCTCAATAACTCCTTTCAAGGAATAGGTCGAATTTCAAAGCATCCTTTCGTTTGTTCAAAAATATCATTGAGTGATGAAGATAGATATAAATAGGAGATGAATCTCGCGCGTTCATTTTCAAATTTTCGTGAAATTGTTAATTGAAAATATTATAAATAAAGACGATATTTTTGATGGTCGTCGATAAAGTATTGTGTGCAACTGAACCGAATTAGATATGGGATGGGACACTCGTGCAAAATTATTACGCAACTCACTTTGTTTGTTCGTTTATGCCGCAGCTTAAATTCCCGCAGACTGAATATGGTACGCGACTAAAATGTATATTATATGGCAGGTAAATTGTCAAGCCATGAAATTATAATTTTACTAGGTAAGGTTAGATTAGATTATAAAAAACCTAACAAAAAACTACCCTAAAATTATAATTTCACTAGACTAGTTATAATTGTATGGCTCTGACAATCTACTTGCAACATATACAACAGCAGATTATTGTAATACTTGATATTTTTCATCCATTAATTAAAATGATAAACAAAACCACGCAGACGATTTGTTTCTGTAACAATGGCACTGCCGAAACTTCACTGACAAAAAACGAACAAATTAAACCCGACAGCTCTTTTAAACAAATTCAATTCATTATACTCACAGAATCAAATACGCAATGGGACATCGAGTAAATGTATCACTCCCCATGGTATTGTAGCACGCATAAAATGTTGTTGTGTGGAAATAAAAAAGGGTTGTAACATGCGATCACATTCCTTCTGGAGACAGCTGTTTTATGTTAACAATTATTTTTAGATTCCCGTTTAAAAAAAAACATGGAAAGCGTCGATAAGACCTAAGAACAAGAGCGCTTACTTAGAAACTAGGAGACTGAGAACAGTTCCTGGAACTTCCGGAAAAATCTACAGAAATGTATATAAAATGCTATACGTAAAACTGTAACGAATTTCTGGTGTAACTGATAGTAGCTTGCATGTTCTGCTTGATAATGATGATGAAGGTAATAATGATAAAATATCGAAACTTTAGTTCGTCGCAAAGGAATATGGCAAAGTTTTGGTCATATGGCAAAGTGTTGGTGTCGGCTATTCGTTAAAAACATCTTTGCTGTGTAGTGAACCCAATTTTGCTATATAATCGGAAAATGGCACTTCATTCATGAGGGCTGTCTTTGGACGAAAGAGCTGTCAAATTTAGTGTATTTTCTTCATTGACCCTGAGGTTGATGACGAAGTACACACTTGGTGAACTCAAAAAATCAAAGTACAATCAAAACACCTCACCACAGTATAAACAAAAGCAGTGGGCCGAATTCCCGTGTTAAACACCTACGCACCACCGAAGCGTTAGGGCTGTGGCTCACTCATCTCATGGCTTGGGTTTTTCGAGGTACGATAAGACACGTCATCGTCATCGTATGGCCTTAATTTTGTCTGCGTTTTTCTTTTTCCATTGCGAAATGAAATAATAAACTAGGAAATAGAAAATAATGAAATAATCAACTTTATTTTCAGAAATAAGAATACCACATTAACATTTTTCTGTCGTCAATAAATTAAAAAACTATTTTAGTCCGAAAAGGGTCTGCCCGCGCACACCGACAACCAGACATCCACACCGTCCCACTCCCACCAAAAAGATATATAAGGTCTTTCAATTTAAATGGAAAGTAATTTAGGAGGTGATTCAGTATCGTTAATACATCACATTCCACTGCAAAGTAATTTTTTGCGCGAACTTTTTCTTCACTTGTCCATACAAACTGAGTCAGCTGATCGGACCACTTTGTACTGAAAAGTGAAAAAAAAGTTCGCTCAAAAAAAAGTGCTTTGCAGTGGAATATGATGTATTAACGATACTGAATCACCTCCTAAATTACTTTCCATTTAAATTGAAAGACCTTATATATTTTAAAAGAGGAAGAAGGCAAAATGCATTTAATATAACAACCCATTTAATTTATATTACAAACATATTCAATTTAGAAACGACTTTTTTGATAATATTATTGGTAAAGACAGACAAGCCTTTCGCCCGCGGCTCCGCCGAACCCAGCGACTAACGACTGAACTCTACTTATACGGCGTGTAAAGGACGAGTCTGTCTGTGTAAGCTCGAATCGAAGCGCTTACAGGTACATTCCTTATTGGTTTTATGTATACTGTCTCCTCACAGTGCCATGCCAGTAACACAAAAAAATAATACAGTCAGTGTTGCATGCGACGTAGATTGATGTGTGAAAAGAACCGTTCGCTCAGTTTACCTGAATTCTTTTTATTTTTGTTGTAATGCAGGTAAAAACTTCCTACACAAAAACCTGGAGTTTTGTTCAACGAATGTAGGTACAATGTATCTAAAATGAACAAAGTTTAAACTTTTTGTCGAAAAATAGAGTCTTTCATTTCGTTTCGTTCTAACGTCTGATTTCGTCGATGACTAGAAATCTTTGTGATGAAGTCCAATATTCGTGAACTAATAGATTTTGTTCTGTAATTCTGACAGATAAATAGTCCTTAACTTTTCATGTAAATATTTTTTAATGAACATGATTTTTCAGTAAAATTGTTTTCCAAGATGAAGTTTGTGTACATAATCTCATCCCACAACATATATAAATGCAAGAGTTTGGATGGATGGATATACCTTCACTACGTAACTACTAAACCGATTAGACTAAAACTTTGCACAATTCGGTTCTACTTAGATCCGGAATAAGTCTTAAGCAATTTTTATCCCATTAATCAGTTCCTACGGGATGGCAATGAGGTGTCAAGTTCTGTAGAAAAGTGACTGTGTATATTTCTTACGTCTCACCTCACACCATAAGTACCTAAAAATGTAAAAAAATGGGAAACACGCATTTTGCTCATTTTGCCAGCTATGTTTATTGTGGGTTAAGGGGCAAGCTCAGTTTCAGTTTCAGTTTATTTATTCTTCAAACAATTTACATTGAATTCGAATAACAATCTTATAATTAACTTATTTTACAAAATTTATATATGTAATATATGTATCAGGTTCTTAATTTGATGCAATGTTAATAAATAAATAGAAATGGTAATAAATGTCTATAAGTTATCAAATTTATGTCAAAAGTAGTAGTATTTGATTACATATAGGTAAAGGACAAAGATCCAGGACGTCAAGTATTGTCAAAGAAAAAATCGTCTATATGTAGTGAGTACAGACATTTCGTAAGCAAGATTTTTTTAGATTGGTTTTAAAAATACCAGTCGAGTCAATTAGCTTCAAACTTAAAGGCAACGCATTGTAATATCTAACAGCTTGGTAGCAAGCACTGTGTTCCGCAATTTTCAACGAGGGAGGCACAGTATTGATCCGGACATCTTTGCGCCTTGAATTTAATTTTTGTACTCTGTCATCTGGAGTTTTTAGCCTAGTAATGTGTTTGGAAAAATCGGATAACAATATTTAGGAATATGTATAAAGAAGATACGGTTAACACACCCAGCCTAGCTAAATGATCCTTGCAAGATATCCATGGTGAAATTCTGACTAAAGTGCGTATTGCCCTTTTTGCAATACAAACGCTTTTGTGAGGTTATACTTGTAGCTGTTACCCCAAAATTTCATGCTATAGCGTAGTTTGGATTCTACTAGGGCGTAATACACTGTTAGGAGATGTTCTTGTGCCACTTCCTCTCTTAATTAGATGTAGGGGCTGTAGTAGGTATTAATGTTTTAAAATAAAAAGTCAAACAAAAAGGCGGTGAAACGAACATAGGAATTAAACTTTTTCTGAATTAGAATAGAATATATAGAATATATAGTTTATTTGCGTTATTTGGTACATAATGTTCTTATACTGAGAGGTAAAGTATTACAATGTACTTAAATAATAACTTAATATTATTAGATATGCGAAGACATTTAAAGTGTTCTTAAAATATAGTTTTAAAGAGTAGGTTACGTCATACTGGAGGCCTAATAAGCGATCGGAAAACGAAACAACAACACGTTGTGCCAATTTCGCAAAATAAAACCTTGACCTCCCATAGTAATGGGCTTGCGTTTGTAAGGAACAAGAAAAAAGAGGAAAGATTACGAATTGCACAAAAAGCGCCCCAGTACCTTGACATCGACCACTCACCAAGTCTACAGTATGAAATAATGAAAATGGAGTAATAATATTTTATTTCTAGAACATGATGTCTTTACATAAAGGGCTGTGATAACCCTAGTAAGTTTATACAAACCTGTAACAGGGTTACCACGCTCTTCCGCCAGTGGTTTTAAATATACAGAAAAAAACTAAAATAAAATAAAGATAATACAGATTAATTCTATAATGCTTAGTGTACAAGGGTGTGAGGGATACCTCATAAAAAAACTGTACAAATCAAAAATTTTGTGACGCAAACTAACACTAACATTATATCTGCTAACAAGACAAGAGTATTAAACTCCTATAAACAAACTGTAATGAATGTCGAGTAGTTTTTTGTTGTAAAGGGGAAACTTTTAGCAGTAAACTAGGCTTTAAATCCCGTTGTTTATGAGGGAATCCCGAGCACTCTACTATGTAAGTGTGTATGTTTTCAACTGTGTAGGTGTGCATATAGATATGTACGTAGTATCATCCCGGGGAACACCTGGGTCCTGAAAATTACGAGTTAGGTTACGCCAATTCTCTTGTATATTCATGTAGGAAATTGTATTTTTAAGCTGAAGTCAAAAGGCAGAAAACCTCTCTCTCCGTGCACGATATAATCCAAAAAACCGGCCAAGTGTGAGTCAGACTCGCAAACCTAGGGTTCCTTATTTTGTCAAGTTTGAGGAAGGTCAGGAAAATGGTATTTAAAATCTTACCCATAACTAGTTATTAAAAGAAAAAAAAAAAAGAAAAATGGAATTTTACCAAATATTTGAAAAAGCAGGTTTATATCGTGGTTTTAGGATAATTTTATATAGGTATACATTTATTTAATTTCACTTGTTTTCGTTAATTTATTAACTTCTGTAGGTATTTTTTAGTTTAAGAGGGGAAATAAGATTACTTGACTGATGACGGCCCACTAAGGGCCGAAATATATTTCAAGTTTTCAATTTTCTTTTATTTATTGTATATATTTCAAGTTATATTGTGTGATTATAAATAAAATGCTAATTAAGGCATACTTTATATATTTATTAAGGAAATAAGATAAGGGAGATAAGGGGGCAAAACTATTTTTTTATGTTTTTCAAAGATTAGATACTTTAAATTTGTATAATTTTGTATAAGTAATTACATAATTATATGTATACAATTTGATGCCCATATTTTAGTTTTAGGGCAAAATTATTTTCATTTCTTACTTTTTTAGTCCATATTTTAATTAATTTTTAATTTAAACTTTTTGATTTTATTTTTATTATGTGGACAAATTAATGCAACTTTTGTGCCAAATTGCAAGTCTTTATTTTTAACGGGGTAAAATTTATGAGGTTTTTATGAACGGAAATTCACCTATTAAAACATCTTGCTGCCGGTTTCGCCTTTATAGCATCATCATAGAAATTATACTAAGTTCTTAATTACACAGTAAAACAATGTTTCGATTCAAAAATATGAATAAGTTTCTATATTAAGTTCTAGACAAAAGAAAAAGAAACATAAACCGATTTTGCGGCAATATTTTAGAGAATAACAAGAAATAAGTATAGTAAGAAATAAGTAAGTTCACACTCGGGAACACCTCTGACACCCCTTCGAGGATTCATGTCGTGACAATATATATATAAGTATGGAATTCAATTTAACTTGAGGTTAATTTATGATATAACTAAAACGGCTTACCATGATCGGGATAACTCTTCGGATTAGCGCAGGTAAATAAGCTATAAAATATCTTGAATTAAAAACACTTGTACCTATAGTTTTTAATTCAAGAGGTGTTTCAAGTTTCACCAAGTGCCCACAATCGCAAGTATAAATTTCTATAAAATAAATAATCAAAAGATGTGCAAAACCAGATCGTTTTTAATTTTGTTTTAGATTAAAGTCAATATATACATTGCCATTGAGACACCTACCATACAGTAGACAAAAGTATTATTTCAATAGATTCAGACTGCCTTCGCGTCAGTTTAAATTGAGGTGAGCCATAATATTTTTTATCAAGAAATAAAACACAAAAATTGTGCCCTTAAACATAAATTGTCTTATGTGCGTGTTATACAAACGTCGTTACTTTTTAATTCGAAACTCTTTAATGGCCATGTGATCCCTGATCAGTTACGATCCGCAGTTAAGCAACTCTTGGCACGGTCAGTTCTTGGATGGATGACCATTAGTGGCATTTACATCTGGATCCCTCCATGCCTCGGAAAGCGCGTACAGCTGTTAGTCCAAGCTAATATCGAAAGATAATGACCGTTATCTCATGTCACAGGCCTGTATGGCGGTCTGCACCAACTCTGACCCCTCAGCCACATGTTGCTCTTCGCACTGCTGCTCGCGTTGTTGTTAATGTATGCATATGTTTATTTATATAAACATATTCATATAAATTATGATTCTTGCATACTCTTATAAATATAAAATAAAATTATATGACTGACGGAGCGTTCTAAGAAAAAATGTACAAATAAGCCAAAGCAATATTTTTACTTATTACATGATATTCAATTAAATAAAAAAATAATGATGTTTTGCAGTATCGCTTGAGGTATGTCAGTGAATATAAGCGACAGCTACGTTTTTTTATTCTTTAAAGGACACGTTTTTAAATTTCTAACTTTAAAATTTAAAAATAAAAGAAGGCTCTGTAAAGGTTTTTCTACTTAAATTGAAAGAAAAAAATACAAAGTTGGAAAGGCAGAATGATACATAGCGTGGCTTAGGACACCACAAAAAATAGGCTAGAAATTTGGAGAGAATGTAATTTTAGTAAATGCCTGTTAATATTGTTAACAAAGTTCGCATTGTACTTAGAACAAAGAACAAACTTCAATGATTTATGTTGCCTTGAGTCCGAAACGCGGCTCTTACAAAATTACGAAGTTTTGGAAGACAAAATTCTAAAATTGTAAAGTGTCTCGCTGTAGCAGTTTTACTTTCTGTTGTTTTTAAACTTTTTGTTCTGAGGAGAAACGACTTTACTGATGTACACTTATGTACATAAGTATATTATTACTTCAAAAGCTTTAATCACACATGGAAACCGCAGTTACTGTTTTGTTTATTTATTATTATTTATTTATTTTCTTCAGAAAAAAAAAATATAACATTACAAATTTATCTTTTGCGCTATACAAATAAAGACAATTAAGACGATGTTCTCATGACGATAATCAATTATAAAAATTCCAAGCCAGGCATGATGATCATACACTCCAATTTTTTAGTGTTTTATCACCAAATCAAGCCTTTTCATAATCGGGCTCTAAATTTTGTGCTTGTATTAGACAGATGTCATCATAACTTGTAAAATAATAAAGAGGTGTTTAAAGTTATGTTAATTTTGCGAAATCCATCGCTATGAATACTCTACATATTATAAGAGACTCTTATTAAGAGTGCATTACAAACTAGAAAATATCAGAAACAAATCCAAAGACAAGAATTTGAAAAAATTCCCCGGGCCAGGATTCGAACCAGCGACCTCTTGCTATCTTGGTAGCGCGCTTGTTTTGGTTCGAATCCTGGTCCGCGGAATTTTTTCAAATTCTTGTCTTTGGATTTGTTTCTGATTGATATTTTCTAGTTTGTAATGCACTCTAATAATATTTAGGTGTTTAAAGTGTCTACTAAGTTGTTAATTAATCATCTCCAACTGGCATCACGTACATAAAGATATTTGCGGGATCAGTTACCACAGACCGCCTGTGTTTTCTAATGTTTCGAGGACAGGTTCAAATCCCGCAAGGGTATATCGCTAAAGGTCGACATTACATTATAATTTTTAAAGGAATTGTAGTGTATGCGCTATAGCATACATACGCTGTCTCGTGTGTTCCTGTATTGGGTAGCAAAACGTCACTGTCACGAGAGCCGCGGGCGAGAGTGCACGGTGAAGCTATTACCAAATATGTGAGCATTGTCGAGCCAGTGTAGTGGTAGGGAAACGCTAGAATAAGATACCATGACCCTACAGGAATCATCACCGATTTCCATAGCTTAATTTCTAAATGATTTTTTTTTCAAGAAATATATGCCATTTTAGGACATTATTTTCATTATTTTGGTAGATAAATCAACCATTATTTTCTAATAATTTTTTAAAGAATTGTCCAATATGACGTCATGTGAGAATTTATTGAGAATATTCATGATTATGAGGTTTTTTAGACCACAAGTTCTAAAATACGGCTTATTAAACCAAAATCTTGAAATGGTTTTCGAATTAACACACCGTAACATAATTTAATCTATGCCAATTATTGTATATGGGAACTGATCCTTTTTTACAACATGTCGTAAAAACAGGATCCCTATTCATACAAAATTAACTTAAAAAACATTTGACGTAAAATTTAAAATAAAACATTGATCGACGAAAAATGTTCATGTAATATCGGTTTTAAAGTTGTTGTGCACGATCATTTACAACGGAAAGCATAAAATAACACAACTTTGTTAGAAAAGTCTAATTGACATAATAATATGGTCGCGTGATCCCATAAATCACATTTATTTAATACTTTTTATTAAAAACGTGAAAAACAATCATAAGTTGTGGGTTTGAGAATAAGCCCCGTCGCATCTACTGTTCGATTATTTACTTTTGTACTCGTATTAGTGAATAATTATTAAGTCGTAAAATTCTGAAATAAAGTAACTTTCAACTTGTAATAGCAAAGTCTTGTTTTCCTTGACTATTATTATTTATATATATATATATATATATAATATTATTATTATTATTTATACCATATTATATATAGTTGTTTTATTTAAATTGATTACGTTATATCATAAACTTGTGACTAATGAACTTTAGACTCAAGCTGATAAACAATTATTTAAACGATTATCTATAAATATATATTCTATAATATAATATATTCTATAAATTTACCAAAAATGAAGAATATTCACCAACGTGTGCTTACTAAGTATCATTAATTATGCTCAAATAATTTGCTTAAGGCGCTATAGGTTGCAAAAGTGCTGCCACATTAGAAAAAAAAACATTATTCACTTACTAGAATAATTATTGAAAATTTTCTCAAGTAAATGTGTAGAATGAACTATTTTTAAAAAGCAAAGTCTTTGATAAGTTAAAATTATAACTTTGGCTAAAAACGGCCGCTTTATTTGAGCAGATTTCCAATCATTATTCTAGTGAAAAAATTTTTTTTTTCGTAATTAGCAGCATTTCGCGGCATATAGCGCCTTCAGATGTTGTTAAATAGCTATAGAATGAACAAACAAAATACATGAATTCAAAAAATATGTTATACTAGCAAACAAGGATCAACAATTCATTATTTTCCAAACTTTATTAAATTATGTTAACTAGGGTAACACAAGTACCTGCCCGTCGCAGAGTTTAATCCAAACTCAAATTAATCATGACGTGTATCACAGAAAGATAATTGGGGAAAAGAATATAAATACCAGACTAAATATTTATAGAGTAGGTAGTGAATCTTAGTACAAACGCTCAGATTCGAACCCTCACACGCAGACGTGTACAAGCCACCGTGCTGAGATTTATAAGGAGACTCCCCCAAACTTCGCTTAGACGGCGTGTAGAGCACGCATCTGTGTGTGTGAGTCTGAATCAGAGCGTTTTACTAAGGTTCACTACTCTATAAATATATTTACTCTGCTATTACCCTGTAAAAAAGCGACACTCACTTCCCCCCGCGAGTTTATCGTCGCCCGCAAATCAGGTGCACGATCGCGTATCGTATCGATCGTGCATGCAGTACTCAGTAACACTCATTCACTGCGTGTGTATGTGTCCACAATCGTGTATTGACAAGTTAGTTATAATTAAATCAATGACTGAGTTGAGTTTTGGGTCTGTAATTCCTAGGGATCCCTCTCTCAATTTCCTTCCTAGAAAAATTTACTTTCTGATGAAATCAACAGGGCTCGCTTCACTCTGCTCTCCCATATGGCTCTCCGGCGTTTTGCTTCGCTCAACTACCGAATTCATGACCAACAAAAACCTAACATGCTCGTCATTCCACCTATTTTTGACTAAAGTTACCGAGTTACCGAAAGTTAACGAACGACTTCTGATGATAATTAAAAAACAACATTGGAGGTACGTGTCAACTGGCCCGCACCAGCTGCAACGCAAGCACGCACGGCACGCAATGAATTTTGGTTTGCTTTGTATGAATTCGTTTAGCCCAGCGTCAACTATGTCAGTACCACAGTCACACCGAGTACTGGCATTTATTAACACATTTCAATCCGTTGCCTGCCGTGCGTGCGTTGCCGCACGGGAATATTCAAGATCTACGTCGGTTCTTGGATGGGTGACCATTTTAAGTGGTTTTCTAAATAAAATAGCCCGGTGTTGTAAAGGAGACCTAGTCCTCTAAAAAGGCCATTTTGCATGAATCACATCATGATTCTGTTTTAATGCCGTCTCGTTTGCACGCGTGAATAAACTCTGACTCTATCCTACTTTCAATTAATTTTATTTTTCACCCAAGTCGGCCTTTTTAGATCCCCTGGTCCTCTAAAAAGGCCGCTTTGGATGAATCATATTATGATTCCGTTCTAATGCCGTCTCTTGCACGCGTGAAAAAACACTGACCCATCCTACTTTCAAATCATTTCATGATTCACTCAAGTTGGCCCGTTTTAGATCCCCTGGTCCTCTGAAAAGGCCGCTTTGGATGAATCATCTTATAATTCTGCTCTAATGCCGTCTCTTTTGCACACATGAAAAAATTCTGCAACTATGCTATTTTCAAAACATTTTATAATTCACCCAAGTCAGCCTTTTTAGATACCCTGATCGTTTCTTGCAAGAAGAGGAGACCCGTGCTCAGTAGTGGAAACGGAAGTACTAACTACCTGTATACCAATACCATTACATGGCTTTTTATATTCAAGGTATTTTGTGACGAATATAATAATAAAATTAAAATTAAGTACTTGAAATTTTCGCTTACAGAAGAATTCGGTTTGGTTTCGCAGGCGTAAAACCGTTTTTGATTTTTTTAGCACCGGGTAAAAAATTTATTGTTAGTATTTTTTATAATATTGTCTACGTGTTTAATCAGCACCCATGACCATTTTAAATGCTTGCATTGGATTAAGAGACCTAGATTGGTTTTTCGTGTTTTTATGTTTTGTTGCCCGTTTTGGAGTAAGAGCTAATGATTTCTCTGAGTACCTCAGAAGCATCTCGTTTTCTGATTTTCCGCAACTCAACCGTAGCAGCATGAAAACTTCTTTTTTCAAAGTTAATCGAATCTTACAGTTTACAGAATACAGTTTTCCTAGTTTTTTTTTTTCACTTGGCGCTCTAAATACTTTTTGTGGGTGGCCACAAGTCAGCCAGACTTGGTGTTTAAAGTTCTCCTTTCGGTCTTTCGTGTATGCTTCCACATGACAAAAGTTGCTGTTTCAAGTTTTTTTTTTTTTTCCAAATTAGACAAAGCTAGATTTTGCATGAGGTCGTACAAGTATTTACAGGTCAAAATTAACGCTCTTAGAATTTCTATGTGAATCTTAAACAAAAATAAATTTTATGAATACGGTTTTATTTTCAATCACAATTTTAAATTTTTTTTTACTAAACTTTAAAGTAAGTAATTAGGACTTATCCGCGCTTTTCTGCGTCTAATTTTTAAACCTCTTAAAGCTTCAACCTTTTGACACAAATAATGAAACAAAAATAACAATTTTAAATAAATCCTAATGACGTGTATTTTTCAGAAGGCCAAAACTAAAGTTTTTAATTATAAAAACAATAATTTTATATAAAATGTATTGAAAAAGGCGTTACTTTGTCGTTACTTAGGCGTTAGGCTTATTGAAAAAGTCCATCATGAATTTGTGGATATATTAATAATTTGCAATATTCCGCTAAACACTCTAACCATGCTATTCAAAATGCAGACTCAAGCACCGCCCGCCCTACCGCATAAAACATGCACAAGCAGAGCAAGCAGTACAAGCATAAAATGAAGCAGTCTTAAATAAAAAGCAAAAAAAATTATCGACACGTGTTTCGCCTCTAAACGAGGCATCCTCGGGATGTATTGTCTGCCCGACCGCTCGATAGCAAATGACCTAATTAGTATGATTTTTAGAATATTATCTGTTCTATCAGCTATCTATAGAATAATTAACTATTGAAGTTTTGGCTTTTAAAGACCACCGAGAATATACACATACACACCAAATGGGATGATCGAATTCTGACTGCAGTTGAACGAGCGTAGTAATGAGGGCTATATAAAATTATAAAAAAAAAACATTTTGTTGCTTGAAAGGTGGCAAAATTTTGATTCACTTACTGTTATTATGGTGTTATCCTTATATTAATCTGCAATTTTATGGGCTATATTTTATTTATTAAGTGTTTTTTGTTATTTAATTTTGGCTTGCGTTCAAAAATTAATTTAGGTCATAATTAGAATTGTAGCTAATACAACTGAATACTTTCAATTAAGGTTTTACTTGTAACTTGTAACCGTATGATAAATTTTATAGTCGGCGAATTATTTTATACGGACAAAAATTAATACTGCTCACTAAAATATTACTCAGTGATTTGAGTTTGATCGGAAACATAGTGATCCATTATGAGTCTCTGTTTTTTATTGCTACTTGAATTTCTTTGTCTACCAACCTTTTCACACATATTATAGTGACGAAGAAATAATCTTACACAACTAGTACAAAGATAAGCGTCTATTGAGACATGTTTTGGTAATTTCCGCCTCCATCCAGCCGCTTAACTAGATAAGTTCCAAATGTTTCTCTCAAAGGAAAAGTCCTCCAATCACAAACTAAAACTACGGCCCAAAATTCCCTCCACCCTTTGGAACAAGTATTCGTGAAATAATAATCTCTGGCTTATAGCTGCATAGTTTTGCTGTATCTCCCGTTTCCGCTCGAATTACGGAAAAGCTAGCGAAGTGGAGCGAAGCGGGGTGGAGCGGAGTGCAATGAAACTTTGTGCCGACCTTTCAGTTTGATCTTTAATGAATGGATAAGCGGTCGAATATCTTTGTTCTAATTGAAACCTGATATTGTTGTTACCATTTCGGTTACTCAACAAAACTGTGAATGGAATTTCTAAAGCAATACTTGCTAAACAATTTAGATCAAAGCTAAAAGTGAATTACGTAGGTTTAAGTTTTTATGTTTTTATATTTTTTTTTTAAATATGAAAAACAATAAAAATATTTTTTTTCTCGATATATTTACGCCGACGGTATGGGGTCGTCATCAGTAGAAAGAAATAAATAAAGCTTAAAAAAGCACAATATACATTTATTAACTATTTACAGAAAATAATCTTAATCTTTCAAAATCCATCTAACTCATTTGTTTTTATTTATTATAAATAACGTTTATATCTTTACGCATTATCTACATCAAGGTTAAATGTCAGTATCTTAGTGCAAATTTAAGTGCATAACTTAACTTCGGTTTTCTTGTTTATAAATTTAAAATTTAAAATCATTTTGGTCTGTTGCCTTTGACGCCAATAGTTTAGTATTAGTGAGGTTTATAAAGCAAGAGTTTACAAATTGTGTACACAATTACTCATGATCTTCTCAAACCAACTTCAAATGATGTTTTAACTTTGTTTGGACAAGATCATGACTAATTGTGCATTAAATTTCAAACTCATACTTTATAAATCTCACTAATATTGAACTATTGGCATCAATTACTACATACCAAAATGTTTTGAAATGTTTAACTTCTAAACAAGAAATTCAAAGCTAAGTTATGCACTTTGCGCTAAGCGTTTGACGTTTAACGTTGAATGCAAAGCTTTGATTTCTTTTTCTTAATTAAAAATCAAAATATTTCTCTACTGATGCGTACAACATTAACAATAGCAATTTTAGTACATAAAATGAACAAAACAATACATAAAAGAATTACTCCCTTTTAGGGGTTGATTCCTGGAAAAAGCGTTTCTCACGTCCACCACGTTAGATTTTAAAATCATTGTTGTTTTCGTAATCAGCGACCCGATAAACCATACAAACGATACCCATGTTGATTTTCAGACTTTGTCACCCCATTTCCCCCTTTTAAGGGTTGAATTCTGAAAAAACCTGAAACACATGTTTACTCATTTATAGATAGGAGTAGTCCTGTGAAGACTCGAATAAAATAGTCTTACTAATCTTGTTTCCCCATACACATTTTGGAGTCCCATCGGGGGTGACCCTTAGGGGGTGAGTTTAAAAAAATCCTTTCTTTGTGGATGCCTACACTATATAAGGTATCTATATGCAAAATTTCAAGTCTTTTGGACCAGCGGTTTAGGCTGTGCATTGATATATCAGTCAGTCAGGCAGAACTTTGAATTTTATATATACAGGTCACACACATCACAATCAGTATAATGTCTAAAATTCTTAAGTGATGTCATATCGGAAGCTCTTTAAAAAATCATATAAAACAATGGTTAATTTATTTACAAAAAAAATGACAACTATATATATCCTCAAATGGCGTATATTCTCTGAAAAAAAAACTGTTGTGAGAATTGCCTCGACACATACGGCGCTTATCAAACGACACAATTTTATAACTATTGGATAAAAGTGAACGCAGTTTCAAAACTCCAATATGATTGCTGAAATGGTTTAGCCATCACTCCTGACTTATTTGTAGATAACAAAGATGGGGTTTGGGTATTTTATTAAACAAACCTTATTACATTTTTACTATTTTGAACCGAACTATGGTTATATTACGTATTTTCTGCAACTGCGTTTTTTCAGAGGCCCTCATACGTACATATGACTGCCAAAAAACAATAAAAACACAACATTTTAATCGACTTTTGTAAACATTAAAGCAAATTTTTAAATTTTGTAATATTAGTAGTGTCAAAACTTAAATTTCTTCGTTATAAATAGATGATAAAGTGATAAAACCTTGCATATTAATTTACAGCTTTAAAATTTAGCTTTATTACCTGAACATTGCATGTCCTGAAGTAGTTTTCCACAAACTGTTAAGAAGGTCATTTTCGTGTCTAATGAAATTATGTATGTATCCTTTATTTAACAATATAAAACTTAAATAACATTAAAAAACTAGACTACCTATAAATTAATATAAATATAAAAGATAAAATTATATCTAACTAAATAAAAAAAAATAAGAAAAACTTACCTGTAAATTAAACCATATAAAATATTTTTTCCAAATCACCGCCGTCGATCGGCAGGGTCCCCAAAAGGCTGGAAGCATTCCCTCGTTGGATAACTAAGCTAAGACGCTGTCCGAGGTACGCCCCAGCCCTCCGGTCCCCTGTAACGTCGACTAGTCGCGAAGATATTTCCTTGAAATTATGAAACACTTACGAAATAGGATCATTCGAAGAAAACGTATACGTACCTGAAAAAAAAAGAAATTCATTGATAAATTTAAGTTTGTTGTGAGCTTTGTTGTATCTTGTTAAACTTAACTCCTCCATTGTTTTCTGAATTTTTCCTTCATAAATAATAATACTTCATTGCGTATTGGGTTTTAATGAAGCTCTATGAATGCTATTTCCCATAGTTTGATGTCAGTAAATTTTTTCCCGAAAAACATATAGAATAATTCAGTCAATGTATAAACTAAGCTCAAAAGACCATACAGCTTCGGCATTCAACTTATGTAAAGTAGCCCTTAATATGTAAGGGACCACCTAAATATGTCAGGGACCACCAAAATCATACCCATAATCACGGCCATCATTGAGGGTCTAAAAACCGGTCTCGCAGGACAATTCGCGCTCATTTAAAATGCACTCGTCTAAAATGTACCGAAAGTGTGCTGTCTGTAGGCAAAACTAGGCTTTATTGCCGTAAGTTTGCGGGTTTGGGCAGAGAAAATCGCTTAAGCCTCTACCCCTAGTGCTGTGCCACCTGAGACCGAGTGCTATTTCGTGGTAATTTCTCTGTTCTGAGCGATTAGTGACCTACATATTATGTACACAAGTACGCAACATATTGAGATTCCTGTGCAAGGCTCCTCTAGTTAACTATGTATAAGCAGCTTAGGCCCTCTCTATACGTGATGTGATGACGTATGTGTGCGCACGTCTCTAAATTATATAATTACCAGACGCGACCTTAGAAAGCAGCTCGTTTCAATTATTTTTGCCTCAGAGTAAAAATGTTATAACTTAATTAGAGGAATGGTGGACACCAGCATTCAGCTTTTCTTTTCTTCAAGTTTGAAGTTAACGCCACTTCAATATTAGAGTTGCAGCAGAATATTCCTAGCTTTTTCTTATAATATGCTGCGCTCGACAGAGAAGGTTATTGTAGAAAGTCATAATACCACTTTACTTAGCCAACTCTGACATACAAAGTAAGACTTTCAGTCTGAAAATCTTTACAGAAAATAACTGTTGAATTTATAACGTTTTCTCTTTTAAAATATTATAGTCGGAGGTTAAAAGTAACAGGTCATATAATCATTCTGGGTGATAATATTTTTATACAACGAATACCAAAGAATTGTATTGTTTTGTTCAAGAAAATTCAAAATGTTTTTTCATTATACTTAGATACCTAAAAATGTTCTTGCTATGACTTTCTAAATTACACAAAAAAATAAAATAGGTATGCGAAGAATTTTTTGCATATTTTCTTAGAATAAATCCTCATAAATATGACCAGTAGAACATTGTTTTCGATTTGTTTTTCGAGCACATCATAGATTATTAAATTATAATAAAAAAAAAAACATTTTGTACACCTTTAAATTAATGTAATTGCCTGATGTGTCCACATTACACAATCTTATATGTAAAGGTGGCCTACCTCATCCATAATTATACAATGCGTTATTGTTTCTAACCTTCATTTTGCTAAATAAATAAAATTACCTATTATATAAAATCGAAAAGCTAGAAAGGGACAAAATTTACGGGAAAGAGTGAGATGGCGCTCTACACACCTTTGTGTGCGCGTATCACTAACACGAACGCCAAAATCGTGAAAATAATATAGCAATTCGATTCCGAATTCGAGCCGCGGGCACCTCTAGTTATTAATAAAACCCGAGACTAAATACTGTTCTCAAAATACTAAGAAGTAGCTTTGATGACTTAAACTTAATTTAAATTTATTAGCGAACTTCAAACAATTTATTCATTCATACTCTCCACACAATTACTTTAACAAATCTATTATGTTCCCAAACGTTTCCAATGATAAAGACTATTATGTTGTTTTGAATAAGTTAAATTATGGATCACCTTGACTCAATTGAGTCCACTTCATAAAATATTACCGTTCACAGACAAACACTTACATAAATAGTAATTTAAAAAATCCTTCTTTAAGTGCTCGTGAACTGGGTAATTATTATTATTCTCGTTGGTTTATTCATTAGTGCAGTCGGTTCAAAGAAACGCAGTTTGTTGAATAAAAGCGTTTATAGAATATAAGTAAATATGGCCAGCACTCGTAGCATAGTCTTTATTCGCGCGCGACGCCACTTAGTTGAATCACAAGTGCGGGGAGCGTGACACGATGTTTTTGCGATTAAACAGTATGTCACGCTCCTCGCACCTGTGATTCAACTAAGCCGCGTCACGCGCGATTAAACACTATGCTACCGGGCCTGGTGTTTTTGAATTATGCCACGAACAGAGAGATGAAGCCAATATGAAGCAACTACGAGTATATACAAAGTGTAATTTAATCAACCGCCCGAATTCATACTGGGGACTCGGTAAGTGAACAGAAACAAGGTTCAATTATCCTTTTTATCGAAATCATAAAAAAACCCATACGAAGAGGCAGTGGCGTGCACAGAACTTTTTTCCGGAAAAGCAATCAAAAGGTCAAGTACGACAATAAAAAAAATATTAAAAAATTTAAATAACACTTTGAAAAAAAAAAGTTTGTATGACGCCAGGGTAGGCACTGCCTACCCTAGAGTGAACATTTTTATACAAACTTTTTTTTTCAAAGTGTTATTTAAATTTTTTTATATTTTTTTTATTGTCGTACTTGACCTTCTAATTGCTTTTCCGGAAAAAAGTTCTGTGCGAAGAGGACTTGTTCAAATACAATTCCGAGTATAGGCAGTACGGTAGCAAACATTTTTTTTCGAGTTTTGCCTGAATGTTCGTTAAACATTAATCCTGATCACTAATCAAGTCTCCAGTATGAATTCGGGTGGTTGATTAAATTAAAATTTACACACGGTACTCTATTTTAAGAAACCTTTAACATAATTTTATTGCTTAAAGGATACGCTGCAATATATTTTTTGGTACTATACATTCAAATAATTACAAAGTGGCTTCAAAAGGCAAAACACCAAATTGTAAGCTAAAGTATGTAACTTAACCAAAACAAAGTCCAAGCTCGCCTCCACTACAAAATTCCGACCCTCTGAGACAAATAAGGGCCGGCGCTAGCAAAAAGTGACGCGGAAAGAATGGAGGCATTAGGTAAAAACGTCTATTAGATCCTGTGACAAACGACCAGCCCGCTGCTGTTTCATGGTCATTATCAACCTTGTGGACCCTATTTTCTGGGAGCTAGAAACGTTTTAGTAAAATGTTGATACCTACGAATAACTGCTGCATCCTGATCCTTGGTGATTTTTTCTTCGCAAGTATTAACAAATTACTATTACATAATTACAGTCTAGTATTAAAAAACGCAGAAGAAAAGTTGTGAGCCTAGTACTTCAGTAAGTTGACAAAGATGTAAACTAAATATCTAGACAGAGTTCTTTAATCTTTAGTTTGGATCTAGACTACGATCTATACCACTTCCCATCCCACTAATATTATAAATGCAAAAATTTGGATGGATGTATGGATGGATGGATGTTTGTTACTCCTCCACGCTATAACTAGGTACTAAATCGATTGGGCTGAAACTTTGTACAAATATAGTTCTAGACTTGGAAAAGGACGTATATTATTATTTTTATTATTATAATTTTTTTTTTGTTATTCTTCCGCTAGTGAAAGAATATATTATTTTGCTAAGCGGCCGCTGGTGGCAGGCTAGACACTTTTTAAGTTAAAAACATCAGTAGCTTAGTGCAAAGTTCATAACTTAACTTTGTTTTTCTCGTTTACAAATTTTAATTTGAAAAGCATTTTTGTGTGTGGCATTTGACGCCAATACTTCAGTATTAGTGAGGTTTATAAATTAAGAGTTTGGAATTTAATACACAATTAGTCATGATCTTCGCAAAACCAACTTAAAATGCTGTTTTAACTTTGTTTGGACAAGATCATGACTAATTAATCTCCATACTCCTGTGTTATAAACCACACTAATACTGAATTATTGGCGTCAACTGCCGCATACCAAAATATTTTTCAAATTTTAACTTCTAAACAAGAAATACAAAGTTAGGTTATGCACTTTGCACTAAGCGACTGTGGTTTAATCCTAAACAAAAATAAATCCCTCGCTCAAGACGCAGTTTAAAGATTCTCCCGTCCAGATTTACTTTTGGAATTACAAACAATTAAAAGAATTATCCTTGTTAAAAACTGTACACAAACACTGGAGCTTATAGCAATTCATATAATGTTACAGCAATTAGATTGTGGAACACATTTCCGCACAGTATTTGCAACTATCCTACCATGAGCATTTTCGAAAAAAAGCTAAAAGAGTACGATCTCTCGCTGTCAAATTAAATAGGTAAGTTTATGTATATTATAAGTTTCAATATATTATACCTATGTATGTATTTATTTCGTTAAGGTATAGTACGACAGGTATATTGTATATATATATATATATATATATATATATATATTTCTTTTTAAGTTTGTTTTTTTTGTGCACGTATGTTTGAATTATTACAACATGCAGCTTGAACACTCACGTGTGATTGTTGTTGACTATATGCCAACCGTTTCACCGATACAATTCGGCATTATCAAGGCGAGTATCGTTCTTAGGACCGACGCGGCCTTCACCGTCGTTGTCAAATGGGCACAAGTCAACAATAATCACACGTGAGTATTCAAGCCACATGTAATAATAATTTAGTATGTCAGCTTAGGTGAGTTTTAATAATATCACGTATGTATGATTACTTATTTTAATTAAATTTACTTTTCCTGCTTAGGTTTGCTGGAAGAAATCTTTTTTTAGAGCCAAGCTCGCCTGTGTACATGCCTAATAATTTATTATCTGTCTGAACTGTTTTTCTGTGTACAATAAAGAAACGTATACACGTTAACCGTTACACGTATATTCATCCAGACATTGAAGCAACAAGAAAATTTGTTTCAGATCGATATTTCTGGCCATTAATAAATATTGATGCACTGTATTTCTAAACTACTAAGCCAACAAAATCCTGTTGCGTAGACTTACAAATAAAAAGGGTCTGATGAAACAGGAACAACCATAAACGTCAAAGTAAGTAAATTGTATAACTTAAAATTAACAAGGCTTTATGTCACTAGCTCTTAATCTAAAGGACCCTTCAGGTCTGTGAGGGGAATCTGTTTTGGCTTTGGAGGCTCAGCGTCGATCTTGCTAATAGAAAGTGAAATTGAGTGCGTTTTCTTCTAAGTGTTTTAAGTTTTAATAAGGAGACCATTAAAATACTTCAGTTGTTACATTTTAAAAGAGGAAAACATCTACGGAACAGCACAACTAAAGAAGAACTTGCTACGCCAGAGCAAAAAAACTTACCAACCCATATTTTGAGCCCTAAGCCTATCTCAGTGCCTACTACAACAGAATTATTGAATTGTTAAGTGTTTGAAAAGTACACAACTACATGTTTACTGGGTGAACTAGGTCTACAAAGTCAGACATGTGTGAAGTCGTAGCACTTGCTACGCCGTAGCTAAGAGAGTAATTGAACTTGTAAACATTGACCGTATCCACTACAGCTGCAGAGCCATTTAGGATACGTTACCCTTGAAGTGTTTTTGTGTTCGTATTACGGAGTAACGGGTTCACAATGGGATCGTAGCACTTGCTACGACGTAGCTAAAAGAGTAAGTGAACTTGTAAACATTGACCGTATCCACTACAGCTGCAGAACCATTTAGGATACGTTGCCTTTGAAGCGTTTTTGTGTTCGGATTACGGGGTAGCGGGTGTACAATGGGATCGTAGCACTTGCTACGACGTAGCTAAAAGAGTAAGTGAACTTGTAAACATTGACCGTATCCACTACAGCTGCAGAAGCATTTAGGATACGTTGCCCTTGAAGTGCTTTTGTGTTCGTATTACACAGTAGCGGGTTCACAATGGGATCGTAGCACTTGCTACGACGTAGCTAAAAGAGTAAGTGAACTTGTAAACATTGACCGTATCCACTACAGCTGCAGAACCATTTAGGATACGTTGCCTTTGAAGTGTTTTTGTGTTCGTATTACGGAGTAGCGGGTTCACAATGGGATCGTAGCACTTGCTACGACGTAGCTAAAAGAGAAAGTGAACTTGTAAACATTGACCGTATCCACTACAGCTGCAGAAACGTTTGGATACGTTACCTATGAAGCGTTTTTGTGTTCAGATTACGAAGTAGCGGGTTTATAATGGGATCGTAGCACTTGCTACGACGTAGCAAAAGGTGGATATGATTGTGTATCGTGTTTAACCACTTAATAATTTTACAGACACTAACATTTTTTCAACATAACATTTTATTCAAAACAGGTTCAATCAGCTTCAATCTACGTGGCATTTGTAAGATTTTGACATACGTATAAAAACTGCAAAAGTATGCTTATACAAAAATAAAAAGTCACATAGTAGTTTTAACACCTCGCGAATGTGTTATCTCTATATTAAATAAATCTTAAATAAAAAATAGACATTTTAAAACTATGCAACCACCATCTTTTATCTGCAATATATAGTCTATGCATAGCACATTCTTCTTTCGAAGCACTCCGAACGATAGATAAAAATATGCTGACGCACACTTCGAACAAAACCGCCATTAAATAAAGTGCCGTATTCACCAGTTTTAGGGTCTTATCTCGAAGTTATGTGTCATGAATCAATTAGGCCTTCGGGAGTCCAGGAACCTTGGGCCCTACGGTCGTCCTAACAAAGAATTACGGGAAGGACCGACCCTGAGACCGTTCATAAAGACAGTCCTCCCATGACAATAGGCTGACAACGCAAAGGGTATAAAAAATCTCCTTTGTTATAAATAATTATTACCAATTTAGGGAACTGAACGGAAGATATTCATTCGGGTATCCAGTTTAGACGAATATTAAAGAAATGTATAGGTGCTATTGAACGTTTATCCCCAAACAATTTTTTGCCAGTATTTTCTACGTAAAAGTGACTAAAAATTGGGCCACTTGGCGATAAGAAAATGTTGAACTGTAGGTCCACATAACTGTAGGAGTATAAAGAAAGAGATAGATGATAATGTAAAGACTTATATTTTACCTACAAGTGGACACGCTGGGGTCCGTAGGATGATTAACAATATAAAGACAAAACATTACTGGCCAGGACTTGAGAAAGACGTCATTGATTTTATTAAAGAATGCACTAATTGCAAAAAGATGATGCATGCGAATACAAATTATTAAGGAAAATAAGGTTATTACCACAATAGCAAATTCCAATAGCTGAATGAATGAAAATAAGGTATTTTAAGATATAGTAGGACCATAAGATAAGGCTTTAGAAACTAATAACTGCATTTAAGTACTTCAGTGTGAGTTGAGTAAGTATAATAAAAATTATCCCTTACAGACAAAAGATGCTGTTACTGTTGCAAAATCTTTCGTAAATAATTTTATTTTTTGATGTGGTTTGCCAAAACTTATTTCAACTGACAGAGGTGAATTCATGAATTCAACGATGCTTGAGGTATGTAAGTGACTTAATTTAGAAAAGGTAAATTCGATAGCATATAATTAATCAATAGGCTCCTTTGAAATTATGCATAGGCTTTTAAGTGAATTTTTGAAAATTCAATGTGACAATCATCCTAAAACGTGGAGCCACTGGCTCCCATTTTGGTGTTTTGCATTTAATACCACAGTCTATACGGAAACCAAATACTCACCTTTTGAACTGGTATATGGCAAAACATGTAATTTACCAAGTAATTTAACTAATACTATAAAACCATTGTACATATATAGCTATCCCTTAGAACTTATGTATCGTTTGCAGGTAGCACATAAAGACGTTAGAGAAAATTTAATCAAATGTAATATTAACAGAAAAGATGTTTCGATAGGAATATAAACCCTATCACATGTGAAAAAGGCGATTTATTGTTGGTTAAAAATGAAACAAGCAATAAGCTAGACGTTTTGTATGAAGGACCATTTGTTGAAATAGAAGATAAAGAACCTAATGATAAAAAATAACAAAATAGCAAGTGTACACAAAAATAAAACATAACTTTATGTGTCACTTTAAGTTAACTATAGATGTTTGTTACAAATGAAAAACTTAAATATTTTTTCAAACATTTTTTTTTTTTGAACAGGCCCTGTGGTGTGGTATTGTAACTATTTAGATAAAATAATATACAGTTTGTAATGTCAAGCCAGTCATCAATAAACCCTCAAGTGGATCACTTGTTTTTTATAACCACACAGTGACCTTATTCCTTATTTACTTTATTTTACTTAATTGTATTACTTAATTGTACTTAAGGACACAAAATATATATTACATAAAACCTCACATTCAGTTCTTTTTTTTGTTATACTCTTACCTGTGATTTTAAGTATTATAATTATATGAATTTCTTCTTGAATCATATGCTTTATTTTGTTTAACATCAAAGTATAATTATCGGAAAAATAAACCGTGAGCTAAGATTCTGTCGTAATCAATTTAGATTTTTGATCTTATCTGGGAAAAGATCAGGAAAAAAAAAACAATAAATTTTATGGCGCTGGAGAGCCTTTAAAAGATAAAAATAAAAATGTAGAATTTGAATTTCCTTCTCAATCCACCTTTGTAAAACAGTTTCGTTTTTCTCAAAATAATACAATTATTTATCTATAGGAAAAAAGGAAGTATGTAAACAAATAATTATTAGTTTCGAAATATATTTCAACCAACTTGTGGCCATCGTCAGTCGAATCGGGCCGAAATTTATTTTGAAACTAATAAGTACCTTTTTATTTATATATTATAATCTATCTTAAACAATAAAACGCCAAAAAAAGGCTTAAAAACATTATTTATTCAATTAATAATAAAATACCTAATTCGTTTTTTACATAAACGAAATCAACTCTGTCAAAATGTTGTTGTTACCGTTAATGCTCTTGCAAGGTCACGATACAAACTCACATTCCTTATCCGCTGACCACCAATACAAGGGCTACTCGTATAACGAAGCCAATATCCGGGCCCTTAAGTTGTTGCCATCTGTGTCTCACAGTCTAAGCACGAGAGCCCTTATAAGAATGCGGCACGACGACGGCCTATAATATACTGCCTGCAACACGCCCTTGTGACGCATTTGAACGATACGACACGACAACTAAATATAAAAATACTACATATATAAAATGGGAGTGTTTTATCCGAAATAAATGAAAAAAGTATACAAAAGCATTGAGTCGTTTTGCTGGCACGGATTTTTAAGAACTAGTGCCTTGAAACCGCTTAACGCCTTAGCAATACAAACTGAACAAGCTATTGTTTTATGCTGGTTATGAAAACTTTTGCATTTATCAACAGATGTACGGTTTGTCAAAGAATTCTATATTTTGTTACCCGCGTGTATACTACCTTCAATGGCGTGCATAGAACTTTTTTCCGGAAAAGCAACCAGAAGGTCAAGTTAGACATTTAAAAAATAAGAAAAAATTTATATAACACTTTGAAAAAAGAACGTTTGTATGACGCCAGGGTAGGCCTACCTTATAGTGAAAATTTTAATACCAACTTTTTTTTCAAAGTGTTATTTAATTTATTCCATATTTTTTTAATGTCAAATTTGACTTTCTGATTGTTTTCCGGAGAAAGTTATATGCACGCCACTGACTACCTTAGTTATTAGCATAAATACTTATTAGGAATAAAACGTACCATGATTGTTAAACTATATTATTTTCGAAATAAAATCTTCTTGCTTTTATAAAAAACACAATTTTTGTTGACGTGTCTAAATTTAAATAAAACAGGGATCGTGTCGTAGAATGTAAATGCCTCCTAAACGTATAAGAACATCATGCTTCCGCGTCTCCGAGTTAAGCACCTTGAGGGGCTTCGAGGGAATAGCCTTAGCAGAATATACCTATTATTACGTATATTATTATGTGCATACATATACGTGTACAATCGCAGCTAATACCCTTGGATCTGTTGGTAATACAGTACCTTTAACTAATTTGTTTGCTTGTTTAATTTTTAGTAAGATAATAAAGCTGATTCTGAAGGCTTTAATTTTAGTTTTAGTGCTTTCATAGGTTGAAATTATCCAAAGTAGTTTTAATTCTGTTCCAAAATACCTAAGGACTATTTTGCAATCAAAAAAATTTTGTTTTGACAGCACTAAAATCAAAATTAAAGCCTTCAGAATCGGCTTTATTAGTAGCATAGATAGTAATAAAAAATACACTTTATAGTTTTCGTAATTTTCGACCTCATCAGTAAGGCCGTCATCAGTCGAGTGATTGACAGTTAAAAAATATATAAAAAGTTGATAAATTCTGAATAGGTTATGTTAAAAAGGTGACATGAAAAGCAGTTAGGAGGGGAGTATTAGCTGATTAGGTCAGTCGGTCGAGTCTGTCAGTGCTGTCTGTTGAGTCCAGCCCCCCTATTCTGTATCTTAGGTTGCCAACTGGACAGGGTGCCTATCGTCAAAAACATAGATAAAAACTAAACTTTCAAAATTGATTTTAGTGGGTATTGAACTATTTAAGGTCCTGAGTTCTATTTCGGTCAATGGTGGAGTAAAATATTTAATGATGCGGGCTGTGAAGCAGTTGTTGAAAAGTTGATTGTGGAAGCGGGTGTGTGTCGGGATGGGTAGGATGTTGTTTTGTACAGTGTCCGATGACAAAATTGTTTAATTTTAATTTAATTACTCATATAATTTTAACACCGGGTACACCGGTATCATCTG
Organism: Ypsolopha sequella; assembly: GCA_934047225.1. Classification (NCBI taxonomy): domain Eukaryota; kingdom Metazoa; phylum Arthropoda; class Insecta; order Lepidoptera; family Ypsolophidae; genus Ypsolopha; species Ypsolopha sequella. The sequence goes on from OW203991.1 coordinate 12,287,651, forward strand.
TGATGAGATTTTCCACTTATCATACTGAACTGTTTCTTATCTTTTGCGTTTGAGCGGGGTCTCCCAATACAAGTATTTACGTACTTAAAAGGAGTCTCCAACCCAGTAATGTTAAACCGCTTTGAATGATAAATAAAGATTTTGTATATGTATTTGTATTTGTATTTGAACTCATGCGTCAAAAATGCTTCTGCCTAATATACAATTTTAACGTGTACTATTTTAATGTAAGGCTGAAACGTTGGCTCGTTGGTCAAGTGTTCTACTCTATAAATAATTATTTAAAGCGAGTGTAGTATATAACACTAATAAAAGTCTTTTTGTACGAGTTTCACTATTTTATTTACTTGGTTATTGCGACTAGTTTCGTCTATTTGACATCGTCAGGCTAATTGGAATAGGTAAACAGTAAAAAGGATAGATAACTAGGTCTGAGGGTAGATAAATTCTTTATTTTGACAGTAAATATTATTAATGTATTTTTAACTTTATATTTTTATTGACATGTAACGAATATTATGAATAAATTGATTATGATTATGATTATGACTATGATTAATTCTTGTTAATTACTGTGAAAAAATAAAGTTTTTTGGCGTTGTTTCAAAAGTCGTGTCATAATATTTTTGTTTTATTAAGGTTATTGCGACATCAAAAGCGGTATTATAAGTACCGAAATTAATAATTCTATGTTATAATATTACATTAAAACACCGCAATTCTGCGCGGTGATTGACCTAATTTATTATAACAAAGCTAGAGAACCAATCAACACCGACGACAAGAAATAAGCCTCGTCCTTATTTTTTAAACCCCGCCCATATATCTCGGTCTTGTTTCTGATGGGTCTCAAGCATGTACATACTTTTTCATAGAATTATTACTTGAAAATATTAAAATAAATATCACGCGAAGGCGATTTTAATGGTCGTAGATAAAGTATTGTGTGCAACTGAACATAATATGTAAATAAATAAATAAATAAATAATTCCACATTGGGACACTCGTGCGGTCTAAAACGAAACTAACTTCGTTTGTTTCATAAACAATCACTAGTGTTCCAATGCCTCACATTATGACACAGTTGCACAAAATACTATTACCTATAGAATAAGAATAAACTATAGAACATGTGTTAAGTTTCAAAATAGTTGACAGATACACCAAGCACGTCTGTAAAACTTCGTCTATAAATGGTAAATATAGCTTTAGGAATATCGACTCCTCGGCGAAGCTAAATAATTTATTTTATCTTTTAATAACATCAAAAGCGGTTTTATAAATACATACATTATTTGACCGATGTTATAATATTACATTATAACATCTCAATTCTGCGCTGCGATTGGCCAAATTTATTATAACACCGTTACAGAACCAATCTCAAGCAATAACGGTCTGTCTTATTTTTTTTAAGCCACGCCCCTACAGGCTACATACTAATTCTATGATGACTAGTATCACGACAGTATCATGACGAGTGTTTTTTTCTCATTTTTCGTGAAATTTTTATTGATGATCATAGATAAAGTATTGTGTGCAACTGGACATAATTAGACATTGGGACACTCGTGCAAATCTATTATGTCTTACATTATGTCACATTTGCAAAAAATACAATTACAGACAATTTGAAAAAATAAATACATACATAACATTGAATCAGGTATACGAATGCACTTTACTTCTGTTTTCCTGACTAGAGAAGCGTGTAAAGTAGCTGAAAGTCAAGCAAATGTTGCCGATGTTCCGGTAGTTCTTTGCAGAGTTGTGTACATAACTTTTTACGTGAAATGCTGAACTGTTTGTGAACAAACTTTAGCTGTAATGAAAAGTAAATTTCCGTTCGCAACGACATGAAGAAACTATTTCTGTCGACTTTTCTTGGTTCTCGTTTATAAAAACTTGTTAATATATAAAGCTTCCAATCAGTCTGTCGACGCTACATTTTCTGGATAAAATTAAAAGGTTTTTATTTATTTTTTGAAGTGATACCGCTTTTACTTGTATCAATATGAAATCAAACATGAGCGGATGAAAAAACTAAATTACGTAGGTACTCTTAATTGCAAGATTTGAAATGAAATATATTTATTAATGTAATGTAGGTATATCAGATACACTTATTACAGGCCTGTTTTAATGTAATAAGTCTAAGTAAATAATATGTGTCTAAAAGTTTTATATAATAAATAATAATATTGGGAAAAACAAAAAAATACAGTTTAGTTTAACCCAAATTTAATACACTTGAATAAAAATAAAAAATAGGGGAATAAGTAATTAATAATATTAGAAATATATGCCTAACTCCATCCATTCGATTAGTCTTGCTAAAAAGAAGGGCAAGAAACTTGGCTAAATCATGTCTTTTTTTGTAATTTTTGTTACAAACAAAATAAATTTGTACAAAGTAAGCCTTTACTTTAATTGAATAAAGAGACAAAAAATACAAGACAGGACAAATTTATGTCATAAAGGAAAAAGAATATAATATTTTGTAATCAAATAAAAACTGATAAATCTTTAAAAACTGCTAACTTACAGATTCCCTGAATGTGTAACACTTTTTTATTTACGTACGTTGTTTTAATTTTAATTTATCCTTCTTTTGTGTTTCGTTGGACTTTAATTTTTCATGACTTTGTATGTTTTTAATAATTAGGATTGGAGTGATTTCGTGTCTCTCCATACAGGTATATGCAAAAAGGCACGAAATACAAAAATATAGCTCTTCATCACAACGACAGAGGACTTTAACAAATTAATTTGCTTTTCTTTGAGAGATTCTTCAGACTAACAAGAAGCTATGGGGGGGGGGGGGCACCAAAGACCTTCATAAACACATCTGCTGAGGACCTGTCGTAATTCTCAAAACTTATAAAAACCTGTCTATAATTTTATTTCGGAGAAAGGTATGGTGAATTCCTAATGAACCGAATATCTTTTAAGGATCTAGTTAATATGGAAAGGTTTCAGGGACTTATATTTCTGGAAACGGGAAATTCGTTTGTTATTTACTCTTGATGTTTTGGCAATATTTATATAGTTTATCTCCAAAGTACCTAAAAATAAGTGACCTCAAAGATAATATACAAAAACATCATGATTTATTACACCTTACATTATAGGAAACAAAATATGGTGATAGTAAATAAGACATTGTCTAGTAATAATAAATCCATCTTCCATCAAAGATCTCAAAATTAAAGATAAGCCCTTACTGTACTATGACAGCACCAAAATGTTTCCACCATTAAATGGGTGACGCTCACACGGTTGGAATCAGTGCTCATCTGAACAAAGTGATAGTTGGACGCCTTAAGTGCACTTAAAGTTAACAATTTTAGCAACTTTAGTAGTCTGATCAGTTTGCTGACCGTAGGTAGACAGATTGCCACTCATAAGTGTGCGCGCGTTGGCATTATGTTAACGCACACATTCGAAACCAATGCAATAGATTTTAGGTGCCAGGGCACATCTAAACTTTTGAAATCTTTGTCTTCCACGAGACAATATTCCATTATCTGTCCAGCCAGTGTCTGGGGCCGTGGTCACCATTTTATGGCAGACCGCAGACTTGTCGTAACTCTTTATTAAACGAAGTAGGAGGCGAGGTTCTAGCTAGTCTAATTGATTTAGATCCCGTTGCTATGAGACACTTTCTTTTGCATTTGTTTTCTTCGTATTTCAAATTTCGAAGTAATATCGAGCGGTGAAAACAAAACGCGATCGCTTCACGCAAATGCTGTCGTTGTCAAGGTCTTTACGTTTTTTTGACTGTTAAAGCCGGTAGTTTATAAAAAAGCAGTTTGGAGGGGAGTACTAGCTGAGTGGGTCAGTCGGTTGAGTCTGTCAGTACTGTCTGTTGAGTCCGGATCCATAGTGTGCGCCAAGTGAACCGGACTCAACAGACAGCACTGATAGACTCGACCGACTAACCCAATCAGCTAGTACTCCCCTTCAAACTGCTTTCTTATTTTACTTCTTTTTTAGGGTTCCGTACCCAAAGGGTAACCAACGGGACCCTATTACTAAGACTCCGCTGTCGGTCTGTCTGTCCGTCTGGCTCTCCGTCTGTCACCAGGCTGTATCTCATGAACCGTGATAGTTAGAAAGTTGAAATTTTCACAGATGATGTAATTATGTTGCCGCTATAACAACAAATACTAAACACAGAATAAAATAAATATTTAAGGGGGTTCCCATACAACAGACATATTTTTTTGCCGTTTTTATAGATAATGGTACGGAACCCTTCGTGCGCGAGTCCGACTAGCACTTGGCCAGTTTTTTTTTATAAATAGTTCCTAACATAGTCTTTTCAGAATCTATCAAGTTGTTTTCATGTGTATTTTTCATTTTTTACCTGTCAATCACTGGACTAATGACGGCCTCACCGATAATAGTAGTTTATGCTACAAGGGCCAAAAAGAATAAATTACGAGGACGATTTAAAACACGATCGTAGCGAGTGTTTTAAACGTAACCGAGTAATTTATTGCTTTTACGCCCGTGTATCATACTACGTTTTTCAATGCATAGTGTGAGGAAATGAAACAAATATAATTTTGCGAACTTTAAATTGTAATTGGCTCAAAAGGACTAGGTATCCAGAGCCGTTAAACAGTGGAAAAAAAGTATGACATTTATGGTACACAGGAAAGGCTGCAGGTTAGCCAACCATTGTGAATAAATAAAAAAAATAATAATAATAAAGCCCTAGGGCAAAATAATCGACTTTCTGTTCGGTTTTGATGCATAAAAAGTGGGCCTTTACGAGCACATGCATTGAAAAATAATAGTAAGTGACATATAAAGGATTTCCAAAATATTCCCGGTAATTTTCTCCTAATATAACCACAGGTAATAGTTGAGCCAGCGTAGCGATTCTTGAGTTGTGTCGTTGAAGGACATACGGATCGGAGCTTCACGATAAGGGATTCTGAATTTTGACGAAACCTTAAACGGTACAAGATCTCAAAAATTTTAACCTACACAAAGTATTACAAAATGACTGGAATCCAACATCGAAAAGGTCACACATGTAATGATGGCATCAACCTCAAAGCTTTGAAAACGAGCAATTTTCGATCTTATTCCAGTATCAAATCGCTAGCATATAGCCAGTTTAAGAAAACTTTGACAAAACAGTTGCGTGTTCTATAAAACCTTGCTAGTCTTATGACTTGGAAAGTTAAAGGACAAACGTCTTTTGTCATCATCAGTCCCAGAAAAAATAGGTTTCAATTTGAGCACAATCAGATAAAATATTTTTTATTAAACACGTTTATTTTAAAAATGTTTTAAATTGGAATGCCGACACTGAGTCAATGACTATTAAGTTGACACTCGAAACACTTTTGACGACCCCTCGAGGTTCATACAAATGTGAAGTATTTATGTGCATTTCATTCAGGATATACATATGTGTCTATGTTGGCCTTTTTGTTTTGAGTTATTAAGGTGCCTCCGTCAGAGAGATTAGCAACCCAATTCGTGGTGGTTGAAATTTCGAACAAAACCATATAAAATGAAGTTCTTATCAGCTCGCACTGCAACATGGCTGTTGCGTCAGTCGCTGCGGCTGACAAGTGCGAAAATAGTAAGTTTTTAATTAATTTTATGTAAAATAAAATGAATTACCAAGAACTGAGAAAACCATATTATTTTTTATTATTTTGTCTAGAAGTATATATTTTTTTATACTGTTTCGATAAAAACTGCAGCAATTATATTGTTATAAGTGGACAAAAATCGAAAAATAAGAATAAACTTAGAATTTTCTTGCTTCACTTCAGTGCAGCATACTTCTCTCCATGTTATCCGTGATTATCCTAATGTCTATAGGTCTACGACCATCAAAAACAATTTTACGAAAAATTTGAAAAAGAACACTCGTCAAGATATTGTAGTGATCACGGATTTAAAATAGAGGTTGTTTTAAAAAAACACTTGTACTTATCCACATATTACTTATAACTTTATTATAACTTTATAACCTTATTATCTACTATAAAATAGAGGTAGTTATACTCTGCGGCCATCCCATACAATTATGTAAATTATGCCAGTGCAATATCGCACTTTCAAGGCCAAAATAGGCTATGTCAGCCATTGGAGAGCTCACCAGCGAAGTTCTGAGCCTTGATCAGTCACTATGACCAAAAAACTGCCAGGAGGCATCATCAGTTATACTCGCCATTATACCTGAGCCTATGGGAATCAGTTTGTAGATGCCTGAGACCAATCAAAAGCGAGAAGAGTAAAGAGGGCGTGGCTTAATAAATTAAGACGGACTACTATCGCTTGTGATTGGTTCTCTAGCGGTATTATAATTAATTTGGCCAATCACCATGGTGTTATAACGTACTGGTAATATTATAACATCGGTCAAACAATGAAGGTACACAAAAAGAGTTTTTGACAGTATGGGGGTAGTTAAAAGATATTGGGATATGGCGTGTTCAAGCGGCTTTTACCGTGGGTAGAGCCCAAAAACCCAGTTATTATACTAATTAAAGATGCATTTAAGATGCCTCCTCAACTTCTTAATAGATTTTTAATCGATAATGCGATTTTATGTAATATATTTACTAAGTTATTTATTTTAAAATTCTTCGAAAGATTAACATTTCATAATGTATGTACTATTACTCAACTACAAGTAAAGCAAAGTTACTTAAATATAAAATTTTTCTAAAAAACTTAATTTTCAATCAAGATGCAAATAAAGTCAAGTTTCTTTTAAGTTATGAAAGGTTGTCACGCACTACTGTAACGGTTAACATGAATTATTGTATAATAAAACAAGTGCCTGCATCGAAATTATAAACATATTGAAACAACCAGAATTTCCCAGAAAACTCTCAAACTATCCGTCCAAGGTAGGCTTTTATACTGTCCAAAGGAAAGTTCTCGGTTTTTAGCAGAAATTGGCGCGTTTAACCGTCACAGACCCAGGAACCCGGTGGAACGAAAAATGAACGATTACAGCAAAAAGGGGCCATCAAAACGAATGATAAACGAGGTTTAATCCGACCCCCATCCCTGTTTTATTACCGACCAACGATTGTAAAAACGTATTAGTGGGAGGATCAGAGCCACTGTTCCGACAAAGTTCGATCTATGACACTTTAGTTGGTCGACAGGGGGACATTTCGGTTAATTTATTGAGCTTTTTACGGCTCGGCTATATTATTGTTTTTGTCACATAAAGTCAGTGTCCAGCGGTTAAGAAGAGAATTGAAAATTTATCGGTATTATTTATTGTCTTTTGAGTAAGTATTTAATTTGTAAATTACCGATTATTGCTCATAGGGTGTCAAGGAGAAACAGTGTGCAGAATTTTCTGATGCATTTCTTAATAAATGATTTGATTTTAAGAACGCCTTACATACACATCACCAAGGGGGCGTGAGAGATGTTTTCCAGATGCACTATGAAACCCGTCAATCCTCGTACATCCTCTTTTCAACGACGTTTTTCGCGTCCCATACAATGTGGTGGGAGGGGCCTTGTCGTCATATTTTGTTCACAGATATACGATAGTTCAACAAGTTTACATTTACAAATTTAATTTTATGCACATAAATTCAAAAATCTCATTTCCAGCCAAGATGTCAGGTTTTCTATCTGTCGGTTTCAAAATATTTACCCAAAGAGTACACGATGGATCTCGCTTATACAATACTTGTTATCATCTTTGAAGCAATATTATTTTATAAAAGTATTATATAAGTATTAAATTTAGTATACAATACACCAGGCGTTTTGGAGGCACCAGAAACCATTCAAGTAAAAAAAAATGCTTTGCCAGTCTGTTATTTCAGTGACGTTACCGTAGCCAATACTTATTACATACTTATTCTTATTACTATTTTATTTTATTCATGACTACAATTTCGTTTATTGTGTAGTCAAAACAATTTACTGCGTAAAACAAAATAAGTCTACTCGATAAACTCGCTCCAAAATAACATCATTTTGAATTACAAAGCTTTTCTTTCTTAGAAAAAATAGTTTATTTCTTGATATACATCTAAATTGACCAGCCTTCTGGTATTCTCAGCACTAATAGAGCTTTAGTCCAGTTGATTTGAGACATAAATTGTAGTCATGCTGTTGCCGTGTTCTTAGTAAAAAAATTTCATTTCTTTTTTCTTTTATAGGAGTATATTATTTTGTTCTGTATTAAAAACGTGTAATACCTTATTAGTAATATAATGCCTATATTAAATAAAAAATAGATATATTACAAACTAAACTAAATAAAAATAAATTTACACTAAATAAAATATTTTGTTAAAGTCATCGCTATCACTGGGCAGGGTGCCCAAGACACTGGCAGCATTACCTCGTTGGATAGCAAGACTAATGCGTTGTCCGAGGTAAGCTCCAGCCCTAGGGTCCCCTGAGGCATCCACCAGACGCGATGCTATTTGTTTGTAGAGCTGTCGAGCACCAGGCCCCCAAGGCCCGAACGTCTCAACGCCAAACGGCACAAATATGTAGCCTTCACCGAGAGCTGCGTATTTGTCCCGCTTTTTGTGCTCGGCCGTTGCAGCCGCCGCGCCGGCTGTGACAGCTGTCGACCGGACGTAAGACGCGGCGAGCGTGTCAACGCAAGTCGCGTCCCACACTAGGGAGCGACCATTCTGCCACGGGATGAGCGTCATTCCGTCGGGCCTCTTGCCATCGTCACGTGCAATACCATACGGCTCTGAAGTAGCCGGCACGATGACGGTTGCAAGGGCCCTCCGTATGACGTCATTTAGGCTGCCGTGACGGGACCAGCGGCCGGCACTGCGTCGACATGAGAGGCCGTGATGGCCCAAATGATCGACGCTGACGCCACATTGACAGTGATGACTCTCATTCGTCTTTATTCCGAGTCGCAGACAGACGGCTATGGAAAAAGTTGTCTTGTCTAAGAGTGTACCGAGATTGGCGGAGGGAATAGAATGCAGCCATAAACCAGACTTACGCTCACCGGTAGCGACAAGACGAGCACGGTCTGCGAGGTCGAAGGCGGTGTCCAGGAGATACTTCTTGACTTGTTTGCATAAAGGCTCGTCCCATAATTTTTGAGATTCCAGGACGGTGGGCAGATCCCAACCAGGACAGGCCAGCGTCCAAGCATTCCTGGCCTCTGTCAAGTATGACGCCTCTACATCACCAAGTGATGGGTTTATAATGTTGCCAAAGAGAGCGTGCGTACTATAGACAGAGGACAGAAATGCCGGGAGAGCGATGCTCGAAATCTTCCGCACCCCCAATCCACCGAAACGGATCGGGAGTGTAGCCTGGCTCCAGCTCCGGTCGTCCAACAAGCAGTTCAAAACTGAGGTCAGAGATTGACGCAAAACCGTGTCGAGCATGTCTAGTAAATTCTGGAACCTCCAAATTGGTGAACAACGCAGTGCATAGGTGAGTTTGGGAACGAACAAGCAATGCCGGATGATGCACAAAGCCATTTGTGGGTTGATTTGGCTTAGGCGCTTAGACGAATGAGAGAATTTTGCAGCTTGATCGTTTGCGAATCCGGGCACTGCGTCGTCTAGGATAGGTGCCCCGAGGAGGCGAAGCGACTCCTTGTCTACAATTTTAATGTTTGGAGCTAAACTGTTAAATTTGGAAATAATTATGTTTTTATCAGTCATCTGAACATGATCGGAAACAAATAGTTCGCATTTAGAGAAATTTAGTTCAAGGCCTAGTTTTCTAAAGTTATTCATTGTTTTTTCGAGATCATTTAAAACTGAAGACGCTTCGCCTCCCAAGGTCCCGTCATCCAAGTACCAGATATTCAATTAAGATGTTAAGGAGGATATGGCTGGATGGATGGCCAGGCTGAAGATTGCTGGTCCTAGTGGGTCACCCTGTTGACATCCAACCGCTGACGGTATAACGTTATTCCTGTAGACCAGATTTGATGGTCGGCCGTAGCATTGAAATACGTAGTTATATATAGGCGGGATGTTTTCTTTGACTTCATTCAACAGGGCTCCTCTGTCCACCGAATTGAAGGCGTTCCGAACATCCACCTTCAAAAGGACCTCTCCCGCGTTGTTCTTTAGGAAGGTGCGAGTTGCATGAACGGCCGCCTCGCAGCCTCCTGAGGTGCCGAACCCCAGCTGGACCGGTTGAAATTTTGATGTAAGGTCAGGTAAAATATGTTTGCAGCAGATCTTGGACACCACACGACGGATTGTGTTTCCGATTGCAATTGGCCTAATACCGCCGTCTTAGTTGTATATAAATATGTGTAGCTAGTTCACATTAGAAAAGGGCGTCGCTGAAAACCAGCGCTGTGCTGTAAGTCTTACATTTACATGGGTAGCAAATGTGATATCTTTAAATATAAGGAGAAATGTAGAGCCCGCTATGAGACAGACAGGTTGGTATTTGTTATTCTTTTTATATTTTATTTGATTTTAAGTTAGTTTTACAAAAAAAAATATAATTATTTATATGTTATTTAAGTTTATCAATCTAGTTCTCTCTCATCATAAAATTTATTTACTTTCTATGTATACTGGAAAAATACAATTCAAATAGTTTATTTTGCAAAGTAGGTATATATAATACACGTTTAACAAGGAGAAATGTTATTTATAGTTGTTTTATTTTACAATGTTAAATTTTACATTACTAAGAGTACGGGACTCACTGTGTTTGGTTTTTGGAAGAAAAAAAAAAGTATATTTTACATTAGTCACCTGTTTTTATATGTAAGTTGTTGGCCTTTCTTAAATTTATTATTTAGATAAATTATGAAATCAATAAATTACACGCGGCGTTTTGTATAATTAAATAATTTGGTTGAAGTAAGTAGCCGTTCGCTTTGCGAAAGTCCATTTTAAGACTTGTAGCCGCCAACGACATTGAGTTGACCTGTGTTGGAACAAATATCAACAGAAACTGTATTAAAATAACGTTCATATTAGTGCGCACTGGTTAACGACGTTGCTGGTTCTCCGGATAGCGCCAAATTATCAATTTAACTCATTTGTTGTCAGAATATCGTAAATTTAACTAAGTTTCAATTAGTTTCTTTGCATACAGAATTAATTCAATCGGACCTTATATTGAATCGGACCCATGGTATTTATTTTGTTAAAATTCTAGATAAATATTTTAAAATTCTAATCAATGCACATAATTCCAGATATTCTGTAATACATTCATTTTGTATTTTTTTATTAATAAGCATCTGAGTTAAACTTTTATGGTCACCAGCTGTTGTACCAACCTTAAACATATACGGTGTGACTACAAAACGGTGTTTAACTTTAGACAGTGTTTAAATCTGTTGTTGTCGCCTTTTCTTTCGTATTGTAAAAAAGTGACAGCAACAGATTCAAACACTGTCTAAAGTTAAACACGGTTTTGTAGTAACACCGATAATTTCGAATATTCACAATGGAGACTCAAGCACTGTCCGCTCTCCTGCTGTACGAGTACGTTTTACTGGATGTTTTTTAAAATTGCTTCACTTAGTATTCGTTCAGTCTACATTTGCAATATGTGCATTTCTGATTATTAGTTTGAGATCTTGAACTGCATCAACATAAACGAATAGCAGAACTTTTTAAATCAATTCAAAATATTCCTGATAACATCAAATTAACTAAACTTAGAGCAAATACTTAAAGCTTATACAACAACTATGATAAATAGAAAAAATTACAATTTAATTCAATTAAACATCACTTATTAAATGTTTCATTAAAATACTTTTTGAGTTTTGTATAAAACCTTCCATAATATTAGTTACGCATGCATTGCAAGAGAAGCGCGTGCGTGTGTGCGTGCGGCTCACATATGTACGCTTGCATAAATGGCATTATGCAACACAGGGTCAGCATTTAGTATAAAATTGAGTTTTACACGAAAAAAAAACAACAGCAATATCACTTATGATTTGACAATTTAAGCCAGGCATTAAGGCGAATGGATACGCCAACTGCAATTTGGACCTGTATTTGAATGTCTACTCCTCCCACACGGGTGGTCCAAAAACTTTCATAAAAATATATAATAGGCATTATAGAGTCAAAAATATTTTTTTAATTTCATAAACTGTTTTTCTATTGTAAGTTTTGACAAAAAAAATCGAAAGTCATTGAAAGTTTCACTTGATTAACACAAGAATTCTCTTACTCCTTCCAAACGCCTAAAGCGATTTTAATCATTATTTCACCAAATAATAGGAAATTTTTAGATCTAAAAAATTTTAGTTCAAAAATTTTTTTTCGTTCATGACGTGCATGTGAAAACGAAAAGTATTATTTTCCATTATTTTGCGCTAGCCGGAGACACAGTGGTTGTCGTAACAGCCACTTTTCAAAGCACGCTGAAATGAACATTATTTCAATGTCGTTTCCGTTGATATTTGTACCGACACACATGGAGTTGCTAATTTAGCGTGGTCATACGCCTTAAAATAGCACAATAAATACCTCTACCTTATGACCGACCGTTGCTGCTATGTTGTCGTGGTCCCGATATTTCCCAAAGGTGGTGTTAGATACGTTTCTTTAAATAACAACATACTACCCGACTGCTGATTCAGCATATTTATCAAAAGTCGCATTTTGAATTTTAAATGCAGGTTTATTAATATTTGCGTGTACAACATTACTGTGTATTCCACTAATATTATAAATGCGAAAGTTTGGATGGGTGTATGGATGTTTGAATGTATGGATGGATGTATATTTGTTACTCTTTCACGCCATAACTACATAACCGATTGGGCTGAAAATTTGCACAAATGTAGTTCTTGACATCGGACATAGGCTTTTTATCCCATAAATCAGTTCCCATGGGATGGCAATGGGATGTCAAGTTTCTATACAAAAGTAATGTGTCATTTCTTCATAACGACGTAAGTAATGAACCGATTGGGCACCGATTGAACAAGTGCAGTTTCAAATCTTTAATAAGACATAGACAACTTTTTGTCCCATAAATCAATTCTCATTTTTTGGTAATGAGGTGTCAAGTTTCTACATAAAAGTTAAGTGTTACTCCTTCACGCCGTGTATATCGATCCGATTATCCTACCCCTGATGATCCCTTTAAAATTAAAGAATGAAATTATGAAATCAAAATTCTTATTTCTCTGGCATAACTATCTAAACGGCCGTTCAAACTGTATTGTGTTTGCAGCATCGTAACAATGTAACATCATGCAACGCAACTTTAAACGCAAATGGATTAAAAAAAATGTTTTTTTTGTTTCCTTTGATATTGTAGTTTACAAAAGTAAGGCAAAAGTTGCCACAATCTAATAGTGTACTTTAGTTATCATATCATGGTTACATTTTTCAAGTTCTTCTGAATTTTTTTGTTTAAAAGTTTTAGAACTTAAATACCTACTATTCTTTCAACGCAGGCGGCGCGGCGCCACGGGCACATCTAGTTATTAAATAAAATGTTACCACTTCAAATAACATGTTACTAGTACATTTGTGATGTACATGTAGTAGTCAAACAGCAGGTCTACCACTTTGTAATGTACAACTAGTAGTCAAATAGCATGTCTACTACATTTGTTATGTACATTTAGAAGTCATAAAAAATTATTACCCAAATCAACATCAGGCGTAATATACCGTTAATCATAAAAATGTGACCTCGGTTATACAATAATGTAGCGCGAGTGAAGTAAGGGCTCATTAAGCTCGTCTAAGGTTCCTCGTCCCTTATTAAACGAGTAGACAAGAGCTCCATAAGTGCCCTGACGACCCCCGACCCTCGCCAGGGTGAAGATGAAGGAAGCAAGTCCTCTCCTTTTGTCCGAATCACAGGTAACCAACTTATTACGAAAACGATAGAACTCTTATACTATTGAATTCAAAGCTGTTTTTCGCTAAACCGTGTAAATTGGTTGGTTTGTAAAGTACACTGAAATCATGAGGGCCCTTAACAGAAATTGTAGCGTATTTTTTTTTTTGCTAAATATGTGTATTGATGTAGGAAGTTGGATGGTGAAAAGGTGTCTGGCTTTTTAGACGTTGAAATTAGGAGTGATTGTCACAATTGTGAAATTGCTGCAATTGGGCCGTTCTCTACTTTTAAGCAAAAGGTACTCTTAAAATTTGATAATAATTGTCTGTCACCAAGATCTTATAAATTTTGTTCGTTAGACACTTGTCTTAATTGCGTAGAATACATAACATTCCATGCATCCTATTTTATGTTAGATTGGATGCCCTATTTACTAGGGTGTGTCGATTATCCACTTTTTTCGAATTTCATATTGCAATAATGATTTTTTTTGAAAGAATCTTTAAAAAACACATATAAAAGATATTGGTTGACATCCTCTGCTTGCTCGTTTGAATCAAAGTTTTACAAAATGTACGGGAGATCAAAAAAATTTTTTCGTCTTAAAAATTTTTTAATTTTTTTTTGTTCCTTCCCTATGAATTCACTAAAAATAAGTCATGCAAATAATGTTGCTTTTTTAGGACGTACAAAAAAAGAACTGGTGAAATTGTCTCAAATAGGAAATTCTGTAAGTTTACACAGCTTTTAGTGTGTCTGAGATGTTTTACACGAAAAATTTTATATTACAATATGTAAATAAAATATTTTTTATAATATACCGTTTAATATCCTTTTTATATTAATTATTTATGACGAAAAAATTCATTTTCTTTTTCCATACATTTTGTAAAACTTTGAATCAATTGAGCGAGCAGAGAATGTCGTCCAATATATTTTTTTTGTTATTTATAGATCCTTTCAAAATAATTTTACTATTACAATATGATCAAAAAAATTGGAAGATCGACATACCCTACTATTTACCAATCAGCAAAATATGTTGCGGAAATGCTGCAGTCACTACTTCACTAGTGGGAAAGACGTAATTTTTGTAAAGGATTCTCTCTATTTTTAGATCAGGAGCTAGATGACGTTACGAAGGAAAGAGCAGTCTCATATGTTCAGTGAAAGAAAAAACATAGAAGTCTGATTAGAGTTAAAAAATGATCCCGCGATAAAGTGTGTTGAACACAATTTTGTGTGGTGACGACCAGTGGCGTGCACAGAACTTTTTGCTGGAAAAGCAAACAATTGGTCAAGAACAACAATAAAAAAATATGAAAAAATTTAAATATATCACTTTGAAAAAAAAAGTTTGTATAGGAAATTTTCACTCTAGGGTAGACATTGTCTACCCTGGCGTCATACAATTTTTTTTTTTCAAATTGATATTTACATTTTTTTATGTTTTTTTTATTGTTGTTCTTGACCAATTGTTTGCTTTTCCAGCAAAAAGTTCTGTGCACGCCACTGGTGACGACGGCTCCAATAGCATTCAATGTGTCTTTGAGGCCAATCACGGCTGGCCTAGTGTCTCATGACTACAGTACGAACCAATCATGAGCTTTTTGCCCTTTTCAGTCTCCGGTGCCATTTTTGAATGACATTGTTAAAAATGAGTCATCCATGTTTTTTTTTTATTCGCCGCATCTCTTATTTATATTACTAATATTTAGATGAAATATTTGGAAGAAGAAGCTTTACGCTCCAAGCTACCCACAGTACAACTCCATCTTCTGCAATATTAAAGTTGTTTATAAGCAAGAAGAAAAATATAGTAAATATATTGACATCTTAAGAGGCCTGCGGAGCAATCCTAGTTCAATATAAACGAAATACCCAAAACCATTTTTAAATCATAGATAATATTAGGGTAATGTGTATTTACTCCGATTGCATTGCAGAATATCTAGGTTCCCAAATAAATATTAAATAAAAACACTGATTTAAACATGAAATATGAAAAAAATAAGCTTTCTATGGATTTTTTTATTGTTTATATGTCGTGTTTAAATCAGTGTCCTTTCAAAATATATATATTTATAATTTTGACATGGATATTTTCCAAATGAATGGTAAGCATTATAAATGCACATTTTAGTTGGAAAGAAAAAGATGAGTTTATAAATTAATAAAATTAAACACATTTTTCCTTACAGGTAAAGCTCTGTGCCTACTAACAAAAAACGATTTAGGCGAGCGTTGTTCTGGTGCTGGAGACGTTTTACACAATGTGTTACAAATGTTGGTACGAGATGCAGCTCTATTGGGTCGCATGCCCTCATCACTTGTCACGGGAACCTAGATATTATGTAATCCAACCGGAATAAACACAACACTATCCTAAGAATATCTATGATTTACAAATGGTTTTCGTATTTCGTTTGTATAAAATAGGATTGCTCCGCAGGCCTCTTTAACACATACGTAGAACCTGAAAGCTAGATCTACAATCTGTCGTGACGTCACTCACAAAGAGAGCACGTGGCCTCTGTGACTCTTAACCTGTTTGCTTGACGATATCGTCCGTTTGTAAGGAAACGGTTTCACACTCTCAGCCCTGAGTTGCGGTGAAATATGGGATGGTAACTTAAGCCCCTTTCCACCAACCTTAGGTGACACTTAAATTGGATGCGAGGCTGGCGGAGGATGCATAGCTCATACAAACGGAATACCAAAATCATTTGTAAATTATACATATTCTTTTGGTAGTGTTTATTTATTCCGATTGGATTACAGAATATCTAATTTCCAAAATATATATTTTATAACAACACTGATTTAAACATAAAATGTTTAAAAAAATGCTTTCCATGGAAATAAAAAAAATCTTTATTTTTCGTCTTTAAATCATTGTTCATGTAAAATAGATATTTGGGAACCTCAATATTCTGTTATCCAATTGGATTACCTTCAGAATATGTACAATTTACAAATGATTTTGGTAATCCGTTTGTATGTGCATCCCCCGCCGGCCTTAAGAACTTTTATTTCTATTATCTTGTATATCGGACACCTAAGGTTAGTAAAAACTGATATAAATGTTTATTTATCTCAGGCCCTCGCTTTCAAATTGTACACTTCATATGTAGAAATAGCTGTAAGAACATCGAAACTCAAAATATCGGTACAGTACTTTTACTTGACAACGACACGTCAGGCTTGGTTGTAGTTAGGGTTGCCAGATAGGAAAACCAAAATATCTGGGCAAAATTTCAAAATGTCGGTATTTTGGGATTATGGTCGGGACAAATAAATATTACGAATCAAAAAATATTTAATTATTTAAATTAAAGTAATTACAACAAATACTTTTTTGCCCGCCGACCGTTGTTATTTGTTATTTGTCGGGACAATTTGTATTTTGTTGGGACTCTAGACATCATATGAAATGTCGGGACAGTCCCGACGAATCCCGACCATCAGGCAACCCTAGTTGTGGTAGTCCGTAGACGTATGTCGTATACCTTACCGTTACTGAAGTGTGTGTGAGCGTGAGAACTCACACAACGACGCAATAAGAGCTCACACACACTTCAGCAACTATACTGGGTGCTTAGATAAGGTTGCGGAAGCGGGAAACTGGTGATAGTACTCGTCCATATGAACAACTTTTATTATGGAACCAAACCCTGAATCGCGAAAAAAAATCAGCTGTTCTATAGAAAAGTTGCATAGCTATCCAAACAAAATATATGAAGCAACTGTTTTTTTTTTCTCGATTACTCAATTTTTTTTTTCACTAAATGTTGTTCGTATGGACGAATACTATCGCCAGTTTCCGGTTTCCGCAACTCCACCTTAACACCCTGTATAGTAAACCATATAAAACGACAGACATTTACATTTTATCTGTATACAGAGATGAGAAGAAACGAGGCTGTTTCTGAAAAGTTTCGTTAAAAGTTACATAATATGATATTCTGTTTAAAAGTTAAAGCTAAAGTTTTTTGAACGAAGCTTAATTTAATTATAATTTTATCTTTTTTTTATGCAAAACATCATTTCCTAAAGAAAGTTACATTTAATGAAATTCAGTTGAATGTAGACGGTACGATAAAATTATCAGGGTTAAAATATTGTACTCGGAAGCTATAAAGAAAATTTTATTTAACGGAGATAAGGACGCAATTTTCTGGGGCTAACAAAACAATTTCGAAAGCAGCACTTTTCAAAAAGTAATATCAATCTATTGAGTATAAACCAAAGATTTATTTGAGCTGTCGAGGAAACATCCCGATGATGCCTCGTATAGACGCGAAACACGTGTCGAAAAAGCTTTCTTGCTTGTTATTTAAGATTGCTTTATCGTACTGCTTGCATTTGCATGTTTTATGCGGTAGGGCGGGCGGTACTTGAGTCTGCCTGCATTTTGAACAGCATGGCAAGAATGTTTAGCTGAATATTACAAATTATTAATATATCCATTAGTTAAATATTACTATTTAGGCATTTATTAATATATACCACCCAGGTATAACTTAATAACAACTCTAAAACAGCTTATTAAATCATGGAATAACTTTATAAACAAGATTATATTATTATTTATCTACTCCTATACTGCAATAAGTTAATTACAAAGTCAAAAGAGGTTTTATAAGTACCAAGATTGTTTACTGCGCATTTCTGCACTGTGATTGGCCAAATTTATTATAACATCTCTAGAGAACCCAATTACAAGCGATAAAGGTCTGACTTAATTTCGTAAGCCACGCCCCTTTACTATTTTGGCTTATGATTGGTCTTAGGCATCTACATACCAATTCCATCATGACAAGTATCACGACTGTATCATGACGAGTGTTCTTTTTCTCATTTTTCGCTAAATTGTTTTTGATGGTCGTAAATAAAGTATTGTGTGCAACTGGACATAATTAGACATTGGGACACTCGTGCAAATCTATAACGAAACTCGCTTCGTTAGTTGCATTAACAAGCACTCATGTCCCAATGTCTCACATTATGTCACAGTTGCACAAAATACTATTTGGTCAGTTAAGAATCTATTGACTTTTCGATCATGTTAGGACGTTAAAATCATCGGCGAAAAGAGGGTGTAACACTATGATACCCCGACGGGGATATAAGTCATGATGATAAATGTTTCGAAATAAACAAGTGTTTGAATGGATACCACGAATAGGACAGCATGGGACAACCTTCACCCGGGTGAACAGAAATGTCAAAAGTATTGGCTACATAGAACGAGGGCGATAGAAATCGGTGTTTTAATTTGCCTCAGCAGTGGACTGTACACGTAATTTCATACTACGTTACGAGTCATAAATTATTATAAAATTGGTAAAACACTTGAAAAAAAAATCTAACTAGTTACACGGTTCTCTTAATTTCTTTGATGGATGAAAAATAATAATAATAATATAAAATGCTGACAAATTCTTGTAAATTATGTTCTTTGTTTCTGTTTCTGTACCCTTTTTTGTATAAATAATAATTGACGGTATAATAACCTGTAAAATAGAATTGGCCACGACCTTGCAAGCTATCTGTTGTTTTAGCTACATTGAAATATCAATAGATTATTCTGAAAAGTACAAAATCTTAGAATTTCCAAGCTATTTTGATATATTTCGACCTCATCAGTGTGGCCGTCATCAATCAGGTCAAATTATATATCGAATTATATATATATATATATATATATATTACTATTATCTAATATCTTAAACTATAAGAAAAAAGCTAATATAGCTAAAATTATATTTATTAAAAGTTATTTTGAACTATACAACTGCTAACCAAATTGTAAATGTTTAATCGATATTGTACCAGTCTTTACTTTATGTTTGTCGATTTCTATACACAGACAAATGCTATGGTACCTTTTTATATTTATATCATAAGATTATCACCTCTACGCGCTTGTAGTAAGAACTGCTATGGTATAGCTTGACATGTTGATGATTGTACGAACAGGCCATGTTCTAAATTGATTATTGGCGAAGACTACCTAGGGGACTTGTTTCCTAGAACAACATGCCTTGTAATTACTGTTAAAATGAACCGAAGGCAAGGTTTGTTCGTGTAATGTCTTGAGCAAATGTTCCTTTGTATGGCATATACTATGTATGTCTAAAAATACCTACAGAATGTGTATTATGCTCGTTTATGTAGTACGTGAGGGATATTTGCGGAGTGTCAAACTGATGGCTTTGCAGACATAATTCGCAAAAAACATATTGTCACTGATCTGTAGGACGTTGGACAGTTCCAACAGAATTTTGGAGACTGGTAGCCGACAGGTTAACGTCTCCACTGTGGAAGTGCTTTGTGTGAAGAGTGATCATGGAAATCTCCTCAAATCCTTAATCGTTCTTGGTACAGGGCAAAAGTTAAAAATAGTGTATTTATATGGTTATTTCGTTATAAATAGGGGCTTATAATTTGTATTTTATTTTTTCATGTTTCTTACCTACTGTACTCATATGTTATGGAATTTGAGTAATCTGAAATAAAAGATTTTTATTTTATTTTATGTATCCATTATTGTACTTATATTAATATCCAGATTATTCTTTAGTAAGGCACGTTAAGCATCCAAATTGTGCCTAAATAATGAAAAGGTTTAAGGCGATATGCAAATGTTTTAGCATCTCTGTTCCATATGCGAAAAAACCCTCAGTGCGTGAGCGACGGATTCGAGGAAGAGTAGCAAAAAGTAGTTTTTTTATTAATATAAAATGTAATCAAGTTGCTATCAAAATTTCTTTTAACCAGATCTGTTAAAACCCATCATATAAAATATAATTGCCGTCCATATGTCAAACCAGAAGAAATGGTGTCGACTCTATTTAAAAAAATATTTTAATCGAGCCGAATTTCTCCAATCGCGTTTCTGTTTAACAGATATCTAGAAAAATATTCCAATAGAATATAATACTATTTTATCAAAATAATACTTTCTTTACTGAAGTTGATATGCAAGTTGTACATTTTGTATGTTACAAGTATTAATATATTAATTATTTATTGTTCTCTAACTTATTTAGTTTAACGGTATGGAATACTAAGCCTCGAGTCTTATTTGTAATGAATGACGTTTTTTTATTCAATTCTTTTGAAAAATTTTAAACAAAGCAACATTCTAATACAGCGTGAATCGTTCGCCGCTTTATTCATAATGAGCTACGCCGTAGCAAGTGCTACGCGAGGCCTATGAGATTTACGTCAGTCAACAATAATCTATATTGTTGCCATGTATAAGTGGAGTTAGGCTTTAATTAGTTTAAAAGCCTAACCGAGGTAATAGTCATACTATTTTGTCACGTACAAACAAACCGAGTTGATCAACACAAACAACGACTCCAATTTCTACAATCAACAACACTACATTGTTCATGGCAGTTCCTAGCATAATATACATTCATATCTGTTATGGCCAATCTGTCTAAACTGGTATTATAAAGAATACCCAGGCATACTATAGAATTCCTAAAAGTCAATAATAAAGTGGCGAAAAAGTCGTGTCTGTACGTTGAATATTTTCGCGAAATTTTAAATGAAATGTGTAGTTGATATTCTACTGACACCAAAACTAACATTTTTAGAATTTTTATCTGTCTATATAACAGATTTAAGTGCGGTTTTTTTCTATTATCATCGTTGTGACCCTGCTTACCCTAGGCTATAAGGGTTGTTAATAAAATAGCGGCCAAGTTGAAAACGAGGCAAAGATGCAATAAACGCGGAAGGAGCCGCGGGCAAAAGGCTAGTGTATAAAACACAATTTATTCCATGGATTCTATTCAATACCTAATCAGCCGGCAAAGATTTTTTTAATACGCTACACTTCGCACTTGCCGTAGTCTTCGAATCCATATTTTAAAATTAAGTATTAACTGAATCGTTTCTGAGGAGAAATAGTTTAGATAATAGTTTTAAAAATACGAGAACATAGATATTATAAAATAGTTTGTTAGATTTTAATTATTTTATGTAACAATCTTATAAGTTAAATAAAATATTAAAACAACGTACATTATATGAAATCGGTTGTAGGGATTCCTGCATCGCGATATCAAAGTATTTCTGCTTGATAAAGGTGAATGGATACGCCAACTGCAATTTGACCTGTCTTTGAAGGCCTACTCCTCCCACACGGTTGGTCCAAAAACTTTCATGAAAATATATGATAGGCATTATAGAGTCAAAAATAAATTTTAAGTTTCATAAACTGTTTTTCTATTGTAAGTTTTGACAAAAAAAATCGAAAGTCATCGAAAGTTTCACATGATTAACACAAGAATTCTCTTACTCCTTCCAAACGCCTAAAGCGATTTTAATTATTATTTCACCAAATTTATAGGAAATTTTTAGACCTAAAAAATTTAAGTTCAAATTTTTTTTTTCGTTCATGGCGTCCATGTGAAAAGTATAATTTTCTCCTATTTTGCGCTAGCCGGAGACGCAGTGGTTGTCGTAACAGCCGCTTTTCAAGGCACGCTGAAATGAACATTATTTCAATGTCATTTCCGTTGATATTTGTACCGACACACATCGAGTTGCTTATTTAGCTTGGTTATACGCCTTAATATAAGTATCAGTGGGATGTAAACAAGAGTGTGATAACATATAGCGGTTCTCGTTTGGACTCACGTTCGGTTTAGCACTACTTCCTGCCACATCACGTGTCACAAGTAAGAGAGTATACATGCAATCAGGCTAAAACTAAATATATAAATGATAGTTATATAGGTGTCACACATATCTGCCACATCATTATGTTACAAGTAAGAGTGTACATGCAATCAGGCTAAAATTCAAACGATAAAGTGACAATAATACAATCACCAAAGCAATTGATTAAAATTATCAATCTTTTAGTATTATGTACAAAGCTGATGTTATCACGATAACAACCAGACTTGATTAAGTTGACAATTACTTATTTTAATCAAGTAAGACTGCTTGTTACATTTCTTAATTAAGATCACTTTACTGCCGGAATCATAAAACTTTATGTGCTCGTATATAAATAAGCTACTTGATAGTCATCAACATTTTATAATAAATGTTAGCAAAATTTTTTTTTTTTCATTGTAATTTTTGTACATTTCATTGATTTTGCACGGTTATAGTAGGTATAGCCCATCATTTTATACTTCACCTAATTTCCCAATGGCGTTATATATAAAACTTAGGTATTTCATAGATTACTTTGGTACCTCAAGCGCTATCTATCTATCTATCCTACTTGCGCTCTACCGTGTTTGTCAATGTCCGAGAAAGCAAGTAACTATGATGGAAAGACACTGTAACAACGGCGCGGGATATATCCCCAGGACAAAGATAAGCGATTCGATGACCGTTTGTCATACAAAAAAAAAAATATTTATTTTCAGACACATGGGTACATATTACACATATTACTTGAATTTTAGTGGCTCCCAGACTAGACGATGGGTAGTCTGTTTCATATCCCCTATATACTACATTCTTTCCTCACCTCATATGAGCTGCTTTTTTGTAGACACAATAACCTTTTCAAAAGCGAAACTTTCAAGTTCAAGGATTTCCCGCAATCAACCAATTACATTTCGTAACTTTTGGTCACGTAATGCCATACTTATGTTATTATGCTAACTTACTCGACGTTGTATTTTATGGCACGATTTAGATGCTTTTTTGTGTCGTTTTAGAGTTAGTAGGTATAATATACACTTCAGGTGGGTTTTAATGTAATATAAGTAATTAAATGATCTATGTGTATAGGTAATAGCACAGAACATTTAAATCAAATAGAAAGGCTAAGTGGGCGTGTCACGCGCGCCACAACTACTGTTGAACACCAATACTTAGACCGAAACACGCGATCGCTGCCCATAGTCGCACGCAAACCGTGACTCTGTGAACAGCTCTGCCTAATCTAAAGAGAAATGCCGTCTTGTGCAATAATTACTTGCAGAATCACGAATAAGAAAGCAAACCGGAAAAATTGAGATATTTCCTTTCACCTGTAATTATAAAAACTTTGTATAATATGAGAATTTTAGATAAATAACTAATTTACTCATGGTGACAGCAAAAATATACATTACCGGCAATGTACGCTCACAATTTTGGCTAAGATGTAGTAAACAAGTAATGTATGCTCTTCCTACTTGTCAAACTTGCTCGCTAGTGTTGTGCCGTATCGTGGTGTCACACAATCGATAGACGTTTTTTATTCCTTGAGCGATATTCTTAAATTAAGATTTAAGATAAAACTTTTATAACATTCGAGAAACCGTTGTCAGTTACCCCAAAATCGACCGGATAACTGTACAAGCAAGGAGAAAAGTTTTTATATAAAATGTATAAGAAAATATTTAAAAGTGAATAAGTGTGCGTTTATTTCCTCTACGGTGTAATTCTTGGCTATGCATAAATTCATATTTTTCAAAATACATGAGATATTTGTACAGTCGAGAACAAAAGTTCGTTTGAAATGTATGAAAAAAAAATGAAAAGTGTTAAAGCGTGTTTTAATTACTCTACAATGTAATTCTAAGCTACGTATATGTATGTCTGAAAACATTTATCAAAATATATAAGGTAAAATGTACAGTCGAGGTCAAAAGCTTTGGGATAAAATATTTAAAAATGTATGAGTGTGTGATTATATAATCTATAGGGTAATTCTAAGCTATGCACATGTCCAATTGATTATTAATCAAAATATAGGGAATCTGTATAATCGAGGAAAAAAGTTTTTGCTAAAATATTTAAAAATATATAAATGTGTGTTTAATTATCCAACAGGGTAATTCTAAGCTATGCATGCATATTTTGAATATATATTTACAGTAGTTACAGTATGAGAGTTGGTATAACATACTAAAGGTTTTTACAAAATATATAGAAACAAAGAGCTTGGAATTACACTGAATAGTAAATAAACACACACTTCCTTGAGTGTGCAGATGCCCCTTATATGTTGATAAATAAGTATTTAATCTAATGCATAGCTTAGAATTACCATAAAGAGTAAATAAACAGACACTTATACACTTTTTAGACATACATATGCATAGCTTAGAATTACGTTGTAAAGTAAATAAAATACACTTTTACACTTTCAAATGTTTTTTCATACATTTCACCCAAAAACTTTTGTTCTCGACTGTACAAATATATCATAGATATTGAAAAATAAGTATTTATACTTATGCATAGCTTAGAATTACACCGTAGAGTAAATAAACACACACTTGTACGGTTTTAAATATTTTGTCATACATTTTATATGAAAACTTTTCTCCTTGATTGTACAGTTACCCGGTCGATTTTAGAGTAACTGTTAACGGTTTCTCGAATGTTATTATAATACCTATTTTATGTCAAGTGTATTGGTGGTATGAACCAAAACGCCCATTCTCCTTTTAAATGGGATTTTCCATAAGAGTGTTTATGAAAAATCCAATTATTTTGAAGCTACCATAATATAATTTAAAATACGTTAAATCTTAATATATTCGTCGGAGAAACGCGGGTGTACAGGGTGTGGACTGTAACTTGCATTTCACAGTTCACACTCGGAATACCTCTGATACCCCCTCGGGGATTCATATCGTGACCATATATTATCATTATTACTGATCACTTACAAATGAATTTGGCTTATATACACCTAATACACGTTAAAACAATTTTACTAAAATATGTAAAACAAGATAATAATTAACCGACTTCAAAAAGGAGGCGGTTCTCAATTCGACAGTATGTTTTTTTTTTTTTTTTTTTTTTTTTTTTTGGCGTTGTTACTCCATAACTCCGTCATTTCTGAACCGATTTGAACAATTCTTTTTTTGTTTGAAAGAATGTACTTCCAGGTAGGTCCCATTTTGGGTTTGGTCATGATCTGATGAAGGTCTTCAGAGATAGGCAGTGGAACTCCTCAGAAAATGATAGCATACCTCTCTAAATTGAGGTAATCGCTTTGTACCTGGGTGCTGATTACAAGGTATTACTTGAAAATCATCATTCTTCCACCTGACCTTCGATCCTGGCTTCATCACCAAATTCACCATAGAACTCCTCAACGGATCAGAGCACATAACTCGAGATTGCGGCAATCACTGCGTTAGGGTGCTAATTCAAGGGTATTACTTGGAGATTACCAGAATACCCACCTGACCTTCGATCCTGGCTTCATCACCATAGAACTCCTCAACGCATGACAGCACATAACTTTGGATTGCGGCAATCAGTTTGTGTTATGGTGCTCATTGCAGGGCATTGCCTGAAAATTGCCAGTGTACCCACCTGACCTTCAATCTTGGCTTCATCACCATAGAACTCTTTAACGAAGGGCAGCACATAACTCGAGATTGATAGCAGGAAGCTACTCAAACATAGCTACTTATACTCACTTGAACTTCGTTTCATATTAAAACCACGTTTGCAAGAACTAACCATATTTCACAATTTAACCCAGCAACACTAAAAAATGTGAAATAAAATAAACTTTTAACAAAAAAATAGCAACCGACTTCAATAGTAACAGCAGTCATTCACTAAAAAGTTAATAATAATTCTATAAAGACTGATGGTACCGAAGCAACACTTTTGCCGACTTCTTTCTTCCTGAAACATTATGTTATCTAGAAGTCGGCGTATTTCCTACGATATAGCAACATAAAAACCAATATAAGAACGCCGACTTCTAGATAACATAACGTTTAGGAAGAAAGAAGTCGGCAAAAGTGTTGCTTCGGTACCATCAGTCTTTATAGAATTATTATTAACTTTTTAGTGAATGACTGCTGTTACTATTGAAGTCGGTTGCTATTTTTTTGTTAAAAGTTTATTTTATTTCACATTTTTTAGTGTTGCTGGGTTAAATTGTGAAATATGGGTAGTTCTTGCAAACGTGGATTTAATAGAAAAAAAAACAACACACATGTCATATTGTCTCAGAGCAAAGTGGTTTCTCGATTGATTATAAAAAAAGTTAGTCGAAGTTTTACGTTAAGAAAATACATCTGTTCCCATCCCTAGCAATAAATCATCACGTCATATAATCAGACTGTGTTTAATATTAAGTTCGCAATACCGCTCCGGTCAAGTTATCAACCACCTAAAGCCGGTAGGTTAATAATGGTCACATGGTATCAAAACTAAAACGTCATAAATGAAAACGTTTGTTTAAAAAATACACCTTTTTACACAGAGATACCGTAGTTTTTTCATTTGATAAGTTTTCGATATAAGTCATTTGTTGTGCGTAGAAAGAACAACCATTTGGATTAAAGTTTTGATAGTATTTCAATTACGACAAGGTGTGTGCCTGTGGGTGTGAGGCGACAAAGGTTCTGGTACGCATACAGCTCCAAGGCCTTTCTAACTATTTAAATGTTCTGAGGGTAATAGTTTTATGTAATAAATAATAATATGGGGAAATACACTGGGGATTTCGTTGTCAGTTCTATTATATGTATGTATACCATAGCTTTTGACCTTTAAGCAAGATACTTAATTTGGTAATTTCGTATATACTAATCCATATCCCTATTATAAATGCAAAAGTGTGTTTGTTAGTCCTTCTTTCACGCAGCAATGGAGCAACAGATTGACGTGATTTTTTGCATAGAGATAGATATTGGACCGGAGAGTGACATAGGCTACTTTTTATTTCGGGAAAATGCTAATGAAATCAGCGTGGATGAAGACGCGGGCAAAGGCTACTTTATAAAACAAGTAATACTCGTAATAAAACAGTCAAAAAGTGGTTTCCGTGCATACAATATTTTTGGAAAAATATAAATGAAATAGATTATTTATTTATTTATTTATATTTATTTATTAGCCAGTTTATTTTTAGTTTTCTTAAATAACAAAGTATGGTATTACAAAATTTAAAATATTAGAAAAAAAAAATGTGTATACTAGGATAAGTGTATCAAGTATAATACTAGCTTAAAAAAAAACTAGAGGTCGTTCTGACCAGGGCCTCCCTCATCGTAATGCTTAGTTTCCTTAGTAGGACTTTTCTATTTCTTTCCATTTCTCTCTATCTTGAGCAATTGTTCTCCATTGTCTTCCGGCTTCGCTTACTATGTCATCTTCCCATCGACGTTTTTGACGGCCGATTTTTCGTTTGCCAATTTGAGGTTTCCAGTTTGTGATAATATTTGTCCACCTGGCACAGTCTATTATATTCATTCTCGCCACATGTCCTGCCCATTGCCATTTAATTTTTAGAGCGTGTTCAGCGGCTTCTATAACTTTGGTGCGTTTTCTTATTTCACTAGCTCTTATTTTTTGCTGTAGTTTTAGTCCTTGCATGCTCCTTTCTATACCCCTTTGGCAAACTTTTATTTTTTGCACAATTTCTTTGGTCATTGTCCAGGTCTGACATCCATATGTGAGGCATGGAAGTAAGCAGCTTTTTTTGAAGTGACCGGAAGTTTGCTTTTGGAGATTTATTTCATAGCCCAGTATTTTTTCCAAGTATTTCCGATTCTTCTTTCAACTTATTTTTTAGTACATTCAGTGAATGCGATCACTTTTCCAAGGTAAATGTACTGGTCTACATAGAAAAGTTCGGTGTTTTTGATTCTAATTGGGATCTGTGTCCAATTTGACATAATTTTTGTTTTGGTGTCACTTATTTCCAGACCGATCTCTTAACTTGTTGAATCAAGTTCCTGGAGTAGACGGGTTAGGTCACAGGTAGATGATGCAAATATTACTATCTATAGATCATCAGCAAAGCGTAAATTTGATAGACGGACTCCACTGATCATTAATCCTTCTTTTCTATTTTTCAAACTCATTTTTCGAAATACCATCTCTAATTGAAATAAAGCATTGTCCAAATTCGAGGCCAAAACTATACAAAACAGTTTTTTGAATGTTTGTCTGTCTGTTTGTATACATGAATGTTTTAGCTCGACAACCACTCAACGGTTTGGTTGCGGTTTTGTTTATAATCATTGTAGTGACCTTGGTCAATATATAGGCTATAAGTTGTGTTAATAAACAAATACCAAGTTTCAGCTGTCGATATTGGAGACATACTCACGCGGGCGAAGCCATAGGCAAAAGCTAGTTAACTTAATAAAAAAAACATGAAAGTAACAAACAATTCAAATTAGGTTTATGAAAATTATTAAAAGTGTATACAGAACACTAACTGCGTGAGTGCGACTCGAACTTGGCCAACTTTTATTTAAAATGCACAATTTTAATTAGTTAACTGGTACGTCACGCAGACGAAGTGTCTATCAAGCACTTTCTTTGCTACACAATGTGCCGATTCCTTAGTTACAGCAAACTAGATGTGCCCGTGGCTCTGTCGGCGTTGAAAATATAATTATTAAAAAAACCTTGAAATACTTGAATCATAAAGAGGAAATGGTTGTGAGTGACGTTGGATATAGGAGATAATCTCTGTAATTAATTAATTAATATAAAACTAATTCTCTGGTAAAATAATTTGATGTTCAATTTGCGTTGTGTGATGTGATGTAACGTTTTTGCAAACCCAAAACAGTATGAACGGTATGACATGCCATACAGATCTGACGTTTCTGAAACGCGGAACATTTTGATTTCAAAATTTTCATTTTTAATTATTAAGCGATCACTTATCCAAACCCATATTGTTTATGCCGTTCATCATCCTTATAATCCAAGGAATCAAATTGCATCATTTTCGCGATTTTGGTGTTCGTGTGAGTGATAGAAAGGTGTGCTGAGCGCCATTTCACTCTTTTCCGTGAATTTCTGTCCTTCTCTAGCTTTTTGATTTTGTACAATAGATAGTACGTAAAGAAATAAAGGCTTTCGAACTCTGCTTTTGAACTTTTAAATGTCACCAGCACCCGTAGTACAATGTTTAATTGCGCGCGACTTAATTGAATCACAAGTGCGAGGAGCGTGACATACTGATTAATCTATATTAATGTATGACATATATATTGTTGTAATTCACTATATTTTTAGGGTTCCGTACCACCACACAATACGGGTACAGAACCCTAAAAACATAGTAAATTACAACAATATATATGGCATACATTAATATAGATTTTAACATGAATTTTTTATTTTGTTATTAAACTTGTATAATTCTTTGTATATTGTTCTTCTCTATGTACACGTGTATGATTACTCCGTTTATGTTCCTTTTTCCTATTGTGATGGTTTTGCTGTCAGAAATCTCTGTTTAGAGATAGCTCGCCAATGTGCATCTTTTTACTGTAATTTTGTTTATGTTTATATTTCCGTGTGTGTACAATAAAGAATAAAGAAGAATAGATTAAATAGTATGTTAAACAGTTTGTGTACGAGTCTGACTTGCACTCGTCTAAATTATTCAACATATTATCACACAGGTCATTCATATATATTCTTCTAAGTTTACCATTCCGTTCCACTTCCTCGCATAGCTATCGTGAAAAAAAAGATGTGCAGTCGGTCTATCAACTCGTCTTGTCAATGCCACCATTATCCATTTTTTTGCCTCGACCTGGTTTTGTTTCACCATAAAAACGCCAGTTGTATTCTGCTGTCTAAACTCTTTCGTGAGAATTATTCTTCTTCATATTTTGCAGTCTAGGGTATTTCTTATACGAGCTAGGCTGAATTGCGGCGTTTTTAATTTAATTTTAGATTTAAGATGGACCGTCCCGCTTAGCTGCCATATAAATGCTGTAGGCGTTTGTGACGACCTGATGACTTGATCTCAATAAAACTTTGCACACATCTTTATACTCGTATAATATATGTTTCCCTTCCCCCCACACCGCTCTCCAACTTATCTCTCATCAAGAGGTGCAAGATGGCGAGATATTCAAAAAACGCCGAATTCGTAAAATGGTCTCAGGAAACTTTTTCCATGAAACGTTAACTGCTATGAATAAACAGTTAACGTTTCATGGAAAAAGTTGCCTGAGACCATTTTACGAATTCGGCGTTTTTTGAATATCTCGCCATCTTGCACCTCTTGATGAGAGATAGGTTGGAGAGCGGTGTGGGGGGAAGAGAAACAAATATTATATAAAGATAAAGAGAAAGAAAACTTAGTGTTCTTTACATGAACGATGTCTGTGTTCTCTCTTTTTTATTTCCAGTATAGATGAAAATTATACAACTTGCTAAAGTTTGCGTAAAAACGAGGCAATGTTCACGATATCCTGACAGATATTATTATGATGGTGTTTCATCAAATTTAGCTTTTTGGGTTGAAAAGAGACGCAGTTAGATGTCACTGGATAATACGTATGAAAAAAATATGAAGAAAATAAGCTGTTGACATCATATTCAGTTTGTACCTTTTGTACGAATCTTGAGAAAAATTCAAACGTAAAGGGGCCTCTTAAGAGCTTTTTAAAGTTAATTTTTGTATGATAACTCATATTTTAAATAACATACTGTTTTACATTAGTTTATTTGTTTAGATACCTACCTCTTTTTATTCAATACTTTTAGATAACCTATTATTTGTTCAAAAAATTTTGCATGTACTACTAGCTTAATTTTGAACAAGCATCATAATCCAAGCTGATATTCCATGCAAAGTCAAATTAGTAAGATCCTCATAGAGCTCCAGCTAAGCTCGGTTATCAAATACGCTTTATGTTATCACACCATAGCTGTTGTCGCACAAATTTGGCAATTTCAAACCTTAAACCATTGGTTAAAAGCTTAGTCAGAAGTCTTCTTCAGTGATACTTGAAAGCTGTGTATCGATCGTTGTGCTACCTGGAATTTAACACGTTGGTTATTTGTTTAAAATCTAACATGTTTTATATAAAATAATGCACTTAGTAGTGTGTATATAAGGAATATTTAAGATAAGGTATTTACACATTTATAAATAGATACAATCATATCTTTATCGATTTAATCCCCTAGTATACCTAAAGTTTCGCAAGGCAGAAGGCCGAGCCACGTCTCTGAACGACACTATTTCTTGTTCCCATGAGAACTGATTTATGGAATAAAAAGTAGCCTATGTCCTATTCTAGGTCAAGAACTATATTTGTGCAAAGTTTTAGCCCAATCGGTTCAGTAGGTACGACGTGAAGGAGTAACAGTTCGTCACTTTTCTATAGGAACTTGACATCCCATTGCTATCCCTATTGCTATCGAAAACAAGACTAAGCAAAACGCAAAAACAGGGACTTTATTACAAAATTGTTATGTACAATAAATTGCCATTAGAAATAACCAGGCTCCCGCTAGAGGATTTTAAAATTAAACTAAAATTTTATTTTGAATCAAATCCGTTTTATTCAATAAATGAGTACATTGCTAAGCAATTGAATAAATGTTCATTCTCTCTTTGATATAATTATATAATCTCGTCGACAAATCATTTCCAATTATATTTAACAATTCATATTCTATTGACATAACTTTTAAATTTAGTTTTGTAACTAATTTTAATTTAGCATATTTATTAAACCTATCTTATCATTAAGATACATATATGTAATATTTGACATGCCTCATGTAACATTCTCTGTTATAATGGTCAATAAATGAATTACTGATTACTGATTACTGATATCCCATGAGAACTGATGTATGGGATAAAAAGAAGCTCATGTCCTATTCCAAGTCTAGAACTACATTTGTGCAGAGTTTTAGTCCAATTGGTTTAGTAGTTACGGCGTGAAGAAGTAACAAACATCCATTCATCCATACATTCATCCAAACTTTCGCATTTATAATATTTGTGGGAGTGGGATGGGATAGGCTGGGATGGGAAGTGGAATAGTGGGATGGGAAATGGGATGGGAGGTAATGGGACAGTGGGATGGGGCGGGATGGGATGGGATGGGACGGTATGGGGTAGTGGGATGACGTAAACGTAATAGATCTTTTCAAAAAAACTGGATTTTATAATTTTACTTTAATTTAATTTTTATTTATTTATTTTTCAATATATTCGAGTCAAACAATGAAAACCTCAGTTTGCAAGTGATTACCCAAAACTCAAGTTTAAGAGCTGTATTTTACCTTAAATTCAGCACAAAAATGCTGTAAAACACCACTCACCTTTAACCCAAATTCCTTACTCAAGCTATCGACGTATACCCACCAAAACGTATACCACAGAGCCAATTCAAAATCGTCTCTTCTACCAGCCTACAAGAGCTTCACCGAGATCTAAATGTCTTGGTGGTAAACTTCAGCAAAGAAACCTCAAACCTCACGTGACCTCAGGCAGTTACACTTGCATAAAGCACATTTATTTCAAATAGCACCTATGGAAATGGAACGGCTAAGGAGAAATAACACAGTTTGCTCGAACGAAGGCTTTTTTATGACAAAAGGAAATAACTAAATCTGGTTGAACCAAAAACCTCCATCGATAAAAAGATAACAGCATAATCTAAATATATACTATACGTAGATTAGGCCCCGTGTGGGTGGTAGACATCGGTAGAATGTTATTTTTACCAGGGATATGTAAATCACGCAAAGATTGGGTAGGGCTTTAAGGGTGTTATAGTGTTTATAGACTTGCTTATTTTTTTTTAATGACATGCGTTAAATATTAGATCCTTACGTATGAAATTGGCGTTTTGTATGGAGAATTTGAAGGAAACTCAACTTGCAGTACTAATATGTTTGCGTTTTTTTTTTTTGATTGACTAATCCAAATCTTATAGTTTCTTTTGTGTATGACAACATTAAGCTAACAGCAACATTAATTTATTTTTTTGGAAAGTGTCAGCTTTAACAAGTTATTACAAATGTTATCATGGAAGTGGATGGCATTTCGGCAGAATGTTTATGAGGATTAAATTTTAGGTATCAAACTCAAAATAAAAACAGAATTTAATACGTAGATGTAAAACCTTGAAATCAACTTTCAAACAAAATACAAATAACTGAAATAGCTATCGAATTACAGGAATTATGTACTTATGAATGTGTGAGGAAAGTTCGCCAATTTCATAGGTAAGCACCCTTAGATATTCGTGTAAGCACCCAATACTTTCATTAATAATTTAATTTACAGGGTTTAACTCGATCCCAATCCCATACTGTGGCGGTACAAATTAGTAATTTGCAGCCACCTTGCAACTTTACAACCTTCATAAAAAGAGAAAAAAAATGTGAACACAGGTGTAGGTGTGGCTAATAGGTTATTTGATGAACTTTTTCATCAAGTGATTTTTTCCTAGTCTTTATTAAAATATTACAGTGCATTAAAATTGTAAATTTATAGTAGGTAGTTTATGAAACTGGCACATAAAGAGGTTATTAAAAGACGAGCATGAGTTTTAAAAATGAGTCATAGGGGAGTTTTTTAACATTATACACGAGTGTTTTAATATCTAATTATGGGTAATTTCATACACTTTTTTATCCACACTTATGCAAGAGGTTGCTACCTACCTAATTCTAGTCCTAAATATATTGATAATACCAAGCTATTTTTGAAGTTTTTGGTGGTTCGTCCTTTTCGTTGCTCTTTCCAGAATGTCACAGAGTGCATTATTATCAGAATGTCAAGTAGAGTCAAATTATTATCCTTACCACTCACTGCTGGCAGCCATTTTTTCCATAAACATCCATGGCACCAACCAAAATTCAATAGTAGGCTTGCCTCACCATATAGTATAATAAATGGCCAAAAATAAATTAAATTTTAACCTTCTTACGACGTAACCTCATCACATCCTCCTTACTCTTAACCTCCTTGGTCGGACGGGTATTGTTTTGTACAGTTTTGCAAAATAGAGTTTGGAAAAAATGAGGGTGCTATAGATGTGTACCACACAATATGGTCATACTATAAACTACGATCAAAACTGTATCACGGAACACTTTTACCAGAACTGTATACTACGACCTAAATATTTATTTTCACCTGTCACTGCGTCAAACTATTTTTTGCCAACCTGTACGTATAAGCAATTATATATAAAACCTCATTGGTATAAGATATTTAAACATCAGTCATGACTGTATGGACTTAGTTCCCTTTGCCTTCGTGTAATTGAAAAAAAAATATTTTATATACTCCTATACCACAATAAGGTAATTGCAATATCAAAAGTAATTTTATAGGTACCTACATTGTTTATCCAATGTTATAGTATTACATTGTAACACCACGATTCTTCACTGCGATTGGCCCAATTTATTATAACACCGCTAGAGAGCGAATCAACAACAGAGACGAGTAATAAGACCCATCCTTATTTCTTGAGCACGCCCCTTTTATCCTGGTTGGCCTTCAAGGCAGCATTATTGGGATGACGCACCCAAGGCTGATGAACGAGTGTTATTCTCATTTTTTGTAAAAATGTTAGTTTAAAGACGATATTTTTGACAGTCGTAGATAAAGTATTGTGTGCAACTGAACATAATTATACATTGGAACACTCGTGCAAGACTATTACGAAACTAACTTCGTTCGTTTCGTAAACAAGCATATACAATGAACCATTACTTTGGTAAGGAGACTGTACCTATTCTTATTTAATTTTTTTCTGTATCAGAGACGATTGTATTAAAAATTTTCATTAAGCACAATTTTTGAGTTCATCATCAAGATTTTACGATATAAGTGTAGATAAAAGTTTTAATTATCTTTTGTCCTCAATGTTCATTTTTAAAAAAAAAGGTGTTACTTCAAAATCGTTTTTCAGTGAAATAATATTTTTGCGCATGACCAACTTAGGTTTCTCTTTTAAGTGTCCGGTGTCACCAAAATATGAAATCTACGTTATATAAATAAGTCGTAAATACATATATCGTCAAGACATGTATCCCTGAGGGGGTGTCAGAGGTGTTCCCAAGTATAAACTGTCAAATGCAAGTCACAGCAGTCCGCACTTGGTAAACCCGCTTTTCACCGACGATTATTACGTCCCAAACTTGATGGTTGTTAAGCCCCATCACTTCGGGCACAAATAGGACAACAGCTTAACGTGTCTTCCCCAACAACCAACATTAAGAGTGGTTTCACAAAAAATTTATAAAAAAACAATTAATTAAAACCAATGGAAACTTTGCGATGGCAGCATATACAGGTAATAAGGTTCTGTTGAATAACTATTGAGTGAATTTTGAATGTAAGTGTTCTGTTTCGATTAATTAGAAAAGGCGGATTTTTCACAGTCCGGTTACGAAACCGCTCTTAAGGTAATATATCATCCGTGCAAAGGTCCCCGTTACTCCAGGCGGAAAAACCCGCAGTGCGAGAGGGACGGAATCGGGGAAAATTGTCAAATAGTGTTTTAAATTAATACAAAATTTTCTAAAATAGCTACGAAAATTTCCATAACCAGTAATTTAGGTATTGTTAAAACCCGTTTAAATTAATATTTTTGAAGTTTGCGTGGTATCCGAATTTGTCAGAATATCAAAAAAATTTTAAATTTAGCCCTCATTTCAATAATTATTTCTATCGAGTGAAATTCCTCCAATCGCGTTTCTGATAGCCCAAAATCTAGAAAATGGTCCCAAAATTTTTATATTAATTTATTTTACTTAGAACTTTTTTAAAAGAGCAGATTCAAAAACCGGCTAAGTACGAGTTGGACTCGCGCATGAAGGGTTCCTTACCATTATCTATAAAAACGGTAAAAAAATCACGTTTGTTGTATGGGAGCCCCCTTAAATATTTATTTTATTCTGTTATTATTCTGTACTTGTTATAGCGGCAACAGAAATACATCATCTGTGAAAATTTCAACTGTCTAACTGTCACGGTTCATTTTCAGCCTAGTGACAGACGGATAGACGGACAGACAGACAGACAGCAGAGTCTTAGTAATAAGGTCCCGTTGGCTACCTTTTGGGAACGGAACCCTAAAAAGTGTAAATTTTCACGATACACCCCCTTAATCTGCACCGCAGGGATTGAACCCACGACCTCTGGGTTAGCAGGCGAGCGCGAAATATGATATACATAACAATATTAAATAACCTTGGATCACGCAATTATTATATGTGTCGAGGGTAGGGAAAACAAGAGCTTTATAAATAAGTACCAGAAATTAAAAATACAAACGCATTTTTGCTTCCGCTAACAAAAAATGCGGTTTAAAAAATAAATACCGAGCACGTCAGAGTTTGACCCAGGCATTAATAATTCTGTAACTTATGAAAAAGTATTATTATTGCATATATTTATTGTATCTCGGGACTATGTAGTAGTCTTGGACCTTTGTGAGGCGTGCGTTGGGCCGAAGCCAACACGTAGAGGCCCTTTAGATAATTTAATCTGAATGTGATGTGACACCAACCGACGATTGTCCTTGTACGCACTGTAGGAGTGCACCCAAGGACAACCCCCGGTCAGTTTAGGACTATTTTAAGGAATGAAAACAAAAGAAACCAGACTGTTGGATTGAGGTGCTAGTGGACTGGGTAACTGGGACTATGGAAGGAACCATTGGCCTGTCCAACCAGTCAATAACACGGAAAAATGGGCAGGCGGAGACTCGCCAATGCAATTAAATCGGCCCACCAAACGGTCGTCCGCACGGAGTGACAAGGGGGCAACATTTGCTGAGCGGCTAAACGTTGGAGAGATGTCACTGGACTTAAAACGACGATCACTTGCTCCCTGAGGGTAAAGCATCAGTGCCCACTCGCCACTTACATTTCATATCCACCCTTCGAGCATATAGCTCTTGCTACTCCACTCTGACCGGCCACCCAGGGCAAGTCAGATCTGTCCCTCGTCACTGTTGACTCCGGCCAGCCAAAAAGGCAAGCCGAAGATGAGGAACAGGGCCTTCTCCGGGAGCATGTTCAGGTCTCTGTGGTCGATACTGCTCAACAACTCGCCTCAAGCTGCCCTGCGTTATGCCGTTGCCCTGGTGTGTAGCCGTGTAAGTTTTGTACACGTTGCCCGCCTCTCATGTAGCCTGATGTTCGGCTCGGGGGTAGGGTTGGATTTTGATAAAGTATTATTATAATTATTTATACATATTTATCATATCTCGGGACTATGTAGTCCCGGACCTTTGGGAAGCGTGCGTGAGGCCGAAGCTAACACGTAGAGGCCCTTTAGACAATTTTGTCTAAATGTGATGTGACACCAACCAACCATTATGCTCATACGCACTGTAGGAGTGCACCCAAGGACCTAATGTAAGGAATGAAAACAAAGGAAACCAGACAATTGGAACTATAGAAGTAACTAATAAAAAATAAAACTTTCAATATATATTTCGACCCACTTGGGGTCGTCATCAGTCGAATATAACTGACGATGATATTATTGTAATTATAATCATCGTCAGTCATATTCGACCGATGACGACCCCGAGTGGGCCAAAATATTTATGAAAAGTTTTATTTAAATTTTATAATCACTATAATTCATATAAATGTGTATATTTATTTTATAAACCCAATAAATTAAATGTCCACAATTAGATCAGGGTTCTATTTCTTACAAATTTTCTTAATAAGTTATAATTTAAAAGCACTTTACTCAAGAATAGTAAATAATTATATAAATAATTAATAATTAATGACATATCAATGTCTATTTATTTTAATTAAGATTCTCAACTGATGCCGGGTCCAGGTCGGACCCGAAATATATCTTGAGATTTCCTTATATTTGTATATCTTATTTATCAGTATATTTATATTTTTTAGTAAACTTTAAAAGCTGTTATAGTGTAGGTATATAATTTAAAAAAAATTATATTGTTATCTTAAAAAGCATATACCTAATAATAATAACGTAAGAAAATGTTCGTTGAAATAATGCTCAGAAAATATTATTATTGGATATATTTCCAAACATGAGCGATTAGAAGTTCCTTAATAAATTATGCGACCAAAAACTTTGAGAAATTATTCTAAGTCCAAACACAAAATTGCAACGACATTTGTCGCACAATTCAAATAATACGCGTTCCGTTTTCTATTTTTTTCTACGGACCCTTAAAGTCTCTACACTCAAGGGCGTATTTTAGGGTTCAAAATAAACATAAATCTAAGGGAAAACCGCAAACGGAAATAGCGTTTCGGATCATCAACGAGATTATGTTTGTAGATAATTCGCGAAAACGTTTATTTATTGCGCGGATAATGGCAGCAACGATTAAAACGAAGGAAGATAGCGGTTCTGTTAGTGAGCGTAAAATAGCATGTTATTTTAGCTGCTTTCTTTATGTATAGCCGCTTAACGTTCTAAACTCAAGTAACAACAAGTTTTTCTAACTGAGTGTTAGGTTATGTGTTATAAAACTTAAGACATAAGACATAAGATATAATGTATTTCCGTTTTACATTTACTTAAAACCTAGTGTTAAATACAAGAAAAAAAAAACAAAAAGTCAAAACTAACTTAGCACATAAATAATATACACATTTAATTTAATCCCATACTAGAATATCTCCGTTCTATCGGATCTTATATTTAGTTTTCGCCAGAGGGCGCCGGTGCTATTTTTAATAATTAATGTTTTTGTTTTATTTAAACAAAATACTTATTTATTATAAATATAATATTATATATATATTGCATGCATTATTAGTTGTATATAATTACATATAATGTATGTACAACAAGTTTTTCTAACTGAGTGTTAGATTATGTGTTATAATTATAAAACTTAATCAGCAATTCGCTTAGATTAAATCATTCGAAACCATTTCGAGAACTTGTGGTCAAAAAACGAATTTTTACGAAAAAACTGCGACTTCTATTTGCCTTCGTGTGACGTCACTTGAGAAATGGCTGTTTAGAAATGAGTCCTTTTCTATCAAGATAAATTTATAATAATTTGCTTACGACCGATTTCACAGATGGATGACAGATGAGTAGACAGACAGGGATAGACCACTTTTTCATAAGCAATATTATATTATATAATGTCTAAAGTTCTCAAGTGACGTCATATCCGAAAATTCTGTAAAAAATCATAAAAAGGTAATGTAAATAATGAAAACTATGTCCTAAAGTGGCGTTGAAAATTAGGCTATGGGCATTAGTTATAGTTTTCATTGTATACAGATTTTGTGTTTTAAATTTTGAACTTGATCTCTGTTTGAACCTGAGAGTTTTTCTTTTTTATCTGATTTTTTTTCTCCTTTATGGTATGTGTTGTTTTCATGTTTCAAAACCATTATACTTATAATGAATTTAAGATAATCAATATAAGTAAGCTTTAAGATTTGTCCCATTGCAACGGTTTTACTGAATAGTTAACAAAGTTTTAAGCA
The DNA here is from genome assembly GCA_934047225.1 of Ypsolopha sequella. Lineage (NCBI taxonomy): Eukaryota > Metazoa > Arthropoda > Insecta > Lepidoptera > Ypsolophidae > Ypsolopha > Ypsolopha sequella. The sequence continues at coordinate 12,327,660 of OW203991.1, forward strand.
CAAATAAACATTAAGGTCAATGTCAATGAAAATAAAGTAAAAATTTATATTTGTAGATAATAACAATTTTTTTGTGTGAAGGATTAATTTCAAACGTTTTTGAGCAAATTTTGCGTAAAGAATGAAATTAGGTACCAAGTTATAATTGTATTTTTTCGAGGTAACGATATAAAATATTTGATGAATTATTTATTAATATACGATTGTTAATGATTAATAACATATTAAATATTTCCCTAGAATTTTCTGGTGGCTAGACCGACAAATTGGAGGACTTCCTCCCCTAAACGGTGGTCGGCTCGAGTGAAGTCGAGGATGAAACCTTGTTAAGAATAAATGGTCAAATATAAAACAATCTTGAAAACATTTCCCAAGTTTCGATATGAAACTTGTGGTAAGAAAAGCAATGTAAATCGGTGTAATTTATTTCAATTGGGGTCAAATAAAAGTCAAAAGTTCAAGTTCGAAACAGCCTCACTGTCAGTTATTTAAAATCCAAGTTGATTTTGTATAATTTTGATATTCTAGCGGAGTAATATTTTGAATACGTGACATAGTTACAGGTAATAATAAGTTAGTACAACAACCACGCAAAGTATTCCGCTGAAATAATTCTTAATATCTAAGACAGAGAAATAGTGTTGCAATGGCTCAGTGTTCTATTTATCGTGGATTTCAGTACATACACGTAGTCATTCATATTCATAAATGCATAGTTGCTTTGTAAATATGATAACGCAGACATAGCACTACGCAGAATTGAGTTATACGTTATACTCGACGACGGAGTCCTATTTCAAGCTAACGCTATAGAGAAATATATATTAAGAGCGGTTTCGCTACCGGATTGCGAAAAATCCACCTTTTTCTAATTAATCGAAACAGAAAACTTAAATTCAAAATTCACAGAATAGTTATTCAACAAAACCTTATTACCTATGTATTGTGTATGCTGTCATCACAAAGTTACCACTGGATTCGGTAAATTAAAATTTCCATTTTATTTATATTCAAAATTTTTAAAGTTCTAATTTACAGAAACGAATGGAAACTTTGCGTTGGCAATATACACAATATATAGGTAATTATGTTTTGTTGAATAACTATTGAGTGAATTTTGAATTTAAGTGTTCTGTTTCGATTAATTAGAAAAAGGCGGGGTTTTCACAATCCGGCTGCAAAACCGCTCTTAAGGCGATATGCGAAAAAAATACGGGTGTTTCTTTTCTGTGTATTTCATGAAATACACGGAAAATTATAATCAGTTTCTGGTATATGTATTTTGACTATACAATCTAGGGTTTTGAAATTGGAAAACATATTTGGATAAATTTTCCTTGATAGAAATAATTGTTGAAATGAGGTCTTCAAACACACTTTTTCTTCTCGTTTGACGAATAGGAACCATATACGGAACTCAAACATATTTTATTATGTGTGTACGATATCTAGAGATTTGATATTTGAAATTTTGCTAGCGATTTTAGTTTTTTTATAAAAATTATAAAACTAAAATTTTTCGCTTTCGCCCTGAATCCGCCCCTCTCGCACTGAGCGTGTTTTCGCTAGTGACAAAAATAAAATTCGCATTGCTCACTTTGATTTTCGTTACTACCTATTTCTTATGATAAATACTCACCCTAACTTTAGCTATAGTGTAACAAAGCATGGATTTAATACAGAAACTATAATTGAAACTTTTCTATTTAACAAGAAACAAACTTAATCACTTGAACCATAAGCAGAATATTAAGCGAAACCACAGACTAAGTATTATACTTAGTCTATGGCGAAACTAACTTAGCTTAGCCTAGATTGTAAGTTAGCTGAAAATGTTACTATTTTTAGAGTCGTTTCTCCGGATTTGTAACAAAATATATGTAAAGAAATGATAAAATTGTAACGGCCAAAAGACAAATTTTAACAATAGTTTGCTATATGCATAAACATAAATTATTTTTTTGATATTATGGTAGCTTCAAAATAATTGGACTATCCATAAGCGTGATATTAAATTATTTTAGGAATTTACGGCTGGTATCACGACTGAGAAAGCCAATTGTTTTATAGCTATTGTAATATCATTAAAAATATATTTATGCATATAGCAAACTACCATTAATAGTTGCCTTAGCTAAAAGTTATATTTTGGCCGTTATAATTATTTCTTAATATTTTGTTACGCAAATCCGGAGAAACGACCCTTAACCTTTTGCCTAGTAACCCTAAAACTGTACCCGTATCATTTACCGATCTTAACACGTGATAACGTTTTTACTTCAATAACCTTTCCTAATTTCCACTTTGCCAAGGTAAATTACTCTTTTATTACCTAAGTATTAAGCGCTCTATATTTCCGGAATCATGATGACTCTGCAAAAGTATGTTTTGTATTTTTATAGCTACGAGTAGGTGTTGCCCAAATTTTTGTTGCTAGTCAAAACAATTTTGCCTACTGTGTTGTTTTATTTTTATGTAAATAAATGATGTTATGCCACCCACTGTATAAAGAAAACTATTTTCTGCTTTTTTAATTGTGAAAACTTTTTCATATAATAAGTTGATGAAGAGCGCGTTAGGCTTACATGTAAATAAAATTTACACTAGGTATTTTCTTTAACTGTAAAATACATCTAAACGACAGTAAAGCCGATTTTGAAGGCTTTAATTTAGTTTTAGTCCAAATTTTCTTCATTGCAATATAGTCCTTAATTGTAAGGAATAGAAGCTAACTTACTTTAGAAAAAAAATTCAGTTTTGACAGCACTGAAATTTAAATAAAATCCTTCAGGGCTTTATTAGCTCAGTCGTTGGTCGGGCGGCAAATTCTTGCACAGATTCGATTTCTGCCAACTAAGCGTTGCTGAACATCGAAAGACAATAATGCGATAATAACTTACATATGGCTCTACGTCTATTGACTGTTCAAATTACAGTCAACATTTGGTAAAACCCCTTACTCTGTACCCTACATGTCTTGACGATTAACACTTTTATCAGGCTTTATGTAGAAAAACTTACTTAAATATCTATTACCAGTACTTTTCTACACAGCCTGTTCTCCTATAAGTTCATTGTTTTATACATGTCTAAGGTATACTTTTTCATAGGTATACAGTGAAAAAATAAAGTCAGATTCTCACAGCATCTTCAGGGAGGTAAAAGAGCAAAGTTAAATTCCTGTAAACCGCGGTTATTCCAAAATTCGATATGGCAACACCTCGTCGAAAGACAGCCGCGCGCTTCCCAGGGAGATAACTCAGATAACGCGGCAACATCCTGTTCTCATTTGTTACCCGGGTTTAATGGAACTTTTTTTCAGAGCCCTTCACTTTTTACCTGTCAGGTTTTGCTTGGCCTTATTTTAATTGTCTTCTTGAAGGGGAGGGGGCGGCAAATATTCTCGAGGCGAGGCCGTAATGCAACTAGTGAATAGCTGAGCTTTTTAGGTGGGGTTAATTAAATTCTACCGTTCACGCATAAAAAACGTTTTTTACTGTTTTACGAGTACATCCTATTTTTGGCAGCGTACTAAAACTGTATTTTATGGGCATGGCTATTGCGAAAAAATTTTCGGCTTTCGTTCGTGTTGTGGGGCGATGCGTCATTTTATCGTTATTATTTTATTGAATTGTTGCTTCGCAAAAACCAAGGAAGTTATCATTTATTGAAAGCTGCTGAAAGCTGTATCGAATATATAAGTAGATCTCGTTTCAAACACGATTACTTGTGTCACTTACGTGAGTGAACGTGGCTGTAACAACATTGAAACAAATGCTCACAAAACGCGTACTAAAGAAGCTGTGTTACGCAAAAAAATAACGTCAACTTTTTATTTTTCCTCTTCGTACGCTGTATAGAGTCGTTCGGAATTTTTTATCGTCAGTGAATGATGTGCGTTCAGAAGCACGTACAGAGGTAATAAAACTGAATGACTGAATCATAAAAAGGGTTGAATTTATTGATTCGCATTGACGTCGATGACTACGTCGCGCCTACCCCTTTACGCGTCTCAAGCGTAAACAATTTCCATAATATCACATTACTTTACACTATATCCTAGATATTGTCAATAGAGGAAGGGGCTCAATATTCAGTATCAGTTTCCGAGCTCCAAGTTACGTCAATTATCGTAAGAAGAAAATAAATAACAATTCCTCGCGGCTGAAAATTCTAAGAATGTTTTTCTCTGCCTTGCACGAATATGTCACGGAATCTTTTAGTTTGAAAAAGGTTTTTAGTACAACATGGAGTGTGAAAAAAGACGTGAGCGTTCGAGAATCATGGTCTGGCAGGCGCTGACGCTATCCATCGCTTTTAGGAAGTCGTAAAAAGCGAGACGAGCGTGTTTCTATGAGTGCTGAAGCGTATATTTACAGTGTTTCACTGACGCCAAGCAGTGAGGTTCTGACGCCATTAAAACAGAATAATGAAACACCTGCGGCCTCCTATGAAGCCCGCTTTTGTTCGCTGCTTGTCCGCCTACAAAGCGGTGCACAAATAATTATGTACATACAATTATTCGGTAAGCGTTTGTTCATAGCGCCTTCGTCGACGCCGCGTCTGCTATACGTATACACTTCAGTAATGTCTAGGGATCTAATTAAAGAGGGTTGATATTTTTATACATATGCAAGTAACCATTAAAGTATGTACTTTCTATAGATATCATTCAATACATGCACGGACGTTGTAACATAACCAGTATAATCTGGACAACAGTTACATTTACTACACCATTTACGGAATTTTAAAATACCTAGTACCTATTTGTCTCTAGAATTATTAATTTATTTAGGAGTTAACAAAAATACACCACAAAAACCAGGAGCGTTTATCCGTGGCAGTGTTATAAAAATATAAATGCAAAATATAAGTTAATAACAATCTTATATCTATGTGTACTAGAATAGGTGTATTAGTCGGGATTAAATTTCATTCCGCTACAAAAATTTCATCGCAATGTTTAACTGTAACCAACGTTCAAAATAAAAATACAAATATTATGGACAGCTAAGAAAAAATTAAACTTGTGTACTGTAAAATAATACTTTTATGTTATGTTGTTATAATATATGTATATTATTGTATTTATGAGTAGATTATATATGTATATACAATATTTATTTAATTCTAATTAAATTTAATATATATAGTATCTATGAAAATATGATTTCTTGGTTGAATTGATCATAGTAATTAACTTATCTGGAACTACCCTCAAAATTTTCCACATCACCAAAGGTTAACTGGCAGAGAATGCTATTTAGCATTAAGCATTAGCATTAAGTTCGCCTTTGTGCATTGTAAATTTATTTTGTGCAATAAAGTATTTACATACATACATACATACTTTTTCAATGCATGTGCTCGTAAAGGCCCACTTTTTATGCATCAAAACCGAACAAAAAGTCGATTATTTTGCCCTAGGGCTTTATTATAATTTTTTTTTTATTTATTTATAATGGTTGGCTAACCTGCAGCCTTTCCTATGTGCCATAGATGTTATACTTTTTATTCCACTGTTTAACGGCTCTGGATACAGTCCTTTTGAGCCAACTACAATTTAAAGTTCACAAGATTATATTTATTTTCATTTCCTCACACTATGCATTGAAAAACGTAGTATGATACACGGGCGTAAAAGCAATAAATTACTCGGTTACGTTTAAAACACTCGCTACGCTCGTGTTTTAAATCGTCCTCGTAATTTATTTCTTTTCGCCCTAGTAGCATAAACTACTATTAAGAACTAATAAAACTATTGATCTTGAAACACCTTCAATGTAACTGCGTATCCCCAGACACTGTTAATGTGTACCCTCCCATCTCACAAACACGCTGCGTTCAAAACGACATCTTGATTGTTTATTCATATCTGCATTTAGGTCTCCGTGTGGTTTGTAGCGTCTGGGTCTTTGCTTTTGTTAAAAGTGCATGCTCATTTAATGTCTAGCAAAATTGTTATAAACTGCAAAGAGTTTTTAGCAGAAAAGCACTTTGCAATGTATACTGTACTATACACTAGTCTTCACGACATATATCCTCGATGAAGTGTCAGAGGTGTTAACAAATTAGGAGTTTCACTGATTAGAACAATCAGCACTCGTCCACTCTCTTTTCACCAACGGGTAGAAAGCAAATCTTAGTAGGCACCAATATGCAATTAAGCAAGTGATAGTTAAGGCTAGACGGTAACATTTTACCGCGATTTCGTGTCCTAGCTCTTAACATTTTATTGCTATTCTATTTAGCCTACATATACTACTGCATTTTTCTAATGTTTATAAACTACCACGGGGTCAATACGTATTCGAATTCTTGAAAAAATTTTGTTATTTGAGAAAAATGTGTGTGGAAATGAGACGTTTTGGAGCACAAAATACAAGATTTTTGAGTACTCTGTTGTATTTTTGAAACATGTTGATTACCCAAAATTTCAATACGGATAGGAAGTATAGGTTGGGCGATAGATAAAGTTATTTTAATTTTTTTGATTTTATGCATTAGAGTACAACTGAGACGACAATTCTTTTTGTACGGCATCAAAATATGACCCTCTTCCCTTAAGGCAATTAGTGTCGCCAAATTATCAGCTCGATGTTTGTCGGTACGAATATCGACGGAAACGACATTGCAATAACGTTCATATCAGCACGTAATACAAAGTGGCTGTTATGGCGCGTCCGCGCTCGCTGCGTCCCTGATAGGGTGAAATAGGAGAAAATAATACTTTTTAAATGGACGTGTTTGTTCGATTGAATAATCGTATGTTATGTTTATAACTGTCATGTGCATCTATTACTCAAACTGCTTTATTTTTCCTGTAATCTTTACGTAAACAAATATTACTCTGATTTTTTTCATATTTTTCAGTCCACCAGTTTTAAGATAAGGGGGGGCGACATAAATTTTTTTATGGTTTTTCAAGGATTTCTAGAAATAGATGCAATTAAATATAGCTAAACTATACCTTTTTGCAATCAACTTTTTAATACCTGCAATTTGATACCCATATTGTATTTTTATAAAATATTTTATTATTTATTTTTCTTCTATTTGTATATTTCTCTGTTGTGCTCAACTTTTTTTTTCGCTATAGTTTTCCTGTAATTGGCTAGATGTGATCTATAATCGACATATTTTTCAGTATAGCAGTTTTGGAGATAAGGGGGGGGGGGACATACATATTTTTGTGGTTTTTTTAAAGATTTCTCGAAACCTGTGCCAGTAAATATTGTAAAAATATATATTTTTACAATTAATATCTACAATTTGATACCCATATTGTATTTTTAAGAAAATATTTTTTATTTTTCCCACTTTTGTTTTGGAAATGTTTTGAACACATTTAAATTTTTCTGAACCGATTTGAATAATTCTTTTTTTGTTCTGAAGAGTGTACTTCTATGTAGGTCCCATTTTGGGTTTGGTCATGATCTGATGAAGGTCTTCAGAGATAGGCAGTGGAACTCCTCAGAAAATGACAGCATACCTCTCGAAATTGAGGTAATCACTTTGTACCTGGGTGCTAATTACAAGGTATTGCTTGAAAATTGACATTCTTCCACCTGACCTTCGATCCTGGCTTCATCACCATATTCACCATAAAACTCCTCAATGGATCAGAGCACATAACTCGAGATTGCGGTAATCACTGCGTTAGGGTGCTGATTTAAAGGTATTACTTGGAGATTATCAGAATACCCACCTGACCTTCGATCCTGGCTTCATCACCGTAGAACTCTTCAACGGATGACAGCATATAACTCGAGATTGCGGTAATCATGTTGTGTTAGGGTGCTGATAGCAGGAAGCTACTCAAACATGGCTACTTATACTTACTTGAAATTCGTTTCATATTAACACTACGTTTGCAAGATCACAATTTAACCCAGCAACACTAAAAATCTGAAATAAAATAAACTTTTAACAAAAAAATAGTAACCGACTTCAATAGTAACAGCAGTCATTCACTAAAAAGTTAATAATAATTCTATAAAGACCGATGGTACCGAAGCAACACTTTTGCCGAATTCTTTCTTCCTGAAACATTATTTTATCTAGAAGTCGGCGTATTTCCTACGATATAGCAACATAAAAACCAATATAAGAACGCCGACTTCTAGATAACATAACGTTTCAGGAAGAAAGAAGTCGGCAAAAGTGTTGCTTCGGTACCATCGGTCTTTATAGAATTATTATTAACTTTTTAGTGAATAACTGCTGTTACTATTGAAGTCGGTTACTATTTTTTTGTTAAAAGTTTATTTTATTGGGTGTAAATTCATCCCATTCATCTTGACTATCAATGAATGTTGTACCTAAGATTCTATTTATTTTATGTAAGTGTACTATCAGTCACAAAATTTATAAGGAATATACAAGATGAAATTTAATCAACCGCCCGAATTCATACTGGAGACTCGGTTAGTGACCAGCAACAAGGTTCAATGATCTTTTTTGTTTTCGAAATCATAAAAAAAATATTTATTCCCTTACGAACTGGACTAGTTCAAATACAAATCATAGTATAGGCAGTACGGAAACAAAAAAATATTTTTTCGAATTTCACATTTGTTGTCATTGCGTAAACATTGTTCCTGATCACTAACCGAACCTCCGAGTTAAGTTTGAAGTTTATTAATTAAAAAAAAAAAAAATGTCGATAAGCATTGTCTTTTATTATAGTTTTAAATATATGTACTCAGAATAAACATATTTAATTAAATATTTGTCAGATTTATTTAATTTGAATACGTTTTCTATGAGTATATCTATTTAAAATTATGATAAAGTTTTTAAATTGGAACATGTGGTTTATTTTATTAATAAATCTGTGAGTATTCTTAACTTGCTGTAGTTTAAGTATTACATTTTGCATGTCTAACTATTTTGTTGATTTTTAATAAACGGACTGTTGATTGCAAATTTACTTTTATTTTGTTCTGCTTTCACTTTTCACTCCCACTTTACTGTCGAGAAGCAAAAATATATTTGAGTACCAAACGGTTATGTATATTATGAGTTTTGGGACGAATTTACCCTGCTTGAGTCAAATGATCTTGAAAAACGTTCATACAAAAATATCCTTTTCAATGCAAGTGCTCGTAAAGGCCCACTTTTTATGCATCAAAACCGAACAGAAAGTCGATTATTTTGCCCTAGGGCTTTATCATTATTATTTTTTTAATTTATTTACAATGGTTGGCTAACCTGCAGCCTTTCCTGTGTACCATAAATGTTATACTTTTTTTTTCACTGTTTAACGGCTCTGGATACAGTCCTTTTGTGCCAATCATAATTTAAATTTCACAAGATTATATTTGTTTTATTTCTTCACACTATGCATTGAAAGCCGTAGTATGATACACGGGTGTAAGAGCAATAAATTACTCGGTTACGTTTAAAACACCCGCTACGCTCGTGTTTTAAATCGTCCTCGTAATTTATTCCTTTTCGCCCTTCTAGCATAAACTGCTATTACGGTTGAGTGTAAGAAGGATGGCAGATTAGCATTTTCGGACGTTTTAATCATTCATGAACCCAACGTTTTTTTGGAGCATACCGTTTACAGGAAGCAGCCCACACACATGGATCATTATCTAAAAGCAGATTCCCATCACCACACCTCTTATCTTGCACTTTAATAAATCGAGCGTTGACAATAAGACATGTACTAGACGCCAGTGGTTATAATTGGAGACAGAGTAACTGGCTTGTGACTTCGTCAACCTACCATCGCCCATCCATGGTTAAGAGGGCTCCGATCTACTTGCCCTTTGTGAGAGGCGTAACTGATAGGATTGGACACTTGCCTCGCCGGAAGTACAGTGTGAAGACTATCTTCTGAGCCCCCACCAAACTACGGAACTGGTTGGGATCTCCAAAGGACTGAGACCCCCTCAACACACATGGAGTTTATAAAGTGCCGTTCGATTGTGACAAAATCTACATAGGAGAGACCAAGCGCACCGTGACCACAAGACTGTCTGTACACCACTACATCCGTTTCGACAAGGCAACAGTATTAGTCAAGGAGAAATTCACCATTCCTAGCAAAATAAACGAAGCCACCGAGATATGTCTTTATCTTTATCCCAACTTCAACAGAAATATGGTTGGCAGCTGGCTAGGCTTGGTGGACGAACTGGGCTGATGGATGAAAGGAGGCCTTGCTTTTTCTACAACGCGTAGCAATCGTTAAAATAATATATTATAATATACAGCATTCCAGACTACATTTTCCGGTACCTTTTAATTAATGACTCATTGAACCCACAAATTACGCCTGAAAACAAAGGTAATAATTACTGAAAACTAATGATACTTTCACTTTTTAAACCACCGTACCTTTAAAAAGATAAAATCATATTCTATTAATAACGTAGCTATATTATTCACACTTCGACCCTTCCGAAAAAACAACTTTATATCTTCGGCATTAAGATAGAATCGTCAAAAATACTTTTCAAAGGTGGCACCGGGACACAACCATTTCCCTTCACTTCCATTCCACATAACCCTAAGACCGGCGGAATAGTGCCACTAGACCAAGCTACAGCGCAGCAAACTTCTTATATCTCTGCTTATATATGGAAGAAAATGTGAAAATCTTTGTAAGAAAAATATCACTTTAAACTTTGTTTTTGTACTTTAAAAACACATACTCTCTTGATACTGACAACTTTCCCAAAGAAACATAAAAGTGAAAATAACATGAAAATTTTCGTATCTTCAGCCTAATTACTGCACCTGCAATTAACAGAGTTTTTGACATTTAAGGCCGGTACACACCGAATGCGTATGCGTTGCGTGCGTGTAGCAGGTGCAGCACGTCTGCGTAGCTACGGAGTGTCAATACTGTCACACTGAGCTGCGCATGTCACGCAGCGTGGTTGCGTAGCTACGCAACGCAACAGCCTGATTCTAACCTGATCCTGAACCTAGTCGTTTTGTTGAAACTACTACTCGCTACCAACTTTGTTGAAGAAAATAGCAGTTCTTCTGATGAAAGGCGTCGTTATTATTGTTTTGCCAAGAAACTGGTACATCTCCTGCAAAAAGACATTTTATTTCATTTATTTTTCCCTATTCGTATGGACTTGGATGCCATAGTATTTGATTCTAGCTCACAAGATGATTGGAAACTTTAAATATTTAAGTAGTAAACAAATTATACTCTTTTATTGATTCCAGCCAGAAAAAAACGGAAAGCTTTGTAAAAAAACAACTTTGCTTGCATCTACATGCCGTGAATACGTGCAGCACAGTTACGTGCGTACCCGGTCTGACGTCCGGGGAAAGCCAACGTCATTGCAGATCGCGCGCATGCGACGTTGCCGCTCCACTTCACACGTGCATGCATTCTGTTTGTGTTCAGAGAGATGCGTCGCGTGCTGCGTGCGACTCTTCTCCTACGTATTGTGCACGCGACGCGACGCATTTAGTCTGACGTCTTCCGTAAATTCTCATACAATACAACTGGTGCTGCAAACGCCACCTGTACGCTTCCGGTGTGTACCGGCATTTACGAAAAAATTATAATATACATGACGTAGGCAGATCGTAAAGTATGAAATCGAAAATCTTTCACCAAAAGTCAAAAATAGGCGCAACAACGCGAGTGGAGTAAAACGAAGCTAGAAGAAGCCTGTTAGGTTTAAATATAAATAAATTTAGGGAGCCGAGCAAAGCAGAAATAGTTTTAGCAGAATGATGATCTGCCCAGGCATATTTGCAGATATTTTTTCATATCTCTGAAAATTCCAGCAGAAAAAGGTTAAGTATATAAATATTACTACGTCTCATTAGCTACCTCGCTGCCAATGTATAACTTAAAGCCTGTCAATGTACAACAAAGTATACACGGACTTGCTAGCTCACCTCACTGCGTACCGAAACACTAGAAGGTATATTTGTTAAAGCGCCCAAATAAACAAAATGCCTAGCTGCTTGGACAGAAGAGCCCGCCTTGTCCCTGGCATCCTAACTGACTGTTCTCCTAAACTCCTAACTCCAAAAGCGCTGTCGCTTCAGCGCATTGTGCTAAGGATTAACGACAGACGCACAAAAGACACCACTCATATATCAAAGTAACGTCAGTCCAATGTCTTCCTTCCTCACGTAAGAAATGGCCCTTTAGGGTCTCAGAAGCCCTCAATTTGGCAATGAGCGGTTGAGGGATAAAGAAAATTTTTTGTTGTTAGTAATAGTATTTAATTCAGGCCTTATTTTATGAAGGTCAAGAATATATGCCTAGAAAAAATATCATTTTGCAAGTAAAAATGTATTCCGAATTAAAACAAGCCCAATCGACTTTATTGAAAAAGTGATTAATACATTTAAGGTGGCAAAAATTTAACCCTTACGGAACTGATTGGGTCTTTAACTACACTTGTTTTTTTTCTTTCTCTGCTCTGAAAGTGTTAATGTCATAAACGATCAAAGATAAGTTAATAAGAAAATAAAATAATATTGTATGCGATCATAAAACATACAAGTGCATACAAACGTTTTAACGTAAATAATATAATACTTTATATAACATTTTAATTCAACGTCAGAAATCATTTAGTTTAATTGTAGGTACGTAAAACAGTTTTCAAATTCAAAAACTAAATTTGAGTCTCCAATTTTGAAAACCTGTCACAAACAAACCAATTTAATTTTGTGGTCCTGCCCCATCTGTATAAGCATCAATGTTTTAAATGAAGTCTGTCAACAATTATTCATAAGTAATTGACTGGGTTTGGCGAACCAATTAAGCTGCCTAAAAGCGAATATCTTTACAATTGTAAAAGTCGAACAAATTATCACGGCAACTGTTCAAAGTAAGTTTTTTGAAATCATTTTTCTATTTTTTGATGTGATTTCAAACAGACTCAAAGGCACAATGAACAAGGTTTTTTATTCTTTGATAGCATTTGCAAGGTTTCAAGGCTATTTAAAGGTAAGAATTCAAGTTATGTAACTACCTCTGCCTTCTAATTATCTAATTACTTATATGTTGAGTTTGGATTGTAGTTTAGGCTTTTTTGCGGGACAGACACATCAAGAGACCACTATTTTTGAGCCCCTTTTAGTGTCAAACTAAAGTAATTTATTTGAGAACATGTTTTGAGTAACTATTCGTAGTTGCTGAGAGTAAATGAAAATTGTTTTTTTGCGTCACAATTATCACATTATTATTTCTTACAATTTCTTTACAAAAACGATGAATCGTCCCTTAATGTTCGATCGGCCTCAAACCAACCTCAAAACGTACACAATTCGGACTAATTTAGCCTCTAAAAGGGTTCCCTTTGACAGCTCTATAAATGTTTTCAACATTGGCAATACTGAATACATTCCTAAACGTACGCATAAATAAGATTTAAAATGTAAAATGTGTTGTCACGTTTGAAAATTAATCACGAAATTTTACCAATAATTATTTACCCATTATTGAAATTAGGTTTCCATTTGAATGTTTTGATTAATTTGTGTCAGTATTTGCCCCTGCGGTCTAGTGGTTCGATTACAAAGTAAAAAGTAGTACTTAACCAAAAGTTCAAAACGTTCTTGAGGCTTTAAACCTTTTTTGTAGTCATAATAAATCATAGCGCTAAAATCACATCGACTGAGCTCCATTGCTGCAAGCGAATTCCCGTCAGATTCTCGGAAAAATGATGCTCATGCAAATAAAAAAAAGAAATGATGTGTGTTCTATTTTGAAATATATCAATAAACAACCAGCCTAAAAAATGGTGTATAGCTTGCCAGTATCAATCAAAGGAGTAAAGAGTAACTAACTCTTTTGGCATGCCACTCGTAATTTGTCCAAGCCCTCGTATTAATGCAGAGGTTGCGGGTTTAAACTGCGTACGGAGCACATTTGGGTCCAATTTATGCCTGAAGTAGTACCGGGCCATAGAGCTCTTCATCCATCATGCCAGGACGTAATAATCGTCTTTGAAACGTGGGTGTGTGTTCCAAATCCAGAAAAACCTTCGACACCAGGGGGTTCATGTAGTGACGATGTATTAAATATTCCATAGAAATCCTTTGACTATTTCGCTCGGTCCTTTCATTATGAGATTCCATATATAACTTGTCAAAGCTAATAAAATGTTATGAACATCAAGAATTTTTTCCCTATAAGAACTAGTCAAGAATATTGACAAAGTAATTTGGACAATTTCGTTGAAAGACTAAACAAAAACGCAATTGTTTTTCGCACGCCTCAAAGAAAAAAATATTTATTTTTCCCCGCAGACTGGAAAGTTGGGGAAAAGTTCGCTAATGACTTCTTTTAGTAACAACTTCTTTCCCAAAGCTGCTTTGAGAGGTTTTTGCTATCTACTTAAACAACCTGTCTTCAAGTTTTTCCCCCTTAAATTGCTTAGCTAGCACTAACTTTATGAGTATCTACGTTTTAGGGTTCAATCAAAAATCAAAGTCTGTAGTTTCGTTGGTTACTTGAAAAATACTGTATAAAAATATTTTATAAATACCCGGAGCTATATATTTACTCGAGTTACATTTTTAAACTTCTTATCTTTTTACTTTGTAGGTAAAAAAGATGTAAGTGTATCCTCAAGTTAAAAGCATGGTTTACCTGACCAAAGATAGAGCACCTCTGAGCTCTGAGCCGTGGCTGTAACGACAAACGAAATAACAGGCGCTCCCGGAAAATTGATTATTTTTTCGATAACTCTGCTTCTAGTTGAAATAAACCTTTTTTTTTTCAAAATGGCTACATATCGCTCAAGCAAATTTTGCAGTTTGTTCAAAACTACTTCATAAACCTTGGAAAAACTTATGTATATTTTTATGATAAATGGGTATCCTGTTAATTGCAACGAAATCACACAAAGTCTGCCATTTTATTTATATTTGCGTCATCTTTCCCCTTAAATACTGTACCAGTAATTTTATCGTATGTTTACACTTCACAAAATAGTCGTCCTACATTTTAGCAGCTAAAATTATAGTTTAGATCGTGATCTTTCAACCCGAAGTGGAGTTCAGTAAGTGAATAGAAAGCTAGATATCCAGTCAGTCGTACTTTGATAAACGGTCGGGCCTGCGCCCCTTTGTGCTTGAAACCGATAATGCCGCCTCACAATGGAGCCTTCACAAGGGCAGATATGTACTGATACCATGTTGTTTTTACCCCTAAAATTCGCTATTTTGTTTCCTAAGTCCTTAACATAAGGGAGTACAAACTGAACTGGTACCTGAATTTTCGTAGCCATACGGGCTGCTTCTTTTTATTCGAAAACGAATGAGTAAATTGTAATAAGCTACAGTGTTTCTGAACCGTAATATTTCCATGTGAGAACAATGGCGGATGACAGATACGTTTTGAAATTGTATTAGGTCGGGAGTAATTGCATTGGTGTGCTTGAATTGTTGGTGCATGACAATTCGCTATTTTTATTAGAATGTTTTCTTCACTTTAGGGAATTTTCTGGCTTGTTCAAAAGAATTGCGAACTATTAAAGTGAGGAAATCTCTTCCTTAGTCATGAAAATCAACCTTTCGTGTTCAATTCATGAAGTCAAAGGAAGAATTTCAGGACAGTTGTTTATTTTTGGGGTCCCGAATCGATAAATGCTACAGCTCAACAAGGTATTGAATTTGGGTCGAGGAAACTATCAGTTCTAAGGGTTCCACCAATGAAATGGAAACTTTCAGTGCAGCCTTGATATCTAAAAATGTCTAACCGTTTTAAATCTTAAACCCATGGTGTAATTTGGCCAAACTTGGAGATGTACGTGTTTAATTCCACAAATTTGTCGTTTTTTTTTTTAATCCATACATTATATTTATTCTAAATTTGAATACACTTGAATGCTTTATTTTTGTCACAAGTGTAAAATTGTTTATATTATTTAATAATAACCTTTCACCCGCGTTTATTCAATCTTTTCCCCGTTTTCGGCTTGGCGGTTGTTTTATCAACAGCCTGTAATAGCTTATAATATATGTTGGCCAGGGTCACAAAAATGATAATTAAAAAACCGCATCCAAATCCGTTGAGTGGTTCTCGTGTTAAAACGGAACAGACAGACTGACAAAAATTAAAAAAAAAACGTTTTGGCCTCAGTACAATACAATATCAAATAAAAAATATTCAATGTACAGACTATATATATATATATATAAAGGTAGATAAAAGTGAATAATCAATAAATACTACCAATATGACGTGTTAAAACTTTCAACTGTCCGATAAATATAAACAGGGTATGTTAAAAAGCCAAAAGATGTCAACTTAGCAAAACCTCCATAAAGCTATTATTTACCCTCATACATAACATTACTTGTTGTGCATAATGAAGATGCAGTCAAGTCTCAAGTAGCTTCAAGATACAGGGGGTGGAGAGGGTGTGTGAGGACGTGAAAGGGAGGGGGTGACAAAATCGCTGATGAATAGTTCATAGAGTTGGCAATTAGCACGCCGAGCCGGGTTAATGAGCCGCGTTGGCAAGATGGCTGATTCCTTTCTGACAATGCTCTAAGTTTCTGACACGTATTTCTTGACTTCCCACAAAACACTCCTAAAAAAGTGGTAATATTTTAAATTGGGTTTCGCTCTCGGCTTCGCCTTCACGTTTCGTAGCCGGATTGTGAAAAACCCGCTTTTTTCAAATTAATCGAAACAGAACACTTAAATTCGAAATTCACTCAATAGTTAACCTTTTAAACCAAAGCCTTATAACCTATGTATTGAATATAAGTTTCCATTGGTTTCTGTAAATTAGTTTTTTTTTTTTTTTTATTTAAATCTTTTTTTAATTAAATTTTACAGAAACCAATGGAAACTTTGCGATGGCAGCATACACAATACATAGATAATAAGGTTTTGTTGAATAACTATTGAGTGGGTTTTGAATTTAAGTTCTGTTTCGATTAATTAGAAAAAAGCGGGTTTTTCACAATCCGACTGCGAAACCGCTCTTAAATACCGTCTAAAGTTCGCCTTAAAAACTTGAAAAAAAAAAAGTTTTTTTACGAGGTATTCAATTTTAATTTAAATTTTACAGTCAAATTAGTGCTTTGCCCCCCCAGACAAATATTCCTTTTGGTGAGGTGGCTAGACCCTTGCAAATGATTCACTTAAACATTAAATAACATGCAAACAATTATTTAAAAACTGTATTAATGTGCTAATAAGTCTAACCAGCGGGCGTAGCATAGTTTTTAATCGCGCGCGACGCCACTAGTTGAATCACAAGTGCGAGGAGCATGCTGACGTACTATTTAATCCACATGGTTTAATCGCAAAAACATCTTGTCGCGCTCCTCGCACCTGTGATTCAACTGTGTCGTATCGCGCGCGATTAAAGACTGTGCTACGGCTGCTAGTACTTACTCAACATACGCAAGTAGATACGCAAGTAGAACGGACGAATGACTGATAAGGTGATATACCGTGCTAGCGAAGGTCCCCGTTACTCCAGGCGGAACGACCCGCAGTGCGAAAGGGACGGAATCGGGGAAAATTGTCAAAAAGTCTGTTTTAAATTAATGCAAAACTAACTAAAATTGCTACAAAAATTTCCATAACCAGTAATTTAGGTTTAAATAAAACCCATCTAAATAAATATTTTTCAAGTCTGTACGCTATCCTAATTTGTCAGAATATCAAAAAAAGTGTAAATTTAGACCTGATTTCAATAATTATTTCTATCGAATGAAATTCCTCCTATCGCGTTTCTGATAGACCAAAATTTATTAAAAGGTCCCAAATTGTTATACTAATTTATTTTACTTGGAACTTCTTTAAAAGAGCAGATAGAAAACTTCAAAAATTGTAAATTTTCACGGTATAGCCCCATAATACTCAATTGCCTGTTACCACTGTCACCAGTAAAGCTAAAGATACTTTAAACAGTATCTCATGTTTAAGACCGTTATAACAGGCGGTGACCGTAAAAGCCACAATTAAGGTTTGGTTTAATTCAGGAGTTAATAACATGAAAAAATTTAAAAACATTTATAATATACAACAGAATATTTGAAATGATGTGTATTGATAAGAATTTTGAATTTTTATCTAGAACCTTAACGAAAAAAATATCAAAACAGGATCCAATTAATTACTAAGGGCCAATTTAATTAATTAAGTATACAAAGAAACAAAATAAAACTGAGTCAAATTGACGATATTATAACAACAAATGAGATTATGTTTATTTTGCGAAATCCATCGCTATGAATACTCTAAATATTATTAGAGTGCATTACAAACTAGTAAATATCAATCAGAATGAAATCCAATGACAAGAATTTGAAAAAAAATTATAAGTTCCATTGATTATTTTTGAAGAATTTTAAACACAATTTTTTTTATACATTTTTCAAGTATTTTCGCGCCTATTTTGCGCCATACGGAGACCCAATAGTTTCTGTCGATATTTGTACCGACACAGGTCGACTCAAGGTCGTTGGCGGCTACAAAAGCCTTAATCTACACTCAAAAAATTTGTTCACAAAAAATATCATAGAGGAAGAGCCCGGCAAGTCAATTCGGAAATACACTTGCTAAGTATAAAACTTTTATTTGAGCTATATCCAATGCGATTTCACCTTACTTTGTCTTTTAGTTCTCCCGTTTAATTAGTAACACTGTATTTTTATTTCATTAAACTTTGTGGAGCTTTACTCCGATAGCTTATTCTGTTAAGATGTTCCAAGTTGGAAATTTGAAAGTAAATTTTAGATTTTCACATCTTTGAATTTTTTGTATTCGGGCATTTACTTAATTAAGTTTTAAGTTTTTTTTCATCGTAAGGTACTTTACTTTTGATATTAAAATAGTTCGTGTGGAAACATATTCTTATGCCTCTAAAATAAATAATAATAATAATAAAATACTTTATTGCATGAGATAAACATTTCGTAAACAAGCGAGCTTATTACTATTTAGTATTCAATTCAATAATAAATTTTGATTACAGCTTTAAGAAAAAAAGTGAAAGAAAAAAGAACTGAAGGTTCAACTAGTCCTCATAAAAACTTTTTATTTTTATGTCCACAACAAAGCCGATTCTGAAGGCTTTTATTTTAGTTTAAGTGTTGTCAAAACTAAATTTTCTTCGATACAAAAGAGTCCTTAAGAGTTAATTTTAGAAGTGAATTTTTTTGGAAAATTTTAAGCTTTGCAGCACTAAAACTAAAATTAAAGCCTTCAGAATTTACTTTATTGTTCTATTAAGGCGCTACAGAAAAAAAAACGACACTTTTAGAACTTGCATATCTACTTCAGTAAATTATGTATTATTTTGATATATTATTATAGTAGTATATTATTTTTGGAATCTTTTTCTAGGGATCTGTTAGAACAGAAACGCGATTAGAGAAATTCGGCTCGATAGAAATATTTATTGAAATGAGGTCTTTTTCGACACCAATTCTCCTGGTTTGACAATTTGGAATGACATATGGACTGCAATTATATTTTATTAGATGGATTATATCAGTATCTAGGACCTGCCCCCCTATTCTGTATCTTTGGTTGTCAACTGGACAGGGTGCCTATCGTCAAAAACTTAAAATGAACTTTCAAAATTGCCTTTAGTGGGTATTAGACTATTTACGAACTGTGACGTCACTTCAAGTGCGAACATATACCTAGACAATCAGAATTCGATAGTATATCTATGTTATTGATGATAGGCACCCAGTCTAGTTGGCAACTAGAGATACATAATAGGCCCGCTGGTTAAACGAAATTTTGATAGCAACTTTAGTATATTTTATATTAATAAAAAACCGACTTTTTGCTACTTTTCCTCGAATCCGTCCCACTCGCACGGCTTTTTCGCATATGGAGTAACAGGGACGCTAAAACTTTTACGTGTCGCCTTAAACCAACTTTCTTTGTCTGTTAAAGTTCAGATTTCGGCCATACTGCCGTATCACAACAACGCAACGCACCTGTAAAGCACACGTAAACCACGCGTGTGCAATCTGCCCGCCCACCGGTCGCCGAACCGCAGCAGTGTGAGAAATGAACCGTTTACAGTAATTGTCCGTCCGCGAGTACATTTCACCGGAATGCGAACTGAAAATTATAAACTGCCAGTTGAGTGCCATTTGCATGTGCGCGGCCATTTTATCTCTGTTAAAATGATCGCGGAAATTAGATCTGTGGCCACAGTTTTAGGGGTCGGTAGTAACTGGGATATATACATTTTGTTTCTTTTTAACTTAGTTTTATTATTTTGATTTTGTTTGTTATATTTTTAGACAGTTAAGGACTAAGAACCTATCTAAAAGTGTTGAAAAAATCCAACACGTGTATGTACATCAGACGAGCCTCGTTAACGCTTAATTTGCCTTTTTATTTATTTATTTATTTATTGTGTCATGGTCAATTTTCATTACTTTTCTCGTGATCAAAGTGAAATTCCTTACCTATATTTGTATATTACGCGACAGGCGGAAGTGCGCCATACTCCCGAAATGTAGCGTACATAGTATGTTGCTAAGACTAATCGAATGGGCGGAGTTAAGCATTTATTTATGTATATAGTAAACTTATACATATAAAAAATTATTACAATTTAATTTTGACTGATAGGGCCCGAAATACATCTCACATTAACTTTCATTTTGTTTTGTTAAGTATATTTGTATATATAAAATATATTTTTAAAAGTAAAATTTAAATTTGTTAAATAATAACGTTCATTAGTATATAATTACAGTTTTTACCTATCATTTGAATCGTATATATATGGTCTTTCAATTTAAATGGAAAGTAATTTAGGAGGTGATTCAATATCGTTAATACATCACATTCCACTGCAAAGCACTTTTTGTTGCGCGTACTTTTTTTTTCACTTCTCAGTACAAAGTGGTCCGATCAACGGACTCAGTTTGTATGGACAAGTGAAGAAAAATTTTGCGCAACAAAAAGTACTTTTCAGTGGAATGTGATGTATTAACGATATTGAATCACCTCCTAAATTACTTTCCATTTAAATTGAAAGACCTTATATATACATTGCTGCATAAATTAAAATATAAACCTTTAATTTAGTTCATTTACGTTTATTATTTTACTAAATATATTTTTATAAGATTAAATTTAACTTATAAAATGTGTATTATGTGTACCTACAAAATAAATTGTTTGAATTTGTTCAATGGACCCCAAAGTTGTCAAATTATGCCGTGGACATATAAACAACGAGGATTCGCCATAAAAGTTATAGCATGACGGAACACAAAAAAAAAACACCAATTCCCTTAGCTTAATTTCGACGAAAATTTTCTTTTATTTTTTTTTCGGAGGTTGCACGCCATTTTCGGACATAGTTTTCATTATTTTGGTATAAAAATTAACCATTACTTATTTGTGATTTTTTTTAAAAATTGTCGTATATGACGTCACTTGAGAATTTTAGACATTATACTGATTGTGATGTGTGATTGCTTATAAAGAAAAATGGTTTGTCTCTGTCTGTCCACTCATCTGTCATCCATCTGTTAAATCAGTCGGAAGCAAAGTACCTATTATAAATTTATCTTGATAGCAAACGAAACATTTCTAAACAGTCATTTCTCAAGTGACATCACACGAAGGCAAATAAAACTAGCAGCTTTTTCGTAAAAAATATTCATTATCTTGAGGTTTTTTAGAACACAAGTTCTAAAATATGGCTTATTAAACCAAAATATTGAAATTGTTTTCAAATTAACACACCATAACATAATTTAATCTAAGCGAATTTAATTTAGAAATACATTTTTGTAGAATTATACCATTTCAAAGTCTGCATATCTCCTGAAGCAATATACAGGGCAGATAGTTTTAACTATAAGTAGCTTGTTTATACGGAGCCCTCGACACGCGATTGCGACTCGCTCTTCACCAGTTTTTCAGCTGACACCAACCGGTGGCCGTAAACACTGTGTTGAAAACAGATAAACAATCAAGAGCCACGTCCGCTGGTTATCTTCAAAAAGCCAGACCGCTTTTTGTTTCTTTGTACTGGGCTTATCTTTGTCTTTGCCTAGCGAAATGGGTTAGCGATTTCCAGCTGGATTTTTGGCTTAGTATATATTATAGGAACGACATGAATCCCCGAGGGGGTGTCAGAGGTGTTCTCGAGTGTGAAATGTGAAATGCAAGTCACAGTCCACATAGGTACACCCCCGTTTCACAAAAGACAATTTTACGTCCCAGTGTGATGGGTGTTGACCATAATCATATCACCGATAAGCGGACGAGTTTTGTGCCATGTTATATTTATTAGACAGCTGACTAAAAGCTTGGAGATAAACTCGTCAAAAACGTTTTTCTTACTAGATCATCTCATTTATCTACGTTCTCAACTTAACTCGTTAAAATCTATACACAGGTTAACTGACATCTAATGTTTGCTTGCAATTATTTTGTTAGAAGATTAATTTGGTGGCGGTAGCTCGGGGGTAGATCGCTGGCCTCTCAATCTTGAGATCCAGGTTCAATCCCCAGTCGGGCATGCACTAATGAGTTTTTCGGAATTTATGTGCATAGTATTTTTTCTTACTTATGAACGGTGAAGGAAAACATCGTAAGGAAACCTGCATTCCCTAAAAAGCGTATATACGGGCCTAAGTACGGTGATAGAGCTCACCACTCATCACGTTGGGACGTAATAATCGTCGGTGAAACGCGGGTGTACCGAGTATGGACTCTGGCTTGCATTTCACACTTCGCAATCGAAACATCCCTGACACCCCCTCATTTCTTAATTCATTTCGTGACGATAAATTTATTTATTTATATATTAGGTCATTACATATGAAATTGCCGTTTTCTATAGAGAGTTTGAAGGAAACTCAATTTTCAGTACTAACATTTTTTCATTATTTTAGGAATGACAAATCCAAATTATGTAATTTCTTATATATATGAATGAGACAACATTAAGCTAACAGCAACATTAATAAAATTTTTGAAAAGCGTCAGCTGTAAAAAATTTGGAAATGGGTGGCATTTAGGACGAACTGTTTTTGAAGGTTTAATTTTTATAATCATTGTGAAAATTAAACAAAATTTAATACGTAGATGTAAAACCTTGAAATCAAATTTTAAACAAAAAAGAAATAATTGAAAATGCTATTGAATTCCAGGAATTATGAACTCAGGAATCTGTATATTAATTTGACTATTATTAATTTGGTGATTAAAGGACGCTCAATGTTCATAAAAATATACCCGGAAACGAAATGATACCTACCTACTCTTATGTTGTTTTTACATGTGTTATTTTTAATTTAGATGGGGCATAGAAGGTACGTACCTAAGGGTTCTTTGTTGCCATAGAAATAACTATGACGTCATGATTTTTTTGTGTCACTAAAACTTTGCACACTCCTTAGATAAGATAAACACATATATATTACAACACAGTGAACATTAGAACTTGTTAATGTTCAAATACAAGACTAAAAATAAATGATTTTATTATAATTTATTTTGTGTACCAGAAACATAAAAACTTAAATAACATGAAATAAAACTAAAATTAAACCTTACAAATTTACTTATAAAACTAAAATGTCTCATAAAGTAAAATTAAACTAAGTAGAAAATGTTTGCCAGATCGCTGCCGTCTTGTGGCAGGGTTCCCAGAATGTGTACCTATTTTTTTTTTATGTAAATACGGACCTATACTTAGCCAATGAACCTTAAAAAATAATATATAAAAATCGGCCTAGATATGATGTCACAAACACCTAAGGCTTTTTGTATGCTGCGGTGTTTCAGTGGCGCGTACAGGCCACTGTTAAAAAAATTGATACAGATCAAAAGGCGAGGCCTGAGAATTGCGTTTGTATGCGTGCAGAGAGTAGAGAGTATGGTGGCTTGATTCGCGAAGCGTCCGTTAGACCGGTTTTTACAGTCGGCTTGAAGCCAGGCCCACCCGGCACGTGGCGTCACCCTGCCGCGCACTTTCCGTATTTCACCTCCGGTACCACTAGCAGATTTAGGTCCGTTTAGTTGTGTCGATTTTTGATTTCTTTCAAAACATATATGTACATTGAGTACACAAAAACCATTGAGCAGCAAATCGAAAGAAATCGTCAAACTTGATAAAGTATTTTAGACGCCACTATTGATGTCCGAAAAGAGCAAGCCATTATAAACGTAAGCGACACATGGGACGGGAGTGAATTTCAAGTTGATGAAGATGCAGTGTGACGTGTAGAATAAATATTATAAAATTGTTAATAAATAAAACTCTGTATATTATTTTTTGTCTGACTGTACATTTTTGGATCACTCACACAAACGCAACTCTCAGGTCTCGCCTTCTTACCTGTGCTCTTTCTCTTAATCTAGAACAAGGACGCCCATAGCTGACGCGTTATTGTTTTGTTGTCTAATTGTATTAGTTTAAAATACTTCAGAAACTCTTATGCCAGTGGTCATGATGTTCTGATCCCCTGTACATGATTTTAAAATCAGTTTGCCGTAAGCGCTCGGAAAAACATAGTCAGTATTTTGATTGTACATTTCATTTACTCTACAATTTAATAATGTTTTCATTTCGGTAATGTTTATACGAGTATTTCATTAATCAGTAATGTCCGAAATAAATGTAACATTTCCGAAATTAAATATTGTTTCATCATTGTAATAAGCCCCCACGTATTGAATTGGGAGTATTCATTCGTTTATTACAAATCTTTGTTTGAATTTCATCAGCTTTTAATGATCCTGGTTGGAACAGAATTACTTTTTAACATACCGATTTATCAAATCAAAGTTTTAAGAACATGACAAAACAACTCTTTAATGTGAAAATCAAAATTTCTTTACTTGTAATTGTGCACCGTATAAAGAAAAGCTTGGAGGAGAAAACAAATTACAAGGTCGATGGCGGTCATTGGCGACCATATCGCTTAAAGCGATTTCTTCCAGACAACCGTTTTACGTCCAGAAAACGAATTATAACGATTCGTGTATACTATCAAAGATAATTGGCATACCCGCTTTGTGTCCTCATTTGAAATTTTTACTTTGAGTAGTCTTACACATAATCTCGGAACTCTAAATCTACAAAATAATAGCCTTTTTTAGAAGAAAAATTGTTTTTTATTTATGAAAAATTTAATTGAACCTATAATAGAAGACGAATTAAAAATGCTAACAAAACAACACCATAGGTGTTAAAATGAACATGATTTTTCAGCAAGAGAGACTTGTTTCATGATAATTTATACTTGTATACTTTTGGCCACCTATCAAAAATGATATCAATAGTAGATCCTAGATTATGCACCAAGGGGATTAAGCAGTGTCTTACGTCACAGGCGGCATATTGAACCTTGAGCGTAACCTCGGGAGTAATGTAGAGACCTGAGTGAAGCGAGGGGTTCAAGCTGCCCAAGACGAAGACAGCATAATCTACTTTTCACTCCTTCCAACAGACAATAAAAAGCCAGGGCTCCATAAATTAAGTATTTATTTTGTAATTAATATAAATCAAATTTATTATTGATTTTGGACACATTAGTCAAGTTATGGAAGGATAGAGTAACATATTTGTTCGGTATATTTATGAAAGTTGTGGTGGAGTTTATTTCAGTACTCAAATGTGTAGAAACTTGTGTCTGAGTGTAATTTTGGATCATGAACGTTGGTGATAAGTTTTCAGACGCGACGTGTTTTGATGTCGATGGCTATGGGGGCAAAGGTGTTCAAGGATCCGCAATATTCGACGATGTTTTTTGATGAATATTGTCGTTAATACTTCAACTTATTTTATTCTTATTCTGCATTGAATTTTCAATGTAACCCTCCGCTACTGCATCGGATTTCCAGCCACCGTGTCGTTTAATCTGGGTTATATCCACTTCTGAATCTGCCAAAAAAGCAGCTGATGTTCTCCTAAAACAATGGCCTGTGTAGAGTTCGCCATTTTGCAATTTTAGATATTGAGCAATTTATAGCACCAATTTTATTTTTTCCAATGACTTGTCTGGTGCATTTGCAATTATTATAATACAGGAAAAATCTGTTAGTTTTGATGTTAGATGGGCGTAGAGATTTTCGGACAACTCTGGCTTGCTCTTCACGGACCACGAATGACCGTTCTCTCTTTGTTTTTGCTAACTGTCAAGCTTACCAAGAATAACGCATGTGAATACTTTTCGATATCGTCGACTTTTATTTTCACGACAAGCGCCATTCACTTCGAAAACCAAGGCCAACTATAACAAAACAACGATAATTTGGTTATATCGTGGTAATATTATAAAAGCAAAACTTTGTAAAAATGGATAAATTCCGTTGCTCCTTCAAGCAAAAGCTAGTGGACCGATTTTATGAAACTTTTTAATGTTATTAGCTTATACATCGGGATAATATATAATTATATAATTGAGATACTAATTGAGATAACAGATATTGTGAAATCTAGGCAGACAAATTCACTGGCAAAAACTAGTAAAAATATAGATAGTTAATTACATATGTTGTAAACCTTTAATAATACCTAATAATATATACATAGGTAGGTACTTAATTTCATGGGGTATCGCGCCCCCTTATCTACACTCCGACCGAAAGCTGTAATAATCTGGTGCTTCATTTAGAAAAGCTTTCACATGTTGTGTTGAGAATACTTTTGACTTTTTAGCCTTATGACATTCTGATTTCTTCTTTAAAAAGCGAACAATCTGCTGTATGTATTGATTTGAATATTTTGTTTGATGCATATTGTAGATCTGAGCATTGAATAAATGCACCATAGGCTGCTTGACTTTCGAGTTTCTGCTAAATGTTGGAAATAAAATAAAAGGATGGATTCTAACACAGTCTTGACTCCTACTTTTGTTGTCATCCATTTAACAAAATCGTCATAGGATTTTTCGTATCTGTGTTTTGATTTTTCCGGTCGTTAATAAACTCTAAGGTGTCTGTTTTCATAAACTCTAGAGTAGAATCACTATCACTTGACATTTTTTGTCAACACGAATATTGCAATAAAATTCACTGACAATCACAGCACCATAGAGGAAAGCAACCCTCTCTATGCACGTCACCAAACACCGTCTTTTGTTTCACATTCTGTGAAATCGCGCCGTATTTCTTTTTTTTTTAGTTCAATTTTCGAACAAACCCCTTTACAATATGGGCATTTTTTTACTTTGAGTTTTCCAGTTTCAAATTCAAATGATATCTTGGTTATTAGGTCTAAAGGTCAGAGGTCTAAAGGAAACAAATGACGTCACTTCCTATGTAAATATAAAAAAGATTAAAAATTATTGACAACATACTCGTACAATGAGCGTTTTTCTCGTTGTTTTCTTTTTCTTAGTTCTTGACTTTCCGCCAGATATCACTGTCCATGTCACTGTAGATAAAATATGTTCCGTAGCAATCAATGTCAAAGTGATTTTTGGTTTGTTTGGAATCTGTACAAATTTTGTCTTTGATTCTGTTGCTAAAGTATATGACAGTGCCATCTAGGAATCTTATTTAACGCTAAATTTGACACAAGGAAAAACAAGTTTAATTTTGCTGGTTAACATGGCGAATTCTCCAAGAGAAGCAGTGCAAACCATGAGCCGCAAAAATTTCCGTCAGTTGCCGATCACAAAGTGCGCCATTCCGTAGCATGTTGACAAACTCAGAAAGGGTAGTGTTTGTTTACCAAACACAGACCGTTTAACGGGAAAAACATTTGAGAGCGTAGAGAACTTTTTTAAATGTATAATCCTTGCATGAGAATTAAATTTTATATGAGGCCCTGCCCATGGACACAACAACCCTATTTAGTGTTTTTGAACTTAAGTATATTTTCAGAAAGTCTACTTTAGAACGCTCGCTTTAGTGAATTTTCGGGGGTATTTTGTAACAATAAATAAAAATTTCCTTACTTAATAAATAATAAAGATGATTCAGCAAAAGTTTCATTTCTCTCAGTTGTACAACTTTGCTATAAACACATTTGTTCGCAATTTGAAGAGCTTACTTGGCATTTTTTTTCTATTGACCATATTTGACTGAATTAAGTTTTCAGATCAGTTAATGTCTAGAGTAAAATTTAACGTAAAATATATTTTACTTGTGTCTGAAATTTGATAAGAGCTCTAAATATGAATGAAATCTGTACATATAAAATTCAAAGTCCTGACTGACTGATATATCAACGCACAACCTAAGCCGCTGGTCTTAGAGACTTGAAATTTTGCAAATAGATACCTTATATAGCGTAGGCATTTTTTAAAATTCACCCCCTTAGGGGGTGAAACGGGGGTCCAAAGTTTGTATGGGGAAACAAGATTAGTTAGACTATTTTATTCAAGACTTCACAGGAGTACTCCTATCTATAAATGAGCAAACATATGTTTCAGGTTTTTTCAGAATTCAACCCCTAAAAGGGGGAAATGGGGTGACAAAGTCTGAAAATCTCCATGGGTATTGTTTGTATGGTTTATCGGGTCGCTAATTACGAAAACAACAACTATTTTAAAATCCAACGTGGTGGACGTGAAAAAGACTTTTCCAGAATAAGAATAAGAATAGTGTTCGCGCCACTTCTTGTGGCTCTCATACTGCGGGGTAGTTGTGAATTAATATTTTCAACTGTCATTTTCGCTGCATCTCCACCCGCTTAGTTTTGGACGCAAATCAATCAGTCGTCAATCAGAAGCCTTTCACGCCGGAGGTATACGCTGATTGTCATTCGACTAGGTCCTACCTCGACCCTACCGCCCGCCATTTTGAGATCGCACCCGCTGTGCGCCTCATTTTCATCTATTACTATTACGAAGAAGATTAGCCGAGAAGAGCGCAACCAGGCACGAAGAGGAAGAAGAAAACCATCTTGGAGAACACCAGAGACTTGGTGGCTCAGGCGAAGCGTGGTTTGTGGTGCATGCAGCTCCTTCCCAAGGTCAGATCTTTCATCTTCGTAATTATTTCTCTTCACTTCCCGCTATTTTTAAAACCTATGGTGATACAAAGCACTGCCGTCATATCGCGTGCTCATTTTTTGGCCATTCGAGCCGGATCTAGATCCATTTTAGGCCCTTTGATCTGCGATCTATAACCATTTTTTGGTATTTCCAACCGCTATCTTCATGTTCTTTGTCTAAAGAACACGTGAATTCCGCTCTAATTTTCACTCTGCCCGCAGTATTACCCCGCATTCCCGCTCTTATTTGCATTATCTATGCATTAAAACCCCGCATTCGTCAAAATATTAGTGATTCCATTTCCTATATACTGGAAATTATAAATTATCTACAGTGAAATACGCCATTCTGTTAATTTATCCGCTGCGATTATACCATTTGATCATTTCACAGAAAATATTATCTGCCTACCTGCTAATTCTTAATATTATCGAGAGGTACTCGTACACAGGTTCGTCCGCCGCCCGTGTTATCTCTAACTCATTAGCATTATTCTATGTTGTAGTCAGTATAAAACTTTCAATAGTTCGGGTACTTGCCTAACTTTGTACTATATAACATGCCAAATTCCGCAGAAGCTGCAAAATTAAAGATGTCGTATAGTTTAAAGAAGCTTAAAAATAAAAGGCAAGAATTGTTTAATCGCCTTCAGAGAGTTTATGACTTTTCTAAAACCGCTTTAGAGGATGTTTCTTCGGCAGAATTGTTTATGGCCAATGTCGAAACTTTGGATACTGTACGCTCAGAAATTCATGTAATCATAGATGAAATTAATGACACAGAGGTATTGATAAATCCTAATTTTGAACCAAATTATCAAAGTTGGTCAGCTTTTGAGGATCTTTACTCCCATTGCAAATACATCAACCGGAAGTTATCACATTCTTCGAAATCGGCTGACTCTAAAGTTAAAGCTCCACGTGACATGGAATGTCCCAAAAAACCTACTATCAAGCTTCCAAAACTGGAACTCGTTGGTTTTTCTGGTGAAGCTACTATGTGGCCAACATTCTATGAAACATTTAAAACCACGATTCACGATAATCCGGACTTGACCGACAACGAACGAGTACAATACCTGATGGGTAAACTTTCTGGCCGGGCACTTTCGATTTGTTCTGGAATCACACCGAACGCAACTAACTACGACATAATCTGGAAAACACTCGTTTCTACTTTTCAAGACTCGCGTAGTTTAGCCACTACTTATTTGGATCAAATGTTTGAATTTCGCCCTTTAACTACCGCTAGTTCAAAAAACTTGGACTTGTTTTTAGACAAGTTCTGTTCCGCTGTTTCGTGTTTAAAATCGCTGAATATTAAAGATCTTTCGGATTTTATCCTTATGTATTTGGCCCTTAAAAAACTTGATGTTGAAACCGCTCGTTCATTTGAAATGTTTAAACGTGGTTCCGATTTACCCCATTATGATGAATTAATATCATTTTTACGGGAACAAACTAAGATACTGAACCGCACTGCACCCGCAATTACCGCTCCCGCTCCGAACCGCTCCGTTAATAATAATAACAACAAAACCGGGTACAGTACCAAGTCAACCCATGCTTTTGTCTCCGCTTCGACCAATAATAATTGTTGTCCGCTATGTAAACAATTAAAACACTATAATTTATATAAGTGTCCCGAATTTGTGAAACTAGATATCGAGAAAAGATTTCAGTTCATCAAATCTAATAACGGTTGCACCAATTGTTTAAGTATTACGCATAACAATTCCGCTTGTAAATCGTCTTATAATTGCCGCCATTGTAATTGTAAACACCATTCGATGTTGTGCCGCAAACAAAATGTGATGAATACTCACACCGCGCTTGGTCAAAATATTACCGTGTCTCCACGCACACATACGCAATCTTCGAGGTTGGTGGATCCTGCCGTATCGGCGACTAACACAGAACATATGACTAATGATTCTCAATCCGTACCAACTGCGAGTAATAATATTTCTTTATGTAACTTACAGCCTAACTCGCAGCGTAATGAAACATGCCTTTTAGGTACAATTCAAGTGATCGTGAAAGATTCTAACGGTATGTCTGTCCGTCTACGTGCGCTCTGCGACCCTGCGTCACAATCCAGTTTTTCGACGGTTTCCTGTTGTGAGAAGCTTAACTTAAAATATGAGAAAATTCCCCGCGCTTTTGTTAAGGGCATCGGCTCTTCATCAAACCCAATTAAGGGTGCGACAAACCTTAAATTGTTTTCACGATTTGATGATTCGGTTTCAATTTCGCTTGACACTTATGTAATCGACCGTATTACCGACAACTTACCATCGGTGCAGGTGGATTTGTCTACGCTTTCGTATTTAAAAGATATCACACTTGCTGATGAAACATTTTACTTACCGGGTGAGATTGATATTCTTATCGGTGCATCTTTATTCGCGGATATCTTGTTATCAGGCCGCGTCTCTGGTCCCCCGGGTACGCCGACGGGATTTCAGACCATCTTCGGTTTTACGCTAATTGGTAATACGCCTGTTTACCAAAATACCGCATGTTCAATTTCGTTATGCTCTTATATGGAGATTGAACCGCCAATAGATTTTATTTTACAAAAATTTTGGCAATTAGAAGAGGTGCATTGTGAACCTGCTTCTAGTCCCGCAAATGATGAATGTGAAAAATTATTTATTAACAATGTGTCACGTGACCCCGCTGGTCGCTATTCGGTTTCTTTACCGTTCGCACGGAATCCTAACATACTAGGAAACTCGTACCATCACGCAAAAAAGTGTTTTATGTCTCTTGAGCGTAGGTTTGTTTCTAACGCAGATTTACGTTCCGAGTATAACAATATAATAAATGAATACCTAACTAAAGGTTACATATCCCCGCTTCATAATGATGACCAATTATCTCTTGGTTATTATATTCCGCATCATCCCGTAGTGCGTGTTGATAAATCAACGACAAAGGTGCGTATTTGTATGAATGCCAGTACTAAGACTGACTCCGCTGATGGTACTCGTGTCTCATTAAATGACACGCTGCACACAGGTGCTAATTTGCAAAACGATTTGTTTTTAGTGTCGCCCGCCTTGAGCTTTGTGCCTCGTTACTCATGTCGAAATTAACTCGTCGTGTAGTTGACGCTTATAAAATACGTCACAATATTGAACGTATTTACTGTTTTACCGATTCTATGGTAACTTTACACTGGATACATTCCTCACCGCACAGGTTTAAAACCTTTGTCGCGACGCGTATAACAAAAATAATATCCGCTATTCCCGCTGAATGTTTTTACCATACAGCTGGTTCTCAAAACCCGAGCGACTGTCTTTCCCGTGGTCTCACTCCCACGCAGTTGATGAGTCACCCGCTCTGGTTCACTGGACCTGCTTGGCTTTATCTGGACGCTAAAGAGTGGCCAATCAAAACAATAGAATCAGCTTCTATTGAAGAAAACTTGCCGGAATCAAAAACAATTTCTCTTCCCGCTTTTAGTAATGAAGAACCGCATCCACTTCTTTCTCTTTCGGAAAGAATTTCGTCATGGCTTGTGCTTTTACACACAATCATTTACATCTACCGATTTTTACGTATTTTACCGCGCTCTAATATTTTTACCGCTACCGATATGGATTTCGCTGAAGTTGCATTGATTAAAGCTCTTCAAGCATTTTATTTTCTTGATGAAATAAAAAGATTAAAGTCAAATAAACTTTGTTCTCCCGCTTTAAATCGACTATCGCCATTTTTAGATAAAAATGGATTGTTACGCGTTGGTGGTCGACTTCGCAACACAGACATGACGTTCGATCAACAACACCCTGTGTTGTTACCTCGTAAAAATCATATTGTCGAATTGATTATCATTCATTATCATCGCAAAAATTGTCACACTGGACCAGTGGCTTTAATGTCAATAATCCGCCAAAAATTTTGGATACTTTCCTGTCGAAATATTGTTCGTCGCGTAATACATAGCTGCAATTATTGTTTTAAGGCGAAGCCGAGACAAACCTTCCCTTTCATGGCAGATTTACCATCATGCCGCGTTAATGAGGCTAAAGCTTTTGTCCACTGCGCTGTGGATTATTGTGGTCCTATCAGTATCACTCCGTATCGAAAACGTGGAGTCCGTCCCGTCAAATGTTACCTCTGCATATTTGTATGCCTGGTGACTCGTGCAGTTCACGTTGAATTGGCAACTGATCTTAGCACGAACACTTTTCTTTCCGCGTTCAAACGTTTTTTATCTAGACGTGGAGCAGTGTCTTTCGTATATTCAGATAATGCTACGAACTTTGTAGGCGCTAGAAATGCCCTCTCAGAAATTTACAATTTGACAAACTCCGAAGAATTTAAAACGTCTTTCGCGAATGAACTTGCCGATCATAGAATACAATGGAAATTTAATATTCCACGTAGCCCACATTTTGGGGGACATTATGAGATATATGTCAAAGGATTTAAGACGCATTTGCATAGAGTAGTAGGTACTCAACTGTTGACCTACGAAGAATTATTAACTGTAGTTACGCAAATAGAATGTGTCATAAATTCTCGTCCGCTTACGCTGCTGAGTGAAGATCCATCTGAACTTAGCGCGTTAACTCCTGCACATTTTCTGATGTCAACTCCTTTAAAAGAATTACCCGCTTGTAAGGTGGCTGATGAGCCAGTTAATTTATTACGTCGCTACGCGTTGCTTGATCAAATGGTAGAATCGTTCGCAAGGCGATGGAAGAATGATTATCTCCATCTTCTCCAGTCTAGAGGAAAATGGAATACACCTTCCAACCCAATCAAAATTGGATCTGTTGTCGTTGTAGTTACCGATAACACTCCACCGCTTCAATGGCCGCTCGGTGTTATTGTAGCTGTATACCCTGGCAAAGATAATGTCATTAGGGTAGCTTCTGTCAAAACGACGACAGGTGTTTACAAACGACCTGTCGTGCGTCTTTGCCCTCTCCCATCTCAATAACTCCTTTCTTTGCCCCCGCTTCAAAATTTCGTTATTCTCTGTCTTATTTTTACTTTTCTATTCTTATTTTAAAACCAATGGTTTTAACGCCGGGGGCAAATGTTCGCGCCACTTCTTGTGGCTCTCATACTGCGGGGTAGTTGTGAATTAATATTTTCAACTGTCATTTTCGCTGCATCTCCACCCGCTTAGTTTTGGACGCAAATCAATCAGTCGTCAATCAGAAGCCTTTCACGCCGGAGGTATACGCTGATTGTCATTCGACTAGGTCCTACCTCGACCCTACCGCCCGCCATTTTGAGATCGCACCCGCTGTGCGCCTCATTTTCATCTATTACTATTACGAAGAAGATTAGCCGAGAAGAGCGCAACCAGGCACGAAGAGGAAGAAGAAAACCATCTTGGAGAACACCAGAGACTTGGTGGCTCAGGCGAAGCGTGGTTTGTGGTGCATGCAGCTCCTTCCCAAGGTCAGATCTTTCATCTTCGTAATTATTTCTCTTCACTTCCCGCTATTTTTAAAACCTATGGTGATACAAAGCACTGCCGTCATATCGCGTGCTCAAATAGTTTATTTAACCAAAGCTATATAAAATTCATGCCTATTTCCGGTGACAAAGTCTGAAAACTAACATGGGTATCGTTTGTAAGGTTTATTGGGTCGCTGATTATGAAAACAACAATGATTTCTAACTTAAACATAGTGGACGTGAAATACCATCATTGGGGATGCCCAACGCCAGACTTTCGAGGGCTCTTTGAAAAAAATAAGGACTCTCCTTAAATTAAAAAAATATATACCTATATGATCTGTTGATATTTTTTCAAGTTAACGTACTTATTAGCAATGTCTTTAGAGGCCGGCAGAAGATGTCTAGTTTATACAAACGAAATTCCAAAACCATTTGAAGGGCACAGGGAAAGAACAAGGAATGTCACATCGTAAGGAAGGGCTAGAATAAATGTGTAAATAACTTTAATAGAGCTTTTATTTTCGGGCTAAAATATGTATAATGAATGGCATTAGAAATTAATAATGCACTTCAATACAATACTTGATTATAATGAACAGAAAATCACTTTTACTATCCCACAAATTTATTTAATACTTCCTGACTGGTTTCGCCTTTATGGCATTATCAAAGGAATTAATATAAGATCTTAATTACACAATAAATAGTTTTGAAACCGGTCAGGAAGTATTAAATAAATTTGTGGGATAGTACAAGTGATTTTCTGTTCATTATGTATTGCAAGTTCCACCAAATGCCAACAATCAACAGTGTAAACATTTTCAATACTTGATTATTGTACAAAATTATTTTTGAAAAGGAGAAATATTAAAGCTGAATGTATTAATATTATATTCAATGAAAAACTATTATTTTCAATCAAGGCAAACTTTAAGCTGAAAGTATAAACATTATGTTGCAAACAATGATGTTTTAATAAGACAAATTTTAAAAGTGGAAGCATTAATATTATAAGAGGGAGAATTTATTTTAAAGCTAAGCCTTTTAGAGTGGGAACTATTATTATAAAAGTTCATTTTTATACATCCCGAATTATTATTATGGTGAATGTGTCTGCTTTGAAAATACTTGAACCTTGAAATCGAACGAAAACTCTATGTTTCAAATGTGTTTTCACCAAAATCACTGGTCTCCTAAATGTAAATATGCAAAACGAAAGGTATAATGTAAACATATACGCTTACGACCGTATCTAACAAAAGTTACTGGACCAAAATACAGCCTTCAGCTTTCACGTCACACCGCAATTTCGTTTGACCAACCTTTTGGGAGCGAGTGAAAAAGCTAGACTTATTAATTTCACATGGCAGCTGTCTCTTTTCCCAGCTTTCATATACCTTCAATTTAATTAATTTCGTATGGGTGAGATTTAACGTGTCTCTGGTCAAAACCTTAAGTTAAAACCGGTCACGTGCGAATTTAAGTAATTCGCTGAGGAATACGTGCTACATTATTTAAGTGGTAGCGTTTTTTATATTTAAACGTTTATACAGACACACATAAAAAATCTTTGTCATTTTATTTGCCCTGAAACTCAACAACTCACCTCCTCCACCTAAGCAATAGCCAAATTCATACTAGAGACAAGGTAAGTGGTCAAAACCAAGGTTCAATAAGCCTTTTTTGAAGAATACGAAAAAAAAAAATTGTTGTGCCCCTACACAAGTTTATGAACAACTCCGAGTCAAGTATAGGAAGTCTAAATTTTATTTTGTGTTTTTAACAAAAAAGGGTCATTGAACCTTGGTCCTGACCACTAACCGAATCTTGAATATGAATTTTGAAATAAATATATATATGTTGCTAAATAGAGCATTTATTTTATTTATATTTTTTGTTTAATTAAAACAGTGTATAAAACTTATTTTCGAAATATATTTCGGCCCACTTTGGGGCCGGCATCAGTCGAATTTATAAACAGTAAATGACATAAAATATATCTATTTTGCTATATAAACAAAAGTCACCCTTTTATATCAGAAAACCAAATATACGCAATTTTCTTCGAATAATTATAAACGAAATTCCGTAACACTATCTCGTTACCGCCGTCACTCGACATGTCTCAATACATCAAAGTGACATCCCCCACAAACGTACGCCTCAACTACATCCGAGGTGCTATATACAGGGTGGTGTGTGCGGTGACGTACGAAAAACGTTGCGGTGACCGCTACCCGAGAGCAGGTCAGCGCACTTTGTCACATGCCACCTGGACGCAGCTTCGATTTAAATTCCGCCTTTGTTACGTCCGTAGTGTTTCAATTTCGGTCAACGTGTGCTTACAAGCTTTGGATTTGTTCACATATTAGTGAAAACCAACCAAGTTTTCATAAAAGGTTCTTTTTTGCAACTTGAATTTTTCATCGCAATCATATTCATTAATGTAAAGTAAAAACACAGAAAAGAATTAAAGAGCTGTTGTTTCGATTACTGATCGATTTTTGCATGAAATTTTAAGTCTCTAGCATAAACAAATGAAAAGTTACGAAGCTATCATACATATGAACAACAAAGTCTATCTTTAAGGGGCTTGGTATCGCCAAAGAGTACTTTCTAAAGCCTTATCCTCGTTTATGGCCATACCAAAAATATTGAAAAAATTTTATATGGATTATCAACTGTAACAAAACGTATGCAAGATATTTCTTTTTCATATCGCCAAAACTTATATATGGTAAAAAATTTCAACCTTATGTTGTTTTTTGACTTGAATTCTCTACTGCTCCTATGTGGCTTGATCGATTTAATTAATTTATGTTTTGAGTAATGGATAAACTTGATAGCTATAAACATAAAATAGGATTATTCAATCGAACAATCACGTCTATGTGAAAAGTATTATTTTCTCCTAATTAACCCTAAGGACGCAGCGAGCGTCGTAACAGCCACTATGTATTACGCGCTGATATGAACGTTATTTCATTGTCATTTCCGTCGATATTCGTAACGACAAACATCGAGCTTTGACAATTTGGTGATACTAACCGCCTTAACAAACACTGCTTCTAAAAAAAAAATGCTTTACTAACATCAGCGGAGCGGCTGGGGGAGCAACCAACACATCAGTTACTGCGGAACTGCTGAACGGGCAACACTTCTTGCTTGTTATTTAAAACACCTCTTCCCAAAATTACTGCTATTAAACGGTATGTTTAAAATTTGTACAAAATTATATAGTGTTATTTAAACTATAAAGAAAAACTTTTACCAGATGTCATGTCATACCATATTTATGATAATGTCAGATGAAAATGTCAATTTTATGTATACTCAACTGATGCCGGGTCCAAATATATCAGATAAGAATAAAAATAGTAAATCTAAATCAACTTTTAAACTTAAATATCGTTCTTATTTATTTTCTAGCCATAGATTGTCAGTACCAAAAAAAAAACAGTTTTTTCCGTGATGTCTGTAGTTTTAAAATTATTTAATTTTCAATTAAGTTCCCTGCGTCTTTTATGAGCTTTCTTTTCTTATCATATTCACCACAATAAATAATAAATGGCCAATAGTATTACATAAATATATATACCTCTTATATCTTATTTTGTACCTGTATTTATTTATGACTTTACTAGATATTTCAAAATAATTCAACCTCGAATGTTTTAAATGGTTGATGTATAGGTACTGTAGAGAGTACCGTGGTGCTGGCAGAAAACCAGCATTGGAGATTCATCCCAACTCAATTACACATTTCATATTTACAGTTCATGTATATATATGTTTTTTTGTTTAATTGTATCTAGGTAAGTCATTTGGTTTCTTTTTATTTGTTTCTCCTTTTTATGTTGAATTGTATTTTTGTGTATTTATTTTTGTTGAATGTGCACTGTATTTATGAATAAACTTATTTCTATTCTATTCTAGTAATTATTGAGGAAATAAAAAGCCACTGCAAAGTAATTAAAGCGTAAGGAAAAGAAATTGTTCCTGTTGAAACTAAGAAAAACAAAAAGAGTTGTTACCTCCTGTATAATGCAAGTAGGTAAACTGAAAACCCCGGTTAGAGTTCGTAACAACTTTTTAATTGTCCACGCGCGCGCCCCCATACATACATATTAAAAGACCTGCTGAAACTTGATCCTTGCAGACTGTTCCTACATTTCTTACTTTTATTTAATTTATTAATTCTTCTATCTTATTCAGAGACTGAGCCTTGAAAGTTCTCAGTTCACAATTTCTTTGTGGATACATCTAACCATCGAAACCTTTAATAAATCTTTTATGAAAAAGATTGTATTGATTTTTGAAATGCATTAAAGTAGGGCCACTGAGTGATGGCGCCTATGACGTTTAAATGCCTACAAAGTATCGTAATTATTTATAAGCAAATATGAATAAAAAAATGTAATACTTCATTGTTAATAGTGATGTACTACTTGTTTCGGTTATTATTTTTCGATTTGAATGTTGCTTTATTGTGCAATATAATTCGTATAGAAACAAAGAATTGTTTTTCTTGGAAAAAAAGTTTCGAATTTTTTAAGGTCGTGTTTGAGGTCGCCAAGTTAAGCAATAATATTTAATTAAAAAAAAAAACAATGACGAAGTTAAACTAAACGAAAATACATGATAGTAAAATACTTTTTTCGATTTAGATATTTAAACATCTCTTGGGGGCCCCGGGGCACCACACCGCATAGCCCTCCGATAGCTACACCACTGGTTTTGGCACATTTTTCTTTTGTATTACTATGTTGAATGTTGAATGACGTGTCTAATGTTGAGTAAACTCACACTTGATTTTTATTTTTAACCGAAATTTGAAATGTACCTCATCACTAAATGCAGCTATCATAAGTGCCATCACTCAGTGGCCCTACTTTAGTGGGTTATTATTCGTACGTCAATCCAACATCTATATTTTTTATCAAATACAAATCAAATCTTTGGAACTTGTGTGTGTACATCAAATATTTAATGAAGTATCACATCAAAAATGTATGGGGTTTTTACTGTTTTATTGATCAGTACCCGGAATCAAATGAACTAAATTATGGCTGAAATAAAATGAAATGAAATATATTTTATTTATGTAATATAGATGTACATCAAATACACTTATTACAGGTATATTTTTAATGTTAAATAAAAAACAATATAACAAAATAATTTATATCTTATAGTTACAATATGTGATAAAAATAAAATGGAGAAATACACAAAAATAAGTAAAGATTAGGTTTACATAAATGTTATAAAATAAAAAAAATTAAAACATACAAGAGTACAAAAAATAATATTATAAATATAGGTCAATATAATACAATACATATAATAAATAAATGCTTAACTCCGCCCATTCGGTTAATCTTGCTAAGAAGAAGGGCAAGAAACTTAGCAAGATCATGTATTTTTTTCACGTATGTTTCATACAAAATCATACTGGTGAGTAAATCAAAACTTATAGTATTCCTAAGTCTTTTATGTACTTTATGCTTAAATCGGTGTTCAGCGGGCAATAGCTATAAAAGAAGGCTTTCAAAAGTTTGCAGTAAGCAAATACCGCAAGCTGAAAATAAATGCGAAAACACAAAGTTCCTTGTAAAATATGTTAAAATTATGTAATTTATAAAATTAAGCCCGGCATTCGGTGAAAAATTTAATCCGAGGTTGATTTTCAGCAATATTGTTTGGCAACTGGAGTAATATTGAGTTGCGTCGCGTCGCTACGAGCTACGTAATTACAGGTCGGCAAATAATTAATTTCCGGTGGTTAAACCAGCGCAGTTTCAACAAACATGCGCCCATCGCCAGGTACAGACTCAGGAAGGGTCCAAAAACTATAACCCAAAAACAACACCAATGACTGAAAAAAAAAAACTAAACCAGTTGTTTAACGGAACTGCATTTTATAGCAATGAAAAATATTCGTTTGTTGTTCTTAGGTACGGGTTTCGTTTTCACATCCTCAGGCAAACAATCTCGTACACATTTTCACAAATAATTTTTTACTTTAATAATTTAAGTTTTAACCAACCGGTTTTGAATATTAATTAATTATCAAGGGCTTTTTGCGCCTTTGTAAAATATTCAATATTTTTACCAGATCAAAAGAATGTTTTATTGTGTTCAGGTGTTCTGCAAATATTAACTAAATTTTACGACTTCAGGTGTTCGTGCAGTTTGGTTTTGAATTTTCTGCTTGTTTAGCTATTGTAAACTTTGTGATGTGTGTTGTATTATTGTATTATAATCTGGATATTCTGATTTTATTGCAAACTATTTAAAATAGTAACAGCTCTAGACATGTTTTAACATTATATATATATATATATATATTTCTTTTTGTTTTCTAGAAATTATTCACGTGGTATTTCACTATTATTAAGACGTAGTGTCTGACGATGTGAAAACGAAGGTGTTTGAGAAAGTATAAGTAAGATTTTCTATAAGTAAGATTTTTCATTGCTATAGAGAAAAAAACCGGTCGTGTGTCTGTGCACACTTATAACAGTAGCAGGAATTTAATGGAAGCGAAAAAGCCATTCTTCACACATTGACGACTGAAACATCGAAACTCCAATCAGCGTACAGCCTAGACCGAGACTATCCATAGATTTATGTTGTATTTTTTCCCAATTGTTTAGTTGTCATAATAAAGTAATACTGAATAGCGCATTTTTAGTGACATTCAATGGCAAAAATTCTAATGTTTTGTGAAAAAATTTTGCTTAACGTGCCAAAGCCAACCCACAACATAATTGCTAATTTAAAACATCGGTCTACGCTACAACTGATAAGTCAATTACTACTTTTTCAGCATACTCGTAGGAGCAAAGTTATTCATTTAAAGCACTGTTTGATTGCTTTATCTCAATTGAAAAAAATACACCCCAAAATCGCCCTGAAATACACTGGATACGTATCTGCCCTCTATGTGGTCGGCAGGACTCACTCGCTCCAGTTCTGTTTCAAATGTTGCCGACTTTAATTCACCCGCCTACATGCGAAATTAAAACGTTGCGAGTTCCAGTGCCCATGCCAAAATAATTATTCAACTTTCCATCCCTGCACAAAGTTCAGGCATTGCTTATTAAAATCAAACGCAACACTGAATTATATTCAGAAATACTTTGAAACCCAGCCATCTCAGACTTGAAATAGTTTCATGCAAATATTTTGATCTCGAGGCGAACGTATTTCCGATTCCATTAGCTGGAGTTGCCTCTTTTCCGAATGAGAGTATCGGTTTCGAATTCACGGTGGTGGCAGGGAAAAGGCGAGGAATCTTCCAACCTGTCATATCCAGGGGAGCTATTCACAAACTCTCGACCGAAATGGATTCGATTGGCATCGTTTTTGCTTTTCGCTCACCCCGCTTCGTTTGGGGAGGATGGGATATGACGTTTGCTCGGGGATAGTAGAGTGGATCGGGATGCATTTCCATACCCATTGGGTGCAGTCGTAGCCTCAATTCTCAACACGTGAAGTGATGTCTCGAAGCTCTTCCTGGCGCGCCGCCAAACAATTACTCTGTCTCGTCAAGAGCATTTCTTCAAGTGATGGGACTGAAAAGTCTTTCGCTACACTTTTTATTGTTTCACGTTTACGTCATTTTTAAAAGTATTGAGGGTAAAGTTATTCCTCGGAAGTTTTCTCTGAATGAACGTGATTGGAATTTCGTTAACGTTTTATTTTAGGACTCTTAGGTTTTCGGTTTCTTAATAACGTAGCATTGTGTGCCAGATTTTTGTAAACTATCCATTATCACCTTATACATGATAGACGAGATAAAGAATAGTTGATATAAATATAGTTTTCAATGCAAGTGCTCGTAAAGGCCCACTTTTTATGCATCAAAACCGAACAGAAAGTCGATTTTTTTGCCCTAGGGCTTTATTATTATAATTTTTTTTTTATTTATTTACATTGGTTGGCTAACCTGCAACCTTTCCTGTGTACCATAAATTGTGTAACTTTTTTTCCACTGTTGAACGGCTCTGGATACAGTCCTTTTGAGCCAATCTAAATTTAAAGTTCACAAGATTATATTTTTTTTATTTCCTCACACTATGCATTGAAAAACGTAGTATGATAGACGGGCGTAAGAGCAATAAATTACTCGGTTACGTTTAAAACACTCGCTACACTCGTGTTTTAAATCGTCCTCGAAATATATTCCTTTTCACCCTTGTAGCATAAACAACTATTATATTTCCTCCCGTACTTCTATATTTTTACTCGCGCTGTTTTAATTATACACAGTTGCACTTAAGAAAACGGTTTAAAAAAAAGTTCCGTCACATTTACTAAATCTACATTAATACGTCACAACGCGATGAGTGAGGAACTCTATCGCCATACTTCGGGCACAAATACACGCTTTTTTGGGCATGCAGGTTTCCTTACGATGTTTTCCTTCACCGTTCAGCAAGTGGTAAGACAAATAAGATGCACTTAAATTCCGAAAAACTCATTGGTGCATGCCCGACCAGGGATCGAACCTGGATCTCAACCATGAGAGTTCAGTGTTTCTACCTCTGAGCTTTCGGTTTTTTTATCTAAAATATGTACCTATAATTCGTTTTAAAATTTTAAGTGTATTTGTTTCTTATTTGCGCGCTTATGCTATTTTAAAAATGTTATTAACAATAAAATATACTGTCAATATACAGGGTTTAATCGTTAAGTGTGACCAGGCGATTATTCCGTAACTATTAAAATAAGGAAACTAAAACCTTTATGCTAATCTCATACTAAATGTATGGGAATGTTTAATGTCAAAATTTTGGATACTTCTCGTTTGATTTTCAAAAAGTTATTGATTTCATTTTGCTGATTAGGTAACGTACTTTCGATATCAGTTTAAAGCTTTTTAGAAATAATGTTCATCTGTCCATCTTATAATTAATAAAATATCATTCGTCATATTTTTTAAATGAATAACTTTATTAGAAGAAATCTAAAAATTCTTGTGTAAAGGTTTCAGTTTTTCAGTTTTTGTCTTGTCTTGTCTTGTCTTGTCATATGTCTGGTTTTATTGGTTTTATTGATTAGTACATACGAGTATAACCTGTATCTATTGAGTGATGAGCTTAAGTGACTTATGTATTCCTGTCAGTGTAGAAGGAAGTAATTAATCTACAAGGCAGGAACGACCTCGAGGTTAGGTTCCATGTATAAGGGTTGAATGTGAAAAGCGAATATGAGGACCGTTTGCCCCTCTCTATCACACACTATAGGGTCTCCACTTTCGTCCACGTGTACACGTTCTACCTTAATTTAGAACTCCTTACGAAAATGGGTCCCTGGTAAATGTGTCCCGGAATATTGTCGACCTAGATATGTAT
Source organism: Ypsolopha sequella (assembly GCA_934047225.1). Classification (NCBI taxonomy): domain Eukaryota; kingdom Metazoa; phylum Arthropoda; class Insecta; order Lepidoptera; family Ypsolophidae; genus Ypsolopha; species Ypsolopha sequella. Next base: position 12,371,371 of record OW203991.1, read on the forward strand.
TTGTTGCTTGATTGTTATATTTTCTGAAGGTTTGTTGCCTCAAGAGCAAGTTGGTTCCTTGGTTTCACTGAAAAAGTACGTAAAATGAAAGATCGTGAAACTTTTCAAGAATAAAATACGTAATGGCTAGAATTCCAATGAACCGTGACAGTAAGACGGCTCGTGAAAGGATCGCAACGTTTTGAAATGCCGCTAGTTTTTATCGAGGGAATTCTATAAGTTCTTTCAATAATGGGCATATCTTGCAGTTGAAGCAACCCTGACAAGACAAAGAAATTGTTTGGCGGAACGCCAGTAATAGTGTAGGAGCTGGCAACGTTCTTTTCGGATTTTCAACAAACGTAGGTAATATTTTTAGTGAATGTCCGTTTTATCAGCAGATAGAAAATAGCTGATGCCTTTTTCTTACTTACTGTTAAGTGCCACGTTTTTAGTTTTAAATAAATTGAATTAAATTATTTCTATAACATTCAACATGATAACTTAAGCACGACTGCGTAGCAATCTACATCTACGCGTAGGCTGTTTGTTTTTTTGAAGATCTATTTATACGCCGCCGTAGAAAAGGCGAAAGTCAAAACCTTAGAGTACCTATACATATAGATAAGCGCGAGCTTCCAAGTCTCGTATGAACAGTAAACATGGGTATATGAACAGTGCAACTGTTTGAGGTAACGTCTAATTAGTCACAAAGCACCTCGTGCGCCGGCGACGGCGTCTGTCTTCGAATTTTGTGAAAGTGGTAATAAATATAATAACGTATTGCAAATAAATATAAAAAAAAATTCGGGGACAGAAGAAATAATTAAGGCGATACCAAAACAAAATTTCGTTTTTTCGAACCCATTTATTCCACTATATCGTCATCTACGTATTTCATTTTATGGTAAATGTTTATTGAATATTTGATTAAGATTCTCACTGAATTTAATTCCGAGAAGACCTCTAAATTGTTTCCTGTTATTCTGAAATCCTAACTAATTTCATTGTGAAATTGCATTCAAAATGTAGAAATTATGTATTTGTAAAGTCTCCTTGAAAATCTTTTTGGCAAAATTGCTTAGTACATTTTATATTAATAAAAAACCGACTTTTTGCTACTTTTCCACGAATCCGTCCCACTCGCACTGAGGGTTTTTTCGCATATGGAGTAACAGGGACGCTAAAACTTTTACGTATTGCCTTAATAGTACTACGTACAGAAGATTGACTGTCAAAAGACACTGCAATTAAAAGCTTCTCTCGTGCCGCGGCAATACACTGCTAATCAGCTCGCGCTGCGCTGCATGGCTACCCTTCAAGGCGCCTCTCCGAGCCTTTCTTTCTATCGCGTAAATTTATCCCTTCTTCACCCACAGTATGCGATGTGGCGGAGTAGAACAGGCCGGGCTCAAGTCTTAAGGTGACATACCGTGCTAGCAAAGGTCCCCGTTACTCCAGGCAGAAAGACCCGCAGTGCGAAAGGGACGGAATCGGGGAAAATTGTCAAAAAGTCGGTTTTAAATTAATGCAAAATTAACTAAAATAGCTACAAAAAATTCCATAACCAGTAATTTAGGTGTAGTTAAAACCCATCTAAATAAATATTTTTCAAGTCTGTATGCTATCCTAATTTGTCAGAATATCAAAAAATGTGTAAATTTAGACCTGATTTCAATAATTATTTCTATCGAATGAAATTCCTCCTATCGCGTTTCTGATAGACCGAAATCTAGTAAAAGGTCCCAAAATTGTTATACTAATTTATTTTACTTGGAACTTCATTAAAAGAGCAGATAAATAACTTCAAAAAGTGTCAATTTTCACGGTATAGCCCCTTAACAAGAGGTATACGCGCGGAGAAGCCGCTGCTTGCGGTTGATACAACTGACAACAAGCAATGTGTGCACTCCATTTTTCAAGTATAATCTAATATAATATTAGATTTAGTATTAAAACATAAAATTTAAAATAACATAAAATAAACATAAAATTTTCAATAACTTTTAATGATTCAATAATGTCTATATTATGTTAATATTTTGTGATAAATACATTTTTTTCAATAAAATTTATTAAATATTTAGAGATTTATTTAATAAAATAATTACAAAATAAAAGAAATGATCTTTGTGATTTCTGCTCAATTTTTTTTTATGTCAAAGCCACGTTCTGAAGCCTCAATTTTTTTTTATGTCAAAGCCACGTTCTGAAGCCTCTCAAACTCGGGTTGGTACAAACACGTTTCATTAGGTAATAAATAACGTAGCCAGCTCTGAGCCAAACTTGACGATTGTTAAGGCCTCAAACGTGAAACTACAAGAGGTATGGAAATTTCAAGTGGTAGAATCAGGTGGATTGATGCTCGATATTGGTGCTTCTGTTCAAACGGCGTCTTCATAACAAAGTTGTAAGTGGTCCAATTTTTGAATATGGAACGACTTGAAATGCTAGACGTTGTGATACTTTGGTATTTTCTTACAAGTAGTTCCCATTTCTGTTTACGTAATTAGAATATGTTCTAGAGTTTTGTCATAAAACTAAAACGGAGGTATTCTAAACTATTTAAACTATTAAATAGATTGTTCTCAACCAAAATTCGCTTTAATTCTACAAAAATCTCAAAGTGCTTTATTATTAAATTAACAATTTTTATAATATTTATAATATTTTAAGAGTTTATTCCGTTAAATTTAACTCTGTAACTATTATTATAAACACTATAAATAGCTAAAGAAATCTAAATCAAGAGACATTTTTTTTTTGGCACACTGTTGCTCACAATGACATTGCTCAAAGTTTACAGCATATGAAATCCGGGAAAAAAATATTCTGTTAAATATCAACTCTCTAATTAATATTATAAACAATATAAATAGCTACAGAAATCTAAATTTAGAGTCAAAAATATTTTTTTAGACACACTGTTGCTCACAAAAGCATTAATCAAAATTCACGGCATATAAAATCCGAAAGAAGAATTTATTCCGTTAAATTTAACTCTCTGATTAATATCATAAACAATATAAATAGCTAAAGAAATCTAAATTAAGAGTCAAAAATATTTTTTTAGACACACTGTTGCCCACAAAGGCATTGCTCAAAGTTCACGGCATATAGAATCTGGAAAAAGCATTTCGGATTGCACCTTTTGACTCCCCATGCAATCGATTTGATGCTCCTTTTGTTAAAAAAACTGTTTCACCGATTTTAGCCTCCGGCGGCGTTTAGTTCTCCGTCAGCGTTAGATCGCTTTCATTTTTTTTTAAATATCGTAATGACATGAATTCCCGAGGCGGTGCCAGAGCTATCTCCAAGTGTGGTCTGTGAAATGCTAAATCTTACTTTAAGCAAATATCCATTAAGTAAGTTACGTATGTTTTAATATAAACGTACGATAGGTGACACAGAAAAGTAGGTCACGCCAAAAATAATAAACAGTTTATTAAATATATCTCCAAAAAAAAGGAAGTTCAATTTGCCTGTTTTTTTTTACTCCAATCCTCCGTAATTTTTTAACTGATTTTAATGATTCTATTTTTGTTTAGAAGAGTGTGCTTGCAGCAGTGGCGTAATTATACCGTTGGAGGCCCTTGGCAAGTTCATCGGATGCCCTCCCCCCAATATAAAGAAGCTAAACGAGAGATATGTGCGACGGTAGCCGGTCATCCCTTATGCTTTAGTCAAAGGTAATAATAAATGTTGGGAGTTGGGATTCTCTTCTGACTTGCCACCCTGTAGTTACGCCACTGGCTTGCAGGTAAGTTCCGTTTAAAGTTTGGCCATGAACTGATGAAGTCATTCAGATAAAGGCAGTGGTACTCCTCAATGAATGACAGCACACCACTCGATGTTGGTACAATCGCTTTGCACTAGGATGCTGATTGTAAGATATTACTTGAAAATTTTCAATATATCCACCTGATCATTATTTTGCGAAATTAACAAAATTGTGTTATCCATCTGTGATACCGACCACTTACCAAGCCTTCAGTATGAATTTATTTGCATAAATTAATTTCACCTTATACTGGTACTTCCAAGTATATTTATGTTAAGTTATATTAGTCATCTTCTTATAATAAAATAAAGCCGTATATTCAACCGAGTTATTCTTCCAAAAGATAAGATTACGACATTTAGGTGTAGCTTCAGATACTTACCTTCAAAATGGTGAAAATATGCCCCCTCCCATTAGTGACTTTAACTTATAATTCTAGGTGTTTTTTGTTTTCCCGCCAATCTTTTCTGACAATTTAATATTTATCTCTAAAACTAGTTGTCATAATCTAATACGGTTTTCTTTTTCTTAAATAAGATTTTATTTACTACATAATAAAAAAGGAGAAAGTTATTTTTTTCTTATACACGGGTGAAAGTACACAGAAAAAAGTTTTGTATAATATACCTATATAAATATATATGTGTATATCATATATGATTCAAAAATAAAAATATTGTAAAAAATATAAAGAAATATAATAAAAGTAAAAAAAAAAACTTAATAAAAAAAAATTATAGTAGGCGTAAAAATAGGATCAAACATTACTACCCATAACTTCTTTTTTATTATGATTTACTTTTTGGTTGTTTGTTGTTCTATCTTTCCACGGAAGCCCATATTTCTATGTTATACTTTAATAACTACTCATAAATATTATATTTCTAGCAAGTTAATTACCCTATGAGTTCCAATTGGAACCTACCCGAGCCGACGGGTTAATTCTAGAATAGGTATTAAGTCCATTAAGTCAAAGCATAGTATCTTCGCCAGTTCCAAAAGTCCCAACCTTGTTTTTGCAGAAGACTCATCCTAGTATTCGGTTATGATGAAAGACTTACATACATTTTCACCTGTTCAAAGTAACCTTTCAAACATATAATAATGCATCAGAATTATACACAAAAATAACAAACCAAAGAAGAAATAGCTTAAAAACATGACTACTTACCTAAATCCTCAGCATCTTCCGTCCACTCTCCCGTGCCCAAAACAAGGACTGCAGACATTGCAGCCAACAGAAAATGCCTAAAAATGGCACTCATCTTGGCACTGACGTTCACAATCTTGTAAGTCATTTAGTCCAACTTAATTACGCCCTCACCAAGTCCACTTCTCGCAAATATATTTTATTTACAAAGAAACCGCAAACCGTTTTCGTCCTTAACAGTTTCAACCATTGTGAAAAAAAAACTAATTTGTCTGTTACACTGTCACATATTTTCTTTTAACGTTCCATTAACCCTGAAACGGTTTCCGTACCAAAGGCAGTCATTGTACATTCTCTGGTTTTTCACAATGAAAGTGTTTTGAGCTACAATATGGTGGCTTTTGAACGATCATTCCTTCAATTTAATTTAAAACGTAACAAACGGTCTTATATTTTACGATTTTAATTAATTTATAACATTTATTATTTCGAATTATTATTCAGCTCACGATATAAATCGACTAAACAATTGGAATGTCTTACACAAAGTATCTACTGAATTCCTTAAAAGTAAGTTATCCCCCATCAGACGGTAACACCATTTATTCCGCTCAGATAGTTTACCAAACTATAGTAAATTTACGTAATCTTTTCGTCATTACGTCCCGAACTTGAGGTCTTCGTTCACGCACGGCCGCCGACGTCTAGGCGGTTAAATATCCCGATGAATTATTCAGGAGTCTTTTGGCAACGCCACAGCCTCGACATACGACCACCTGGAACAGAAAACAGGCTTTATGTTCGACTAAACTCTCCCATTCTTTCTATTTTTGAAATGGAAATTAAAATTGTACAGGCAGCGGCGAAAAGAATTTCTGCGATACGGAATGTACGAGTATGTATGTGTAAGATTTGTTAAAAATGGTAACAGCGAGCGGTTTTAAAATGGGATGAATATGGAAATTCGTTTCTAATCTGGTCGGAAAATAATGAACGCTTCGGATAAAATTGGTCCGGAGTATGTATTAAGTGCTAGCAGACTTACAAATTGAAAAAAAATAAAGTCTTTCTGTCTCGCTTAATCCAATTTGTTGTCTATATCTCAGAACCGTAAAATGCCAAAGTAAATTGACTACATTGAATAAAAGTGACTATTCATTCTGCGATTGTAACGAAAAAGAAAAGGTAATAAAGCAATAAAATGAAGTTTAAAAAGTGTGCGCTACCGAGGAAAGATGAAACAATTTCTCTAGAATTTTCTTGCTGCAGTTGAGGGTAAAGGCACTTTATGTTTATTTTAGACGGAAATTCTCGAAGAAAAATGTAACACAAGCTTTCAAGAAGCAAATTCTTCATCAAAGGGAGTCAGCGAGCCGTTGTGAACATCGCGCGGGCGTTAACATGGTTGGGGCCGCGTAACTCTCCCTTTTGACTGAGGTTTGATCTCGTACACGTGTTTTCTGATTTTGTGTAGATTACACGAAGTCCTATGTATTTCGCATTAAGGTTTTAATATTAAAATACGACAATCAGCCATTGACGTCATTTTTGTCGGTTTTCCGCTTTACTTGCATGCCTTGAAAATTTGCATGTCAGAACTTGCAAGCTCCAAAAAAACAGGTATAAAAACGCAAACTACAGCAATATAAGTTGACTCTTTAACACGTTGTTTGGCCATCCAAATGGTGGGTGAGACGATAACGGATCCATCCATCCATCCATCAGCCTGTTCGTCCACTGCTGGACATAAGCCTTTCCAGGACTTTGACACTCCCGGTGGTCATCCTGGAAGAACTGCCCATACTCACACACGCTGGGCAGGCGGGTAGGTGAGCGCGGTGCCACCCTCGCACCAGTGACGCCACTGCCCGTCACCAGTCTGTTCCATATAAGGCCCGGCTATTAGGGATGGATATACCGCCATCCATCGGTCCCAGGCATGGTGGGCCTCCTGGTTTTTTGCCTATGAGCTGTCCTCTAACTCTCCCCCGAATTACTTCGAGGGGGTCTTCAAGTAAGGTACCTCCACAGTCAGCTCAACTACCTGCAACGGATGTTGCGATAACGGATGTTGTTGATTATTATTTGAATGACAGTTTACATATAGAAAACAACTCTGACATGCCACATGTAAATTTTTTTATTTTGATTCTGTCTAAAACGTAAAGAACAATTAATGTTTCATATACAGAGACCAGGCAAAGACATGAAATAAAAAAATACTCCAAACGTAAACTATAAACGTAGAAAAGCACAACAATCTAAACTTTCTCCTAAAAATTCGACTCCAAAATTTCTCGACCGTCGTCTTCGCACGGTCATGTAGGCAGATATGTGTTTAAATTGTTTGAATTAAGAAAAGCAAACACCTTAACAAGGGGCTCTCCCCACGAAATTCATAATTAAAATTTAATTTAACATGAGCCTCTGGTGACAAAGAGACAGCCTTGTTGGGTTTTCCTAATTAAATAACGCCTCTCCTCTTCCTGGTTTTTGTGGCGCATGCGTTGGTGACTTGGGAAACTTGGTGTGCTTAAAAATATATATGCTATCCCAGGTTTGACTACGGGTGGTTTCAGACGGTTGTCTACTTAAGTTTAAATTTCATCTATTGCAAGTCAAGTTATTTCGTCTCTATACATCCGCTAATATTACATTATTGCTTGACCGTAACCGCTGTGCTACGCCTTAGGCGCCGCGCGGCCAAGCGGGAGGAGAAAAGGAAAGAGTAGCATGAGTTTACATGAGATCGACATTGTTGGATCTTACGAGATTGGTTTAAAATATTTTTAAGGATATAAGCTTTTTATATTTATAAGGCAATATGATACAATATAAAGTATAAAATATGATACAATATGATATAATTTATAAGGCAATAAAGCCGGTTCTGAAGGTAAAGCATTTTGGTTTTAGTGCTGTCAAAACTAAATTTCATTCATTGCGAAATAGTCCTTAAAAGTTAGAAACAGAATCTAAATTACTTTAGAATAATTTTATGTTTCATAGCACTAAAACTAAAATTTATGTAAATTTATGTGTTATGAAAAAAACTAAACGTACAATTCAAATCAGAATAAATTTGTCTGACAATGGTGTCGATTCGGCTAAACACAACTTAACTAATTTGACAGGACTAACCTTATTTTAAGCGCTCTGCCGTTGTCTTTTCGATACGGAAAGAAATAGACAGAAGGCTCAAATTAAATTTAGTTCTGTCAAATAAGTGAAGTCGTGTTGCGCCGAATCGATTTCATGTTAACTTATGCTATGTCCTCTCCTTCCCACGCCTACCCGCGCGGCTCCTTACCGGTTGGCCATAGCTTCAGGCTTCTTGCTGCGCTTCCAGGCGGTTTTTGCCACGGGCTTTGCCCTGCCACGACACCCGTCGGCGCCTTCCACCGCAGTAACAAATTTTTGTTTGTATAAAAAAAAAACTTAATGGCGTGACCATAGATCATGATATATCAAACGTCAGGGACACTTCTAGTTTATTTATTTATTGCTAGGCAAAGGTATTGTAATTCTTCAGTCCAGATCCTTTCATTTTGAATATTTTTCAAAATATTTCTAAAGCTACTGAATAAAAATAAATATTAAGACGTGTTTAGGAATAAGTATATAAAGATATCTCAGTGGAATTTATCTTCTCCCATACTGCAATCAGGTAATTACAACATCAAATACGGTTTTATAAGTTATAATATTACATTATAACACTGCAATTCTGCGCCGTGACTGGCCAAATTTATTATAACACCGCTAGCGAACCAATCACAAGCGATAACTAAGCCACGCCATCTTACTATCTCGCTTCTGATTGGTCTCAGGCATCTACATACAGCCTATGGGCACACCCCTGACACTTCATACTGAGTGCTCAAGTTATTTACCTACGCTCTCACGCGCGCACTGGCTTGTCCGCACACGCTTGTGTGTGTGCGTGAGCTAGTCTAGGGCTGGCAGCAAGCGTGTGAGCGTCGTCGATCGAGAGGGACAACATTATAATTCAGCAACTTATATGATTCTCTTCCTAAATTTTAGCGTGGTTAATCCCTAGGTCCTAGTTCTGGTTTCCCATGTATTATTTTTGTGTTAAAAATATATACATCGTCACGACTTGAATCAAATGCTCGAGGGGGTGTTAGAGGTGTTCCGAGTGTGAACTTTGAAATGCAAGTCACAGTCCACACTCGGTACACGCGCGTTTCACCTACAAATATTACGTCCCAACGTGATGGGTGGTGAGCCCTATCGCCGTACTTCGGGCACAAATACACATTTTTAGGACATGTTGAAATTTGCTCAGCTTGAACGGTCACACAAAAACATTCGATTTTTAAAATTTTAACTTAATGTTGAAATTCTTAACAACTGTTTAACAACTGTTTGAGAGTTGCAGTTAACGTTCTAAACCAAAACATGCGCAGCGCATAAACGCGCGCAGTGGACGAGTGGTACTCGAGCTCTACGTGCCACCAGATTTGCCACTAACTTGCGGGGGACCGCGGGGGACGATAATCTCGTGCGGGGAGGTGAGTGTCGCTTCTTTACGTAGTAAAACTTTATATTCTCTGCTATTCATGACGAATATCACCACAATATCTGTACTATATAATGAATATATAACGAAATTGTAATAAAATGAAAACTATCATTTTTAGATTTTTTTGTCTGTCTGTCTATATGCATAAAACAGAGCAGAGATTGAATAAACGCGGGCGGAGCTGCGAGTGAAAAACTAGTGAGAAATAAAAGGTCCAATTATTTTACCCAGTATGGACATTAATGTACCTAGGATCCAAGCATTAACTCAAATCCCTGATGTCGAAGCGTGATTATTTATATAGCATACATATGTCACTCCTGGGATAAAGGTAATTATTAATATCGTGATAAAATTTTAACAAACATATCGTTAGTACCACACATACGTGTAGATAAATAGATTAAATTTTTTGCTCCCAATTTATGAACCTAAATTTATACTGAAGACTCGATAAGTGCTCAGTAGCAAGGTGCGATGACCCTTTTTGTGAAATTCGTAAATTATTTTTTGTACCCTAGAACCCTGAAATGCTATGGTAAATAACAACAATACAGATGTCATAGCAACATCAAGGCGACAAGAAACAAGGTAGCGCCTGGCAAACATACGGTATCTTCTGAGTACGGAATACAAATTTTTATTATTTTTTGTTTTACTTTTTGTTTTATTTTTTGTCTGTATCAACATTTTATTTTGTGAAATCAGGAAGGTGATATCGATCCGTGATACTGATCACTTACCAAGCCTCCAGTATGGATTTTGCTGTATAAATTAATGTCACCTTACTTATATTGTTCTTAAATTTTTGAATCAAATATTGAATTATTGTAAATCACTGAAGTTACACTAAGTTTACACTATAATCAATGATAATTTGGCCAAGTGCGAGTTCTACTCGCGCACGAAGGGTTCCGTGCCACCACACAATACGGGTACAGAACCCTAAAAATATGAAAGTAAATAACAACAATACAGATATCATAGCAACATCAAGGCGACAAAAACAGGGTCCCAGGCGCCTGGCAAACATACGGTATCTTCTGAGTACGGAATACAAACTTTTATTATTTTTTGTTTTACTTCAATGGATGCATAACAATCTGACCAAATTTGAAACTTGTATGCATGACAAACAAAAAAAAACGAGATTTTTTGTGAGGGTTTCTTGAATCACATTTTTTAACATCATTTTTTATATAAAATGTATATTTTTAAATGAGTAATCTACATTTTAATTGAGTAATTGAGTCATCATTACAAACACTGAAATTAACTTTTAAGGCGATAAAGGTTTCAATAATTGCGCATTATTACTACTCTAAACGCAACTAGTTCGAATTAAGGTGGACCGAAACCTATTCCTGTAAAATTGTTCACTTCTCGTCTATCCACTTAATGACATCTATCTTTACCTTCTTAGAATAACCCTTGAATGGAAATGGAAATATATTAATCCTAAAATAACACTAGAAGCCAGCCACAACCATTCTGTGGAGAAATATTTGGAGAAATACCTTTATATAAACCTAGGTAATAGAACCCGACAGGTTCTGAATTGGTGACTGCATGTTTTTTTCTGAAAATACTCTTCAACAGAGTAAAGGCAATGAAGGAAATCTTCAATAAAGCTAAGCATATTAATGCCAGCAGTTTTGGAACGTTTTGCGAACGGACATTGTGAAACCGGGACATTTTCCTAGCAGTGCTTTAGAGTATGACCGGATTAAAAACGTTTGTGTTACTGTTTTTAACCTGTAGAATTATTGACGATTTTTGTTTTCCCGCCAATTTTTTCGACAATTCTGTATTAGTTGTCAGAATCTAACGCGGTTTTTGTTTCCTGAAACTACATAAAATTTCCTATACAATTAAAAAAAGCGAAAGGTTTTTTTTATGTACCAGACAAAAGTGTGTAGAAAGAAAATTTTGGTTATCATATAAATATATATTTATTCAAATATTATAATACTGTAAAAATATAAAGAAAAATAAAAAAATACTAATCATAACTTAAATTTTAAAAAATTAAGTTAAGCGTAAATTAAGGGTCGCCGAATACATTTATAATCACAATGTTTTTTTTTTTTTATTGTTGCTTGTCTTTCTAGCTTTGCAACTGTACACCCTTTTGAGGTGTCTGATATGGAAACCCTTCTTGCCATACTAATACGTTTTCTGTGAAAATTTCAACTGGCTATCCCTACTATGGCTGAAGCAATAGAACCCTGTGACAGACGGACTGTTGGACAGAAGGAGGGATAGTAAGGCCCACTTGCAGCATGATTGAGAAAAAATCCTTAACCCTCGGGTTAACTAACCCAAGGGAAGAGTTAACTAACCCAACATTTCATTAGTTCTATTGCACCATGATAATATCGAAGCGGGTTCATTGACATTTGACATTTATTTAGAATGTTACCATAAAGTAATTAGTTGCAACCAATGAGGTATAGTATCTATATAATGTCATTGGAAACAACACATTTTAAGTCAAACTGGTAACATTACTTCGCTAACCCGAGTTTAACTCAAGGTGAGAGTCATGTTAATTTCTAATGACTTTCTCTTAGTTTAACCCGAGATTTTGATTGGTGCAAGAGACCTTTTTCTTAACCCTCTATTTTTTGACTTAACCCGAGTTAAAGCCGAGTTAAGAACATGCTGCAAGTGGGCCTAAGTATCACTACGTATACTTAGTCTATGGTAATAGGGTCCCGTTTGGTACTTTTTGGTTACAGAACCTTTAGAACTATGGTGATTTACGGTATAATTTACAATAGAACTTACTGGTCTGGGTAGGAACCTCGGTGGCGCAATTGGTAGCGCGCTTGTCTTGATAACAAGAGGTCGCAGGTTCGAATCCTGGCCCGGGGAATTTTTTCAAATTCTTGTCTTTGGGTTTGTTTCTGATTGATCTTTTCTAGTTTGTAATGCACCCTAATAATATATAGAGTATTCATAGCGATGGATTTCGCGAAAATAAACATAATTTAGCATTTTCTTGATTGATATTGATGTCTTATTTTCATGTCAAGCAATGAAGTCAAAACTACATTTACAACGCAACCAATTTCATACAAGCTTTTTAGGGTTCCGTACCCAAAGGTAAAATTTTGACCGAAAACCGAATTTTGATCTTAAAATGTAATTAAATAATTTTTCAGGGGCCATTACATATGAAAATGGAGCCGAAAAAAAATTTTCGTTTCTTACCCTCGCATGTGGTGTGTCATTGTCTAGAGCTCATTAAGTAGAGTAAAAAATATTTAAATATATATTTAAAAAAAAAGAATTATGGGCGTATCAAAGTTGCCATTTTTAGACCATTTTTGTCATGGGGTCTATATCAAAGGCCAAATCAGTTAGGAATTTGAAATTTCTGTATATTATGTACCATATGCTGTATTTAAACAATAAATACTAGTAGTGCCGATTTATAATGTAGTTTTAGGGTTACGGCCCCGAATACTCAACCAACTAAATATTGCTGTTCTTATGTCTGACAGAATTAGACCATTTACTATTGTCCTCCTATCCGGGTGCACACGACTAAAGTGGCTAGCCCAGTTCCATTTTAGTTTTGTTGTCTGCACACTAATGCACAATTCGGTGTTTTGAATACGGCCAATCTGTTTAACATCAGGAATGCTGCACTCTATTGCTCGCTTGAGCTTGGACTTCTGATGGTCAGTATATCCATCCCTAATTGCCGGGCATTCTACAAAACAGATTGGTGATGGGCAGCGACGTCACAAGTGCGAGGGTTTTGGCAACGCGCTCACCAACCCACCTACCCAGTGTGTGAGCATGGGCATTTCTTCCAAGAGGACCACCAAGCGTGGTAAAATCTTAAAAAGGATAGGCCTTTTACTTGCTGGATGGTAAAGGAAAAAATCGTGAGAAAACCTGCATGCCCTAAAAAGCGTGTATTTGTGCCGGAACAACGTCAATTAAGCTCACCACCCATCACGTTGGGACGTAGTAATCGTCGGTGAATAGCGGGTATACCGAGTGTGGATTGATAATTTAAGTTTTTGGATCAGATCAAATTTGGTATGAGAGTACCTTAGGGTGTACTGACAAATACTTCGACATTGTTTATTTATTATTCGAAATATTATAAGTTATAATATTTCGAATATAATTTATAACATTACAGTAATTATAGACCAAATCGTTACAATATTACATGTGTACATAATTTTATTTTAATCACTAACATATTATCCCACAAGGCCAAACATTTTTTTTTCGTCGTATTTTTTTCATAAAGCTGTATTTAAAATTAACAGTCACATTTTTGTACTATTATTTTCACTTACAGCTTTATAGCTTTAAAAATAATAATAAAAAACATCAGAAGAGAAGAAAATACCATTTTTTTTTGAAGGGCTACTATTTGGTGCTACTTTTTTTAAGAAATTTATTTATCAGAAAACAAGACTACTACAATTTAGTTTCTGTCAATCTGCATAACAGATTGTTTGACAGATGAGTTCTTAGTAAACTTAATAAATAATTAGTACTTATAATTTACATACTTATGGTAGCTACTTACAGTATCTCATTTATTTATACTAAATACTTTGTTTTATAGTAATAAATACAATATATTATTAAAAATTTATAGGTAGTCTAGTTATTTAATGTTGTATAACTTTTATATTGTTAAATAAAAAGTATTTATACTAAATACTTAATAATTACCTGCCTGTTAACGGTAACTTTAAAATTAGGCTCTAAGAGTTCTACGTCTAAGCTGTACGGGTTATAAACGAAGGTTTAAGGCGCTACGGAAAAAAATCGACACTTTTAGAACTTCTATATCTACTTCGGTAAATAATGTATAATTTTGATAAAATAGTATATTATTTGTGGAATCTTTCTCTAGGGATTTGTTAAAACAGAAACGCGATTGAAGAATTTTGGCTCGATAGAAATATTTATTGAAATGAGGTCTTTATCGACACCAATTCTCTTGGTTTGACAATTTAGAATGACGTATGGACTGCAATTATATTTTATTAGATGGGTTTTAACAGTATCTAGGACCTGGTTAAACGAAATTTTGATAGCATTTTTAGTACATTTTATATTAATAAAAAACCGACTTTTTGCAACTTTTCCACGAATCCGTCCCCCTCGCACTGAGGGTTTTTTCGCATATGGAGTAACAGGGACGCTAAAACTTTTACATATCGACTTAAAAAGTCGGTTTCGAACTCACGGAATAGTGTATCTAATTCTCCACTAAATCTCAACTCAATCGGCTCAGCCGTTATTGACACAACAAGATATTAGGAGATTTGCTTTAATACTCTAAATTGTTCCTGTTTTGACCAACATAAACACTAAAACTGTAAATACGGCACTCGTACTCATATTTCTCACGAACACTAATAGTACACATGCAAAAAAGAGGGCGGCGTATAAACCTTTAGCCACGGACAACACAACACATCACATCTTTAATTACATTGAGTCTCGTATCAAGCCTATTTTAGGCCAGATGCATTCAGCTGCACGCCCCCTGGTATCTGTAGCTGAGAAGGACAATCATATCCATAGACTGAGGATTCGCTGCGCTTAAAAGACGTACATAGCATGTAAAAGAGATGTCCTACCTTTATGAACACCTTGCAAGAGAGAAAGAGATGCACAACAAAGAACAGCTGTATCAATGTTTTTTTTTAGTAACTGCCCATAGCTACCCGCTTGCTTGGGTGTGATTGCGGATTTTATAATAATATTGAAATAATACGTAAGTAAATTGATAAATAGTGACTGGTTTATCTTGTGCAGTGAGTAATTGTGATGTGACAAGGAGAAATAACCCTAATAATGACACATTTCACAGGTAATATGATTTTGTCATTAGAATCTTTTGAACCACATTTTGCCCAATTTCTTGTATAAATCGGCCCAAATTTTTTTTTTACAGTAATGTATTGATTTTCTTTGTTGTATTTAGTAGTTATATGCAGGATTGTCCAAAATATTAAGTAAAATAGTAAATTTAATAGTAATGTCAAAGTAATTTTTTGGTATTATTTTCTCTACTACTTTGTTTATCTTGTACATTCTAAATCTATGGTCATATCAATAGATGGACAGACAGCCACCAAAGTCTGCTCTAAGGGTTTCTGTTTTTTTTTTTTTCCGAAACCTAAAAAGAACAATGGAGGTACAATATAACATGTGGACAAAGTTAAAAACTCGACTCGACAAAGCATGTATCGGTACACATATTGTTGTCAAGGTCCTTTTTAGGGTGCCGTACCCAAAAGGTAACCAACGGGACCCTTTTACTAAGACTCCGCTGTCCTACTGTCTGTCCGTCTATTCGTCTGTATCTCATGAACCGTGATAGTTAGACAGTTAAAATTTTCACAGATGACGTATTTTTGTTACCGCTTTACAACAAATACTAAAAAATAGAATAAAATAAATATTTAAGGGGGCTCCTATACAACAGATATGATTTTTTTGCCGTTTTTATAGATAATGGTACGGAACCCTTCGTGCGCGAGTCCGACTCAAACTTGGCCGGTTTTTTTTTCTTACCAAAACCTTAAAAGAATGATGGAGGTACAATATAACATGTACTAGATAAAGTTTGAAATTTGTTATAGAAACTTGGCTCGACAAAGCCTATATCGGTACACATATTGTTGGTGAATAAACCAAACAACAGTCTAACTAAATCTAAGAATTATTTAATGAAGTAGTTTTTAGTTTTGTCGGAAAACAAACCAAGGCGTACTAAGATTTCTTTTAAAAACTTGATAGACCTTTCTTAATTTTTTAATGCGATCGTTCAAAAATGTCTGCCTCTTGACAAAATCTTTGTCCGTCAGTCCCTAGCGTAGCCCAAAAACACACGAAGAAATAAATTTGAATTAAGTTAAAAGATTTTTCGCAGATTTAAATTCAATAAAAAAAATTATATGAGCTTTTCAATTAAAAATAATCCGACTGCGTATATGACTTAAAATTTTAAATGTTATGCTAAATTTTAAATGTAAATTATAATTGCTTTTAAGGAGATATACCGCTTTAAAAGGTAAATTAAGAGGTAAGGTTGAAGTTTTATTTTATGCACCGAAGTATGTTCCATTGCTTTTTTTTAGTGTCGACAAAGGCTGCTTAAAGGTATTTAAAAGGTAATTTTTTGTTCAACTCTAAATAGGTCATCCTTTAATAGATACACTGCTTAAAAAAACCTTTTTACCAATGTCAACGCTGACAGCACTTTAATTGAGGCAATTTGAGAAAAATTGTGGAAATATTACTTTGATAACGTTATAAAATTTGTATTGTAAAACTCTATGTCTTCGGGTGTCCATTGAAGTGTATTTTTATCAGGTTATATCTAAATTGAGACAATGCTTATATTGTAGAAACTTTACCCTTTTCTATCCTTTTTACAGCAGTCAATATCATCATGACTCAGTAATCTAAAAAAACTTTAAAATTTTAGGATTATTGATTGTATATTATAAATTTTATTTAATTGATAACAAATTGTAAACTTTAATCTCTGCCTACCCTTCTGGATGAGTTTGTATATTTGTTAATAATAATCATAATAAAATTCTTTATTGCACAAGTTACATTTTTGTACACAGGCGAGCTTAATACTACTTATTAATACTAAATAGTATTTTCTACCAGCTAAGCCAAACAGGTTACAGGTTAAGCCAAAGATAATTTCGGTAGAAGTTTATGTTATGTATGTACAAACATATAATTTTAAACCAATAGATCATAAATAACGGAGCAACGTGAAATTACAATCTTAGCATTTATAGTTTTTAGCAAAGATATTGTGTAAGGCAAAAGTTACGAGATAAGTTTGACATTACATTCATACGAACCTGATTTTATTGACTTCTACTAATTTTTATTGATGCATACATACTTATTTAAATACTTAAACTCATAAAATCTAGATTTATACTGAAATTTTTTAGTTTACTTCTGAAATGTTACTCAATGATTAAAATAAATCTTTACCTAGATACATTCCAACCTGGATATTTCTTTAGTGAAAACTACCGAAAAACTATAAACGGCAACTTGTACCCGTCATCATAAAGGTCCATTTGACTTCACAAACTAGTTTCGTTTTGTAAACAACATCATCTACCCTCGTCAAATTTACGACGTGCAAATTGGTTCCGTACCGCAACAAAACTTACTTACAATTTTACTTCACATTCGTACCTTGAAAAATCGTCTTTTTATTCCCCGATTTCACAGTCCTATTTCGGTTTCACAAAATGTTTACGTTTTGACAGTTCGTTATCGGAAGGATTTTCGTGTTACTCGGTAAGGTGGCGTGCTTCGAAAGCGCGGTTCGCGAGTGACTGACGCGCCGCGGCGCTTTCTAAGCGAGCGGCAGGCGTCGTAGGGCGGGCGGGCATGGCTCGGTGCGAATTGGCCTCCAGGTAACATCACCTGGTGGGAAAGGGCCCCTTCGACGAGGTTACATTTCAACCGACTGCGTACATAAGTATTAATTACTGGAATCCAAATTAGCGCTCTGACCGTGTGAAAGTAACTCGTTAAAGCGCTTTACAGGCATGGGAAAAGTTTGATTTTAATGTATATTGAAAACAATTAGTGGTTTTGTTTAGAAATGGTAGTAAAGAGGAAAAGAATGATCAATACCAGAATTAGTTTATTCTGTTTATAATTGACTAAATGTGAGTTATTTGAAATATCAAAATAAATGGTGTGGTTTTATTACAACATGTATCCCTACTTTCTTTTTATATACTCGTATCTGCATTCAATCAAGGAACATGAATCACATGATGAAACTTTGCAACAGTAGAAATAAATTTTTATTTGATTAATAATAATATATTGTTCGTGAGAGTAAATATGTACTAAATAAATTGATATAATATTATAACCAATATCAAACCGAAAAGTTGGTCGTTATACTTCTATTTAACTTATTTAGATTATCGTGACTTCTACTCAACTACTAAGGCCAAATGCCTTATATATCTTTTCAATGCATGTGCTCGTAAAGGCCCACTTTTTATACATCAAAACCGAACAAAAAGTCGATTATTTTGCCCTAGGGCTTTATTATTATTATTTTTTTTAATTTATTTACAATGGTTGGCTAACCTGCAGCCTTTCCTGTGTACTATAGATGTTATACTTTTTTTTCCACTGTTTAACGGCTCTGGATACAGTCCTTTTGAGCCAATTATAATTTAAAATTCACAAGATTATATTTATTTTCATTTCCTCACACTATGCATTGAAAAACGTAGTATGATACACGGGCGTAAAAGCAATAAATTACTCGGTTACGTTTAAAACACTCGCTACGCTCGTGTTTTAAATCGTCCTCGTAATTTATTCCTTTTCGCCCTAGTAGGATAAACTACTATTATGCGACCAATTTTTAAGATCTACTGAAAATGTAAAACTTTTACTTGATCAATACTACATCATTAATTAGTTAGTTGGGGTATGAATTACGCAGCTTATTTAAAACATATTTTTATAATCGGATTTTATTGAAAAAAAAAAAACATACAGTCGAAATGAGAACCACCTCCTTCTTGAAGTCGGTTAATAAGTTAAAGATTTTGGCCTCCATCGACTTTCCGTATTTTATTTACGTCATCATAATCGGGCTACGTTTGTAGCCCACGGGAGTATTCTCTCTTTTAAGGTGTGGGCAACATAGTGTTAACCAATACTGTCATATGTTGCCAATTGCTATGTGACAAAAATAAATTGCAATAAACGCGTTTTTAGTCCCAAAGTATATAATGAGATTTTTTTTTCACCTCACCAAAAGAAAAGAAGGTGGAGACCTAACGAGAAAAGTTTTGTCTGTTGATAGCAAAACACAATCACATGTCAACCTCATTACTCTTTGCCGGGAGCTTTCGAAACAGTTAAGTACTGTACTCTTAATTTTGATGAGATAAATTTTCTTGATAACTTTAGCTACTTGAGCTGTACCAAAAGGATGGAAAATTACTAAGTCGCTTAAGTTCAAAAAAGGATGAAGGATAAACAAATATTTAAATTGTCTAAAATGGTCTCAAAATAGAAAGCCTAGTCAGAAAATCATCAAAATATTTATGTAAATAAAACCCGTACCTAAGTAATGAAATGAAATATATGTATTTATGTAGTGTAGGTAAAACATAAACTTATTACAAGTCGTTTTTAATGTAATAAAAATTATTAAATAATCTATGTGTATAGGTAATAGTTTTATGTAATAAATAATAATATGGCGAAATACACAGGGAAATAATAAAGGTTGGGTTTACTTTAATTTAATTTTAAAAAATACACTTGTACAAAATGAAAATATAGGAATAAGGAATAAATAATATTATAAATATATCCAATAAATATAAACCTAACTCCGCCCATTTGGTAAGTATTGCTAAGAAGAAGGGCAAGAAACTTAGCGAGATCATGTCTTTTTTTCATAATGTTAGATATAACAACTAACTGTGAAAAGTAAGTCTGTACTTTAAATGAATAAAGAGATAAAAAATACTAGATAGGAGAAAATTATGTCATGAAGGCAAAAAAATATATATAATACCTTTTGTCTACCTGTCCCATACAGTCCATCTGTTTTTGCAGTCATTTCATCTATTAACTAATTTACGTTAATTCTAGAGGAATCATAACATAAATTAGGAAATTATAATAACTACTATTATGACAAAGAAACTAGTTATGATAACTAGTTTGGCTTAAAAAAACAACCAAGAGCGAGTCAGGCTCGCAAAATTAGGGTTCCGTACATACCAATACAATAGTGAGTGAGCAGTCAACGGACCAATTAGACTGGACCTAGAGCCTAGAGCATGAACAACGCCAGATTTCCGAGGCTTCGTTTGAAGAAATTGAAATTCATGCTAAATTGAAAAATAAAAATTAGATTTGTTATTCTTTTTTTTTAAGTGAACGTACTCTAATAAAATAAGGTGTGAGGTAATTGAATTTCTCTTATTTTACGTTAATTTATTTATTAGTGTATTTATTTATTCATTCATTATTTATTGATAAATGTGATCGTCTAGTGTTCTATTGTTAGGACCCATATGTTTTGTTACAAAATGGTTAAGTTTAAGGCGCTATGGAAATAAAATCGACACTTTAAGGACTTGCATATCTACTTTAGTAAATGTTGTATTATTTTGATAAAATAGTACATTATTAACCGACTTCAAAAAGGAGGCGGTTCTCAATTCGACTGTATGTTTTTTTTTTTTTTTTGCGTTGTTACTCCATAACTCCGTCATTTCTGAACCGATTTGAACAATTCTTTTTTTGTTTGAAAGAGTGTACTTCCAGGTAGGTCCCATTTTGGGTTTGGTCATGATCTGATGAAGGTCTTCAGAGATAGGCAGTGGAACTCCTCAGAAAATGACAGCATACCTCTCAAAATTGAGGTAATCGTTTTGTACCTGGGTGCTGATTACAAGGTATTACTTGAAAATCATCATTCTTCCACCTGACCTTCGATCCTGGCTTCATCACCATATACACCATAGAACTCCTCAACGGATCAGAGCACATAACTCGAGATTGCGGCAATCACTGCGTTAGGGTGCTAACTTAAGGATATTACTTGGAGATTACCAGAATACCCACCTGACCTTCGATCCTGGCTTCATCACCATAGAACTCCTCAACGGATGACAGCACATAACTTTGGATTGCGGCAATCAGTTTGTGTTATGGTGCTCATTGCAGGGCATTGCTTGAAAATTGCCAGTGTACCCACCTGACCTTCGATCTTGGCTTCATCACCGTAGAACTCTTTAACGAATGACAGCACATAACTCGAGATTGATAGCAGGAAGCTACTCAAACATAGCTACTTATACTCACTTGAACTTCGTTTCATATTAAAACCACGTTTGCAAGAACTACCTATATTTCACAATTTAACCCAGCAACACTAAAAAATGTGAAATAAAATAAACTTTTAACAAAAAAATAGCAACCGACTTCAATAGTAACAGCAGTCATTCACTAAAAAGTTAATAATAATTCTATAAAGACCGATGGTACCGAAGCAACACTTTTGCCGACTTCTTTCTTCCTGAAACATTATGTTATCTAGAAGTCGGCGTATTTCCTACGATATAGCAACATAAAAACCAATATAAGAACGCCGACTTCTAGATAACATAACGTTTCAGGAAGAAAGAAGTCGGCAAAAGTGTTGCTTCAGTACCATCGGTCTTTATAGAATTATTATTAACATTTTAGTGAATGACTGCTGTTACTATTGAAGTCGGTTGCTATTTTTTTGTTAAAAGTTTATTTTTGGATTCTTTTTCTAGGGATCTGTTGAAACAGAAACGCGATTGGAGAAACTCGGCTCGATAGAAATATTTATTGAAATGAGGTCCTTTTCGACACCAATTCTCCTGGTTTGACAATTTAGAATGACTTATAGACTGCAAGTATAATATTTTATTAGATGGGCTTTAACGGTATCTAGGACCTTGTTAAACGAAATTTTGGTAGCAACTTTAGTACATTTTATATTAATAAAAAACCGACTTTTTGCTACTTTTCCATGAATCCGTCCCACTTGCACTGAGGATTTTTTCCTATATGGAGTAACAGGGACGCCAAAACTTTTACCTGTCGCCTTAAAACAGTGAAAATCATAGTTTAACAACGGAAAATAAAGTATCGAGGAAAACGAAGGTACAGTGTCTATTTTAAGCTAACTCCCGAACTGTATACTACGCATCCCTTAGATCGACGCTATTTCTCCCGTGATTTTTAATCTTTGATATTATAAAGGCCATGAAGACCTTCACGTTTTCGTCCCCAAAACCGACTATCGCCTTTGACCTTGCTCCCGCGCAAGTTCTCTCCGTTTTTTTTTTAGGATTTATCATAATGTTTGGCTCCGCTCTCCTTCTAGACACATTATTTCATAAACGAATTGCCTGTTAAACTTACTTGAGGTTTATTTTGGCTAAACTTAAAAAACAGTCAAGAGTGTAAAACACATTAAATTTTTATATCTTTTAACATTATATTTTGGCTCCGCACTCCTTCTAAACACATTATTTTATGAAAGAACTGCTTGTCAAACGTACTTGAGGTTTATTTTGGCTAAAATTAACGAAAACAGTCAAGAGTGTAAAACACATTCAATTTGTATATCTTTTAACATTACATCAATGCAGTATAGAAACGCAGAGAGAAAAGTAAATCTGGATGTGAGGAGCTCTCGAGAGGTCCCGGGTTCGAATCCCGGTTCAGAACTAAGATATTGGGGATTATGGGGAACGTAAATTTTTAGCAAATTTATAGCTATATCATTCATTAAAGACCATCCATCCATCCATCCATCAGCCTAGTGCGTCCACTGCTGGACATAAGCCTTTCCAGGACTTTGCCACTCCCGGCGGTCATCCTGGAAGAATTGCCCATACTCACAAACGCTGGGCAGGCAAGGTTGGTAAGCACGGTGCCGGAACCCTCGCACCAGTGACGCCACTGCCCGTCACCAGTCTGTTCCATATAAGGCCCGGCTATTAGGGATGGATATACCGACATCCATCGGTCCCAGGCATGGTGGGACTCCTGGCTTTTTGCCTGTGAGCTGTCCTCTTACTCTCCCTCGAATTACTTCGCCCGGCATCAGCTCTACCACCTGTTAACATTAACATTAAAGAGCACTGAACCAAAAACCATAAAAATATATTTTTAGAATCCTTAAAGGTAGCTCTTTCAAATTATACCTCACACGACAAAATTAATAAACACTTTTCTTTTCGTTAGACCAAACTTGATTTTAATCAAAAGTGTATATTTTTTCAATCTTTGACTATAAAATATGGGCGCAAGACCTAATTATGACAAATTTCAAATTCCTACGTTACATAGTCTTCGATAAAAGCCTCTGTGATAAACAGACGGACGGAGTGATCTTATAAGGGTTTCGTTTTTCCTTTAACGGTTCGGAACCCTCAAAAGAGACCCATACTCAACAATGGGCAGAAATGGGGAGGTAAATGATGGAACAATTTTGCAATTAAACCAAGATTTCCAAGCGCCAAATTAAGGTAAACATCCAATACGCAGTTATTAAGCCAGTAAAGGTATGTACGTACTTGTACAAACCTAATTCCCTTCCTATCGATGATGTTGATAGCTGAAACTCGTTTATGAGAATTTCGTGCCCCAGCTAATCTGGGTAGTTCCGCTGCTGATAAACTCGGGTTTTCATGCTAAGTGCTGCCAAATTTCAGGTCTAGGAATTCGAAATTCGGACATGTCTGTTTTGATAACATTGTCGCTTGTCGGAATTGAGTGGGAGTGTTTTGAAGAATTTGCATTTCAGAAACTCTCACATTTTCGTTATATGAAAAACAGTTTAGAAATAACTTGGATTCTTTTAGATATTTAAGGGTAATAATTAGAATATTTAGCCTCTACCCTCAGAATTTGCCAATGGAAAATTTAGGAAATTTGCAGATTTTTAACGAGTCCTTCATTTTCAGGACGTTATACATGTTAACTTGTAAAAAAGTGAAGTGATTCTACATTATACAATTTAAATTAATAAAAATAAATTGTGAAATTTTAGTGTTATTTTAATAAATTAATTAATCCTGAAATCGTCAAAAAAAATCTGCTCTACCCTAAAAAAGTTAAATACCAACTTTAGCAAAATGTACGAGTACTTTATTATCAAGTAACTATGATATTCTATATTTGAATGCTTGGTGATTTATCCATCGCAAGTAGATAAAAAATAATTGCAGTATAGAAACGCAGAAATAAAAGGAAATCTGGATGTGAGGAGCTCTGAGCCGAGATTTGAACTGGAATTCGAATTATTAACTTATAAATTAGCTGTTTGTTTTCAGAATAGGCTTAAGGCGAATGGATATGGATAATGGATGAATGCAACTGCAATTTGGACCTGTTTTTGAAGGCCTACTCCTCCCACACGGGTGGTCCAAAAACTTTCATAAAAATATATGATAGGCATTATAGAGTCAAAAATAAATTTTAAGTTTCATAAAATGTTTTTCTATTGTAAGTTTTGACAAAAAAAATCGAAAGTCATCGAAAGTTTCACATGATTAACACAAGAATTCTCTTACTCCTTCCAAACGCCTAAAGCGATTTTAATCATTATTTCACCAAATTATAGGAAATTTTTAGATCTAAAAAATTTAAGTTCAAAATTTTTTTTTCGTTTGTGGCGTCCATGTGAAAAGTATTATTTTCTCCTATTTTGCGCTAGCCGGAGACGCAGTGGTTGTCCTAACAGCCACTTTTCAAGGCACGCTGAAATGATCATTATTTCAATGTCGTTTCCGTTGATATTTGTACCGACACACATCGAGTTGCTTATTTAGCGTGGTCATACGCCTTAATTGTAAACTTTGTTTGTATGGTTGAGTACCTTTACAGCTTACGCTTTCAAAACTTAACATTTACTTGGTAATATATCGCCCTTTTTACACTGGATTTATTTGATGGAAAATGCGTTGTGGTATTTAAATGCAGTAAATGGTTTCTATAGTATATATATATCCATACATACATACAAATACTGACGCCTGTCTCCTAGAGGGTTAGGTAGAGACAACAGATTTCCATCTGCTACGATCCTGACACACCTCTTTCGCCTCTTCAACATCTACTAATCTAGTCTATAGTATGCGAAGTTAAAAATAATGAACTGCAAGATGTTTGTGTCCTGAATAAATGAAAATAAAAATAAAAAAGATAAGTATCAGTATTTCAGAATAGGCTACTGGGTTGATTAAGCCAAAAATATAGATTCAAAATAAGATATATTTTCTACGTTTTTACCGTATCTTTACCTCTCAATGTGTTGGTTGATCATATGCGTTGCCATAGCAAATATTATCGTTGTACAGGTCCCGGCAGTAAATAATGCACATCGTATTGTATCGTCATCTCTGTCGCATAAAGCACTGACAGACCGGCGATAGAGACGCCGCTCTACGAAGCCAAAGATAGCCAATGTACATTATTTACGCCCAGGTACTGTATATAGTTAAATGGCCTTAAATAGGACAATAATTTTTTATGAAAGAAGAATAAATAGGTTTTAAGAATGAATAACCTTCTGAGCAAGCGCTCC
Source organism: Ypsolopha sequella (assembly GCA_934047225.1). NCBI lineage: Eukaryota > Metazoa > Arthropoda > Insecta > Lepidoptera > Ypsolophidae > Ypsolopha > Ypsolopha sequella. Next base: position 12,396,989 of record OW203991.1, read on the forward strand.
TCATCCTAGGTTCCATTGCGGTGGTAGCCAAGAGTAAGCTATAATTATACCTATTTCAAAACTAAAAATAAATGCAAATTTACTGTAATTGCGGCAAAAGTGTGTGTATTGTGCTATAGTAGTCGTCAATAAAAACGTTAACGGACGTTAGACGGACACAGCTGGAATAAATGTATCTTTTTTCTCTCTCATACATGGTTATAAACATTATATCACCAAGCCATTCCTCATCGGTGGTGCTTGCGGGTCAATATTCCTGCCCAGCGTACTTCCGTTTTATTACTGTATCTTTAGAATTTAGGGCCTTTCCATATATCATCGGAGTAACATCAATTTCTCCAAAAACATATGATTATTGTTATTTATTACATACAAAAAGGCAAGTGTGTAATCAACGTGTCATGTTAGAGTATTTTTACCAGTGAACGAAAAAAACAAGAAGGCCAATTAGCACTGAAAAATTTCCCCATTAAAACTGTGCCAGCACTAAACTGTATTAGAATAATATTGTATAAGATATTTGTGTTTGCCAGGCGCTGAATGAAAAAACATAGAAAACTTATTTCTAACAAAGTGTCATTAGAAAATGGTCCCAGAGATTGAGAAGGACAAAAGGCTCATGATTGGTTCTTACTGGTTGTCATGCGATACTAGGTCAGCCGTGATTGGCCGAGTCAAAGACACGATTAACGCTATTGGAGTCGTTGCCGTACAAAATTGTGTTCAACACACTTTATCGTGGCATAATTTTTCAGCTCTAATCAGAGTCCAATTTTTTTTTTATTTTCATTCACAGAACTGTGCCAGCTACATGTTTAGTATTGCATCAGCTCCTATGGCGTTTTCTGTCACTGTAACTGTAAATTGGGCAATCACGTTTGCCCAGTTTTACATGACCCACAGTACGCACCAATTAATGAGTCTTTTGCCCTTTTGAGTGCTATCATAGTGAGGTACCATTTTCAAGTGACAATTTGTTGGAAAAGCATCTACAATGTTTTTTTGTCGCTGATTTTTACTCACAGTTTTTCCATGTTCAGTGTAGGATCCATGGCTACGCATTAGGTTTGGTACTATTTATTGCCTCAATTCAGACATAATAACAACTACCATGATGTACCGTGACGTATTGAAGAAGATTAATTTGGGCAAGTGCAAGTTGGATTCGCGCACAAAGATTTCCGTACCACCACACAATATGGGTACGGAACCCTTAAAATAAGAGTATTATGGTAAATAACAACAATATAGATTCCATAGCAACGTCAAGGTGACCAGGCAATCTAGCTAGCAATTCGCGCTCAACAAGCAAAACAATCTCAAAATGCGATTTCTTATAAGCTCCTTTATTAGTCTCAGACAAACCAAAATGTGCTCAAAAACACTCATTCTTATTACCTAATCTCATAGATGTATTTAATATTATAGGCCAATTACTCTTACAATAGCATTCACTAAGACTAAGAATACTTGCTTTTATATCCAAATGTTCTAAGCTTGTTTAATTTTAATATAGCCTTGCTAAATGCTACTGTAAGAATGCCAGATACTACCAGCATTGCATTAGAGAACTGTAAGTTCTTGCTTTTTTAACCTTATTTATAACTATTATAAGATCAATAGTAGGGGATAAGTACGATTTTAGAGTGATTATAAGATAAACATTTTATAATACAAAACACTGACTTATATAAGAGCGTTTGACCTGAGCTCGATTTTGGGTTGATTTTGGGTATACAATTGTAAGAGTAAGATTTAGTTGGCCACATTTTAAACGATCCTACAATAGTAGCTATACTATTGTATGAAATGCAGCTATACTAATGGTGACCTATAAAATAATTAAACGAGAATACGAAATAGAATATTAGATGAGGCACATGAAATTTGAGGCGTATAACAGGGTCAACTTTACAGTAAATATAATACTCCAATACGAATACCTACCGTCAAACATAAATACCCGCACTTGATGATAACGGCACGTCATAACAATATTGAATTAACAACAACACGTTTAGAATCAAAATATTTTACCTCAATATTGAAGCACACCACACGTGATATAGTAGATTTTGCACCAAGGGGATAAAGCAGTGTCTTGTCACGGGTGGCATATTGAACCCTGAGCGTAAGCGAGGGTGTAAGGTAGAATCCTGAGTGAAGCGAGGGGTTCAAGCTGCCGAAGATGAAGACAGGCTTTATCCCAGAGGAGCATACTCTAATTTTCACAACTTCTGCGAGTCAATAAAAAGCGCATAAATTAAGTATTTATTTTGTAATTAATATTAAGAGTTTCTACTACACAAAAAGGACGGATTCCGACACAGTCTTGACTACTACTTTCCATCCATTGAACAAAATAATCATAGGCTTCTTCGTCTCTATGTTTTATTTTTTCCGGTAGTAGATTATTAATAATCTCTAAAGCGACTGTTTTGATAAACTCTGGAATAGAATCAATATCGCTCGACATTTTTGCAATAAAATTCACTGAAAATCACAGCACCAAACACCGTCTTTAGTGTAACATTCTTTGAAACCACGCCTTTATTATTTTTTTTTTGTTCTGCTTTTGTTGGCCAGTTCAATTTTCGAACAAACCTCTTTACAATGCCATATGGGCATTTTTTACGAGTTTTCTACGAGTTTCCACACGAATTTGTCGTTCCAAATTTAAATCACTTTACTCCCTTGGGAGTTTCATACAACTTTACCTCCCTTAAGAGGTCCTGCTTTACTTTACGTTGAGATTGCATGATATGTAATTGGACATTGTCGAGCAGGTGGTGTGATAAGGTAATTTGCTACACTATTTTCGTTTAGATTTACAACTGCATTACAAGGTGCGTTCTAAGCCTGTTCAATATTATTTATAACTAATATATTTACAGTAGGGCTTACATCTTACTTACGTATGACCAATATAAATACAATTACGCTTTTATTAATCTTTTGAAAGATTACTGTACCTGTTGGAAATCCAACCATCGATTGCTCACCGGAACCAGAAAATATAAAGTATTACTACGTAAAGAAGCAACACTCACCTCCCGGCGCGAATTTAACGTCCCCCGCGGTCCCCCGCAAGTTAGTGGCAAATCTAGAGGCAGGCAGAGCTCGAGTACCACTCGTTCGTTGCGCGCATATTTTGTTTTGTTTTGTTTTATTACGATACTGATTTTTGGCAATTATGTAATTTTGTAAGTTAAGTTTTTGCTCGTACATTATGTTACCGGCAAAATCCGATTTAGGGACAAATTATTTTGTTTTGTTAGTTATATTGTTTGTTACATACAAGTGAAGCTAATAAAAGCGTGTTGAAAATCATCGGTGAAGCGTGGGTGTAAGAGTATTGACTATAAGCTGCACTTCACAGTCCATACTAAAAAGCACCTCTGACTCCTCTGAAAGGATTCGTGTCGTGACATGGCGAATATGACGATGTTTAAATTTTACTCATATAATATTCGCGCGGTGGCCCGTTACAAAGTTGCGCCAGCGCAATGTCGAACGATCGCCGCCGCGCCGTTGCGGCATCATAAAGGGAAGGGCCATTGATTCCATTTAGACAGACGGGAAGTCGTTTGAAGTATTCGTCTTATTTACTTTTAAAGTAATGAAAAAGCGGCGTGGTAACTCAGGGGTAGAACGCTGGCCTCTCAATCTTGAGATCCAGTTTCAATCCCCGGTCGGGCATGCACCAATGAGTTTTTCGGAATTTACATAATGTGCATAGTATTTGCTAATAGGTAGGTACTTACCACTTACTGAACGGTGAAGCAAAACATCGGGAGGAAACCTGCATGTCCTAAAAAGAATGTATTTGTGCCCGAAGTACGGCAATAGAGCTCACCACCCATCATGTTGGGACGTAATATTTGTAGGTGAAACGCGGATGTACCGAGTGAAGACTGTGACTTGCATTTCAAGGTTCACACTCGAAACACCTCTGGCACTCCTTCGGGCATTCAGATCGTGACGATATATATATATATTTTTAATACAAATTAATCCATGGGGAACCAGAACTAGGACCTAGGGATTAACTAGGCTAAAATTTAGGAAGAGAATCATAAGTTGCTGACTTATGATGTTATTCCTCTCGATCGACGACGCTTACACGCTTTCTGCCAGCCCTAGACTAGCTCACGCACACACACAAGCGTGTGCGGACAAGCCAGTGCGCGTGTGTATAGTGTAGGTAAATAACTTGAGCGAAAAGTATGAAGTGTCGGGGGTGTGCCGGAACCCTGAGGGGTCAGAAGAGGCTAAAGGGGGCTGATCGGAGCAAGCGATTGATAGGGCATTCGGCAAACGAACTTTCTCGTGCGCATAATCATGCGCATAAATACATGTAACATTTTATATAAATTGAATTAAAATTTTATTACGATAACTTACCAGATTTTATTGCAAGAGTTTACATGGTCCTTCGAGCCGAAACAAAGATCCAGAGTACCCAAGAAATGCAAAGATCCAACAACGGGGAGTTACATCTAAAAATCCAGGACACTGCGAAGTGTGCAGTGAGTGTTTGCATAGCCAAATACATTTTCTTTGCAATCTAAGGACAAGATACAAAACGGGAAGTTACATCCAGTACCTCTTAAAAGGTTGATTAAGAAAAATATTGTCTTTTTTATTTTTTATTTTTTATTACTATGGTATATTCGTAATTTTTTAATACTTGACTGATGAAGGCCCCCTAAGGGCCGAAATATATTTCAAGTTTTCAATTTTCTTTTATTTATTGTATATATTTCAAGTTATATTGTGTAATTATAAATAAAAATCTTAATAGGAAAATTATTCCTACAGATTGATGTAAAAGATATATAAAACTAAACACTTACAAAGTGAGACCTTTTCCAGGCTTTAAAGATTATTAAAGTATTGCTATTGCTGGGCGGCTCCCGCCGAGAACGGAACCTTAATATCTTAAACGCTATATATTTCCTGTAATCTTTACATAATTACCTTTTACCATGACTTATTTTATATATATTTTTTTGTTCCTCTTGTTTTGGAAATAAGGGAAGGGAAACAAGATCACTGGTCACTGGTGCGAGCGTTCCGGCACCGCGCTCACCAACCCGCCTGCCTAGCGTGTGTGAGTATGGGGAATTCTTCTAGGATGACCGCCGGGAGTGGCAAAGTCCTGGAAAGGCTTATGTCCAGCAGTCGATGAACTGGGCTGATGGATGGATGGATGTCTGTCCATTTGGACGCAGCGTTTTTTAATATCACTGGTTTGATTTAGGAATATGTAAATCTGTTATTTTTGTCTTCTCGTCTGGACCAAAGGCAATAGAAATGGTTTTTTGTATATTGCAATAGTTAAGTAAGATTGTGTTTTCTTAATATACTAGGTGTTAAGATGAGAAACTGGCGATAGTACTCGTCCATACGAACAACTTTTACTATGGAGCCACACTCGAATCGCAAAAAAAAAATCAGCTGTTCCATAGAAAAGTGACATATAGACCACATACTGCCCGACCAAAGTGAGTTTTTTTTTCACGGTACGTTGTTCGTTTGGACTAGTACTATCGCCAGTTTTCGGCTTCCGCAACTTCATTTTAACACTCTGTTTATGTTACTGACCAAACCTGATTTCAGGATAAACTAGTTTGGCATAGGTTATTTATGGCGACTAGCCATATATAACCTTCTAAACCAACCAACCGGCTCTCTTCTGCACTGCAGGACTTCTGAAAAACTAATTTGTCCTCAAATCGTGGTTGGCCGGTAACATTAAATACTTACCTGTCTATAAAGCAGAAAATTAATAAGTCCTTACCTATGAAGTTTCTGAAATTTTCTAACAGATTCAGGGGTTCATAATTCCTGTAATTCAATAGCTATCTCCATTATTATTTTTTTTTGTTTAAAGTTTGATTTCAAGCTTTTATATCTACGTATTAAATTTTGTTTTAATATTCAGTTTGATAACCAAAATTAATATTTCAAAAACCATATTTCCATCATAAGATTCGTAATATTTTTTTACAACTGACACTTTTCAAAAATTTTATTAGTGTGACTGTTAGCTTAATGTTGTCTCACTCAAACACAAAATAAATTACATAATATGGATTTGTTATCCCTTGAAAAAAATGCAATAATTTTTATACTGAAAATTGAGTTTCCTTCAAATTCTTTATAGAAAACGGAAACATTTCATATGTAAAGACCTAAAAATATTAACTTCTTTCATTCAGAGAGTAATATAGAATTGTATTTTTACATTATTTATTCAAAATTGTTCTTCAATAAAATAATGATCAAAAAAAGCTCATGTTCGACTGCGATTTTATCTCCATAACAGCCTTTACTTTTCTATAGAACTCTGCAAAAGGAACCACAGACATTACCCTCAATATTTAATAAGGGACTGACAACAATCGAGCATTCTTTGCTCGGCTTAATAAATATAACTATTATTGTAAAGAAGCTAAAAAAGAAAATCTCATTTTATTATGGGAATTATTAATTGTGTGACTAAAAATATACTTCAAGTATGAGATCGAATATATTTATAATGCTTTTATCAGCTTGTTTCTTTTATTTTTGATATAAAATTATATAGGTAAATATATATAAATGAGACACAATTATTGTAAGATATCACAATAGAGTCCAAGATATATTTTGGGCCCCACTGGGCCCAGCATCACTTATAATTAATAAATTATTACTCCAACTGATGCCGGGCCCAGTGGGGCCCGAAATATATCTTGGACTCTTTAGTGATATCTTATAATAATTGTGTCTCATTTATATATATTTACCTATATAATTATATATCAAAAATAAAAGTATGAGATCGAAAATATTCAAAAAATAGGTGCGACGACGAGCGAAGCGAGAAGGAGCGTGTTAGGTTTACATGTAAGATAAAATAAGGAGCCGAGCAAAACGGAGCGGAGCGAGGCAAGGTCTCTTGTTTTATTACTCAAAATTAAATTGTCACTAAAATGATGATGATGATGGTCTCCAAGCCGACACGGCTACGGCGACTGCTATTGGCGAGGGTGTGATGGGCTTCGCTGGTGTGCCCGAATGTGGCTGACGTAACCAATCTTGGCTTTAAATGTTCGTCCGCATATACCACATTTAAGTATTCACTAAAATAGAAAATTGTCCGCCTGAGAATTATTCAACTCAACTCAAATTTGTATTTTCAAGTCGCCGTTTACAACATTTTTATTCACCCACAGTCTTTCGCCCACTTAGTATTTTAGTACTTTATATTTAGTATTTTTGACACCTTTAATTTGAATTTATATTTGCTCATTTTAATACTACCGTTCTATTAATAAAGAAAAATATTGTTCCTTTTGGTATGCTGTGTATAATTTTTAATAAAATTTAAATTTATCGTCTATAATAAATAATAAGTTAATAGTCTGCAAAAGTATTTTGTGCAACTGTAACATAATGTGAGACATTGCGACACGAGTGCTTAATTGTTTACGAAACGAACGAAGCTATAATCCCTGCAAATTGCTAATGCGCTCTAATGTCATTTGTTTTCGGTCGATTAGTACTGTTAGCATCGCTGTTGAGTAAATTTTGTTCTCGTATGTACTTATGATTTTGCTCATATGTCAATGATCATCTATCAGCAATGGACATATCATCGGCGCACTGTTCGCGAGACGGCAAAATTGTGCTTAAACGCGGCCTAAGCACACTTCTTTCTTAGTCGTGTTTCGATCGCAAAGCCGTAAAGACGTCGAAGTGTGTCATAGAAAAGTGCCGAAATAATACCCTAACAACGCAAAAAAAAGATAATATGACTTACCACCGATAAGTTAATTTTATCTAAGAAAGATAACATGCAAAAAAATTTAAGATATGAAGTAAATCAATTAAATTTTCAATAAAAATCATAAACAATGCACAAATATTCCTATTCCTTTCCCTCACACGAACCAAAAAGAGACAGGCAAAAGGACACAACAAGAATATAGTCAGAAAAGAAAACTATAGAGTCGGTCATTTGCTTAGTTTAAAGTCTTGAAGCCTCTAGCTTTTTTTTTTTCATTTGTTTACCAAGTAAACAGGGCGAATATAATCAAAATTTGTAAAAGAAATATTTAGAAATGGTTTAGAATGTCGTTGTCTATCAGTGTCATCAGTGTTAGTGTCATCTATCTTTCAGTAAATTTCTTTTTCTGCACGTTCTTAAATAAATGTCATTGTGAATTATTCAGGCGAAGTCCCAACGCATCAGCAATTTGCGATTATAGTACGAGTCGTAATTTGTCTATGAGTTTACCAACTACGGCGGCGTAAAGCTATTATACAAAAGCGGCGACAGGCTTTGGTTTGGGAAAATAAAACTGCCCTTCTTCTTAGCAAGACTAATCGAATGGGCTGAGCTAGGCATATATTTATTATATGTATTGCATATATTTACAGTATTATTTATTACTTATTATTATGTTTATTATTTTATTAATGTGATTTTTTTTATAAAATTTAAGTAAACCTTACCTTCATTATTTCCTTGTGTATTTCCCCGTATTATTTATTACATAAAACTATTACCTATAGGCGTAGATTATTTAATTATAATACATTATAACCGATCTGTAATAAGTTTATCTGATATACCTACATTTCATAAATAAATATATTTCATTTCATTTCAAATATCGTGTTAAATATTTGCTACGGCGTAGCAAGCGCTACGATTCGTATGGGTCGACAGCAAAACAATTAACACAACATTCGCTGACAATTTTTATGTCTTACGGTTAAACTTCAGTAGCTTAGCGCAAAGTGCATAATTATTTAACTTTGTTTTTTTTTGTTTAGAAATTTAAAAACTTTTTCAATGCATGTGCTCGTAAAGGCCCACTTTTTATGCATCAAAACCGAACAAAAAGTCGATTATTTTGCCCTAGGGCTTTATTATTATAATTTTTTTTAATTTATTTACAATGGTTGGCTAACCTGCAGCCTTTCCTGTGTACCATAGATGTTATACTTTTTTTTCCACTGTTTAACGGCTCTGGATACAGTCCTTTTGAGCCAATTATAATTTAAAGTTCACAAGATTATATTTGTTTTCATTTCGTCACACTATGCATTGAAAAACGTAGTATGATACACGGGCGTAAAAGCAATAAATTACTCGGTTACGTTTAAAACACTCGCTACGCTCGTGTTTTAAATCGTCCTCGTAATTTATTCCTTTTCGCCCTAGTAGCATAAACTACTGTTTGATGTATGTCAGTTGACGCCAATATTTAGTAAGGTTTATAATGCATGAGTTTGAAATTTAATACACAAGTAGTCATGATCTTGTCCCAACAAAGTTATAACAGCATTTTAAGTTGGTTTTGAGAAGATCATGACTAATTGTAAACGTATATAATTTCAAATTATTGCTGTATAAACCTCACTAATACTGAACTATCGGCGTCAAATGCCACAGACCAAAATTTTCTAAACACAAAGAACGAAAAACAAAATTAAGTTATGCACTTCGCGCTAAGCTACTGACGTTTAACCTTAACGTTATAGCGATGAGCCTTTTTGCCGTACTTCGGGCACAAATACATGATTTTTTAGGGCATTTAGATGTATACTAAATGTTAATTATATAGCCTTTTTTCTTCAAACAGGTTGTTCTGCCCATGAACATGAACAAATTTTACAATGGGACCAACCTTGAAATCACGAAAAAAAAACAGCTGTTCCATAGAAAAGTTAAATACCTACTCGATTAAAATGTATGAAACAGATGATTTATTTTGTATGATTTAATCGTTGGCCACATAGTAAAACTTGTTCATATTAAGGCGCTCTTATCCCAGAAGAGTGACTCTCTGTCTTTTTCTTTACGTGTAAGGAGTAAAGAAAATAACCACACTTTTGTACTTTTTCATTGTTTTTATCGGTTTTTAAATTGTTTAAAAATAAGAGATATGTTTATTAAAACCCACTTGCGTGGTCGAGCTAGAAAATTTAAAGAGCAATATTACCAGATATGTTTCTTTAATAAAAGAGTAGAATTATGGAAATGGCATGGTTTGAAAGGTCTTATTACATGCTGTGTTCGTGAATTATTTCTATCAAGCAAAGTTTATCTGATCGTGTAACACATGCGTGGAAGACCTAGATAAAGGTTCGAACTATATTGCGTATTTTTTTTTGGAAGTTTTAGACGATATTTGAAAGTTCTATTTGACTTTGAAATTACTGATTTTGGGATAAGAGCGCCATAATGGGTAGAACCCGTTTTAATATAATTTGCACTGATGAATGCGACGGCTTGACTATTGTGTTATGATAGGGTCATTAAATTAGAACACTTGTTTAGTGTTTATACAAAAAATATGAACAGAATAAAAGGTTTTGATACATTTGAATGAGTACTGGTGTTCATAATACCTGAACTCATTAGTGAATGTTTTCAAAATTAAATATTCTCATGCGTAACCTTGTGTGGGTAGTTGTAAACAAAAACGAGGGCCTTTTTCTTGCAATTCTCTTAGTTACTTCTAAAGAACAAGAAGTCTCAACATTTGTTGTTCACAGTTTATAGATAGCTGTGAGCGCGACTCTTGACTTACGGGTACATACCTCTATTGTTCAATTGTCATCCAAATTTAATCTGAATTGGCTCAAACTATATTTTCTAAACTATACCTATTACGGTTTGATTTCTGAAAAACTCGTTGTTGCATGCTCAATCGTGCACGATTCTAACTCGGGTGACAATATTGAGAGTCCAGTATTCTCCCTACTGAACTACTTTACCAATTTAAGGGCATAGGTGACCCGACATTGTGCTCCTCATTTTGCATCAAGTAAAACAGAAATCTATGACGTTTCACAAGTGCTTAAAATAGTACGCTCTGAGCCACGGCTGTCACGGTAACCAAAATATCACGCGCTCTCGAAAAACCGAGTTTCTTATAAAATAGCTCGGCTTCCAGTCAAAATAAAAACACGTTTTTTTTCAAAATCACTAAACATTTGTTACAAATTTTATAAAGAATAAACCAACTAAATCCCGAAATCGATATTCCAAGAGAATGTCAATAAGAAGCGTAAATTTGAGAAAGAGGATTATAAAGAAAATTCACAGCAAATAAATAAATCATTTGACGCGGTTTCTACAAACTCACTTTATAAACGTTAGAAGAATATTGTTTCCATTGTTTGATAACTATGGGTTTCCTTATTATTACAATTATCCATAGTCTGTATTTTTATTTATATTTGCGTCATCTTCCCCCTTCATAAAAAAATATTATATTGACAGGACAATTTTGAGACACCGTGCACCGGTGGAAGTAATAAAATAACAATCTTTTGAATAAACCCCATCTCCGTCCGCACCACAATAAGTCAACATCAATATTGCTACGCCTCGAGCCAGATCACATTTTGTGCCAATGTCCATCAACTCAAGTATAATTGATTCATTTAATCGGATTGTTTCCACAAAGCTTTACGAGGAAAAGGTCATACTTCTTTTCTTTTCTGCCTGTTTTGCGTTTTTTACTTTAGGGTTCCTTAATATGAAAATTAAAACAATAAAAAATATATTATTCGATATATTTCGACCCTCGGTATGGAACGTCATCAGTCGGCCCATACCGAGGGTTCAAATATATCGAATCATATTTTTTTATAATTTTATTTTTATTGTTTAAATGCTTATAAATAAACAAAAGAAATAAGTAAAGCTTCCATGGCCTAGTTCGTCCACTGCTGTACATAAGCCTTTCCAGGACTTTGCCACTCCCTGCGGTCATCCTGGAAGAATTGCCCATACTCACACACGTGGGCAGGCGGGTTGGTGAGCGCGGTGCCGGAACCCTCGTACCAGTGACGCCGCTGCCCATCGCCAGTCTGTTCCATATAAGGCTCGGCTATTAGGGATGGATATACCGCCATCCATCGGTCCCAGGCATGGTGGGCCTCCTGGTTTTTTGCCTGTGAGCTGTCCTTTTACTCTCCCCCGAATTACTTCGAGGGGGTCTCCAAGGAAGATGGTGGTACCTCCACAGTCGAGCCCGGCATCAGCTCTACCACCTGTGAAATAAAGCTTATAAAAGCAAAATATAATATATTTATTATCACTTTATATGAAAACTCTTATTGCGAAGTCTGTTGGTTTGTTAGTTTGGACAAAGTATAGCTTAAGAAAACCTAGGTCGATTGTGATATGTACAGTCGAAAACTATGAAAAAAAATGTAGAAATTTTGAACCTTTAAAAAATAAGGAATATCTTTTTGACGTCACTAAAAAGAGTTCTTAAATTTTTAAGGAGCGTAGGCGTGACTTATATATTTTTTCTTTTCTGGGGTTTACTAAAACCATAAATTAGGGTAAGTTGACATAATAAATATTTAAAAAAGGATTTTACTCACTTGTTCCACTTTGTTCGACCTTTGCCTCCTTACACAGTAAAAAAAATGAGTTTACTCTTTTTTTTTTAATTTAAAACCTAGTTATTTATGATGATGATAAATAATTTTAAGTTTTTAATCAAATTCGTGCTCTAAAATAGCAACGTTAGAACAGCTGGTAGAACAAGGAACTCTTGAAACTGGTGTTTGAATCATGCCAGTAGAGCATCCACCAATAAGGTTTTTGTAATATATGTGCATACTATTATATATTGGTGAACGGTAAAGGAAACCACTATAAGGTCAACCTGCATGCATGAACTTAAGGTTGTTCTTATAGCTGTTGGATAAAGGGGGTTTTACTCAGTTGTCAATTTAGTAACAATATTGAAAATATATATGATATACTGCAGAATATGTGGAATTATATGCATTGATTAGGATATCAAATTTTAATCTATAAGTTAACAAAATAAATACTAAAACAGGGACAAGTTTATTACTAAGGTCTGATTAATTAATTAAGTATGCAAAGGAACAAACTGAAACTGAGTCAAATAGACGATATTATAACAAAAAAGGAGTTCCTTTGATTATTTTTGAAGAATTTTAGCTACAAATGTGTGTATAAATTTTTCAAGTATTTTTAATTTTAATTTATTTTGCGCTATCCGGAGACCCAGGGACGTAATGCAATGCGCGCTGATATAATCGTCATTTCAATATAGTTTCTGTCGATATTTGTACCGAAACAGGTTGACTCAAGGTCATTGACGGCTACAATAGCCTGTCCTGACGTGATAGAAGTGAGCCCAATCACCGTACTTCGGGAACAAACAGCACCTCACACTGTTTTCTTCACTTCTCAGGTATCAATTTGAAATAACTTTATCAAATACTTGAGGTCTACAAAGCTATAAAAAATATCAAGTTTCTACAAGAAAAAGAAACGGCCTTTCAGAGCGTAACTTTTTGTTAAAAATCCACCTCACTAACTGATCATCAAAACCTGTGTATGCCTTCCGGTGACATACAATTTTGATATTTGGTACGAGAAGAATGATTAAGGTGGTTTTTGGGCGCAAATGAAGGAATAAAGCAGAAAATCATTCATTTTAAATTCTTTGTGAGATAATACTTGACCGACTTATTTTTGTAGTTTGTTTGATACATTTTGTGCGCAATGATAAATTTGTAATTCTTATTCAATTTATTCACGGCACGGAACCCTCAAGGGCACGGAACGAATTTTTCTCCCATCACTAGTATTTTTTTATTTCCACTCTCATTTAACATAACAACATTATGTATAAACATCGTCACGACATGAATTGCAAAGGGGTTATCGGAGCTGTTTTCAAGTGTGAACTGTGGAATGCATCTTCTCAATCCATACTTAGTACATCCGCTTTTATTTATCTTAATTAACATATAAATATACGAGTATACAAATTATTAATTTGTTTTGTTTATTAGTATGCAGTATATTATAAGTTACTGATTATTTAAGCATAATATATATATTCATACAATTGTTAACATTTTAAAATTATGACACTACCCCAACAACTTTCCCTTTGATAGCTGGAAGAAAATACTAAATAATATTAAACTCGCCTGTGTACAAAAATGTAACTTGTGCAATAAAGATTTTTATTATTATTTCGAGAATTTTTGATCTCGTCTCTCCCTCTTGACCAAAAGAATTTAAAGAGAGACAGACGGTACATCCCTCGGCAGAAGCACAGTCGACCGAGGTTCAGAGCCCCAGGGAAAGAAACCGGCGAACGATGCGAGCAGTATCGAGCAGAACCGCCTTCTGCATCCGCGCTGGAAGCGAGCTGCCACGGAATCCCAACCATCTCAGGTTATTATTATTATTATGTAGGTACACTTTTCAGTCACGGGCCCATAGGGACCCAGTCATTTGAAAGGCATTCATGGGGCCGAAGCCAACATTGAAGAGGCCTTTGGTACAATTTAATCTAAATGTGAGATGGCTGCATCCATGGAGGCCTCTCCCTCAATGTATCATTTTGATACACTAACGGACAGTCCCCCACAATTGCCAAACTATTGCCAGGAAGAAAGCGACTTGGAGTGGGCTATGAGGATGGGATGCTAAATGGGCCGGATAACAGGGCTATGGAGTGAGATAACGTGGCGGACATCTGCCTCGAAATTCTCTCACAAATTTAAATATGGCAGATGGTGACTTGCTGCTTGATAACTATCAAACAGGATAGCCGTTGTGGGCCCCCTATCTAGCCACCATGGGGCGGCCAGGGGGCAACACTATGTAAGCAGCTAAGGTTGTCGATAGGTGAGTCTGCGGGGCGCAAGATCCTTCTACAGTCAAGTGCCCCCGGCGTTATGATTTTTTACACTTCCAACCTGGAACCTATTTCCGCTCGTGCATCTCCACTCTGGCCGGCTAGTTAAGGCAAGCGCAGAGGCAGGGGGTGTGTTTCTGTGTGTATGTGTGTGTGTAAGCGCATGTGTGATAGTGTCCCCTGGAGGTAGGGTCCGTGGTGTCGCCACTCACCATCGACTCACCACAAGCCGCCCTGCGGTGACTGATTGCACTGGACGTACAGGACATACCAGAGGGCGATGGGGTCGTCACATCCCTACGCCTTATTATTATCATATATATTATCATATCTCGGGACTATGTAATCCCGGAACTTTGGGAGGCGTGCGTGGGGCCGAAGCCAACACGTAGAGGCCCTTTAGACAATTTATAATTTTTATTATTATTATCTTACAATTATTAAGGCGATTATCCCGGACAAAATGTGAAATTCGACACTTTAGAATTTCGAAGACGCTGCATCCTGTCGCTTTAGGAAATTGCAGCTCTGCATAAACATACGTTGATCCTTATTCTAAGACCCCATGGCCTTAGTTTTTACATAATTTATCATTTAAAGCTATAGTAAGCTTCACGTGTTACTACAAAGTCATAAAAATAAGAAACTGTTTATCATCAGTTTCTCACCAAATACAGGCTAAAATGCAGAAGACATCACATATTCAGGTATGGTTCAAAGAAGTAAAGATATCTATGAGATTCTTTTTTATTCAATTTGTTTTAGAAGGAAAAAGCTTGAAAATATTAAAAAGCGCCTGCAAAATAGAAATACCAAAACAACATCTAACGATTTTGATTATTGCTTTTAAAATTAATCAGGCGCTTAGATTCAAACGACACGCCACCGTCACGCAAAAATAAAAAAATAAAATGTCTTTATTTCTGGCAATGAAAAACAATAGAAAGTAAAAAGAAATTTTTGGCTACTATCAGGTGTTTTTGTGGTAGTATAGTGCATTTGACGATTCTGATTTTGTGTAATATTGTGAACTAGTAGCGTGTTGTGTATGATAAATTTAAATATTCCCTTTTGTTTTGTTTTTGTGCAATAAGTGTAAGAGTAATGTATAGGTTAGGTTAGTTTGCTGTATCATTTATTAAATAAATTAACACTGTAACAGTAGAAGATAATAATAAATGGTAAATAATGGGTAATAAAAGAATAATAAAGTACTAAGGTTCTGGTAAAGCCAAGCGAAGCCAAGCGAGGCACAGAGCATAAAATATAATATTTACGTCAATGATAAAATTGTATATGAATTCGAGGTAAAAGAAACACAAATTGTTAAGTTTTATATTAATATATATGTATATATGTATGTATATAATTAAAATATAGCTTTCATAGAAATTTGGGTGTCGGTAATGAATGACCATTCTGACAAAGAAAATATAAATGTCCTACTGAGAGGACAAGATAATTTAAATCAAGAAAAGGTAATGAGGAAGTACCTAACTACCTAGCTGCTGAATCTTCATTCAGTAAAACATAAATCAATGCTTGATAAAAGAACATAACATAAACATAACATAAAACATAAAATATCTTTATTGACCATAAAACATCATAAAATACAGTGAGTATCTGACTCCTAAAAAAAGTTTTAACTGTAAGCTAGGAGTCAGCACATTCCCATAATTTCAGTTTGTTATAATCAATACCCAAAAAGGTACGTACATACAAAACTATGAAACAATTTTTAATTATTTTTAACTTAACTTAATGTTAGTATGTTAACAAAGAATGAACAAATTAATAACTGTAGTTTTTTTAAATAAAATTATCGACTGCTTTTTCTATAACTATCATAAAATATTAAAAGTGCAGTTAATAATAAAAGAGGCATTACGGTTAACAATTAAATTAGAAAATGAAGGTTTAACATTTGGTCAGTTTTTTTTTGTGGTAGTAGTGTTAGTAATTGCTAAAATTAAACTTATTTATTAATATTAAAAAAGTGAAAAGAGGGTGTATACTTCATTAGAAGTGAGGGTGTGTAATTAAGTGTATTATGTATGAGTGTGATTATGATATAAGTTGAGTGTATGTGTGTGCGTGGAAGTGTGAGAATACAAATAAAAGTATATATTATTAGTCCTACGATTAACCTACAACAGCATTTCAGTCTGCTCGTAAGTTAAGTCGCTTAGCCATTGGAAAACTTTATATCGCCTTAGAAAACTACTCAATTTTTTAAATCTTACTTTACTGTTTATAGCATTGTACAAATTTGGAGCCTGAAAATCGTAGTGACCACTTGCAAACTCGCATTGTTGAAACGTTAGAGGCTTTAATGATTATTTAGGATAACTTGTTTGTTTTTTAGCTTTCAAAGAAAATTGATTGTCAGTAACGACCATCCTGACAAAGAAAACATAAATGTCGTACAGAGTGGACAAGATAATCTAAATCAAGAAAGAGTAATAGTAAGCACCACCTGCCTTTGTCATGGCACACGGGGCGACGTGTTTCGACGTTGTGCCGTTCAGGATCAAGGTCATTGTACTGCCAGAAGGACAAGTCAATTTTTCATACAAAATACGTACTGATAACTGTCACGACGTCACAAAAAACCCATCCTTGCAGAAGAGCTACAAATAAATATCCAAATACGCTACAAATAAAATTAAATATCTGCCTAACTTTGCCCGTTCAATTAGTCTTACTAAAGACAAGACAAGACAAGACAAGACAAATACTCTTTATTGTACACCAAAGTTAATAAAATAAGGTAAAAGAACAAACTTATGAGAGAAGGTAACAAATGGCGGCCTTATCACTTATAGCGATTTCTTCCAGCTAATCAACTTCTCCCAGCTTCCAACTAAACAACTAATCAACCCAAATTTTGGATTTATTTACGTATATAACTATATAATTTATGATGATTTCGCTAAACTCATAAACTAAACATGAAAATCTGATATGTTACATTTACATTACCAGAATACGGACGCCTCACAGAATAAGGTTGCGGGAAGCGCGCGGGGCGACTCGCTTGCAAGTGCGCCGCGCAGCGGGAATAAGACGGCCATAGTTTTTTTCAAATACAGACTGTTCACAGTTATTTTACCTCTGAGAGCTGTTCTATGTCCAATACTTAAGAAACATTTTCGATCAGCCTAGAGGTAAAATAACCGTGAACGATCTGTACCTATCGCGGCCGTGGGCGCTAACTCAATGATTCCCTTAAATAACAACAACTACGATATTTCAAAACTTCTTGTAGATGTACAGTTGACCTTTATCTCATATCATAAGTCACTCGTCATAATATTATTAACTAGTCTATTGAACATGTAACCCCAAGCACAATAACAAGATTAATCTAACATTTACTTAATTAATAAATTAAAGCCAAACACAAAGGCTAGGTGCGGATTCAGACATCGATGTAAGTAAACTTTGTCCGGGTTTTTCGCTTCGCTGGGAACTGTGGCTTATCCCTTTTACTAGGTCCAAACCTAGCTTCTAGCATGGAACTTTTCTTACAAACTAGAAACTACAATTTACCAGACACGTTCAACCTTCATTTTTTTTGTTTGTCAATGACTTAATGTTAGTAATGAATTTTTCAAATTTGTAGCTTGGTGATAATAAGTACATAGGTATTCGTACATGCTGAGCTGAAGATCTTTTATTTTATATATTTACGACAAGAGTTTTCACGGTAGTTTGGGAATCTGATCAGTCAAACATTGTACAAAGACATTTAGAAGGTTACTGCTTTTTAATTTCTGACGGAACAGGAGTATTTTGGCGCTAAATATTTAATTATAAAAAGTTACATTATTTTATATTGACTTTTATAGCCTTTTTTATATATATTTTAATTATATAACACACAATATTAGATATGAATGGCACAATTCATGATGGCTTCCATTTCATAATTAAGATGACGCAACATGTGTAATTTCCCTATACTTTGACCACCAACAAACTTATTGTTTTGGTAAAAAATATCGATCGAGGTAAATACTTAATACTTATACGACATAAAGAAAAAGGGTTTTGTAATCGTAATACTAAAAAAGGCTTTATTTGATCTTAATAATGAGCAATTATATAATACAATATATTCATATATTTTATGTATAAAATTAATAGCGTCAATAAATGACGAATTATTATTTTTATAATGCAAAAAACACATCGCCATTTTCATCGCAAGACTTAACATTACATGTTTCACACGAGCTTCAAAATGTATGCATTATATAAAAGATACATTATATAAATGATAAAATGATTTCGCGTAAAATTCTTAGACAAGTTATTTAATTATCTTTAAGCAACCCTTGCGTAAGGATATTATTTTCACAAAGAAAATGTTTGTGCCTCGAAAGTTCGCTTTATAATTATTGCTGGTCAAAGTTTTATAATAGAAAAAAAAACACGCCTTTTACTCCCAGCAGGGTGTAAGAGAACACAGATTTCTATTTGCTACGATCTTGACACACTTTTTCGCCTCTTCCACATCCATCTAGTGGACACATCTAGTCATACAAGATCTTCTATTCCGGGTACTTTTGACATTGCCCTTCTTGAATATGTCGCCAATTTGGTCGTTTACATAATTATGTCCTTCTGTGGCCAGGTCGAGTCTACCTTCAACTAGCGCACCATAAATTTCTTTCGTCACTCTACTTTCATTCATCCTCTCTACATATCCAAATCACCGAAGCGTTCTTTTTTCTACTCTAGCCACTTCATCCTTTTTCAGGCCACATGATCCCGTATGTCAATATTTTTCACCAAGCAACACGCGCTCACAAAAACCTGAGTTTTCATTCAATAACTTATAAAAGAAACCACTAAATTATCCTAAGATTGACCAACGGACAGGTTCAGTACAAATTTCAAGGCTGTATGATTGAAGAAAAGCCTTTTAACACTCGATAAACATAAAATTTAGAGGTAACTTCGTAATATTTTTCTATGAAGCAAACTTGAAACTTTTGCAATTTTTCTAGGACAACCTATCAGCCATATAAATAACTATCTATATTATTTTTAATAAACCAATTGACTAAATTACTTATTGTGAAATGGTCATTTACAACTGCGCTGTAAAGTTTTCGTCCAAAATAACAAATTTGATTCTATGCTTGCTCACTCACCTTAATTTATGTTTTTAGATTTATTACTTACATGCACTGATGTGATGTAACTTCTTAAAAGGATTTAGAGGTAATTATTTCCTTTTACGAAATACGTAAGACAAAATAATAATTCTCAAAACACTTTGTTTAATTATTTTATTTCTTCCTAACAGGAACTCAAATTGTATAACTCTATTAAACGCTGCAGAAGTAATATCTAAAGTTCCTGGAAAAGATTAATTTGGGCACGACAGCTACCTACAACTTTGACAAAAAAAAAGGAAACTCTTTCTTTACATTTCCTTTTTATACCGGATTACAACACCGCTTAATTTATTCGCGAAATTTGTCTCATCGTGAAAAATTTTCCGTCGCACTACCTCACAAAGGAATGAGTAATGGCTTTATGAAACAAAAAAAGTTCTTCTAACTTAACCAAAGAAAGTTTGAAAGCAAAATTCAAGAGTGCGCAATTTTGTATTAAGTTTCGATTTAATAGCCCGCTGAGACTGGTCTCTGGCACGATCAAATAGTAGGTTATGCTACAAGGACGCAAAGGAATAAATGACGAGGACGATTTAAAACACGAGCGTAGCGAGTGTTTTAAACGTAACCGATTAATTTATTGCTCTTACGCCCGTGTATCATACTACACGTTTTTCAATGCATAGTGTGAGGAAATAAAACAAATATAATCTTGTGAACTTAAAATTATAATTAGCTTAAAAGAACTGTATCCAGAGCCGTTAAACAGTGGAAAAAAAAGTATAACATTTATGGTACACAGGAAAGGCTGCAGGTTAGCTAACCATTGTAAATAAATTAAAAAAATAATAATAATTAAGCCCTAGGGCAAAATAATAGACTTTCTGTTCGGTTTTGATGCATAAAAAGTGGGCCTTTACGAGCACTTGCATTGAAAACGAATTTATTTTTCGTAGCGTTTACTAATCATACAGAGCATTCTTATGTTGTTAATGGTTTGTTTATCTGTAAAATAACACCCTGCGCGTTCAATATAATAATGTATTTAGGATGCTGATGGGTCTGCCCCGCTTATGTTAGGGATGTTTACGGAACACCAAACAGATGGCTTTACAACTATAATCCGTAAAAAGACCATAATCCTTGACCCGCAGGACACGGGACAGTCCCAACAGCATCCTGGAAACCATAGCCGACAGATTTACGTCGCCGCTATGGAGGTGTTTTGTGCGGAGAGTGATCGTGGAGACCTCCTCATCTCCTTGATCGCTCCTGGTACGGAGCACGTTAGTTTTGTGTATTTAATTTTATTTTATTTTCTTTCTTTGCTACTAACCAATCATTAATAAGTCTTACTTATATGCTATGGATCCAAGTTGTCCGAAATAAAAGATTTTTATTATTCATTATTTTTTTTTATTTATAACAATACAATAAATCAACGAATGAAGATAATACATGTGGCGAGATTTTACGGGATCCTAGGAAGGCTACTCTATATTCCCGATTAGTTAGTTTCCTAGTACATCGACGGACATACAAACCGTCATTTGATATAGGTTTCAATATATGGAAACCGGAACGACTGATTAGACAAATCTGTCACCATATTTGCCTTAAAATTCGTTGCATATAGCAGAAATACATAGCAGGCGCATACGCCGCGGCGTTTATGGAAACCCTTCCAGTATTCAGAACCACAGTACTTCTGAGTTTCGGAAGCCTTTAAGCGATTGAACCCGCAGTTTGATGAATTAAATGCTACCGTGCTTTTAGTTCTGTAATGTGGGAGGCTTTACAAACGCAATATTAGCGTTATGGATATAAATTCCTACCGCTACTAAGATTAGCCTACCCTGCTTTTAGTTCTGTAATGCGGGAGGCTTTACAAACGCAATATTAGCGTTATGGATATAAATTCCTACCGCTACTAAGATTAGCCTACCCTGCTTTTAGTTCTGTAATGCGGGAGGCTTTACAAACGCAATATTAGCGTTATGGATATAAATTCCTACCGCTACTAAGATTAGCCTACCCTGCTTTTAGTTCTGTAATGCGGGAGGCTTTACAAACGCAATATTAGCGTTATGGATATAAATTCCTACCGCTACTAAGATTAGCCTACCCTGCTTTTAGTTCTGTAATGCGGGAGGCTTTACAAACGCAATATTAGCGTTATGGATATAAATTCCTACCGCTACTAAGATTAGCCTACCCTGCTTTTAGTTCTGTAATGCGGGAGGCTTTACAAACGCAATATTAGCGTTATGGATATAAATTCCTACCGCTACTCAGATTAGCCTACCCTGCTTTTAGTTCTGTAATGCGGCTTTACAAACGCAATATTAGCGTTATGGATATAAATTCCTACCGCTACTCAGATTAGCCTACCCTGCTTTTAGTTCTGTTATGCGGGAGGCATTACATACGCAATACTAGCGTTTTCTACTGACTACTTACAACGGCTGAAGCTGTAGTCTCCTTTGACAGACGGACAGACAGACAGATAGCGGAGGCCTAGTAATAGTCTCCCGTTTGGCACCCTTCGGGTACGGAACCCTAAAAACGCCGGGACTATAATCTAAGATATATGAACAGCTAATACTTATTAGTAAATGGATCATAAACTTTTACACCGTGGACATATTTAGAGAAGTAAATTAGTTATTGTAATAAAGTTTTAATTATAAATATAACTTATATTATGCAAGAAGCCCAATATGCCTGCCGGCCATAAGGCCCCTTTACGCTTGGATTTTTCTTGAGATTCATACAAAAGGTTAAAACTGATTGTGAAGTCAACAGCTTATTTTTTTCATTCTTTTTTCATAAGTATTATCAAGCGACATCTAATTAGGTCTCTATACAGCCCAAAAAGCAAAATTTGATAAAAAACCATCATAACAGCTGTCAGGATATTGTGAATATTGCCTCGTTTTTTACGCTAAGTTTAGCAAATTGTATAAATTTTATCTATACTGGAAATAAAAAAGAGATAAATACAGACGTCGTTCATGTAAAGAAGACAAAGTTTGTACACGTTTCTATAAATAAACAGTTACCTTTACATATAAAACGGTTTTTACCTGAAACCATTTCGCATATTAGGCGCTTTTTGAATACCTCGCCATCTTGCACCTTTTGATGAGAGATGGGTCAGGGTGCGGTATGGGGGGAAAGGAAACATATATAAAGATGTGTGCAAAGCTTCATTGAAATCAAAGCCATCAAGACGTAACAAACACCTCCATCCATCCATCCATCCATCCATCCATCCATCAGCCTAGTTGGTCCACTCCTGGACATAAGCCTTTCCAGGACTTTGCCACACCTGGCGGTCATTCTAGAAGAATTGCCCATACTCACACAAACACCTTATGGTTTGTGGATATATTAATAATTTGCAATATTCCGCTAAACACTCTTACCATGCTATTCAAAATGCAGACTCAAGCACCGCCCGCCCTCCCGCATAAAACATGCACAAGCAAAGCAAGCACTACGAGCACAAAATAAAGCAATCTTAAATAACAAGCAAGAAAACTTATTGACTCGTGTTTCGCCTCTAAACGAGGCATCCTCGGGATGTGTAGTCCGCCCGACCGCTCGACAGCAAATAGTTCCCGAGGATGCCTCGTTAGATGCGAAACACGTGTCAATAAGTTTTCTTGCTTGTTACTTAAGATTGCTTTATTTTGTGCTCGTAGTGCTTGCTTTGCTTGTGTATGTTTTATGCGGGAGGGCGGGCCGTGCTTAAGTCTGCATTTTGAATAGCATGGTAAGAGTGTTTAGCGGAATATTGCAAATTATTAATATATTGACAAATTCATGATGGACTTCCGCAAAGTAACGCCTTTTTAATAAATTATATTTTCTTAAACATACGCGGAAATATTATCATTACTTTTGAATAAAGAACACGCGAAGTATCATATTTACGTAGACTGAAAAACCAAAATCACTTCCCGGCGCATTCTTTGAATTTGGAACGAAGAGCGCACCGGCAATGTTGTATGAAACGGTGTGCTGTTAGAATTTAGAACTCTTTTATCTATCGTACACATTGCGTTCTCGTGGCTGTATAGCCACAGATGCGTTTACCTTTCGGCACAAACTGTAAAAAAAAAATATTTTTTTTATGTAAAAGGCCCTTTTTTATTTCCATGCATTTTTTTAAGAAAAGCACTATATATGCCTCGGCCGAAATGGCAATTGCCTATTTCGCTGCCTTTGCAATAATGTACTATTTATATGGTAGCCGAGCGGAATGGCCCACCTTAAATGGTGTTCACCCATCTGCAAATTCGCAACGTCCGAGAATATCAGAAAATATCTGCTGGCACCATAGGCTTATAAGCCAACGCTTTTAGTAAAAATTGCCAGTCAGGGAAAGCGAACCGTCTTAGGCCATTCAATTTGTCGTACGGAACCCTTCTCAATATGTAATTGACATAGGCTTATCCCCAAAGTTGGATTCACAATTTGTTCACATTTCTACTAAGTAGTGACAGTAGAATTTTCCTCAAGCAATGTCCAATGTAAGTGTAAATAACTGTCGTTTTACGTTAGGGACTGGCTTGCGTTTACTTGTATGGCAAAATTGGGTTTTACTCCCCGGGCACATTTTTTACAATTTGGTAAGATGCAATAAAACAATAGTTTGTTATTTTTTATATGCTCGAAGCCATGTCTCTTTTATGCAGACACTGTGAAAATGTTCTAGATCGAAGTCAGACTTTTTAACTCAACCAATATTTATTTTGCTTGCACTTGCATTAGCAGACAAAACTATCGCTTTTAGGGTTACGTATTAAGAAAAAAAGCGACATATACCACCATTTCCAGAGACAGATAAGGCTATGGAATTAAAATTGGAAGGTTAATTGAAAGCTTACTTGCCAAGACGTGACAAAAATTAATCTCTTTAAAAAATATATATATAATAATATTTTTTTACCAAACATGTTCCAACGCTTTCCTTTTGAAATCCACGGTAAGAGCCCTTATTTTTGCCCTAGGGAAAAAATAAATGTATGAAAATCCCTAGGGGGTAAAGGCAGTAGCGTGCATAGAACTTTTTACCGGAAAAGCAATCAGAAGCAATTCAGAATAATATGTAAAGATATTATAGCAATTAGCCCACGCAGGTAATTTTCAACAGTGTGCATGTGTTTGTTTATTTCGTTATGTTATTTTTAAATGTTTTATGGTCAAAAGGATTTTAATACAAAATTAATTAGGTAATAAATAAATAAAAAATATGAATATACAAAACTAAACATCATTTATGAATAAAATACGTTATCGAGACCGCTGTCTCTGGGTAGGATGCCTAGAATGCTGGTGACATTACCTTTTGGATGGCCAGACTAATCTCCTAGCTGAGGTAAGCGCCAGCCAGTTTCAAAAAGGCGTGACGACCTTTCCTTAAAAAGTGGTCAAAACAGAAAACTTTAAAAGTTTTGAAACCGCGCACTAGGTTACATGGTTACAAATACCTCTGCCTTTTTCATTCAAGGAAAGAAAAAAAAAAACCGGCAAGCGAAAGATGTTTCAATTACTACAAAACTATCTAATTGGTTACTACAAATTGAAAAATTAGGTTGAATGAAATAAATAGCATGGAGATAGATGGCACACTGCCTAATTTGGGAGAAGAAGCCGATTCGGTAACAGAAAACTCGCTTTTAGATAAAGCAAAGGAAATGTATAACTAAGATTACGAGTTATTTCCATTAAATTACTTATTTTTTTGCGAAAGCAAAGAAAAACACTATGTATATATATGCCTCGATGAAAACGAGTATTGCCTGTCTCGTATTATAGCAGACCTCAGCGATGCCTCGGCTTGCAAACTCACTTGACAGGCAATAAATATCCTTCTTTCCACTGCTCGGATATAATGTACTATTTCATCACTAATGCTCTGAAAACAAGTTATATTTAACTCGATATGCGGGGGATAAACGTAATTTGCAACCTTAGGGAGTTAAGTAAATTTGAAAATCGAACGAGGCTCCTTTCTTTGTTTTTTGGGACAAGACCTCATATTTGAGGCAAGACCCCGGCAAGACGCTTAAGTGACACAATAAATTGGTTTTCTTTTTAAAACGATCGCACTGGCCAGCAAGAAAATCTTGTTGCGCGTAACAGATTCTAGTGATTAAATGTCTTCCTATGGATTATATCTCAGAATAAGGAATACAAATAGAAGCCTGGCTAAAATAAGAACTGGGCATTAGCCATTGTACTCATCTAACGTAAATTACTCCTGTGTACGAGTGAATGAAACGACGGACCGCACTTACTTTATATTTTTTCCTGGTGTGTCACTAGATTGAACCAAACAAATGTCAGATGGATGTAATTTGGATGTATTTTAAAAATTATAATACCATCAAATTAAATATGTCTCATCATTGTATCGTTGTGTTGTAATATCGTTCGTAGCGTGCATCACATCTTAATTTGGTGGCATCGAAATGTCTAATGCAGGGGTCGGCAACCGGCGGCCCGCGGGCCGCATGCGGCCCGTAGACTATCTCGGTGCGGCCCGCAAGCCTGAGGTCCGTAAGAAAAAAATACCGAAGCAAAAGGCCATATAAATTCACTAGAATTTATACGGCCATGCTGCTGGGCCATGAGAGTATTCTTGAAAGCTCGCTCCCACGCGGGGTGATAAAAATGTACCTCTATTTCATTTCTTAAGAACTGTTTATCAAGACTGTGATGTTATGTATTGTTTCTACCGAAAATAAATATTTGCTGTACTTATTCAATTCTTGGCAATTTCTTTTGCGTTTATCCGCCGCACGTGCTGCGGCGGGCGGCTCCTTTGAGACAATAGGCGGGGCGGCAGTCTTTGATTAGACGCAGGTGTGCGGCGGCGAAAAAATTCAAAGCGACCGGTTTTAGTTAAAATCACAGCCGCGCGAGGCTCTCGCCACATTCGGTTGTGGAAATTCGCCGGAAACTCACTTCTCATCTGGTTGCTAGCTACGCGTTTCGTTTCACCTTTCTTCCCTTCGCTGATAGCTTCTCACGCACGACGTATGAGGTAAGTTGTATGCACTCGCGAGCATTTTGTTTTATTTTATTTACTGCTTGTTAATGTGAACCTTCAGATTGATGGGTAAATGTTATAAGGACGGGGATAGTAGTTACATGACATGAAGTTAGTTACGAGTGTGTCATGTTTTAATTATTATTTGAATGTGGAGTTGAATTTGTAGGTGCTAACTGGAACATATAATTTTACAACGAATTTAATTTTTTTCATTATTGTTACAGAATAATTATATAAACATGGCTTCAAGAAAAAGGAAGATAGAAGAAGAAAAAAGAGTTTTTAACGAATTATGGACAGAATTATACTTTTATATCGAGTTTAAAGGAAAACCGTTATGCTGGATTTGTCAAAAGAGTATTTCTGTAGTAAAGGAATATAACCTGAAGCGACATTACGACACTGAGCACAAAGCTAAATTTGACTGTCTTGAAGGAGAAATACGGAAAAGGAAAATTTCCACTTTGAAATCGTCATTACAAAATCAACAAAACATATTTAAGGTTGTGGCAGACAACAGCG
Organism: Ypsolopha sequella; assembly: GCA_934047225.1. Classification (NCBI taxonomy): domain Eukaryota; kingdom Metazoa; phylum Arthropoda; class Insecta; order Lepidoptera; family Ypsolophidae; genus Ypsolopha; species Ypsolopha sequella. The sequence goes on from OW203991.1 coordinate 12,424,423, forward strand.
AATCGAATGTTCGGGCCAGTTACAGGGTAGCAGAGATTCTTGCAAAAAGTGGACGTCCGTTTACCGATAGTGAATTAGTAAAAGAGTGTGTCTTAGCTATCGCAGAAGAAATATGCCCAGAGCAGAAAAAAATGTTTGAAAGTCTTAGTCTCTCTGCAAGAACTTGCACCCGACGTACTGAAGACTTGGGTGCTAATTTGTGTGAACAACTCAGGGATAAGGCGCAGTCTTTCGACTGCTTCTCTTTAGCGATGGATGAAAGTACGGACGTGTCGGATACAGCACAGCTACTCATATTTGTACGCGGCATTGACGAAAACTTTACTGTTTACGAAGAACTTGTGAAACTTTGCAGTTTGAAAGGTACAACTACGGGAGAAGATTTATTTCACCATGTGGAACAAGCTCTGGATTCATTGCAATTAAGCTGGGAAAAGTTAACAAGTGTCACTACCGATGGAGGCAAGAACATGAGCGGTCAAAACAAAGGTGTTGTTGGGAGAATCATCAGCAAAGTGAAAGATTCTGGATCTACTGTGCCATTGATTTTTCACTGTATTGTCCATCAAGAGGCATTGTGCTCCAAAGTTATATCCTGGAAAGAAATAATGGATACTGTAACATCCACTGTTAATTTTATAAGAAGAAATGGGCTCACACACCGTCAGTTCCAAAAGTTTTTGGAAGATCTGGAAGCTGAACATGGTGACGTGGTTTACTACTGTGAAGTGAGGTGGCTCAGTCGAGGTGCCGTTTTGGAACGGTTTTTTGATTTGAGGAAAGAAATTGGCAACTTCATGGAGATGAAAGGAAAGCCAGTAGAAGAGCTTACTAACAAACAGTGGATTATCGATCTTGGTTTTTTGACTGATTTGACTAAGGAACTGAATCAGCTCAACAAACGCTTGCAGGGAAAAAATAAATTGATTTGCGATATGTATACAGATGTAAAGTCATTTGAAATGAAACTGAAACTGTTTATCAAGCATATTGATGAAAAAAAGCTTGACCATTTTCCTAATTGCAAGAAAGCCGTGGAAGAAGCTGGAGATAATTTTGTGTGGCAAAATATTACAATGAGAAACGTGTTAACACAACTACAAACTGAGTTTGTAAATCGATTCACCGACTTTAAAAAGAGCTCCCTTAACATGGAAATATTCCAAAACCCTTTTGCAATTGATATTAGTGAGGTACCAAGCAATTTGCAAATGAACATAGTAGATTTGCAAAGTAATAGCACACTTAAAACGGCATTTAAGGAAAGCACTGACTTGATACAGTTCTACGGAGGTTTGAGTTCTGAAAACTTCAAAGAATTGAAAAAGTTTGCTCAGCAGATAATAACTATGTTTGGTAGTACATATTTGTGTGAGCAGACTTTTTCAATTCTCAACTACCGCAAAAATAAGAATTGTTCGCGGTTAACGGATGAACATTTAGACGCGATACTGCGCGTGTCTACTACTAAAATGAAAGCAGACGTTAAAAAACTTGCAAGTCAAATGCAGCCTCAAAAATCTCACTAGTTCTTACTTTTATGTTAGTATAGTAGTTCAATTAAAAAAGACATAATTGTATGAATATATATGCGTTTTATTTCAAATATTAAAAATACATGCCCGAACATATAAATATAAGTGCGGCCCGCACTGATACTCTGGCAACATATGTGGCCCGGCTATAGCATAAGGTTGCCGACCCCTGGTCTAATGCATTTTGCGAAAGTTTACAGCTTCACCGAGAGAAATTAAATATTTTTGTGCTCTTCCTCTCAAAATTCGTGAAAGTGTGATTTATTATTGTTTGTGTTGATTGTTTTTTTAACATTGTAATAAAATGTCTTGTGCGATTGAAGGCTGTAAATCGCATACAGGAAGAAAAGAAAACAACAATGAAGCAATATCATTTCATCGGTGAGTTCTGATAGTTTTTATGTTAATAAGTTGCAGGATCATACCTAAAACTCAGTAACAATAATAGTAGTTCTTGTAAATCATACTCGTGTTCAATTCTACACCGATATTTACCTGTTTTATATAGATTTTCTGCCGACTATGAGAGGTTATGTTTTTTCGTATAGTGATGTACTAAAGTCCGTGTGGCAAACTATCGAACATTGTTTCCCGCGGCAGCCGTGCATAAAGGATAATCCATCTATCAAAAAAACATAGTTTCCAAGAACTCTGTAGATGGTGTTGAACTGACTACGTTGCTAGGTGCCAAACCCAAAACGATTGAAAAAAAAAACATTGCGTCACGTCACATACGCTCGTTGGTTGATGACATGTGTGCTGAGCATATTATGTGCGAATGCTTTGTTATGGTCCGTCCAGGTTTAAAATGTACCATGGCTTGTACTCATTGCGCTTTACGACTTTCATCTTTAGGAAAAAGATGTATGCCTCCATTTTTATACAAATCCACAAGGCACAGACTTCTCTTCTTTTTCTCTTGGGACATTTTCTTTCTGGCGTAGAAAACTCATAAAAAGACTGCTAATTATTTTTTTCTTTTTCCTTGTTGTTATCATTTATTTATTTTCAAAATGTCATTGTGATGTGATGTGACAATGACATTAATTACTTTTTTATGTACGTTTCGTTTAACGATCTCAAAATTACATCCAAGTGCAATAATCAAAAAATTATGTGACGTTCCGTTCCTTGCAGTAACTTACGAGGTTCAGCGCCGTCTATCCAGCGACTAGGGAAGAGTAAAAAAAAAAAGAAAAGAAAATCCCTCATTGCAGCGCGAGTTAAAAGAAAAATAATGCCGAATAAATATCGCTATATTTTTTTGTTACAGATTTCCAAAAAGGGAAGAATTAAAAAGTGAATGGCTTAGTTAGACGAATAATTTGACCAAATTGGGCAATTAAAAAAAGCAGTCATATTTGTTCGAAACACTTTACGTCGGATTCTTTTGGACCAAACGAAAATTTAAAATGGAGACTTTTAAAAGCAGATGCCTTACCAACGTTATATTTAACAGATACAGACACATTGGTAACCTTTAAATAATTATGTATAATTGCATTATCAATCTTGTTTGTAGGTACGTGCTTGTACTATACTATAGTATATTAACTCGATAATTTTTCAATTTTAGGCAACAGAACCAGTACCTATGGATGTCTGTGGTTTAGAAAAGTGCATATTTCTATGTTCGACATCGACTTCACGAAGAAATCATCGATCGACTTCACGAAGAAATTCCGCAGATCAAGACATTTTCGTACTTAGTGGTTAACAAAAAAAGTACTTTGACAGGGTAGTTCTATCGTGAAATGAATTTTGGGAATGCTTATTGACTTGAACTGCGCATAATTTGATTTCTTATTACAGGTTATTAGGTATTTTAATCGTTCATTATTTGTTATTAGTTTTTATTCAAGATAAGTTGTTGTTTATCTGATAGAAATAAAAAAAAATTGAAATTACCTCTGTAGTAATTGCGCTGTCATCGCTCATCATTGACATAATATTATTATTACGAATCCTATAAGTCTATGATTATTATGATTTCTATTGTTGCGATTAATTCCTTCCTCCTTGATTGAACAAAGACGCGACATCAACGAACATCTATTTGATTGAGTTAAGAGGCGACTTAAAAAGTATCCACTTAAATGGTTTACGGTTGTATCTCTGATACAAGCTACAGCATTTTTTGTACTAGAAACAAGCACAATTTTGGACTTAACTTATGTACCTACCTGCCTACGATATAGTCATTTGTACTTAATAAAAAATATTATGCTAAACGAAAGATATCCTTTTATTAATTCCTTATTTACACAATATAACATGTGCCCCACTGGGGTAGACAGAGACCACTTTGCTATTAATTCTCTTGGCCTCCTTCCAAAGCAAGAGGATGTCACCAGAAAGGTCGGTGCCTCCTGCATTCTCTTTTTTTTCACACTTTGATACGATATAATGTGTGGTAAGGAGATTGGTCGCGGTTCATTTCGATTTGGTTTATTTATCGTAGTCAAAAATCGACATTGTTACATCACTAGCAAAGCAACGAACTAGTGACAACCTACCTAATTAAGAAAAAACTAATACATATTCATCTCTCTCTAACGCACTAGAATGTCGTAAGAAAATCAAGGATAGATGTCTTTCTCCGCGTATTATTTTAGTCAGGTTTCTATTTGTATTCCTTATTCTGAGGATTATATACATAGATAGAATTTGATAGTAATCGCTGCTTACGTTACGAAGCGTTATCTGGGCCAATCAACCAAGATTCTTGGCTTAAAAGTTTGTTTAAGGATCTAACACGGGGAGTGAAAACTGGAAACACAAATCACAAGATAACAACAGCCCTTGTAGTGGGACACAAACTTTCCTCGGTGAAATTTTAACTTGTTTTATAAAGTCATTATTCATTCTTTTGTTTGCGGCAACGAACCACAGCTATAATTTTAACACCGTGTAAAATAAATAAAAATATTTATTATGTTTTTTGTATTCAATGTACAATATACATCCGTTCTCGAGTTTTAAATGCAATTTTTCTCTGTTAATTTGCTCACTGTATGAAATTCAGTTATGAAAAAATAACCAATTCACTAGAATTGTAATCTGCATACTATACAATAAGCTTTTGATGCTCATAAAAACATTTATTTGTGTTCGATGTGATGTTTTGGAATAATGTCCATATTTTTCTTAAATTTTATATTTAATGCAGTCCCTTATGATATCTGTAACATTATGATATCTGACAGCACACATTAATAAAAATAATAGTGTTTTGCCACATACGAATAAATAAATATTTTATCTTCTCCCATAATATGGCAATCAAAAGCGGTTTTATAAGAACCTACTTTGTTTATCCGATGTTATAATATTACATTATAACATCACGATTCTGCGCTGTGATTGGCCCAAATTATTACAACACCACTAGAGAGCTAATCAACAACAGTGAAAATATAAGTCCTGTCTTTATTTCTTAAGCCACGCCCCCTTTATCCTTGTAGCTTCTGATTAAGGCAGCATTACCAAACGACGCGCCTGCGGTTCATGAAAGAGTGCTTCATTTCAGTTTTCGTAAAATTGTTATTTGACAATATTATAAATAATGTCACGCGAAGATATGAAATAAGTTCCCACCTTATTTCTTAAGCCACGCCCCCTTTACTCTGATTGGCCTTCAACGCAGCATTACGAAGACGATGCAACCGAGATTCATGAACGAGTCTTCTTCTCGTTTGTCGTGAAATTTTTAGGTGAAAATATTATAAATGAAGACGATATTTTTAATGGTTGTAGATAAATTATTGTGAGCAACTGAACATAATTACACATTGGAACACTCGTGCAAAGCTAATAAGAAACTCGTTTCGTAAACAAGCACTCATTTCCCAATGTCTTACCTACAGTTGCAGTAAATATTATTATTTAGTTGATACCTCCGACCCAACCTCGGTGATATAATAACGTGATGATTTTTTTTTTCTTTACGTGAAATGGTTGGCATTCAACAAGGTAACACCGCGCTGCCAGACACAACCTACTAGGCAATAAAATGTCGCATCTACCAGGGATGCTAAAATGAAAAAGAAAACAATTCTTTTCCGAACCAACAACTTAACATAAAGATGCTGCTCATCATGAGATGAGACTAAGTCATACACCTCGATTTTTCCACTGCACTGCCTTCCTTTCACATGAAGACAAAAAGTTTTTCCTGCAAAGCGAAGGTATTATCTCAATCTAGGCATCAAAATGTGACCTTCAAGTTACCTTCCCTGTATAGCAGGGCTGATGGACATGAGTAAGCGGGATAAACTTATAATGTACATTTATTGGAATTAAGAGCGCGGACCCTGAAGCCAATGGGAGTTTAACCACGCAGATTAGCAATTTCTTTCCACTATTTTCAGAGTGACACGGAAAAGGTAGGAAAGAAGGTTGTAAATAGACAAATAGGAAATTGTATGGTATAAAACACTTGTTTCGTGCTGAAATTATAGGTACTATTTACTTTCCCAAATGTATTTTTATTAGTCACCAGAATGATTTGTTAGTTCGTTGTATGTTGTTAATTTTGCAGTAAAGTAATTTCAAACTAAAATGAAACACAGAGTACTTATTTTGTTTTCAACTGCGGCTCCGCGTCCAATTGGCATCTGCAGGGTATAGGAGCGGCTTGTGCCTTTTGTATCTGCTCTCTCAGTGCACGTGTGCAGCTCATTGAATTAGCACTAGTGCATACTCTTGGACGTATTGTATTGTTTTATCCCATCAGCATGTGCACGGTATAAAAGCGGCTCGCATCTTTGTGGCGGCTCTCTCAACTCGCTGGCGAGTGATGCGCGAGGTATACCTTATAAAATTAGCACTAGTGCATATTTGGCCGTATTGTGACGTCCGATCAGTATGTTCACGGTGTAGGAGCGGCTCCTGTCTATTGTAGCGGCTTTTTCAGTTCACTTATAGGTACAGTGTGAGATTTTCCTCTTTTAGTTAGCGCTAGTGCACACTGGGACGTATTGTGACGTCCGATCAGTATGTGCACGGAATAGGAGCGGCTCGTGTCTGTTGTAGCTGCTCTCTTAGTCTGCTAGCGTAGCGCGTGTGTAGCCGAAGGTATGTCTCACTGAATTAGCACTAGTTCATACTCTTGGACATATTATGATGTCCCATTAGCATTTGCATGGTATAGGAGCGGCTCGTGTCTTTGTAGCGGCTCTCTCAACTCGCTACTGAGTGATTCGTGAGGTATGCCTCGTAGAGTTAGCACTAGTACATACTCGGACGTATTGTGACGTCTGATGTGTAGGAGTGGCTCGTGTCTATCACAGCTACTCTCTTAGTTTGCTGATTTAGACTTTAGTCTGCAGTGGGAGTTATACCTCTTTAAATTAGCGCTAGTGTGCACTAGGACGTGTTGTGACGTTCTGATCAGCATGAGTACGGTATAGGAGCAACTCGTGTATATTGTATCTGCTCTCTCTGTTCGCTGCCAAGTGCAACGGGAGGTATGCCTCTTTGAGTTAGCACTAGTGCACACTGGGACGTGTTATGGTTTCCGATCAGCATATGCTGTACACGCTTTATGAGCGGCTCGTGTCTTTTGTAACTCTAGTTCGCTAATGAGGCAGTGGGAGTTATACCTCTTTGAGTTAGTGCTAGCGCACACTGGGACTGGTCCGATCAGCATTGGCACAGTATAGGAGCAACTTGTGTCTATTGTACCTAGTTGTAGCTGCTCTCTCAGTTCGCTGATGAGTGCAGTGGGAGGTATGTCTCTTTGAGTTAGCACTAGTGCACACTGGGACGTGCTAGGTTTTTAGTGTGACTAAGTTTTGGAATTCCGCTAAAACACTTCAAATCTATATAAGGTCTTTCAATATAAATGGAAAGTAATTTAGGAGGTGATTCATTATCGTTAATACATCACATTCCACTGCAAAGTACTTTTTTTTGCGCGAATTTTTTCTTTACTTGTCCATACAAACTGAGTCAGCTGATCGTACCACTTTGTACTGAGAAGTGAAAAATAATTTCGCGCAAAAAAAAAGTGCTTTGCAGTAGAATGTGATGTATTAACGATACTGAATCACCTCCTAAATTACTTTCCATTTAAATTGAAAGACCTTATATAAGCAAAGCGTAACTTGTAGATGGCTGGGTCCTCATAATTTGATAATAATTTAACACAAAGTTAAGAACTTGTTATGTCTTGAAGAAAACTGTTAAACTGTTAAAACCCAATTAATTCTCATTATATCGAAAACAATAGATCGGTGTCTAGATCGTGGCTTGAATCCTTAATAGATCAAATAGATTATTTTGGCATACAAATATTATTACATGTTGTAATCTAATCTGGGTAATTCCTAACAGCTCATGTGGTCTATTGCTAGCTGCATCGAACCACGCTCAAGCTTCTCATCGGTTCACGTGGTTGGATGTAACTACTTTATTTAATGGAAAATAGTCCTAACTGACCACGGCAAAGTCTTTGCGTGTGAATATTTCCCTCTCTTGTGCTCGCCCGCTCTTCTAGCGGAATTGGGAACAGAAGAAGTGGCATTCTCTAATTAAGACTGTACCTGAGCCTAGAGCATGACCAACTCCAGTCTATCTAGGATTCGTTTGAAGAAATTCGGACTCTCCTTGTATTGAAAAAAAAATATTTAGTTTATTAATATTTTCTCTAGGGATCTTACCTATAAACAATAAACTAAGATTTATACTTTTGTCAAAAAAAAAATGTTTTACACCCTCGTTTTTTTTTGTTTTCAAACGTTAGCTTGAAGAACGCGGTTAAGAGATCAAGTTGATTTTTTTTTCATAAAATAGGTAATAGAAATATGAAGGTATATCACCTAAATTCAAATTTTTTTTCTTTACAAAATATTTCAGTATTAGCTAAAAACACACCAATTTGTTGTTTCGCTGCGTGATCACTAGTATTACGCGTCTTAGAAAAAGAGGCCAAAGAGCCAACATATAATCGCCTCTATAAAAAGCAAATAAAGTCTTTGCCATTAGACTTCTCTTGCTGGACGGATAATAAAAAAAGTTGCTAGAGTATGCCATCTTCTTAAACAGTTCATAGTACAGCAGTTCAAAAAATATTTCATAATAACCGTGAATAATACCGTACATTCATAATTGTTTCATAATTACGCTCAACACTTTACCGTGGTCAGTTAGTATAATTTTACATTAAATAAAGTAGTTGCAATGGCTGACGTGGTTTGTTAGAAAAAATAATCAGCTGACCACGTAAGCCGAAAGCTTGGGCGTTGATCGATGCAACTAGTAACGGACCACGTGAGTCGTTGGGAATAAACCTGTAATCTTAGTTGTGAACGAGTCTTCAGGGGAACGAAAATACAAACAGAAATAAAATGTCAGCTTTCGGATGATTTTGTTGCAATAATTAGGTTACGTATAGCCATAAAAAAAATACATGTTTTTGGTTGAACTTTAAGGTATTCATTTTCCACAAACCACGTTAATCGATTCATATTTGTACTGTCAATGAATTTTTTGTAACCCTCTATTGCACACTTCTTATCGATTTTGTTTCAGGTATCGCTTTCGCGATTTTGTTGGTTTTTTTTAAATAAAATTAATGTGAATAATATCTATTCATTTTCCAAATACCACGTTATTCGGGTCAAAAAAAGCACCCCCTTTTTCCAATAATACGTAAATCCACTGATGCAGTCAGCGGAAGCAAGATATTGTCAGTCTACGCCTAGCGTTGGCGCCCGTAAGACGTGGAACCTGTGCCTTTTTTTGCAAGCTATAAATATCTCCCAAAACTACTTCAAAACACATTGAAATTAATTTTATAAAGTAATATTTCGAGGAACATCATATTCCTGCCGTTGAAAACTCAACAAAATATGCGTATGAGTGATTTAGCTACATCGTGCCATAGTCATAACAACAAAACTGAATGAATTTGGAATGAATTCATACTTTTATGCGGGAAAATAATATATGTTACTCTAAAAGAATAATTTTGTGATCGTTATTGAAACCCAAATTAATTTACTTATACTTACTGAGATCTGTAACAAAGGTCAATGACATTTTCGTGAAATTACCCTCTAGTATTGGCTCACCATTTCAGGTCCAATAAGTGAAGTTTTTTGCAAATTATATACGAGTAGGTACACTTACTTGGGATAAATCGCCAAGCATTTAAAATATAGAAATTTATTTTAAAATATTTACAGTGCATGGCAAAATTATTAGATCGTAGATAATCCTGTCGGTACATGTTCAGGTTCTGTTACGCAAAATGAAAACAATGAAACTCTTTTAGGATTAATTTGTTATCCCTATGTTTGTCTGTCTGTCCGTTTGTCTAGATAATTTTTTCTGGGTAAAATTAATAAATACCAATATAAACGGCCCTCTAAAGAGCTGTAAAAACATACTTTTGACGTTTTTATTTATATTACGTTTTAGGTTTTTACGTTTTTTTTTTACCTTTTTTATACAAATTTTCTCACTATGAAAATGTAGGGATGAACACTTGAGATAATATTTTGCATTTAAAAGTCAACACAGAAAGGAATTGTTGAACAAATAATGTAAAAAATATGAAAACCATGTTGTTCTATTCTAAAGGGATTAATTATCTACTGTTCAATGTGGCGATAGCTTTGCTTATTTTTTTCCTTGAATTATTTTTTACAAAAGTAACAAATAGTTTAATACAAGGTTTTCCTTAAGAGGTCCCTTTACCCCTGTATTTTTCTTAAAATTCATACAATAGGTATAAACCGAATGTGAAGTCTACAGCTTATTTTCTTCATATCTTTTTTCATGAGTATATTCTAGTGACATCTAACTACGTCTCTATACAGCCCAAAAAGCAAAATTTGATAAAACACCATCATAATAGCTGTCAGTCAATATTGCCTCGTTTTTACGCAAAGTTTAACAAGTTTGTATATTTTTATCTATACTGGAAATAAAAAAGAGAGAAATACAGGCGTCGTTCATGTTAAGATGACTAAGTTTACACACTTTGCTAAGTATAAACAATTACCGTTTCATGGAAAACTGCTTTGACCTGAAACCATTTCACAAATTCAATTAACTTATTTTGAATATCTTGTCATCTTGCACTTCTTGATGAGAAATACAATTTCAATAAGTAAAAATACAACTTTTAGTGAAGAAAACTTATAGTTAAAAGTCTGCTGTATGCATTAACATATTTTTAATTATATTACAATAGTAATAAAATAATTGGCTTATCCGTCGTCGTGATACCAGCCGTAAATTTCTTAAATAATCTGATATCACGCTTATGGAAAACCCAATTATTTTGAAGATACCATAATATCATTAAAATATGTTTATGCATTTAGCAAACTTTTAACAATAAATTGTCTTAGCTAAAAGTTGTACTTTACCGTTATAATTATTTCTTAATATTTTGTTACAAATTCGGAGAAATAGCCCTTAAGGAAAACCTTGTATGAAAATATTTGTCATCTTTGTAACAAAGAAAAAAAAATAATAAACAAAGCTATCGCCACATTGAACAAACAGTAAATTATTAATCCCTTTAGAATAGAAAGATATGGTTTTATATTTTTTACATTATTTGTTCTACAGTTCCTTTCTGTGCTTTTTTTCAAATGCAAAATATTATGTGAAGTGTTGATCTCTATATTTTCATAAGGAGAAAATTTGTATGAAAAAGTTAAACAAAAGGCCATAAAAACGTTATAATATGTATATTTTACAGGGCTGTAAATATTAGCATTTATTGATTTTACCCAGAAAAATTGCCTAGACAAACGGACAAACAGACAAACATAGGGACAACAAATTAATCCTAAAAGAGTTTTGTTTTTTCATTTTGCGTAAAGGGACCTGAACATTTCAAACTATGATACAAATAAATTTCTATATTTTAAACACTTGGCAATTTATCCCAAGGGTAAACAGGTGTCCCAAAAGTCAACGCTTTCCTTTGGAAGGCTGGTAGGCCAGCTCATGACTGACCAGAATATCAAATTATGACCTCAGCAAAAAGTAGATAGTCTTCGAGTTGATGGTACTTTTATAAATTGGAATAGATTTTTGAGAGTCAAAGCTAACCAGTTCTAAATTCTAAGAATAAAATTTTTGTTGCGCAACTCTGAATAGTCATGCTATTGATAAAGTCAAAAATAAACCTTGAAATGCTGTTACATCAGGAAGAAAAATAAAAACCCAATTTATGAGCAATTTTTTGTAATTAGGTAAGTTCGATACCACACCCTGAAAAAAAATGTCCTATGTTAGTTTTGCAAATTGTCTTAAATAACGGCTCATCAAATATTGTTTTTCAAATGATCTGGTAATTTCTGTGTATTACTTTTGAAAAAAAAGTTATTGCTATTTTACTACCAAAGGAGCTGCGTATTTTTTTAAATAATTAGAATTTAGAATGAAAGAGTGGCGGGCAGTAAAAATATTTGACGTTCATTAGAAATGCCATTTAACACGCGTTAGAGTGAGATAAATAGTGACGCTATTTAAAATGAGTTGGAATGAGATAGTAACGCAGTTAAACGTGGTTGAATGAGAGAGGCATAATTGATATAGGCTACAGTGAGATAGATAGTGACGTGGTGCATTCCTTCTGAGAATATTTGTTAGTTTCCACTTTTTGTGATAACAACTTTAGTAAAAATTTTTTGTAAAGAAATTTTTGTTCCAATTTATTTTCCCGCAAGTGTAAAACCAGCTCAACGGGCGAAAAATATTTAAAGAATGGGTAATGGTGACAATTAACCGTCACAATATTATTATGTATCTCTAAAGGAGTGTCTGAAATGTTCCGAGGGTCAACTAATAAATCAAACACTCAAAAAACCACTTTTAGCCGACCATAATAAATTTACGTCCCGACGTGATAGCAAGTAGGATCAATGCCGTGTGACGATGATCGAAATACACTAATAAATTAGATAAAATAAAATACGTATTACTTTTGACCCTGCCTCGTCCACTCTATTCGTATTTTTGCTATGGTGACGCGAGCTTAGAGACCGGGACGAATTTCCCCCCGCGCGCTATCGTAAAATAGAATAAGCCACGCCCGGAACTGGTTTTTGTTTTGGCTATGTCATACTCTTCAAAATAATACCTTCAGTCTGTGGCCAATTAGTTTATAAAAAGTGTATGATATACAACGTGTAACAGAAAGGTGTAACCATATTTGAAGAGCTTATTCAGTCAATGGTATAGAACAACTTTTACTACGGAGCAAAACTTGTATCTCGAAAAAAAAATTTACTGTTTCATAGAAAAATGCAATGCCGCTCTGCCAAAACGTATGGAAGGGCAGATTTTTTTTTTATATTTTAGGGTTGGCTCCATAGTAAAAGTTGTTCTATACCATTGACAGAATAAGCTCTTCAAATATGGTTACACCTTTCTGTTACACGTTGTATATGAAATTCTAAGCCACGGAGCAAGAAATAATGCCAATATTGTTCAGTCGCAACCCCAGTGTGCTACCTCCCTGCATCGTGGCACGCTAAAACGGCGGCCTCTATGCTCTCTGCACAAATGTTCCGCGCCTATTCACGCTCCAGTGCCTCTTTGTGCTGACTGCTAAGTGACTGTTTATCCTTCAATCACAGTCACTCACTGCAAATTACTAAGGAGACATTCACAGCCACGAACGAATCTTCAAATTACTAAGGAGACATTCACAGCCACGAACGAATCTTCAAATAGTTGATATCTTGTTTTTCAGTTGTAAGCCGCTTTGTGTATTCAGATTTCAGGCTACATCGGTGACTACTTTTAAAAACAAGGTATATCAACATTACCTTGATCTACAAAATAAACAAATGGGTCAACTCTAAATACGTGTTTAAGGTTATAATCTTTGTTTAACCTCTCGTAAATACTATTTGTGTTTATATATTTATATGTATCAGTGTATGTATTATTAGGATATATATGTAGTATATGTATTTGATTATAAGTTACCTATGTATGTATTTAACCTATATAATAATTTTAGTTAAAATTAATACTAGTCATAATACTTTTTCCTCATCGAAGCACTACCCTTGACAAGTTCTACATCGCCAAAGGTTAGCTGGAAGAAAATGCTAATTAGCATTAAGCTCGCCTATGTACATGTTTTTATTTGGGCAATAAAGAATTTTTAATAATAACAATAATAGTTTCATTAACAATAAAATCTTCTAAAAACATATTTAGGCGTAAACAGACGTTTATTAGACGTATTAGACGATCCGATCCGATGGAATTATTGTTGCCATCCATCCATCCATCCATCAGCCTAGTTCGTCCACTATTGGACATAAGCCTTTCCAGGACTTTGCCACTCCCGACGGTCATCCTGGAAGAATTGCCCATAATCATACACGCTGGGCAGGCAGCTTGGTGAGCGCGGTGCCGGAACCCTCACACCAGTGACGCAGCTGCCCGTCACCAGTCTGTTCCATATACGACCCGGCTGTTAGGGATGGATATACCACCATCCGTCGGTCTCAGGCATGGTGGGCTTCCTGGTTTTTTGCCTGTGAGCTGTCCTTTTACTCTCCCCCGAATTACTTCGAGGGGGTCTCCAAGTAAGATGGTGGTACCTCCACAGTCGAGCCCGGCATCAGCTCTACCACCTTTTAACCAATTTTTAATTATTGTTGCCATTACATAAAATTTTCTCTAGTGTAATTATATATGTATTTGCTTTATTTTATCACACTGCAAAGGTAAACCGAAACAAAAATGATTACACCTTAGCCGATTTGACATTATTATACAAATAACTAAAGTAGTCACAATGTAATAGGTCCGTTTTGACGTATGTCATCGCAACGTATCTATGGATGTGAACCATGCAAATCGGTAACTATGTCAACCGATTCTCACGAGAAATCGATTCAAAATATTATGAGTTTGTTATCGTTTGAAATATTTTCAAGTTTATTGGTTATAATTTCCAGAATAAACATAATTGCCAAAGTCAACGTGAAAGAAAATATAAACAGTTCAAAAGTAAAGCCTAAAGTCACAAGAAAAAAACACTAAAAACAAACGGGAGCACAACGACTTCCAATATGGTGATAGAAAGATATTTCGCTAAAACCAGCTTTTAATTTTTTTTCTCTACGAAAAGAATCTGAAATGGAAATTCTTACGTGCCAGTAATATTTTGTAATGTTGTACTTCACTGACCTCAAATAAGATAGAGGTCTGAGCGTTGATAGATATAAAATACTGGCCAGTAAGAAAAATATGTAGGCTTCAAGATGAAAAAATTGCTCCATGCCTTATAAAAAAAAAATACTGCCATATTTCTTACCAGCCAATCTGTCTATTGATAGGATGATTTATGGAAAACTGCCTGTAAACCAATTCATTAATTAAAAAAAATGGGACTTTAAGCAATAAATGCACGTTTTTTATATATATATTTTTTGTTTTTGTAAACTATAAGTTTAAAAGCTAAGTGGTATGTAACATTATTTAGCACAATTATTATATTATATTTTTCGGTATACGCGACACCGTTACAAATACATGCAAATGTTCAAATCTAAAAAGTTTATATTTGCAAAAAAAAAAGGAAATTTAAACTTGGCTTTTTGTGTACTGGTCTCACAAAAGCTAATTACAGATCATTACAATTATTTTATCAATATTAAAACAAGTTAATTATTTTCACGTGGAATCGAATTGAGTCCGTGAAATTAGGCGATTATCTGGTTACAACACTATTATTAAGAAAAAATTGACTGAGAATGTAACTGATTTTGAGACATTGTGTAGTAATTCAAAATTGCATTTTATTTTGGAATATGCGTGAAAATAGTACTTGAAATATGTTCCGTGATAATTAAAAAACGTTTATTTATTTTCTTTAAACCTAATAAGTTAATAATTATTTGTTAATCGTTTCATTTATTAGATGTAAAGTTATATTCTATGGTCGTTCTTATCTGTCAAAACGGGCCTCTTATTTTGTGGCAACTGTAGAGCATTTACAACACGTATTTTTATTCGTAATTACTTTGTATCGTTTTGGTTTTATCCTTGACAGACATCCGTACCCCTATTATAAATGTGAAAGTGTGTTTGTGAGTTGTTGGTTTGTTAAAATAATGTTTGAAGACGTCCACAGTTTCAAATTTTGCGACGAAATCGGCACGATTGTATTGTCCTCGCAAGTTTCATGGAGGGTGCACCTTGTAGCGAAATGAAACAGCATGACATTTGGCCACGCCCACAACGGCGTTGGTTGCGTCATGACGACCATCTTTAAGGCTTCTCCCAATGCCAGCGACCTTGAACTGAGTAACTTTATAACCATTTTATACGGTAACTATAGCATTTTTTAATAAAAGAAAAATACATAGTAATCTAAATGATACAAATAGTGATTTGGTTTTTCCTGAATTTTATTTTATTATACAGAAGTGAAGCAAGAAAATTCTTAGTTTACCCTTATTTCTCGATTTTTTGTCCACTTTTAACAATATAACTGCTACGGTTTTTATCGAAACAGTATAAAAATGTATAAACTTCTACACAAAATAACATAAAATGATATGGTTTTCTCAGTTCTTGAAAATTCATTTTATTTAAGGTAAAATAAATTAAAAACACACCATTTTTGCACTTGTCACCCGCTGCGACTGACATAAGAGCCATGTTGCAGTGCGAGCTGATAAGAACTTTATTTCAGTATGGTTTTGTTTGAAATTTCAACCACCATGAATCAAGTTGCAATTTTTTCCGGTAGAGCCACCTTAACAGGTAGATTAGTTACGTCAACAAAAATATTGTATATGTCAATGCTTAGAACGTTATAATTACCAGGAAAACTTCGACAAATAACTTCTATTTATCAAGCTACCCATTATTTTCTGGCTTTGTTTATATATCTAATAGCGCTTTTATTTTTGTAGACAATTATCTATGATTGTAATCGTCTTTTTTCAAAAGATTCCTAAAGTCTATTCCCTGTACATTATTTAAGGGGATGACATATTCAAGAATTTTTCCGTTTAAACAGCAGGTATCGTCATGAAAATATACATGGGCGTGCTTTGTTGAAATAATTATTAAATTGCCAATTTTTTTTCATATGATTTCAAGAAATAAATTCATTTTTTTTTATATTCTTAAGTTTTTTTACTCTTTCATAAAATAGAAATTTGTATCCCTAGATATATCTATACAATAGTTAAAAACAATAATTTTAATTGAAGAAACTAATAATCCAAACAAGCTTAATGAATCCAATTCGCTTAGATTAAATTATGTTAAGGTGTATTAATTCTAAAACAATTTAATAAGGCGTATTTTAGATCTTGTGGTCTAAAAAACCTCATGATAATGAATATTTTTATGAAAAAGCTTCTATTTGCCTTCGCATGACGTCACTTGAGAAATTGCTGTTTATAAATGTGTCCTTTGCTATCCAGATAAATTTGCTTCCGAATGATTAGACATCTGGATGACAGATGAGTAGACAGATAGAGACAGACCACTTTATTTTATAAGCAATCACACATCACAATCGGTATAAGGCCTAAAGTTCTCAAGTAACGTCATATTGGACAATAAAAAAAAACTAATGGTTAATTTATATACCAAAATAATGAGAACTATGTCCTTAAGGGGCTATACCGTGAAAATTGACACTTTTTGAAGTTATTTATCTGCTCTTTTAATGAAGTTCCAAGTAAAATAAATTAGTATAACAATTTTGGGACCTTTTACTAGATTTTGGTCTATCAGAAACGCGATAGGAGGAATTTCATTCGATAGAAATAATTATTGAAATCAGGTCTAAATTTACACTTTTTTTGATATTCTGACAAATAAGGATAGCATACAGACTTGAAACATATTTATTTAGATGGGTTTTAACTACACCTAAATTACTGGTTATGGAATTTTTTGTAGCTATTTTAGTTAATTTTGAATTAATTTAAAACCGACTTTTTGTCAATTTTCCCCGATTCCGTCCCTTTCGCACTGCGGGTCTTTCTGCCTGGAGTAACGGGGACCTTTGCTAGCACGGTATATCACCTTAAACGATGTATATGATGTTATAAAAAATTTAAAAATACCTTTTAGAAGTGAACCTATACGAAGCTTAATTTAGCAGAAGGCAAAATAAAGGGCAACATTTTGGTAAAATATGATCGTCTAAAATATGAGACGGATCTCGTTCTCAAAAAAATGTGTTTAAAATGTTGTGCACGATAATTTACAACTTAATGTATAAAATAACACAACTTTGCTATAAAAGTCTAGTAAAAAATGTTGGTCGCTTGTGCCGTAAATCAAATTTATTTTTTACTTTTTATCCTAAAATAAGAAAAACAGTCATAAGTTGTGCGTTTGGGAACGAGACCCGTCGTAGCCACCGTATAAGGTCAAATGCACAACTTCAAATAACCATTTCAAAATGTGTAATTTGTTCAATCGATTTAAAAGAGTAATATATACAGTGTGTCCCTCGTACCAGTGCACATCCGAAAGTGGATGAAACTAGATCTAAATATATCGACAAAAACAAAGAAAAAAAATTTTTTTGACTTTTTTTTTAATCTTGAAAAAATACTCCACCTGGGTATCTTTGTATGGGACGCGAGCGCAGTGCCTTTGGTTAACCGCTCGTAGAAAATATTGTATTTATGATAGAACGTTGTATTTTTTTTTTTTTTGTTAGAAATATAATAGAATAGCCAATGATAAAAAGGAATAAAAGTATAGTAAAACGGGGACATTATTATGAAAAAATTTACTATTACTGAAAAAAAGACGGAAAAATTAAAGAAATAATCTTTTAGGATATTATTTTTATGGTAATGGTAGTTGATTATGTTTTGTTTTTGATTTGGTATGCAACGTCTGTTCTTAAGGATTATAACAGTTTTATTTCATTGCATAACTCGCGATAGATCAAAAGTTATGACATATTTTATACATAGTCCCCATGGTAGGCAAAAAATATTGTTAAATATTGTTAGAAGTTGTCTTAGCTAAATTTTGTATTTTGGCCGTTATAATTATTTCTTAATATTTTGTTACAAATCCGGAGAAATGACCCATAAGAGGCTCTGCGAATTTTATTTTTGTCACTGTCACTCCAAACGAAAACACGCTCAGTGCGAGAGGGGCGGATTCAGGGCAAAAGCGAAAAATGTTAGTTTTATCATTTTTATAAAAAAAAACTAAAATATCAAATATCAAATCTCTAGATATTGTTGAAAAACACCTAATAAAATATGTTTGAATTCTGTATATGGTTCCTATTCGTCAAACAAGGAGAAAAAGTGTGTTTGAAGACCTCATTTCAACAATTGTTTCTATCGAGGAAAATTTATCTAAACATGTTTTCCAATATCAAAACCCTAGATTATATTGTCAAAATGCATATTCCAGAAATTTATTAAAACTTTCCCTGTTTTTCATGAAATACACAAAAAAGAAACACCTCTATTTTTTTACATATCGCCTTAAATACCTATATACACAAGCATAATCTCGAGTGTGAAATGTGGAAACGTTGGGAAGTGCAGCATTTATCGGTTCAGTGATTCGTTGCTGATTCGCAGTGAGTGAAGTCAAAAGGAATGCTGCTGTGTTTGTGCGGACATATCTTTACTCAAACATGTTCGTCAATTTTACTGTCGCTTTCCTTTGTAGAAAAGAACACGGGAAAAGCCTCTTTTTTACTCTAGGGCAAGAACTAATGTATGGATCCATTTACGCTCTAGGGGGTCAAGTAATTTCATACATTTATTCTAACCCGCTACGACAATCTTTCAAAAATAGAGACCAAGGGTAGAAATACCATACAGCCAAGCCAATGGTTCTTTTTTCACCCCATTTGTTTACATGATATTCCATTCTGTGACAGGCAAAGGTATCTAAGACCGACCATGAAAGTCTTTTTTAAGAGTTTTTTAACATTTTTCATTCCATTTAGGAAAAGGCAAGGAGCATTTAGTATTCTGTCTGTACTGCCGTCATCCGATTAATGTGCACGTGCCGGCGCCGGCGCCTGAGGAACAGCCTTGCTTTTTAGGGTTACGTACCCAAAGGGTAACCAATAAGACCCTATTACTAAGACTCCGCTGTCCGTCTGTCTGTCCATCTGTCTGTCCGTCTGTCTGTCCGTCTGTTTGTCCGTCCGTCTGTCCGTCTGTCACCAGGCTGTATCTAATGAACCGTGATAGTTAGACAGTTAAAATTATCACAGATGATGTATTTCTGTTGTATTTCTGTATAACAAAAAATACTAAAAAACAGAAAAAACAGGCTAAATTTCATCCTAAGCATCTCAAAAATTAGTTGCAATAATAAAAAAAAGGTTCCCCGAAAAAACCCACGGGTTTTGGGTTCTAAACCGGACTATAAGCATTTATCAGAGAACTACGTTTGTAGTACAACGATCATCTTAAATTATTTCGTAACTCTAATAAAGATGCCATTACACTTAATGGCACGAAACACTTTATTATAAAAGAACAAACACCACAAAGCATTAAACATAGATAGCATTAATTGCCATAATTTTCTTCCATTAACGAAAGAAAATGACGGTGTACATTTCGAGCTGGAGATTGTCAACATAGGAGGGGACCGAAAGTTGTTAATGAATCATACAAAATTATGTTTTTTAAGGTTCCGTGACCAAACCTATTAATGTCACTCTGCTGTCTGTCCATCTGTCCACTGGTCTGTCCGTCCGTATGTCGCGGGTCTTTAGCTCCTAGACGGAATAAACGTAGATGTCGTCGGCAGATCAGAGCAGATCTTATTTTTGTTAAAACTAAGAGGTTCGCTTTGCTCCGCTCCGCTTTGCAGGGCTTTCCAAAACGTTCCTAAGGCTTAAAACGTTCTTCCTCGCTCCGCCCGTTGTATTTTGACTTTTTTGGTGTAAGATTTTCGAGTTTATACTTTACGATCTGCCTAATTCTATGGTAATAAATTTGTCGTGTAGAATACTGTAGAATGTTGACCCAAAACCAAATATTGAATTAAAAATGAAATTTAATTATTATTCAGGGCGGACCTGAAAAAAGAAGCCGAATTTTTTTTTTTTTCTTGCCCTTGGTGAAGGGGTGTCATTGTCTAAAACTTATTGAATAGTGTACAAATATATGTTTTATTTTGAAAAGTAAAGAAATGGGGGGCCGTCAAAGTTAAAAGTTATATCTGTTGCAGTCTAAACTCATAGCCGGTCAAAAATAGTTTTGACTGCGAAAATCAGTCAAAACTGGTTTTGACTAAGTTGGTCTGAAGTAATTTTGATTAAAAAGTATTTCTGGGTTGTCATAAAACAATAACCACGAAGGTCAGGTATGGCGGTCGCGGAAGTTCCGCGACTTGCCATACCTAACCTTCTAACCTAACCTCTACCGGCTCTCTTCTGCGCTGCAGGACATCCGAAAAACTAATTTTGCCTGCGAATATCAGTCAACACTACGTCCTTAGTCAAAACTAGTCTTGACTGACTCATTCTCGCAGTCAAAAGTAGTTTTGACCAGTTATGACTTTTGACTGTGACATATCTAATTACCAGTTTTGTTACGGAGTCTAATTTAAAAACCAAAACCAGTTAGGAATTTGTAATTTCTGTATACAATGTATAAGGCGTCGTTAATGTGTAGCACACAAATTTATAGGGATGAAGATTTTACCTTAATAAATAAAAATAAAAAAATATATATATTCTACCAAATAGTCTTAAGCTAATACAATAAATAATTCAGTGGACCATATATATAGCTAATATTTTAAAAAATGGCGTGTTTACCTAAATATAAACTAAAGTTAATTATGTCTTGGAAAAAAGAAAATAAAAATATCACTTTCTTACCACACGCAAATAGAAAAATTGTAATTACGAGGGGCATGCCAAAAGAAATTAGATACTCGAAAATTATAAAATTTATTCTTTATTACAAGTATCGATCTTTTCTAAGTATTCACCCTGAGCACGTATACACTTTTCCATACGTCTGAACTAATTGGAAAATACCAATGACCACTCTTCTTTAGACACCTCAGAAATCTCGAAAATATAGGCAGCCAGTGCATCTTCTTTGCTTTCAAACTTCTTCCCCTTTATTTTTTTTTTTGATTTTTGGAAACAGGTAAAATCACAAAGTGCTAGGTCAGGGGAATTTGGTGAGTGAGGGAGGTATGACACATTTTTTGAGTCGAAAAAATCAAGTGTTTTGGCAGACGTGTGCGACGCCGCATTGTCGTGGTGCCCGAGAAGGCGTCGGATTCCTGACTTCGGTCGCTTGTCACACCAAGCTGATATTACTGTTGGAGCACAAACTGTCACATACCATTCGGAGTTCATCGTTCTTTGATTATCTAGCACTACAGTAGCAATATGATCCGTTTTGCTGAAAAACGAGGCGACCATTTGTTTCTGTGTGCTTCGTGCACGGCGACATTTCGTTGGAGTTGGCTCATCTTCAAAGCACCATACAGTCGAATGTCACTTTGTTTCGGGATCATAGTTACAAAGCCATGTTTCATCACAAGTCAGTATATCATACACATTTTTTTTCTCGCCACCGTCGAATTTATCTATCATGAACAGGCACCAATCCAACCGACGGTCTTTCTGTTCATCGGTAAGTTTGTGCGGCACCCATCTCAAACAACATTTACGGAGAGAAAGGTGGTCGTGAATTATGGTTTGCATTGCTGCTGATCCAATTCCCTGTTCTCGCTCCAGCTCTACATACATAATTCGTTGGTTTTCGCGAATAAGTATTCGACTGCACGAACGTTTTCTTCTGTGACCGCGGTTGGCAGCCGAACTGTCTTCGCTTCATCTTTGAGACATCCCCGTCCTCTTTTAAATTCAGCGAACCAATTAAATACTGTTGTTCGCGAGCAACCAGACTCACCAAAAGTAGTAGCCAAAAGTTCAAAACATTCTTGAGGCTTAAAACTTTTTTATAGTCATAATAAATCATAGCGCGACAATCACTTCGACTGAGCTCCATTGCTGCAAGCGAATTCCCGCCAGATTCTCGGAAAAATGATGCTCATCCAAATAAAAAAAAAGAAATGATGTGCGTTCTATTTTCAGATAAATCAACAAACAACCAGCCTATAAGATGATGTATGACTTTCCAGTGTCAATCAAAGGAGTAAAGAGTATCTAACTTCTTTTGGCATGCCCCTCGTATAAAGTGGGCAAAATAATTATAATTTTAAATCAATGTAGTACGCTTATGTCATTCAAAAAGTACATATATTTTAATATTATATAAAGCATGTATATAAATATAAATATGGAATTAATACATAATTTTTAATGTATATATATATATTTACGAAAACACAAAATATAGGTAATGATAAGTTAGTAAAATATATTACGACCACTAGTTGTGGTCGGCATCAGTTACAATCGATATTAGTATTTACAATAATATGCTATAAAAAGTAGAAATTAATAATTATAAATAATTAATAAATACTACATTATAAGATTTTTAAATATATTGAATATTATATTTTGTATAAGGCGAGTAAAGGCTTTATTTTTGGATACTTAATATGTTCTCAGTCCATCATAATCGTCTTATCTTGACGTCACTAAATAGTTAAGGCCAAAAGTATAAAGATTATACAAGAAATAAAATAAAGAATAGTTTAAGCAGGATTTATCTTTATTTTCCCCCAACAACGAAAGGAAAGTGCCGGTGCTCTCTTGAATTTTTAGAAAATTCTTACGACGTGGACACGAGAGTCCGTTCCCTGGCTTTGACAACCTTAAGTCTAAGCCTTTGGTTTTGAATTCAAAGCTAGAAGTCCAAGATCAAAGCTTTATGATTCAGTAAAGGGATTCCCATTTCCTTATAATATTTCAAAGCATAAAATGAGCTAACAACTAAATCTCTCAGTCGTGGCATAGACAAATAATTATTCGTCTATGGTCGTGGTGACGATCTCGTTTGGATATTAGCGCCTTCATATAGTCAAATAGATTTATGACAGAGCCAATTATTTTACATTTAGTTGTATTTCTAAGTAACTGACTGTAGCCAGTTTTATTTCTATTTTTTTATTTTCTATACACAGGGTATTAGGATGTCGGAAACTAGTGATAGCAGTTCTTCTTCTTCTAAATTCTTTATTGCACAAAACACAGTTTAATGTACAACAGGTGGACTTAATGCTAGAAGCATTTTCTCCCAGTCAACCCAACAGAAAGTACAAGAAAGTTACAGAGGCAGCTGTGCAAAAAGGCTTTACAATTTTAAACAAGAAATAAAACATTAAAAATACATTTATGTACCTAATGTAGCCGATTCTAAAGGCTTTAATTTTAGTTTTAATGCTGTCAAAATTAAAATTATTCCAAAGTAATTTAGCTTCTATACCTCAAATTTAGAGGACTATTTTGCAATGACCAAAATTTAGTTTTGACAGCACTATAACTATAATTAAAGCCTTTAGAATCAGCTTTACTGACATATAAGTTTTGTAATTAAATACTAATAACGTAAAAAGTACTTAGTAGATGCTACTAGCATCATGCTAGTGATTGTTGGTACTTGGTGGAATTTATAAATTAAATGAAATTTTTTAGACATGCTTGTTGTGTAAATTAGTTGTTTGTTAGTTAGGATGTGTAAAAGGCCCTAGAAAATGCTTTACAGCGAAACAGGTCGGGCATAATAAAGTTATAATTTGTGGATAAGTACAAGTGTTTTTTTAAACAATGTAAAAAGTACTTGTCTATATTAAAAACTTTTCGTGATAAAACGTCAAAAGATCTTGAAAAAAAAAACATTTGTTTCCGTACATTTTGGTCGAGTAGGAATTACTAAAAAGTAACATGATGAATAAGAACACTTACACTCGTTTCACAGTATATTACAGCTCCTTTAACCCAACCGGTTTTATCCAAATTTCACCAAGTGCCGACAATCGCAAGTATTAATCATAGTCGAAAGTAATTATTTTCTATGAAACGTGTTTTTTTTTTGCGATTTGAGTCTTTTTGTTCCATAGTAAAAGTTGTTCATACAGACGAGTAATATTGCCAGTTTCCGGTTTACACAACATCATTTCTACTCCCAGTATAAACTGATTGACTGATTAAGGCGAGGATATCCTCTTTTTACACTTGTCTATCCTGATCAGTGGAAGCGGGTCGCTCAGAAATTTCACGATTTTAAAGTGTTTTTATTCATTATTTTAAAATGAGAGGGGTGGATTTTGAATATGAGACGGCCGTTTTATATTTCATTTTGTGCCACATTTGTTTTGGTATAAGTTTTATTGTCCAAAATCTTATATAACTCAAATAAAATTAACATATATTGACTTCTTGTCTTTTATTTAATTATTTATATATATATATATATATATATATATGAAAACACAAAATATAGGTAATGATAAGTTAGTAAAATATATTACGACCACTAGTTGTGGTCGGCATCAGTTACAATCGATATTAGTATTTACAATAATATGCTATAAAAAGTAAAAATTAATAATTATAAATTATAGGTAAGTATGATGGTATTGAATATTTAATTTTATAAAATTCTATTTTCATTTCAGTTTAGGCTTATCTTTGCAATTTTATTGGATGCACGAGTAATCGCATATCTAATGACCGAAATATTAAGATCAAACCGTGAAAAAGGACAAATAATTTTTTTCAATTTTTGTTTATTACAATTTCACGGTTTAAGGTGGTTTTGAAAAGATACAAAATTGAAAGAACCCCCCTCAACTAATCTACCAACGCCTAGACTAAGTGTCTCGACCTAACATGAAATTTAGAATTCCTAGTACGGCGTAGACATGATCTAAAATAATATTTTCGGAAATTCCCTCAGGATCGGGAGAAAATATGCAACTAACGCTGTCTGTGGGGCGTCGACTAGTAAAGTAATAAGGAAATATATTCATATTGGTTGTAATTTGACAACCTTTTTTCCTTAAAACTGGTTATTCTACGCATAAATACGGACAACTTTTAGTATGGGGCCAAACCTGAACGCAAAACGCAAAACGCAAAACAAAAATCTGCTGTTTCATGAAAAACTCGAACAAAATGTGTGAAACAGCTGTTTTTTTTTGCGATTTCACTGTTGGCCCCTTAGTAGAAGTTGTTAAAGGGGGGCATTAACAACTGGGGCGTTGGGCGTTATATCATATAACGCAGGGGTCGGCAACCGGCGGCCCGCGGGCCGCATGCGGCCCGTGATCCGCTTTGGTACGGCCCGTTACTACTGCATGATAATTATATTTGGTAGTACATACCTATTTGTGTGAGCAGACTTCAGCAGCATTCTGAACTATCCAAAAAGCAAGCATTGTTTTCGGTTAAAGAATGCACATTAAGACGCAAAGCGAAATACAAAAACTTGTAAGTCAAATACAGTCGCAAGAATTGCATTAATTATTTTATTAATGAATACTTAAAATGTTTGAAACTACAATAAATATGATATTTATTTAAATACAAAAATGAGATGCGGCCCTTGCTGATCCCCTAGTAACATTTGTGGCCCTCCTATATCATAACGTTGCCGACCCCTGATATAACGCATGGGGCGTTATATCATAAACCCCGTTTTATAGAAAAATATTGACGTTATACATAACTGTGAGACCGGGTAGCTCGAAAAAGTCTAATATTTTCTTCACCGTTTATCGAATTATATTGCGATTTCAAGTAGCTCCCTTATCCCTTACCGTTATCTTGCCATAAATGTAAAAAATATGTATGCCTTGAGCATGTAGTACCTACTTGCTCGAGTTGTTTGGCTGTTGAAGATGAGTGATTTTAGTATTATACTTTTTTTTTTGGTAGAATTATTACCATTTATATTTCTGTATTTTATATTTCCAATATCATAAGACTGACTAAGGCTGATTTTATTGTTAAATATTTAAGATTTTTGGGACATCTTTTAGTTCCAAAAAAATGTTTAATGCATCCAAAGATATTTTCTGAAGTTAACAAATGATAGTTGATTTAAGAAATACCTATGTTTTATTGACAAAAAAATATCTTATTTTATAACCTTTCCAATGAAAAGTAGCATGGACAGTAAATCATAGAAAAACTCGTAATCAAAAACAGCGGTACTTGAGACCGGGGTCACCAACAATGTACCTACTCGTATGTCGAATACACGTCACCGTGTAAAGAGAGTTTTATAGGGTTTTGTTAATAAAAAACTTGATGTATCAAAACAAAATACAGATATACAAATAGTTGGTTACTTTATGCGTACTTGACATAAAATTGAGTAGTATAATAACGTCGAACGCCTGCAGTCCAGTGGTTAGAATCGTCCACTAAACCGGAGGTCACAGCTTCAAATCCCGTACTTAAGCTTAGGTGAACAGATACTCCGACTGCAATTTGGAGCTGTCTTTGAAGGCCTACTCCTCCCACACAGGTGGTCCAAAAACTTTAAAAATAATATACAATAGGCACAATTAGGTCAAAAAAAAATTTTTAGTTCAACATTTAATTTTCTGTTGTAATTTTTGACAAAAAAAAACGAAGTCATCGAAAGTTTCATATGATTTTCGCAAAAATTCTGGGTTGGATCTTATATCTAGTATCCTCGTTTTGGGAAAACTGACGCTATGGGGGAGTTCAGGGGGTTTTACTGAACCTCCTGATATCAATTTTGGTTGCCGGAGAGGTGCCTACGTATTTTATTTTATTATTTCATTTTTATTATTTTTTAGTGAAACAAAACGCAATTTTTCATTTTGAGTGAAACGAAACGAAAGTAGTGAGGAAAAAGTACAACGACACGCAAAAAGTAATCAAAACAACGTAAAATGAAACGTTTTCTGTCAAAAATTACATTTGAGAAACGTCATGTGGCGCCATTTCGAGATGGTTCATTCCGTTGCTTTCGAGTGTACGCGAATGTTCTGTGCTCTGTTTTGTGTGCTTTCAACCGTTTCTATCGACCTTGGCGCTCCCACCGGACTGATTGAGCAGGAGCGAGCGAAGCGAGCTCAAACTTTCAGAGCACCCCGACTCGGTCAGGTTAGGTTAGAAGGCCATGGCGGTAGCGAGCGTAGCGAGCGTACCGCCATGGCCTTCTGGTTAGGTTGAACATGAATTCTTTGGAGCGAGCGAAGCGAGCGACAGGAGCCAGAAAACTAAGTATTTACGGAACCTAGGTTTTAGGAGCGAGCGAAGCGAGCTCAAACTTTCAGAGCACCCCGACTCGGTCAGGTTAGGTTAGAAGGCCATGGCGGTAGCGAGCGTAGCGAGCGTACCGCCATGGCCTTCTGGTTAGGTTGAACATGAATTCTTTGGAGCGAGCGAAGCGAGCGACAGGAGCCAGAAAACTAAGTATTTACGGAACCTAGGTTTTTGACATGTAGCTCATGTTTGACAAGTAGCTCAAAAACGACTTCGGGGCACCATCGCATACGAAAATAGGCACTTCGTGGTACTCCGACACGGGTAGTAAGTTACCCCGACACGGATATTTTATTTTGAGGTTATGTTTTTATTTTATTTTTTTCTTAAAAACTACGCATCTCCGGCAGGCGGGGGTTGAAGAGGGGGGCTCCCCCCCCTCCCCCCCCCCTCCCCCCGCAAACCCCTATCGAGGATACTTGATATAAGATTTTTACCAAAATTCTTTTACTCTTACTTAAATTATAGACTATTTTAATATCTACAAAATTACTGTTTAAATTTTTTTCACTCCATCGCCTGGTAAAAGGTTTTGTTTTTTCCTATTTTGCGCTACCCGGAGATCCAGCGGCGTCGTAATGCAGTACGCGCTGATACGAGTATGAACGTTATTAAATATAGTTTTTATCAAAATTTTTACTGAAACAGGTCGACTCAAGGTCGTTGGCGGATGCATGCCCCTTAAGGTCTGCGTGCTTCGGAAGGCACGCCTTAGGCTGTGCGTCCATATTTCTGCCCGAAGGAACACACGGCTCACTGCCCATCACGCTGGTAATCACGTCGGTGAAACATGGGTGTACGGGTGTGAACTGTGACTTTCATTTAACAGTAGATACACGATAACACATATTGAAGGTGGTAGAGTTGATGCCGGGCTCGACTGTGGAGGTATCCATCTTACTTGGATACCCCCTCGAAGTAATTCGGGGGAGAGTAAGAGGACAGCTCACAGGCCAAAAACCAGGAGGCCCACCATGCCTGGGACCGATGGATGGCGATATATCCATCCCTTATAGCCGGGCCTTATATGGAACAGACTGGTGACGGGCAGCGGCGTCACTGGTGCGTGTGTGAGTATGGGCCATTCTTCCAGGATGACCGCCGGGAGTGACAAAGTCCTGGAAAGCCTGTGTCCAGCAGTGGACGAACTAGGCTGATGGATGATGATGATGACACGATAATACTACCATAGTAAAACCTACTATGACACTACTGACGATATGTTATTTATATATACGTATATATAACGTTCTATTATTGAAAAGTTTAAAGGTGACTTATGGAGAAAAAATTGAATTAAAGAAATGAGAATAATATTGTGGTAGAAGACCATGGCAGTAATTATTTATTTAAGGAAAATGAAATAATAACAAAATATTCCGATAGGAAAGGGAAACGAAAAAGGTTCGTTTATTAAAACAAATTACAATGATTGGGTGCGGGTAGGTGCTCCGTAGAATGGTACTGGCCTAATTATTCTTTGGTGACTGCGCCAGGCTTCAGCGAGGTGGCAGGTACAACCCGGTTACCGAAAGAATGGCCTGGCGTCGATGACGTCACTGCGATGCATGGGTACGGTGTGCAAAAAGCATCAATAAGAATATTTATGAAACTTAAACCAATGTTTGTGAACACTCTAGGTAACTATGTTGTGTTAGATTTGAAAAACGTAACAGTGAATGAAAATGGATACCAATACTAGTTTTATTTCAATACATCATTCTATACACAAAATGCACTTGATTTGACTTTGTTTGACTTTTCTTCCTCGAAAAATGCCAAGACTTTTAGTATTAAGTCTCTTGCGGATAGTGATGTGACGACCAGTGGTGTGACGTCATCAGGACCCGGCAGGTGGACGGCCGGGTTGACGAACGCCGTTGCACGCCATGAGCATGGTCTGTAGGAAACTAATGGCGAGATAACCAGTAAAGATCTCAGGGGCCGTGGTAGAAGTCAAAACCCTGAAATATGCCAGTTAAGGCGAATGGATACGCCAACTGCAATTTGGATCTGTCTTTGAAGGCCTACTCCTCCCACACGGGTGGTCCAAAAACTTTCATAAAAATATGTGTTAGGCATTATAGAGTCAAAAATAAATTTTAAGTTTCATAAACTGTTTTTCTATTGTAAGTTTTGACAAAAAAAATCGAAAGTCATCGAAAGTTTCACATGATTAACACAAGAATTCTCTTACTCCTTCCAAACGCCTAAAGCGATTTTAATCATTATTTCACCAAATTATAGGAAATTTTTAGATCTAAAAAATTTAAGTTCAGAATTTTTTTCCGTTCATGGCCTCCATGTGAAAAGTATTATTTTTTCCTATTGTGCGCTAGCCGGACGCAGTGGTTGGCGTAACAGCCACTTTTCAAGGCACGCTGAAATGAACATTATTTCAATGTCGTTTCCGTTGATATTTGTACCGACACATATTCAGTTGCTTATTTAGCGTGGTCATACACCTTAAAGGTGGCATCAGTTTTTGGCCCATACAACTCCGAAGAATGGGCACGCAACCGAAAATCAGGTTTTACCATCGATAAAGTTATGTGCCCATACCACTAAACGGAGGTTACAAAAAGTTAAAGCTAACAAGCATTAAAAGAAACAATAATTAAAAGAAAAATGCTTGATGAAAAATTGACAAAGCAACCGCTGTCATGCGATACCGCGTGGTGATAACAAAATGGTGGCCGCAATCAAAGATTTCAAAAGTAAAGATAAGCTCTTACCGTTCTATGACCCAAAATGTTTCCACCTTTAAATTGGTGACGCTCACACCTTTGGAATCAGTGCTCATCTGAACACAGCGAAAGTTGGACGCCTTAATATACAAAAAGCTTCATGATTTCGTAATTCCCGTAAATCAATCCATAGGTTTGCACCTAATATTACAATTTAATAAATGGCCTGCATTATTTTTTTAAGAAGCTATGCAAATTTTATTTTTGTCACTGTCACTCCAAGCGAAAACACGCACAGTGCGAAAGGGGTGGATTCAGGGCGAAAGCGAAAAATGTTAGTTTTATATTTTTTATAAAAAAACTAAAATAGCTAGCAAAACTTCAAATATCAAATCTCTAGATTTTGTTAAAACACACCTAATAAAATATATATTAGGTCTTTCAATTGAAATTGAAAGTAATTTAGGAGGTGATTCAGTATCGTTAATACATCACATTCCACTGCAAAGTACTTTTTTTTGCGCGAACTGTTTCTTTACTTGTCCATACAAACTGAGTCAGCTGATCGGACCACTTTGTAGTCGACCTTACACAAAAAGCAACAATGGCGAATGCAAAATAAAAAAATGGAGAAGGAAATAAACGTCTTTACAAAGTGCTGTGTGATCAGAACTATTTTAATTTTCAATAAACTAATACCAACCGTTATTTTAAGGTATAGTTAAGGTTAACTATTGCTTAACCTGTAATGCTTGGCCGGGCCGCCCTAGCAAGACTTATACCTGGTTTATTGGTCCAAAACTTATGCCGACCACACTAATACTGGAATAGAAGCAAAAGGATTATGTCAGGATCGTGGCAGATAGAAATCTGTAATCTCTGTCTACCAGGGAGACAGGTGTGAGTATATGTATGCATGTATGTATGTAACTTATTGCATTTATAAATGAGTATGTAGCATATAATCAACTCCTTGTACTTCAGTCACATCAATATAATACAGTCTATTTTACAAGTATTGACAAACCGACGACGCCTGTATAAAACTTGGCTTAAAAGAAAACACACAAACAATACATAAAATGAAGAAATCTTCACCACGTTAGTAAGACTTAACCCCTCAAGGACTTTTACCGCCCCGCCACGCTCCTGACTTTTAATCTTGAAGTGAGTAAAACGCTTTGTACGCCCTTTCATTTGTCAACAACAAGACCTCTTTTTCATCAAAACTCTTTTCGTTTTCGTCTAAACTGGTGTACAGAGACCTCTTTATAGGGCGCGGGTGAATGACAATTTGTTTAACTTTTCAGCCAGCATTAACCAAGATGAGCTTTTCTTCGTTCTCTCATGAAAGTCGCTAGGCCACTTAGCACTACCATAAAAGTTAAATGCCCCATAAATCATAGTAGGCGGTGACAACGGCCTTACCGTTGCGTAACGAAACAGGGCATCTGTTATGTATGAGCATACTCGGAGGAGCTAGTCGCAAGTTATTTAAGTAAACCCATCGGATAATTGAATGAGCTTTACGTTGAACTTTGACTGTAAAGTTCTATACAACGGTTAGACTGCGGTCCCTTGGTATTTAGTCATGGTCAGTGTTTATAAAAATCAGACTTATGAAAACGCTCCTTTGGATACTTCTTTTTCGCATCTACTATAGAGAGAATTTTGTGAACTTGCACATCACATCCAGAACGCCTTTGTTTAATGAAGGGTAATTTGATTTCTGATTTTCATTTATTTTTAGTTATTATTCATATTAAATTAATGCTTATTTATTGGAATACTGAAAAAATAAATAAACGCGAAGCGAATGCGCCGCGCCGTATTAATATTAAGATACTAGTTCAGTCAAAAAGTACCGGGAGCGACCAACAGATGGGGCCGCTAGTGAAAAGTTTACATAATTGTTAGTACCAACTTTCAAAACCCTGTCATAGTTTCATGACTTTCTCGCCATTTGTCACTAAGTGATTGTGCTTTTTTTAACGCTACGTAAGCTCTCGTATTTTGAAAACAATGGAAAAATCCAAATTTTGAGTCTTAATTACACACTGTTTTTTGATCGGCAAAAATACTGTGCAAACTCAAAAATGACTTAAAAAATGTTATAAGGAATCTGCTTCATCAAAAACAACTATTTGTCGGCGGTTTATTGAGTTTAAAACCGAAGATGTTGAACGCTCGGGACTTCCAAAAGAAGTTACGACACCAGAAACCATTGAAATAATCCAAAAAATGATTTTGGACAACCGTAAAATTAAATTGCAGGAGATAGCTGACGCCCTAAAGATACCGAAAGGCAGTGTGTACATTATTGTTCACGAAAATCTGGGCATGAGAAAACTGCTATCCAAATGGGTGCCACGTTTGCTCTCAGTCGAACAAGGTGTTAGTGAAATTGAAAGATTAAAAGAATTGGGCTTCGAATTTGTTCAGTACCCACCTATTCTCTAGATTTGGCCCCTAGCGATTATCATCTATTCGCAAATCTCAAAAGAATGCTCCAGCGAAAGCTCCAGAATGTCTTGACAAACCGTTCTTTAAGAAAGGCATTGAAATGTTAGTGAAGCGTTGGAATGAATGTATTGTTCTTAAACGAGATTATGTTAATGAATAAAAGATAAGATCTGTGAAAATATATATTTTTTTTTTGTTAGTCACGGTGGTTTTTGACCGAAATGTTATATATGGCCGAAATAAATACCTTCCTCTGTGGTTAGGTAAACAAAAAAAAAACAATAACTTTATTTGAACCAAAAAGAAAAGTGTAGCAACAGGTTTTAACAAAATATCATAATTAACATAATTAATAAGAAGTGACTTGCATACTTTTACGCAATAATAACTACGTAGTTGATCCCAGATTAGAATTATCTGGCAAATCAGTCAATCAAAATAAAGAAGCATTATTAATAAACCATCTACATAATATGTCACTATTATGATCTTCATTTGTATTTTATATTAGTATATATATTTTTTGGTATTGGTATTTTATACGTCCTACCTACACCGCGCCAAATACTACGACATATAGTATTTTGTGCTCACTAGGCAATACAAAACAGGCCTAGCGGCAGCGGGTGTTATGAATGTCTAATTAAGCTACCCATAAATTCAAAGAATTGCCTTGGCTTTTCTAAAAACTTGGCTTGCATTGTTTCGTCCGACCACGGCAGGGCGGGCGGAGCACGGCTGCGCCCAGCAGCAGCGTAATGAACCGTCTGCTTATTAATAATAACTTGTTGACGCGCCGGGGTCTACTACCCTTGTTGACGCTGGGGAGACCCCAGTCAATCTAAGGCCTTAAATCTAGGGGATTATGCGCAGCGCTCGATATCAGCTTTTGTGACGCTGAGCTTGATTGAAGGATATATTAAATTATAATCTATAGAAGTTGGCTTAACTGATATATAGGTATATCCTATCACTTTTGTATTCACTGCTTTACATTCAAATATTTTATTTTAATAATAAATAAAAAATTATAGTGAAAATAAAAAAATTATATAACTGCAACAATATTGTTTTTTTTTGTGTAAGTGTAAATGTGGTGTCAAGAAATACGAGCCCCAATTTTTTTTTTACTTACAAAAATACAAATACAAAAATCTTTATTTATCATTAAAAGCGGTTTAACATAGCTGGGTTGGAGACTCCTTTTAAGTACGTAAATACTTGTATTAGGAGACCCCGCTCTTCCACACAGTTATTATATAAAGTTAACAATGACAAGTAAAGATTGCATTAAATTAATTAAATTAAATTAAAGTAACTTAACTTAACTTATTCTAGTTACTTTGTGGTGAGTGTGAGGGTGCGTATGTAAGGGTGTGTGTGTGTGTGTGTGTGAATATTAGTTATTTATATGTATACTAAATAACAATAAACGATAATTATTTAAACTCTTCTTTCCTTGTATGTATATATATATATATATATATATTTCAATATTAATACAATTTCTAATTTGATTGATATTTACCTAATCCACTGTTCCACTTGTACATATCAGAAGCTTCTCTACATCTTATACTTATAAATATTATTTTAAAATTATTTAATATTGTAGCTTGTCTTCCTAGCTTTCCAACGACACCCATATTATATATAATATAATATAATGACTACTTGTACTTAGCTTTTGCCACAACCTTGTCTTTTGCCACAACCTTGTCTTAGGAAGGCCGATCGAATCATTTTTAATTCTAGCTCAACTTTTGTTCCGGGGTGAATTGACGCAAAATGTTCGTAGATATGTATGATAGAAAATTGCAGTACATTGGCATCAAAATTTATAAAACCGGCCAACACAATACGTGTGCGGAACCCTAAATAATTCCATTTGTAGATAGTTGTTCCAACTTAACTTGACACCTACGATCTATAAAACTCTGTATATCTAAAGGGTCTAACTAAGTTGGACGAGATAACTTAATAAATAATGAAATATTTGTAATTTTCGTTTTTTTTTCTATTTTTAGAAATTCAGGGTTACAGTGCAAAGATGTTTATATCTTGAAGGCTAATTCCAAACTAAACAAAACGCCAAAGGCCCTCTCCTCACAATATTTCCGGAAATAGACCATTTAATCTAATTTAATATTAACAACACAATACCCGCCGGAAACAACCACCTTATTTAAACGGATGTCTCCTAAATACATTTTCGGAAATAGTCAAACAAATCTTATTTCAAAATTTAAAATAACTATATCCGCCGGAAACGTCCAACTTATTTCAACGGATGTGCCCTAATAGTAGTTTATGCTACAAGGGCGAAAAGGAATAAATTACGAGGACGATTTAAAACACGAGCGTAGCGAGTGTTTTAAACGTAACCGAGTAATTTATTGCTCTTACATCCGTCTATCATACTACGTTTTTCAATGCAGAGTGTGAGGAAATAAAACAAATATAACCTTGAACTTTAAATTATGATTGGCTCAAAAGGACTGTATCCAGAGCCGTTAAACAGTGAATAAAAAAGTATAAAATTTATGGTACACAGGAAAGTTTACAGGTTTGCCAACCATTGTAAATAAATTAAAAAAAATAATAATAATAAAGCCCTAGGGCAAAATAATCGTCTTCCTGTTCGGTTTTGATGCATAGAAAGTGGGCCTTTACGAGCACTTGCATTGAAAATTATATTTAACATTTTCTGTCGGAAGTAGTCAAAAATGCAATTTACTAAATTGGAAACCTAACATTTTGAATAGATAATTAAGTGGCAACTGTTGCATAATAGAGAAGGAGAAACAGAAATAAATATAAAAACGTGTAAAGGTAATAGTAAAAAATATATTTATTTAAATTAATACGAAATGAAACATTATTTGACTAAAATGTGTTTGTCAAACATAATTATTCTAAAAAGTATATTCGTTCGCAACAAATTATCGAGATCTTAATAATTTGCATAAATAGACCAACTCTAACATCTATCTCTAACATTAAACAAATAAACTAAAAGGCTTTTAGTCTTGGCATCGAGAATGCTCGCCGATCCCCAATCAGCACTAGGAGGAAAATGTTTGCCTAGCTAACCTCGAAGGGAGGCGTTCGGAACATAACATTTCATTTTTCGTCGATTTTCACGAGTTGCAGCTAAGAATAAGATCGCGACCATAGACAACTTTACTCGTTAGCCATATCTCTCTCTCCCTCTGTCTAACGATGGCGCGAGAAAGGGCTACAGCAAAATGGCGTCCTGACGTCTTATACGTAGTTACACGCCTCGATAACGTAGCTGATACTACACTTGCTACGCCGTATACTAAGCTAGGTTCGTCTCGTACACTGCATATTTTATACCTTTCAACTACCATGTGGCAAAGTGAGAGAAACTGTTTGGGTTTAGTTGTGTGTAAGGAAGCCTTACGGACATATCTTGTGATAGATTACTAGTATATGTCCACCCCAACGGACTAAAATTTTAAGGAAGCATAAACTCGCTTAAAAATTTACGCCACAATTTATGTGCCCAGGTGGGCAAGGCTTATATTTATGTGTATTGCGTTGATCAGTCTTGCGCTGCGCGATGCGCCGTCCGCACTAGTGAGCACAACAAAATTATAACAAAATAATTTAACACTAACTAACACTTAACATTATCACACATTGAAACAGAACAAAAACAGTACATGTAATTAATCTACCTTAAACGCGAGTGGCGTGAGATCGTGACGGCAGAAAGGTTCGGACTCAGCAAAGTTTTGCAGACAGATCTGCAACGCTGGTTATTCTGCCAGAACCAGCCGCGGTGAATGTGACCACGCTGATTACTCTAAGTAGCAAAGCTTAGATAAAATAAAAAATGAAAAATTTAAAATAAATAAATGTAGTGTAGGTAGGTGACATATATATAGAAAAATATATACTATAACAACATTAATACTGATGTAATAAACATAATATGCAATAAATGAGAAGAAATAAAGAATGAAGAATGGAAAGCTGCCTGAATGCACGTGGGAATCACTTAATCAAAATTAAACGATCTTAATAAAAAATACTCGGGGTCTAAAACCGAAAACAGCCTTCAATGGTCAACTCATTGAGATGTTAAGTGCGTAACTTACTTAGCCATCCCTTGAACGCTACTCGAGGCAATCTAAGTACTTAGATCCTCTCAACCAGTAGTGACCATACTTCGATAAAAACGCTTCTTGAGTGTACTTGGAATACTCCGTCAATATGCAAGTCAGACCCCGGCATAGTACTAAAAATACTAAGCCGATTTAGCTCAAATCATCAATAAGAGACGCCTAAATCGCCAAAGAGTGTCACCAACTCTTTGGTTGTTATGACTAAAGGATTTTTGTGCTAAGCAAAATTAGGTTGTACTTAAATCAGGTGTTACCTTTATTAAAATTGATTCCCACGAAAGGGACAGATGTTCTCCGAACACATTTATAGTTTTTTTTACTGAATTTAAATTTACAGAATTATAACTATAATACCAGCTATACAACGTGTTACCATATTTGAAGAGCTTATTCAGTCAATGGTATTGAACAACTTTTACTATAGAACAAAC
The DNA here is from genome assembly GCA_934047225.1 of Ypsolopha sequella. Lineage (NCBI taxonomy): Eukaryota > Metazoa > Arthropoda > Insecta > Lepidoptera > Ypsolophidae > Ypsolopha > Ypsolopha sequella. The sequence continues at coordinate 12,461,893 of OW203991.1, forward strand.
CCTGAAATCTCAAAAAAAAATATGCCCTTCCATACATTTCGGCCGAGCGGCATTGCATTTTTCTATGAAACAGTAAATTTTTTTAGAGATACAGGTTTGTTCCATAGTTAAAGTTCTTCTATACCATTGACTGAATAAGCTCTTCAAATATGGTTACACCTTTCTGTTACACGTTGTATACCAGAATATACCTTTAAATAAAAGTTAATATTTTTTTTTGATTTACAAAATTTCTAGTCTATTTTTACTAAACTTTTCGGTTTTATCTCAAAAAATAGCGTTGGAATCTTCACGAACGCTATGCACTTTACAGTATTTCTATAACTGATGAGTAAATTTGAAATGTTGCTTCGTAATAAACAAAAAATTTCAATTACTTGTTCTTATAATGTTTTTTTTTATTTCTGTCTAGACATAAAATAAAGAAGACTTTTATTTCATAGACTTTAGTGAATAACGTAGAATTTTATATCGTTTGAAGATTTTCTCTCAATTTAATAGTTCATTTTATTATTCGAATAACATTTTAGTTTTAAGTCAATCTCGTATATTTGGAGTTTGTTCAGTAACTTGGCAAAAATATTCCATAGAGAAAAATATACTCTATACTCAATATTTATTTGCGTTCCACAAAATGTTACTTATAATAATGTATAAAACACATCATAGCCACAAGTTATGGACCCTGTTGGGCACAGCAAGTTAGGAGAGAGGAAGACATACGTATACATAGATACTATTTCGCACAATTATATTATTATATATTTACAAGTTTGCAAATAAAATAACCTATCCTTTTTAAATAATTATCATTTAAGTATTCATTTACACTATAATAGCACTTATTTATTAATAATGTTTTGAGTAGTTCAAAAAAAGTTTTATTATTTGACTCTTCTCTTAAAGTCTTCGGTAGCTTATTGTATTATTTTTATTGACATTACATATGGGCTAGATGAGTGTAAAGAAAGATTTGAGCTCGGTAATATAAGTAGATTTTTATGACGCAAGGAACGGGTTGAAGGTAGTTCTTTTCTGGTGACAAATAATATACTTACATTACACGGTAATATCTAAATGGTTTTGGAAACGACAGCGATTGTACTTCTCCATAAAAACAACTTTGAACAACGGACAAATAACGGAAAAATACAGAAATATCAAATTAATAGTTATCTTTTTTTTTTTTTTTTTCTTTTTTGTCATTTATAATATACCTAACGTCATTGTTTTGTTATTGTCAATCAATGCAACTGATGCCTAGCCTACGAGTATTCGAAATATATCTCGCTTTATGTGTATATTTTAATAAAAACTGCTTTAATACATAAATATTTATAAAGAAAAGCCGAATGGTAACATTAGTACATTACGATACGAGAGCGATGAAACGTTTTCTGACGAGTATGAGTTTGCGGCACGAGCCGAAGGCGAGTGCTGCAATCACACGAGTCGAGAAAAAGTTTCTCGCACGAGTTTCGTATAATTTTTTATAGTACAAGTGCGGAAAATGCCGACTTTACGCACGCTGGTGCGTAAAGTGGTCATTTTACGCACGGTGTGCTATAAAAATATTTTATTATCTTAAATTGGTTATTTTCATGCTTTGTGTGTACTAACTAATAATACTTTTATATTTCCATTTAAAGAAGACTTACTTTAGACCTATATAGATTGGATTTGAATAATTTGAGTATTTCATTTACATACCTAATAAGTACAGTACATACATCTAGGTATGTGCTTCTTCTTCTACAACCCAATATTTATATCGTTTCTTACAATGAAAATTATAGGTTTTCCAAAAACGACCTTGTTTTTTTGGTAAAGAACCTAAAACTGCTCAGCAAGTTGTGTTTCTAGTCCAATATTAAGTATTTCGTGAGAGACATAATATTATTGACATGGAGTTTCATATCGAAACATCTACGCCGCAGCGCCGTCGTTATGAAACCTTCCTACGCAATTTCTGAAGATCTTTATTAATCCATAAATGAGCCTCATTTGATTGAATAATAGTTAGTAATAGAGTAAAGAAAAATCAAAAGGAAATCATATTGTAAATCTTCAGTCTCTTTAACACCTACTGACAAAGCTGTAATAAACAAGGGACTATCATTATGTCCTACTAAAAAACTAGACGGCATAATAGTAGTTTATGCTAAAAGGGCGAAAAGAAATAAATTACGAGGACGATTTAAACGTAACCGAGTAATTTATTGCTCTTACGCCCGTGTATCATACTACGTTTTTCAATGCATAGTGTGAGGAAATAAAAAAAATATAATCTTTTGAACTTTAAATTATGATTGGCTCAAAAGGACTGTATCCAGAGCCATTAAACAGTGGAAAAAAAGTATAACATTTATGGTACACAGGAAAGGTTGCAGGTTAGCCAACTTCTCGTAGATGAATTAAACAAAAAAAGCCCTAGGGCAAAATAATCGACTTTCTGTTCGGTTTTGAGGCATAAAAAGTGGGCTTTTACGAGCACTTGCATTGAAAAATGTATTAATGATTTTGTTGAGTTTGAACACACTGGAAGCAATTTTGGAGTACACATCCGCATCAAAATATGGATGATACACATGTGGCACTAACTAAATTTAAACCATTATCTCCCAATATTTATAAATATACATCGTCACGACATGAATCGCTGAGGGAGTGTCAGAGGTGTCCCTGAGTGTGAACTGTAAAATGCAAGTAACAGTCCACACTCAGTACACCCGCGTTTCTCCGACGATTATACTCGTACCGTCCCAACGTGATGGGTGATAAGCCCTATCGCCATTCTTCGGACACAAAAACACGCTTTTTAGGGTTTCCTCACGATGTGTTCCTTCGCTGTCAGCAATTGGTATTACAAATACTATGCACATAAATTCCGAAAAACTCATTGGCGCATGCCTGACCGGGATTGAACCTGGGTCTCAAGATTGAGAATCCAGCGTTCTACCCCTGAGCTACCGCCGCTTTCTTAAGTAAATAAAATATACTATTCTTTGTTCTTTATTGTACACAGATACATCAAATAGAATTATGTACAATAAAAAGTATGTAAAGAGGCGAATTAGTGGGACAGGAACACTATAATAATAAAATCAAGTAACCATACATACGTGTACTACAAATAAATTCATAAAATAATTGAATATGTAACAAAGTATTAAGGCGATATGCGAAAAAAATACGGGTGTTTCTTTTCTGTGTATTTCATGAAATACACAGAAAATTATAATCAATTTCTGGTGTATGCATTTTGACTATATAATCTAGGGTTTTGAAATTGGATAACATGGTTGCATAAATTTTCCTCGATAGAAATAATTGTTGAAATGAGGTCTTCAAACACACTTCTCTCCTCGTTTGACGAATATAAACCATATACAGAACTCATACATATTTTATTAGGTGTGTTTCAACAATATCTAGAGATTTGATATTTGAAATTTTGCTAGCTATTATATTTTTTTTATAAAAATTATAAAACTAACATTTTTCGCTTTCACCCTGAATCCGCCCCTCTCGCACTGAGTGTGTTTTCGCTTGGAGTGACAGTGACAAAAATAAAATTCGCATAGCCTCTTAACATGCAAATAAAATAACAATATATAAATTAAATACTAAGTAAATGAAATCCATTAATTTTATAACTAAATAATAATACAGTGACAGCGATGTGTTCTGTAGCATAGACAAGTTTCATAATCGTCGACTACCTGAACAATATGCGAAATAAAACCTATTTATCATTTTATGAACCGTATACTACGTGCCCTATATTCTTTACGAATTGGCTGTGCTATAACTCTATTTTGTTTTATTTTTCTGTCTCTATGTTTTCATCTTGCGTGATAGGCAACCAACTTATATTTTAAGTTCTGATCATAAAGTTTCTTTTTTATATATTTGCTACTTTACTCTCTATATGGTTTTCGATCTTTTTTTACTCTTTTTGATTACATGAAATGTACCAGAACTAGCTTTTCGGGAATAAACTACTTTTTTACCTCACTAGCTCGAAAAGTGCGCCTTTGTTGCTTAAAATCAGTGAGCAAAATCGACTTTTGCTCACTGGTTTTAAACAGTGAAGAAAAGTGTTTTAAATTAAGTACGCTGCAAGTTGTTCCAAAACTCCATATCCTTTGCTCAAGAGAAAGAGAGATAGCAAACATCAGCATTGCGGCTATCTCTTTCACTCTATACGAATTTTATACACTTTGGGAGGCTATACACAGCCCCACAGCTTGCCGGATACCATAAACAAGGTATACTTCTTGAAATCCTGTGTATGGCCTCCCAATGTGTATGGGATTGTATTGCTAGACTTCATCAGTGGTATAAATAAATGAACTTCAAAGTTCCTTGGAAAATTATAGTGTCTTTGCATCTTGTGTTTTGTCGCTAGTGAGGTGAAAAGTTGTATGTGTCACACGAAAGCAAATTGATTTTGTTTCTTGTGCCTTTGAATCCCTCACCACGCTCAGGATTCTAACTTAGAATCATTCGCTGCGTTCGTGATTTAATAATTATAGAATCCTTCGCTTGCTCGGGATTCAATCTCGGCACGCGCAACAAAAAAAACTTTGCTCTCTTGTTGCACAACTATTCTTGATGGAAATGATGCTCTGAGACTATAATCAGATTTTTCAGTGCCGTCACGAATTAAAAAAATGGTACGAGTAATATTATAATTGTCTTATTATGATCTTTTTGTCAGCCTTAAAAGAGTATTTTATGTCATTAGTTTATGTCATGAGTATATTTACCTAAACTTCTTGGAACGTAGTCATAAATGGAGACTTCGATACGAATAATTTTATTTTATTATTAAAATAAGGACTTATATACGACTTTTTCATTTTATTTTTCAAACTGCATTTTTAGAATTTTTTAGATAAATACTACGAAATAGGTAACTAAGTTGCGTGGTTGCCCCCATAGAGAATACTGAATAACGTTGCGCCAGCCGCCATTTTTAATTTTAAATGGCAATTGTTTTTACTCAATGACTCCGTTGTTTTCAACTTTTATACAAAAATTATAAAGACTAAAGTAAATAATTGTGCCCAATATATTAACATAATATCCCGGATAAAAACTGGATTGAAAAATAAAATGAAAAAGTCGAATAGAAATCCCTATTTATGGCTATGTCCCAAGAAGTTTAAGTAATTATACTCTACCTATTCCCATCACCGGTAATATACGTAATTTTTCCATAATACACCTAACTATGCGGAGTTACGTTTTTATATTCTGACAGACTATAAAAATATCAACAAACACAATGTAGTACATACTAGCTACGTAAAATAAAACTTCTCGGAAAAACTCTAATGAAGAGACCTTAAACTCGTTTTAAAGCGTTGTTAAAATAAAGTCTGGGGCAAAATGCTTGTTCTAGCGCTCCTTAGTGCTCCTACGTAATGGAACACCCTATATGTACGCGCTATGTAGCAATATTACAATGTGGTCACACTGAACTGACATTTCTAATGCCGGTAGAGTAGGAAGTCGATTGCGAGGGTAAAAAAGTCCTATGTACATTTGTGTCGATTCGGTGTAACACGTTTTAACCTATTTGTTAAGACTAAACCTAATTTAAGCGTTCTGTCTTTTTCTTTCTGTATCGAAAAGACAAAGACAGGATGCCTAAAATAAGGTTAGTCCTGTTAATTACGTTCAGTCGTGCAATACCGAATCGACACCAATAATTATACAAGCCAACTGTTAACAATTGCAACTAGGTACTTAAAATTGTAGCTGGGTATAGGGTATAATTATGCATAGATGGTTAAAAGTTCCAAAAAAATAAAAGAAGACTAATGAAAATAATTGGTTGAATAAATAGTTACGCATGTTACTCTACTAACTAGCCTATATGTAAAGCTGGGTTAAGAGTGAGAGAGTCTTTCTGTCTGTATTTTTTTGGCTCTGACATATATATATATACATGTATCTATATATTTATAATAATGTAACAGAAAGGTGTAACCATATTTGAAGAGGTTATTCAGACCATGGTATATAACAACTTTTACTATGGAACAAAACCTGTATCTCAAAAAAAAACGACTGTTTCATAGAAAAATGCAATGCCAGATGAAGGGCAGATTTTTTTTTTGAGATTTCAGGGTTGGCTGTGTCGGCCTAACATTCATATACATACAAACACCTGGACTGTTCAAGTAAACTCGGAGAGCTATGCTCACCCGTTCCACAATGCCCTCTCTGTAAACGCTGTGGTGGCACAACCTTTAGACCTGACTTGCCGTAAACACGTCGACTTGGAAGAGCTGATATCGGAAGGCCAAGTGCCCTGAAAGTCCTGAAACTGCATTTTGTGCTTCATGTCATTATGATTTCATCACACATCAAACATGAACGTCCTTTGTTTGCATAAGAAGTTTTATTTAATTCCTTTTTCTTGTTTCACCCACGTTAAATATAAATATTGCCAAATCAACTTTTTTCTGACTTCCTTGACTGAAATAGTTACTGCTGAGCTCGCTGTATTAAAATTTTTTAAACTTTTTGATTGGAAATCAAATATACTAAATATGTATAAATTTATTAATAACCCTTAATAACTATATAACTTTAAACTGTCGCGTTTTGTACACATTATTATATATATATAATCGGGTCTACCGCGATCAATTTTTACCTTTTTTACGGAAAGGGGGACACCCGACGTTTCAAGACAGTTGCATGTCTCGTGGTCTACGGGAAACTTAATAATAACTAAACTTTATTCAGAGTTACATGATAACTAAACATTAATCGAGCTGACTACGCAATAAAAAGTTATCTTTAAAATTATTAATTGTGCATAGAAGCTGAAAACGTGGTACTAAAGTTTAAATATAGTGGAACAAATTAAGGATAAAATATCCATCAAAACATTATACCAGACTGTTACTACATATATCAATCAACGTTATGGGAGCCACAAATAGCATTTTTGCATTGGATGCAATTGTGTTTTGTCATTCTTCGAGCTTTAGATTTTTTTTTTATGCGTTTATTGAGTAAAGACAAGAAAAATATACAATATTATAAAACTTATACAGCTAACGGAAACCATAAAGAGGTTTATGTGTCGCTGCAAGCGCTCACAACTAAAATTTTACTTATTTAATTTTATAATTTTTTTTATCGAGATAGTGACACTTTAAAATAGTTTTTATTTTGTGAGGATTACGATTCAGTTGACTTATAATTTCACTTGGTAGTTCGTTTAATATCTTTGGTAGCATGTACTCCCAAGTGCGAGTACCATAGTTATTGTTGTAGGAGGGTAGTTTGTATGTCGGTAAGTATGTCAGATGCATATAGGTATCAGATTTTGCGCACATTCGACTCGGAATGAGCAGGAGCTTCTAGAATCATGTTAGTCCGTCCATAAATAAACAAAACAAAAAAAAAAGTTGTGTATACCTTTGCAAAAAAAAATAGTACACAGTAAACGACCTACGTAGTCAGTGCCATGTTGAAACAAATCAGGAAGGTAGAAAAAGAGTCGCGGATGCGGAGTGCAGGGAAGTAGGTGAACTCGACTCTGGTGGGGTAGTACGTCGTCATTCGTCAAGCGGACGAATGTTTTGTTATTTAGGGTTAAAGCGACATGTAAAAGTTTTAGCGTCCCTGTTACTCCATATGCGAAAAAACCCTCAGTGCGAGAGGAACGGATTCGTGGAAAAGTAGCAAAAAGTCGGTTTTTTATTAATATAAAATGTACTAAAGTTGCTATCAAAATTTCGTTTATCCAGCGGGCCTATTATGTATCTCTAGTTGCCTTCTGGACTGGGTGTCTATCATCAAAAACATAGATATACTATCGAATTCCGATGTCCTAAGGATATGTTCGCACTTGAAGTGACGGCACAGATTGTTAATAGTTCAATACCCACTAAAGGCAATTTTGAAATTTCAGCTTTTATCTATGTTTTTGATGATAAGCACCTCGTTCAGTTGGCAACTAAAGATACAGAATAGGGGAGCTGGTCCTAGGTACCGTTTAAACCCATCTAATAAAATATAATTACAGTCCATATGTCATTCTAAATTGTCAAACCAGGAGAATTGGTGTCGAAAAAGACCTCATTTCAATAAATATTTTTATCGAGCCGAATTTCTCCAATCGCGTTTCTGTTTTAACAGATCCCTAGAAAAAGATTCCAAAAATAATATACTATTTTATCAAAATATTACATTATTTACTGAAGTAGAATGCAAGTTCTTAAATTGTCGATTTATTTCCGTAGCGCCTTAAGAGTGGGGCGGGATGACTTATGGACAACACTATCCGTGTATAGAGTTACTTGCAAACTTATTATTTCGGATTTACAAAGGCTTTTCATAACTTTAAAAAATATATTGTTATAAATATTTTCGATTCACGTCACAGATGTTTTGAACCACAAATCTTCAAACTACGACATAGACATATAATTTTCTACTGGAATTATGTTTACTCCTAAGCAACGCAAACGGAAGCCTCTCCAACCATATTAGCAAGTAGAAGCGTATAACGTAGAGAACTTTCGCTTCCATAATCCTCTGACCAAGAAGTTTGTGAGGTCCTTCACAGCATGAGCGGCTCTTGAACCGCTCATTGTGTTATGGCAAACGCGGAAGCAAAGTGCGCAGTGATTTCGGCGAAGTTTCTACATACTACTTGGCTGGTATAACTGGAGGCAGTTAAGTGCAAGGCACTATACACACTATGTTCTATGATTGTCAAAGTACAACTTTAGAAGTACCTTTCAGGGTTCTGTCCATCAACGGGGACATTTTAAGGGAAGCTTATGTTTCTGCTCAACAAATGCTAAGCCGATTGTGATGAAATTTGGCATGTAGGTACCTACAGTATTTCATTTATGAAAATGAAAAATCTTCGCTCCCTTTGCTATTTTATTTTATTTTATTTATTACACTTAATGTACATTTACACAAAAACATGAAAAAAAAACATTAAAATATTTTACAGTGTACAAAGGCGGCACTTATTGCTAATAGCAATATCTTCCAGGCAACCTTTGGGTGAAAAAGAAAACATAGAAACAAATAAAGAGGAGCGTGTAAATGTCACGAAATCAAACATAAGAGTTTACATGTAAAAAATATTTTGGAATTATGTGTACTGACATGTAAAGTAGGGCCACTGAGTGATGGCACTTATGACAGCTGCATTTAGTGATGAGGTACATTTCAAATTTCGGTTAAAAATAAAAATCAAGTGTGAGTTTACTCAACATTAGACACGTCATTCAACATTCAACATAATGATACAAAATGAAAATGTGCCAAAACCAGTGGCGTAGCTATCGGAGGGCTATGCAGTGTAGTGGCCCGGGCCCCCCAAGAGATGTTTAAATATCTAAATCGAAAAAAGTATTTTACTATCATTTATTTTCGTTTAGTTTAACTTCGTCATTGTTTTGTTTTAATTAAATATTATTGCGTAACTTGGCGACCTCAAACACGACCTATAAAAAATGAGAAACTTAAAAAAAAAAACTTTGTTTCTATACGATTTCTATTGCACAATAAAGCAACATTCAAATCGAAAAATAATAACCGAAACAAGTAGTACATCACTATCAACAATGAAGTATTACATTTTTTTATTCACACTTGGTTATAAATAATTACGATACTTTGTAGGCATATAAACGTCATAGGTGCCATCACTCAGTGGCTCTACTGTAGTAAAGTTCAACATAATTTTCGATCAAAACTATGCATTAGACTAAATTATATCTGACTTACAAATTTATAATGAAGATAAATTTAAATAAATATTTAAATTGAATTTGTTCATTTAATTTCTTCTCTTATTTCAAGATATCACAATACCCATTCAACATTTATTTTATCATACCTACTATTTGACAAATAAATTCACAGGAATTAGTCGACTTACACTTCTCATATCCACAGACTTAGTAGAAAGTACTATTCACTATACCTATATACTATACTATAGTATACCTAAGTGAATAACGTGACTGCTCTGGGCTTAGTGCTTTAGTTAAGCAAAGATAGTACAACTTAGAACACTCAGGTAAACTTTGAATAGTCAGACCTATCTAGCTGTACTTCTAGCTTAGGGACCCTGAATTATTGTTGTATGTAAGCGAGTTCGTATTGTGTTTTGATTAAGGTATTGTTGAAGTTAGAAAGAAATTATAAGATTGTTTGTCTTCACTTTTTAGGTAATCTTAAGGATCGCACGATTAGAATGAAGTCACAAAAATAACTGTCACAGCTAAAATCTAAAATCTGTTTTTATTGATACGAGAACCTTAAAATAATCCGACTCTATTTAGTCATGAATTAAGCCTAACATAGTCATACGTCACGATGTTTGTTTCATGTGCCTGCTGTTCGTACAAACTATGCTCAGAACTCCCCACTTATACGTTTGGTAAAAGAGTACAATTCAAAATTTCACTCTATTGATCCATTTAATTGCAATAGATTCAGATTCAAAAAACGTGTTTTATATAAATTGAATTTTCCTGATTCTTAGTTGCTCTAGTACACTTTCCTCAATTACATTCATAAGTACTTTCACTTACATTCATTTCATTACACACCTTTCACACACGCACACTTTTATGCACTTATTTTAGTATTCATATAAAAATAATAACAGTGCTAATTATTAGCTAATTTGTCTGTCTTTTTCAATTATATATTTAGTGTCTAGTTAAATAGTTCTATGTACTTTCGTTAATGTACTATTGTGGATATCTGTTATTGGCTTTATTTCTTGTATTTTTTGTTAATGTTGTATTAAGTTTTATGTATTGCTGTTGATGTCCCTAATAAAACTAAATAAATAAATAAATAAATAAACATTCCTAAATAATCCAAAATTCACAACTATGAAAAATGTAAGCATTATGAAGCTAAATATAGTACTCTCTCGCTAGTCCGCCGCTTGATAATCCGACAACTACTATAATCCGCCCATTTTTTGCAAGTCGATGTCTCTCTGTAATCATGCTATTACGAAGATTTATTCTGGTAAAAAACAAGCCAAATTAGAGCAGTATTTTTCAAAACCTGAGTAATCAGTTAATGTGTCAGTTCATTTTTAAATTTTAATACAAATGTTCATATTATGTATTTACCTTCATAAGTACTAATTCAAAATTACTATGTTTTTTTGTTGTTTTCCTCAATTTGATGTTCCTGTACATTATAATCCGCCGTTTTCGGCAATCCGCCGGTAGTCCGGATTTTTTGGTGGCGGATTAGCGAGAGAGTACAGTAATAGTAAACAAGTTCTAGTTAAGAATTGACCCGCTCTAGATAAACGCAACCGCTGTAACTAGCGAGACGTTAATGTAAGTAACCGAAACAAGATTTAGATATGGTTTAAGACGTTTATTTTTTCATAAAGAACAAATACAATGTTCACTTATAATGGGAGCTTAACTAATTATGTATATATGGCTAATCCATTGATACCTAAAATTCATTTTCAATGCATGTGCTCGTAAAGGCCCACTTTTTATGCATCAAAACCGAACAGAAAGTCGATTATTTTGCCCTAGGGCTTTATTATTATAATTTTTTTTAATTTACTTACAATTGTTGGCTAACCTGCAGCCTTTCCTTTGTACCATAAATGTCATACTTCTTTTTCCACTGTCTAACGGCTCTGGATACACTCCTTTTGAGCCAATTACAATTTAAAGTTCACAAAATTATATTTGTTTTATTTCCTCACACTATGCATTGAAAAACGTAGTATGATACACGGGCGTAAGAGCAATAAATTACTCGGTTACGTTTAAAACACTCGCTATGCTCGTGTTTTAAATCGTCCTCGTAATTTATTCCTTTGCGCCCTTGTAGCATAAACTACTATTAAATATATAATTGTGTTAGTAAAAAGGTTGCGTACAAACTAAGTTAGTAGTATTTCATAATTTCATAATAGTATTTCATATATTAGATAACAGAGAAGCACAACATATTTATAACAAAATGACGTGATTCTTTTGTTAAGCGCCTATTGTGTTAACGTTTTTTGTTTTGTTTACCGAAAATGGGGCTTTATTGCCTCTATTAAATTCCTCTTAATACCGATAAGCGATTCCCATGAAAGCAAATATATATTTATCTACAGCATATATTTATATCTACAGCAAGGTGTATTAATTATCTTTAATGGTTATTCTAAAATAGTATTGCATTTCAATTTCATATCTCAAAAATAATAAAACCGATATTTTCCATACACAAACAAAGAAACTTTACAAGCAATTCGTGACGTGCCCGAACCAAATGAAATATCTACAGCAAGGTGTGTTGCATTTTGTATCGTATACAAGTATGAAACGGTTGTAGGGTGTTCCTGATATTGCACGGCTTGTATTTGTACGCCATCTTATTTTATTTTTAGTTAGTATATATACACTTTTATATAAATAAATGAATTTTTCTTAAACATACGCGGAAATATTATCATTACTTTTGAATAAAGAACACGCGAAGTATCTGGGGGCACGGCAGTGCCCCCGCCGAGTCTCGCAAACAAACGCGGAACGGCCGTACCATCCTTTTCTCGAAGCAACTCACGGCACTTTCAACCCCCCTGTATCTTCGTTGTGGGTAAAGCTAGAAGTCTGAAATTTCAGTAACCAAGAGTACTTACTGATCCTACTTCTGACCCCAAATTACAACTTTGTACCTATATTTGATTACGAAATATCTCAAGTCAAAGTTCCCTTATTTTGTCACTGACTGACTGACACATCATCAAAAGTCTAAAGGTGTTCTAGCAGGCCTACAAACTTGAAATTTTGCATGCGGTTAGTGTTAAGTGTACATCGCAACATGTAAAAATGTTATTTGCCGTTGGTAATTTAATATTTCCATACAAAGTCTATACAAAATGTATGTTTCCAGCTGCATCTATAAATTTGTGTGACACTAGATGACGTTGGTGGTATGCTGCTTTGCATTAAAGACATCTACCACGAAAAATTCTACCTCGTAGATGGTAAAAAGTGTAAAAAAATGTATACCTTTATTTCCGAAAATAGAGCAAGTAGTAAAAATAAAAAATAAAACCGCTAAAGTGCGAAAAAAAAAACGGTAAAGTGCGAATCGGACTCGCGCATAAAGGGTTCCGTATTGTGTAGGGGTACGGAACCCTTTATGCGCGAGTAAAGTGCGAATCGGACTCGAAATAAATAGAAATAAAGATGACTAATATTAATACAGTCACTTAATGTTGGTAGGTAACTAATTAGGAAACAATTAATGATACATTTGTTAAATAGGTGCTCCCTACTAACTAAAATGAAAAGGTGCTTCCATACAAACTAAAATAACAGACTTGGCTTTACATATATAAGATCTCACAACTTTTTACGGTGGAAAGATTGCATTGCGAGACTTGACATTTTTGTACATTTTATGTTTTTGATGGGATCATATTTACGTAGACTGAAAAACCAAAATCACTTCCCGGCGCATTCTTTGAATTTGAAACGAAGAGCGCACCGGCAATGTTGTATGAAACGGTATGCTGTTTGAATTTAGAACTCTTTCATCTATCGTACACATTGCGTTCTCGTGGCTGTATAGCCACAGATGCGTTTACCTTTCGGCACAAATTGTAAAAAAAAAAATTGGCGGTAAAGCGGAGTTCGTTGTTATTTGGTTAATAATAAATTAAAATGAGTTCCGATGATTCTGAAAATGAAAATGAAATGGACATTGACTGCACTCCACCAGATTTAAGATCGGAAGCTAAATTAGCGATGGAAAACCTGCTTCCAGCGAAATCAAAAGAAAAATATATGAAAGTATATGACCATTAGTAGCATTTATATCTGCCCCCCCCCCCCGTGCCTTGGAAAGTACGTTAATCCCAGCTAATATCGAAAGATGATAGTCATTAAGCCATGTCAGAGGCCAGTACGGTGGTCTGAATCAAGTCTGACACCAGATTGCCTACTGCACTGGGTACCTGTCATCAAAAAATAGATATACTATCGAATTCAAATTTTCTAAGGATATTTTCGCACTTGAAGTGACGACACATTTCGTAAATATTTCAATCCCATCAAAAACATAAAATGTACAAAAATGGCAAGTCTCGCAACGCAATCCTTCCACCGTAAAAAGTTGTGAGATCTTATGTAAAGCCAAGTCTGCTATTTTAGTTTTTATGGAAGCACCTTTTCATTTAAGTTAGTATGGGAGCACCTATTTAACAAATTTATCATTAATTGTTTCCTATTTAGTTACCTACCAACATTAAGTGACTGTATTAATATTAGTCATCTTTATTTCTCTAATAAAATATAGTGGCTTCGCAATCGCACAGCAACATATACAACATATCAGCTACCTAATACCAATTTATTAACGATTTGAGAAGATATTTCTACGCATCAGTGCTTTATTTGTGCTCTGCGATTGCAAAGTCACCATATTTTATTAGGAAATAAAGATGACTAATATTAATGCAGTCACTTAATGTTGGTAGGTAACTAAATAGGAAACAATTAATGATAAATTTGTTAAATAGGTGCTCCCATACTAACTTAAATGAAAAGGTGCTTCCATAAAAACTAAAATAGCAGACTTGGCTTTACATAAGATCTCACAACTTTTTACGGTGGAAGGATTGCGTTGCGAGACTTGCCATTTTTGTACATTTTATGTTTTTGATGGGATCTCATTTCTTTTTGTAGGTAGTCGTCCTTTTTTTCTTCTCGGGTAATATTTCTTGCACGTATATTTAAAGCTTTATTTGATAAATAACCTTTTACCTTGATTTTTAGGGTTCCGTATCATTAGGTTCCGTGACCCTATTACTAATCCTCTGCTGTCTATCCATCTATCACATGGGTCTACAGCTTCAGCCGTTATAGGTAGCGCGTAAATATTTTCATATCACGGCAATTAATAATGTGGCCCCTATCACAGCATAAAAAATTCAATAAATGGAAATCCAAGGGGGGTCCAATTATTCGATGTTATTTGTTTCAGCTCTATCTTTATAAAACAACAATTTTGGGCATATAAATATTAGAGTTCCGTATTCAAAAGGTGCTGATTTGTTTGTCAGGCGCTACCATTTTAGCGCCTTGTTTTTTGTCGCCTTGATGTTGCTATGTCATCTTTATTGTTGGTATTTACCATAATGATTTGGGGTTTCGTACCCATATTTTGTGATGGTAGTACGGAACTCTTCGTGAGCGAGTCTGACTTGCACTTAGCCGGTTTAATAGCGACTTAATTACGACATGTTGATACTCGTATTTATCTTCTTAAATAGACTAAATGTGTTTTAGGGTTCCTTACCCAAAGCACAAATTATTATAACAAAGGCTCTATCGTTAGAACGGTTATACATACAAGTTGAAAATTTAGGCAGACGACTTTAAAGTAAAATAATAAAAATTAGGGTTGCTTCCTAAAAAGGTACCGAATTGTTTGTCAGGCGCTACCGTTTTATCGCTTTGTTTTTTGTCGCCTTGATGGTGCTATGGCATCTATGTTGTTGCAATTTACTTTTAGGGTTCCATACCCGTATTGTGTAGGGGTACGGAACCCTTTATGCGCGAGTCGGATTCGCACACTACCGTTTTTTTAGTGACTTAATTACGAAATGTTGATATTTTCTTCTTAAATAGACTAATATTGTGAATATGTGGAACATTATAAGCCACCCTTTTTAGGGTGCCTTACCCAAGGAACAGATTATTATAACAAAGGCTCTATCTTTAGAACGGTAATACAACATACAAGTAAAAGTTTAAACTTTGGGCAGTCTGTAGTAAATACTTTACAGTAAAATAATGAAAATTTGGGTTCCGTACTAAAAAGGTACCGAATTTGTGGGCCCCTTCGCTGACCCACAACTAATTACTGGGCGAATGCTGGTTCAGGGATTGAATAGAAAGACAGGTTTCCTTGGAAAGCCAGTTGAGGTCTGCTAGTATTGCTGATGTTGCTTGTTAGAAGATCAGAACGGGTAGCTCGGAACCACGCTTATATTTATACTGAGCGATTCCTAAGGAATCCGCAGATATTTATAGTGTGCGAGAGAAAGGGAAGATGTGCGAGCGAGCAGCAGTCGGGTGTAGTGAAAGAGAAGATGTGCGAGCGAGATAGACTGCTTTTGAACCCACTAACAAAGCAACACCGTGCAGAGCTCACCTGAGCTATTATTTATTATCAAAACATATTTTATTTACAATAACTGCAAATAACTAAATTATCTATTATACCTATACCTATGTATTTTATATATTTGGATTAAGTAAAATACTCTGAAGCTGAAACTTTAATTAAATCACATACAGCTCTTAAAATAAGCTTAGAAAACTATTTACAAAATAACTATCTCCTTACTTAAAATAAACGTGACTAATCCTAGTGTGTACATCAATAGGTAGCTATAGTCGCGAACATATTCTCCCGCCGCAGCTCTCGTAGCTGAAGATTATCTCGTGTTCGCCGACTCATAGTGTAGACTATTTTTCTTCTGGCGTGACCGGCAGAATTACGAGCTTCTTTCTTGGTCTTCGGAGTATCCCCTTGTTGGTCCTTACGTCGACTGCGCGTACTTCTCCATCTGGGCCGGGGTAGGTGGCTACGATGATGCCGCGCGGCCATGAGTTGCGTGGGAGTGTTCCGTCTGCTATCAGGACGAGGTCATTCAACTGGATGGCTCCTCGGGCGTACGGCTCCCGCCGGTGTTGTAACTCCGGTAGGTATTCTCGTACCCAGCGCGCCCAGTACATGTCGGCGAGTCGCTGACTGATCCTCCACTCTTTGCGGCCGGCGGTGTCTTGCTCCGTAAAGATGCCAGGTTGAGGTACTCTTGACGGTCCACCAAGTATGAAGTGGTTTGGCGTGAGGGCGTCTTCATCTTCGGCGTCAGTGGATACGTGCGTGAGTGGGCGGCTATTCACGATGTTTTCGACTTCTACTAGTAGTGTAGCGAGTACTTCTTCCTTGGGGGCTCGCTCATGCAGTATGACTCGAAGTGATGTCTTCACACTCCTCACCAGACGTTCCCAGGCCCCAGCCATGAATGGAGCACTCGGGGGCACGTAGCGCCACCGGATAAAACGTATCGACGCCTCCTCTCGCATGGCCTCCTCTGCTGCTCGTTGCATCTCTAGATCGGCGCCGCGTAGGTTCGTTCCCTGGTCCGAGCAGAGTTCGGTCGGACAACCTCGGCGGTTGATGAAGCGTCTTAGAGCCATGATAGCGGAGTCAGTCGTCAGGCTTCCGGCGATTTCTAGGTGTATTGCTCGAGTTGTTAGACATGTAAACAACACACCATAGCGCTTCTGTCGTGTACGTCCGACGGTTACTTGTAGAGGGCCAAAATAATCTAGTCCCGTGTATGTAAATGGCCTCTGGTGGTGTGCCACACGGCTGTGTGGGTGATTGCCTGTCGATGGCTGCGCTGGCTTCGCTCTTCGTATGCGGCAGTATTGACATTTTTTCAGCTCGTTGCGGACAGCGTGACGTAACCGTAGTACCCAGTAGTGCTGACGTACTTCGTTCGCAGTTGTTTCGAAACCGCCGTGGTGAAGCTGTGTGTGTGTCCAGTTTATGTACAGACGAGCCCACGGGTGGTTTCCGTCGATGATGGCCGGCTCGCGTTGTGAAGGCGTAATGTTGTCGGCTGCCGCTACTCTCGATTTCAGCCGTATGACGCCGTCGCTGTCGAGTTTGATAGACAACTGTGATAATCGACTGTCGGAGGGGAGGGGGTTCCCTTTTTGTAGTGCGTTGACCTCTTGACCGAAGACGTCTTGTTGCTGAGAGCGCTCCCATAATTGTTCTGCGCGATGTAGGTCGCTTGCTTCGATAGATATGAGTTTTCTATCGTTTCGTATGGCGCTCGTAGCAGTCGGTGTTGTTGGCGTGCTCGACTTTGGCTTCGTCTTGTTCCAAGTGGGGTCGTTCTCCTCTGATTTCTTTGTTCGTTTGCGTGTAGTCGTGCATTTTTGTGTAACACGTATCTTGTCGATAAATTGTAGTACTCGCGCTGTGGCGCGCATGACTCGTGACCAACTTGAGAAGCGAGTCGGGTCGGGTAGCGCCTCGGACAAGCGTGTATGTGTGATTGTAGTGTGCACGCGCTCTTCACCGGTGATCTCGACCGTGGCAGTATTTTCCTCGCGGGGCCAGTCTTCTTCAGGTAGGTACAAGAAATCGGGTCCACGAAACCATCGGTGCTCTGTAGTGAAGTTTTGTGGCGTGTCGCGGGTGGCGTCGTCCGCTACATTCATCTTAGTCGGTACCCATTTCCATTCATTTGTTTTGGTGTTCTCTGTGATCTCTGCTACTCGATGAGCGACATAAGGCTTGTATGTTCGAGGGCCGGTGCGTAGCCATGTGAGAACTGTGCGTGAGTCTGACCAATAAAATCGTCTTGAAGGTTTCAGATCATGTTCTTCAATGGAGGTTTGTGCTAGGCGGCAGCCCAAAACAGCGGCTTGCAGCTCAAGTTTTGGGATGGAGATCATCTTTAATGGTGCGACTCTTCCCTTGCCAGCAACGAGAGAGACGTATATTTGGCCGTATTCGTCGACTACTCTCCAGTAGATGGCCGCAGCATATGCAGATGAGCTTGCATCCACAAAGACATGAATTTGTATATCATGTGCGCGCGCAAGATGATTGTGACAGCGCGGCACGGCTAGCTGCGGCAGTTGTTTAACTCGTTCTATCCATCTCCTCCAGGCATCTGCTTCAGCAGGCTGTAGTTTTGTGTCCCAGTCGATACCCGAGCGCCATGTCTCTTGCATAATTCTGGCTTGAATAGTAACGGGTGTGGCGATGCCCAGCGGATCATATATTGACATTACTGTCCGCAGCGCCTCTCTTTTCGTAGGTGTTTTCTCTCCTTCCAAGATGTACTCAGGAATCTTGTGGCGGTTGATATTAAATGTCAGCGTGTCGGTCTCGGTATTCCACACCATTCCCAGTATTTTCTCGGGGTCAAGTTGGACCACATCTTCTCTTTGACTGGGTGCTAGTTCAGCGCGCACTCGTCGGGAGTTGGAGGCCCATCGTTGTAAGTGGAAGTTCCCTTGACTGTGTATGTAGGCGACTTGTGACGATATTCGAATAGCCTCTTCTTCTGTGTTGAAGCTTGATAGGTAGTCGTCGACATAATGATTCTTGATTATCGCTGTTGCCGCCTCAGGATATGTGTCTTGGAAGTCTTCTGCATTTTTATTTTTGACGTATATCGCCGTACATGGTGACGATGTGGCTCCGAAGATGACGCTCTTCATTCGGTATTCAGTAAGAGTACCGTCGCGGCGATCGTCTCTCCATAGAAATCGTTGCATATCTCGGTCCTCTTCTCTAATGGTCACCTTCAAAAACATGTCTTTGATGTCGGCAGTCACTGCTACCGGGCTTTGTCGAAATCGCATGAGTACTCCCGGTAGTGATTGCAGTAGGTCAGGTCCTGCAAGCAGCATGTCGTTAAGACTGGAACCTTTGGTGCGAGCCGCTGCATCATGAACAATTCTCAGCTTTTCTGGCTTTTGTGGATTGATAACTGCGAAGTGTGGCAGGTACCAAATTTTAGCTGGCTTCGTAGTAGGTGCGAGTTCGGCGAAGTCATTATCAATTAGCGTTTGCATCTGACTCTTGTATCTTTTCTTCATATTCTCATCACGGTCGAGTTTCTTTTCTACGAGTTCAAGTCTTTTCATAGCTGTATCGTAGTTGCTCGGCGGCGACAGGTCGTCTTTTCGCCACAGTAGTCCTGTCTCGAAACCTCCTGCCGGTAATCGCCGTGTTTTCTCGTGTAATATTTGTAGAGCTCGTTTTTCTTCGTTATTGAACGAGCGTTTGGCTTCCACACCGATAGATTCGAGTGCAAAATGTTGCTTCATCATATCTTCCATAGAGCGTTCGCTTTCTGTTGAAATGGTCACGTGGTTGACTCTGTGTATCTGCTGTCTCGCTCTAACTTCTTGCACGCCGTGTAGTACCCAGCCGAGGTCGGTAAGAGAGGCGACCGGTTGAGATCTATCGCCTCGTCGCACGTCGTGTGTGAGAAGTAGGTGCCAGTTGTCTTGTCCAAGCAGTACAGTCGGAGTTGCGTCTTCATAAACCAGCTGATCTTCAATTTCTTGTAAGTGTGAACTGGCTTGAATGATGTCACGTGATACAGTCTGTGGCGATAGTTGAAGGCTCTCCATGGTGCGGGCTGATATATCGTAGCTTTCTGAGTAGCGCCCCTTGATGTTGAAGCTGACACGTCTTGCTTGAAGGGCGTCGATTTTTGTGCCGGCTACTCCCTCTATGTAAAATGGTGCTGGTGGTCCAGTAGCGCCGATCTTGTCTGCTATTGCAGTTTCAATCAGGGTACATGTAGAGCCGTCGTCCATGAGCGCAAAAGTATCGTAGGAGCCTTTTGGACCGGCTACTTGTATCGGAAGTATCTTCAGAAGTGCCGTCGTCGTGACTTTCTCTTTGGCTGAGGCGATAGTGGCTAAATCAGTGGTATTGGCCGTCTTCTCTGGCTTGTGTCGTGTTGGATAGACACTGTGTAGTAGCGGGTGATGTGTGTACTCGCATCCGCTGATGTTGCACTTCTTAGACTTGCAGGTGTGTCGAAACTTGCGGACTCTCAGGCAACGGAAGCATAGTTTGTGTTCTTTAGCTAACTCCCATCTCGCAGTTAAGTCTGAAGTCTTGAAAGTGTTGCATTCAGGAGCTCGATGATTGCCGTTGCAAACTGGACATGACACCGCTAGTGTGATAGTGGGTGTCGGTTCTTCAACATGATAGGTGCGTATTTGCTTCTTCATTGGTGCGTGCTCCCGCCGGTCTGTGTTTGTAATTAACTCGGCGGGCGCAAATGCACCGCAACGGTCGGCAGTGCGTTCCAGAAACTTAGAGAGTGTGATAAGGTCTGGCTGATCTTCTGGTTCTTCAGCAGCGTAGTCGTAGTAGCAATAACGAAGCGCTGATGGTAGCTTGTCGACGACGTTACGTACTACCTCTGTATTGTATAGGTAGTGGGGTTTGTTCAGAGCTTGAATCGTTGCGGTGATATTCAGGACTTTCGACGTGAAGATGCAGATATCTTTTGGGTTTTCTGTTAGTCGTGGAAGTGTGCGCAGCTTGTTAATCTCTGCCATGACTAATGCATCTGGACGTCCGAATCTTGATTGTAAAAGTTTCATAACTTTCTCTGACGTAGTAGAACCGACGAACAAACATTGAGCGGTTTCTCGTGCGACTCCTTTCAGGCTTCTGCGTAGTCTTGCTAGGTTTTCTTGTTCAGTGAGATGACTAGCAGACTCTTCAAAGGCTGTTTTGAATGGCAGCCAATCGCTTGACGAACCGTTGAAGTATGGTAACTCTTGATTACGCCACGAAGTACTGGGATTAACCGCGCGTGCTGCGAGTGTGAAAGCATTCGCGAGTTCTTGGTAATTAAAGTTGTTTCTTGCTTGCTGTTCAGAGTATCGCGCCGGCGGCTGTGTGATGTATGCCCCGGGCGCGTGTGTCTCTTTTCTGCGTGTATTCGCGTCGTGTGGCGGGCGCGTCGACGGTGGACGCACGGTTCGCTGGTTAGTAGTATCAATCTGTTCGACGTTGTACGTGGTTTCCGCTCCCTGCCTTATGGCGCCACTGGACTGTAGTGGCGCCCTCTCTCGTTCATTTGGCTGCAGAATGGTTAGCCCCTCCCGCGTGCATGTGACGTCATCTTGTTTATGTGGCTCCATCGTCGGCTCTAATATATTTCGTTGAACCCATTCTGACGTGTTTTTCTCTCGGATCGTGATGTCGTCAAAGATTTCTTCATCTGAGGATTCTTCTAGGGCGGCGACGCGTGCGGCGGCCAACTCCACTTGTTTGCGTAGAAGTTCTTCTCGAGCTTTTGCTAATTCTTTGCGACGGCTTCGTGAGGCGCTGGAGTGTGAAGCGATGGAACGCGGAGCGCTGGGCAGACGTGTGAGGGGCCGACGTGTGTAAGAGTCGTCTGCGACCTGCTCGTCGCCTTTCTCCGTCGGGTTTGCCTTAGAAGCGTCGTACGTGGCGGTGGTAGTGGTGTCAGTGACGTTGGTAGTGCCGCTGTTGTCTAAAGTATTCGTGTCTGTGGTGTTGGTGGTGCCGCCGCTTGTGTCCGTAGTATCTGTAGACTCGGAGTTTGTCGGCATTATGCTGGCAGACTTCTTGCTTCGGGTTTCCATTATTCAATAGCGTGGAGCGCTGTGCGGACGTGTGAGCAGCTAACGTGTGCAGGAGTCGTCGGCGGCCTGGTCGTCGCGCTGTGCCTTTCTCCAGTACTTCGGTGTCTTTCAAATCCAGTATCCTCGGGTAGAAGGACTATAAATGTGGGCCCCTTCGCTGACCCACAACTAATTACTGGGCGAATGCTGGTTCAGGGATTGAATAGAAAGACAGGTTTCCTTGGAAAGCCAGTTGAGGTCTGCTAGTATTGCTGATGTTGCTTGTTAGAAGATCAGAACGGGTAGCTCGGAACCACGCTTATATTTATACTGAGCGATTCCTAAGGAATCCGCAGATATTTATAGTGTGCGAGAGAAAGGGAAGATGTGCGAGCGAGCAGCAGTCGGGTGTAGTGAAAGAGAAGATGTGCGAGCGAGATAGACTGCTTTTGAACCCACTAACAAAGCAACACCGTGCAGAGCTCACCTGAGCTATTATTTATTATCAAAACATATTTTATTTACAATAACTGCAAATAACTAATTATCTATTATACCTATACCTATGTATTTTATATATTTGGATTAAGTAAAATACTCTGAAGCTGAAACTTTAATTAAATCACATACAGCTCTTAAAATAAGCTTAGAAAACTATTTACAAAATAACTATCTCCTTACTTAAAATAAACGTGACTAATCCTAGTGTGTACATCAATAGGTAGCTATAGTCGCGAACAGAATTGTTTGTCAGGCGCTACCGTTTTATCGCTTTGTTTTTTGTCGCCTTAATGTTGCTATGGCATCTTTATTGTTGTTATTTACTTTTAGGGTTCCGTACCCGTATTGTGTAGGGGTACGGAACTCTTTATGCACGAGTCAGATTCGCACTTAACCGGTTTTATTTTTTAGTTTTCGCACTTTAACTTTAACGTAGAATTTTTCGTTTTAGGCGTCTTTAATGCAAAGCAGCATACCACCAACGTCATCTAGTGTCATACAAATTTATAGATGCAGCTGGAAACATACATTTTGTATAGACTTTGTATGGAAATATTAAATTACCAACCGCAAATAACATTTTTATATTTTTTTGTTGCAATGTACACTTAACACTAACCGCATGCAAAATTTCAAGTTTGTAGGCCTGCTAGAACACCTTTAGACTTTTGATGATGTGTCAGTCAGTCAGTGACAAAATAAGGGAACTTTGACTTGAGATATTTCGTAATCGAATATAGGTACAAAGTTGTAATTTGGGGGTAGAAGTAGGATCAGTAAGTACTCTTGGTAACTGAAATTTCAGACTTGTAGCTTCACCCACAACGAAGATACAGGGGGGTTGAAAGTGCCGTGAGTTGCTTCGAGAAAAGGATGGTACGGCCGTTCCGCGTTTTTTCTGCGAGACTTTGCGGGGGCACTGCCGTGCCCCCAGATAACCACTAAAAGCAATTTTGACAGTTCAGTTTTTATCTATGTTTTTGATGATAGGCACCCAGTCTAGTTGGCAACCAAAGATACATAATAGAGGGCCAGGTTGGCCACTAACCCACACGTCAAGAATAATAAGCAGAAATACAACGAAACTAAAAGATGTACATTCTTAAGCCGTGCACTGGGACACCCCATTTGTAAGGTTTCACACGGATGAAATGCAACTGGATTGGTTTACAAACAGGATATGCGGATCAACAAATAAATGCAGTTCCCTGCTTGTACCGTGTTGTAAAATGCTTGCAGAATCTGAGGCAAGCCGTCTTAAACTGTGATATCCCAAATACTTAAAGTATGGAGGAACTAAAATAATGTATTGTTTTATTATCTCAGCAAAGCTAGTACATAAATGTTTCTTTAAAATTTAGTTACGCATATATTATTTAAAAATTTTGGTCCAGGGCAAAATGTTCTCAGTAAATCCACATGATAGTCAAATTTGGATCTAATGAGAAAAAAAGTCTCTGGATCTATTTTTTGGATCTTCTGAGAATGATCGGAACGAAACAGGTTCTCTATACTTTTGAACGACAATGGTAGGAGGCTCGTGCCAATTATGCATACTAACACAGTTTATGCGTATAAGCTTTTTCCTTCGTATTTTGTCTGATTTCTAACTAGGCTATTGACCTCCACGTAATATACATGCAGGTACTTATAATTTATAATATATGTTGAATTGTTTACTCTCAGCTTCTAGTGCATCAAAAACTTATCTTTCTGCAATGTAAATAATAAAGTCAGTGAGTTCACGTTTAATTAGGATTTATGTAACAGTTATTTGGAGAGGATTCTGATTGCTTTTGAACTTTTATTGGGCAAACATGCACTAGCTACATAACTACCAAATTTGGTTTTAATAACATATATTGCTGATACCGAATTTAAGTCATAGAAAAGTAATAATAGCTTATATTAATAAATCGGTCAAGTGCGAGTCAGACTCGCGTACCTAGGGTTCCTTATTGTGGATAGTAAATTTAAATTTGTAATTTTTTTTCGTGAAATTCTCAACCTATTTATTTTTCCTGTAATCTTTACGTAAACTTATATTATAATGATTTTTTTCATATTTTTCGGTCCAGCAGTTTTGGAGATAAGGGCCCCCTTGCATTTTTTTATGGTTTTTCAAGGATTTCTCGAAATGGATGCATATAAATATAGCTAAACTATATATTTTTACAATCAGCTTTTAATACCTACAATTTGATATTCGTAAATTTTTTTTTAAAAGCTAAAGTTTTTCTGTAATTGGCCAGTTATGATCTGTAATCGACATTTTTTTCATATTTTTCGGTCCACCAGTTTCCGAGATAAGGGGGGGACATACATATCTTTGTGGTTTTTTAAAAATTTCTCGAAACCAGTGCCAGTAAATATAGTTAAACTATATATTTCTACAATCAACGTTTTAATATCTACAATTTAATACCCACATTGTATTTTTCATTATTATAGTTTTCATTATTTTGTATGAAAATTAAATATAGATATATGATAGTGATGTCTGATTGCTTATAAAAAAGTGGTCTGTCTCTGTCTGTCTACTCATCTGTCCTCCAGCTCTCAAATCAGTCGGAAGCAGATTATTATAAATTTATCTTGATAGCAAAGGACACATTTCTAAACAGCCATTTCTCAAGTGACGTCACACGTAGGCAAGTGGAAGTTGCAGCTTTTCCGTAACAATATTCATTATCATGAGGTTTTTTAGACCACAAGTTCTAAAATACGGCTTCTTAAAAATAAATCTCGAAATAGTTTTCGAATTAACACACCTAAACATAACTTAATCTAAGCGAATATGTGAGTGATGGCATAACTTTTCTATAACAAGTTGTGCAGGACACAGAAACATAAGTAACCAACCCACTTTAAGTTTGCATACTCTTCAGTTATCTTCAAATGCTAACTGTCCCCAGTGATATTGGAATACTTTGTTCTGAAAACACATTTGTTATTGCAGAACCAAGAAACTTGAACCTCTATCCAATCAATAATGACCTCTTTTCCTCTTCACTTGCCTGCTTTCCAAGTATCTATTTAATGTGGTGTACCAATATGCACCGTGCGGAATCCAATATTGTTATAAACATTCTTGGGAACAATTGTCCCACGGACGTGTGCATTGTCGTTTCTCAATACGGAACTCTAAATACTTCCTCGACAACAGTTTCTACATACTTGATTGTAAATGCCTTTGTTGAAATTCCCAAAGATATTTGACTTTGGTTTACTCTAAATAATAGGTCTTTACATATGAAATTGCTGAAATTTTCTTACAGATTCATGAGTTCATAATTCCTGTAACTCAAAAGCTATTTAAATTATTTGTTTTTTGTTCGAAAGTTGATTTCAAGGTTTTACATCTAGGTATTAAATCTTTATTTTATTTTGGTTTTATTATAAAATATAATCTTCAAAAACAGTTCGTCCTACATGCCATCCATTTCCATGATAAGATTCGCAATAATTTTGTACAGCTGACACTTATCAAAAATGAAATTATTGTTGCTGTTAGCTTAATGTTGTCTTTTAGGCATGACAAATCCAAATTATGTAATTTCTTATGTGTATAAATGACAACTTATCTCATTCATACACATAAGAAATTACATAATTTGGATTTGTCATTCCTGAAAAAAATGAAAATTGAGTTTCCTTCCAATTCTTTCCTTTTCCTTCCAAAACGGCAATTTCATATGTAAAGACCTAATATACGGTTATTAAATTCTATATAAGATATACCTCTACTTAATAAGGTAGATTCAGACCATCGCATTTTAGGTCGGAATCAATTAATTTTTAAATTATATTTTACAATCCAAACTTGTTTTAGTTCAGTAGATATATTTTAAGAGCGGTGTCGGATTGTGAAATATCCGCCTTTTTCTAATTAATGGAAACAGAATACTTAAATTCAAAATTCACTCAATAGTTATTCAATAAAACCTTATTACTACGTATTGTGTGCTATCGCAAAGTTTTCATTAGTTTCCGTAAATTTGAATTTCATAATTTTGGATTAAAAAATTTATGTCAATTTGATGTTAAATTAATAAAATAAAATCTATTCTGTTGAACATTTTTGTACCACTTCACTATCACAAATGGTAACCAAAATTAAATATTTTTTTATTTTTTTAACTAAATATGTTTTTCAGACAAAGAATAAGCCTCGCTATTCAGCGTGGTAATAAAGCCGATTCTGAAGGCTTTCATTTTAGTTTTAGTGCTGTCAAAACTTAATTTTCTTGATTACAAAATACTCTTTAAATGTAAGGAACAGAAGCTAAATTACTTTGAAAAAGTTTTAGTTTTGACAGCACTAAAACTTAAATTAAAGCCTTCAGAATCGGCTACAATGCCGCCAGAGCGTCTTGGGTACCCTGCCTCGTGGCAGCGATGACCTAGACAATTTTTTCATTTTAATTTAGTGATTTATTTTGCTATTAAGATATGTTAATAATGTAGGTGCCGCCTCCTTATATTTTTGTTTTAGATAGGTTTAGGTTGCACAAAATTTCCTTTTGTAGATTATTTAGTTTAGATTTTAATTTTTAATGTTATTTAAGTTTAATATGTTTGTTACGTTGACAATATACCCATTTACTTCCCAATATAGATAGTTTACACTCGGTAAATAAATTTCCAAAAACTTTTCTTGAAGTTTTAGTGCCGCCGAGGCTGCAACAAATACAAAACAACATTGTTTGATCCAATATCAAACTCGGAACAGTTAAAACACATATACAGGGCGTCCCACTTACATGCCACATGGAGGAAAAGTACCTTATATATTGTAGATGGAACAGTTTACTGAAAGAAGACATAATAATAATATATATTGCATGTTAATAATCATAATTTTTCAAAGATATTTATTTATAAACGTACATAATATAATAATTAATTATTTTTTTCGGTTCTTTATCGTTTTATTATTTAGTTATTGTATTATTTTTCATATTATATTTTTTGTGTTCCTTCTACCTGCGATATTTTTGTTAAGTTTAGTGAGAGATGGGGTAATCTGAAAACCAGCGCTGTAACGTTGCCTTCAACTTACAGCAAATTCTGAGATTACTCCATTTTGCCTACAGATAGGGTACTTAAATAATTAATTTTTGTAACTTATTGTAAGTATTTAGTTTGTGGCAAATAAATTAAATTTTCTTTCTTTCTTTCATTATTTTAATTTGCAATTACCCATATATAACTTTAAATATATATAATAAATAAAAGAAAATTTTGAACTTGAAATATATTTCGGCCCTTAGTAGGCCGTCATCAGTCAAGTATACTTGATATCAGAAATACTTGACTGATGACAGCCTACTAAGGGCCGAAATATATTTCAAGTTCAAAATTTTCTTTTATTTATTATATATATTTAAAGTTATATATGGGTAATTGCAAATAAAGAGCTAATAGAGGCATTTTATATATTTATTAAAGTATTATATTAATTTTAAATACAATTTAAACTGCATTCATAGATTTTTTGAATAGTTACATGGTTGAACCGGGAATCGAACCCGTTACATGAGAAAAATAATTACCCTGTAGTTTTATCATACCGATTGAAAGGCTTGATCATAAGGATTATTTTTTGTTAAATAAAATAGTGTCAGAAATAAAAGGAAGACCATGAATTTTAACATTTTTAATACAAAATTAATCGATTTTTCTCTTGTAGCGGGTTCGATTCCCGATTCAACCATGTAACTATTTAAAATTTTATGAATGCAGTTTAAATTTTTTTTTAATTAAAATAATGTCTTCTTTCAGTAAAACGTTCGATCTACAATATTTAAGGTACTTTCCCTCCATGTGGCATAGCCGTGGGACATCCTGTATAACAGTTACAACTACCATAGTAACAATGTCAGTTACTGTTGGTTTGGTACAACTTTATGAAGTTTTCCTTCGCGGTTTGCTTCCTCTACTCTATGTATGTATTCATGTAAAGTATCTAAATAATCTCTTAAAGAATGTTTATCTGTCTGTATTTATTTGTTTGATTTTCGAATAATTTTAATTTCAAAAGCTTATCTCCGTCCATTATTTCGTTGTCGGTTATTTCATCCAGTTATACCCATGGTATTTTACAACTATTCGTTCTTTAATTTTCGAACATTGCGATCAAATGTGAAAACTATTGCATCGACGTCAACGTCATTCGTCCGTTACCGACTTCCGTAGATTTTGCGGAAGTCCCTGGAGAGACTTAAATGAATGAATGAACACTTTATTGCACACAAACAAGAAGACAAGATACACACAAAGAACAGAGAGAAGGCAAGGGCGGACTTATTCCTATAAGAAATTTCTTCCAGTCAAACTTAGGAAAACATAAAAAAATATATATCTTGTAAATTTAAATCTAAATCAGTGGATAATATTATTTTAAAGTTATTCTGAACCTATAACCTAAACATAAAAATATACTACATACAAATACATACAAACATAATCCTATAATATAATATCATAATATAATCATAATCCTATATCCTATACATATATACAGACAAACAGTAGCTTATTCAGAGATAGGAGAGGTAAAATTTTTTCAAGTTGTATCTAAAAGAGGACACAGAAGGAAGATCTTTGAGGGTTTGCGGGAGTTCATTCCAGAGTCGAACAGCATTGACCGTGAAGGATTTGGTGAAACGATTATTGGTGAAAAGGTGACAGGAGCGTAGCGTAGCGTCTATGCCCTACCTGCTTTCACTCTCCCAATTTCTGGATGATCGTTCTTCATCCTAGGTCTCATCGACGCTTTTCCAGGTGTGGTAGTGACCAAGCGTAATAAGCACATTTTGTATTAAAAAAAACTAACAAAATACAATAAATAATTTTGAAAAGCAACTGGTATGTGGTTCGGTTCCTGTAAAAAAATTTAAGTCTATGTTTGACATCCGACAATTATAAAGTCACGTTTCCATCCAACCATTTATTGACAAAGATTTCAAAAGTTTAGATGAGCCCTGGAACCTAAAATCTATTGCATTTTTTTTGAATGTGTGCGTTAACATAATGCCGACGCGCGCACACTTATGAGCAAACTGATCAGACTGCTAAAGTTGTTAAAATGATTAACTTTAAGTGCACTTAAGGCGTCCAACCAACTATCACTGTGTTCAGATGAGCACTGATTCCAAACGTGTAAGCATCACCCATTTAAAGGTGGAAACATTGTTGTGCTGTCATAGTAGGGTAATTTTTTAAATCTTTATTTATTGGCCTGTCCACTGCTGAACATACTTTAATTGCAAATTGCATTCCAAGATTTCGTCACTCTTGGCGCTCGTACGTGCCTCTATTGTTCAATTGTTATTCAAAGTTAATCCGAATTGGTGCAAATTATATTTCCTAAACTATAAATATGTCAATTTTCTGTTTAGTTCTACCCTCTAATTCTTGGGTCCACGAAATTTCATCAAACAAAACCGGAGCAGATAGCTAGAAACGTTTACGCAACTCTTTTTCCCTGGAGTACTGTACACGTGTTACGGTTTATGTAAAGTACGGTGAATAGAGACAATTCGAACTTTGGATTGCGTCTTTTTACTGTTTTACACTTCGATATTGGTTCAATCGAAACAGCATATTACATGTAAACATGTTAGCTTTTTAAATCACAGTTTTCTTGTTATAAAAAGTTTCCTATCAGTTTAAAAGTCTTTGGTACTTCTTGTTTGAACTTCATATTTACGAATACGTGTAAGTGTAAGTAATAATATTAAGTAATTGTTATAATTAAAAGTGATTTCTAGAACAATTTTTATTTGAATAGAGGGGATTGCGTGGGAGTCTACATTTTGAACGGATAATAATAAAACCTCCGAAAAACAAATTAAATCCCAGCAAATTGCTGCACACTGTTGTACTATCTAAGCAACGGAAAAATTTGCTATAAACGTACTAATTTAACTGTGTTACATTTACCGACCACCGGGCCTGGTTTAAATAATGAACGTCCGAATAAATTACTGAACTTCCGAAAGAAATACTAACTTACACGTTACTTAAAAAACATAGTCAAAAACAAAACTATGAACAAAAAGTCAAAAATAGGTGCGACGACGAGCGAAGCGAAGAGTAGCGTGTTAATTTTGTATGTAAGATACAATAAGGAGCCGAGCAAAGCGGAGCGAAGCGACATGACATACAAAAAAAATATTAAAAAAGATCTACGATAGAAATAGCTGACAGTAGTTTTCGTATATTTATTAGCACAGAAGTTTTCAGTAGATTAGTATTTAAAGCAGTAACATTCATAAATTTAATTTATTATTTATTTTAATATTATTGAATTGGCATGTTGGAATAATTAAAAATTATAATTTAAATTCCAGTATTTTGAAAATTATTTGGAAATATTTGGAATAAAAATGAATAGCTATTTCCATTATTTGTTTTTTGTTGGAAGGTTGATTTCAGAGTTTTTCATTGCATAATTAATTACAATACAACTTAAAAATTTAAAACTTAAAAAATAAAATAAAAAATAACAATATACAAAATAAATTGAACATCCTCATTTTCAATTTAGTTTTCGAACCTTTTATTACGACCAATTTTGGAAGTAGATCAATTGAATTTGACTGATTGGCTAACTGTCAGACACCGCGCGGCCTAAACCACTGAAGATAGAAACATGAAATAATATGTTCCTTAAGCGGTGTATAGGTGAACCGAGAAAGGATTTTTGAAATTCACCCCATTAGGGGGTGAAACGGGGTATAAACTTTTGTATCAAAAATGCGTTCCCAAATCCAGGTGCACGAAGTCACGAGTATCTTTTTTTCAGCCCAACCGAAGCACATTTTCAAGACATTTTCTTTTCAACGACATTTTTTTAATCAGACTTTTATTTTCTCACATTTTTGTTCATTTACTTATAACATTAACTTATATTTCATCCACTGCTGGACATAAGCCTTCCCAGGACTTTGCCACTCCTGGCGGTCATCCTGGAAGAATTGCCCATACTCACACACGCTTGGCAGGCGGGTTGGTGAGC
The DNA here is from genome assembly GCA_934047225.1 of Ypsolopha sequella. Classification (NCBI taxonomy): domain Eukaryota; kingdom Metazoa; phylum Arthropoda; class Insecta; order Lepidoptera; family Ypsolophidae; genus Ypsolopha; species Ypsolopha sequella. The sequence goes on from OW203991.1 coordinate 12,493,633, forward strand.
GCGGTGCCAGAATCCTCGCACCAGTGACGCCGCTGCCCATCACCAGTCTGTTTCATTTAAGGCCCGGCTATTAGGGATAGATATACCGCCATCCATCGGTCCCAGGCATGGTGGGCCTCCTGGTTTTTTGCCTGTGAGCTGTCCTCTTACTCTCTCCCGATTAACTTCGAGGGGGTCTCCAAGTAAGATGGTGGTACCTCCACAGTCGAGCCTGGCTTCAGCTCTACCACCTATAACTAAGATATTCACACATAAAAGTCAAATTTCTCTACTGCAGAGCTTATCTAGCAGCCACAGGAACGATAACTTCCACAAATGTTTCATGTTAAATTGTCAAATTATGATAATAACAAATTTCTAATTTCAAAATGTGAAACTTTCATTGCTATTAGCTAAAAAACAGATAAATATATTCGGAGACAGCAACAAGACAATCGAATCACGTTTATGGGCGGTTTGTTTCCCTGAATTAGTTAAAATTGTTTCGAAAATTGTTGCAACAGAGTGGACAAACATACATACTGAACAAACAAACACACAACCTCTTACCTCAGATTTACCTTATCCGTCCCGTCGCGGGTAAAATATTTTATTGATAGAATATGTAATTCAAGAGTCACTTTTATTGATTTGTTTATATTTTATGAAGCTTTATTATTTTAGCATTAAGAATATTTTCTTATCTGTGTAACGACTGAAGTTTCTCAATCGTACAGAATTGTTAATGAGATGCGTGTTTTAAATACCAGTAACTCCATCTATGATGTGGATGGATGAAGCACCTTCATACACACATAGGCGAGCTGAAGTGGAAGCTGAGCATACAAGCTGATATAGTTCTGCCGTATTTGCGACCTTATAATAGGGCATCATAAGGGTGTTAGATTGGACTGAAAGTTGAAGATTTATTTTACGTCAGACTGTCCAAAGCACTTATAGAATGTTCTAGAACAAAATAGCAACAATTCATGGAATTTATTAGGCCTCAAAGAAACTGTCAAAGTAATCACTACATTTCGGTATTGTGTTGACAGAATTTTATGCACAGTGTTACAAAAATTATAGAGGACGCAAGAATTGGTTATTATATCTCTACTGAAACTTAATGATTTTGAAGGGAATACCTAGGTTTCAAAAAGGGTGTTCAAATATATATATATAATAAGTTTTAAGATCGGCTTTTCTTATTTTTTTATTGAAGGATCACTTAGAGCTGCTTGACGTGATATGGAGTGTTTGAATTTATGAAAACATAAGGTACGTGTTATGAAGCGAAGGGGATGTTTTCTTAAAGTTATGGATAAAGGTGTTTTCGTAATGAAATGTCGACATGTCCGTTTAGTTTTCTTGGAAATTGGGTTTTAAAAAGAATTACTCTGTTATTTGAGTATTCTGTGTTACACTTTAGAATTTACTTTTATCTTGCACTTAAATCTAAGTTTTGTTCAAGTTTGACGAAACTGGGTTTCGAGGGCCTTTGACAGGACCATAAACCCTGAAAAATATGGTTTTGCTAGGGAAGGGGAGAGGCGTCATGCGAGGTTATATATATGGGTACTGACGTTTTGATCAGGGAGTTTTCAGCAACCGCCGTGGACTGTGGGTCTAAAAGACACACAAATATCGATTCTATATACCTGAACGCGATCAACTGGTATAAATAAACGGCATATGAAGGAGTGTGCGAAAAACCCGTTATAGTTAGGGGCGTACGGGCGAATAGTTGACCTTTTAAATTCGTGTTGAAGTGTTGTGATTTACGTTACGTTTTAGCGTCGGTTCTGAAATAATTTATACTAGCGATGTGCACGGTTGTAATTCAGAGCTCTGAAATTAAGTGTCGGGAGTGAAGTAAATAGTATATTTTCAGTGTTAAATACGAAACGCGGTTTAGCTTTATATATCAATTATTTGTATCACAATTTATTTATGTAAAGAATAATATATACGTCCCTTATTCCTATCCAAAATTTAGGACCTTTAGCGTTTCTACGTCTAGCTGTGCTGCTGTATATTCGATTAACAAAAAGTCTGTGAGAAATTCGAGATTTTATAGGTACTGCGAGCTGCGGGTGTCACATCATCATATTATTTCTTTCCCCTCTCACTTATCCACTTCTACAGGATTTTAGGTACAGGTGCAGGAAGGAGATTTCTGCATATAATTTCTCACATGACTTTTCTCAATTTCCATTTTTAGGTCTTCATAATTTAGATTTTTGTTGTGAATGATATATGAATACTTAGTTCTTATGTTAGGAACCCTTTCTGGTTTAGGGGCGGGGTCTTTGTGGACTGTGGTCTCTGGAGACGTCCGGGTGTTCACATGGCTGTTAACTCTGATGGGAAGCCTTGCCCAGTGCTTGTGTCGGAACCAGAGTTGGTGAATTCCGCTTCAGGGGCTCCTTAGATTGCACCTGCAATATCCCGTCCACAGGTCAAGCTTAGAAGTTTAGAAATTGACTTGATCAAGTCGTAGGTGTGATGAATGAATGCTTTGGAGGCAGTTTTTGTGAGGTTTTGTATGTCTGTGTAAATTTCTAGGGACACTTAGGTTATAAGGTGTTGTCTAGGTTGTTTCGCAGGAATTTGTTCGGAAGCGGTGTCATTTTGTGTGACAACGTGGGGGTAATTATTTGGTTGGTCAGGGAGATTACCGTCTAATTTTGTAGGGCCCCCACTTCATTCTGGACTCATCTGGGTCTAGAATCCCCTCAAATATCAAACATCTAGCTAAATCACCTTAGCGCTTGCAGCTGCCGACCGTCGAGTATCTACGGTTCATCAACCCCTTTTTCTAACCCAAACAACTGCAATATTATATGTTACACACACACACACACACATTTTACTATATTATCCGATAATTACATAATCATTTATCTAATTAAAAATATAACGTCGCGCGCAACATACGAAGTAATGAAAGTGTTATTCGCTTAACGTCTCACGGAGTGTCGAATCAAAAGTGGTTTTACATAGTGATTTAGTCGTAATGTGTTTCGTTTTCCCTTGGATTTTCAATGGCAATAATAGCCTTGAAATATAGCTGAGTTCCAGAATACAGCTAAGTCGTATCATTTAACCAATAACTAGTACATTAGTTTTTCTTGATTACTTTATTTTTCCTTGTTGAATTATGATATACATTGTTTTGAGCATAACCGTTTTGTAACATAACGTAGTGTCCTAATCTACTAGACGATCACACAAATAAATCACGGCCAATGATTTAATTTGTAATTAATAAATCGATGTACTCCTCAAGTATGTCATAATAACGTAGGAGACGTAGAGAGGTATATACATTACTATAACCTCATTCTACGGATGGTATCGCTTCCAGCGGTCATCTTTTAATTATTAAATAAATAAATAGTTCTCTTACAGAAGTACAGGAGTACTTACTTCACACCCAGAACTCATTTTGTTACAGATGGTGCCGTGACCAGGATTTAGGTCATTCAATCTTGTATTATTTTAATAATCAAGAACCTAAATAAAAGAGTCTGGGTTGCATATACAAAACGGTTAGAAAGTTCCACATATCATAATTCACAAAGCTTTATTATTTACGAATAGTCAAAACGAAAGCTTTTTACCGCTACAAAACTATGCGTTTTTTTTGTGTAAACACAAGGTTGGTCGCGACGATGCTGACAGAACATGTGTTTATTTTTTTTTGGTTACAGTGGTTTTTGTTTCGAGTAATGCTATTATTTTACGTGATGTTTGTGACTCTGTGTCATTTATATTGTAGAATATAACAAGTTATTAGTTATTTACTTTGGTCTAGGTATCACATACGTATATGTCTAATCATTATACCTAAATTACGAGATTCTTCTAGATCATTTGTTTGAGTTAAAGCTAAGTAGATTCATCTTATAGTTAAAACTAAATGGGGTATACAAACTATTTCTTATTCATTTTGCATTCCTAGAAAATAAAAGTAAACTTGAAATCTGTACAACACAGATGTTTGTTACTATAGAAGGCACCCGGCGCCGGCGCCAAAATTCCTTAGAAATGGAATGGCGTTAGTACTTTAGATGGGTTTAACTGTTTTCACTTTTTTTTGTTGTTTTGTGGTTTAGAGCATTCAATTTTTGAGAGACGGCACTTGTTTACTTTATGGCCGGTACTTTGATTAATTTATTGGGACGTCAAAATTCCATCTCTGGTTTTGTTTACTTTTTTTTCTCTTCACTTTCTTTCTGTTATGAGTTCTCGTAGTATGTAATTTTTGTTATTCATGATCTAGAAAAATCAATAATTTATAGACTACGGGCGTATCAGACAATTCAGAGTATAAATTTTAAAACCCAAAGTTAAATAAAGCACGCCGTAAGCTCAAAATTTCTCAGAATCACGTAAAAGTATCGACCGATTTTAGGGTCAGTAAGCACAGCTGTTTTTTTTTTGTGGACTTCCGTTAGAAGTAGAAAATGGGCATAGGTACAGTGGTAAAGTCGCTTGGTAAGCGAGAGAAAGGACCGGGTTCGAATCTCTGGTTTAAAGTGTCACGTTCAGATTTGTCTATCATGTTAATTATGTAATCTATGTTAATAACGGCAGTTGGTTATAATAATCTAATAGTTTCGCGTAAGAACTATATTACAAATTAAATGAAATTTAGTAGAAGATCACAATTATGTGCTGCTTACAATTGTTTTGGGAAATTTATTACATGATAGGTATTTTAAATTAGATATTGGTTTTATCTTTCTCTGGAAAGTGGGAGCGTTTTTATGTCATGTGTGTAAGTGTTGGCACTTGTCTTGATTTGAACTTCGTTCTATGGTTGTACAAATTTGAATCAATTAAATTTATCTAAGATACGATCTGGATTGCACTCTTCGTTCACGAAGTTTTTGAAAGATATAAGTATTATTTTTAAAGCGATTAGAGAAATATCTAGGCGTATAATGAAGTAGTTTAGAGTTACACAATTTATTATAAATAAATGACGTAACAACAGAATATATGTGTGTGAAAAGGCGTTAATATTAACGAATTGTGTGTTGATAATAAAATTAATTCGTGCGGTTTAGTGAAATACATACAATTTCCGATTGAAATTCTGTCTATATGTATGTAAGTGTGACTAAAAAACAGTACGTCTGTCTCTCTATATTATCAGTTTGTTTGTCACTATGTATGTGTGTCGGTATATATAAAAAAAACCGTCTGTCTGTCTAACAAAAATAGGGTACGTTAGTTAGTCTATATAGATTTGTGTCCGTTTGTCAGTCCGTCTGTCTGTCTATATATCTAAGATAGGGTCCGTAAGTCTCTCTGTGTGTGTCAGTATGTCTGTCTGTTTTATGTAAAATGCGTATGTATGAAAGAGTATTCCATTTTGACAAGCAAAATCACGGGCGAAAAGCTAGTTATCAAATCTATAGAACAGTCAGGGATGAAAGAGCGCCATCTATTAAATATTGCCTGAACCACTCCTAATGCTTTTAAGGGTGGATGCCGAGATTTGAACCGTCGAGTGGGTCTCTGCGCATGAGTGGTTTGCAAAACTTACAATCGAGATCCGGTGGGTGGCGCTTGTGTTGATTTTTTTTTTTTGTGTACAACGAGGAGTGGATTTCAGAAAGTTTCTCGGAGTTGGTGTTTAATGTAGTTTGGCTTTATTTTGAGAGAGGGCACCTCTGCTATAGATTCATGAAATCTAAATGTGAAATTGGTTGACTATTGTGATTTTGTCAAGTTTTCTTTTCTACGAATTTAAAAACTGTGTCAACAATCAACGGGCGCTCTGTAACGACTGAAGTTTCTCAATCGTACAGAATTGTTAATGAGATGCGTGTTTTAAATACCAGTAACTCCATCTATGATGTGGATGGATGAAGCACCTTCATACACACATAGGCGAGCTGAAGTGGAAGCTGAGCATACAAGCTGATATAGTTCTGCCGTATTTGCGACCTTATAATAGGGCATCATAAGGGTGTTAGATTGGACTGAAAGTTGAAGATTTATTTTACGTCAGACTGTCCAAAGCACTTATAGAATGTTCTAGAACAAAATAGCAACAATTCATGGAATTTATTAGGCCTCAAAGAAACTGTCAAAGTAATCACTACATTTCGGTATTGTGTTGACAGAATTTTATGCACAGTGTTACAAAAATTATAGAGGACGCAAGAATTGGTTATTATATCTCTACTGAAACTTAATGATTTTGAAGGGAATACCTAGGTTTCAAAAAGGGTGTTCAAATATATATATATAATAAGTTTTAAGATCGGCTTTTCTTATTTTTTTATTGAAGGATCACTTAGAGCTGCTTGACGTGATATGGAGTGTTTGAATTTATGAAAACATAAGGTACGTGTTATGAAGCGAAGGGGATGTTTTCTTAAAGTTATGGATAAAGGTGTTTTCGTAATGAAATGTCGACATGTCCGTTTAGTTTTCTTGGAAATTGGGTTTTAAAAAGAATTACTCTGTTATTTGAGTATTCTGTGTTACACTTTAGAATTTACTTTTATCTTGCACTTAAATCTAAGTTTTGTTCAAGTTTGACGAAACTGGGTTTCGAGGGCCTTTGACAGGACCATAAACCCTGAAAAATATGGTTTTGCTAGGGAAGGGGAGAGGCGTCATGCGAGGTTATATATATGGGTACTGACGTTTTGATCAGGGAGTTTTCAGCAACCGCCGTGGACTGTGGGTCTAAAAGACACACAAATATCGATTCTATATACCTGAACGCGATCAACTGGTATAAATAAACGGCATATGAAGGAGTGTGCGAAAAACCCGTTATAGTTAGGGGCGTACGGGCGAATAGTTGACCTTTTAAATTCGTGTTGAAGTGTTGTGATTTACGTTACGTTTTAGCGTCGGTTCTGAAATAATTTATACTAGCGATGTGCACGGTTGTAATTCAGAGCTCTGAAATTAAGTGTCGGGAGTGAAGTAAATAGTATATTTTCAGTGTTAAATACGAAACGCGGTTTAGCTTTATATATCAATTATTTGTATCACAATTTATTTATGTAAAGAATAATATATACGTCCCTTATTCCTATCCAAAATTTAGGACCTTTTGCGTTTCTACGTCTAGCTGTGCTGCTGTATATTCGATTAACAAAAAGTCTGTGAGAAATTCGAGATTTTATAGGTACTGCGAGCTGCGGGTGTCACATCATCATATTATTTCTTTCCCCTCTCACTTATCCACTTCTACAGGATTTTAGGTACAGGTGCAGGAAGGAGATTTCTGCATATAATTTCTCACATGACTTTTCTCAATTTCCATTTTTAGGTCTTCATAATTTAGATTTTTGTTGTGAATGATATATGAATACTTAGTTCTTATGTTAGGAACCCTTTCTGGTTTAGGGGCGGGGTCTTTGTGGACTGTGGTCTCTGGAGACGTCCGGGTGTTCACATGGCTGTTAACTCTGATGGGAAGCCTTGCCCAGTGCTTGTGTCGGAACCAGAGTTGGTGAATTCCGCTTCAGGGGCTCCTTAGATTGCACCTGCAATATCCCGTCCACAGGTCAAGCTTAGAAGTTTAGAAATTGACTTGATCAAGTCGTAGGTGTGATGAATGAATGCTTTGGAGGCAGTTTTTGTGAGGTTTTGTATGTCTGTGTAAATTTCTAGGGACACTTAGGTTATAAGGTGTTGTCTAGGTTGTTTCGCAGGAATTTGTTCGGAAGCGGTGTCATTTTGTGTGACAACGTGGGGGTAATTATTTGGTTGGTCAGGGAGATTACCGTCTAATTTTGTAGGGCCCCCACTTCATTCTGGACTCATCTGGGTCTAGAATCCCCTCAAATATCAAACATCTAGCTAAATCACCTTAGCGCTTGCAGCTGCCGACCGTCGAGTATCTACGGTTCATCAACCCCTTTTTCTAACCCAAACAACTGCAATATTATATGTTACACACACACACACACACACATTTTACTATATTATCCGATAATTACATAATCATTTATCTAATTAAAAATATAACGTCGCGCGCAACATACGAAGTAATGAAAGTGTTATTCGCTTAACGTCTCACGGAGTGTCGAATCAAAAGTGGTTTTACATAGTGATTTAGTCGTAATGTGTTTCGTTTTCCCTTGGATTTTCAATGGCAATAATAGCCTTGAAATATAGCTGAGTTCCAGAATACAGCTAAGTCGTATCATTTAACCAATAACTAGTACATTAGTTTTTCTTGATTACTTTATTTTTCCTTGTTGAATTATGATATACATTGTTTTGAGCATAACCGTTTTGTAACATAACGTAGTGTCCTAATCTACTAGACGATCACACAAATAAATCACGGCCAATGATTTAATTTGTAATTAATAAATCGATGTACTCCTCAAGTATGTCATAATAACGTAGGAGACGTAGAGAGGTATATACATTACTATAACCTCATTCTACGGATGGTATCGCTTCCAGCGGTCATCTTTTAATTATTAAATAAATAAATAGTTCTCTTACAGAAGTACAGGAGTACTTACTTCACACCCAGAACTCATTTTGTTACATCTGTTACAAAGTTAATAATAATAGGTCTTCACATATGAAGTTGCCGAAATTTTCTTACATATTCATGAGTTCATAGTTCCTGTGATTCAATAGCTATTTCCATTATTTGTCTTTTGTTTGAAAGTTGATTTTAAGGTTTTACGTCTACTTATTAAATTTTGTTCCTATTGTCAGTTTGATAACCAAAATTAAAATTTCAAAAACAGTTCGTCCTAAATGCCATCTATCTCAATGATAAGATTCGTAATATTTTTTTGCAGCTGACTCTTTCAAAAATAAAATGAATGTTGCTGTTAGCTTAAGGGGGTATATCGTCAAAATGGACACTTTTGAAGTTATTTATCTGCTGTTCAGAAAAAATCCCAAGTTAAATAAATTAGCATAACAATTTTGGGACTTTTTTCTAGATTTCGGTCTATCAGAAACGCGATTGGAGGAATTTCACTCGATAAAAATAATTATTGAAATAAGGTCTAAATTTACACTTTTTTTTATATTCTGACAAATTAGGATAGCATACAGAATTCAAAAATATTTATTTAGATGGGGTTTAACAATTACTAAATTACTGGTTATGGAAATTTTCATAGCTATTTTAGTTAATTTTGTATTAATTTAAAACCGACTTTTTGTAAATTTTCCTTGATTCCATCCCTCTCGCACTGCGGGTCTTTCCGCCTGGAGAAACGGGGACCTTTGCACGGACGGTATATCACCTTAATGTTGTATAATGCATACACAAACGAAAGCAAATAATTTGGATTTGTCATTCCTAAAAAAATGCAAAATGTTCCTTCAAATCCTCAATAGAAAACGGCAATTTCATATGTAAAGACCTAATATCTTACTTACGAAAGCATACATTGTTTAACTTAGGTACCGAACATTTAAAAATAATTGCATACAACGAACGATAAATTCTTATAATCTTGACTTTTACAGTTCAAGCCAGCTCAGGCGGGGCTTGAAGTTAGTCACAGATGGCATCGCAATTGCCCTATTCTATTATATATAATATATATATTATAGATATTAATAAAATCGCAAAAAAATTATTTTATAAAATCGAAAAGCTAGAAAGCGACAAAATTCATGAAGAGTGAGATATGTGGCGTTCTACACACCTATGTGTATGCGTACCACTCAAACAAACGCCAAAATCGCAAAAAAAAAATGGTGCTATTCGATTCCTTCAGAAGCCAAAAACAAGAAATAATAATAATGGATTGTAACAATGATGAACGGCATAAACAATATGGGTTTGTATCTTAGAATAAGTATTCTAAGGTTTGGATAAGATTTGAAATTATGACATCAAACCTCAGAATAAGGAATACAAATAGAAACCTGGCTAAAATAATACGCGGAGAAAGATACCTGTCCTTGATTTTCTTACGACTTTCTGGTGCGTTAGAGAAAGATGGATATGTATTAGTTTTTTCTTAATTAGGTAGGTTGTCACTAGTTCATTGCTTTGCTAGTGATGTAACAATGTCGAATTTTGACTACGATAAATAAACCAAATCGAAATGAACCACGACCAATCTGCCTACCACACATTAGGGGCCAAGAGAATTAATAGCAAAGTAGTCTCTGTCTACCCCAGTGGGACACAATGTTATATTGTGTAAATAAGGAGTTAATGAAAGGATATCTTTAGTTTAGCATAATATTTTTTTATTAAGTACAAATTACTATATCGTAGGCAGGTAGATACATAAGTTAAGTCCAAAATTGTGCTTGTTTCTAGTACAAAAATGATGTAGCTTGTATCAGAGATACAACTGTAAACTATTTAAGTGGATACTTTTTAAGTCGCCTCTTAACTCAATCAAATAGATGTTCGTTGATGTCGCGTCTTTGTTTAATCAAGGAGGAAGGTATTAATCGCAACAATAGAAATCATAATAATCATAGACTTACAGGATTCGTAATAATAATTTTCTCAAAAATATGTTGTAATGCTTTAATTACATATTGCATAGACATGCCAGAAAGTACTTCATCCTGTAGAGCTATTTCAAGTCTCCAGGAAATCTGAATAACTGTCCAGGAAATTTGTATGAAAATCCATTACATACCCAGTTTTTTTTTTTAAACTATCCGTGTCTATGTTTTAAATGACTAAAGAGTTTGGCGATCATACGGTTTTTAGCGGCCAGTATAAAAAGAAAAAAACATTACAATTTCGTGTTCAGAAAACGTTTGCTATATTTTATAATTGAAAATATATTATTTTTATTGATTTTATAGTTATATTTAAAACCATTGAACACTTGAAATTTAACCTCAATTTTATGAAGAGGGCTGGCCGTATACATTTGCCCAACGAAAAAAAAAAACGAAAAAAAAAATTAAAAGCGGGAAATTATGTTGTTGCATAATATTTTCATTTAAAGTTTTTTGTGTAAATAAATTACAAAATGAGTTCAGAAGAAGGCTCTGATATAGATTGTACTCCTCCAGATCTAAAAGCGGAAGCGGAATTAGCAAAAAACAACTTGCTTCCGCCAAAATCTAAGGACATTAAACTTTTAAACATTTAAACATTTAACATTTAAACAAATTATGAAAAGTTCATCAAGTGGAAAGCAGATAAACACACGAACAGTTGGTCGGAAAATGTGTTTTTGGCTTATTTCAGTCACCATAGCCAAACAAATTAGCCTTCCACTTTATGGGCGATGTATTCCATGCTCCGATGTGTTGTGCTCAATAAGAATAAAATAAACTTGAAAAATGATAACATTTTGACGGCATGGCTAAAAAGGCAATCAGATGACTATATAATATAAGCAAGAAGTCTAAAATATTTCAAGCCAACATATAGATGATAAATATCTAGTTATAAAGGTAAATAAATGATGTAATATTATGTTATGGCTCTAAAGTTATAAATAGGCCTTTAATTCATTATTAAAATTGAGTTTTTTGTTGTAGTTTGTTCTTATCATGGGAGTAAAAACGGTGTATGTAGAAGTCTGGAGCTTGGGAATCTAACTACAAAAGAAGTCAAACACCGCGATAGCATTATTTTAGTAAAATTGCGTGACACATAAAACAAACTCGATCGATTGTTTGTTATTCAAGATGAGTTTGTTAACGTAATAAAAAAACTTATATAATTTGAAAATAACTCGTTTTATTTTTGAGAAAAGCACTATACATGCCTCGACCATAATTAGCTATCCTGGACTCGTATATAAAAGTCCTCGCCCTACGGGCTCGGCCTTTTAACTTACTCGTCCAGGATATCTTTAATTACTGGTCTCAGATGTAATGTACTAATTATGTCAATGATGAGCGATGGCAGCGCAATTACTACAGAGGTAATTTTTTATTTTTTATTATTTCTATCAAATAAACATCAACTTATCTTGAATGATAACTAATAACAAATAATGAACGATTAAAATACTTAATAACCTGTAATAGGAAATCAAATTATGCGCAGTTCAAGTCAATAAGAATTCCCAAAATTCATTTCACGATAGAACTACCCTGTCACTTTTATTGTCAACCGCTAAGTACGAAAATGTCTTGATCTGCGGAATTTCTTCGTGAAGTCGTTTACGGAAGTAACGTACAAGTTCTGAACAGGCCTTTCAGAACGATTTGCGAACATAGAAGTATGCACTTTTCTACACCACAGACATCCATAGGTACTGGTTCTGTTGCCTAAAATTGAAAAATTATCGAGTTAATATACTATAGTATAGTACTAGCACGTACCTACAAACGAGATTGATAATGTAATTATACATAATTATTTAAAGGTTACCAATGTGTCTGTATCTGGTAAATATAACGTCGGTAAATCTGCTTTTAACTGTCTCCATTTTAAATTTTTGTTTGGTCCAAAAGAATCCGGCGTAAAGTGTTTCGAAGAAATATGACTGCTTATTTAATAAGCCGTTCACTTTTTAATTCTTCCCTTTTTGGAAATCTGTAACAAAAAAATATGGCAATATTTATTCGGCATTATTTTTCTTTTAACTCGCGCTGCAATTAATCTGCGGTATTATCCTTTATGCACGGCTGCCGCGGGAACCAATGTTCGATAGTTTGCCACACAGACTTTAGTACATCACTATGCAAAAAAACATAACCTCTAATAGTCGGCAGAAAATCCATATAAAACAGGCAAATATCGGTGTAGAATTGAACACAAGTATGATTTACAAGAACTACCATTATTGTTACTGAGTTTTAGGTATGATCCTGCAACTTATTAACATAAAAACTATCAGAACTCACCGATGAAATGATATTGCTCCATTGTTGTTTTCTTTTCTTCCTGTATGCGATTTACAGCCTTCAATCGCACAAGACATTTTATTACAATGTTAAAAAAACAATCAACACAAACAATAATAAATCACACTTTTACGAATTTTGAGAGGAAGAGCATCAAAATATTTAATTTCTCTCGGTGAAGCTGTAAACTTTCGCAAAATGCATTAGACATTTCGATGCCACCAAATTAAGATGTGATGCACGAAACGAACGATATTACAACACAACGATACAATGATGAGACATATTTAATTTGATGGTATTATAATTTTTAAAATACATCCAAATTACATCCATCTGACATTTGTTTGGTTCAATCTAGTGACACACCAGGAAAAAATATAAAGTAAGTGCGGTCCGTCGTTTCATTCACTCGTACACAGGAGTAATTTACGTTAGATGAGTACAATGGCTAATGCCCAGTTCTTATTTTAGCCAGGTTTCTATTTGTATTCCTTATTCTGAGCATCAAACAGTTCCGCGTTTCAAAAACGTCAGATCTGTATGGCATGTCTAAACGGCCGTTCATACTGTTTTGGATTTGCAAAAACGTAACATCATGCAACGCAACTTTATACGCAAATTGAACATCAAATTAACTTTACACCAATTAATTACTTCCAGAGATTATCTCCTACATCTAACGTCATTCACAACTATCTCTTCTCATGATTCAAGGGTTTCTTTTTTATTATTAATAATCATTATATTTTCAACGCGGGCAGAGCCGCGGAGACATCTAATAAGATATAAAACCGTTCCCGTTCAGCAAGTGCTAAGTACGACAAATACTATGCACACAAATTCCGAAAAACTCATTGGTGCATGCCCGACTGGGGATCGAACCTGGATCTCAACATTGAGAGGCCAGCTTTCTACCCCTGAGCTACCGGTGCTATAAAGGTGCTTTAAAGTAAATTTAAAGCGATTATAATCACTTCGGGCAAATTATAGCTATAAATATCGTGTATCACACGCGAATAAATTGCTATAAAAATTCCTAAACGCTATATATTTTCAACTTCAACCTTTAAAAATTCATTACCAACTTATGGCGCAAAATAACTGCTATAAGTCAGTGATACAGTAAGTGCAAACTACATAATATGGACTGGAGGGTGGATAGAAGAACTCACAGAGTTATAAATATGATACTGGCAGAAGTATTTTGAGTGTTTTTGCACTAATATGAGCAATTTTATATAACTTTTATGGGTATAGTATATACATATATGCATATGTATATGCCATATACAAGTAAATTTTAACTATAAGAGATAGAGAAATTTTCTCAAAGGACTCTTGTCATCGATTTTGATGAAAATAAAAACTGCATTCAAGCTATGATAGAAATAAATTTCTATGCGTGAACACTTGGCGATTTATCCATCGCAAGGAGATATAAATTAACATTATATCATTGCAGTATAAAGATGCAGAAAAAAAGAAAATCTGGATGTGAGAAGCTCTGAACCGGGATCAGAGCTCCTCACATCCAGATTTACTTTTCTTTCTGCGTTTCTATACTGCAATGATATAATATTAATTTACTGCATTCAAGCTTTATGAAAAATTAATTACCTTGGCCGGGAATCGAACATGGTTGTTTTGCAAAAATAACATTATGTATTATGGCATCAATCAATATAGGGGTGCTAGTAAGAACGTCGAAGCTATGACAAAAAAAAAATACTGGTATACGAAGAAAAGGATATCTAAAGACAAACGATTATAAAATAACATAATTTTATGGTACATCTAGACACGTGGCAGCGTATCCAGGGCCGAGTTCAAAAAAGAAAAGGCCCGCGCACTAGCTGGGTGTTAAGCAAGAGCCCTAACAAACTTTCTTTATAAACACTTGAAGAACGTTGCATAATATTGCAGTTATGACTGAAGGAACCTCCATAAACCTCTGTATCCAATTTGATCGCGATTCTTTCTTCGGTTAAGCTGACAATCTTGAACTGCCTTTGTACTGAACTCCGCCCCTTTTTCACATGTATGTGAAGTAATTTTAGTGGGATCTGTATTTTATGTAAGTGGATTGAAAACTTCACGGCCCGGTCAAGAAAACAAAATAGAAAACGTAAAAAATATTTTCGAAGTAATCTCTATTTAGCTCTATGCACTTCTTCCACCTGCTTCCATAGCTTCCATACCAGTTTTAAAAAAAGATTCCTCAAGGTCTTCAGAATACACGTTTACTGCGGTTTCGACCTCTACATTCGATGAAAATTTAAACAGATGAAAGTCCGAAGGTGCCAAATCGGGAGAATAGGCAGGGTGGGGCAGCAATTCGAAACCACAGTCACGAATTTGTGCCATTGACTCAACAGACCTATGAATGCGGGCATTATCCTGATGAAACAAAATTTTTTCAATAATCCTAGGCGTTTCTCTTTAATTTCTTTAGGTAAACGACGCTAGGCAAAAAGGTGCCATAGTACGCTGAGCTTATTGTTTTGCCTTTTGGAAGGTAGTCCACCATCATGACACCCTTAGCATTCTAAAACACTGACGCCATCACCTTGCCAGCCAACAGAATTGCCTTCGATAGAATTAATTCAATCATCCCTCATATGTAAACTATACTTTAGGTAGAAATAAACTAAAATAAAACATGGAGCAGCATGAAAGAAATCTTCCAAGGATTGTCAAAAGGCTAGCGTAGTAGTAAAGTGGAGGAAATAGAACCTCTCATAAAAATAAGTAAAATGATTTAATATTTTAGGATATACTACTGGGAAAGTATACGTCCTTCATCGGCATGTAAATAAGTCAAAAAGTCAGAGGTATCCAGAAAAATATATTTTGTCAAAGAAAAGAACAAATACCAAAAAGGCCTTTGTTCACAGCTATTTTATGTTGGCAACTGTGGCGTTCAGACTATCTGAGATTAAAGCCAAAAGATACGATGATACAGTAGAACCAGTCTTAAAACTCTTGTTAAGCACATGACGAGCTTGAGTATTTAAGGGGGCACTAGACGTAATGAGATTTAGAGACGTACTACTTCCAGGGATTTTGCAAGAATGTTAAATTTTTCATTAATCGAGACATAGCAAGATACAATAAAGTAACGACTCAGAACTTAAAAAGCACATATTTCAGTAGTGGATAACTTATAATTTATTTCGCATAGGATCAATTATTTTCGCTGTATTTTTTCAGAAAAATATTTCTTATTAAATAAAAATAGGTAAATGAAAATTACTACACAAAAATTATTATATTCAACTGCATTAATCATATGATATATAAATTAAGCCCTTGACAAGGTTATGAAAAGTGATACAATATGCAAATACAAATTGCGCATCTTATTCTTTTGATCCAACGATTTTGGCATGAGTCCTAGTTTAGACGAAAAACTCATGAACAATCCTGCAAGAACATTTTCTAAAGAAGCGTCAAAATGTCATCGCGTCTAGCTCCCCCTTAAGGAGAAGAGACGACGGATAGAGGGCCTTAAAATGCGACTTGCAAACAATATTCGCTGCTCGCCAAGTGGTATTACGAATAAAAGAATTCTTCTGGGACTTGGCTCACTTTAGTTTTACTTAGTCGCATAGCAGGAAACCCAAGATCATTATGTGGTAAGTTTGGAAAAAAGACGTAGAATCTTATTGTCATATTCATTATTTTATGGTACCTATTGTAATATTGGATTATGTACTAAATTAATACTTTAAGAAAAAATAGTAGATTGAAATTTCAATATTCAATATCTGAAAAAAATATGTAACAAAATGATAATCGGCCCAACAACTCGCCAGAATAGACATCAGTAACTAAAATATTCTAGAAAATAAAATAATAAAGCAGCAAAAGCCAAATTAATAATGGCAAGGGACGACGGCGCTGCCTAATGCAATTTTCTGCCAGGGCCGCCTCTGTTCCATAGCTAACGCTGCGTTCAATTCAAACTCTCAAAAGTCATTACTATTCATTATTGTGCATCACGTTCATTATGAAAAATTTACAATAATTTTTCTTATTCTTAAAATAATTTTGTATTGTTTGCGATGGCGTAGTGATATAATAATAAATACTGGCTGGATTTTTGTCCTTGAAAGGCCAAAACTACACACTGTTAAATATAGTTTAGGTCCTGTGACGGCTGTCAGCTCTATACATATTCAAGCTTGAGAAAGAGAGTTGAAAATATAAACTGTTTAGCGCTGTCTTGCTGTCACAGGGCTCACGCTTTATTTTACGGACTGTAGAGGTAGTGCTTGTATCAACGAAAAACAAGAAAAACGGCCAAGTGTGAGTTGGACTCGCGCACGAAGGGTTCCGTACCATTATCTATAAAAACGGCAAAAAAACATGTCTGTTGAGCCTCCTTAAACATTTGTTTTATTCTGTTTTTTAGTTTTTTTTTGTTATAGCGGCAACAAATTTTGTTGAAAGCGGTGAAAATTTTAACTGTCTACATATCACAGTTCACGAGATACAGCCTGGTGACAGACAGACAGATGGACAGCGGAGTCTTAGTAATAGGGTCCCGTGGGTTACCCTTTGGGTACAGAACCGTAAAAAAAACAGCTGCTCCATAAAAAAGTACATACGGTCTTGACTTACTTGACTTGAAACCTTGAATAACTTTAAAACCTAAAAGAGTACCCGAGCCATCGCTCAGCAAGAGATAGCTCATGCGGCCGCATCACGAGCGTCCCACATGCAGCAGCCGCGTAATGCGGCCCGTCTTACGGATTTCCCGACTTCCATTCAGTCTGTACGACAAAGAAGCCACTTACCGCGCGTCCCGTTTGCAAGCAGCGAGAAAATGCAGCGGCTGTGTTGCTAGATGCGGTTGAAAAGAAAAAAGAAATCCTGTGATTTGACGTGTTACTAAAGTCTGGCTACTGAAATATGAACCTAGCAAAGCGCGGCAAATTTAAATAATCTTATGCTGGTATTACAGTGTATAGTAGGAATTTTAGTTTTGATACTTTTCATTTTTTGGAACTGGCATTCGGAAAATTAAATAATCCGAATCTTTAATTACTGTGTATTTATACATGAAAGAAAATAAATACATAAAACCAATGTGGGAACTATGATATGTATTAGTAATATGAATTAATAGTTTTTCTATTTTTAATTTTTTGGGATAAAAGGATGGGAGTACTTAAAACAAAACATGACAAAAATATATAAAATTTATTATTCGCTATAATCAAAGTCTGTTTCCAGATATTCCATTTCATATTCATCTGAACTTATATTGTCATCATTTGCATCACATAATAAAACTTTCCATTTGATCCATTGCTGTCCAAAGCTGTCCAAGTTGGATATTGTCGCTTTATGTGGGCGTTTTGTACCTGGGGTGCTGAATACTCCATTATTCAGTTTGCCTTCATTGTTTATTCTTTTTAATGTGGATACACTAGTTTCAGTCATTGAAGCAATTTCTTGGAAATATTTATTTTGAGATAGATACTCTTGTTGATGCAATTCTTTAATTTTCTTGAGACTTTGTAAAGCTGCACAAGCTTCTTCAGTGTTAAAATTCTTTTCTGTAAAATAATAAAAATTATACATTTATACGAACCAAGTATATTCTTAGGTAGAATATTATAATTTTAATCCACATTCAAGTATATCATAGTAAATACTTGGTAATTTTTGATATGAACATGACATAGTTCATTTTACATTTTAATAACATGGATAAAATTATCAAGATGGGTATGTTACACTAACCTATGAATTCCATTGCAACATGTAAACAATCCTCTTTTTGCTTGATTCTAGCGATATGCTCTTCTTGTTTTTGTTTGTATTTACTAATCATAGTAAATAAAATCTGTCGAACAGCACTCTTCACAGTTTTAGTCATGATTTATGATGGAAAATAATAAATTTTATCACAAATTCAAACACAACGTAATTACAAAGACTACGTCAACAACAACAAACGCCATGATGACATTTTCGGCAGGGTTGCCGCTATAAAAATCTCTGGGTTCAGCTTTCGCTAGCCAGTCTCTACAAAACGGTGTTTAAGGGCAGGTTATCCGGGACCTGTAGGTATTTATCGCTACCTCAGCCCCCGCCAATTCACCGCGACGTATTTATTTACGATGCAACTGAGCGACTTGAATCGTGACCTCACGTGACTCGCCACCACACGTTCTGTGCTCGCCACCGACCGCCGTACATTAAAATAGGTTCGGGGCCAGTAACTGTACTTTGTACTAATAAGAATTGATTCCGATAAATGAACCAAGTAAGTAAGTAAGTAATTTATTTATTTGCGTAAGAATTTGGTTACAAAGTTGGCTTAAAAGAAACAATTCCAGCAAATTCAACCATAACATGGTGTGCAAATATTAAGAATATTTTAAAACAAAAAAAAAATATATATATATACAGAACAAAATACTACAGAGTTAAAAGACAAATACAATGAAAAACAAATTTTTACAATACAATGTCATAGAAAACAAAAAAAAAAACATTATCATTGTACGATCATATTATATACAATAATTGGTATAAATATTATGTCTAAATTACATGTCAAGATATGCTTGTACAGAGTAGAAACAATGATCAGAGAAATATTCTTTAGTTTTCTTCTTAAATAAAGTGACGGGTAAACTTTTAATGTCGTCTGATAACTTATTATAAATCTTTACACACATATAATATACATTGTTATCAAATAAAGTAAGATTGGATCTTGGTAGATATAATTTATGGTTACGACGACGAGTAAATTTATATAGCACATCACTTCTTTTTTTAAATAAATGCAGATTTTTCTTTACAAATATACAAATCTCAAGTAAATAAAGACACGGCAAGGGTAAAATTTTAAGTTTTCTAAAAAGGGGTTTACAAGTGTCTCTATAGCCTGCATTACAAAGAACTCTAACACATTTTTTTTGTTTTTTAAACACCTTTTCCATATCTACAGATCTACCCCACATTATAACTCCATATCTCAGAATTGATTCTACGTGTAGATAGTAAACATTCATTGCAGCATTAAATGACATAAACTATTCCTACTAAAAAACCGAGTTAGTACAAATAGGGTAGTTTATTACATTGGATCATATGAGCAATATCTAAGCACGCTCTTGTAAAACATTTGGAAGTACAACTAAAAACATTTAATACACTCGGTAACCATATGAGCTAACAAAGCTGACTCTGAAGGCTTTCATTGTAATCTAGGAGCTGTCAAAACTAAATTTTGTTTATTACAAAATAGTTCATAAGTATTAAAAATAGAAGCCAAATTACTTTGGAATAATTTAGGTTTCGACGGCACTAAAACTAAAATTATAGGCGTAGTATTTAAATGAGCGAATATAAATTCAAATATAAGGTGTCAAAAATACTGAATATAGCGTACTAATACTAAGTGGGCGAAAGATTGTGAGCGAATAAAAATGTTGTACACTGCGACTTGAAATTACAAATTTGAGTTGAGTTGATAATTCTCAGACGAACAATTTTCTTTTTTAGTAACAATTTGATTTTAAGGCGCTACGTAAAAGTTTTAGCGTCCCTGTTACTCTATATGCGAAAAAACCCTCAGTGCGAGTGGGAGGGATTCGTGGAAAAGTAGTAAAAACGTCGGTTTTTTATCAATATAAAATGTACTAAGCAATTTTCTCAAAACGTTTTTCAAGGAGACTTTACAAATACATAATATCCACATTTTGAATGCAATTTGACAATGAAATTAGTTAGGATTTCAAAATTACAGGAAAAAATAAAACAATTTAGAGGTCTTTTCGGAATTAAATTCTATCAAGAACATTTCATCCAATCGCGTTTTCCTTCAGTGGGAATTTTAATCAAATACTCAATAAACATTTGCCCAAAAATGAAATACGTAGATGACGTTATAGTGGAGTAAACGGATTCGAAAAAACCCCATTTTTTTCCGCTTCGCTCGGCTCCTTATTTATATTACATGTAAACCTAACACGCTCCTTCTCGCTTCGCGCTTTGTCACACCTATTTTTTTATTTTTGGTGAAGTATTTTCGATTTCATACTTTAAATTCGCCCACTCAGTATTTTTAGTCGCACGATTTGTTCAGTTGTATGTGTGCTAGTGTTAGGACCCGGTTGCGAGGTGTTGCATAGCTTGATTGTTGCTCTGAGATAGGTGAAGGATCCACGTTTTCTTATTAAATATTATTTTTATTATCATGCAAAGTCAGAGTTCTTATAGACATCCCGCGTGTATGCCGTGGGTTTACTATACCATGTTGTTATTTTATTTTATTATTTTATTTGTAAATTTACATTTTTATTCATTCCATTTCTGAACATTTATTTTTGCATGACATCCATTAATTATTTTATTTGTAATTCTTTGTCAAATTAATTATTTTTTAATGTGTTTTCAACATTATTTCAATTATTCAATATTATTTTTATGAATAAATTATTATTATTCATTATTTTCTTAGTCAATAGTATAACTGAACTAGGTAAAATTCTTAATTATTATGTTTTACTACTATTTGCTATTGTGTTTTGTTCATATGTAGCAAACTGAAAATCAGAGCTGCAAGTTACTTCAACGTGTAGCATTTGCTAAGCTTGCTCCTTTTTGCCATTTCGTTTTGTGTTGTACTGTGTCTTCTTTTTTTATATGTTCTGTGGTAAATAAACTCATTTCACTGTCACTTTCACTATCTCTGGTATTACACATTTTATATAAAATTGTATTAGCTTCCTCTCCATCTTCGTCATCCAAAAATCATCATCTCTTGTAATGCGTTCAATATGTACAAGTTCATTATCTCCTACCCAAATGCCAAAGAGACATAATCGCCGTTCTGTCACGTAAAGCTGTCCTTGTACCTAGTAATACCTACCAATTACTGTTTTTATCGAGTTTTGTCGTACTTGTTGCCTCTATGCATTGTCTCATACTTGTCGCATACTTACGCTTTCAAAAAAATAATAATACGTAGATACAATCGCATTATTTTTTAAATATATATATATATATTATATATTTACATAATATGTACATTATCTATACATTCTGTCTGACTGCCAGAGTAAGTACTGTTACATTTTACTGTTGTACAGTTATACTCGGACTCATGAGTTTTTTACTTTTTTTGCGTAATTTCAAAAGTTGGTTGTTCTGTACGATCAATAAAAAATCTCGTTACAGTTTCAAAGAATTGTTTTCTTATCTTCAGCACTCTCAAATTTGATGATTTATGGTGAGACTCCGTTGTCCGTCCGTCCGTATGTCACAGCCTCATAACTTTAGCACCTTTAAAGATAAAGATATGAAATTTGGCACAAAAATAGCATTTATTTGCCCACATATCACGATGTAAAAAAAAGATTGAAATTATTCAAAATATTTCCAAAACAAAACTAAAAAATGTTATCCTAAAAATACAATATGGGTATCAATTTATAGATATTAAAAAGCTGATTGTAAAAATACATTGATATAAAAAAACGTATGTCTTTATCTCCAAAACTGGTAGACCGAACATTATGAAAAAAATCATGGTAATAGTGTTTACGTAAAGATTACAGGAAAAATAAAGCAGTTGAGAAATTCACGAAAAAAAATAGTAAATTAAATTTATCATCCATAATACGGAACCCTAGGTACGCGAGTCTGACTCGCACTTGTCCGGTTTTTTTCTTCTTATTTCTAGTTTCCATTTTTATTTTTAAACATCCAAGCAAGATACAACTAAATGATTTTTATTTACATGTACACACAACTGATAGTTTGATGTCTATTTACACGATTATTTAAATAATAATAGTACACTCTATCAGAGCTTCGAGACGAGTGAGGGGGAACCAGGGCTCAGAAAACTGACATAGGTCTTGCCTCGACAGCCGCTGGCGGGCAACTGGCGGCCGCTCGCCGAGTAGTCGCAAATCAATTTTTCTTTTTAAATTAAGGGAAAAAAACGATTTTCATTAAAAAAAAAGTAACCACAAAAATTATTAGTAAAATAGTTTTCCTTTAATTATCTGCAATTTTCATGCAATTTGGTTAAGTACACGTTACATAAAACGAAAAAAATCTTAAAAATCGACAAAGTTTCGGTTTTTTTTTCGATCGAGCAAAGTGTAATGTCTCGCAAATTGAACCACAAAAGAAACTGCAGAAAAGACGTCTCTGAAACATTTATTTTTTTCAGATTTTAAAAAGAACTATTTGATGCTTTAAAATGAGTTTGAAAACAGACAAAATTGGGATAAGCCCCCCTTAACTTTATTAAATCTGTTGCTGTCGCCTTTTCTTTCATATTGTAAAAGAGTGACAGCAACAGATTTAAACACTGTCTAAAGTTAAACACCGTTTTGTAGTTACACCGTTGCTGTCTTATGCGCTCACTCGCACCTTTGTAACGAACTAACTTTGTACAAAGCAAGTTTTTTTTTTCTTTAAAGTTTACGCGGTTTCAAGTCCAGTTATTTGGTCTGGACGTCCATATTATATTCAGTAATTCGATCAGTCAGGGTATTCTTTTATCCGGTCAAGCGCCATATAACCGTCAAACTTAACTTACCGGTTCTCTTCTGATGCTGCAGGACTTCCGAAAAACTAGTTTGGCCTAGTGGTTATGTCGTGAGCAGATCGTAGAATTGATCAGATCGTAAAGGGGTCGTTCACAAATTACGTAACACAAAATTCTCGAACTTTCGACTCCCCCCCTCCCCCCACGTAACAGTACCGTAACGCTTGCCTGGGACCACTCCATTCCGTTACGTAACGGGTGCTTTGTAAAAGCTTTGCTACGCTGTAGGTAGTCTGGCTAACGAAAAATGAGAACCAAGAGAAAAACGTAAAAAATCTCCGTTTGACTATGCTAAAATCTTGGCGTAACGCAAACCATAATACCCCTCCCCCCACGTACCAGGACCGTAAAGCCTGGCCGCCACCCCCCTCCCTTAAATTGCGTTACGTAATTTGTGAACGACCCCAAAGCACAGAATAAAATATGCCCAAAGTATGAAATCAAAAGTCAATCATTAAAAATCAAAATTAGGTGCGGCAACGAGCGGACCGAAGCGATGCAAGGAGAAGCGTGTTAAGTTTACATGTAATAAATATGAGGAGCCGAGCGAAGCGGAGGGGAACGAGGCGACCCTCCTGGTTTTAACAGAAATATTATAATCTCCAGGCAGATCATTAAATGCCCAATTCGATTATGTGCCGACAACATATATATGGATAAGATTTAGGTGTCTACTCACCTGAAATAACCTCAATTATGATTTATAGTGTTACTTAGGTAATTCCATTCCCGAGATAAACGCGACTAGTCTAAAAGCTAGCAACCCCATGGAGCAAGAAATCTGTGCGCTCAGAGATTCCAGCACTTGTCCTATTTGCCTGTCTGTTTGTGTATCCATTTGCTCAGCTCGCTCTGTACAATATACATAGGAGACTGGGTGTGTAGTAATGGAATTTTTTAAATCGCTCATCTGTGTAAAGAGTTGCTCTTTAATGTATGAGCTGTGCATGTTTCGGTGCGCCGCCATTTTGCTGGAGCAGAGGTTCTACCAAAAAAGTTTTTTTTTTTGTTTACTATTTGGAGTGATTGGTTTGAGATGGTTTTGATATAATAAATAGAGATTATTTACACAATAAAGTTCACTATGTGCCTATTTATTAATAGCCTGGTACCGTTTTATCAGAGAAAAACCGGCCAAGTGCGAATCGGACTCGCGCAGGAAGGGTTCCGTACAGTGGCGTGCATAGAACTTTTTCCGGAAAAGCAACCAGAAGGTCAAGTTTGACAAAAAAAAATATGAATAAAATTTAAATAACACTTTGAAACAAAAAAGTTGATATGAAAATGTTCACTTTAGGGTAGACAGTGTCTACCCTGGCGTCACACAAACTTTTTTTTTTCAAAGTGTTATTTAAATTTTTTCATATTTTTTTTATTATCAAACTTGACGTTATGGTTGCTTTTCCAGAAAAAAATTCTGTGTACGCCACTAGTTCCGTACCATTATCTATAAAAACGGCAAAAAAAACATGTCTGTTGTATGGGAGCTCCCTTAAATATTTATTTTACTCTATTTTTTAGTACTTGTTGTTATAGCGGCAATAGAAATACGTCATCTGTGAAAATTTCAACTTTCTAACTATCACGGTTCATGAGATACAGCCTGGTGACAGACGGACAGACGGACAGACAGACGGACAGCGGAGTCTTAGTAATAGGGTCCCGTTGGTTACCCTTTGGGTACGGAACCCTAAAAATGGAGAGACACCACAAAACTTTCCCAATAATGTCAACAAAACCCCTACACATAGAATTGGCAAATATTTTGTGCTTCTTACATAATTAATTTACCCTTATCTCCTTATTTACATGACCAACAAAATACCCCATTATTATTATTGTTATTATTTTGCTCGCTAAGAAAACTGGCCATCATTTTCCATTCACATAGCTTTGGCAATTCTTTACATAACTTGGGTATAACCCGAATCAAGACCTTGGAAATAGAAATGGTCGCTCGATCTTGCTGTACTGATCGCAGATCGGGCCTATTGCATCACAGTTTGGGATTTGACCGATCGACAATATATACACATACAAGCCGATTCTAAAGGCTTTAATTTAAGTTTTAGTGCTGTCAAAACTAAATTTTCTTCATTGCAAAATGGCCCTTGGGATCTAAAAAGGCAGACTTGGGTGAATCATAAAATGATTTGAAAGTAGGATGGAGTCAGATTTTTTTCACGCGTGCAAAAGACACGGCATTATTACGGAATCATAATATGATTCATCTTCGCGGAAGATAAATTACTTTGGAAAAATTCAAGTTTTGATAGTACTAAAACTAAAATTAAAGCCTCCAGAATCGGCTTTATTGACTGCTATTGTTTTTAATGCTTTCTGTATTTTTATGTGCAAATATAGACGGATATAGTGTGCAAGGGAGAGGAGTATAGAACGGTCGCCATATTTATTTAAAAGGTCTATTCATTCGGGTAAGGTATATCCACATATTCCACACATGTGTAAAATAATTCTCCTTGGAGACATAACGTATACTTTCTGTTTAATTTGGTTTGAGATGGTTGTGATCTTTAAAGACTAAGAGGTAACCCAATTAACAGCTTTCTTAAGAGAGCTTACAACAAAGAAGTCATTTGTTATTTAAGGGGCTTGGTATCGCCAAAGAGTACTTTCTAAAACCTTTTCGTTTATGGCCGAACCAAAAATATTGTATAAAATGTATTTGAATTATTAACTCCAACACAACGTATGCAACATATTTCTTTTTTATACCACCAAAACTTCTATATGAAAAAAATCCAACCGAATGTTGTTGTTTTTGCTTTACTTATCTACTGCTCCTTATAGATAAACTATATATATATATATCCTTATAGATAGTTATAGATAAACTTGATAGCTGTAAACAGCCTTTCTTAACCTTTTTTGTCCACGGACCCCTTAGGAAATCAAGCACAATT
Source organism: Ypsolopha sequella (assembly GCA_934047225.1). Classification (NCBI taxonomy): domain Eukaryota; kingdom Metazoa; phylum Arthropoda; class Insecta; order Lepidoptera; family Ypsolophidae; genus Ypsolopha; species Ypsolopha sequella. Next base: position 12,519,928 of record OW203991.1, read on the forward strand.
TTATTTATTTTAGTTCTAGAAATTACAAAAAAATATATACTTTTTCATATAAAATACGTTAAGAAGAAGGTTAGTGCTGCTTTTTTGCAACTAAATTATGATTGCTTATAACATATTTATGATTGTTAAATGGTCCATAGATTAGGCTGCGGACCCCCATACATATGCTCGGGGACCCACAGGGGTCCGCGGACCACAGGTTAAAAACGCTGGCTGTAAACATAGCATAGTATTATTCAATCGAAAAATAATGTCCATGTGAAAAGTATTATTTTCTCCTATTTCGCTTATTATATCAAGAAAGCAGCGAGCGTTGTAACAGCCACTATGCATTGCGCGCTGATATGAACGTTATTTCAATGTCGTTTCCGTCGATATCCGTACCGACACACACCGAGCAGCTAATTTGGCGACATTAATCGCCTTAAACTACTATTCTCTGTGAATAACAAGTGTTATAATATTTATAATATCACCAATATAAATGAAGTTTTGATTAGTAGTAACAAGCAACCGTTGTTTAAAAAGTTAGGTGAGTATAAATTCAAATGGTATTTTACTCTTTTACAATTTAAGGCAAGAATTAGTAAGAGTTAGTAAAATAACAGGATTAAAATACAATACAGTTAAAATTGGGAATTCCAAAATGACACATATACTGTGTCATAAACTTCGATCGCAGTTTACAATCTAACTAATCAAACCCTAGGGTTTGACAGTCAGATAACACACACACACTAACAAACGTGGCTCTACGTCACACAACTTGCCTACTTTTTATTCCTAGGTAATTTATTTCCCCAGTGCGCTGCGATGTTATACTTACTTAGGCAAAATGCGTTATGTCAAAAAACTATGTTTATGAAAAAATATATGTTTACATAATTTTCAAATTACATAGTTTACATAATTTTCAAATTTTCAAATAGACCCATTCGTCTTTTTTGTCAGATGCCTAGAAAAAGATAAACACTTTGACTGCCTATTGGTACATTTTACGCTTGAGAACAATATCTTGGTTATAACAGACCTGTTAACATTTTTAGTTAAAATTATCGCTCAAAATCACTACATAGTATAAAACAAAGTCGCTTCCCGCTGTCTGTCTCTATGTATGCTTAGATCTTTAAAACTACGCAACGGATTTTAATGCAATTTTTTTTAATAGATAGAGTGATTCAAGAGGAAGGTTCATATGTATAATACATGCCCGTGCGAAGCCGGGGCGGGTCGCTAGTTTAAAATAAAATAGAAAAATTAAAAGTTAGGAACAAAATTAAATACTCTGAGAAATATATTTTTTTAATTCATTAGTAAAATAGAAAATAGAATAGTCAAATAAAAAAAAATAAAAAATTAGGAACAAATACTCAAACAAGAATATTTTTTTAATACATTTGCTCAAAACATGCTAGATTCTATGCCTGTGTAGCGTGTGAAAAGTTACGTACTTTAAACTAGTATTTTATTTAGTGACAACACTCTGTAGACTAGTTTTACTTATTTTACCGATGTATGACGGTATATCCATCCCTAATAGCCGGGCCTTATATGGAACAGACTGGTGACGGGTAGCGGCGTCACTGGTGCGAGGGTTCCGGCACCGCACTCACCAACCCGCCTGCCCAGCGTGTGTGAGTATGGGCAATTCTTCCAGAATAACCGCCGGGAGTGGCAAAGTCCTGGAAAGGCTAATGTCCAGCAGTGGACGAACTAGGCTGATGGATGGATGGAACCGGATAAACTTTAATACTGTATATTCGGTCGGAGTGTAGATAAGGGGGTTATTTAGGAAGCATATATAAAAAATATATACTCAAACTCAAACTTTTATATTATTAAATATGTTAAATTGTAAAAGCATGAACGCACAACAGAAAATTTATACTAAAAATACTACGACAGTGTGCTATCAAAAATATTAACTGCACATCAAAAAAATATTGACTGTCGTACTAAAATACTAACTGTGCTCTTATGGGATTTCTGGGTTTTCATAAAAAAATTGCTACGAAGGTAAAGAATGGCGGGCGTTTCTAACCTACCCTACCGGCTTTCCGCTGCGCTGAGGGATTACTGATGGCAAATGTAGTGCAAAATAGTATTTATCAATTACCAGTATAATTCGACAATTGTGTTGCAATCAAAAGCAGTTTTATAAGTACCTAGATTTATTTATACGATGCTATAACACGGCGATTCTGCGCTGCGATTGGCCCAATTTATTAATAAACCGCTAGAGATTCTATCAACAACAGAGACGAGAAACAAGTCCCAACCACAAAATAGATACAACCAGAAGGCCGACTCGACGACGGAGCGAAAACAGACGCACACACGCATAGACGCGTACGTATGATGATCTCGGCAGAATTTCGTAATGGCATTCACCCGAGTATCTTCGAGATCATCCTACGTACGTGTCTATGTGTGCGTGCGCCTGTTTTCGCTAGTTATTCGGAGTAAACATTCTGTGCGTGGTTATTTTGTGTCCCAACCTTATTTCTTAAACCGCATTACCGAAATGACGCACCCGAGGTTCATGAACGAATGTTCTACTTTTTATTTTTCATGCTATTGTTAGTTTATTTATTTAGTTGAAAATAATATAAATAAAGACGACATATTTAATGGTCGTGGATAAAGTATTGTGTGCAACTGAACATAATTAGACATTGTGACACTCGTGCAAAACTATTACCAAACAAACGAACTCGTGTCCCCATGTCTCAAATTATGTTACAGTTGCACAAAATACTATTTCGATATGCAAATGAAAATATCCCAATTGCAAAACATGTTTTATAAATTCATTACTATTTTAGACTTCATAATTTATATTCGGGAGGTGATAGAGCTGATGCCGTACTCGACTGTGGAGGTACCACCATCTTACTTGGAGACCCCCTCGAAGTAATTCGGGAGAGAGTAAGAGGACAGCTCACAGGCAAAAAACCAGGAGGCCCACCATGCCTGGGACCGATGAATGGTGTTACATCCATCCCTAATAGTTATATGGAACAGACTGGTGACGGGCAGCGGCGTCACTGGCGCGAGAGTTCCGGCACCACGCTCACCAACCCGCCTGCCCAGCGTGTGTGAGTATGGGCAATTCTTCCAGGATGACCGCCGGAAGTGGCAAAATCCAGCAGTGGACGAACTAGGCTGATGGATGGAGTTTATATTCAGTTGAATCTATCTTACTACTAATTATTACAATGATACGTTTATTTTGTTTTGTAACATTAGTAAAAGTGTCAGACTGGCGCCAGACAGACTGCGGCGCCAGCTATAACGAAAGGTTTTTTGTGTGTTTTCTGTACTAGTAATTTTTTTTTTATTGTTTCAAGGTTTCAAGTCATTTTTCGCAAATTTATTAAATAATGTTTTTTTATACACGTGCGTAAATGTCGATCTTTCTCGTCCCGACTGTTTCTTACATCGATTTGCTCGGCAAAAAAATCAGTCCTGACTTGAGATTACGAACATTTTTCGCAATAGCATGAAATATTATATCATCTAATGAATGAATTAATTAATAAACACTTTATCGCACAGAAAATTAAATTAAAACACAGAATACAGAATAACAAAAGGCAAGGGCGGACTTTTTCCTTGAAGAAATTTCTTCCAGTCAACTGATGGTGTCGAGAAAGAAAAAATTTACAAGTGAAGTTATCATTTTATTTTTTTATTTTTTGCTAAATCATATTTGTGCTTAAAGAAAAATAATCTTCTTCAATATTTTAATATAATAATACATACATAAATACATATATACAAATAAAGTAGCATAGTCAGTCTAGTCAGAGAGATGAAAGGTAATATTTTTTCAGGTTAAATCTAAAGGAGGACACAGAATGAAGATTTCTGATATGCAGTAATGATATGCAGTATTATAATATTCAGTACGACTTGCACCAATAAATATTTAAATCTAGATTTAGTACGAAAGCTGAGTTTAATTTTACACAGTGACTGAGAGAATGATTGAGTGACTGATGGTTTACCCGACAAAATCTTATTTAGCACAAAGTGATAGATTTTTAACGAAATGTTTTCTGCATCCAATAGAAGCCAGATTAAGCCAGTATTTGAGTTACCGCTTACCACAATCGTGCGGCAGTGCGGGTCTCAGGATTGCATTAGGCAAATACGCGGCGCACCTAATTCTGCGCCGAGTCGGGCCGCCATTCTTCAATACACGATGCAATGCTCTTTTATCCCATTTGCATACTTTTCCTAGTTGTGAGTTCGTTCTTCTTTTTCTGAACATGTGAAATTTTAATTTCATACTCGTATTTGAGTTGCGAAATGTTCTTTTAAGGCGATACCAAAAAAAATGGGGTTTTTTCGAATAACGTCATCTACGTATTTCATTTTTGGATAAATGTTTATTGAGTATTTGATTAAGATTTTCACTGAAGGAAAACGCGATTGGATAAAATTTTCTCTATAGAATTTAATTCCGAAAAGACCTCTTAATTATTTTATTTTTTCTGTAATTCTGAAATCCTAACTAATTTTATTGTGAAATTGCATTCAAAATGTGGATATTATGTATTTGTAAAGTCTCCTTGAAAATGTTTTTGACAAAATAACTTAGTACATTTTATATTAATAAAAAACCGGCTTTTTGCTACTTTTCCACAAATCCGTCCCACTCGCACTGAGGGTTTTTTCGCATATGGAGTAACAGGGACGCTAAAACTTTTATAGAGCCATGCATGATTATCAAAGTAAATAAAACACTAGACTTGGCTCTAAATGAAATGTCACAACTTTTTATAGCCAAGAAAGAGACTTATCTCGGATTGCCCGTCTTTACGTTTATTATTTGATAATCTGTGGCTTATTTTTTTAAGAGTTACTTAATCTGATTAAAAATAAAAACATGCCAAGTGCGAGTCCGACTACGATCAAAGGGTTCCGTACCACGTACACCACCATACAATACGATACGGGACGGAACCATTAAAACGTTTGGTAAATAACAACATATCTTATGCAGCATTAAGGCGACAAAATATAAAGTGCTAAAATATGCAAACATTTGAACACCCTCTGAGTACGGAAAAAAAATTTTTTTTTTCCTTTAGGTTTGTACTACAATCTGCCCAATACTGAAACTTGTATTACCATTTTTAACTGTTTTAAATCCGTGGTTTAAGATAGAGATGAAACAAATAACGTTCAAAAATTGCTATTTTGTAGATATTTTTAGGGTTCTATACCCAAAGGGTTAAACGGAGCCGTCCCTATGTCACGGGTATCTAGCTCGTAGTTACAGATCTGAAATTTGGATATTTTTTGCAGAATGTTGACCCAAAATCGAATATTGAATTATAGATTCAATTAAATTATTTTTAGGGTATACGAACATGTAAAAGGAGACAAAAAAATATATATTTTTCCCTCTTTATTATCATTAAAGTGACCCTAGTTAACATATAGGCTATAAGAGGTGTTGATAAAATAAAATGAAGTAATGAAGGCTAGTAACAAATATAAACCTAAATGTTTGGGTGTTTGTTAGCTTTAACTCTGCAATCAATCAGCGGGTCGTGATAAAACCTTTGCAGCTGAATAAATTCTAGGCTAATATATGTATATTCATGTAGACCGCTTTTGTCCAGGGGTATTGGGTAGTTCCTGTAAATTCGGTAGCTCTGGGAATAGAAAAAATACCAATACCACCGGGGGCAGCGCCACGAACAAACAGACAATAATAAATCTTTACCTATGAAATTGCCGAAATTTTATTAAGATTCGTGAGTTCATAATTCCTGTAAATATTATTTGTTTTTATTTTAAAGTTGATTTCAAGGTTTTATATCTAAGTATTCAATTTTGTTTTTATTGTCAGTTTGATAACCAAAATTAAATGTTCAAAAACAGTTCGTCCTAAATGCCATCCATTTCCATGATAAGATTCGTAATATTTTTTTACAGATGACACTTTTCAAAAATTAAATGAATGTTGCTGTTAAGTAGCACAATGTTGTCTCATTCAAACACAAAAAAAGTTACATAATTTGCATTTGACATTCCAAAAAAAAAATGTTAATGCTGAAAATTGAGTTTCCTTCAAATTTTCTATAGAAAACGGCAATTTCATATGTAAAGACCTTATATATTCGTAGCTAAGGGCACGATATAGAAAAGCACAGGTTCTTGTAATTATTACAATAATTATTGCACTCAGAGTATTTTAACCAAAAAATACTACTTTCGTAATTTTTACGATTCCGTACACAGAGTGCCAAACGAGAACTTATTACTACAGCCTACAGCCTACGCTGTCTGTTTGTCTATCTGTCTGTCCGTTCGTCCATACGTCTGTCACAGAGCTCTACAGCTTCAGCCATGTTTTAGGTAGCCAATTGAACTTTTCACAAAATGATATAATGTTAATATGGGCTCTATCACAAGAAATAATAATTAAAAAAAAGAAACTGAACTCTTATGGTTCTTTTTATACAAGTGCGAGTGGGACTAAATAAGTAATTAGATTTAAATTATAAAAAAAAAATACAAACAGATTTATCATACAATTTAATAGCATATAGGGATATAGGTGTATCAAAAACCTATCAGGGTTTGTATGTACACCGAGATTCCTGTCTTATCTAAAAACAAACATTTTGTAATTTATACACACCAAGATATTTACCATAAATACATATTTTTTCCATACCTACCAACGAAACACTTTCTCATTACTAACCTTTAGTCGCTTATCGTAACCATGCGCGTGAATCTTAATAGAATACCACATTAAGGCGATACGTTAAAGTTTTAGCATCCCTGTTACTCCATATGCGAACAAACCCTCAGTGCGAGTGGAACGGATTCGAGGACAAGTAGCAAATAGTCGGTTTTTTATTAATGTAAAATGTACTAAGCTATTTTGTCAAAAAGATTTTCAAGGAGACTTTACAAATACATAATATCCAAATTTTGAATGCAATTTCACAATGAAATTAGGTAGGGTTTCCGAATTACAGGAAAAAATACAACAATTTAGAGGTGTTGCCGGAATTAAATTTTATCGAGAAAATTTCATCCAATCGCGTTTTTCTTCAGTGAGAATATTAATGAAATACTATATAAACATTAACCAAAAAATGAAATACGTAGATGACGTTATAGAGGAGTAAATGGATTCGAAAAAACCCCATTTTTTTTTTTTGGTATCGCCTTAACAACAGGTTACAAAGTTCTTTGATTCCGCAATTATCTCAGACGTACGTTTAAAGACATGATACCAGAGATTTCTAGAAAAGTTCTCGTATTTGCTAACAGAACAATGCTAGAGTAAATATATTTATAGAGTAGTGAATCTTAGTGAAACGCTATGACTCAAACTCACACACACAGATGCGTGCTCTACACACCGTCTAAGCAAGGTTTGGTGGAGTCTCCATGCAAATCTCGGCGCGGCGCGGTAGCACAAAATAACCACTTAAAGCATGTTTACTCCAAATAACTAGCGAAAACAGGCGCACGCACACATAGACGCGTACGTACGACGATCTCGAAAATACTCGGGTGAATGCCAATACGAAATCCTGCCGAGAACATAATAAGTACGCGTCTATGCATGTGTGCGTCTGTTTTCGCTCCGTCGTCGAGACGGCCTTCTGGTTGTATCTATTTTGTGGCGGTAGCGTGTAGAGCACGCGTCTGCGTGTGTGAGTTTGAATCTGAGCGTTTGTACTAAGATTCTCTACTCTATAAGTATATATTTACTCTGACAATGTGCTTATCGAAGTGAACCTGATTCGGTTGTTCAACTAACGAGCACTCCAAAAATAAAAAAACACAAACAGGATCGGCACTCAAACCGTGAACAAATTAAACAGGTACTTTCGTATTCTGAACAAGGCTCAAATTAATATCACGAAAAAGAAAATCCTTCAGCAAGTAAATTAAAAACAAGAGGGCTATTAGTATTTAAGTACTTTCGGAGGTTTTACTTTGTGAGCTTTTTTCTTAACTTGAATTAGGTACTTAGCATTATTTTGTTAAGTTTTCCTGGAAGTAGAGACTTTGCGTCGAAACATCCATGATACAAATAATTAGAGAGCACTGATAAAAAGTTTTAGAAAAATAGATTATACATTTTATTTATTAATAAATAAAAGTTTTGTGATTATTATAGAAGGCGGCGTTCCCACACGTACAAATTATGATTGTTTTTCTTATTTTTGAGTAAAAGTCCATGTGATTTATGGCTTTTTTATAAATGTTATTTATTGCGCTTATATGCACATTCATTTACAACTTAAGAGGATAGGTTCCGTTTGCATACTTCCCTGTTACTCCATGCGGAAAGACCCGCAGTGCGAGAGGGACGGATTCTGGAAAAAAGTCAAAATGACAACTTTTTCCACTAATTTTATTATAAATAAAAAAAAACAAAACTGCTATGAAATATATCTCATGTTAAGACTTTAATAAAGTTTATACAGAATTTAATCCATAAATAATATGAACGGGTTTTTACTTTAATAAACTTAGACCTCGACATGAAAACTTTTTTTAGAGCCTTCTTTGGCACTTTATTTCTCAATATTGGAATGAGGATTCTGTACCGATATATTAAGTGTGTATTATATTGTCGAAAGAAATACATATTTTTCTTTTTTATGTAGTATTGCTAGATTCTTCAAACCAGGAGGGATAAATTATGGTTTTGCGGAAACTATCCTCTTAATGGATAAAATAATCACACAACATTTCTAGAAAAGCCTAATGTTATTAATATATGGTCGGAAAATGCCATAAATAACGTTTGTTTTATACTTTTTTTTTTTAAGAATAGCAATCATAAATTGTGCGTTTGCTATTTTTTTATATTTTAATAATCAAAGGACATAAAGTATTATCAATATCAGCGTAGGCTGTAGAGGGCGTCACCTGTAACAATATAGATACAATTTATTATAATTTTGACTTATATATTAACTTAAGCGCCAAGAGTTCCGTAATACATATTTAATCCTAGCTTTTGCGCGCAGATTTTCAAAAATTTTTTGATTTATGTTATAAAAACGGCTCACCTCAATACGTGTCATGATCGGAAAAGCCGACGTTTACGCGACGACGTTACGCCTCACACTGAAACTGGTCGGCTTTCCCGATCATAACACGTATTGAGGTGAGCCGTTTTTATAATATAAATCATGAATTATCCTCAAGTCTCATTTAATTCTATAACAATTTTTTGGTTTGGTTTTATCAACACCCCTTATGTTGACTATAGCGGGTCTACCGCATAATTCTGATTTTCATCAACATAAACTTGAGATTGAAATTTGACGTGCGTGCAAAAGAGATGGCATGTTAGGCGGGCGTCGTCGCACGCACGTCAAATTTCAATCTCAAGTTGATTTTGATGAAAATCAGAATTACGTGGTAGACCCGCAGGGTCACTACGATAATAATAAAGAAAACTGCATCCAAATACGTTGAGCAGTTCTCGAGTTGAAAGAAAACAGACAGACAGACAAAAATTCTTAAAATTATAGTTTTGGCTTCAGTAGAATACTAATAATCCACTTCATTAGACGCTATTTTTTACTACCTAATTTATTATTTATTAGTATAGAAAAAATTAATCATTTTAAATACGTTTTAATGAGTGTTTTGTTTAAGTCAGTATTAAAATACGTGATCTGAATGACTAAAGGGGTGCCAGAATCACTTCAGGGGCAACTCAGCCCGCAACAAACTTAGCCCGTGGGCTAAGTTGACCACTTACAAAAAATTTCAGTTTTCGTAGGGGGCAACTCAGCCCGCTGGCCTTAGGATTTGTTTCATTGCGTAGTTACATTTCATTAGTAAGTATTTTTTTCACAGATTTCTGACATATGTCAAAGTGATAGATGATTTATTTTTAAAAACGATTTATGTGCTTTTTGAAATTGGACTATCACTCAAACATAAAACTAGTAAGCCCTCGTTTCACTGACGATTTAAACGTGCCGAAACATAATAAGGGGGAAACTGCCGTACTTAGGGTACAAAGAGATGCTTTTTTGGGCATGCAGCAGCTCCATGACAGTATTTTCCATCACCGTTCAGCAAAAGCATGCTAGAATGACACGATTCTAACCCGGATGTCGAAAGTATTTAGTATATGTTAAGGCGCTACGGAAAAAAAATCGACACTGTTAGAAATTGCATACATACTTCGGTAAAGAATGTATTATTTTGATAATTATTTTGATAAAATAGTGTATTATTTTTGGAATCTTTTACTAGGGATCTGTGAAACAGAAACGCGATTAGAGAAATTCGGCTCGATAAAAATATTCATTGAAATGAGGTCCTTTTCGACACCATTTCTCCAGGTTTGACAATTTGCAATGATTTTTATTAGATGGGATTTAACAGTAACTAGGACCTGGTTAAACGAAATTTTGGTAGCAACTTTTGATAGCAAAAAACCGACTTTTTGCAACTTTTCCACGAATCCGTCCCTCCGCACTAAGGTTTTTTTCGCATATGGAGTAACAGGGACTCTTAAACTTTTACATATCACCTTAAACGGACACCAAAGTTAAGTATCCTACAATAATTAATTTTTTTGGAGTTTGAAGTTCTTTATCACACATTACACTCCAGACACCTGGCGAATGAGAGCTAGGCCGAAAAAAGTGCAAGACATCGACCGTCACCAAACTTATAGGTATATATATAGGTATATATATTATGTGTGTTTGCGTGTTTACAAATGTTTATCTATGTATACTACTGCAGAATATACGTGCAGCGTGCACGTCAGTAGCGAAAGAAACTTCGTTCCAACCGGTTGTCCCACAACACATCTCGTTCTTTTTTAACCGACTTCAAAAAGGAGGCGGTTCTCAATTCGACTGTATGTTTTTTTTTTATTTTTTTTTTTATTTTTTTTTTTTGGCGTTGTTACTCCATAACTCCGTCATTTCTGAACCGATTTGAACAATTCTTTTTTTGTTTGAAAAAGTGTACTTCCAGGTAGGTCCCATTTTAGGTTTGGTCATGATCTGATGAAGGTCTTCAGAGATAGGCAGTGGAACTCCTCAGAAAATGACAGCATACCTCTCGAAATTTAAGTAATCGCTTTGTACCTGGGTGCTGATTACAAGGTATTACTTGAAAATCATCATTCTTTCACCTGGCCTTCGATCCTGGCTTCATCACCATATTCACCATAGAACTCCTCAAAGGATCAGAGCACATAACTCGAGATTGCGGCAATCACTGCGTTAGGGTGCTAATTCAAGGGTATTAATTGGAGATTACCAGAATACCCACCTGACCTTCGATCCTGGCTTCATCACCATAGAACTCCTCAACGGATGACAGCACATAACTTTGGATTGCGGCAATCAGTTTGTGTTATGGTGCTCATTGCAGGGCATTGCTTGAAAATTGCCAGTGTACCCACCTGACCTTCGATCTTGGCTTCATCACCGTAGAACTCTTTAACGAATGACAGCACATAACTCGAGATTGATAGCAGGAAGCTACTCAAACATAGCTACTTATACTCACTTGAACTTCGTTTCATATTAAAACCACGTTTGCAAGAACTAACCATATTTCACAATTTAACCCAGCAACACTAAAAAATGTGAAATAAAATAAACTATAACAAAAAAATAGCAACCGACTTCAATAGTAACAGCAGTCATTCACTAAAAAGTTAATAATAATTCTATAAAGACCGATGGTACCGAAGCAACACTTTTGCCGACTTCTTTCTTCCTGAAACATTATGTTATCTAGAAGTCGGCGTATTTCCTACGATATAGCAACATAAAAACCAATATAAGAACGCCGACTTCTAGATAACATAACGTTTCAGGAAGAAAGAAGTCGGCAAAAGTGTTGCTTCGGTACCATCGGTCTTTATAGAATTATTATTAACTTTTTAGTGAATGACTGCTGTTACTATTGAAGTCGGTTGCTATTTTGTTGTTAAAAGTTTATTTTATTTATTGCAGTGTACAGAAGAACCCCGAAAAATACTAGGTACAATAAAAGTCCCGGGAAACTGACATACCTTTTCATATCGCAAAATCACGTCCACCGTATAACTAGTTGTGAATAACACTCGTCCAGGCGTTTTATTGGAAAAACTTTTATATGAAAACGTACGGAACCTGCAGTTTATTGTTCTACGTGACAGACAAACGGCCGACTCGCAGATACAGAAAAGGAGACGTGATAAAAGTTTCCGTCTGTTTAAAATCTTGTTCGTTACTTTGTTGCGTGAATGTGTTTTTGACTGGCTTGACTTTGCTCGCGATTCTACCCGTGCTGACGGGGACCCTCTTTTTCTCCAAATTGTTTCTTTGGTTACGGTTCAGCCATTTTTTTTCAATTTATTGTGGTCTCATGTGTATGCGTGTATTGTATATGTTATAATTATGATCCTTAAGTTGGTCGAAATAAATGTCATTATATTATATTCTATTAATATTAATCAAGAACTCTAGTCAACAGAGAAAACCGCATTAAAATCTAATTATAAGCAAACGAACAGGTGGCGAGATTATGCATTTTATAGCGATCTATTTAATGCACAAATAGAAATATTTAAAAAAATTGTCAATTTTTTCTGTGCTCTACTTTGATTCGAAGTTTTACAAAATGTACTGAAGGAAGAAAATTTTTTTCGCCTTTAAGAATTTTTTTTAGCCTTACATAAGCAATTCACCAAAAATTAGTCAAATAAATTATGTTATATCCCTAGGTTGTACGAAATCAAAAATCTGGTAAAAATGCCTAAAATGGGAAATTCTGTGAATTTACACACTTTTTAATTAATTTAAGACATACCTAATTAAGTAACAAATATTTGTATAATATTTGTATAATATTTGTTTATAAAACAGTAGCCTTCAAAAAAAATTAAAGACGAAGAATTTTTTCTTTCATTTTGTAAAAGTTTAAATCAAGGTAGAGGGCGAAAGATGTTGTCCAATATTTGAGCTTTTATTTGAGCTTTTAATTGATGGTTTTAAAGTGATTTCACTATTAAATATGACATTCGAAAATAGTGCAATTTCCACCCAGCCTAATGTGGGTACATTAAATACAAGTATTACTGTAAAATAAAAATTATAATAATTTTGAACTAAATATAATCCCACGAAAACCACCAATTGAAAAAGGCGCCGAGTTACAAAGGCAATGCAGGATAATCGGCTTCGCCGGAAAAAGCTTCGAGATCAAATAGGGTGCCGAGGTTCATGGAGGTTCCTTCATTCATCAATGCAATATTGTGCAACGTTCTTCACTTGTTGCTACTGAATAGTTATATGGAGATTGGCAAGTTTTCACAGCTAAAGTTTAAACGGTCACATTATACATGCAAATATTTGACTATGCAAATTAAATCTATTATGTTGAGAACTCCTCCACTCAGATTTAATTTTCTTTTTTTTCTAAACTGCAACGTATTAAATAATACTCTAGCAACTTCTCTTCCTGATATTCTTCCACTTCTTTCACATCCATCAATCTAGTCATACAATATCTTCTACTTTCCTCCTATTTTATAATTAAATAGTTTATAAAGAGCGTTTTTCTCGTTGTTTTTTTTTCTTAGTTCTTAGCTTTCCTCCAGATGGCGCTGTCCATGTCACCATAGATAAATAGTGTTTCGTAGCAATCAATGTCACAGTGGTTTTTCGTTTGTTTGGAATCGGTGGAAATTTTGTCTTTGATTCTGTTGCTAAAGAATACGACAGTGCCATCTAGGAATTTTATTTAACACTAAATTTGACATGAGGAAAAACGCTCAGTATATGTCAATGTCAACATATGTGTAGATGTCAAATATCTTGTTTATTTACTTATTCGACTGACGACGGCCACAAGTTGGCCGAAATATATTTCGAAACTAATAAATACTTTTTTATTTATACATTATAATCTATTTAAAACAATAAAAGGCAAAAAAAAGTCTTAAAAACATTATTTATTCAAGTATTAAATAATAATTATAATTTAGCCTTTTTTGGTTTTATTATGGTTACTGTGTTACAAGTAGAGTAACAAACCTAGCGTCGCGTCGGCCAAAAGCTGTTGGCATTTTTAGTAGGATCAAAAACTTCGTTAGTATTTGATCTAGGCCCGTGCTATTTTAGCATTTTCTGATTAAAAGTACATAAGAAGTATAGTATAAAAACGGCCGAGTTAACTTGGCGCCCCGCTTTCCTTGTCCTTGCTGCGATCGCTCATACTACAGCATATATTTATCTCTCGCTCCCCAGGTGCCAAGTTAACTTGGCCGGGTTGTCACTGGCGTATATCCGACAAACTATTTTACCAGATGCGTTGTCCATTATGTTAAGAAGCCCCTTTACGCCTTTATATTTCTTAAGATTCACACAAAAGGTAAAAAGTGAATGTGAAGTCAACCGTTTATATTCTTCATTTTTTTTTTCATAAGTATTATCTAGTGACTATACTACTCTATACAGCCCAAAAAGCAAAATTTGATAAAACACCAATATTGCCTCGTTTTTACGCAAAATTTTGCAAGTTGTATGTTTTTTATCTACACTGGAAAAAAAAGAGAGAAATACAGACGTCGTTCATGTAAAGAAGACTAAGTTTATACACATTTCTATAAATAAACAGTTACCATTTCATAGAAAAATGTTTTTACCTGAAACCATTTCACAAATTTGGCGCTTTTTTAATATCTCGCCATCATGCTCCTCTTGATGAGAGATGGGTCGGATTGTGACTTGTGGGAAGGAAAACATATATAAAGATTAACATTAACATTATATCATTGCAGTATAGAAACGCAGAAATAAAAGTAAATCTGGATGTGAGGAGCTCTGAACCGGGAATCGAACCCGGGACCTCTCGCTTGCCGGGCGATTGCTCACATCCAGATTTACTTTTATTTCTGCGTTTCTATACTGCAATGATATAATGTTAATTTATATCTCCTTGCGATGGATAAATCGCCAAGTGTTCAAACATAGAAATTTATTTCTGTCATAGTTATATATAAAGATGTGTGCAAAGTTTCATTGAGATCAACGCCATCAGGACGTCACAAACACCTAAAGCACACTGGGAAAAAAACTCGGTTTTTGTAATCGGTTCAATTCACGGTACCAGAGAAGGCGGTTGCGTAAACAAAGAAAAACTAACCGATTCAAGAACCGTTTCTCGATTAAATGAAAGGACACGGTTATCATAACTAAGTTGTCAGTTTGGGCAAGCTAACAGTCGGTTGCAGTATTTTTTTTTTAACAGAGTATTTCTTTTAACCGAACAAGTTCACTTAGTTATGGCAGAGTTTGGAATGTGATAACCTAGTACTCGGTAAAGTCGACAAAGTAAACTCATTTTAAAGAAGCTGATTACTCTCATAAAGGTTTCTTACTTTGTTAATTTAACCATGTGATAAGTTAAAAGAGGTACTAAAAAAAACTCGATTAAAGTGAGACTGCCAGAATCGGTTGATGATAACTGAGTACTTGTTTAGCAACTTCCTGGAGACTTAGTTAAGTGCAGAATTTGGAGTGTGATGACCGAGTACTCTGTAAAGTTAACAAAGTAAAGATTTCCAAACTCATTTTAAATAAGCTAATTACTCTCATAAAGATTTCTTACTTTGTTAAGTTAACCATGTAATAAGTTGAAAGAGGTACTCACTAAAAACCTCTGTTAAGGTAAAACCACCAGAATCGGTTGATGATAACTGAGTACTTGTTTAGCAACCTCCTGGAAACTTGGTTATGGACACAGGTTGGAGTATGATGACCGAGTATTCGTTAAAGTTAACAAAGTAAAGATTGGTTAATTCATTTTAAAGATGCAGATTACTCTCATAAAGGGTTCTTAGTTTGTTAATTTAACAATGTAAAAATTTGAATGAGGTATCGACTAAAAACCTCGGCTAAAGTAAAACCACCAGAATCGGTTGATGATAACTGGTACTTGCTTAGCAACCTCCTGGAAACTTGGTTATGGACACAGGTTGGAGTATGATGACCGAGTATTCGTTAAAGTTAACAAAGTAAAGATTGGTTAACTCATTTTAAAGAAGCATATTACTCTCATAAAGGGTTCTTAGTTTGTTAATTTAACAATGTAAAAATTTGAATGAGGTATCGACTAAAAACCTCGGTTAAAGTAAAACCACCAGAATCGGTTGATGATTACTGAGTACTTGTTTAGAAATCTCCTGGAGACTTAGTTATGATTAGAGTTTAGAGTGTGATGACCGAGTACACAGTAAAGTTAACAAAGTAAAGATTGCCAAACTCATTTTAAAGAAACTAATTACTCTCATAAAGGCTTCTTACTTTGTTAAGTTAACCCTGTAATAAGTTGAAAGAGGTACGCACCAAAAACCTCGGTCAATATAAGCCCACCGATTGATGTCAATCAATATAAGCCCACCAATCGATTGATGATAACTGAGTATTTGTTTAGCAATCTTCTGGAGCACAGGTTGGAGTGTGATGATAACCGAGTACTCGGTAAAGTTAACAAAATAAAGATTTGCAAACTCATTATAAGAAGCTGATTACTCTCAGAAAAGGTCAATACTTTGTTAATTTAACCATGTAATAATTTGAGTTATTCACAAGAAACCTCGGTTAAGTGTTCACCCCAACTTCAGATAAACGCTCTTCGCTGATAATGGCCTTATTTACTAATATTTGCCCAAAATTTGAATTTGTGGTCTCCACTGTACATCACTCTATGTTTTGAAACTAAACCATTTACCAGAATCAAGTACACACAAATGTTTTAAGCGTTTAAAAGTCCGGGAGTGTAAATTCCCCATTTTACTGATGTAATTATCCAAATTTCAGGTCTGTAAGTCATTCAGACAGACGGATAGACACACAGATAGTAGAGTGACATTAATGGGCCTCCGTTTTGCCCTTTGGGTACGGACGGAACCCTAAAGAAAACTTCATAGTTGAGCTAACCGCGTCCTTCTGGGTGATTTGGTTGTTTTTTTCGGTTTGCGCAACCAACGAACTCTTTTACTGTTATTGAACCGATTACAAAAACCGTGCTTTTCCCATACTACCCGGTTACCCTAACGAAGTTTACTTCCAAATGACTCAAGGCGCCAGTGTTGCCACCTTTGTTTTTGTATAGGGGCAGTTGGACAAGATAAAATGGGGCTAGATATAGCAAGTTGGGTCCTAAAGAGGTGCTAGAAAAAAGCTAAAAATTAATATTTAATTCCTGTACCCACTCTTTTTTATAATGTTGTTTGTATAGTGTAATTTTTTGGATTGGCTGATCCATCTTTAATTTATATTAACTACTGAACTTTAAAATGCGGTCAAGTGCGAGTAAGACTGACGCCCTGAGGGTTCCGTGCCATTTAAATATTTAACTAATTTAAACAGAATTTACAAACTACCTACAAAACTGCAAAATTAAGTTGGTTGAGCATTCGGGGACGTAACTCTTAAACTAGATTTGGTATTATTTAGTAAAATAAGTTCCTTACAAATATCTAATTTGCTAAATCCTTATTGATTTTTCTAAAAAATTAACCTAAGTAGGTATTATTGATTTTGTAACTTTCAGTAAAATAAGTTACTTGAAATACGTCTTAATTCTTTATAAGTTGTTACATTTTTAACGTAGGCAAAGATAGTTTTGGAATTCATATTTTCGTAAGAATAGTCACATGGCCTTACAGGCCATTTTTCTAAACCAATGCCAAAAACACGTGAATATTTTCTTGGTTGGCAATCCGTACGATCTGCAACTCAAATCCAAGTCTTTTATTCTCCCGCCACACTGCCCGCATCCTTTCCGAGGCTGTCCCCCAACCCCTGGCCTGTACTCCGTGGTAGCTATAGAGTAAGATCACCTGCGTATCTAGAAAAATGTACCTAGGTTTGTCTTTTGATTTTGAACTATACAACATCACATATCGATGGTTAAGAATCAATAATGTCTCTAAAATTTTTTTCAATGCAAGTGCTCGTAAATCCCCACTTTTTATGCATCAAAACCGAACAAGAAAGGCTTTATTATTATTATTTTTTTATTTATATACAATGGTTGGCTAACCTGCAGCCTTTCCTGTGTACCATAAATGTTATACTTCTTTTTCCACTGTTTAACGGCTCTGGATACACTCCTTTTGAGCCAATTATAATTTAAAGTTCACAAAATTATATTTGTTTTATTTCCTCACACTATGCATTGAAAAACGTAGTATGATACACGGGCGTAAGAGCAATAAATTACTCGGTTACGTTTAAAACACTCGCTATGCTCGTGTTTTAAATCGTCCTCGTAATTTATTCCTTTTCGCCCTTGTAGCATAAACTACTATTTCGGTTTCTACTTTTTAATGCACATAGATTTAAAGTTTTATTCTGCGTGAAAGTTTAGATTAGGCTCTTTTTGCTCAGTCCAGCTTTTGCAGCCAAAAATACTGCAATTTACCATCTTGCCAAAGTTGTTCAAATTCACAGGAACACAAATAACAATTACTTAACACGTACCTAAAAACGAAAAAAAAACTATTAAATCAACTACATACCATGACGTATTTTATTATCTAAACAATAATTGATTTAACGGAATTTCAAAATTATTGTTGGCAACACTGCGCTGCGCTAACGCAGACACAACACACACAGGCGCCAGGAGAGGACTTGACGTTGACAGGAGGACGCCGAAGACGCTTCGGCTGGCCATTGCGTGAGCGTGTCAAAACAAAAGTATACGACTTATTTTTTGGAGCTTGTGTTTGTTTCTCTAACTTTTTGTGAATTCAGTGTTTGTGATCATTACCAGTCATCAATAGTGAAAGAAATCTCGGATAGTAGTAAAGCGTGAAAAATGTCTACTACAATGGCCGCGGCGGCGGTTAGATCTTTGCTTTTGTCATGGAAGCTTTCAGAAATTGCTGTAGACAAAATACTCGGTAAGTAAACTTAACTTTTGGTCAGAGTTGGTACAATTTAAAGCTTAACTTTGTCTCTTGTTGTTTTTTTTACACTAATAATCTGCCAATGCCCATCTACTTGTCTTTGCTTGCACGCTTGCTTGGGTCCCTGTTTTGTTTTCAAAGTGTACCTACGTGAAAAGTTGTACGAGATACAGAATTTTGTGTTTTCATTAATTTTCTTAATCGGTTGAGTCAACCGAGTAAGGTTGTCGGTTGATGTCACATTAAACGTTTTAAGTGTCAAGTGTCAAAAGTGAATTTTTTAACCTACAGCCTTATATATTCTTTGTCCTAATATTTGCAACGTCATTGTCGTGTTCAATCACATATTTCTTTATTTTGTTGTGAGGGTGCCTTTGCGATAAACAATCATAGCACCACACAAAACTGAATTTAACCAAATAAGCTGACACGTTGTTTGAGCTGCTGAGAACTATATTTACTTGCTCAATCTGACAGAGACAAAACAACTTAGAACACTAAAATTTTGGCTTTCCCTTCAATAATACATACAGGTAACCAGGTTGGCCCATTTACAGACATCCAAAAGTTAAAACATGAACCGAATCGGTCAAGGATTTGCCGAGATATGGGGTTGTAAGAGTATATGTATGTAGCGACTTCACAGTTTGGGGCAAACTGAGTAATTTTTTTAAAGTTTGTATAGGTATCAAGTAATAACTACATAAATGGCCAGCTACCTTATTACATTTCTATCATGTCAAATTTCGTTTCAATCCATGTAATAGTTTTCACATTTGAGTGGTTCATCCGTAAATAGGGACTTTCCATAGAGACAGAAAAAAATCATAACTTCCAAACCATTGATATAAATAAGCAGGAAGATACGTATGTTCTTATATCATCAACTCGAAAAATGTACCTCTTTTTGAACAAGCACCACTGAATGAAAGAGAGACCAACGAACTTCGACAGTGAGCGAGACAATGTGTGTAAATACAGATCCATGGACCTATGTATGTAGGTCCATGTGCAGGAATCCGGGTACCGTGTCTAAACTATATATTTTTGCTCAACTAATGTTTTTTTATATGGCTAGTCATAATTTAATCTACCTTTACATCTGTAAACAGGCCAACCTGATAGACGGTGCGGACAGGTAGCCTGGCTTTATACTTTAGTATTCTAAGTTGATTGGTCAGCAAGCAGTGTGAGCTTTTTAACTTACTAACTTGTTTGGGGTAACTAACTACCGGGGTATGTAATCTATTCTTATCCAAGAAAATGTTTCTATGGCCATTTGTTATCATCATTTGGATTTCCAGATCATTCACCCCTTGTGGGGTTGAATTCTAAGTCATAACCCCAATTTTGTGGAGAGAAGTAGCCATGCAGTAAATTGATTTAGTTTAGGGACAGACAACAATCTCACACATGTTGCAGGTCAAGGATATGACGACTTTGAACTGTTAGAATCATTGGAACCCACCACAGATAACCTCAATGCCCTTAATTTTGAACGTCTGGTGGACAAAACTATGTTCATAACTCGTTGGACTGAATGGAAAGAGCAACGTGATAAGGTGCATTATTTATAAATTTCTATTATTTGTTACAGTACTCTTTTAATAATGAAAATAAGATTAAAAACACACAAAGTTTGCTTAATTGAAGTTGTGACTTCGAAAAGTTTGATATGGTTGAAAATCAAAATAGCACATTATTGATTGATCATCTTATAACTGCCAACTGCTGGAAATCCCCACCATTATTTTTATATAGTCTGGCCATCAAATCGGGTTACTACTTTATGAAAATAACTTCAAAATATATTTTTTTTACTGTTCAAGTGATGAAAAAGTAAAAGAAGGAGTAAGCACTCATACTTAGGCCTGGACAAAAGCTAAAATTGGGGCCCCCATATCGAATATGCATGTAAAAAAATTAAGGGCTATTGGGTAGCCAGTACTGTTTCTCTTTATATCCAAGCGTTTGCAAACTCATGCCATGATTTGCTGGCCAAACTAGCTACTAGTCAGGAACCCATAGTTGCATTATTTTTTTGTTTCTGTGGCATTGAGTTTTTGCAATTTCTGGGTAGATTAAAGACTATCAACATTTTATGATGCGGGAAAATTTTTGTAGTGTTAACTTAAAACTGCCAGCTGTGGCTCTTTGTACCTATGTATTTCTCTTTCATGTGCTCATGTGCTGCCTTGCATTGCATGTATGTATAGTAAAACTGAATGGTTTAATGTTCATGTTTAGTATTAGGAGGTTGTTTTAATCATATACTAACAATAGTATTTTGTATTTTGTGCCACTGAGACATACTGAAGGCCATTGGGACAAGAGTTCTTTTTCATAAAAGGCTGAATGAGTATCCCAATGGCTAATTATGTTTAGTTGCACACAATACCTTGTCTATAACCAGAAAATACAGAAAAAGTTTGCACGGAAAGTTTCTTGTATGTAGACAAAGTCAAAGACAAAGTCTACATACAAGAAATTATCTATTCAGCAGCTACTCATATTTAAGGTTTTGGGTGGGAAAATTGGAGGCTGCATGGCAAAGATTTTTGACTAGCCCTTAAGAAGAAATATTTATAAGTATAAGGGTGGATTTTTATTTTTTTGTCCCTCACCTTTTTGCTGTGTCTCTTTGCTACTTTACGTTATTTTATGAATTTGACAAACTTTGGTAATCAATAAGTTATTTTTTATAGTCTTGGGGCAGATGGACAGACAAACAGACGAACAACAAAGTGATCTTGGGTTCCGTTTTTTCATTTTGAGGTACAGAACCTTATTTTAATTGTAATTGATTTTTTTGGGGTTTAATTATAATTTACCCATCACTGTTGACATTCATAACTGTTTTTGTTTTAACATGATAAGGCGCTTTGTTAAAAATTACACCGTTTTCTTTACCAAAAAAATAAAGGTCCATAAAAACAAGAATAGGTAATTATTTTTCTCTTCAATAAAATTGGGTCTAGTTTTTTCCTGGTTCCATGTGCGCTTTGTGAAGAATCACACTTTATAACGCTGTTTTAACACTTTGGTTAATTCACATTGCGTAATTGATATTAACCATTTTTACAGATCTTTAAGAGCACTCCAAGCCTAAGCACTGTAACCCTACCATCAGACGACGAACGTTTTGCATCTCCCCGAAGTGCCGATTGTGAGATTGATTATTATTTGGAAGCCCTGAGTTCTGAAAATGATGGGCTAGAGGGTGGTGCTCAATCACTCCAGACACTTACTTCGAGAAGATTGGTTGATGACAGCATATCATCATCTCATATCAAGAATACTGAGGCAACCCTTTCTGAGAGTGACAGGTTGGAGGATGGTGATAGATCTCATATCCGGAATACTGAGGCAATCTTTTCTGACACGGGCAGATTGGAGGATGGCGATAGATTACTTCAGGCACATTCTCCAAGCATTTATGAATGTAACCCATTGAGGTCTCTTCTCCGCAAGAGTGTGCACACTAAAAGCTTGTTGAACATAACTAAGCGACCACTCGAAGTCTCTGAATGGAGACTCCTAAGTAGGACGATAATAGATCACCTTTTAACAACAGCAACTAACAATAGGACCAACAATGCGCCAAAACTATCATACGCTGATTTGAAAGAGTGGTCAGAATATCTTGTTAAGGTATTCCCATGTGAAAAGCATGGTGTATGGTTTGCATTATCACCTGCAGTGAAAGGTTCGGTTACTGCAGGGGCTCGACAATCGCCCAACAGATCTTCACGAGCTTCAGGTAGACTTTGGCAACGATATAATAATGCTAAAGAGCACTGGAGGAAGAGCAACAACGTGCCCCGTCGAATGAAGAGTGAAGCCTCAACTTCTGAACAAAGAAACGAGCATGAGAAGGAAGTTGTCCCTGATGAAGGTGAACATAAATTATTAGAATATAATATTTTCTTATAACTTCAGTAGGTAATCACTTTTAATGAAATTTTTATTAATTTTTTGGGGCATCGAAAGGTTATTCCTGTTATCCTCCAATTTTTGCCGCTATGGGGTGGAGTTTTTTTTGTTGACCCACTTGCACTTTTGATGTTGTAGATTTACTAAGGGAGGTGCGTGAAGACATCCTTACCATAGAAAATCACAATAGTGTGGAAGTGAACACTGTTCTATTAGCAGCATGGAAAGCTACTGTCAAAAGCAGAAGAGAATTTATGAAAACACTGCCCACTGTGGGGGATTACCTAGATCGGTTTCCCGTACTTCGAAACCCTAAAACTGCCTACAAACTCGTAAGTATGAAACACAATTATTGCTCACAGACATGTCTGTAATGAAGACGTGTTCCTCCCTCCACATCAATGTATATTGTTTATTTTTTATTACATATTTTTTATACTTACAATTTATATTACAAAAATTGTACTTATATGAAATAGAGTCAACTGGGGCATGATAGGGGCAACGTATGTTTTTGTATTTTTAGGGTTTCGTACCTAAAAGGTACAAAAGGAACCTTTATGGTGAGACTCCGTTGTCCGTCTGTATGTCACAGCCTGATAACTTTTGCACCGTTGAAGATAAAGACATGAAATTTGGCATAAAAATTGCATTAATCATAATAATATAAAAAATTTGAAAAATGTGAACAAAAGTGAGAAAAATAAAAAATATTCTAAAAATACAATATTGGTATCAAATTGTAGATATTAAAAAATTGATTGTAAAAATATATACTTTTACTATATTTACTGGCACTGGTTTTGAGAAATCTTTAAAAAACCACAAAAATATGTATGTCCCTCCCCCTTATCTCTGAAACTGGGTGACCGAAAAATATGAATAAAATGTTGATTATAGATACTGGCCAATTACAGGAAAACTATAGCCATTAAAAAAAATTGAGCATAAATAAATAATATAAAAAAAGAAATAAAATAAATAATAAAAATACAATATGGATATCAAATTATAGGTATTAAAAATTTGATTGTAAAAATATATAAGTAGTTTGGCTATATTTAATTGCAACTATTTCGAGAAATCCTTGAAAAACCATAAAAATTTGTATGGCCCCTCTTATCTCCAAAACTAGTAGACCGAAAAATATGAAAAAAATCATGATAATATGACATGTGTTTACGTAAAGATTACAGGAAATTTAAAGCGGTTGTGAATTTCACGAAAAAAAATTACAACATTAAGTTTATCATCCACAATACGGCACCGAGGTACGTGTGTCTGACTCGCACTTGGCCGGTTTTTTATTTATTTTCACTATATTTTTTTCAGAAAATCATATATTAGGTAATCTTCACTCACGGATACATAAACGAATAAGTTTCAAACTAAAATATATTTTGTGAATATGCAAACTGTATGTATAGTTTATTTAACTGGAGATGAAAAAAGGGCTTTTTTTACTTCTCCATTAGAACAACTCTATGCATCTATAGTTTGCATATTCACAAAATATATTTTAGTTTGAAAGTCATTCAGCACTTTAACTATGTATGCCTGAGTATATAATATCATCCCGATCTCTTAAAATTAGGATTGGCTACTATAGGGTCCCGCTTAAAATTTCCACTCTGTTCGCATACTTAGCTGTAAAGCTTTTTCTGCAGATCGAGGAAGAATTCAGCGTGCTCTACCCAAATACCGACACATCGGCCTTGTACAAAGGCCTGAGACGTTATGCTGACATAATAATCAAGAGAGCCGAGAGGAAATATTCCAGAGCAACGAACGAACAGAAGAAAGCCCAGTTAGC
The DNA here is from genome assembly GCA_934047225.1 of Ypsolopha sequella. NCBI lineage: Eukaryota > Metazoa > Arthropoda > Insecta > Lepidoptera > Ypsolophidae > Ypsolopha > Ypsolopha sequella. The sequence continues at coordinate 12,544,620 of OW203991.1, forward strand.
TGTAAAGGAACTTTCAGTTGGTGGGTATATATAATTTTTTATTTTACAGTGTATGTGCCTATACTCTTTGTGAACAAACAAACGTTTTACATATCTATTTAATGCGATAAATTTACTGGGTGTTACATTGCAGATGATGAATTTGGTAAAGCGACTGCTGCTTTAGTTCTCCTCCCCTACTGCGTGTTCGGAGCAAAAGTAGACGATAAAGGAAAGAAAGGTTCCCGTCTCGACGCTGTGTCTAGGTTTGTTTACCTTGCAAAAACACGATCTGAAGGAGAAGCGTACCTGGAGAAATTAAAAGAGGAATTTTCTTCGGGAAAGAAAAGGAAGGGTGCTGAACGTCTTCTCGGAGTACAGCCATTCGTCATAGCAGTCGGTGAGAACTGGGCTTCGGTAAATACGGCATTTGTAATTGTTGATTGCTTTTTGTATAGTGTTACTTCAATATTAGACGCCGTGGACCTATGCTTCAAGTGTATGTTTGTGTTCGATCTGAGCTACCCCAAGGAATCTGAACACGTGTGGCAATTTTTACAGTTTGCGATATACTCAATTAAGTATGATCCGAAAATGGATAAGTACATAGCAGGAGTCCAAGAGTTCCTTGGCGAGCTTGATGTACAATCTGAGTCCACTTAATCTTAATCATACTTTGAAGACTTAGCTTCATATTTGTTTAAACTTTTGTACTTTTACTTTTTTTTAAAATGCTGAAGTGTTATTACTGTAAAAAAACGTTTAGTGATATCTGGGTTCTATACTCACATACGAAAGCAGGGTGCCCTCTATACTGTAACGTTGGAGGAATATGGGGGTATAGGTGTGGGATGTGTTCTCGTTATTTTGTCGAAATTTATACTTGGAAAAGACACATAAAAAAATGTCATGTTTCATATCTAACTACCTCACCGTGTAGCAGCATACACACGACTTCTCCACCAAATAATCCAGTCATTCTTCCATCAACTTCGACACCTGGGCCGTGTAGCAGCATAGCCACGACTCCTCCACCAAATGGTTCAGTTATTCTTCCATCAACTTCGACACCTGAACCGTGTAGCAGCATAGCCACGACTCCTCCACCAAATAGTTCAGTCGTTCTTCCATCAACTTCGACACATATACCGCCAACTCCTTCGGCAAATTCACTACCCGAGATCAATACGCCACCAAGAGATGTGTCAGTTTTTTTACAAGAGCAGTTTGGTTTAATTATATCCTCATTCTACCAAAACCCAGGGATGACCCGTCAAAGTGTACAAATGTTTGTAGAAGGCTTTAGAACATTTTACCAGGACGTCCTTGACGTGGCCCTAGATGAGCTACTGAATGAAATCCAAAATGAGGAAAGCCCATGCAGGTTTCTAATGAAATTTGTTGAGAAGCTGCGCTTGTGTATGACTTATTCTTTGGACACGATGTCAACCACCCATAGGAGGGAAAAATTTTTTTCCTCCAAAGGAACTTTCATAGTTCCCGCAGAAATTGTTCTTGGCGTGCGTGATGAGGTAATAGGGCGAAATCCTCTTTTAAGGCATACAAAGACTGCCCAGTTTATACCCTTGCGTAAAGTTTTACAAAAGTTACTGTCCATCCCCGGCTTGATGAAAGAAATGGATAAATATATGGAAGAGTGTTCCACTTCCCCAGATTTTGTTCATTACACCCAAAGTCCTGTTTGGCATAACACAGTTTCTCAGTTTGCAGTCACCCACGAAAAGGTGTATCCATTTCACTTATATTTTGATGATTTCGAGATCGGGAACCCATTAGGCAGTCACGCCGGGGTTCATAAACTTGGGGCACTCTATATATCTCTGCCTTCCCTCCCAACTAGGTTCTCATCACAGCTCAAATACATATTTCTAGCATTCTTGTTCCATGCTTCTGACAGAGCTGAATTTGGGAACTCTATATTCAAAGTTGTGATAAATGAACTCAATTTTCTTTCCACCGAGGGCATTCATGTGACGGTAGACGGGTTTAATGGCAATGTGAGATTTATGCTGGGTGCTATTCTTGGCGATAACTTGGGCCTTCACGTAATTTTAGGCTTCACTCAAAGTTTCAGAGCAAATTATGCTTGTAGAATGTGTAAAGCTAATAAAGAGCAGGCAGGGTCGATGTGCAACGAAGATATTACTTTGATGAGAAACATGGAAAACTACTTGGAGGATGTGGAGCGTGACGATGTAACTAACACGGGTGTGAGAGAGCGTTGTGTTTGGTTAGGTGTGAAAAATTTTCAGCTCTTTTCGCAAACAGCTGTGGACTACATGCATGATCTCCTTGAAGGAGTTTGTGGTTACACTATGAAAGTAACTATTGAAGGGCTATTAAGGAAAAAAATATTCACTCTAAATTATTTGAATGACAGAATACTGGAGTTCAATTACGGCCCGGACTCTGACAATAAACCTCCCTCTTTGAAACAACTAGCCACTAACACAGTACAGATCAAAATGTCATCAGCAGAAACGCACAGGTTTGTCCGCTATTTCGGTTTAATGGTGGGTCATAAAATACAACCTATTAGTTATGAAAGAACTACATCTAAACGTACATCTACACCAATTTCCGAAAAATGTTTCGATTACTACCGACTCTACCTTCTTCTCCGTGATATTATGGATGTTGTTGAGTCTCATAATGTGTACAAGGACCTTACTGATAAACTTTGTCAGGACATAGCTGATTTTAATAAATTATATATGAAGTTGAGTGAATCTTCCCTTCAACCAAAATTTCATCATTTGGTTCATTACCCAAATATGATGTTACAACTTGGTCCCATTTCTCACCTTTCTAGCATGCGTTACGAGTCAAAACACAGGGTCAGCAAGATTATAGCTCGTTCAGCTGCTGGTCGCGTAAACATTTGCAAGACCATAGCAACGCGGATTCAACTGCAGTTGAACTCTATGTTCAATTGCAATGTACTAAAACCTGCTATCAATGTTCCCAGCAAGCTTCATATAGTTTCTGACCCAGAACTGGTTTTAATTAAACGCAACTTCAGCTTGCCGTTATCCACAAATTTACGTAAAGTTTCATACGTTACCTCGTCTCTCAACGTGACCTACCGACCTAATGACATTCTGTGCATTGATCATCATAATGATGATGACGATACAGAAGAACCTCTTTTTCTCCAGGTTTCTGATATTTATTATGTTCATACAACATGTGAGATCTACATGAAGGGTCTATTATTCCATACAATAGCCTTTAGCACTCACTTTCATGCCTTTATTGTAGAAAGAACGTGTGTATCACGTTATATCTCAATGAAAGAATTGCATTTATTCCCTAATCCAAATACGTTAACCCCTTCACTTTCTGACGATATGCTGTACGTGACTATGCGGAATTCAATGTTTTGAGTTTGCGAATTGTATTTTGGTGATAGGAGTGGCGTAAATTTAGAATCAATTAGCATGCGGTCCGTAGGACTCTAGTTGTGTGATTATGAAATCACGTTTCATATCATGACGCCAAGGTGTAAACCGTAGGACTTCTAGAATTGTGTAGTATGAATAACATTATTATTGTTTCTTACTATGACTCCAAGGACTTAGTATTACAGCAATATACGATACTCCAATCCGTATCCGTATATTGGGGATAAACAGGGCATTATTTTGAGAATAATTGAAAAAAAAAAACACAAAAAAGGCCTGATTTTCCGTAAATTATTTCTTATTTTTGATTGAAGGTGATTTCTTGGGGTTTTTCCTCCTGGCCAAACTATTTTGCCAAATCAGTTTACCCACAAAACTTATTTTCTCGTAGCCAAACTCTACTTCGGAGTTCTGGTTTCGTTTAATAAATCAAGATCATACATAACGCAAATTAGTTATATTTCAAAGTATGCTATTGATAGATTTAATGTTACATGTTTGATTATTATGTTACACGTGTATATCATGACGTACAGTATAAAAAATCAGCCAAATGTTACAAGTTTTTGTTTTATAATAAATCTTTACAAAGCGTGAACTCTGGTTTTGAGAAGGTACATATCATGGTAATTTTTGTTATATAATCTAGTTGTTTTAATAATACTTAATATTGTGTTTGCTTTTAATTTTCTAAATATGTGCTATGTACTATGTACAAGGTGATTTAACGTTAAACTTAAACTGTTAAACTGTCATACCATTTTAAGAATTAGTAAATTAGTAACTAAACATAATTGTTTTATTTCAATCGTTAATCCCTTACGCAGCTTTCTTTCAGTTTGAACATTGTAATGAATTACTCTCTTCACCAGTTATACAACACCACATTTTGGTAGCGGAGTACAAGGTAAACAACAACGGAGTGTACTTTTTCACGATGACGGAGAACAAGGTGATTAATTACGCAGTATACTCCGTTACGGTAACATTATGGTAACGGAATATACCCGTAATTAATTACCTTGTTCTTCGTCACCGTGACAAAATACAGTCCGTTGTTGTTTACCTTGTACTCCGTTACCAAAATGTGGTGTTGTATAACTGGTAAAGAAAGTAACTAATTACACTTTTGTCCCGGTGACGGAGAACAAGGTAACTAATTACACAGTATATTCCGTTACCGTAACGGAGTACAAGGTTATCAATAACCGAGTGTACCTTGTTACGGTGACGAGAGTACTAGGTTTAAAATGGCAGAGTGTACTGCGTCACCGTAACGGTGTATCTATTTAACAATAACAGAGTGTACTGAGTCACCGTAACAGAGTGCAAGTCTATCAGTAACAGAGTGTACTGCGTCACCGTAACAGAGTAAAAGTTTAATAATAACAGAGTCTACTGCGTCACCGTAACGGTGTACAAGTTTAACAATAGTAGAGTGTACTGGGTCACCGTAACAGAGTACAAGTTTAATAATAACAGAGTCTACTGCGTCACCGTAACGGTGTACAAGTTTAACAATAGTAGAGTGTACTGGGTCACCGTAACAGAGTACAAGTTTGACAATAACAGAGTCTACTGCGTCACCGTAACGGTGTACAAGTTTAACAATAGTAGAGTGTACTGGGTCACCGTAACAGAGTACAAGTTTAATAATAACAGAGCCTACTGCGTCACCGTAACGGTGTACAAGTTTAACAATAGTAGAGTGTACTGGGTCACCGTAACAGAGTACAAGTTTAATAATAACAGAGTCTACTGCGTCACCGTAACGGTGTACAAGTTTAACAATAGTAGAGTGTACTGGGTCACCGTAACAGAGTACAAGTTTGACAATAGCAGAGTGTACTGGGTCACCGTAACGGTGTACAAGTTTAATAATAACAGAGTCTACTGCGTCACCGTATCGGTGTACAAGTTTAACAATAGTAGAGTGTACTGGGTCACCGTAACAGAGTACAAGTTTGACAATAGCAGAGTGTACTGGGTCACCGTAACAGTGTACAAGTTTAATAATAACAGAGTCTACTGCGTCACCGTATCGGTGTACAAGTTTAACAATAGTAGAGTTTACTGGGTCACCGTAACAGAGTACAAGTTTGAAAATAACAGAGTCTACTGCGTCACCGTAACGGTGTACAAGTTTAACAATAACAGAGTGTACTACATCACTGTAACTGAGTAAAATGTCGGTTGCCAATCATTGACAGAGTTCATATCACTTAACGGATTACATTTGTTTAACGACAAATTTACCCCGTTTAACCTAGTTCAAAAATGTTTGCAGTTTAACCGTGTACTACTAGTCAGTTACCCGTAACTGGGTGTAATCGGTTGCAAATCGGTAACCGATTATACACGGTATATGTTAACCGAATTTTGCCCCCTTTTTTTTCCCAGTGCATATATTTGTGCACCTTAAGAGTACTTTTTATCCCTGAATGTCTGTCACTTACTCTATCCGTGTATTACTGGACTTTTTCTTGTTTCATCCAGTTAGAATTCCGTAGCAAAATGGAAGCCTGATGGTAGAACCTATTTCGTCGGTAGCCGCAACGGATAAGGCTGCGGCCACTAACGGCATTAGGCAAATTCTAAGTCAGACCGAACTTTAGAATTAGGTGAATGGAAATGCCAGAGTTTCATAGTCGTTGAATAAATGTTGTTGCGGTATTTGTTGCCCGCTAGTTGTTAGGATAAAAATCTCATTCAACAATTCCATTTAGATACAAATTATTATTACATACGGCTTGAACACTCACGTGTGATTGTTGTTGACTATATGCCAACCGTTTCACCGATACAATTTCGGCATTATCAAGGCGAGTGTTGTTCTTAGGACGATGACGTGGCGTTCACCGTCGTTGTCAAACGGTTGGCATATAGTCAACAACAATCACACGTGAGTGTTCAAGCCGTATGTAATAATAATTTAGTATGTCACCTCACGTGAGTTTTAATAATATCTTTTAGATATCTCTATAGCAGGAGCTTATGTAATCAATATAAGCGTTATTCATAAACAACAAATTCAATGACGTTATAAAACTAAAATTAATCTTAATTAAAATGACCTACCAATAAATATGTTAAAATAATATAATAAAATGCAAAAATTCTAGAAGAAAAACTTACCTATAAATTAAACTATATAAAATGTTTTTTCTAAATCACCGCCGTCGATCGGCAGGGTCCCCAATGTAATAAATAAATAATACCGAATTGTAGGTAGTATAGAAATTTTATTTATTGAGGCAAAAATAAAACGCAAGTCTCTAAGGCCCACTTGCAGCACGATCGAGAAAAATAAATCCTTAACTCTCGGGTTAACTAACCCAATGGAAGAGTTAACTAACCCGACATTTCATTAGTCCTATTGCACTATGATAATATCGAAGCGGGTTACTAATCCGGAGCTAAGCAAATGTTTGACATTTGACATTTTTAAGAATGTTACCATAAAGTAATGAGTTGCAACCAATGAGGTATAGTATCCATATAATGTCATTGGAAACAACACAATTTAAGCCAAACTGGTAACATTACTTCGCTAACCTGAGTTTAACTCACGGTGAGAGTCGGGTTAAATTCTGATGACTCTCTCTTAGTTTAGCCCTAGTTTAACCCAAGATTTTGATTGGTGCAAGAGAACTTTTTCCTAACCCTCTATTTTTTGACTTAACCCGAGTAAAAGTTGAGTTAAGAACATGGTGCAAGTGGGCTTAAGTGCAGCGGTTCATAAGTTATAAAGGTCATTTCATTGTGTGACTGTGATTTACATATATATTACAGATATAGTGCAGAAGTCTCACTGCGTTTTTCTTAGGGTTCCGTGCTCGAAAGGTGCCAAACAGGACCCTAATACTAAGCCTCCGCTGCCTGTCTGTCTGTCCGTTTGTCACAGGGATGTACAGCTTCTGCCGTTATAGGTGGCCAGTTGAAATTTTCACACAATACCTTTTACTATGGCCTCTATCGCGGAAAATAAAAAAAACCAACGGGGGTTCCTAAACAAAAAACCTCGAAAAAGTAGCATTTTTTTAACGTTACCATGTCCCCCCTATTTATTTCAGAAACAAGAGGACCGAAAAATATAAAAACTGGTCAAGTGCGAATTAGACTCGCGTAGGTAGGGTTCCGTAATTCGACAGTTTTGGGAATTTTATCATTTTGTTTTTGTGAACTTCTCAACCGCTATATGTTTCCTGCAATCTTTACGTAAGCATTTATGCGATTTTTTTAATATTTTATGGTCCACCAGTTTCTCAAAGATTTTTCGAAATTAGTCACAGTAAATATTGTTAAAGTATATTTTTACAATAGGCTCATTAATATCTACAACTTGATGCCCATATTGTATTTTTAGGATTTTTTTTCTCTCTTTTGTAATGGAAATATTATGAACTTCTAATATTCAAAGTTTTTTTTTATGCCTAGTTATGTTGGCAAATTAACGCTGTTTTTAGGGTTCCGTAGTCAACAACAATAAACCCTTATACTTTCGCCATGTCCGTCTGTCTGTCTGTCTGTCTGTCCGCGGCTTAGAGACTATTAGTACTAGAAAGCTGTAATTTAGCATAGTTATACATATTTATTACGCCGATAAAGTGTTACAGTAAAATTTTGAAAAAGATATTTTTTTAGGGTACCTCCCCTACATGAAAAATAATATAAAGGTTCCTTACCCAGCGGGAGCTGCGAATTGTTAGTCAGGCGCTACCATTTTAGCGGCTTGCTCGTGTCACCTTAATGTTGCTATAATATATTTAATTATGATGCTAATATAATGTAATTGTTGTAATTTACCATGTTCTTATTTAGGACTCCGTACCCGTATTGTGTGGTGGTACGGAACCATTTGTGCGCGAATCCGGCTCGAACTTAGCCAAATTATAATTGGTTTCTTTTTTTTTCTTTTAGATGTGGAACCCTTATAATCGTGGCACCAAAAGTTTCATTTCAATTCACAATTCCTTTTCCACATGAGGTTGAAATCTCAGTTTTGTATAAATTAGTGGTTTTGCTTGCTTCGTGTGTAGACAGAAATAATTAGGTTTTATAGATGAAAGTATGACGCATTTGTAATATAGGCTAAGGCTGAAGATCGACTGTTTTTTGTTTCTAACCAACAGCCATAAGTCGAGCCTTAGACCGATTTGTCATGTGTGTTTTGAGTACTTTGTTTATTTTTTTAATATTGTTTTCATTTGTGATTCTATTCTATTTTATTCTAAGTGAAAGTCCGTAGTGTTGTTACACTATAAAAAACTATATACGTTTTCTTACGAATAATTGATCTTCTGTAACATAGTATTCAAGATTCAATATTCTACCGGTATGTGTGTTTTTTAATGTACGGAACCTTATCTGAAAAAAAGTAGAGTACTTTTTTGCCAGTAGGTTATTGCGTATTATAACGGTTATAAAATTGACTGGTTTCTTTAAATGAAACCACATGATCTGCTGATCATAGAGAACTTTTTTCCGGAAAAGCAATCAGAAGGTCAAGATTGACAATAAAAAAAATATGAAAGAAATTAAATAACACAAAAAAAAAAGTTTGTACGATAATGTTCTTTCTAGGGTAGGCAGTGGCGTCATACAAACTTTCTTTTTTCATAGTGTTATTTAAATTTTTTCATATTTTTTTTATCGCCTAACTTGCCCTTTTGGTTACTTTTACGGAAAAAAGTTCTATGCACGCCACCGGATCATACTGTACAACTTTGCTAAAGAAACTTGAAAATGAAGTTTACATATGAAATTGCCGTTTTCTATAGAGAATTTTAAGGAAACTCAATTTTCAATACTAACATTTTTGAATTTTTTTTAGGAATGACACATCCAAATAATGTAATTTTTTATGTGTATGAATGAGACAATTTTAGAAAAGTGTCAGCTGTTTTTGAAGATTTAATTTCTTTAATCAAACTGAAAATAAAATTTTAATTTAATACGTAGATGTAAACCTCGAAATCAACTTTTAACAAAAAACAAATAATTGAAATAGCTATTTAATTACAGAATTTATGAACTTATGAATCTGTAAGAAAATTTCGGCAATTTCAAATGTCAAGACCTATAAGGTATAAATTCTTAGATTAATTTTGAATACTATTGTAAATTTTGTTATTTGTTTTTCATTTGCGTAGTTATGTTTCTTTAAGAATACACAAATTACACAATATTAAACACACTTAAAAAAAACAAAATATATTTTGGGCCCCACTTAATAGTTATTATTTATCTTATATATATTTTCTATTTTAAATTTATTTAGTTTCTTTGAAAATGTTATAGTAGTTTAGGAAACTGGCACATAACAAGAGGTTATAAAAAGGCGAGTTTTTAGTGGTACACACGAGTATTTTAATACTTAGTTAAGTGTAGTTTCATACACTACTTTATCTACACTCATGCAAAAGGTTTTCTTACCTTTTTTCCAATCCATAAGTTCTTGGTAAGATTTGTCTTATTCTTTTCTTGATTTTGCTGGTTTGTTTTGATTGGTCGTCATTTTTGTTGCTTAGTATTACTGCTGTCAGACATTTTTGCCAAGAATTTAACAAACAAAAGAGTAGTAAATATTAAATTAACAAATAATGCACAAAATCCAGCAGTTCACCGCGCATGTGTAACAAGGGTCCGATGTCCACCGCGCATGGGTTTGGTCACAAGTATGACCATCATTAGAACCATTCCTTAGTAAAATCTCAGACATGGCTGCATGGGCTAAAGTTCCCTTTGCCTTCCTACTTCATGTAATTGTACTTTTATGGCAAAAAAAGTTATTTAAAAACATTATTTTGTTAAGAAAACTGTACTTTTATTTATTTCTTCTTCTATATTAGAGACATTCGTAAAAATAAATTGTCAATTGTATCGATTTGGTGTAGCACATCTTAACTTATTTGACAGAACTAGACTTATTTTAAGCGTTCTGTCCTTGCCTTTTCCATAAAGAAAGAAAAAGACAGGACGCTTAAAATAAGGTTAGTCCTGTCAAATAAGTTACGTCGTATTACGCCGAATTGACACTATTTTTTTTATATTATGCACTATTTTTGAGTTTATAATCAGGATTTTACGATATGAGTGTAGATAAAATAGCTTTATAATGTAAATTATATGAAATTATTCAGTAGTATACTTAGTGCATTTAAAATACTCAAAGGTAGTATCAGCTGATTTTATGGTTTTATTTAAATATATCTATCCATTTACATGTATAAAAGATTAAAAGGTGTTAAGATGAAGTTGTGGAAACCAAAACCTGGCAATAGTACTCGTCAAAACTAACAACTTTCCGTGAAAAAGAATTGAGAAATCGAGAAAAAAGATCCGGTGTTTCATATCTCTGGCCTTGTTTTGGTATTAATTAATTAAGTTTCTTGATGAAAATTAAAAATACTTATTCAACCATCTCATTCCAGATATTCTGTAGTTCATCGCGTAGTTTTTTTTTTATGATAATAAATATTTTTACTTAATAAAAGCTTTTTTTTACGTTTTATTATATATATATACAGATTCATACGAATATTATGGTATAAATTAAATAAAAAAGAAAATTTTCGATGTATATTTCGACCCACTTGGGGTCGTCGTCAGTCGAATATGGAATAATATCATAAATAAAATAGAGTTAACAATAAAATGACAAACTTAACCTATTTTCTTAACCTATTTAATTTTCCTTTTTGCTCTCATCTGGTGAAGGTAGAGAAGGGTCTGTCTGTCGGTCAGTGTTGTCTGTTTAGTCCGGCTCCGTAGTGGGCACCAAGTGACCAAATGTAAGACGATTCCCAAGTTCTCAGTTCAATGTCAGTCAAAGGGGGGGTGAAAGTTTTTTTTTATTAATATAACATCTTAATTAAACCGGGCCTTATAATGGCCTTTCAAGGTCACCAACAGTAGTTGTCCCCTTAAACCTGCAGGAATTTTTCAGACACATACACCATATCTGTCTGAAATAGGACGTGGTGTTTGCCCCCGTATTAACCCTCGTTACTTTGACAATGTGGACCCTTCTCACTTACCTTGATCTTCCTCTTAACAAAGGAATCTCACTATGCAAATAAAATTCTGGTCCCAAGCTACTTTTTCGGAGTTACGTCAAAACACAAAAGTCTTGACTTTCGGCCCCTGCATAATTCAAGTGTGTTGTAGGGATATTTTTCACGAGGTCATAATCAGGTCAACAAAGCATTGCTAGGTAGTTGGCACCTGCATTTTTGTTTCGGACCAACAAAGGAAAAAGCATATCTGTTACCTTTTAGAATGAGTTTGTACGTTAGTTCTGGACCATTAAGCTTTTCTCCATTTTCTGTGAGCAATTAATTACATATAGTGGGATAATGCTTTAGATGTTTTTTTTATGGCGTAGATATATATATCTGAATAGAATTTATATTTCTGCTTAAATAAAAAAATCATAAAAATTTTGTACGTATACACGGTGAAATTTAAGTTGTTTTGGAAATGAAAACGGGTGATAGAACAACTTTATATAAACCTAAAATCGCGAAAAAAAAATCAGCTGTTCCATAGAGAAGTTACATAGCTACCCAACCAAAATGTATGAAACAGCTGACTTCTTTTTCGCGATTTCTGGTTTGTCTCCATAGTAAAAGTTGTTCGTATCGACGAGTACCATCACCAGTTTTCGTTTAAAAAACCACTTTAATTTCACGTTGTATAGGTTAGGTATGTTTCAAATGTAATGTCATCGAAGATTTTTCCGATGTCCCAGATTAGTTGTCCATTCTATATAATACCTACCTGACATTGAGCACCCCATCAAGTAAAACTGAACTCTATGCCGTTTTGTTATTGTTTAAAATAGCGCGCTCTGAGCCGTGGCTGTTACGACAAACGAAGCGTCGCGCTCTCCTCGACAGACATCGCGGACAAACTTACACTAAAGCTATTATTTGCTGTATATGTTTCCGTTTTATTACGGAACCATATAAAGAGTATTATTCTAAACAAAAATATGATGATTCACAACTAAACCCGCTCACTGTATATTTTCCAGACTTCATTGTATCGCCTGAAAGTATTTTCAGATCGAGCATTCTCTTTCAGTTTCCTACTTTGTCCCGATTTGCGTCCCAAGAGACTTTGTAGAGCATTTTATTGTTTTTGACATACGAGCACCTCCATTCCCTCTTTTGTTGCGAAAAAAACTCGTCTTTGCGAGAGAAATATTAATAAAATCGATGACATACTTGATCCAAAAAGTCCAGGTGTTTGCAACAACCGGGTCTTAGATGGAAAGACCCTCGTCCTACCGATAATATTTTGGCATAGACTTTTTTCGGCAATTTGAGTTTGAGGTAAACATTGAATAAGGATCAAGTCAAATTACCCAGAATAGAAAATCTTGTATATGACGTAATAAAATTATTGATTATTGTGAGTAAAGTAATTAATAATGCTTGTCAGAATCGTAACAGATGGAAATATCTAGTCTCTGCCCGCTCCTCTGAGATTGGGAAACAGACATATGAGTCTATACTCGCATGTACTCCTATATTGACGTACCATAAAACACTCTCTCACATTTCTTAAAATCATTATTTTTTAACTAAAATTTGTTAACGCTTAGCCACTCAAATGGAAAAATCGATGAGACCTGTGATAAAGCGCGCTCACACAGAATATACAAATTTACTAAGGATTCTGATTCTGGGTTACAAGTATCGGGTTAAACCATAATATGTTCTGGGGGTTAAACAAATGCTGGTAGGGAGTTCCTCATTTCATTTTGGATTTACGGATGATGACTGAAGATTTGAAACGTTGCAATCGAACGAACGAAATATTGACGACTTATGGCGGGCACAGGGACAAATTGCACCATTTCGAAAAAAAAACAACTGAAGATAGAAAATGAAAATGTTAGACAGAAAATGAAATTTTTCGTGAAAATGTTAGTAGAAAATATTATAAAAAAAGACCATATATTTTTGATGGTTGTAGATAAAGTATTGTGTCCAACTGAACATAATTAGACATTGGGAAACTTGTGCAAAACTATTACGAAACTCACATCGTTCGTTTCGTAAACAAGCAATCGTGTGCACAATTGCACAAAATACTATTTTAGTATAATTAGTAAAAAATATTTGGTGAAGTGAAGCCTCTTTATGTATTGTATATGTTACCGTCAATACCCTAAATGAGTAAGAACCTGTTTTTACTAGTAAATACGCGAAGTATTTCAAAGCATCAGAAACAATGCGTGTGTATCAGTACGAACGGGTTCTAAACGCATATCAGTAAATGCTTTGACTAGCTTTTTATTTTAGTAGGATATAATACAGAAGTAACTTTAAATATACATAAGTAAAATAATATTCAGGTCTTGAAATATATTTAGGCCCTAAGTGTAAGCTGATTTTTTTACCATTCTCCAATTGCGCCAAAAACCAGAGACGGGACGAGGGTCTAGCGTTCGACGTCCGTAAGTAAATAGTGGGGGGCAATGAATCACCCTAACAGTTTCCCGATAAGAAGTGGGCTCTTGCAGCCCGATATAGTTGCCGAGCCCTGTTTTATTGTGCTACTATTTCCACTGTATCGTCGGCGAACGCAGCTCGGGCGGAAACTGAGATAAGTCGCGGCCTTCCCCGTTGAATGTACGGAACCATAAAACATGGTTTAAATAGACTGCTGACGTTTATTGTAATCTTACTGCTGATCATACTAATTATTTTTATTGCAAATCGAAACCTATACTGGGAAGCTCTTAATATTTTTAACTAAATGATGGAAAAAACAGTTCGAAAATCTCGGAAAAGGAAATCTCCGAAGATCTCTATACTAAATTATTTTGAGTTTTCCCAAGCAATGGATTTCACAAGAAATCAAGTGATGCTTCATGATCTGCTTTAGTTATAAAAATATGTATGAAATAAAAAAAAAAAATGAAAAAAAAAAACAAAAGATTAATAAAAACCCTAGACTTTTATTTTTGATTTACTTTACTTTAAGAGTTAATATAGAATTAAATTAAAGTACATTTTTCGAAGTTAATAAATTTTTGTGTAGAAAAGGAGCTAGTAAATGTTTGAATTGGGTCCAAATCGGGTCTGAGGAAATTTTTTGTCATCAAAACAAAAATTTAATAAAATATTTTGTGTACAAAAGTTCAAAGGTTGAAAATAAACATATCATCTGTGTTTATAAAAGTATAAAAAAGAAACAAAAATGTTGATTCTTTCCGAATGTATTGAAATGAAAACAACGGAACTAAATACGAACTTGACGAGTGCTAAAATAATCTTGAGTATTTCTAAATTGCTAGTCTGGGAGCTTTATAAAACCAACAGCAAGACTTTGAAAGACTCAATTAATCACTTAGAGCTTCGCCAACTTAACGAAATTCCTTTTCGACACCGGAAAACATCGTGAAAGAATTCCGGTAAACCGTTTAACCCAAATTACATTGTTGTAGGAAAACCCCGTGGAGCGATAGTAATGCAGTCGGTGAAAAGTAACTGGACTGAAACCAATAAGGCGTATAACTTCATTGAGACCGGATTGTGACCCTCAACATTTTCTATCAGGAATAAGATTCTGTTAATAATAAGAAAAGGCCTGACCTAATGAAGCGTGGTTTAAACTTAATAGTTTACAGGTTAAGGGTAGTTATCTAACTCTAATAATATCACAAAACAAACATAGGAAAAGGAAGTTTTAAGAGTAAAATAAATACAATCTAGCTTTGGATACCCTCGGGTGACACAAGGGCTGGCGCATACCTCTGCTTGCAGAGTGTCTTGGACCCTTACCATTTGGCAGCGATTTTTATTTATTTAAGATACGTAGGTTTATGTTTTTTCTTTTGTTCTTTACTTAGTTTAGATTAAAATTAATAGGTACCTATTGAACTTTAGATTATTTTGAAAGTAAATTCTAGCTTTGCTTGAAGTTAAACATTATAATTACATTACATTAGAATAAATTTTCATTGAACAGGGGAAGTTTTAATGTACATTAAGATGGTCTCTTTATAGATTTCTTATGTTTATATGAGGTTTTTTTTTTAAGAATAAATATGAGTACGTAGCATAAGAAGTTTGATTTTCGTTCGGAAATCTCGTGAGTTTTTACCCACTTCGTCAGTTATTGGGTCCGCCTCCGCCGCGCCGGGCGGCGTGGCGCGTGGTGACTCAACGAGCCATACAACTGCCTGATTCAAATCCTTTTTGTGATCACATGATTGGGTAACACCACGGACGTTAAAATATCCCGGACAGAGTTTCGCTAACAAACAACTGAAACACCCCTAGTAAGCCGACCCGCTTGTATGCACGAGCCCGGGCACGCACGCGTTCACATTATAGTAAGCCAATTTCCATAGTACGTTCACTCACACACTTCCAAACCGCCGCCATTGCTATGTTTCAGTAGTCACGTAGCTGCGACTTCGTCCACCTTTTTTTTACGTTTGTGAGTAACACTTGAAAAAAAAACTAAATATTAAACTGCGTAAATTGTTTATTAAGTATTTGAATTGAAACCACGCCGGAGGGTAGAAGTGTGAGTAATTTTTTAATGTAATTCGCATTGATGTAGCCTCCTTAACCACGTGGTTTCAGTTTGTCCTCTTTATTTGGCACTGATTTTGTACGTACACACTTTACATAAAATCACTTAACGACTTTTTTTACACGCCGAGAGCAGTACAAATAACTAAACGGCACCCAAAATAAGACCGATTTCTGAGCTTAAGTTTTCATTCGCTGCACTCCTCAATATGTACTATTTTCCAGATATGACTATCTCTTGAGAATGATCGGGCCAGAAGAGTACCATGTGATATTTCTTTAATGAAATCATGGGATTCTATACAGAATCAAGAACCTGATTTCCTACAACCGTCGTCCACATAATGAACATCGAACGCCCTCCTACTCGCTTGAATATTCAATTTTATATCTCAGTGGTGGGCTTTATAATAAAGTTCACAATGTACGGTCGAATAAACTAGCAAATTTCATTTAAGGGGCTCCACAATGCTAAACATTATAGTTTTGAATTGGATTCAGTTCCGTCTATGTAAATGGTAAAAATTTGAAAAACATATGGCGTGTTTTTTGACTCATGACTATTTTTAATTACACTTTATAAAAAAACATACTTTCAATATTTTTTTGATTATATTACTTTAAAAAAGTATAAATTTTACGAAAAACAGAGATTCAGTTTCCATATTTCAAAACCGATTGAAACGTAACCAACACACGCAGATGCTAACTAGGAAAAACATCAAAAGTAATTAATGTCCTAACGTTTCGAAATAACTGAAGTTTTGCATGCGCGGCATCTGATTAGAGCAGGATACAGTTAAAAAACAAGCAATAGAGCAGGATTGAATTTTAACATTGTGCAGTCCCTTTAGGCGCTTCGTACTTTCTAAATTTAAAAAATATATCATTAAGGGCCTGTTTCACCACTTCCAGATAAGTGCCTGATAGTTATATGTGACATATAACGCATACAAAATGTGTTCCATTTTTAAACTTATCTTCTGGATATCACTTATCTGGAAGTGGTGAAACAGGCCCTAATAACAATAATAATTGTTTATTATATTTAACAGCTAAGGTTCCTTGATAATGCCGTAAGGCGAAACCGGTTGGAGTAATATAAAGTGATTGTGAAACAGTACAAGTGTTTTTATCAAGATTTAAAAAAAAATCTACGTTTATGACTGCACCAAAAAGTTTGCAATTTTTTTTAATTCCAAAATCTCTGAAAACAAGTTTTAATCTATTCAAAATTTTCCTAAACCGTCTCGACGGTTATGACCTGGGGCTCTACCGCGTAATGAGGAAGAGTCACGATTTTTGTTAAGTATGTAGATCGATGACAGTAAAAAAAACATGACTTATGGTGAAAAAAATATCCAAATCGGACAAGAAATGTCGAAAGTACAGCAATTTTACTGTAGCAGTTCAAATAACGCCCGCCAGTACCAGCCGCGAGCGCGTGACGTCATCCCACACATACCCGGGGCGCGACCCCGCACGCGCTCTTCAGTTCTGTAGGTGTACTCTGTTTCCCGCGCAGTTCTTGAGCTGTGCTTGTCACGGTCGCTTTGTTATAGATTTATTGTTGTGTATCAATATCCTTAAAAATGTCTTACAAATATTGTGTCGTGCCAAAGTGCAAGAGTACAAGTAGTAGTACGCCCGACAAACTATTTTTTCATGTTCCAACAGACAAAAAAGCTAGAAAAAAGTGGTGTAGTGTTATGAAGAGAGATCCTTTATCAAGCAAAAGTACTCATTACTGTTGCGAAGATCATTTCGACGTAAGTACCTTTCCTACGTTATACCTTATACTTGACGTATACCTATTTCCTCGTATTATTGAGTAAATGTCACCTATTTTATCGATCAATGGAATCAAAAACCTTAAAACTTAATCCTTTTATGTCATATTGTCTCAACCTTAACACAATCGTATGAGGTAATAACAATAAACAATAATCAACGTAGGTATGATATTTGTAGTCCGGGAGACTACCGCATTTTTATCTACGATAATGAATACCTATCAACAATAGGTAATGATTCGAATTTTAATTTCTTTGCTGTAGGACCTATTTTTTGGATCTGCTTTTCTCAGTAAGTAAAGTATTATTTAAAAATAAAATAAAGAATCTTTAATCTGTTTTTACTTTTTACAGGTCGAAAATGACATGGAAAATTATATAAGGTACCGATTGATGGGTGGTCAACTAAGACTAAAAAAAGGAGTTCTGCCGCATAAATTTGACTGCCAAAGAAAGGATAACGCCGTTGTAGAACGGACTGGATATAAAAAAAGACAGCAGATTGAGTACTTTGAAAGAGTGCTTAATCCGGAAGTTGGTCATGAAAACCTAATAACACAAGAAGAGTTCGTGGCGTGTGAAACGATTGATTTTAATTCAAATGATACAGAGGCTATAAACCCGCTTGAAGAAGATAATGCGGCAAATCTACACAATGATCCTAAATATAAATCACTCGCAGTGCAAGTTAATATAAAGCCAAAAGTTCGAAGCAAGGGCATTAATACTGACGCCGGTTTTGACCGGGTTGAAGAGTTTGCTCTTAAAATAAAAACGGTGAAACCAAAAGAACATCGTCGGGATCATCATCGGGAACCAATGCATGATAGCTTCACATCTTACTCTAATACCTCATCAGTTTCTGCGAGCCTAAGTGGATTCAGTGTAAATACTGACGCCTGTGAAATGAAACGACAAGTAGATACTGAGTTATTTAAGGAACACATGCAAAAAGGAACTTTAATGTCTATATCTAGAGAACCTAAGCTTTTTCTCGGATTACCATCGCAAGTGTATTTCTGTTTAGAATATTTGAGTGAATCTACTGAGAGACCTCTGATGGATGTATTATTGAGCTTGAAAAAACTGAGATGGCGTGAACCGAATTCCGTGCTTGCTGTTCAATTTGGAGTTTCGGAATCTACAGTCGCCAGACATTTCAAAGAAACAATACCTAAGGTTGCTCAATGCATGGAGAAACTGATTTTTATTCCTCCTCGCGACGATATTCGCTCAAATCTTCCGATACCTTTTAGGAGGCGTTATTCAACAGTCGTCAGCATCATAGATTGTTTAGAAATTCAAATCGAGAAACCTAGCTCAGCAGTACATCAGGCGCTGACGTGGTCACAATATAAAAATGCGAATACTATAAAATATCTAATATCGATAACACCTAATGGACTTATAAACTTCATATCCGAAGGTTATGGAGGAAGGACATCGGACGCCCTTATCTTTGAAGACTGCGGTTTTCTTCAGATGTTATCCCCCGGTGACGTAGTGATGGCTGATAGGGGATTTAAGAATATAGCTCATTTACTTGAACGTCAAGGTTGCAAACTTTTAAGGCCTCCTAGCGTTGATTCGGGATCAAAACTAAGTAAAGAAGAAGTTTTAGAAACTAAAAGAATAGCGGCCCTTCGAGTACACGTCGAGAGAAGTATAGGGCGTTTAAGGGAGTTTGAAATGATTGCACCTCATGCATGTGTTGACATTGATTATGTTAGAATATTAGACTATGTTGTGACATCTGCTTGTGGAGTAGTTAATCTTCAAGAATGCTTATTTAGAAACCAAGTTTAAAATAAAACAATATTTATATCTTAAGCCATCTGTTTATTTTTATACCTTAACCTAAGTTTTGACCAATTTAGGAAAGACTGAGTGTTTCCAAAAACTTGTTGACTTTTCCAAAAGATCTTTGCAGTAAATTTCATCAAAATCTTCTTCAAAGATTTCTACTTCTTTGTTAGCTTCAAAATTCTTATCAGCAACACAAAAAAGCCCTTTAGTTTTGTTGCAAAAAAACATTTGCAGCTGGATTTGACCTTTTGATTTGTTTGTGAGACGATTATTTTTAATAAAGCTTTCTTTGCCTTGTGTGGTCATGGGACATTTTATTTCTATGACATATTCTTGTGTTAAGCCATCAGGAGATGCACCTAAAATAGGCCAATCACTTTTCAAAAACAGCCCACCATTTTCGATTACAAATTTTCTCAATTTTGCTACTTTTGCCCTAACATCAGGTTCCAGTACTTTGCCTCTTCGCATTGCAGGAGTTTCTGGTATGGTTGCACCGAATATTTGCTCAACTAATGAACCATCAGGGGTTTTGCAATGGGCGGCGTCGTGTATTTTTGACGCGGTTATTCTGCAATATCGCATCTCATGCCATAAAGGAGACTGAGCTTGAGATAGAGTTTCTTGTTCTATTTTTGAACACTTTTCTGGTGTTTGTTTTGTTGTACAATAATCGATGAAGCCTTGTGCACTGTTCGTGTCGTTACCTTCTTTTTTATAATCATTTATCAAGTTATGCAATGATAATTTCGTAAGTTCATTCTGTGTAACGTAACTTGTTAACTGAATCCTAATAGAATTTAACTGTATATTGTGCACCAGTTTGTTAAAAAATTGTTCACTTCTTACATTAGCGTTATCGTCAATATCTCCAGCGCTGGAACCGATATCTTTGGCTTTTATAAATTTCAAGGTTGTGCCCACTGTGGCCAGTTTTGGTTTGGCCCAATAACATTTTTTTTCAGTTGGAGAAGGCTCTTCACTGCGTCTGTGTATCCACATAAGAAATGCTACACTATGTTTGCAACCTCCTTTTTGTGCAGCACAATCATGACAAGTAACATCAATAATAGTTTTATCATTTTCTTCACATTTGAGAGTGCAGCTATAACCTTTAGTTTTTACTTTATGCTCCGGTGTTATTCTTGCCTTTACTGTGCACACATTTCCATTTCTTTGGACTTGGACATACCCTACGGCATCGTCGCCATATGACTCTCGTACAGACCTGTAATAATCATACAGCATTAAATACCTACATCACATTACCTGATGCGGTTGCACCATTTAAGTGCATCGAAACAAAAAACATGGTAGGTATCCGCTAATGTTAGTTAATCTACGGCGCGCTCCCGGTCTATAATGTTTAGGTGAACTTGAAACCGGCACTTACTAAATCGCAATGAATCATGCCTGCAGTTGCCTGCTTACAAAAACATCAACTCGAACTCCGTAGGAAGAAATAATGTAGGTACTTGACTTGACTAACGTTTTTATGATGGAGTGTGTTATGCTGTCCATGTACCTTTTTACCCAGGTTATTTTATTATTTTCACATTACCTACCGCAACAGCCATGGGAAAAAGTACCTAGGCCTAAACTCACTAACTAACACATTAAATTTGGTAGGTACTTACCGTTGAAGCTTCCAACCTCGGATTTCAGCGCTGGTATACTTCACATGATTGTTTAAGTATTCAAAAACCATGAAAGAATCCACTTTAGGTAGATTATCTGACTGTCCTTTTTCGAATCCATCTTCCAATTTGTTGCTCATTATTACAGAACACCGAAACAATAAACCGATAATGCATAAAACTCGAAAAAAAACCGAGTGTTCGCTACTAATCACGAATGTGCGTACTGGACGACTGCGATCGCGCGGGGTCTGTGTGTGATGACGACATCGGTATCCACGGGCGGGAGGCGCGCGTTTTAAAATCAAGCCCGATAAAATATTAAATAACTTTGCCATTTATGGACGGATTTCAAAAAATCAAAAAGTAGTGTACTCAGAAAATCATAACACATGCAATGTAATAGTCAAAATTGGATTCTCCCGTTATGTGACTTATCCTCATTCTCATTTGTATTAACTTCAAGCAAATGCATGCGAAATTCAACGCATACAAAAGAGATGGCATGTTAGGCGGGCGTCGTCGCACGTACGTCAAATTTCAATCTCAAGTTGATGTTGATGTAAATGAGAATTACGCGGTAGACCCACTGCTTAAGCTGTAATGAAATTATACCTAGTTGAAAAGTAGACAAAACTCAGAATATTTAATTAAATAATTAAAAATGAGTGGAAAAAATGCGACCGCGCCTGACTAGGGTGCTACCTAAATCCAGTTGTTCCTAAATTTACGGCACTCGGGAAGATTCTTTCATGGACCCCAACAAACGGAACACTTTTTAGCACCTTTTGGTTGCTTGATGGATTTTTCAAAGAAACAACTTACAAAACCTGTTTATCTGGATGTGTTCCATTTTTTAAATTACAAACAACAAATATTTATAACTTATGAAATTGCCGAAATTTTCTAACAGATATAAAGATATTCAAAAAGCTTCATGATTTCGTAATTCCTATAAATCAATTCATAGGTTTGCACCTAATATTACAATTTAATCAGTGGCCTGCATTGGTTTTTTAAGAGCGGTTTTGCAGCCGGATTGTGATAAACCCGCCTTTTTCTGACTAACCGAAACAAAATACTTAAATTCAAATTTCACTCAATATTTATTCAACAAAACCTTATTACCTATGTACTATACATGTTGCCATCGCAAAGTTTCCATCGGTTTCTGTAAATTATTATTTCTAAATAAGTGAATTTTGTATTTAAGCGTTCTGTTTTGATTAATTAGAAAAGGCGAGTTTTTCACAATCCGGCTGTGAAACCGCTCTTAAACCAAATCACAAATTTTTCTAGACACCTTCCTCCTGTAATGGAACTTTTACACGAAATTACAGCGACATTCTAAAAGCATAATCTAATTTCTACTAATGATGAAATTCCTATTCAAACGGCAGCAGCAAATAGGTTTGCGGTTGCGAAACGCGATGCATCCGGAGTTTGATGGTGGATCCGTGGTCACGTGGGCAGAGTAGATATTAACCTACCACATCCTAATTTTGTGTCCGAGGATTGTTCATTAAGGCGATATGCGAAAAAAATACGGGTGTTTCTTTTCTTTGTATTTCATGAAATACACGGAAAATTATAATCAATTTCTGGTATATGCATCTTGACTATACAATCTAGGGATTTGAAATTGGAAAACATGTTTGGATAAATTTTCCTCAACAGAAATAATTGTTGAAATTGAGGTCTTCCAACTTTTATTAGGTGTGTTTCATCAATATCTAGAGATTTGATATTTATTTAGATTTTTTATAAAAATTATAAAACTAACCTTTTTCGCTTTCGCCCTGAATCCGCCTCTCCTGCACTGCGCGATTTAATCGCTTGGAGTGACAGTGACAAAAATAAAATTCGCATAGCCTCTTAATACACTCATGGGCATACCGGGTGTTTAGATGAAGTTGCGGAAGCCGGAAACTGGCGATAGCACTCGTCTATACGAACTTTTCGTGAAAAAACTGAGAAATCAAGAAAAAAAAATTGTTGTTTCGTACATTTTGGTGGGGTAGCTAAGTAAATTTTCTATGCAACAGTTGCGAAAGCAGAAAAATTAAATCTGCCGTAGCAAAGATTTTCGCACTTGTCGAATCGCCGTCCACATTTTTTTCTCGTTTCTAGGGTTGGCTCCATAGTAAAAGTTATTCGTATGGACGAGTACTATCGCCAGTTCTCGGCTTCCGCAACTTCATCTGAACACTCAGTATAAGGGGATCGCAAAAGAAGATTCAGTTCAAGTTTTTGGTGACTGGGGGTTTTTTATTGGGTTACCGTTTTGTGATTTCCTTTCGAAAAGCATTCTTTTTGCTGTCTTCATGCAAGATTTGGGTCTAATAAGTGCATCAGGCAAGAAGAAATGCTTGTGAAACTGTTTCACTGAAACAAAGTGCACGAATGAAAACACAATTTCAAAATTGCACTAGAATTACTCTTAGATAGCACAGAAAAGGTGGCGCATTATGGGTGAGTCGTACCTCCCACCGATGGTCCTCAGGATTGAGTTGGAGCTGACCCGCAGCGTATAGAGCATCGAGGCTGCTCTCTCCCGCATGGTGGCATCAGTACGCTCATTCGCAAACATACCAGATGCACTGCAGAAGCGGGGCAGCCTCATCACCTCATCAGTATTTCAAAATGCATGTAAGAAAAAAAAAGTTTTTTTTTTGTTATAAAAATTATATAAGTGTGTTATAAAAATTATTATATCATTACATGTCTCAGATGAAATAAAAACTGTAAAATCACAAAATTTCCCATTTGAGGCATTTTTACCACTTTTTTTTTTCGTAGGACAACGAAAATACCAGAATTTTCATGATCTATTTTTGGTAAATTTCATACATAATAAAAAATATATATTACAGAAGAAAACAAATATTTTTCTTTCATTCATTTAGTAAAATTTCGAGTCAAATGAGCGAGCAAAAGATGTAGTCTAATATTTTTATTAATTTTTTATTTGAGCTTTTTATAAATCCATCCATCCATCAGCCTAGTTCGTCCACTGCTGGACATATGCCTTTCCAGGACTTTGCCACTTCCGGCGGTCATCCTGGAAGAATTACCCATACTCACACACGTTGGACAGGTGGGTTGGTGAGCGCGGTGCCGGAACCCTCGCACCAGTGACGCGCTGCCCGTCACCAGTCTGTTCCATAATATTATAAGGCCCGGCTATTAGGGATGGATATACCGCCATCCATCGGTCCCAGGCATGGTGGGCCTCCTGGTTTTTTGACTGTGAGCTGTCCTCTAACTCTCCCCCGAATTACTTCGAGGGGGTCTCTAAGTAAGATGGTGGCACCTCCACAGTTGAGCCTGTTATCAACTCTACCACCTGATTATAAATCCTTACTATTACAATATGAAATTCGAAAAAAGTAGAATTTCAACACACCCTTGTGTATATGTGCATGGGTATAGCTAGTGATGCAAGTAGTGACAAAATTCGGAAAAGTCTAGTTGATCTCAGTGCACACAAACTAAATAATAAAATCTAAGCATATAAGCTTACCAAGCCATGGACAGAGTAAATATTTATAAAGAAGTGAATCTTAGTACAAACGCTCAGATTCGAACTCACACATGCAGACGCGTGCTCTACATTTGTATGGTAACTCCCCCGAACTTCGCTTAGACGGCGTGTAGAGCACTCCTTTGTGTGCGTGAGTTTGAATCAGAGCGTTTTACTAAGATTCACTACTCTATAAATATATTTACTCTGGTATGGACTTCAGAGTCTACAACAGAAGTCCGAAAGTCATTTAAGAGCGGTTTCACCCGCCTTTTTCTAATTAATCTAAACAAAACACTTAAATTCACAATTCCCTCAATAGATATTCAATATAACCTTATTACCTGTGTATTGTGTATGTTGCCAACGCAAAGTTTCCGTTGGTTTCTGTAAGCAGAATTTCGAAGCTTTTGAAATCCTGCTGCGAAACCGCTCTTAAGAACCCAGTTGGAAATAATAATTATTTCCGAATAGGTACCTTAATTGTGCCTCGATTACTTGTTACTTTTTATTCTGTTTTAATTACTTAGAATATTGATGACACTTCCAAGTGGTGTATGTGCTTACTTTGCTTGTTAAATGTTCATAAGTCACTCAACGAAGGCTTGTAAAAGTACTTACTCGATTTTGGGGCGAAACCCCATTATTTTAAATATTTTTCTGGTCTTTAACGCGATGTTTGTGAAAAAATCAGGGACATACACCACTTTATATTGACCGTCTTAATAAAAGCCTAAAATTTATGTGATTGAATTAATCCACTTTCGTAAGTAATTATGATTTTTAGATTATTTGAAGTACGATTCGGAGCGAACAACGATTGCCCGAAAGTTCATATAACTTTGTAAATCAGAAGACCGAAAAGCATTTGTCCAAAATACGATTTCTAAGCAAATGATTTAACCTAAAAACGTATGGACATTACTCCAATAAATAAGTGTATAATATATATAATAAAAAAATAACTTATAATAAATGTTGTCTCGGAACATATTTGTTTAATAATTGTGGTGATAAATCATATTTTTTATTTTTATCACTTGTGATGATTCTAATTAGTAAATCATTAATGTAATTGAAAATCAGCTTTATAGAAAACCCTTACATGAATTTCCAAAATATTTTTTTATTGTGATTATTTGTGACGTCCTCAAAGATATTTGATCCTTCACCGACATGCCAACATTCTGTTCAGTCCACCAGATATGCAAATACTCCGTCTTTTGATGTTAAGTCGCATCAAAGAAAACAATGTCTTGCCGATGATGTGGGTAATTTTAAGAAAATTACATGCAAGCTGTTCGTTTGTTATTAGTATCAGCTTTCAGCCTTTAGTTTTGTGGTTATTGGAGTAGATATGGTTGCTTTATTTGAGTCCAACCATCCAATCATCAGCTTGGTTCGTCAACTACTGGACATAATAGTAAAGTAGCATACTGCATGCTTTGGGATTTTGGTTTGAAGGGAATGTGCTGTTATATGGGCTCTTTATTGTATGCTACATAATTAGTACCGGCGGGTCTACCGCGTAATTCTGATTTTCATCAACATCAACTTGAGATTGAAATTCGACGTGCGTGCAAAAGAGATGGCACGTTAGGCGGGTCGTTACTTTCAAATTGCGCTGGTTGATTTTTATGACGTCTTTTTTTTTTTTTCTTTAGCCTATCGTGTAACAAATGCAATGGCTTCTTGATTCGATTGTAAAAACGAAATACATCATTATATTCCAAAAAAAAAAAAACTGACTTTACTACTTTTTCTGATTGATATTATTTCTTAACATTATTTTTTTATATTTGGTTTTAGATGTCAACCCCGCTTGTCGTACATCATCGTATGAAAATTCCCATTAAGCCTCATTTACACATCGGCAAGTTTATCGCCAAGTGTTGCAAATAAGCATAATTTGTTTAATTGGCTGCAAGTAAACTCTCATGGTTACCAAGTAAACATGTGGCTGTAATAGTTTTGTCTAGAAAAACTAGATGGCGTTAAGTTGACAACGCCGTCTATTATCGAAGTAGGAATTATTTTTATGTTACGTGACATCGCTGTGCCACTAGCGTCACCAATCGGTCTTTTTTAGCATCGTGTTCATTAGAGGATTTAGCAACGCCATCTAGTTTTCGTTAGAATCTTACACCTTTTTTGTGGCTACAAACTGATGTATGGGAACTACCTAACCGTCTACTTTTCAATTTAACCCGCTTTGTACCAGTAAAAAATAGTGAATAAAATGGCGGTTACAGTGCTCCCAAAGTAGTAATGCGCATACAAATCTTCGCAACTATTCGGCAAGTTCGTATTTCTTTACACTTTCTATACAAGCAATAAGGTTACGTGGTACGTCCGGTCGCTCGGCTATAGATTTGTATGCGCATTATCACTTTGGGAGCGTACTGTGATAAATAATCTCGTAACTTGTACTTACCGAAATCGGAATAAGGCTTTAGATCGATAAGATTAAAAGCGCTTCTTTAAAACTCTGCTTCCTTCACACACTCTCAACTTCTGTTCGTCTTGGAATTTTATTACAAATTCCCTGAAAAGAACTGAAAAGCAACTCGAAGATAACAAAACTGGAATATTCTACAATGAAAAAGTTACGAGAGACTAAAATCTGAGTACAATGTTGTGTTTTTGTGAGTTTAAATTGTTGTGAGTCAGCCCCTTGTTATAGAGGTTATATTTTTTACGTGATTTTAACCCTTATGTGTGCGGAATAAGATCTGCAAGGGTATACCGTGAAATGGTGCAATAAAATATTTCATTACCGCTTCAACACGCTTGTGCTTCGTTACACGCATAGGCAGTAAAGTTAGCGCATCGATATCATCAAGGCATCAAGTTATCAAGTTGTCAGAGATGTTTGGAGAGTTAGGGCGTAAACCAGCTCTGAATGTAAAAAGAAGAAAGGTTTTTAATTTTTCATTCAGTCTCATGCATATCGCAGTCCAAAAACTTGTGGCTTCCCTTATGAGACTTTTAAGGGGCAGCTCCAATAGCATCTTGGAGGGCATTGTTGATCGTTGGGACAGTCCCGTTCTGGGATTCTGGAACAGGGTTCACAGGAGTCGTAGTGCTTCACCAGGAGGATGTTGTTGTAGGCATCACTCAATTTAGTTGTGTGATGTCTGCAACAGCGACTTCTGCGGCCTTTCTGTGTTTTGTTTTTGTGTGTAGATTAAGATACTAACATAGTTTTTAAGCACGTATTGTTACTAACTAAGATATGGATTTTGGTCTAAAATAAATATTTTCTTTCTTTCTTTCTTTCTTATAACTCTAGCGTAATCTGATTTCTTCGTGACGTGCCAATTCTGTGTTGTTTATTTGTACCTTCAGCTAACGGAATGCTAGAGATTCGAAAAGACTCAAGGAACCCCTTAGATTGTAGATAGCCTGATCTGAATTTTTTAACCAAAGAATTTAGAGCTGCAATCAGGGTTCGGTGAATAACTGTTTAGCTTGTCTTAGATACAAAATGAGATTTTCCAATTTGCTCCGTTTTGTTTTTCTGCACAGTATAGTCTAGTTAGAATATGGATGTCTTTTAAAACACTGGAGATTAAAATAATTAGGTCGAAATTGTTTAATTATTTTTTGTGATACGCAATGGTTTAAAGTTAATCGCTTACGAAATATCACATTTTGTAAAGTAAGTTAAATTTAATTATTATTACGTATGGCTTGAACACTCACATGTGATTATTGTTGACTATATGCATACCGTTTCACAGATACAATTTCGGCATTATACTGTATTATTACGGTTGACATATAGTCAAAAATAATCACACGTGAGTGTTCAAGCCGTGTGTAATAATAATTGAGTATGTCAGCTCACGCGAGTTTTATTAATATGAAGTTAAATTAGATCGATGTTCACGTTTCTTTATATTTTAACACGTTTACTACATTTCTAAATCGTACACGAATACATATTGCATTGTTTTTGGTGCCAAACAACGAGTGCCAAATGGTTTAATTCAGCTTTTGAACCATGAACGATATATCTCTAAGATGTTAAGTTTTTTAGAGTTTTTAGGTTGAACCGATACATACTAACAAAACTTAATGTAATCTACATGATGACTGATGACACTTTGATTTTTGTACAAAATGAGGACTATTTTGGTTTGTGGAAACATTTTATTTTAGGGTAAAAAAATAGTTTTTTTTTCTCCTATAAAGTTGGGTTTTTAAAGACTAATTTACTGAAAAAGAACTTCCAATTTTGAGTTTCAACTGACTATTGAGTTTTTTCTATAGTTTGTTAATCAACTGGAGGGCAGACATGAAAACTGAACTCCAAAGTATAAACTGAAGATATTAACATCTTTGTGACCCAAAAATTCTGTCAAGAAAAATGTTTACCCTGGCAATAATAGTGAGCACAAACCCGGTAACAAAAAATATTGTGTACGTCGGTTTGGCAGACGCTAAGCTCCTAAAAGATATTCACCTATATCATGATTTAACTTAGAATTTGCCAATACTGTATGCCAAAGCAAAATTTAATTGCCGCAGGCTGTGGAAGGGTTTCTTTACGTGCCGCTAGACAGCTTCTTTCAGCGGCCAAGTGCTGTTAACTCAAAAACTAAAGCAGATACGGATTTGGTTCCACTACTCGTCCAGTGCTTTTGGAAATATAGAATCGCCCGCTAGAAGGAAACTGTAGATCTTTCAAGGCATATAACTTTGTGAATCTTCATTCAAATATAATGTTTTTTTTTGTGCCTAAATACTTTTACGAGATACATAGTTTGGTATACTCAGTTTGGACCAAACTATGTTAGTTATGGAGTTACAGCCGGGGCATCTGAACGGACGTCTTTCTAGCGGACCCACATATTTTGCGATGTAGCATTAGAATGGTAAAATATCTTTAAATAAAATTTTCTATTAAGAAAGCACAATTTTAGAGCAAAATACGAGTTAACAGCACCTGGCCGCTGAAAGAACCTCTCTAGCGGCACGTAAAGAAACAATTCCACAGCCGTTCCTACTGCGGCACCTAAATTTTGCTTTGGCATACAGTATTGGGAAATTCCGAGGAAAACATCGTAAGGAAACTTGCATGCCCTAAAAGGTGTGTCTTTGTGCTCGGAATACGGCGATAGGGCTCACCACCCATCACGTTGGGACGTAACAATTGTCAGTGTTGCGCGGGTGTACCAGGTAAAGGCTGTATGTTAATAGTATTTCTAACATAACATCACTGATTACATTAGTATTCGCTGATTACATTTCTATTATTGTATCTAATGACCGATCCGATAAAATTAATAATCATCAATCTGAAATTAATTTACCCGTGACATCTGCAATATAATACCTGCTTGGATATTATAAATTTAAATTTATCTAAAACCAATTTTAACAATTTTAATAGTTTTGCTAATAATGATGTTATAAATATAATTCATTGCAATGAGCATGTAGCTGGATTAAAATAAACGTCATTTTTGGGTATAATCATCGATGATAAGCTGTGTTGGTCGGCCCACATAGAAATAAATTAAGTAAAACAGATTTTCATATGTCCTAGGTAGACCGAGTAAAATTGCGTCCCGAAAAACGGCATTGTTTATGTGACATCAGTACTATATTACGGTTGGATCATTTGGGGTAGTGGTACAAATAAACAATCAGCCTTTATAACTCAAATAGTAGTTTATGCTACAAGGGCGCAAAGGAATAAATTACTAGGACGACTTAAAACATTCTGTGGCGTAGCGAGTGTTTTAAACTTAATCGAGTAATTTATTACTCTTACGCCCGTGTATCATACTACGTTTTTCTATGCATAGTGTCAGGAAATAAAACAAATATAATCTTGTGAACTTTAAATTATAATTGGCTCAAAATTACTGTATCCAGAGCCGTTAAACAGTGGAAAAAAATTATAAAATTTATGGTTCACAGGAAAGGCTGCAGGTTAGCCAATGATTGTAAATAAATTAAAAAAGAATAATAATAAAGCCCTAGGGGAAAATAATCAACTATCTGTTCGGTTTTGATGAATAAAAAGTGGGCCTTTACAAGCACTTGCATTGAAAATAATTTAAGTATACGCGTTTTATATGGAGTGTCCGAAATGGTCTGATGCTGACCGTTGTTTCGTGAACTAAATTTTTACCATTCCCTTACCTATATGTGTTTGAAATTGCCACTTTTGTCAGAAATAATACCCACCTATTTAAAAAGATATTTATCCCAAAAATATACGAAACCCAAATAGATTGGTTATCGACCACAATCCCAATACGGAACTTTATAAAAATAACTGTTACGTCATTACGTCATGCCACAAAATACAGTGTGTTCCTCGTACAAGTGCACATCCAAAAGTGGGTGAAACTAGATCTAAACATATCGACAAAAATTTTTTGTATTTTTTTTTTTTAATCTTGAAATATACTCCACCTGGGTATCTATGTATGGGTCGCGAGCGCTGTGCCTTTGGTTAACCGCTCGTAGAAAATATTGTATTTATGATAGAAAGTTGTATTTTTTTTGTTAGAAAGATAATGTAATAGGCAATGATAAATAGGAATAAAAGTATAGTGAAACGGAGACACAATTTTGAAAAAATTTTAGGATTACTGAAAAAAAGACGGAAAAATTAAAGAAATAATCTTTTAGGATATTATTTTTATGGTAATGGTAGTTGATTATGTTTTGTTTTTGATTTGGTATGCAACGTCTAATATTAAGAATCATAACAGTTTTATTTCATTGCATTACTCGCGATAGATCAAAAGTTATGACATATTTTATACATAGTCTCCATGGTAGGCAAAAAAAATTTTAAAACGTAAATTTATAAAACAAAGATTTTCTAAAAAAAAACATATTTTTGTCGATAAAATAAGGTCTAGTTTCACCCCTTTTCGGATGTGCACGTGTATGAGGGACACACTGTATACTCGATCTCCCGTCATTGAACATGTTCAAAAGTAGATTACGAAGATGGCTTCTAGAAAATACTTTCTGCGCGCTCAAAGAATTTTTAGATTCCTAGTACTCATAGCATTTTGTGTTAGCTTGTGATTTTGCATGTATCCTCTGTTAATTGACTGTGTATTGTTTATAAAATTATAATTATAATGTAAAAATTAATTTCGTAACTGGATAATTAAATATGTAACATGTAAATTTTATTGATGTTTTTAAAATATTTAATATTAAAGATAACTTATTATTTTTTTTTTATTCAGTTACACTATATATTTCTATAAAAACATTTAATTATTATAATCATTTCCAGATATATTTCGACTTGTAAAGTCGGCGTCAGTGGAATTAAGTAATATATTAATATAATATGTTAAAATGTCATAAAATGAAGTGCATGATTGACAGACAAATGAAATAGTAGATGCTAGTGATTGTTGGCACTTGGTGGAGTTTATAAAACATTGTTTTAAAAAACACTTGTACTTATCCACATATTACGTACAACTTTATTATGCCCAACCGGTTTCGCTGTAAAGCATTTTCTAGGGCTTTTTACACATCCAAACTAACAAATAAATCACATAAACGTTTCATTTATTGCACGTCATTTTAGACATGATTGTAGTTTATGTGATTTATTTGTTAGTTAGGATGTGTAAAAAGCCCTAGAAAATGCTTTACAGCGAAACCGGTCGGGCATAATAAAGTTGTACGTAATATGTGGATAAGTACAAGTGTTTTTTAAAACAAAGACAAATGAAAGACAAGAAAAAAAAGTATATATATATAATGTATTAAGTAGGTAGGTTTTTAAATTGAAGTTTGGAGATGGGTAGATGATTATTTTTCTGGAATATCAAATATATCCGGAAATTATTATGAAATGAAAATGAAAGTGAAATGAAAATGAAATGAAAAAGTGTTTATTCAGTAACCAGTAATACATTAAATTAGAATGCTGGGGCCTTCTTTTAAGTATAGAAATACTTGTTCCAGAAGACCTCGCTCCTTCACATCCATAGCTTAAAGTTAGTACAAGTACTACAGTTAGTGTCTTATTGTGTGAGTGGAAGTGTCTGTATCTCTGCGAGGGTGTGTATGTGTTTGAGTGTGAGGGAGGGTGTGTGCGTGAGGTGTGTGTGTATGTGAGAGGAAAAAGGTGTGCGTGTGTGTGTGGCTTTGCGTTTGTATTGTAAATAAATTAAGTATGGTTGTAAATATGTATCGTGTGTTAGGTATATGATTCCAGTATTGTTATTATTTGTGTTGTATAAATACATTTAATATAAATATATATGTATGCATACATACGCTGATAAGTGATATTTATAATAAACGTTAGACTATCGGCTGTAGTAGTGACTCAATTTCGTCATAGGTTTTATTTAGTATCCAATTGGTTATGATTTTTTTACATTCGTGGTATTGTTTAGGGTATATATCTAAAGTGCTATTTATTGCATTATATAGACGGGCTGATTGTGTTAAATATTGTTTGCTGGCATATGAAGATTTTACTGTTTTTATATTAATTACTCTATCTCTCCTTCTTTTGTTAATATGAGATTGATCAAAAGTTAACGTTTTATGTCTCCTTAAGAGTGCACGTAATATATAAAGTTTTCTCACTGTCAAGGTTTGGCTGAGCAAATATAACTCGTTCGTTGGAAATCTATACGGCTTGAAATACATAACCTTAATCAAGGATCGTTGAGCTCTTTCAACTTCAATAAGTTTAGTTTTAGCGGCTCCACCCCAAGTCGGCACACAGTAACCTAATACGGATTGTGCCAAAGCAATATATATTTTATTGAGTAATATTGGAGGAGCTACATGTCTTAGAGTTTTAAAAATCCATATTAGTTTACGTGTTCTAGCGCTAAGTGCCTCTATCTGTGTTGACCAAGATAGCCTTTGATCAATCATTACACCCAAGTATTTGATTGAAGATGATTTATTTATGACAGTGCAGTTACAGATTAAACCATCGCAGGTATGAATTTTAATGGTAAAGTCATTTTCGGGTTGAGTGCGATTGTACATGGTAAAGCACATATAATTTGTTTTAAGCGCATTTAGAGTAAGCAAATTTGATTTTAGCCACCGCGCAATTCTGGTGAGACCTGTCTCTGTCAGCAATCGAGTACTCTCCCAAGTTGTACCAGAGAAGACAACCGCGGTGTCGTCGGCGTAAGAGAAGATCTTTGTGTTGTTTAAGTTAAGGTTGCACAAATCATTGATATATATCAGAAATAAGGTGGGTCCTAAGACGCTACCTTGTGGTACTCCATATGTGATTTTTGAGTCGTCACTAATGTATTGTCCAAGCTTGACTTTCTGCTTCCTGTCACTGAGGTAATCTTTAAAAAGAGTCAAAGATGTGTCTCTGACACCCATTTTCTCCAACTTTTGTAAGAGAATGGAGACACAGACGGTGTCAAAAGCCTTTTTTAAGTCCACAAATATATTTGCTTGCTAACTTATTATAAGCTGAATAAGGCGATTTTAATGCAAATAAATAAATTTATGATTTATGATATGATTTACGCTTGCTCACAAAAGCGCCTGGACGGATAGCGTCCATGAGAAGCGCGTTAGCCCAGAAAAAATAGAGTGAAAGCAGTCAAAGGAGTTCGGCAAAAGTTACGGAAGTACGAGTCGTTTGACCGCATGGTTTTGTCACGAGGGCGGTGACAAGCCAAGGCCGGATCACCAGTAGAAGTGAAAGGTTCTGTCAGTTAGTTGTGTCTTAAGGCGCTAAGGAAAAAAATCGACACTTTAAGAACTTGCATATCTACTTCAGTAAATAATGTATTATTTTGATAAAATAGTATATTGTTTTTGGAATATTTTTCTAGGGATCTGTTAACAGAAATGCGATTGGAGAAATTCGGCCCGATAGAAATATTAATTGAAATGAGGTCTTTTTCGACAGGGATCTAAAAAGGCCGACTTAGGTGAATCATAAAATGATTTGAAAGTAGGATGGAATCAGGGTTTTTGTACGCGTGCAAAAGAGACGGCATTAGAACAGAATCATAATGTGATTCATACAAAATGGCCTTTTTAGAGGACCAATTCTCCTGGTTTGACAATTTAGAATGACATATGGACTGCAATTATATTTTATTAGATGGGTTTTAACGGTGTCTAGGACCTGGTTAAACGAAATTTTGATAGCAACTTAGTACATTTTATATTAATAAAAACCGAGTTTTTGCTACTTTTCCACGAATCCGTCCCTCTCGCACTGAAGGTTTTTTCGCATATGGAGTAACAGGGACGCTAAAACTTTAACATATCGCCTATTGAGCACCTCATTTTGTATCAATCAGAACTGAACTCTATGACGTTTCCTTTTAGTTTAAAATAAAGGAGGGCGGGCGGTGCTTGAGTCTGCATTTTGAATAGCATGGTAAGAGTGTTTAGCGGAATATTGCAAATTATTAATATATCCACAAATACACAGTAAAGAGATCAACTTTATGTAATCCAATATTTTATTTCTCTAAAAAATATTTCAGTTTTAGCTAAAAATACACCAATTTGTTGTTTCGCTGCGTGATCGTATTTTTTGGATCGATTTTTTGGACGTATTACGCGTCCAAAAAAAGACACCAATAACCCAACATATAATCGCCTCTATCTAAAGCAGATAAGGTCTTTGCCATTGGACTTATTGTGCTGGACGGGTAATAAAAAAAGTTTCTAGGGTAGGCCATCCTCTTAATGTCAAGAAACAAGATTTTTTTTTTACTTTCAATGCAATATGACTTATTTAAAAAAATTAAGGAATTCTTCCTTTGAGTAAAATCTGCTATACTTTCCCTATCAACCGCTTTTATTTTCAACCCTGTCGAAGGTAACTCAATCTTATGGTGAGGATAGATAAGTAGACATCAATGAAAGCCCGCTTATCCGCATTTTTTGTTACAACTGTCATGACAACTTGATAACTGTGGAGGAACGCGCTTTCCGTGATAGTACCCTCGTGCTCCGTAAAGTGAATATAAACAGAAACCGCGGGTTTCTTGTTTACAAGTTAAAGTGGTTAGGGTTTCCACTTAAAATACTCATACTTTTGTGATCATAGTGAATCAAAAACTAATAGTGGCCTAGGAGCGTACAGTCAGTAACCCTATATGTATCGAGTAATAAGAAGGGACCAATTTGTAGTTTTGTAGAAAAAAAAGGTATCAAAATAAATAAGGTTGCCCGGGCGCAACCTGGAGGATTTTGGTTTTTACTGACTGTACAGAATGTTTATTTTGAACCCTGTTTATTTTGAAGAAGTTTTTGCTTCTACACAACTACAAATTGGTTACATCTTGCTGAAAACGATGATGAATCGATGCTTAGGGTTCCGTAGTACCTAAACGGTACAAAAGGAACCTTTATGGTGTGATTCCGTTGTCCGTCCGTCCGTCCATATGTCACAGCCTCATAACTTTAACAGACATGATATTTGGCACAAAAATAGCATTAATTAGCTCACGACATGTTACGGTGTAAAAAAAAATGGAAATTTGAAATTGTTCAAAATATTTCCAAAACAAAATTGAGAAAAATAAATAATATCATCTTGTTACTCGATACATAGGGTTATCCACGGTGCGCCCGTAGTCTACGTACTGTAACTTTAAAAGAAACTATCCTTTTGCGCTTGCGCACGGTTTCATCCGCGCCGTGTTGCTTAGGATACCGTCGGTCCCTTGAAAACTTTTTGTTATTTATTGTACAACGAAACAAACTTTCACAAAGTTATAATTAACAATAGTAGCATGGACGTTAAATTCGTGAATAGTAGGAATACGTATATGTACCGCTGAATAAATAATAATAGATAATACTAAACTACGTAACACATAAATCCCTTGATGAATCAACATGAAACTTTCACTATTTTATAAAGTACTTCTTCTGAGATTCAGCAATTTTCTTGTGTGGAAATTCATATACATCTTTTGTAACGGCCGCCATTAGGGGTCACGTGATCATCAAACTGAAACATGGGCGCAGTGTGGTGCTGTTATTTTGTCTATTCTTTCCACGGGGATAAATCCAACATTTTGATGAAAATCAATTTCTCACGAAGCGGCAACGTAACTGCAGCGAAGCAGCATGGCGTCACACAGTTGACCATAAAGTCTACATTGCCGCACCGCTGTGCCTCTTCACTGAAATTACGCTGTGCTGCTAGTGCGGTATAGCTGATACAAAGGAGACTGGGTGAAAATGGTCTATAGACCAACAGATATGGAGTATTTTTTTTTAGGAAGTACACATTTAGACGGTATTTTTGTTATGACGTCATCAAAATCTCACCCGACAGTTTTGAGATATTTCAAGTGAAATATATTAGCATTATTTCACTTTAATTAAGTATTCTTATTACAATAATGTTATAATAAAGTAAGGAACTTATAAGAACTCTGATTTTGCAATGAGCTATACTTATTACATTTTTGACTACAATGACGCTGAACTAAGAACTATAAATAAGTGGTCTGTTTAACTAGCTTTGGTAAACTACACGCCATGTGAAGACGCTGACGCCATCTCTTTCTGTCCGAAAAGTACCGAAAAAAATGTTGGGTCAGATTTTGATGCCCTTTCGCACAGAGGTAGTAGAGTGTCTGTTGGTTCATAGACCACTTTCCATACAAAAAGAACAGTCTCCTTTGTCGTGCCGTTCTCCATTGGATCGCATTTCCGTCTAGTGCAGTCTAATCTTCAAATGTCGGTGTGTGGATGCATCTTGTGATTATCTCATAATTTGGAGTTGCAGGATAATGTCAAGATGACAGTGGCCAGTGCCTCAGCATAGCTATACTGACCACTGTTTGTTTATCCTTTAAATTGACTTATGCAACCGATTTTAGCATTAGTTTTTAGATTAGATTTTAGTATTTCACTATTACAATTTCACAGACTATTTACGGTCTGTGTACAATAACTTGTCACGTCACATCCAAAGTCCATTTTTATAGGTATTTATGATTAACGATAGGTTAAATTACCCAATCGTGTAATTTGCTCTATAATAAACCAGACATTTTTAAAAGTAGGTAGCAAGAAATCACCGCAAATAAATGTCCCATCGGGGAAAGTTCCACAGGCAGGCCAATCGTAGTAAGGCTAAAAAATGGGTCAGCGCAAATTTCCGTAATAGTACTTAACCTACATAATACACTTATACTGAGTTAAACATATTAGCTTACTAATTGTATCTACCTAATTGTTTTATCAAATATACGAGTGAATAATAGTATTTTCAGCAACTGTAACATCCATCTATCCATCAACCTAGTTCGTCCACTGCTGGACATAAGCCTTTCCAGGACTTTACCACCTGACAACTGTAACTGTAGCATAATGAGAGACATTGGGACACGAATGCTTGTTTACTTAGCGAACGAAGTGAGTATTGAATGGACTGCAGGAGTATCCGAATGTATTGAATAATTATGTCCAGTTATATCGTCTTTATGGAATAAATCGTCTTCAAGTGAAATTATTTATAATACGAGTATTTAACATAAAAAGATATCATAATTATAAAAAGAACATCCAATAACAAAAATCAGGTGCGTCTGCGCTAGAAAACTAATTAGAAGGACGAGAAAAAGGGGCGAGGCTTAAAAAATAATGGTGGGACTTATTTTTCGTCGTTAATTGGTGATATCTAGCGGTGTTATAATAAATCAGGCCAATTACAGAGCAGAATCGCTGTGTTATAATATAATTTCATAACAAAGGGGCAAACGATGTAAGTTCCCTTTTGACATTGTACGTAATAACCTTATTGTAGCATATGAGTAGATAAAACAAGTTGTAGCCCTGAATTCACCAAGGCTAGTTATTCCAAGAATCATTAATTCTAATATTAAATCAATGTAGGTACATAGCAGAACATTTCGAAACACAGAGAGAATGCAGACCCCAACAACGGAGGAGGCTCCAAAAATAGTTGTTATCTGAGCGCGGAGACAATTCATAACTAGTTGTGAACAGTTCATGTGGAAGTT